>OV656838.1:19848200-24756065 GCA_927399475.2 Acleris emargana | reverse complement strand
TTAGGGGCCGACGGAGCGTGCTCCTCCACGTCAATAAAATCATCGTCCATCTCGGACTCTGAGCTCAACTCAATTCCACCCCCCTCCGGTGGATCCTTCCAGAATTTGGTAGGCGAGGTCATTATGACCCCGTCTACCTAGCTCCCGAAATTGGTCAAAAACCGACCGCGACGACCAAAGTTAGGAGCTAACCTAACTTAAAATCGTCAAGTGCGAGTCGGTTTTTCTTTTTCCCATACAAAACTCGTTTTAGCGCCTGAATTGGAAATCTGGGCAATTTCACAATTTTTTACGAGCGTTTTTTGACGCACTTCCCGAGGTCGTAGGAGGTTGGAAACAAAACAGAAAGATGCTTCCCGCTAAAGCCTTTATGGCAAAAGAGGAAAAACAAATAAAAGTAAAAAGGTTCAAAAGATATGCAATTTACAAACTTCGCTAAAAAGCTTAAGTTTGTAAAATTTTTATCTCTAACCGCCAAAAACTCCCTTAAACTATATAAACACTAATAACTTTTGACCCGGAGGTCAAAGAGTTAAAAAGTTAAATCTAAATATTTAAAAAACTAAACAAACTATCCTACCTTATAGATTAAATATTTTACAACACACTTAATCTAATTTAAAAATGAACCTAAACACAAAAAAGTTAGTAGAGTTTTTTGAAAGACTATAGGCTAAACCGCAAATCCTTCAAAAATAAAAATTATATAACTAAACTAACAATACCTAAACCAAACCTATACTATAATTAAATTAACCGTTGCCGGTACCCCCGCCCAAAATTTGAGCAAGGTGGGATAAGGGCAACACAGACTAAATTAAAAAGTAAAAAGGTAAACAAACAAAATAATTACGTAAAATTTCAAGGTCAAACCTATGAAATTGCAAGGCCAATAAATTCGGAAGTTTCGTCCCGAAAAAATTGAACCTAAATCTACGTATTAACCTAATGATCCGCTATCTTCTAGTCCTGAAAAGGACTAAAAAAGATGCAAGATGAGCAAGATACAAAATAGAGAAAAAGCGAAAAACCGTGAAAAAATTTACAAAAAATGACCAAAAATTTACCAACCGCAAAACGAAAAATTAAGAAATTAAGAAAACTATAGAAGATAGTGAAAAACAGAAAGGAGCAAACTAATGAGGAAAAAATGTAAGTTCAGGAACCCAAAACTCGCAATAATCCACCCAGTAGTGTCCAAGATCCGACCTCAACCTAACCTAACCTAACCTAACCTAACCTAACCTAACCTAACCTTTTTTTTTTTTTTTTTTTTTTTTTTTTGACGAAGTGGAAATGCATTTACGCATCTTCCCTGCCTGGGGTAGGCGGTGCAATGGGAAGTATAACGGACTCTCGTACGAACGAACTACCGTTTAAAACCACTCCGGCGTTTAAACCCTGCCGGTGGTGAGGCGCCGCGGTACATGCCTAAGCTTTGGCCACTGACGCGCCTCCCGGCTTGCTCCGAAGAGCCCCCCCCCAATCTCCGCCAAGGAGGTGTCGATTGTGAACAGCCCACGATCGTCACCCCAGACCGGTAGAGCCGGTGCAATGTGGGTCCCCAACCCACTGGCTCTACAAGGTAGTTAAGGCGAGCAGCCGGGCCGGACGACCGAGCACCCGTAGCCTCGGCTGAGTTCGCCAGCCCTCCAACGGTCTGCCTGCAGTGGATGGTGCTTTCCGGATACAAGTATCCTTCAAACACGCCCCACCGCAACTGTCCCTTCAATAACTACAGTGCCCCCCGGGATTCCGAAAGACACGTAGAGAGACCCGCGGGTGACATGGGAGTACGACGCACGGGAACGCGCAACGCATGCCTGCGATGCCGTCCCTGCCCGTAAACCCAGTCACCAACCGCCAACTGACAGAGGCAGCTGTCCAGGATGGAAACCACCCTTTTCAACCACCCCCGCCAAAGCCCCCTCCAGGCGACTGGTTAAGCTTTCCGGATCAGAAGCGGCAAGCACCAAGTGCACTCGCAACTGACCCTTCAAGCTACCCCAGCCACCAACCGTCAAAGAGGCAACAGAGAGAGAAGCTGTCCAGGGCGGAAGCGGTCCTCAACGCAACCACCCTTTCCAACTTCCTCTGTTGCCGCCCACCAAAGGATGGCGAAGAAACTTCGCCACCCAACCCACCCCCAGTGACAGAGGCAAACTCGAAGGGAGAGGAGGTCAACTCTACCCAAGCCTCCGAGCCACCCCTGTCACCACCCCAGTGTGAAGGTGACAAAGCAGCTCTTCTTCGGAAAGAAGAGCTGCTCTGTCACCCTCACCAAACCCCCCCAGGTGACAAGGGAATCTTTCCGGGGCAGAAGCGGCCCTAAGGCAAGCAACCGCAACCCTTCCAGAAACCCTGTCACCTCCCCATGGCCGCTCTTAGTCTGGCCCCTCACCACGAGCCTTTCCGGTATGGGTAGCCCTGTCCGGTATAGCCTCGTGGATCATTGAGACACGCAAGCCCCCCCACCACGGCAAGGTGGCAGCACAGTCGGGGGGGAACCTAACCTAACCTAACCTAACCTAACCTAACCTAACCTAACCTAACCTAACCTAACCTAACCTAACCTAACCTAACCTAACCTAACCTAACCTAACCTAACCTAACCTAACCTAACCTAACCTAACCTAACCTAACCTAACCTAACCTAACCTAACCTAACCTAACCTAACCTTTTTTTTTTTTTTTTTTTTTTTTTTTTTTTTTTTAAAAAGGTGAAAAATGCGTTACGCATTTCCCCCGCCATGGGAGTGGCGGGAGGGTATGTGGGACTCACGTCCCCCCCCCTTCTCCGAGTGAGAAGGAGTGGGGGAGTGTTACCCACTAAAAAACACCTTGGCGTACCCACCCTTCCGGTTTGTATGGACACCGTGTTTCCTGCTAGGCATCCCCACGGTGTCCACCGGACGCCCCAGCCATTGCCGGGGCTTCCCGCGCCAAAGGAGAGGGGGGCCGAGTACGCCTGGCCCCCCTCCCAGACCGCCCAGTGACTAGCCTACGGCGAGCAGGGGACTCCCATCCCCCACCCGCAGTCACTAAGGGTAGAGGCGGCCGGCAAAACGCCGCCGCCTAAACCCCTGCCGTCTGCGCCGGAGCGGATGCGCGTGAGGAGACTCCTCGCGCTCCCGCTCCGAGGCCTCCTTCTGCGAGATAACGTACTCGCAGAAGGAGGCCACAGCCCTCCAGGACCTGTCGCTGCACAGCATCGCAGACACGACGCTGTGCAGGGAGAGGTCCCATTGCCCGATGGCCAGTGCCATCGTGCAGCGCTCCGCACTCCAACGTCTGCACACCGCGAGGGTGTGGCGAGCCGTGTCGTCCGGATCGCCGCACTCATGGCACTGCGGGCCGGGCTCCCTCCCAATCTTGTGCAGGTAATGACCGAAGCATCCGTGTCCGGTCAATACCTGCACAAGCCGGTACGATGTAGCACCGACTGCTCTCCCCAACCAGGTGTCCAGCGACGGGAGGATCGCCCCTATGGTATAAACACCATAGGGGGAATCCTCCAGGCTCGCTTTCCACCTGTCCCGCAGTCGGCGCTCCATCATCCGGCGCGTCTCCTCAACCTCCTCAGGGTCCGGGCGAACACCTCTCGCCCGGGCCCTGGACCTAACCATGTAGGTCTCCGCCTGCACCTCTGCGTCCAACTCCCAGGGCGGGGTGCAGGCGAGGAGGCAGGCCGCGGCGTGGGCCACAGTCATGTAGGCCCTCACAATGCGGAGGGCCACCACCCGCTGTGGCCTCCGTAGCAGGGCCCGGTTCCGGGCGGACAGCTTGTCCGCCCAGATGGGGGCCCCGTACAGAGCCATGCTCCTCGTGACGCCGGCATACAGCCGGCGGCACAAGGAGCCTGGTCCACCCACGTTCGGCAGAAGCCGACTCATCGCCGACGCGGCGCCCACCACTCGGGGAGCTAACTTCTTGAAGTGCTCCCCGAAACTCCACCATCGGTCCAGAACAAGCCCCAGATATTTTATGTGGGGCTTGATCTGGACCGGTTCCCCCCCCAGGGTGAGCGCCGCGCCCGCCGGCAGCCTCCACCCCCGCCCCCCGAAGACTATAGCCTCAGTCTTCGGGAGGGCCACCCTCAGGCCGAGCCGACCGATCCGGTGAATCGCCAGCTCGGCCGCCGCTTCCGCCCGGCACAGCACCTCTCTCAGCTCGGTCCCGCGCGCGGCCACCATGGTATCGTCTGCGTAGCAGATGGTGGCCGTCCGCGGGAGCAGCTCCCCCCTGATGGCCCAGTCGTACCCCAGGTTCCATAAAAGTGGACCGAGCACGGAACCTTGGGGCACGCCGCAGGCCATCTCCGTCGACCCCCGTCGACCGTCCGCCTGCTCATAGAGCACTACCCTATCAGTAAGGTAGTGCTCTATGAGCCGCCGCAGGTAGGGAGGCACTCGGTGGTATATGAGTGCCTCCCTTATCACCCCATAGGGGAGGGTGCCAAAGGCGTTGGCGATGTCGAGCGACACCGCCACTACTCCCTCCCCTCTGCTCGACGCGTAGTCGTAGAAGTCCCTTAGGGACTTCACCGCGTCGAGCGTAGACCGCCCCTCCCTAAACCCGAACTGTCTTTCACAGACGTTCGGGCCGGCGGTCTCTAGGTGCTGCCGGATCCTAGAGGCCAGGACTCTCTCCAACATCTTCCCGGCCTCATCCAGCAGCACTATGGGGCGATAGGCGGACGGGCAATCCGGGGGTCGACCCTCCTTCCGGATGAGGCACAGCCTCCCCTCTTTCCACACTCTCGGGAACCGACCCTCCCTCAGGCAGTCACTCATCAACTGCCTGAGTCGGTCCCCGAGGTGTTTTAGGGCGATGGGGAGTACCCGGCCCGGTACTCCATCGGGCCCCGGGGCTTTCTTGCAGCCCCGGAGCCGGTCCACCGCCCTCTCGAACTCGTCATCGCTCACCGGTGCGATGTCGAGTTCGAGTGGGTCCTCCAGGTCCCCCGGTGGCTCGGTCATCACCGGGGGAACTATCGACGGGGCTGCCGGAAACAGCCCCTCGATGACCCTCCTCAGGAGGGGGGGCTCCAGCGAATCCATGGGGGGGGCGGTGCGCATCTTGTTGCGCACCACCTTGTACGGCCGCCCCCATGGATTCTCGTCCAGCGTGGCCAGGAAGGAGACATTGCCCTCTTCCTTGGCCACCGCTATGGACAGGGTTAGGGCCCCCCTGGCCTCTTGGTGGGCCCTGTAGAGCCCCTCCTCCTCCTCTCGGGTGTGCCGCCTACGCCTGCAGTGCTGGTAGGCGTGGCGGGCACCGTCGGCGGTGGTCCGCAGGGCAACCTAACCTAACCTAACCTAACCTAACCTAACCTAACCTAACCTAACCTAACCTAACCTAACCTAACCTAACCTAACCTAACCTAACCTAACCTAACCTAACCTAACCTAACCTAACCTAACCTAACCTAACCTAACCTAACCTAACCTAACCTAACCTAACCTAACCTAACCTAACCTAACCTAACCTAACCTAACCTAACCTAACCTAACCTAACCTAACCTAACCTAACCTAACCTAACCTAACCTAACCTAACCTAACCTAACCTAACCTAACCTAACCTAACCTAACCTTTTTTTTTTTTTTTTTTTTTTTTGACAAGGTGAAAAATGCGTTACGCATTTCCCCCGCCATGGGAGTGGCGGGAGGGTATGTGGGACTCACGTCCCCCCCCCTTCTCCGAGTGAGAAGGAGTGGGGGAGTGTTACCCACTAAAAAACACCTTGGCGTACCCACCCTTCCGGTTTGTATGGACACCGTGTTTCCTGCTAGGCATCCCCACGGTGTCCACCGGACGCCCCAGCCATTGCCGGGGCTTCCCGCGCCAAAGGAGAGGGGGGCCGAGCACGCCTGGCCCCCCTCCCATACCGCCCAGTGACTAGCCTACGGCGAGCAGGGGACTCCCATCCCCCACCCGCAGTCACTAAGGGTAGAGGCGGCCGGCAAAACGCCGCCGCCTAAACCCCTGCCGTCTGCGCCGGAGCGGGTGCGCGTGAGGAGACTCCTCGCGCTCCCGCTCCGAGGCCTCCTTCTGCGAGATAACGTACTCGCAGAAGGAGGCCACAGCCCTCCAGGACCTGTCGCTGCACAGCATCGCAGACACGACGCTGTGCAGGGAGAGGTCCCATTGCCCGATGGCCAGTGCCATCGTGCAGCGCTCCGCACTCCAACGGCTGCACACCGCGAGGGTGTGGCGAGCCGTGTCGTCCGGATCGCCGCACTCATGGCACTGCGGGCCGGGCTCCCTCCCAATCTTGTGCAGGTAATGACCGAAGCATCCGTGTCCGGTCAATACCTGCACAAGCCGGTACGATGTAGCACCGACTGCTCTCCCAAACCAGGTGTCCAGCGACGGGAGGATCGCCCCTATGGTATAAACACCATAGGGGGAACCCTCCAGGCTCGCTTTCCACCTGTCCCGCAGTCGGCGCTCCATCATCCGGCGCGTCTAACCTAACCTAACCTAACCTAACCTAACCTAACCTAACCTAACCTAACCTAACCTAACCTAACCTAACCTAACCTAACCTAACCTAACCTAACCTAACCTAACCTAACCTAACCTAACCTAACCTAACCTAACCTAACCTAACCTAACCTAACCTAACCTAACCTAACCTAACCTAACCTAACCTAACCTAACCTAACCTAACCTAACCTAACCTAACCTAACCTAACCTAACCTAACCTAACCTAACCTAACCTAACCTAACCTAACCTAACCTAACCTAACCTAACCTAACCTAACCTAACCTAACCTAACCTAACCTAACCTAACCTAACCTAACCTAACCTAACCTAACCTAACCTAACCTAACCTAACCTAACCTAACCTAACCTAACCTAACCTAACCTAACCTAACCTAACCTAACCTAACCTAACCTAACCTAACCTAACCTAACCTAACCTAACCTAACCTAACCTAACCTAACCTAACCTAACCTAACCTAACCTAACCTAACCTAACCTAACCTAACCTAACCTAACCTAACCTAACCTAACCTAACCTAACCTAACCTAACCTAACCTAACCTAACCTAACCTAACCTAACCTAACCTAACCTAACCTAACCTAACCTAACCTAACCTAACCTAACCTAACCTAACCTAACCTAACCTAACCTAACCTAACCTAACCTAACCTAACCTAACCTAACCTAACCTAACCTAACCTAACCTAACCTAACCTAACCTAACCTAACCTAACCTAACCTAACCTAACCTAACCTAACCTAACCTAACCTAACCTAACCTAACCTAACCTAACCTAACCTAACCTAACCTAACCTAACCTAACCTAACCTAACCTAACCTAACCTAACCTAACCTAACCTAACCTAACCTAACCTAACCTAACCTAACCTAACCTAACCTAACCTAACCTAACCTAACCTAACCTAACCTAACCTAACCTAACCTAACCTAACCTAACCTAACCTAACCTAACCTAACCTAACCTAACCTAACCTAACCTAACCTAACCTAACCTAACCTAACCTAACCTAACCTAACCTAACCTAACCTAACCTAACCTAACCTAACCTAACCTAACCTAACCTAACCTAACCTAACCTAACCTAACCTAACCTAACCTAACCTAACCTAACCTAACCTAACCTAACCTAACCTAACCTAACCTAACCTAACCTAACCTAACCTAACCTAACCTAACCTAACCTAACCTAACCTAACCTAACCTAACCTAACCTAACCTAACCTAACCTAACCTAACCTAACCTAACCTAACCTAACCTAACCTAACCTAACCTAACCTAACCTAACCTAACCTAACCTAACCTAACCTAACCTAACCTAACCTAACCTAACCTAACCTAACCTAACCTAACCTAACCTAACCTAACCTAACCTAACCTAACCTAACCTAACCTAACCTAACCTAACCTAACCTAACCTAACCTAACCTAACCTAACCTAACCTAACCTAACCTAACCTAACCTAACCTAACCTAACCTAACCTAACCTAACCTAACCTAACCTAACCTAACCTAACCTAACCTAACCTAACCTAACCTAACCTAACCTAACCTAACCTTTTTTTTTTTTTTTTTTTTTTTTTTTTTTTTTTTTTTTTTTTTTTTTTTTTTTTTTTTTTTGTCAAGGTGAAAAATGCGTTACGCATTTCCCCCCGCCATGGGAGTGGCGGGAGGGTATGTGGGACTCACGTCCCCCCCCCTTCTCCGATTGAGAAGGAGTGGGGGAGTGTTACCCACTAAAAAACACCTTGGCGTACCCACCTCTCCGGTTTGTATGGACACCGTGTTTCCTGCTAGGCATCCCCACGGTGTCCACCGGACGCCCCAGCCATTGCCGGGGCTTCCCGCGCCAACGGAGAGGGGGGCCGAGTACGCCTGGCCCCCCTCCCAGACCGCTAAGTGACTAGCCTACGGCGGGCAGGGGACTCCCATCCCCCACCCGCAGTCACTAAGGGTAGAGGCGGCCGGCAAAACGCCGCCGCCTAAACCCCTGCCGTCTGCGCCGGAGCGGGTGCGCGTGAGGAGACTCCTCGCGCTCCCGCTCCGAGGCCTCCTTCTGCGAGATAACGTACTCGCAGAAGGAGGCCACAGCCCTCCAGGACCTGTCGCTGCAACCTAACCTAACCTAACCTAACCTAACCTAACCTAACCTAACCTAACCTAACCTAACCTAACCTAACCTAACCTAACCTAACCTAACCTAACCTAACCTAACCTAACCTAACCTAACCTAACCTAACCTAACCTAACCTAACCTAACCTAACCTAACCTAACCTAACCTAACCTAACCTAACCTAACCTAACCTAACCTAACCTAACCTAACCTAACCTAACCTAACCTAACCTAACCTAACCTTTTTTTTTTTTTTTTTTTTTTTTTTTTTTTTTTTTTTTTTTTTTTTTTTTTTTTTTTTTTTTTTTTTTTTTTTTTTTTTTTTTTTTTTTTTTTTTTTTTTTTTTTTTTTTTTTTTTTTTTTTTTTTTTTTTTTTTTTTTTTTTTTTTTTGACAAGGTGAAAAATGCGTTACGCATTTCCCCCGCCATGGGAGTGGCGGGAGGGTATGTGGGACTCACGTCCCCCCCCCTTCTGACTAAGTGAGAAGGAGTGGGGGAGTGTTACCCACTAAAAAACACCTTGGCGTACCCACCTCTCCGGTTTGTATGGACACCGTGTTTCCTGCTAGGCATCCCCACGGTGTCCACCGGACGCCCCAGCCATTGCCGGGGCTTCCCGCGCCAAAGGAGAGGGGGGCCGAGCACGCCTGGCCCCCCTCCCAGACCGCCAAGTGACTAGCCTACGGCGGGCAGGGGACTCCCATCCCCCACCCGCAGTCACTAAGGGTAGAGGCGGCCGGCAAAACGCCGCCGCCTAAACCCCTGCCGTCTGCGCCGGAGCGGGTGCGCGTGAGGAGACTCCTCGCGCTCCCGCTCCAAGGCCTCCTTCTGTGAGATAACGCTCTCGCAGAAGGAGGCCACAGCCCTCCAGGACCTGTCGCTGCACAGCATCGCAGACACGACGCTGTGCAGGGAGAGGTCCCATTGCCCGATGGCCAGTGCCATCGTGCAGCGCTCCGCACTCCAACGGCTGCACACCGCGAGGGTGTGGCGAGCCGTGTCGTCCGGATCGCCGCACTCATGGCACTGCGGGCCGGGCTCCCTCCCAATCTTGTGCAGGTAGTGACCGAAGCATCCGTGTCCGGTCAATACCTGCACAAGCCGGTACGATGTAGCACCGACTGCCCTCCCCAACCAGGTGTCCAGCGACGGGAGGATCGCCCCTATGGTGTAAACACCATAGGGGGAATCCTCCAGGTTCGCTTTCCACCTGTCCCGCAGTCGGCGCTCCATCATCCGGCGCGTCTCCTCAACCTCCTCAGGGTCCGGGCGATCACCTCTCGCCCGGGCCCTGGACCTAACCATGTAGGTCTCCGCCTGCACCTCTGCGTCCAACTCCCAGGGCGGGGTGCAGGCGAGGAGGCAGGCCGCGGCGTGGGCCACCGTCATGTAGGCCCTCACTATGCGGAGGGCCACCACCCGTTGTGGCCTCCGTAGCAGGGCCCGGTTCCGGGCGGACAACTTGTCCGCCCAGATCGGGGCCCCGTACAGAGCCATGCTCCTTGTGACGCCGGCATACAGCCGGCGACACAAGGAGCCTGGTCCACCCACGTTCGGCAGAAGCCGACTCATCGCCGACGCGGCGCCCACCACTCGGGGAGCTAACTTCTTAAAGTGCTCCCCGAAATTCCACCATCGGTCCAGAACAAGCCCCAAATATTTTATGTGGGGCCTGATCTGGACCGGTTCCCCCCCCAGGGTGAGCGCCGCGCCCGCCGGCAGCCTCCACCCCCGCCCCCCGAAGACTATAGCCTCAGTCTTCGGGAGGGCCACCCTCAGGCCGAGCCGACCGATCCGGTGAATCGTCAGCTCGGCCGCCGCTTCCGCCCGGCACAGCACCTCTCTCAGCTCGGTCCCGCGCGCGGCCACCATGGTATCGTCTGCGTAGCAGATGGTGGCCGTCCGCGGGAGCAGCTCCCCCCTGATGGCCCAGTCGTACCCCAGGTTCCATAAAAGCGGACCGAGCACGGAACCTTGGGGCACGCCGCAGGCCATCTCCGTCGACCCCCGTCGACCGTCCGCCTGCTCATAGAGCACTACCCTATCAGTAAGGTAGTGCTCTATGAGCCGCCGCAGGTAGGGAGGCACTCGGTGGTATATGAGTGCCTCCCTTATCACCCCATAGGGGAGGGTGCCAAAGGCGTTGGCGATGTCGAGCGACACCGCCACTACTCCCTCCCCTCTGCTCGACGCGTAGTCGTAGAAGTCCCTTAGGGACTTCACCGCGTCGAGCGTAGACCGCCCCTCCCTAAACCCGAACTGTCTCTCACAGACGTTCGGGCCGGCGGTCTCTAGGTGCTGCCGGATCCTAGAGGCCAGGACTCTCTCCAACATCTTCCCGGCCTCGTCCAGCAGCACTATGGGGCGATAGGCGGACGGGCAATCCGGGGGTCGACCCTCCTTCCGGATGAGGCATAACCTCCCCTCCTTCCACACTCTCGGGAACCGACCTTCCCTCAGGCAGTCACTCATTAACTGCCTGAGTCGGTCCCCGAGGTGCTTTAGGGCGATGGGGAGTACCCGGCCTGGTACTCCATCGGGCCCCGGGGCTTTCTTGCAGCCCCGGAGCCGGTCCACCGCCCTCTCGAACTCGTCATCGCTCACCGGTGCGATGTCGAGTTCGAGTGGGTCCTCCTGGTCCCCCGGTGGCTCGGTCATCACCGGGGGAACTATCGACGGGGCTGCCGGAAACAGCCCCTCGATGACCCTCCTCAGGAGGGGGGGCTCCAGCGAATCCATGGGGGGGGCGGTGCGCATCTTGTTGCGCACCACCTTGTACGGCCGCCCCCATGGATTCTCGTCCAGCGTGGCCAGGAAGGAGACATTGCCCTCTTCCTTGGCCACCGCTATGGACAGGGTTAGGGCCCCCCTGGCCTCTTGGTGGGCCCTGTAGAGCCCCTCCTCCTCCTCTCGGGTGTGCCGCCTACGCCTACAGTGCTGGTAGGCGTGGCGGGCACCGTCGGCGGTGGTCCGCAGGGCCGCAATTTCTGCGGACCACCAGTAGACGCATTTCCGGGCGAATAGGCGTCTTGCCCGGGGCATGGCCGCTCCGCACACCGTTTGCAACGATGTGCGGAAGTGGCGCGCCCTCTCCTCCACTCCAGAGGCGGCGGGTGGGGCGGAGCACCAAGCCTCCACCATCGCCGCCTCGTCCGCCTTGGCCCTGTCCAGAAGGGACAGGGACCACTTGGGGAACTCCCCCATTCCCCCCCTACGCCCCCCCCTTGGGACTGGTGGTGGCTGGCCCAGCCCTGTGGAGACCCTGAACCTAATGTATAGGTGATCAGACAGGGTCTCCACGTCCTCCAGGACGCGCCAACCTGCAACGCGTGCGGCCATGGCGGGGGTCGCGAACGTGATGTCCACGATTGACCCCCCTCGCCGCCGCACGCAGGTGTTGGCGCTGCCCCGGTTCAAGACCGCCAGGCCCGCTACCACCGACCAATCCCTCAGCGCCGCCCCGCGCGCATCCGTTACGGGGGATCCCCACGCCGCACTTTTGGCGTTGAGGTCCCCCAGGATGATTACTTGGCGCGGGGCCGCCCTCCTCGCAACGCCCCCCAGGACTCCGAGGAAGACCTCGAAGTCGGCGAGCGGCCTATTGGGGGAGAAGTACACCGCAATTAATACGGTGTCACTCCCCCATCCGGCCGCTGCGTACCCCGGGCCGACCTCGATCCTCCCCAGAGGGGGGCCATTGCCGACCGCCGGCACCACCACGGCAGCCCTCTCGTCCGTCGACCCCACCCAATTGGGTGAGGGAGGGACGTAGTAGGGCTCCGTCACGACCACTGCGTCGATCGACCACTCCGCCATGACCTTCATTAGCAGGTCCTGTGATCTGGCGGAGTGGTTGACGTTGACCTGCAGGAGCTCTAAATGCTGTGCTGGCATTTAGAGGTCCATGCAGGTCTCCTCCAGTGGCCCGGCGGCGGCTTCCGCTGCGGGGGCATTGCTTGCTGGGGCGGGGCGGGGGCGCTGCGGCCTCGTGCTCCTCCCTCTGAGGGCGGGGGGGCAACAGTTTATGCCCCCCATCCGGTGGTTGGCTGGGAGTTTGGCCTGGTGGCACACGGCACACCACGCCTTCTCCCAGCACTCCGACATTTTGTGCCCCTCTTGGCTGCACCGGAAGCAGCAATTGCTCCGGTCAGACTTGGAGGGGCACATCTCCCGCGAGTGGCCGACGCCGAAACAACGGAAACACCGCATCGGCGTCGGCCCCACCACCGTGACCCTGGCAGAGGCCCAGCCTACCTGGACTCTGCCAGCGTTCTTTATCGCTATCGCCGCCGGCACTGGGCACTGAATCATCGCTGACCCAGTGCCGTTGTAGAGGGTGCGGACGTAGGCCACCCTGACCTGGTCCGGCAGGCAGGCCCCGGCTGCGGCGACGGCATGTGCCACCGTCTCCCTGGTGGCCGACTCGTCCAGGCCAGAGAGTGTGAGTTCGGCCAACTTCACCGGGCGGCTGACGTTGGCGACGTCGCCCACGATCCCTTGCAGCCTGGCTGCAAGGGTGTCCGCCAACTTTTGCCCCCCGTCCACACCGGCGACCTCGATGACCCGGGAACCGGTCATCGAGGTCCTGACCTTCACGTTTTGCAGGCCAACGTCATTGAGGTTAAGGCCGTTGATGGCCTTAGCCATTGTGGCCTGCAAGGTGGTGGTGGCTCCCTCCTTGAGGGAGACCACGACCGCCGCCGTCTTTGGCACGGACAGCCTGACGGGCCTGGGCCCTTGCGCCGCCTTCTTCGGGGGTGGAGGGGGGGCCTTGGGCTTGCCCTTCCCCTTCCTTCGCACCACCTCCGACCACGACGACTGCGCGGGCGGGGGCGGCATACGGCCCGAGGGGCCGGGTTCGCCCTGCGATGGCCGGACGGCTCTCGGGGCAGGGCCGGAGTTCACCAGCCTTGTCGGTCGTCTGGGGGCGGGTACCGCAGCGGGGGCTGGGGCTGGGGCTGCCGTCTTTTTCGCCGCTGCCTTCGGCCTTCCGTCGCCTAGGCGGGCCCTGGCGATCGGCGCTAACGCTTCCACCGGGGCCGGGGGGGGGAGGGCCAGTCTTGCGACTTCCCTCTGAGGAGGGGCTGCGACGGCGGGCTTGGCGGCTCGCCTGTCGTGCGCTAGCGGGGGGCGGAGGATGGGCTCGGCCGGGAGGCGACGGTTCACCTCCTCCATCCTGGCGTTAATCATCCCACCGAGGCTGACGAAGAGGTCATGTTTCATGGCCTCTATTGCCTCGGTGAGCTCAGCCGTCCCGAACTGCAGGGAGGCGGCCACCGGGGCGGGAGTGGACGGACTCTCCCGCTTGCTGAAGGCGACACGAAGTGCCTTCAGCTCCGCCGAGTTTTGAGCGAGTTGCTCCCGCATCCTTTTATTGTCCGCCTTCAGGATGCGGATCTCCTCGCTCTCGGCTCTGGCCGCCTCGACCTCGTCCATCGAGCCCAAGATAACGCGGCACGCCCGGTTCATTCGGCCCCAGATTTCGCCTTTCAGGTTCCCCGATGACTTGGCCGCCTCCAAAATGTCCCGCGCCGCCATGCGCGTGGCGTCTAACGGGTCACTCTCCTGTACGCACGCTAGGCACGCAGATTCCTCCCTTGCCTCGGGGGAGCTCGAACCAGGGCGAGAGCTCGAGCGCGAGCGCGAGCGCACGGAGTCCCCGGTTTCCTCCTTCCTACCCTTCCTGGAGCGGAGCTCCGGGTACTCCCGCCGGTAGCATGCCCCCGTATCGGGCTCAGCCGCCTCGGCCGCCTCGGCAAATTGGGGCTCTAGCAAATATTGCTTCGCCCGCAATTTTGCCTTGGCCAACCCGGCGTAGGCGCCCTTAGGCTTCCCCCGCACCGCCGTGTTGACCTTAAGAGGACGCGGGTCGTCCTCCTCGTCATCATGCGCCCTTTTAGGGCCCAAAGGAGCGTTGTCCTCGACCTCAATTAAATCCTCGTCCATCTCGGACTCCGAACTGAGGACAACTTCCCCGCCCTCCGGTGGACCCTTCCAGAATTTGGTAGGCGAGGTCATGGTGACCTCGTCTACCTAAACCCAAAATTTAGCCCAAATCCGACGGCCAGAACCAGAGTTGCGACCTAACCTAACTTGAAAAAGTCAAGTGCGAGTCGGATTTTACTTTTCTCATACAAAGATGAGTTCAGCGCCTGTTTGAGAAAAATAGCAACCGAAAAATTTCTTTCGGGGCCCGATTTCACCCACTTCCAGAGGTCGTGTGAAGTTGAAAAGGGAAACCAAGGTGCCTCTCGCAAAGGCCTAGATGGCCAAAGCGAGAAAACAGAAAAAGGTCAAAAGGATAAAAAGCTATGAAATTTCCAAACTTTCGCCAAAAAGCTTAAGTTTGTAAACTTCACAGCAAAATATACAGAAAAACTACCTACCAATACCTAAACACTAATAACTTTTGACTCAGCGGTCAAAAAGTTAAAAAGTTAAATACAAATATTTAAAAAACTAAATATCCTATCCTACCTTACAGATTAAATATTTTACAAAATACTAAATCTAATTAAACAATGAACCCAAACACAAAAAAGTTATCTAAAAAATTTGCAAGCTTCGAGCATAAACTCAAAGTTTACAAAAATTAAAGAAAAATAACAAACCTAAAAATACCAAAACCAAAACCTAACTATAATTAAACTAACCGTTGCCGGTACCTCCACCCAAAAGATGGGCAAGATGAGATAACAGCAACACTAATTAAATTAAAAAGAAAAAAGGTAAACAAACAATGAAATTACAAAAAATTACACGGTCAAAACTACAAAATTATTAGGTCAATAAGTTCGGAACCTTCGTTCCGAAAAAATTAAGCCTAATTAAACAAACTAACCTAAAGGTCCGCTATCTTCCAGTCCTGAAAAGGACTGAAAAAGATGCAAGACGACCGAACTACAAAATAAAGAAAAAGTGAAAAATAGTGAAAAAATTAACGAAAAAAATACAAAAAGATTACCAACCGCAAATGCCAAAATTGATAAAATAAGAAAACTAAAGGAGATAAAAGAGAAAAGATGAAAACAAACTGATAAGGAAAAAATGTAAGTCTATGACACCAAAACTTGCATATATCCAACCAGTACAACCCAAGAAACAACCAAAAAACAACTTAACCTAACCTAACCTAACCTAACCTAACCTAACCTAACCTAACCTAACCTAACCTAACCTAACCTAACCTAACCTAACCTAACCTAACCTAACCTAACCTAACCTAACCTAACCTAACCTAACCTAACCTAACCTAACCTAACCTAACCTAACCTTTTTTTTTTTTTTTTTTTTTTTTTTTTTTTTTTTTTTTTTTTGACGAAGTGGAAATGCATTTACGCATCTTCCCTGCCTGGGGTAGGCGGTGCAATGGGAAGTATAACGGACTCTCGTACGAACGAACTACCGTTTAAAACCACTCCGGCGTTTAAACCCTGCCGGTGGTGAGGCGCCGCGGTACATGCCTAAGCTTTGGCCACTGACGCGCCTCCCGGCTTGCTCCGAAGAGCCCCCCCCAATCTCCGCCAAGGAGGTGTCGATTGTGAACAGCCCACGATCGTCACCCCAGACCGGTAGAGCCGGTGCAATGTGGGTCCCCAACCCACTGGCTCTACAAGGTAGTTAAGGCGAGCAGCCGGGCCGGACGACCGAGCACCCGTAGCCTCGGCTGAGTTCGCCAGCCCTCCAACGGTCTGCCTGCAGTGGATGGTGCTTTCCGGATACAAGTATCCTTCAAACACGCCCCACCGCAACTGTCCCTTCAATAACTACAGTGCCCCCCGGGATTCCGAAAGACACGTAGAGAGACCCGCGGGTGACATGGGAGTACGACGCACGGGAACGCGCAACGCATGCCTGCGATGCCGTCCCTGCCCGTAAACCCAGTCACCAACCGCCAACTGACAGAGGCAGCTGTCCAGGATGGAAACCACCCTTTTCAACCACCCCCGCCAAAGCCCCCTCCAGGCGACTGGTTAAGCTTTCCGGACCAGAAGCGGCAAGCACCAAGTGCACTCGCAACTGACCCTTCAAGCTACCCCAGCCACCAACCGTCAAAGAGGCAACAGAGAGTGAAGCTGTCCAGGGCGGAAGCGGTCCTCAACGCGACCACCCTTTCCAACTTCCTCTGTTGCCGCCCACCAAAGGATGGCGAAGAAACTTCGCCACCCAACCCACCCCAAGTGACAGAAGCAAACTCGAAGGGAGAGGAGGTCAACTCTACCCAAGCCTCCGAGCCACCCCTGTCACCACCCCAGTGTGAAGGTGACAAAGCAGCTCTTCTTCGGAAAGAAGAGCTGCTCTGTCACCCTCACTAAACCCCCCCAGGTGACAAGGGAATCTTTCCGGGGCAGAAGCGGCCTGTCGCGGCAGGCACGCAACCGCAACCCTTCCAGAAACCCTGTCACCTCCCCATGGCCGCTCTTAGTCTGGCCCCTCACCACGAGCCTTTCCGGTATGGGTAGCCCTGTCCGGTATAGCCTCGTGGATCATTGAGACACGCAAGCCCCCCCACCACGGCAAGGTGGCAGCACAGTCGGGGGGGAACCTAACCTAACCTAACCTAACCTAACCTAACCTAACCTAACCTAACCTAACCTAACCTAACCTAACCTAACCTAACCTAACCTAACCTAACCTAACCTAACCTAACCTAACCTAACCTAACCTAACCTAACCTAACCTAACCTAACCTAACCTAACCTAACCTAACCTAACCTAACTAACCTAACCTAACCTAACCTAACCTAACCTAACCTAACCTTTTTTTTTTTTTTTTTTTTTTTTTTTTTTTTTTTTTTTTGTCAAGGTGAAAAATGCTTTACGCATTTCCCCCGCCATGGGAGTGGCGGGAGGGTATGTGGGACTCAAGTCCCCTCCCCCTCTCTGAAGGAGAAGGAGCGGGGAAATGTTACCCACTAAAAAACACCTTGGCGTACCCAAACCGTCCGGTTTGTATGGACACCGTGTTTCCTGCTAGGCATCCCCACGGTGTCCACCGGATGCCCCAGCCATTGCCGGGGCTTCCCGCGCCAAAGGAGAGAGGGGCCGAGCACGCCTGGCCCCCCTCCCAGACCGCCAAGTGACTAGCCTACGGCGGGCAGGGGACTCCCATCCCCCACCCGCAGTCACTAAGGGTAAAGGCGGCGGGCAAAACGCCGCCGCCTAAACCCCTGCCGTCTACGCCGGAGCGGATGCGCGTGAGGAGACTCCTCGCGCTCACGCTCCGAGGCCTCCTTCTGCGAGATGACGTTCTCGCAGAAGGTGGCCACAGCCCTCCAGGACCTGTCGCTGCACAGCATCGAAGACACGACGCTGTGCAGGGAGAGGTCCCATTGCCCGATGGCCAGTGCCATCGTGCAGCGCTCCGCACTCCAGCGACTGCACACCGCGAGGGTGTGCTGTGCCGTGTCGTCCGGATCGCCGCACTCATGGCACTGCGGGCCGGGCTCCCTCCCAATTTTGTGCAGGTAATGACCGAAGCATCCATGTCCGGTCAATACCTGCACAAGCCGGTACGATGTGGCGCCGACTGCCCTCCCCAACCAGGTGTCAAGCGACGGGAGGATCGCCCCTATGGTTCGAACTCCATAGGGGGCGTCCCCCAGGCTCGCTTTCCACCTGTCCCGCAGTCGGCGCTCCATCATCCGGCGCGTCTCCTCAACCTCCTCAGGGTCCGGGCGTTCACCCCTCGCCCGGGCCCTGGACCTAACCTTATAGGTCTCAGCCTGCACCTCCGCATCCAACTCCCAGGGCGGGGTGCAGGCGAGGAGGCAGGCCGCGGCGTGGGCCACCGTCATGTAGGCCCTCACGATACGGAGGGCCACCACCCGCTGTGGCCTGCGTAGCAGGGCCCGGTTCCGGGCGGACAGCTTGTCCGCCCAGATGGGGGCCCCGTACAAGGCCATGCTCCTCGTGACGCCAGCATACAGCCGGCGGCACAAGGAGCCCGGCCCACCCACGTTCGGCAAAAGCCGACTCAGCGCCGAAGCGGCGCCCACAACCCGGGGAGCCAACTGCAGAAAGTGCTCCCCAAAACTCCACCATCGGTCCAGAACAAGCCCCAAATATTTGATGTGGGGCTTGATCTGGACCGGTTCCCCCACCAGGGTGAGCGCCGCGCCCGCCGGCAGCCTCCACCCTCGCCCCCCGAAGACTATAGCCTCAGTCTTCGGGAGGGCCACCCTCAGGCCGAGCAGGCCAATCCGGTGAATGGCCAGCTCGGCCGCCGCTTCCGCCCGGCACAGCGCCTCCCTCATGTCGGTCCCGCGCGCGGCCACCATGGTATCATCTGCGTAGCAGATGGTGGCCGTCCGCGGGAGCAACTCCCCCCTGATGGCCCAGTCGTACCCCAGGTTCCATAAAAGCGGACCGAGCACGGAACCTTGGGGCACGCCGCAGGCCATCTCCGTCGACCCCCGTCGACCGTCCCTCTGCTCATAGAGCACTACCCTATCAGTCAGGTAGTGCTCTATGACCCGCCGCAGGTAAGGAGGCACTCGGTGGTAGATGAGTGCCTCCCTTATCACCCCATAGGGGAGGGTGCCAAAGGCATTGGCGATGTCGAGCGACACCGCCACTACTCCCTCCCCTCTGCTCGACGCGTAGTCACAGAAGTCCCTGAGGGACTTCACCGCGTCGAGCGTAGACCGCCCCTCCCTGAACCCGAACTGTCTATCACAGACGTTCGGGCCGGCGGTCTCCAAGTGCTGCAGGATCCTGGAGGCCAGGACTCTCTCCATCATCTTCCCGACCTCATCCAACAGCACAATGGGGCGATAGGCGGACGGGCAATCCGGGGGTCGTCCCTCCTTCCGGAGGAGGCACAGCCTCCCCTCCTTCCAAACTCTCGGGAACCGACCTTCCCTCAGGCAGTCACTCATCAACTGCCTGAGTCGGTCCCCGAGGTGTTTTAGGGCGATGGGGAGTACTCGGCCCGGTACTCCATCGGGCCCCGGGGCTTTCTTGCAACCCCGGAGCCGGTCCACCGCCCTCTCGAACTCGTCGTCGCTCACCGGTGCGACGTCGAGCTCGAGTGGGTCCTCCAGGTCCCCCGGTGGCTCGGCCATCACCGGGGGAACTATCGACGGGGCTGCCGGAAACAGCCCCTCGATGACCCTCCTCAGGAGGGGGGGCTCCAGCGAGTCCATGGGGGGGGCAGTGCGCATTTTGTTACGCACCTTGTACGGCCGCCCCCACGGATTCTCGTCCAGCGTGGCCAGGAAGGAGACGTTTCCTTCGTCCTTGGCCACCGCTATGGACAGGGTAAGGGCCCCCCTGGCTTCAACGTGGGCCCTGTAGAGCCTCTCCTCCTCGTCTCGGGTGTGCCGCCTGCGCCTACAATGTTGGTAGGCGTGGCGGGCACCGTCGGCGGTGGTCCGCAGGGCCGCAATTTCTGCGGACCACCAATAAACACATTTCCGGGCAAAAAGTCTCCTTGCCCGGGGCATGGACGCTCCGCACACCGCCTGCAGCGATGTGCGGAAATGACGCGCCCTCTCTTCCACTCCTGAGGCGGCGGGTGGGGCGGAGCACCAAGCCTCCACCATTGCCGCCTCGTCCGCCTTGGCCCTGTCCAATTGGGACAGGGACCACTTGGGGAACTCCCCCCCACGCCCCCCCCTCGGGACTGGTGGTGGCTGGCCCACCCCTGTGGAGACCCTGAACCTGATATACAGGTGGTCAGACAGGGTCTCCACGTCCTCCAGGACGCGCCAATCTGCGACGCGCGCGGCAATGGCAGGGGTCGCGAACGTGACGTCCACGATAGACCCCCCCTGCCGCCGCACGCAAGTGTTGGCGCTGCCCTGGTTGAGGACAACCAGGCCCGCTACCACCAACCAATCCCTCAGCGCGCCCCCGCGCGCATCCGTTACGGGGGATCCCCACGCCGCACTTTTGGCGTTGAGGTCCCCCAGGATGATGACTTGGCGCGGGGCCGCCCTCCTTGCAACACCCCCCAGGACCCCGAGGAAAACCTCGAAGTCCACCAGCGGCCTATTGGGGGAGAAGTACACCGCGATTAGCACGGTGTCGCTCCCCCATCCGGCCGCTGCATACCCCGGGCCGACCTCGATTTTTGCCAGGGGGGGGCCATTGCCCACCGACGGCACCACCACGGCAGCCCTCTCGTCCGTCGACCCCACCCAGTTGGGTGAGGGAGGGACAAAGTAGGGCTCCGTCACAACCACGGCGTCGATCGACCACTCCGCCATGACCTGCATTAGCAGGTCTTGAGATCTGGCGGAGTGGTTGACGTTGACCTGCAGGAGCTCTAAATGTCGTACTGGCATTTAGGACTCCATGCAGGCCTCCTCCTGGGTCCCGTCGGCGGCAGCCGCGGCGGGGGCATTACTTGTCGGAACGGGGCGGGGGCGCTGCGGCCTCATGCTCCTCCCTCTGAGGGCGGGGGGGCAACAATTTGTCCCCCCCAGCCGGTGGTTGGCTGGGAGTTTGGCCTGGTGGCAAACGGCACACCACGCCTTCTCCCAGCACTCCGCCATTTTGTGCCCCTCTTTGCTGCACCGGAAGCAAAGATTGCTCCGGTCAGACTTGGAGGGGCACATCTCCCGCGAGTGGCCGACACCGAAACACCGGAAGCACCGCATCGGTGTCGGCCCCACCAGCGTGACCCTGGCAGAAGCCCAACCCACCTGGACTCTGCCAGCGTTCTTCAGCGCAATCGCCGCCTGCACCGGGCACTGGATCAATGCTGACCCAGTGCCATCGTAGAGGGTGCGGATGTGGGCCACCTTGACCTGAGTCGGCTGGCAAGCCCCCACTGCGGCGACGGCCTGAGCCACCGACTCCTTGGTGGCCGACTCGTCCAGGCCGGAAAGCTGGACTTCGGCCATTTTAACCGGGCGGCTCACGTTGGCGACATCCCCCACTAACCCCTGCAGCCTGGCCGCAAGGGTGTCCGCCACCTTTTGACCGTTCTCGCCGGCGACCTCGATGACCCGGGAACCCGTCATCGAGGTCCTAACCTTCACATTCTGAAGGCCCACCTCGCTGAGGCTAAGGCCGTTAATGGCCTTAGCCATGGTGGCCTTCAGGGTGGTGGTGGTCCCCTCCTTGAGGGAGACCACAACCGCTGCCGTCTTCGGGACAGACAGCCTGACGGGTCTGGGCCCGGGCGCCGCCTTGACAGTCCTCGGGGGTGGAGGGGGGGCCTTAGCCTTGCCCTTCCCCTTTTTACGAACCACCTCCGACCACGACGACTGCGCGGCCGAGGGTGGTATATTGCCCGAAGGGCCGGGTTCTCCCTGCGAGGGCCGGACGGCTCTCGGGGCAGGGCCAGAGTTGACCAATTTGGTCGGCCGTCTGGGGGCAGGTACCACAGCGGGGGCCGGGGCCGCCGCCTTCTTGGCCACCTTGGCTTTCGGCTTCCCGTCGCCTAGACGGGCCTTCGCCACCGGCTCCAACACCTCCATCGGGACCTGAGGGGGCAGGGCAGAACCTGCGGCCTTCCTCTGGGGAAGGGCCGCCGCAGCAGGCTTAGCGGCCCGCTTGTCGTGCGCTAACGGGGGGCGGAGGATGGGCTCCGCCGGGAGACGCCTGTTCATCTCCTCCATCCTGACATTTATCATGTTCCCGAGGCTTTGAAACAGGTCATGTTTCATGCTTTCAATGGCCTCGGTGAGCTCAGCCGTGCCAAATTGGAGCGAAGCGGCCACGGGATCGGTCACCGGAGCGGCCACCGAAGCGGCCGGGCTCTCCCGCTCGCTGAAGGCGACACGAAGCGCCTTCAACTCGGCCGAATTGTGAGCGAGTTGCTCCCGCATCCTTCGGTTGTCCGCCTTCAGGATGCGGATCTCCTCGCTCTCGGACCTGGCCGCTTCGACCTCGTCCATCGAGCCTAGAATGGTACGGCACGCCTTGTTCATGCGGCCCCATATGTCACCCTTTAGATTCCCGGATGCCCGGGCCGCCTCCAATATATCACGCGCCGCCATGCGCGCGGCGTCTAACGGGTCAATCTCTTGTTGACCCGTTTGTCCATCCGAGAGCTCGGGGGAACGCGAGCCGGAACGAGAGCGCACGGAGCCCCCCGTTTTCCCCTTTTTGCCCTTTTTGGGGCGGAGTTCAGGGTACTCCCGCTGATAGCTGGTCCCCGGATCGGGCTCAGCTACCCCGGCCACCTCGGCAAATTCGGGCTCAAGCTGAAAAAGCTTCGCCCGCAATCTGGCCGCAGCCAAACCAACGTAGGAGCCCCTAGGCTTCCCCCTCACCGAAGAACTAACCTTCGTAGGAGGCTTCGGGTCATCCTCCTCGTTTTCCCCCTCATACGCCCTTTTAGGGGCCGACGGAGCGTGCTCCTCCACGTCAATAAAATCATCGTCCATCTCGGACTCCGAACTCAACTCAATTCCACCCCCCTCCGGTGGATCCTTCCAGAATTTGGTAGGCGAGGTCATTATGACCCCGTCTACCTAGCTCCCGAAATTGGTCAAAAACCGACCGCGACGACCAAAGTTAGGAGCTAACCTAACTTAAAATCGTCAAGTGCGAGTCGGTTTTTCTTTTTCCCATACAAAAGTGAGTTTGGCGCCTGTTTTGGAAATTATAGCAATTTCACAAATTTTTACGAGCGTTTTTTGGCTCACTTCCCGAGGTCGTAGGAGGTTGGAAACAACACAAAAAGATGCTTCTTGCAAAAGCCTTGATGGCAAAAGAAGAAAAACAAATAAAAGTTAAAAGGTTCAGAAGATATCAAATTTACAAACTTTACCAAAATCCTTAAGTTTGTAAAATTTTTATCTCTAATCGCCAGAAACTCCCTTAAACTATATAAACACTAATAACTTTTGACCCGGAGGTCAAAGAGTTAAAAACTTAAAATGAAATATTTAAAAAACTAAACAAACTATCCTACCTTATAGATTAAATATTTTACAAAAGACTTAATCTAATTTAAAAATACACCCAAACACAAAAAAGTTATCAAAAATC
Organism: Acleris emargana; assembly: GCA_927399475.2. NCBI lineage: Eukaryota > Metazoa > Arthropoda > Insecta > Lepidoptera > Tortricidae > Acleris > Acleris emargana. The sequence continues at coordinate 24,732,483 of OV656838.1, read as the reverse complement.
TTTGTAAACTTCGAGCCAAAACGCAAAGTATACAAAAATTAAAATAAAATAACTAACCTAAGAATATTATAACCAAACCTAAACTATAATTAATTTAACCGTTGCCGGTACCTTCGCCCAAAATTTGAGCAAAATAAGATAAGGGCAACAAGGACTAAATCAAAAAGTAAAAATGTAAACAAACCCTGAAATTACGAGAAATTTCAAGGTCAAAGTTTACAAATTGCAAGACCAATAAAATCTAAAGTTATGTTACGAAAAAATCAAACCTAAATCTACGTACTAACCTAATGATCCGCTATCTTCTAGTCCTGAAAAGGACTAAAAAAGATGCAAGATGAACGAACTAGAAAATGAAGAAAAAGTGAAAATCCGACAAAAAATTAACAAAAAATTACCAAAAATTTACCAACCGCAAAACGAAAAATTACGAAAATAAGAAAACTATAGAAGATAGTGAAAAACAGAAAGGAGCAAACTAATGAGGAAAAAATGTAAGTTCGGGAACCCAAAACTCGCAATAATCCACCCAGTAGTGTCCAAGATCCGACCTCAACCTAACCTAACCTAACCTAACCTAACCTAACCTAACCTAACCTAACCTAACCTAACCTAACCTAACCTTTTTTTTTTTTTTTTTTTTTTTTTTTTTTTTTTTTTTTTTTTTTTTTTTTTTTTTGACAGGGTGGAAAATGCTTTATGCATTCCCCTCACCATGGGAGTGGTGAGGGGATATGTGGGACTCACCCCGTCACCCCCCCTCAGAATGAGAGGGGGCAAGGGAGCGCAACCCACTAAAAACCACCCTGGCGTACCCTCCTGCCGGCTGGTGAGGCACCCTGATGCCTGCCGAAGCTTAGTTCAGGGTGCCCCCCGGCTGCCCCAGCCATTGCCGGGGCTACCCGCGCCAAAGGAGAGGGGGGCCGAGCACGCGTGGCCCCCCTCCCAGACCGCCCAGTGACTAGCCTACGGCGGGCAGGGGACTCCCATCCCCCACCCGCAGCCACTAAGGGTAGAGGCGGCCAGCAAAACGCCGCCGCCTAAACCCCTGCCGTCTGCGCCGGAGCGGATGCGCGAGAGGAGACTCCTCGCGCTCACGCTCCGAGGCCTCCTTCTGCGAGATGACACTTTCGCAAAAGGAGGTCACAGCCCTCCAGGACCTGTCGCTGCACAGCATTGCAGACACAACGCTGTGCAGGGAGAGGTCCCACTGCCCGATCGCCAGCGCCATAGTGCAGCGCTCCGCACTCCAGCGGCTGCACACCGCAAGGGTGTGCTGAGCCGTGTCGTCCGAACCTAACCTAACCTAACCTAACCTAACCTAACCTAACCTAACCTAACCTAACCTAACCTAACCTAACCTAACCTAACCTAACCTAACCTAACCTAACCTAACCTAACCTAACCTAACCTAACCCTGCGGCATACGGAATCGTAAGGCGGCTGCAACCGACAGGCATCCTAACACAGCTTCTGACAGGGCATGGTGGGTTCGCCGCGTATTTGGCTAGATTCAAATGCAGGGAGAACCCATCATGCATCTGTGAAGAAGGAACAGAAGAAACGGTCTCACACATCCTTTTCGAATGCCCCTCCCACCATGTAGATAGGTATGAACTTGAGATGCACACAAACACAAAATTATCAGCACAAAACATACACGATCACCTAAAAGATAAGAAAATGCGTGAAATAATATTAAAGTACTGCGAAAAAATTTGCGCCTTGGTAATAAATAGAAATAAAGATAAATAATATTACTAGGTTATATATTATGCATATATAATATTAGTAATAGAAAAAGTCAGCGTTATTAAAAAAGTAGTTAAGCAATAGTATTAAGAAGGATATTAAAACAGAAACAAGAAGTGTAAAGAAGAGGTATTAATAGGATACTGAAAGTTAATATAAGTATAAAATGATATAGAGGATGTTAAGGTCAAAAAGTATAAAATAAGGAATCCCGTAAACAGATTCACAAAAAGTGAACTTAATAGGTAACATGTAACGATATTGTTCAAATTGAAAATACTGTATAGAGTAAGTAGCACATAGAAAGGTAACATTTAAAAATTAACCTGTATACTTTCAAACATAATTAAATAAATAATCCCTTCACTATAAATCAGAGCAAGGCAAACCAAAAATTAAAAAGATATGCCACATCAGTTATAAAAAGTCTCTGGCCCATGTCAGAGGAATGTTAGAATTTATTAAAAAAAAAAAAAAAAAAAAAAAAAACCTAACCTAACCTAACCTAACCTAACCTAACCTAACCTAACCTAACCTAACCTAACCTAACCTAACCTAACCTAACCTAACCTAACCTAACCTAACCTAACCTAACCTAACCTAACCTAACCTAACCTTTTTTTTTTTTTTTTTTTTTTTTTTTTTTTTTTTTTTTTTTTTTTTTTTTTTTTTTTTGACAGGGTGGAAAATCCTTTATGGATTCCCCTCACCATAGGAGTGGTGAGGGGATATGTGGGACTCACCCCGTCACCCCCCCTCAGAATGAGGGGGGGCAAGGGAGCGCAACCCACTAAAAACCACCCTGGCGTACCCTCCTGCCGGTTGGTGAGGCACCCTGGTGCCTGCCGAAGCCTTGGCCAAGGTGCCCCACCGGCTGCCCCAGCTGTTGCCGGGGCTACCCGCGCCAAAGGAGAGAGGGGCCGGACACGCATGGCCCCCCTCCCAGACCGCCCAGTGACTAGCCTACGGCGGGCAGGGGACTCCTATCCCCCACCCGCAGTCACTAAGGGTTCAGGCGGCCGGCAAAACGCCGCCGCCTGAACCCCTGCCGTCTGAACCTAACCTAACCTAACCTAACCTAACCTAACCTAACCTAACCTAACCTAACCTAACCTAACCTAACCTTTTTTTTTTTTTTTTTGTATAGAGGGGAAATGCGTTGCGCATACCACCGTGCTAGGGCAAGCACGGTGGTTATGTGGGACTCTCCCCCCGCCCTCCTCCCCTAGTGGGAAAAGGGCAGGAAGCCTACCCACTAAAACCCCTCTGGGTATCGTCACGTGCTTTTGGGATTGGCCGCTGTGGGAGCTAAAGATTCTTCCACAGTGGCCAAAGCTACCCTTGGATGTTATCCGGGCTCATCGTGCCATCGGCAAGTGGTGTTAGTAACACCACCACCCGCAAGCGAGGCTGTGCAATGCAGGCCAAGGATGCCCTTCCTGGCCCGCTGCCTCACGAGGGAAAAACAGACCCTTTCCCTTTTTCTCAGAGCTGTGCCGCAAAATGTCAAGACTCCGACATTGCGTCGGCACTTAAAGCAACACTGCAGTCGCTTGGTGGTGCAGCCCGTGGTGTTGGCACCGGATTCGTCCTCTTCTGTGGAGGCCTGCAGTGTTTCCCACACATAATGTGTCCTGCCGGTCTTTTTGCGTAGGCGCAAACTGCACAATGTGGTTTGGCCCTGCAGCCGGTGGACATATGGCCCTCTTCGCCGCATCGGAAACAGACCGAACCACGGTCAATTTCCGATGGGCACGCTGCCCGTACGTGGCCTATTCCCATGCACTTGAAGCAGCGCATGGGTAAGGAATCCAGTAGCTGGATCCGGGCTGATGACCAGCCCACCAACAAACGACCTGTCTCGGTTAGGGCTTTGGCAGCCGCTATCGGACACTTAATCGTCGCAGTGCCAGAACCTTGTGGTCCTGTGCGAATCGTCCCAATTTTGACTTGGCCAACCTCGCAGCCAGTCGCTTTCTTTACCGCCAAGGCAATGTCTTCGGGCTCGATAGCCTCGTCGAGGCCAGACGCGCGAAGAGTGGCAGTCTTGATTGGCCTTGTCACAACTGCAATTGTGTCCAAGGCCTCTCGAATACTTTCCGCCAGTTTGTCAGCCTTAGGGCCGCTGTCAGCCCCAGGCACCTCCAAGACTCTGTCTCCTGCCGCAGTTTTCCGGATTCGGATATGCTCTAGGCCAATTTCGCTCAGTTCGAAACAACTTTTTATTTTGCAGATGGCCATCGGGAAGTCGATACCAGCCTTGGACGCCCGCGGTAATAATTTAATTACCACCGCAGTCGTCTTGGGGGCAATCAACCTCGGCTTGCGCTTCCTCCTCTTCTTCTTCTTGCCCTTACTCCTCTTAGGTTGCCTTTTTTGGGCAACGGGTGTCCTTTGCACAGGGGCAGCCGCCATAGGCTGGCCAGATGAGTCCAAGCGGGCCTGACCTCCTCTGGCCACCTCCGCATAGTTTCGGCCAGTGCCATCACCGGGCCGTGCCTCCGAAGTAGCCAAAGCCACACCAGCTTGATGCCGGGGCGCGGTTTTCGGCTTAGCCGTCTTTGGTGTCGGCTTTTTCGTCTGCTTTGGCCTCGGTGTCGGGGCCGCAGCGGGTTGAGTCCTGGTTGGGTTTGCCCCTCTTCCATCAGCAGCCAGCGGAGGCCGCAGTGTTGGTTCGGCTGGAAGACGCGACTCAATGTTTCCAAGGCGGGCATTTATCATGCCTCCGAGAGACACAAGTAAGTCACGCCTTACCCCTTCCACTAGGTTGACAATACTGGCCTGGGCATCCAGTTGCTGAGCTCCACTAGAGGAGGGTTCGGTAGTTCTGGCACGTTCTGCAAGAGCAAAGTCGCGCAGGGACCTCATCTCAGCTTTGAGGACATCTACCTGACGTTGGAGACGCGCATTGTCGGCCCTAAGCCTGCGCGTCTCGTCGTCCCGGGTAAATATCCCCAACTCCTCCGCCGCTTCTCCAATCGCTTTGGTGGCGATGTTGATTTGCTTGCGCACTGTGCCTTTTAAATTCCCAGATAATCTCGTGGCCTCACGGATGTTGTGGGTTTCCGCGAGCACGAGTTGGACGAGCGCATCCTTGGTCGGCCTGTCCAGACGCGACGGCGACTCTGTCTTGTCTTTGTCCGGTTCCACTACCTCGGGGTTTTGACATGCCGTTCGATCCTTGGTCGGACCCTTCCCGGATGTCCCCGGCTTTCTTCCACCACGGCCCCTGTTGGCCGTTTTAATCTTAGATGCTGAACATGGTCCAGCATCAAAATCCAGTTCGTCTTGAGATATCTCCAGAGGCCTTTTGACCGCAGATAAGGTCGTCGGTCTTACCGAAGGAAGGGAGGAATCCGACAAAGAGTCGATCTCCTCGCCTCGATCCGGCTGGACGCGTTCTCTTATCCCGTCCGTAAGGTCCATTTCGATCGTCAAGAGGTCATCATCAGAGTCCAGTATGGGATTGCGTACGTCGTGTTCTCGAAGGCCAGCCTTGCGCTGACCTACGTCGTGGCCTTTGCCCCCCCCAGAATACGAGGGGCAGCCCGTGTTGTGAGACACGGGGAGGGATTCTCCCTTTCGGGTACCCTCCTGGGGTAAAATCTTTTTTAGACCACTCATTCCATCTAACTTGCGTGCGTTTAAGGCCCTGCACCAAAGGCCTTGTGTGGATTTTTATAGAGGTTGTCTCCTCGCGGCCCCACGAAGCGGCCATCGCCCCGGACGCCTACGGGTCCGGATTGCGATTTGACCGACGGAAGCCTAAGCAAACCGCCGCTCAACGACCTCCAAGGTCCATCTGCCTCCAAGGCGTCCTCTGAAAACAGAGGACGCAGTTGCACTCCACTGGGTACTCTCCGAGGAGAGTACCCAGGAGCAACTTCCTCCACAGAAGCGCACTTTTGGGGAGAATTTAGTTCCCCGGGCCCGCGCTGGCCCAGAAAGTGGTTATACCGCCACTGGTTCGGTAACCCCCCCCCCTTGCCGGATATTAGCCATGGGCTGAGAGAATCTCCCAAAAGGAAGAAAGTCTCAGCCAATGCCCAGGGTGCACCAGCCCAGATGCTGCGTTCTCCCCGGATCGAGATCAAGAGAGACTGCAACACCCAGGCCAACGTGGAGGAATCCGGCCTGCACCCCAACCTAACCTAACCTAACCTAACCTAACCTAACCTAACCTAACCTAACCTAACCTAACCTAACCTAACCTTTTTTTTTTTTTTTTTTTTTTTTTTTTTTTTTTTTTTTTTTTTTTTTTTTTTGACAGGGTGGAAAATCCTCTATGGATTCCCCTCACCATAGGAGTGGTGAGGGGATATGTGGGAATCACCCCGTCACCCCCCCTCAGAATGAGGGGGGGCAAGGGAGCGCAACCCACTAAAAACCACCCTGGCGTACCCTCCTGCCGGTTGGTGAGGCACCCTGGTTCCTGCCTAAGCCTTGGCCAAGGTGCCCCACCGGCTGCCCCAGCTATTGCCGGGGCTGCCCGCGCCAAAGGAGAGAGGGGCCGGACACGCGTGGCCCCCCTCCCAGACCGCCCAGTGACTAGCCTACGGCGGGCAGGGGACTCCTATCCCCCACCCGCAGTCACTAAGGGTTTAGGCGGCCGGCAAAACGCCGCCGCCTAAACCCCTGCCGTCTGCGCCGGAGCGGATCCGCGAGAGGAGACTCCTCGCGTTCACGCTCCGAGGCCTCCTTCTGCGAAATTACATATTCGCAAAAGGAGGCCACTGCCTCCCAAGACCTCTCACTGTAGAGCATTGCCGTAACAATGCTGTAGAGTGAGAGGTCCTCCCGCTGTATGGCTAGTGCCATGGTGCGGCGCTCCGGACTCCAACGACTGCACACCGCGAGGGTGTGCTGAGCCGTGTCGTCCGGATCCCCGCACTCATGGCACTGCGGGGTAGGCTCCCTCCCAATTTTGTGAAGGTAATGACCGAAGCATCCGTGTCCGGTCATTACCTGCACAAGCCGGAACGACGTAGCGCCGACCGCCCTGTCCAACCAGAGGTCCACCGACGGGAGGATCGCCCCTATGGTATAAACACCATAAGGGGAATCCTCCAGGTCGGCTTTCCATCTGTCCCGCAGTCGGCGCTCCGTCATCCGGCGCGTCTCCTCCACCTCCTCAGGGTCCGGGCGTTCACCTCTCGCCCGGGCCCTGGACCTAACCATGTAGGTCTCAGCCTGCACCTCCGCATCCAACTCCCAGGGCGGGGTGCAGGCGAGGAGGCAGGCCGCGGCATGGGCCACCGTCACGTAGGCCCTCACCATACGGAGGGCCACCAACCGCTGAGGCCTCCGTAGCAGGGCCCGGTTCCGGGCGGACAGCTTGTCCGCCCAGATGGGGGCCCCGTACAGAGCCATGCTCCTTGTGACGCCGGCATATAACCGGCGGCACAAGGAGCCCGGCCCACCCACGTTCGGCAGAAGTCTGCTCATCGCCGACGCGGCGCCCACCACTCGGGGAGCCATTTGCGAAAAATGCTCCCCGAAGTCCCACCGTCGGTCCAGAACAAGCCCCAAATATCGGATGTGGGGCTTGATCGGGACCGACTCCCCCCCCAGGGTGAGCGCCGCGCCCGCTGGCAGCCTCCACCCCCGCCCCCCGAAGACTATCGCCTCAGTCTTTGGGAGGGCCACCCTCAGGCCGAGCCGACCAATCCGGTAAATGGTCAGCTCGGCCGCCGCTTCCGCCCGGCACAGCACCTCCCTCATGTCGGTCCCGCGCACGGCCACCATGGTATCATCTGCGTAGCAGATGGTGGCCGTCCGCGGGAGCAACTCCCCCCTGATGGCCCAGTCGTACCCCAGGTTCCATAGTAGTGGACCGAGCACGGAACCTTGGGGCACGCCACAGGCCATCCCCGTCGACCCCCGTCGACCGTCCTTCTGTTCATAGAGCACTACCCTGTCATCGAGGTAGTGCTCTATGATCCGCCTTAAGTAGGGAGGCACTCGGTGGTAAGTGAGCGCCTCCCTTATCACCCCATAGGGGAGGGTGCCAAAGGCATTGGCGATGTCGAGCGACACCGCCACTACTCCCTCCCCTCTGCTCGACGCGTGCTCACAGAAGTCCCTGAGGGACTTCAGCGCGTCGAGCGTAGACCGCCCCTCTCTAAACCCGAACTGTCGATCTGACACGTTCGGGCCGGCGGTCTCTAGGTGCCGCTGGATCCGGGAGGCCAGGATTCTTTCAAAAATCTTCCCGGCCTCATCCAGCAGCACGATGGGGCGATAGGCGGACGGACAGTCCGGGGGTCGACCCTCCTTCCGGAGGAGGCAGAGCCTCCCCTCCTTCCACACCCTCGGGAACCTTCCCTCCCTCAGGCAGTCGTCCAAAATCTGCCTGAGCCGGTCCCCGAGGTGTTGTAGGGCGATGTGGAGTACGCGGCCTGGTACTCCGTCGGGCCCCGGGGCTTTTTTGCAGCCCCGGAGCCGGTCCACCGCCCTCTCGAACTCGTCATCGCTTACCGGTGCGATGACGAGTTCGGCTGGGTCCTCCAGGTCCCCCGGTGGCTCGGTCATCACCGGGGGAACTATCGAAGGGGCTGCCGGAAACAGCCCCTCGATGACCCTCCTAAGGAGAGGGGGCTCCAGCGAATCCATGGGGGGGGCGGTGCGCATTTTGTTGCGCACCACCCTATACGGCCGCCCCCACGGATTCCTGTCCAGTATAGCCAGGAAGGAGGTCCACCCCTCCTCCTTGGCCACCGCGATGGCCTGGACAAGGGCCCTCTTGGCTTCTTGGAGGGCCCTGTGGAGCTCCTCCTCCTCCTCCCGGGTGTGCCGCCGGCGCCTACAGTGTTGGTAGGCGCCGCGTGCCCCGTTACTGGTGGTCCGCAAGGCCGCGATGTCGGCGGACCACCAGTACACACTCAACCTAACCTAACCTAACCTAACCTAACCTAACCTAACCTAACCTAACCTAACCTAACCTAACCTAACCTAACCTAACCTAACCTAACCTAACCTAACCTTTTTTTTTTTTTTTTTTTTTTTTTTTTTTTTTTTTTTTTTTTGACGGAGTGGAAATGCATTTACGCATCTTCCCTGCCTGGGGTAGACTGTACGGGAAGTATAACGGACTCTCGTGCGAACGAACTACCGTTTAAAACCACTCCGGCGTTTTAAAGACCCTGGCCGGTGGTGAGGCGCCGCGGTACATGCCTAAGCTTTGGCCACTGACGCGCCTCCCGGCTTGCTCCAAAGGAGCCCCCCCAATCCTCGCCAAAGGAGGTGTCGAAAGTGCACAGCCCACGATCGTCACCCCAGACCGGTAAAGCCGTGCAAGGTGGGTCCCCAACCCACTGGCTCTACAAGGAGTTCGGGCGAGCAGCGAACCGAAGTCCACTGAGTTCGCCTTCTGTCCAACGATCTGCCTGCGGTGGATGGTGCTTTCCAGATACAAGTATCCTTCAAACACGCATCACCGCAGCTGTCCCCTCAATAACTACAGTGCCCCCCGGGATTCCGAAAGACACGTAGAGGGACCCGCGGGTGACATGGGAGTACGACGCAAGGGAACGCGCAACGCATCTCTGCGATGCCGTCCCTGCCCATAAACCCAGTCACCAACCACCAACTGACAGAGGCAGCTGTCCAGGATGGAAACCACCCTTTTCAACCACCCCCGCCAAAGCCCCCTCCAGGCGACTGGTTAAGCTTTCCGGACCAGAAGCGGCAAGCACCAAGTGCACTCGCAACTGACCCTTCAAGCTACCCCAGCCACCAACCGTCAAAAATGGCGACAGTAGGAAGCTGTCCGGGATGGAAGTGAAAGCGCACACAACCACCCCTTCCAACGACCTCTGCCACCACCCACCAAGGGTGACGAGAAGACTTTTCTAACGAAAAGCCTCTCGTCACCAAACCCTCCCCAGGTGACAGAGTGAACTTTCCGGGGCAGAAGCAGCCCTAAGGCACGCGACCGCAACCCTTCCAGAACCCCCTGTCACCTCCCCAGAGTGCCGCTCTTCGTCTGGACCCTCACCACGAGCCTTTCCGGTATGGGTAGCCCTGTCCGGTATAGCCTCACAGATCATTGAGACACGCAAGCCCCCCCACCACGGCAAGGTGGCAGCACTATCGGGGGGGAACCTTTTTTTTTTTTTTTTTTTTTTTTTTTTTTTTTAACGAGGGGAAATGCTTTATGCATACCACCACAGTGCAGTTTGGTTCTGCAGTGTGGTGGTTATGTGGGACTCTCCCCCCGCCTCCTTCCCCTAAGTGGGAAGGGGGGGCTGGGGTGTTACCCACTAAAACCACCTCGACGTTCCCTCTTTGGCCTTAAGTGTTTTGTGGCCGCAATGGGGTCCCATGGGAGTCTACCAAAACTGCGGCCACGGCCTCCCTGGTCAGGTGGTTGGACCAGGGTATTCAGCGCTGAATCGAAGGGAGCAGCCGTGAACGTGTGGCTGCTCCCTTAGCGGCTGGCGGGGTAGTGATGGCCCCACTAGGAAGGAACAGTTCTGGCATATTGTCGCCTCCTCCTTCCTCTTCTTCTACGCCTGATGGTGTCAGCGGATTCGTCTTCCTCGCGTGCCCTTTCTGCTGCCTCCTTTCGTGAAATTACCTCTTCACAAAAGCTGGCGACGGCATCCCACGATCTGTCACTGATCAGCATAGCTGATACCACGCTGGGCAGGGAGAGATCGTTGCCTACATTTCTCTTCAGTTCGAGGCGCTCCATTTGCCATGCAGTGCATGTTTCCAGGGTGTGCTGCGCCGTATCCTCCAGCGCACCACACTCATGGCAAATTGGAGACGTCTCCCGTCTTGCGATCTTGTGCAGGTACTGCCCGAAGCAACCGTGCCCGGTCAGCACCTGCACAAGACGGTATGAGAGTAGCCCGTGACGCCTAACCTAACCTAACCTAACCTAACCTAACCTAACCTAACCTAACCTTTTTTTTTTTTTTTTTTTTTTTTTTTTTTTTTTTTTTTTTTTTTTTTTTTTGACAGGGTGGAAAATGCTTTATGCATTCCCCTCACCATGGGAGTGGTGAGGGGATATGTGGGACTCACCCATCCGCCCCCTCTCCTAATGAGAGGGGGCAGGAGAGCGCAACCCACTAAAAACCACCCTGGCGTACCCTCCTGCCGGTTGGTGAGGCACCCTGATGCCTGCCGAAGCTTTGTTCAGGGTGCCCCTCGGCTGCCCCAGCCATTGCCGGGGCTACCCGCGCCAAAGGGGAGAGGGGCCGGACACGCGTGGCCCCCCTCCCAGACCGCCCAGTGACTAGCCTACGGCGGGCAGGGGACTCCCATCCCCCACCCGCAGCCACTAAGGGTAGAGGCGGCCAGCAAAACGCCGCCGCCTAAACCCCTGCCGTCTGCGCCGGAGCGGATGCGCGAGAGGAGACTCCTCGCGCTCACGCTCCGAGGCCTCCTTCTGCGAAATGACGTATTCGCAAAAGGAGGCCACAGCCCTCCAGGACCTGTCGCTGCACAGCATTGCAGACACAACGCTGTGCAGGGAGAGGTCCCACTGCCCGATGGCCAGCACCATAGTGCAGCGCTCCGCACTCCAACGACTGCACACCGCAAGGGTGTGCTGAGCCGTGTCGTCCGAACCTAACCTAACCTAACCTAACCTAACCTAACCTAACCTAACCTAACCTAACCTAACCTAACCTAACCTAACCTAACCTAACCTAACCTAACCTAACCTAACCTAACCTAACCTAACCTAACCTAACCTAACCTAACCTTTTTTTTTTTTTTTTTTTTTTTTTTTTGACGGAGTGGAAATGCATTTACGCATCTTCCCTGCCTGGGGTAGGCGGTGCAATGGGAAGTATAACGGACTCTCGTACGAACGAACTACCGTTTAAAACCACTCCGGCGTTTAAACCCTGGCCGGTGGTGAGGCGCCGCGGTACATGCCTAAGCTTTGGCCACTGACGCGCCTCCCGGCTTGCTCCAGAGGAGCCCCCCCAATCCTCGCCAAAGGAGGTGCCGACTGTGAACAGCCCACGATCAACACCCCAGACCGGTAAAGCCGTGCAAGGTGGGTCCCCAACCCACTGGCTTTACAAGGAGTTCGGGCGAGCAGCGAACCGAAGTCCACTGAGTTCGCCTTCCCTCCAACGATCTGCCTGCGGTGGATGGTGCTTTCCGGATACCAAGTATCCTTCAAACACGCCCCACCGCAGCTGTCCCCTCGATAACTACAGTGCCCCCCGGGATTCCGAAAGACACGTAGAGGGACCCGCGGGTGACATGGGAGTACGACGCAAGGGAACGCCCAACGCATTGCTGCGATGCCGTCCCTGCCCATAAACCCAGTCACCAACCACCAACTGACAGAGGCAGCTGTCCAGGATGGGAACCACCCTTTTCAACCACCCCCGCCAAAGCCCCCTCCAGGCGACTGGTTAAGCTTTCCGGACCAGAAGCGGCAAGCACCAAGTGCACTCGCAACTGACCCTTCAAGCTACCCCAGCCACCAACCGTCAAAAATGGCGACAGTAGGACGCTGTCCGGGATGGAAGCGGCAAGCACCAAGTGCACTCGCAACCACCCCTTCCAACGACCTCTGCCACCACCCACCAAGGGTGACGAGAAGGCTTTTCATGCGAAAAGCCTCTCGTCACCAAACCCTCCCCAGGTGACAGAGGAATCTTTCCGGGGCAGAAGCGGCCCTAAGGCACGCAACCGCAACCCTTCCGGAAACCCCTATCACCTCCCCAGAGTGCCGCTCTTCGTCTGGACCCTCACCACGAGCCTTTCCGGTATGGGTAGCCCTGTCCGGTATAGCCTCGCAGATCATTGAGACACGCAAGCCCCCCCACCACGGCAAGGTGGCAGCACTATCGGGGGGGAACCTAACCTAACCTAACCTAACCTAACCTAACCTAACCTAACCTAACCTAACCTAACCTAACCTAACCTAACCTAACCTAACCTAACCTAACCTAACCTAACCTAACCTAACCTAACCTAACCTAACCTAACCTAACCTAACCTAACCTAACCTAACCTAACCTAACCTAACCTAACCTAACCTAACCTAACCTAACCTAACCTAACCTAACCTAACCTAACCTAACCTAACCTAACCTAACCTAACCTAACCTAACCTAACCTAACCTAACCTAACCTAACCTAACCTAACCTAACCTAACCTAACCTAACCTTTTTTTTTTTTTTTTTTTTTTTTTTTTTTTTTTTTTTTTTTTTTGACGGAGTGGAAATGCATTTACGCATCTTCCCTGCCTGGGGTAGGCGGTGCAATGGGAAGTATAACGGACTCTCGTGCGACACGAACTACCGTTTAAAACCACTCCGGCGTTTAAACCCTTTTCGGTGGTGAGGCGCCGCGGTACATGCCTAAGCTTTGGCCACTGACGCGCCTCCCGGCTTGCCCAAAAAGGGCCCCCCCAATCCTCGCCAAAGGAGGTGCCGACTGTGAACAGCCCACGATCAACACCCCAGACCGGTAGAGCCGTGCAAGGTGGGTCCCCAACCCACTGGCTCTACAAGGAGTTCGGGCGAGCAGCGAACCGAAGTCCACTGAGTTCGCCTTCCCTCCAACGATCTGCCTGCGGTGGATGGTGCTTTCCGGATACCAAGTATCCTTCAAACACGCCCCACCGCAGCTGTCCCCTCAATAACTACAGTGCCCCCCGGGATTCCGAAAGGCACGTAGAGGGACCCGCGGGTGACATGGGAGTACGACGCAAGGGAACGCGCAACGCATTTCTGCGATGCCGTCCCTGCCCATAAACCCAGTCACCAACCACCAACTGACAGAGGCAGCTGTCCAGGATGGAAACCACCCTTTTCAACCACCCCCGCCAAAGCCCCCTCCAGGCGACTGGTTAAGCTTTCCGGACCAGAAGCGGCAAGCACCAAGTGCACTCGCAACTGACCCTTCAAGCTACCCCAGCCACCAACCGTCAAAAATGGCGACAGTAGGACGCTGTCCGGGGTGGAGGCGGCAAGCACCAAGTGCACTCGCAACCACCCCATCTAACGACCTCTGCCACCACCCACCAAGGGTGACGAGAAGACTTTTCCGAGGAAAAGCCTCTCGTCACCAAACCCCCCCAGGTGACAAGGGAATCCTTCCGGGGCAGAAGCGGCCTGTTTCCGGCAGGCACGCGACCGCAACCCTTCCAGAAACCCTGTCACCTCCCCATGGCCGCTCTTAGTCTGGCCCCTCACCACGAGCCTTTCCGGTATGGGTAGCCCTGTCCGGTATAGCCTCGCGGATCATTGAGACACGCAAGCCCCCCCACCACGGCAAGGTGGCAGCACAGTCGGGGGGGAACCTAACCTAACCTAACCTAACCTAACCTAACCTAACCTAACCTTTTTTTTTTTTTTTTTTTTTTTTTTTTTTTTTTTTTTTTTTTTTTTTTTGTCAAGGTGAAAAATGCGTTACGCATTTCCCCCGCCATGGGAGTGGCGGGAGGGTATGTGGGACTCACGTCCCCCCCCTTCTCTGAATGAGAAGGAGTGGGGAGTGTTACCCACTAAAAAACACCTTGGCGTACCCACCCTTCCGGTTTGTACGGACACCGTGTTTCCTGCTCGGCATCCCCACGGTGTCCACCGGTCGCCCCAGCCATTGCCGGGGCTTCCCGCGCCTAAGGAGAGAGGGGCCGAGTACGCCTGGCCCCCCTCCCAGACCGCTAAGTGACTAAGCCTACGGCGAGCAGGGGACTCCCATCCCCCACCCGCAGTCACTAAGGGTAGAGGCGGCCGGCAAAACGCCGCCGCCTAAACCCCTGCCGTCTGCGCCGGAGCGGATGCGCGTGAGGAGACTCCTCGCGCTCCCGCTCCGAGGCCTCCTTCTGCGAGATAACGTACTCGCAGAAGGAGGCCACAGCCCTCCAGGACCTGTCGCTGCACAGCATCGCAGACACGACGCGGTGCAGGGAGAGGTCCCATTGCCCGATGGCCAGTGCCATCGTGCAGCGCTCCGCACTCCAACGGCTGCACACCGCGAGGGTGTGGCGAGCCGTGTCGTCCGGATCGCCGCACTCATGGCACTGCGGGCCGGGCTCCCTCCCAATCTTGTGCAGGTAATGACCGAAGCATCCGTGTCCGGTCAATACCTGCACAAGCCGGTACGATGTAGCACCGACTGCTCTCCCCAACCAGGTGTCCAGCGACGGGAGGATCGCCCCTATGGTATAAACACCATAGGGGGAATCCTCCAGGCTCGCTTTCCACCTGTCCCGCAGTCGGCGCTCCATCATCCGGCGCGTCTCCTCAACCTCCTCAGGGTCCGGGCGGTCACCTCTCGCCCGGGCCCTGGACCTAACCTTGTAGGTCTCCGCCTGCACCTCTGCGTCCAACTCCCAGGGCGGGGTGCAGGCGAGGAGGCAGGCCGCGGCGTGGGCCACCGTCATGTAGGCCCTCACTATGCGGAGGGCCACCACCCGTTGTGGCCTCCGTAGCAGGGCCCGGTTCCGGGCGGACAGCTTGTCCGCCCAGATCGGGGCCCCGTACAGAGCCATGCTCCTCGTGACGCCGGCATACAGCCGGCGGCACAAGGAGCCTGGTCCACCCACGTTCGGCAGAAGCCGACTCATCGCCGACGCGGCGCCCACCACTCGGGGAGCTAACTTCTTGAAGTGCTCCCCGAAACTCCACCATCGGTCCAGAACAAGCCCCAAATATTTTATGTGGGGCTTGATCTGGACCGGTTCCCCCCCCAGGGTGAGCGCCGCGCCCGCCGGCAGCCTCCACCCCCGCCCCCCGAAGACTATAGCCTCAGTCTTCGGGAGGGCCACCCTCAGGCCGAGCCGACCGATCCGGTGAATCGCCAGCTCGGCCGCCGCTTCCGCCCGGCACAGCACCTCTCTCAGCTCGGTCCCGCGCGCGGCCACCATGGTATCGTCTGCGTAGCAGATGGTGGCCGTCCGCGGGAGCAGCTCCCCCCTGATGGCCCAGTCGTACCCCAGGTTCCATAAAAGCGGACCGAGCACGGAACCTTGGGGCACGCCACAGGCCATCTCCGTCGACCCCCGTCGACCGTCCGCCTGCTCATAGAGCACTACCCTATCAGTAAGGTAGTGCTCTATGAGCCGCCGCAGGTAGGGAGGCACTCGGTGGTATATGAGTGCCTCCCTTATCACCCCATAGGGGAGGGTGCCAAAGGCGTTGGCGATGTCGAGCGACACCGCCACTACTCCCTCCCCTCTGCTCGACGCGTAGTCGCAGAAGTCCCTTAGGGACTTCACCGCGTCGAGCGTAGACCGCCCCTCCCTAAACCCGAACTGTCTCTCACAGACGTTCGGGCCGGCGGTCTCTAGGTGCTGCCGGATTCTGGAGGCCAGGACTCTCTCCAACATCTTCCCGGCCTCGTCCAGCAGCACTATGGGGCGATAGGCGGACGGGCAATCCGGGGGTCGACCCTCCTTCCGGATGAGGCACAGCCTCCCCTCTTTCCACACTCTCGGGAACCGACCTTCCCTCAGGCAGTCACTCATTAACTGCCTGAGTCGGTCCCCGAGGTGCTTTAGGGCGATGGGGAGTACCCGGCCCGGTACTCCATCGGGCCCCGGGGCTTTCTTGCAGCCCCGGAGCCGGTCCACCGCCCTCTCGAACTCGTCATCGCTCACCGGTGCGATGTCGAGTTCGAGTGGGTCCTCCAGGTCCCCCGGTGGCTCGGTCATCACCGGGGGAACTATCGACGGGGCTGCCGGAAACAGCCCCTCGATGACCCTCCTCAGGAGGGGGGGCTCCAGCGAATCCATGGGGGGGGCGGTGCGCATCTTGTTGCGCACCACCTTGTACGGCCGCCCCCATGGATTCTCGTCCAGCGTGGCCAGGAAGGAGACATTGCCCTCTTCCTTGGCCACCGCTATGGACAGGGTTAGGGCCCCCCTGGCCTCTTGGTGGGCCCTGTAGAGCCCCTCCTCCTCCTCCCGAGTGTGCCGCCTACGCCTACAGTGCTGGTAGGCGTGGCGGGCACCGTCGGCGGTGGTCCGCAGGGCCGCAATTTCTGCGGACCACCAGTAGACGCACCTCCGGGCAAACAGCCGTCTTGCCCGGGGCATGGCCGCTCCGCACACCGTCTGCAACGATGTGCGGAAGTGGCGCGCCCTCTCCTCGACTCCTGAGGCGGCGGGTGGGGCGGAGCACCAAGCCTCCACCATCGCCGCCTCGTCCGCCTTGGCCCTGTCCAGAAGGGACAGGGACCACTTGGGGAACTCCCCCATTCCCCCCCTACGCCCCCCCCTTGGGACTGGTGGTGGCTGGCCCAGCCCTGTAGAGACCCTGAACCTAATATATAGGTGGTCAGACAGGGTCTCCACGTCCTCCAGGACGCGCCAACCTGCGACGCGTGCGGCAATGGCGGGGGTCGCGAACGTGACGTCCACGATTGACCCCCCTCGCCGCCGCACGCAGGTGTTGGCGCTGCCCCGGTTCAAGACCGCCAGGCCCGCTACCACCGACCAATCCCTTAGCGCCGCCCCGCGCGCATCCGTCACGGGGGATCCCCACGCCGCACTTTTGGCGTTGAGGTCCCCCAGGATGATTACTTGGCGCGGGGCCGCCCTCCTCGCAACGCCCCCCAGGACCCCGAGGAAGACCTCGAAGTCGGCCAGCGGCCTATTGGGGGAGAAATACACCGCAATTAATACGGTGTCGCTCCCCCATCCGGCCGCTGCATACCCCGGGCCGACCTCGATCCTCCCCAGAGGGGGGCCATTGCCGACCGCCGGCACCACCACGGCAGCCCTCTCGTCCGTCGACCCCACCCAATTGGGTGAGGGAGGGACGTAGTAGGGCTCCGTCACGACCACCGCATCGATCGACCACTCCGCCATGACCTGCATTAGCAGGTCCTGTGATCTGGCGGAGTGGTTGACGTTGACCTGCAGGAGTTCCAAATGCTGTGCTGGCATTTAGGACTCCATGCAGGTCTCCTCCGGTGGCCCGTCGGCGGCAGCCGCTGCGGGGGCGTTACTAGTCGGGACGGGGCGGGGGCGCTGCGGCCTCGTGCTCCTCCCTCTGAGGGCGGGGGGGCAACAATTTATACCCCCCATCCGGTGGTTGGCTGGGAGTTTGGCCTGGTGGCACACGGCACACCACGCCTTCTCCCAGCACTCCGACATTTTGTGCCCCTCTTTGCTGCACCGGAAGCAGCAATTGCTCCGGTCAGACTTGGAGGGGCACATCTCCCGCGAGTGGCCGACGCCGAAACAACGGTAGCACCGCATCGGCGTCGGCCCCACCACCTCGACCCTGGCAGAGGCCCAGCCTACTTGGACCCTGCCAGCGTTTTTAACCGCGATCGCCGCCAGCACTGGGCACTGGATCATTGCTGACCCAGTGCCGTTGTAGAGTGTGCGGATGTAGGCCACCCTAACCTGTTCCGGCAGGCAAGCCCCGGCTGCGGCGACGGCCCTAGCCACCGCCTCGTTAGTGGCCGACTCGTCCAGGCCGGAGAGCCGGAGTTCGGCCATCTTAACGGGGCGGCTGACGTTTGCGACGTCGCCCACTATCCCCTGCAGCCTGGCCGCAAGGGTGTCCGCCACTTTTTGCCCGTCCGCACCGGCGACCTCGATGACCCGGGAGCCGGTCATCGAGGTCCTGACCTTGACATTTTGTAGGCCCACCTCGCTGAGGCTAAGGCCGTTGATGGCCTTTGCCATAGTTTCCTTCAGGGTGGTGGTGGCTCCCTCCTTGAGGGAGACCACCACCGCTGCCGTCTTGGGGACGGCCAGCTTGATGGGTTTGGGCGCCGCCTTGCCGGTCTTCGGTGGTGGAGGAGGGGAGGCCTTAGCCTTACCCTTCCCCTTCCTGCGGACGACCTCCGACCACGCCATCTGCGCGGGCGGGGGTGGCATTCGGCCCGAGGGGCCGGGTTCCGCTTGCGAGGGCCGAACGGCTCTCGGGGCCAGGTCAGCGACCACCGGATTACTTGGCCTCCGTGGGGTGAATACCGGTGAAAGGGGGGCGGGGCCGGTGTTCACGAGCTTGGCCGGTCTCCTGGAAGCGGGTACCGCAGCCGGGGCCGGAGCCACCACCTTCTTGGCCGCCGCTGGCTTCGGCCTACCATCACCCAATCGGGCCCTGGCTACAGGCTCCAATGCCTCCACCGGAGTTGACAAAGGTAGGCCAGGTCTTCTACTCTGCAGGGGAGCTGCTGCAGCAGGTTTGGCGGCCCGCCTTTCGTGCGCCAACGGGGGGCGGAGGATGGGCTCAGCCGGGAGGCGCCTATTGACGTCCTCTATACGGCTGTTGATCATCTGACCGAGGCTCAGGAACAGGTCCCGTTTCATAACCTGAATTGCCTCGGTCAGTTCAGCCGTCCCAAACTGCAGCGCAGCGGCCACAGGAGCGGCCGGACTCTGCCGCTCGCTGAAGGCGACGCGGAGCGCCTTCAGCTCCGCCGAGTTTTGAGCGAGTTGCTCCCGCATCCTTTTGTTGTCCGCCTTCAGGATGCGGATCTCCTCGCTCTCGGACCTGGCCGCCTCGACCTCGTCCATAGAGCCCAAAATTGTTCGGCAAGCCCGGTTCATCCGGCCCCAAATCTCCCCCTTGAGATTTCCGGATGCCCGGGCCGCCTCTAAAATATCTCGCGCCGCCATGCGGGTGGCGTCGAGCGGGTCAACCTCCTGCTGACAGGTAGGACCCTCCAATGGCTCGGGGGAGCGCGAGACGGAGCGAGAGCGCACAAAGTCTCCCGCTTTCCCCTTTTTACCCCCCTTTTGGCGGAGTTCGGGGAACTCCCGCTGGTAGCTGGTCCCCGGCTCAGGCTCAGCTACCCCGGCTACCTCGGCAAATTGGGGCTCTAGTTGATAGAGCCTAGCCCGCAATCTAGCCGCAGCCAGTCCCGCGTACGAGCCCTTGGGCTTCCCCCGTAGCGAGGAACTTACCTTCGGAGGAGGCTTGGAGTCATCCTCCTCCTCCTCAAACGGCCTTTTAGAGGGCAAGGGAACATAATCGTCCACCTCAATGCAATCGTCCGCCTCGGAGTCGGAACTCGAAAGGTTAATGCCCTTCTCTCCTCCCCCCACCAGCGGATCCTCCCAAAATTTGGTAGGCGAGGTCATGGTGACCCCGTCTACCTAACACCGAAACAAGGTCCAAATCCGACCGCGACGTCCGAAGTTACGACCTAACCTAACTTCGAATCGTCAAGTGCGAGTCGGATTTGACTTATTCCATACAAAAGTGGGTTGAGCGCCTGATTTGAAACGAATAGCAATAGTTCAAAAACTTTGGCGCTCAATTTGACCCACTTTTGGAGGTCGTACACAAACCGTGCAAAGAACAAAAATATGCCTCCCAATGAGGTCTTAAAAACCAAAAAAGAAAAACACGAAAAAGGTAAAAAGGTTCAGAGTTATTGAATTAACCAACTTTAGGAAAAACCTTAAGTTGGTAATCCAACAACACGGAAAAAGTTTAGCCTACCTAATAATATAAAGAAGTAAATAACTTTTAACCTAGAGGTTAAAAAGTTAAACAAACTATACAAAATATTTAAAGAATTAAACAAACTAACCTAATCTATGAGTTAAATATTTTACAAACACTAAAAACTAATTTAAATAACACACCAAACACAAAAAAGTTATAAGTACAAAAGCAAAGATTTCTGAAAACTTCAGGTAAAAACGAAAAATTTTCAAAAATAAAATTTAATTACTAAAGAACTTAAACCTAAACCAAAACCAAAACTGAAATAAGCGGGACCGTTGCCGGTACCCCCGCCCAAAAACTGGGCAAGGTGGGATAAAGGCAACACCGACAAATTTACAGTTGAAAAATGTAAACAAACCCTAAAATTAATATTAAATAATAGAAAAAATAAGGCAAAAATTTACAATTTGGCAAGGCCAATAAATTCGGAACTTTCGTTCCGAAAATTATCGGACCTAAACCCACAACACAAACAAGTATTCCGCAATCTTCTAGCCCTGAAAAGGGCTAAAAAAGACGCAAGATGAAAAAACCAAAAATGAAACAAAAAAGTGCAAATCCAAGAAAAAATTAACAAAAAATTACCAACCGCAAAACGTAAAACTGAAAAATTAAGGAAAACTGAAGAACAAGGAGAGAACTGAAAGAAAAAGTTAGATTAGGAAAAAATGTAGTGTTTTGATTCCAAAAATCGCAACAATCCACCAAGTAACCTCCGAGAAACGACCTCAACCTAACCTAACCTAACCTAACCTAACCTAACCTAACCTAACCTAACCTAACCTAACCTAACCTAACCTAACCTAACCTTTTTTTTTTTTTTTTTTTTTTTTTTTTTTTTTTTTGACAGGGTGGAAAATGCTTTATGCATTCCCCTCACCATGGGAGTGGTGAGGGGATATGTGGGACTCACCCCGTCACCCCCCCTCAGAATGAGAGGGGGCAAGGGAGCGCAACCCACTAAAAACCACCCTGGCGTACCCTCCTGCCGGCTGGTGAGGCACCCTGATGCCTGCCGAAGCTTTGTTCAGGGTGCCCCCCGGCTGCCCCAGCCATTGCCGGGGCTACCCGCGCCAAAGGGGAGAGGGGCCGGACACGCGTGGCCCCCCTCCCAGACCGCCCAGTGACTAGCCTACGGCGGGCAGGGGACTCCCATCCCCCACCCGCAGCCACTAAGGGTAGAGGCGGCCGGCAAAACGCCGCCGCCTAAACCCCTGCCGTCTGCGCCGGAGCGGATGCGCGTGAGGAGACTCCTCGCGCTCACGCTCCGAGGCCTCCTTCTGCGAAATGACGTATTCACAGAAGGAGGCCACAGCCCTCCAGGACCTGTCGCTGCACAGCATCGCAGACACGACGCTGTGCAGGGAGAGGTCCCACTGCCCGATGGCCAGCGCCATAGTGCAGCGCTCCGCACTCCAACGGCTACACACCGCGAGGGTGTGCTGTGCCGTGTCGTCCGGATCGCCGCACTCATGGCACTGCGGGCCGGGCTCCCTCCCAATGTTGTGCAGGTAATGACCGAAGCATCCGTGTCCGGTCAATACCTGCACAAGCCGGTATGATGTAGCACCGACTGCTCTCCCCAACCAGGTGTCCAGCGAGGGGAGGATCGCCCCTATGGTCCGAGTTCCATAGGGGGCGTCCTCCAGGCTCGCTTTCCACCTGTCCCGCAATCGGCGCTCCATCATCCGGCGCGTCTCCTCAACCTCCTCAGGGTCCGGGCGTTCACCCCTAGCCCGGGCCCTGGACCTAACCTGGTAGGTCTCCGCCTGCACCTCTGCGTCCAATTCCCAGGGCGGGGTGCAAGCGAGGAGGCAGGCCGCGGCGTGGGCCACCGTCACGTAGGCCCTCACCATTCTGATGGCCACCACCCGCTGTGGCCTCCGTAGCAGGGCCCGGTTCCGGGCGGACAGCTTGTCCGCCCAGATAGGGGCCCCGTACAGAGCCATGCTCCTTGTGACGCCGGCATATAACCGGCGGCACAAGGAGCCCGGCCCACCCACGTTCGGCAGAAGCCGACTTAGTGCCGACGCGGCGCCCACAATTCGGGGAGCCATTTGTGAAAAATGCTCCCCGAAATCCCAACGTCGGTCCAAGACCAGCCCCAAATACTTAATGTGGGGCCTTATAAGGACCGACTCCCCCCCCAGGTTGAGCGCCGCGCCCGCAGGCAGCCTCCACCCCCGCCCCCCGAAGACTATCGCCTCAGTCTTCGGGAGGGCCACCCTCAAGCCGAGCTGACCAATCCGGTAAATGGTCAGCTCGGCCGCCGCTTCCGCCCGGCAAAGCACCTCCCTCATGTCGGTCCCGCGCACGGCCACCATGGTGTCATCTGCATAGCAGATGGTGGCCGTCCGCGGGAGCAACTCCCCCCTGATGGCCCAATCGTACCCCAGGTTCCATAAGAGTGGACCGAGCACGGAACCTTGGGGTACGCCACAGGCCATCTCCGTCGACCCCCGTCGACCGTCCTTCTGCTCGTAGAGCACCACCCTCTCGGTGAGGTAGTGCTCTATGAGCCGCCGCAGGTAGGGAGGCACTCGGTGGTAAATGAGTGCCTCCCTTATCACCCCATAGGGGAGGGTGCCAAAGGCATTGGCGATGTCAAGCGACACCGCCACTACACCCTCCCCTCTGCTCGACGCGTGGTCACAGAAGTCCCTGAGGGACTTCAGCGCGTCGAGCGTAGACCGCCCCTCTCTGAACCCGAACTGTCTATCGGTGACGTTCGGGCCGGCGGTCTGTAGGTGCTGCTGGATCCTGGAGGCCAGGATTCTCTCGAGAATCTTCCCGGCCTCATCCAGCAGCACGATGGGGCGATATGCGGACGGACAGTCCGGGGGTCGACCCTCCTTCCGGAGGAGGCAAAGCCTCCCCTCCTTCCACACTCTCGGGAACCGTCCTTCTCTCAGGCAGTCACTCAACAACTGCCTGAGTCGGTCCCCGAGGTGCTGTAGGGCGATGTGGAGTACCCGCCCTGGTACTCCGTCGGGCCCCGGGGCTTTTTTGCAGCCCCGGAGCCGGTCCATCGCCCTCTCGAACTCATCATCGTTTACCGGCGCGATGACGAGTTCGGCCGGGTCCTCCAGGTCCCCCGGTGGCTCGGTCATCACCGGGGGAACTATCGAAGGGGCTGCCGGAAACAGCCCCTCGACGACCCTCCTGAGGAGAGGGGGCTCCAGTGAGTCCATGGGGGGGGCGGTGCGCATTTTGTTGCGCACCACCCTGTACGGCCGTCCCCACGGATTCCTGTCCAGCGTGGCGAGGAAGGAGGACCACCCCTCCTCCTTGGCCACCGCTATGGACAGGACCAGGGCCCTCTTGGCTTCTTGGAGGGCCCTGTGGAGCCCCTCCTCTTCCTCCCGGGTGTGCCGCCGGCGCCTGCAACGCTGATAGGCGTTGCGGGCGCCGTTGCTGGTGATCCGCAGGGCCGCGATTTCGGCGGACCACCAATACACAAACCGGCGGGCGAAGAGGCGCCTCGCCCGGGGCATGGCCGCTCCGCACACCGACTGCAGCGATGTGCGGAACCGGCGTGCCCTCTCCTCTACCCCCAAGGCGGCGGGTGGGGCGTCACACCACGCCTCCACTAACGCCGCCTCGTCCGCCCTGTCCCTGTCCAGCTTGGACAGGGACCACTTGGGGAACTCCCCCCATCTCCCCCCCCTACGCCCCCCCCCTGGGACTGGTGGTGGTGGCTGGCCCGCCCTCGTGGAGACCCTGAACCTGATATTCAGATGGTCTGATAGGGTCTCCACGTCCTCCAGGACGCGCCAATCGGTGACGCGTGCGGCAATGGCAGGGGTCGCAAAAGTGACGTCCACGATGGACCCCCCCTGCCGCCGCACGCAAGTATTGACGCTGCCCCGGTTGAGGACAACCAGGCCCGCCACCACCAACCAGTCCCGAAGCACACCCCCGCGCGCATCCGTTACGGGGGAACCCCACGCCGCGCTTTTGGCGTTGAGGTCCCCCAGGATTATAATTTGGCGCGGGGCCACCCTCCTGGCCACCCCCCCAAGGGCCTCAAGGAAGGCCTCGAAGGCGACCAGCGGCCTATTGGGGGAGAAATACACCGCAATCAGTGCGGTGTCGTTCCCCCATCCGGCCGCCGCGTACCCCGGGCCCACCTCGAGTTTTACGAGGGGGGGGCCGTCGCCGATCGCCGGCACCACCACGGCAGCCCTCTCGTCCCTCGACCCCACCCAGTTGGGTAGGGGAGGGACGAAATAGGGCTCCGTCACCGCGACCACGTCAATCTCCCACTCCGCCATGACCTGCATGAGCAAGTCTTGCGCTCTGGCGGAGTGGTTGACATTCACCTGCAGGACCTCTAGATGGTGTGCTGGCATCTAGAGGTCCATGATGGTCTCCTCCTGGGCCGCGGTCGCTGCGGGGGCTGCGGGAACTGCGGGAACTGGGCGGGGGCGCTGCGGCCTCATGTCCCTCCCTCTTGTGTGGGGGGGGCAACAATTTGTCCCCCCCATCCGATGGTTGGCCGGGAGCTTGGCCTGGTGGCATACCGCACACCAAGCCTTCTCCCAGCACTCACTCATCCTGTGCCCCTCCCTACTGCACCGGAAGCAGGAATTGCTCCGGTTTTCCTTGGAGGGGCACAACTCCCGTGAGTGGCCGACACCGTAACAGCGGTAACACCGCATCGGTGTCGGCCCCATCGGCGTGACCCTGGCGGAGGCCCATCCCACCATGACTCGGCCCGCTTTCGTCAGCGCGACCGCAGCTTGCACGGGGCACTGGATCAACACTGACCCAGTGCCACCGTAGAGGGAGCGGATGGCCCCCACCCTGACCTGCTCCGGCAGGCATGAGCCGGCTGCCGCAACAGCCTGCGCCACCGAGTCCTTTGTGGCCGACTCGTCAAGGCCGGCCAACTGGATCTCAGCCATCTTCACCGGGCGGCGAATGTCGGCGACATCCCCGACTAACCCTTGCAGCCTGGCTGCAAGGGTATCCGCCACCCTGTGGCCATCCTCCCCAGGGACCTCGATGACCCGGGAGCCCGTCATCGAGGTCCTCACCTTGACGTGCTGCAGGCCAACCTCACTGAGGCTAAGGCCATTAATTGCCTTAGCCATGGTGGCCTGCAGAGTCGTCGTGGCCCCCTTCTTCAGGGTGACCATCACCGCCGCCGTCTTGGGGATGGTCAATTTAACGGGCCTGGGTCCGTGCGCCGCCTTCACGGTCTTCGATGGTGGAGGGGGGGCCTTGGCCTTGCCTTTCATCTTCCTCCTAACCACCTCCGACCACGCCATCTGCGCAGGCGGGGGTGGGATTCGGCCCGAGGGGCCGGGTTCCCCTTGCGAGGGCCGAACGGCTCTCGGGGCAGGGTCAGGGACGACCCGTTTACTTGGCCTCCTGGGGGGGCTGAGTACCGGCGAAAGGGGCGGGGCCGCAACCTTCTTGGTCGCCTTGGGCTTCGGCCTCCCGTCGCCCAGTCGAGCCCTGGCGACCGGCTCGAGTACCTCCACTGGGGTCCGAGAGGGAGCGGCAGTCGCCACGACACTCCTCCGAGGAGGGGGAACAGGCTTGGCCCGCCTGTCGTGTGCCAACGGAGGGCGGAGGACGGGCTCCGCCGGGAGGCGCCTATTAACCTCCTCAATTCGGTCATTGACCATTCGACCGAGGCTAAGGAAGAGGTCCCTCTTCATCGTCTCTATAGCCTCGGTCAATTCGGCGGTCCCGAATTGAAGGGCTGCAGCCACGGGAGCGGCCGGGATCTCCCTCTCACTGAAGGCAGTGCGGAGCGCCTTCAGTTCCGCACTGTTGAGAGCAAGTTGCTCCCGCATCCTTTTGTTATCCGCCTTTAGGATGCGGATCTCCTCGCTCTCAGTTTTGGTCTCCACCTCGTCCATGGACCACAAAATGGTCTTGCAGGCCCGGTTCATCCGGCCCCAGATCTCCCCCTTCAAGTTTCCGGATGTCCGGGCCGCCTCCAAAATGTCCCGTGCTGCCATGCGGGTTGCGTCTAACGGGTCTACCTCCTGTAGACACGTCAGACCCTTCGTTGGCTCAGGGGAGCGCGATGTGGAGCGCAAGCGCTCAGTCCTCAGCGCTTTCCCCTTCTTACCCCCCTTGGGGTGGAGCTCCGGGAAATCCCTCTCGTAGCTGACCGCAGGATCGGGATCAGCTACCTCCGCGAACTGAGGCGTCAGCTGGTAGAGCTTTGCTCTTAACCTGGCCGTGGCCAGCCCAGCATACGCCCCCTTAGGCTTCCCCCGCACCGCCGAACTCACCTTTGGTGGGGGCTTGGGGTCCCCCTCATCCTCCTCAAACGACCGTTTTTGAGCCGATGGATAAAACTCATCGACCTCGATGAGGTCGTCCGCCTCGAAATCGGAACTTACGGGAGTTCCGCCCCCCCCCACCGGCTCCGGCAGCCTAGGGCTCGCCGACCGTGGCCTCAGCGCCAAGCGCTCCAAAACTACGACGGGGGTTTGCACCCGCGTCCTGGTCTCTCCGGTAAGGCTCTGAAAAGAGCCGTTGGTGTTTTGGCCCTGAGAAGGGCCGTTTGTGTTTTGGCCCTGAGAAGGGCCGTTTGTGTTTTGGCCCTGAGAAGGGCCGTTTGAAGGGGTTT
The DNA here is from genome assembly GCA_927399475.2 of Acleris emargana. Lineage (NCBI taxonomy): Eukaryota > Metazoa > Arthropoda > Insecta > Lepidoptera > Tortricidae > Acleris > Acleris emargana. Next base: position 24,705,737 of record OV656838.1, on the reverse strand, counting down.
TTGTTTGCGTATCCATTTTGAATCCCACGAGAAGTAGGGAACTAAAAGTCGATCCAGGCGGTGCCCGTGCACCTGGACAAGCCTAGCATGCCCGTCAGAGGGTCGGCAGGTACTCTGACGGGGCAAAGCACTAACGACTGACTACCTCTCAGCCATGCATCCCCTCGCGGTGCTGCGCCACTTGGGATTGAGGGATTTTTTAGTGAGGTTTACTCCTCTCGACCCAGCCAGTTAAGGCAAGGTCCTCGGTCCGTCGGAGCCGCGAGACGTGATCCACGACACTCCAGACGGGAAACGAGTCGGTCCGACGTCGGCTAAAGCCGAGTGCACCTGGCACATCGTCGCACCCGTTGTACCTCTTTCGAGGACAACCCCCCACAGTGTTGCGTCCGCAGGAAACTCTCCTAGAAGAGTACCCGGGAGCAACTACCACCTAAAATGCGCACTTTTGGGGAGTATTTAATTCCCCGGGCCCGCGCTGGCCCAGAAAGTGGATATACCGCCACTGGTTCGGTAACCCCCCCAGGTAACAGAGTGAACTTTCCGGGGCAGAAGCAGCCCAAAGGCACGCAACCGCAACCCTTTCAGAACCCCCTGTCACCTCCCCATGGCCGCTCTTAGTCTGGTCCCTCACCACGAGCCTTTCCGGTATGGGTAGCCCTGTCCGGTATAGCCTCGCGGATCATTGAGACACGCAAGCCCCCCCACCACGGCAAGGTGGCAGCACAGTCGGGGGGGAACCTAACCTAACCTAACCTAACCTAACCTTTTTTTTTTTTTTTTTTTTTTTTTGACATGGGGAATGCATTTACGCATACCGCCGGGTCAGGGGATGAGCCCGGACGGTTATGTGGGACTCAGGGCTGAACCGCAGCCCCACTACCCACTAAACCCCATGGTGTCCTCTCACCGGTAATGATGACGGGTTACGGGCAACTTACTTCCGCGACCCCTCAAGCCGGCTATCCTGGCTAGGATGCTGTCTCTGTGGAAGCGCTTCCGGGACACTAGGTCGCGCTTCCATCCGTCTCAGGGAGCCATCAAGCATGGGCGGGAACGTCCCCGTGTTCGCCGCCCGCTGGCTCATGTCATGGTGGCAGGTTCCGCTCGTGGGCGGCACGCCTGCGACCTATTCGGCGGCGGCGCATTGGATCAGCCTCGACAAAGGCTTCCCGTTCGCGCTCTGCCGCCTCCTTGTCCGTCATAGTTTGCTCACAAAACGTGAGCATCGTCTCCCAGGCTGTTTGGCTGCCCAGTATTGCCTGTACCACAGCAGGCAAAGACAGGTCTTGCCCTAGCTGGGCAACCAGCTCCTGACGCTCCTCGCCCCAGGCCGGGCACTCAGCCAGAGTGTGCTGGGCCGAGTCTTCGCTGGCTCCACACTCGTGGCACTCCGGGGTCGGCTCTCGCTGCGCGACTTTATGCAAGTATCTGCCGAAACAACCGTGTCCCGACAGCACTTGCGTCAGCCTAAATGTTAGTACCCCGAAGCGCCTTTCCACCCAGTCACGGAGGACCGGGCGAAGAGCTTCTATGGTGCGGGAGCCAGCCCTCGGCCGTTCCAGCCGATGCTCCCAGACTTCCATCGCCTCCTCTAGCAGCTGCGTACGCCGCCCTTCCACCTCTTCGGGTGCCAGCAGGTGGCCTCGAGCTCGCGCCTCCCTGCACCACTGGTATAAGGCCGCAAGGGCCCTCGCGTCCAGGTCCCAGGGCCGGGAGCCAGCCATTAAACATGCAGCCTCTGCGCTCACTGTCCGGTACCCTCGGATTACCCTCAGAGCCATCGCTCTCTGCGGTCGTCGCAATTGAGCGATATTATGACTGCTGAGGGCATCCGCCCATATTGGGGCACCGTATAACGCCATCGACCGCAAAACACCGATGTAGAGTCGGCGACATGACGCCTTGGGCCCCCCCAAATTTGGGAGTATCCGCCCAAAGGCTCCCGCAGCGCGCAGTAATTTGGGCGCCAGGCGCTCAAAGTGCGCTTTGAAGTTCCACTTGCTGTCAAGTACGACGCCAAGGTAAAGCAGCGTCGGCTTGACAGCAATCGGGACTCCTCCCACCACAATCTCTGCACCAGCTGGAGGCGCTCTCCGTGGCCCGTAGAAGCAGATGGCTTCACACTTCGTTAGGGCCACCTCCAATCCGAGCCGTCGAATTTTTGCGACAGAATGTGCAACTCCTGCTGTCACCAGTATGGAAGCGTCGCGGTAACTGGGTCCTCGGGCCATCACGAGCGTGTCATCGGCGTAGCACACGATTTCGACTCCACGCAAGTTTGCCCCCCGTAGGACCCAATTATAGCCGATATTCCACAGGAGTGGACCTAGGACCGACCCCTGCGGAACCCCGCAGGCCATCATACACCTCCCCCAACCCTGACTTGCTGGCCAGGTGATACATCTGTCACTGAGGTAGGCCTGTATGATGCGGTACAGGTGAAGGGGTACCTGGTGGTACCGCAGTGCCTCCAATATAGTGTCCCAGGGCAGGGTGTTAAAGGCGTTGGCAATGTCTAACGACACTGCCAAGACGACCTCACCCCGGGACACGGCTTCCGTTGCGGTCTCCTTGACTCGACTGATGGCGTCGACGGTTGAACGGCCCCTGCGGAAGCCAAACTGGCTGTCCTCCAGTTCAGGCCCCACGCGCTCCATGTGCTTGATGAGGCGAGCTGCGATCACTCGCTCAAAGAGTTTGCCCACCTCATCAAGCAGGACTATCGGACGGTAGCCGGACGCAGAGTCCGCCGGCCGCCCCTCCTTCCGGATTAAGACTACTTTCCCGGACTTCCACTCCTTCGGGAAGCAGCCCTGCTCCATACACGCCGTCAATAGGCGCAGCAGCCTCGGCTCCAGGGATTCCATGGCCAGAACCCAAGCACGGCCCGGAATGCCGTCAGGCCCGGGGGCCGTGTTCCTGGCGCGGAGCCGGTCGACTGCCACGCCCAGCTCGGCTGGAGTAACGGCTGGGACGTTCGCCTCCTCCCTGGGACTCACCGCTGGCGGCGCCATAGATGGTGGTTGATGGGGTCCCCTTACAGGGAAGAGCGTCCCCACCACGCGGCCTACAAAGTCCGGTTGGAGCGTTTGAGTCAGCGGGGGCGCCCAGGGGCGCAGCTTGCTCCGAACTAGCTTGTATGGCCTTCCCCACGGGTTGGCATTGAGGGTCTCCAGGAATTCGGCACGACTCGCCTCAATTGCCTCCCCTATGGCCACGGAGAAGGCCACTTTGCATGCTGTAAATGCCTCGTGCAAGCGTCGCTCCTCTTCTTCATCTCGCCGCCTGCGCCTTCTTTGTCGCATATGCCGGCGCCGCGCGACTATGCAGTCCTTGCGCATCTGCGCAAGCTCGGCTGACCACCAGTACACGCATTGTCGTGGCGGGAGAGCCCTGGCCCGGGGCATTGCCGCGTCGCATATTCGCGTCATGGCCTCCCGGAACCAGGACGCTTCGGTCTCTACCACCACGACTCCTTCTGGTACGGGCAGCCAAGCTTGCACAATTGCCGCCTCCTTGATGAGTTCCCGGTCGAGCTTGGTAAGGGACCACCTTGGGCCACTTACGATCGGACCAATCCGGCTTGGGCTGTCCGGGGACAGTGAGGGTGCGGAGACGTCAAACCGGATATACCGGTGGTCCGACAGCGTCTCCACCCCCACCATGACCTCCCAGCCCTGGACACGGCGCGCCAGGGAGGCACTCGCGAACGTGATATCCACGATAGAGCCACCCTGTTGCCGCACGCACGTGTCTGCCGTTCCCTGGTTGATGACCACCAGGCCCAACACGACCGCCCACTCTTCTAGGACTGCGCCTCGCGCATCCGTTGCCGGGGAGCCCCAAGCCATGGATTTGGCGTTAAAGTCCCCGGCAACGATTACAGGGCACGGGAGGAGCTGACCGACTTGAGCCCCTACTTCGTCCAGGAACCGCTCAAAGTCTGCCAAAGGTCTATTGGGCGAGAAATATACTGCAACGTACCAAATGTCGCCAGAGAGTGCCGCCACATACCCCTTCCCTTTTATGGGACTGGTAAACGGTGAGCCGCCAGTCCCTGTCCGCACAACCAGTGCTACTGAGCCGTCCATGTCTCCTACCCAGTCATCCCGGGGAGGAATCGAGTACGGCTCCGCAATCACAGCAACGCTAATCAACCACTGCGCCATGGACTGAAACAGCAGGTCCTGGGCCCTGGCACAGTGGTTGAGATTCACCTGTAACAATCGAATGGCCATATTATTCTATGGCCATTTGATCCTCCCTCTCGTGCACTTCCGACCTGCTGGTGGATGGCTGAATAGGCTGGGATGACGCCCGGGGGCCGGTCCCAGCCTTCTTCTTTGTTGCCTTTGGGCCTGGAGCTTGGCACGCCTTGGCGCCCAGTTTGTGGTCTGCCTTTTTGCCCAAGTTCGCACACATTGAGCAGTGTGGCGTCCTGGAGCAGCCAGCCGCATTGTGGCCTGGTTGGCCACATCGGTAGCACAAGCCACTTCGATCAGCGTCACTGGTGCATTGTGCCTTGACATGCCCCTTCTCAAGGCACTTGAAGCAACGCATGGGACGCTGATCTAGGAGCTTCACGGCGGCGCGGACCCACCCAACCTTCAATCTCCCTCGGTCGGCTTCGATCACCTTTTTCGCTGTCTCAATTGGGCAGCGAAGCCAGATAGTGCCAAGGCCGGAGGCATCTTCACGAATTTCTCCGGTCTTTATCTGGCTATGGCTGCAACCGCCAACCGCCGCAACGGCAGCAACTACCTCGGCGGGTGTTACGGAGTCATCAAGTTGCGAGAGGCGCAGCTCAGCACACTTTGTTGGCCGTGACACCCAGACAGTGTCTTCTCCGAGCTTCTCAGCCAGCTCTTTGGCCAGTAAATCGGCCTTTTCGCCACTGGCTGCTTCGGTCACTTCGAGAACCCTGGCGCCGGTTGCCGCTCGTCTAAATTTGATCGAGTTTATGCCATGGCTCTCAAGGCTCATGCTCTCCTTCGCCCTAGACATAATTTGCGCATATGTCATGCCCTTCTCCACGGCCTCCGGCTTCAGCGTCAGGACAACGACTTCCGACCGAGGAGGGCGGAGTTTGCGTGCTTTGGGCTTCATTGGTTTTCGCCCCTGCGGCTGTGGCTGGGGAGCCGATGGAGGGTTTGCCGCCTTTTTCTTCTTCCGGCGCTCCACGACTGTGAAATCCTCGGACGTGGTAGCCGGAGGCAGTGGCCGAGGAGCTGGAGTTGCGGGATGAGGAGTCGTCGTGGTTGTTTCGACGACTGCACGAGGCGCACTCTTTTTACCTTTCCCCTTCCCCTTTCCCTTATCCCCCTTTCGGGGTTCCTCCGTTAGGTTCGGGGGACCTCGCTTGAGAGCCGGTTTAGAGACTGGCTTGACAGCCGACTTAGGAGCCGGCTTAGGAGCGAGCTCAAGGTCTTGGCTCTGGGGAGCCCCCGGCGGAGGTAGTCGACGCCTGTCAGCGGCCAGTGGAGGCCGCATTATTTGGGCCGGCAAGAGCCTGCCCTCGAGCTCAAGGGCTCCCAGTCTGGCGTCCAGCATCAAGCCCATCTGAGCGGTCACGGCACGCACCAACTCGTCGGCATTAAGCGGCTCAGTGGCCACTCTCCGGGAGCTGCTGGCAGGTTGCGTCTTCTCCGGTAATGAGAACGGGGACTTTCGCTGAAGTTGGTCCCGAAAGTCCGTTCGCATCTGAGCCATTTCAGAGCGGAGCTCTGCCAGCTCAGCTCGCAGGCGGTTGTTTTGCGCCTGAAGCCGCCGCGTCTCCTCTGAGGATGTGCGCTGAAATAATTCCTCAGTTGCGCCTTTAAGCGACGCGACGGCTTCGTTCAAGACCTTTACAAAGGTGCCCTTTAAATTACTGGACTTATTGGCCACAAGGCCAATCGCTTTTAGGCTGCTCTGTACACTCTCGTGTACAGAAGCTGCCGTAAGCTCGTCGTCAGCACGGGATTGGCCAGGCACTGGCTCGCTGCAGCCAGGCTGGCTGCGGGTGAAAAGCGACCGCGCCTGGCCAGCAACCTCCTCCTCCGCCCTAAGACGTAGCTCTTCTCGCTTGGCGCGGTTCAGCTCCTCCTTCGCCAGAGCCAGGCCAACATACTTCCCCGTGGTGGGTGGGCGACCACGTCCTCTCTTTTGCACTTTAGAGGTCCCCTCGGACTCCGACGAGTCGGAAAGGTTCGGCTTCCTTTTTCGCCAGAACCGGCTCCTTCCTTGCTCCACCGAGCTACAGCTCATAGCTGAGTCTGATTCGCCTCCTCTCAAACCTGGCCCGGAATGTACCGTTTCCAAGGTTCCGGTATCGGTATCAGACAGATCTTTGTTCTGATCCTCCAGGTTTGCAACAATCTCCTCTCTTTTCTCCTCTGCCACCGGCTCCGGCACCCTAGGGCTGGCCGACCGTGGCCTGAGCGCCAAACGCTCTAATCGGACAACGGGGGTTTGCACCCGCGTCCTACCATCTCCAATACCATTATCACTAGTTTGGCCCTGAGAAGGGCCGTTTTCAGGTTGGCCCTGAGAAGGGCCGTTTTCAGGTTGGCCCTGAGAAGAGCCGTTTGTTTTGGTTTTTAAAATATTCATTATTAATCCCACGAGTATTAGGGAAAAAGGTCCATCCAGGCGGTGCCCTTGCACCTGGATAAGCCTAGCATACCCGTCAGAGGGTCGGCAGGTACTCTGACGGGGCAAAGCACTAGGAACTGACTACCTCTCAGCCATGCATCCACTCGCGGTGCTGCGCCACTTGGGATTGAGGGATTTTTTATTGAGGTTTACTCCTCTCGACCCAGCCGGTTAAGGCAAGGTCCTCGGTCCGTCGGAGCCGCGAGACGTGATCCACGACACTCCAGACGGGAAACGAGTTGGTCCGACGTCGGCTAAAGCCGAGTGCACCTGGCACATCGTCGCACCCGTTGTACCCCTTTCGAGGACAACCCCACCAACAACCCCCCCCACAATGTTTCATCCACAGCGCACTCTCCGAAGTGAGTGGCCGGGAGCAACTCCCCCCCCCCCACTACTCCCCCCCTTCCCCTCCCTATACACCCCCCCCCGCCGGATATTCGCCATGGGCTGAAAGAATCTCCCAAAAGAGAGAAAGTTTCAGCCGATGCCCAGGGTGCACCAGCCCAGATGCTGCGTTCTCCCCGGATCGAGATCAAGAGAGACTGCAACACCCAGGCCAACGTGGAGGAATCCGGCCTGCACCCCAACCTAACCTAACCTAACCTAACCTAACCTAACCTAACCTAACCTAACCTAACCTAACCTAACCTAACCTAACCTAACCTAACCTAACCTAACCTTTTTTTTTTTTTTTTTTTTTTTTTTTTTTTTTTTTTTTTTTTTTTTTTTTTTTTTTTTTTTTTTTTTTTTTTTTTTTTTTTTTTTTGACAGGGTGGAAAATCCTTTATGGATTCCCCTCACCATAGGAGTGGTGAGGGGATATGTGGGACTCACCCCGTCACCCCCCCTCAGAATGAGGGGGGGCAAGGGAGCGCAACCCACTAAAAACCACCCTGGCGTACCCTCCTGCCGGTTGGTGAGGCACCCTGGTTCCTGCCTAAGCCTTGGCCAAGGTGCCCCACCGGCTGCCCCAGCTGTTGCCGGGGCTGCCCGCGCCAAAGGAGAGAGGGGCCGGACACGCGTGGCCCCCCTCCCAGACCGCCCAGTGACTAGCCTACGGCGGGCAGGGGACTCCTATCCCCCACCCGCAGTCACTAAGGGTTTAGGCGGCCGGCAAAAACCTAACCTAACCTAACCTAACCTAACCTAACCTAACCTAACCTAACCTAACCTAACCTAACCTAACCTAACCTAACCTAACCTAACCTAACCTAACCTAACCTAACCTAACCTAACCTTTTTTTTTTTTTTTTTTTTTTTTTTTTTTTTTTTTTTTTTTTTTTTTTTTTTTTTTTTTTTTTTTTTTTTTTTTTGACGGAGTGGAAATGCATTTACGCATCTTCCCTGCCTGGGGTAGGCGGTGCAATGGGAAGTATAACGGACTCTCGTACGAACGAACTACCGTTTAAAACCACTCCGGCGTTTAAACCCTGGCCGGTGGTGAGGCGCCGCGGTACATGCCTAAGCTTTGGCCACTGACGCGCCTCCCGGCTTGCCCAAAAAGGGCCCCCCCAATCCTCGCCAAAGGAGGTGCCGACTGTGAACAGCCCACGATCAACACCCCAGACCGGTAAAGCCGTGCAAGGTGGGTCCCCAACCCACTGGCTTTACAAGGAGTTCGGGCGAGCAGCGAACCGAAGTCCACTGAGTTCGCCTTCCCTCCAACGATCTGCCTGCGGTGGATGGTGCTTTCCGGATACCAAGTATCCTTCAAACACGCCCCACCGCAGCTGTCCCCTCGATAACTACAGTGCCCCCCGGGATTCCGAAAGACACGTAGAGGGACCCGCGGGTGACATGGGAGTACGACGCAAGGGAACGCCCAACGCATTGCTGCGATGCCGTCCCTGCCCATAAACCCAGTCACCAACCACCAACTGACAGAGGCAGCTGTCCAGGATGGAAACCACCCTTTTCAACCACCCCCGCCAAAGCCCCCTCCAGGCGACTGGTTAAGCTTTCCGGACCAGAAGCGGCAAGCACCAAGTGCACTCGCAACTGACCCTTCAAGCTACCCCAGCCACCAACCGTCAAAAATGGCGACAGTAGGAAGCTGTCCGGGATGGAAGCGAAAGCGCACACAACCACCCCTTCCAACGACCTCTGCCACCACCCACCAAGGGTGACGAGAAGACTTTTCTAACGAAAAGCCTCTCGTCACCAAACCCTCCCCAGGTGACAGAGTGAACTTTCCGGGGCAGAAGCAGCCCTAAGGCACGCGACCGCAACCCTTCCAGAACCCCCTGTCACCTCCCCAGAGTGCCGCTCTTCGTCTGGACCCTCACCACGAGCCTTTCCGGTATGGGTAGCCCTGTCCGGTATAGCCTCGCAGATCATTGAGACACGCAAGCCCCCCCACCACGGCAAGGTGGCAGCACTATCGGGGGGGAACCTAACCTAACCTTTTTTTTTTTTTTTTTTTTTTTTTTTTTTTTTTTTGACAAGGTGAAAAATGCGTTACGCATTTCCCCCGCCATGGGAGTGGCGGGAGGGTATTTGGGACTCACGTCCCCCCCCCTTCTCCGAGTGAGAAGGAGTGGGGGAGTGTTACCCACTAAAAAACACCTTGGCGTACCCACCCTTCCGGTTTGTATGGACACCGTGTTTCCTGCTAGGCATCCCCACGGTGTCCACCGGACGCCCCAGCCATTGCCGGGGCTTCCCGCGCCAAAGGAGAGGGGGGCCGAGCACGCCTGGCCCCCCTCCCAGACCGCCCAGTGACTAGCCTACGGCGAGCAGGGGACTCCCATCCCCCACCCGCAGTCACTAAGGGTAGAGGCGGCCGGCAAAACGCCGCCGCCTAAACCCCTGCCGTCTGCGCCGGAGCGGGTGCGCGTGAGGAGACTCCTCGCGCTCCCGCTCCGAGGCCTCCTTCTGCGAGATAACGTACTCGCAGAAGGAGGCCACAGCCCTCCAGGACCTGTCGCTGCACAGCATCGCAGACACGACGCTGTGCAGGGAGAGGTCCCATTGCCCGATGGCCAGTGCCATCGTGCAGCGCTCCGCACTCCAACGGCTGCACACCGCGAGGGTGTGGCGAGCCGTGTCGTCCGGATCGCCGCACTCATGGCACTGCGGGCCGGGCTCCCTCCCAATCTTGTGCAGGTAATGACCGAAGCATCCGTGTCCGGTCAATACCTGCACAAGCCGGTACGATGTAGCACCGACTGCTCTCCCCAACCAGGTGTCCAGCGACGGGAGGATCGCCCCTATGGTATAAACACCATAGGGGGAACCCTCCAGGCTCGCTTTCCACCTGTCCCGCAGTCGGCGCTCCATCATCCGGCGCGTCTCCTCAACCTCCTCAGGGTCCGGGCGAACACCTCTCGCCCGGGCCCTGGACCTAACCTTGTAGGTCTCCGCCTGCACCTCTGCGTCCAACTCCCAGGGCGGGGTGCAGGCGAGGAGGCAGGCCGCGGCGTGGGCCACAGTCATGTAGGCCCTCACAATGCGGAGGGCCACCACCCGCTGTGGCCTCCGTAGCAGGGCCCGGTTCCGGGCGGACAGCTTGTCCGCCCAGATGGGGGCCCCGTACAGAGCCATGCTCCTCGTGACGCCGGCATACAGCCGGCGGCACAAGGAGCCTGGTCCACCCACGTTCGGCAGAAGCCGACTCATCGCCGATGCGGCGCCCACCACTCGGGGAGCTAACTTCTTGAAGTGCTCCCCGAAACTCCACCATCGGTCCAGAACAAGCCCCAAATATTTTATGTGGGGCTTGATCTGGACCGGTTCCCCCCCCAGGGTGAGCGCCGCGCCCGCCGGCAGCCTCCACCCCCGCCCCCCGAAGACTATAGCCTCAGTCTTCGGGAGGGCCACCCTCAGGCCGAGCCGACCGATCCGGTGAATCGCCAGCTCGGCCGCCGCTTCCGCCCGGCACAGCACCTCTCTCAGCTCGGTCCCGCGCGCGGCCACCATGGTATCGTCTGCGTAGCAGATGGTGGCCGTCCGCGGGAGCAGCTCCCCCCTGATGGCCCAGTCGTACCCCAGGTTCCATAAAAGCGGACCGAGCACGGAACCTTGGGGCACGCCACAGGCCATCTCCTTCGACCCCCGTCGACCGTCCACCTGCTCATAGAGCACTACCCTATCAGTGAGGTAGTGCTCTATGAGCCGCCGCAGGTAGGGAGGCACTCGGTGGTATATGAGTGCCTCCCTTATCACCCCATAGGGGAGGGTGCCAAAGGCGTTGGCGATGTCGAGCGACACCGCCACTACACCCTCCCCTCTGCTCGACGCGTAGTCGTAGAAGTCCCTTAGGGACTTCACCGCGTCGAGCGTAGACCGCCCCTCCCTAAACCCGAACTGTCTCTCACAGACGTTCGGGCCGGCGGTCTCTAGGTGCTGCCGGATCCTAGAGGCCAGGACTCTCTCCAACATCTTCCCGGCCTCATCCAGCAGCACTATGGGGCGATAGGCGGACGGGCAATCCGGGGGTCGACCCTCCTTCCGGATGAGGCACAGCCTCCCCTCTTTCCACACTCTCGGGAACCGACCTTCCCTCAGGCAGTCGCTCATTAACTGCCTGAGTCGGTCCCCGAGGTGCTTTAGGGCGATGGGGAGTACCCGGCCCGGTACTCCATCGGGCCCCGGGGCTTTCTTGCAGCCCCGGAGCCGGTCCACCGCCCTCTCGAACTCGTCATCGCTCACCGGTGCGATGTCGAGTTCGAGTGGGTCCTCCAGGTCCCCCGGTGGCTCGGTCATCACCGGGGGAACTATCGAAGGGGCTGCCGGAAACAGCCCCTCGATGACCCTCCTCAGGAGGGGGGGCTCCAGCGAATCCATGGGGGGGGCGGTGCGCATCTTGTTGCGCACCACCTTGTACGGCCGCCCCCATGGATTCTCGTCCAGCGTGGCCAGGAAGGAGACATTGCCCTCTTCCTTGGCCACCGCTATGGACAGGGTTAGGGCCCCCCTGGCCTCTTGGTGGGCCCTGTAGAGCCCCTCCTCCTCCTCCCGGGTGTGCCGCCTACGCCTGCAGTGCTGGTAGGCGTGGCGGGCACCGTCGGCGGTGGTCCGCAGGGCCGCAATTTCTGCGGACCACCAGTAGACGCACCTCCGGGCAAACAACCGTCTTGCCCGGGGCATGGCCGCTCCGCACACCGTCTGCAACGATGTGCGGAAGTGGCGCGCCCTCTCCTCGACTCCTGAGGCGGCGGGTGGGGCGGAGCACCAAGCCTCCACCATCGCCGCCTCGTCCGCCTTGGCCCTGTCCAGAAGGGACAGGGACCACTTGGGGAACTCCCCTGTTCCCCCCCTACGCCCCCCCCTTGGGACTGGTGGTGGCTGGCCCAGCCCTGTGGAGACCCTGAACCTAATATATAGGTGGTCCGACAGGGTCTCCACGTCCTCCAGGACGCGCCAACCTGCGACGCGTGCGGCAATGGCGGGGGTCGCGAACGTGACGTCCACGATTGACCCCCCTCGCCGCCGCACGCAGGTGTTGGCGCTGCCCCGGTTCAAGACCGCCAGGCCCGCTACCACCGACCAATCCCTCAGCGCCGCCCCGCGCGCATCCGTTACGGGGGATCCCCACGCCGCACTTTTGGCGTTGAGGTCCCCCAGGATGATTACTTGGCGCGGGGCCGCCCTCCTCGCAACGCCCCCCAGGACCCCGAGGAAGACCTCGAAGTCGGCCAGCGGCCTATTGGGGGAGAAATACACCGCAATTAATACGGTGTCGCTCCCCCATCCGGCCGCTGCATACCCCGGGCCGACCTCGATCCTCCCCAGAGGGGGGCCATTGCCGACCGCCGGCACCACCACGGCAGCCCTCTCGTCCGTCGACCCCACCCAGTTGGGTGAGGGAGGGACGTAGTAGGGCTCCGTTACGACCACCGCGTCGATCGACCACTCCGCCATGACCTGCATTAGCAGGTCCTGTGATCTGGCGGAGTGGTTGACGTTGACCTGCAGGAGTTCCAAATGCTGTGCTGGCATTTAGGACTCCATGCAGGTCTCCTCCAGTGGCCCGTCGGCGGCAGCCGCTGCGGGGGCGTTGTTAGTCGGGACGGGGCGGGGGCGCTGCGGCCTCGTGCTCCTCCCTCTGAGGGCGGGGGGGCAACAATTTATACCCCCCATCCGGTGGTTGGCTGGGAGTTTAGCCTGGTGGCACACGGCACACCACGCCTTCTCCCAGCACTCCGACATTTTGTGCCCCCCCTTGCTGCACCGGAAGCAGAGATTGGTCCGGTCAGTCTTGGATGGGCACATCTCCCGCGAGTGGCCGACGCCGAAACAACGGAAGCACCGCATCGGCGTCGGCCCCACCACCGTGACCCTGGCAGAGGCCCAGCCTACCTGGACCCTGCCGGCGTTCTTGATTGCGATCGCCGCCGGCACTGGGCACTGGATCATTGCTGACCCAGTGCCGTTGTAGAGGGTGCGGACGTAGGCCACCTTCACCTGGTCCGGCAGGCAGGCCCCGGCTGCGGCGACGGCATGTGCCACCGTCTCTCTGGTGGCCGACTCGTCCAATCCGGAGAGTTGGAGTTCGGCCAACTTGACCGGGCGGCTGACGTTGGCGACGTCGCCCACAATCCCTTGCAGCCTGACTGCAAGGGTGTCCGCCAGCCTTGGTCCGTCCTCGCCGGCGACCTCGATGACCCTGGAACCGGTCATCGAGGTCCTGACCCTGACGTTTTGAAGGCCCACCGTACTTAGGCTAAGGCCGTTGATGGCCTTCGCCATCGTGTCCTTTAGGGTGGTGGTGGCTCCCTCCTTGAGGGAGACCACGACCGCCGCCGTCTTGGGGACGGTGAGCCTGACGGGCCTGGGCCCGTGCGCCGCCTTTACATTCTTCGGGGGTGGAGGGGGGGGGGCGGCCTTGGCCTTGCCCTTTCCTTTCTTCCGTACCACCTCCGACCACGACGTCTGCGCGGGCGGGGGTGGCATGCGGCCCGAGGGGCCGGGTTCTCCCTGCGAGGGCCTAGCGGCTCTCGGGGCAGGGCCGGAGTTTACCAACTTCGTTGGTCGTCTGGGGGCGGGTACCGCGGCGGGGGCCGGAACCTAACCTAACCTAACCTAACCTAACCTAACCTAACCTAACCTAACCTAACCTAACCTAACCTAACCTAACCTAACCTAACCTAACCTAACCTAACCTAACCTAACCTAACCTAACCTAACCTTTTTTTTTTTTTTTTTTTTTTTTTTTTTTTTTTTTTTTTTTTTTTTTTCGGAGAGGAAATGCATTACGCATCGTCCCCCCAGGCTAGGGCAGCCATAAAGGGGGGGTATGACGGACTCTCAACCGCCTCAGTCTCCTGCGAGAGCTGAGGCGGAAGCATACCGTCTAAAACCTCTCCGGTGTTAACCTCCAAAGGCTGTTACCGGGGGCACCGTGGGCTGATGACTATGCCACCACTGGGTGCCCCCCAGCCGCCCCAGCCTATTGCTGGGGCATCTGCGCCAAAGGAGGGAGGGTTCGGTTAACACCCCGAACCCTCCCCCAGACGTGTAGGACCATACTGTGGGACCCTATCCCCACGGTCCTACTAGGGGTTCAGGCGGGCAGCAAACTGCCTCCGCCTTCGCCCCACACGTCTACGCCGGAGCGGGTGCGCATCTACGTCCTCCTCGCGCCCCCGCTCCGCCGCCTCCTTCTGCGAGATAATGCTCTCGCAGAAGGAGACGACCGCCAACCACGATCTCTCGCTGCTCAGCATGGCCGACACCACGCTGTGCAGCGAGAGATCGGAGAGCCCTGTGTCCGCAACCAGAGTGCGGCGCTCCGGATCCCACTTCGAGCACACCTCTAGCGTGTGCTGGGCCGTGTCGTCCGGGTCGCCGCACCCATGGCAAACCGGACTGGGCTCTCTCCTAATCTTGTGCAGGTAATGACCGAAGCAACCATGCCCGGTCATCACCTGCACAAGACGGTACGTGGCGGTACCGTACCTCCTATCCAACCAGCGGTCGAGCGACGGGAGGAGTGCCCCTATGGTGTAAACTCCATAGGGGGAGTCCTCCAGGTCGCTCTTCCACCGGTCCCTCAGGCGCCGCTCCGTCATTCGACGGGCCCCCTCCATCCGCTCCGAGTCCGGGCGCTCTCCTCTCGCCCGGAACCCAGCCCTCCTCCGGTATGTCTCGGCCTGCACCTGAGCATCCAGCTCCCACGGCGGGGTGCAGGCCAGGACACACGCGGCCGCATGTGCCACCGTCGTATAGGCCCTCACTATTCGGAGGGCCACCACCCTTTGGGGCCTCCTTAGGAGCGCCTTATTCTTGGCCGACAACGTGTCGGCCCAGATCGGCGCTCCGTACAGCGCCATGCTACGCACGACGCCTGCAAACAGGCGTCGGCATGGCGCTTGAGGCCCTCCCACATTTGGCAACATGCGGCCCAGGGCCGAAGCGGCGCCTACCACTCGGGGAGCAAGTTGGCGGAAATGCTCCCCGAAATCCCACCTCCGGTCCAGGATGAGGCCAAGGTACCTAATGTTGGCCTTCACCTGGACCGCTTCCCCCGCCACAGGGATGGTCGTCCCAATACGGGGACGCCATCTCCTCCCCCCGAAGACAATAGCGTCTGTCTTCGGGAGGGACACCTCCAGACCCAGCTGTCGGATGCGGCCGACAACCAGGTCTGCCGCCAACGACGCCCTTCGGAGGGCCTCCTCCAGCTCACGTCCCCGCACGGCCACCATGGTATCGTCAGCATAACAAAGGGTGGCCATGCGGGGAAGGAGCGCTCCGCGGATCACCCAGTCGTAGCCGATGTTCCACAGCAGGGGGCCTAACACGGACCCCTGGGGAACACCGCACGACATCGGGTGGGCGATCCGCCGACCTCCACGATCGTAGAGCACTACCCTGTCGGTCAGGTAGTGCTCCACGATCCGCCGCAGATACCCGGGCACCCTGTGGTAGCGGAGGGCCTCGGTGATGACCGGGAAGGGCAGGGAGCCAAATGCGTTGGCGATGTCTAAAGACACCGCCACGACTCCCTCACCCCTCTCCTCCGCGTGCCCACAGTAGTCCCGGAGGGACGATAACGCGTCCATAGTGGACCGTCCCTCACGGAACCCGTACTGCCGGTCCGAGATGTTGGGCCCCACGTCCTCCAGATGTTTGACGATGCGACGGGACAAGATGCGCTCAAGCATCTTGCCCGTCTCATCTAGGAGGACAATGGGACGGTGACCGGCAGGGGTATCTACAGGCTTTCCCTCCTTCCGAAGGAGGACGAGGCGCCCCTCCTTCCAGCACCTCGGGAAGCGCCCCTCTTTGATGCAGTCATCAAAGAGGGTCCGCATGCGGTCCCCGAGGTGCTCCGCCACAATGTGGAGGACTCTCCCCGGTACCCCATCCGGTCCCGGTGCCTTCCTGCAGGACCGGAGACGGTCGACGACGCTCTCCATTTCATCGACCGTCACGGGAGGGGGATCAGCGTGATCAACCTCCTCAACCGTGGGGCCCACGATGCCGGGCGGATGAAAAGCCGGCGTGGGCGGGAAGAGTCCTTCCACAATCCTCGTGAGGAGTTCTGGCTCAAGAGAGTCCATGGGGGGTGCGCAACGCATTTTGTTGCGCACGATTCGGTACGGCCGCCCCCAAGGCTCCCTATCCAACGTGGCCATGAACTCCTCACGCGCCTCGTCCTTCCTGCGAGCTATCTCCACAGAGAGCGCGTCCTTCGCTGACGTCAGCTCTCTGTGGAGATGCTCTTCCTCCTCTCTCAGGTGTCGCCTCCGCCTGCAGTGGGTGTAAGCACGGCGGGCGGCGTCACTGGTGGTTCGCAGGGCCGCAATCTCCTGCGACCACCAGTACACCTGCCTTTTAGCGGGCAGCCTACGGGCCCGGGGCATGGCCGCGTCGCACACCGACGTAAGTGCGACGCGGAATCTGGCTGCCCGCTCCTCCACTCCCACGGTGACCGGTGGAGGCGCACACCACGCCTCCACCATGGCCGCCTCCTCCGCCATTTCCCGGTCGAGGCGGGCCAGGGTCCACCTTGGGAAAGCCCCTCCACGTCCTCGTCCTCCCCCACTCCGCCCTCTTGGGCTGGGCGGCGGTGCCCTCGGCGAGGTGCTGACCCTCATCCGAATGTAGCAATGGTCGGAGAGGGTCTCTACCTCTTCCAGGACGCGCCAGTCCGTTATTCGTGCGGCGATAGCAGGGGTCGCGAACGAGATGTCCACGATCGACCCCCCATTTCGCCGCACACACGTGTTGGCGTCGCCCCGGTTTAGCACCTCTAGCCCCACTGCCGCCACCCAGTCCTCGAGGGCCACCCCTCTCGGGTCCGTGATGGGGGAACCCCATGCCGCGCTCTTCGCATTGAGGTCCCCCATCACCACCACTGGCGCCGGCGCCGCACCTCCGACGACTCTCCCCAGCCCCACCAGGAAGGCCTCGAATTCCCGCAGCGGCCTATTTGGGGAGAAGTATACTGCCACCAGGACAGTATCTCCCCACTTGGCCACTGCGAAGCCCGAACCCCTGGCCATTCCCGATAGGGGGGGGAGGTCACCCATCGCCGGCACCACGATGGCAACCGAGCCATCCGTCGCCCCGACCCAGTTGGGCTGGGGGGGGACGAGGTACGGCTCAGCCACCACCAAAACGCCAATGCCCCACTCCGCCATGACCTGCATGAGCAGATCTTGGGCGCGGGCGGAGTGGTTGGCGTTCGCCTGGAGGACCTCTAAATGCCGGTGTGCTGGCATTTAGAGGTCCATGCGTTCCTCCTGGGCCGGTCGCTCACTCGCCGGTGGCCCCGGTGTCGTCCCTTGCCCAGCCCCATTGGCGGCTTGCCTGGCGGGGGGGGGCGTGGGCTTGGTAATCTTGCCCCTGGTGTGTGGCGGGGCACACCGCCATCCCCCCATCACGTGATCCGCCGGGCGCTGCGCGCTGTGGCACACGGCACAGTGTGGTGCGGCCTGGCAGGCAGCCCTCTTGTGGCCCTGCCCGCTGCATCGGTGGCACAGCGTGGAGCGGTCCACCGTTGAGGGGCAGAGGGCCCCACTGTGTCCGATGCCTTGGCATCGGAAACACCGCATGGGTCTCTGCCCCAATGCCACTACACTGGCGGACGACCACCCCACCAGCAGTCGTCCTGCAGCCGCCAGCGTGTTCGCCACCGTTACGGGGCACTGGGCGACGACTGTCCCAGACCCATCGTAGCGGACCCGGATGGCCCCAACTTTGATCTGGGTGGGGGAGCACCCAGTCCTTGCCGCCATAGCCTCCGCAACATCTTCCGGGGAGATGGTCTCATCCAGACCACCTACCCGGACTTCCGCCATCTTGACGGGCCGGTACACGTTTGCCACGTCACCCACCAGCCCGTCAATTTTGTCGCGGAGCTTGTCCGCAGCTTCTGCCCTATTCGCCCCCGGAACCTCAATGAGGCGTGCCCCCGTCCGCGTCTTCCGGACCCTCACGTGTTCGAGGCCGACCTCCGCCAGCGAGAAGCTCCTCATGGCCTTAGCCATGACGCTGGCGTAGGTGGCCTCACTGCCCTCCTTCACAGCCACCACCACGGCAGCTGTCGAGGGGGCAGGCAGTCTTCTAGGGCCCGTTGCGGGCCTTTTGCCCTTGTCTACCTTGGGTGATGGGGCAGCCTTGTTTTTCTTTTTCTTCCCCCGCTTTACCACCCTCACCCAGGACTCGTTGGAAGGAGGCATCGGCTCTTGCACTGCCTGCACTTCCGGGGCGTCCTCGCGGGTAGGAGGGGTAGGACGGGGAGCAGCCAACGGCCTTGCTGCTTTGGCCGGACGAGCTGGGCGTACCGGCTTGGCACGGGGTGCTGCCTTAGCCAAGGGGGGGGACTTCTGCGCAGCAGGAGCCGCTTTGGTCGTCTTGGCAGGAGCAGCCACTTTGAGGGGCGAAGACGGCCCGGCTAGAGGGGGCGACCTGGAGGGAGCTCCATTCCTCCTACTATCCGCCGCCAGAGGGGGGCGGACAATAGGACCAGCGGGGAGAAGGGCCCGGACTTCCCCAATCCGGACGTTAACCATCTCCCCGATGGATAGGAAGAGATCCCGCTTCAGGTCCTCTCGTAGCTCCAACATGGCCTGCCCCAAAGCTTGAGGCAGGCCGTCTTCGGTGGCGGGAGACTGCGAAGGCTGCCTCTTCCGCTCGGAAAAGGCAGTCCTTAGGGCCTTGACCTCCTTTTGCATGAGGGCGAGCTGCTCCCTCATGCGTTTGTTGTCGGCACGCAAGGCCCTCATCTCCACATCCTCCCCTCCGTCCCTACTGCCGAGGACGTCTGCGGCCGCCAGAATGTCGTTGCAGGCCTCATTCATGCGGCCCCAGACGTCTCCCTTCATGGTGCCGCACTTCCTCGCTTCGGCCAACACCTGGCGTGCACCATTTCTGACGACAGCGACATACCCCCCATCGCTGTCGTCATCATCCACCGGGCTTCGGCTACGGTCCCGTGGGACAGACGAGCTCCTCGTCTTGCCTGACCTAAGGGGTTTCCGCCTTCGGGCTCCCTCGACCTCCTCACGTTCCGGGAATCTCAGCACGGTTGCCGTGCTGAGGCCGGAATGTCTGCCCTTGGTGGTGGGGCACTTCCCCCTTCTGGCGGTGTTGATCTTCGGCTTTACAGCCGGTCCGGTCAACACCTCGTCCTCCCCCGCATGAGGCCTCTTTACCGAACGGAGGTGTACCGATGGAAGAGTTGAGTCGGAGGCATACTCTGCCTCCATAACCAACTCCTCCACCAGTTCCGCCTCCTTCTGCCTCGCCATCTCCATCAGGTGGTTGTTTTCAAAATCGGTGTCCGTTTTGGGTAAGCTTGGGTTGTGTTCACGAAGGCCAGCAGCACTGTGCTGGCCTACGACGTGGCTATTGCCCCCCCCAGAATACAGGGGGCAGCCCGTGTCCGTAGACACGGGGAGGGATTCTCCCGTTAGGGTACCCTCCTGGGGTAGTTTATTTTTGTAGCCACTACTCATCATCAAACGTTGCGTGCGTTTTAGGCCCTGCACCAAAGGCCGTGGTTGGATTTTTTAGAGAGGTTGTCTCCTCGCGGCCCCACGAAGCGGCCATCGCCCCGGACGCCTACGGGTCCGGATTGCGACTTGACCGACGGAAGCCGAAGCAAACCGCCGCTCACGACCTCCAAGGTCCATCCTCCTAATCGTCCTCTGAAAACAGAGGACGCAGTTGCACTCCACTGAGTACTCTCCGAGGAGAGTACCCGGGAGCAACTTCCTCCACAGATGCGCACTTTTGGGGAGAATTTAGTTCCCCGGGCCCGCGCTGGCCCAGAAAGTGGATATACCGCCACTGGTTCGGTAACCCCCCCCCCTTGCCGGATATTAGCCATGGGCTGAAAGAGTCTCCCAAAAGGAAGAAAGTCTCAGCCAATGCCCAGGGTGCACCAGCCCAGATGCTGCGTTCTCTCCGGATCGAGATCAAGAGAGACTGCAACACCCAGGCCAACGTGGAGGAATCCGGCCTGCACCCCAACCTAACCTAACCTAACCTAACCTAACCTAACCTAACCTAACCTAACCTAACCTAACCTAACCTAACCTAACCTAACCTAACCTAACCTAACCTAACCTAACCTAACCTAACCTAACCTAACCTAACCTAACCTAACCTAACCTAACCTAACCTAACCTAACCTAACCTAACCTAACCTAACCTAACCTAACCTAACCTAACCTAACCTAACCTAACCTAACCTAACCTAACCTAACCTAACCTAACCTAACCTAACCTAACCTAACCTAACCTAACCTAACCTAACCTAACCTAACCTAACCTAACCTAACCTAACCTAACCTAACCTAACCTAACCTAACCTAACCTAACCTAACCTAACCTAACCTAACCTAACCTAACCTAACCTAACCTAACCTAACCTAACCTAACCTAACATAACCTAACCTAACCTAACCTAACCTAACCTAACCTAACCTAACCTAACCTAACCTAACCTAACCTAACCTAACCTAACCTAACCTAACCTAACCTAACCTAACCTAACCTAACCTAACCTAACCTAACCTAACCTAACCTAACCTAACCTAACCTAACCTAACCTAACCTAACCTAACCTAACCTAACCTAACCTAACCTAACCTAACCTAACCTAACCTAACCTAACCTAACCTAACCTAACCTAACCTAACCTAACCTAACCTAACCTAACCTAACCTAACCTAACCTAACCTAACCTAACCTAACCTAACCTAACCTAACCTAACCTAACCTAACCTAACCTAACCTAACCTAACCTAACCTAACCTAACCTAACCTAACCTAACCTAACCTAACCTAACCTAACCTAACCTAACCTAACCTAACCTAACCTAACCTAACCTAACCTAACCTAACCTAACCTAACCTAACCTAACCTAACCTAACCTAACCTAACCTAACCTAACCTAACCTAACCTAACCTAACCTAACCTAACCTAACCTAACCTAACCTAACCTAACCTAACCTAACCTAACCTAACCTAACCTAACCTAACCTAACCTAACCTAACCTAACCTAACCTAACCTAACCTAACCTAACCTAACCTAACCTAACCTAACCTAACCTAACCTAACCTAACCTAACCTAACCTAACCTAACCTAACCTAACCTAACCTAACCTAACCTAACCTAACCTAACCTAACCTAACCTAACCTAACCTAACCTAACCTAACCTAACCTAACCTAACCTAACCTAACCTAACCTAACCTAACCTAACCTAACCTAACCTAACCTAACCTAACCTAACCTAACCTAACCTAACCTAACCTAACCTAACCTATCCTAACCTAACCTAACCTAACCTAACCTAACCTAACCTAACCTAACCTAACCTAACCTAACCTAACCTAACCTAACCTAACCTAACCTAACCTAACCTAACCTAACCTAACCTAACCTAACCTAACCTAACCTAACCTAACCTAACCTAACCTAACCTAACCTAACCTAACCTAACCTAACCTAACCTAACCTAACCTTTTTTTTTTTTTTTTTTTTTTTTTTTTTTTGACAGGGTGGAAAATGCTTTATGCATTCCCCCCACCATGGGAGTGGTGAGGGGATATGTGGGACTCACCCCGTCACCCCCCCTCAGAATGAGAGGGGGCAAGGGAGCGCAACCCACTAAAAACCACCCTGGCGTACCCTCCTGCCGGCTGGTGAGGCACCCTGATGCCTGCCGAAGCTTAGTTCAGGGTGCCAACCTAACCTAACCTAACCTAACCTAACCTAACCTAACCTAACCTAACCTAACCTAACCTAACCTAACCTAACCTAACCTAACCTAACCTAACCTAACCTAACCTAACCTAACCTAACCTAACCTAACCTAACCTAACCTAACCTAACCTAACCTAACCTAACCTAACCTAACCTAACCTAACCTAACCTAACCTAACCTAACCTAACCTAACCTAACCTAACCTAACCTAACCTAACCTAACCTAACCTAACCTAACCTAACCTTTTTTTTTTTTTTTTTTTTTTTTTTTTTTTTTTTTTTTTTTTTTTTGACAAGGTGAAAAATGCGTTACGCATTTCCCCCGCCATGGGAGTGGCGGGAGGGTATGTGGGACTCACGTCCCCCCCCCTTCTCCGAGTGAGAAGGAGTGGGGGAGTGTTACCCACTAAAAAACACCTTGGCGTACCCACCTTTCCGGTTTGTATGGACACCGTGTTTCCTGCTAGGCATCCCCACGGTGTCCACCGGACGCCCCAGCCATTGCCGGGGCTTCCCGCGCCAACGGAGAGGGGGGCCGAGCACGCCTGGCCCCCCTCCCAGACCGCCAAGTGACTAGCCTACGGCAGGCAGGGGACTCCCATCCCCCACCCGCAGTCACTAAGGGTAGAGGCGGCCGGCAAAACGCCGCCGCCTAAACCCCTGCCGTCTGCGCCGGAGCGGGTGCGCGTGAGGAGACTCCTCGCGCTCCCGCTCCGAGGCCTCCTTCTGCGAGATAACGTACTCGCAGAAGGAGGCCACAGCCCTCCAGGACCTGTCGCTGCACAGCATCGCAGACACGACGCTGTGCAGGGAGAGGTCCCATTGCCCGATGGCCAGTGCCATCGTGCAGCGCTCCGCACTCCAACGGCTGCACACCGCGAGGGTGTGGCGAGCCGTGTCGTCCGGATCGCCGCACTCATGGCACTGCGGGCCGGGCTCCCTCCCAATCTTGTGCAGGTAATGACCGAAGCATCCGTGTCCGGTCAATACCTGCACAAGCCGGTACGATGTAGCACCGACTGCTCTCCCCAACCAGGTGTCCAGCGACGGGAGGATCGCCCCTATGGTATAAACACCATAGGGGGAATCCTCCAGGCTCGCTTTCCACCTGTCCCGCAGTCGGCGCTCCATCATCCGGCGCGTCTCCTCAACCTCCTCAGGGTCCGGGCGAACACCTCTCGCCCGGGCCCTGGACCTAACCTTGTAGGTCTCCGCCTGCACCTCTGCGTCCAACTCCCAGGGCGGGGTGCAGGCGAGGAGGCAGGCCGCGGCGTGGGCCACAGTCATGTAGGCCCTCACAATGCGGAGGGCCACCACCCGCTGTGGCCTCCGTAGCAGGGCCCGGTTCCGGGCGGACAGCTTGTCCGCCCAGATGGGGGCCCCGTACAGAGCCATGCTCCTCGTGACGCCGGCATACAGCCGGCGGCACAAGGAGCCTGGTCCACCCACGTTCGGCAGAAGCCGACTCATCGCCGACGCGGCGCCCACCACTCGGGGAGCTAACTTCTTGAAGTGCTCCCCGAAACTCCACCATCGGTCCAGAACAAGCCCCAAATATTTTATGTGGGGCTTGATCTGGACCGGTTCCCCCCCCAGGGTGAGCGCCGCGCCCGCCGGCAGCCTCCACCCCCGCCCCCCGAAGACTATAGCCTCAGTCTTCGGGAGGGCCACCCTCAGGCCGAGCCGACCGATCCGGTGAATCGCCAGCTCGGCCGCCGCTTCCGCCCGGCACAGCACCTCTCTCAGCTCGGTCCCGCGCGCGGCCACCATGGTATCGTCTGCGTAGCAGATGGTGGCCGTCCGCGGGAGCAGCTCCCCCCTGATGGCCCAGTCGTACCCCAGGTTCCATAAAAGTGGACCGAGCACGGAACCTTGGGGTACGCCGCAGGCCATCTCCGTCGACCCCCGTCGACCGTCCGCCTGCTCATAGAGCACTACCCTATCAGTAAGGTAGTGCTCTATGAGCCGCCGCAGGTAGGGAGGCACTCGGTGGTATATGAGTGCCTCCCTTATCACCCCATAGGGGAGGGTGCCAAAGGCGTTGGCGATGTCGAGCGACACCGCCACTACTCCCTCCCCTCTGCTCGACGCGTAGTCGTAGAAGTCCCTTAGGGACTTCACCGCGTCGAGCGTAGACCGCCCCTCCCTAAACCCGAACTGTCTCTCACAGACGTTCGGGCCGGCGGTCTCCAGGTGCTGCCGGATTCTGGAGGCCAGGACTCTCTCCAGCATCTTCCCGGCCTCATCCAGCAGCACTATGGGGCGATAGGCGGACGGGCAATCCGGGGGTCGACCCTCCTTCCGGATGAGGCACAGCCTCCCCTCTTTCCACACTCTCGGGAACCGACCCTCCCTCAGGCAGTCACTCATCAACTGCCTGAGTCGGTCCCCGAGGTGTTTTAGGGCGATGGGGAGTACCCGGCCCGGTACTCCATCGGGCCCCGGGGCTTTCTTGCAGCCCCGGAGCCGGTCCACCGCCCTCTCGAACTCGTCATCGCTCACCGGTGCGATGTCGAGTTCGAGTGGGTCCTCCAGGTCCCCCGGTGGCTCGGTCATCACCGGGGGAACTATCGACGGGGCTGCCGGAAACAGCCCCTCGATGACCCTCCTCAGGAGGGGGGGCTCCAGCGAATCCATGGGGGGGGCGGTGCGCATCTTGTTGCGCACCACCTTGTACGGCCGCCCCCATGGATTCTCGTCCAGCGTGGCCAGGAAGGAGACATTGCCCTCTTCCTTGGCCACCGCTATGGACAGGGTTAGGGCCCCCCTGGCCTCTTGGTGGGCCCTGTAGAGCCCCTCCTCCTCCTCCCGGGTGTGCCGCCTACGCCTGCAGTGCTGGTAGGCGTGGCGGGCACCGTCGGCGGTGGTCCGCAGGGCCGCAATTTCTGCGGACCACCAATAGACACACCTCCGGGCAAACAATCGTCTTGCCCGGGGCATGGCCGCTCCGCACACCGTCTGCAACGATGTGCGGAAGTGGCGCGCCCTCTCCTCCACTCCTGAGGCGGCGGGTGGGGCGGAGCACCAGGCCTCCACCATCGCCGCCTCGTCCGCCTTGGCCCTGTCCAGAAGGGACAGGGACCACTTGGGGAACTCCCCCATTCCCCCCCTTCGCCCCCCCCTTGGGACTGGTGGTGGCTGGCCCAGCCCTGTGGAGACCCTGAACCTAATATATAGGTGATCAGACAGGGTCTCCACGTCCTCCAGGACGCGCCAACCTGCAACGCGTGCGGCCATGGCGGGGGTCGCGAACGTGATGTCCACGATTGACCCCCCTCGCCGCCGCACGCAGGTGTTGGCGCTGCCCCGGTTCAAGACCGCCAGGCCCGCTACCACCGACCAATCCCTCAGCGCCGCCCCGCGCGCATCCGTTACGGGGGATCCCCACGCCGCACTTTTGGCGTTGAGGTCCCCCAGGATGATTACTTGGCGCGGGGCCGCCCTCCTCGCAACACCCCCCAGGACCCCGAGGAAGACCTCGAAGTCGGCCAGCGGCCTATTGGGGGAGAAATACACCGCAATCAATACGGTGTCGCTCCCCCATCCGGCCGCTGCATACCCCGGGCCGACCTCGATCCTCCCCAGGGGGGGGCCATTGCCGACCGCCGGCACCACCACGGCAGCCCTCTCGTCCGTCGACCCCACCCAATTGGGTGAGGGAGGGACGTAGTAGGGCTCCGTCACGACCACCGCGTCGATCGACCACTCCGCCATGACCTGCATTAGCAGGTCCTGTGATCTGGCGGAGTGGTTGACGTTGACCTGCAGGAGTTCCAAATGCTGTGCTGGCATTTAGGACTCCATGCAGGTCTCTTCCGGTGGCCCGTCGGCGGCAGCCGCTGCGGGGGCATTGCTTGCTGGGGCGGGGCGGGGGCGCTGCGGCCTCGTGCTCCTTCCTCTGAGGGCGGGGGGGGAACAATTTATACCCCCCATCCGGTGGTTGGCTGGGAGTTTGGCCTGGTGGCACACGGCACACCACGCCTTCTCCCAGCACTCCGACATTTTGTGCCCCTCTTTGCTGCACCGGAAGCAGCAATTGCTCCGGTCAGACTTGGAGGGGCACATCTCCCGCGAGTGGCCGACGCCGAAACAACGGTAGCACCGCATCGGCGTCGGCCCCACCACCTCGACCCTGGCAGAGGCCCAGCCTACTTGGACCCTGCCAGCGTTTTTAACCGCGATCGCCGCCAGCACTGGGCACTGGATCATTGCTGACCCAGTGCCGTTGTAGAGTGTGCGGATGTAGGCCACCCTAACCTGTTCCGGCAGGCAAGCCCCGGCTGCGGCGACGGCCTTAGCCACCGCCTCGTTAGTGGCCGACTCGTCCAGTCCGGAGAGCTGGAGTTCGGCCATCTTAACGGGGCGGCTGACGTTTGCGACGTCGCCCACTATCCCCTGCAGCCTGGCCGCAAGGGTGTCCGCCACTTTTTGCCCGTCCGCACCGGCGACCTCGATGACCCGGGAGCCGGTCATCGAGGTCCTGACCTTCACATTTTGTAGGCCCACCTCGCTGAGGCTAAGGCCGTTGATGGCCCTCGCCATCGTGTCCTTCAAGGTGGTGGTGGCTCCCTCCTTGAGGGAGACCACGACCGCCGCCGTCTTCGGCACGGACAGCCTGACGGGCCTGGGCCCGTGCGCCGCCTTGACGTTCTTCGGGGGTGGAGGGGGGGCCTTGGCCTTGCCCTTCCCCTTTTTCCGTACCACCTCCGACCACGACGTCTGCGCAGGCGGGGGTGGCATACGGCCCGAGGGGCCGGGTTCGCCCTGCGAGGGCCGGACGGCTCTCGGGGCAGGGCCGGAGTTCACCAGCCTGGTCGGTCGTCTGGGGGCGGGTACCGCGGCGGGGGCCGGGGCTGCCGTCTTCTTGGCCGTCGTGGCCTTCGGCCTCCCGTCGCCTAGGCGGGCCCTGGCGATCGGCGCTAACGCCTCCACCGGGGCCGGGGGGGGAAGGGCCGGTCTTGCGACTACCCTCTGAGGAGGGGCTGTGACGGCGGGCCTGGCGGCTCGCCTGTCGTGCGCTAGCGGGGGGCGGAGGATGGGCTCGGCCGGGAGGCGCCTATTTACCTCCTCCATCCTGGCGTTTATCATCCCACCGAGGCTTACGAAGAGGTCGTGTTTCATGGCCTCTATCGCCTCGGTGAGCTCAGCCGTCCCGAACTGCAGGGAGGCGGCCACAGGGGCGGGAGTGGACGGACTCTCCCGCTTGCTGAAGGCGATACGAAGTGCCTTCAGCTCCGCCGAGTTTTGAGCGAGTTGCTCCCGCATCCTTTTGTTGTCCGCCTTCAGGATGCGGATCTCCTCGCTCTCGGCCTTGGCCGCCTCGACCTCGTCCATCGAGCCCAAGATTACTCGGCACGCCCGGTTCATCCGGCCCCAAATCTCCCCCTTGAGATTGCCGGATGCCTTGGCTGCCTCTAATATCTCTCGCGCCGCCATGCGCGTGGCGTCTAGCGGGTCAGTCTCCTGCACACACGCTAGACACGCTGGTTCCTCCGCTGCCTCGGGGGAGCTCGAACCGGGGCGAGAGCTCGAGCGCGAGCGCGAGCGCACGGAGTCTCCGGTTTTCCCCTTGCTCCCCTTCCTGGAGCGGAGCTCAGGGTACTCCCGCCGGTAACACTCACCCGAATCGGGCTCAGCCGCCTCGGCCGCCTCGGCAAATTGGGGCTCTAGCAAATATTGCTTCGCCCGCAATTTTGCCTTGGCCAACCCGGCGTAGGCGCCCTTAGGCTTCCCCCGCACCGCCGTGTTGACCTTAAGAGGACGCGGGTCGTCCTCCTCGTCATCATGCGCCCTTTTAGGGCCCAAAGGAGCGTTGTCCTCGACCTCAATTAAATCCTCGTCCATCTCGGACTCCGAACTGAGGACAACTTCCCCGCCCTCCGGTGGACCCTTCCAGAATTTGGTAGGCGAGGTCATGGTGACCTCGTCTACCTAAACCCAAAATTTAGCCCAAATCCGACGGCCAGAACCAGAGTTGCGACCTAACCTAACTTGAAAAAGTCAAGTGCGAGTCGGATTTTACTTTTCTCATACAAAGATGAGTTCAGCGCCTGTTTGAGAAAAATAGCAACCGAAAAATTTCTTTCGGGGCCCGATTTCACCCACTTCCAGAGGTCGTGTGAAGTTGAAAAGGGAAACCAAGGTGCCTCTCGCAAAGGCCTAGATGGCCAAAGCGAGAAAACAGAAAAAGGTCAAAAGGATAAAAAGCTATGAAATTTCCAAACTTTCGCCAAAAAGCTTAAGTTTGTAAACTTCACAGCAAAATATACAGAAAAACTACCTACCAATACCTAAACACTAATAACTTTTGACTCAGCGGTCAAAAAGTTAAAAAGTTAAATACAAATATTTAAAAAACTAAATATCCTATCCTACCTTACAGATTAAATATTTTACAAAATACTAAATCTAATTAAACAATGAACCCAAACACAAAAAAGTTATCTAAAAAATTTGCAAGCTTCGAGCATAAACTCAAAGTTTACAAAAATTAAAGAAAAATAACAAACCTAAAAATACCAAAACCAAAACCTAACTATAATTAAACTAACCGTTGCCGGTACCTCCACCCAAAAGATGGGCAAGATGAGATAACAGCAACACTAATTAAATTAAAAAGAAAAAAGGTAAACAAACAATGAAATTACAAAAAATTACACGGTCAAAACTACAAAATTATTAGGTCAATAAGTTCGGAACCTTCGTTCCGAAAAAATTAAGCCTAATTAAACAAACTAACCTAAAGGTCCGCTATCTTCCAGTCCTGAAAAGGACTGAAAAAGATGCAAGACGACCGAACTACAAAATAAAGAAAAAGTGAAAAATAGTGAAAAAATTAACGAAAAAAATACAAAAAGATTACCAACCGCAAATGCCAAAATTGATAAAATAAGAAAACTAAAGGAGATAAAAGAGAAAAGATGAAAACAAACTGATAAGGAAAAAATGTAAGTCTATGACACCAAAACTTGCATATATCCAACCAGTACAACCCAAGAAACAACCAACCTAACCTAACCTAACCTAACCTAACCTAACCTAACCTAACCTAACCTAACCTAACCTAACCTAACCTAACCTAACCTAACCTAACCTAACCTAACCTAACCTAACCTTTTTTTTTTTTTTTTTTTTTTTTTTTGACGGAGTGGAAATGCATTTACGCATCTTCCCTGCCTGGGGTAGGCGGTGCAATGGGAAGTATAACGGACTCTCGTACGAACGAACTACCGTTTAAAACCACTCCGGCGTTTAAACCCTTGCCGGTGGTGAGGCGCCGCGGTACATGCCTAAGCTTTGGCCACTGACGCGCCTCCCGGCTTGCCCAAAAAGGGCCCCCCCAATCCTCGCCAAAGGAGGTGCCGACTGTGAACAGCCCACGATCAACACCCCAGACCGGTAGAGCCGTGCAAGGTGGGTCCCCAACCCACTGGCTCTACAAGGAGTTCGGGCGAGCAGCGAACCGAAGTCCACTGAGTTCGCCTTCCCTCCAACGATCTGCCTGCGGTGGATGGTGCTTTCCGGATACCAAGTATCCTTCAAACACGCCCCACCGCAGCTGTCCCCTCAATAACTACAGTGCCCCCCGGGATTCCGAAAGACACGTAGAGGGACCCGCGGGTGACATGGGAGTACGACGCAAGGGAACGCGCAACGCATCTCTGCGATGCCGTCCCTGCCCATAAACCCAGTCACCAACCACCAACTGACAGAGGCAGCTGTCCAGGATGGAAACCACCCTTTTCAACCACCCCCGCCAAAGCCCCCTCCAGGCGACTGGTTAAGCTTTCCGGACCAGAAGCGGCAAGCACCAAGTGCACTCGCAACTGACCCTTCAAGCTACCCCAGCCACCAACCGTCAAAAATGGCGACAGTAGGAAGCTGTCCGGGATGGAAGCGAAAGCGCACACAACCACCCCTTCCAACGACCTCTGCCACCACCCACCAAGGGTGACGAGAAGACTTTTCTAACGAAAAGCCTCTCGTCACCAAACCCTCCCCAGGTGACAGAGTGAACTTTCCGGGGCAGAAGCAGCCCTAAGGCACGCGACCGCAACCCTTCCAGAACCCCCTGTCACCTCCCCACAGTGCCGCTCTTCGTCTGGACCCTCACCACGAGCCTTTCCGGTATGGGTAGCCCTGTCCGGTATAGCCTCGCAGATCATTGAGACACGCAAGCCCCCCCACCACGGCAAGGTGGCAGCACTATCGGGGGGGAACCTAACCTAACCTAACCTAACCTAACCTAACCTAACCTAACCTAACCTAACCTAACCTAACCTAACCTAACCTAACCTAACCTAACCTAACCTAACCTAACCTAACCTAACCTAACCTAACCTAACCTAACCTAACCTAACCTAACCTAACCTAACCTAACCTAACCTAACCTAACCTAACCTAACCTAACCTAACCTAACCTAACCTAACCTAACCTAACCTAACCTAACCTAACCTAACCTAACCTAACCTAACCTAACCTAACCTAACCTAACCTAACCTAACCTAACCTAACCTAACCTAACCTAACCTAACCTAACCTTTTTTTTTTTTTTTTTTTTTTTTTTGACGAAGTGGAAATGCATTTACGCATCTTCCCTGCCTGGGGTAGGCGGTGCAATGGGAAGTATAACGGACGCTCGTACGAACGAACTACCGTTTAAAACCACTCCGGCGTTTAAACCCTGCCGGTGGTGAGGCGCCGCGGTACATGCCTAAGCTTTGGCCACTGACGCGCCTCCCGGCTTGCTCCGAAGAGCCCCCCCCCAATCTCCGCCAAGGAGGTGTCGATTGTGAACAGCCCACGATCGTCACCCCAGACCGGTAGAGCCGGTGCAATGTGGGTCCCCAACCCACTGGCTCTACAAGGTAGTTAAGGCGAGCAGCCGGGCCGGACGACCGAGCACCCGTAGCC
The DNA here is from genome assembly GCA_927399475.2 of Acleris emargana. Lineage (NCBI taxonomy): Eukaryota > Metazoa > Arthropoda > Insecta > Lepidoptera > Tortricidae > Acleris > Acleris emargana. The sequence continues at coordinate 24,675,014 of OV656838.1, read as the reverse complement.
TCGGCTGAGTTCGCCAGCCCTCCAACGGTCTGCCTGCAGTGGATGGTGCTTTCCGGATACAAGTATCCTTCAAACACGCCCCACCGCAACTGTCCCTTCAATAACTACAGTGCCCCCCGGGATTCCGAAAGACACGTAGAGAGACCCGCGGGTGACATGGGAGTACGACGCACGGGAACGCGCAACGCATGCCTGCGATGCCGTCCCTGCCCGTAAACCCAGTCACCAACCGCCAACTGACAGAGGCAGCTGTCCAGGATGGAAACCACCCTTTTCAACCACCCCCGCCAAAGCCCCCTCCAGGCGACTGGTTAAGCTTTCCGGACCAGAAGCGGCAAGCACCAAGTGCACTCGCAACTGACCCTTCAAGCTACCCCAGCCACCAACCGTCAAAGAGGCAACAGAGAGTGAAGCTGTCCAGGGCGGAAGCGGTCCTCAACGCGACCACCTTTTCCAACTTCCTCTGTTGCCGCCCACCAAAGGATGGCGAAGAAACTTCGCCACCCAACCCACCCCAAGTGACAGAGGCAAACTCGAAGGGAGAGGAGGTCAACTCTACCCAAGCCTCCGAGCCACCCCTGTCACCACCCCAGTGTGAAGGTGATAAAGCAGCTCTTCTTCGGAAAGAAGAGCTGCTCTGTCACCCTCACCAAACCCCCCCAGGTGACAAGGGAATCTTTCCGGGGCAGAAGCGGCCTGTCGCGGCAGGCACGCAACCGCAACCCTTCCAGAAACCCTGTCACCTCCCCATGGCCGCTCTTAGTCTGGCCCCTCACCACGAGCCTTTCCGGTATGGGTAGCCCTGTCCGGTATAGCCTCGCGGATCATTGAGACACGCAAGCCCCCCCACCACGGCAAGGTGGCAGCACAGTCGGGGGGGAACCTAACCTAACCTAACCTAACCTAACCTAACCTAACCTAACCTAACCTAACCTAACCTAACCTAACCTAACCTAACCTAACCTAACCTAACCTAACCTAACCTAACCTAACCTAACCTAACCTAACCTAACCTTTTTTTTTTTTTTTTTTTTTTTTTGACGAAGTGGAAATGCATTTACGCATCTTCCCTGCCTGGGGTAGGCGGTGCAATGGGAAGTATAACGGACTCTCGTACGAACGAACTACCGTTTAAAACCACTCCGGCGTTTAAACCCTGCCGGTGGTGAGGCGCCGCGGTACATGCCTAAGCTTTGGCCACTGACGCGCCTCCCGGCTTGCTCCGAAGAGCCCCCCCCAATCTCCGCCAAGGAGGTGTCGATTGTGAACAGCCCACGATCGTCACCCCAGACCGGTAGAGCCGGTGCAATGTGGGTCCCCAACCCACTGGCTCTACAAGGTAGTTAAGGCGAGCAGCCAGGCCGGACGACCGAGCACCCGTAGCCTCGGCTGAGTTCGCCAGCCCTCCAACGGTCTGCCTGCAGTGGATGGTGCTTTCCGGATACAAGTATCCTTCAAACACGCCCCACCGCAACTGTCCCTTCAATAACTACAGTGCCCCCCGGGATTCCGAAAGACACGTAGAGAGACCCGCGGGTGACATGGGAGTACGACGCACGGGAACGCGCAACGCATGCCTGCGATGCCGTCCCTGCCCGTAAACCCAGTCACCAACCGCCAACTGACAGAGGCAGCTGTCCAGGATGGAAACCACCCTTTTCAACCACCCCCGCCAAAGCCCCCTCCAGGCGACTGGTTAAGCTTTCCGGACCAGAAGCGGCAAGCACCAAGTGCACTCGCAACTGACCCTTCAAGCTACCCCAGCCACCAACCGTCAAAGAGGCAACAGAGAGTGAAGCTGTCCAGGGCGGAAGCGGTCCTCAACGCGACCACCCTTTCCAACTTCCTCTGTTGCCGCCCACCAAAGGATGGCGAAGAAACTTCGCCACCCAACCCACCCCAAGTGACAGAGGCAAACTCGAAGGGAGAGGAGGTCAACTCTACCCAAGCCTCCGAGCCACCCCTGTCACCACCCCAGTGTGAAGGTGATAAAGCAGCTCCTCTTCGGAAAGAAGAGCTGCTCTGTCACCCTCACCAAACCCCCACAGGTGACAAGGGAATCTTTCCGGGGCAGAAGCGGCCTGTCGCGGCAGGCACGCAACCGCAACCCTTCCAGAAACCCTGTCACCTCCCCATGGCCGCTCTTAGTCTGGCCCCTCACCACGAGCCTTTCCGGTATGGGTAGCCCTGTCCGGTATAGCCTCGCGGATCATTGAGACACGCAAGCCCCCCCACCACGGCAAGGTGGCAGCACAGTCGGGGGGGAACCTAACCTAACCTAACCTAACCTAACCTAACCTAACCTAACCTAACCTAACCTAACCTAACCTAACCTAACCTTTTTTTTTTTTTTTTTTTTTTTTTTTTTTTTTTTTTTTTTTTTTGACGGAGTGGAAATACATTTACGTATCTTCCCTGCCTGGGGTAGGCGGTGCAATGGGAAGTATAACGGACTCTCGTACGAACGAACTACCGTTTAAAACCACTCCGGCGTTTTAAAGACCCTGGCCGGTGGTGAGGCGCCGCGGTACATGCCTAAGCTTTGGCCACTGACGCGCCTCCCGGCTTGCTCCAAAGGAGCCCCCCCAATCCTCGCCAAAGGAGGTTTCGAAAGTGCACAGCCCACGATCGTCACCCCAGACCGGTAAAGCCGTGCAAGGTGGGTCCCCAACCCACTAGCTTTACAAGAAGTTCGGGCGAGCAGCGAACCGAAGTCCACTGAGTTCGCCTTCCCTCCAACGATCTGCCTGCGGTGGATGGTGCTTTCCGGATACCAAGTATCCTTCAAACACGCCCCACCGCAGCTGTCCCCTCGATAACTACAGTGCCCCCCGGAATTCCGAAAGACACGTAGAGGGACCCGCGGGTGACATGGGAGTACGACGCAAGGGAACGCGCAACGCATCTCTGCGATGCCGTCCCTGCCCATAAACCCAGTCACCAACCACCAACTGACAGAGGCAGCTGTCCAGGATGGAAACCACCCTTTTCAACCACCCCCGCCAAAGCCCCCTCCAGGCGACTGGTTAAGCTTTCCGGACCAGAAGCGGCAAGCACCAAGTGCACTCGCAACTGACCCTTCAAGCTACCCCAGCCACCAACCGTCAAAAATGGCGACAGTAGGAAGCTGTCCGGGATGGAAGCGAAAGCGCACACAACCACCCCTTCCAACGACCTCTGCCACCACCCACCAAGGGTGACGAGAAGACTTTTCTAACGAAAAGCCTCTCGTCACCAAACCCTCCCCAGGTGACAGAGTGAACTTTCCGGGGCAGAAGCAGCCCTAAGGCACGCGACCGCAACCCTTCCAGAACCCCCTGTCACCTCCCCAGAGTGCCGCTCTTCGTCTGGACCCTCACCACGAGCCTTTCCGGTATGGGTAGCCCTGTCCGGTATAGCCTCGCAGATCATTGAGACACGCAAGCCCCCCCACCACGGCAAGGTGGCAGCACTATCGGGGGGGAACCTAACCTAACCTAACCTAACCTAACCTAACCTAACCTAACCTAACCTAACCTAACCTAACCTAACCTAACCTAACCTAACCTAACCTAACCTTTTTTTTTTTTTTTTTTTTTTTTTTTTTTTTTTTTTTTTTTTTTTGTCAAGGTGAAAAATGCGTTACGCATTTCCCCCGCCATGGGAGTGGCGGGAGGGTATGTGGGACTCACGTCCCCCCCCTTCTCTGAATGAGAAGGAGTGGGGAGTGTTACCCACTAAAAAACACCTTGGCGTACCCACCCTTCCGGTTTGTACGGACACCGTGTTTCCTGCTCGGCATCCCCACGGTGTCCACCGGTCGCCCCAGCCATTGCCGGGGCTTCCCGCGCCTAAGGAGAGAGGGGCCGAGTACGCCTGGCCCCCCTCCCAGACCGCTAAGTGACTAAGCCTACGGCGAGCAGGGGACTCCCATCCCCCACCCGCAGTCACTAAGGGTAGAGGCGGCCGGCAAAACGCCGCCGCCTAAACCCCTGCCGTCTGCGCCGGAGCGGATGCGCGTGAGGAGACTCCTCGCGCTCCCGCTCCGAGGCCTCCTTCTGCGAGATAACGTACTCGCAGAAGGAGGCCACAGCCCTCCAGGACCTGTCGCTGCACAGCATCGCAGACACGACGCTGTGCAGGGAGAGGTCCCATTGCCCGATGGCCAGTGCCATCGTGCAGCGCTCCGCACTCCAACGGCTGCACACCGCGAGGGTGTGGCGAGCCGTGTCGTCCGGATCGCCGCACTCATGGCACTGCGGGCCGGGCTCCCTCCCAATCTTGTGCAGGTAATGACCGAAGCATCCGTGTCCGGTCAATACCTGCACAAGCCGGTACGATGTAGCACCGACTGCTCTCCCCAACCAGGTGTCCAGCGACGGGAGGATCGCCCCTATGGTATAAACACCATAGGGGGAACCCTCCAGGCTCGCTTTCCACCTGTCCCGCAGTCAACCTAACCTAACCTAACCTAACCTAACCTAACCTAACCTTTTTTTTTTTTTTTTTTTTTTTGACGGAGTGGAAATGCATTTACGCATCTTCCCTGCCTGGGGTAGGCGGTGCAATGGGAAGTATAACGGACTCTCGTGCGAACGAACTACCGTTTAAAACCACTCCGGCGTTTAAACCCTGGCCGGTGGTGAGGCGCCGCGGTACATGCCTAAGCTTTGGCCACTGACGCGCCTCCCGGCTTGCCCAAAAAGGGCCCCCCCAATCCTCGCCAAAGGAGGTGCCGACTGTGAACAGCCCACGATCAACACCCCAGACCGGTAGAGCCGTGCAAGGCGGGTCCCCAACCCACTGGCTCTACAAGGAGTTCGGGCGAGCAGCGAACCGAAGTCCACTGAGTTCGCCTTCCCTCCAACGATCTGCCTGCGGTGGATGGTGCTTTCCGGATACCAAGTATCCTTCAAACACGCCCCACCGCAGCTGTCCCCTCAATAACTACAGTGCCCCCCGGGATTCCGAAAGACACGTAGAGGGACCCGCGGGTGACATGGGAGTACGACGCAAGGGAACGCGCAACGCATCTCTGCGATGCCGTCCCTGCCCATAAACCCAGTCACCAACCACCAACTGACAGAGGCAGCTGTCCAGGATGGAAACCACCCTTTTCAACCACCCCCGCCAAAGCCCCCTCCAGGCGACTGGTTAAGCTTTCCGGACCAGAAGCGGCAAGCACCAAGTGCACTCGTAACTGACCCTTCAAGCTACCCCAGCCACCAACCGTCAAAAATGGCGACAGAAGGACGCTGTCCGGGATGGAAGCGGCAAGCACCAAGTGCACTCGCAACCACCCCTTTCAATGACCTCTGCCACCACCCACCAAGGGTGACGAGAAGACTTTTCTAACGAAAAGCCTCTCGTCACCAAACCCTCCCCAGGTGACAGAGGAATCTTTCCGGTGCAGAAGCGGCCCTAAGGCACGCAACCGCAACCCTTCCGGAAACCCCTATCACCTCCCCAGAGTGCCGCTCTTCGTCTGGACCCTCACCACGAGCCTTTCCGGTATGGGTAGCCCTGTCCGGTATAGCCTCGCAGATCATTGAGACACGCAAGCCCCCCCACCACGGCAAGGTGGCAGCACTATCGGGGGGGAACCTAACCTAACCTAACCTAACCTAACCTAACCTAACCTAACCTAACCTAACCTAACCTAACCTAACCTAACCTAACCTAACCTAACCTAACCTAACCTAACCTAACCTAACCGGAGTTGCGTTCCATCCGCCACCCCGAACGCCACGTTTTTTGCATCGCTCCGCACTTAAAAAATTCGAAAAAGTGGGTTTTTCTGCTCCGATCTCAACGAATCAAGTGTCAAAAGTTGCGGGTCAATCTCCCGGACCCGTCTGTGAATCGTTAATTAGCCGGAACGCTCACTATCAAGGAGAAAGTTCAGTGAAAGTGCCTTTTTGAGGTTAAACAAAGTTTAAAAGTGGCTTTTTGTGTTGTTTCTGGCTAAGTGCCATAAAGTGCGATAGGTCTCCAAAAGCGTCTCTACAAGACCTACGCAACGACGCCTCAACCATCTCTGGGCGACGCACCGCTGAAGCACAAACTCCAAAAAAACAAGTACCACGTGGGCACGTGGTACCAGTTCCAGTCGTGTGAGGCAGCTGAGCTTTTGCAGAAACCAAGATCTTTTATCCTGAAGCAAAAACGTGCAAGTAGAAAAATTTTATCATTAATAGTTTTTGAACAATAAAATTAACAAAAGTAAAACTTTAAACGATAGTATCTCAAGAACCATCTTAGACGCGCGGGATTCGCAACTGCAGAAAGTTGCGCGCTGCTTTATAGAACGCAACTACTTAGATTTAAGATTTTTAGTTATTAAATTTTCAAAGTTACAGCTGGAAACGCTGAAATTTTTTAATTTTAGTTTAAAATTGTCATTGCAAATTATTCCTGAAAATTTTATCCTGTTACGTTAAAAGGTATAATTAGTCCTATTTTTAAGTATTTTTTGTGTATTTTTTTAACTTCTGGTTGCTGAGATATTGAATTTTAAGTGTTTTTTCCAAATTAAATCAAATTTAATAATAAAATTATTATTCTGAAGGCGGAATTGGCTTCAGAACACATATTCCAAGTATACTTACCCAAAACGCGGGTCAAAAATCTGCTAGAATAAGAAATTTTGAAAAATTCCGCCATTTTCTTTAGTGGTACCAGAACTTGTATCCGTCATATCTCAGGAACCAGATCAGATAGAGGACTCTTGTTTTCACAGTTAATTGTTTTATCCCTCGCACTATCGACCCTACCTGGTCTTGGGCGTTTTCCAGCCCAAAAGTTAAATCGAGCTGAAACCGATTTCAGGGTGTAGGGTGGGTGACGCCGAGCTGTATATAGAAAACCCGGAGTTTCTCCGACTCTTAGTTGCGGAGATATAAGCTCCCAAAGTCGACGTTTGACAGCTCGGCAGCCATCTTGGTTTTCTTCAGACCGCTGTAGCTTGGGAACCCGTGGACTTAGCGCCTAGCGGACTTCACTTTTGTAATCAGGGGACTCTCCTCTACCCCCTCCCTAGGTTACACGCGGTTTGGAACTACTGAAATTCAGCATCCTGAAATCGGCATCAGTGAAAAGGGCAAGTACAACTTTGCCTGTATAGTCCGGATCCGGGCTTTCTGCGACCACGGGGAGCCAAGCTATCGCCTGTCAAAGTTTGACTTTGACAGTTGCGCCGCCATCTTGAAAAAATCCAATCATCCATTGCTCGCGAACCGTAGGTCGTACAGAGCCGGGAAAAGGTCTGGACATATCAGGAGACCTTAGCCTATCAGGTGGTCGGACCAGTGGGGGGATTTTGTGACATTTCAGGAACCAAAAGTTCCCAAAAATTTCCAGGCCTGAAATCGGTGTCATCTGGTAGAGCTCATCAAGCCGAACACGGAGAGCCCAGGCGCGGGTCTCTAGGACCAGCGGTTCCGGAGTTACAGCCAGGTACCGGATTTGGGTATTAATACCGGTATCGGTACCGGAAACTTTGAACTGCTGTGGCTCCGTCGCCCTTGGGGCTGTGGACCCGTGCTTGGTATCATTGGAAAGGGCTCGGGGAGAGCTATCCGTTGAGCACCAAGTTTTGACTCTATGTAGAGCAAAAATTTTTCTGTATATGGAAAATTGAAATTTTATTTTTGTAAATTTGTAGTCTTGATCTTGACGCTGTATTATTGTACACCACACTAAACGGCTCTACGTAGAGCAAAGGTAGAGACTTAAAATTTTATTTGCCTTTTATTTTGTACACTTATTCTCTTTCAGCAGTGACTCTTGTTGACACTTACTGTTATACGCAGTGACCAAACAAATTTAAATAAAAATTTCTTGTCCTTTTCCTTTTTTACAACTTTTACAAATTTATTTAATTTTAAAACTGTGTGACTGTGTCTGGTTCCTATTGACCAACACACCCAACTACCTCCAACAATGTTTGGCGGCATTAGGACCCCGATAAAGCAGGGGGCCAGCAAATCACCCCTTAAGACGAAGTCCCCGGAACAAAATGTTAGACGAAGCATTGGTGAGTGGGAGGCCACATGTGGCGATACCACACCCACTCTGGCACCCAACGCCACAACAACCTTGACACAGGTAGGCCCGTCAAAGACAAAACCACCACTGTCACAGGACAAAACAACCGTCTCTAAGAAGATTCCCACTCCAAAGGGGAGGGTGTTCTCAAACAAAACAGCGGAAGCACGGGCCTGCCACGACAAAGCGAAAGCCAGCATCAACAACGGAAGAAACATCAGGACCGACATTAAAGCGGACGTCATAGAGGCCCTGGACAGACTCTACTACCTAGTCAAAGAGACAGAGGCGGAATTAAAAACCTACAAGCCACGGGACGACAAAGACCGTCCTTCCGGGATAATTGACTCCGAAACCACCTTCACGCTGAGCAGGGAATCCGACCCAGTCATGGCCAAAATCCAGGAACAAACAAGGCTGATACTGGACAACAGCAGAAAAATGGACGAACTGAAAGCCGCAATAGAGACTCAGAAGGAGTCCCTTGAGAGAGTGGCAGCAACGGCAACATACGCAAGCGTGACTGCAGCGCCCCCTTGTGTGACCCCAAGCGCAAACCCGGCACAAAAAAGGAAAACGCTGCACTCCGTTGTCGTCACCTCAAAAGATGATTCAGAGAGTGGTGAGGAAGTATTATCCAAGATAAGGGAGGCAGTGGACGCAAAGGAAGGATGGGTAAAGGTGGAGAGAGTCCGGAAAGCAAAGGACAGGAAGGTTATTATAGGACTACAAACTGAAGAAGAGAGGGAAAAGGTAAAGGAAAGATTAAGAGGAAAGGGAAATCTTGTGGTGGAGGACGCCAAGAACAAAGACCCGCTACTGATTCTTAAGAATGTCCTCACTATGAACACTGATGAGGACATATTAAAAGCGCTAAAAAATCAGAATCGAACTGTGTTCCGCGACCTCAATGAAAAAGACAACAGGCTCGAATTTAAGTATCGAAAGAGGACCAGGAACCCCCACACTTGTCACGTTGTGATCAGCGTCTCACCTACCATATGGCAGAGGGCTACCGAGATCGGGACCGTACATGTGGACCTGCAGCGCGTCAGGGTGGAGGACCAGTCACCGCTGGTACAGTGCACGCGCTGCCTGGGCTATGGCCACGGCAGGCGACATTGTACTGGGCCAGCGGACCTATGTAGCCACTGTGGTGGTCCTCATTTGCGGTCAGAATGCGCTGAATGGCTAGCAAAGGAACCACCCAAATGCCGTAACTGTGTAAGAGCCAATGTCGAAAGCCCAGAACACAACGCATTCAGCCTTGACTGCCCAACAAGAAGGCGATGGGATGGGATAGCTAGGTCCAGCGTGGCATATTGCTAAGGGCGTCCATAACAAATTAATTCCCTACCAGATGGCACAAGCTAACCTGCAAAGGAAGAAACTCGCCACGGAAGAGCTCTACACCGAAGCAAAAAAGCGTGGCATATCCATCGCCCTTGTACAAGAACCTTATGTAGGAGGCGCTAAGGTGACAAAATGCTACAGGGGCATGCGTGTATTCCAAGATACTGGAACGGAAGAGGGCACTGTGAAGGCTGCGATAGCAGTCTTTGATGACGACATCAAAGTCACACAGCACCCGAAACTCACTACTAAGAACATCGTAGTGGTGGGGATCCAAACCAGGACAGGGGAGATCACGCTTGTCTCACTGTACTTCGAGCCAGACCTACCCATGGAGCCCTACCTCGAACACCTGGAAAAAATAGTGGCAGAAGTAGGCTCGGGAAGATGCATAATCGGTGGAGACGTCAACGCAAAAAGCACATGGTGGGGAAGTCCAACCATCGACAATAGAGGGGAGAACCTGTCCACAACACTCGATGAGTTGGGCCTACACATACTCAATAGAGGGGAAACTCCAACATTCGACACTGTCAGGGGAGGTAAGCACTACACCAGCTATGTCGATATTACAGCCTGCTCGACCAACATTCTGGACCTGGTAGACGACTGGAAAGTAGATCAAGGAATCACGAGCTCGGATCACAACACCATTCTCTTCAAAATTAGGCTACAAAAATTAATAGGAATCAACATACATAGAACAACAAGAATTTATAACACCAAGAAAGCAAATTGGTCTGAGTTTCGTGGAAAACTTAGACAAATTATGCTAAATAATAAAATACAGACTAGTGAAATAGAAAAAATTAACAACACAGCTGAAATAGAATCTCTAATTAATAAACTTAACAAAGCCATTGAAGACACCTGCAAATTAACTATACCTAAAAAGAAAACAAAAGAAAAACTTACCATGCCATGGTGGTCCGAGAAACTTGAAGAACTGAAGAAAGCCGTCGCTACCAGGAAACGCAGAATCAGATGCGCCGCCCCTGTACGAAGGGCGAAGGTTGTCGAGGATTACCTGAAACAGAAAGAAGAGTATGAGTTGGAAGCTGCCAAGGCTCAAGTGGAAAGTTGGAAGGAGTTCTGCCGCAAACAGGACAAAGAAGGTGTGTGGGAGGGAATTTACAGGGTAATTGGAAGAACAGCAAGAAGGGAGGAGGACTCGCCACTTGAAAAGGACGGTAAAACGCTAGACGCACAGGACTCGGTACGCTATTTGGCACAGACGTTCTACCCGAGTGATTCCACCACCCTTGACAGCGAATACCACCGCCAGGTACGAGATAGAGCTGACAAAGTCAATGATGGTGAACAAACTGATCCTTGCGAACCACCATTGACGACATCAGAACTCAAAAGGGCGTGTGGCTCCTTCAACCCCAAAAAGGCTCCTGGAGCGGACGGCTTCACCGCCGATATATGTAACCACGCCATAGAGAACAACCCCGAAGTATTCTTAACCATGCTTAACAAATGCCTAACATACGGATACTTCCCCAGGGCCTGGAAAGAGGCAACTGTTGTGGTCCTGCGAAAACCCGGAAAAAGCAACTACACTACACCGAAGTCTTATAGGCCGATCGGACTGTTGCCAATTCTGGGTAAAATCTATGAGAAAATGCTAGTTGCACGTCTTAAATTCCATCTAATGCCCAGGATGAGTCCTCATCAATACGGTTTCATGCCACAGCGCAGCACCGAAGACTCCCTCTACGTATTAACAACACGTATATATAAGAAGTTAGACCAAAAGAAAATTGTGACGCTAGTATCACTAGACATAGAAGGAGCCTTTGACAGCGCCTGGTGGCCAGCTATAAGGACTCGTCTGGCGGAAGAAGACTGTCCAAAAGGCCTAAGACGGGTAATAGACAGTTACCTTAAGGAGAGACGAGTAACAGTGAGATACGCGGGCGAAAAACACAGCGTCGACACCAGTAAAGGTTGTGTACAGGGTTCGATTGCGGGCCCCATCCTGTGGAATTTACTGCTGGATCCACTTCTGAAAAGCCTAGTAGGCAGGGGGCACTACTGCCAAGCATTTGCAGACGATGTTGTACTTGTCGTCGATGGAAACACTGCACTGGAAATAGAAGCTAAAGCAAACGCTGCCCTCGAACATGTTCAGGAATGGGGCGTCAGAAACAAGCTCAAGTTTGCTCCTCATAAAACAAACGCATTAACCATAACGAGGAAGCTTAAATATGACGCCCCACGACTGACCATGGGTGGAGCAAGTATAACAGCAGTGAAAGAGCTGAAAATTCTAGGTGTCACCATTGACGACAAGATGACTTTTAACACCCACGTCTCCAACGTATGCCGAAAAGCCATAGGAATACACAAACAGCTTTCGAGGGCAGCCAAAACCAGCTGGGGACTTCACCCTGAAGTCATACGAATAATATATGTGGCAACTGTGGAACCCGTAGTCCTGTACGCCGCCAGTGTGTGGGCATCAGCCGCTAGCAAATTGGGCGTCATAAGGCAGCTGGGAACCGTACAACGCGGAATCGCACAAAAATTGTGCAAAGCCTACCGCACAGTCTCCCTCAACTCAGCCCTGGTGTTGGCCGGAATACTCCCTCTCGACCTTCGAATCCGAGAGGCGGCCTCGTTGTACGAAGCCAAGAAAGGAGGGCACCTACCAGCACTTGGATCATGGGAGGTTGAACGGATGACACCAGCAACAGAAGCGCCCCATCCTGCAGAATGTGAAGAGATCAGGGTGGAACGACTGGTAGACAGGGAAGATGTAAGCACCCATAGTGAATATGAGATCCGGATGTTTACGGACGGTAGCAAGATTGGGGGCAAAGTTGGAGCTTCACTCTCCATCTGGAAAGATGAGACCGAGACAAATGCCCACAAACTTGCTCTGCCAAATTTCTGCACTGTCTACCAGGCGGAACTCCTGGCCCTGTGTAGGGCATCAAGGGAAGCCACAAAGCATCCAGCGAAAACGTTTGGGGTCTACAGTGACTCCATGGCAGCTCTCCAGAGTATCCAGAACCACGGTTGCCTCCACCCCTTAGCAGTTGAAACACGAGAAAATATAAAAGCCGCGTCTCTCCGAGGTAAAATTGTACATTTGCATTGGATCAAAGCACACGCGGGGTTGGAAGGCAACGAGCGAGCGGATGAGTTAGCGAAAAGAGCCGCTGCAGACTCCAAACGAAAGCCGGACTACGACAAGTGCCCTATATCGTACGTCAAACGTGACATTCGCGCAACTACACTCGACGAATGGAACAAACGATATAAGGGCGGCGAAACGGCTTCCATCACAAAGCTCTTCTTCCCGGATGCGGTGGCGGCCTACAGGATTATAAGGAAGTCCGAACCCACACACATAAAAACCCAACTAATGACGGGGCACGGTGGATTCTCCGAGTACTTGTATCGTTTCAAGTGCAAGGAGAGTCCATCATGCATCTGCGACCCAGAAGAACCGGAGACAGTGCCACATATATTGTTCAACTGCCCCGTTCACGAATTAGACCGATTCAACTTAAAACAAAAAATAAAGCTGGATGTGACACAACACAATATGCAGGAAATGATGAGTAGTAAAGATTGTGAATTATTTATAGAATATTGCACCTCTATTGTAAAAAAGGTTATAAAAAGAAACAAAACGTAAAAGGAAATATGTTTTCCGGATATAGTAAATATATTACAGCAAAGCATAATAAAATAGTATACTAATGAACAAAGCCAGAATTGTCAACAAGAGGTCACTGTTTTTAATAAATAGTAATTGTATAAATTAGACATAAGGATGTACAAATGTCATTTTTACTGTACTGCATTGTATTATTAGAATAAGATTTAGTAAGATAAGATAAAATAAGACACCATGATAAAATGTGGAAAAATTCCTGTACAAAACACCCCTGGCGTCACCCCCTAGAGTAAGAATCCCCTAAATAAAAAATCCCCTGTGTTTTACTCCCTCAAAAATAGAATAGGTAAATAGCTTAGAGTAGATTTAGATGATATGAGAAACTTCTCATATATGATAAAGGAATAAATGAGATGAATGAAAGAAAGATACAGTATGAAGAATAAAAGTACGAGAAGCATAATTGCGAGAACTGGCATGTATGAAAAAAGATCACGCATAGACTCCGATTACGTTGGAGGTAGTTTGTATAAAAAAAAAAAAAAAAAAAAAAAAAAAAAAAAAAAAAAAAAAAAAAAAAAAAACCTAACCTAACCTAACCTAACCTAACCTAACCTTTTTTTTTTTTTTTTTTTTTTTTTTTTTTTTTTTTTTTTTTTTTTTTTGTCAAGGTGAAAAATGCGTTACGCATTTCCCCCGCCATGGGAGTGGCGGGAGGGTATGTGGGACTCAAGTCCCCTCCCCCTCTCTGAAGGAGAAGGAGCGGGGAAATGTTACCCACTAAAAAACACCTTGGCGTACCCAGCCGTCCGGTTTGAATGGACACCGTGTTTCCTGCTAGGCATCCCCACGGTGTCCACCGGATGCCCCAGCCATTGCCGGGGCTTCCCGCGCCAAAGGAGAGAGGGGCCGAGCACGCCTGGCCCCCCTCCCAGACCGCCAAGTGACTAGCCTACGGCGGGCAGGGGACTCCCATCCCCCACCCGCAGTCACTAAGGGTAAAGGCGGCGGGCAAAACGCCGCCGCCTAAACCCCTGCCGTCTACGCCGGAGCGGATGCGCGTGAGGAGACTCCTCGCGCTCACGCTCCGAGGCCTCCTTCTGCGAGATGACGTTCTCGCAGAAGGTGGCCACAGCCCTCCAGGACCTGTCGCTGCACAGCATCGAAGACACGACGCTGTGCAGGGAGAGGTCCCATTGCCCGATGGCCAGTGCCATCGCGCAGCGCTCCGCACTCCAGCGACTGCACACCGCGAGGGTGTGCTGTGCCGTGTCGTCCGGATCGCCGCACTCATGGCACTGCGGGCCGGGCTCCCTCCCAATTTTGTGCAGGTAATGACCGAAGCATCCATGTCCGGTCAATACCTGCACAAGCCGGTACGATGTGGCGCCGACTGCCCTCCCCAACCAGGTGTCAAGCGACGGGAGGATCGCCCCTATGGTTCGAACTCCATAGGGGGCGTCCTCCAGGCTCGCCTTCCACCTGTCCCGCAGTCGGCGCTCCATCATCCGGCGCGTCTCCTCAACCTCCTCAGGGTCCGGGCGTTCACCCCTCGCCCGGGCCCTGGACCTAACTTTATAGGTCTCAGCCTGCACCTCCGCATCCAACTCCCAGGGCGGGGTGCAGGCGAGGAGGCAGGCCGCGGCGTGGGCCACCGTCATGTAGGCCCTCACGATACGGAGGGCCACCACCCGCTGTGGCCTTCGTAGCAGGGCCCGGTTCCGGGCGGACAGCTTGTCCGCCCAGATGGGGGCCCCGTACAAGGCCATGCTCCTCGTGACGCCAGCATACAGCCGGCGGCACAAGGAGCCCGGCCCACCCACGTTCGGCAAAAGCCGACTCAGCGCCGAAGCGGCGCCCACAACCCGGGGAGCCAACTGCAGAAAGTGCTCCCCAAAACTCCACCATCGGTCCAGAACAAGCCCCAAATATTTGATATGGGGCTTGATCTGGACCGGTTCCCCCACCAGGGTGAGCGCCGCGCCCGCCGGCAGCCTCCACCCTCGCCCCCCGAAGACTATAGCCTCAGTCTTCGGGAGGGCCACCCTCAGGCCGAGCAGGCCAATCCGGTGAATGGCCAGCTCGGCCGCCGCTTCCGCCCGGCACAGCGCCTCCCTCATGTCGGTCCCGCGCGCGGCCACCATGGTATCATCTGCGTAGCAGATGGTGGCCGTCCGCGGGAGCAACTCCCCCCTGATGGCCCAGTCGTACCCCAGGTTCCATAAGAGCGGACCGAGCACGGAACCTTGGGGCACGCCGCAGGCCATCTCCGTCGACCCCCGTCGACCGTCCCTCTGCTCATAGAGCACTACCCTATCAGTCAGGTAGTGCTCTATGACCCGCCGCAGGTAAGGAGGCACTCGGTGATAGATGAGTGCCTCCTTAATCACCCCATAGGGGAGGGTGCCAAAGGCATTGGCGATGTCGAGTGACACCGCCACTACTCCCTCCCCTCTGCTCGACGCGTAGTCACAGAAGTCCCTGAGGGACTTCACCGCGTCGAGCGTAGACCGCCCTTCCCTGAACCCGAACTGTCTATCACAGACGTTCGGGCCGGCGGTCTCCAAGTGCTGCAGGATCCTGGAGGCCAGGACTCTCTCCATCATCTTCCCGACCTCATCCAACAGCACAATGGGGCGATAGGCGGACGGGCAATCCGGGGGTCGACCCTCCTTCCGGAGGAGGCACAGCCTCCCCTCCTTCCACACCCTCGGGAACCGTCCCTCTCTCAGGCAGTCATCCATCAACTGCCTGAGTCGGTCCCCGAGGTGTTTTAGGGCGATGGGGAGCACTCGGCCCGGTACTCCATCGGGCCCCGGGGCTTTTTTGCAGCCCCGGAGCCGGTCCACCGCCCTCTCGAACTCGTCGTCGCTCACCGGTGCGACGTCGAGCTCGAGTGGGTCCTCCAGGTCCCCCGGTGGCTCGGCCATCACCGGGGGAACTATCGACGGGGCTGCCGGAAACAGCCCCTCGATGACCCTCCTCAGGAGGGGGGGCTCCAGCGAGTCCATGGGGGGGGCGGTGCGCATTTTGTTACGCACCACCTTGTACGGCCGCCCCCACGGATTCTCGTCCAGCGTGGCCAGGAAGGAGACGTTTCCTTCGTCCTTGGCCACCGCTATGGACAGGGTGAGGGCCCCTCTGGCTTCAACGTGGGCCCTGTAGAGCCTCTCCTCCTCGTCTCGGGTGTGCCGCCTACGCCTACAATGTTGGTAGGCGTGGCGGGCACCGTCGGCGGTGGTCCGCAGGGCCGCAATTTCTGCGGACCACCAATAAACACATTTCCGGGCAAAGAGTCTCCTTGCCCGGGGCATGGACGCTCCGCACACCGCCTGCAGCGATGTGCGGAAATGACGCGCCCTCTCTTCCACTCCTGAGGCGGCGGGTGGGGCGGAGCACCAAGCCTCCACCATTGCCGCCTCGTCCGCCTTGGCCCTGTCCAACTGGGACAGGGACCACTTGGGGAACTCCCCCCCACGCCCCCCCCTCGGGACTGGTGGTGGCTGGCCCACCCCTGTGGAGACCCTGAACCTGATATACAGGTGGTCAGACAGGGTCTCCACGTCCTCCAGGACGCGCCAATCCGCGACGCGCGCGGCAATGGCAGGGGTCGAGAACGTGACGTCCACGATAGACCCCCCCTGCCGCCGCACGCAGGTGTTGGCGCTGCCCTGGTTCAGGACCACCAGGCCCGCTACCACCAACCAATCCCGTAGCGCACCCCCGCGCGCATCCGTAACGGGGGAACCCCACGCCGCACTTTTGGCGTTGAGGTCCCCCAGGATGATGACTTGGCGCGGGGCCGCCCTCCTCGCAACACCCCCCAGGACCCCGAGGAAAACCTCGAAGTCCACCAGCGGCCTATTGGGGGAGAAGTACACCGCGATTAGCACGGTGTCGCTCCCCCATCCGGCCGCTGCATACCCCGGGCCACTCTCGACCATCGCCAAGGGGGGGCCATTGCCCACCACCGGCACCACCACGGCAGCCCTCTCGTCCGTCGACCCCACCCAATTGGGTGAGGGAGGGACGTAGTAGGGCTCCGTTACGACCACCACGTCAATCGACCACTCCGCCATAACCTGCATTAGCAGGTCTTGTGATCTGGCGGAGTGGTTGACGTTGACCTGCAGGAGCTCTAAATGTCGTACTGGCATTTAGGACTCCATGCAGGCCTCCTCCTGGGTCCCGTCGGCGGCAGCCGCGGCGGGGGCATTACTTGTCGGAACGGGGCGGGGGCGCTGCGGCCTCATGCTCCTCCCTCTGAGGGCGGGGGGGCAACAATTTGTCCCCCCCAGCCGGTGGTTGGCTGGGAGTTTGGCCTGGTGGCAAACGGCACACCACGCCTTCTCCCAGCACTCCGCCATTTTGTGCCCCTCTTTGCTGCACCGGAAGCAAAGATTGCTCCGGTCAGACTTGGAGGGGCACATCTCCCGCGAGTGGCCGACACCGAAACACCGGAAACACCGCATTGGTGTCGGCCCCACCAGCGTAACCCTGGCAGAAGCCCAACCCACCTGGACTCTGCCAGCGTTTTTAAGCGCAATCGCCGCCTGCACCGGGCACTGGATCAATGCTGACCCAGTGCCATCGTAGAGGGTGCGGATGTGGGCCACCTTGACCTGAGTCGGCAGGCAAGCCCCCGCTGCGGCGACGGCCTGAGCCACCGACTCTTTGGTGGCCGACTCGTCCAGGCCGGAAAGCTGGACTTCGGCCATCTTCACCGGGCGGCTGACGTTGGCGACGTCACCCACAATCCCTTGCAGCCTGGCCGCAAGGGTGTCCGCCACCTTCTGTCCATCCACGCCGGCGACCTCAATGACCCGGGAACCCGTCATTGAGGTCCTCACCTTCACATTCTGAAGGCCCACCTCGCTGAGGCTAAGGCCGTTGATAGCCTTAGCCATGGTGGCCTTCAGGGTGGTGGTGGCCCCCTCCTTGAGGGAGACCACAACCGCTGCCGTCTTAGGGACCGACAGCCTGACAGGTCTGGGCCCGTGCGCCGCCTTGACAGTCTTAGGGGGTGGAGGGGGGGCCTTGGCCATGCCCTTCCCCTTCCTGCGTACAACCTCCGACCATGCCATTTGCGCGGGCGGGGGTGGCATATTGCCCGAAGGGCCGGGTTCTCCCTGCGAGGGCCGAGCGGCTCTCGGGGCAGGGCCGGAATTGACCAATTTGGTCGGTCGTCTGGGGGCAGGTACCACAGCGGGGGCCGGGGCCGCCGCCTTCTTGGCCACCTTGGCCTTCGGCTTCCCGTCGCCAAGACGGGCCTTCGCTACCGGCTCCAACCCCTCCATCGGGACCGGAGGGGGCAGGGCAGAACCTGCGGCCTTCCTCTGGGGAAGGGGCGTCGCGGCAGGCTTAGCGGCACGCTTGTCGTGCGCTAACGGAGGGCGGAGGATGGGCTCCGCCGGGAGGCGCCTATTGACCTCCTCCAACCTGGCGTTGATCATGCTCCCGAGGCTTAAGAACAGGTCCCGCTTCATGTTCTCTATAGCCTCGGTGAGCTCAGCCGTACCAAATTGGAGCGAAGCGGCCACAGGAGCGGCCACCGGAGCGGCCACCGAAGCGGCCGGGATCTCCCGCTCGCTGAAGGCGATACGAAGCGCCTTCAGCTCGGCCGAATTGTGAGCGAGTTGCTCCCGCATCCTTCGGTTGTCCGCCTTCAGGATGCGGATCTCCTCGCTCTCGGACCTGGCCGCTTCGACCTCGTCCATCGAGCCTAATATGGTTCGGCAGGCCTTATTCATCCTCCCCCATATCTCTCCTTTTAAATTTCCGGATGCCCGGGCCGCCTCCAAAATATCACGCGCCGCCATGCGCGTGGCGTCTAACGGGTCAACCTCCTGTTGACCCGATTGATCCTCCGAGAGCTCGGGAGAACGCGAGCCGGAACGAGAGCGCACGGAGCTCCCCGTTTTCCCCTTTTTCCCCCCTTTGGGGCGAAGTTCGGGGTACTCCCGCTGGTAGCTGTTACCCGGATCGGGCTCGGCTACCCCAGCTACCTCGGAAAATTGGGGCTCGAGTTGGAACAACTTGGCCCGCTGTCTAGCTGCGGCCAATCCAACATAGGAGCCCCTAGGTTTCCCCCGCACCGAGGAACTAACCTTAGTAGGAGGTTTCGGGTCGTCCTCCTCGTTTTCCCCTTCATATGCCCTTTTAGGGGCCGATGGAGCATGCTCCTCCACATCGATAAAATCGTCGTCCATCTCGGACTCCGAACTTAAAATAACTTCCCCACCCTCCGGTGGATCCTTCCAGAATTTGGTAGGCGAGGTCATTATGACCTCGGCTACCTAGAACCCGAATTTGGTCAAAAACCGACCGCGACGACCAAAGTTAGAAGCTAACCCAACTTCAAAATCGTCAAGTGCGAGTCGGTTTTTCTTTTTCCCATACAAAACGGGTTTCGACGCCTGAATTGGAAATTGGGGCAATTTCACAATTTCTTACGAGCGTTTTTACACTCACTTCCCGAGGTCGTAGGAAGTTGAAAACAACACAGAAAGATGCTTCCCGCAAAAACCTTGATAGCGAAAGAAGAAAAACAAATAAAAGTTAAAAGGTTAAAAAGTTATTGAATTTACAAATTTCGACAAAAAGCTTAAGTTTGTAAATCCTAAAACGAAATCAACCAAAAACTACCTAAGACTATAAAAACACTAATAACTTTTGACCTAGTGGTCAAAAAGTTAAGAGGTCTATGAGAAATATTTAAAAAAACTAAACAAACTATCCTACCTTATAGATTAAATATTTTACAAAACACTTAATCTAATTTAAAAATACACACAAACACAAAAAAGTTAGCAAAGTTTTTTGAAAGACTATAGGTGAAACCGCAAATCTTTCAAAAATTAAAATTAAATAACTAAACTAACAATACCTAAACCAAACCTAGACTATAATTAATTTAACCGTTGCCGGTACTCCCGCCCAAAAACTGGGCAAGATGGAATAAGGGCAACACAGACTAAATTAAAAAGTAAAAAGGTAAACAAACCCTGAAATTACGTAAAATTTCAAGGTCAAGTAAACCAAATGGCAAGGCCAATAAGTTCGGAAGTTTCGTCCCGAAAAAATTGAACCTAAATCCACGTAAAGAACCAGGGAACTGCTATCTTCTAGTCCTGAAAAGGACTAAAAAAGATGCAAGACAAAGAAACCAGAAAATAGACAAAAGTGCAAAAAACCGTGAAAAATGAACAAAAAAATTACAAAAAATTACCAACCGCAAATGCAAAAGTTAATAAAATAAGAAAACTATAGAAGATAGAAAGGAAGCGAAAGAAGCAAACTGTTAGGAAAAAAATGTAAGTTTAGGAACCCAAAACTCGCAAGTATCCGTCCAGTAACACCCAAGATCAGACCTCAACCTAACCTAACCTAACCTAACCTAACCTAACCTAACCTAACCTAACCTAACCTAACCTAACCTAACCTAACCTAACCTTTTTTTTTTTTTTTTTTTTTTTTTTTTTTTTTTTTTTTTTTACAAGGTGAAAATGCGTTACGCATCCCCCCCGCCATGGGAGTGACGGGAGGGTATGTGGGACTCACATCCCCTCCCCTTCTCTGAGTGAGAAGGAGAAGGGGAGTGTTACCCACTAAAAACACCTTGACGTACCCTCTTTCCGGTTTTGTTGGACGCCGTGAAACCTGCGGGTGGCATTCTCCACGACGGCCACCGGTCGCCCCAGCCAATGCCGGGGCATCCCGCGCCTAAGGGGGAGAGGGGCCGAGCACGTGTGGTCCCTCTCCCAGACCGCCGAGTGGCTTGCCTACAGCAGGCAGGGGACTCCCATCCCCCACCTGCAGCCACTAAGGGTTAAGGCGTGCAGCAAAACGCCGCCGCCTAAACCCCTGCCGTCTGCGCCGGAGCGGATGCGCGAGAGGAGACTCCTCGCGCTCCCGCTCCGCGGCCTCCTTCTGCGAGATAACTGACTCGCAAAAGGAAGCCACAGCCTCCCAAGACCTCTCACTGCAGAGCATTGCCGCGACAATGCTGTGGAGCGAGAGGTCCTCCCGCTGTAGAGCGAGTGCCATGGTGCTGCGCTCCGAACTCCAACGGCTGCACACCGCAAGGGTGTGCTGCGCCGTATCGTCCGGATCCCCGCACTCATGGCACTGCGGGGTAGGCTCCCTCCCAATTTTGTGCAGGTAATGACCGAAACACCCATGTCCGGTCATCACCTGCACAAGCCGGAACGACGTGGCGCCGACTGCCCTCTCCAGCCAAAGGTCCACTGACGGGAGGATCGCCCTTATAGTGTAGACACCATAAGGGGAGTCCTCCAGGTCGGCTTTCCAGCGATCCCGCAGTCGACGCTCCGTCATTCGGCGCGTCTCCTCTACCTCCTCAGGGTCCGGGCGTTGCCCCCTTGCCCGGGCCCTGGACCTAACCCTATAGGTCTCGGCCTGCACCTCTGCGTCCAGTTCCCAGGGCGGGGTGCAGGCGAGGAGGCAGGCCGCCGCGTGGGCCACAGTTATGTAGGCCCTCACCATCCTGAGGGCAACGACCCTCTGTGGCCTCCGCAGCAGGGCCCTGTTCCGGGCGGACAGCTTGTCCGCCCAGATTGGGGCCCCGTATAGCGCCATGCTCCTTGTTACGCCGGCGTATAATCGCCGGCATAAGGAGCCTGGCCCACCCACATTGGGCAAAAGTCGGCCCAGTGCCGAGGCGGCGCCCACGATTCGGGGAGCAAGTCTAGTGAAATGCTCCCCGAAGTCCCATTTGCGGTCCAATGTTAGCCCCAGATATTTAATATGGGGCTTTATTTGGACCGCCTCCCCCCACAGGGTGAGCGTTGCGCCCGCCGGCAACCTCCACCCTCGCCCCCCGAAGACAATACCCTCGGTCTTCGGGAGGGCCACCTTTAGGCCGAGCCGCTCGATGCGATCGATCGCCAGCTCAGCCGCCACCTCCGCCCTCCTTGAGGTCTCCCTCAGACTGCTTCCGCGCGCAGCCACCATCGTGTCGTCCGCATAACAGATGGTGAGTGTGCGCGGAAGCAACTCCCCCCGGATGGCCCAGTCGTACCCCAGGTTCCAGAGAAGTGGACCGAGAACGGAACCTTGGGGTACGCCGCAGGCCATCTCTCTCATCCCCCGTCGACCCTCCTTGCCCTCATAGAGCACTACCCTCTCGGTAAGGTAGTGCTCTATGACCCGCCGCAGGTAGTGAGGCACTTCATGATATCGAAGTGCCTCACTTATCACCTCGAAGGGGAGGGTGCCGAAGGCGTTGGCGATGTCTAAGGACACCGCCACGACACCCTCTCCCCTGCTCGACGCGTCTTCGCAGAAGTCTCTCAGGGACTTCAACGCGTCGAGCGTAGACCGCCCCTCCCGGAACCCGAACTGTCGATCCGAGACGTTCGGGCCGGCGGTCTCCAGGTGCTGCAGGATTCTGGAGGCCAGGATACGCTCAAACATTTTCCCGGCCTCATCCAGCAGCACGATGGGGCGGTATGCGGACGGGCAATCGGAGGGTCGACCCTCTTTTTTGAGGAGGCATAGCTTCCCCTCTTTCCATATTCTCGGGAACCTTCCCTCCCTCAGGCAGTCGTTCATGATCTGCCTGAGGCGGTTCCCGAGGTGTTTTAAAACTATTGGGAGGATGCGGCCGGGGACTCCATCGGGGCCCGGGGCTTTTTTACAGCCCCGGAGCCGGTCAACTACCCTCTCGAACTCGTCATCGCTAATTGGTGCGATGACGAGTTCTACCTCCGGCTCCCCCACTGGCTCTGCCATCGATGGGGGAGTGATCGAGGGGGCTGGAGGGAATAGCCCCTCGACGATCCTCCACAATAGGTTGGGCTCAAGGGAGTCCATTGGGAGGGCGGTGCGCATCTTGTTGCGCACCACCCTGTAGGGCCGCCCCCATGGGTTCCCATCAAGGGTGGCCAAGAACGAGACCTGACCCTCGTCCTTGGCCTTGGCGATTGCCACGTTAAGGGCCCCCTTGGCCTCTCGGAGGGCCTGGTGGAGGCTCTCCTCCTCAACGCGGGTGTGCCGCCGGCGCCTACAGTGTTGGTAGGCGTGGCGGGCACCATTGCTGGTGGACCGCAGGGCCGCAATCTCTGCGGACCACCAGTACACCTGTTTACGAGGAAATCGGCGCTTCACCCGGGGCATGGCCGCATCGCACACCGCCTGGAGTGCGATGCGGAACCGGGCAGCCCGTTCCTCAACACCGAGGGCGGCGGGTGGGGCAGCACACCATGCCTCCACCATCGCCGCCTCGTCCGCCATGGCCCTGTCCAAGCGGGACAGGGACCATTTTGGGAATCTTCCTCCCCTTCCGCCCCCGTTTTCCCTCCCCCCGGGGATGGGTGGTGGCTGGACCCCCCCTGTGGAGACCCTCATCCTGATATAAAGATGATCTGACAGGGTCTCCACATCCTCCAGGACGCGCCAGTTTTCCACGCGCGCGGCAATGGCAGTGGTCGCGAACGTCACGTCCACGACCGAACCCCCCTGCCGCCGCACGCATGTGTTGACGCCGCCCTGGTTTAGGACCTCGAGTCCTGTAGCCACCGCCCAATCCCTGAGGACCACCCCTCGCGGGTCCGTGATGGGGGAACCCCATGCCGAGCTCTTGGCATTGAGGTCCCCCAGAACTATCACCTGTTTCGGGGCAGCCCTCCTGACTACCCCCCCCAGGACCCCCAGGAACTGCTCGAAAGCATGTAGCGGCCTATTGGGGGAGAAATACACCGCCACAAGTACGGTGTCATTCCCCCATTCGGCCGCCACGAACCCTGGGCCGCCCTCGACCCTTGACAAGGGGGGGAAGTCCCCAACCGCTGGCACCAGGATAGCCACCATTTCGTCCGACGCCCCTACCCAGTTAGGTAGGGGGGGGACGAAATATGGCTCCGCAACAACCGCCACACCAATTTCCCACTCCGCCATGGTCTGCATGAGCAGATCCTGAGCTCTGGCGGAGTGGTTGGCGTTCACCTGCAGGACCTCTATATGCCGGTGTACTGGCATTTAGAGGTCCATGTGGTTGTCCTCTTCGGGCCGGCCGGCGGCTTCCATCTGGGGGGGAGGTTGAGGACGACGGGGGGGTCGTGTCCTCAGGTCCTTACCTCTGATTGCTGGGGGCAAACAGCGATCACCCCCCATGGAGTGGTTAGCTGGGAGTTTGGCATGGGCGCACACCGCGCACCATGCCTTTGCCTCCCAGCAGTCCTTCGCGATGTGCCCCTCCCTGCTGCAACGGTGGCAGGTTTTTGACCGGTCGGCGCTGGAAGGGCACGTCTCTCGTGTGTGACCAACACCCATGCATTTGTAGCACCGCATGGGTGCTGGTCCGATCATATTGATCCTGGCGGACGCCCAACCCACCTGGATCCGGCCCTTCACCATGAGGCCTTTAGCCACCCGCACTGGGCACTGGATCAAAACAGATCCAGTGCCGTCGTACAGGGGGCGAATGCCTCCGACTTTGATTTGGGCCAAATCACAGGCCCCCGCAGTGGCGACAGCCAGCGCCACGGACTCCTTTGTCGCCGACTCATCTAGGCCGGCGATTTGGAGTCCGACCTTCTTTGTGACGCGGCTGATGTCGGCCACGTCACCCACAATGTTTTTAAGTTTGGCCGCAAGGTTGTCGGCCGCTTTCTCCTGGTCCTCTCCGGGGACCTCGATTATGCGGGCCCCGGTCATAGAGGACCTGACCTTGACAGCTTGCAGGCCTACCTCCTCCAGGCTCAGGGCGTTGATAGCCTTGGCCATGGTGGCCTGTAGTGTGGTGGTGGTGGCGGCATCCTTTTTTAAGGAAACCATCACCGCCGCCGTCCGTGGAACAACCAAGGTCTTCGCCGGCTTGGTTCTACGGGGCGCAAGGGGCGCTTTCGTCGCAGGGACGGGCTGGGCCTTTGCCTTGCCCGTCCCTTTGTTCTTCTTCTTAACCACATCCACCCAGGTTTCAATGGGTGGACGCGGTGTCTGGGCTGAGGGGCCTGGATCTCCCTTTGCAGAGCGAGCGGTTCTCGGGGCGGCTCGCGGGGCCGGGACTGGGTCCGTGGAGGCGGCAACCACCTTTTTGGTGGCTTTGGCCTTTTGTGGTCTTCCGTCTCCCAGTCTCGCCCTGGCCTCAGGCTGAGGAGTCTTCACTTTAAGAGGGGCCGGCGAAGCCGTCCTCCTTTCGGGTAGGGCCGGTGCTGCTGGCCTTCCCCCTCTCCTATCAGCCGCCAACGGGGGCCGTAGGATTGGCTCTGGTGGCAGGCGCCTGTTCACCTCCTCGAGGCGGGCATTTATCATGCTCCCCAAGGAGACAAAGAGGTCGCGCTTTAGCTCCGACAGAGCTTCCGCCAGATCCGCTGGAGCAAATTGCAGCGGCGGGGGAGCAGGAGGGGCTGGGGTCTCGCGCTCTGCGAACGCCGTCCGGAGCGCCTTTAGCTCCACCAAGCAGTGAGCGAGTTGCTCCCGCATCCTCTTGTTGTCGGCTTTGAGGATGCGGATCTCCTCACTCTCCGACTTGGTGGCTTCGGCGTCATCCATGGACCGCATGATTGAATTGCAGGCCCGATTCATTACTCCCCACACGTCTCCCTTTAAGTTGCCCGATTTTCTGGCCGCCTCCAATATTTCCTTAGCCGCCCGTCGGGTATCCTCGATTGGGTCAGTCGACTGAGGAAAGTCCGTGGGGCTCACCCAGCGCGCGGGGGAGGGCGGAGATCGTGATCGCGAGCGCACTTTACTTCCCTTCCCTCCATTCCCTCCTTTAACTCCCTTTGGCCGGAGCTCAGGGAAGTCCCTTCGGTAGGCGGCCGCGGGCTCCGCCTCATCAATAAACTCATAGGGGTCCGGCTCTTGGAGCCTCGCCCTAGCCGCAGCCAAGCCCGCATACGCCCCCTTGGGTTTCCCCCTCCGAGCCGTATTAATCTTCGACCCGTAGAAAGGCCTCGGATCGTCCTCTTCGTCCTCGTGACCCCGTTTGGAGTTATGGGAGACCCTCTCCCCGACATCCAACGAGTCATCAGACTCACATCCGGAACTTAAACTAATGCTCTTCGCCAACGGCTCCGGCAGCCTAGGGCTCGCCGACCGTGGCCTCAGCGCCAAGCGCTCTAAAACGACGACGGGGGTTTGCACCCGCGTCCTCTCCTCTTCTCCGGTTTGGCCCTGAGAAGGGCCGTTTGTGTTTTGGCCCTGAGAAGGGCCGTTTGTGTTTTGGCCCTGAGAAGGGCCGTTTGAAGTGGTTTTTGTTGAATACATTTTTGATTCCCACGAGTAGTAGGGACAGACGGTCGATCCAGGCGGTGCCCGTGCACCTGGACAAGCCTAGCATGCCCGTCAGAGGGTCGGCAGGTTCTCTGACGGGGCAAAGCACTAACGACTGACTACCTCTCAGCCATGCATCCCCTCGCGGTGCTGCGCCACTTGGGATTGAGGGATTTTTTAGTGAGGTTTACTCCTCTCGACCCAGCCAGTTAAGGCAAGGTCCTCGGTCCGTCGGAGCCGCGAGACGTGATCCACGACACTCCAGACGGGAAACGAGTTGGTCCGACGTCGGCTAAAGCCGAGTGCACCTGGCACATCGTCGCACCCGTTGAACCTCTTTCGAGGACAACCCCCACAAAGTTGCGTCCGCAGGACACTCTCCTAAAAGAGTACCCAGGGGCAACTTCCACCTCACGTGCGCTCTTTTGGGGAGTATTTAATTCCCCGGGCCCGCGTTGGCCCAGTAAGTGGATATACCGCCACTGGTTCGGTAACCCCCCCCCCCCCCCTTGCCGGATATTAGCCATGGGCTGAAAGAATCTCCCAAAAGGAAGAAAGTCTCAGCCAATGCCCAGGGTGCACCAGCCCAGATGCTGCGTTCTCTCCGGATCGAGATCAAGAGAGACTGCAACACCCAGGCCAACGTGGAGGAATCCGGCCTGCACCCCAACCTAACCTAACCTAACCTAACCTAACCTAACCTAACCTAACCTAACCTTTTTTTTTTTTTTTTTTTGACGGAGTGGAAATGCATTTACGCATCTTCCCTGCCTGGGGTAGGCGGTGCAATGGGAAGTATAACGGACTCTCGTACGAACGAACTACCGTTTAAAACCACTCCGGCGTTTAAACCCTTGCCGGTGGTGAGGCGCCGCGGTACATGCCTAAGCTTTGGCCACTGACGCGCCTCCCGGCTTGCCCAAAAAGGGCCCCCCCAATCCTCGCCAAAGGAGGTGCCGACTGTGAACAGCCCACGATCAACACCCCAGACCGGTAGAGCCGTGCAAGGTGGGTCCCCAACCCACTGGCTCTACAAGGAGTTCGGGCGAGCAGCGAACCGAAGTCCACTGAGTTCGCCTTCCCTCCAACGATCTGCCTGCGGTGGATGGTGCTTTCCGGATACCAAGTATCCTTCAAACACGCCCCACCGCAGCTGTCCCCTCAATAACTACAGTGCCCCCCGGGATTCCGAAAGGCACGTAGAGGGACCCGCGGGTGACATGGGAGTACGACGCAAGGGAACGCGCAACGCATCTCTGCGATGCCGTCCCTGCCCATAAACCCAGTCACCAACCACCAACTGACAGAGGCAGCTGTCCAGGATGGAAACCACCCTTTTCAACCACCCCCGCCAAAGCCCCCTCCAGGCGACTGGTTAAGCTTTCCGGACCAGAAGCGGCAAGCACCAAGTGCACTCGCAACTGACCCTTCAAGCTACCCCAGCCACCAACCGTCAAAAATGGCGACAGTAGGACGCTGTCCGGGGTGGAAGCGGCAAGCACCAAGTGCACTCGCAACCACCCCATCTAACGACCTCTGCCACCACCCACCAAGGGTGACGAGAAGACTTTTCCGAGGAAAAGCCTCTCGTCACCAAACCCCCCCAGGTGACAAGGGAATCCTTCCGGGGCAGAAGCGGCCTGTTTCCGGCAGGCACGCGACCGCAACCCTTCCAGAAACCCTGTCACCTCCCCATGGCCGCTCTTAGTCTGGCCCCTCACCACGAGCCTTTCCGGTATGGGTAGCCCTGTCCGGTATAGCCTCGCGGATCACTGAGACACGCAAGCCCCCCCACCACGGCAAGGTGGCAGCACAGTCGGGGGGGAACCTAACCTAACCTAACCTAACCTAACCTAACCTAACCTAACCTAACCTAACCTAACCTAACCTAACCTAACCTAACCTAACCTAACCTAACCTAACCTAACCTAACCTAACCTAACCTAACCTAACCTAACCTAACCTAACCTAACCTAACCTAACCTAACCTAACCTAACCTAACCTAACCTAACCTAACCTAACCTAACCTAACCTAACCTAACCTAACCTAACCTAACCTAACCTAACCTAACCTTTTTTTTTTTTTTTTTTTTTTTTTTTTTTTTTTTTTTTTTTTTTTTTTTTTTTTTTTTTTTTTGACAAGGTGAAAAATGCGTTACGCATTTCCCCCGCCATGGGAGTGGCGGGAGGGTATGTGGGACTCACGTCCCCCCCCCTTCTGACTAAGTGAGAAGGAGTGGGGGAGTGTTACCCACTAAAAAACACCTTGGCGTACCCACCTCTCCGGTTTGTATGGACACCGTGTTTCCTGCTAGGCATCCCCACGGTGTCCACCGGACGCCCCAGCCATTGCCGGGGCTTCTCGCGCCAAAGGAGAGGGGGGCCGAGCACGCCTGGCCCCCCCCCCAGACCGCCAAGTGACTAGCCTACGGCGGGCAGGGGACTCCCATCCCCCACCCGCAGTCACTAAGGGTAGAGGCGGCCGGCAAAACGCCGCCGCCTAAACCCCTGCCGTCTGCGCCGGAGCGGATGCGCGTGAGGAGACTCCTCGCGCTCCCGCTCCGAGGCCTCCTTCTGCGAGATAACGTACTCGCAGAAGGAGGCCACAGCCCTCCAGGACCTGTCGCTGCACAGCATCGCAGACACGACGCTGTGCAGGGAGAGGTCCCATTGCCCGATGGCCAGTGCCATCGTGCAGCGCTCCGCACTCCAACGGCTGCACACCGCGAGGGTGTGGCGAGCCGTGTCGTCCGGATCGCCGCACTCATGGCACTGCGGGCCGGGCTCCCTCCCAATCTTGTGCAGGTAATGACCGAAGCATCCGTGTCCGGTCAATACCTGCACAAGCCGGTACGATGTAGCACCGACTGCTCTCCCCAACCAGGTGTCCAGCGACGGGAGGATCGCCCCTATGGTATAAACACCATAGGGGGAATCCTCCAGGCTCGCTTTCCACCTGTCCCGCAGTCGGCGCTCCATCATCCGGCGCGTCTCCTCAACCTCCTCAGGGTCCGGGCGAACACCTCTCGCCCGGGCCCTGGACCTAACCATGTAGGTCTCCGCCTGCACCTCTGCGTCCAACTCCCAGGGCGGGGTGCAGGCGAGGAGGCAGGCCGCGGCGTGGGCCACAGTCATGTAGGCCCTCACAATGCGGAGGGCCACCACCCGCTGTGGCCTCCGTAGCAGGGCCCGGTTCCGGGCGGACAGCTTGTCCGCCCAGATCGGGGCCCCGTACAGAGCCATGCTCCTCGTGACGCCGGCATACAGCCGGCGGCACAAGGAGCCTGGTCCACCCACGTTCGGCAGAAGCCGACTCATCGCCGACGCGGCGCCCACCACTCGGGGAGCTAACTTCTTAAAGTGCTCCCCGAAACTCCACCATCGGTCCAGAACAAGCCCCAAATATTTTATGTGGGGCTTGATCTGGACCGGTTCCCCCCCCAGGGTGAGCGCCGCGCCCGCCGGCAGCCTCCACCCCCGCCCCCCGAAGACTATAGCCTCAGTCTTCGGGAGGGCCACCCTCAGGCCGAGCCGACCGATCCGGTGAATCGCCAGCTCGGCCGCCGCTTCCGCCCGGCACAGCACCTCTCTCAGCTCGGTCCCGCGCGCGGCCACCATGGTATCGTCTGCGTAGCAGATGGTGGCCGTCCGCGGGAGCAGCTCCCCCCTGATGGCCCAGTCGTACCCCAGGTTCCATAAAAGCGGACCGAGCACGGAACCTTGGGGCACGCCACAGGCCATCTCCGTCGACCCCCGTCGACCGTCCGCCTGCTCATAGAGCACTACCCTATCAGTAAGGTAGTGCTCTATGAGCCGCCGCAGGTAGGGAGGCACTCGGTGGTATATGAGTGCCTCCCTTATCACCCCATAGGGGAGGGTGCCAAAGGCGTTGGCGATGTCGAGCGACACCGCCACTACTCCCTCCCCTCAACCTAACCTTTTTTTTTTTTTTTTTTTTTTTTTTTTTTGTCAAGGTGAAAAATGCTTTACGCATTTCCCCCGCCATGGGAGTGGCGGGAGGGTATGTGGGACTCAAGTCCCCTCCCCCTCTCTGAAGGAGAAGGAGCGGGGAAATGTTACCCACTAAAAAACACCTTGGCGTACCCAAACCGTCCGGTTTGTATGGACACCGTGTTTCCTGCTAGGCATCCCCACGGTGTCCACCGGATGCCCCAGCCATTGCCGGGGCTTCCCGCGCCAAAGGAGAGAGGGGCCGAGCACGCCTGGCCCCCCTCCCAGACCGCCAAGTGACTAGCCTACGGCGGGCAGGGGACTCCCATCCCCCACCCGCAGTCACTAAGGGTAAAGGCGGCGGGCAAAACGCCGCCGCCTAAACCCCTGCCGTCTACGCCGGAGCGGATGCGCGTGAGGAGACTCCTCGCGCTCACGCTCCGAGGCCTCCTTCTGCGAGATGACGTTCTCGCAGAAGGTGGCCACAGCCCTCCAGGACCTGTCGCTGCACAGCATCGAAGACACGACGCTGTGCAGGGAGAGGTCCCATTGCCCGATGGCCAGTGCCATCGTGCAGCGCTCCGCACTCCAGCGACTGCACACCGCGAGGGTGTGCTGTGCCGTGTCGTCCGGATCGCCGCACTCATGGCACCGCGGGCCGGGCTCCCTCCCAATTTTGTGCAGGTAATGACCGAAGCATCCATGTCCGGTCAATACCTGCACAAGCCGGTACGATGTGGCGCCGACTGCCCTCCCCAACCAGGTGTCAAGCGACGGGAGGATCGCCCCTATGGTTCGAACTCCATAGGGGGCGTCCTCCAGGCTCGCTTTCCACCTGTCCCGCAGTCGGCGCTCCATCATCCGGCGCGTCTCCTCAACCTCCTCAGGGTCCGGGCGTTCACCCCTCGCCCGGGCCCTGGACCTAACCTTATAGGTCTCAGCCTGCACCTCCGCATCCAACTCCCAGGGCGGGGTGCAGGCGAGGAGGCAGGCCGCGGCGTGGGCCACCGTCATGTAGGCCCTCACGATACGGAGGGCCACCACCCGCTGTGGCCTGCGTAGCAGGGCCCGATTCCGGGCGGACAGCTTGTCCGCCCAGATGGGGGCCCCGTACAAGGCCATGCTCCTCGTGACGCCAGCATACAGCCGGCGGCACAAGGAGCCCGGCCCACCCACGTTCGGCAAAAGCCGACTCAGCGCCGAAGCGGCGCCCACAACCCGGGGAGCCAACTGCAGAAAGTGCTCCCCAAAACTCCACCATCGGTCCAGAACAAGCCCCAAATATTTGATGTGGGGCCTGATCTGGACCGGTTCCCCCACCAGGGTGAGCGCCGCGCCCGCCGGCAGCCTCCACCCTCGCCCCCCGAAGACTATAGCCTCAGTCTTCGGGAGGGCCACCCTCAGGCCGAGCAGGCCAATCCGGTGAATGGCCAGCTCGGCCGCCGCTTCCGCCCGGCACAGCGCCTCCCTCATGTCGGTCCCGCGCGCGGCCACCATGGTATCATCTGCGTAGCAGATGGTGGCCGTCCGCGGGAGCAACTCCCCCCTGATGGCCCAGTCGTACCCCAGGTTCCATAAGAGCGGACCGAGCACGGAACCTTGGGGCACGCCGCAGGCCATCTCCGTCGACCCCCGTCGACCGTCCCTCTGCTCATAGAGCACTACCCTATCAGTCAGGTAGTGCTCTATGACCCGCCGCAGGTAAGGAGGCACTCGGTGATAGATGAGTGCCTCCTTAATCACCCCATAGGGGAGGGTGCCAAAGGCATTGGCGATGTCGAGTGACACCGCCACTACTCCCTCCCCTCTGCTCGACGCGTAGTCACAGAAGTCCCTGAGGGACTTCACCGCGTCGAGCGTAGACCGCCCTTCCCTGAACCCGAACTGTCTATCACAGACGTTCGGGCCGGCGGTCTCCAAGTGCTGCAGGATCCTGGAGGCCAGGACTCTCTCCATCATCTTCCCGACCTCATCCAACAGCACAATGGGGCGATAGGCGGACGGGCAATCCGGGGGTCGACCCTCCTTCCGGAGGAGGCACAGCCTCCCCTCCTTCCACACCCTCGGGAACCGTCCCTCTCTCAGGCAGTCATCCATCAACTGCCTGAGTCGGTCCCCGAGGTGTTTTAGGGCGATGGGGAGTACTCGGCCCGGCACTCCATCGGGCCCCGGGGCTTTTTTGCAGCCCCGGAGCCGGTCCACCGCCCTCTCGAACTCGTCGTCGCTCACCGGTGCGACGTCGAGCTCGAGTGGGTCCTCCAGGTCCCCCGGTGGCTCGGCCATCACCGGGGGAACTATCGACGGGGCTGCCGGAAACAGCCCCTCGATGACCCTCCTCAGGAGGGGGGGCTCCAGCGAGTCCATGGGGGGGGCGGTGCGCATTTTGTTACGCACCACCTTGTACGGCCGCCCCCACGGATTCTCGTCCAGCGTGGCCAGGAAGGAGACGTTTCCTTCGTCCTTGGCCACCGCTATGGACAGGGTGAGGGCCCCTCTGGCTTCAACGTGGGCCCTGTAGAGCCTCTCCTCCTCGTCTCGGGTGTGCCGCCTACGCCTACAGTGTTGGTAGGCGTGGCGGGCACCGTCGGCGGTGGTCCGCAGGGCCGCAATTTCTGCGGACCACCAATAAACACATTTCCGGGCAAAGAGTCTCCTTGCCCGGGGCATGGACGCTCCGCACACCGCCTGCAGCGATGTGCGGAAATGACGCGCCCTCTCTTCCACTCCTGAGGCGGCGGGTGGGGCGGAGCACCAAGCCTCCACCATTGCCGCCTCGTCTGCCTTGGCCCTGTCCAACTGGGACAGGGACCACTTGGGGAACTCCCCCCCACGCCCCCCCCTCGGGACTGGTGGTGGCTGGCCCACCCCTGTGGAGACCCTGAACCTGATATACAGGTGGTCAGACAGGGTCTCCACGTCCTCCAGGACGCGCCAATCCGCGACGCGCGCGGCAATGGCAGGGGTCGAGAACGTGACGTCCACGATAGACCCCCCCTGCCGCCGCACGCAGGTGTTGGCGCTGCCCTGGTTCAGGACCACCAGGCCCGCTACCACCAACCAATCCCGTAGCGCACCCCCGCGCGCATCCGTAACGGGGGAACCCCACGCCGCACTTTTGGCGTTGAGGTCCCCCAGGATGATGACTTGGCGCGGGGCCGCCCTCCTCGCAACACCCCCCAGGACCCCGAGGAAAACCTCGAAGTCCACCAGCGGCCTATTGGGGGAGAAGTACACCGCGATTAGCACGGTGTCGCTCCCCCATCCGGCCGCTGCATACCCCGGGCCACTCTCGACCATCGCCAAGGGGGGGCCATTGCCCACCGCCGGCACCACCACGGCAGCCCTCTCGTCCGTCGACCCCACCCAATTGGGTGAGGGAGGGACGTAGTAGGGCTCCGTCACGACCACCACGTCGATCGACCACTCCGCCATAACCTGCATTAGCAGGTCTTGTGATCTGGCGGAGTGGTTGACGTTGACCTGCAGGAGCTCTAAATGTCGTACTGGCATTTAGGACTCCATGCAGGCCTCCTCCTGGGTCCCGTCGGCGGCAGCCGCGGCGGGGGCATTACTTGTCGGAACGGGGCGGGGGCGCTGCGGCCTCATGCTCCTCCCTCTGAGGGCGGGGGGGCAACAATTTGTCCCCCCCAGCCGGTGGTTGGCTGGGAGTTTGGCCTGGTGGCAAACGGCACACCACGCCTTCTCCCAGCACTCCGCCATTTTGTGCCCCTCTTTGCTGCACCGGAAGCAAAGATTGCTCCGGTCAGACTTGGAGGGGCACATCTCCCGCGAGTGGCCGACACCGAAACACCGGAAACACCGCATCGGTGTCGGCCCCACCAGCGTAACCCTGGCAGAAGCCCAACCCACCTGGACTCTGCCAGCGTTTTTAAGCGCAATCGCCGCCTGCACCGGGCACTGGATCAATGCTGACCCAGTGCCATCGTAGAGGGTGCGGATGTGGGCCACCTTGACCTGAGTCGGCAGGCAAGCCCCCGCTGCGGCGACGGCCTGAGCCACCGACTCTTTGGTGGCCGACTCGTCCAGGCCGGAAAGCTGGACTTCGGCCATCTTCACCGGGCGGCTGACGTTGGCGACGTCACCCACAATCCCCTGCAGCCTGGCCGCAAGGGTGTCCGCCACCTTCTGTCCATCCACGCCGGCGACCTCAATGACCCGGGAACCCGTCATTGAGGTCCTCACCTTCACATTCTGAAGGCCCACCTCGCTGAGGCTAAGGCCGTTGATAGCCTTAGCCATGGTGGCCTTCAGGGTGGTGGTGGCCCCCTCCTTGAGGGAGACCACAACCGCTGCCGTCTTAGGGACCGACAGCCTGACAGGTCTGGGCCCGTGCGCCGCCTTGACAGTCTTAGGGGGTGGAGGGGGGGCCTTGGCCTTGCCCTTCCCCTTCCTGCGTACAACCTCCGACCATGCCATTTGCGCGGGCGGGGGTGGCATATTGCCCGAAGGGCCGGGTTCTCCCTGCGAGGGCCGAGCGGCTCTCGGGGCAGGGCCGGAATTGACCAATTTGGTCGGTCGTCTGGGGGCAGGTACCACAGCGGGGGCCGGGGCCGCCGCCTTCTTGGCCACCTTGGCCTTCGGCTTCCCGTCGCCAAGACGGGCCTTCGCTACCGGCTCCAACCCCTCCATCGGGACCGGAGGGGGCAGAGCAGAACCTGCGGCCTTCCTCTGGGGAAGGGGCGTCGCGGCAGGCTTAGCGGCACGCTTGTCGTGCGCTAACGGAGGGCGGAGGATGGGCTCCGCCGGGAGGCGCCTATTGACCTCCTCCAACCTGGCGTTGATCATGCTCCCGAGGCTTAAGAACAGGTCCCGTTTCATGTTCTCTATGGCCTCGGTGAGCTCAGCCGTACCAAATTGGAGCGAAGCGGCCACAGGGGCGGCCACCGGAGCGGCCACCGAAGCGGCCGGGATCTCCCGCTCGCTGAAGGCGACCCGAAGCGCCTTCAGCTCGGCCGAATTGTGAGCGAGTTGCTCCCGCATCCTTCGGTTGTCCGCCTTCAGGATGCGGATCTCCTCGCTCTCGGACCTGGCCGCTTCGACCTCGTCCATCGAGCCCAGAATGGTACGGCACGCCTTGTTCATGCGGCCCCATATTTCGCCTTTTAAGTTGCCGGATGCCCGGGCCGCCTCCAAGATATCACGCGCCGCCATGCGCGCGGCGTCTAACGGGTCAACCTCCTGTTGACCCGTTTGATCATCCGAGAGCTCGGGAGAACGCGAGCCGGAACGAGAGCGCACGGAGCCCCCCGTTTTCCCCTTCTTTCCCCCCTTGGGGCGGAGCTCGGGGTACTCCCTCTGGTAGCTTGTACCCGGATCGGGCTCGGCTACCCCGGCCACCTCGTCAAATTGGGGCTCAAGTTGGAATAACTTGGCCCGCAGTCTAGCCGCGGCCAACCCAACATAGGAGCCCCTAGGTTTCCCTCGCACCGATGAACTAACCTTTAGAGGAGGCTTAGGGTCGTCCTCCTCGTTTCCCCCTTCATACGCCCTTTTAGGGGCCGACGGAGCATGCTCCTCGACATCAATGAAGTCGTCGTCCATTTCG
This sequence comes from Acleris emargana, assembly GCA_927399475.2. Taxonomy (NCBI): domain Eukaryota; kingdom Metazoa; phylum Arthropoda; class Insecta; order Lepidoptera; family Tortricidae; genus Acleris; species Acleris emargana. Next base: position 24,639,248 of record OV656838.1, on the reverse strand, counting down.
GACTCCGAGCTCAAAATAACTCCACCCCCCTCCGGTGGATCCCCCCAGAATTTGGTAGGCGAGGTCATTGCGACCCCGTCTACCTAGTTCCCAAATTTGGTCAAAAACCGACCGCGACGAACAAAGTTATGACCTAACCTAACCTTGAATCGTCAAGTGCGAGTCGGTTTTTACTTTTTTCATACAAAAGTGAGTTTTGCGCCTGAATTGGAAGTTATAGCAAACTCACAATTTTTTACGAGCGTTTTTTCGCCCACTTCCCGAAGTCGTAAATACACCAAACAAGAACCAAAAGATGCGTCTCGCAACAGGTTATAATACAAGAAAAGAAAAACAAATAAAAGTTAAAAGGTTCAAAAGATATAGAATTTACAAATTTCGCCAAAAAGCATAAGTTTGTAAACTTATAATCTCTATCTGCCAAAAACTCCCCTAAACTATAAATACACTAATAACTTTTGACCCGGAGGTCAAAGAGTTAAAAAGTTAAATTGAAATATTTAAAAAACTAAACAAACTATCCTACCTTATAGATTAAATATTTTACAAAGGACTTAATCTAATTAAAAAATCACCCCAAACACAAAAAAGTTAGAAAAGTTTTTTGCAAACTTTAAGCGAAACCGCAAAGTTTACAAAAATTAAAAATAAATAACTTAACTAACAATACCTAAACCAAACCTTAACTATAATTAACTTAACCGTTGCCGGTACCCCCGCCCAAAAATTGGGCAAGGTGGGATAAGGGCAACACGGACTAAATTAAAAAGAAAAAAGGTAAACAAACCAAATAATTACGTAAAATTTCAAGGTCAAACCTATGAAATGGCAAGGTCAATAAGTTCGGAAGTTTCCTACCGAAAAAAACGAACCTAATTCCACGTATTAACCTAATGGACCGCTATCTTCTAGTCCTGAAAAGGACTAAAAAAGACGCAAGATGAGCGAGATATAAAATAGAGAAAAAGCGAAAAACCGTGAAAAAATTTACAAAAAATGACCAAAAATTTACCAACCGCAAAATGAAAATCAAAGAAAATAAGAAAACTAAGATAGATACCAAAGAACAGAAAGGAGCAAACCGTAGGGAAAAAAATGTAAGTTTCGGAACCCAAAACATGCAAATATCCACCCAGTAACACCCAAGATCCGACTTCCCCTCAACCTAACCTAACCTAACCTTTTTTTTTTTTTTTTTTTTTTTTTTTTTTTTTTTTGTCAAGGTGAAAAATGCTTTACGCATTTCCCCCGCCATGGGAGTGGCGGGAGGGTATGTGGGACTCAAGTCCCCTCCCCCTCTCAGAAGGAGAAGGAGCGGGGAAATGTTACCCACTAAAAAACACCTTGGCGTACCCAACCGTCCGGTTTGAATGGACACCGTGTTTCCTGCTAGGCATCCCCACGGTGTCCACCGGATGCCCCAGCCATTGCCGGGGCTTCCCGCGCCAAAGGAGAGAGGGGCCGAGCACGCCTGGCCCCCCTCCCAGACCGCCAAGTGACTAGCCTACGGCGGGCAGGGGACTCCCATCCCCCACCCGCAGTCACTAAGGGTAAAGGCGGCGGGCAAAACGCCGCCGCCCAAACCCCTGCCGTCTACGCCGGAGCGGATGCGCGTGAGGAGACTCCTCGCGCTCGCGCTCCGAGGCCTCCTTCTGCGAGATGACGTTCTCGCAGAAGGTGGCCACAGCCCTCCAGGACCTGTCGCTGCACAGCATCGAAGACACGACGCTGTGCAGGGAGAGGTCCCATTGCCGGATGGCCAGTGCCATCGCGCAGCGCTCCGCACTCCAGCGACTGCACACCGCAAGGGTGTGCTGTGCCGTGTCGTCCGGATCGCCGCACTCATGGCACTGCGGGCCGGGCTCCCTCCCAATTTTGTGCAGGTAATGACCGAAGCATCCGTGTCCGGTCAATACCTGCACAAGCCGGTACGATGTGGCGCCGACTGCCCTCCCCAACCAGGTGTCAAGCGACGGGAGGATCGCCCCTATGGTTCGAACTCCATAGGGGGCGTCCCCCAGGCTCGCTTTCCACCTGTCCCGCAGTCGGCGCTCCATCATCCGGCGCGTCTCAACCTAACCTTTTTTTTTTTTTTTTTTTTTTTTTTTTGACGGAGTGGAAATGCATTTACGCATCTTCCCTGCCTGGGGTAGGCGGTGCAATGGGAAGTATAACGGACTCTCGTACGAACGAACTACCGTTTAAAACCACTCCGGCGTTTAAACCCTTGCCGGTGGTGAGGCGCCGCGGTACATGCCTAAGCTTTGGCCACTGACGCGCCTCCCGGCTTGCCCAAAAAGGGCCCCCCCAATCCTCGCCAAAGGAGGTGCCGACTGTGAACAGCCCACGATCAACACCCCAGACCGGTAGAGCCGTGCAAGGTGGGTCCCCAACCCACTGGCTCTACAAGGAGTTCGGGCGAGCAGCGAACCGAAGTCCACTGAGTTCGCCTTCCCTCCAACGATCTGCCTGCGGTGGATGGTGCTTTCCGGATACCAAGTATCCTTCAAACACGCCCCACCGCAGCTGTCCCCTCAATAACTACAGTGCCCCCCGGGATTCCGAAAGGCACGTAGAGGGACCCGCGGGTGACATGGGAGTACGACGCACGGGAACGCGCAACGCATTTCTGCGATGCCGTCCCTGCCCGTAAACCCAGTCACCAACCACCAACTGACAGAGGCAGCTGTCCAGGATGGAAACCACCCTTTTCAACCACCCCTGCCAAAGCCCCCTCCAGGCGGCTGGTTAAGCTTTCCGGACCAGAAGCGGCAAGCACCAAGTGCACTCGCAACTGACCCTTCAAGCTACCCCAGCCACCAACCGTCAAAAATGGCGACAGTAGGACGCTGTCCGGGATGGAAGCGGCAAGCACCAAGTGCACTCGCAACCACCCCTTCCAACGACCTCTGCCACCACCCACCAAGGGTGACGAGAAGACTTTTCCAGGGAAAAGCCTCTCGTCACCAAACCCACCCCAGGTGACAAGGGAATCCTTCCGGGGCAGAAGCGGCCCGCCCGGCAGCGGGCACGCAACCGCAACCCTTCAAGAAACCCCTATCACCTCCCCAGAGTGCCGCTCTTCGTCTGGACCCTCACCACGAGCCTTTCCGGAATGGGTAGCCCTGTCCGGTATAGCCTCGCAGATCATTGAGCCACGCAAGCCCCCCCACCACGGCAAGGTGGCAGCACTATCGGGGGGGTCTCAACCTAACCTAACCTAACCTAACCTAACCTAACCTAACCTAACCTAACCTAACCTAACCTAACCTAACCTAACCTAACCTAACCTAACCTAACCTAACCTAACCTAACCTAACCCACTAGTGATTTTCTCCAGTTTTCCTTGACCATAGGGGTGTAGTACCTTTTTGTTTGCAGCGCGGCGCCCCCGTATCAGCGACGTTCTATTTTCGGTATACTCCGGTAAAATTTTTGGAAAATATCTGCAAAAAACATAAAACACATTAATAAAATTCAGTTTTTTCAAAATTTTCCTAACTTTTTGTTCTAGCCGTATATTATTTTTCATTTTTTCTGTACGCAGCTTGCTGCCCCGCGTCTAACGAGACCACTCGTGGCTCGCTAACGCCGATAATTAAAATAATACATACGATTTAAAGCTCAAATTTCATTAAAATCCTACAAAATAACGGTTTTGGCCCTAAAACTTAGTTTTCTTGACAGTAGCTCTAAAGTTTTTATACTCCCACAGCATCCTCTCGCCGGCCCGAATCTAGCGATACCATCCACGACCCGCTGGGACGTTGCTTTGGGGAGATATTAACTTTAAACAAAATTTTTAATATCGAACCGAGGTGTAATGGTCGATCGGATTTTGTATGAGCGTCACTAGTGATTTTCTCCAGTTTTCCTTGACCATAGGGGTGTAGTACCTTTTTGTTTGCAGCGCGGCGCCCCCGTATCAGCGACGTTCTATTTTCGGTATACTCCGGTAAAATTTTCGGAAAATATCTGCAAAAAACATAAAACACATTAATAAAATTCAGTTTTTTCAAAATTTTCCTAACTTTTTGTTCTAGCCGTATATTATTTTTCATTTTTTCTGTACGCAGCTTGCTGCCCCGCGTCTAACGAGACCACTCGTGGCTCGCTAACGCCGATAATTAAAATAATACATACGATTTAAAGCTCAAATTTCATTAAAATCCTACAAAATAACGGTTTTGGCCCTAAAACTTAGTTTTCTTGACAGTAGCTCTAAAGTTTTTATACTCCCACAGCATCCTCTCGCCGGCCCGAATCTAGCGATACCATCCACGACCCGCTGGGACGTTGCTTTGGGGAGATATTAACTTTAAACAAAATTTTTAATATCGAACCGAGGTGTAATGGTCGATCGGATTTTGTATGAGCGTCACTAGTGATTTTCTCCAGTTTTCCTTGACCATAGGGGTGTAGTACCTTTTTGTTTGCAGCGCGGCGCCCCCGTATCAGCGACGTTCTATTTTCGGTATACTCCGGTAAAATTTTCGGAAAATATCTGCAAAAAACATAAAACACATTAATAAAATTCAGTTTTTTCAAAATTTTCCTAACTTTTTGTTCTAGCCGTATATTATTTTTCATTTTTTCTGTACGCAGCTTGCTGCCCCGCGTCTAACGAGACCACTCGTGGCTCGCTAACGCCGATAATTAAAATAATACATACGATTTAAAGCTCAAATTTCATTAAAATCCTACAAAATATCGGTTTTGGCCCTAAAACTTAGTTTTCTTGACAGTAGCTCTAAAGTTTTTATACTCCCACAGCATCCTCTCGCCGGCCCGAATCTAGCGATACCATCCACGACCCGCTGGGACGTTGCTTTGGGGAGATATTAACTTTAAACAAAATTTTTAATATCGAACCGAGGTGTAATGGTCGATCGGATTTTGTATGAGCGTCACTAGTGATTTTCTCCAGTTTTCCTTGACCATAGGGGTGTAGTACCTTTTTGTTTGCAGCGCGGCGCCCCCGTATCAGCGACGTTCTATTTTCGGTATACTCCGGTAAAATTTTCGGAAAATATCTGCAAAAAACATAAAACACATTAATAAAATTCAGTTTTTTCAAAATTTTCCTAACTTTTTGTTCTAGCCGTATATTATTTTTCATTTTTTCTGTACGCAGCTTGCTGCCCCGCGTCTAACGAGACCACTCGTGGCTCGCTAACGCCGATAATTAAAATAATACATACGATTTAAAGCTCAAATTTCATTAAAATCCTACAAAATAACGGTTTTGGCCCTAAAACTTAGTTTTCTTGACAGTAGCTCTAAAGTTTTTATACTCCCACAGCATCCTCTCGCCGGCCCGAATCTAGCGATACCATCCACGACCCGCTGGGACGTTGCTTTGGGGAGATATTAACTTTAAACAAAATTTTTAATATCGAACCGAGGTGTAATGGTCGATCGGATTTTGTATGAGCGTCACTAGTGATTTTCTCCAGTTTTCCTTGACCATAGGGGTGTAGTACCTTTTTGTTTGCAGCGCGGCGCCCCCGTATCAGCGACGTTCTATTTTCGGTATACTCCGGTAAAATTTTCGGAAAATATCTGCAAAAAACATAAAACACATTAATAAAATTCAGTTTTTTCAAAATTTTCCTAACTTTTTGTTCTAGCCGTATATTATTTTTCATTTTTTCTGTACGCAGCTTGCTGCCCCGCGTCTAACGAGACCACTCGTGGCTCGCTAACGCCGATAATTAAAATAATACATACGATTTAAAGCTCAAATTTCATTAAAATCCTACAAAATAACGGTTTTGGCCCTAAAACTTAGTTTTCTTGACAGTAGCTCTAAAGTTTTTATACTCCCACAGCATCCTCTCGCCGGCCCGAATCTAGCGATACCATCCACGACCCGCTGGGACGTTGCTTTGGGGAGATATTAACTTTAAACAAAATTTTTAATATCGAACCGAGGTGTAATGGTCGATCGGATTTTGTATGAGCGTCACTAGTGATTTTCTCCAGTTTTCCTTGACCATACGGGTGTAGTACCTTTTTGTTTGCAGCGCGGCGCCCCCGTATCAGCGACGTTCTATTTTCGGTATACTCCGGTAAAATTTTCGGAAAATATCTGCAAAAAACATAAAACACATTAATAAAATTCAGTTTTTTCAAAATTTTCCTAACTTTTTGTTCTAGCCGTATATTATTTTTCATTTTTTCTGTACGCAGCTTGCTGCCCCGCGTCTAACGAGACCACTCGTGGCTCGCTAACGCCGATAATTAAAATAATACATACGATTTAAAGCTCAAATTTCATTAAAATCCTACAAAATAACGGTTTTGGCCCTAAAACTTAGTTTTCTTGACAGTAGCTCTAAAGTTTTTATACTCCCACAGCATCCTCTCGCCGGCCCGAATCTAGCGATACCATCCACGACCCGCTGGGACGTTGCTTTGGGGAGATATTAACTTTAAACAAAATTTTTAATATCGAACCGAGGTGTAATGGTCGATCGGATTTTGTATGAGCGTCACTAGTGATTTTCTCCAGTTTTCCTTGACCATAGGGGTGTAGTACCTTTTTGTTTGCAGCGCGGCGCCCCCGTATCAGCGACGTTCTATTTTCGGTATACTCCGGTAAAATTTTCGGAAAATATCTGCAAAAAACATAAAACACATTAATAAAATTCAGTTTTTTCAAAATTTTCCTAACTTTTTGTTCTAGCCGTATATTATTTTTCATTTTTTCTGTACGCAGCTTGCTGCCCCGCGTCTAACGAGACCACTCGTGGCTCGCTAACGCCGATAATTAAAATAATACATACGATTTAAAGCTCAAATTTCATTAAAATCCTACAAAATATCGGTTTTGGCCCTAAAACTTAGTTTTCTTGACAGTAGCTCTAAAGTTTTTATACTCCCACAGCATCCTCTCGCCGGCCCGAATCTAGCGATACCATCCACGACCCGCTGGGACGTTGCTTTGGGGAGATATTAACTTTAAACAAAATTTTTAATATCGAACCGAGGTGTAATGGTCGATCGGATTTTGTATGAGCGTCACTAGTGATTTTCTCCAGTTTTCCTTGACCATAGGGGTGTAGTACCTTTTTGTTTGCAGCGCGGCGCCCCCGTATCAGCGACGTTCTATTTTCGGTATACTCCGGTAAAATTTTCGGAAAATATCTGCAAAAAACATAAAACACATTAATAAAATTCAGTTTTTTCAAAATTTTCCTAACTTTTTGTTCTAGCCGTATATTATTTTTCATTTTTTCTGTACGCAGCTTGCTGCCCCGCGTCTAACGAGACCACTCGTGGCTCGCTAACGCCGATAATTAAAATAATACATACGATTTAAAGCTCAAATTTCATTAAAATCCTACAAAATAACGGTTTTGGCCCTAAAACTTAGTTTTCTTGACAGTAGCTCTAAAGTTTTTATACTCCCACAGCATCCTCTCGCCGGCCCGAATCTAGCGATACCATCCACGACCCGCTGGGACGTTGCTTTGGGGAGATATTAACTTTAAACAAAATTTTTAATATCGAACCGAGGTGTAATGGTCGATCGGATTTTGTATGAGCGTCACTAGTGATTTTCTCCAGTTTTCCTTGACCATAGGGGTGTAGTACCTTTTTGTTTGCAGCGCGGCGCCCCCGTATCAGCGACGTTCTATTTTCGGTATACTCCGGTAAAATTTTCGGAAAATATCTGCAAAAAACATAAAACACATTAATAAAATTCAGTTTTTTCAAAATTTTCCTAACTTTTTGTTCTAGCCGTATATTATTTTTCATTTTTTCTGTACGCAGCTTGCTGCCCCGCGTCTAACGAGACCACTCGTGGCTCGCTAACGCCGATAATTAAAATAATACATACGATTTAAAGCTCAAATTTCATTAAAATCCTACAAAATAACGGTTTTGGCCCTAAAACTTAGTTTTCTTGACAGTAGCTCTAAAGTTTTTATACTCCCACAGCATCCTCTCGCCGGCCCGAATCTAGCGATACCATCCACGACCCGCTGGGACGTTGCTTTGGGGAGATATTAACTTTAAACAAAATTTTTAATATCGAACCGAGGTGTAATGGTCGATCGGATTTTGTATGAGCGTCACTAGTGATTTTCTCCAGTTTTCCTTGACCATAGGGGTGTAGTACCTTTTTGTTTGCAGCGCGGCGCCCCCGTATCAGCGACGTTCTATTTTCGGTATACTCCGGTAAAATTTTCGGAAAATATCTGCAAAAAACATAAAACACATTAATAAAATTCAGTTTTTTCAAAATTTTCCTAACTTTTTGTTCTAGCCGTATATTATTTTTCATTTTTTCTGTACGCAGCTTGCTGCCCCGCGTCTAACGAGACCACTCGTGGCTCGCTAACGCCGATAATTAAAATAATACATACGATTTAAAGCTCAAATTTCATTAAAATCCTACAAAATAACGGTTTTGGCCCTAAAACTTAGTTTTCTTGACAGTAGCTCTAAAATTTTTATACTCCCACAGCATCCTCTCGCCGGCCCGAATCTAGCGATACCATCCACGACCCGCTGGGACGTTGCTTTGGGGAGATATTAACTTTAAACAAAATTTTTAATATCGAACCGAGGTGTAATGGTCGATCGGATTTTGTATGAGCGTCACTAGTGATTTTCTCCAGTTTTCCTTGACCATAGGGGTGTAGTACCTTTTTGTTTGCAGCGCGGCGCCCCCGTATCAGCGACGTTCTATTTTCGGTATACTCCGGTAAAATTTTCGGAAAATATCTGCAAAAAACATAAAACACATTAATAAAATTCAGTTTTTTCAAAATTTTCCTAACTTTTTGTTCTAGCCGTATATTATTTTTCATTTTTTCTGTACGCAGCTTGCTGCCCCGCGTCTAACGAGACCACTCGTGGCTCGCTAACGCCGATAATTAAAATAATACATACGATTTAAAGCTCAAATTTCATTAAAATCCTACAAAATATCGGTTTTGGCCCTAAAACTTAGTTTTCTTGACAGTAGCTCTAAAGTTTTTATACTCCCACAGCATCCTCTCGCCGGCCCGAATCTAGCGATACCATCCACGACCCGCTGGGACGTTGCTTTGGGGAGATATTAACTTTAAACAAAATTTTTAATATCGAACCGAGGTGTAATGGTCGATCGGATTTTGTATGAGCGTCACTAGTGATTTTCTCCAGTTTTCCTTGACCATAGGGGTGTAGTACCTTTTTGTTTGCAGCGCGGCGCCCCCGTATCAGCGACGTTCTATTTTCGGTATACTCCGGTAAAATTTTCGGAAAATATCTGCAAAAAACATAAAACACATTAATAAAATTCAGTTTTTTCAAAATTTTCCTAACTTTTTGTTCTAGCCGTATATTATTTTTCATTTTTTCTGTACGCAGCTTGCTGCCCCGCGTCTAACGAGACCACTCGTGGCTCGCTAACGCCGATAATTAAAATAATACATACGATTTAAAGCTCAAATTTCATTAAAATCCTACAAAATAACGGTTTTGGCCCTAAAACTTAGTTTTCTTGACAGTAGCTCTAAAGTTTTTATACTCCCACAGCATCCTCTCGCCGGCCCGAATCTAGCGATACCATCCACGACCCGCTGGGACGTTGCTTTGGGGAGATATTAACTTTAAACAAAATTTTTAATATCGAACCGAGGTGTAATGGTCGATCGGATTTTGTATGAGCGTCACTAGTGATTTTCTCCAGTTTTCCTTGACCATAGGGGTGTAGTACCTTTTTGTTTGCAGCGCGGCGCCCCCGTATCAGCGACGTTCTATTTTCGGTATACTCCGGTAAAATTTTCGGAAAATATCTGCAAAAAACATAAAACACATTAATAAAATTCAGTTTTTTCAAAATTTTCCTAACTTTTTGTTCTAGCCGTATATTATTTTTCATTTTTTCTGTACGCAGCTTGCTGCCCCGCGTCTAACGAGACCACTCGTGGCTCGCTAACGACGATAATTAAAATAATACATACGATTTAAAGCTCAAATTTCATTAAAATCCTACAAAATAACGGTTTTGGCCCTAAAACTTAGTTTTCTTGACAGTAGCTCTAAAGTTTTTATACTCCCACAGCATCCTCTCGCCGGCCCGAATCTAGCGATACCATCCACGACCCGCTGGGACGTTGCTTTGGGGAGATATTAACTTTAAACAAAATTTTTAATATCGAACCGAGGTGTAATGGTCGATCGGATTTTGTATGAGCGTCACTAGTGATTTTCTCCAGTTTTCCTTGACCATAGGGGTGTAGTACCTTTTTGTTTGCAGCGCGGCGCCCCCGTATCAGCGACGTTCTATTTTCGGTATACTCCGGTAAAATTTTCGGAAAATATCTGCAAAAAACATAAAACACATTAATAAAATTCAGTTTTTTCAAAATTTTCCTAACTTTTTGTTCTAGCCGTATATTATTTTTCATTTTTTCTGTACGCAGCTTGCTGCCCCGCGTCTAACGAGACCACTCGTGGCTCGCTAACGCCGATAATTAAAATAATACATACGATTTAAAGCTCAAATTTCATTAAAATCCTACAAAATAACGGTTTTGGCCCTAAAACTTAGTTTTCTTGACAGTAGCTCTAAAGTTTTTATACTCCCACAGCATCCTCTCGCCGGCCCGAATCTAGCGATACCATCCACGACCCGCTGGGACGTTGCTTTGGGGAGATATTAACTTTAAACAAAATTTTTAATATCGAACCGAGGTGTAATGGTCGATCGGATTTTGTATGAGCGTCACTAGTGATTTTCTCCAGTTTTCCTTGACCATAGGGGTGTAGTACCTTTTTGTTTGCAGCGCGGCGCCCCCGTATCAGCGACGTTCTATTTTCGGTATACTCCGGTAAAATTTTCGGAAAATATCTGCAAAAAACATAAAACACATTAATAAAATTCAGTTTTTTCAAAATTTTCCTAACTTTTTGTTCTAGCCGTATATTATTTTTCATTTTTTCTGTACGCAGCTTGCTGCCCCGCGTCTAACGAGACCACTCGTGGCTCGCTAACGCCGATAATTAAAATAATACATACGATTTAAAGCTCAAATTTCATTAAAATCCTACAAAATAACGGTTTTGGCCCTAAAACTTAGTTTTCTTGACAGTAGCTCTAAAGTTTTTATACTCCCACAGCATCCTCTCGCCGGCCCGAATCTAGCGATACCATCCACGACCCGCTGGGACGTTGCTTTGGGGAGATATTAACTTTAAACAAAATTTTTAATATCGAACCGAGGTGTAATGGTCGATCGGATTTTGTATGAGCGTCACTAGTGATTTTCTCCAGTTTTCCTTGACCATAGGGGTGTAGTACCTTTTTGTTTGCAGCGCGGCGCCCCCGTATCAGCGACGTTCTATTTTCGGTATACTCCGGTAAAATTTTCGGAAAATATCTGCAAAAAACATAAAACACATTAATAAAATTCAGTTTTTTCAAAATTTTCCTAACTTTTTGTTCTAGCCGTATATTATTTTTCATTTTTTCTGTACGCAGCTTGCTGCCCCGCGTCTAACGAGACCACTCGTGGCTCGCTAACGCCGATAATTAAAATAATACATACGATTTAAAGCTCAAATTTCATTAAAATCCTACAAAATAACGGTTTTGGCCCTAAAACTTAGTTTTCTTGACAGTAGCTCTAAAGTTTTTATACTCCCACAGCATCCTCTCGCCGGCCCGAATCTAGCGATACCATCCACGACCCGCTGGGACGTTGCTTTGGGGAGATATTAACTTTAAACAAAATTTTTAATATCGAACCGAGGTGTAATGGTCGATCGGATTTTGTATGAGCGTCACTAGTGATTTTCTCCAGTTTTCCTTGACCATAGGGGTGTAGTACCTTTTTGTTTGCAGCGCGGCGCCCCCGTATCAGCGACGTTCTATTTTCGGTATACTCCGGTAAAATTTTCGGAAAATATCTGCAAAAAACATAAAACACATTAATAAAATTCAGTTTTTTCAAAATTTTCCTAACTTTTTGTTCTAGCCGTATATTATTTTTCATTTTTTCTGTACGCAGCTTGCTGCCCCGCGTCTAACGAGACCACTCGTGGCTCGCTAACGCCGATAATTAAAATAATACATACGATTTAAAGCTCAAATTTCATTAAAATCCTACAAAATATCGGTTTTGGCCCTAAAACTTAGTTTTCTTGACAGTAGCTCTAAAGTTTTTATACTCCCACAGCATCCTCTCGCCGGCCCGAATCTAGCGATACCATCCACGACCCGCTGGGACGTTGCTTTGGGGAGATATTAACTTTAAACAAAATTTTTAATATCGAACCGAGGTGTAATGGTCGATCGGATTTTGTATGAGCGTCACTAGTGATTTTCTCCAGTTTTCCTTGACCATAGGGGTGTAGTACCTTTTTGTTTGCAGCGCGGCGCCCCCGTATCAGCGACGTTCTATTTTCGGTATACTCCGGTAAAATTTTCGGAAAATATCTGCAAAAAACATAAAACACATTAATAAAATTCAGTTTTTTCAAAATTTTCCTAACTTTTTGTTCTAGCCGTATATTATTTTTCATTTTTTCTGTACGCAGCTTGCTGCCCCGCGTCTAACGAGACCACTCGTGGCTCGCTAACGCCGATAATTAAAATAATACATACGATTTAAAGCTCAAATTTCATTAAAATCCTACAAAATAACGGTTTTGGCCCTAAAACTTAGTTTTCTTGACAGTAGCTCTAAAGTTTTTATACTCCCACAGCATCCTCTCGCCGGCCCGAATCTAGCGATACCATCCACGACCCGCTGGGACGTTGCTTTGGGGAGATATTAACTTTAAACAAAATTTTTAATATCGAACCGAGGTGTAATGGTCGATCGGATTTTGTATGAGCGTCACTAGTGATTTTCTCCAGTTTTCCTTGACCATAGGGGTGTAGTACCTTTTTGTTTGCAGCGCGGCGCCCCCGTATCAGCGACGTTCTATTTTCGGTATACTCCGGTAAAATTTTCGGAAAATATCTGCAAAAAACATAAAACACATTAATAAAATTCAGTTTTTTCAAAATTTTCCTAACTTTTTGTTCTAGCCGTATATTATTTTTCATTTTTTCTGTACGCAGCTTGCTGCCCCGCGTCTAACGAGACCACTCGTGGCTCGCTAACGCCGATAATTAAAATAATACATACGATTTAAAGCTCAAATTTCATTAAAATCCTACAAAATAACGGTTTTGGCCCTAAAACTTAGTTTTCTTGACAGTAGCTCTAAAGTTTTTATACTCCCACAGCATCCTCTCGCCGGCCCGAATCTAGCGATACCATCCACGACCCGCTGGGACGTTGCTTTGGGGAGATATTAACTTTAAACAAAATTTTTAATATCGAACCGAGGTGTAATGGTCGATCGGATTTTGTATGAGCGTCACTAGTGATTTTCTCCAGTTTTCCTTGACCATAGGGGTGTAGTACCTTTTTGTTTGCAGCGCGGCGCCCCCGTATCAGCGACGTTCTATTTTCGGTATACTCCGGTAAAATTTTCGGAAAATATCTGCAAAAAACATAAAACACATTAATAAAATTCAGTTTTTTCAAAATTTTCCTAACTTTTTGTTCTAGCCGTATATTATTTTTCATTTTTTCTGTACGCAGCTTGCTGCCCCGCGTCTAACGAGACCACTCGTGGCTCGCTAACGCCGATAATTAAAATAATACATACGATTTAAAGCTCAAATTTCATTAAAATCCTACAAAATAACGGTTTTGGCCCTAAAACTTAGTTTTCTTGACAGTAGCTCTAAAATTTTTATACTCCCACAGCATCCTCTCGCCGGCCCGAATCTAGCGATACCATCCACGACCCGCTGGGACGTTGCTTTGGGGAGATATTAACTTTAAACAAAATTTTTAATATCGAACCGAGGTGTAATGGTCGATCGGATTTTGTATGAGCGTCACTAGTGATTTTCTCCAGTTTTCCTTGACCATAGGGGTGTAGTACCTTTTTGTTTGCAGCGCGGCGCCCCCGTATCAGCGACGTTCTATTTTCGGTATACTCCGGTAAAATTTTCGGAAAATATCTGCAAAAAACATAAAACACATTAATAAAATTCAGTTTTTTCAAAATTTTCCTAACTTTTTGTTCTAGCCGTATATTATTTTTCATTTTTTCTGTACGCAGCTTGCTGCCCCGCGTCTAACGAGACCACTCGTGGCTCGCTAACGCCGATAATTAAAATAATACATACGATTTAAAGCTCAAATTTCATTAAAATCCTACAAAATATCGGTTTTGGCCCTAAAACTTAGTTTTCTTGACAGTAGCTCTAAAGTTTTTATACTCCCACAGCATCCTCTCGCCGGCCCGAATCTAGCGATACCATCCACGACCCGCTGGGACGTTGCTTTGGGGAGATATTAACTTTAAACAAAATTTTTAATATCGAACCGAGGTGTAATGGTCGATCGGATTTTGTATGAGCGTCACTAGTGATTTTCTCCAGTTTTCCTTGACCATAGGGGTGTAGTACCTTTTTGTTTGCAGCGCGGCGCCCCCGTATCAGCGACGTTCTATTTTCGGTATACTCCGGTAAAATTTTCGGAAAATATCTGCAAAAAACATAAAACACATTAATAAAATTCAGTTTTTTCAAAATTTTCCTAACTTTTTGTTCTAGCCGTATATTATTTTTCATTTTTTCTGTACGCAGCTTGCTGCCCCGCGTCTAACGAGACCACTCGTGGCTCGCTAACGCCGATAATTAAAATAATACATACGATTTAAAGCTCAAATTTCATTAAAATCCTACAAAATAACGGTTTTGGCCCTAAAACTTAGTTTTCTTGACAGTAGCTCTAAAGTTTTTATACTCCCACAGCATCCTCTCGCCGGCCCGAATCTAGCGATACCATCCACGACCCGCTGGGACGTTGCTTTGGGGAGATATTAACTTTAAACAAAATTTTTAATATCGAACCGAGGTGTAATGGTCGATCGGATTTTGTATGAGCGTCACTAGTGATTTTCTCCAGTTTTCCTTGACCATAGGGGTGTAGTACCTTTTTGTTTGCAGCGCGGCGCCCCCGTATCAGCGACGTTCTATTTTCGGTATACTCCGGTAAAATTTTCGGAAAATATCTGCAAAAAACATAAAACACATTAATAAAATTCAGTTTTTTCAAAATTTTCCTAACTTTTTGTTCTAGCCGTATATTATTTTTCATTTTTTCTGTACGCAGCTTGCTGCCCCGCGTCTAACGAGACCACTCGTGGCTCGCTAACGACGATAATTAAAATAATACATACGATTTAAAGCTCAAATTTCATTAAAATCCTACAAAATAACGGTTTTGGCCCTAAAACTTAGTTTTCTTGACAGTAGCTCTAAAGTTTTTATACTCCCACAGCATCCTCTCGCCGGCCCGAATCTAGCGATACCATCCACGACCCGCTGGGACGTTGCTTTGGGGAGATATTAACTTTAAACAAAATTTTTAATATCGAACCGAGGTGTAATGGTCGATCGGATTTTGTATGAGCGTCACTAGTGATTTTCTCCAGTTTTCCTTGACCATAGGGGTGTAGTACCTTTTTGTTTGCAGCGCGGCGCCCCCGTATCAGCGACGTTCTATTTTCGGTATACTCCGGTAAAATTTTCGGAAAATATCTGCAAAAAACATAAAACACATTAATAAAATTCAGTTTTTTCAAAATTTTCCTAACTTTTTGTTCTAGCCGTATATTATTTTTCATTTTTTCTGTACGCAGCTTGCTGCCCCGCGTCTAACGAGACCACTCGTGGCTCGCTAACGCCGATAATTAAAATAATACATACGATTTAAAGCTCAAATTTCATTAAAATCCTACAAAATAACGGTTTTGGCCCTAAAACTTAGTTTTCTTGACAGTAGCTCTAAAGTTTTTATACTCCCACAGCATCCTCTCGCCGGCCCGAATCTAGCGATACCATCCACGACCCGCTGGGACGTTGCTTTGGGGAGATATTAACTTTAAACAAAATTTTTAATATCGAACCGAGGTGTAATGGTCGATCGGATTTTGTATGAGCGTCACTAGTGATTTTCTCCAGTTTTCCTTGACCATAGGGGTGTAGTACCTTTTTGTTTGCAGCGCGGCGCCCCCGTATCAGCGACGTTCTATTTTCGGTATACTCCGGTAAAATTTTCGGAAAATATCTGCAAAAAACATAAAACACATTAATAAAATTCAGTTTTTTCAAAATTTTCCTAACTTTTTGTTCTAGCCGTATATTATTTTTCATTTTTTCTGTACGCAGCTTGCTGCCCCGCGTCTAACGAGACCACTCGTGGCTCGCTAACGCCGATAATTAAAATAATACATACGATTTAAAGCTCAAATTTCATTAAAATCCTACAAAATAACGGTTTTGGCCCTAAAACTTAGTTTTCTTGACAGTAGCTCTAAAGTTTTTATACTCCCACAGCATCCTCTCGCCGGCCCGAATCTAGCGATACCATCCACGACCCGCTGGGACGTTGCTTTGGGGAGATATTAACTTTAAACAAAATTTTTAATATCGAACCGAGGTGTAATGGTCGATCGGATTTTGTATGAGCGTCACTAGTGATTTTCTCCAGTTTTCCTTGACCATAGGGGTGTAGTACCTTTTTGTTTGCAGCGCGGCGCCCCCGTATCAGCGACGTTCTATTTTCGGTATACTCCGGTAAAATTTTCGGAAAATATCTGCAAAAAACATAAAACACATTAATAAAATTCAGTTTTTTCAAAATTTTCCTAACTTTTTGTTCTAGCCGTATATTATTTTTCATTTTTTCTGTACGCAGCTTGCTGCCCCGCGTCTAACGAGACCACTCGTGGCTCGCTAACGCCGATAATTAAAATAATACATACGATTTAAAGCTCAAATTTCATTAAAATCCTACAAAATAACGGTTTTGGCCCTAAAACTTAGTTTTCTTGACAGTAGCTCTAAAGTTTTTATACTCCCACAGCATCCTCTCGCCGGCCCGAATCTAGCGATACCATCCACGACCCGCTGGGACGTTGCTTTGGGGAGATATTAACTTTAAACAAAATTTTTAATATCGAACCGAGGTGTAATGGTCGATCGGATTTTGTATGAGCGTCACTAGTGATTTTCTCCAGTTTTCCTTGACCATAGGGGTGTAGTACCTTTTTGTTTGCAGCGCGGCGCCCCCGTATCAGCGACGTTCTATTTTCGGTATACTCCGGTAAAATTTTCGGAAAATATCTGCAAAAAACATAAAACACATTAATAAAATTCAGTTTTTTCAAAATTTTCCTAACTTTTTGTTCTAGCCGTATATTATTTTTCATTTTTTCTGTACGCAGCTTGCTGCCCCGCGTCTAACGAGACCACTCGTGGCTCGCTAACGCCGATAATTAAAATAATACATACGATTTAAAGCTCAAATTTCATTAAAATCCTACAAAATATCGGTTTTGGCCCTAAAACTTAGTTTTCTTGACAGTAGCTCTAAAGTTTTTATACTCCCACAGCATCCTCTCGCCGGCCCGAATCTAGCGATACCATCCACGACCCGCTGGGACGTTGCTTTGGGGAGATATTAACTTTAAACAAAATTTTTAATATCGAACCGAGGTGTAATGGTCGATCGGATTTTGTATGAGCGTCACTAGTGATTTTCTCCAGTTTTCCTTGACCATAGGGGTGTAGTACCTTTTTGTTTGCAGCGCGGCGCCCCCGTATCAGCGACGTTCTATTTTCGGTATACTCCGGTAAAATTTTCGGAAAATATCTGCAAAAAACATAAAACACATTAATAAAATTCAGTTTTTTCAAAATTTTCCTAACTTTTTGTTCTAGCCGTATATTATTTTTCATTTTTTCTGTACGCAGCTTGCTGCCCCGCGTCTAACGAGACCACTCGTGGCTCGCTAACGCCGATAATTAAAATAATACATACGATTTAAAGCTCAAATTTCATTAAAATCCTACAAAATAACGGTTTTGGCCCTAAAACTTAGTTTTCTTGACAGTAGCTCTAAAGTTTTTATACTCCCACAGCATCCTCTCGCCGGCCCGAATCTAGCGATACCATCCACGACCCGCTGGGACGTTGCTTTGGGGAGATATTAACTTTAAACAAAATTTTTAATATCGAACCGAGGTGTAATGGTCGATCGGATTTTGTATGAGCGTCACTAGTGATTTTCTCCAGTTTTCCTTGACCATAGGGGTGTAGTACCTTTTTGTTTGCAGCGCGGCGCCCCCGTATCAGCGACGTTCTATTTTCGGTATACTCCGGTAAAATTTTCGGAAAATATCTGCAAAAAACATAAAACACATTAATAAAATTCAGTTTTTTCAAAATTTTCCTAACTTTTTGTTCTAGCCGTATATTATTTTTCATTTTTTCTGTACGCAGCTTGCTGCCCCGCGTCTAACGAGACCACTCGTGGCTCGCTAACGCCGATAATTAAAATAATACATACGATTTAAAGCTCAAATTTCATTAAAATCCTACAAAATAACGGTTTTGGCCCTAAAACTTAGTTTTCTTGACAGTAGCTCTAAAGTTTTTATACTCCCACAGCATCCTCTCGCCGGCCCGAATCTAGCGATACCATCCACGACCCGCTGGGACGTTGCTTTGGGGAGATATTAACTTTAAACAAAATTTTTAATATCGAACCGAGGTGTAATGGTCGATCGGATTTTGTATGAGCGTCACTAGTGATTTTCTCCAGTTTTCCTTGACCATAGGGGTGTAGTACCTTTTTGTTTGCAGCGCGGCGCCCCCGTATCAGCGACGTTCTATTTTCGGTATACTCCGGTAAAATTTTCGGAAAATATCTGCAAAAAACATAAAACACATTAATAAAATTCAGTTTTTTCAAAATTTTCCTAACTTTTTGTTCTAGCCGTATATTATTTTTCATTTTTTCTGTACGCAGCTTGCTGCCCCGCGTCTAACGAGACCACTCGTGGCTCGCTAACGCCGATAATTAAAATAATACATACGATTTAAAGCTCAAATTTCATTAAAATCCTACAAAATAACGGTTTTGGCCCTAAAACTTAGTTTTCTTGACAGTAGCTCTAAAGTTTTTATACTCCCACAGCATCCTCTCGCCGGCCCGAATCTAGCGATACCATCCACGACCCGCTGGGACGTTGCTTTGGGGAGATATTAACTTTAAACAAAATTTTTAATATCGAACCGAGGTGTAATGGTCGATCGGATTTTGTATGAGCGTCACTAGTGATTTTCTCCAGTTTTCCTTGACCATAGGGGTGTAGTACCTTTTTGTTTGCAGCGCGGCGCCCCCGTATCAGCGACGTTCTATTTTCGGTATACTCCGGTAAAATTTTCGGAAAATATCTGCAAAAAACATAAAACACATTAATAAAATTCAGTTTTTTCAAAATTTTCCTAACTTTTTGTTCTAGCCGTATATTATTTTTCATTTTTTCTGTACGCAGCTTGCTGCCCCGCGTCTAACGAGACCACTCGTGGCTCGCTAACGCCGATAATTAAAATAATACATACGATTTAAAGCTCAAATTTCATTAAAATCCTACAAAATATCGGTTTTGGCCCTAAAACTTAGTTTTCTTGACAGTAGCTCTAAAGTTTTTATACTCCCACAGCATCCTCTCGCCGGCCCGAATCTAGCGATACCATCCACGACCCGCTGGGACGTTGCTTTGGGGAGATATTAACTTTAAACAAAATTTTTAATATCGAACCGAGGTGTAATGGTCGATCGGATTTTGTATGAGCGTCACTAGTGATTTTCTCCAGTTTTCCTTGACCATAGGGGTGTAGTACCTTTTTGTTTGCAGCGCGGCGCCCCCGTATCAGCGACGTTCTATTTTCGGTATACTCCGGTAAAATTTTCGGAAAATATCTGCAAAAAACATAAAACACATTAATAAAATTCAGTTTTTTCAAAATTTTCCTAACTTTTTGTTCTAGCCGTATATTATTTTTCATTTTTTCTGTACGCAGCTTGCTGCCCCGCGTCTAACGAGACCACTCGTGGCTCGCTAACGCCGATAATTAAAATAATACATACGATTTAAAGCTCAAATTTCATTAAAATCCTACAAAATAACGGTTTTGGCCCTAAAACTTAGTTTTCTTGACAGTAGCTCTAAAGTTTTTATACTCCCACAGCATCCTCTCGCCGGCCCGAATCTAGCGATACCATCCACGACCCGCTGGGACGTTGCTTTGGGGAGATATTAACTTTAAACAAAATTTTTAATATCGAACCGAGGTGTAATGGTCGATCGGATTTTGTATGAGCGTCACTAGTGATTTTCTCCAGTTTTCCTTGACCATAGGGGTGTAGTACCTTTTTGTTTGCAGCGCGGCGCCCCCGTATCAGCGACGTTCTATTTTCGGTATACTCCGGTAAAATTTTCGGAAAATATCTGCAAAAAACATAAAACACATTAATAAAATTCAGTTTTTTCAAAATTTTCCTAACTTTTTGTTCTAGCCGTATATTATTTTTCATTTTTTCTGTACGCAGCTTGCTGCCCCGCGTCTAACGAGACCACTCGTGGCTCGCTAACGCCGATAATTAAAATAATACATACGATTTAAAGCTCAAATTTCATTAAAATCCTACAAAATATCGGTTTTGGCCCTAAAACTTAGTTTTCTTGACAGTAGCTCTAAAGTTTTTATACTCCCACAGCATCCTCTCGCCGGCCCGAATCTAGCGATACCATCCACGACCCGCTGGGACGTTGCTTTGGGGAGATATTAACTTTAAACAAAATTTTTAATATCGAACCGAGGTGTAATGGTCGATCGGATTTTGTATGAGCGTCACTAGTGATTTTCTCCAGTTTTCCTTGACCATAGGGGTGTAGTACCTTTTTGTTTGCAGCGCGGCGCCCCCGTATCAGCGACGTTCTATTTTCGGTATACTCCGGTAAAATTTTCGGAAAATATCTGCAAAAAACATAAAACACATTAATAAAATTCAGTTTTTTCAAAATTTTCCTAACTTTTTGTTCTAGCCGTATATTATTTTTCATTTTTTCTGTACGCAGCTTGCTGCCCCGCGTCTAACGAGACCACTCGTGGCTCGCTAACGCCGATAATTAAAATAATACATACGATTTAAAGCTCAAATTTCATTAAAATCCTACAAAATAACGGTTTTGGCCCTAAAACTTAGTTTTCTTGACAGTAGCTCTAAAGTTTTTATACTCCCACAGCATCCTCTCGCCGGCCCGAATCTAGCGATACCATCCACGACCCGCTGGGACGTTGCTTTGGGGAGATATTAACTTTAAACAAAATTTTTAATATCGAACCGAGGTGTAATGGTCGATCGGATTTTGTATGAGCGTCACTAGTGATTTTCTCCAGTTTTCCTTGACCATAGGGGTGTAGTACCTTTTTGTTTGCAGCGCGGCGCCCCCGTATCAGCGACGTTCTATTTTCGGTATACTCCGGTAAAATTTTCGGAAAATATCTGCAAAAAACATAAAACACATTAATAAAATTCAGTTTTTTCAAAATTTTCCTAACTTTTTGTTCTAGCCGTATATTATTTTTCATTTTTTCTGTACGCAGCTTGCTGCCCCGCGTCTAACGAGACCACTCGTGGCTCGCTAACGCCGATAATTAAAATAATACATACGATTTAAAGCTCAAATTTCATTAAAATCCTACAAAATAACGGTTTTGGCCCTAAAACTTAGTTTTCTTGACAGTAGCTCTAAAGTTTTTATACTCCCACAGCATCCTCTCGCCGGCCCGAATCTAGCGATACCATCCACGACCCGCTGGGACGTTGCTTTGGGGAGATATTAACTTTAAACAAAATTTTTAATATCGAACCGAGGTGTAATGGTCGATCGGATTTTGTATGAGCGTCACTAGTGATTTTCTCCAGTTTTCCTTGACCATAGGGGTGTAGTACCTTTTTGTTTGCAGCGCGGCGCCCCCGTATCAGCGACGTTCTATTTTCGGTATACTCCGGTAAAATTTTCGGAAAATATCTGCAAAAAACATAAAACACATTAATAAAATTAAGTTTTTTCAAAATTTTCCTAACTTTTTGTTCTAGCCGTATATTATTTTTCATTTTTTCTGTACGCAGCTTGCTGCCCCGCGTCTAACGAGACCACTCGTGGCTCGCTAACGCCGATAATTAAAATAATACATACGATTTAAAGCTCAAATTTCATTAAAATCCTACAAAATAACGGTTTTGGCCCTAAAACTTAGTTTTCTTGACAGTAGCTCTAAAGTTTTTATACTCCCACAGCATCCTCTCGCCGGCCCGAATCTAGCGATACCATCCACGACCCGCTGGGACGTTGCTTTGGGGAGATATTAACTTTAAACAAAATTTTTAATATCGAACCGAGGTGTAATGGTCGATCGGATTTTGTATGAGCGTCACTAGTGATTTTCTCCAGTTTTCCTTGACCATAGGGGTGTAGTACCTTTTTGTTTGCAGCGCGGCGCCCCCGTATCAGCGACGTTCTATTTTCGGTATACTCCGGTAAAATTTTCGGAAAATATCTGCAAAAAACATAAAACACATTAATAAAATTCAGTTTTTTCAAAATTTTCCTAACTTTTTGTTCTAGCCGTATATTATTTTTCATTTTTTCTGTACGCAGCTTGCTGCCCCCGCGTCTAACGAGACCACTCGTGGCTCGCTAACGCCGATAATTAAAATAATACATACGATTTAAAGCTCAAATTTCATTAAAATCCTACAAAATAACGGTTTTGGCCCTAAAACTTAGTTTTCTTGACAGTAGCTCTAAAGTTTTTATACTCCCACAGCATCCTCTCGCCGGCCCGAATCTAGCGATACCATCCACGACCCGCTGGGACGTTGCTTTGGGGAGATATTAACTTTAAACAAAATTTTTAATATCGAACCGAGGTGTAATGGTCGATCGGATTTTGTATGAGCGTCACTAGTGATTTTCTCCAGTTTTCCTTGACCATAGGGGTGTAGTACCTTTTTGTTTGCAGCGCGGCGCCCCCGTATCAGCGACGTTCTATTTTCGGTATACTCCGGTAAAATTTTCGGAAAATATCTGCAAAAAACATAAAACACATTAATAAAATTCAGTTTTTTCAAAATTTTCCTAACTTTTTGTTCTAGCCGTATATTATTTTTCATTTTTTCTGTACGCAGCTTGCTGCCCCGCGTCTAACGAGACCACTCGTGGCTCGCTAACGCCGATAATTAAAATAATACATACGATTTAAAGCTCAAATTTCATTAAAATCCTACAAAATAACGGTTTTGGCCCTAAAACTTAGTTTTCTTGACAGTAGCTCTAAAGTTTTTATACTCCCACAGCATCCTCTCGCCGGCCCGAATCTAGCGATACCATCCACGACCCGCTGGGACGTTGCTTTGGGGAGATATTAACTTTAAACAAAATTTTTAATATCGAACCGAGGTGTAATGGTCGATCGGATTTTGTATGAGCGTCACTAGTGATTTTCTCCAGTTTTCCTTGACCATAGGGGTGTAGTACCTTTTTGTTTGCAGCGCGGCGCCCCCGTATCAGCGACGTTCTATTTTCGGTATACTCCGGTAAAATTTTCGGAAAATATCTGCAAAAAACATAAAACACATTAATAAAATTCAGTTTTTTCAAAATTTTCCTAACTTTTTGTTCTAGCCGTATATTATTTTTCATTTTTTCTGTACGCAGCTTGCTGCCCCGCGTCTAACGAGACCACTCGTGGCTCGCTAACGCCGATAATTAAAATAATACATACGATTTAAAGCTCAAATTTCATTAAAATCCTACAAAATAACGGTTTTGGCCCTAAAACTTAGTTTTCTTGACAGTAGCTCTAAAGTTTTTATACTCCCACAGCATCCTCTCGCCGGCCCGAATCTAGCGATACCATCCACGACCCGCTGGGACGTTGCTTTGGGGAGATATTAACTTTAAACAAAATTTTTAATATCGAACCGAGGTGTAATGGTCGATCGGATTTTGTATGAGCGTCACTAGTGATTTTCTCCAGTTTTCCTTGACCATAGGGGTGTAGTACCTTTTTGTTTGCAGCGCGGCGCCCCCGTATCAGCGACGTTCTATTTTCGGTATACTCCGGTAAAATTTTCGGAAAATATCTGCAAAAAACATAAAACACATTAATAAAATTCAGTTTTTTCAAAATTTTCCTAACTTTTTGTTCTAGCCGTATATTATTTTTCATTTTTTCTGTACGCAGCTTGCTGCCCCGCGTCTAACGAGACCACTCGTGGCTCGCTAACGCCGATAATTAAAATAATACATACGATTTAAAGCTCAAATTTCATTAAAATCCTACAAAATAACGGTTTTGGCCCTAAAACTTAGTTTTCTTGACAGTAGCTCTAAAGTTTTTATACTCCCACAGCATCCTCTCGCCGGCCCGAATCTAGCGATACCATCCACGACCCGCTGGGACGTTGCTTTGGGGAGATATTAACTTTAAACAAAATTTTTAATATCGAACCGAGGTGTAATGGTCGATCGGATTTTGTATGAGCGTCACTAGTGATTTTCTCCAGTTTTCCTTGACCATAGGGGTGTAGTACCTTTTTGTTTGCAGCGCGGCGCCCCCGTATCAGCGACGTTCTATTTTCGGTATACTCCGGTAAAATTTTCGGAAAATATCTGCAAAAAACATAAAACACATTAATAAAATTCAGTTTTTTCAAAATTTTCCTAACTTTTTGTTCTAGCCGTATATTATTTTTCATTTTTTCTGTACGCAGCTTGCTGCCCCGCGTCTAACGAGACCACTCGTGGCTCGCTAACGCCGATAATTAAAATAATACATACGATTTAAAGCTCAAATTTCATTAAAATCCTACAAAATAACGGTTTTGGCCCTAAAACTTAGTTTTCTTGACAGTAGCTCTAAAGTTTTTATACTCCCACAGCATCCTCTCGCCGGCCCGAATCTAGCGATACCATCCACGACCCGCTGGGACGTTGCTTTGGGGAGATATTAACTTTAAACAAAATTTTTAATATCGAACCGAGGTGTAATGGTCGATCGGATTTTGTATGAGCGTCACTAGTGATTTTCTCCAGTTTTCCTTGACCATAGGGGTGTAGTACCTTTTTGTTTGCAGCGCGGCGCCCCCGTATCAGCGACGTTCTATTTTCGGTATACTCCGGTAAAATTTTCGGAAAATATCTGCAAAAAACATAAAACACATTAATAAAATTCAGTTTTTTCAAAATTTTCCTAACTTTTTGTTCTAGCCGTATATTATTTTTCATTTTTTCTGTACGCAGCTTGCTGCCCCGCGTCTAACGAGACCACTCGTGGCTCGCTAACGCCGATAATTAAAATAATACATACGATTTAAAGCTCAAATTTCATTAAAATCCTACAAAATATCGGTTTTGGCCCTAAAACTTAGTTTTCTTGACAGTAGCTCTAAAGTTTTTATACTCCCACAGCATCCTCTCGCCGGCCCGAATCTAGCGATACCATCCACGACCCGCTGGGACGTTGCTTTGGGGAGATATTAACTTTAAACAAAATTTTTAATATCGAACCGAGGTGTAATGGTCGATCGGATTTTGTATGAGCGTCACTAGTGATTTTCTCCAGTTTTCCTTGACCATAGGGGTGTAGTACCTTTTTGTTTGCAGCGCGGCGCCCCCGTATCAGCGACGTTCTATTTTCGGTATACTCCGGTAAAATTTTCGGAAAATATCTGCAAAAAACATAAAACACATTAATAAAATTCAGTTTTTTCAAAATTTTCCTAACTTTTTGTTCTAGCCGTATATTATTTTTCATTTTTTCTGTACGCAGCTTGCTGCCCCGCGTCTAACGAGACCACTCGTGGCTCGCTAACGCCGATAATTAAAATAATACATACGATTTAAAGCTCAAATTTCATTAAAATCCTACAAAATAACGGTTTTGGCCCTAAAACTTAGTTTTCTTGACAGTAGCTCTAAAGTTTTTATACTCCCACAGCATCCTCTCGCCGGCCCGAATCTAGCGATACCATCCACGACCCGCTGGGACGTTGCTTTGGGGAGATATTAACTTTAAACAAAATTTTTAATATCGAACCGAGGTGTAATGGTCGATCGGATTTTGTATGAGCGTCACTAGTGATTTTCTCCAGTTTTCCTTGACCATAGGGGTGTAGTACCTTTTTGTTTGCAGCGCGGCGCCCCCGTATCAGCGACGTTCTATTTTCGGTATACTCCGGTAAAATTTTCGGAAAATATCTGCAAAAAACATAAAACACATTAATAAAATTCAGTTTTTTCAAAATTTTCCTAACTTTTTGTTCTAGCCGTATATTATTTTTCATTTTTTCTGTACGCAGCTTGCTGCCCCGCGTCTAACGAGACCACTCGTGGCTCGCTAACGCCGATAATTAAAATAATACATACGATTTAAAGCTCAAATTTCATTAAAATCCTACAAAATAACGGTTTTGGCCCTAAAACTTAGTTTTCTTGACAGTAGCTCTAAAGTTTTTATACTCCCACAGCATCCTCTCGCCGGCCCGAATCTAGCGATACCATCCACGACCCGCTGGGACGTTGCTTTGGGGAGATATTAACTTTAAACAAAATTTTTAATATCGAACCGAGGTGTAATGGTCGATCGGATTTTGTATGAGCGTCACTAGTGATTTTCTCCAGTTTTCCTTGACCATAGGGGTGTAGTACCTTTTTGTTTGCAGCGCGGCGCCCCCGTATCAGCGACGTTCTATTTTCGGTATACTCCGGTAAAATTTTCGGAAAATATCTGCAAAAAACATAAAACACATTAATAAAATTCAGTTTTTTCAAAATTTTCCTAACTTTTTGTTCTAGCCGTATATTATTTTTCATTTTTTCTGTACGCAGCTTGCTGCCCCGCGTCTAACGAGACCACTCGTGGCTCGCTAACGCCGATAATTAAAATAATACATACGATTTAAAGCTCAAATTTCATTAAAATCCTACAAAATAACGGTTTTGGCCCTAAAACTTAGTTTTCTTGACAGTAGCTCTAAAATTTTTATACTCCCACAGCATCCTCTCGCCGGCCCGAATCTAGCGATACCATCCACGACCCGCTGGGACGTTGCTTTGGGGAGATATTAACTTTAAACAAAATTTTTAATATCGAACCGAGGTGTAATGGTCGATCGGATTTTGTATGAGCGTCACTAGTGATTTTCTCCAGTTTTCCTTGACCATAGGGGTGTAGTACCTTTTTGTTTGCAGCGCGGCGCCCCCGTATCAGCGACGTTCTATTTTCGGTATACTCCGGTAAAATTTTCGGAAAATATCTGCAAAAAACATAAAACACATTAATAAAATTCAGTTTTTTCAAAATTTTCCTAACTTTTTGTTCTAGCCGTATATTATTTTTCATTTTTTCTGTACGCAGCTTGCTGCCCCGCGTCTAACGAGACCACTCGTGGCTCGCTAACGCCGATAATTAAAATAATACATACGATTTAAAGCTCAAATTTCATTAAAATCCTACAAAATATCGGTTTTGGCCCTAAAACTTAGTTTTCTTGACAGTAGCTCTAAAGTTTTTATACTCCCACAGCATCCTCTCGCCGGCCCGAATCTAGCGATACCATCCACGACCCGCTGGGACGTTGCTTTGGGGAGATATTAACTTTAAACAAAATTTTTAATATCGAACCGAGGTGTAATGGTCGATCGGATTTTGTATGAGCGTCACTAGTGATTTTCTCCAGTTTTCCTTGACCATAGGGGTGTAGTACCTTTTTGTTTGCAGCGCGGCGCCCCCGTATCAGCGACGTTCTATTTTCGGTATACTCCGGTAAAATTTTCGGAAAATATCTGCAAAAAACATAAAACACATTAATAAAATTCAGTTTTTTCAAAATTTTCCTAACTTTTTGTTCTAGCCGTATATTATTTTTCATTTTTTCTGTACGCAGCTTGCTGCCCCGCGTCTAACGAGACCACTCGTGGCTCGCTAACGCCGATAATTAAAATAATACATACGATTTAAAGCTCAAATTTCATTAAAATCCTACAAAATAACGGTTTTGGCCCTAAAACTTAGTTTTCTTGACAGTAGCTCTAAAGTTTTTATACTCCCACAGCATCCTCTCGCCGGCCCGAATCTAGCGATACCATCCACGACCCGCTGGGACGTTGCTTTGGGGAGATATTAACTTTAAACAAAATTTTTAATATCGAACCGAGGTGTAATGGTCGATCGGATTTTGTATGAGCGTCACTAGTGATTTTCTCCAGTTTTCCTTGACCATAGGGGTGTAGTACCTTTTTGTTTGCAGCGCGGCGCCCCCGTATCAGCGACGTTCTATTTTCGGTATACTCCGGTACAATTTTCGGAAAATATCTGCAAAAAACATAAAACACATTAATAAAATTCAGTTTTTTCAAAATTTTCCTAACTTTTTGTTCTAGCCGTATATTATTTTTCATTTTTTCTGTACGCAGCTTGCTGCCCCGCGTCTAACGAGACCACTCGTGGCTCGCTAACGACGATAATTAAAATAATACATACGATTTAAAGCTCAAATTTCATTAAAATCCTACAAAATAACGGTTTTGGCCCTAAAACTTAGTTTTCTTGACAGTAGCTCTAAAGTTTTTATACTCCCACAGCATCCTCTCGCCGGCCCGAATCTAGCGATACCATCCACGACCCGCTGGGACGTTGCTTTGGGGAGATATTAACTTTAAACAAAATTTTTAATATCGAACCGAGGTGTAATGGTCGATCGGATTTTGTATGAGCGTCACTAGTGATTTTCTCCAGTTTTCCTTGACCATAGGGGTGTAGTACCTTTTTGTTTGCAGCGCGGCGCCCCCGTATCAGCGACGTTCTATTTTCGGTATACTCCGGTAAAATTTTCGGAAAATATCTGCAAAAAACATAAAACACATTAATAAAATTCAGTTTTTTCAAAATTTTCCTAACTTTTTGTTCTAGCCGTATATTATTTTTCATTTTTTCTGTACGCAGCTTGCTGCCCCGCGTCTAACGAGACCACTCGTGGCTCGCTAACGCCGATAATTAAAATAATACATACGATTTAAAGCTCAAATTTCATTAAAATCCTACAAAATAACGGTTTTGGCCCTAAAACTTAGTTTTCTTGACAGTAGCTCTAAAGTTTTTATACTCCCACAGCATCCTCTCGCCGGCCCGAATCTAGCGATACCATCCACGACCCGCTGGGACGTTGCTTTGGGGAGATATTAACTTTAAACAAAATTTTTAATATCGAACCGAGGTGTAATGGTCGATCGGATTTTGTATGAGCGTCACTAGTGATTTTCTCCAGTTTTCCTTGACCATAGGGGTGTAGTACCTTTTTGTTTGCAGCGCGGCGCCCCCGTATCAGCGACGTTCTATTTTCGGTATACTCCGGTAAAATTTTCGGAAAATATCTGCAAAAAACATAAAACACATTAATAAAATTCAGTTTTTTCAAAATTTTCCTAACTTTTTGTTCTAGCCGTATATTATTTTTCATTTTTTCTGTACGCAGCTTGCTGCCCCGCGTCTAACGAGACCACTCGTGGCTCGCTAACGCCGATAATTAAAATAATACATACGATTTAAAGCTCAAATTTCATTAAAATCCTACAAAATAACGGTTTTGGCCCTAAAACTTAGTTTTCTTGACAGTAGCTCTAAAGTTTTTATACTCCCACAGCATCCTCTCGCCGGCCCGAATCTAGCGATACCATCCACGACCCGCTGGGACGTTGCTTTGGGGAGATATTAACTTTAAACAAAATTTTTAATATCGAACCGAGGTGTAATGGTCGATCGGATTTTGTATGAGCGTCACTAGTGATTTTCTCCAGTTTTCCTTGACCATAGGGGTGTAGTACCTTTTTGTTTGCAGCGCGGCGCCCCCGTATCAGCGACGTTCTATTTTCGGTATACTCCGGTAAAATTTTCGGAAAATATCTGCAAAAAACATAAAACACATTAATAAAATTCAGTTTTTTCAAAATTTTCCTAACTTTTTGTTCTAGCCGTATATTATTTTTCATTTTTTCTGTACGCAGCTTGCTGCCCCGCGTCTAACGAGACCACTCGTGGCTCGCTAACGCCGATAATTAAAATAATACATACGATTTAAAGCTCAAATTTCATTAAAATCCTACAAAATAACGGTTTTGGCCCTAAAACTTAGTTTTCTTGACAGTAGCTCTAAAGTTTTTATACTCCCACAGCATCCTCTCGCCGGCCCGAATCTAGCGATACCATCCACGACCCGCTGGGACGTTGCTTTGGGGAGATATTAACTTTAAACAAAATTTTTAATATCGAACCGAGGTGTAATGGTCGATCGGATTTTGTATGAGCGTCACTAGTGATTTTCTCCAGTTTTCCTTGACCATAGGGGTGTAGTACCTTTTTGTTTGCAGCGCGGCGCCCCCGTATCAGCGACGTTCTATTTTCGGTATACTCCGGTAAAATTTTCGGAAAATATCTGCAAAAAACATAAAACACATTAATAAAATTCAGTTTTTTCAAAATTTTCCTAACTTTTTGTTCTAGCCGTATATTATTTTTCATTTTTTCTGTACGCAGCTTGCTGCCCCGCGTCTAACGAGACCACTCGTGGCTCGCTAACGCCGATAATTAAAATAATACATACGATTTAAAGCTCAAATTTCATTAAAATCCTACAAAATATCGGTTTTGGCCCTAAAACTTAGTTTTCTTGACAGTAGCTCTAAAGTTTTTATACTCCCACAGCATCCTCTCGCCGGCCCGAATCTAGCGATACCATCCACGACCCGCTGGGACGTTGCTTTGGGGAGATATTAACTTTAAACAAAATTTTTAATATCGAACCGAGGTGTAATGGTCGATCGGATTTTGTATGAGCGTCACTAGTGATTTTCTCCAGTTTTCCTTGACCATAGGGGTGTAGTACCTTTTTGTTTGCAGCGCGGCGCCCCCGTATCAGCGACGTTCTATTTTCGGTATACTCCGGTAAAATTTTCGGAAAATATCTGCAAAAAACATAAAACACATTAATAAAATTCAGTTTTTTCAAAATTTTCCTAACTTTTTGTTCTAGCCGTATATTATTTTTCATTTTTTCTGTACGCAGCTTGCTGCCCCGCGTCTAACGAGACCACTCGTGGCTCGCTAACGCCGATAATTAAAATAATACATACGATTTAAAGCTCAAATTTCATTAAAATCCTACAAAATAACGGTTTTGGCCCTAAAACTTAGTTTTCTTGACAGTAGCTCTAAAGTTTTTATACTCCCACAGCATCCTCTCGCCGGCCCGAATCTAGCGATACCATCCACGACCCGCTGGGACGTTGCTTTGGGGAGATATTAACTTTAAACAAAATTTTTAATATCGAACCGAGGTGTAATGGTCGATCGGATTTTGTATGAGCGTCACTAGTGATTTTCTCCAGTTTTCCTTGACCATAGGGGTGTAGTACCTTTTTGTTTGCAGCGCGGCGCCCCCGTATCAGCGACGTTCTATTTTCGGTATACTCCGGTAAAATTTTCGGAAAATATCTGCAAAAAACATAAAACACATTAATAAAATTCAGTTTTTTCAAAATTTTCCTAACTTTTTGTTCTAGCCGTATATTATTTTTCATTTTTTCTGTACGCAGCTTGCTGCCCCGCGTCTAACGAGACCACTCGTGGCTCGCTAACGCCGATAATTAAAATAATACATACGATTTAAAGCTCAAATTTCATTAAAATCCTACAAAATAACGGTTTTGGCCCTAAAACTTAGTTTTCTTGACAGTAGCTCTAAAGTTTTTATACTCCCACAGCATCCTCTCGCCGGCCCGAATCTAGCGATACCATCCACGACCCGCTGGGACGTTGCTTTGGGGAGATATTAACTTTAAACAAAATTTTTAATATCGAACCGAGGTGTAATGGTCGATCGGATTTTGTATGAGCGTCACTAGTGATTTTCTCCAGTTTTCCTTGACCATAGGGGTGTAGTACCTTTTTGTTTGCAGCGCGGCGCCCCCGTATCAGCGACGTTCTATTTTCGGTATACTCCGGTAAAATTTTCGGAAAATATCTGCAAAAAACATAAAACACATTAATAAAATTCAGTTTTTTCAAAATTTTCCTAACTTTTTGTTCTAGCCGTATATTATTTTTCATTTTTTCTGTACGCAGCTTGCTGCCCCGCGTCTAACGAGACCACTCGTGGCTCGCTAACGCCGATAATTAAAATAATACATACGATTTAAAGCTCAAATTTCATTAAAATCCTACAAAATAACGGTTTTGGCCCTAAAACTTAGTTTTCTTGACAGTAGCTCTAAAGTTTTTATACTCCCACAGCATCCTCTCGCCGGCCCGAATCTAGCGATACCATCCACGACCCGCTGGGACGTTGCTTTGGGGAGATATTAACTTTAAACAAAATTTTTAATATCGAACCGAGGTGTAATGGTCGATCGGATTTTGTATGAGCGTCACTAGTGATTTTCTCCAGTTTTCCTTGACCATAGGGGTGTAGTACCTTTTTGTTTGCAGCGCGGCGCCCCCGTATCAGCGACGTTCTATTTTCGGTATACTCCGGTAAAATTTTCGGAAAATATCTGCAAAAAACATAAAACACATTAATAAAATTCAGTTTTTTCAAAATTTTCCTAACTTTTTGTTCTAGCCGTATATTATTTTTCATTTTTTCTGTACGCAGCTTGCTGCCCCGCGTCTAACGAGACCACTCGTGGCTCGCTAACGCCGATAATTAAAATAATACATACGATTTAAAGCTCAAATTTCATTAAAATCCTACAAAATATCGGTTTTGGCCCTAAAACTTAGTTTTCTTGACAGTAGCTCTAAAGTTTTTATACTCCCACAGCATCCTCTCGCCGGCCCGAATCTAGCGATACCATCCACGACCCGCTGGGACGTTGCTTTGGGGAGATATTAACTTTAAACAAAATTTTTAATATCGAACCGAGGTGTAATGGTCGATCGGATTTTGTATGAGCGTCACTAGTGATTTTCTCCAGTTTTCCTTGACCATAGGGGTGTAGTACCTTTTTGTTTGCAGCGCGGCGCCCCCGTATCAGCGACGTTCTATTTTCGGTATACTCCGGTAAAATTTTCGGAAAATATCTGCAAAAAACATAAAACACATTAATAAAATTCAGTTTTTTCAAAATTTTCCTAACTTTTTGTTCTAGCCGTATATTATTTTTCATTTTTTCTGTACGCAGCTTGCTGCCCCGCGTCTAACGAGACCACTCGTGGCTCGCTAACGCCGATAATTAAAATAATACATACGATTTAAAGCTCAAATTTCATTAAAATCCTACAAAATAACGGTTTTGGCCCTAAAACTTAGTTTTCTTGACAGTAGCTCTAAAGTTTTTATACTCCCACAGCATCCTCTCGCCGGCCCGAATCTAGCGATACCATCCACGACCCGCTGGGACGTTGCTTTGGGGAGATATTAACTTTAAACAAAATTTTTAATATCGAACCGAGGTGTAATGGTCGATCGGATTTTGTATGAGCGTCACTAGTGATTTTCTCCAGTTTTCCTTGACCATAGGGGTGTAGTACCTTTTTGTTTGCAGCGCGGCGCCCCCGTATCAGCGACGTTCTATTTTCGGTATACTCCGGTAAAATTTTCGGAAAATATCTGCAAAAAACATAAAACACATTAATAAAATTCAGTTTTTTCAAAATTTTCCTAACTTTTTGTTCTAGCCGTATATTATTTTTCATTTTTTCTGTACGCAGCTTGCTGCCCCGCGTCTAACGAGACCACTCGTGGCTCGCTAACGCCGATAATTAAAATAATACATACGATTTAAAGCTCAAATTTCATTAAAATCCTACAAAATAACGGTTTTGGCCCTAAAACTTAGTTTTCTTGACAGTAGCTCTAAAGTTTTTATACTCCCACAGCATCCTCTCGCCGGCCCGAATCTAGCGATACCATCCACGACCCGCTGGGACGTTGCTTTGGGGAGATATTAACTTTAAACAAAATTTTTAATATCGAACCGAGGTGTAATGGTCGATCGGATTTTGTATGAGCGTCACTAGTGATTTTCTCCAGTTTTCCTTGACCATAGGGGTGTAGTACCTTTTTGTTTGCAGCGCGGCGCCCCCGTATCAGCGACGTTCTATTTTCGGTATACTCCGGTAAAATTTTCGGAAAATATCTGCAAAAAACATAAAACACATTAATAAAATTCAGTTTTTTCAAAATTTTCCTAACTTTTTGTTCTAGCCGTATATTATTTTTCATTTTTTCTGTACGCAGCTTGCTGCCCCGCGTCTAACGAGACCACTCGTGGCTCGCTAACGCCGATAATTAAAATAATACATACGATTTAAAGCTCAAATTTCATTAAAATCCTACAAAATAACGGTTTTGGCCCTAAAACTTAGTTTTCTTGACAGTAGCTCTAAAGTTTTTATACTCCCACAGCATCCTCTCGCCGGCCCGAATCTAGCGATACCATCCACGACCCGCTGGGACGTTGCTTTGGGGAGATATTAACTTTAAACAAAATTTTTAATATCGAACCGAGGTGTAATGGTCGATCGGATTTTGTATGAGCGTCACTAGTGATTTTCTCCAGTTTTCCTTGACCATAGGGGTGTAGTACCTTTTTGTTTGCAGCGCGGCGCCCCCGTATCAGCGACGTTCTATTTTCGGTATACTCCGGTAAAATTTTCGGAAAATATCTGCAAAAAACATAAAACACATTAATAAAATTCAGTTTTTTCAAAATTTTCCTAACTTTTTGTTCTAGCCGTATATTATTTTTCATTTTTTCTGTACGCAGCTTGCTGCCCCCGCGTCTAACGAGACCACTCGTGGCTCGCTAACGCCGATAATTAAAATAATACATACGATTTAAAGCTCAAATTTCATTAAAATCCTACAAAATATCGGTTTTGGCCCTAAAACTTAGTTTTCTTGACAGTAGCTCTAAAGTTTTTATACTCCCACAGCATCCTCTCGCCGGCCCGAATCTAGCGATACCATCCACGACCCGCTGGGACGTTGCTTTGGGGAGATATTAACTTTAAACAAAATTTTTAATATCGAACCGAGGTGTAATGGTCGATCGGATTTTGTATGAGCGTCACTAGTGATTTTCTCCAGTTTTCCTTGACCATAGGGGTGTAGTACCTTTTTGTTTGCAGCGCGGCGCCCCCGTATCAGCGACGTTCTATTTTCGGTATACTCCGGTAAAATTTTCGGAAAATATCTGCAAAAAACATAAAACACATTAATAAAATTCAGTTTTTTCAAAATTTTCCTAACTTTTTGTTCTAGCCGTATATTATTTTTCATTTTTTCTGTACGCAGCTTGCTGCCCCGCGTCTAACGAGACCACTCGTGGCTCGCTAACGCCGATAATTAAAATAATACATACGATTTAAAGCTCAAATTTCATTAAAATCCTACAAAATAACGGTTTTGGCCCTAAAACTTAGTTTTCTTGACAGTAGCTCTAAAGTTTTTATACTCCCACAGCATCCTCTCGCCGGCCCGAATCTAGCGATACCATCCACGACCCGCTGGGACGTTGCTTTGGGGAGATATTAACTTTAAACAAAATTTTTAATATCGAACCGAGGTGTAATGGTCGATCGGATTTTGTATGAGCGTCACTAGTGATTTTCTCCAGTTTTCCTTGACCATAGGGGTGTAGTACCTTTTTGTTTGCAGCGCGGCGCCCCCGTATCAGCGACGTTCTATTTTCGGTATACTCCGGTAAAATTTTCGGAAAATATCTGCAAAAAACATAAAACACATTAATAAAATTCAGTTTTTTCAAAATTTTCCTAACTTTTTGTTCTAGCCGTATATTATTTTTCATTTTTTCTGTACGCAGCTTGCTGCCCCGCGTCTAACGAGACCACTCGTGGCTCGCTAACGCCGATAATTAAAATAATACATACGATTTAAAGCTCAAATTTCATTAAAATCCTACAAAATAACGGTTTTGGCCCTAAAACTTAGTTTTCTTGACAGTAGCTCTAAAGTTTTTATACTCCCACAGCATCCTCTCGCCGGCCCGAATCTAGCGATACCATCCACGACCCGCTGGGACGTTGCTTTGGGGAGATATTAACTTTAAACAAAATTTTTAATATCGAACCGAGGTGTAATGGTCGATCGGATTTTGTATGAGCGTCACTAGTGATTTTCTCCAGTTTTCCTTGACCATAGGGGTGTAGTACCTTTTTGTTTGCAGCGCGGCGCCCCCGTATCAGCGACGTTCTATTTTCGGTATACTCCGGTAAAATTTTCGGAAAATATCTGCAAAAAACATAAAACACATTAATAAAATTCAGTTTTTTCAAAATTTTCCTAACTTTTTGTTCTAGCCGTATATTATTTTTCATTTTTTCTGTACGCAGCTTGCTGCCCCGCGTCTAACGAGACCACTCGTGGCTCGCTAACGCCGATAATTAAAATAATACATACGATTTAAAGCTCAAATTTCATTAAAATCCTACAAAATAACGGTTTTGGCCCTAAAACTTAGTTTTCTTGACAGTAGCTCTAAAGTTTTTATACTCCCACAGCATCCTCTCGCCGGCCCGAATCTAGCGATACCATCCACGACCCGCTGGGACGTTGCTTTGGGGAGATATTAACTTTAAACAAAATTTTTAATATCGAACCGAGGTGTAATGGTCGATCGGATTTTGTATGAGCGTCACTAGTGATTTTCTCCAGTTTTCCTTGACCATAGGGGTGTAGTACCTTTTTGTTTGCAGCGCGGCGCCCCCGTATCAGCGACGTTCTATTTTCGGTATACTCCGGTAAAATTTTCGGAAAATATCTGCAAAAAACATAAAACACATTAATAAAATTCAGTTTTTTCAAAATTTTCCTAACTTTTTGTTCTAGCCGTATATTATTTTTCATTTTTTCTGTACGCAGCTTGCTGCCCCGCGTCTAACGAGACCACTCGTGGCTCGCTAACGCCGATAATTAAAATAATACATACGATTTAAAGCTCAAATTTCATTAAAATCCTACAAAATAACGGTTTTGGCCCTAAAACTTAGTTTTCTTGACAGTAGCTCTAAAGTTTTTATACTCCCACAGCATCCTCTCGCCGGCCCGAATCTAGCGATACCATCCACGACCCGCTGGGACGTTGCTTTGGGGAGATATTAACTTTAAACAAAATTTTTAATATCGAACCGAGGTGTAATGGTCGATCGGATTTTGTATGAGCGTCACTAGTGATTTTCTCCAGTTTTCCTTGACCATAGGGGTGTAGTACCTTTTTGTTTGCAGCGCGGCGCCCCCGTATCAGCGACGTTCTATTTTCGGTATACTCCGGTAAAATTTTCGGAAAATATCTGCAAAAAACATAAAACACATTAATAAAATTCAGTTTTTTCAAAATTTTCCTAACTTTTTGTTCTAGCCGTATATTATTTTTCATTTTTTCTGTACGCAGCTTGCTGCCCCGCGTCTAACGAGACCACTCGTGGCTCGCTAACGCCGATAATTAAAATAATACATACGATTTAAAGCTCAAATTTCATTAAAATCCTACAAAATAACGGTTTTGGCCCTAAAACTTAGTTTTCTTGACAGTAGCTCTAAAGTTTTTATACTCCCACAGCATCCTCTCGCCGGCCCGAATCTAGCGATACCATCCACGACCCGCTGGGACGTTGCTTTGGGGAGATATTAACTTTAAACAAAATTTTTAATATCGAACCGAGGTGTAATGGTCGATCGGATTTTGTATGAGCGTCACTAGTGATTTTCTCCAGTTTTCCTTGACCATAGGGGTGTAGTACCTTTTTGTTTGCAGCGCGGCGCCCCCGTATCAGCGACGTTCTATTTTCGGTATACTCCGGTAAAATTTTCGGAAAATATCTGCAAAAAACATAAAACACATTAATAAAATTCAGTTTTTTCAAAATTTTCCTAACTTTTTGTTCTAGCCGTATATTATTTTTCATTTTTTCTGTACGCAGCTTGCTGCCCCGCGTCTAACGAGACCACTCGTGGCTCGCTAACGCCGATAATTAAAATAATACATACGATTTAAAGCTCAAATTTCATTAAAATCCTACAAAATATCGGTTTTGGCCCTAAAACTTAGTTTTCTTGACAGTAGCTCTAAAGTTTTTATACTCCCACAGCATCCTCTCGCCGGCCCGAATCTAGCGATACCATCCACGACCCGCTGGGACGTTGCTTTGGGGAGATATTAACTTTAAACAAAATTTTTAATATCGAACCGAGGTGTAATGGTCGATCGGATTTTGTATGAGCGTCACTAGTGATTTTCTCCAGTTTTCCTTGACCATAGGGGTGTAGTACCTTTTTGTTTGCAGCGCGGCGCCCCCGTATCAGCGACGTTCTATTTTCGGTATACTCCGGTAAAATTTTCGGAAAATATCTGCAAAAAACATAAAACACATTAATAAAATTCAGTTTTTTCAAAATTTTCCTAACTTTTTGTTCTAGCCGTATATTATTTTTCATTTTTTCTGTACGCAGCTTGCTGCCCCGCGTCTAACGAGACCACTCGTGGCTCGCTAACGCCGATAATTAAAATAATACATACGATTTAAAGCTCAAATTTCATTAAAATCCTACAAAATAACGGTTTTGGCCCTAAAACTTAGTTTTCTTGACAGTAGCTCTAAAGTTTTTATACTCCCACAGCATCCTCTCGCCGGCCCGAATCTAGCGATACCATCCACGACCCGCTGGGACGTTGCTTTGGGGAGATATTAACTTTAAACAAAATTTTTAATATCGAACCGAGGTGTAATGGTCGATCGGATTTTGTATGAGCGTCACTAGTGATTTTCTCCAGTTTTCCTTGACCATAGGGGTGTAGTACCTTTTTGTTTGCAGCGCGGCGCCCCCGTATCAGCGACGTTCTATTTTCGGTATACTCCGGTAAAATTTTCGGAAAATATCTGCAAAAAACATAAAACACATTAATAAAATTCAGTTTTTTCAAAATTTTCCTAACTTTTTGTTCTAGCCGTATATTATTTTTCATTTTTTCTGTACGCAGCTTGCTGCCCCGCGTCTAACGAGACCACTCGTGGCTCGCTAACGCCGATAATTAAAATAATACATACGATTTAAAGCTCAAATTTCATTAAAATCCTACAAAATATCGGTTTTGGCCCTAAAACTTAGTTTTCTTGACAGTAGCTCTAAAGTTTTTATACTCCCACAGCATCCTCTCGCCGGCCCGAATCTAGCGATACCATCCACGACCCGCTGGGACGTTGCTTTGGGGAGATATTAACTTTAAACAAAATTTTTAATATCGAACCGAGGTGTAATGGTCGATCGGATTTTGTATGAGCGTCACTAGTGATTTTCTCCAGTTTTCCTTGACCATAGGGGTGTAGTACCTTTTTGTTTGCAGCGCGGCGCCCCCGTATCAGCGACGTTCTATTTTCGGTATACTCCGGTAAAATTTTCGGAAAATATCTGCAAAAAACATAAAACACATTAATAAAATTCAGTTTTTTCAAAATTTTCCTAACTTTTTGTTCTAGCCGTATATTATTTTTCATTTTTTCTGTACGCAGCTTGCTGCCCCGCGTCTAACGAGACCACTCGTGGCTCGCTAACGCCGATAATTAAAATAATACATACGATTTAAAGCTCAAATTTCATTAAAATCCTACAAAATAACGGTTTTGGCCCTAAAACTTAGTTTTCTTGACAGTAGCTCTAAAGTTTTTATACTCCCACAGCATCCTCTCGCCGGCCCGAATCTAGCGATACCATCCACGACCCGCTGGGACGTTGCTTTGGGGAGATATTAACTTTAAACAAAATTTTTAATATCGAACCGAGGTGTAATGGTCGATCGGATTTTGTATGAGCGTCACTAGTGATTTTCTCCAGTTTTCCTTGACCATAGGGGTGTAGTACCTTTTTGTTTGCAGCGCGGCGCCCCCGTATCAGCGACGTTCTATTTTCGGTATACTCCGGTAAAATTTTCGGAAAATATCTGCAAAAAACATAAAACACATTAATAAAATTCAGTTTTTTCAAAATTTTCCTAACTTTTTGTTCTAGCCGTATATTATTTTTCATTTTTTCTGTACGCAGCTTGCTGCCCCGCGTCTAACGAGACCACTCGTGGCTCGCTAACGCCGATAATTAAAATAATACATACGATTTAAAGCTCAAATTTCATTAAAATCCTACAAAATAACGGTTTTGGCCCTAAAACTTAGTTTTCTTGACAGTAGCTCTAAAGTTTTTATACTCCCACAGCATCCTCTCGCCGGCCCGAATCTAGCGATACCATCCACGACCCGCTGGGACGTTGCTTTGGGGAGATATTAACTTTAAACAAAATTTTTAATATCGAACCGAGGTGTAATGGTCGATCGGATTTTGTATGAGCGTCACTAGTGATTTTCTCCAGTTTTCCTTGACCATAGGGGTGTAGTACCTTTTTGTTTGCAGCGCGGCGCCCCCGTATCAGCGACGTTCTATTTTCGGTATACTCCGGTAAAATTTTCGGAAAATATCTGCAAAAAACATAAAACACATTAATAAAATTCAGTTTTTTCAAAATTTTCCTAACTTTTTGTTCTAGCCGTATATTATTTTTCATTTTTTCTGTACGCAGCTTGCTGCCCCGCGTCTAACGAGACCACTCGTGGCTCGCTAACGCCGATAATTAAAATAATACATACGATTTAAAGCTCAAATTTCATTAAAATCCTACAAAATAACGGTTTTGGCCCTAAAACTTAGTTTTCTTGACAGTAGCTCTAAAGTTTTTATACTCCCACAGCATCCTCTCGCCGGCCCGAATCTAGCGATACCATCCACGACCCGCTGGGACGTTGCTTTGGGGAGATATTAACTTTAAACAAAATTTTTAATATCGAACCGAGGTGTAATGGTCGATCGGATTTTGTATGAGCGTCACTAGTGATTTTCTCCAGTTTTCCTTGACCATAGGGGTGTAGTACCTTTTTGTTTGCAGCGCGGCGCCCCCGTATCAGCGACGTTCTATTTTCGGTATACTCCGGTAAAATTTTCGGAAAATATCTGCAAAAAACATAAAACACATTAATAAAATTCAGTTTTTTCAAAATTTTCCTAACTTTTTGTTCTAGCCGTATATTATTTTTCATTTTTTCTGTACGCAGCTTGCTGCCCCGCGTCTAACGAGACCACTCGTGGCTCGCTAACGACGATAATTAAAAAAAAAAGCCCACCCAAATCCCACCCTTTGTGTATGCTATATAGGGAGAAGGACAACGTGGGAGGCAAAGTGGTAAAATATTTTTATTGCGCCATCGAGTCCGCCTGACCGTCTGGACCCTATATATACCCTTGAAGGCATATTCTCTACTCTCTTTTATCTTCTTCTTCGACATCTGACGTTGTACTATACAACTAAAACTGCTCTACTGGAGCAAAATTTGCTGGACAACTAAAATTGTGTCTCTCTTCGACGCTGCTGTTTTGCAGTAACGAATTATATTTACATTTTTTACAACTTTTACAAACTTATTTACTTTACTTACCTTTTTGACCGGGTTTATTGACCCACACCTCTGACCAAGCCAAAATGTTTAAAACCCCACCCACGAAAAGCCCTGCAACTCCTCAGAAAATAGACTTGGAGATCTCAAGGTCCCCAAAAGAGACACATCAAGCAGGCCCTTCAAACGTGAGGAGAAGTATAGGCAAGTGGGAGAGCGGTAGAGCGGAAACACTGTCTCAAACGTTCAGACTGCCAAATTCCCCTCCAAGCCATTCACCGACCGCAGCGCCAACAACCGCGCCAACTGT
The DNA here is from genome assembly GCA_927399475.2 of Acleris emargana. NCBI lineage: Eukaryota > Metazoa > Arthropoda > Insecta > Lepidoptera > Tortricidae > Acleris > Acleris emargana. Next base: position 24,597,491 of record OV656838.1, on the reverse strand, counting down.
TGCACCTGCAAAAATAAAAATAATGATTAATCCTAATCCCAATCCCAACCCCAACCCAAATCCCAAACCCAGCCCTAAACCAAATCCCAAACTTAACACAAACCCGCCGCCCGCAGCGAACTCTCCGAAACCTGTCAAAACAACTCTACAGCCAGGGCGAGTAGCCGAGGCCAGAGCATGCCTAAATAAGGCAAAGCTCCACCTCGGTAACTCAAGGAACCTTAGGACAGACATCAAGCTAGAAGTCACACAGGCAATCGAGAGATTGTACCAACTGGTCAAAGAAGCGGAAGGGGTAAAGAAGATGGACAGGACGGAAAAATCAACGGAGAACGAGACAACTCTACCTCTACTTGACATGACACAGGGAAGCCTTGACTTAAAAAAGTCAATGGAAGAACACGCCAAGCTCCTGAGAGATAACAGCGAAAGGATAAATAAGCTGCAAGAGTCCATAGACAAGCAACAGGAGGCAATGGCGCGAATGACATACGCCAGTGTAGCTGCGGTTCAGCCCCAAAGACAACCTCGGGACCAGACCGCGCTACACTCGGTAATAATATCATCTAAAGACGAGACCGAAACCGGAGAAGAAGTCATCTCGCATATAAGGAAAGCCGTGAATGCAACCGACGGCTGGATCACAGTCGACCGGATAAGGAAAGCCAAAGATAGGAAGATAATAGTGGGATGCAAAACTCTGGAGGGCAGAACCAGGATACAGGATCGACTGAAAAGTGTGGGAGGGCACCTGACAGTGGAGGAGATCCAGAACCAAGATCCAATGCTTGTACTCAAAGACGTACTGAACTGCAACACCGATGAAGACATCATCAGAGCTCTGAGAAATCAGAACAAAGAGGTGTTCCGCGGATTGGAAAGTCAGGAAGACAGGATAGAGATGAGATATAGAAAGAAGACGAGAAACCCCCACACTTCCCACGTAGTAATAAGGGTATCACCCCGCATATGGAACCGCATATTAGAGCAGGAAGCGGTCCATATAGATATCCAAAGGATAAAAGTGGCTGACCAATCCCCGTTGGTGCAATGCTCGATGTGCCTAGGATACGGCCATGGCAGACGTTTCTGCAAGGAAACAATCGCGAAGTGCAGCCACTGCGGGGGCCCTCACATGAAGACAGAGTGTGCCGACTGGCTCGCTGGAGTAAACCCATCGTGTTGCAACTGCAGGCACGCCAAGCTGGACATGACGGAACACAATGCGTTCAGTTCAGAATGTGCCATACGGAAGAAATGGGAGGCTCTAGCTAGAGCAAAAGTAGCATATTGCTAAGGTGGAGCCAACCGTCAATCCAGTAAGCAATCACACCAGAGGATATGCAGTGGCTCAGGCAAACCTCCAAAGAAAGGAACTGGCGACAATCGAACTCTTTTTGGAGGCAAGTAAGCGTAAGTTCGCTTTCGCACTCCTCCAGGAGCCATATGTGGGTGGGGCAAGGAGAATGAAGGCATACCGCGGGACGAGAGTCTACCAGTGTGCGGATCAAGGAAGCGGGACCGTGAAGGCAGCCATAGTCGTCTTTAATGATGACTTGGAAGTCATCCAGTGCCCAGAACTCACTACAAACAACATCGTTGTGGTGAGGATCCGGACCGGCGCCAGGGAAATTGTAGCGGTGTCCTTCTATCTCGAGCCAGACCAACCCATAGAGCCATACTTGGAGCAGTTGAGACAAATAACAGTAGATCTGGGCCCGAGAAGACTGCTAATAGGCGGAGATTGCAATGCCAAGAGTACCTGGTGGGGCAGTGCAATAGTAGATCACAGAGGGGAATCTATGTCCGGAACTCTGGAAGAGTCAGGCTTGCAGGTGCTCAATATAGGTAATACTCCGACTTTCTATACGGTGCGAGGAAACACTGTATATAGCAGCCATGTAGACATCACGACTTGCTCCGAAGACCTTCTCGACTTAGTCGAGGACTGGAAAGTTGATCAAGGTATCACAAGCTCGGACCACAACACCATAACCTTCAAAATAAAACTGCACCGGACCAAGGGCACTAAAATACAAAGAACTACGAGGATCTACAACACGAAAAAGGCAGATTGGAGCGGGTTTCGTGAGAAACTGGCACAATCGAAACAGCAACACAACATCAACGCTGAAAAAATGCATAACATCTGCAACAAAACCGAGTTAGAAATGGCAATAGATAGGTATACATGCATAATAACGGAAGCCTGTAAAGAAAACATACCCAACAAGAAACACGTAGAGACACTTAACATGCCTTGGTGGTCCGAAGATCTCGCTGCGATGAAGAAGACAGTCACCACGAAGAAGCGCCGCATCAGGTGCGCTGCACCAACCCGAAGAGCGAAAGTCGTTGAAGAGTACCTGAAAGCAAAAGAAGAGTATGAGTGTACAGCCAAGAAAGCCCAGATTGACAGCTGGAAAGAATTCTGCAGGAAACAGGATAGAGAAGGAGTCTGGGAGGGTATCTACCGAATTATAGGAAGGACCGCCAAGAGACAGGAAGACTTGGCCCTGAAGAGCGATGGTGCATACCTGAACCCGGCGGAGTCAGCAGCTCTGCTCGCGGAGACATTCTTTCCCGAAGACACGGAAGAAACGGACAACACAGAACACAGGCGCACCAGAGAAGCCGCCGAGCGAGTAAACGAGCGTACACATGCTGAGACTCATGACCCACCGTTTACTGCGCTGGAGCTGAAAACCGCCGTTGAAAGTTTCAACCCAAAGAAGGCTCCGGGAGCAGATGGCTTCACAGCAGACATCTGCAGGCAGGCAATCTGTCAGGATCCAAAGACATTCCTTACCCTGGCTAACAAGTGTCTTCAGCTGGGACATTTCCCGACCACCTGGAAAGAGGCCACAGTCGTGGCATTGAGGAAACCGGGAAAGGATGACTACGAACTACCAAAGTCCTACAGACCAATCGGTCTCCTGCCCGTCCTGGGGAAAATCCTGGAGAAGATGACAGTGACAAGAGTTAAATGGCACTTGGTGCCAAAACTCAGTACTCGCCAGTACGGCTTTATGCCCCAAAAGAGCACCGAGGACGCCCTCTGTACTCTAATACGACACATACAGAGTGAGTTGAAGCTAAAAAAGCTCATCACCCTGGTGTCCTTGGATATAGAGGGCGCCTTCGACAGCGCTTGGTGGCCGGCCCTAAAGGTCAGACTGGCTGAGGTACAGTGCCCGGTCAATATTAGGCGGTTACTGGACAGTTACCTAGACTGCAGGAAAGTCAAAGTAAGGTACGCCGGGGGGGAATGCATTAAGAGCACAAACAAAGGGTGCGTCCAGGGGTCAATAGGTGGTCCCATCCTCTGGAACCTTCTTTTAGACCCACTCTTACAGGAGATGGAGAGGGAGGGCGTGTACTGCCAGGCGTTCGCGGATGATGTCGTGCTGATTTTTAGCGACAAAACGGCAATGGAAATTGAGAGGCGGGCCAATGCTGTCCTTGCCCATGTTCACGAGTGGGGTGTCAGAAACAAGCTGAAGTTTGCGCCGCATAAAACGTGCGCTATGATACTGACCAAAAAGCTCAAGTACGACACTCCACGACTGACGATGGCTGGGGTCAGCATTGACATGTCCAGGGAAATTAAAATATTAGGCCTCACAATTGACGACAAACTCGCCTTCAATTCCCACGTAGCGAACGTCTGTAAAAAGTCGCTAAACTTCTATAAGCAGTTGTCAAGAGCCGCGAAGGCAAGTTGGGGACTGCATCCGGAGGTGATCCGTATATTATACACCGCGGCAGTGGAACCTGTCATTATGTACGCAGCCGGCGCCTGGGCACCAGCCACGAGTAAGATTGGTATAAGGAAGCTGCTTGACACGGTTCAGCGAGGCTTTGCTCAGAAGCTCTGCAAGTCTTACCGCACGGTTTCTCTCAATTCGGCACTGGTACTCTCCGGGATATTACCTTTGGACCTCAGAATAAAGGAAGCAGCCGCCCTGTATGAGGCTCGTAGAGGGACGTCCAGGCTGGTGCTAGGAGATAGGGAGACAGAGCGTATGGTGCAATTCATAGAGACACCGCACCCAGCTACGCATATGGACCTGAGGTTTATTAGTCTGGTGGACCAAGAGCTCGTAGACAAGCACAATGTACAGGCGGTGCGTATATTCACCGACGGTAGTAAGCTTGAGGGCAAGGTCGGCGCAGCTTTGTCTCTGTGGAACAATGAGGCGGAGATCAGCACCCTCAAGTTAGGCTTACCATCGTACTGCACTGTCTATCAAGCAGAACTGCTAGCCATCTGCAGATCGACGAGCATAGTCCTCAAGCGCAAGGAGTCGAGCTTTGGCGTATACAGTGACTCAAGAGCAGCGCTGGAGTCAGTCACCAATCATAGCTCTTTCCACCCCTTGGCAGTTAAAACCCGCCAAAACTTGCGGGAAGCTCTGAACCAGAACAAAGATGTCTCTTTGTTTTGGGTCAAAGCGCACGCAGGACTGCCAGGGAATGAGCGTGCTGACGAGCTCGCGAAGGATGCGGCACTGTCGCTACGGAGAAAACCCGACTATGACTTGTGTCCGGTTTCATTCGTCAAGCAGCAGCTTCGTAAAGAATCGCTGGAAGAATGGAATCGAAGGTATCAGTCGGGTGAGACAGCTTCCGTAACGAAAATGTTCTTCCCGGACGCAACTGCAGCATACGGAATCGTAAGGCGGCTGCAACCGACAGGCATCCTTACACAGCTTCTGACAGGGCATGGTGGGTTCGCCGCGTATTTGGCTAGATTCAAATGCAGGGAGAACCCATCATGCATCTGTGAAGAAGGAACAGAAGAAACGGTCTCACACATCCTTTTCGAATGCCCCTCCCACCATGTAGATAGGTATGAACTTGAGATGCACACAAACACAAAATTATCAGCACAAAACATACACGATCACCTAAAAGACAAGAAAATGCGTGAAATAATATTAAAGTATTGCGAAAAAATTTGCGCCTTGGTAATAAATAGAAATAAAGATAAATAATATTACTAGGTTATATATTATGCATATATAATATTAGTAATAGAAAAAGTCAGCGTTATGAAAAAAGTATTTAAGCAATAGTATTAAGAAGGATATTAAAACAGAAACAAGAAGTGTTAAGAAGAGGTATGTAATAGGATACTGAAAGTTAATATAAGTATGAAATGATATAGAGGATGTTAATATAAAAAAGTATAAAATAAGGAATCCCGTAAACAGATTCACAAAAAGTGAACTTAATAGATAACATGTACACTGTATGATATTGTTCAAATTGTAAATACTGTATAGAGTAAGTAGCACATAGAAATGTAACATTTAAAATTAACCTGTATATTTTCAAACATAATTAAATAAATAATCCCTTCACTATCAATCAGAGCAAGGCAAACCAAAAATTAAAAAGATATGCCACGTCAGTTATACAAAGTCTCTGGCCCATGTTAGAGGAATGTTAGCAATTATTAATAAAAAAAAAAAAAAAAAAAAAAAAAAAAACCTAACCTAACCTTTTTTTTTTTTTTTTTTTTTTGTCAAGGTGAAAAATGCTTTACGCATTTCCCCCGCCATGGGAGTGGCGGGAGGGTATGTGGGACTCAAGTCCCCTCCCCCTCTCTGAAGGAGAAGGAGCGGGGAAATGTTACCCACTAAAAAACACCTTGGCGTACCCAACCGTCCGGTTTGTATGGACACCGTGTTTCCTGCTAGGCATCCCCACGGTGTCCACCGGATGCCCCAGCCATTGCCGGGGCTTCCCGCGCCAAAGGAGAGAGGGGCCGAGCACGCCTGGCCCCCCTCCCAGACCGCCAAGTGACTAGCCTACGGCGGGCAGGGGACTCCCATCCCCCACCCGCAGTCACTAAGGGTAAAGGCGGCGGGCAAAACGCCGCCGCCTAAACCCCTGCCGTCTACGCCGGAGCGGATGCGCGTGAGGAGACTCCTCGCGCTCACGCTCCGAGGCCTCCTTCTGCGAGATGACGTTCTCGCAGAAGGTGGCCACAGCCCTCCAGGACCTGTCGCTGCACAGCATCGAAGACACGACGCTGTGCAGGGAGAGGTCCCATTGCCCGATGGCCAGTGCCATCGTGCAGCGCTCCGCACTCCAGCGACTGCACACCGCGAGGGTGTGCTGTGCCGTGTCGTCCGGATCGCCGCACTCATGGCACTGCGGGCCGGGCTCCCTCCCAATTTTGTGCAGGTAATGACCGAAGCATCCATGTCCGGTCAATACCTGCACAAGCCGGTACGATGTGGCGCCGACTGCCCTCCCCAACCAGGTGTCAAGCGACGGGAGGATCGCCCCTATGGTTCGAACTCCATAGGGGGCGTCCTCCAGGCTCGCTTTCCACCTGTCCCGCAGTCGGCGCTCCATCATCCGGCGCGTCTCCTCAACCTCCTCAGGGTCCGGGCGTTCACCCCTCGCCCGGGCCCTGGACCTAACCTTATAGGTCTCAGCCTGCACCTCCGCATCCAACTCCCAGGGCGGGGTGCAGGCGAGGAGGCAGGCCGCGGCGTGGGCCACCGTCATGTAGGCCCTCACGATACGGAGGGCCACCACCCGCTGTGGCCCCCGTAGCAGGGCCCGGTTCCGGGCGGACAGCTTGTCCGCCCAGATGGGGGCCCCGTACAAGGCCATGCTCCTCGTGACGCCAGCATATAGCCGGCGGCACAAGGAGCCCGGCCCACCCACGTTCGGCAAAAGCCGACTCAGCGCCGAAGCGGCGCCCACAACCCGGGGAGCCAACTGCAGAAAGTGCTCCCCAAAACTCCACCATCGGTCCAGAACAAGCCCCAAATATTTGATGTGGGGCCTGATCTGGACCGGTTCCCCCCCCAGGGTGAGCGCCGCGCCCGCCGGCAACCTCCACCCCCTCCCCCCGAAGACTATAGCCTCAGTCTTCGGGAGGGCCACCCTCAGGCCGAGCAGGCCAATCCGGTGAATGGCCAGCTCGGCCGCCGCTTCCGCCCGGCACAGCGCCTCCCTCATGTCGGTCCCGCGCGCGGCCACCATGGTATCATCTGCGTAGCAGATGGTGGCCGTCCGCGGGAGCAACTCCCCCCTGATGGCCCAGTCGTACCCCAGGTTCCATAAGAGCGGACCGAGCACGGAACCTTGGGGCACGCCGCAGGCCATCTCCGTCGACCCCCGTCGACCGTCCCTCTGCTCATAGAGCACTACCCTATCAGTCAGGTAGTGCTCTATGACCCGCCGCAGGTAAGGAGGCACTCGGTGGTAGATGAGTGCCTCCTTAATCACCCCATAGGGGAGGGTGCCAAAGGCATTGGCGATGTCGAGCGACACCGCCACTACTCCCTCCCCTCTGCTCGACGCGTAGTCACAGAAGTCCCTGAGGGACTTCACCGCGTCGAGCGTAGACCGCCCCTCCCTGAACCCGAACTGTCTATCACAGACGTTCGGGCCGGCGGTCTCCAGGTGCTGCAGGATCCTGGAGGCCAGGACTCTCTCCATCATCTTCCCGACCTCATCCAGCAGCACAATGGGGCGATAGGCGGACGGGCAATCCGGGGGTCGTCCCTCCTTCCGGAGGAGGCAAAGCCTCCCCTCCTTCCACACCCTCGGGAACCGTCCCTCTTTCAGGCAGTCATCCATCAACTGCCTGAGTCGGTCCCCGAGGTGTTTCAGGGCGATGGGGAGTACTCGGCCCGGTACTCCATCGGGCCCCGGGGCTTTCTTGCAGCCCCGGAGCCGGTCCACCGCCCTCTCGAACTCGTCATCGCTCACCGGTGCGATGACGAGCTCGAGTGGGTCCTCCAGGTCCCCCGGTGGCTCGGCCATCACCGGGGGAACTATCGACGGGGCTGCTGGAAACAGCCCCTCGATGACCCTCCTCAGGAGGGGGGGCTCCAGCGAGTCCATGGGGGGGGCGGTGCGCATTTTGTTACGCACCACCTTGTACGGCCGCCCCCACGGATTCTCGTCCAGCGTGGCCAGGAAGGAGACGTTTCCTTCGTCCTTGGCCACCGCTATGGACAGAGTAAGGGCCCCTCTGGCTTCTTGGTGGGCCCTGAAGAGCCCCTCCTCCTCCTCCCGGGTGTGCCGCCTGCGCCTACAATGTTGGTAGGCGTGGCGGGCACTGTCGGCGGTGGTCCGCAGGGCCGCAATTTCTGCGGACCACCAATACACACACTTCCGGGCAAAGAGCCTCCTTGCCCGGGGCATGGACGCTCCGCACACCGCCTGCAGCGATGTGCGGAAATGACGCGCCCTCTCCTCCACTCCTGAGGCGGCGGGTGGGGCGGAGCACCAAGCCTCCACCATTGCCGCCTCGTCCGCCTTGTCCCTGTCCAATTGGGACAGGGACCATTTGGGGAACTCCCCCCGCCGCCCCCCCCTAGGGACCGGTGGTGGCTGGCCCACTCCTGTGGAGACCCTGAACCTGATATACAGGTGGTCAGACAGGGTCTCCACGTCCTCCAGGACGCGCCAATCTGCGACGCGCGCGGCAATGGCAGGGGTCGCGAACGTGACGTCCACGATAGACCCCCCCTGCCGCCGCACGCAAGTGTTGGCGCTGCCCTGGTTGAGGACAACCAGGCCCGCTACCACCAACCAATCCCTCAGCGCGCCCCCGCGCGCATCCGTTACGGGGGATCCCCACGCCGCACTTTTGGCGTTGAGGTCCCCCAGGATGATGACTTGGCGCGGGGCCGCCCTCCTTGCAACACCCCCCAGGACCCCGAGGAAAACCTCGAAGTCCACCAGCGGCCTATTGGGGGAGAAGTACACCGCGATTAGCACGGTGTCGCTCCCCCATCCGGCCGCCACATACCCCGGGCCTCCCTCGATTTTCACCAGAGGGGGGCCCTTGCCTACCGACGGCACCACCACGGCAGCCCTCTCGTCCGTCGACCCCACCCAATTGGGTGAGGGAGGGACGAAGTAGGGCTCCGTTACCACGACAACGTCGATCGACCACTCCGCCATGACCTGCATTAGCAGGTCTTGTGATCTGGCGGAGTGGTTGACGTTGACCTGCAGGAGCTCCAAATGTCGTACTGGCATTTAGGACTCCATGCAGGCCTCCTCCTGGGTCCCGTCGGCGGCAGCTGCGGCGGGGGCATTACTAACTGGAGCGGGGCGGGGGCGCTGCGGCCTCATGCTCCTCCCTCTGAGGGCGGGGGGGCAACAATTTGTCCCCCCCAGCCGGTGGTTGGCTGGGAGTTTGGCCTGGTGGCAAACGGCACACCACGCCTTCTCCCAGCACTCCGCCATTTTGTGCCCCTCTTTGCTGCACCGGAAGCAAAGATTGCTCCGGTCAGACTTGGAGGGGCACATCTCCCGCGAGTGGCCAACACCGAAACACCGGAAGCACCGCATCGGTGTCGGCCCCACCAGCGTAACCCTGGCAGAAGCCCATCCCACCTGGACTCTGCCAGCGTTCTTCAGCGCAATCGCCGCCTGCACCGGGCACTGGATCAATGCTGACCCAGTGCCATCGTAAAGGGTGCGGATGTGGGCCACCTTGACCTGAGTCGGCAGGCAAGTCCCCACTGCGGCGACGGCCTGAGCCACCGACTCCTTGGTGGCCGACTCGTCCAGGCCGGAAAGCTGGACTTCGGCCATCTTTACTGGACGGCTCACGTTGGCGACATCCCCCACTATCCCCTGCAGCTTAGCTGCAAGGGTGTCCGCCACCGCCTGTCCGTTCTCACCGGCGACCTCGATGACCCGGGAACCCGTCATCGAGGTCCTAACCTTTACATTCTGAAGGCCCACCTCACTGAGGCTAAGGCCGTTGATAGCTTTAGCCATGGTGGCCTTCAGGGTGGTGGTGGTCCCCTCCTTGAGGGAGACAACCACTGCCGCCGTCTTCGGGACGGCCAACCTGACGGGTCTTGGCCCGGGCGCCGCCTTGACAGTCTTAGGGGGTGGAGGGGGGGCCTTGGCCTTGCCCTTCCCCTTCCTACGTACAACCTCCGACCATGCCATTTGCGCGGGCGGGGTTGGCATATTGCCCGAAGGGCCGGGTTCTCCCTGCGAGGGCCGAGCGGCTCTCGGGGCAGGGCCAGAGTTGACCAGTTTGGTCGGCCGTCTGGGGGCAGGTACCACAGCGGGGGCCGGGGCCGCCGCCTTCTTGGCCACCTTGGCCTTCGGCTTCCCGTCGCCAAGACGGGCCTTCGCTACCGGCTCCAACACCTCCATCGGGACCGGAGGGGGCAGGGCAGAACCTGCGGCCTTCCTCTGGGGAAGGGGCGTCGCGGCAGGCTTAGCGGCCCGCTTGTCGTGCGCTAACGGAGGGCGGAGGATGGGCTCCGCCGGGAGGCGCCTGTTCACCTCCTCCAATCTGGCGTTGATCATGCTCCCGAGGCTTAAGAACAGGTCCCGTTTCATGTTCTCTATAGCCTCGGTGAGCTCAGCCGTACCAAATTGGAGCGAAGCGGCCACAGGGGCGGCCACCGGAGCGGCCACCGAAGCGGCCGGGATCTCCCGCTCGCTGAAGGCGACACGAAGCGCCTTCAGCTCGGCCGAATTGTGAGCGAGTTGCTCCCGCATCCTTCGGTTGTCCGCCTTCAGGATGCGGATCTCCTCGCTCTCGGACCTGGCCGCTTCGACCTCGTCCATTGAGCCCAGTATGGTACGGCAGGCCTTGTTCATCCTGCCCCATATTTCGCCTTTTAAGTTGCCGGATGCCCGGGCCGCCTCCAAAATATCGCGCGCCGCCATGCGCGCTGCGTCCAACGGGTCAACCTCTTGTTGACCCGTTTGGTCCTCCGTGAGCTCAGGGGAACGCGAGCCGGAGCGAGAGCGCACGGGATCCCCCTTTTTCCCCTTTTTTCCCCCCTTGGGGCGGAGCTCGGGGTACTCCCTCTGGTAGCTTGTACCCGGATCGGGCTCGGCTACCCCGGCCACCTCGTCAAATTGGGGCTCAAGTTGGAATAACTTGGCCCGCAGTCTAGCCGCGGCCAACCCAACATAGGAGCCCCTAGGTTTTCCTCGCACAGATGAACTAACCTTTAGAGGAGGCTTAGGGTCGTCCTCCTCGTTTCCCCCTTCATACGCCCTTTTAGGGGCCGACGGAGCATGCTCCTCGACATCAATGAAGTCGTCGTCCATTTCGGACTCCGAGCTCAAAATAACTCCACCCCCCTCCGGTGGATCCCCCCAGAATTTGGTAGGCGAGGTCATTGTGACCCCGTCTACCTAGTTCCCAAATTTGGTCAAAAACCGACCGCGACGAACAAAGTTATGACCTAACCTAACCTTGAATCGTCAAGTGCGAGTCGGTTTTTACTTTTTTCATACAAAAGTGAGTTTTGCGCCTGAATTGGAAGTTATAGCAAACTCACAATTTTTTACGAGCGTTTTTTCGCCCACTTCCCGAAGTCGTAAATACACCAAACAAGAACCAAAAGATGCGTCTCGCAACAAATTATAATACAAGAAAAGAAAAACAAATAAAAGTTAAAAGGTTCAAAAGATATAGAATTTACAAATTTCGCCAAAAAGCATAAGTTTGTAAACTTATAATCTCTATCTGCCAAAAACTCCCCTAAACTATAAATACACTAATAACTTTTGACCCGGAGGTCAAAGAGTTAAAAAGTTAAATTATAATATTTAAAAAACTAAATAAACTATCCTACCTTATAGATTAAATATTTTACAAAAGACTTAATCTAATTTAAAAATGAACCTAAACACAAAAAAGTTAGTAGAGTTTTTTGAAAGATTATACGCTAAACCGCAAATCCTTCAAAAATAAAAATTAAATAACTAAACTAACAATACTTAAACCAAACCTTAACTATAATTAACTTAACCGTTGCCGGTACCCCAGCCCAAAAATTGGGCAAGGTGGGATAAGGGCAACACGGACTAAATTAAAAAGAAAAAAGGTAAACAAACCAAATAATTACGTAAAATTTCAAGGTCAAACCTATGAAATAGCAAGGCCAATAAGTTCGGAAGTTTCCTACCGAAAAAATCGAACCTAATTCCACGTATTAACCTAATGGACCGCTATCTTCTAGTCCTGAAAAGGACTAAAAAAGACGCAAGATGAGCGAGATATAAAATAGAGAAAAAGCGAAAAACCGTGAAAAAATTTACAAAAAATGACCAAAAATTTACCAACCGCAAAATGAAAATCAAAGAAAATAAGAAAACTAAGATAGATACCAAAGAACAGAAAGGAGCAAACCGTAGGGAAAAAAATGTAAGTTTCGGAACCCAAAACATGCAAATATCCACCCAGTAACACCCAAGAACCTAACCTAACCTAACCTAACCTAACCTAACCTAACCTAACCTAACCTAACCTAACCTTTTTTTTTTTTTTTTTTTTTTTTTTTTTTTTTTTTTTTTTTTTTTGACGGAGTGGAAATGCATTTACGCATCTTCCCTGCCTGGGGTAGGCGGTGCAATGGGAAGTATAACGGACTCTCGTACGAACGAACTACCGTTTAAAACCACTCCGGCGTTTAAACCCATGCCGGTGGTGAGGCGCCGCGGTACATGCCTAAGCTTTGGCCACTGACGCGCCTCCCGGCTTGCCCAAAAAGGGCCCCCCCAATCCTCGCCAAAGGAGGTGCCGACTGTGAACAGCCCACGATCAACACCCCAGACCGGTAGAGCCGTGCAAGGTGGGTCCCCAACCCACTGGCTCTACAAGGAGTTCGGGCGAGCAGCGAACCGAAGTCCACTGAGTTCGCCTTCCCTCCAACGATCTGCCTGCGGTGGATGGTGCTTTCCGGATACCAAGTATCCTTCAAACACGCCCCACCGCAGCTGTCCCCTCAATAACTACAGTGCCCCCCGGGATTCCGAAAGGCACGTAGAGGGACCCGCGGGTGACATGGGAGTACGACGCAAGGGAACGCGCAACGCATCTCTGCGATGCCGTCCCTGCCCATAAACCCAGTCACCAACCACCAACTGACAGAGGCAGCTGTCCAGGATGGAAACCACCCTTTTCAACCACCCCCGCCAAAGCCCCCTCCAGGCGACTGGTTAAGCTTTCCGGACCAGAAGCGGCAAGCACCAAGTGCACTCGCAACTGACCCTTCAAGCTACCCCAGCCACCAACCGTCAAAAATGGCGACAGTAGGAAGCTGTCCGGGATGGAAGCGAAAGCGCACACAACCACCCCTTCCAACGACCTCTGCCACCACCCACCAAGGGTGACGAGAAGACTTTTCTAACGAAAAGCCTCTCGTCACCAAACCCTCCCCAGGTGACAGAGTGAACTTTCCGGGGCAGAAGCAGCCCTAAGGCACGCGACCGCAACCCTTCCAGAACCCCCTGTCACCTCCCCAGAGTGCCGCTCTTCGTCTGGACCCTCACCACGAGCCTTTCCGGTATGGGTAGCCCTGTCCGGTATAGCCTCGCAGATCATTGAGACACGCAAGCCCCCCCACCACGGCAAGGTGGCAGCACTATCGGGGGGGAACCTAACCTAACCTAACCTTTTTTTTTTTTTTTTTTTTTTTTTTTTTTTTTTTTTTTTTTTTTTTTTTTTTTTTTTAACGTTGAGAAATCCTCATGGATACCCACCGCCAGGGGAGAAGCGGTGGGTTATGTCGGACTCTTACCGACTAAAACTCAACGGCGTTCCTGCGTTCCACATAGGTGCTGTGCGTGTGATTCCTGCATGGCTTTAGTGTCACGCACACAGCAGTGGCGGCCCATTTTACCGGGCTCCGTCCTTGGTGTCCATCTGAGAGGCGCGCGGGAACACGCGCCACGCCATCTCAAGCCTTTGTGGGTGACTGATTTCCCCAAATCAGTCACCGAGGCGTATATCAGGGCACTCCCTGGCTGCCTGATCTACCTGGATGGGCGGTAGATCCACCTGCATGGTCGTTGCAGCTGCTGCTGCAGGTAACTGGTTGGCTGGAGTCTTCAGCCAAGTGGTTCTTCTTTTCTTGGGTGGCGCCGAACAATCTTTGCTACCCAAGATATGCTCCGACGGTTTGGTGCTCGCAGCGCAAATGACGCAATGCGGCTTTGCTGAGCACTTCGCCGCCTGATGTCCCTTCTCGCCGCAGCGGTAGCACATACCCGTCCGATCAACTTCGGATTTGCATTGAACAGCTACGTGGCCTTTCTCAAAACATCTGAAGCAGCGCATGGGTCTTGACTCCAGTAGCTTCACATGAGCTATGATCCATGGCAGCTTCAGTGTTCCAACCTCACATATAGTTTTGGCCACCGCAATGGGGCATCGTACCCAAGCGTGGCCATTCCTGCCCCAGTTACGGACAATTTCTCCGCATTTTATTGCCTCTTGGGCACACCCTCCAGCATTGGCCACTGCAGCCAGGATATCTACCGGGGTGATTGAGTCATCCAGGCCAGAGACACGGATGGTCGCGGTCTTACATGGCCTGGATACTCGAACCAAATCTGGATTAAGCACCTCCGTCAGTTTCTTAGCAAGGGTGTCAGCCTTGCTCCCACTATCTTCTCCCGGCACCTGCAGCATTCTCGCGCCTGTCACGCAGACGTGAAAGATGAGGCGCTCCTCAATCCCAAGTTCAGGGAGATTTATTTTTGACTTGGCCTCTGCCATAGCCATTGGGTAGGTCATCCCCTGCGCTTGAGCCTCCGGTTGCAAGGTTAGAACCACAGCGGAAGAGGTCGGTGTGATCAGTTTCCGAGGCTTTTTAGCTTTTTTAGCCTTTTTAGGCTTTTTCCCCTCTTGAGAAGCCTCTGCCTGTTTGTTGGCCTTCTTCTGCTTCAGTCCTTTCTTAAGCACTGTGCTATAAGGTTCCTTCGTCGTTTTCCCAGTTGGAACACTCGACGTTGGACCTTTTCCACCTTTGTTTTTAACTTTTGGGGCCCGTGTTGTTACAACTACCTCCGGAAGTGCTGGCTCGGGTTCCGAGGTCAGAACAGGAACCGCAAAGTCGTCCACGCAGAGAGACAGTCTCCGGTCTGCAGCTAGCGGAGGTCTCAATCGCACTTCAGGGAGCAATCGTTCTTCGATGCCATCAAAGCGGGCGCTTATCAAGTTGCCCACCTGGCTCATTATGGAGCGCACCAGCTCGTCGGTATCAATCGGCATTCTCTGTGGAGAGGCTACTCGAGGTGACGCTTCCACCACCACGTTCGGCCGTCTCCTGTCCTCCTCCATTTGGGAGCGCAGTTCCGCCAACTCCTTGCGGAGCCCTGCCATCTCGTCCTGTAACCGGTCGTTGTCCGCCTTCATACGACGCGTCTCGTCGGAGGTGCAGCGGACCATCAAGGAATCACAAGCGTCCTTGATGTTATCCGCTGCATCTTTGAGAACGCGGACAAACGTTCCTTTCAAATTCTTCGAGCTTTTGGCAACCTTATGGATGGCTGCCACACTGTCCGTCACCAGCTTTGTAAGCTCCTCGGTGCTTCCAGCGCCAAAAGCCGTCTCAGCAGGCTGAGACGAGACGCCAGGTTTGTCACGTAAGTGGCGGGTTGAGGCGATGAGCTCGGACTCTGCCTCGAGCATCATTTTTTCGCGTTCGGCCTCAACCAACGCCATCTTGGCCTTCGCCAGGCCAACGTACTGTCCGGTTGTTGGGGGACGGCCTCGCCCTCTTTTTACAGCCTGCACGCGCGGGCCGAGGTCGTCACCAGCTTCCACATTGATTGAGCGTTTCCGCTTTTGTCCACTAGGACTGTCGTATTCCAGGTCCTCCTCAGTACTACTAAAGTAGTCCTCCTCCTCATCCGTCATTTTGTAATTCACATTAAACATTGTTGTTCCCACGAGTAGTAGGGATAAAGGTCCATCCAGGCGGTGCCCTTGCACCTGGATAAGCCTAACATACCCGTCAGAGGGTCGGCAGGTACTCTGACGGGGCAAAGCACTAGGAACTGACTACCTCTCAGCCATGCATCCCCTCGCGGTGCTGCGCCACTTGGGATTGAGGGTTTTTTTATTGAGGTTTACTCCTCTCGACCCAGCCGGTTAAGGCAAGGTCCTCGGTCCGTCGGAGCCGCGAGACGTGATCCACGACACTCCAGACGGGAAACGAGTTGGTCCGACGTCGGCTAAAGCCGAGTGCACCTGGCACATCGTCGCACCCGTTGTACCCCTTTCGAGGACAACCCCACCAATAACCCCCCCCACAATGTTGCATCCACAGCGCACTCTCCGAAGTGAGTGGCCGGGAGCAACTCCCCCCCCACTACTCCCCCCCTTCCCCTCCCTATACACCCCCCCCGCCGGATATTCGCCATGGGCTGAAAGAATCTCCCAAAAGAGAGAAAGTTTCAGCCGATGCCCAGGGTGCACCAGCCCAGATGCTGCGTTCTCCCCGGATCGAGATCAAGAGAGACTGCAACACCCAGGCCAACGTGGAGGAATCCGGCCTGCACCCCAACCTAACCTAACCTAACCTAACCTAACCTTTTTTTTTTTTTTTTTTTTTTTTTTTTTTTTTTTTTTTTTTTTATTTTTTTTTTTTTTTTATTTTTATTTTTTTTTTTTTTAGAGAGGGGAAATGCATTACGCATACCACCGTGCCAGGGGCAGGCATGGTGGTTATGTGGGACTCTCCCCCCGCCCTCCTCCCCTAGTGGGAAAAAGGGCAGGAAGCCTACCCACTAAAACCCCTCTGGGTATCGTCACGTGCTTTTGGAATTGGCCGCTGTGGGAGCTAAAGATTCTTCCACAGTGGCCAAAGCTACCCTTGGATGTGATCCGGGCTCATCGTGCCATTGGCATATGGTGTTGGCACACCACGTTCGGCAAGCGAGGCTGTGTTGTGCGGGCCAAGGATGCCCCTCCTGACCCGCTGCCTCATTAAGGAAACAGGGCTATTTCCTTTTCCTCGAGCTAATGTGTGCCGAGAGGTGTTAGGATTTCGACATTTCATCAGCATTTGGAGCAACACTGCAGTTCCTTGACGAAACCGGTGGTGCAACCCATGGTTGGAGCACCGGTATTGTCCTCTTCCGAGGAGGTCTGCAATGTTTACTACACATTGTATGCCCTGCCGGTCTTTTTGCGTGGGCGCAAACCGCGCAGTGCGGTTTGGCCCTGCAGCCGGTGGACATATGGCCCTCTTCGCCGCATCGGAAACAGACCGAGCCACGGTCAATTTCTGACGGGCACGCTGCCCGTACGTGGCCTATTCCCATGCACTTGTAGCAGCGCATGGGTAAGGAATCCAGGAGCTGGATTCGGGCTGACGACCAGCCCACCAACAATCGTCCTGCTCTGGCTAGGGCTTTTGCAGCCTCTATCGTACATTTGATCACCACGGAGCCAGAACCTTGTGGTGATATGCGTATTGTGCCAACTTTAACCTGGTCAAGTTCGCACCCAGTCGTCTTTGCCACTGCCCCGGCCACGTCCTCGGGTTCGACGGTTTCGTCTAGACCCGATACACGAAGCGTGGCGGTCTTTATTGGCCTTGTTACAACCGCGATTGTTTCCAAGGCCTCTTGGATTTTCCTCGCCATTAGGTCAGCCTTGGGGCCGCTGTCAGCCCCAGGCACCTCTATGACCCGGGCTCCGGAAGCAGTTTTCCGGATTTTAACATGCTCCAGGCCGACTTCGCTTAGCTGAAAACATTTTCTAATCTTACAGATGGCGCTTGGATAGTCGATTCTAGCCTCAGACGCCCTCGGTAGTAGTTTGATTACCACCGCAGATGTTTTGGGGGTAATCAACCTCGGCTTCCGTTTCCTCCTTTTTTTCTTTTTCTTCCCCTTTTTCGCCTTTGGCCCTTTTTGGGCTAAGGGTGCCCTTTGTGCAGTTGAAGCTGGGGCGGACACAGTGGGCAGGCGGACATCTCCTCCTCTGGCCACCTTCGCGTAACTTCGGCCAGTGTCATCCTGCGGCCGTGCTGCCGAAGTAGCTGGAGCTACAGCAGCTTGCCGGGGCGCAGCTGTTGGATTAGCCGGCTTTGGCGTCGGCTTAATTCTCTGCTTCGGCCTCTTTGTCGGGGCCGCAGCGGGTCGAGGCGTGGTTGAAGCTGACCCTCTCCCGTCTGCAGCCAGCGGCGGCCGCAATACCGGTTCTGGGATCCGTGTTGTCTCAACCACCTCCGGACGTGCTAGCTCTGGTTCCAAGGTCAGGGTAGGAACCGCAAAGTCGTCCACGCAGAGAGACAGTCTCCGGTCTGCAGCTAGCAGAGGTCTCATTCGCACTTCCGGGAGCAAACGTTCTTCAATGCTATCGAATCGGGCGGTAATCAGGCTGCCCACCTGGCTCATTATGGAGCGCACCAGCTCGTCGGTGTCGATAGGCATCCTCGTTGGAGAGGCTGCTCGAGGTGGCGCTTCCACCACCACGTTTGGCCGTCTCCTATCCTCCTCCATTTGTGAGCGCAGGTCCGCCAACTCCTTGCGGAGCCCTGCCATCTCGTCCTTTAGCCGGTCGTTGTCCGCCTTCATGCGACGCGTCTCGTCGGAGGTGCAGCGGACCATCAAGGAGTCACAAGCGTCCTTGATGTTATCCGCTGCATCTCTGAGAACGCGGACAAATGTCCCCTTTAGATTTTTAGACGTTTTGGCCACCTTATGGATGGCGGCCACACTATCTGTCACCAGCTTGGTTAGCTCCTCGGTGCTTCCAGCGCCAAAAGCCGTCTCAGCAGGCTGAGACGAGACGCTAGGTTTGTCTCGTAAGTGGCGGGTTGAGGCGATGAGCTCGGACTCTGCCTCGAGCATCATCTTCTCGCGCTCGGCCTCAACCAACGCCATTTTGGCCTTTGCCAGGCCAACGTACTGTCCGGTTGTTGGGGGACGGCCTCGCCCTCTTTTTACAGCCTGCACGCGCGGCCCGAGGTCGTCACCAGCTTCCACATTTACTGAGCGTTTCCGCTTTTGTCCAGTAGGACTGTCGTATTCCAGGTCCTCACTACTACTAAAGTCGTCTTCTTCCTCATCCGTCATTTTGTAGGTTGCATCAAACATTGTTAATCCCACGAGTTATAGGGAAGGACGGTCGATCCAGGCGGTGCCCGTGCACCTGGACAAGCCTAGCATGCCCGTCAGAGGGTCGGCAGGTTCTCTGACGGGGCAAAGCACTAACGACTGACTACCTCTCAGCCATGCATCCCCTCGCGGTGCTGCGCCACTTGGGATTGAGGGATTTTTTAGTGAGGTTTACTCCTCTCGACCCAGCCAGTTAAGGCAAGGTCCTCGGTCCGTCGGAGCCGCGAGACGTGATCCACGACACTCCAGACGGGAAACGAGTTGGTCCGACGTCGGCTAAAGCCGAGTGCACCTGGCACATCGTCGCACCCGTTGTACCTCTTTCGAGGACAACCCCACAAACAACGGTATGGGTCAATAAACCCGGTAAAAAGGTTCTTTAAAATAAAAATAAAATCAAAAACGTAAATAAATTTGTAAAACTTGTAAATAATATAGTAATTTCCCTCCCGGTAAAGTAGTTCTAATTGTATAATACAGCGTCAGCAATTGATTAAGATAATATATAAAGAGATTAAAATAAGGTGCGTAAAGAAGTTTTTTTTTTTTTTTTTTTTTTGAAAACGATCTTTGCTCTTCCAATACGGTCACTAATATATACCTTCAAGGGTATATATAGGGACCGCACGGTCAAGCGAACTCGATGGCAGGATAAAAATATTTTGGTAGCTTTCCTTCTCGCGTTGCCCTTTTCCTTATATATACTGTACATAAAGGGTGGGATTTGGGTGGGCCTTTTTTTTTTTAAATATCGTCGTTAGCGAGCCTCGAGCGGTCTCGTTAGACGCGGGGCAGCGAGCTGTATACAGAAAAACTGAAAAATAATATACGGCTCGAACAAAAAGTTAGGAAAATCCTGAAAAAACTGAATTTTATTAATGTTTTATATGTTTTTTGCAGGTATTTTTCGAAAATTGTACCGGAGTATACCGAAAACAGCACGTCGCCGATACGAGGGCGCCGCGCTGCAAACAAAAAGGTACTACACTACCATGGTCAAGGAAAACTGGAGGAAATCACTATCGACGCTCATACAAAATCCGATCGACCATTACACCTCGGTTCGATATTGAATTTTTCTAATAAAATTAATATCTCCCCAAAGGAATGTCCTAGCGGGTCGTGGCTGGTGTCGCTAGATGCGGGTCGGCGAGAGGATAGTGTAGGAGTATAAAATTTAAAAGCTACTGAGAAGAAAAACTATGTTTTAGTACCAAAACCGTTATTCTGTAAGATTTTAATGAATTTTGAGCTTTAAATCGTGTGTATTTTTTTAGATATCGGCGTTAGCGAGCCTCGAGCGGTCTCGTTAGACGCGGGGCAGCGAGCTGTATACAGAAAAACTGAAAAATAATATACGGCTCGAACAAAAAGTTAGGAAAATCCTGAAAAAACTGAATTTTATTAATGTTTTATATGTTTTTTGCAGGTATTTTTCGAAAATTGTACCGGAGTATACCGAAAACAGCACGTCGCCGATACGAGGGCGCCGCGCTGCAAACAAAAAGGTACTACACTACCATGGTCAAGGAAAACTGGAGGAAATCACTATCGACGCTCATACAAAATCCGATCGACCATTACACCTCGGTTCGATATTGAATTTTTCTAATAAAATTAATGTCTCCCCAAAGGAATGTCCTAGCGGGTCGTGGCTGGTGTCGCTAGATGCGGGTCGGCGAGAGGATAGTGTAGGAGTATAAAATTTAAAAGCTACTGAGAAGAAAAACTATGTTTTAGTACCAAAACCGTTATTCTGTAAGATTTTAATGAATTTTGAGCTTTAAATCGTGTGTATTTTTTTAGATATCGGCGTTAGCGAGCCTCGAGCGGTCTCGTTAGACGCGGGGCAGCGAGCTGTATACAGAAAAACTGAAAAATAATATACGGCTCGAACAAAAAGTTAGGAAAATCCTGAAAAAACTGAATTTTATTAATGTTTTATATGTTTTTTGCAGGTATTTTTCGAAAATTGTACCGGAGTATACCGAAAACAGCACGTCGCCGATACGAGGGCGCCGCGCTGCAAACAAAAAGGTACTACACTACCATGGTCAAGGAAAACTGGAGGAAATCACTATCGACGCTCATACAAAATCCGATCGACCATTACACCTCGGTTCGACATTGAATTTTTCTAATAAAATTAATATCTCCCCAAAGGAATGTCCTAGCGGGTCGTGGCTGGTGTCGCTAGATGCGGGTCGGCGAGAGGATAGTGTAGGAGTATAAAATTTAAAAGCTACTGAGAAGAAAAACTATGTTTTAGTACCAAAACCGTTATTCTGTAAGATTTTAATGAATTTTGAGCTTTAAATCGTGTGTATTTTTTTAGATATCGGCGTTAGCGAGCCTCGAGCGGTCTCGTTAGACGCGGGGCAGCGAGCTGTATACAGAAAAACTGAAAAATAATATACGGCTCGAACAAAAAGTTAGGAAAATCCTGAAAAAACTGAATTTTATTAATGTTTTATATGTTTTTTGCAGGTATTTTTCGAAAATTGTACCGGAGTATACCGAAAACAGCACGTCGCCGATACGAGGGCGCCGCGCTGCAAACAAAAAGGTACTACACTACCATGGTCAAGGAAAACTGGAGGAAATCACTATCGACGCTCATACAAAATCCGATCGACCATTACACCTCGGTTCGATATTGAATTTTTCTAATAAAATTAATATCTCCCCAAAGGAATGTCCTAGCGGGTCGTGGCTGGTGTCGCTAGATGCGGGTCGGCGAGAGGATAGTGTAGGAGTATAAAATTTAAAAGCTACTGAGAAGAAAAACTATGTTTTAGTACCAAAACCGTTATTCTGTAAGATTTTAATGAATTTTGAGCTTTAAATCGTGTGTATTTTTTTAGATATCGGCGTTAGCGAGCCTCGAGCGGTCTCGTTAGACGCGGGGCAGCGAGCTGTATACAGAAAAACTGAAAAATAATATACGGCTCGAACAAAAAGTTAGGAAAATCCTGAAAAAACTGAATTTTATTAATGTTTTATATGTTTTTTGCAGGTATTTTTCGAAAATTGTACCGGAGTATACCGAAAACAGCACGTCGCCGATACGAGGGCGCCGCGCTGCAAACAAAAAGGTACTACACTACCATGGTCAAGGAAAACTGGAGGAAATCACTATCGACGCTCATACAAAATCCGATCGACCATTACACCTCGGTTCGATATTGAATTTTTCTAATAAAATTAATATCTCCCCAAAGGAATGTCCTAGCGGGTCGTGGCTGGTGTCGCTAGATGCGGGTCGGCGAGAGGATAGTGTAGGAGTATAAAATTTAAAAGCTACTGAGAAGAAAAACTATGTTTTAGTACCAAAACCGTTATTCTGTAAGATTTTAATGAATTTTGAGCTTTAAATCGTGTGTATTTTTTTAGATATCGGCGTTAGCGAGCCTCGAGCGGTCTCGTTAGACGCGGGGCAGCGAGCTGTATACAGAAAAACTGAAAAATAATATACGGCTCGAACAAAAAGTTAGGAAAATCCTGAAAAAACTGAATTTTATTAATGTTTTATATGTTTTTTGCAGGTATTTTTCGAAAATTGTACCGGAGTATACCGAAAACAGCACGTCGCCGATACGAGGGCGCCGCGCTGCAAACAAAAAGGTACTACACTACCATGGTCAAGGAAAACTGGAGGAAATCACTATCGACGCTCATACAAAATCCGATCGACCATTACACCTCGGTTCGATATTGAATTTTTCTAATAAAATTAATATCTCCCCAAAGGAATGTCCTAGCGGGTCGTGGCTGGTGTCGCTAGATGCGGGTCGGCGAGAGGATAGTGTAGGAGTATAAAATTTAAAAGCTACTGAGAAGAAAAACTATGTTTTAGTACCAAAACCGTTATTCTGTAAGATTTTAATGAATTTTGAGCTTTAAATCGTGTGTATTTTTTTAGATATCGGCGTTAGCGAGCCTCGAGCGGTCTCGTTAGACGCGGGGCAGCGAGCTGTATACAGAAAAACTGAAAAATAATATACGGCTCGAACAAAAAGTTAGGAAAATCCTGAAAAAACTGAATTTTATTAATGTTTTATATGTTTTTTGCAGGTATTTTTCGAAAATTGTACCGGAGTATACCGAAAACAGCACGTCGCCGATACGAGGGCGCCGCGCTGCAAACAAAAAGGTACTACACTACCATGGTCAAGGAAAACTGGAGGAAATCACTATCGACGCTCATACAAAATCCGATCGACCATTACACCTCGGTTCGATATTGAATTTTTCTAATAAAATTAATATCTCCCCAAAGGAATGTCCTAGCGGGTCGTGGCTGGTGTCGCTAGATGCGGGTCGGCGAGAGGATAGTGTAGGAGTATAAAATTTAAAAGCTACTGAGAAGAAAAACTATGTTTTAGTACCAAAACCGTTATTCTGTAAGATTTTAATGAATTTTGAGCTTTAAATCGTGTGTATTTTTTTAGATATCGGCGTTAGCGAGCCTCGAGCGGTCTCGTTAGACGCGGGGCAGCGAGCTGTATACAGAAAAACTGAAAAATAATATACGGCTCGAACAAAAAGTTAGGAAAATCCTGAAAAAACTGAATTTTATTAATGTTTTATATGTTTTTTGCAGGTATTTTTCGAAAATTGTACCGGAGTATACCGAAAACAGCACGTCGCCGATACGAGGGCGCCGCGCTGCAAACAAAAAGGTACTACACTACCATGGTCAAGGAAAACTGGAGGAAATCACTATCGACGCTCATACAAAATCCGATCGACCATTACACCTCGGTTCGATATTGAATTTTTCTAATAAAATTAATATCTCCCCAAAGGAATGTCCTAGCGGGTCGTGGCTGGTGTCGCTAGATGCGGGTCGGCGAGAGGATAGTGTAGGAGTATAAAATTTAAAAGCTACTGAGAAGAAAAACTATGTTTTAGTACCAAAACCGTTATTCTGTAAGATTTTAATGAATTTTGAGCTTTAAATCGTGTGTATTTTTTTAGATATCGGCGTTAGCGAGCCTCGAGCGGTCTCGTTAGACGCGGGGCAGCGAGCTGTATACAGAAAAACTGAAAAATAATATACGGCTCGAACAAAAAGTTAGGAAAATCCTGAAAAAACTGAATTTTATTAATGTTTTATATGTTTTTTTGCAGGTATTTTTCGAAAATTGTACCGGAGTATACCGAAAACAGCACGTCGCCGATACGAGGGCGCCGCGCTGCAAACAAAAAGGTACTACACTACCATGGTCAAGGAAAACTGGAGGAAATCACTATCGACGCTCATACAAAATCCGATCGACCATTACACCTCGGTTCGATATTGAATTTTTCTAATAAAATTAATATCTCCCCAAAGGAATGTCCTAGCGGGTCGTGGCTGGTGTCGCTAGATGCGGGTCGGCGAGAGGATAGTGTAGGAGTATAAAATTTAAAAGCTACTGAGAAGAAAAACTATGTTTTAGTACCAAAACCGTTATTCTGTAAGATTTTAATGAATTTTGAGCTTTAAATCGTGTGTATTTTTTTAGATATCGGCGTTAGCGAGCCTCGAGCGGTCTCGTTAGACGCGGGGCAGCGAGCTGTATACAGAAAAACTGAAAAATAATATACGGCTCGAACAAAAAGTTAGGAAAATCCTGAAAAAACTGAATTTTATTAATGTTTTATATGTTTTTTGCAGGTATTTTTCGAAAATTGTACCGGAGTATACCGAAAACAGCACGTCGCCGATACGAGGGCGCCGCGCTGCAAACAAAAAGGTACTACACTACCATGGTCAAGGAAAACTGGAGGAAATCACTATCGACGCTCATACAAAATCCGATCGACCATTACACCTCGGTTCGATATTGAATTTTTCTAATAAAATTAATATCTCCCCAAAGGAATGTCCTAGCGGGTCGTGGCTGGTGTCGCTAGATGCGGGTCGGCGAGAGGATAGTGTAGGAGTATAAAATTTAAAAGCTACTGAGAAGAAAAACTATGTTTTAGTACCAAAACCGTTATTCTGTAAGATTTTAATGAATTTTGAGCTTTAAATCGTGTGTATTTTTTTAGATATCGGCGTTAGCGAGCCTCGAGCGGTCTCGTTAGACGCGGGGCAGCGAGCTGTATACAGAAAAACTGAAAAATAATATACGGCTCGAACAAAAAGTTAGGAAAATCCTGAAAAAACTGAATTTTATTAATGTTTTATATGTTTTTTGCAGGTATTTTTCGAAAATTGTACCGGAGTATACCGAAAACAGCACGTCGCCGATACGAGGGCGCCGCGCTGCAAACAAAAAGGTACTACACTACCATGGTCAAGGAAAACTGGAGGAAATCACTATCGACGCTCATACAAAATCCGATCGACCATTACACCTCGGTTCGATATTGAATTTTTCTAATAAAATTAATATCTCCCCAAAGGAATGTCCTAGCGGGTCGTGGCTGGTGTCGCTAGATGCGGGTCGGCGAGAGGATAGTGTAGGAGTATAAAATTTAAAAGCTACTGAGAAGAAAAACTATGTTTTAGTACCAAAACCGTTATTCTGTAAGATTTTAATGAATTTTGAGCTTTAAATCGTGTGTATTTTTTTAGATATCGGCGTTAGCGAGCCTCGAGCGGTCTCGTTAGACGCGGGGCAGCGAGCTGTATACAGAAAAACTGAAAAATAATATACGGCTCGAACAAAAAGTTAGGAAAATCCTGAAAAAACTGAATTTTATTAATGTTTTATATGTTTTTTGCAGGTATTTTTCGAAAATTGTACCGGAGTATACCGAAAACAGCACGTCGCCGATACGAGGGCGCCGCGCTGCAAACAAAAAGGTACTACACTACCATGGTCAAGGAAAACTGGAGGAAATCACTATCGACGCTCATACAAAATCCGATCGACCATTACACCTCGGTTCGATATTGAATTTTTCTAATAAAATTAATATCTCCCCAAAGGAATGTCCTAGCGGGTCGTGGCTGGTGTCGCTAGATGCGGGTCGGCGAGAGGATAGTGTAGGAGTATAAAATTTAAAAGCTACTGAGAAGAAAAACTATGTTTTAGTACCAAAACCGTTATTCTGTAAGATTTTAATGAATTTTGAGCTTTAAATCGTGTGTATTTTTTTAGATATCGGCGTTAGCGAGCCTCGAGCGGTCTCGTTAGACGCGGGGCAGCGAGCTGTATACAGAAAAACTGAAAAATAATATACGGCTCGAACAAAAAGTTAGGAAAATCCTGAAAAAACTGAATTTTATTAATGTTTTATATGTTTTTTGCAGGTATTTTTCGAAAATTGTACCGGAGTATACCGAAAACAGCACGTCGCCGATACGAGGGCGCCGCGCTGCAAACAAAAAGGTACTACACTACCATGGTCAAGGAAAACTGGAGGAAATCACTATCGACGCTCATACAAAATCCGATCGACCATTACACCTCGGTTCGATATTGAATTTTTCTAATAAAATTAATATCTCCCCAAAGGAATGTCCTAGCGGGTCGTGGCTGGTGTCGCTAGATGCGGGTCGGCGAGAGGATAGTGTAGGAGTATAAAATTTAAAAGCTACTGAGAAGAAAAACTATGTTTTAGTACCAAAACCGTTATTCTGTAAGATTTTAATGAATTTTGAGCTTTAAATCGTGTGTATTTTTTTAGATATCGGCGTTAGCGAGCCTCGAGCGGTCTCGTTAGACGCAAGGCAGCGAGCTGTATACAGAAAAACTGAAAAATAATATACGGCTCGAACAAAAAGTTAGGAAAATCCTGAAAAAACTGAATTTTATTAATGTTTTATATGTTTTTTGCAGGTATTTTTCGAAAATTGTACCGGAGTATACCGAAAACAGCACGTCGCCGATACGAGGGCGCCGCGCTGCAAACAAAAAGGTACTACACTACCATGGTCAAGGAAAACTGGAGGAAATCACTATCGACGCTCATACAAAATCCGATCGACCATTACACCTCGGTTCGATATTGAATTTTTCTAATAAAATTAATGTCTCCCCAAAGGAATGTCCTAGCGGGTCGTGGCTGGTGTCGCTAGATGCGGGTCGGCGAGAGGATAGTGTAGGAGTATAAAATTTAAAAGCTACTGAGAAGAAAAACTATGTTTTAGTACCAAAACCGTTATTCTGTAAGATTTTAATGAATTTTGAGCTTTAAATCGTGTGTATTTTTTTAGATATCGGCGTTAGCGAGCCTCGAGCGGTCTCGTTAGACGCGGGGCAGCGAGCTGTATACAGAAAAACTGAAAAATAATATACGGCTCCAACAAAAAGTTAGGAAAATCCTGAAAAAACTGAATTTTATTAATGTTTTATATGTTTTTTGCAGGTATTTTTCGAAAATTGTACCGGAGTATACCGAAAACAGCACGTCGCCGATACGAGGGCGCCGCGCTGCAAACAAAAAGGTACTACACTACCATGGTCAAGGAAAACTGGAGGAAATCACTATCGACGCTCATACAAAATCCGATCGACCATTACACCTCGGTTCGACATTGAATTTTTCTAATAAAATTAATATCTCCCCAAAGGAATGTCCTAGCGGGTCGTGGCTGGTGTCGCTAGATGCGGGTCGGCGAGAGGATAGTGTAGGAGTATAAAATTTAAAAGCTACTGAGAAGAAAAACTATGTTTTAGTACCAAAACCGTTATTCTGTAAGATTTTAATGAATTTTGAGCTTTAAATCGTGTGTATTTTTTTAGATATCGGCGTTAGCGAGCCTCGAGCGGTCTCGTTAGACGCGGGGCAGCGAGCTGTATACAGAAAAACTGAAAAATAATATACGGCTCGAACAAAAAGTTAGGAAAATCCTGAAAAAACTGAATTTTATTAATGTTTTATATGTTTTTTTGCAGGTATTTTTCGAAAATTGTACCGGAGTATACCGAAAACAGCACGTCGCCGATACGAGGGCGCCGCGCTGCAAACAAAAAGGTACTACACTACCATGGTCAAGGAAAACTGGAGGAAATCACTATCAACCTAACCTAACCTTTTTTTTTTTTTTTTTTTTTTTTTTTTTTTTTTTTTTTTTTTTTTTTTTTTTTTTTTTTTCGGAGTGGAAATGCGTTACGCATCATCCCCCGGCCTAGGGTTGGCCATGCTATAGGGGGGGTATGACGGACTCTCTCCTCCCGTCCACTCTCCTGCGAGAGTGGGGGGAGCAGCCTACCGTCTAAAACCACTCCGGCGTTTACCTCCGCTGCTGTTTCCGGGGGTTCCTGCCTAAGCCTTGGCCAAGGTGCCCCACCGGCTGCCCCAGCTGTTGCCGGGGCTGCCCGCGCCAAAGGAGAGAGGGGCCGGACACGCGTGGCCCCCCTCCCAGACCGCCCAGTGACTAGCCTACGGCGGGCAGGGGACTCCTATCCCCCACCCGCAGTCACTAAGGGTTTAGGCGGCCGGCAAAACGCCGCCGCCTAAACCCCTGCCGTCTGCGCCGGAGCGGATCCGCGAGAGGAGACTCCTCGCGTTCACGCTCCGAGGCCTCCTTCTGCGAAATTACATATTCGCAAAAGGAGGCCACTGCCTCCCAAGACCTCTCACTGTAGAGCATTGCCGCAACAATGCTGTAGAGTGAGAGGTCCTCCCGCTGTATGGCTAGTGCCATGGTGCGGCGCTCCGGACTCCAACGACTGCACACCGCGAGGGTGTGCTGAGCCGTGTCGTCCGGATCCCCGCACTCATGGCACTGCGGGGTAGGCTCCCTCCCAATTTTGTGCAGGTAATGACCGAAGCATCCGTGTCCGGTCATTACCTGCACAAGCCGGAACGACGTAGCGCCGACTGCCCTGTCCAACCAGAGGTCCACCGACGGGAGGATCGCCCCTATGGTATAAACACCATAGGGGGAATCCTCCAGGTCGGCTTTCCATCTGTCCCGCAGTCGGCGCTCCGTCATCCGGCGCGTCTCCTCCACCTCCTCAGGGTCCGGGCGTTCACCTCTCGCCCGGGCCCTGGACCTAACCATGTAGGTCTCAGCCTGCACCTCCGCATCCAACTCCCAGGGCGGGGTGCAGGCGAGGAGGCAGGCCGCGGCGTGGGCCACCGTCACGTAGGCCCTCACCATACGGAGGGCCACCAACCGCTGAGGCCTCCGTAGCAGGGCCCGGTTCCGGGCGGACAGCTTGTCCGCCCAGATGGGGGCCCCGTACAGAGCCATGCTCCTTGTGACGCCGGCATATAACCGGCGGCACAAGGAGCCCGGCCCACCCACGTTCGGCAGAAGTCTGCTCATCGCCGACGCGGCGCCCACCACTCGGGGAGCCATTTGCGAAAAATGCTCCCCGAAGTCCCACCGTCGGTCCAGAACAAGCCCCAAATATCGGATGTGGGGCTTGATCGGGACCGACTCCCCCCCCAGGGTGAGCGCCGCGCCCGCTGGCAGCCTCCACCCCCGCCCCCCGAAGACTATCGCCTCAGTCTTCGGGAGGGCCACCCTCAGGCCGAGCCGACCAATCCGGTAAATGGTCAGCTCGGCCGCCGCTTCCGCCCGGCACAGCGCCTCCCTCATGTCGGTCCCGCGCACGGCCACCATTGTGTCATCTGCATAGCAGATGGTGGCCGTCCGCGGGAGCAACTCCCCCCTGATGGCCCAGTCGTACCCCAGGTTCCATAGTAGTGGACCGAGCACGGAACCTTGGGGCACGCCGCAGGCCATCCCCGTCGACCCCCGTCGACCGTCCTTCTGTTCATAGAGCACTACCCTATCCATGAGGTAGTGCTCTATGACCCGCCTTAAGTAGGGAGGCACTCGGTGGTACGCGAGTGCCTCCCTTATCACCCCATAGGGGAGGGTGCCAAAGGCATTGGCGATGTCGAGCGACACCGCCACTACTCCCTCCCCTCTGCTCGACGCGTCCTCACAGAAGTCCCTGAGGGACTTCAGCGCGTCGAGCGTAGACCGCCCCTCTCTAAACCCGAACTGTCGATCTGACACGTTCGGGCCGGCGGTCTCTAAGTGCCGCTGGATCCGGGAGGCCAGGATTCTTTCAAAAATCTTCCCGGCCTCATCCAGCAGCACGATGGGGCGATAGGCGGACGGACAGTCCGGGGGTCGACCCTCCTTCCGGAGGAGGCAGAGCCTCCCCTCCTTCCACACCCTCGGGAACCTTCCCTCCCTCAGGCAGTCGTCCAAGATCTGCCTGAGCCGGTCCCCGAGGTGTTGTAGGGCGATGTGGAGTACCCGGCCTGGTACTCCGTCGGGCCCCGGGGCTTTTTTGCAGCCCCGGAGCCGGTCCATCGCCCTCTCGAACTCGTCATCGCTTACCGGTGCGATGACGAGTTCGGCTGGGTCCTCCAGGTCCCGCGGTGGCTCGGTCATCACCGGGGGAACTATCGAAGGGGCTGCCGGAAACAGCCCCTCGACGACCCTCCTGAGGAGAGGGGGCTCCAGTGAGTCCATGGGGGGGGCGGTGCGCATTTTGTTGCGCACCACCCTATACGGCCGCCCCCACGGATTCCGGTCCAGTATGGCCAGGAAGGAGGTCCACCCCTCCTCCTTGGCCACCGCAATGGCCTGGACAAGGGCCCTTTTGGCTTCTCGGAGGGCCCTGTGGAGCTCCTCCTCCTCCTCCGGGGTATGCCGCCGGCGCCTACAGTGTTGGTAGGCGCCGCGGGCCCCGTTGCTGGTGGTCCGCAGGGCCGCAATATCAGCGGACCACCAGTACACCGACCTGCGGGCGAACAGGCGCCTCGCCCGGGGCATGGCTGCTCCGCACACCGACTGCAGCGATGTGCGGAACAAGCGCGCCCTCTCCTCCACCCCTGAGGCGGCGGGTGGGGCGTCGCACCACGCCTCCACCATTGCCGCCTCATCCGCCCTGGCCCTGTCCAGAAGGGACAGGGACCACTTGGGGAACTCCCCCCATCCCCCCCCCCTACGCCCCCCCCCAGGGACTGGTGGTGGCTGGCCTGTCCTCGTGGAGACCCTGAACCTTATATTTAAGTGGTCCGAAAGGGTCTCCACGTCCTCCAGGACGCGCCAATCTGAGACGCGTGCGGCAATGGCAGGGGTCGCGAACGTGACGTCCACGATTGACCCCCCCTGCCGCCGCACGCAAGTGTTGGCGCTGCCCTGGTTCAGGACTACCAGGCCCTCCACCACCAACCAATCCCTTAGCACACCCCCGCGCACATCCGTTACGGGGGAACCCCACGCCGCGCTTTTGGCGTTGAGGTCCCCCAGGATAATTATTTGTCGCGGGGCCACCCTCCTGGCCACCCCCCCGAGGGCCTCGAGGAAGGCCTCAAAGGCGACCAGCGGCCTATTGGGGGAGAAATACACCGCAATCAGTGCGGTGTCGTTCCCCCATCCGGCCGCCGCGTACCCCGGGCCCACCTCGAGTTTTACGAGGGGGGGGCCGTCGCCGATCGCCGGCACCACCACGGCAGCCCTCTCGTCCCTCGACCCCACCCAGTTGGGTAGGGGAGGGACGAAGTAGGGCTCCGTCACCACTACAACGTCAATCGACCACTCCGCCATGACCTGCATGAGCAGGTCCTGTGCTCTGGCGGAGTGGTTGACGTTCACCTGCAGGACCTCTAGATGGTGTGCTGGCATCTAGAGGTCCATGCAGGTCTCCTCTTGGGCCGGCTCGACGGCTGCCGTCGCTGCGGGGACTGCTGGGGCTGGGCGGGGGCGCTGCGGCCTGGTGTCCCTCCCTCTCGTGGCGGGGGGGGAACAATTAGCCCCCCCTAGCCGGTGGTTGGCCGGGAGCTTGGCTTGGTGGCATACCGCACACCAAGCCTTCTCCCAGCAGTCCGCCATTTTGTGCCCCTCTTGGCTGCACCGGAAGCACAGATTGCTCCGGTCAGTCTTAGAGGGGCACAGCTCCCTCGAGTGGCCGACACCGAAGCATTTGAAACACCTCATCGGTGTCGGCCCCACCGGCGTGACCCTGGCGGCTGCCCAACCCACCAGGATCTTCCCCGCCTTGGTGAGGGCAATTGCCGCCTGTACTGGACACTGGATCAGTACTGACCCAGTGCCGTCGTACAGGGAGCGGACAGCCCCCACCCTTACCTGCGCCGGCAGGCACGCCCCCGCTGCGGCGACGGCTTGCGCCACGGACTCTTTAGTGGCCGACTCATCCAGGCCGGCCAACTGGACGTCGGCCATCTTGACGGGGCGGCGCACGTTGGCGACGTCCCCAACAATCCCTTGCAGCTTCTCTGCAAGGGAGTCCGCCACCCTCTGCCCGTCCTCCCCGGGGACCTCGATGACCCGGGATCCCGTCATCGAGGTCCTCACCTTTACGTGGTGCAGGCCAACGTCACTTAGGCTAAGGCCGTTTATGGCCTTAGCCATGGTGGCCTGCATGGTGGTGGTGGCCCCCTCTTTTAGGGAGACCACCACTGCCGCCGTCCTAGGGACGGACAGCCGGACGGGTCTGGGCGCCGCCTTGCTGGTCTTCAGGGGTGGAGGAGGGGAGGCCTTGGCCTTGCCCTTCGCTTTCTTCCTCACCACCTCCGACCACGCCATCTGCGCGGGCGGGGGCGGCATTCGGCCCGAAGGGCCGGCTTCTCCCTCCGAGTGCTGAACGGCTCTCGGGGCCGGGCCAGCGTTAACTAGCCTGGAGGGCTTCCTATTGGCAGGTACCACCGAGGGGGCCGGGGCCGCCGCCTTTTTCTTCCTCGGGGTGATCACCGGGGACAGGGGCCTGGACGGGTCAGTCGCCCTCCTGGCCGCCGCGGCCTTTGGCCTTCCGTCACCCAGTCGGGCCCTCGGCTCGGTGGTCTCCATTGGGACTGACGAGGGCGGGGCAGGCCTTACTACCCTTCCCTGTAGAGGGGCCGCCACGTCGGGCTTTGCGGCCCGCCTTTCATGCGCCAGCGGGGGGCGGAGGATGGGCTCCGCCGGGAGGCGCCGGCTCACCTCCTCTATCCGGTCGCTCACCATTTTACCGAGGCTAAGAAACAGGTCCCTTTTCATGGTTTCTATAGCCTCGGTCAGCTCGGCCGTCCCGAACTGGAGCGCAGCGGCGACGGGGGCGGGCGCGACCGGAATCTCCCGCTCGCTGAAGGCCTTGCGGAGGGCCTTCAGCTCGGCCGAGTTGAGAGCGAGTTGCTCCCGCATCCTTTTGTTATCCGCTTTTAGGATGCGGATCTCCTCACTCTCTGACCTGGCCGCCTCGGCCTCGTCCATCGCCCCCATGATGGTCCGGCAGGCCCGGTTCATACGACCCCACACTTCGCCCTTCAGGTTGCCGGATATCTTGGCTGCCTCAAGGATATCCCGCGCCGCCATGCGGGCGGCGTCCAGCGGGTCAACCTCGTCCTGCGTCGCTACTTCCTCGACGGGCTCGGGGGAGCGCGAGACGGAGCGCGAGACGGAGCGAGAGCGCTCGACGTCCGTCGACTTCCCCTTCTTTGCCCCCCTGGGGCGAAGCGCGGGGTATTCCCTCCGGTAGCACTCAGCTGGGTCGGGTTCGGCATCGGAGACCTCCTCGAATTGGGGCGTAAGCTGGTAAACCTTTGCCCTCAATCTGGCCGCGGCCAGCCCAACGTAAGCGCCTTTGGGTTTACCCCTAAGTGCTGTGTTGCACTTCTGAGGAGGCTGCCTATGGGCATCCTCCTCCTCGTCCTCGTACGCCCGTTTAGATGTCGACGGGACAACCTCGACGACATCTCTATTATCCTCCTCCATTTCGGAGTCGGAGCAAGAGCTAGCTCCGCTCTCCAATGGCGGATCCTCCCACGGTTTGGTAGGCGAGGTCATCGCGACCTCGTCTACCTGACCCCCAAAAGGGGTCCAAATCCGACCGCTACGACCAAAGTTAGGAGCTAACCTAACCTTGAAATCGTGAAGTGCGAGTCGGATTTGGAGTTTCCTATACTAATGTGGGTTTTGCGCCTGAATTATAAAAATAGCAATCTGCTAAAAATTTTGGGACGCACTTTGACCCACTAAATGAGGCAGTAAAAATACACAAAAAATACTAAAAAATACAACCCAATAGAACTTAAAAAACAAAAAAGAAAAAACACTAAAAAGGTAAAAAGGTAAAAAGTTATACAATTCTTAAACTTAACAAAAAAGCTTAAGTTTGTAAAACTATTACTACTATCTACCTAAAACTACCTAGAACTATATAAACTTTAATAACTTTTGACCAAGTGGTCAAAGAGTTAAAAAGTCAAGTACAAAAATTTAAAAAACTAAATAAACTATCCTATCCTATGAATTAAATATTTTACAAAACACTTAAAACTATCAAAAAATCACCCCAAACACAAAAAAGTTGGAAAAGTTTTCTGAAAACTTTGAGCAAATACTCAAAGTTTCCAAAAATTAAAATAAAATAACTAATCTAACAATAACAAAACCAAAATTACTCTATAATTAACGGGACCGTTGCCGGTACCCCCGCCCAAAAACTGGGCAAGGTGGGATAAGGGCAACACCGATCAAATTAGAAAGTAAAAATGTAAACAAACCCTAAAACTAAAGAAATTTTAAAGTTAATATTTACAAAATGGCAAGGCCAATATTTTCGGAGCTTTCGTTCCGAAAAAATCGAACCTAAATCCACTGACAGACCAAGAAATCCTCTATCTTCTAGCCCTGAAAAGGGCTAAAAAAGATAAGAGGCGAAGAAACCAAAAAATAAACAAAAAAGTGAAAAACCGTGAAAAATGAAGAAAAAATTAACAAAAAATAACCAACCGCAAATGCAAAAAGAAGAAAAATAAGAAAAGTAAACAAGATAAAGAGAAAAGGGAAAACGCAAAAGGATAAGGAAAAATTATAAGATTTGGATACCAAATATTACAAAAATCCACCCAGTCACACCAAAGTTACTACCTCAACCTAACCTAACCTAACCTAACCTAACCTAACCTAACCTAACCTAACCTAACCTAACCTAACCTAACCTAACCTAACCTAACCTAACCTAACCTAACCTTTTTTTTTTTTTTTTTTTTTTTTTTTTTTTTTTTTTTTTTTTTTTTTTTTTTTTGACGGAGTGGAAATGCATTTACGCATCTTCCCTGCCTGGGGTAGACTGTACGGGAAGTATAACGGACTCTCGTACGAACGAACTACCGTTTAAAACCACTCCGGCGTTTTAAAGACCCTGGCCGGTGGTGAGGCGCCGCGGTACATGCCTAAGCTTTGGCCACTGACGCGCCTCCCGGCTTGCTCCAAAGGAGCCCCCCCAATCCTCGCCAAAGGAGGTTTCGAAAGTGCACAGCCCACGATCGTCACCCCAGACCGGTAAAGCCGTGCAAGGTGGGTCCCCAACCCACTAGCTTTACAAGAAGTTCGGGCGAGCAGCGAACCGAAGTCCACTGAGTTCGCCTTCCCTCCAACGATCTGCCTGCGGTGGATGGTGCTTTCCGGATACCAAGTATCCTTCAAACACGCCCCACCGCAGCTGTCCCCTCGATAACTACAGTGCCCCCCGGGATTCCGAAAGACACGTAGAGGGACCCGCGGGTGACATGGGAGTACGACGCAAGGGAACGCGCAACGCATCTCTGCGATGCCGTCCCTGCCCATAAACCCAGTCACCAACCACCAACTGACAGAGGCAGCTGTCCAGGATGGAAACCACCCTTTTCAACCACCCCCGCCAAAGCCCCCTCCAGGCGACTGGTTAAGCTTTCCGGACCAGAAGCGGCAAGCACCAAGTGCACTCGCAACTGACCCTTCAAGCTACCCCAGCCACCAACCGTCAAAAATGGCGACAGTAGGAAGCTGTCCGGGATGGAAGCGAAAGCGCACACAACCACCCCTTCCAACGACCTCTGCCACCACCCACCAAGGGTGACGAGAAGACTTTTCTACGAAAAGCCTCTCGTCACCAAACCCTCCCCAGGTGACAGAGTGAACTTTCCGGGGCAGAAGCAGCCCTAAGGCACGCGACCGCAACCCTTCCAGAACCCCCTGTCACCTCCCCAGAGTGCCGCTCTTCGTCTGGACCCTCACCACGAGCCTTTCCGGTATGGGTAGCCCTGTCCGGTATAGCCTCGCAGATCATTGAGACACGCAAGCCCCCCCACCACGGCAAGGTGGCAGCACTATCGGGGGGGAACCTAACCTAACCTAACCTAACCTAACCTAACCTAACCTAACCTAACCTAACCTAACCTAACCTAACCTAACCTAACCTAACCTAACCTAACCTAACCTAACCTAACCTAACCTAACCTAACCTAACCTAACCTAACCTAACCTAACCTAACCTAACCTAACCTAACCTAACCTAACCTTTTTTTTTTTTTTTTTTTTTTTTTTTTTTTTTTTTTTTTTTTTTTTTGACGGAGTGGAAATGCATTTACGCATCTTCCCTGCCTGGGGTAGGCGGTGCAATGGGAAGTATAACGGACTCTCGTACGAACGAACTACCGTTTAAAACCACTCCGGCGTTTAAACCCTGGCCGGTGGTGAGGCGCCGCGGTACATGCCTAAGCTTTGGCCACTGACGCGCCTCCCGGCTTGCTCCAGAGGAGCCCCCCCAATCCTCGCCAAAGGAGGTGCCGACTGTGAACAGCCCACGATCAACACCCCAGACCGGTAAAGCCGTGCAAGGTGGGTCCCCAACCCACTGGCTTTACAAGGAGTTCGGGCGAGCAGCGAACCGAAGTCCACTGAGTTCGCCTTCCCTCCAACGATCTGCCTGCGGTGGATGGTGCTTTCCGGATACCAAGTATCCTTCAAACACGCCCCACCGCAGCTGTCCCCTCAATAACTACAGTGCCCGCCGGGATTCCGAAAGACACGTAGAGGGACCCGCGGGTGACATGGGAGTACGACGCAAGGGAACGCGCAACGCATTTCTGCGATGCCGTCCCTGCCCATAAACCCAGTCACCAACCACCAACTGACAGAGGCAGCTGTCCAGGATGGAAACCACCCTTTTCAACCACCCCCGCCAAAGCCCCCTCCAGGCGACTGGTTAAGCTTTCCGGACCAGAAGCGGCAAGCACCAAGTGCACTCGCAACTGACCCTTCAAGCTACCCCAGCCACCAACCGTCAAAAATGGCGACAGTAGGACGCTGTCCGGGGTGGAGGCGGCAAGCACCAAGTGCACTCGCAACCACCCCATCTAACGACCTCTGCCACCACCCACCAAGGGTGACGAGAAGACTTTTCCGAGGAAAAGCCTCTCGTCACCAAACCCCCCCAGGTGACAAGGGAATCCTTCCGGGGCAGAAGCGGCCTGTTTCCGGCAGGCACGCGACCGCAACCCTTCCAGAAACCCTGTCACCTCCCCATGGCCGCTCTTAGTCTGGCC
This sequence comes from Acleris emargana, assembly GCA_927399475.2. Lineage (NCBI taxonomy): Eukaryota > Metazoa > Arthropoda > Insecta > Lepidoptera > Tortricidae > Acleris > Acleris emargana. The sequence continues at coordinate 24,560,384 of OV656838.1, read as the reverse complement.
CCTCACCACGAGCCTTTCCGGTATGGGTAGCCCTGTCCGGTATAGCCTCGTGGATCATTGAGACACGCAAGCCCCCCCACCACGGCAAGGTGGCAGCACAGTCGGGGGGGAACCTAACCTAACCTAACCTAACCTAACCTAACCTAACCTAACCTAACCTAACCTAACCTAACCTAACCTAACCTAACCTAACCTAACCTAACCTAACCTAACCTAACCTAACCTAACCTAACCTAACCTAACCTTTTTTTTTTTTTTTTTTTTTTTTTTTTTTTTTTTTTTTTTTTTTTTTTTTTTTTTTTTTTTTTTTTTTTTTTTTTTTGGCAGGGTGGAAAATGCTTTATGCATTCCCCTCACCATGGGAGTGGTGAGGGGATATGTGGGACTCACCCCGTCACCCCCCCTCAGAATGAGAGGGGGCAAGGGAGCGCAACCCACTAAAAACCACCCTGGCGTACCCTCCTGCCGGCTGGTGAGGCACCCTGATGCCTGCCGAAGCTTAGTTCAGGGTGCCCCCCGGCTGCCCCAGCCATTGCCGGGGCTACCCGCGCCAAAGGAGAGAGGGGCCGAGCACGCGTGGCCCCCCTCCCAGACCGCCCAGTGACTAGCCTACGGCGGGCAGGGGACTCCCATCCCCCACCCGCAGCCACTAAGGGTAGAGGCGGCCGGCAAAACGCCGCCGCCTAAACCCCTGCCGTCTGCGCCGGAGCGGATGCGCGAGAGGAGACTCCTCGCGCTCACGCTCCGAGGCCTCCTTCTGCGAGATGACACTTTCGCAAAAGGAGGCCACAGCCCTCCAGGACCTGTCGCTGCACAGCATTGCAGACACAACGCTGTGCAGGGAGAGGTCCCACTGCCCGATCGCCAGCGCCATAGTGCAGCGCTCCGCACTCCAGCGGCTGCACACCGCAAGGGTGTGCTGAGCCGTGTCGTCCGGATCGCCGCACTCATGGCACTGCGGGCCGGGCTCCCTCCCAATCTTGTGCAGGTAATGACCGAAGCATCCGTGTCCGGTCAATACCTGCAGAAGCCGGTACGATGTAGCACCGACTGCTCTCCCCAACCAGGTGTCCAGCGACGGGAGGATCGCCCCTATGGTATAAACACCATAAGGGGAATCCTCCAGGTCGGCTTTCCACCTGTCCCGCAGTCGGCGCTCCATCATCCGGCGCGTCTCCTCCACCTCCTCAGGGTCCGGGCGTTCACCCCTCGCCCGGGCCCTGGACCTAACTATGTAGGTCTCAGCCTGCACCTCCGCATCCAACTCCCAGGGCGGGGTGCAGGCGAGGAGGCAGGCCGCGGCGTGGGCCACCGTCACGTAGGCCCTCACCATTCTGAGGGCCACCACCCGCTGTGGCCTCCGTAGCAGGGCCCGATTCCGGGCGGACAGCTTGTCCGCCCAGATTGGGGCCCCGTACAGAGCCATGCTCCTTGTGACGCCGGCATATAACCGGCGGCACAAGGAGCCCGGCCCACCCACGTTCGGCAGAAGCCGACTTAGTGCCGACGCGGCGCCCACAATTCGGGGAGCCATCTGCGAGAAATGCTCCCCGAAACTCCACCATCGGTCCAGAACAAGCCCCAAATATTTGATGTGGGGCTTGATCTGGACCGGTTCCCCCCCCAGTGTGAGCGCCGCGCCCGCAGGCAGCCTCCACCCCCGCCCCCCGAAGACTATCGCCTCAGTCTTCGCGAGGGCCACCCTCAGGCCGAGCTGACCAATCCGGTAAATGGCCAGCTCGGCCGCCGCTTCCGCCCGGCAAAGCACCTCCCTCACGTCGGTCCCGCGCACGGCCACCATTGTGTCATCCGCATAGCAGATGGTGGCCGTCCGCGGGAGCAACTCCCCCCTGATGGCCCAATCGTACCCCAGGTTCCATAAGAGTGGACCGAGCACGGAACCTTGGGGTACGCCACAGGCCATCTCCGTCGACCCCCGTCGACCGTCCTTCTGCTCGTAGAGCACTACCCTCTCGGTGAGGTAGTGCTCTAGGAGCCGCCGCAGGTAGGGAGGCACTCGGTGGTAAATGAGTGCCTCCCTTATCACCCCATAGGGGAGGGTGCCAAAGGCATTGGCGATGTCGAGCGACACCGCCACTACACCCTCCCCTCTGCTCGACGCGTGGTCACAGAAGTCCCTAAGGGACTTCAACGCGTCGAGCGTAGACCGCCCCTCCCTGAACCCGAACTGTCTATCCGAGACGTTCGGGCCGGCGGTCTGTAGGTGCTGCTGGATCCGGGAGGCCAGGATTCTCTCGAGAATCTTCCCGGCCTCATCCAGCAGCACGATGGGGCGATATGCGGACGGACAGTCCGGGGGTCGACCCTCCTTCCGGAGGAGGCAAAGCCTCCCCTCCTTCCACACTCTCGGGAACCGACCCTCCCTCAGGCAGTCACTCAACAACTGCCTGAGTCGGTCCCCGAGGTGCTGTAGGGCGATGTGGAGTACCCGACCCGGTACTCCGTCGGGCCCCGGGGCTTTCTTGCAGCCCCGGAGCCGATCCATCGCCCTCTCGAACTCGTCATCGCTTACCGGTGCGATGACGAGTTCGGGTGGGTCCTCCAGGTCCCCCGGTGGCTCGGTCATCACCGGGGGAACTAACGAGGGGGCTGCCGGAAACAGCCCCTCGATGACCCTCCTGAGGAGAGGGGGCTCCAGTGAGTCCATGGGGGGGGCGGTGCGCATTTTGTTGCGCACCACCCTGTACGGCCGCCCCCATGGATTCCTGTCCAGCGTGGCGAGGAAGGAGGACCACCCCTCCTCCTTGGCCACTGCGATGGACAGGACAAGGGCCCTCTTGGCTTCTTGGAGGGCCCTGTGGAGCCCCTCCTCTTCCTCCCGGGTGTGCCACCGGCGCCTACACCGCTGGTAGGCGTTTCGGGCACCGTTGCTGGTGGTCCGTAGGGCCGCGATTTCGGCGGACCACCAGTAAACGAACCGGCGGGCGAAGAGGCGCCTCGCCCGGGGCATGGCCGCTCCGCACACCGACTGCAACGATGTGCGGAACCGGCGCGCAATCTCCTCGACCCCCAAGGCGGCGGGTGGGGCGTCACACCACGCCTCCACCAGTGCGGCCTCGTCCGCCTTGGCCCTGTCCAGAAGGGACAGGGACCACTTGGGGAACTCCCCCCATCTCCCCCCCGTACGCCCCCCCCCCGGGATTGGTGGCGGTGGCTGGCCCGCCCTCGTGGAGACCCTGAACCTGATGTTCAGATGGTCCGAAAGGGTCTCCACATCCTCCAGGACGCGCCAATCGGTGACGCGTGCGGCAATGGCAGGGGTTGCAAACGTGACGTCCACGATGGACCCCCCCCTGCCGCCGCACGCAAGTATTGGCGCTGCCCTGGTTGAGGACAACCAGGCCCGCCACCACCAACCAATCCCGAAGCACCGCCCCGCGCGCATCCGTTACGGGGGAACCCCACGCCGCGCTTTTGGCGTTGAGGTCCCCCAGGATGATTACTTGGCGCGGGGCCACCCTCCTCGCCACCCCCCCAAGGACCTCGAGGAAGGCCTCGAAGGCGATCAGCGGCCTATTGGGGGAGAAATACACCGCAACTAGTACGGTGTCGTTCCCCCATCCGGCCGCCACATACCCCGGGCCTCCCTCGATCCTGACCAGGGGGGGGCCACTGCCGATCGCCGGCACCACCACGGCAGCCCCTCCGTCCGTCGACCCTACCCAGTTGGGTAGGGGAGGGACGAAGTAGGGCTCCGAAACCCCCACCACATCAATCGACCACTCCGCCATTACCTGCATGAGCAGGTCCTGCGCTCTGGCGGAGTGGTTGATGTTGACCTGCAGGAGCTCTAGGTGGTGTGGCATCGATCTAGTGTTCCATGTCGTTCTCCTCCTGGGCCGCGGTCGCTGCGGGGGCTGCGGGAACTGCGGGAACTGGGCGGGGGCGCTGCGGCCTCATGTCCCTCCCTCTTGTGTGGGGGGGGCAACAATTTGTCCCCCCCATCCGATGGTTGGCTGGGAGTCTGGCCTGGTGGCACACGGCACACCACGCCCTCTCCCAGCACTCACTCATCCTGTGCCCCTCCTTACTGCACCGGAAGCAGGAATTGGTCCGGTCTTCCTTGGAGGGGCACAGCTCCCGTGAGTGGCCGACACCGTAACAGCGGTAACACCGCATCGGTGTCGGCCCCATCGGCGTGACCCTGGCGGAGGCCCATCCGACCAGGATCCTTCCCGCGTTCTTAAGTGCCACCGCCGCCTGTACGGGGCACTGGACCAACACTGATCCAGTGCCGTCGTAGGAGGAGCGGACGGCCCCCACCCTGACCTGCCCCGGCAGACAAAAACCGGCTGACGCGACCGCCTGCGCCACCGAGTCCTTCGTGGCCGACTCATCAAGGCCGGCCAGCTGGATCTCGGCCATCTTTACCGGGCGGCTGACGTCAGCGACGTCCCCAACCATACCCTGGAGTTTTGCCGCCAGGGTGTCCGCCACTTTGTGCCCATCCTCACCGGGGACCTCAATGACCCGGGAACCCGTCATTGAGGTCCTCACCCTGACGCTCTGCAGGCCCACCTCACTGAGCCTAAGGCCGTTAATGGCCTTGGCCATGGTGGCCTGCAGAGTGGTGGTGGCCCCCTTCTTAAGGGTGACCACCACTGCCGCCGTCTTGGGGACGGACAGCTTTACAGGTCTTGGCGCAACCTTGCTGGACTTCGGGGCTTGGGGAGGAGTGGCCTTGGCCTTGCCCTTCCCTTTCCTCCTAACCACCTCCGACCACGCCATCTGCGCGGGCGGGGGTGGCATACGGCCCGAGGGGCCAGGTTCCCCCTGCGAGGGCCGAACGGCTCTCGGGGCAGAGTCGGCAGCAACCAACTTGCTAGGTCTCCTGGAAGGGGGGCTGAGTACCGGCGAAAGGGGGGTGGGAGGGGGCGGGGCCGCCACCCACTTGGCCGCCTTGGGTTTCGGCTTCGGCCTCCCGTCACCCAGTCGAGCCCTGGCGACCGGCTCGAGCACCTCCACTGGGGTCCGGGAGGGAGCAGGGGGCGCAACGGCACCTCTCCGAGGAGGGGGGACGGGCTTGGCGGCACGCCCCTCGTGCGCCAACGGGGGGCGGAGAATTGGCTCTGCCGGGAGACGCCGGTTGACTTCGTCAATACGGTCGTTCACCATCCGACCGAGGCTCAAGAACAGGTCCCGCTTCATCTCCTGTATGGCCTCGGTCAGTTCGACCGTACCGAATTGGAGAGAAGAAGCCACCGGTGCGGCCGGGATCTCCCTCTCGCTAAAGGCGGTGCGGAGCGCCTTTAATTCCGCACAGTTCAGAGCGAGTTGCTCCCGCATCCTTCGGTTGTCCGCTTTCAGGATGCGGATCTCCTCGCTCTCGGACCTGGCCGCCTCGACCTCGTCCATAGAACCCAGAATAGTACGGCAAGCCCGGTTCATCTTGCCCCAAATCTCCCCCTTGAGATTTCCGGATGCCCGGGCCGCCTCTAAAATATCCCGCGCCGCCATGCGGGTGGCGTCTACCGGGTCAGCCTCCTGCTGACCCGTTAGACCCTCCAAGGGCTCGGGGGAGCGCGAGACCGAGCGAGAGCGCACGGAATCCCCCGCCTTCCCCTTTCCGCCCCCCTTGGGACGGAGTTCCGGGAACTCCCTCTGGTACTTGGACACCGGATCGGGCTCGGCTACCCCGGCCACCTCGGCAAATTGGGGCTCCAGCTGGAACGGCTTCGCCCGAAATCTGGCCGCCGCCAACCCGACATAAGAACCCCTGGGTTTCCCTCGCAGCGAGGAACTTACCTTAGGAGGAGGCTTAGGATCCCCTTCCTCTTCATCATAAGCCCTTTTTGAGGCCAACGAAACGCGCTCGACATCTATGGAGTCGTCGTCCATCTCGGACTCCGAACTCAACATAAGTCCACCCCCCTCGGGCGGATCCGCCCAGAACTTGGTAGGCGAGGTCATGGTGACCCCGTCTACCTGACCCTAAAATAGGGTCCAAATCCGACCGCGACGTCCGAAGTTACGAGCTAACCTAACCTCGAATCGTCAAGTGCGAGTCGGATTTGGACTTTCCCATACAATTATGAGTTTAGCGCCTGATTTAAAAGTAATAGCAATGTGCTAAAATCTTGCGCCCCCAAATTGACCGACTTGTCGAAGTCGTACACAGACCAAACAAAAACAAAAATATGCCTCCCAATGAGGTCTTAAAAACCAAAAAAGAAAAATACAAAAAAGGTAAAAAGGTTCAGAGTTATTGAATTAACCAATTTTAGGAAAAACCTTAAGTTGGTAATCCAATAACACGGAAAAATTTTAGCCTACCTTACAAAATACAAACGTAAATAACTTTTAACCTAGTGGTTAAAAAGTTAAACAACTTATACAAAAAATTTAAAGAATTAAATGAACTACCCTAAACTATGAGCTAAATAATTTACAAACACTAGAAACTAATTTAAATAACACACCAAACACAAAAAGTTACAAATAGAAAAGTAAAGATTTCTGAAAACCTCGGGTAAAAACCCAAAATTTTCAAAAATAAAATTTACCAACTAAACAACTTATACCTAAACCAAAAACTATACTGCAATAAGCGGGACCGTTACCGGTACCCCCGCCCAAAAATTGGGCAAGGTGGGATAAGGGCAACACCGACAAATTAACAGTAGAAAAATGTAAACAAACCCTAAAATTAATATTAAAAATAGAAAAATTAAGGCTAAAATTTACAATTTGGCAAGGCCAATAAATTCGGGACTTTCGTTCCGAAAATTATTGAGCCTAAACCCACAACACAAACAAGTATTCCGCAATCTTCTAGCCCTGAAAAGGGCTAAAAAAGACGCAAGATGAAAAAACCAAAAATGAAACAAAAAAGTGCAAAACCGAGAAAAATTTAACAAAAAATTACCAACCGCAAAACCAAAAAACGAAAAATTAAGGACAACTGAAGAACAAGGAGAGAACTGAATGCAGAAGTTAGATCAGGAAAAAAGCTAGTGTTTTGATTCCGAAAATCGCAACTATACACCCAGAAACACCCAAGAAACGACTTCAACCTAACCTAACCTAACCTAACCTAACCTAACCTAACCTAACCTAACCTAACCTAACCTAACCTAACCTTTTTTTTTTTTTTTTTTTTTTTTTTTTTTTTGACAGGGTGGAAAATCCTTTATGGATTCCCCTCACCATAGGAGTGGTGAGGGGATATGTGGGACTCACCCCGTCACCCCCCCTCAGAATGAGAGGGGGCAAGGGAGCGCAACCCACTAAAAACCACCCTGGCGTACCCTCCTGCCGGTTGGTGAGGCACCCTGGTGCCTGCCGAAGCCTTGGCCAAGGTGCCCCACCGGCTGCCCCAGCTATTGCCGGGGCTACCCGCGCCAAAGGAGAGAGGGGCCGGACACGCGTGGCCCCCCTCCCAGACCGCCCAGTGACTAGCCTACGGCGGGCAGGGGACTCCTATCCCCCACCCGCAGTCACTAAGGGTTAAGGCGGCCGGCAAAACGCCGCCGCCTAAACCCCTGCCGTCTGCGCCGGAGCGGATGCGCGAGAGAGGACTCCTCGCGCTCACGCTCCGAGGCCTCCTTCTGCGAAATGATATGTTCGCAAAAGGAGGCCACTGCCTCCCAAGACCTCTCACTGTAGAGCATTGCCTCGACAATGCTGTAGAGTGAGAGGTCCTCCCGCTGTATGGCTAGTGCCATAGTGCGGCGCTCCGGACTCCAACGACTGCACACCGCGAGGGTGTGCTGAGCCGTGTCATCCGGATCCCCGCACTCATGGCACTGCGGGGTAGGCTCCCTCCCAATTTTGTGCAGGTAATGACCGAAGCATCCGTGTCCGGTCATTACCTGCACAAGCCGAAACGACGTAGCGCCGACTGCCCTGTCCAACCAGAGGTCCACCGACGGGAGGATCGCCCCTATGGTATAAACACCATAGGGGGAATCCCCCAGGTCGGCTTTCCATCTGTCCCGCAGTCGGCGCTCCGTCATGCGGCGCGTCCTCTCCACCTCCTCAGGGTCCGGGCGTTCTCCTCTCGCCCGGGCCCTGGACCTAACCATGTAGGTCTCAGCCTGCACCTCCGCATCCAACTCCCAGGGCGGGGTGCAGGCGAGGAGGCAGGCCGCGGCGTGGGCCACCGTCACGTAGGCCCTCACCATACGGAGGGCCACCACCCGCTGAGGCCTCCGTAGCAGGGCCCGGGTCCGGGCGGACAGCTTGTCCGCCCAGATGGGGGCCCCGTACAGAGCCATGCTCCTTGTGACGCCGGCATATAACCGGCGGCACAAGGAGCCCGGCCCACCCACGTTCGGCAGCAGCCTGCTCATCGCTGACGCTGCGCCCACCACTCGGGGAGCCATTTGCGAAAAATGCTCCCCGAAGTCCCATCGTCGGTCCAGGACAAGCCCCAAATATTTTATGTGGGGCTTGATCGGGACCGACTCCCCCCCCAGGGTGAGCGCAGCGCCCGCAGGCAGCCTCCACCCCCGCCCCCCGAAGACTATCGCCTCAGTCTTCGGGAGGGCCACCCTCAGGCCGAGCCGACCAATCCGGTATATGGTCAGCTCGGCCGCCGCTTCCGCCCGGCACAGCACCTCCCTCATGTCGGTCCCGCGCACGGCCACCATGGTGTCATCTGCATAGCAGATGGTGGCCGTCCGCGGGAGCAACTCCCCCCTGATGGCCCAGTCGTACCCCAGGTTCCATAGTAGTGGACCGAGCACGGAACCTTGGGGCACGCCGCAGGCCATCCCCGTCGACCCCCGTCGACCGTCCTTCTGTTCATAGAGCACTACCCTATCCGTGAGGTAGTGCTCTATGACCCGCCTTAAGTAGGGAGGCACTCGATGGTAAGTGAGCGCCTCCCTTATCACCCCATAGGGGAGGGTGCCAAAGGCATTGGCGATGTCGAGCGACACCGCCACTACTCCCTCCCCTCTGCTCGACGCGTGCTCACAGAAGTCCCTGAGGGACTTCAGCGCGTCGAGCGTAGACCGCCCCTCTCTGAACCCGAACTGTCGCTCCGACACGTTCGGGCCGGCGGTCTCTAGGTGCCGCTGGATTCTGGAGGCCAGGATTCTTTCGAAAATCTTCCCGGCCTCATCCAGCAGCACGATGGGGCGATAGGCGGACGGACAGTCCGGGGGTCGACCCTCCTTCCGGAGGAGGCAGAGCCTCCCCTCCTTCCACACCCTCGGGAACCTTCCCTCCCTCAGGCAGTCGTCCAAGATCTGCCTGAGCCGGTCCCCGAGGTGTTGTAGGGCGATGTGGAGTACGCGGCCTGGTACTCCGTCGGGCCCCGGGGCTTTTTTGCAGCCCCGGAGCCGGTCCACCGCCCTCTCGAACTCGTCATCGCTTACCGGTGCGATGACGAGTTCGGCTGGGTCCTCCAGGTCCCCCGGTGGCTCGGTCATCACCGGGGGAACTATCGAAGGGGCTGCCGGAAACAACCCCTCGACGACCCTCCTGAGGAGAGGGGGCTCCAGCGAATCCATGGGGGGGGCGGTGCGCATTTTGTTGCGCACCACCCTATACGGCCGCCCCCACGGATTCCTGTCCAGTATGGCCAGGAAGGAGGTCCACCCCTCCTCCCTGGCCACCGCGATGGCCTGGACAAGGGCCCTCTTGGCTTCTTGGAGGGCCCTGTGGAGCTCCTCCTCCTCCTCCCGGGTGTGCCGCCGGCGCCTACAGTGTTGGTAGGCGCCGCGTGCCCCGTTACTGGTGGTCCGCAAGGCCGCAATGTCGGCGGACCACCAGTACACACTCCTGCGGGCAAACAACCGCCTCGCCCGGGGCATGGCCGCTCCGCACACCGACTGCAGCGATGTGCGGAACAAGCGCGCCCTCTCCTCCACCCCTGAGGCGGCGGGTGGGGCGTCGCACCACGCCTCCACCATGGCCGCCTCATCCGCCCTGGCCCTGTCCAGAAGGGACAGGGACCACTTGGGGAACTCCCCCCATCCCCCCCCCCCTACGCCCCCCCCCAGGGACTGGTGGTGGCTGGCCTGACCTCGTGGAGACCCTGAACCTAATGTTCAGGTGGTCCGAAAGGGGGCTCCACGTCCTCCAGGACGCGCCAATCTGAGACGCGTGCGGCAATGGCAGGGGTCGCGAACGTGACGTCCACGATTGACCCCCCCTGCCGCCGCACGCAAGTGTTGGCGCTGCCCTGGTTCAGGACTACCAGGCCCTCCACCACCAACCAATCCCTCAGCACACCCCCGCGCACATCCGTTACGGGGGAACCCCACGCCGCGCTTTTGGCGTTGAGGTCCCCCAGGATTATTATTTGGCGCGGGGCCACCCTCCTGGCCACCCCCCCGAGGGCCTCGAGGAAGGCCTCAAAGGCGACCAGCGGCCTATTGGGGGAGAAATACACCGCAATCAGTGCGGTGTCGTTCCCCCATCCGGCCGCCGCGTACCCCGGGCCGACCTCGAGTTTTACGAGGGGGGGGCCGTCGCCGATCGCCGGCACCACCACGGCAGCCCTCTCGTCCCTCGACCCCACCCAGTTGGGTAGGGGAGGGACGAAGTAGGGCTCCGTCACCACTACAACGTCAATCGACCACTCCGCCATGACCTGCATGAGCAGGTCCTGTGCTCTGGCGGAGTGGTTGACGTTGACCTGCAGGACCTCCAGATGGTGTGCTGGCATCTAGAGGTCCATGCAGGTCTCTTCCTGGGCCGGCTCTACGGCTGCCGTCGCTGCGGGGACTGCTGGGGCTGGGCGGGGGCGCTGCGGCCTCGTGTCTCTCCCTCTCGTGGCGGGGGGGGAGCAATTGTTGCCCCCTAGCCGGTGGTTGGCCGGGAGCTTGGCCTGGTGGCATACTGCACACCAAGCCTTCTCCCAGCAGTCCGCCATTTTGTGCCCCTCTTGGCTGCACCGGAAGCATAGGTTGCTCCGGTCAGTCTTTGAGGGGCACAGCTCCCTCGAGTGGCCGACACCGAAACAGCGGAAACAACGCATCGGTGCCGGCCCCACCGGCGTGACCCTGGCGGATGCCCAGCCCACCAGGATCCTCCCCGCCTTGGTGAGGGCAATTGCTGCCTGCACTGGACACTGGATCAGTACCGACCCAGTGCCGTCGTACAGGGAGCGGACAGCCCCCACCCTTACTTGCGCCGGCAGGCACGCCCCCGCTGCGGCGACGGCTTGCGCCACCGACTCTTTTGTGGCCGACTCGTCCAGGCCGGCCAACTGGACGTCGGCCATCTTGACGGGGCGGCGCACATTGGCGACGTCCCCGACTATCCCTTGCAGCTTAGCCGCAAGGGAGTCCGCCACCCTCTGCCCGTCCTCCCCGGGGACCTCGATGACCCGGGATCCCGTCATCGAGGTCCTCACCTTGACGTGGTGCAGGCCCACATCGCTTAGGCTAAGGCCGTTGATTGCCTTAGCCATTGTGGCCTGCATGGTGGTGGTGGCCCCCTCCTTTAGGGAGACCACCACTGCCGCCGTCCTAGGGACTGACAGCCTGACGGGCCTGGGCGCCGCCTTGCCGGTCTTCGGGGGTGGGGGAGGGGAGGCCTTGGCCTTACCCTTCCCCTTCTTCCTCACCACCTCCGACCACGCCATCTGCGCGGGTGGGGGTGGCATTCGGCCCGAGGGGCCGGGTTCTCCCTCCGAGGGCCGAACGGCTCTCGGGGCAGGGCCGACGTTCACCAGCCTAGAAGGCTTCCTGCTGGCGGGAACTACCAAGGGGGGGGCCGGGGCCGCCGCCTTCTTCTTCCTCGGGGTGATCACCGGGGACCGGGGGCAGGGCGGGTCAGTCACCCTCCTGGCCACCGTGGCCCTCGGCCGTCCGTCACCCAGTCGGGCCCTAACCTCCGGCTCGGTAGCCTCCATGGGGGCTGAAGAGGGCTGAAGAGGGGCTGCCACGGCGGGCTTTGCGGCTCTCCTGTCGTGCGCCAGCGGGGGGCGGAGGATGGGCTCCGCTGGGAGGCGCCGGTTTACCTCCTCCATCCGGTCATTCAACATGCGACCGAGGCTCAGGAAGAGGTCCCGTTTCATGACCTCGATCGCCTCGGTCAGCTCGGCCGTCCCAAACTGAAGGGCGGGTGCGACGGGAGCGACCGGAATCTCCCGCTCGCTGAAGGCCTTGCGGAGGGCCTTCAGCTCGGCCGAGTTGAGAGCAAGTTGCTCCCGCATCCTTTTGTTATCCGCTTTTAGGATGCGGATCTCCTCGCTCTCAGTCCGGGCCGCCTCGGCCTCGTCCATCGCCCCCAGGATGGTCCGGCAGGCCTTGTTCATCCGGCCCCATACTGACCCCTTCAGGTTGCCGGATACCCGGGCCGCCTCTAGAATATCCCGCGCCGCCATGCGGGTGGCGTCCAGCGGGTCAACCTCGTCCCGCGTCGCTACTTCCTCCACGGGCTCGGGGGAGCGCGAGACGGAGCGCGAGACGGAGCGAGAGCGCTCGACGTCCGTCGACTTCCCCTTCTTTGCCCCCCTGGGGCGCAGTGCGGGGTACTCCTTCCGGTAGCTCTCAGCTGGGTCGGGTTCGGCATCGGAGACCTCCTCGAACTGGGGCGTAAGCTGGTACAGCTTGGCCCTCAGTTTGGCCGCAGCCAGCCCAGCGTACGCACCCTTGGGTTTACCCCTAAGTGCCGTGTTGCACTTCTGAGGAGGCTGCCTATGGGCATCCTCCTCCTCGTCCTCGTACGCCCGTTTGGATGTCGACGGGACAACCTCGTCAACACCTCCAAAATCCTCCTCCATTTCGGAGTCGGAACTAAAAATAGCTCCGCCCTCCAGAGGCGGGTCCTCCCACGGTTTGGTAGGCGAGGTCATCGCGACCCCGTCTACCTGAACCCCAAATGGGGTCTAAATCCGACCGCTACGTTCAAAGTTAAGACCTAACCTAACCTTGAAAACGTGAAGTGCGAGTCGGATTTAGACTTTCCCATACAATTTCAAGTTTTGCGCCTGATTTTTAAAAATAGCAATGAGCTGAAAAATTTGGCACACGATTTCACCCACTTAGACAGGTCGTAAAAATACAAATTAAATACTAAAAGATGCTACCCAAATAAACTTAAACAATAGAAAAAGAAAACCACAGAAAAAGTAAAAAACTACAAATATATTCAATTTACAAAATAAGTAAAAAACCTTAAGTTGGTAAACTAAAATACACTACCTACCTACTTATATACTATGGCTTATAACTCCTGACCTAGTGGTCGAAGAGTCAAAAACCTTATATAAGAAATTTAAAGAACTAAATAAACTATCCTAAACTATCAATTAAAAATTTTTACTAAGTACTTAAACCTAATAAAAATTAAATTGAAGACAAAAAAGTTAGCAAGAAAATTTTAAAATTTCAAGAATAATCTTGAAATTTTTAAAAAACAAAAATAACTAAACTAACCTAACAAACCCGAAACCTGACCTAAACAGTAATTTGCGGGACCGTTACCCGAGTCCCCGCCCAAAAACTGGGCAAGGTGGGACACTGGGAACACCGACAAAATTACGCTTAAAAAATGTAAACAAACCTTATAATTAATTAAAATTAAAAGGAAAAAATTTACACTTCGGCAAGGTCAGCAATTTTGAAACTAAAGCTTCGAAAATTACTGAGCCTTAACCTTCACACAAAACAAAAGCTCCGCTATCTTTTAGCCCTGAAAAGGGCTAAAAAAGACAGAAGAAGAAAATACCAAAAAATAAACAAAAACGTAAGAAAACCGAACAAAAAATAACCAACCGCAAATGTAAAACTAAAGAAAATAAGAAAACTAAACGAGATAAGTAGAAAGAAACAAAAGCAAACTAATAGGGGAAAAATGTAAGATTCGAAACTCAAATATTACACAAATCCACCCAGTCACACCAAAGTTACAACCTCAACCTAACCTAACCTTTTTTTTTTTTTTTTTTTTTTTTTTTTTTAAGAGGGGAAATGCGTTACGCATACCACCGTGCCAGGGGAAGGCACGGTGGTTATGTGGGACTCACCCCCACCCCCTCCCCCTGCGGGAAAAGGACGGGAAGCATACCCACTAAAACCCCTCTGTTTGCCATCAGCGTCATTTTCCACTGGGATGAGGGCACACTAAAAAGCAATCTTCTACGTCCCGGTGGTGACTGGCTCTACGCCCCTTCCTGATGTTGTGGGTTTTGTGTTAACCCGTTTTTTGCCTCTTTGTTCACGCACGGGAACTCCGTGCGCGCCCTCTTAGACTGTGGTGAGTGATGGGCTTCCCCGAGCCCGTCACTCAAGTCTTTGTTAGGGTGGAATTGTAAGCGCGTACGCTCTTCTTCTCCTCCCTGTGCGGCGGCTGCGGATTGAGTTAGGGGCGTTTGCCTCCCTAATTCTCTCCGCCTCTTCCTTTAGCCCCATGATCGCCTCACAAAAGTTTTGGGCGGCAACCCAAGCTCGGTCAGACTCCACCATGGTGTTTACTATGACCGGCAATAATAGGTTGCTGCCTACGGCAGTCACTAGCTCCCGGCGCTGTTCTGCCCACGCCGGACACTCTTCCAGCGTGTGCTGGGCGGTATCTTCGAGGCAGCCGTCGCAGTGGTGACACACTGCGGTCGGCTCCCTTCCAATCCGGTGCAGGTACTTACCAAAACAACCATGCCCCGTTAGCACCTGCGACAATCGGAAGGTAAGCGCACCGTGTTCCCTGTCCATCCACTGCGCGAGGACTGGACGAATTGCCTCTATAGTCCTAGCACCAGCACGCGGTTGAAAGAGGTTGCGTTGCCACTTTAACACAGCTGATGCTCGCTGTTCCTCCCTTACATTCTCAACTTCCTCCTTTAAGGGTGGGAACTGGTGTCCTGCGATCTCATTCTCGCGCCATGTGTAGACGGACGCGAGAATTTCCGCTTCCAGTTCCCACGGCAGGGAACCAGCCAAGGTGCACGCTGCTTCGAAGGACACCGTGCGGTATCCACGGGCGGCTCTGATGGCCATTGCCCTCTGCGGACGATGCAGAAGGGCAATTGTCCGGCTATTCAGAGCGCCATTCCACACAGGTGCCCCGTACAGTGCCATTGATCGCACAATGCCCAAGTACAGGCGCCGGCAGGCCACCTTCGGGCCGTTGACATTCGGCAGAAGACTACCGAGGGCAGCCGCCGCGCGCAACAGCTTGGGCACTAACCCTTGGAAGTGGTCCTCAAAGGTCCATCGGCTGTCCAGCGTGAGCCCCAAATATTTCATTTGGGGCTCGATGTTAATTCGGACTCCGCCTACAATTATGTGAGATCCCGGGGGTGGCTTATTCCGAGGCCCGTGAAAACACAATGCCTCGGATTTGTGCAGAGCCACCTCGAGACCCAACGCTCGGATCCGCCTAACCACTTGAGCAACCCCAGCTGTGGCAAGAACTGCGCTCTCTCGGTGTGTGCTTCCCCGGGCAGTCACAAGAGTGTCGTCTGCGTAGCAAGTGACGCTCACACCACGGAGGAGAACGCCCCGCAGCACCCAGTCGTAACCAATATTCCACAGAAGCGGCCCGAGGACCGACCCCTGTGGAACACCGCACGACACGCTATGATGACACAATGCCTCTCGACTCCTGTATGACACGGACCTACCTGATAGGTAGTTTGCTACTATTCGCTGGAGGTAGTTTGGCACCCGGTGATACCGGAGTGCTTCCCTAATGCAACTCCAGGGCAGGGTGTTAAAGGCATTGGCAATGTCCAAGGACACTGCCAAGACGACCTCACCCTGGGCAACTGCTTCCTCCGCCATCTCCTTCACCCGCAAAATTGCGTGCACAGTTGACCTGCCCACTCTAAAGCCGAACTGTTTGTCGTCCAGGTTCGGGCCGACTCTCGCTAGATGTTTGACGAGGCGTTTGGCTATAATACGCTCGAAGAGCTTCGCTACCTCGTCTAACAGCACAATAGGGCGGTACCCTGAGGGAGAATCGACCGGACGACCTTCTTTCTTCAGGAGGACAAGTGTGCCGATCTTCCACAGCTGTGGAAAACGACCTTGGGTGAAACAGGCATCAAAGAGTCCTCTGACCCTCTCCTCGTAGGCATCCGCGGCAAGCACCCATGCACGGCCAGGAATACCGTCTGGGCCTGGGGCCGTCTTCTTGGCACGCAACCGAAGAATTGCCGCCCCAAATTCCCCAGACGATACCGATGGTATATCCTCGGTCACGGCTATGGCCTCATTCCTTGCAGACAATGCCATAGACGGAGGCGTGTGTTCCTCCCTACGTGGGAAGAGAGCTCCTACCACTGTTACCACCAGCTGAGGCTGGAGACTCTGGGTCACGGGGGGTGCCCACGGCCGAAGTTTCCCTCGCACTATGCGATAAGGGCGACCATATGGATCTTGATTTAGAGTCTCCAGCATCTCTGCTCTCCCTGCGTCTCGTGCCTCGCTAATGGCGATGCGAAGCGCGCGCTTTGCCGTCTTGTAGGCATCACGCAACGCAGACTCAGCGGATTCGTCTCGGCGTCTCCTTCGTCGTTGCCTCAGGTACTGGCGCCTTGCAGCTACGCACGCAATACGTAGTACTGCAATATCAGCAGACCACCAGTACACTTGCCTTCTCGGCGGTTGAGGTCCCTGGCGTGGCATCGACGCATCGCAGACGCGAGTCATGGACTGGCGTAAAAGTACAGCCTCTTCATCAACGCTTGGTATACTTTCCGGGGGCATCCATGTTTCGACCAGGGAGGCCTCAATGAGAATATCCCTGTCGAGATGCTTCACCACCCACCGTGGATTGTCCCCATGCAGCATCATGCGTCCCGATTGAACTGGGACAGCGGAGGACGCAGATATGCTAAACCGAATGTAGAGGTGGTCTGACAGTGTCTCTACGTTCTCCACCACTTCCCACCCGTAGACTCGGCGTGCCATCGTAGGGCTTGCAAACGACAGATCCACAATGGAACTGCCCTGTGAACGAACGCAGGTTGGTTGCAAACCCTGGTTCAAGAGAGAGAGTCCCGCCGTCAGCGCCCACTCCTCTAGTACTGCGCCCCGTGCATCGGTAGCTGGACAACCCCAGGCTGAGCTTTTGGCGTTGAAATCACCCATTACCAATACAGGACACGGGTGATTTCTGCCGATGAGGGTCTCAACTTGGCCAAGGAGACCCTCGAACTCTGCGAGGCTTCTGCTTGGGGGACAATACACGCCGACGGTGAGGATTCCTCCCACCAAGGCCGCAACAAAACCACGACCTTTTTGCGTATTATCAAATGTCGGGGAGCTAGTAGACCTCGGCACGACTAGAGCAACCACCTCGTCCTCGTCACCCACCCAATCATCTCTGTTGGGGATGAAGTAGGGTTCCGAAACCACGGCCACCTGTGTCAACCACTCAGCCATGCTCTGTAAGAGCAGGTCTTGAGCTCTTGCGCAGTGATTAAGGTTGGCTTGCAGTAGTTGTAGGGCCATTGTTGTTTGGGTTCATTGGGTCCGTCTCCATATCCACCTCTGCTGGTAGCTGGCGTGTCGGTTGTGACTGCAGTGCAGTCTTTCTCCTTGAGATTTTGGGGGCTGGTGCTGCACAAGCTTTGCCCCCCAGTTGATGGTTCGCCGGTTTTTTGGCTGCAGCACAGATGGAGCAGTGCGGTTTGGCCGAGCACTCCTTGGATTTGTGGCCAACTACTCCACAACGAAAGCACTCTTGGCTTCTATCCACTTCCGCACTGCATTGGGTTCTGATATGCCCCTTCTGGAGACATCTGAAGCAACGCAGAGGCCTAGGCTCCAGAAGTTTTACAGAAGCCGACACCCACGATAAGGAAAGGCGGCCTGCTGCAGCAATGCGTTTTGCTGTTGCCACCGGGCATTCGACCCAGATGTGCCCCACGCCAAACGGGTCTTTAACGACCCCGCCACTTTTGAGGCTTTCTTTGAGACAGCTCCCTGCCTCGGCAACCGCATTTAAAACTTCCTCAGCTGTAATCGAATCATCCAAGCCGGAGATTTTGACTTCCGTCGTCTTGACCGGCCTGGAGACGCGGGCTGTATCTCGGCTGATAACTAGTTCCAGCTTTTTAGCCAGCTTGTCGGCTTGCGGGCCGCTGTCCGTGCCCATCACCTCAAACATCCGCGCTCCCGAGGCACACACGCGAAAACGAACCCCTGTGGTTATCCCAACCTCCGGAAGCCTGATTTTGGCCTTTGCGTCTGTGATGACTGAATCATAAGTCACGCCTTTATCAATGGCCTCCGGCGTGAGGGTAACAACAACGGCGGCTGACTTAGGAGGCCTGAGTCTTGCCGGTCTCACGGTGGTAGTGGCGGTCTTACGCGGACCCTCTTTTGTCTGCTTCTTCCTCTCCTTCTTTCTGAGCCCCTTTTTAACAACCTCGTTCCAAGGTAGCTCCTTTGGCTGGGCCGAGCTCGATTGGTCCATGAGCTCTGAGGATGTTGGCAGCGGTTGAGGCTCTGCTACCCTCTCACGGGGAGTTCCAAGCGAGCTTTTCCCCTTCTTTTCCGGCTTGTTCTTTTTTGCCTTTTTTGGCTTCGGAGCTTCCGGACCGCCGGAAACGGCTTGTGACGGAGCAGCCAACTTCTTAGGACCTTTCACTGTAGCCCTGGTCGGGGCAGTTGATGGCCCCGGAGAGATCTCGGGAATATCATTTGCCCGCCTGTCCGCCGCCAATGGAGGGCGGAGTCTCTTCTCAGGCAGCAGCCTATCTTGAAGTGCCTCAAACCTGGCATTCATCATCGTGCCCACCTGGCAAAGGATGGTGCGCACCAGGTCTTCGGTATCCAGTGGTTTCTCTACAGGTTGGGTAGGCGGAACCACAGCAGCCTGTTGGTGTGGCCGATCAAGGCGCTCCCGCATTTCCGCCACCTCCTTGCGGAGCTGCGCGACTTCCGATTGCAGGCGGGCGTTGTCCGCCTGCAGCCCTCTTGTTTCCTCCGTGGTACAGCGACTCTGTAAGATAAGAGCGACTTTGCCGATCTCGTCCGCTGCATCCTTCAACGACTTAACAAATCCTCCTTTGAGATTTTTGGAGGATCCAGCAACCTTCTTGATGATATTGATATTATCATCAATCGTACGGCTTAGTGATGATGCCGTCTGGAAGTCGTCTCCGTTAGACGACGACTCCGATAAAGTGAGAGCCCTAGTATGTGCCCGGGCCTCTCGAGAAGCTGACAAGACCTCCGCCTCAGCTCTCATCTGCTCCTCCTCCCTTTGCGCTTCGACAAGCGCCAACTTTGCCTTGGCAAGACCTACGTAGTGGCCTGTTGTTGGTGGCCGACCTCGCCTTTTTCGCAACGTTGGGCTCGCAACCCCATCCAGACTTGTTTCCGGGTCCGAGCCTCCACTGTTTCTACACCGCCGTTCTTTAGTCCGAAGACTGGTATCCGGCAGTGACTCAACGCTAAGCATCGAGTCACTATCTCCCTCATCACTACTCTCCCTCCTTTTTTTGGTGTTAGTTTTGTTTAATTTATCCATTTTGATTCCCACGATTAGGGTCGAAAAACGGTCCGCCCCCGGGTGACGCCCATCCCGGAAGTAAGGCTAGTTACTGCAAAGGTCGCCTGGTGTTTGCAGGTTTTAACGACTTCACTGTCGGGTTTTATAGAGTGTCCTTCTCGCGGGTCAGCCAATTAAGGCAAGCCCTCCGTTCCAGTATCTGTCGACTACCCCATAACGCCGCTAGATGGGGATGGTTGAAGACAGACACTGGAGTACGGTGTACTAGAGGAGTCGACGTGCCTCCCCTAGTTTTGGGCGGTGAGTGCCCGGCGGCATTATAAGTGCACGCCGAGCCCGCCCCCTAACCTACCCCTCCCCAGTGGTTGCATCCACAGCCACTCTCCAAAGTGAGTGGCCGGGAGCAACTCCCCCCCCCTTACTCCCCCCTTCCCCTCCCTATACACCCCCCCGCCGGATATTCGCCATGGGCTGAAAGAATCTCCCAAAAGAGAAAAAGTTTCAGCCGATGCCCAGGGTGCACCAGCCCAGGTGCTGCGTTCTCTCCGGATCGAGATCAAGAGAGACTGCAACACCCAAGCCAACGTGGAGGAATCCGGCCTGCCCCCCCAACCTTTTTTTTTTTTTTTTTTTTTTTTTTTTTTTTTTTGCCGGGGGAAAATCCTCATGGATACCACCACGTCACGGGAAAACGTGGTGGTTATGTGAGACTCTTACTCACTAAAAACCCCCGGGTGTTCCTCTCTCCGCCATGTGGCAGGGTATGAGTATCGCTTTCGCCTGCTTTCGATACCCTGCCAAGCGGTTGCCTGCAGACCGCAGACCCTGCACGGGAGACACATCTGTCCCCTATCACCGTTTGTGGCTTGCCGGGAACACTTGGCACGCCACCCAACTCGAGAACCCTAGTCCGTTCGGCAATAGAACGTCCCCGTTTCTATTGCCCGGTAGTCCTCACTATGGCGGCAGGCGACGATCGTGAGCCAGTCGCCTGCGGCCCACTCTCTTTCGGCGTTGTTGGGATGCCCCTTCAGCGTCCTCTCTCGCTCGTTCGGCGCTCTCCTTCTGTGACATCACATCCTCACAGAAAGAGTGCGCCGCTCGCCATGCCTCGTCGCCCTCGACCATCGCCCTGACTACACTGGGCAGCGAGAGGTCGTCCCCAATAACCGCGACCAGGTCTGCGCGCGGTTCCACCCAAGCTGGACAATGCTCCAAGGTGTGCTGAGCATTGTCTTCGGCCTCGCCACAGTCGTGGCACTCCGTCGTTGGCTCTCTTCCGGCTACGCGACAAAGGTACTTCCCGAAACACCCGTGCCCGGAAAGCACCTGTGCAAGCCGGAAGGTCACCTGGCCGTGTTCACGGTCAAGCCATTGTGTGAGGATTGGCCGGATAGCGGCCACCGTGCGAAGGCCCGCACTTGGTGCCTCTAACCTCCCTTTCCAATTTTCAACTGCCTCGAGGCGCAGTTCATCGCGTCTTGTTTGAGTCTCCCGGGGCGCCGGCCAATGGCCCCGGTCTCGTGCGTCCTCATGCCAGGCATACACTTCGGCATGGATTCTCGCCTCCAGGTCCCAGGGTATTGATCCAGCCAGGACACAGGCCGCCTCTGTGGATATCGTTCGATAGCCTCGTACGGCCCTGATGGCCATCGCCCGCTGCGGTTTTAGCAGCAGGGCAGAGATCCGGCCATTCAGGGCATCTGCCCACACTGGGGCTCCATACAAGGCCATCGATCGAACCACGCCTAAGTACAGCCGCCTGCAAGAGGTCTTGGGCCCTCCCAGGTTTGGGAGTATACGCCCAAGAGCAGCAGCCGCACCTAACAACTTCGGCATCAGACGCTGGAAATGTGGCAGGAAGCTCCACCGGCTGTCCAGGACAATGCCTAGGTATCTCATTGTCGACTCGACACCGATGGTAACTCCCCCCACCACGATGTGCGCACCCGCTGGAGGCGCTCTTCGAGGGCCATGAAAACAGATGGCCTCGGACTTGCTTAAGGCGACCTCCAGCCCCAGTCGCCTGATCCTATCGACCACCTGCGCTACACCCGCCGTTGCTAGTATGGCCGCCTCCCTAAAAGTGCCCCCCTGAGCAGTCACCAACGTGTCGTCAGCATAACAGGTTACGCCGATTCCACGCAGGCGAGCGCCCCGGAGCACCCAATCATATCCGATGTTCCACAGGAGCGGTCCAAGAACCGAACCCTGTGGAACACCGCACACCATCTCCTTCCTATTCCACTCCCGTTGTCCAGGGTAGGTCACGAATCTTTCAGAGAGGTAGGAGTCGATTACTCGGCTCAGATACCGTGGAACCTGGTGGTACCGCAACGCCTCCTGTATGCACTCCCAGGGGATGGAGTTAAAAGCGTTGGCGATGTCTAAGGACACCGCCAAAACAACATCCCCCTGGGAGACAGCGTTTTGTGCCAAGCTCTTGACTGCCAGGATCGCACTCACCGTCGATCTACCAGTGCGGAAGCCATACTGGCAGTCTGCCAAGTCCGGCCCAACGTTGACGAGGTGCTTGACGAGGCGAGCTGCTACTACGCGTTCAAAGAGCTTGCTCACCTCGTCAAGCAGAACGATTGGCCTGTAGGCTGATGGGGAGTCCACTGGGCGACCTTCCTTCTTCAGGAGCACGAGCCTGCCTGATTTCCACTGTTTGGGAAAACGAGCCTGCTCCATGCATGCGCTAAACATGCGCCGGAGTCTGGGCTCGAGTTCTCCCATCGCCAGAACCCACGCTCGACCCGGTATGCCGTCCGGTCCAGGAGCCGTGTTTTTCGCCCGTAAGCGCAGGACGGCTGCTCCCAGCTCCGCTTCCGAGACGGCTGGCGTGTCCTCTCCCTGATTTGGAGTCTCCTCTGTCGTAGGTATCATAGTAGGCGGCTGATATTGTTCTCTGCGAGGGAACAGGGCACCTACTACCTGGTTGACAAACTCCGGCTGCAAGCTCTCCGTAAGCGGAGGAGCCCAGGGCCGGAGCTTGTTCCTTACCATCTTGTATGGCCGCCCCCAGGGTTCTCTGTTTAGGGTCTCCAACAGTTCTTCCCTCGAGAGATCAATGGCTTGGCGAATGACGGCCTTGAGCTCTTTTTTGGCCTCCTTGTACGCTCCATAAAGAGCAGCTTCCGCCATTTCGTCACGAATTCGCTGTCGCCTCTGTCCCTGGTACCGACGCCTTGCCGCTACGCATTGCTCGCGAAGTTGCGTTAGCTCCGCAGTCCACCAGTACACGCGACGCCGTGGCGGTTGGCGTTTGGTCCGGGGCATTGCTGCGTCGCAAATTTGCGTCATCGCCTTCTGGAACCATTCCGCCTCATCCTCGACCTCCACTGTGCCCTCGGGGACTGGGAGCCATGACTGCACGATGGCGGCTTCCTTGAGGAGCTCTCTGTCCATCCTCGTCAGTGCCCAACGGGGGCCTTGCAGTGATGGCGCACTCCGGCTTGGGCTGTTCGGGTTCATTGAAGGAGTGGAGACCTCAAATCGGATATAGCGGTGGTCCGACAATGTCTCCACATCCAACATTACCTCCCAGCCCTGGACACGGCGCACCAGGACACCTCCTGCGAACGTAACGTCCACAATGGAACCACCCTGCTGCCGTACGCACGTGTCGGCCGTTCCTACGTTCAGGAGCGTCAGGCCACTTGTAACTGCCCACTCCGTGACCTTTCGCCCCCGTGCATCTGTTACCGGAGAACCCCACGTCTGCGAGTGAGCGTTGAGGTCGCCAGCAAAAAGCACCATATTTGGTTGGTTCCTACCAATAATGGCTCCGACCTCTACTAGGAACCGCTCAAATTCGGCCAGGCTCCGGTTTGGCGAGAAGTATGAACCGATTACGTAAATATCCCCCACCGCCGCTGCCACATAGCCTCTGCCCTTCAGGACCCTTTCAAAGGCTGGCGCTCCCGCACCCGTGTTAGTGACGAGGGCTATTGTCCCATCGTGATCCCCAACCCAGTTGTCCCTCGGGGGTATTGAGTAGGGCTCCGCCACTACAGCAATGTGAATCAACCACTGCGCCATGCTCTGACACAGAAGGTCTTGAGCACTGGCACAGTGGTTGATGTTCGCCTGAAGAAACTGGAGCGCCATTTATTATGCGGTCGTTTCCATCACCTCCTCGATCTGACCATTAGAGGGCAGAATTGCAGTACTTGAAGGGGCACCAGGGACATGCTCCGTCCTCTTTTCTTTCCCCTTTTTCTGTTTAGGGGGAGCGCATAACCTGCTCCCTGTGCGGTGGTCCGCACTTTTGCCTGCCACCGCGCATACTGCACAATATGGCGTGGCCACGCACTGAGCCGTTTTGTGACCCGGTTGGCAACAGCGGTAGCATAGGTCACTGCGGTCTACCTCGTTCTTGCATTTGGCCTTAACATGACCCGGCTCCAGGCAACGATAGCAGCGCCTAGGTCGGGCAGCCAGCAGCATGACCTGCGCTATCACCCATCCGACCCTCAACCGACCAGAGTCTACTGTTGTCACCTTTTTGGCCACCTCGACCGGGCAGCGCAGCCACGCAGAACCAATGTCATTGTGGTCTCTGCGTATTTCGCCGCATTTAATTGAGTCAATGGAGCAACCTCCGACTGCCGCCACCGCAGCAGCGACGTGACTCACCTCGACTGAGTCGTCCAGGCCTGTCACCCGCAATTCCGCCGTCTTGGTAGGCCTGTCAACGCGGACAACATCCGCATCAAAGGCTGTCCTTAGGGCTGCGGCTAGGGAGTCTGCTTTGCCTCCGTTAGTCGCCCCTGGCACCTCCAAAATTCTGGCTCCAGAAGCCGCCGTTTTGAAACGGACACCGTGTATATCATGTTCCTCCAGGTTAACCTTTTTTCTCGCCTCGGCCATTATGCTGGCATACGTGAGGCCCTTATTTACAGCCTCTGGAGTCAGGGTCAAAACGACGGCCGCTGATCGAGGCGGACGCAGTTTGCGAGGGTCAGGACGTGCTTGTGAGGTGCTCGGCTTCGTGCCTCTGGAGCCTCTTGCACCTTTCCTGACTGCCACGCTCCACGGCTGGCTCATGGGTGCTGGCGGTGGTGGTGTTTGAGATCCAGGCACCGCGGGAGTCTTTGTAGCAGCGGAGGCAGCCTCTGCTGCGGCAGCACTCTGTTTCTTTCGTCTCGGCTTCGGCTTTCGGGGTTCCGCCGTTGGATTCGGAGCCGACTTGGGAGCCGACTTGGGAGCCGTCTTGGGAGCCGGCTTGGGAGCCGTCTTGGGAGCCGGCTTGGGAGTGAGCTCAGAGCCAACCTGAGAAGCCCCCTGTGGCGGTTGTCGACGCCTGTCAGCGGCCAGTGGAGGCCGCATTATTTGCGCCGGCAAGAGCCTGCCCTCTAGTTCAAGGGCTCCCAGCCGGGCATCCAACATCAGCCCCATCTGGACCGTCATTGCCCGCACCAATTCCTCTGTATTAGGAGTCTCAGGGGCCACTCTTCCGGAGCAGCTGGCAGGCTGCGTCTTCTCGATTGGTGAAGGGACCGGGGACTTTCGTATGGGATGGTCCCGAAATTCCGTCCTCATTTGGGCCATTTCAGAGCGAAGCTCTGCCAGCTCGGCTCGCAAGCGGTCGTTTTGCGCCTGAAGCCGCCGCGTCTCCTCTGAAGAAGTGCGCCGGACCAATTCTTCAGAAGCACCCTTAATCGACGCGACGGCGTCGTTGAGGGCCCTGACGTACGTGCCCTTGAGGTTGCTTGACCTGTTAGCAACAAGGGCAATAGCTTTCAGGCTGTTCTGTACACTCTCGTGTACAGAAACTGCCGTCAGCTCCTCCTCAGCACAGGGCTGGCCAGACACTGGCTTGCTACAGCCCGGCTGGTTGCGGGTAAATAGCGACCGTGTCAGGCCAGCCACCTCCTCCTCCGCCATGAGCCTTAGCTCCTCTCTCCTGGCGCGGTTCAGCTCTTCCTTCGCCAGGGCCATGCCAACATATTTTCCCGTTGTTGGTGGGCGGCCACGACCTCTCTTCTGACCTTTTGAGGTCCCCTCTGAGTCCGACGAGTCGGAAAGGTTTGGCTTTCGCTTGCGCCAGAACCGACCTTTGCCCTTCTCCGCCGAACTATAGGTACTCATGGCTGAGTCCGACTCGCCTAAACCTCTCAGACCCGGGCCGGAATGCACCGTTTCCAGGGTCCCAGTGTCGTCTGTGTCTGACAGATGTTTTGTCTCCTCCGGGCTTTTTATAGTCGTCACTTTAACTATTTCCGCCACCGGCTCCGGCACCCTAGGGCTCGCCGACCGTGGCCTCAGCGCTATGCGCTCCAATACAACTACAGGGGTTTTCACCCTCGTCCTCTCCTCTCCGGTTTGGCTCTGACAAGAGCCGTTTGTGGTTTGGCCCTGAGAAGGGCCGTTTGAATGGGTTTGTGAGTTAGAATGCATTTTGATTCCCACGAGTTATAGGGATATAATGGTCCATCCAGGAGGTGCCCGTGCACCTGGATAAGCCTAGCATTCCCGTCAGAGGGTCGGCAGGTACTCTGACGGGGCAAAGCACTAACAACTGACTACCTCTCAGCCATGCATCCCCTCGCGGTGCTGCGCCACTTGGGATTGAGGGATTTTTTATTGAGGTTTACTCCTCTCGACCCAGCCAGTTAAGGCAAGGTCCTCGGTCCGTCGGAGCCGCGAGACGTGATCCACGACACTCCAGACGGGAAACGAGTTGGTCCGACGTCGGCTAAAGCCGAGTGCACCTGGCACATCGTCGCACCCGTTGTACCTCTTTCGAGGACAACCCCACAAACAACCCCCCCCCACAAAACAAACCCCCCCACAAAACAAACCCCCCCCACAAAACAAAACCCCCCCACCAAACAACCCCCCTCAAACAACCCCCCAAACAACCCCTCCCAAGAACAACCTCCCCCACAAACAACCCCCCCCACACAATGTTGCATCCACAGCGCACTATCCGAGGAGAGTGGCTGGGAGCAACTCCACCCCCCTACTCCTCCCCTTCCCCTCCCTAAACGACCCCCCCCCCCGCCGGATATTAGCCATGGGCTGAAAGAATCTCCCAAAAGAGAGAAAGTCTCAACCGATGCCCAGGGTGCACCAGCCCAGATGCTGCGTTCTCTCCGGATCGAGATCAAGAGAGACTGCAACACCCAGGCCAACGTGGAGGAATCCGGCCTGCACCCCCTGCACCCCCAACCTAACCTAACCTAACCTAACCTAACCTAACCTAACCTAACCTAACCTAACCTAACCTAACCTAACCTAACCTAACCTAACCTAACCTAACCTTTTTTTTTTTTTTTTTTTTTTTTTTTTTTTTTTTTTTTTTTTTTTTTGGCATGGGGAATGCATTTACGCATACCGCCGGGTCGGGGGATGAGCCCGGACGGTTATGTGGGACTCAGGGCTGAAACGCAGCCCCACTACCCACTAAACCCCATGGTGTCCTCTCACCGGTAATTTGCTGGGTTACGGGAAACATACGTCCGCGACCCCGCAAGCCGGCTATCCTGGCTAGGATGCTGTCTCTGTGGAAGCGCTTCCGGGACACTAGGTCGCGCTTCCATCCGTCTCAGGGAGCCATCAAGCATGGGCGGGAACGTCCCCGTGTTCTCCGCCCGCTGGCTCTTGTCATGGTGGCAGGTTCCGCTCATGGGCGGCACGCCTGCGACCTATTCGGCGGCGGCGCATTTGATCAGCCTCGACCCAGGCTTCTCGTTCGCGCTCTGCCGCCTCCTTGTCCGTCATAACATGCTCGCAGAATGTGAGCACCGTCTCCCAAGCTGTTTCGTTGGCCAGCATTGCCTGTACCACAGCTGGCAAGGACAGGTCTTGACCCAGCTGCGCTACTAGCTCCTGCCTCTCTTCACCCCAGGCCGGGCACTCGGCCAGAGTATGCTGGGCCGAGTCTTCGCTAGCTCCACACTCGTGGCACTCCGGGGTCGGCTCTCGCTGCGCGACTTTATGCAAGTATCTGCCGAAACAACCGTGTCCCGACAGCACTTGCGTCAGCCTAAATGTTAGTACCCCGGAGCGCCTTTCCACCCAGTCACGGAGGACCGGGCGAAGAGCTTCTATAGTGCGGGAGCCAGCCCTCGGCTGTTCCAGCCGATGCTCCCACACTTCCAGCGCCTCTTCTAACAGCTGCGTACGCCGCCCTTCCACCTCTTGAGGTGCCAGCAGGTGGCCTCGAACTCGCGCCTCCCTGCACCACTGGTACAAGGCCGCAAGGGCCCTCGCGTCCAGGTCCCAGGGCCGGGAGCCAGCCATCACGCATGCAGCCTCTGCGCTCACCGTCCGGTACCCTCGGATTACCCTCAGAGCCATCGCTCTCTGCGGTCGCCGCAATTGAGCGATATTATGGCTGCTGAGGGCATCCGCCCATATTGGGGCACCGTAAAGCGCCATCGACCGCAAAACACCAATATAAAGGCGGCGACACGACGCCTTGGGCCCCCCCAAATTTGGTAGTATACGCCCAAAGGCTCCCGCAGCGCGCAGTAATTTGGGCGCCAGGCGCTCAAAGTGCGCTCTAAAATTCCATTTGCTGTCAAGTACGACGCCAAGGTAGAGCAGCGTCGGCTTGACAGCAATTGGGATTCCTCCCACAACAATCCCTGCGCCAACTGGAGGCGCTCTCCGTGGCCCGTAGAAGCAGATGGCCTCGCACTTCGTTAGGGCCACCTCCAGTCCGAGCCGACGAACTCTTGCGACGGAATGGGCGACTCCTGCTGTCGCCAGTATGGATGCGTCGCGGTAACTGGGTCCCCGGGCCATCACGAGCGTGTCATCGGCGTAGCACACGACTTCGACTCCACGCAAGTTTGCCCCCCGTAGGACCCAATTATAGCCGATATTCCACAGGAGTGGACCTAGGACCGACCCCTGCGGAACTCCGCATGCCATCATTCTCCTCCCCCAGCCCTGGCGTGCTGGCCAGGTGATATACCTGTCCCTGAGGTAGGCCTGTATTATGCGGTACAGGTGAAGGGGTACCTGGTGGTACCGCAGTGCCTCCAATATAGTGTCCCAGGGCAGGGTGTTAAAGGCGTTGGCAATGTCTAACGACACTGCCAAGACGACCTCACCCCGGGACACGGCTTCCGTTGCGGTCTCCTTCACTCGACTGATGGCGTCGATGGTTGAGCGGCCCCTGCGGAAGCCAAACTGGCTGTCCTCCAGATTAGGCCCCTCGCGCTCCAAGTGCTTGATGAGGCGAGCTGCGATCACCCGCTCAAAGAGCTTGCCCACCTCATCAAGCAGGACTATCGGCCGGTAGCCAGACGCAAAGTCCGCCGGCCGCCCCTCTTTCCGGATCAGGACTAACTTCCCGGACTTCCACTCCTTCGGGAAGCAACCCTGCTCCATACAAGCCGTCAATAGGCGCAGCAGCCTCGGCTCCAGGGATTCCATGGCCAGAACCCAAGCACGGCCCGGAATGCCGTCAGGCCCGGGGGCCGTGTTCCTGGCACGGAGCCGGTCGACCGCCACGCCCAGCTCAGCTGGAGTAACAGCTGGGACGTTCGCTTCCTCCCTGGGACTCACCGCTGGCGGCGCCATAGATGGTGGTTGATGGGGTCCCCTTGCAGGGAAGAGCGTCCCCACCACGCAGCCCACAAACTCTGGTTGGAGCGTTTGAGTCAGCGGGGGTGCCCAGGGGCGCAGCTTGCTCCGAACCAGCTTATATGGCCTTCCCCATGGGTTGGCATTGAGGGTCTCCAGGAATTCGGCACGACTCGCCTCAATTGCCTCCCCTATGGCCACGGAGAAGGCCAATTTGCACGCTGTGAATGCCTCGTGCAAGCGTCGCTCCTCATCTTCATCTCGCTGCCTTCGCCTTCTCTGTCGCATATGCCGGCGCCGCGCGACTACGCAATCCTTGCGCAACTGCGCAAGCTCAGCGGACCACCAGTACACGCTTTGCCGTGGCGGGAGAGCCCTGGCCCGGGGCATTGCCGCGTCGCATATTCGCGTCATGGCCTCCCGGAACCAGGACGCTTCGGTCTCTACCACCACGACTCCTTCTGGTACGGGCAACCAAGCCTGCACAATTGCGGCCTCCTTGATGATTTCCCGGTCGAGCTTGGTAAGGGACCACCTTGGGCCGCTGGCGATCGGACCAATCCGGCTTGGGCCGTCCGGGGACAGTGAGGGTGCGGAGACGTCAAACCGGATATACCGGTGATCCGACAGCGTCTCCACCCCCACCATGACCTCCCAGCCCTGGACACGGCGCGCCAGGGAGGCACTCGCGAACGTGACATCCACGATAGAGCCACCCTGTTGCCGCACGCACGTGTCTGCCGTTCCCTGATTGATGATCACCAGGCCCAACACGACCGCCCACTCTTCTAGGATTGCGCCTCGCGCATCCGTTGCCGGGGAGCCCCAAGCCATGGATTTGGCGTTAAAGTCCCCGGCAACGATTACAGGGCGCGGGAGAATCCGACTGACTTGAGCCCCTACTTCGTCCAGGAACCGCTCAAAGTCAGCCAGAGGTCTATTTGGCGAGAAATATACGGCGACGTACCAGATGTCACCAGAGAGTGCCACCACGTACCCTTTCCCTTTTATGGGACTGGTCAGCGGTGAGCCACCAGTCCCTGTCCTCACAACCAGTGCTACAGAGCCGTCCGTATCTCCAACCCAGTCATCCCGGGGAGGGATCGAGTACGGCTCTGCAACCACAGCAACGCTAATCAACCACTGTGCCATGGACTGAAACAGCAGGTCCTGGGCCCTGGCACAGTGGTTGAGATTCGCCTGTAGTAATCGTATGGCCATTTTATTCAATGGCCATTTGATCCTCCCTCTCGTGCACTTCCGACCTGCTGGTGGATGGCTGAATAGGCTGGGATGGCGCCCGGGGGCCGGTCCCAGCCTTCTTCTTTGTTGCCTTTGGGCCTGGAGCTTGGCACGCCTTGGCGCCCAGTTTGTGGTCTGCTTTTTTGCCCAGGTTCGCACACATTGAGCAGTGTGGCGTCTTGGAGCAGCCAGCCGCGTTGTGGCCTGGTTGGCCACATCGGTAGCACAAGCCGCTTCGATCAGCGTCACTGGTGCATTGTGCCTTGACATGCCCCTTTTCAAGGCACTTGAAGCAACGCATGGGACGCTGATCTAGGAGTTTCACGGCGGCGCGGACCCATCCAACCTTCAATCTTCCACGGTCGGCTTCGATCACTTTTTTCGCTGCCTCAATTGGGCAGCGAAGCCAGATAGTGCCGAGGCCGGAGGCATCTTCACGAATTTCTCCGGTCTTGATCTGGCTATGGCTGCAACCGCCAGCCGCCGCGACGGCAGCAACTACCTCGGCGGGTGTCACGGAGTCATCAAGCTGCGAGAGGCGCAGCTCAGCGCACTTTGTTGGCCGTGACACCCAGACAGTGTCTTCTCCGAACTTCTCAGCCAGCTCCTTGGCCAGTAAATCGGCCTTTTTGCCACTGGCTGCTTCGGTCACCTCGAGGACTCTGGCGCCGGTTGCCGCTCGTCTAAATTTGACGGAATTGATGCCATGGCTCTCAAGGCTCATGGTCTCCTTCGCCCTGGACATTATTTGAGCGTACGTCACGCCCTTCTCCACGGCCTCCGGCTTCAGCGTCAGAACGACGACTTCCGACCGAGGAGGGCGGAGTTTGCGCGCTTTGGGCTTTGTTTTTCGCCCCTGCGGCTGTGACTGGGTTGCCGGTGGAAGGTTTGCCGCCTTTTTCTTCTTCCGGCGCTCCACGACTGTAAAGTCCTCAGACGTGGAAGCCGCAGGCAGCGGCCGAGGAGCTGGAGTTGCGAGGAGAGGAGTCGTCGAGGTCATTTTGACGACTGAACGAGGCGCACTCTTCTTTCCTTTCCCCTTCCCCTTTCCCTTGTCCCCTTTTTGGGGTTCCACTGTTAGGTTCGGGGGACCTCGCTTGGGAGCCGGTTTTGAAACTGGCTTGACAGCAGACTTAGGAGCCGGCTTAGGATTCGGCTCGGGGTTTTGGCTCTGGGGAACCCCCGGCGTAGGTTGCCGACGCCTGTCAGCGGCCAGTGGCGGCCGCATTATTTGGGCCGGCAAGAGCCTGCCCTCGAGCTCAAGGGCTCCCAGTCTGGCATCGAGCATCAAACCCATCTGAGCCGTCACGGCACGCACCAACTCGTCGGCACTAAGCGGCTCAGTGGCCACTCTCCGGGAGCTGCTGGCAGGCTGCGTCTTCTCCGGTAATGAGACCGGGGACTTTCGCTGAAGTTGGTCCCGAAAGTCCGTTCTCATCTGAGCCATTTCAGAGCGAAGCTCTGCCAGCTCAGCTCGAAGGCGGTTGTTTTGCGCCTGAAGCAGCCGCGTCTCCTCTGAGGATGTGCGCTGAAACAACTCCTCAGATGCGCCTCTGATCGACGCGACGGCTTCGTTCAGGACCTTCACGAAGGTGCCCTTCAGGTTGTTGGACTTGCTGACCACAAGTCCAATCGCTTTTAGGCTGCTCTGTACACTTTCGTGTACAGAAGCTGCCGTAAGCTCGTCGTCAGCACCGGAATGGCCAGGCACTGGCTGGCTACAACAAGGCTGGCTGCGGGTGAAAAGCGACCGCGCCTGGCCAGCAACCTCCTCCTCCGCCCTAAGGCGTAGCTCTTCTCGCTTGGCGCGGTTGAGCTCCTCCTTCGCCAGAGCCAGTCCAACATACTTCCCCGTGGTGGGTGGGCGACCACGTCCTCTTTTTTGTACTTTAGAGGTCCCCTCGGACTCCGACGAGTCGGAAAGGTTCGGCTTCCTCTTTCGCCAGAACCTGCTCTTTCCTTGCTCCGCCGAGCTACAGCTCATTGCTGAGTCTGACTCGCCTCCTCTCAAACCTGGCCCGGAATGTACCGTTTCTAAGGTTCCGGTGTCGGTATCAGACAGGTCTTTGGTCTGATCTTCTAGGTTTGTAGAAATCTCCTCCTTATCCTTCTCCGCCAACGGCTCCGGCACCCTAGGGCTCGCCGACCGTGGCCTGAGCGCCATACGCTCTAGTCGGACAACGGGGGTTAACACCCGCGTCCTGCTATCTCCACTACCATTGTCGTCATTTTGGCCCTGAGAAGGGCCGTTTTCAGGTTGGCCCTGAGAAGGGCCGGTTTCGGGTTGGCTCTGAAAAGAGCCGTTTGAGTTGGTATTTAACATATTCATTATTAATCCCACGAGTATTAGGGAAATACTGGTCCATCCAGGCGGTGCCCTTGCACCTGGACAAGCCTAAAATACCCGTCAGAGGGTCGGCAGGTACTCTGACGGGGCAAAGCACTAGGAACTGACTACCTCTCAGCCATGCATCCCCTCGCGGTGCTGCGCCACTTGGGATTGAGGGATTTTTTATTGAGGTTTACTCCTCTCGACCCAGCCAGTTAAGGCAAGGTCCTCGGTCCGTTGGAGCCGCGAGACGTGATCCACGACACTCCAGACGGGAAACGAGTTGGTCCGACGTCGGCTAAAGCCGAGTGCACCTGGCACATCGTCGCACCCGTTGTACCTCTTTCGAGGACAACCCCACTAACAACCCCCCCCACAATGTTGCATCCACAGCGCACTCTCCGAAGTGAGTGGCCGGGAGCAACTCCCCCCCCTACTCCCCCCCCTTCCCCTCCCTATACACCCACCCCGCCGGATATTCGCCATGGGCTGAAAGAATCTCCCAAAAGAGAGAAAGTTTCAGCCGATGCCCAGGGTGCACCAGCCCAGATGCTGCGTTCTCTCCGGATCGAGATCAAGAGAGACTGCAACACCCAGGCCAACGTGGAGGAATCCGGCCTGCACCCCAACCTAACCTTTTTTTTTTTTTTTTTTTTTTTTTGACATGGGGAATGCATTTACGCATACCGCCGGGTCAGGGGATGAGCCCGGACGGTTATGTGGGACTCAGGGCTGAACCGCAGCCCCACTACCCACTAAACCCCATGGTGTCCTCTCACCGGTAATGATGACGGGTTACGGGCAACTTACTTCCGCGACCCCTCAAGCCGGCTATCCTGGCTAGGATGCTGTCTCTGTGGAAGCGCTTCCGGGACACTAGGTCGCGCTTCCATCCGTCTCAGGGAGCCATCAAGCATGGGCGGGAACGTCCCCGTGTTCGCCGCCCGCTGGCTCATGTCATGGTGGCAGGTTCCGCTCGTGGGCGGCACGCCTGCGACCTATTCGGCGGCGGCGCATTGGATCAGCCTCGACAAAGGCTTCCCGTTCGCGCTCTGCCGCCTCCTTGTCCGTCATAGTTTGCTCACAAAACGTGAGCATCGTCTCCCAGGCTGTTTGGCTGCCCAGTATTGCCTGTACCACAGCAGGCAAAGACAGGTCTTGCCCTAGCTGGGCAACCAGCTCCTGACGCTCCTCGCCCCAGGCCGGGCACTCAGCCAGAGTGTGCTGGGCCGAGTCTTCGCTGGCTCCACACTCGTGGCACTCCGGGGTCGGCTCTCGCTGCGCGACTTTATGCAAGTATCTGCCGAAACAACCGTGTCCCGACAGCACTTGCGTCAGCCTAAATGTTAGTACCCCGAAGCGCCTTTCCACCCAGTCACGGAGGACCGGGCGAAGAGCTTCTATGGTGCGGGAGCCAGCCCTCGGCCGTTCCAGCCGATGCTCCCAGACTTCCATCGCCTCCTCTAGCAGCTGCGTACGCCGCCCTTCCACCTCTTCGGGTGCCAGCAGGTGGCCTCGAGCTCGCGCCTCCCTGCACCACTGGTATAAGGCCGCAAGGGCCCTCGCGTCCAGGTCCCAGGGCCGGGAGCCAGCCATTAAACATGCAGCCTCTGCGCTCACTGTCCGGTACCCTCGGATTACCCTCAGAGCCATCGCTCTCTGCGGTCGTCGCAATTGAGCGATATTATGACTGCTGAGGGCATCCGCCCATATTGGGGCACCGTATAACGCCATCGACCGCAAAACACCGATGTAGAGTCGGCGACATGACGCCTTGGGCCCCCCCAAATTTGGGAGTATCCGCCCAAAGGCTCCCGCAGCGCGCAGTAATTTGGGCGCCAGGCGCTCAAAGTGCGCTTTGAAGTTCCACTTGCTGTCAAGTACGACGCCAAGGTAAAGCAGCGTCGGCTTGACAGCAATCGGGACTCCTCCCACCACAATCTCTGCACCAGCTGGAGGCGCTCTCCGTGGCCCGTAGAAGCAGATGGCTTCACACTTCGTTAGGGCCACCTCCAATCCGAGCCGTCGAATTTTTGCGACAGAATGTGCAACTCCTGCTGTCACCAGTATGGAAGCGTCGCGGTAACTGGGTCCTCGGGCCATCACGAGCGTGTCATCGGCGTAGCACACGATTTCGACTCCACGCAAGTTTGCCCCCCGTAGGACCCAATTATAGCCGATATTCCACAGGAGTGGACCTAGGACCGACCCCTGCGGAACCCCGCAGGCCATCATACACCTCCCCCAACCCTGACTTGCTGGCCAGGTGATACATCTGTCACTGAGGTAGGCCTGTATGATGCGGTACAGGTGAAGGGGTACCTGGTGGTACCGCAGTGCCTCCAATATAGTGTCCCAGGGCAGGGTGTTAAAGGCGTTGGCAATGTCTAACGACACTGCCAAGACGACCTCACCCCGGGACACGGCTTCCGTTGCGGTCTCCTTGACTCGACTGATGGCGTCGACGGTTGAACGGCCCCTGCGGAAGCCAAACTGGCTGTCCTCCAGTTCAGGCCCCACGCGCTCCATGTGCTTGATGAGGCGAGCTGCGATCACTCGCTCAAAGAGTTTGCCC
Source organism: Acleris emargana (assembly GCA_927399475.2). Lineage (NCBI taxonomy): Eukaryota > Metazoa > Arthropoda > Insecta > Lepidoptera > Tortricidae > Acleris > Acleris emargana. The sequence continues at coordinate 24,525,309 of OV656838.1, read as the reverse complement.
ACCTCATCAAGCAGGACTATCGGACGGTAGCCGGACGCAGAGTCCGCCGGCCGCCCCTCCTTCCGGATTAAGACTACTTTCCCGGACTTCCACTCCTTCGGGAAGCAGCCCTGCTCCATACACGCCGTCAATAGGCGCAGCAGCCTCGGCTCCAGGGATTCCATGGCCAGAACCCAAGCACGGCCCGGAATGCCGTCAGGCCCGGGGGCCGTGTTCCTGGCGCGGAGCCGGTCGACTGCCACGCCCAGCTCGGCTGGAGTAACGGCTGGGACGTTCGCCTCCTCCCTGGGACTCACCGCTGGCGGCGCCATAGATGGTGGTTGATGGGGTCCCCTTACAGGGAAGAGCGTCCCCACCACGCGGCCTACAAAGTCCGGTTGGAGCGTTTGAGTCAGCGGGGGCGCCCAGGGGCGCAGCTTGCTCCGAACTAGCTTGTATGGCCTTCCCCACGGGTTGGCATTGAGGGTCTCCAGGAATTCGGCACGACTCGCCTCAATTGCCTCCCCTATGGCCACGGAGAAGGCCACTTTGCATGCTGTAAATGCCTCGTGCAAGCGTCGCTCCTCTTCTTCATCTCGCCGCCTGCGCCTTCTTTGTCGCATATGCCGGCGCCGCGCGACTATGCAGTCCTTGCGCATCTGCGCAAGCTCGGCTGACCACCAGTACACGCATTGTCGTGGCGGGAGAGCCCTGGCCCGGGGCATTGCCGCGTCGCATATTCGCGTCATGGCCTCCCGGAACCAGGACGCTTCGGTCTCTACCACCACGACTCCTTCTGGTACGGGCAGCCAAGCTTGCACAATTGCCGCCTCCTTGATGAGTTCCCGGTCGAGCTTGGTAAGGGACCACCTTGGGCCACTGACGATCGGACCAATCCGGCTTGGGCTGTCCGGGGACAGTGAGGGTGCGGAGACGTCAAACCGGATATACCGGTGGTCCGACAGCGTCTCCACCCCCACCATGACCTCCCAGCCCTGGACACGGCGCGCCAGGGAGGCACTCGCGAACGTGATATCCACGATAGAGCCACCCTGTTGCCGCACGCACGTGTCTGCCGTTCCCTGGTTGATGACCACCAGGCCCAACACGACCGCCCACTCTTCTAGGACTGCGCCTCGCGCATCCGTTGCCGGGGAGCCCCAAGCCATGGATTTGGCGTTAAAGTCCCCGGCAACGATTACAGGGCACGGGAGGAGCTGACCGACTTGAGCCCCTACTTCGTCCAGGAACCGCTCAAAGTCTGCCAAAGGTCTATTGGGCGAGAAATATACTGCAACGTACCAAATGTCGCCAGAGAGTGCCGCCACATACCCCTTCCCTTTTATGGGACTGGTAAACGGTGAGCCGCCAGTCCCTGTCCGCACAACCAGTGCTACTGAGCCGTCCATGTCTCCTACCCAGTCATCCCGGGGAGGAATCGAGTACGGCTCCGCAATCACAGCAACGCTAATCAACCACTGCGCCATGGACTGAAACAGCAGGTCCTGGGCCCTGGCACAGTGGTTGAGATTCACCTGTAACAATCGAATGGCCATATTATTCTATGGCCATTTGATCCTCCCTCTCGTGCACTTCCGACCTGCTGGTGGATGGCTGAATAGGCTGGGATGACGCCCGGGGGCCGGTCCCAGCCTTCTTCTTTGTTGCCTTTGGGCCTGGAGCTTGGCACGCCTTGGCGCCCAGTTTGTGGTCTGCCTTTTTGCCCAAGTTCGCACACATTGAGCAGTGTGGCGTCCTGGAGCAGCCAGCCGCATTGTGGCCTGGTTGGCCACATCGGTAGCACAAGCCACTTCGATCAGCGTCACTGGACCCCAACCTAACCTAACCTAACCTAACCTAACCTAACCTAACCTAACCTAACCTAACCTAACCTAACCTAACCTAACCTAACCTAACCTAACCTAACCTAACCTTTTTTTTTTTTTTTTTTTTTTTTTTTTTTGACAAGGTGAAAAATGCGTTACGCATTTCCCCCGCCATGGGAGTGGCGGGAGGGTATGTGGGACTCACGTCCCCCCCCTTCTCTGAGTGAGAAGGAGTGGGGAGTGTTACCCACTAAAAAACACCTTGGCGTACCCACCCTTCCGGTTTGTACGGACACCGTGTTTCCTGCTAGGCATCCCCACGGTGTCCACCGGTCGCCCCAGCCATTGCCGGGGCTTCCCGCGCCAAAGGAGAGAGGGGCCGAGTACGCCTGGCCCCCCTCCCAGACCGCCAAGTGACTAGCCTACGGCGGGCAGGGGACTCCCATCCCCCACCCGCAGTCACTAAGGGTAAAGGCGGCGGGCAAAACGCCGCCGCCTATACCCCTGCCGTCTACGCCGGAGCGGATGCGCGTGAGGAGACTCCTCGCGCTCACGCTCCGAGGCCTCCTTCTGCGAGATGACGTTCTCGCAGAAGGAGGCCACAGCCCTCCAGGACCTGTCGCTGCACAGCATCGCAGATACGACGCTGTGCAGGGAGAGGTCCCATTGCCCGATGGCCAGTGCCATCGTGCAGCGCTCCGCACTCCAACGGCTGCACACCGCGAGGGTGTGGCGAGCCGTGTCGTCCGGATCGCCGCACTCATGGCACTGCGGGCCGGGCTCCCTCCCAATCTTGTGCAGGTAATGACCGAAGCATCCGTGTCCGGTCAATACCTGCACAAGCCGGTACGATGTAGCACCGACTGCTCTCCCCAACCAGGTGTCCAGCGACGGGAGGATCGCCCCTATGGTATAAACACCATAGGGGGAATCCTCCAGGCTCGCTTTCCACCTGTCCCGCAGTCGGCGCTCCATCATCCGGCGCGTCTCTTCAACCTCCTCAGGGTCCGGGCGATCACCTCTCGCCCGGGCCCTGGACCTAACCTTGTAGGTCTCCGCCTGCACCTCTGCGTCCAACTCCCAGGGCGGGGTGCAGGCGAGGAGGCAGGCCGCGGCGTGGGCCACCGTCATGTAGGCCCTCACTATGCGGAGGGCCACCACCCGTTGTGGCCTCCGTAGCAGGGCCCGGTTCCGGGCGGAAAGCTTGTCCGCCCAGATCGGGGCCCCGTACAGAGCCATGCTCCTCGTGACGCCGGCATACAGCCGGCGGCACAAGGAGCCTGGTCCACCCACGTTCGGCAGAAGCCGACTCATCGCCGACGCGGCGCCCACCACTCGGGGAGCTAACTTCTTGAAGTGCTCCCCGAAACTCCACCATCGGTCCAGAACAAGCCCCAAATATTTTATGTGGGGCTTGATCTGGACCGGTTCCCCCCCCAGGGTGAGCGCCGCGCCCGCCGGCAGCCTCCACCCCCGCCCCCCGAAGACTATAGCCTCAGTCTTCGGGAGGGCCACCCTCAGGCCGAGCCGACCGATCCGGTGAATCGCCAGCTCGGCCGCCGCTTCCGCCCGGCACAGCACCTCTCTCAGCTCGGTCCCGCGCGCGGCCACCATGGTATCGTCTGCGTAGCAGATGGTGGCCGTCCGCGGGAGCAGCTCCCCCCTGATGGCCCAGTCGTACCCCAGGTTCCATAAAAGCGGACCGAGCACGGAACCTTGGGGCACGCCGCAGGCCATCTCCGTCGACCCCCTTCGACCGTCCGCCTGCTCATAGAGCACTACCCTATCAGTAAGGTAGTGCTCTATGAGCCGCCGCAGGTAGGGAGGCACTCGGTGGTATATGAGTGCCTCCCTTATCACCCCATAGGGGAGGGTGCCAAAGGCGTTGGCGATGTCGAGCGACACCGCCACTACTCCCTCCCCTCTGCTCGACGCGCAGTCGTAGAAGTCCCTTAGGGACTTCACCGCGTCGAGCGTAGACCGCCCCTCCCTAAACCCGAACTGTCTTTCACAGACGTTCGGGCCGGCGGTCTCTAGGTGCTGCCGGATCCTAGAGGCCAGGACTCTCTCCAACATCTTCCCGGCCTCATCCAGCAGCACTATGGGGCGATAGGCGGACGGGCAATCCGGGGGTCGACCCTCCTTCCGGATGAGGCACAGCCTCCCCTCTTTCCACACTCTCGGGAACCGACCTTCCCTCAGGCAGTCGCTCATTAACTGCCTGAGTCGGTCCCCGAGGTGCTTTAGGGCGATGGGGAGTACCCGGCCCGGTACTCCATCGGGCCCCGGGGCTTTCTTGCAGCCCCGGAGCCGGTCCACCGCCCTCTCGAACTCGTCATCGCTCACCGGTGCGATGTCGAGTTCGAGTGGGTCCTCCAGGTCCCCCGGTGGCTCGGTCATCACCGGGGGAACTATCGACGGGGCTGCCGGAAACAGCCCCTCGATGACCCTCCTCAGGAGGGGGGGCTCCAGCGAATCCATGGGGGGGGCGGTGCGCATCTTGTTGCGCACCACCTTGTACGGCCGCCCCCATGGATTCTCGTCCAGCGTGGCCAGGAAGGACACGTTGCCCTCGTCCTTGGCCACCGCTATGGACAGGGTTAGGGCCCCCCTGGCCTCTTGGTGGGCCCTGTAGAGCCCCTCCTCCTCCTCTCGGGTGTGCCGCCTACGCCTGCAGTGCTGGTAGGCGTGGCGGGCACCGTCGGCGGTGGTCCGCAGGGCCGCAATTTCTGCGGACCACCAATAGACGCTTTTCCGGGCGAATAGGCGTCTTGCCCGGGGCATGGCCGCTCCGCACACCGTCTGCAACGATGTGCGGAAGTGACGCGCCCTCTCCTCCACTCCTGAGGCGGCGGGTGGGGCGGAGCACCAGGCCTCCACCATCGCCGCTTCGTCCGCCTTGGCCCTGTCCAGAAGGGACAGGGACCACTTGGGGAACTCCCCCATTCCCCCCCTACGCCCCCCCCTTGGGACTGGTGGTGGCTGGCCCAGCCCTGTGGAGACCCTGAACCTAATATATAGGTGGTCCGACAGGGTCTCCACGTCCTCCAGGACGCGCCAACCTGCGACGCGTGCGGCAATGGCGGGGGTCGCGAACGTGACGTCCACGATAGACCCCCCCCGCCGCCGCACGCAAGTGTTGGCGCTGCCCCGGTTCAGGACCGCCAGGCCCGCTACCACCGACCAATCCCTCAGCGCCGCCCCGCGCGCATCCGTTACGGGGGATCCCCACGCCGCACTTTTGGCGTTGAGGTCCCCCAGGATGATTACTTGGCGCGGGGCCGCCCTCCTCGCAACGCCCCCCAGGATCCCGAGGAAGACCTCGAAGTCGGCCAGCGGCCTATTGGGGGAGAAATACACCGCAATTAATACGGTGTCGCTCCCCCATCCGGCCGCTGCATACCCCGGGCCGACCTCGATCCTCCCCAGAGGGGGGCCATTGCCGACCGCCGGCACCACCACGGCAGCCCTCTCGTCCGTCGACCCCACCCAATTGGGTGAGGGAGGGACGTAGTAGGGCTCCGTCACGACCACCGCGTCGATCGACCACTCCGCCATGACCTGCATTAGCAGGTCCTGTGATCTGGCGGAGTGGTTGACGTTGACCTGCAGGAGTTCCAAATGTTGTGCTGGCATTTAGGACTCCATGCAGGTCTCCTCCGGTGGCCCGTCGGCGGCAGCCGCTGCGGGGGCATTGCTTGCTGGGGCGGGGCGGGGGCGCTGCGGCCTCGTGCTCCTCCCTCTGAGGGCGGGGGGGCAACAATTTATACCCCCCATCCGGTGGTTGGCTGGGAGTTTGGCCTGGTGGCACACGGCACACCACGCCTTCTCCCAGCACTCTGACATTTTGTGCCCCTCTTTGCTGCACCGGAAGCAGCAATTGCTCCGGTCAGACTTGGAGGGGCACATCTCCCGCGAGTGGCCGACGCCGAAACAACGGAAGCACCGCATCGGCGTCGGCCCCACCACCGTGACCCTGGCAGAGGCCCAGCCTACCTGGACCCTGCCAGCGTTCTTTATCGCGATCGCCGCCGGCACTGGGCACTGGATCATTGCTGACCCAGTGCCGTTGTAGAGGGTGCGGACGTAGGCCACCCTGACCTGCTCCGGCAGGCAAGCCCCGGCTGCGGCGACGGCATGTGCCACCGTCTCTCCGGTGGCCGACTCGTCCAGGCCGGAGAGCTGCAGTTCGGCCATCTTAACGGGGCGGCTGACGTTTGCAACGTCGCCCACTATCCCCTGCAGCCTGGCCGCAAGGGTGTCCGCCACCTTTTGCCCGTCCGCACCGGCGACCTCGATGACCCGGGAACCGGTCATCGAGGTCCTGACCCTAACATTTTGGAGACCCACCTCGCTGAGGCTAAGGCCGTTGATGGCCTTTGCCATTGTTTCCTTCAGGGTGGTGGTGGCTCCCTCCTTGAGGGAGACCACGACCGCCGCCGTCTTGGGGACGGACAGCCTGACGGGTTTGGGCGCCGCCTTGCCGGTCTTCGGTGGTGGAGGAGGGGAGGCCTTAGCCTTACTCTTCCCTTTCCTGCGGACGACCTCCGACCACGCCATCTGTGCGGGCGGGGGTGGCATTCGGCCCGAGGGGCCGGGTTCCGCTTGTGAGGGCCGAACGGCTCTCGGGGCCGGGTCAGCGACCACCGGATTACTTGGCCTCCGTGGGGTGAATACCGGTGAAAGGGGGGCGGGACCGGTGTTCACGAGCTTGGCCGGTCTCCTGGAAGCGGGTACCGCAGCCGGGGCCGGAGCCACCACCTTCTTGGCCGCCGCTGGCTTCGGTCTACCATCACCCAATCGGGCCCTGGCTACAGGCTCCAATGCCTCCACCGGAGTTGACAAAGGTAGGCCAGGTCTTCTACTCTGCAGGGGAGCTGCTGCAGCAGGTTTGGCGGCCCGCTTTTCGTGCGCTAACGGGGGGCGGAGGATGGGCTCGGCCGGGAGGCGCCTATTGACGTCCTCTATACGGCTGTTGATCATCTGACCGAGGCTCAGGAACAGGTCCCGTTTCATAACCTGAATTGCCTCGGTCAGTTCAGCCGTCCCAAACTGCAGCGCAGCGGCCACAGGAGCGGCCGGACTCTGCCGCTCGCTGAAGGCGACGCGGAGCGCCTTCAGCTCCGCCGAGTTTTGAGCGAGTTGCTCCCGCATCCTTTTGTTGTCCGCCTTCAGGATGCGGATCTCCTCGCTCTCGGACCTGGCCGCCTCGACCTCGTCCATAGAGCCCAAAATTGTTCGGCACGCCCGGTTCATCCGGCCCCAAATCTCCCCCTTGAGATTTCCGGATGCCCGGGCCGCCTCTAAAATATCTCGCGCCGCCATGCGGGTGGCGTCGAGCGGGTCAACCTCCTGCTGACAGGTAGGACCCTCCAATGGCTCGGGGGAGCGCGAGACGGAGCGAGAGCGCACAAAGTCTCCCGCTTTCCCCTTTTTACCCCCCTTTTGGCGGAGTTCAGGGAACTCCCGCTGGTAGCTGGTCCCCGGCTCAGGCTCAGCTACCCCGGCTACCTCAGCAAATTGGGGCTCTAGCTGATAGAGTCTAGCCCGCAATCTAGCCGCAGCCAGTCCCGCGTACGAGCCCTTGGGCTTCCCCCGTAGCGAGGAACTTACCTTCGGAGGAGGCTTGGAGTCATCCTCCTCCTCCTCAAACGGCCTTTTAGAGGGCAAGGGAACATAATCGTCCACCTCAATGCAATCGTCCGCCTCGGAGTCGGAACTCGAAAGGTTTATGCCCTTCTCTCCTCCCCCCACCAGCGGATCCTCCCAAAATTTGGTAGGCGAGGTCATGGTGACCCCGTCTACCTAACACCGAAACAAGGTCCAAATCCGACCGCGACGTCCGAAGTTACGACCTAACCTAACTTCGAATCGTCAAGTGCGAGTCGGATTTGACTTATTCCATACAAAAGTGGGTTGAGCGCCTGATTTGAAACGAATAGCAATAGTTCAAAAACTTTGGCGCTCAGTTTGACCCACTTTTGGAGGTCGTACACAAACCGTGCAAAGAACAAAAATATGCCTCCCAATGAGGTCTTAAAAACCAAAAAAGAAAAACACGAAAAAGGTAAAAAGGTTCAGAGTTATTGAATTAACCAACTTTAGGAAAAACCTTAAGTTGGTAATCCAATAACACGGAAAAAATTTAGCCTACCTAATAATATAAAGAAGTAAATAACTTTTAACCTAGAGGTTAAAAGTTAAACAAACTATACAAAATATTTAAAGAATTAAACAAACTAACCTAATCTATGAGTTAAATATTTTACAAACACTAAAAACTAATTTAAATAACACACCAAACACAAAAAAGTTATAAGTACAAAAGCAAAGATTTCTGAAAACTTCAGGTAAAAACGCAAAATTTTCAAAAATAAAATTTAATTACTAAAGAACTTAAACCTAAACCAAAACCAAAACTGAAATAAGCGGGACCGTTGCCGGTACCCCCGCCCAAAAACTGGGCAAGGTGGGATAAAGGCAACACCGACAAATTTACAGTTGAAAAATGTAAACAAACCCTAAAATTAATATTAAATAATAGAAAAAATAAGGCAAAAATTTACAATTTGGCAAGGCCAATAAATTCGGAACTTTCGTTCCGAAAATTATCGGACCTAAACCCACAACACAAACAAGTATTCCGCAATCTTCTAGCCCTGAAAAGGGCTAAAAAAGACGCAAGATGAAAAAACCAAAAATGAAACAAAAAAGTGCAAATCCAAGAAAAAATTAACAAAAAATTACCAACCGCAAAACGTAAAACTGAAAAATTAAGGAAAACTGAAGAACAAGGAGAGAACTGAATGAAAAAGTTAGATTAGGAAAAAATGTAGTGTTTTGATTCCAAAAATCGCAACAATCCACCAAGTAACCTCCGAGAAACGACCTCAACCTAACCTAACCTAACCTAACCTAACCTAACCTAACCTAACCTAACCTAACCTAACCTAACCTAACCTAACCTTTTTTTTTTTTTTTTTTTTTTTTTTTGACAGGGTGGAAAATGCTTTATGCATTCCCCTCACCATGGGAGTGGTGAGGGGATATGTGGGACTCACCCCGTCACCCCCCCTCAGAATGAGAGGGGGCAAGAGAGCGCAACCCACTAAAAACCACCCTGGCGTACCCTCCTGCCGGCTGGTGAGGCACCCTGATGCCTGCCGAAGCTTAGTTCAGGGTGCCCCCCGGCTGCCCCAGCCATTGCCGGGGCTACCCGCGCCAAAGGAGAGAGGGGCCGAGCACGCGTGGCCCCCCTCCCAGACCGCCCAGTGACTAGCCTACGGCGGGCAGGGGACTCCCATCCCCCACCCGCAGCCACTAAGGGTAGAGGCGGCCGGCAAAACGCCGCCGCCTAAACCCCTGCCGTCTGCGCCGGAGCGGATGCGCGAGAGGAGACTCCTCGCGCTCACGCTCCGAGGCCTCCTTCTGCGAGATGACACTTTCGCAAAAGGAGGCCACAGCCCTCCAGGACCTGTCGCTGCACAGCATTGCAGACACAACGCTGTGCAGGGAGAGGTCCCACTGCCCGATCGCCAGCGCCATAGTGCAGCGCTCCGCACTCCAGCGGCTGCACACCGCAAGGGTGTGCTGAGCCGTGTCGTCCGGATCGCCGCACTCATGGCACTGCGGGCCGGGCTCCCTCCCAATCTTGTGCAGGTAATGACCGAAGCATCCGTGTCCGGTCAATACCTGCACAAGCCGGTACGATGTAGCACCGACTGCTCTCCCCAACCAGGTGTCTACCGACGGGAGGATCGCCCCTATGGTGTAAACACCATAAGGGGAATCCTCCAGGTCGGCTTTCCACCTGTCCCGCAGTCGGCGCTCCATCATCCGGCGCGTCTCCTCCACCTCCTCAGGGTCCGGGCGTTCACCTCTAGCCCGGGCCCTGGACCTAACCTTGTAGGTCTCCGCTTGCACCTCTGCGTCCAACTCCCAGGGCGGGGTGCAAGCGAGGAGGCAGGCCGCGGCGTGGGCCACCGTCCTGTAGGCCCTCACCATTCTGAGGGCCACCACCCGCTGTGGCCTCCGTAGCAGGGCCCGGTTCCGGGCGGACAACTTGTCCGCCCAGATGGGGGCCCCGTACAGAGCCATGCTCCTTGTGACGCCGGCATATAACCGGCGGCACAAGGAGCCCGGCCCACCCACGTTCGGCAGAAGCCGACTTAGTGCCGACGCGGCGCCCACAATTCGGGGAGCCATCTGCGAGAAATGCTCCCCGAAACTCCACCATCGGTCCAGAACAAGCCCCAAATATTTGATGTGGGGCTTGATCTGGACCGGTTCCCCCCCCAGTGTGAGCGCCGCGCCCGCAGGCAGCCTCCACCCCCCGCCCCCCGAAGACTATCGCCTCAGTCTTCGGGAGGGCCACCCTCAGGCCGAGCCGACCAATCCGGTAAATGGCCAGCTCGGCCGCCGCTTCCGCCCGGCAAAGCACCTCCCTCACGTCGGTCCCGCGCACGGCCACCATTGTGTCATCCGCATAGCAGATGGTGGCCGTCCGCGGGAGCAACTCCCCCCTGATGGCCCAATCGTACCCCAGGTTCCATAAGAGTGGACCGAGCACGGAACCTTGGGGTACGCCACAGGCCATCTCCGTCGACCCCCGTCGACCGTCCTTCTGCTCGTAGAGCACTACCCTCTCGGTGAGGTAGTGCTCTAGGAGCCGCCGCAGGTAGGGAGGCACTCGGTGGTAAATGAGTGCCTCCCTTATCACCCCATAGGGGAGGGTGCCAAAGGCATTGGCGATGTCGAGCGACACCGCCACTACACCCTCCCCTCTGCTCGACGCGTGGTCACAGAAGTCCCTAAGGGACTTCAACGCGTCGAGCGTAGACCGCCCTTCCCTGAACCCGAACTGTCTATCCGAGACGTTCGGGCCGGCGGTCTGTAGGTGCTGCTGGATCCGGGAGGCCAGGATTCTCTCGAGAATCTTCCCGGCCTCATCCAGCAGCACGATGGGGCGATATGCGGACGGACAGTCCGGGGGTCGACCCTCCTTCCGGAGGAGGCAAAGCCTCCCCTCCTTCCACACTCTCGGGAACCGTCCGTCCCTCAGGCAGTCGCTCAACAACTGCCTGAGTCGGTCCCCGAGGTGCTGTAGGGCGATGTGGAGTACCCGCCCTGGTACTCCGTCGGGCCCCGGGGCTTTATTGCAGCCCCGGAGCCGGTCCATCGCCCTCTCGAACTCGTCATCGCTTACCGGTGCGATGACGAGTTCGGGTGGGTCCTCCAGGTCCCCCGGTGGCTCGGTCATCACCGGGGGAACTATCGAAGGGGCTGCCGGAAACAGCCCCTCGATGACCCTCCTGAGGAGAGGGGGCTCTAGTGAGTCCATGGGGGGGGCGGTGCGCATTTTGTTGCGCACCACCCTGTACGGCCGCCCCCATGGATTCCTGTCCAGCGTGGCGAGGAAGGAGGACCACCCCTCCTCCTTGGCCACCGCGATGGACAGGACCAGGGCCCTCTTGGCTTCTTGGAGGGCCCTGTGGAGCCCCTCCTCTTCCTCCCGGGTGTGCCACCGGCGCCTGCAACGCTGGTAGGCGTTGCGGGCACCGTTGCTGGTGGTCCGCAGGGCCGCGATTTCGGCGGACCACCAATACACATACCGGCGGGCGAAGAGGCGCCTCGCCCGGGGCATGGCCGCTCCGCACACCGACTGAAGTGATGTGCGGAACCGGCGCGCCCTCTCCTCTACCCCCAAGGCGGCGGGTGGGGCGTCACACCACGCCTCCACAAGCGCCGCCTCGTCCGCCTTGCCCCTGTCCAGAAGGGACAGGGACCACTTGGGGAACTCCCCCCATCTCCCCCCCGTACGCCCCCCCCCTGGGACTGGTGGTGGCTGGCCTGCCCTTGTGGAGACCCTGAATCTGATATTCAGATGGTCTGATAGGGTCTCCACGTCCTCCAGGACGCGCCAATTAGTGACGCGTGCGGCAATGGCAGGGGTCGCAAACGTGACATCCACGATGGACCCCCCCTGCCGCCGCACGCAAGTATTGGCGCTGCCCTGGTTCAGGACTACCAGGCCCTCCACCACCAACCAATCCCTCAGCACACCCCCGCGCACATCCGTTACGGGGGAACCCCACGCCGCGCTTTTGGCGTTGAGGTCCCCCATGATGATGATTTGGCGCGGGGCCACCCTCCTGGCCACCCCCCCGAGGGCCTCGAGGAAGGCCTCAAAGGCGACGAGCGGCCTATTGGGGGAGAAATACACCGCAATCAATGCGGTGTCGTTCCCCCATCCGGCCGCCGCGTACCCCGGGCCGACCTCGAGTTTTACGAGGGGGGGGCCGTTGCCGATCGCCGGCACCACCACGGCAGCCCTCTCGTCCCTCGACCCCACCCAGTTCGGTAGGGGAGGGACGAAGTAGGGCTCCGTCACCGCGACCACGTCAATCTCCCACTCCGCCATGACCTGCATTAGCAGGTCCTGCGCTCTGGCGGAGTGGTTGACGTTGACCTGCAGGAGCTCTAAATGGTGTGCTGGCATTTAGAGCTCCATGCAGTTCTCCTCCTGGGCCGCGGTCACCGCGGGGGCGGCGGTCGCCGCGGGGGCTGCGGTCGCCGCGCGGGCTGCGGGAACTGGGCGGGGGCGCTGCGGCCTCATATCCCTCCCTCTTGTGTGGGGGGGGCAACAATTTGTCCCCCCCATCCGATGGTTGGCTGGGAGTCTAGCCTGGTGGCACACGGCACACCACGCCTTCTCCCAGCACTCACTCATCCTGTGCCCCTCCCTACTGCACCGGAAGCAGGAATTGCTCCGATCTTCCTTGGAGGGGCACAGCTCCCGTGAGTGGCCGACACCGTAACAGCGGTAACACCGCATCGGTGTCGGCCCCATCGGCGTGACCCTGGCGGAGGCCCATCCGACCAGGATCCTCCCCGCGTTCCGCAGCGCCACCGCCGCCTGCACGGGGCACTGGACCAGCACTGATCCAGTGCCGTCGTAGGAGGAGCGGACGGCCCCCACCCTGATTTGCCCCGGCAGGCATGACCCGGCTGCCGCAACCGCCTGCGCCACCGAGTCCTTCGTGGCCGACTCGTCAAGGCCGGCCAGCTGGATCTCGGCCATTTTCACAGGGCGGCTGACGTCAGCAACGTCCCCCACCAACCCCTGCAGCTTGGCTGCCAGGGTGTCTGCCACCCTGTGCCCATCCTCCCCTGGGACCTCGATGACCCGGGAGCCCGTCATCGAGGTCCTCACTCTAACGTGTTGCAGGCCAACCGAGCTGAGGCTAAGGCCGTTAATGGCCTTAGCCATGGTGGCCTGCAGAGTGGTGGTGGCCCCCTTCTTAAGGGAGACCACCACTGCCGCCGTCTTGGGGACGGTCAGCTTCGCCGGTCTGGGCGCCGCCTTTCCGGGCTTCGGGGCTTGGGGAGGGGTGGCCTTGGCCTTGCCCTTCCCCTTTTTGCGTACCACCTCCGACCACGCCATCTGCGCGGGCGGGGGTGGCATACGGCCCGAGGGGCCGGGTTCCCCCTGCGAGGGCCGAACGGCTCTCGGGGCAGAGTCAGCAACCACTAGTTTGCTTGGCCTCCTGGAGGGGGGGCTGAGCACCGGCGACATGGGTGTGGCCGCCACCTTCTTGGCCGCCTTGGGCTTCGGCCTCCCGTCACCCAGTCGAGCCCTGGCGACTGGCTCGAGCACCTCCACTGGGGTCCGGGAGGGAGCAGCGGGCGCAACGGCATTTCTCCGAGGAGGGGGAGGGGCCTGCTTGGCGGCACGCACCTCGTGCGCCAACGGGGGGCGGAGGATGGGCTCCGCCGGGAGGCGTCGGTTCACTTCATCGATACGGTCGTTTACCATCCGACCGAGGCTCAAGAACAGGTCCCTCTTCATCTCCTGTATGGCCTCGGTCAGTTCGACCGTACCAAATTGAAGAGATGAAGCCACCGGTGCAGCCGGGATCTCCCTTTCGCTAAAGGCGATGCGGAGCGCCTTTAATTCCGCGGAATTGAGCGCAAGCTGCTCCCGCATTCTCTTATTGTCCGCCTTTAATTTGCGGATCTCCTCACTCTCACTTTTTTCCCCCTCCACAGCGTCCATTGATGCCAAGATCGTTCTGCAGGCCCGGTTCATCTTGCCCCAGAGAGACCCCTTCAGGTTCCCGGATGACCGGGCCGCCTCCAGTATGTCCCTTGCTGCCAGGCGGGTGGCATCAACAGGGTCCGACTCCCCCAGACACGACAAGCCCTCTGAGGGCTCAGGGGAGCGCGATGTCGAGCGAGAGCGCACGTTGCCGACCGCTTTCCCCTTTATCCCCCCCCTGGGGCGGAGCTCGGGAAACTCCCTCCGATACTCGGCCACCGGATCCACCGGATCCGAGTCGGTTTCAGCCCCCTCCGAAAATTGCGGCGTCAACTGATAGAGCTTCGCTCTTAATCTGGCCGTGGCCAGCCCAGTATACGCCCCTTTGGGCTTTCCCCGTACCGCCGAGTTGTATTTCGGAGGAGGTTTGGGGTCATCCTCCCCATCCTCGTGCACCCTCTTGGACGTCAAAGGAGCATTCTCCACCACGTCACCATCTACGTCAATGAAATCCTCCGTTTCGGAGTCAGAACTCGAGAGAGTTCCTCCCCCCCCCGGTGGATCCCCCCAAAATTTGGTAGGCGAGGTCATGATGACCTCGTCTACCTAAACCCAAAATTTAGTCTAAATCCGACCGCTAGGACCAGACTTACGACCTAACCTAACCTAAAAGGTCAAGTGCGAGTCGGATTTAGCCAAATGTATGGAGAAGTGGGTTGAGCGCCTGATTTGAAACACTTAGCAAAGTGTTAAAATCTTGCGCCCCTAAAATGACCCACTTCCCGAAGTCGTAGGAAGACGAAACAAAAACTAAAAGGTACCTCCCAGTAAAAACTAACAAAAGAAAAAGAAAAAACACAAAAAAGGTGAAAAGGTTAAAAGTTATCAATTTTACAAAAATATCAAAAAACGATAAGTTTGTAAAATTGAAACCTTAGAAAAACTTACGCTACCAAATATTATATACAATACAATAACTTTTGACCAGGTGGTCAAAAGGTTAAAGTGTGTATACAACAAATTTAAAAAACAAACTAAACTACCCTAAACAGTAAGAGAAATAATTTACAAGTGACTATAAACTAATACTAAACACTACCAAACACAAAAAATAACTGAAAAATTTTCCCTGCAAATTTCAAAAGAAAAATTGAAACTTACAAAATAAAAATCTTACAGCTAAACAACCCAAAACCAAATGCAAAATATGCTATAATAAGCGGGACCGTCTCCAGTACCCCCGCCCAAAAACTGGGCAAGGTGGGATAAAGGAAACACCGACAATATTATAACACAAAAAAACCCTAAAACTAACAAAAAATAAGTGAAAAATTTACAATTTGGCAAGGCCAACAACTTTGGAACCTGAGTTCCGAAAATTATTGGACCTTAACCCACACAAAGAACAAGAAATCCGCAATCTTCTAGCCCTGAAAAGGGCTAAAAAAGACGCAAGAATAAAAAACCAAAAAATAAACAAAAAAGTGCAAAACCGAGCAAAAAATGAAATTAAATTACCAACCGCAAAAACGAAAACTTGAAAAATAAGAAAAATTGAAAGGATAGAAGAGAAAGGAAAGAAGTTAAACGTTGAGGAAAAAATGTAGTATTTGGAACCCAAAACTCGCATTAATCCACCCAAAGACACCCAACCTAACCTAACCTAACCTAACCTAACCTAACCTAACCTAACCTAACCTAACCTAACCTAACCTAACCTAACCTAACCTAACCTAACCTTTTTTTTTTTTTTTTTTTTTTTTTGTCAAGGTGAAAAATGCTTTACGCATTTCCCCCGCCATGGGAGTGGCGGGAGGGTATGTGGGACTCAAGTCCCCTCTCCCTCTCTGAAGGAGAAGGAGCGGGGAAATGTTACCCACTAAAAAACACCTTGGCGTACCCAACCGTCCGGTTTGTATGGACACCGTGTTTCCTGCTAGGCATCCCCACGGTGTCCACCGGATGCCCCAGCCATTGCCGGGGCTTCCCGCGCCAAAGGAGAGAGGGGCCGAGCACGCCTGGCCCCCCTCCCAGACCGCCAAGTGACTAGCCTACGGCGGGCAGGGGACTCCCATCCCCCACCCGCAGTCACTAAGGGTAAAGGCGGCGGGCAAAACGCCGCCGCCTAAACCCCTGCCGTCTACGCCGGAGCGGATGCGCGTGAGGAGACTCCTCGCGCTCACGCTCCGAGGCCTCCTTCTGCGAGATGACGTTCTCGCAGAAGGTGGCCACAGCCCTCCAGGACCTGTCGCTGCACAGCATCGAAGACACGACGCTGTGCAGGGAGAGGTCCCATTGCCCGATGGCCAGTGCCATCGTGCAGCGCTCCGCACTCCAGCGACTGCACACCGCGAGGGTGTGCTGTGCCGTGTCGTCCGGATCGCCGCACTCATGGCACTGCGGGCCGGGCTCCCTCCCAATCTTGTGCAGGTAATGACCGAAGCATCCATGTCCGGTCAATACCTGCACAAGCCGGTACGATGTGGCGCCGACTGCCCTCCCCAACCAGGTGTCAAGCGACGGGAGGATCGCCCCTATGGTTCGAACTCCATAGGGGGCGTCCTCCAGGCTCGCTTTCCACCTGTCCCGCAGTCGGCGCTCCATCATCCGGCGCGTCTCCTCAACCTCCTCAGGGTCCGGGCGTTCACCCCTCGCCCGGGCCCTGGACCTAACCTTATAGGTCTCAGCCTGCACCTCCGCATCCAACTCCCAGGGCGGGGTGCAGGCGAGGAGGCAGGCCGCGGCGTGGGCCACCGTCATGTAGGCCCTCACGATACGGAGGGCCACCACCCGCTGTGGCCTTCGTAGCAGGGCCCGGTTCCGGGCGGACAGCTTGTCCGCCCAGATGGGGGCCCCGTACAAGGCCATGCTCCTCGTGACGCCAGCATACAGCCGGCGGCACAAGGAGCCCGGCCCACCCACGTTCGGCAAAAGCCGACTCAACGCCGAAGCGGCGCCCACAACCCGGGGAGCCAACTGCAGAAAGTGCTCCCCAAAACTCCACCATCGGTCCAGAACAAGCCCCAAATATTTGATGTGGGGCTTGATCTGGACCGGTTCCCCCACCAGGGTGAGCGCCGCGCCCGCCGGCAGCCTCCACCCCCGCCCCCCGAAGACTATAGCCTCAGTCTTCGGGAGGGCCACCCTCAGGCCGAGCAGACCAATCCGGTGAATGGCCAGCTCGGCCGCCGCTTCCGCCCGGCACAGCGCCTCCCTCATGTCGGTCCCGCGCGCGGCCACCATGGTATCATCTGCGTAGCAGATGGTGGCCGTCCGCGGGAGCAACTCCCCCCTGATGGCCCAGTCGTACCCCAGGTTCCATAAGAGCGGACCGAGCACGGAACCTTGGGGCACGCCGCAGGCCATCTCCGTCGACCCCCGTCGACCGTCCCTCTGCTCATAGAGCACTACCCTATCAGTCAGGTAGTGCTCTATGACCCGCCGCAGGTAAGAAGGCACTCGGTGGTAGATGAGTGCCTCCTTAATCACCCCATAGGGGAGGGTGCCAAAGGCATTGGCGATGTCGAGCGACACCGCCACTACTCCCTCCCCTCTGCTCGACGCGTAGTCACAGAAGTCCCTGAGGGACTTCACCGCGTCGAGCGTAGACCGCCCCTCCCTGAACCCGAACTGTCTATCACAGACGTTCGGGCCGGCGGTCTCCAAGTGCTGCAGGATCCTGGAGGCCAGGACTCTCTCCATCATCTTCCCGACCTCATCCAACAGCACAATGGGGCGATAGGCGGACGGGCAATCCGGGGGTCGACCCTCCTTCCGGAGGAGGCACAGCCTCCCCTCCTTCCAAACTCTCGGGAACCGACCTTCCCTCAGGCAGTCACTCATCAACTGCCTGAGTCGGTCCCCGAGGTGTTTTAGGGCGATGGGGAGTACTCGGCCCGGTACTCCATCGGGCCCCGGGGCTTTCTTGCAACCCCGGAGCCGGTCCACCGCCCTCTCGAACTCGTCGTCGCTCACCGGTGCGACGTCGAGCTCGAGTGGGTCCTCCAGGTCCCCCGGTGGCTCGGCCATCACCGGGGGAACTATCGACGGGGCTGCCGGAAACAGCCCCTCGATGACCCTCCTCAGGAGGGGGGGCTCCAGCGAGTCCATGGGGGGGGCGGTGCGCATTTTGTTACGCACCACCTTGTACGGCCGCCCCCACGGATTCTCGTCCAGCGTGGCCAGGAAGGAAACATTGCCCTCATCCTTGGCCACTGCAATGGACAGGGTAAGGGCCCCCCTTGCTTCTTGGTGGGCCCTGAAGAGCCTCTCCTCCTCCTCTCGGGTGTGCCGCCTGCGCCTACAATGCTGGTAGGCGTGGCGGGCACCGTCCGCGGTGGTCCGCAGGGCCGCAATTTCTGCGGACCACCAATAAACACACTTCCGGGCAAAGAGTCTCCTTGCCCGGGGCATGGACGCTCCGCACACCGCCTGAAGCGATGTGCGGAAATGACGCGCCCTCTCCTCCACTCCTGAGGCGGCGGGTGGGGCGGAGCACCAAGCCTCCGCCATTGCCGCCTCGTCCGCCTTGGCCCTGTCCAATTGGGACAGGGACCACTTGGGGAACTCCCCCCCACGCCCCCCCCCTTGGGACTGGTGGTGGTTGGCCCACCCCTGTGGAGACCCTGAACCTGATATACAGGTGGTCAGACAGGGTCTCCACGTCCTCCAGGACGCGCCAATCTGCGACGCGCGCGGCAATGGCAGGGGTCGCGAACGTGACGTCCACGATAGACCCCCCCTGCCGCCGCACGCAAGTGTTGGCGCTGCCCTGGTTCAGGACCACCAGGCCCGCTACCACCGACCAATCCCTGAGCGCACCCCCGCGCGCATCCGTAACGGGGGAACCCCACGCCGCACTTTTGGCGTTGAGGTCCCCCAGGATGATGACTTGGCGCGGGGCCGCCCTCCTCGCAACACCCCCCAGGACCCCGAGGAAAACCTCGAAGTCCACCAGCGGCCTATTGGGGGAGAAGTACACCGCGATTAGCACGGTGTCGCTCCCCCATCCGGCCGCTGCATACCCCGGGCCACTCTCGACCATCGCCAGGGGGGGGCCATTGCCCACCGTCGGCACCACCACGGCAGCCCTTTCGTCCGTCGACCCCACCCAATTGGGTGAGGGAGGGACGAAGTAGGGCTCCGTCACCACGACAACGTCGATCGACCACTCCGCCATGACCTGCATTAGCAAGTCTTGTGATCTGGCGGAGTGGTTGACGTTGACCTGTAGGAGCTCTAAATGCCGTTGTACTGGCATTTATTGCTCCATGGTGTCCTCCTCCTGGGTCCCGTCGGCGGCAGTCGCTGCGGGGGCATTACTTGCTGGAGCGGGGCGGGGGCGCTGCGGCCTCGTGCTCCTCCCTCTGAGGGCGGGGGGGCAACAATTTATCCCCCCCATCCGGTGGTTGGCTGGGAGTTTGGCCCGGTGGCAAACGACACACCACGCCTTCTCCCAGCACTCCGACATTTTGTGCCCCTCTTGGCTGCACCGGAAGCAAAGATTGCTCCGGTCAGACTTGGAAGGGCACATCTCCCTCGAGTGGCCGACACCAAAACAACGGAAACACCGCATCGGTGTCGGCCCCACCAGCGTAACCCTGGCAGAAGCCCAACCCACCTGGACTCTGCCAGCGTTTTTCAGTGCCATCGCTGCCTGCACTGGGCACTGGATCAATGCTGATCCAGTGCCGTCGTAGAGGGTGCGGATGTATGCCACCTTAACTTTTTCCGGCAAACAAGTCCCCACTGCGGCGACGGCCTGAGCCACCGACTCCTTGGTGGCCGACTCGTCCAGGCCGGAAAGCTGGACTTCGGCCATCTTTACTGGGCGGCTCACGTTGGCGACATCTCCAACTATCCCCTGCAGCTTAGCTGCAAGGGTGTCCGCCACCGCCTGTCCGTTCTCACCGGCGACCTCGATGACCCGGGAACCCGTCATCGAGGTCCTAACCTTTACGTTCTGAAGGCCCACCTCGCTGAGGCTAAGGCCGTTGATGGCCTTAGCCATGGTGGCCTTCAGGGTGGTGGTGGTCCCCTCCTTGAGGGAAACAACCACTGCCGCCGTCTTCGGGACTGCCAACCTGACGGGTCTTGGCCCGTGCGCCGCCTTGACAGCCTTCGGGGGTGGAGGGGGGGCCTTAGCCTTGCCCTTCCCCTTCTTACGTACCACCTCCGACCAAGACGTCTGCGCAGGCGGGGGTGGCATATAGCCCGAAGGGCCGGGTTCTCCCTGCGAGGGCCGAACGGCTCTCGGGGCAGGGCCAGAATTGACCAATTTGGTCAGCCGTCTTGGGGCAGGTACCACAGCGTAGGCCGGGGCCGCCGCCTTCTTGGCCACCTTGGCCTTCGGCTTCCCGTCACCAAGACGGGCCTTCGCCACCGGCTCCAATACCTCCATCGGGACCGGAGGGGGCAGGGCAGAACCTGCGACCTTCCTCTGGGGAGGGGCCACCGCGGCGGGCTTAGCAGCCCGCTTGTCGTGCGCTAACGGGGGGCGGAGGATGGGCTCCGCCGGGAGACGCCTATTCATCTCCTCCATCCTGACGTTAATCATGCTCCCGAGGCTTTGGAACAGGTCATGCTTCATCTGTTCAATGGCCTCGGTGAGCTCGGCCGTGCCGAACTGGAGCGGAGCGGCCACAGGAGCGGCCACCGGAGCGGCCACCGAAGCGGCCGGGCTCTCCCGCTCGCTGAAGGCGACACGAAGCGCCTTCAGCTCGGCCGAATTGTGAGCGAGTTGCTCCCGCATCCTTCGGTTGTCCGCCTTCAGGATGCGGATCTCCTCGCTCTCGGACCTGGCCGCTTCGACCTCGTCCATCGAGCCTAATATGGTTCGGCAGGCCTTATTCATCCTCCCCCATATCTCTCCTTTTAAATTACCGGAAGCCCGGGCCGCCTCCAAAATATCACGCGCCGCCATGCGCGCGGCGTCTAACGGGTCAACCTCTTGTTGACCCGTTTGCCCATCCAATAGCTCGGGGGAACGTGAGCCGGAACGAGAGCGCACGGAGCCCCCCGTTTTCCCCTTTTTGCCCTTTTTGGGGCGGAGTTCAGGGTACTCCCGCTGATAGCTGGTCCCCGGATCGGGCTCAGCTACCCCGGCCACCTCGGCAAATTCGGGCTCGAGCTGAAAAAGCTTCGCCCGCAATCTGGCCGCAGCCAAACCAACATAGGAACCCCTAGGCTTCCCCCTCACCGATGAGCTGACCTTCGTAGGAGGCTTCGGGTCATCCTCCTCGTTTTCCCCCTCATAGGCCCTTTTAGGGGCCGACGGAGCGTGCTCCTCCACGTCGATAAAATCATCGTCCATCTCGGACTCTGAACTTAGGACAACTTCGCCCCCCTCCGGTGGACCCGACCAGAATTTGGTAGGCGAGGTCATTATGACCCCGTCTACCTAGTTCCGAAATTAGGTCAAAAACCGACCGCGACGACCAAAGTTACGAGCTAACCTAACTTAAAATCGTCAAGTGCGAGTCGGTTTTTCTTTTTCCCATACAAAACGGGTTTTAGCGCCTGAATTGGAAGTTTGGGCAATTTCACAATTTCTTACGAGCTATATTTGACCCACTTCCCGAGGTCGTAGGAGGTTGGAACCAAGACAAAAAGATGCTTCCCGCAAAAGCCTTGATGGCAAAAGCAGAAAAACAAATAAAAGTTATAAGGTAAAAAGGTTATGGAATTTACAAATTTCGGCTAAAAGCTTAAGTTTGTAAAATTTTAAACTATACTTACCAAAAACTACCTATAACTATATAAAAGCTAATAACTTTTGACCCAGAGGTCAAAGAGTTAAAAAGTTAAATCTAAATATTTAAAAAACTAAATAACCTAGCCTACCCTATAGCTTAAATAATTTACAAATTACTTAAAACTATTAAAAAATCACCCCAAACACAAAAAAGTTAGCGTAGTTTTTTGAAAATTTTACGCGAAACCGCAAAACGTTCAAAAATTAAAATTAAATAACTTAACTAACAATATTTAAACCAAACCTAAACTATAATTAACTTAACCGTTGCCGGTATCCTCGCCCAAAAACTGGGCACGATAGGATAAAGGCAACACTAATTAAATTAAGAAGTAAAAAGGTAAACAAACCTTGGAATTTAGGAAAATTTCAAGGTCAAATTTACCAATTTGCACGACCAATAAGTTCGGAAGTTTCGTTCCGAAAAAATCGAACCTAATTCGACGAACTAACTTTAGGATCTGCTATCTTCTAGTCTTGAAAAAGACTAAAAAAGACGCAAGATGAGCGAGATATAAAATAGTGAAAAAGCGAAAAACCGTGAAAAAATTTACAAAAAATGACCAAAAATTTACCAACCGCAAAATGAAAATCAAAGAAAATAAGAAAACTAAGATAGATACCAAAGAACAGAAAGGAGCAAACCGTAGGGAAAAAAATGTAAGTTTCGGAACCCAAAACATGCAAATATCCACCCAGTAACACCCAAGATCCGACTTCAACCTAACCTAACCTAACCTAACCTAACCTAACCTAACCTAACCTTTTTTTTTTTTTTTTTTTTTTTTTTTTTTAACGTTGAGAAATCCTCATGGATACCCACCGCCAGGGGAGAAGCGGTGGGTTATGTCGGACTCTTACCGACTAAAACTCAACGGCGTTCCTGCGTTCCACATAGGTGCTGTGCGTGTGATTCCTGCGTGGCTTTAGTGTCACGCACACAGCAGTGGCGGCCCATTTTACCGGGCTCCGTCCTTGGTGTCCATCTGAGAGGCGCGCGGGAACACGCGCCACGCCATCTCAAGCCTTTGTGGGTGACTGATTTCCCCAAATCAGTCACCGAGGCGTATATCAGGGCACTCCCTGGCTGCCTGATCTACCTGGATGGGCGGTAGATCCACCTGCATGTTCGTTGCAGCTGCTGCTGCAGGCAACTGGTTGGCTGGAGTCTTCAGCCAAGTGGTTCTTCTTTTCTTGGGTGGCGCCGAACAATCTTTGCTACCCAAGATATGCTCCGACGGTTTGGTGCTCGCAGCGCAAATGACGCAATGCGGCTTTGCTGAGCACTTCGCCGCCTGATGTCCCTTCTCGCCGCAGCGGTAGCACATACCCGTCCGATCAACTTCGGATTTGCATTGAACAGCTACGTGGCCTTTCTCAAAACATCTGAAGCAGCGCATGGGTCTTGACTCCAGTAGCTTCACATGAGCTATGATCCATGGCAGCTTCAGTGTTCCAACCTCACATATAGTTTTGGCCACCGCAATGGGGCATCGTACCCAAGCGTGGCCATTCCTGCCCCAGTTACGGACAATTTCTCCGCATTTTATTGCCTCTTGGGCACACCCTCCAGCATTGGCCACTGCAGCCAGGATATCTACCGGGGTGATTGAGTCATCCAGGCCAGAGACACGGATGGTCGCGGTCTTACATGGCCTGGATACTCGAACCAAATCTGGATTAAGCACCTCCGTCAGTTTCTTAGCAAGGGTGTCAGCCTTGCTCCCACTATCTTCTCCCGGCACCTGCAGCATTCTCGCGCCTGTCACGCAGACGTGAAAGATGAGGCGCTCCTCAATCCCAAGTTCAGGGAGATTTATTTTTGACTTGGCCTCTGCCATAGCCATTGGGTAGGTCATCCCCTGCGCTTGAGCCTCCGGTTGCAAGGTTAGAACCACAGCGGAAGAGGTCGGTGTGATCAGTTTCCGAGGCTTTTTAGCTTTTTTAGCCTTTTTAGGCTTTTTCCCCTCTTGAGAAGCCTCTGCCTGTTTGTTGGCCTTCTTCTGCTTCAGTCCTTTCTTAAGCACTGTGCTATAAGGTTCCTTCGTCGTTTTCCCAGTTGGAACACTCGACGTTGGACCTTTCCCACCTTTGTTTTTAACTTTTGGGGCCCGTGTTGTTACAACTACCTCCGGAAGTGCTGGCTCGGGTTCCGAGGTCAGAACAGGAACCGCAAAGTCGTCCACGCAGAGAGACAGTCTCCGGTCTGCAGCTAGCGGAGGTCTCAATCGCACTTCAGGGAGCAATCGTTCTTCGATGCCATCAAAGCGGGCGCTTATCAAGTTGCCCACCTGGCTCATTATGGAGCGCACCAGCTCGTCGGTATCAATCGGCATTCTCTGTGGAGAGGCTACTCGAGGTGACGCTTCCACCACCACGTTCGGCCGTCTCCTGTCCTCCTCCATTTGGGAGCGCAGTTCCGCCAACTCCTTGCGGAGCCCTGCCATCTCGTCCTGTAACCGGTCGTTGTCCGCCTTCATACGACGTGTCTCGTCGGAGGTGCAGCGGACCATCAAGGAATCACAAGCGTCCTTGATGTTATCCGCTGCATCTTTGAGAACGCGGACAAACGTTCCTTTCAAATTCTTCGAGCTTTTGGCAACCTTATGGATGGCTGCCACACTGTCCGTCACCAGCTTTGTAAGCTCCTCGGTGCTTCCAGCGCCAAAAGCCGTCTCAGCAGGCTGAGACGAGACGCCAGGTTTGTCACGTAAGTGGCGGGTTGAGGCGATGAGCTCGGACTCTGCCTCGAGCATCATTTTTTCGCGTTCGGCCTCAACCAACGCCATCTTGGCCTTCGCCAGGCCAACGTACTGTCCGGTTGTTGGGGGACGGCCTCGCCCTCTTTTTACAGCCTGCACGCGCGGGCCGAGGTCGTCACCAGCTTCCACATTGATTGAGCGTTTCCGCTTTTGTCCACTAGGACTGTCGTATTCCAGGTCCTCCTCAGTACTACTAAAGTAGTCCTCCTCCTCATCCGTCATTTTGTAATTCACATTAAACATTGTTGTTCCCACGAGTAGTAGGGATAAAGGTCCATCCAGGCGGTGCCCTTGCACCTGGATAAGCCTAGCATACCCGTCAGAGGGTCGGCAGGTACTCTGACGGGGCAAAGCACTAGAAACTGACTACCTCTCAGCCATGCATCCCCTCGCGGTGCTGCGCCACTTGGGATTGAGGGTTTTTTTTATTGAGGTTTACTCCTCTCGACCCAGCCGGTTAAGGCAAGGTCCTCGGTCCGTCGGAGCCGCGAGACGTGATCCACGACACTCCAGACGGGAAACGAGTTGGTCCGACGTCGGCTAAAGCCGAGTGCACCTGGCACATCGTCGCACCCGTTGTACCTCTTTCGAGGACAACCCCACCAACAACCCCCCCCACAATGTTGCATCCACAGCGCACTCTCCGAAGTGAGTGGCCGGGAGCAACTCCCCCCCCCTACTCCCCCCCTTCCCCTCCCTATACACCCCCCCGCCGGATATTCGCCATGGGCTGAAAGAATCTCCCAAAAGAGAGAAAGTTTCAGCCGATGCCCAGGGTGCACCAGCCCAGATGCTGCGTTCTCTCCGGATCGAGATCAAGAGAGACTGCAACACCCAGGCCAACGTGGAGGAATCCGGCCTGCACCCCAACCTAACCTAACCTAACCTAACCTAACCTAACCTAACCTAACCTAACCTAACCTAACCTAACCTAACCTAACCTAACCTAACCTTTTTTTTTTTTTTTTTTTTTTTTTTTTTTGACGGAGTGGAAATGCATTTACGCATCTTCCCTGCCTGGGGTAGGCGGTGCAATGGGAAGTATAACGGACTCTCGTACGAACGAACTACCGTTTAAAACCACTCCGGCGTTTAAACCCTGGCCGGTGGTGAGGCGCCGCGGTACATGCCTAAGCTTTGGCCACTGACGCGCCTCCCGGCTTGCCCAAAAAGGGCCCCCCCAATCCTCGCCAAAGGAGGTGCCGACTGTGAACAGCCCACGATCAACACCCCAGACCGGTAAAGCCGTGCAAGGTGGGTCCCCAACCCACTGGCTCTACAAGGAGTTCGGGCGAGCAGCGAACCGAAGTCCACTGAGTTCGCCTTCCCTCCAACGATCTGCCTGCGGTGGATGGTGCTTTCCGGATACCAAGTATCCTTCAAACACGCCCCACCGCAGCTGTCCCCTCAATAACTACAGTGCCCCCCGGGATTCCGAAAGACACGTAGAGGGACCCGCGGGTGACATGGGAGTACGACGCAAGGGAACGCGCAACGCATCTCTGCGATGCCGTCCCTGCCCATAAACCCAGTCACCAACCACCAACTGACAGAGGCAGCTGTCCAGGATGGAAACCACCCTTTTCAACCACCCCCGCCAAAGCCCCCTCCAGGCGACTGGTTAAGCTTTCCGGACCAGAAGCGGCAAGCACCAAGTGCACTCGCAACTGACCCTTCAAGCTACCCCAGCCACCAACCGTCAAAAATGGCGACAGAAGGACGCTGTCCGGGATGGAAGCGGCAAGCACCAAGTGCACTCGCAACCACCCCTTTCAATGACCTCTGCCACCACCCACCAAGGGTGACGAGAAGACTTTTCTAACGAAAAGCCTCTCGTCACCAAACCCTCCCCAGGTGACAGAGGAATCTTTCCGGGGCAGAAGCGGCCCTAAGGCACG
The DNA here is from genome assembly GCA_927399475.2 of Acleris emargana. Lineage (NCBI taxonomy): Eukaryota > Metazoa > Arthropoda > Insecta > Lepidoptera > Tortricidae > Acleris > Acleris emargana. Next base: position 24,499,054 of record OV656838.1, on the reverse strand, counting down.
CAACCGCAACCCTTCCGGAAACCCCTATCACCTCCCCAGAGTGCCGCTCTTCGTCTGGACCCTCACCACGAGCCTTTCCGGTATGGGTAGCCCTGTCCGGTATAGCCTCGCAGATCATTGAGACACGCAAGCCCCCCCACCACGGCAAGGTGGCAGCACTATCGGGGGGGAACCTAACCTAACCTAACCTAACCTAACCTAACCTAACCTAACCTTTTTTTTTTTTTTTTTTTTTTTTTTTGACGGAGTGGAAATGCATTTACGCATCTTCCCTGCCTGGGGTAGGCGGTGCAATGGGAAGTATAACGGACTCTCGTACGAACGAACTACCGTTTAAAACCACTCCGGCGTTTAAACCCTTGCCGGTGGTGAGGCGCCGCGGTACATGCCTAAGCTTTGGCCACTGACGCGCCTCCCGGCTTGCCCAAAAAGGGCCCCCCCAATCCTCGCCAAAGGAGGTGCCGACTGTGAACAGCCCACGATCAACACCCCAGACCGGTAGAGCCGTGCAAGGTGGGTCCCCAACCCACTGGCTCTACAAGGAGTTCGGGCGAGCAGCGAACCGAAGTCCACTGAGTTCGCCTTCCCTCCAACGATCTGCCTGCGGTGGATGGTGCTTTCCGAATACCAAGTATCCTTCAAACACGCCCCACCGCAGCTGTCCCCTCGATAACTACAGTGCCCCCCGGAATTCCGAAAGACACGTAGAGGGACCCGCGGGTGACATGGGAGTACGACGCAAGGGAACGCGCAACGCATCTCTGCGATGCCGTCCCTGCCCATAAACCCAGTCACCAACCACCAACTGACAGAGGCAGCTGTCCAGGATGGAAACCACCCTTTTCAACCACCCCCGCCAAAGCCCCCTCCAGGCGACTGGTTAAGCTTTCCGGACCAGAAGCGGCAAGCACCAAGTGCACTCGCAACTGACCCTTCAAGCTACCCCAGCCACCAACCGTCAAAAATGGCGACAGTAGGAAGCTGTCCGGGATGGAAGCGAAAGCGCACACAACCACCCCTTCCAACGACCTCTGCCACCACCCACCAAGGGTGACGAGAAGACTTTTCTAACGAAAAGCCTCTCGTCACCAAACCCTCCCCAGGTGACAGAGTGAACTTTCCGGGGCAGAAGCAGCCCTAAGGCACGCGACCGCAACCCTTCCAGAACCCCCTGTCACCTCCCCAGAGTGCCGCTCTTCGTCTGGACCCTCACCACGAGCCTTTCCGGTATGGGTAGCCCTGTCCGGTATAGCCTCGCAGATCATTGAGACACGCAAGCCCCCCCACCACGGCAAGGTGGCAGCACTATCGGGGGGGAACCTAACCTAACCTAACCTAACCTAACCTAACCTAACCTAACCTAACCTAACCTAACCTTTTTTTTTTTTTTTTTTTTTTTTTTTTTTTTGACGGAGTGGAAATGCATTTACGCATCTTCCCTGCCTGGGGTAGGCGGTGCAATGGGAAGTATAACGGACTCTCGTGCGAACGAACTACCGTTTAAAACCACTCCGGCGTTTAAACCCTGGCCGGTGGTGAGGCGCCGCGGTACATGCCTAAGCTTTGGCCACTGACGCGCCTCCCGGCTTGCCCAAAAAGGGCCCCCCCAATCCTCGCCAAAGGAGGTGCCGACTGTGAACAGCCCACGATCAACACCCCAGACCGGTAGAGCCGTGCAAGGTGGGTCCCCAACCCACTGGCTCTACAAGGAGTTCGGGCGAGCAGCGAACCGAAGTCCACTGAGTTCGCCTTCCCTCCAACGATCTGCCTGCGGTGGATGGTGCTTTCCGGATACCAAGTATCCTTCAAACACGCCCCACCGCAGCTGTCCCCTCAATAACTACAGTGCCCCCCGGGATTCCGAAAGACACGTAGAGGGACCCGCGGGTGACATGGGAGTACGACGCAAGGGAACGCGCAACGCATTTCTGCGATGCCGTCCCTGCCCATAAACCCAGTCACCAACCACCAACTGACAGAGGCAGCTGTCCAGGATGGAAACCACCCTTTTCAACCACCCCCGCCAAAGCCCCCTCCAGGCGACTGGTTAAGCTTTCCGGACCAGAAGCGGCAAGCACCAAGTGCACTCGCAACTGACCCTTCAAGCTACCCCAGCCACCAACCGTCAAAAATGGCGACAGTAGGACGCTGTCCGGGGTGGAAGCGGCAAGCACCAAGTGCACTCGCAACCACCCCATCTAACGACCTCTGCCACCACCCACCAAGGGTGACGAGAAGACTTTTCCGAGGAAAAGCCTCTCGTCACCAAACCCCCCCAGGTGACAAGGGAATCCTTCCGGGGCAGAAGCGGCCTGTTTCCGGCAGGCACGCGACCGCAACCCTTCCAGAAACCCTGTCACCTCCCCATGGCCGCTCTTAGTCTGGCCCCTCACCACGAGCCTTTCCGGTATGGGTAGCCCTGTCCGGTATAGCCTCGTGGATCATTGAGACACGCAAGCCCCCCCACCACGGCAAGGTGGCAGCACAGTCGGGGGGGAACCTAACCTAACCTAACCTAACCTAACCTAACCTAACCTAACCTAACCTAACCTAACCTAACCTAACCTAACCTAACCTAACCTAACCTAACCTTTTTTTTTTTTTTTTTTTTTTTTTTTTTTTTTTTTTTTTTTTTTTTTTTTTTTTTTTTTTTTTTTTTTTTTTTTTTGACAGGGTGGAAAATGCTTTATGCATTCCCCTCACCATGGGAGTGGTGAGGGGATATGTGGGACTCACCCCGTCACCCCCCCTCAGAATGAGAGGGGGCAAGGGAGCGCAACCCACTAAAAACCACCCTGGCGTACCCTCCTGCCGGCTGGTGAGGCACCCTGATGCCTGCCGAAGCTTTGTTCAGGGTGTCCCCCGGCTGCCCCAGCCATTGCCGGGGCTACCCGCGCCAAAGGGGAGAGGGGCCGGACACGCGTGGCCCCCCTCCCAGACCGCCCAGTGACTAGCCTACGGCGGGCAGGGGACTCCCATCCCCCACCCGCAGCCACTAAGGGTAGAGGCGGCCGGCAAAACGCCGCCGCCTAAACCCCTGCCGTCTGCGCCGGAGCGGATGCGCGTGAGGAGACTCCTCGCGCTCACGCTCCGAGGCCTCCTTCTGCGAAATGACGTATTCACAGAAGGAGGCCACAGCCCTCCAGGACCTGTCGCTGCACAGCATCGCAGACACGACGCTGTGCAGGGAGAGGTCCCACTGCCCGATGGCCAGCGCCATAGTGCAGCGCTCCGCACTCCAACGGCTACACACCGCGATGGTGTGCTGTGCCGTGTCGTCCGGATCGCCGCACTCATGGCACTGCGGGAACCTAACCTAACCTAACCTAACCTAACCTAACCTAACCTAACCTTTTTTTTTTTTTTTTTTTTTTTGACAAGGTGAAAAATGCGTTACGCATTTCCCCCGCCATGGGAGTGGCGGGAGGGTATGTGGGACTCACGTCCCCCCCCCTTCTCCGAGTGAGAAGGAGTGGGGGAGTGTTACCCACTAAAAAACACCTTGGCGTACCCACCCTTCCGGTTTGTATGGACACCGTGTTTCCTGCTAGGCATCCCCACGGTGTCCACCGGACGCCCCAGCCATTGCCGGGGCTTCCCGCGCCAAAGGAGAGGGGGGCCGAGTACGCCTGGCCCCCCTCCCAGACCGCCCAGTGACTAGCCTACGGCGAGCAGGGGACTCCCATCCCCCACCCGCAGTCACTAAGGGTAGAGGCGGCCGGCAAAACGCCGCCGCCTAAACCCCTGCCGTCTGCGCCGGAGCGGATGCGCGTGAGGAGACTCCTCGCGCTCCCGCTCCGAGGCCTCCTTCTGCGAGATAACGTACTCGCAGAAGGAGGCCACAGCCCTCCAGGACCTGTCGCTGCACAGCATCGCAGACACGACGCTGTGCAGGGAGAGGTCCCATTGCCCGATGGCCAGTGCCATCGTGCAGCGCTCCGCACTCCAACGGCTGCACACCGCGAGGGTGTGGCGAGCCGTGTCGTCCGGATCGCCGCACTCATGGCACTGCGGGCCGGGCTCCCTCCCAATCTTGTGCAGGTAATGACCGAAGCATCCGTGTCCGGTCAATACCTGCACAAGCCGGTACGATGTAGCACCGACTGCTCTCCCCAACCAGGTGTCCAGCGACGGGAGGATCGCCCCTATGGTATAAACACCATAGGGGGAATCCTCCAGGCTCGCTTTCCACCTGTCCCGCAGTCGGCGCTCCATCATCCGGCGCGTCTCCTCAACCTCCTCAGGGTCCGGGCGAACACCTCTCGCCCGGGCCCTGGACCTAACCTTGTAGGTCTCCGCCTGCACCTCTGCGTCCAACTCCCAGGGCGGGGTGCAGGCGAGGAGGCAGGCCGCGGCGTGGGCCACAGTCATGTAGGCCCTCACAATGCGGAGGGCCACCACCCGCTGTGGCCTCCGTAGCAGGGCCCGGTTCCGGGCGGACAGCTTGTCCGCCCAGATGGGGGCCCCGTACAGAGCCATGCTCCTCGTGACGCCGGCATACAGCCGGCGGCACAAGGAGCCTGGTCCACCCACGTTCGGCAGAAGCCGACTCATCGCCGACGCGGCGCCCACCACTCGGGGAGCTAACTTCTTGAAGTGCTCCCCGAAACTCCACCATCGGTCCAGAACAAGCCCCAGATATTTTATGTGGGGCTTGATCTGGACCGGTTCCCCCCCCAGGGTGAGCGCCGCGCCCGCCGGCAGCCTCCACCCCCCGCCCCCCGAAGACTATAGCCTCAGTCTTCGGGAGGGCCACCCTCAGGCCGAGCCGACCGATCCGGTGAATCGCCAGCTCGGCCGCCGCTTCCGCCCGGCACAGCACCTCTCTCAGCTCGGTCCCGCGCGCGGCCACCATGGTATCGTCTGCGTAGCAGATGGTGGCCGTCCGCGGGAGCAGCTCCCCCCTGATGGCCCAGTCGTACCCCAGGTTCCATAAAAGTGGACCGAGCACGGAACCTTGGGGCACGCCGCAGGCCATCTCCGTCGACCCCCGTCGACCGTCCGCCTGCTCATAGAGCACTACCCTATCAGTAAGGTAGTGCTCTATGAGCCGCCGCAGGTAGGGAGGCACTCGGTGGTATATGAGTGCCTCCCTTATCACCCCATAGGGGAGGGTGCCAAAGGCGTTGGCGATGTCGAGCGACACCGCCACTACTCCCTCCCCTCTGCTCGACGCGTAGTCGTAGAAGTCCCTTAGGGACTTCACCGCGTCGAGCGTAGACCGCCCCTCCCTAAACCCGAACTGTCTTTCACAGACGTTCGGGCCGGCGGTCTCTAGGTGCTGCCGGATCCTAGAGGCCAGGACTCTCTCCAACATCTTCCCGGCCTCATCCAGCAGCACTATGGGGCGATAGGCGGACGGGCAATCCGGGGGTCGACCCTCCTTCCGGATGAGGCACAGCCTCCCCTCTTTCCACACTCTCGGGAACCGACCCTCCCTCAGGCAGTCACTCATCAACTGCCTGAGTCGGTCCCCGAGGTGTTTTAGGGCGATGGGGAGTACCCGGCCCGGTACTCCATCGGGCCCCGGGGCTTTCTTGCAGCCCCGGAGCCGGTCCACCGCCCTCTCGAACTCGTCATCGCTCACCGGTGCGATGTCGAGTTCGAGTGGGTCCTCCAGGTCCCCCGGTGGCTCGGTCATCACCGGGGGAACTATCGACGGGGCTGCCGGAAACAGCCCCTCGATGACCCTCCTCAGGAGGGGGGGCTCCAGCGAATCCATGGGGGGGGCGGTGCGCATCTTGTTGCGCACCACCTTGTACGGCCGCCCCCATGGATTCTCGTCCAGCGTGGCCAGGAAGGAGACATTTCCCTCTTCCTTGGCCACCGCTATGGACAGGGTTAGGGCCCCCCTGGCCTCTTGGTGGGCCCTGTAGAGCCCCTCCTCCTCCTCTCGGGTGTGCCGCCTACGCCTGCAGTGCTGGTAGGCGTGGCGGGCACCGTCGGCGGTGGTCCGCAGGGCCGCAATTTCTGCGGACCACCAATAGACGCACTTCCGGGCGAACAGGCGCCTTGCCCGGGGCATGGCCGCTCCGCACACCGTCTGCAACGATGTGCGGAAGTGGCGCGCCCTCTCCTCGACTCCCGAGGCGGCGGGTGGGGCGGAGCACCAAGCCTCCACCATCGCCGCCTCGTCCGCCTTGGCCCTGTCCAGAAGGGACAGGGACCACTTGGGGAACTCCCCCATTCCCCCCCTACGCCCCCCCCTTGGGACTGGTGGTGGCTGGCCCAGCCCTGTGGAGACCCTGAACCTAATATATAGGTGGTCAGACAGGGTCTCCACGTCCTCCAGGACGCGCCAACCCGCGACGCGTGCGGCAATGGCGGGGGTCGCGAACGTGACGTCCACGATTGACCCCCCTCGCCGCCGCACGCAGGTGTTGGCGCTGCCCCGGTTCAAGACCGCCAGGCCCGCTACCACCGCCCAATCCCTCAGCGCCGCCCCGCGCGCATCCGTTACGGGGGATCCCCACGCCGCACTTTTGGCGTTGAGGTCCCCCAGGATGATTACTTGGCGCGGGGCCGCCCTCCTCGCAACGCCCCCCAGGACCCCGAGGAAGACCTCGAAGTCGGCCAGCGGCCTATTGGGGGAGAAATACACCGCAATTAATACGGTGTCGCTCCCCCATCCGGCCGCCGCGTACCCCGGGCCGACCTCGATCCTCCCCAGAGGGGGGCCATTGCCGACCGCCGGCACCACCACGGCAGCCCTCTCGTCCGTCGACCCCACCCAGTTGGGTGAGGGAGGGACGTAGTAGGGCTCCGTCACGACCACCGCGTCGATCGACCACTCCGCCATGACCTGCATTAGCAGGTCCTGTGATCTGGCGGAGTGGTTGACGTTGACCTGCAGGAGTTCCAAATGCTGTGCTGGCATTTAGGACTCCATGCAGGTCTCCTCCGGTGGCCCGTCGGCGGCAGCCGCTGCGGGGGCATTGCTTGCTGGGGCGGGGCGGGGGCGCTGCGGCCTCGTGCTCCTCCCTCTGAGGGCGGGGGGGCAACAATTTATACCCCCCATCCGGTGGTTGGCTGGGAGTTTAGCCTGGTGGCACACGGCACACCACGCCTTCTCCCAGCACTCCGACATTTTGTGCCCCCCCTTGCTGCACCGGAAGCAGAGATTGGTCCGGTCAGTCTTGGAGGGGCACATCTCCCGCGAGTGGCCGACGCCGAAACAACGGAAGCACCGCATCGGCGTCGGCCCCACCACCGTGACCCTGGCAGAGGCCCAGCCTACCTGGACCCTGCCGGCGTTCTTGATTGCGATCGCCGCCGGCACCGGGCACTGGATCATTGCTGACCCAGTGCCGTTGTAGAGGGTGCGGACGTAGGCCACCTTCACCTGGTCCGGCAGGCAGGCCCCGGCTGCGGCGACGGCATGTGCCACCGTCTCTCTGGTGGCCGACTCGTCCAATCCGGAGAGTTGGAGTTCGGCCAACTTGACCGGGCGGCTGACGTTGGCGACGTCGCCGACAATCCCTTGCAGCCTGACTGCAAGGGTGTCCGCCAGCCTTGGTCCGTCCTCGCCGGCGACCTCGATGACCCTGGAACCGGTCATCGAGGTCCTGACCCTGACGTTTTGAAGGCCCACCGTACTTAGGCTAAGGCCGTTGATGGCCTTCGCCATCGTGTCCTTTAGGGTGGTGGTGGCTCCCTCCTTGAGGGAGACCACGACCGCCGCCGTCTTGGGGACGGTGAGCCTGACGGGCCTGGGCCCGTGCGCCGCCTTTACATTCTTCGGGGGTGGAGGGGGGGGGGGCGGCCTTGGCCTTGCCCTTCCCTTTCTTCCGTACCACCTCCGACCACGACGTCTGCGCGGGCGGGGGTGGCATGCGGCCCGAGGGGCCGGGTTCTCCCTGCGAGGGCCTAGCGGCTCTCGGGGCAGGGCCGGAGTTTACCAACTTCGTTGGTCGTCTGGGGGCGGGTACCGCGGCGGGGGCCGGGGCTGCCGTCTTCTTCACCGCTGCGGCCTTCGGCCTCCCGTCGCCTAGGCGGGCCCTGGCGATCGGCGCTAGCGCCTCCACCGGGGCTGGGGGGGGGAGGGCCGGTCCTGCGATCCTCCTCAGGGGAGGGGCTGCCGCGGCGGCGGCTCGCTTATCGTGCGCAAGCGGGGGGCGGAGGATGGGCTCGGCCGGGAGGCGCCTATTTACCTCCTCCATCCTGGCGTTAATCATCCCACCGAGGCTTACGAAGAGGTCATGCTTCATGGCCTCTATAGCCTCGGTGAGCTCAGCCGTCCCAAATTGCAGGGAGGCAGCCACAGGGGCGGGAGTGGACGGTTTCTCCCGCTCGCTGAAGGCGACACGAAGCGCCTTCAACTCGGCCGAATTATGAGCGAGTTGCTCCCGCATCCTTCGGTTGTCCGCCTTCAGGATGCGGATCTCCTCGCTCTCGGACCTGGCCGCCTCGACCTCGTCCATCGAGCCCAAGATTACTCGGCACGCCCGGTTCATCCGGCCCCAAATCTCCCCCTTGAGATTGCCGGATGCCTTGGCTGCCTCTAATATATCTCGCGCCGCCATGCGCGTGGCGTCTAGCGGGTCAGTCTCCTGCACACACGCTAGACACGCTGGTTCCTCCGCTGCCTCGGGGGAGCTCGAACCGGGGCGAGAGCTCGAGCGCGAGCGCGAGCGCACGGAGTCTCCGGTTTTCCCCTTGCTCCCCTTCCTGGAGCGGAGCTCAGGGTACTCCCGCCGGTAACACTCACCCGAATCGGGCTCAGCCGCCTCGGCCGCCTCGGCAAATTGGGGCTCTAGCAGGAACTGCTTTGCCCGCAATCTTGCCGTGGCCAACCCGGCGTAGGCGCCCTTGGGTTTCCCCCGCACCGCTGTGTTGACTTTTGGAGGACGAGGGTCGTCCTCCTCATCATCATGCGCCCTTTTGGGGGCCAACGGAGCGTTGTCCTCGACCTCGATGAAGTCGTCCTCCATTTCGGACTCCGAACTGAGGACAACTTCCCCCCCCTCTGGTGGACCCTTCCAGAATTTGGTAGGCGAGGTCATTGTGACCTCGTCTACCTAACCCTCGAAAAAGGTCAAAAACCGACCGCGACGACCAGAGTTATGACCTAACCTAACCCTGAATCGTCAAGTGCGAGTCGGTTTTTACTTTTCCTATAGAAAAGTGAAATCGACGCCTGTTTTAAAAAAATAGCAATCGAAATTTCTCCTTCGGGGCCCGATTTCACCCACTTCCAGAGGTCGTGTGAGGTCCAAAAGGGAAACCAAGATGCCTCTCGCGAAGGCCTAGCTGGCCAAGGCGAGAAAACAAATTAAGGTTAAAAGGTGTAAAAGTTCTGAAATTTACAAACTTTCGCAAAAAAGCTTAAGTTTGTAAACTTCACAACAAAATACACCAAAAAACTACCTAACCCTAAATAAATTCTAATAACTTTTGACCTAGTGGTCAAAAAGTTAAAAGACCTATGAGAAATATTTAAAAAACTAAATAACCTACCCTACCCTATGACTTAAATAATTTACAGATTACTTAAGACTACCTAAAAATACAACCAAACACAAAAAAGTAAGTAAAGATTTTTGGAAACTTTACGCGAAAACGCAAAGTACCAAAAATTTAAAATAAAATAACTAAACTAACTAATCCCAAACCAAAACCTAACTATAATTAATTTCACCGCTGCCGGTACCCTCACCCAAAAATTGGGCAAGATAAAGTAAAGGCAACACGGATAAAATCAAATAGAAAAAATGTAAACAAACCCTAAAAATACAAAAATTACAAATAAAAAATGTACAAAATGGCAAGGTCAATAATTTCGGAACTTGCGAACCGAAAAAATTAAGCCTAAATCCACAAACTAACCTAGGTTTCCGCTATCTTCTAGCCCTGAAAAGGGCTAAAAAAGATGCAAGACTAAACTACCAGAAAATAAACAAAAGTACCAAAAACCGTAAAAAAATGAAGAAAAAATTAACATAAAATTACCAACCGCAAATAAAGAAATTAGAAAAATAAGAAAACTAAACAAGATAACGAGAAAATGAAAAGAGAAAGCAAATGAGGGAAAATTATAAGTTTTGGAAATCCAAGAACCACAAAAATCCACCCAGACACACCAAAGTTACGACCTCAAACGACTTCAAAACGACTTCAACCTAACCTAACCTAACCTAACCTAACCTAACCTAACCTAACCTAACCTAACCTAACCTAACCTAACCTAACCTAACCTAACCTAACCTAACCTAACCTAACCTAACCTAACCTTTTTTTTTTTTTTTTTTTTTTTTGACGGAGTGGAAATGCATTTACGCATCTTCCCTGCCTGAGGTAGGCGGTGCAATGGGAAGTATAACGGACTCTCGTACGAACGAACTACCGTTTAAAACCACTCCGGCGTTTAAACCCTGGCCGGTGGTGAGGCGCCGCGGTACATGCCTAAGCTTTGGCCACTGACGCGCCTCCCGGCTTGCTCCAGAGGAGCCCCCCCAATCCTCGCCAAAGGAGGTGCCGACTGTGAACAGCCCACGATCAACACCCCAGACCGGTAAAGCCGTGCAAGGTGGGTCCCCAACCCACTGGCTTTACAAGGAGTTCGGGCGAGCAGCGAACCGAAGTCCACTGAGTTCGCCTTCCCTCCAACGATCTGCCTGCGGTGGATGGTGCTTTCCGGATACCAAGTATCCTTCAAACACGCCCCACCGCAGCTGTCCCCTCGATAACTACAGTGCCCCCCGGGATTCCGAAAGACACGTAGAGGGACCCGCGGGTGACATGGGAGTACGACGCAAGGGAACGCGCAACGCATCTCTGCGATGCCGTCCCTGCCCATAAACCCAGTCACCAACCACCAACTGACAGAGGCAGCTGTCCAGGATGGAAACCACCCTTTTCAACCACCCCCGCCAAAGCCCCCTCCAGGCGACTGGTTAAGCTTTCCGGACCAGAAGCGGCAAGCACCAAGTGCACTCGCAACTGACCCTTCAAGCTACCCCAGCCACCAACCGTCAAAAATGGCGACAGTAGGAAGCTGTCCGGGATGGAAGCGAAAGCGCACACAACCACCCCTTCCAACGACCTCTGCCACCACCCACCAAGGGTGACGAGAAGACTTTTCTAACGAAAAGCCTCTCGTCACCAAACCCTCCCCAGGTGACAGAGTGAACTTTCCGGGGCAGAAGCAGCCCTAAGGCACGCGACCGCAACCCTTCCAGAACCCCCTGTCACCTCCCCAGAGTGCCGCTCTTCGTCTGGACCCTCACCACGAGCCTTTCCGGTATGGGTAGCCCTGTCCGGTATAGCCTCGCAGATCATTGAGACACGCAAGCCCCCCCACCACGGCAAGGTGGCAGCACTATCGGGGGGGAACCTAACCTAACCTAACCTAACCTTTTTTTTTTTTTTTTTTTTTTTTTTTTTTTTTTTTTTTTTTTGACGGAGTGGAAATGCATTTACGCATCTTCCCTGCCTGGGGTAGGCGGTGCAATGGGAAGTATAACGGACTCTCGTGCGAACGAACTACCGTTTAAAACCACTCCGGCGTTTAAACCCTGGCCGGTGGTGAGGCGCCGCGGTACATGCCTAAGCTTTGGCCACTGACGCGCCTCCCGGCTTGCCCAAAAAGGGCCCCCCCAATCCTCGCCAAAGGAGGTGCCGACTGTGAACAGCCCACGATCAACACCCCAGACCGGTAGAGCCGTGCAAGGTGGGTCCCCAACCCACTGGCTCTACAAGGAGTTCGGGCGAGCAGCGAACCGAAGTCCACTGAGTTCGCCTTCCCTCCAACGATCTGCCTGCGGTGGATGGTGCTTTCCGGATACCAAGTATCCTTCAAACACGCCCCACCGCAGCTGTCCCCTCAATAACTACAGTGCCCCCCGGGATTCCGAAAGACACGTAGAGGGACCCGCGGGTGACATGGGAGTACGACGCAAGGGAACGCGCAACGCATTTCTGCGATGCCGTCCCTGCCCATAAACCCAGTCACCAACCACCAACTGACAGAGGCAGCTGTCCAGGATGGAAACCACCCTTTTCAACCACCCCCGCCAAAGCCCCCTCCAGGCGACTGGTTAAGCTTTCCGGACCAGAAGCGGCAAGCACCAAGTGCACTCGCAACTGACCCTTCAAGCTACCCCAGCCACCAACCGTCAAAAATGGCGACAGTAGGACGCTGTCCGGGGTGGAGGCGGCAAGCACCAAGTGCACTCGCAACCACCCCATCTAACGACCTCTGCCACCACCCACCAAGGGTGACGAGAAGACTTTTCCGAGGAAAAGCCTCTCGTCACCAAACCCCCCCAGGTGACAAGGGAATCCTTCCGGGGCAGAAGCGGCCTGTTTCCGGCAGGCACGCGACCGCAACCCTTCCAGAAACCCTGTCACCTCCCCATGGCCGCTCTTAGTCTGGCCCCTCACCACGAGCCTTTCCGGTATGGGTAGCCCTGTCCGGTATAGCCTCGTGGATCATTGAGACACGCAAGCCCCCCCACCACGGCAAGGTGGCAGCACAGTCGGGGGGGGAACCTAACCTTTTTTTTTTTTTTTTTTTTTTTTTTGACGGAGTGGAAATGCATTTACGCATCTTCCCTGCCTGGGGTAGGCGGTGCAATGGGAAGTATAACGGACTCTCGTACGAACGAACTACCGTTTAAAACCACTCCGGCGTTTAAACCCTGGCCGGTGGTGAGGCGCCGCGGTACATGCCTAAGCTTTGGCCACTGACGCGCCTCCCGGCTTGCTCCAGAGGAGCCCCCCCAATCCTCGCCAAAGGAGGTGCCGACTGTGAACAGCCCACGATCAACACCCCAGACCGGTAAAGCCGTGCAAGGTGGGTCCCCAACCCACTGGCTTTACAAGGAGTTCGGGCGAGCAGCGAACCGAAGTCCACTGAGTTCGCCTTCCCTCCAACGATCTGCCTGCGGTGGATGGTGCTTTCCGGATACCAAGTATCCTTCAAACACGCCCCACCGCAGCTGTCCCCTCGATAACTACAGTGCCCCCCGGGATTCCGAAAGACACGTAGAGGGACCCGCGGGTGACATGGGAGTACGACGCAAGGGAACGCGCAACGCATCTCTGCGATGCCGTCCCTGCCCATAAACCCAGTCACCAACCACCAACTGACAGAGGCAGCTGTCCAGGATGGAAACCATCCTTTTCAACCACCCCCGCCAAAGCCCCCTCCAGGCGACTGGTTAAGCTTTCCGGACCAGAAGCGGCAAGCACCAAGTGCACTCGCAACTGACCCTTCAAGCTACCCCAGCCACCAACCGTCAAAAATGGCGACAGTAGGAAGCTGTCCGGGATGGAAGCGAAAGCGCACACAACCACCCCTTCCAACGACCTCTGCCACCACCCACCAAGGGTGACGAGAAGACTTTTCTAACGAAAAGCCTCTCGTCACCAAACCCTCCCCAGGTGACAGAGTGAACTTTCCGGGGCAGAAGCAGCCCTAAGGCACGCGACCGCAACCCTTCCAGAACCCCCTGTCACCTCCCCAGAGTGCCGCTCTTCGTCTGGACCCTCACCACGAGCCTTTCCGGTATGGGTAGCCCTGTCCGGTATAGCCTCGCAGATCATTGAGACACGCAAGCCCCCCCACCACGGCAAGGTGGCAGCACTATCGGGGGGGGGGGGGAACCTAACCTAACCTAACCTAACCTAACCTAACCTAACCTAACCTAACCTAACCTAACCTAACCTTTTTTTTTTTTTTTTTTTTTTTTTTTTTGACAGGGTGGAAAATGCTTTATGCATTCCCCTCACCATGGGAGTGGTGAGGGGATATGTGGGACTCACCCATCCGCCCCCTCTCCTAATGAGAGGGGGCAGGAGAGCGCAACCCACTAAAAACCACCCTGGCGTACCCTCCTGCCGGTTGGTGAGGCACCCTGATGCCTGCCGAAGCTTTGTTCAGGGTGCCCCTCGGCTGCCCCAGCCATTGCCGGGGCTACCCGCGCCAAAGGGGAGAGGGGCCGGACACGCGTGGCCCCCCTCCCAGACCGCCCAGTGACTAGCCTACGGCGGGCAGGGGACTCCCATCCCCCACCCGCAGCCACTAAGGGTAGAGGCGGCCAGCAAAACGCCGCCGCCTAAACCCCTGCCGTCTGCGCCGGAGCGGATGCGCGAGAGGAGACTCCTCGCGCTCACGCTCCGAGGCCTCCTTCTGCGAAATGACGTATTCGCAAAAGGAGGCCACAGCCCTCCAGGACCTGTCGCTGCACAGCATTGCAGACACAACGCTGTGCAGGGAGAGGTCCCACTGCCCGATGGCCAGCACCATAGTGCAGCGCTCCGCACTCCAACGACTGCACACCGCAAGGGTGTGCTGAGCCGTGTCGTCCGGATCGCCGCACTCATGGCACTGCGGGCCGGGCTCCCTCCCGATGTTGTGCAGGTAATGACCGAAGCATCCATGTCCGGTCAATACCTGCACAAGCCGGTACGATGTAGCACCGACTGCTCTCCCCAACCAGGTGTCCAGCGAGGGGAGGATCGCCCCTATGGTCCGAGTTCCATAGGGAGCGTCCTCCAGGCTCGCTTTCCACCTGTCCCGCAGTCGGCGCTCCATCATCCGGCGCGTCTCCTCCACCTCCTCAGGGTCCGGGCGTTCACCCCTAGCCCGGGCCCTGGACCTAACCTGGTAGGTCTCCGCCTGCACCTCTGCGTCCAACTCCCAGGGCGGGGTGCAGGCGAGGAGGCAGGCCGCGGCGTGGGCCACCGTCACGTAGGCCCTCACCATTCTGAGGGCCACCACCCGCTGTGGCCTCCGTAGCAGGGCCCGGTTCCGGGCGGACAGCTTGTCCGCCCAGATGGGGGCCCCGTACAGAGCCATGCTCCTCGTGACGCCGGCATATAACCGGCGGCACAAGGAGCCCGGCCCACCCACGTTCGGCAGAAGCCGACTTAGTGCCGACGCGGCGCCCACAATTCGGGGAGCCATTTGAGAAAAATGCTCCCCGAAATCCCAACGTCGGTCCAGGACAAGCCCCAAATATTTAATGTGGGGCCTGATAAGGACCGACTCCCCCCCCAGGTTGAGCGCCGCGCCCGCAGGCAGCCTCCATCCCCGCCCCCCGAAGACTATCGCCTCAGTCTTCGGGAGGGCCACCCTCAGGCCGAGCCGACCAATCCGGTAAATGGTCAGCTCGGCCGCCGCTTCCGCCCGGCAAAGCACCTCCCTCATGTCGGTCCCGCGCACGGCCACCATGGTGTCATCTGCATAGCAGATGGTGGCCGTCCGCGGGAGCAACTCCCCCCTGATGGCCCAATCGTACCCCAGGTTCCATAAGAGCCATAATAACCTAACCTAACCTAACCTAACCTAACCTAACCTAACCTAACCTAACCTAACCTAACCTAACCTAACCTAACCTTTTTTTTTTTTTTTTTTTTTTTTTTTTTTTTTTTTTTTTTTTTTTTTTTTTTTGACAGGGTGGAAAATCCTTTATGGATTCCCTTCACCATAGGAGTGGTGAGGGGATATGTGGGACTCACCCCGTCACCCCCCCTCAGAATGAGAGGGGGCAAGGGAGCGCAACCCACTAAAAACCACCCTGGCGTACCCTCCTGCCGGTTGGTGAGGCACCCTGGTGCCTGCCGAAGCCTTGGCCAAGGTGCCCCACCGGCTGCCCCAGCTATTGCCGGGGCTACCCGCGCCAAAGGAGAGAGGGGCCGGACACGCGTGGCCCCCCTCCCAGACCGCCCAGTGACTAGCCTACGGCGGGCAGGGGACTCCTATCCCCCACCCGCAGTCACTAAGGGTTAAGGCGGCCGGCAAAACGCCGCCGCCTAAACCCCTGCCGTCTGCGCCGGAGCGGATGCGCGAGAGAGGACTCCTCGCGCTCACGCTCCGAGGCCTCCTTCTGCGAAATGATATATTCGCAAAAGGAGGCCACTGCCTCCCAAGACCTCTCACTGTAGAGCACTGCCTCGACAATGCTGTAGAGTGAGAGGTCCTCCCGCTGTATGGCTAGTGCCATAGTGCGGCGCTCCGGACTCCAACGACTGCACACCGCGAGGGTGTGCTGAGCCGTGTCATCCGGATCCCCGCACTCATGGCACTGCGGGGTAGGCTCCCTCCCAATTTTGTGCAGGTAATGACCGAAGCATCCGTGTCCGGTCATTACCTGCACAAGCCGAAACGACGTAGCGCCGACTGCCCTGTCCAACCAGAGGTCCACCGACGGGAGGATCGCCCCTATGGTATAAACACCATAGGGGGAATCCCCCAGGTCGGCTTTCCATCTGTCCCGCAGTCGGCGCTCCGTCATGCGGCGCGTCCTCTCCACCTCCTCAGGGTCCGGGCGTTCTCCTCTCGCCCGGGCCCTGGACCTAACCATGTAGGTCTCAGCCTGCACCTCCGCATCCAACTCCCAGGGCGGGGTGCAGGCGAGGAGGCAGGCCGCGGCGTGGGCCACCGTCACGTAGGCCCTCACCATACGGAGGGCCACCAACCGCTGAGGCCTCCGTAGCAGGGCCCGGTTCCGGGCAGACAACTTGTCCGCCCAGATGGGGGCCCCGTACAGAGCCATGCTCCTTGTGACGCCGGCATATAACCGGCGGCACAAGGAGCCCGGCCCACCCACGTTCGGCAGAAGTCTGCTCATCGCCGACGCGGCGCCCACCACTCGGGGAGCCATTTGCGAAAAATGCTCCCCGAAGTCCCACCGTCGGTCCAAAACAAGCCCCAAATATCGGATGTGGGGCTTGATCGGGACCGACTCCCCCCCCAGGGTGAGCGCCGCGCCCGCTGGCAGCCTCCACCCCCGCCCCCCGAAGACTATCGCCTCAGTCTTCGGGAGGGCCACCCTCAGGCCGAGCCGACCAATCCGGTAAATGGTCAGCTCGGCCGCCGCTTCCGCCCGGCACAGCACCTCCCTCATGTCGGTCCCGCGCACGGCCACCATGGTGTCATCTGCGTAGCAGATGGTGGCCGTCCGCGGGAGCAACTCCCCCCTGATGGCCCAGTCGTACCCCAGGTTCCATAGTAGTGGACCGAGCACGGAACCTTGGGGCACGCCACAGGCCATCCCCGTCGACCCCCGTCGACCGTCCTTCTGTTCATAGAGCACTACCCTGTCATCGAGGTAGTGCTCTATGATCCGCCTTAAGTAGGGAGGCACTCGGTGGTAAGTGAGCGCCTCCCTTATCACCCCATAGGGGAGGGTGCCAAAGGCATTGGCGATGTCGAGCGACACCGCCACTACTCCCTCCCCTCTGCTCGACGCGTCCTCACAGAAGTCCCTGAGGGACTTCAGCGCGTCGAGCGTAGACCGCCCCTCTCTAAACCCGAACTGTCGATCTGACACGTTCGGGCCGGCGGTCTCTAAGTGCCGCTGGATCCGGGAGGCCAGGATTCTTTCAAAAATCTTCCCGGCCTCATCCAGCAGCACGATGGGGCGATAGGCGGACGGACAGTCCGGGGGTCGACCCTCCTTCCGGAGGAGGCAGAGCCTCCCCTCCTTCCACACCCTCGGGAACCTTCCCTCCCTCAGGCAGTCGTCCAAGATCTGCCTGAGCCGGTCCCCGAGGTGTTGTAGGGCGATGTGGAGTACCCGGCCTGGTACTCCGTCGGGCCCCGGGGCTTTTTTGCAGCCCCGGAGCCGGTCCATCGCCCTCTCGAACTCGTCATCACTTACCGGTGCGATGACGAGTTCGGCTGGGTCCTCCAGGTCCCCCGGTGGCTCGGTCATCACCGGGGGAACTATCGAAGGGGCTGCCGGAAACAGCCCCTCGACGACCCTCCTGAGGAGAGGGGGCTCCAGTGAGTCCATGGGGGGGGCGGTGCGCATTTTGTTGCGCACCACCCTATACGGCCGCCCCCACGGATTCCGGTCCAGTATGGCCAGGAAGGAGGTCCACCCCTCCTCCTTGGCCACCGCAATGGCCTGGACAAGGGCCCTCTTGGCTTCTCGGAGGGCCCTATGGAGCTCCTCCTCCTCCTCCGGGGTATGCCGCCGGCGCCTACAGTGTTGGTAGGCGCCGCGGGCCCCGTTGCTGGTGGTCCGCAGGGCCGCAATATCAGCGGACCACCAGTACACCGACCTGCGGGCGAACAGGCGCCTCGCCCGGGGCATGGCTGCTCCGCACACCGACTGCAGCGATGTGCGGAACAAGCGCGCCCTCTCCTCCACCCCTGAGGCGGCGGGTGGGGCGTCGCACCACGCCTCCACCATGGCCGCCTCATCCGCCCTGGCCCTGTCCAGAAGGGACAGGGACCACTTGGGGAACTCCCCCCATCCCCCCCCCCCTACGCCCCCCCCCAGGGACTGGTGGTGGCTGGCCTGTCCTCGTGGAGACCCTGAACCTTATATTTAAGTGGTCCGAAAGGGTCTCCACGTCCTCCAGGACGCGCCAATCTGAGACGCGTGCGGCAATGGCAGGGGTCGCGAACGTGACGTCCACGATTGACCCCCCCTGCCGCCGCACGCAAGTGTTGGCGCTGCCCTGGTTCAGGACTACCAGGCCCTCCACCACCAACCAATCCCTCAGCACACCCCCGCGCACATCCGTTACGGGGGAACCCCACGCCGCGCTTTTGGCGTTGAGGTCCCCCAGGATTACTATTTGGCGCGGGGCCACCCTCCTGGCCACCCCCCCGAGGGCCTCGAGGAAGGCCTCAAAGGCGACCAGCGGCCTATTGGGGGAGAAATACACCGCGATCAGTGCGGTGTCATTCCCCCATCCGGCCGCCGCGTACCCTGGGCCCACCTCGAGTTTTACGAGGGGGGGGCCGTTGCCGATCGCCGGCACCACCACGGCAGCCCTCTCGTCCCTCGACCCCACCCAGTTGGGTAGGGGAGGGACGAAGTAGGGCTCCGTCACCACTACAACGTCAATCGACCACTCCGCCATGACCTGCATGAGCAGGTCCTGTGCTCTGGCGGAGTGGTTGACGTTCACCTGCAGGACCTCTAGATGGTGTGCTGGCATCTAGAGGTCCATGCAGGTCTCCTCCTGGGCCGGCTCGACGGCTACCATCGCTGCGGGGACTGCTGGGGCTGGGCGGGGGCGCTGCGGCCTGGTGTCCCTCCCTCTCGTGGCTGGGGGGGAACAATTAGCCCCCCCTAGCCGGTGGTTGGCCGGGAGCTTGGCCTGGTGGCATACCGCACACCAAGCCTTCTCCCAGCAGTCCGCCATTTTGTGCCCCTCTTGGCTGCACCGGAAGCACAGGTTGCTCCGGTCAGTCTTTGAGGGGCACAGCTCCCTCGAGTGGCCGACACCGAAGCATTTATAACACCTCATCGGTGTCGGCCCCACCGGCGTGACCCTGGCGGACGCCCAGCCCACCAGGATCCTCCCAGCCCTGGTGAGGGCAACCGCCGCCTGCACTGGACACTGGATCAGTACTGACCCAGTGCCGTCGTACAGGGAGCGGACAGCCCCCACCCTTACCTGCGCTGGCAGGCACGCCCCCGCTGCGGCGACGGCTTGCGCCACCGACTCCTTCGTGGCCGACTCGTCCAGGCCGGCCAACTGGACGTCGGCCATTTTAACGGGGCGGCGCACATTGGCGACGTCCCCAACTATCCCTTGCAGCTTCGCTGCAAGGGAATCCGCCACTCTCGCGCCGTCCTCCCCGGGGACCTCGATTACCCGGGATCCTGTCATCGAGGTCCGTACCTTCACGTGGTGCAGGCCAACCTCGTTTAGGCTAAGGCCGTTGATCGCCCTAGCCATGGTGGCCTGCATGGTGGTGGTGGCCCCCTCCTTTAGGGAGACCACCACTGCCGCCGTCCTAGGCACGGACAGCCGGACGGGTCTGGGCGCCGCCTTGCCGGTCTTCGGGGGTGGAGGAGGGGAGGCCTTGGCCTTACCTTTTCCCGACTTCCTCACCACCTCCGACCACGCCATCTGCGCGGGCGGGGGTGGCATTCGGCCCGAGGGGCCGGGTTCTCCCTCCGAGTGCTTAGCCGCTCTCGGGGCAGGGCCGACGTTCACCAATTTGGTGGGCCTCCGGTGGGCGGGCACCGCGGCGGGGGCCGGGGCCGCCGCCTTCTTCTTCCTCGGGGTGATTATCGGGGACAGAGGCCTTGGCGGAACGGACACCCTCTTAGGCCTCCCATCACCCAGTCGGGCTCTCGGCTCGGCGGCCTCTATTGGGGCCAACGGGGGCGGGGGAGGCCCTGCGACCCTCCCCTGCAGAGGGGCTGCTACGGCGGGCTTTGCGGCCCGCCTGTCATGTGCCAGCGGGGGGCGGAGGATGGGCTCCGCCGGGAGGCGCCGGTTTACCTCCTCGATCCGGTCGTTTAACATGCGACCGAGGCTCAGGAAGAGGTCCCTTTTCATAGCCTCGATCGCCTCGGTCAGCTCGGCCGTGCCGAACTGAAGCGCGGCGGCGACGGGAGCGACCGGGACCTCCCGCTCGCTGAAGGCCTTGCGGAGGGCCTTCAGCTCGGACGAGTTTATGGCGAGTTGTTCCCGCATCCTTTTATTGTCCGCTTTTAGGATGCGGATCTCCTCGCTCTCAGTCCGGGCCGCCTCGGCCTCGTCCATCGCCCCAAGTATAGTCCGGCAGGCTTTATTCATTCGGCCCCACACTTCCCCCTTTAGGTTGCCGGACACCCGGGCCGCCTCCAGTATATCCCGCGCCGCCATGCGAGTGGCGTCCAGCGGGTCTAGTTCTTCCTGGCGCGCAGGGTCCTCCACGGGCTCGGGGGAGCGCGAGATCGAGCGTAAGCGCTCGGCGCCAGCCGATTTCCCCTTCTTTGCCCCTTTGGGGCGAAGTTCGGGGTACTCCCTCCGGTAGTCGGCTGCTGGGTCAGGGTCGGCATCGGCGACCTCATCGAACTGGGGCGTAAGCTGATACAGCTTGGCCCTCAGTTTGGCCGCAGCCAGCCCAGCGTATGCACCCTTAGGTTTACCCCGTAGCGCAGTGTTGAATTTAGGGGGAGGCTGCCTTAGGTCATCCTCCTCCTCATCTTCATGAGCCCTTTTTGATGTTGACGGGACATCCTCGTCGACACCTCCGAAATCACCCTCCATTTCGGAGTCGGAGCTAGAAGTAGCTCCGCTCTCCAATGGAGGATCCTCCCACGGTTTGGCAGGCGAGGCCATCACGACCTCGTCTACCTAGCCCCCAAGTGGGGTCCAAATCCGACCGCTACTTCCAAAGTTAGGAGCTAACCTAACCTTGAAAGCGTGAAGTGCGAGTCGGATTTAGTGTTTCCCATACAATGGGAGGTTTTGCGCCTGAAATTAAAAAATAGCAATCCCAAGAAAATTTTGGGATGCTATTTTACCTACTAAACGAGGTCCTAAAAATACCAAATAAATACTAAAAGATACCCCCCAGTTAAACTTAAAAACCCAACAAAGAAAAAGAAGAAAAAGGTTAAAAAGTTAAATGTAAGAGAGTTTACCAAATTTCGCAAAAAGCTTAAGTTGGTAAATTAAAACTCACTGCCTACCTACTTATATATTATGGCTTATAACTTTTGACCTAGGGGTCCAAAAGCTAAAAACCTAATATAAAAAATTTAAACTAACAAGTAAACTAACCTAAACTAACAATGAAAAAATTTACAAAGCACTTAAACCTAGCAAAAAATTAAATTGTAGCAAAAGAAGTTAGAAAAAATAAATTGAAAATTTCAAGAAATACTTGAAATTTTAAAAAACAAAAATAAATTATCTAACCTACCGAAACCAAAACTAAACCTACACAGTAATTAGCGGGACCGTTACCCGAGTCCCCGCCCAAAAACTGGGCAAGGTGGGACGAAGGCAACACCGACAAAATTACGCTAGAAAAATGTAAACAAACCATAAAATTAAAAATAATTAAAAGGAGAAATTTACAAAAAGGCTAGGCCAGCAATTTTGGAACCTAGGCTCCGAAAATTTCTGGACCTACACCGGCAAACAAACAAACAGCTCCGCTATCTTCTAGCCCTGAAAAGGGCTAAAAAAGATGCAAGAGTAAAAAACCAAAAAATAAACAAAAACGTGAAAATCCGAACAAAATAAAACAAACCGCAAATGCAAAATTAAGAAAAATAAGAAAACTAAAGGATATAAAGAAGAAAGGATAACTGCAAACTGATAGGAGAAAAATGTAAGTTAACGAAACCGAAACTTGCATAAATCCACCCAGTAACAACCAAAATCCGACCTAACCTAACCTAACCTAACCTAACCTAACCTAACCTAACCTAACCTAACCTAACCTAACCTAACCTTTTTTTTTTTTTTTTTTTTTTTTGACGGAGTGGAAATGCATTTACGCATCTTCCCTGCCTGGGGTAGGCGGTGCAATGGGAAGTATAACGGACTCTCGTACGAACGAACTACCGTTTAAAACCACTCCGGCGTTTAAACCCTGGCCGGTGGTGAGGCGCCGCGGTACATGCCTAAGCTTTGGCCACTGACGCGCCTCCCGGCTTGCTCCAGAGGAGCCCCCCCCAATCCTCGCCAAAGGAGGTGCCGACTGTGAACAGCCCACGATCAACACCCCAGACCGGTAGAGCCGTGCAAGGTGGGTCCCCAACCCACTGGCTCTACAAGGAGTTCGGGCGAGCAGCGAACCGAAGTCCACTGAGTTCGCCTTCCCTCCAACGATCTGCCTGCGGTGGATGGTGCTTTCCGGATACCAAGTATCCTTCAAACACGCCCCACCGCAGCTGTCCCCTCGATAACTACAGTGCCCCCCGGGATTCCGAAAGACACGTAGAGGGACCCGCGGGTGACATGGGAGTACGACGCAAGGGAACGCCCAACGCATTGCTGCGATGCCGTCCCTGCCCATAAACCCAGTCACCAACCACCAACTGACAGAGGCAGCTGTCCAGGATGGAAACCACCCTTTTCAACCACCCCCGCCAAAGCCCCCTCCAGGCAACTGGTTAAGCTTTCCGGACCAGAAACGGCAAGCACCAAGTGCACTCGCAACTGACCCTTCAAGCTACCCCAGCCACCAACCGTCAAAGAGGCAACAGAGAGTGAAGCTGTCCAGGGCGGAAGCGGTCTCCAACGCGACCACCCTTTCCAACTTCCTCTGTCGCCACCACCCAAGGATGACGAGGAAACTTTTCCGAGGAAAAGCCTCTCGTCACCAAAACCCCCCCCAGGTGACAAGGGAATCTTTCCGGGGCAGAAGCGGCCCGCCCGGCAGCAGGCACGCAACCGCAACCCTTCCAGAAACCCTGTCACCTCCCCATGGCCGCTCTTAGTCTGGCCCCTCACCACGAGCCTTTCCGGTATGGGTAGCCCTGTCCGGTATAGCCTCGTGGATCATTGAGACACGCAAGCCCCCCCACCACGGCAAGGTGGCAGCACAGTCGGGGGGGAACCTAACCTAACCTAACCTAACCTAACCTAACCTAACCTAACCTAACCTAACCTTTTTTTTTTTTTTTTTTTTTTTTTTTTTTTTTTTTTTTGTCAAGGTGAAAAATGCGTTACGCATTTCCCCCGCCATGGGAGTGGCGGGAGGGTATGTGGGACTCACGTCCCCCCCCTTCTCTGAATGAGAAGGAGTGGGGAGTGTTACCCACTAAAAAACACCTTGGCGTACCCACCCTTCCGGTTTGTACGGACACCGTGTTTCCTGCTCGGCATCCCCACGGTGTCCACCGGTCGCCCCAGCCATTGCTGGGGCTTCCCGCGCCTAAGGAGAGAGGGGCCGAGTACGCCTGGCCCCCCTCCCAGACCGCTAAGTGACTAGCCTACGGCGAGCAGGGGACTCCCATCCCCCACCCGCAGTCACTAAGGGTAGAGGCGGCCGGCAAAACGCCGCCGCCTAAACCCCTGCCGTCTGCGCCGGAGCGGATGCGCGTGAGGAGACTCCTCGCGCTCCCGCTCCGAGGCCTCCTTCTGCGAGATAACGTACTCGCAGAAGGAGGCCACAGCCCTCCAGGACCTGTCGCTGCACAGCATCGCAGACACGACGCTGTGCAGGGAGAGGTCCCATTGCCCGATGGCCAGTGCCATCGTGCAGCGCTCCGCACTCCAACGGCTGCACACCGCGAGGGTGTGGCGAGCCGTGTCGTCCGGATCGCCGCACTCATGGCACTGCGGGCCGGGCTCCCTCCCAATCTTGTGCAGGTAATGACCGAAGCATCCGTGTCCGGTCAATACCTGCACAAGCCGGTACGATGTAGCACCGACTGCTCTCCCCAACCAGGTGTCCAGCGACGGGAGGATCGCCCCTATGGTATAAACACCATAGGGGGAATCCTCCAGGCTCGCTTTCCACCTGTCCCGCAGTCAACCTAACCTAACCTAACCTAACCTAACCTAACCTAACCTAACCTAACCTAACCTAACCTAACCTAACCTAACCTAACCTAACCTAACCTAACCTAACCTAACCTAACCTAACCTAACCTAACCTAACCTAACCTAACCTAACCTAACCTAACCTAACCTAACCTAACCTAACCTAACCTAACCTTTTTTTTTTTTTTTTTTTTTTTTTTTTTTTTTTTTTTTTTTTTTTTTTTTTTTTTTTTTTTTTTTTTTTTTTTTGACGGAGTGGAAATGCATTTACGCATCTTCCCTGCCTGGGGTAGGCGGTGCAATGGGAAGTATAACGGACTCTCGTACGAACGAACTACCGTTTAAAACCACTCCGGCGTTTAAACCCTTGCCGGTGGTGAGGCGCCGCGGTACATGCCTAAGCTTTGGCCACTGACGCGCCTCCCGGCTTGCCCAAAAAGGGCCCCCCCAATCCTCGCCAAAGGAGGTGCCGACTGTGAACAGCCCACGATCAACACCCCAGACCGGTAGAGCCGTGCAAGGTGGGTCCCCAACCCACTGGCTCTACAAGGAGTTCGGGCGAGCAGCGAACCGAAGTCCACTGAGTTCGCCTTCCCTCCAACGATCTGCCTGCGGTGGATGGTGCTTTCCGGATACCAAGTATCCTTCAAACACGCCCCACCGCAGCTGTCCCCTCAATAACTACAGTGCCCCCGGGATTCCGAAAGGCACGTAGAGGGACCCGCGGGTGACATGGGAGTACGACGCAAGGGAACGCGCAACGCATTTCTGCGATGCCGTCCCTGCCCATAAACCCAGTCACCAACCACCAACTGACAGAGGCAGCTGTCCAGGATGGAAACCACCCTTTTCAACCACCCCCGCCAAAGCCCCCTCCAGGCGACTGGTTAAGCTTTCCGGACCAGAAGCGGCAAGCACCAAGTGCACTCGCAACTGACCCTTCAAGCTACCCCAGCCACCAACCGTCAAAGAGGCAACAGAGAGTGAAGCTGTCCAGGGCGGAAGCGGTCTCCAACGCGACCACCCTTTCCAACTTCCTCTGTCGCCACCACCCAAGGATGACGAGGAGACTTTTCCGAGGAAAAGCCTCTCGTCACCAAACCCCCCCCAGGTGACAAGGGAATCTTTCCGGGGCAGAAGCGGCCCGCCCGGCAGCAGGCACGCAACCGCAACCCTTCCAGAAACCCTGTCACCTCCCCATGGCCGCTCTTAGTCTGGCCCCTCACCACGAGCCTTTCCGGTATGGGTAGCCCTGTCCGGTATAGCCTCGTGGATCATTGAGACACGCAAGCCCCCCCACCACGGCAAGGTGGCAGCACAGTCGGGGGGGAACCTAACCTAACCTAACCTAACCTAACCTAACCTAACCTAACCTAACCTAACCTAACCTAACCTAACCTAACCTAACCTAACCTAACCTTTTTTTTTTTTTTTTTTTTTTTTTTTTTTTTGACGGAGTGGAAATACATTTACGTATCTTCCCTGCCTAGGGGTAGGCGGTGCAATGGGAAGTATAACGGACTCTCGTACGAACGAACTACCGTTTAAAACCACTCCGGCGTTTAAACCCTGGCCGGTGGTGAGGCGCCGCGGTACATGCCTAAGCTTTGGCCACTGACGCGCCTCCCGGCTTGCCCAAAAAGGGCCCCCCCAATCCTCGCCAAAGGAGGTGCCGACTGTGAACAGCCCACGATCAACACCCCAGACCGGTAGAGCCGTGCAAGGTGGGTCCCCAACCCACTGGCTCTACAAGGAGTTCGGGCGAGCAGCGAACCGAAGTCCACTGAGTTCGCCTTCCCTCCAACGATCTGCCTGCGGTGGATGGTGCTTTCCGGATACCAAGTATCCTTCAAACACGCCCCACCGCAGCTGTCCCCTCAATAACTACAGTGCCCCCCGGGATTCCGAAAGGCACGTAGAGGGACCCGCGGGTGACATGGGAGTACGACGCAAGGGAACGCGCAACGCATTTCTGCGATGCCGTCCCTGCCCATAAACCCAGTCACCAACCACCAACTGACAGAGGCAGCTGTCCAGGATGGAAACCACCCTTTTCAACCACCCCCGCCAAAGCCCCCTCCAGGCGACTGGTTAAGCTTTCCGGACCAGAAGCGGCAAGCACCAAGTGCACTCGCAACTGACCCTTCAAGCTACCCCAGCCACCAACCGTCAAAAATGGCGACAGTAGGACGCTGTCCGGGGTGGAAGCGGCAAGCACCAAGTGCACTCGCAACCACCCCATCTAACGACCTCTGCCACCACCCACCAAGGGTGACGAGAAGACTTTTCCGAGGAAAAGCCTCTCGTCACCAAACCCCCCCAGGTGACAAGGGAATCCTTCCGGGGCAGAAGCGGCCTGTTTCCGGCAGGCACGCGACCGCAACCCTTCCAGAAACCCTGTCACCTCCCCATGGCCGCTCTTAGTCTGGCCCCTCACCACGAGCCTTTCCGGTATGGGTAGCCCTGTCCGGTATAGCCTCGTGGATCATTGAGACACGCAAGCCCCCCCACCACGGCAAGGTGGCAGCACAGTCGGGGGGGAACCTAACCTAACCTAACCTAACCTAACCTAACCTAACCTAACCTAACCTAACCTAACCTAACCTAACCTAACCTAACCTAACCTAACCTAACCTAACCTAACCTAACCTAACCTAACCTAACCTAACCTAACCTAACCTAACCTAACCTAACCTAACCTAACCTAACCTAACCTAACCTAACCTAACCTAACCTAACCTAACCTAACCTAACCTAACCCGAGTTGCGTTCCATCCGCCACCCCGAACGCCACGTTTTTTGCATCGCTCCGCACTTAAAAATTCGAAAAAGTGGGTTTTTCTGCTCCGATCTCAACGAATCAAGTGTCAAAAGTTGCGGGTCAATCTCCCGGACCCGTCTGTGAATCGTTAATTAGCCGGAACGCTCACTATCAAGGAGAAAGTTCAGTGAAAGTGCCTTTTTGAGGTTAAACAAAGTTTAAAAGTGGCTTTTTGTGTTGTTTCTGGCTAAGTGCCATAAAGTGCGATAGGTCTCCAAAAGCGTCTCTACAAGACCTACGCAACGACGCCTCAACCATCTCTGGGCGACGCACCGCTGAAGCACAAACTCCAAAAAAACAAGTACCACGTGGGCACGTGGTACCAGTTCCAGTCGTGTGAGGCAGCTGAGCTTTTGCAGAAACCAAGATCTTTTATCCTGAAGCAAAAACGTGCAAGTAGAAAAATTTTATCATTAATAGTTTTTGAACAATAAAATTAACAAAAGTAAAACTTTAAACGATAGTATCTCAAGAACCATCTTAGACGCGCGGGATTCGCAACTGCAGAAAGTTGCGCGCTGCTTTATAGAACGCAACTACTTAGATTTAAGATTTTTAGTTATTAAATTTTCAAAGTTACAGCTGGAAACGCTGAAATTTTTTAATTTTAGTTTAAAATTGTCATTGCAAATTATTCCTGAAAATTTTATCCTGTTACGTTAAAAGGTATAATTAGTCCTATTTTTAAGTATTTTTTGTGTATTTTTTTAACTTCTGGTTGCTGAGATATTGAATTTTAAGTGTTTTTTCCAAATTAAATCAAATTTAATAATAAAATTATTATTCTGAAGGCGGAATTGGCTTCAGAACACATATTCCAAGTATACTTACCCAAAACGCGGGTCAAAAATCTGCTAGAATAAGAAATTTTGAAAAATTCCGCCATTTTCTTTAGTGGTACCAGAACTTGTATCCGTCATATCTCAGGAACCAGATCAGATAGAGGACTCTTGTTTTCACAGTTAATTGTTTTATCCCTCGCACTATCGACCCTACCTGGTCTTGGGCGTTTTCCAGCCCAAAAGTTAAATCGAGCTGAAACCGATTTCAGGGTGTAGGGTGGGTGACGCCGAGCTGTATATAGAAAACCCGGAGTTTCTCCGACTCTTAGTTGCGGAGATATAAGCTCCCAAAGTCGACGTTTGACAGCTCGGCAGCCATCTTGGTTTTCTTCAGACCGCTGTAGCTTGGGAACCCGTGGACTTAGCGCCTAGCGGACTTCACTTTTGTAATCAGGGGACTCTCCTCTACCCCCTCCCTAGGTTACACGCGGTTTGGAACTACTGAAATTCAGCATCCTGAAATCGGCATCAGTGAAAAGGGCAAGTACAACTTTGCCTGTATAGTCCGGATCCGGGCTTTCTGCGACCACGGGGAGCCAAGCTATCGCCTGTCAAAGTTTGACTTTGACAGTTGCGCCGCCATCTTGAAAAAATCCAATCATCCATTGCTCGCGAACCGTAGGTCGTACAGAGCCGGGAAAAGGTCTGGACATATCAGGAGACCTTAGCCTATCAGGTGGTCGGACCAGTGGGGGGATTTTGTGACATTTCAGGAACCAAAAGTTCCCAAAAATTTCCAGGCCTGAAATCGGTGTCATCTGGTAGAGCTCATCAAGCCGAACACGGAGAGCCCAGGCGCGGGTCTCTAGGACCAGCGGTTCCGGAGTTACAGCCAGGTACCGGATTTGGGTATTAATACCGGTATCGGTACCGGAAACTTTGAACTGCTGTGGCTCCGTCGCCCTTGGGGCTGTGGACCCGTGCTTGGTATCATTGGAAAGGGCTCGGGGAGAGCTATCCGTTGAGCACCAAGTTTTGACTCTATGTAGAGCAAAAATTTTTCTGTATATGGAAAATTGAAATTTTATTTTTGTAAATTTGTAGTCTTGATCTTGACGCTGTATTATTGTACACCACACTAAACGGCTCTACGTAGAGCAAAGGTAGAGACTTAAAATTTTATTTGCCTTTTATTTTGTACACTTATTCTCTTTCAGCAGTGACTCTTGTTGACACTTACTGTTATACGCAGTGACCAAACAAATTTAAATAAAAATTTCTTGTCCTTTTCCTTTTTTACAACTTTTACAAATTTATTTAATTTTAAAACTGTGTGACTGTGTCTGGTTCCTATTGACCAACACACCCAACTACCTCCAACAATGTTTGGCGGCATTAGGACCCCGATAAAGCAGGGGGCCAGCAAATCACCCCTTAAGACGAAGTCCCCGGAACAAAATGTTAGACGAAGCATTGGTGAGTGGGAGGCCACATGTGGCGATACCACACCCACTCTGGCACCCAACGCCACAACAACCTTGACACAGGTAGGCCCGTCAAAGACAAAACCACCACTGTCACAGGACAAAACAACCGTCTCTAAGAAGATTCCCACTCCAAAGGGGAGGGTGTTCTCAAACAAAACAGCGGAAGCACGGGCCTGCCACGACAAAGCGAAAGCCAGCATCAACAACGGAAGAAACATCAGGACCGACATTAAAGCGGACGTCATAGAGGCCCTGGACAGACTCTACTACCTAGTCAAAGAGACAGAGGCGGAATTAAAAACCTACAAGCCACGGGACGACAAAGACCGTCCTTCCGGGATAATTGACTCCGAAACCACCTTCACGCTGAGCAGGGAATCCGACCCAGTCATGGCCAAAATCCAGGAACAAACAAGGCTGATACTGGACAACAGCAGAAAAATGGACGAACTGAAAGCCGCAATAGAGACTCAGAAGGAGTCCCTTGAGAGAGTGGCAGCAACGGCAACATACGCAAGCGTGACTGCAGCGCCCCCTTGTGTGACCCCAAGCGCAAACCCGGCACAAAAAAGGAAAACGCTGCACTCCGTTGTCGTCACCTCAAAAGATGATTCAGAGAGTGGTGAGGAAGTATTATCCAAGATAAGGGAGGCAGTGGACGCAAAGGAAGGATGGGTAAAGGTGGAGAGAGTCCGGAAAGCAAAGGACAGGAAGGTTATTATAGGACTACAAACTGAAGAAGAGAGGGAAAAGGTAAAGGAAAGATTAAGAGGAAAGGGAAATCTTGTGGTGGAGGACGCCAAGAACAAAGACCCGCTACTGATTCTTAAGAATGTCCTCACTATGAACACTGATGAGGACATATTAAAAGCGCTAAAAAATCAGAATCGAACTGTGTTCCGCGACCTCAATGAAAAAGACAACAGGCTCGAATTTAAGTATCGAAAGAGGACCAGGAACCCCCACACTTGTCACGTTGTGATCAGCGTCTCACCTACCATATGGCAGAGGGCTACCGAGATCGGGACCGTACATGTGGACCTGCAGCGCGTCAGGGTGGAGGACCAGTCACCGCTGGTACAGTGCACGCGCTGCCTGGGCTATGGCCACGGCAGGCGACATTGTACTGGGCCAGCGGACCTATGTAGCCACTGTGGTGGTCCTCATTTGCGGTCAGAATGCGCTGAATGGCTAGCAAAGGAACCACCCAAATGCCGTAACTGTGTAAGAGCCAATGTCGAAAGCCCAGAACACAACGCATTCAGCCTTGACTGCCCAACAAGAAGGCGATGGGATGGGATAGCTAGGTCCAGCGTGGCATATTGCTAAGGGCGTCCATAACAAATTAATTCCCTACCAGATGGCACAAGCTAACCTGCAAAGGAAGAAACTCGCCACGGAAGAGCTCTACACCGAAGCAAAAAAGCGTGGCATATCCATCGCCCTTGTACAAGAACCTTATGTAGGAGGCGCTAAGGTGACAAAATGCTACAGGGGCATGCGTGTATTCCAAGATACTGGAACGGAAGAGGGCACTGTGAAGGCTGCGATAGCAGTCTTTGATGACGACATCAAAGTCACACAGCACCCGAAACTCACTACTAAGAACATCGTAGTGGTGGGGATCCAAACCAGGACAGGGGAGATCACGCTTGTCTCACTGTACTTCGAGCCAGACCTACCCATGGAGCCCTACCTCGAACACCTGGAAAAAATAGTGGCAGAAGTAGGCTCGGGAAGATGCATAATCGGTGGAGACGTCAACGCAAAAAGCACATGGTGGGGAAGTCCAACCATCGACAATAGAGGGGAGAACCTGTCCACAACACTCGATGAGTTGGGCCTACACATACTCAATAGAGGGGAAACTCCAACATTCGACACTGTCAGGGGAGGTAAGCACTACACCAGCTATGTCGATATTACAGCCTGCTCGACCAACATTCTGGACCTGGTAGACGACTGGAAAGTAGATCAAGGAATCACGAGCTCGGATCACAACACCATTCTCTTCAAAATTAGGCTACAAAAATTAATAGGAATCAACATACATAGAACAACAAGAATTTATAACACCAAGAAAGCAAATTGGTCTGAGTTTCGTGGAAAACTTAGACAAATTATGCTAAATAATAAAATACAGACTAGTGAAATAGAAAAAATTAACAACACAGCTGAAATAGAATCTCTAATTAATAAACTTAACAAAGCCATTGAAGACACCTGCAAATTAACTATACCTAAAAAGAAAACAAAAGAAAAACTTACCATGCCATGGTGGTCCGAGAAACTTGAAGAACTGAAGAAAGCCGTCGCTACCAGGAAACGCAGAATCAGATGCGCCGCCCCTGTACGAAGGGCGAAGGTTGTCGAGGATTACCTGAAACAGAAAGAAGAGTATGAGTTGGAAGCTGCCAAGGCTCAAGTGGAAAGTTGGAAGGAGTTCTGCCGCAAACAGGACAAAGAAGGTGTGTGGGAGGGAATTTACAGGGTAATTGGAAGAACAGCAAGAAGGGAGGAGGACTCGCCACTTGAAAAGGACGGTAAAACGCTAGACGCACAGGACTCGGTACGCTATTTGGCACAGACGTTCTACCCGAGTGATTCCACCACCCTTGACAGCGAATACCACCGCCAGGTACGAGATAGAGCTGACAAAGTCAATGATGGTGAACAAACTGATCCTTGCGAACCACCATTGACGACATCAGAACTCAAAAGGGCGTGTGGCTCCTTCAACCCCAAAAAGGCTCCTGGAGCGGACGGCTTCACCGCCGATATATGTAACCACGCCATAGAGAACAACCCCGAAGTATTCTTAACCATGCTTAACAAATGCCTAACATACGGATACTTCCCCAGGGCCTGGAAAGAGGCAACTGTTGTGGTCCTGCGAAAACCCGGAAAAAGCAACTACACTACACCGAAGTCTTATAGGCCGATCGGACTGTTGCCAATTCTGGGTAAAATCTATGAGAAAATGCTAGTTGCACGTCTTAAATTCCATCTAATGCCCAGGATGAGTCCTCATCAATACGGTTTCATGCCACAGCGCAGCACCGAAGACTCCCTCTACGTATTAACAACACGTATATATAAGAAGTTAGACCAAAAGAAAATTGTGACGCTAGTATCACTAGACATAGAAGGAGCCTTTGACAGCGCCTGGTGGCCAGCTATAAGGACTCGTCTGGCGGAAGAAGACTGTCCAAAAGGCCTAAGACGGGTAATAGACAGTTACCTTAAGGAGAGACGAGTAACAGTGAGATACGCGGGCGAAAAACACAGCGTCGACACCAGTAAAGGTTGTGTACAGGGTTCGATTGCGGGCCCCATCCTGTGGAATTTACTGCTGGATCCACTTCTGAAAAGCCTAGTAGGCAGGGGGCACTACTGCCAAGCATTTGCAGACGATGTTGTACTTGTCGTCGATGGAAACACTGCACTGGAAATAGAAGCTAAAGCAAACGCTGCCCTCGAACATGTTCAGGAATGGGGCGTCAGAAACAAGCTCAAGTTTGCTCCTCATAAAACAAACGCATTAACCATAACGAGGAAGCTTAAATATGACGCCCCACGACTGACCATGGGTGGAGCAAGTATAACAGCAGTGAAAGAGCTGAAAATTCTAGGTGTCACCATTGACGACAAGATGACTTTTAACACCCACGTCTCCAACGTATGCCGAAAAGCCATAGGAATACACAAACAGCTTTCGAGGGCAGCCAAAACCAGCTGGGGACTTCACCCTGAAGTCATACGAATAATATATGTGGCAACTGTGGAACCCGTAGTCCTGTACGCCGCCAGTGTGTGGGCATCAGCCGCTAGCAAATTGGGCGTCATAAGGCAGCTGGGAACCGTACAACGCGGAATCGCACAAAAATTGTGCAAAGCCTACCGCACAGTCTCCCTCAACTCAGCCCTGGTGTTGGCCGGAATACTCCCTCTCGACCTTCGAATCCGAGAGGCGGCCTCGTTGTACGAAGCCAAGAAAGGAGGGCACCTACCAGCACTTGGATCATGGGAGGTTGAACGGATGACACCAGCAACAGAAGCGCCCCATCCTGCAGAATGTGAAGAGATCAGGGTGGAACGACTGGTAGACAGGGAAGATGTAAGCACCCATAGTGAATATGAGATCCGGATGTTTACGGACGGTAGCAAGATTGGGGGCAAAGTTGGAGCTTCACTCTCCATCTGGAAAGATGAGACCGAGACAAATGCCCACAAACTTGCTCTGCCAAATTTCTGCACTGTCTACCAGGCGGAACTCCTGGCCCTGTGTAGGGCATCAAGGGAAGCCACAAAGCATCCAGCGAAAACGTTTGGGGTCTACAGTGACTCCATGGCAGCTCTCCAGAGTATCCAGAACCACGGTTGCCTCCACCCCTTAGCAGTTGAAACACGAGAAAATATAAAAGCCGCGTCTCTCCGAGGTAAAATTGTACATTTGCATTGGATCAAAGCACACGCGGGGTTGGAAGGCAACGAGCGAGCGGATGAGTTAGCGAAAAGAGCCGCTGCAGACTCCAAACGAAAGCCGGACTACGACAAGTGCCCTATATCGTACGTCAAACGTGACATTCGCGCAACTACACTCGACGAATGGAACAAACGATATAAGGGCGGCGAAACGGCTTCCATCACAAAGCTCTTCTTCCCGGATGCGGTGGCGGCCTACAGGATTATAAGGAAGTCCGAACCCACACACATAAAAACCCAACTAATGACGGGGCACGGTGGATTCTCCGAGTACTTGTATCGTTTCAAGTGCAAGGAGAGTCCATCATGCATCTGCGACCCAGAAGAACCGGAGACAGTGCCACATATATTGTTCAACTGCCCCGTTCACGAATTAGACCGATTCAACTTAAAACAAAAAATAAAGCTGGATGTGACACAACACAATATGCAGGAAATGATGAGTAGTAAAGATTGTGAATTATTTATAGAATATTGCACCTCTATTGTAAAAAAGGTTATAAAAAGAAACAAAACGTAAAAGGAAATATGTTTTCCGGATATAGTAAATATATTACAGCAAAGCATAATAAAATAGTATACTAATGAACAAAGCCAGAATTGTCAACAAGAGGTCACTGTTTTTAATAAATAGTAATTGTATAAATTAGACATAAGGATGTACAAATGTCATTTTTACTGTACTGCATTGTATTATTAGAATAAGATTTAGTAAGATAAGATAAAATAAGACACCATGATAAAATGTGGAAAAATTCCTGTACAAAACACCCCTGGCGTCACCCCCTAGAGTAAGAATCCCCTAAATAAAAAATCCCCTGTGTTTTACTCCCTCAAAAATAGAATAGGTAAATAGCTTAGAGTAGATTTAGATGATATGAGAAACTTCTCATATATGATAAAGGAATAAATGAGATGAATGAAAGAAAGATACAGTATGAAGAATAAAAGTACGAGAAGCATAATTGCGAGAACTGGCATGTATGAAAAAAGATCACGCATAGACTCCGATTACGTTGGAGGTAGTTTGTATAAAAAATAAAAAAAAAAAAAAAAAAAAAAAAAAAAACCTAACCTAACCTAACCTAACCTAACCTAACCTAACCTAACCGGAGGTTTGCAATGGTGCTCGCGGTGCTTCAATGAATTTCGGGGACACAAACGATTGTGCGATGTAAAGTACAAGTGGCGCCATCTATGTAGGGTTCGTGAAAATTATTAGAATACTTCCGCTATTCGACAACAGATGGCGTAAGTTCTTCTCAGGTTTGAGATGGAATCAAGGTATATTTTACTGAAAACAGTTTGGCTTTTCCTTTCACAATATGAATTAAAGCAAAACTTAGTTCTGGCGCTGTACATGGCAAAGATGTCATATAAATCAAAGTGAAATAATTTTTTATGAAAGTAATTTATCTACTTGACAACAGATGGCGTGAGCTGTACCTTTTTATCGATTAGGAATTTAATGTTTGAGCAAGTGCTGCTAGGATCATATACAAAATGATCTATCTAACCAAACCTAACCGAACTGGTGGTTTACAATGGTACTCACGATGTTTCAATGAATTTTGGGGAGACAAACGATAGTGCGATGTAAAGTACAAGTGGCGCCATCTATGTAGTGTTCGTGAAAATTATTAGAATACTTCCGCTATTCGACAACAGATGGCGTAAATTGTTCTCAGGTTTGAGATGGAATCAAGGTTTATTTTACTGAAAACAGTTTGCTTTTCCATTCACAATATGAATTAAAGCAAAACTTAATTCTGGCGCTGTACATGGCAATGATGTCATATACATCAAAATGAAATTATTTTTACGAAAGTAATTTATCTTCTTGACAACAGATGGCGCGAGCTGTGTTCATATTGTGTATATGGATTCAAATATTTTAAACGGGAAATAGTCTGGCTATACGGATCAAAATAAAATGATTGCCCCCAACGTAATTTAGTTACTTGACGACAGACGGTGCATGCTGTACTAAGATTTTATATAGAATTAAAGCGACCACCGTCAATAAATTAGAGGGGAGTAAATACACCTAGAAATTAAATGAATGCGCCTACGATTTTTCGGTGGTGGTGACTGCTATATTAGTTCTTAAATGTAAAATGTTAGATTTTGTTATTTTTGTTAGTTTTTTTTTTATATATATATATATATATACAGGGTGTATTGCAAGTCGTGTGCCAAATGAATAGGGTGGGTAGCTAAGGTCATTTGCAAAACGTTTTGGGCCAATTAACACTTATCCTACCCACGGTGTTTTTTTTAATTTTTTTTTTTTTTTTTTTTGAAAAAAAATCTTGGAATCTTCCAAAAGTTAACCATTTTGTTCACCTATCTTTTTTTTTTTTTTTTTTTAAATGTGAGCACAAAAGTACTTATAGTTTTTTATGTTTAATGTTTGCGCATTCGAATGAAATGTTATTTTTATTCATATAGTAAACAAATAAAAAAATATTAGCCAACAAAGTGTGAAGGACAGAAAAATTAGAAGCTCCTCAGATCTTCCAACATCATAAAAACTTCTCCAGTTCCTGACAATTCTTACGGTATACCACATGTCTAGAATCACGTTCAGTTTTTCGTCAAAATATGGTTTCAATTTAAAATGGTGGTTTTATTCGGTCAGTAGAATTCAGACCAGTTAAATGGGCTAAATGCACGATACAAAACGCAATATGGTTAAAATTCATATTTATTTTAATAATTACTTACTTCAAATTTGGTTCAAATTGTCTTCCTCCACAATTGATACATTCGCGACACCTTTTTCGTATTTCTACAGTGGTTGTACGAAGTGTCTTTGACTTTTACGTCTGGGGAAGGGCCAAAGAGCTAGTGTACGCAACACAGGTAGAGAGCAGAGAGCATCAGGGGGCCGATTTTTGACTTTCGAGTGCTCGAAAGTTTAATTCGAAAGTGACAAAAAACAATGAAATGGTATTTTTGACTTGCGAGCGATAGAAAATATGAACACGAGTGGTCCGTGGCATTCGTTTTGAATTCTATCAATAGAAAATATCATTTGACATCTTTCAAATCTGTTGGGTATATACACACGAAGCATAAACAAACCTAGCACAATGCCATAGACATCCACAGACGAGGAAGCGTTTAATTTTTCCTACATTTATAACCAGTCAAGAATTTGTAAAAAAAGGGTAAAAAAATCTTATTGACACTGAAATATTAAATTGCTTGTTATGATTTCATCTTTTGTTAGATTCACACATTTATTCGCAATTAAAATATGAATTAAAAAAACCGGTAAAATTTTCTGCGTATAATGAAACAAGTTCCAACTTAACAATACTATTTAGTCAATCCCTCAGTTTCGAGTGAGAATCTCAAAAATATGGAATTTGAAACCATTCGAAAATAAATCGTGAAAAATTTTCGCATTCGAATATTTGCTACCGCTCGTTTTTGAAATCGAGCGCTCGAAAGTCAAAAATCGGTCCCCTGATCGCAAAAAATAATGACGGGTTCGCAATAATGCGGCAAGAAATGAAATACGAAAAAGGTGTCGCGAATGTATCAATTGTGGAGGAAGACAATTTGAACAAAATTTGAAGTAATTATTAAAATAAAGATGATTTTTAACCATATTGCGTTTTGTATTGTGCATTTAGCCCATTTAACTGGCTGGATCTACTGACCGAATAAAACTACCATTTTAGATTGAAACCATATTTTGACGAAAAACTGAACGTGATTCTAGACATGTGGTATACCGTAAGATTTGTCAGGAACTGGAGAAGTTTTTATGATGTTGGAAGATCTGAGGAGCTTCTACTTTTTTTTTAATTGTGCCGTAAAGTTGACCGTGAAGATTTTATTTTTCTGTCCTTCACACTTTGTTGGCTAATATTTTTTTATTTGTTTACTATATGAATAAAAATAACATTTCATTCGAATGCGCAAACATTAAAGATAAAAAAACTATAAGTACTTTTGTGCTGTCACATTAAAAAAAAAAGATAGGTGAACAAAATGGTTAACTTTTGGAAGATTCCGAGATTTTTTCAAAAAAAATATAAAAAAAAACACCGTGGGTAGGATGAGTGTTAATTGGGCCAAAACGTGTTGCAAGTGACCTTAGCTACCCACCATATTCATTTGGCACACGACTTGCAATACACCCTGTATATATATATATATATACAGTGTGTCTCTGACCTTGGGGCTTTAATTTCAACGATCGATTCTACTCGCTAAACTGAACTACTTTTGTTCTGCAACATGAAAAAATAACTTAAATTTAGATAACTAATTGATGTTAAAGTCTAATTGTAAAATCAGTGTATTACATACTGGCCATGTAATCACTATCTCATGGTACGGGGGCGACATTACCTTGGTACGAGGGCTAAAGGAAAATGGAGAATTGGATCGCGTACATTGAAAATTAGATTTAACTTGTATGATAAAAAATAAATTTAAACTGAACATATTTTTAACAACTTACAGAACAAAAGAAGTTTAGTTTCAGGAGTA
The DNA here is from genome assembly GCA_927399475.2 of Acleris emargana. NCBI lineage: Eukaryota > Metazoa > Arthropoda > Insecta > Lepidoptera > Tortricidae > Acleris > Acleris emargana. The sequence continues at coordinate 24,460,784 of OV656838.1, read as the reverse complement.
GAATTGATCTATGCATTTAAAGCCCCAAGGTCAGAGGCACCCTGTATATATATATATATATATATACATATATATATACTTATCTACATATTATTATATATATATATATGTATATACAGGGTTATTGGTAATTCGACGTATTCCGGTTAGGAGGTGATAGGGGTGACTATTTGCGGTAATTTTAACCCCCATATGCATTATGCAAAAGTGAACCATTTTTGAATTATCATGTTTTTTAGCTTTTTTCAAAATAAGTCAAAAATGCAGCATCAAAAATTTATTTTAAAAAAAAGTATCAATTTAAATCTATTTTTTTTTTCTTCTGATTTATAAAAACGATAAAATACTGGTTATTTATCAATATTAAAACAACAATTATCGGTCCAAATTTAAAAATACGAGACGAAAAACAATATTATTTCTAGATTTTTTAGATTTATTTTTCTACTAAAATGCCTTAAAAACAAAAAAATCGTTCTGAAACTTGGCTTGCAGATTAATTTAAAAACATAACCGTTTTCTTAGCTCTCTAAAAATGCATAACAACTAGGAACTTATTTCAAGAAACTGATTAAAAAAAATATCACAACGGAAGCAGGCGGAAATTCGTATCCGAACTAAACACAAGGTCGTTCTTTAAAAAATCGCATAAAATTAATTAAACCCAATGTCAATAAAACAAAAAAACAATTTTAAAATAAAATTTTGAACCAGTAACAGTTTAACAGTAATAACAATTAAAAATGAATGAGTTCTAGCAAGAACTTTAAATAGGCTAAATTACAAAATGTGTTAATTGTTACACATTTTGTAATTTAGCCTATTTAAAGTTCTTGCTAGAACTGACTTCCCCTATTGCGTACGCAAAGTCGCATTATTTTTCTGAGTTGTGACTTAACTACCGAAATAGTCAAATTATTCCGCATCGCATTTGCTGCGTTTATAATTCTTGTCTTGAGTTCTTCCTCGGATGACACAGGCGAGACGTCGTAAACTATGGATTTCTTGTGACCCCAGACATAGAAATCAACCGGCGTTAAGCCCGGAATTCTCGCAGGCCACGGAATGGGTTTTCCTCGCCATCCAACGATTAGGAAAATGGCTATCGAGCCATCGCCTTACATTGACACCTAAATGTGCAGGACATCCGTCTTGCTGGTATATCATGTTTTGCCTTGTAGCCAAAGGCACGTCTTCGAGGAGGTCAAACATTTCATTTGTCGAAAAATATTCGTAAGATGCTGTATTTAGATTTTTCGTTAAAAAATGTGGTCCGATTAAATTATCATCAATTATTCCCGTCCATACATTGACCGAAAAACGGCGTTATGCACTTCCTCACTCCAATAATGTTCATTGTGGAAGTTAGTAATCCCATCTTGATCGAATTTGGATTCGTCGGTCCATAGGATTTTTTTAGTGACCGACCGAAACATGTTATTTTGCCGAAACTGAAACCGAACCTTTTATATAAAAAAAAAAGTCCTTAAAAAGTCGAAAAAATTTTAGTAATCCTGTTTAGTTCTAAAATTAATATCTCGCCGACCTATAATTACAGGTTTCTACTTTCAAAGATTTATCACAATGAAATTTCAGCACAGTTACAGAGGTTCTGTTTGAAAATTTAACTACCCTATAAAGTGAAAAAAATACATGCGAGCGACGCCATATTGCCAGCCGTGCCGAGCGAGCCCGACGTTAGCCGAGCGCGACCTGAAGGTACGATGTTGTAAGTTTCGGTTCGGCCGTTTTTGGCCGAAACCGAAACTCGGGCCGAAACTTGATTTTTTGGCCGAAACTGAAACCGAAATTTCGGTCGGACACTAGATTTTTTCAAATAAGATGCGTTTCTAAATCCTTAGTTTAGTTCGAATATAAATTTCCGCCTTCTTCCTTTGTGATATTTTTTTTAATCAGTTTCTTGAAATAAGTTCCTAGTTGTTATGCATTTTTAGAGAGCTAAGAAAACGGTTATGTTTTTAAATTAATCTGCAAGCCAAGTTTCATAACGATTTTTTTGTTTTTAAGGCATTTTAGTAGAAAAATAAATCTAAAAAATCTAGAAATAATATCGTTTTTCGTCTCGCATTTTTAAATTTGGACCGATAATTGTTGTTTTAATATTGATAAATAACCAGTGTTTTATCGTTTTTATAAATCAGAAGAAAAAAATTGATTTAAATTTATACTTTTTTTAAATAAATTTTTGATGCTGCATTTTTGACTTATTTTGAAAAAAGCTAAAAAACATGATAACTCAAAAATGGTTCACTTTTGCATAATGCATATAAGGGTTAAAATTACCGCAAATAGTCACCTCTATCACCTCCTAACGGGAATACGTCGAATTACCAATAACCCTGTATATATAAATAGCTATAGTAAACCAACCGAGCTGCCCCAGCATTGGTAACTTGCCTGATTTTCCTAACAGCGTAAACTGCCGTACTTAATCAGCCCTGCGGCACGTTTCATAAGGCTACCAGTAACAGTTTTACCGGTCTAAACTGGCAACTTTTCCGACTCGGCTCAAATGGCTGGTCGTCATTGGTCGAGGTTGTGTCAAACTCAAATGAAAACTTGTTACCTGTAAATTGTAATTTGTACCTTTATAAAACAGGCCCCTGCTAGGGACTCGGTTGCAATTTTTTATATATAGTTATCCCTAAGAAAAGTCCCTTATCTACCATTTCCAAACGCTCGTCATTAAGAAATACTTATACTAGACTAGCGGCCCGCCAGCGGCTTCGCCCCGCTGCAAATTTCTGACTTTCAATTCATTTGTTACAAAAAATGTGATAAATGAAGAACCGCTCGACCGATTTTGTGCAAACTTCACATAAACCATCTACTAAACAGTCCGAACAAAGACGAAACATTTGGTTTGGACAGGTGAGCCCGTTCTTGAGTTATAAAATTACAACGAAAAATGGCATTGATTTTTATATATATAGATTTTACTGGTCTAACATTAGGCAAAGCGAAACACATTTCGACGGTTAACCACCAATACCTCCTAACTGACATTTTTGGTCAAACAACTTTTTTTCGCAATTCATGATAAATACCCTCTAACGCACACATTAGAAAGATCTCCTATTTCAAATAAAGCATATTTCTAGTGTTTTTGTTATCCTGGCAATACCTGCTAAATGACAACGCGCGATTTTTGCCCAAAATACAAAGTTTTTTGTGTCTACTGTAAAGTTTTAACATATTGAGATAGGAGGGATTGGTGGTTAACCGTCGATTTAGTTTTCTTAGCATTGAGCCATTGAGTAGCAAACCAATTATAGTACCTACCTACATTGTTAACCAAGGGACGGCGCGCACCTATTTTACACGAGATGTTCTGGCGCTGGAGCATAACGAGAGCGCCATTATTTCGAATGTGATTTAAATGGAGGATTGCTCCCGAGTTGAACTGAACTTTTACAGGTCGAGTATGAGGAAACTTGATAATAACATTATTAAAACATATAAAAGTAAGTCAGTTGTTTTACTTGAGAGACAAGAGTGGTTGTATAAGATTTTAACATGGCTCAGTACCTACTAATAATGTTTTTTTTTTTTTTTTTCCAAATTATCTTACTAAATAAAGAGAAGCTGTGGGTACAAGTTTCTGCTACTGCATAAATCCATTGATATTGATTTTGGCCGTCTCGCTTAAGCGGCTACTGACTGCCGCTACCCTATCAATTGTTAGGTAATGCCATAATAAGTCGAAACTCTTGCGCATAGAGATTACCAGTTTGAAACCGTTCCATTATGTTTGAATAGGGTAACAGACGATGGGGTATTGGGATACGGTTAGCACTTAGTCGAATTAACTGTATCGTTTGGCTTTCCTTTCATTGAACTAAGTCGACGATAGGCTTAGCGCATTCTTGGGGCGTGTAAAAACAATTATATCAAATCAATATTGAAAACCCCTTTCGCGCTAAGCGGCTCCGGTCCCTGGGAGTATCATCAGCACAATATCACATAGTTTATCTACCGTGGGTAGTGAGTTATTTATATAAACTAAAAATAAGAAAGGACCTAATGCAGAGCCCTGGGGCACACCTATATACCGTGCTCCAATATACTGAGTTTGATTTACAACTATTTGTTTTTTATCATCGCATGTCGCAAGTCGCATGATCATCGCTTTGGAAAGGTCACAAAAATCCTACTGCATCGCAAGATTTCTCCCAAATATTAAACATATTTAATGTGAACAGATGCTGCATCAGGTGTAGATCGTCCTCTAGTGAAGCCGAACTGATAAGAAGTTTTTGTCTATTGAAGTGATCGAACATTAACTTTTAACATTAACTTCTCAAAAACTTTACTCAAAATAGGGAGAATAGAAATGGGACGGAAGGACGGGGAAGAAGGAAACACACGCCCAACTTATATAATTATTTATTAATTATTGTCTATAAAGCGAGTCCAAAAATCCTTACAACGAAAGAATAGCTTTGTACCAACAGGGGGAGGGTCAGAGCGGCGGCGGCGCCAGGTGCGGCGGCGGCTCGGGCTCGTCCAGGTCCAGCGCCGCGTCGATCATCGTCGTGTCGTGCAGCAGCCGCAGCCGCGACGCGCTCAGCGCGCCCGTCACCCCTGTCGCGCCTGTCGCGCCGGTCGCGCCTGTCGCGCCTGTCGCCCCCGCGCCTGTCGCCCCCGCGCCCGCGCCGCCGATGCACACCTCTGCAGACAGAACGCGCCGCTTAGCACCACACGTGAGACAGGCTACGAAAGGCTTGCAGTTTGATGAGGAAATCTTGTATAAATATACCTAGTGTCAACTTTACTGACATTTTAAGTGTACTTGGTGATTTCTAGGGTTCCCGCTCCTTTGTCACCACTACAAACAACTGGTATTTTTTTTATTTTTTTTTCACATCTGGTACCACGGTATTGTATCATAATATAAATACTACATGAAAAGTTCAAAATATATAATGGGTGATGATATGTTTTATTTCTGAAACCGTAAATTTTTCAGGGTTTTTTAAAAAGCCATTGTATGGAACCCTTTAGGTTACGTTACGTTTGTTTCAATATTCAAAAATAGTAGGTACATTACCGCAGAGACCGGGAAGAAAACGGTTGCAGGACGAGTAGCGCTGTATACGAATACTGCAACCGCTAATCACAGCCGAAGCTGTGTAATGCTTTTCTCCAACGATACGAGGTTTTTTTTAAATGTAAAATAACATATTTATTCATTTTATTTTAATACTTTATTGTACGAAAAATAAAGTAGTGTACAAAAGGCGAACTTAATGCTCCAAGCATTCGCTACCTATCAACCTTAACGTGAAACAGAAATCAAAAAGTAGGTAGGTGCAATAAAATGACAATCATTTCGCTTTATCTAAATTTGGAAAAATGTTGAACTATTATATTATTTTTTTATTGTACAATATAGTACATATAAACGTTCATACTTATTTATTAACTAAATATATACATTTATACAAATAAGCGACTAGCTAACAGAAATAATGATGATATCTAAGGCTCGACAAGAAAACTAAAGAGGGAGATAGAGAGAGGTAAAACTCACGAAACTGTTCCTTAAAACTATATTAATTAGGAGCTTGTTGTACGCGCGACAGTAAATAATTCCAGAGCCTTGCTACTATTACAAATAATTATACGGCCTTCAAAAATTGCGTTAAAAAGTATTTTACTTTTCCGCCATTTTTTTACAGAACACGGCATCACTATTCATTGCCATATTCACTCGGATCATCAGAATATATAATTTATTATTAAAATTTAAATTAAAAAAAAAATAAAAAAAACAATTTAAATGAAATTAATCTTATTTGAACGAATTGGAATTTTTAAATATTACATTAATATAATAACACATCTAAGTTAGGTAATTTTCAATTTTATTTCGGTCATGGACGCAAGATGTTTTAGAAAAAGAAGTAAATCTGTTCGACACACCTTTAAAGGACGTTGTAAACGCCGGTTAGTTCATGAAATTTTAAATAGAAAAATAAACTTGGGAGAACAACCGTACGAGTATTTGGCTGTTTCTAGTTGGTTTCACAAACCCGAACATGGTTATTAAAAAGTAAAAAAACAAAATGTAATGAAATTCCATGGAAACTTCCCGGCCGCTACACGTTGCTAGACGACAGTAATGACTTTCATTATTATTTTACGTGTTTCTGCAACGATTAACTTTGCGGACTTTTGCAACAGTAAGGTGGACGTTTCTGAGCATTTTGGAGAAATCATGTCTTATAAAATTGCACCTAGATAAAAGTTTATAAGTAACTGTTGTATGGGAAAACCATTTTTTTTCTATGACCATTATATGTATATTTTGAACTTTTCTATATTATGTTTATGTATGATATTTAAATTTATTTCAGTGCTGTTAGGTTTGTTCCCAGTGGAAGGTACTTAACGGGTGCGAAAAAACCAAGATGTTATCATCCTAATAGGCGGGAACAGCCCGTTTTTGATAGAATTCGATTAGCACGTTTCAAACAAAACTGTTGTGTTTACTATTTTCAATTGTTTTTTATGTTGTTAAAGGATCGAAATTCTTGTTTGTTAAACGATGAATAATAAAAATTCGATTAAGAGGGCACATAATAAGATACAGTCGACGATGATGTCCGGCGCTCCGCGGAGACAGGCGCTGGACCTTACCGTGCAGCGGCGCGGGGTCGAGGTCCAGGCTGTGGTTCATGTAGGCGTGCCGCGCGCCGCCCGCCGGGTACAGGTTGGTGTAGCTGCCTCCCGGCGAGCCTGCGGCGCCACAACTAGTTGTACTTCACACGATCATCAACTCAACTGTTTCTCCGTCAACTCAATGACTTCACAGCGCACTCCAAAGGTATCGCTATGGAGAGCGCGGTGAAGAATTATGCTGCGGCTCCACTGAGGTGGAGACGAGCGGAGCTGTCGAGCCGCAGCATTGAGCAGCATACAGGGCGTCCCAAGACTCCACTGGACTGTTTCCACTGAAGTGCAGCGGAGACAAGATGTGGATTTCAAGTAATATGATTGGTCGATTTTTACACGTCTCCTCTCCGCTCCTGTCATCCCCGCTTGACTGTTTCCATTGCAGCGGAGCGGAGACGAGATGTGGATTTCAACTAATATGATTGGTCGATCCCTACGCGTCTCCTCTCCTCTCCCCTTGTCTCCGCCTCAGCGGAGCCGCAGTATTAGACTCGATAAAATATTATTTATATTGTATACAAAACGCACATGCCCGAAATACCAGAATTTGAAAATATCAGAATTCTCCCTTTATCAGATCCCCAAAACAACAAATCCAAGATATCTAGTAAATCACTACATAGTATAAAACAAAGTCGCTTGCGCTGTCTGTCCCTATGTATGCTTAAATCTTTAAAACTACGCAACGGATTTTGATGCGGTTTTTTTTAATAGATAGAGTGATTCTTAAGGAAGGTTTATACGTATAATACATTCAACGCGGGCGAAGCCGTGGGCGGGTCGCTAGTATATAATATACTAGAAATTTAAAACTAGTAAGTACAATTTCGGAACCCCGGTTTATTAAAATTTGGTGACGTAAAATCCCGGTATTTCAGGAACTAACGAAAAAAAAAGTATTAGTTGTATTAAGTAAGTGTTGGTAGTATGTGGGGAGTGACCGTCTCGCATGAAGGAGACGTGCGGAGGCAGCGCGCCGGGCTCGGCGGGCGCGGCCGCGGGCAGCGCCAGCGCCGCCAGGAACGCGGGCGGCAGCTCCGCCTCGGCGCTCACCACGCCGCGCCTGCGACAACAACAACCGTCAGCGACGCCCGAGCGGGACGGCAGGAGGGCGCACGCCGCCGCGGCAGCTCGCTCACCGGTCGATGAGGCTGGGCGCCAGCGGGCCGCACAGCACGTGCCAGCAGTTGGCGCAGGCGTTGCCGCGCGAGTACGGGTTGGGGTTCCCGGACCCGCGCCGCGCGGAGAACGACCCCTTGATCTGCAACACGCCGACACGCCTCATCACTACACATCGCACACCTACATTAAAACGTATTAACTGACTATTTCTGCAATTTTTGTTGTACAGTCAACATCATAAATAAGTGATAATTTATGTACCTTGTCACTTTAACGTTGTGTTTGAAATGTTATAAAAAATTGTGAAACGATTGAAAGCGACAAGGTACATAAATGATCACTTATTTATGCTGTTGACTGTACCTAGTCGGGTCATGTTACTGAGATTTATTACAATTTAAAAAATATGCTGATAACGGCCACAACACAACGTTTGTAAGAGTTCATAAATTCATAATTGTATAGATTTCAAATTCAGACTTTTAGCTTTAAATTCTGATACAAATGTATTTCGAACAATTGACTCATTAAATCAACTTTACGATTTCACCTCAATTTGCAGCAATATCAAATTACAACAAATCCCTTGCTTCATAAGCTGGAATGGAGTCTTGTTGAGAAATTTAATTTTGGTCTCTAAACATACCCAGAGATTTATAATATTAAACAGTTTCTTGGTAAACAAGTACTAACTTTTAAGCGTTTTCAAAAAGTGAAATTTCGCTGAAAAATCATGCGTAATTTCATCGATGCTGGCTGTGAATGTTAAAAGATCGTCTCGAAAATTGCGGCGACGACTATGTAAAATAATTGAATGACTATGTGGAAGGCGTGTGTGCGTGTTTGTGCTTGTGTGCGGATGGGGCGAGGGTAGCGTGTACCGCGTGGCGTGCAGGGCGGTACTCACGTCCTCGTTGGTGGTCTGGTCGGTGGCGGCGAGGTAGGTGTGGAAGCCGGCCAGCCCCAGCACGGACCAGACGGCCAGGAAGCACACGGCGGCCGCCAGCGCCGAGGCCGGCTCGCGGCGCAGCGCCGCCGCCAGGCCCGCGCCCCGCGCCTCCATGGCCACGTGCGCGACGGCGCACGCGAACACGAACACGCACAGGAACGAGAGCGACACCACGAACGTGTAGAAGGCGCGGTAGTTGCGCCGCCCCACGCAGTTGCCCACCCACGGGCAGTGGTGGTCGAACCGCTCGACGCAGTTGTCGCACAGCGAGCAGTGCGAGGCGCGCGGCGGGCGGAACAGCTTGCAGGTGAAGCAGTACTTGAGCTTGACGACGCGGCCGCGCACGAGCACCTCGCGCGCGCGCGGCGGCGGGCGGGCGTGCGCGGGCGGCGCGGGCGCGTCCAGCGCGGCCTCGGCGGGCGCCGCGCGCGGCAGGATGCCCGGGTCGGTCAGCGCCGTGCGGAGCAGCGCGGCCAGCGTCAGCGCGGCCAGGGCGGCGCCGGCGCACGGCAGCGCGGGGGACACGCTGCGCGCCAGGTACGGCCCGTCGAACGCGAGGTGCAGCGCCGACGTGGCCGCCACGAGCCCCAGCGTGAGCGCGAACACGCCGGGCTGCGGCGCCGTCATGAGCCGCCCGTCGCACCAGAACCGGTTCCGGCCGGCGAACACCTCCCACTTGCGCGTCACGCGCCGGCGCGCCATCTCACCATGCCCCGCGTCCCCCGCGCCGCCGCTCACCGCGCCCGCGACCGCGCGCTCCTGCACACCGGGGGCAACTATACTCGTACGCGTAATGCAAATTGCTAATTCTACTCTTCAGCTAAAGTGCTAATTTAGTGTAATTGGGCTATTCGGGTGGTAAGACAATTAAATATATTTGCTGCATTTTGTGAGACAATTTAATAAAAAATCGTGAAATTCAATTGATTTAACTAATGTTTTTTAATCTGATCAAACAGTATAATTGCAAACCAAAAAATTTACTCCCATGTAAAAACCTATTTGTCCTTTTTATTAACCGATTTTAAACAAAAGGAGGATTTCAATTGATTGGAGGGGTCGTACTTTTGGTGCCGATGACGTCATAATGACGAAATTCTCTGCATTTATTTGGCAGCTGTTTAGGTATGTATTCACTGGTAAGGTAAGGTGGGGCAAGAATTAACGGATTTTACACGAGATGAGAGGTGTTTTGTTTAAGTGATATTATACCAATAATATGAGGACTAGTTACAGGAACCTATACTCTTGGTAAAGAGGACATATGAATCTTTATACTTAAACTAAAACAAGGAAGTAACCAATACTTTTATTATTGAAAAAGTTTAAATAAAGTTACACTCATTACTAAAAAACTCTTGGGGTAAGATGGAATGGTGACGGGGTAAGGTTATATTTGATATACTAGGTATATTTGATGCATACATTCCAACGGTATAGCAACGTAGCAGTTTAAAACTACTTAATTTTTTTAAACGTTTACCGCTATAACCGTTACGTACCGCTAGTAATATAACTAGTTAGAGATTATTTATTGTAAAGTCATATGCTACTTTAAAAGTATGGCTCCGGGAACTCGAAGGTGACTTCGCGCCCCGTCAGCTTCTTGTATACCGACTGAAAGGTGTCGACCTTATGTTCAAAAGTAGTCTGCTCGTTCTTGTCGAGGTGCATTAAATATTGTTTAAGTGCACCCCCTTTCCCCGGGTTATTTTCACATCAAGAGCAATGCAATTTTACTGACGCAACGCATATAAACAGAAATAAATAATTAAATCTAAGTTTACGATAAAGTCCCGTTCACTTAATTAAAATAATGTACTGTAGAGGTTGTATAACAAACCTCTAGGTATAAACTACCGACCTACCTAAGTATATTTAATGAACGTAGTTATACGTCCGCACTTGGATAACCAGGTACTGTACTATGAGTTTTGAAAGAGGGGTAAGATGAAAACATAAATTTACCACTCCAAAATTAGTCGTTGCAAGATTGAAATGTATAAAAACCCGAAAATTAAGAAAGATAATTAAAATTCACATTGCCAGGTAACGAAAATAACAATAACAAGCAAACGTATAGATCCAAAATCTCTCTAGCGTCATTGCAAAAGGAGTTACAAAGCATGGGGTAAGATTAATAAACGTGATTTGAACGTAAAAAAATCGCCTTGTCGAAAATTGATAATAATAATAACACACGACCACACTCACTGATCGAACGGTACTGACTGAGGAGCGGGGAGCAACAATATGGCGATCTCAATTAAGTTGCGAGGAACCAAAAATGTGCACGGAATAGGGAGTTACGAACGGTTTTTCATCTTAATCCGTTTTAATTTACCTTATAAATAAAAAAATAAAAAATAAGAAGCGGTATTATGATTAAAGTTAAATCACGGCAGCATAATTCTTTTTTCACTGGCAAAAAGAAATGGCGAATAGAGACAATTTTCTTTTATTAATGTAAATGCCATAATTGTATTTATAACTACCTACTTAATCATATTAATTTTAATTATACAACATAAAAACCGGTTTTTTTAGATGATAACTCGATGATTTTTGCCACTGTCCTTCTCAATCAAATAGTTTTATTTACGTTTTAGGTATGAAGTACCTACGTATTTATTTTTCTACGCGTCAATTGATTACCTAACTCGTTTCTACATGATCATATGATTGACGACTAATGGTTAATAATTTCAATAAATCCATTTGGAATCATACTCTATGTAGCGTGCGTGACGTCATTTTTGCGTCAACGGCATGAAAAGTACGGGCCCTTATAATGAGGATTGATTAAATTAATAAAACGATTAACTTTTTTAAATTTATAATAAATACAGTACAATCTCGATTCACGCAGGCAAAGTTGTGCTGAATGCTGGTAAAATGGGAAAACATTACTATATGTTTTGGAACATGTAATAAACTTTTTATTGATGAAAAAAAAACTAAGTAGGTAATATAATCCGATTTGTAATAAACCGTGATTGTCTTTTGCATTTTTCGTTCGATTAATTCAAGTGACGCGTGCGTAGGTGGTGGGGGTAGGTAGGAAGGAGATCTAATGAAGGGTCACGCAGGTCCCTCAGTCCCTACCTTTGCTAGTGCCGGATTGCCGGGGTCGCCGGAGCGTCGACGTGCTGGATTATCGAGATGGTACTATACTTAGAATAAAAAACTATGAAACTCCTGCGAGGCGCACGTACCTTTTTCGAGTAAGCCCCGCACACCGCTTTCAGGATGTTGTGCCAGACGCACATGCTCCGCGCGCCGTCATCTGCGGGGCAACAGCGGGCTCGTTACTGGGGGAGGCGCAGCCGCGAGCTGCCGCCGCGAGGCGACGGCGCCGGCGCCTGCGCGCGCTGACTCGGTCATTCATTACGTTACGCTTATGACTTCATGATATGAAGTAAGAGGATAGTATTTATATAGCCTAAACATTTGTATACAGGGTGTCTCTGACCTTGGGGCTTTAAATGCATGGATCGTTTCTACTCCTGAAACTGAACTTATTTTGTTCTGTAAGTTGTTAAAAATATGCTCAACAAAAAAAAATTTTTTTCATACAAGTTAAATGTAATTTTCAATGTACGCGATCCAATTCACTATTTTCCTTTAGCCCTCGTACCAAGGAAATGTCACCCCCGTACCATGAGATAGTGATTATATGGCCAGTATTTAATACACTGATTTTATAATAAGACTTTAACATTAATTAGTTATCGAAACTTAAGTTATTTTTAAATGTTGCAGAACAAACTTAGGTCCGTTTAGCGAGTAGAATCGATCGTTGCATTTAAAGCCCCAAGGTCGGAGGCACCCTGTATAGAGTTTAGATTAAACATTGAATACAACACCCGTTCTGACTTAAGCTACCTAACACATGCGTAGGTAGGTATTATCAAACCGCGATTAGAATGGAATTCGGAGGTACCGTTAGCACAAAAGTACTTGTAATTCATAAATATAATCATAAGTCAATCTATGATATCTTCATAAATACTTTAAGTGCAGATACTTAATTATAGAATATAGATTTACAAAGTATGCTTTATCATAACCAGACAACCTTAGCTACATCCCTTTTTCTCGATTTATCTAGAATGACGAGTGACAGAGATGGAGCTAATGTAACCTAGAACTTAGATTTTCAAAGTAGGACCTCAGTCACTACATATTACAACTCTATTCTTGGGAAATATTGTTATTTGTTTTTATTATTTCATATTTGACAAATTTGTCATTAATTTTCACGTTATCGAATCGATGTATTTATCAAAAAATACATTTTTATAAAATAAAAATCGTGGTCAAGTGTTAAACGGTCGGTGCGGAGAAATTATAAAATAACGAATAGGATAAAACGAAGGTTCTTCTGAAAACTTAACATACTCGTATTTTACACTCATTTATTCATTTCTTTGGTCTTACCATTTGACGATTGATGATGGAGACGGATCTGATAATGATGGTATTGTGAGTGAATTATAGTTTAGTTTAGTTTAGTTTATTTATTCATCAATGTAATGTTACAATATAGATTGCATTGCATGTCAAAAAATATGAAATTACATTGATATTGTCAACATTAATACAAATAATAAAATAATAATACAAAAAAACACATAAATAATCAAAGGCAACATTAATAAACAACTAATAACTAATAAATGGTCAGTTTCCGACGTCTATACAAAAAGTAATAAAGGTCAAACAAACAATAATAATTTTATAATTTAAGTTCCATATATTCGTCAACGGAGTATAATGGATTATCCAATAAAGGGTTTCTCAGCTGATGTTTAAATGCTTCGTCAGATGGTACATTTTTAAGTTTGGCGGGCAGACGCTCATAGTATGTGGGACCGATGACACGCGGGTTCTTACCCGCAAGTGCCATGCGACGGGGAACTGTCCTCAAACGCCCGGTGTGGCGGAGCTCCTTGCCAGGAATATTCACCCGTGCGAAGGATGAAATATTATTCCTTACGAACATTACTATTTGAAATACATAAACCGAGTAGTGCGTCAATATGCGGTGCGCAACAAAAAGACCCCTGCAAGAATGCCTAGGTTTCACCCCGGCTAAAGTGCGTAAGGCACGCTTTTGCATAAGCATTATTCTGTTGGCATCCGTGGAGTTTCCCCATAGGAGCGTACCGTACGACATCAGAGAGTGAAATTGATGGTGTTTCTAAAAGTAATTACAACATTTGTATTTCATTAACATACCCAATATAATTTGATGTTTTTTACTTTAGAACTTTATTGCCAAGCTTTCGAACTTCATTGTAGGTACTACATATATACATTAAATCACGCCTGTTTCCCAGATGGGTAGGTACAGACCACTTCTTTCCACTTGCTACGATCTTGACAAGTTTCTTGTAGGTACTAAAATAAGTATTTTCATTTATCTGCACACTCTACCATTGACAATGTCATTTCATGTATTAATTCAAAAATGACATATATGTGCCCAATCTCGTTCTAATCGCGGTTTGATAATGTTTGGATGTAAAGTTGAATAATTTTGATCGCAGATTTGGAAGCGAGATAATTATATTATTTGATAAGATTAGTGCCGCAGCCGACGCGCGCGACACGTAGCCGAGGACGAGCATTCCAGCACGGACGCGCACTCAAAGAAAAAAGAGCCAGCCAAGAGAGACTTTAACAAAATATTTAAGATTTTAAATTAATTAGTTCAACCAACCAGGGCTGTTAGGAACAAAAAGGTCATTTTGTGATTCAACTAACATCATAGTGGATGTGTCCCAAGCCACCTAATATCTTAGGGTTGTATGGAATCAACATGATTATTCAAAATAATTTCAATTTAATTAGAAGAAATCATGTTTTTGAAAGAGACCTTCGAAGGTAAAGATGGGAGAATGATGAACAGGCGAAGGAACTTTTTATCAACCTGGGCATCATGACAGTGCCCTCTCACATATTTGAGATTGACAAATATGTTAGGAAAAATCTCGATAGGTTTATACCAGTAAGAGCTCCTCTGTGAGGAGGACGCCAGGACTGGGCGTCCCTGCACAGAGTGCCAACCACTGGCCCTCTCAGCAGGTGCCCACATTAATACAATCGCTTCATTTTGGTTCATGTGAGTTTTCTGTACCACCTGTAGATAATGCAGAACTTAGTATAGATAAAAACTTTCCTCTTCAATCACTCTATTTAATGATGAAAACTGCATTAAAATCCAGTATAGGCCACTTTGGACGTTGACAACGAAAACATAAGAGACTTCCTATGATTTGGTTTACAGAATCACTCTGACAAAGTCCATAGTGGCCTAGGAATCAAATTGGTTGCGAGTACATACAGAGGGACAGATGACAGGAAGCAATTTTGTTTTATATTATGTAGAGATTTACCCAAATCCTATGGTGTTGAATGCAATGAGATCATAATTATAGTAATATTAATCATATTTGTAGTTCTGGTGGTTGTGGTGGTGGTGGTGGTGGTGGTGGTGGAGGTATGGTAGAGTCATGGTAATGGTATGGTGGTTTTTTTACTTGATATTTTTTTTTTCTACAATCTCTTATTATTTCACTTTAATTTAGGTGAATTTGAAAACTGTTTGGCCAAATTTTGTTGTACCTCAAACTGCCACACCGCGCATCGGATTATCATGGTAGGTTGTACCTACTTTGATTGAGATGTACTAATTCAAGATTTGACTCTTTAAAACAAATTGTCTTTACAATAAGCAAGGTAAATCTGTCAATATTGTAACTGAAAGGACAGTACCTGGCTTAACAGGAGTGTGAAGAGGCTCTCAGCACCGCAACAAGGGAGGCTGATAATTTAGTCAGTCAGCTATTTCAAGACCTGAACACAGCTCAAATTTGAACTTGATGGTCTCCAATTAATAAATGGAATGTGCAGTTCTCACAGAATTGAGAAACACACTTTTAGAAATCGGACAACTGGATAATATTATTAAAATAGCACCCTGAATTATAGCTAGCTCTGGGCTGTAAACAGGACTGAACAAAAAACAGAGAGATCTCCAGCTATTCAGCAGTACAGAACGAGGGGGACGCACGGGGCTCGCGCGGGTGGTCGACTGCTGTCCGCGCTCGCGGGCACGAAGCCAGCCGTCAGCGGCGATGATGTCACCGCGGCTGTCGACACCCGCCCACCAGCATGGTCACCGGTTCCAGTAGACACTCCATGGTTGTTTTAGCGACATTTAGAGGTCATGGATGATGGTGACAGTGGCAAAGCATGAGACTGAAAACTTGACGGAACTGGTGAGGGAAATAGTAGAACCGTATCGACGCTGCGCGCCGCTAGTTGGCAGGCAGCCCCGCGGGTCCCCCGCGCTGAGCTCACCTGCTGCTCGCGCGCTTCATCCAGCCTGCGCCGAGGGCCTCGCGCAAGGAGTGCTCTGGTAAACACTACCACGACAACACACTGCACTATTCGAATGCACTTTCAGCCACCAAACAGTTTATCAACCAACGTACTGTACTTAACAAATCACCGTGATAAATAAATGCGTTACGAAAACTCTATTGAGTTAATTGGTAAATAATAAATTCATAATCAACTTAAACGAACTAACAAACTTTCTCTTGCTTTTTTGGACTGTCTTAAATTACCACAGATTCGATCACATGATAACAAAATTTCTAGTCGCCTTGTTTGGTTCTACTATCGTGATGTAATTTATAAATTTATAATGTTTCTATGACATCTACTTAAATAAATCTTACTGTGTTGATATTTTGTATAAGTTTAAAAACAAATAGATTTTTACTAAATACTTAAATATGGTTACATGTTTTTGTATTCATAAATTTTTAAAACACTACGTCGAACAATCCTTAATAGTCATTTAGACACTGACAATTATGTGACACATTTCAGCTGGAATGGAAAGGAAAAGTTGCCAAAATTCGTATTTCGTTTCGTAAGCAGAATCAGTAAGCTTATTAAAATAACACAATAAGTCATAATCCATACTTGTATTTTCGTCATCGCCATCGAGGACATGAGAATTATCGAACCTACCGGTTCCATATAGGGAAAAGAAGAAATCCCGCCGTCGGGAACGGAGCGGAGCGAGAGTAAAGGAGCCAAAAGATGAGAGGGAACCGCGGTCGGTAGCGATGCGCCTGATGCGATGGCGCTGCGGCGCAGCGACGCGCTCGGCGGGCGCGCTGGCGGCGCTCTGCGCGACGTGGTTCGGTTGCAGCGCGCTCGGCAACGTGGTGGGCAAGCTGCTGCTGACGGAGTTCCCGCGGCCCGCGACCGTGGCCATGGCGCAGCTGGTGGCCACGGCGGTGCTGTCGACGCCGTGCGTGGCGTGCGAGCGCGCCCCGCCCTCCGCGCCCGGCACTGCACCCGCCCTGCGCGTGCTGCTGGCGCTGGCGCTGGCCAAGTTCCTGACGACGCTGTGCTCGCAGGTCTCGCTCTGGAAGGTGCCCGTTTCCTACGCGCACACAGGTATCGTTGTCGCCCCCTTTCCTAATAATACATCCTAACTTAACTAAACTTCTTCCTCATAACTTTGGTCTCTTTTTTTTTTTCTTTTTTTGGTTCTTATCACATTTAATTAATCGGGGCATTCTTGCTCGATCTAAAAGGTATTGTTGTTTTTGTTTCATGTGGATTGGACACAGACAAAACAGTTTCTTGTTGTTTGCTGGTAGAGGCTTAAATAAGTGGGTAAATAAAATGGATATGAGTATATGTATTTGTTCCATCCCTTGCATGAAAAAAAGTTCGACAGCCACCACATGTATGTGTTGGATGGCATGTTTTACTCACTAAAGGAATACCTTTGGCATCTACCTCTAGCTGGTGCCTATTTAGCAGTCATTATACCGTGTTTACTGGGCACTTTGGGGTTAAATATCTCCTAGTAAAGATGGGCCTTTATGACAACCACAAATTTTTGAATGTGCGGCAAAGAGGTGAAAACAATGAAACAGTTATTGTGTGAATGTGATGCCTTCGCTAGAGTAAGAATGAAAATCCTGGGTTGTGGCTACCCAGAAACAAACAATTTCAAGGCACTGCCATTGTACACTATCAGCTTTCTGGATGGGTCATGCTACATTGGATTAAGCGTTAAAAGAGGGGTAATTACACAAAAGATCCCATAGGTTCGACCCTATGGGATCTTTCGTGTATCCGTAAGGATCCCACCAATAAGGTAATATAACCCTGTCATAACATATTAATATCATACCCACATAATATTATATATGTGATAGTAACTCTGTCTGTATGTCTGTGTGTTCCTTATGGTTTCATGGCTCAACCGCTGAATTAATATCAATTTCATTTTTTATGGAGATTGGCATGAGAAAGAACATGGGATACTTTTTATCCCAGAAAACAGAACAGTTCAGCTTCGCAGATGAAGTCACTGACAGTATTTTATAATTTCTACATGTCTTAAATTGAAAATCTATAACATTCAAACTTTATTTTATGCAAACTTTTCTTTCTCTTTTTTATAGCTTATTTAATATCCCTAATATACAATCAAAATATAATAATTTTGCCTAATAGGGGTGGTTGGTTTTAATATTGTACAGCAAGAATGGAGTCTAGCTTCATGTGGAGTTATAAAGCGCACAAAAAGAAAGGAAGATTTTGAGATTTTGAAAAATATGTTATCACTCATAGTTTATAGCAAAACGCAGATGGTAATCTTTATGTTAGTCTAACATTTAGATGTTCAATATTATGTAGTATTGAATCCGAATGATATTTCATATTCGGGAGTACTTTACCTGCACTCTAACTTGTGCCTAAAAAAAATCATCTACACTAAAATAATAAAGACGAAAAAATTGTATTTTCGCATGTTTATAATAAACTCAAAAATTACTGGATCGATTTAAAAAAATAACACCAGTAGAATGCTACATTACCGCTGAGTAACATGCGCTATAGTCGCGGGCAACACTCTGTTATATTTTTCAGAAATAAATAAGAGAAAGAAATAGTACATTATTGCCTAGGCAGGGAAGCAGGCAATTGCGGGCCGAGAATTGGTTTAAACGGACAAGCTTAGCTTTTGCAGTCTTAGGATTGCATTGCAGTCTTGTGAATGCGAATGTCTATGGGTCACAGTTTCCACTTACCATCAGGTGGCCTGTGTGCTCGTTTGTCTTCTCAATGCCATAAAAAAATAAAAAAAATAAAAAAAAAGTTACGTTTTGAATAAAATATGGATGTATAAGGCACAAGGCCCTCATTCATTTTATTATGGCCGTTTTCACTTTTTAAAAAGTTACAAACTAGATAACAATGAAATTTGTATGCAACATTGCGGGCTTGTGTAGCGAGCACGCAATGTAATTTTTTTTTAATTTGGGAACTGTCTGTAAACTCTGTACTTCGCGTCTCAGTATGGAGAGTTAGTACTTAATGTTAACTTTTCCGGTCATTTTTGAGAAAAATACTGTAAAAGTAAGAAAAGATTCTCAAGTTAAGTCCTTTTAAAAAAATAGCACTATTCTTGGCTTCGTCACTATTTTTCTACTCTTACCTACTTAAGTTTCTGTTACTAAATAAATCCAAAGCCTGGTGTCGCGCATCCCGGGCATTAAGCATGAATACGATATTCAAGGTACGGCAAATTTAATATAAATGCCGAGCGATGGGTTTAATATGAAGAATTGAGGTTTGAGGGTGTTGTTGCGGCGTGTGCGCAGTGAAGGCGACGACGCCGCTGTGGACGGCGGGGCTGGCGCGCGTGCTGTTCGGCGAGCGGCAGCCGCGCGGCGTGGCGGCCGCGCTGCTGCTGGTGGCCGCCGGCGTGGCGCTGGCCTCGGCCACGGAGCTGCAGTTCGACGCGGCCGGGCTGGGCGCGGCGCTGGCGGCCGCGGCGCTGCTCTCGCTGCAGCACCTGTTCTCCAAGCGGCTGCTGGCGCGCGCGCGCTGGTCGCCGCTGCGCGCGCTGCGGGCGCTGAGCGCGCTGGCCGCGGCGCTGTTCTGCCCGGTGTGGCTCGTCAGCGACGGCGCCGCGCTGTGGGCCGGCGCGCTGGGCGGCCGCGGCGCCGCGCTGCTCGCGGCCGACGCGGCGCTGGCCTGGCTGCAGGCGGCGGCCGCGTTCAGCGTGCTCGCGCGCGTGTCGCCGCTCACGTACGCGGTGCTCTCGTGCGGCAAGCGCGTGCTGGTCGTGGCGGCCTCGCTGCTGCTGCTGCGCAACCCGGCGCCGCCGCTGAACCTGGCCGGCATGGCGCTGGCCGCCGGCGCCGTGCTGCAGTACCACCGCGCCAAGCTGCGCGCCAGGGACGCGCGCCCGCCCGACTACGAGCGCCCGCTGCTGCCCGTGTGACCGATGCCTACCTCACCCGACAATTTAGACTCGAACCGAGTGTCGCAAAAAATGAACTGAAAATTGTAACCGGGAACATGTTTAGGTTGCAGGGGCGCGGGCGGGTCCCGCCGGAGGTGACCTTGTGATATTCTAGGACAGTGACGACGATACGCCGTCCTGATACTGATAGACTGACCCTAGAATTCATTCAAATTTAAAAACTAGTTCTACCTGCTAGGCTAATTGCGTATCTCGTACAGTCGAATATGTACAAAGATATTTATACACTTTGTGTTTTTTCCTTAGAATAAGTTGCAAAAGTGCATATACATAGTTACATAATAATATCTTTGTACCGACTGTACCAGTAACGATTATTGTAATATATAGGTAGGTATATATGTAGGTATGTTAACAGTTGTGCTCCCATTATGTTTTGTTTTCAAGACCGCGTTTTAAATGTTTCCTTATACAGTTTGAAATGTGTTAAATAGATTTATTTCTTTATTTTCTGTATCTCGGTAAAAAATAACGAAATATATGCACATGAAACTTTTCCGTGACTGACTGCCGCCTGACGCACGCGCCGCCTGTATTGGTTATTTTGTGATATACTTATAATTAGGCATCGGAGTTTTTGTCGCACGGTAAGACTAATAGCAAGCTATGGAGTCGTCATTTGCCATAACTATAAACTCTTATTCATATTCATACTCATTTATTTAATTTATCTTAAAATGCCTCTATAGCGGTCGGTCGTGTATAATTATCTTAGTCAACTATATAAAATAATAATTTTCTATTAGATTATAAATTCATAACTTGAACTAATTTAACATACAATTCGCCAATAGTGTGGACTAAAACATTGCCTTCTGCCGTGTTCTTTTGTTTGTTTATAAATTTTCGTAATTAAATCAGTATAAAAACGGTAATTATTTTTTATTGTAATATTTATTTTCCAAATATAACATTAAATAATCTTTTCTAAACTCGTCAACGTTGTTATCCTTGATTATAAAAAAAACCTGAATAATTAAATAATTAAATGAGTATGAATATGAATAAGAGTTTAGATTTATGACAAATGACGATGTAAGTCAAGTGTCAGTCCGTCATTGGGTCGACAAATAGTTTGTATTTGCGGTGTTTTAATAGAAACACATAGATAGTGTACACCGCAGCTCGCGAGTTTTACCGGCGCCGGCGCCGAGCTCGCCCGCGCTGGCGCCGGTCGCCGGCAGCGAGTGTGACGACAGTATTATACCTACTTTACTTAATGTAGCACCTGGGTGTGTATTCGGCTCCGTATGTTTAACCCAAAATAATATCAATATTTTTTTTTCATGTTTTTGAACTGCTTTTAAATCACATACTTATGATATTGCTATAATCATTCATTTGCGTTTAAATTCACTATAAATACCCAACTAATAAAATTCTCCGTCCGCTGCAGACCTAACCTTAACGACATCCCGCCACTATCACTACCTATCGGCTCCTAGATGGTTACGGGGAGTAAGATTTGACTGCGCTTGCAACAAAAAGATAAATCTACATTGAGGTTAAAGTTCAGTTGAGCTGTGCTGCGGCGCCACCATGTTGTCTGACCTGTCTGTTCTTTGACTCTGAAAACTTTTTCTTACCGGCTCAAGCCGATTCGGCGTCGATAGGTCTGGGGAGACCCCTAGATTTAACACTAAAACCTTCAACTTTTTCTGCAAGTGGCTCTAAGAGATTTTGTAATATAGAACACCAATTAAATGTCTACTTATATTTTTTGACTATTTATATAAGTACCACACAAACATTAAAGCTGATGAGTGTTATAAGTTTCAATTATTATTAGTTACCTACTTGTATTAAGATAGTAGGTAATTATAGATAACGACTGTTTTAAAATCTGATTTTAAATGAAATGGTTAGAGAAGGATGGTTTTGAAATTTAGGTCAAATGAGGGTAAGAACCCTGTTTATAAGTACCTACTCGTTATAATTATCTTCCTGATTAGTTAGTAGTATTTACAATACAATACAAATCGCTTGCTTACATAGGTAAGTGTATTATACATTCGATAGGTTTGCCTCAGAGTTGACTCATTGTTGATTTGGTTTCCGTGTTGACAGGACCGCTCGACTCCACCGGCAGCCTATCGATGCTCCGAATTTTCGCTGCCCCGATTTTCATAACTTACATATGTAAACATCTTAGCCTATTTGTGCAGTATGTGGTTACAGAATTATGAACAAGTTTTTAAAGTTGTAGGCAATTCTGTAGCTCTGCCTACCCCACTCTGGGATTACAGTCGTGAAGGTTTGTA
The DNA here is from genome assembly GCA_927399475.2 of Acleris emargana. Lineage (NCBI taxonomy): Eukaryota > Metazoa > Arthropoda > Insecta > Lepidoptera > Tortricidae > Acleris > Acleris emargana. Next base: position 24,438,376 of record OV656838.1, on the reverse strand, counting down.
AGTATGTATATATGTTAGTATAGTATGTAGGTTTGTAGATATGTTTTTTATTTCTGAAACCGCCTACTTTTTAGGATTGTTATAATTATAAAACAAACCTATTGTAACTCAACCGGGACTGCTCCTATTTCTTAGATGACTTATTTAGATGACTTCACAATTTCCGGTGTGAAATATACCTAGCCATGTATCTTCGAGGAAATTATTAACTTGTATCGAGGAGGAGGAGGCGGTGACCCGTGCAGCCGGAGCTCACAGACAGACATTTACACTTCACCATTTATAATTTTGGTATTATATAGCTAAGTAAACATTATAAGGAAAAGAATAACGACGGTATTAGGCAGAGTTTATAACTCAATACGAAATTACATTAATTCGCAAGCGTTTGCTTGCTGTATTTGTACAGATTCTAAACCCTAACTCTATTTGTTAATTTATGAAATTATATATTTTGTTTTATCTATTCCCTGTTTTGTTTTGTCTTGGTGCATCATTCCCTGTTCCCGACCCTGTGGTGCCAACCTTGATACGATGTTAAAAGTGGAATTGCCACGAGCAGCAACAAAGTATGTTTGAGTACCCATTGCGTACCTAGTCAGCACTTACACACTATTAATATTCACGTGGTCTTGTCTGCCCTACCTCCTGTATGTAAAAAGTCGGAGGCGCGGAGGGAGGGCGGCCCCGACCTGTGAGAAGTGCAGGCCCCGAGGGCGCGACGCTACGGACGCGAGCTCGGTGCTTGCGCTTTCTTCCGTTTCCCACTTCCCACAGTGCCGGATTAGTAAATTCTTAGTATTGGATTATACAATATTCTGAATAACAAAGTTATACTAGTAACTATGGAATATTCTACACTCTGATTTTTTGCGTCTCTGCGTATCCGGACTAATGCTCCTTATTAATCTCTAGGGATTAAAGTTTTTTTTATATAACTTGGAAACCCCTAAATATCCAATTACGTTGTTTGTGAATGGAGGAGTAGTTGTCTTTTTGAGGTTATTTCCATGCCCTAAAAATTGTCTATGCAAAATCACTGAAAATGGAGATAATCCTCCAGCCACAAAAACCGTGATTGGATGTTTAGGGGTTTCTAAAGTAAATAAAAAAAAACACGTTTACCCCTGAGATTAATAAGGAGCTTTAACCCCGATACGCAGAGACTAAAGTGACATTTTAAGAGCATGAGAATTGAAATAGTAGATTGTACAACAAGTGCATAAAACGTACCATTTTACCCGAGACGTGCATATAGCCACCCGAGCCGGTAAGGCGAGGGTGGATGGTCACGTCGAGGGTAAAATGGGTTTTATGCTCGAGTTTTACACTCTGCTTTTCACTTCGATTGCAAGGAAATAAAACAACGATTGAGCATATACAAGAAAATTTAATTAATTTTTATAATGTAATTAATATGTTCTATCACGCATAAAATGTAATTTCATCGACCGTTCGTCAAATTAGCTTAAAAAAACACACTCCGCAAACATGTTTACGCTTTTTTGGTTCCTCCAAATCATAAAACTTTCGTATGTGCTGAGATAGATTTTCTTCGATTTAGGCGGCAATATCTGCTCAATTACATTTTTCACACTTCTGTCCATTAAAGTCTCAGGCGAAATCATTTTTTGATCGTCACTATCACTACTTGAAGACATTGTTCAATTACTTAAGAATAATTTATTGAATTTTCAACCGCAACACAACAAATTTAGTTAGTTTTTAATTTTGTTTGACGAATAATTAGCGTCCCGCTACACAATTTTTCTTATTTATTTTTTTTTAATTTTCAATTAGGTATGTGACGTTTGAATGGACACTATGGTTTGAGCCTTAATGCCAAGTTATTATAAATATTTGCGTTACTTATTTTTTTTTTACGTAAATGCACGCCCGTGTTAATCTTAAAGTATTAAGATAGTATTACATATTATGTCGTAATTATAATAAGATATAACCTAAATCTCATAAAAAATATATCAATTAAATGAAGGTGTATTGTGTATGTGGCTGTAAGGCCTTATTGCCTTAGTCTTAAAAGAAGAAATTACTTTATGCACTAGAGCATAAAATGCGATTTTATGCAGCCTATACCCAGCATAAAGAAGGACTTTACGAGCATGAGAAGTGAAAAATAATTTAAAAACCCCCGACTTGAACAATTTACACCCACGCACACACATATAGACATACTAGCGCGGCTTTTGGCTTTTTGCCGTTTCTGTTTTCTGTTTACTGTTAGTTTACTCAAGTTTATTTTTGCCTGACCTGTGGTTTGCATGAGCACAGTCAACTCTTTTTATTATTTAATCGCACCAGTGTTGTTAAATATGTTATCTGGTTAATCTGTGGATATCTATAATTGGCTTTGTTTGCTATTTGGTGTTATCGGTTTTATATTTTCTGTATTGTGCTGTTGATGTCCTTAATAAATAAATAAAAATAAATAAATAAATAAAATGTAACGACTAACGAGAGATATGTAATAAACGCAAAAATCTTTTATAAGTAGAGTTGATTTCTCGCGGAGTCGGTCATATTATCAAATAGAGTATCAATTCTCATAGCACTTCACTACATACCTATTTGGTTCTCGAAGATATAGATGCGGCTATGACATAGTCAACTACATATTAATTTAATAAAACTCAAGAATATCCGTCCGGGGAAGCCATTAAATGAAGGAACTAGTTTTTTTTGCAGTTTTATTGAAACGTGAATAATTGGAAATATTTTATTGCTATCGGAAGGGGCCGCCCTAGGCGTACTTATTCGAATCAAATCGGAGAAATACTAGAAAAGGGCCGAATCTCAAGTACCTACTTACCCGAGACCGACGTGCGTGCATGACTCGATGTATGAATGTGGAAGAAGCGAAAGAAATATGTCAACATAGCAAGTGGAAAGAAGTGGCCTCTGCCTACCCCTCTGGGAAACAGGCGTGATTTAATGTATGTATGTATGTCCTTATTTAAATTGAATTTTGAAATAGCGACGGTAGGTATTATCATATTACAGCTGCGTGTGTGGACTGTCAACTAGTACGGAAAATAAATTATAAGATGCATTGCTATAATATTATATTTTGGTATATTAATGTCGGTACATAATTATATTCCGTGTGACGCCCCTGACTGACTAGACGCCTCCCGTGTCGCCAGGCGGTAGGTATCTAACGCGCGGACCGCGGGTCAGGAGCCGGGAGTTTCGCTTTTACGTGTAGTTATTAATTATTATAATCTTATGCTACGGGTTGGTACTTTTTTACTCGCTCTTATACTTTCCTATTTAGAGCGAGTGAGAAAGAAGTACAAACCCGAAGGACCTAAGAGCTATCAGACAGTACAGTGCTACCATTTTCCTAACGTTTTCGTTTCGATTTTCGTTTTTCTATACCCCACGAGTGACCCCTTCGGAGCAAAATGCACAAAATGAAAAATCTACACGCAAAAAGTAATCAAAGGCAAAATGCACAATACGCAAAATGTACACAACGCATAATGTGAAATACGCAGAACGTACAAAACGCAAAACGTACATACGCAAAATGAACATTACGCAAAATGCTAGTTCAACTCGCTAAAAAAAAAACGAAAGGTGTGAATTAGTGTTCAGTAATAGCTGGTAACTATCAAATGAGTTAACTAATTACTGAACATTAATACAAACTTCGTTTTTTTGTACATTTTGCGTATTGAACTATTTGCTTATTGCACATTTTCCGTATTGTACATTTTGCGTGTAGTGTACATTTTGCGTAATGTACATTTTGCGTAATGTTCATTTTGCGTATGTACGTTTTGCGTTTCGTACGTTCTGCGTATTTCACATTATGCGTTGTGTACATTTTGCGTATTGTGCATTTTGCTCCGAATAGCGAGTGATGAAATATACTGTCTGTTGCGTGCTAGCGATAGCCAGCCGAAAGCTAACAGGGAATATTGGACATGAATGAATGTGATGTTGTTGTAGTATGGAGTTTGTTCTTTTTTTGTCGCAGGGGCGTCTGTAAGTATTTATTAGGTGTTAAAACTAAATGAAGAAATGGCAAAATAATTAAACTTCCAATTTTATAAATATAATTAATTTATTTACAGCATGCGCCGTGACCCGTTATCAAATATAATAAAGCACACGTTTCGGTCATTCAACGGTTTCGCATTCGCAGTCCGCACTCACACACACACGGCGCCGTCCGGCCGGGGCACGCCGCCTACAGCTCGTCGTGGTCGTCGGGCTCGGCGCCGGCCTCGTCCTCGGCCTCGGCGCCCGCGTCCAGCTCGTCGTCGGCCAGCGGCGCGTCGGGCGGCAGGCCCAGCGACTGCAGCAGCATGCGCTCCACGGACTCGGCGAACTCCACGGCCTGGCCCTCCTGCAGCATGAACCCGGAGCGCAGCGCGGCCGAGCGGTACATGGCCGTGGCGGCCGCCAGCGAGCCCGGCGAGTCCGGCTCGTCGCGCGCGCGCCGCAGCAGCTCGCGCACCAGCGGGTGCCGCGGGTTGATCTCCAGCATCTTCTTCTGCGACAGGTGGTGCTTGCGCTGCGCGTCGTCCGCCTGGAAACACGAGACCGAGCGTACAGCGACAGGCGGGCGACCCTGCAGCGCCCGCCCCCGTAGTGGGACCTCCGGGCGACGGTTACTGAATTTTCCGCCCGTCGGGATAGGGTCGGGGGCGGGCCGCGCGTCCCGGGCGGGCGGAGCTCACCCCGAGTCGAGGTCGAGAGCGGGCCCTCCCCGACATGAGGTCGGATTTTTGAAAAAATGTAAACAGAGGTGTTGCCGTTAACGAAAAACATTAGCAGAATTCAAAATATTTATAATTTCCACATTTATAAGAAATCAACTTTCTATAAAAAAAACTATACAGGGTGTCTGGAAAACCTTCGGAGAAATTTGGGGGGGTAATAGTTGGCACGATTCTGATCACGGGGGTATGGTTCATTTTTGTTTCTGTTAATGTAAAAAAAAAAGAAGGATTAATTATATTCATTTTGTTACTTGATGTATCGCAGCCGATATCTCGACCTTGACATTTTGACGTTGATAGTATACTACTCCAACAGTTCGTAGTATCTTACGTCAAAATTCAATGTCCGAGGTCAATGACCTGAGACCTACGTTGTCACATGGTATGTAAACAAACAGTTCGCTCCATGTAAACAAACAGTTCGCTCCATGTAAACAAAAATCAAGGTAGCATTATAATAAAAATAAATGAGTAATTTTAGTGCAACTTACTGTATTTTCGTTTTTGCAATTTGAACACTAATTGGTTTTAAATGTGAAATCACTAGGTCTCTTGTTCATGTTTTGCCGAGACTGATCATATCGTCCGTCTTTTACTGTCGAGATCTAACCATTTACCATTGTTTTCTGCTCTAAAGTAGCCCATATAACTGATTTACAGCAAAAATATTGAAGACGTGAATATTGAAAATAACATAATTTAACACTGACATCTAATGACAGCCATAAATTCATAGACTTCTCAAAGTTCAAATAGACGGATTGAACGATCCGATTATTGCTCTCCGTATTGAAGAAAAAAAAGGAGAAAAATAAAATCGTTTATTGGTGCAAACCACAGAAAAATAATAATCAAATTAAATACAGTGAGAAAATAATTTAAAACAAAACCTTAAAACTATTTTATAAAATAATAATGCACCAAATTGGGTGCTACTCAGCATCATAGTGTCAGACATGCCGGGACGCTGCACGCGCTGATTTTCAGGGCAACCAGACGGGGAGAAAGCGCTGCTGGCTGCTGGTTCTTTCCTTTTGATCCGCATGGTATTTGTGGCAGTAGCCAAAAGTCCAAGTGCAAAACATTTTGTCGATGGATATAAAGGTCGTCGCATAATTGATTATAATAGGCTATTTGACAACATTGAAAATATACTACAAATTGTGGTCATCCTATCTGATACTAGCGTAAAATAACGTATTTCACTTTATTTCACATTAAATTATGTCATTTTTTTTGGAAATTACACGAAATAATAAGGATTTTTTTTTAAATTTAATCTGTGGCAAAAACGCTATGTGATGTTAGAAATACTTTATAACCTGTGTGTGATGTGAAGTCACATCACATGCAAGTAAACAAAACAAACCCCAAACCAAACATCGCTTCGCTTGTGACATCGCTTCCTTGACTGATTGTGATTGTAGTCCACGTTTTATACTTTCTGAGTGTTCCTTAAGCCGGCTACTCACACACCTGCTGCAGGGGCAATACCGGTCGCACGGCGGTTGGACCAATTTTAGGCTGTTCTCTACACACTAGCCTGCCGTTCAGTGTGTAACTGATAGTCCCGCTGAACGCACGTCCACGAGAAAGCCTCCTGTATTGTCGAAACACCAGAGGATTGGTATCGCCTTGGCACTTTCTGTGGTGCTACCAAAAAAAAAAGGAAGAGAAGATATTGGGTGAAGAATTGGTTGCAGAAACGAAGCAAATTGTGCCACATGAATATTATGAAAGAATTGGAAGTAGATGATCTTAGAAACTTTTTGCGAATGGATATTGATTCTTTTGAAGAGCTCCTGGCTATGGTAACACCATTTTTTCCATTTTTGTCCACTACGCTCGGTTGTCACCAATGAACTGACTGGAATTGCCCCAATCCTACTACACACGCAGCAACCTTGCAGGGCGGTAGACACAATCTAGGAAGCTAGGAAGGTCTTGCGCCCCTGCCGCCCTGCCGCAGGCCCAATCTAAAAATTGCTCCTGCTTGCCTACACACATCACAATTAAGGAGGCAATCAAGGGTCCAATTCCCATATTGCCCCTGCAGCAGGTGTGTGAGTAGCCGGCTTTAGTGGCCTTTTTCTTTTAAGGGTTTTTACCACAGAGTGTAATCACGTCGACCTCTTCTTACAAAGCGATCCTATTTTTCTCTTTCTTCTATGATACGAATATCTAGCAACAACATGTATGATGCCAGCTTTAAATGTAATTTTGATAAAACGTAACGTGTAGGTAGGATTTTTTGTTTACAAATGAAACCTAAAACTCTTTTCATAAAGAGTTTTAATGGTCCAAGATTTAAAAAGATAATATGTCAAATTGTCAATAATTAATTATTGTGTTTTTTATTCGTCGGAAGCCCTGATAGTGGTACAAATCAATGAAATACAGCCATGATTCATGATCTCGTAAAAGAAGTAATGTGCCTACGAGTGCAAGTGCTATTTTAGCCGTGTGAGTGTGAGAAAAGTGTGAGTAAAAATCATAATCGTAAGTTTCAGTTTTAGATTATTTCACATAATAGCCCTTATCAGACACCGTCTTTTCATTCACATTACAGGATAATGTGTCAGTTTTCTAAACTCCATGGAGCTTTTGACCATGATTGCAAACATTGTTCATAAGGAACAACTTGTTTATTTACATTACGTTGTGACACATATCGTCGGTGAAACTGCAAAACCGCGTAAGTGACATTTTAAATAAGGAGCAAAATGCACCTTTTTAATAAGACCGTAAGGTTTATTTTGCTCTATCATAAATTTGTTACTTACGCGGTTTTGCAGTATCACCGACGATATTATGAATGAATCAGTTAAGATGGGGCACACTGAGAGCATCGTCAGGAAAGTCGATGATAAATCTGTCTGTAACTCAGTCAAATATTAACTTAAACAAAAGTTACCAATATAGGGATGATCCAAATCATCCACCCTATCTACAGTTAAAATTTCTCCGAAGGTTTTCCAGACACCCTGTATATTCTAATCTAGATTGAAGAATTTAATTTGTTGATGGCAAACTTTGTTTTGATTTAAACTCTTCGCTGTATTAATTTAAAATGAGAAAACTGTTTTTACTGTAGTACTAAATTTGACCGCGTACCGCCGCGCCACCGCCGCAGCACTAGCGCTGTGCGGCGACGAGTCGGGTACTTCCCATTTGTTCTATGGAACTGTGACGTCATAGAACTGTTAACATTTTTCTTTCCCACCAGTTCCATGGTAGAACTATTGAAACAAAAAATGTGCTATTTGTTCTATAGAACTAGAAGCACTTCAAGTTTCCCATCAGTCCCATGGAACTGTGACGTCATAGAACTGTTGCGATATTTTTTTTCCCACCAGTTCCATGGTAGAACTATTGAGACAAAAAATGTGCTATTTGTTCTATAGAACTAGAAGCACCTCAAGTTTCCCATCAGTCCCATGGAACTATGACGTCATAGAACTGTTGCGATATTTTTTTTTCCAGCAGTTCCATAGTAGAACTGTTGAAACAAAAATATTTTTTTAGTTCTATAAGTTCACATTAAATTAAGTTCTAAAGATCATTTGAGTTTACAGTTTTTATTTTTAATTGAAATTTAGGTCAAGAGCGACTATTCTATAGAACTAAAAAAATATTTTTTGTTTCAATAGTTCTACCATGGAACAGGTGGGAAAAAAAAAATCGCAACAGTTCTATGACGTCATATGAATGGGAAACTTGAGGTGCTTCTAGTTCTATAGAACAAATAGCACATTTTTTGTCTCAATAGTTCTACCACGGAACTGCTGGGAAAGAAAAATGTTAACAGTTCTATGACGTCACAGTTCCATAGAACAAATGGGAAGTACCCGACGAGTCGAACTCGCTAAGACGCGGCTAGCTAGTATCTCGCTCGCACGTATTGGCTTGCAAGCGGGCTTCTATATCAGCCTGTGTTTCTCTTTCTTACCTACCGAGAGTGGATTTGCCCGATTTTAAATTCAATTATTTCTCGAATTTATTTTTATATCACGTTTCGAGCGAAAGATAACTCAATATTATATTTCTTGCCGGTCCAAACTTTGAGATCCCCCGAAATGTCACTTTGACAGGGACGTAACTCTGTTTACATTATTTCTGGGGAAATAAAAATCAGACCTCAGTCGAGTATTGGCCGGAACTCCACCGAGAGCGATACCGAGGTCCGTATTATTAACTGATCTCGACCGTGATGCTCGTCTCGAGACGCGTCAAAATGACAGCGTTCCATGCTTCGACGTTTACTTTGACGTAGGTCGGGATGAGGATCTCGACCGAGATAAGTTTATTAATACGTCCCTCAGAGACGTTTCGGCGTTTTCGGTCTGAGGAGTCGAGACGTGAATACGTAACCAGGCACTAGAGGAAATAGAGGCGGGCGTACCTTCTGGTGCGCGTTGGAGAGCGCGAGCCGCTCCATGTTGCCCGTCCAGCCGAACACCGTGGCCACGAGCGCGGCGGGCGAGCGCGCCAGCCGCCGCGACACCTGCGCGCGCGTGATGTGCGCGCCCAGCTTACCTTCTGGTGCGCGTTGGAGAGCGCGAGCCGCTCCATGTTGCCCGTCCAGCCGAACACCGTGGCCACGAGCGCGGCGGGCGAGCGCGCCAGCCGCCGCGACACCTGCGCGCGCGTGATGTGCGCGCCCAGCTTACCTTCTGGTGCGCGTTGGAGAGCGCGAGCCGCTCCATGTTGCCCGTCCAGCCGAACACCGTGGCCACGAGCGCGGCGGGCGAGCGCGCCAGCCGCCGCGACACCTGCGCGCGCGTGATGTGCGCGCCCAGCTTACCTTCTGGTGCGCGTTGGAGAGCGCGAGCCGCTCCATGTTGCCCGTCCAGCCGAACACCGTGGCCACGAGCGCGGCGGGCGAGCGCGCCAGCCGCCGCGACACCTGCGCGCGCGTGATGTGCGCGCCCAGCTTGGCCTGCAGCCAGCCCAGCAGCGGCTCGAACTGCTTGCGGTACTCCTCCATGCGCTCCTTCTGCTGCTCGCCTGCGGACCCACGCGTCCAGGGGTTATGTATCAAACGAACAACAACCTCCAGCAGAATCAAGTTTGCGGAACGTTTCGATTGAGTGTCGGCTCCTCGGGGGAGATTCTAGTTTGTTCTATGTATATAATAGAATAGAATGGAAAATATGTGAAAAGAAGACATTAAATCCGTTGAATATCATTGTGCCGCAGTGAAACTGCGACGCTGATTTTCAGATGGACCCTGACTGAAAACTAATCTAAATTAAACAAAAGACGGGCTACAGGAAACAGGAATAGGAAGACTTATTTCTATATAGCTATGACAAAACGTCCCCAAAGCGGGACTTCTTCGTGTACGTCGCGCATGTCGCGTGCGGGCGAGCAGGGAACGATTGCTGCTCGCTCGGCTCTCGTCAAGTAGAACGCGACTCACTCTCGTCGAGGTCGAAGATCTCCTTGGCGACGTTCTGGAACTTCTTCCCGTCGTACTCGGGCAGCGCACCCAGGCAGTACTCGTCCACGGCCTCGGTGAGGTAGAGCACCTCGTGGCCGCCGTGCACCAGGCGCTCGACGAACGGCGACCGCTCGACCTGCGCAAATTTATTTTATCGACGCACATATCATTAGTGCTCTTAAATGCGCTCAGAAACTGTAGGAAATGACCTGCATTATTACAACCAATTTTACTATGAGAACTTTCTTGTCGGTGGTGGTAGGTAAAATCTGTTTTGTACATTTTTGTAAGGTTATGAGTTCAAATTTGAAACAGATGTCAAAACTGAAGAGGGTCTCTATTCTAGTATGCATAGATATTATAAATTATAAGTTATCGTTACGAAACTTCAAATCAGTATTCTTTTTAGGAATCCCGAGTCAAACTAGGAATCCTTATAGTTTCGCCATGTCCGTCCGTCTGTCCGTCCGCAGCCTAGGTCAGAGACTGTTAGTACTAGAAAGCTGTAATGTAACATAAATATGCATATTAGTCACTGCAATTTTATGCGTGCGTGCGTGTGCTACAGCCAACACTACAAATACTAAAAATCAGAAAAATATCTTAAATAAAAGCACTAAGTAGACTTGAGTGGTTCTTGAGTTACAAACGGTTTAAATGTTTATACCTACCGAAAACTTATTTGCGGTGTTGGTAAACTGACAGCGACCTATGTCGATGAATGGGGATAACGGGTTTTCCAACGGCAAAGTTAAGTTTGACGCTCGTTTCATAACTCGTCTCATCGCTCGTATTTTCAGGACTCTCATTACATTATGCATCAGTTGCATAATTACTATTTGTTTACTATTTCTGAACTCTAAACGGACTGAGGCTTTTCTGAACACTATCCGCGGGTATTAAAATCAAAGTGGTGAACGTGAGGTTACCTCGGCGCGGCTCGCGCCGGCGATGTAGTAGATGTGGTTCTGGCCGGGCTTCATGCGCGCCACGTAGTCGGCCAGGAACGTCATGGACTCCGACGCCGACGAGTGGAAGCGCAGCAGCTTCGCCAGGCGCGCGCGGTTCGAGGGATCCTCCATCACTCCCAGCTTGATGCTACGGAGCGAGGCAAACACGACTATAGAGGCAGAATTACACGCGCAGAAATGGATTCTATCATGGGATTCCCGGACTCGGGTCTTTAACATGTGATGCCTCTTATTATGGAGTGGGGCATTGATGACTCGAGCAAAAATAAAAAAAACTGTTTATGATGACGGGAAACACTAGCGGGCGGACTCACTTGGTGGAGTACTCCTTCCAGAAGGCGTCGTACTCTTCGTCGGGGATCTTCTTGAGCATGTCGAGCGCCTTGCGCACGAGCTTCTTCTTGATGACCTTGACCAGCTTGTGCTGCTGCAGCGTCTCGCGCGACACGTTGAGCGGCAGGTCGTCCGAGTCCACGAGCCCTTGGATGAAGGCCAGGTAGTTGGGCATGAGGTCGTTGAACTCGTCGGTGATGAACACGCGGCGCACGAACAGCTTGATGTGGTCCGTCTTGGTCCCGTAGCGGTTGAACGAGTCGGCGGGCTGCACGCGCGGCACGAACAGCAGCGCGCGGAACGACACCTCGCCCTCCGCCACGAAGTGCGCCCTGCACACGGGACACGTCAGCGCCGGCCACAACAACTACAATAGTACAACTCATTCAGATCGAAGAGGCGACTCACTTGGCGAGCGGCGGCGACGTGTCCTTGGTGAGCGACTTGTAGAAGGTGACGTACTCGTCTTCGGCCACCTCGCTGGGCTTGCGCGTCCAGATGGGCTTGTTGTCGTTCATGAGCTCCCAGTCCCACACGGTCTTCTCGGTCTTCTTCGGCTCCGGCTTATCCTCGGTCGCGTCTTCTACCTGCGCAGTTTAAACGATTAGCGGACAAAGACCGCGAGAGATAGTAATCGACCCGAAGCGAAGGGTAGCAGGCCCTACGAGTCCAGAGAGATCACGGAGTAGGACACACGTCAGGCCTGTCCCGCGGCGTACCTGAGCGTCCTCGTCGACGTCATCGCCGGCGGGCTCGGCGGCCTCGGCGGGCTCGTCGACGAGCTCGGTGCGCGCGGCCCACAGGTGGATGGGGAAGTTGATGAACTGCGAGTATTTCTTGACAAGCGCACGGATCGTGTCCGCCTGCAGGTAGTCGGCCGCCTCCTCCTTCAGATGCAGCCTGCGACATATACGGTTGAACAATAATTACACTTTCGTCGATTCCGATTGCACAATATCGCTTTCGCGCGTGGGTACGTACGTGATGTGCGTGCCGCGCTTCAGCGTGTCGCCGCGCGGGTCGGGCGCCACGCTGAAGGAGCTCGCGTCGCTCTCCCACACGTGCTGCACGTCGTCGTTGTGCTTGGACACCACGGTGACCTTCTCCGCCACGAGGAACGCCGAGTAGAAGCCCACGCCGAACTGCCCGATCATGTCGTTCATCTCCTGGCCGCCGCTCTGAAACACGCGGCCACGGTCACGGTCCGGTCGCGACGCACGTCAGCGCCTCAGCGCGCTCGCCCGCGGCCCAACGTTTACCTTCTCGGCGTCCTGCATCTTGGAGAGGAAGTCGGCGGTGCCGGACTTGGCGATGGTGCCGAGGTTGTTGACCAGGTCGTTGCGTGTCATGCCGAGCCCCGAGTCGATGATGTGCAGCAGCCGGCGCGCCGGATCCGCCTTGATGCGGATGCCGAGGTCCGGCGTAGCGTCCAGCACGCCGCGGTCGGTCAGCGACAGCAGTCGGATCTTGTCCAGCGCGTCCGACGCGTTCGAGATCAGCTCGCGCAGGAAGATCTAGCAACAATGACCACGGCTGAGCGAAAGTCTCAACGAACGCGACACAAAGTTACCAAATAACAATTTTCATCGCATGAAATTAAAAAAGAGCGTACCTCTTTGTTCCTGTATAGCGAGTTAATGATGAGTTTCATCATGCGGTTGACCTCGGTCTGGAAGGTGTGGTTGGACGCCTTGGCCTTGATCTCGCGCAGTTGCGCCGGGCTCAGCTCGTCCGGCGAGATCGCCTCGTCCTCGCGCAGCACCGCTTCGGCATCTGCGTGCAAGGGTTACGATCAATCAATAATACCTATGGCTTATCCTACTTTCAAATCGTGTCGCAATCGCCAGCCTACAAGGAGTTCAAAATAGTCACGCCAGCGCAATAATAAATCATATAACGAGTATTTTCCATTTTAATTTAAATGTCTTAAGGGATCGCGCATGTCTGACAGACCACACCTAACGGCGCATGCTCGCAGCGCGTCCATGGCGACGGCGGCATCGACCTAATTCGTGGCGTGTCGATACGGCTCGAACGTTTCGAGTGTATCGGAATGGCTTCACCGGAGCACAGCGCCGGCGAGCGGGGCGGCGCGCCCGAGAGCGCCGCGCGGCACCTGCGCTCCTTCAAGCTGCGGTTCGCGGCCCAGCGCGTGCCCGGCCAGTCGGACGTGTCGGCCGTGCGCCCGCTGACGCTGCGTAAGTATCACGACCCGGTATCGATGGAGTCCAAAGGTGCTTTTCCACCGCCGAGGCGAGACGAGAATTGAAATTTGTGTTGAACCAACCATTTCCACCGAAGATGCGCGCGAGAAAGGAACCGAAATAAGCCTCGTCTCGCCGCCGGTGAGAAAGCCCCTCGAGTGACCGCGGCGCGGCGCGATTGATTGTTTGCGGGCGTGTTGCAGCGGCGCCCGTGACGGACAAGTGGTGGCGGGCGCGGCCGCGCGGCGACGGCGAGGCGGAGGCGCGCGCGCTGCGCCGCGTGCAGGCGCTGTTCGCGCGCGGCCCGCGGGACCAGTACCCGCAGCCCGCGCTCTCCTCGCACGAGTCGGTACCTCGGCCGGGACAGGAGGTAGGCTTCCAGTCGGCGGGAGTGAGAGCATCGCTCGTCTGTGCAGGTACGGCTGGTGGGCGCACGCGGCCGCGCCGGGCGACCGGCGCCTGCAGTACCACCTGCGCGACTCGGAGTGGCTCAAGTCGCGCCTGCGCGTGCTCGCCGAGGAGGCGCGGCTGGGCTAGCGAGCACGCGCAGCGGCCCGCCCCCGCGAACACCACACTACGATTGTGTGAAAGCTCCTCCAAGAAATGACATTTCTACATCTACACAACCACCTAATTATAAATGAGGTGGAACTCCAACTGAGATCCACCTCATTTATAGTCAGGTTGCCACATTTACAATCAATATGTGTATACTGATTCGAACAAAAGGCACCATGTTATAAGTAAATGTATATGATATGATATTTTGGTTTTATTTATTGACATGCCTCAGAAGTAGGACGATTATTTTTTCTTTTGAGCCCTGCCACCAGTCATAAGAGACTATGGGCCGCACTCACTGTCAGTTTAGGCCATCGACCGGCCGTCAGAGACGCGTGCGTTGCGGTCGAGCTGCAGGCGTCGTGACGCTCGCTACGGAAAGAGCTTCGGTCAGCTGCGGAATGACACGTTTAGTCATCGTAGGAACGTTTAATCTGTCTATATACATAGACATATTAAGTGTCCTAGTTGTGTATGGCTTTTTTACTTAAATATAACTAAACTTCTTATTCACTTCGTATTTTTTTTTTGTTAACAATTTAACCTTCTTTATGATTTCTACACGTCAGCTTGATATATTTTGTTTTTATATTGCTTTCAACAATGGGCGCGAAACGCTAGCTCGTGTGCGATTTGTACCAGAAAAAATACCGACCGTGTGAGATATTGAAGACGCTGAAACATTTAAATATCAATATAAGGTTTATATCGCGGACCGTCAAGCGATTCAAAGAAACGGGATCTTCACAAATCAGGCCCAAACCTGGGAGAAAGCCATCTGTTCGCACCAAAAACATCATTAAAAATATTCGTGAGCGTATTAGACGAAATCCAGCTCGAAGTGCAAGCAAACTTGCTAAAGATAAAATGCTCAAAAATTATATGGAAACGACTATTACTGCTTCCAACAAGATAGTGTAGAACAAATTTGACAGATTTTATACCTTGGCAAGAATGGCCCGCATCATCGCCGGATTTGAATGCTTTGGACTTTTCGATATGGGGTTACATGCTGAGCAAGATTGGGAGCACACAGGGCATGAATCTAAACTCATTCAAGCATCGATTAGTCAAGATATGGGATGAAATACCAGACGAGGTAGTGCGTGCCGCGTGCAATGCATTCTATGGAAGAATGCGTCAAGTTATTAAAGCTGATGGCGAGCGATTTGAACTTATGAATTAGTTTTTTTAAGTATAGAGTACGCTAAAAATAAAAACGTGATAAATTTAAAAAAAATCTGTCTTGTTTTAATTTTATGGCTCTTTTTAACTAGGACACTTAATCTGCCCAACCCTGTACACTCAGGGGCAAAAATAACGGGTCAGAGTGCGTTTTTTGTACAAACAAGGCTATTTCGAAGCCTTGGTTCCTTGCCAGGGGTTGTTTTGAGTGAGGTTTAATGGTGAACACTACGAGTTTCAATATAGGAGGTCAAAAGTTCTTAAGATACCTAACTTATCGCACAATCAGTTGACACCACAGCGAGATTTTGGGTATTTATTGTCATTTTAGATGTTTTTCTGAACATGCACAATTCCGGCGTTAACCGCAGATTCAATCAGTTGGGTTTCCTATAGGCACTCTAGAAGTCCTGTATATCGATACAGGACTCGGGGTATCCATCATCAGATTTTACTAATAGCATCCCCTGGCGTGGAACCAAGGCTTCGAAATAGCCTCTTTAGTATGAAAAAACGCACTCTGGCCCGTTTTTTTTTTGCCCCTGAGTATACAGGGTGTATTGCAAGTCGTGTGCCAAATGAATAGAGTGGGTAGCTAAGGTCACTTGCAACACGTTTTGGGCCAATTAACACTCATCCTACCCACGGTGTTTTTTTTATATTTTTTTTGAAAAAAAATCGGAATCTTCCAGAAGTTAACCATTTTGTTCACCTATCTTTTTTTTTTAATGTGACATTACAAAAGTATTTGTAGTTTTTTTATCTCTAATGTTTGCGCATTCTAATGAAATGTTATTTTTATGAATATAGTAAACAAATAAAAAAATATTAGCCAACAAAGTGTGAAGGACAGAAAATAAAAAATCGTCACGGTCAACTTTAAGACACAATTAAAAAAAATGTAGAAGCTCCTCAGAACTTCCAACATCATAAAAACTTCTCCAGTTCCTGACAATACAACAACTACTGTAGAAATACGAAAAGGTGTCGCGAATGTATAAATTGTGGAGGAAGACAATTTTAACAAAATTTGAAGTAAAATAAAGATGATTTTTATTTTTTTTAACCATATTGCGTTTTGTATTGTGCATTTAGCCCATTTAACTGGCTGGATCTACTGACCGAATAAAACCACCATTTTAGATTGAAACCATATTTTGACGAAAAACTGAACGTGATTCTAGACATGTGGTATACCGTAAGAATTGTCAGGAATTGGAGAAGTTTTTATGATGTTGGAAGATCTGAGGAGCTTCTACATTTTTTTTAATTGTGCCGTTAAGTTGACCGTGACGATTTTTTATTTTCTGTCCTTCACACTTTGTTGGCTAATATTTTTTTATTTGTTTACTGTATGAATAAAAATAACATTTCATTAGAATGCGCAAACATTAGAGATAAAAAAATACAAATACTTTTGTGCTGTCACATTTAAAAAAAAAGATAGGTGAACAAAATGGTTAACTTTTGGAAGAATCCGAGATTTTTTTCATTTTTTTTTAAAAAAAACGACGTGGGTAGGATGAGTGTTAATTGGCCTAAAACGTGTTGCAAGTGACCTTAGC
The DNA here is from genome assembly GCA_927399475.2 of Acleris emargana. Taxonomy (NCBI): domain Eukaryota; kingdom Metazoa; phylum Arthropoda; class Insecta; order Lepidoptera; family Tortricidae; genus Acleris; species Acleris emargana. The sequence goes on along the minus strand of OV656838.1, from coordinate 24,421,363 downwards.
TACCCACCCTATTCATTTGGCACACGACTTGCAATACACCCTGTATATTACGCGAACCCGATTTTTGTACATGGCATCAGATCTAGAGTTATGGTCTGATTTTGATAAATGATATGTCATTCGATTCCTCTCATGCTGGAGAGTTGCATACAACTTCTTCTTCTTTACAGGCTCTTATTTAACTAGCAGTGTATGTATGTAAGAAGGTTGTTGCAGGTTAAATTTGACAATCTTCCCGGTTTCTGATAAAGCTGAAAATTAGCATACATGTGTAAATTGGATGACCACGCAATACTATTAACACACGCATGGCACTGGCTTACTAACAACCTCAAGGACGATGACGATATGGAGGGAGAGGGCACGAGGGGTGCTATCAGTGAGGGCTATAGCCTGCAGGTTCACTCGTGTCTTTAAATGTCTCTGAGTACAGCAGTATAAGCAGATTTGTTAAGTGTTTCGAAGCATATTAAAGTATACTCCCCAGTAGGAGCAACTTCATCAGTATATATAGGTTTTTTAAATTTGTCTATCCAGTTTGTCTATTCTTTTCCTCTTCAGACTTTACAGATGATTTGTATTGGTCAGATTAACTCATAATTTATTAGCATGGCATGGAATGAATTTTACATAATTTATTGCAAAACAGCATATTTCTTCCTTTACTACTGTGTTCATTTTTAAATAAAGGCTTAAGAATTATTGCACATTTATTTCAGATTCTTTGAATCAGTAATAATAATATCCCTACTTGAATCGTGAGGTCACATGCATAACCATCGTTGGACGCAATACATCCAAATCGGTTTCAGGTTACTTTTATAGATCAAAAGTTTATTGTCGAGAGATAGTCCACTGTTTGTGCCAAGTACCTAATAGAGAGTGATATTGAATATTCAGGTCGTCCCATTCTGCTTGGATATGATTTCTCCAAGCCAGTCTATCGCCAAGGTTTATCCCCGAGTATCTCACTGAGTAAGTAGCAAGGCAATATACGGGTAGTTCTCACGAAATCTCGAAATTCGATTCTGACGATAAAATTAAAAATAGTATGATGATTTAGATATTTTTTATATGGATTTTATAGTAGTCATAATATAAAATTTTGGTTAAGTAGTGGTCCCCAGAATAAGAGTTTTTTTTAAGAAGTATAAGGCTTCTTAAAAAAGATAAAGTGAGGGAATGATGATGATGATTTTTATAAGCAATGATGAACATTTTTAAATAAAAATGGTCAATTATTTTGTTAAATATTTTGTATTGAAATATGAAATATATTATTTAACATTATTAGGAACTATAGTCCAGAAAATCACAATTTCTTTGCAGTCTGAGGCTGATTTCAGGTCAGATTTCATTTTTTCCCTTCGCTTCCTATCATATTCCTTCTTTTTTAATTTAGCTTCATCTTTACTGATTTTCTTTTTTTTTTCCATTATTGTGCCCTAAAACAAAATGTTAGAGTAAAATTCAAGGGCTTGCTACATATATATGAGGGAATGGCGATGAGGGAATGACGAAACAAAACATAACCCTAAAAAACTAGTGACACGGCCATGCTTTAAACAAGGTTATTTGCGGAAGTAAACTGCTCCCAAAACCCTACCTCATCACGCAATTAATTATTGTTAAAGTACTTCCCTTCCTTTTTTTTAGGACGTGATGTAATGACGAACACAAATGTAATTTTAAGAAATTTTGTATTCTAACTTTTTTCAACAAAACCTCGAACGCGTACACAATGAATTCGCCATATTGGCAAAATGTCAGTGCTGCCAGCTATTAAAAACAAACAGTAGCGTTCACTTTTGATTGAAACAGCGTTCAAAAATTAACTGTTCGTAATGTCATGAGGGAATGATTTAATTTCATTGGACACGTAGTTTTAATTTTTTTTTCAATTAATTTTTATTTTTTTTATCCTAATAAAGAATACATTCATAATTTCATTGTTTTTAGAATAGGTTAATGAAATTTTCATCGGTTTTACTTTATCATTTTTTTAATAAAAAAATTAAAAGTAATTGTAAGTGGATGTTGGGACATAGTGAGGGAATGATTTTAACGGCATTACATACACTATGTTTTTTTTATTTACACATATGACTCAGAAATTTTAACTAAAACGCATACCGACGGTGATGTTTATTGCAGGGAAATTACACTTGCCGCTATATATTTACTATTTTTTTGTGAAAACCTGAAGGACAATAATTTCGAAATTTCGTGAGAACTACCCACAGGTACATTTGAAAAGCTAAAATTTTTGTTATTTTTATGGAAAATTAACAGCTTTCACAAGCAAATTGAAAACTTGAGAAGCTAATTACAGGTTCTAACCGTTAGTAATGACTATCATGGCCATGGCTCGTGCAGAACCATGTCTTGCTCACTAGAGCATGTTGTTTGTACAGCTGCGATGAACAAATTCAATTGAGATAGTTCCTAAAAAATGTTTAAGTAGTTTGTTATTATTGTTTATTTTTCCATTTTTGACAATTGTATGTGTGATTGATGCATCAAATAAAGGTTTTGTCTGTCTATCTATTAGCACATAATACAATCCGGGCTCATACTAGAGTGCCACTCAGAATTGGAAGTGATAGGTTTAAATAACCAACTCACGCTACAATGGATAAAGGGGCACAGTGGATCTCTAGGTAACGATGCAGCAGACCAGCTGGCTAGGAGAGGATCGGACCGCCCAGCGGTCGGTCCCGCTCCAATGCTTCCATTAGCATTTAACCAGCTAAGATCATGGTTACGTCACAGAACACTCGAACAACATGCCAATCAATGGGCAAATACCAGTACATGTAGACAATCAAGGGAAACTGTGCCACACCCGGACACGCGTCTAACAAAGCGTCTCCTATCACTAGATAGACATGCCCTACGAATAATTGTAGGAAACATTACTGGACATTGCTCGCTTAACAAACATTTGTATGTTCTAGGTATGACCGACAGCCCCCTATGCAGGGGATGCCTGTCGGCCGACGAAACAGCCCCCCACGTAATCCTGGAATGCGTAGGTGTAGCCGCTCAACGGACTGAAATCCTCAAGACACCGAGGTCACTCCGAGAAGCCTGTGGAGATACCAGGAGGATCCTGCGCTTCTGGTCGGAGTTAGGCTGGCTAGACTACTAGCTGGTACCCCTACGCACAATGGCCCGACATACACGGGCTAAGTGCGGAAAAAGGAGTCCATCACCATAACCATAACCATAACCATAGCACATAAGGATGACGTTGGGGCACAGACTCAGGGTAATAAAGAATCCCTACTTGTTGCTCACACTTGATCACTTGTTTTTCCATTTCCCTCATTTTATACAGTCACAATGGGACCGTGGCTATTATAAGGCCTTCATAAATCAGGAAGCATTAAAAGTACACTCTATTAGACGAAGTATTTATCAGAAAAGTAGATAAGCGTTGATTAGTAAACCATGCAGATAAGCAACTCACTGATTAACACTATTAATCCATTTAACCTCCAAGCATTTTATTGAACAATTGGTTATTGTTAAGCTCAGATCGCCCTGCAACATCTATTTTTTTTTTATCTCAGTATAGGATGTTCCTCCTACTCCTAATTCATTTCCAGCTGACCGCCTTCTTGATATCCTCACTCTTCTTTCTTTTCTTAACCTTTTAAATGTTGAATTAAAAATAATGCAAAGTTCTTTTCTCTTCATATTTCACTTTAAACTAAAATTGTAGACAGAAAAAGAAATACAAATATATGTATGACAATTTTGAACAGATTTGGGACTGCTTTGTGTTAGATACTAATAAAAAATAATTTTACTCCAAGACTTATGAAGACTTACAACAAGTACTACTTGTGTCCCAAAATCTAAAACAGTTCAACTTCAGCTGATTAATTTAATCTGAAAAATTTACAGTAAGTAACATATTCATTGAGATTTATAATTGGAAAGTTATATATAAGCAGTACTGACCGGTGCGGGAGCCTTCCCGGGAGACGCCGAGGTCCTCATCGAGCGTGGGCGGCGGCACCGAGGCGCCCTCCTGCGCCGCGCACCAGCCTGCAAACACAAAAGACCAGATCTAACCAACAACTCTAATAAAAAAAACGGAATAAAATCAATGACTTGACTAGTTCTAGTGGAGACTTGTGACCTAGCTTGATGAGATGATTTGAGGAACTACCTCTTTACAATGCAATAAGTTAGTAATTAATATCCTGTAAAAATATTTGTGTTTTACTATACAGTACAATAAGTTTTGCAATGTATAACATGACACAAAGCAGCTTCCGTTTTTGTAAATTATTATGACCAGGATCCAGTGCCACGGCAGCACCGGTCGAAGATTCTAGCGCTTCTTACACCGGTGCCCGGGGGCGTCGACCCCTTAACACAGTCCGACACTCTTAAATAAACCACTCTGCTTCCTTAAAATATAGTAACAATACAGGTTTCTCTAATGATCTCAACTCATTTGAAGGTTTTATCAATAAAAAGGTTATTATTCTCGACATATCTCTGGCTGCCTGCACTAGCTAAAATGAAACAGTTATCTACGAACCTGACAGCAACAAGAGGCCGAATCCCAGTAGTAGAAAGTACTTCATTCTTTGAACTCCCTTGCGGGCGGAAACGGTTTATTCAACAATACTGAAATATTAACGTTACAATGCACCGGTAAATAACTAAACGGCGACGCGTTCGTCAACTCTTTGACTTCTTTTTGAAACTGACTTACAGAAGAAAAGAATAGGTGCAGATTAACGACTCATCTCCTATTAGTTTAACATGATTCCAGTTTCTTTTTTGATTGGACAATGAAACATTTTACGTTATGCACCCAATTACAGTCGACCACGCCGTTCAATCCGCAAATGACAGCTTTATCACTACGTTTTGTGTCGCTATCCTATTGGTCAATGAAATACTTTGACAGATTTTATGAAGATGTTTTATCCGATGGTTTTATCGGGTGAAATTATAAAATCTGTTGTAGTTACAAATTAAACATTATTTAGAACGTGCATGTTAATCTCTCAATCTTATTGCTAAACAATTAGTTAATGTAAAATTTACTGCCACAACTTACTGCAGTAACTCGGAGCTAGCTTCTCAAACTTAATACTACTGACATTAATTAATACTGTCAAATTGACAACTGACACTGACAATCAAAATGACAAGTCAATTTCATGGGACGTATGGGAACCCATTTCAAATTTCAAGGATTAGTTAAAATAACAATTTTATTGTTACTATATTTGAATAGTTCATGGTTATTCTGAGCGTTCGGTACATCTGTGGAAATTTGCCGAACTTCACGAGTGAAGGGTAGCATGGTGTCGGAGGTGGGTCCCCGCTCGCCGACGTCGAAGCGGCGGGTGGTGTACCGGCGCAGCGCGTGGGCCGTGCATGAGTGGGAGGTGTGGAGCGGCTCACTGGTGTGCCGCTGCGCCGCGCTGCGTATGAGCGGCTCGCTGCTGCTGTGGGTCGGCGGCGAGAGCCCGGCGCTGGGCGAGCTGGCGCTGGGGATGCCCGACGCGGGCCCCTCGGGTGCAGCGTTGAGCACGGCGCTGTCGGGCGCAGGTGCGGACGAGCTCGGCGGCGCGGGTGCGCTGGCGCGGCGGCTGGCGGCGGCGCTGCACCGGCCCGTGTGGGTGGCGGCTGCGCTGCCGCTCGACCGCTTCTCGGCGCCGCTGGTGGCGCGCGGGGTCGTCGCTGAGATCAAAAGTCGCCCCGATTTCTTCGTCGCGCCGTGACGCGTGGCGAGCCGCCTAGCCGGCAGGCTTCATTATCTTCAAGAGTGATGTTTTATTCATCATGTTGTCTACTAAAATAATGAGGGTAACAGTTGCTGCAGTTGTTGATAACAATTATTTCCGACACTGCTGAGTACTGATTGGATAGTATTACCAATGGGGCTCAGTAAAAAAACTTTTATTAAACATGTCAATCTGATGGATTGTGTGTAATTTTAGGCCTAATGTGTGGGTTTTTTATTTTTGACACAATTTTAAAATTAAAAAGATATCTGAGCTTTATTTAAAAGTACTAGGGCGAAGCAGATTTTTAAATTATACTTACAACGCCATGTCAAATGTTTTGCTGTGCTTTCAATCTGTTTAAAATGTATGTCTGCGTCAAATAAATTATTTCTATTCTATTCAATATGAACTGTTGTTATATGATATGTGTGATGTGTATAAATATTAATAAAGTCTAATTTTGTATGAAAATAATGTGTCATTTAAAGAGATTTGTTTATGAGAAACACCTCAACCCGTTTCTGAGACAGCTTCACGGTGTGGCCTGTTGTATTATACTTAGGGCAAATGTGTATCTTTGTCAAAAGACTACCCAATTTATTTTTAGAACTTAAGTGTCATTTTTGAACCAGACAGACCATCTGTAATGGTGCCTAATTTGAATGGTACAAAGTCAGATTGCAGATACAATACATAGACAATGCATACTAGGGGGTGAAACTAAACTAAACGAAACTAAATACTAATATTTAAAACAGGGCGACGAGTGTAAGTTAGCCGTATCTAAGCTCCCCCTGGTGGCCAGTATTGCAAGAAATAGTGTAATTTATACCATCATTAAAACTTAAAAACAGCATAGATACACACTTAGTAAAAATAATGCAATTGGCTGGAGTGGACCGCGGGCGTTCGGCGCGGTCGTGATCGGAGCGGTCAGTATCGCCATCTGCGAACTTGCCTGCAAACTTGTTCTTAGTGCAGGAAATTCATTCCAAACGTTTCTGCTGTTGCTGAACAACTTTCGCGTCTTCTAGAGAAAAATCAAATGTGGATCTGAAGTTCAGACCAAGACCAGGCCTTTCAGGAGCTTAAGATGTTGTTGACTTCAGCACTTATTCTTGTGCAGGCTGGTTATAGCAAGGCGTTTGTTGTGAGAACCGACGCCAGCAATTACGCTCTAGGAGCGGTTTATTAGTTTATTACTGTATTTTTATGATCTCATTGTACAACATAAAGCAATAAATCAATATGACTATGACTATTACAAAGTCACCATGCCAAGGATGAACGGGCGATAGAGTACGCTAGTCGTTTTAAAAAATTGCACAATTTCACTCTCTGATGTCGTACGGTACGCTCCTATGGGGAAACTCCACGGATGCCAACAGAATAATGCTTATGCAAAAGCGTGCCTTACGCACTTTAGCCGGGGTGAAACCTAGGCATTCTTGCAGGGGTCTTTTTGTTGCGCACCGCATATTGACGCACTACTCGGTTTATGTATTTCAAATAGTAATGTTCGTAAGGAATAATATTTCATCCTTCGCACGGGTGAATATTCCTGGCAAGGAGCTCCGCCACACCGGGCGTTTGAGGACAGTTCCCCGTCGCATGGCACTTGCGGGTAAGAACCCGCGTGTCATCGGTCCCACATACTATGAGCGTCTGCCCGCCAAACTTAAAAATGTACCATCTGACGAAGCATTTAAACATCAGCTGAGAAACCCTTTATTGGATAATCCATTATACTCCGTTGACGAATATATGGAACTTAAATTATAAAATTATTATTGTTTGTTTGACCTTTATTACTTTTTGTATAGACGTCGGAAACTGACCATTTATTAGTTATTAGTTGTTTATTAATGTTGCCTTTGATTATTTATGTGTTTTTTTGTATTATTATTTTATTATTTGTATTAATGTTGACAATATCAATGTAATTTCATATTTTTTGACATGCAATGCAATCTATATTGTAACATTACATTGATGAATAAATAAACTAAACTAAACTACAATCAGTACCCGCATTGCCCAAAGGCCCTACTCGCTTTAGGCACCCCCCACGGGCAAAACGGGTTTTCAAAAGAGTTTAGATTTTAATTGTTTTTTTATAGAAAAATTACGTATTTTTTAATTTTGTTGATTTGTGCGTAAGCTTAGAAGATTATAATAGCACATAAATACTAATAAAGAAAATAAAACAAAAATAAACTATTTTTAGGGTTCCGTACCTCAAAAGGAAAAAACGGAACCCTTATAGGATCACTTTGTTGTCCGTCTGTCTGTCTGTCAAGACCCTTTATCACGGGAACGCGAGGAGGTATCGAGTTGAAATTAAAACCATATACTCCGGTCTACAGCCCCGTGAAACTGTGAAAAAATCAAGCTCCTAAGTTAACGTAAAAAAAAGATACGGCCGTTTATGCCGCAAAAAACGTGTATTTCGACACTGTCGAGGGAATCAAAATGTATAGGGTATTTCCCGATGACCTAGAACTATGAAATTTCGCAAGTAGCACCTTCTTATACTACAAGTATAGGAAAAAGTCTGAAATTTGTAAATTTTAATTAAATAACCAAAAAATCAGGGCCTTTATGCAGGAAACGACGTGTGATCAATGAAGTGTTAGCTACTCGCTAGCAGATGGCGTTAGTAATCGTAAATAGAACTTTGAAATTTGGTAAGTAATACCGTCATGAACTACAAGTATAGGAAAATATCTGAAAATTGTAAATTTTTAATTAAATCACAAAGAAAGGGTCTTTATGCAAGGAACGGTGAAATAAATTTGGTGTAATAAATGAAGTGTTAGCTACTCGCTAGCAGATGGCGATAGTAATCGTAAATGATGGTAATTTTGGTTTGTTAAATCAGTCTCCCGAACTCATTATTTCTTTGTATTAAATTTTCCGTTCGCATTTTTCCCCGAACGCGATATTACCTAATTTTATTTTTCACCATTCGATTTTATTAAAGTCGCTTTTTTTGTTGTTCGACTTTTTTCCTAGTCGGTTTTTTTCCCGTTCGATTTCTATCTCAGTCGCACTTTTCCCAAAAGTATTTACATCGTAATTCGTAGTTAGGTTTAGGTTATGTTAGTTTTGCATCAGGCCCGGAGGGCCAAACCACCCAGAAACAGGAGCTCCGCGGTAGCGGAGCTCCGTCGACTCTGTATCTTCGACAAATTGGAACGGGAAAAACACGACCGTGAAAATATGGTGGTAAGAAAAGAAGCGACTGGATAAAACTCGCAAGGGTAAAAACACGAATGTAAAAATAAACCGCCGGAAAAAAAGTGACTGTTAATTATCACTTTCGGGGAAAAACGCGAAAAGAAAATTAGCTTCAAAGAAAAAATGCGTTTGGGAAAGTCATCTAACAAATCCTAATACTAATATAATAATAATGGGTCAATCAACTTTTCTTTGTAGCTCGTTGCCTTGGTGACGTCTTCTGGGGCACTCTTTAAAACTATGATTTCAAAGGATATAAGTAAGTCCACTAAAAGACTGTTTTATTGGCAATTACACACCCATTCTTTTATGGCCTTTCTCCTGAGTGTGCTGGAACTATATATTATAACATTATTTCTAAGAAACTCTATCACTGTTGTCTCCTGGTTTACGGGACAGAATAACAACAATACAAAGTTGATCCACCCTAATAACTGTAACTATAACTAAGAAATAAACGTTAACGCAGTTCTAGATTCAATTACTTTGTTTGTATGATTAAACACCTAAAATTACAAATTACGGCATATCCAATAGCAATAATAGCAATCGTTTTCATTTTGAAAATCGAAAGCTTGTCTGAATACAAAATGAGCACACTTGTTCCGCTTTAAAGTGGATTGCGACTGCGTGTGCGTGAGGCGATAGACCAGCTGAACTATTATATATGTACCTGCGGACTTGTGCGGAACCCTCGGTGCGCGAGTCCGACTCGCACTTGACCGGTTTTTATTTTTTAACCACCAGCCTTATCGTACCCGCTTTGAGCGTACTTCCCCTAAGTCCGGCATTTGTATTTCTCTTTCATTTTGCAATCAAGATTAAATAAATAAGTAATATTTCCCGAGTCATGTAAGAGGCAACTTTTTTGCCCTTGTTAAACCCTGGAAAGAGTTGTTCAGGGGGGTTACTATGACATACTAAAAAAGTTCAGTTAAAGGTTGAGAGAAAGTGACAGAGTCACTGTCTCTCAAGACATACATGCTGTCATACACACTGTATGACTAGTGATGGGCGGCTTGTAAGTGAAACTTTCACTTAAATTTCTGCAATATTCTGAAACTTTCATAGCTGAAACTTTCACCTAAAATTTCATGTAGGTATTATTCTGAAAGTTACCAAAGTCAAATCATTTCCATCTAATTATGTAACTATCAGAAGTTGTAACTTTCGCAGTTAAGGAAAGGTTTTTAATGTTTCAGAAATCGCCCATCACTATGTATGACACCTATAGCAGTTATACAGTTCTGTCCCTTTCTCTCAACCGAAAAAACCAAACGGAACTGCTTTAGTATGTCATGATGGTAACCCCCTGATCCCTCTAGTTAAAGACCAATATAACTAGCTGTGCCTTCGTTCTCTCCAAGTTGTTAATAGTAGATTATACACCGAGGGGATAAAGCACAGTTTTATGTCACGGGCGCGATATTGAATCCTGAACGTAACGAAGGACTCCAGATTTAACTCCCGAAGCGAGGGAATTAAGAAGAGTCCTGAGCGCAGTGAGGGGTTCAAGCGCGCCCAAGACGAAAACAGCTTTATCCCCGAGGAGTGTACTCTACTTTTCTCACCTTTTGCGAGACAATAAAAAAGCGAGTCTACTAAAAACAGCGTTTTATTATAGTAAATTAAAATTAAAAGTGAAAATTGATATTTGAGACATTAGTCCAGTTGTGGAAAGACAAAGTTATATTTTTATTTGGTACGTTTATCCAAGTTGAGGTAGAGTTTATCTGAGTATTGTTCACAGCTTCAGAAACTTGCGTCTGAGGGTCGTTTTGTACTGTAAAGGTTGGAGGAGATGGTCCTTGAGGCAGTGGGCTTGATGTGATGTGTTTTGAGGTGGATGGCTGTGGTGGCAAAGGTGTCCAAGGATCATCATTATTAGACGAAGTTTTTAGATTTTTGTTTTCACCAATACGACAGCTTATTCTATTCTTGTTCTGTATAGAATTTTCAATACTCAATACTCAATACTCAAACGTTTATTGCATTCCACAATGTGTTGGCAGTTGACAGGCTAACTTAAGCTATTACAGTAATAAATATAATTATTATAACTTAATTATGGACCCTGTTGGGCACAGCAATTTCTATGTAGCCCTCCGCTACTGCATCGGATTTCCAGCCACCGTGTCGTTTTATCTGGGCCATGTCTGCACCTGAATCTGCCAACAGACTTGCCGATGTTCTACGAAAAGAATGGCCCGTGTAAAGCCCGGGATTTTGCAATTTCAAGTATTTTGCAATTTCTTTTGGCATGGCGTTAATTTTATTTTTGCCAATAACTTGTCTGGTGCATTTGCCATTGCTGTAACCTACAAAAAATCTGTTGGTGTTTATGTTAGAGGGGCGTAGATCTTGGTACTTTTTGACAATTCTTGCATAATTATACTCTTCACGAACTATGAATGACCGTTCTCTATTTGTTTTGGTATCAGGCAAGTTTACCAGCAACAACTCTGAATGCTTTTCGATAGCATTGACTTTTATGTTTACGAGTTCATTTCCCCGACAAGCGCCATTCACTCCAAAAATCAACGTCACCTTTAACAAAAAATAGGAATGTAAATTAACAAAAAATCTTGAGGCAAAATAATTGGGTAGTCTTAAAATGTATTTTTTTAATTTATGGCATAAAATAAGCCTTTTATTTATTACTAGCTAGTATAAGCTAGTATAAGCTATCTCCATTTTAAATTTCATCCAAATCCATCCAGCCGTTTTTGCGGGAAGAGGTAACAAACATACACACTCACCTCACACACAAAACTTTCGCATTTATAATATTAGTGTGATACATAGCACTTAATTGACGCAATTGTAGGTACTAGAAATTCAATCAATAAGTAGGTGGTATTCATTCATACTCACTTTTATGGCAAGATAGCTGTGGTCGGGACCTTCATTTAGAAAAGTTTCCACATTTTGAGTTGTAAATACTTTTGACTTCTTTGATTGATGACCATCCGATTTCCTTTTTAAAAATGCCAATAACTTGGTATATGTATTAATCTGGATGTCGTGTTTAATGCTTATTGTCGACCTGAGCATAGAATAGATGCACCACAGGCTGCTTGACTTCTTTGTGGATGATAAGTGCTGGAAATAGACCAGAAGCACTGATTCAGACACTGACTTTGCACCTTTTCCAGTTTTCCATATGTCGAAATCGTTGTAGGCTTTCAGGTATTTTTCCTTTGACTTCTCTGGGAGTAGATTATGAACAATGCCTAAGGCATCCAATTTAATGGACTCCGGAGTTAAATCAAATCAAATCAAATCAAATCATTTATTCTGTAAGTAGGCCCTGTAGGCACTTTTACAAGTCTGAATCTACCATCTACCAGCGCTTCAAGAGACCATTGTTGAGAAGAAGCGCCGCAAGAAACTCAACAGTAAGCCATTTTTTTAAATAAATAACTTATTACAATACTAAACTTAAGCTATCTAATTTAAATGTCACAGGGATGTACAGGTCCCAGTAGTAATAATAATTAAATTAATAAAAATGTCAGGTTAAAATAATAATACAATTCCGGAGATGTAAAGTCTCCAAATGTCAAATTAAAATTAAAATTAAATATAGGTAAATAGGTTATTAAACAAAAAAAAACAAGGGAGATGTAGAAAGTCTCCACGGTCAATTTTGGAGATGTAAAGAGTCTCCAGATGTCAAATTAAAATAATAAGCATACAAGGAGATGTATATAGTCTCCACGGTCATTAATAATTGTAATACAAATAATTCAGTCCCAAGCATTGTCATCATTCATATAATCTTTAATACTATAATTAGTTAGTTGACGTTTTACGTAACTCTTAAATTTATTTACTGATAAATGAGTAACACTACTTGGGAGCTTATTATAGAACCTTATACAATTACCCATGAAAGAGTTTTTTATTTTGTGAAGCCGTGTAAAGGGCACTGCGAGCTTATGTTTATTTCTGGTATTAACATTATGTATGTCACAGTTCTTTCTAAAACTGCCGATGTGTTTATGAACATGCATAATATTTTCATAAATATATTGACTGTATACGGTTAATATATTCGTTTCTTTGAACTTATCTCTAAGCGAGTCTCTATGACCCATCTTGTAAACAGCACGAATAGCCCTCTTCTGTAGAACAAAGATGCTGTTTACGTCAGCACCACTACCCCATAGTAAAATACCATATGACATAATACTATGGAAGTAACTAAAATAAACTAATCGAGCGGTTTTCAAGTCTATTATATTCCGAATTTTATTAACTGCAAAAACTGCAGAACTTAGTCTATTCGCTAATTTAGCCAGATGAGGACCCCATTGGAGTTTGGAGTCTAACGTTATTCCAAGAAATACTGTATCATTAACTAGGTCTACTCTATCATTTTTTATAGTTACAGTAGTTTGTCTATTTTTCACATTTGTAGTCATAAATTTAATACATTTAGTATTTTTCTCATTCGGTAATAAATTATTAACACTGAACCAATCTACTACTTTTGATATAGCATTGTTTACATCGATATTAAACTCCTGTTGTCGTTTGACTTTAAATACGAGTGAGGTATCATCAGCAAACAATACTATATCATGTTTGTCCTTTATAAGGTATGGTAAATCATTTATGTAAATGAGGAATAAAAAAGGACCCAAAATTGAGCCCTGTGGTACGCCCATTTTGACCAAAGACCCAGGTGATCGTTTTCCATTCACGTCTACCCTTTGTATTCTCCCGTATAAGTACGTTTTTATTAAGTTTAGCGCAGTACTTCTAACTCCATAATGGTGTAGCTTCCTGACCAATGTCTCATGGTTAACGCAATCGAAGGCCTTGGACAAATCACAGAAAATACCTAAGGCATCATGTGACCCCTCCCAGGCTTCAAAAATATGTTTAATTAACTCAACACTAGCTTCGGTTGTCGAGCGACCCCGAGTAAAACCAAATTGTTTGCTGTGTAATAAATTATTATATTGAAAATGTTCCATTAATTGTGATAAAATTAATTTCTTAAAGATTTTACTGAAAGTATGGAGATCGGTCTAAAGTTAGTGGGGTCAGAAGTACTACCCGTTTTGAATAATGGAATTATCTTGCTATGTTTCATAAGATCAGGAAACTCGCCACAGTCAACACAGTGATTAAATATGACCATTAAGTCAGATGCTATGACTTCCATTAAGGATTTAAGGACGTGAACCGACACCCCCCAAAGGTCATTAGTTTTCTTTATATTAATTGACTTGAATGCCTTAATTACATCCAAGGCAGTAACGTGCTTGAATTCAAAGTGTATACTGCATTCAGACACGTTATCTTCTAATAATAAAATGGCAGACGCCGACGAAGAGTTCAGACACTTAGTCGTTGACACTGGTATGTTGGTAAAATAATTTTCAAATTGAATTGCGACATCTAAATTCGACTCTAGGATTTTACCATCTACTTTTAAACGAAAGTCATTAATTTCCTTTTTCCGGCGACCTGTTTCTTCATTAATTATTTTCCAAGTCGTTTTAATGACATCAGAGCTATTCAAGATTTTATGACTTAAAAAGTTTCGCTTAGCTATACGGCAGTCTATCTTGAAATTCTTAGAATACTCTTTGACATGTTCCTTAAACTCTTCACTAGCGTTAAACCGTCGTTCCTCATATAGTTAGTCAAGTCCGCAGTAGCCCAGTCACTGAAAACCTTTGCGCCACCGACCATGACCGATTTGGATGTAAATATCATGTCAAATTGTTTCATGAATGTGTGAAAGAATGAGTTGTACATGTCATTAGGGCCCTTATAAGTTGTTAAAAAGGGCAGATTATACGCTAAATTATGTCGCATTCTTTCCACACTGCAGTAAGCGGCACAAAAGTTATTTCCTTCTTCGCAATATCATGCGATACAGACTCGAATTTAATTAATTGACCTAGATGATCCGATTCCAGGTTACTAATCAAAATCTTACTGATTGGAATTATATCAGTAAAAATCACTTTCGTCACTCGGCATTTTAACAGATGTTTTCTTCAATTTTGATATATTTATTTAAAACTTTGCAGTTATCACCAATGTATTTTATTGCAGCGTCTTACAATACTCGCGGCTTTTGTTTAATTTCAAATGTGTTCCATTCAGCTTGCCGTGGCCAGCTCGATTTTAGAAAATGTTCGATTTTCAAATTAGGTTCGACGCGGCGGTGGCGGCGGCGCCGCGCCCGGCCTTCAAGTATTAGTTGATCTTTTATTACGAAATTAGACTTTAAGGCCATTGTAATAAGAACTATGAAAATTGAAAATATTACAACCCAGCGGGGTATAATGAGATTCAGTACACCCCGCCTAAAGCCAAGGGCTTTAATGACTTGGTTTGCGTAAGGTTTGCATGATAATATGTAATTTGGCATTGTCGAGCACGTGCAATGGTGTGAAAAATATTTAATTCAAAACTGGCTGTAATTGTTGATGAAAACGAAAAGTATTTTGGCTTCATCTTACCTAATAGTTTTCGTAAGCGTAAAGGCACTACTGATAGTCATATAAAAAAAATCGGCTTGGCATTTTATGCACCTACCTACGTAACCTACTGATAAAGGTACCTACGTTTGGATATTTCAAGACATGCATGAGTTTTTCATTGGTGTTGATATTTCAAAGTTATTTATTTATTTATTAATTCATTAAATACTTAAATATTTATTACAGATAACACACAGTACATACAAATACCTACAGAAAATACTGAGTAGAAATGTTGACTAGATTTAATTCACATCATGGGCTAGTTGAAATGAGAAGTAAATAGGGCAGCTCCGTCATCGAAGCCAAGCAGTGCCATTTGTGGCGAGTTAGGGCAGTCAAAACACGCATGTAACTACCATTATTCTATATATTGTAAGTTCTAGTTAACACCTAATTTTGCAACCCAGAAAACCCTGCTGCTAGATGCTCGAAAAACCTAGGTGCTCAAAAAACTGCAAAAGTAGGGTGGGCTGAATTTATTCTGTTTTTTTCTTGATATGTTAATTTTTATATTTGTTTTCGTCGAATAAATATGTTTAATTCTATTTTCTAGGTCTAATTGGCCTATATGACAAATGAGAACAAGCGATATGTCACCGGATAGATAAATCAAGTTGTAAAAGTACCTAACTACCTATTAACATTATCGCCTAACGTTATCGCCGGCGGTGTTTCGAAGTAATTAATAATAATAATGTTGGTGAGTGGCGACACCACGGACCTGAATGCTCCCGAGGGTAGGTCCTGTTCCTCACCTCACGCTTGCCTTCACCGGCCGGCTGGAGTGTATAATGACGAGGAACAGACCCTCACCTCTGGCTTGCCTTTATTGGCCGGTCAGAGTGGAGTCGCAAGAGCTATATGCTCGAAGGGTGGATGTGTTGCATAAGTGGTGAGTGGGCACCTTATGGTCGTTTAAAGTCCAGAAGCACCTCTCCACCCTTAGCCCTTCTGGAACTGTTACCTCCCTGCTGCTATATATATGCGGCTATTTCGGGAGGCCCATTCTTGAGTTGGCGAGTCACCGCCTGCCATTTCAACCAAAGTAATTAGCATTGGCCAGGCAGGCGCCGTAGTTTCATCAATAGCCTAGTTCACCAATCCATATCTGTTCATTCATAGAGCCTATTGTTAATACTTCCATCCTTCTTAAATAGTCCTACACTAACCGTTGGTTGTCCGTGGGAGCATACTTTTATAGTTTGAACTCAGGGACAATCGCCGGTTGGTGTCCCATCACTTTACTAAATTAAACTTGTCTAAAGGGCCTCTGCGTGTTGGCTTCGGCTCCATGTACGCCTTCCAAAGGTCCGGGACTCCCATAGTCCCGTGAATGGTAAAGACATACAAATAATAATAATAATATCAGGGTACAATCTCACACAAATTGACCTAGCCCCAAACTAAGCTCTAGGCTTGTACTATGGGTACTAGGCAATGATAAACTTACATAATATAATAAATATATACTTAAATACATAGAAAACACCCAAGACTCAGGAACAAATAATCATGCTCATCACACAAATATTTGCCCGTAGCGGGGATCGAACCCGGGACCGCTAGCTTCGTAGGCAGGGACACTACCGACTAGGCTACCGCGTCGTCTCGTATGCTAGGGTCGTCTAATAATATGTAGGCGTCTCTGTTCCAGATGTTTTAAATATATCTCGCAGTTATTTGAGGTTCCCTGCTACACAAAATCGTAAAAACCAACAAATAAACGTACACATTTAAAAAAAACATAGATAAACATAATTTAAACTATAAAATAATACTATTTACACGGTCAAGCAAAAACAGTTCTAAGACCGGGTGTGCAAGTTTCAAGTTACCTAAAGCATTTATTGGTAGGTACCTCAAAAGAAATTACATTTCACTTAATGAAATTTACCGGCATGCCTTAAGATTACGTCTATGAAATTTGTGAAATTTGATGTGTGATAAGTGATAACTGATAATAATCAAATAAGAGCGTCACTATACGACCTTTGCCCGACAGCAATATTGGGTGATTTGATTAAAATAACAGATGAGAATGGAAAAATCTACCACCTACCTACTCGCAGTAGACCTTGGTCGTCAAGAAAAGGGCTGAGTTTTAGAAGTACTTAGGTAGGTAATTTGTTTGGAAAAGTTTTATTATTTTCAAGAGCGTTTATTTCCTGGTTAAAGTACCTACCTTATACTACTACGGGGTGCGTAGTTTCCGTCGTGGCGGTAGTTTGTGCATGAAGAGATATCTACCGTTTCAGTTTCTTGTGATTCCATATTTTCAATGTGCTTGATTTTATATTCATTTATCTACAGGCAAAGTACCTATTGCATGACAGGCGCGGACATCCACTGCGGGCCATGGAACCATAGAGTGTTATTTTTTAATTCTGTAGGTGTGAGAGGGCGCGAGACGATTTCGGCGGGATTTTCTACACCGCGGACGAGAAACCAGTGAGGCGCGGGCAAGTATTATATTTGAGCGATGCGGTTGGCTATACGAACGTATATGCGCGGCTGAATGTATGTTACTGTAGAATCAGAGAACGCATATATATTTTATTTACGTTGCAACGTTTAGCGCAAGGACAGCGCGAACCGAATCAATTAATTTTGCGAGCAAAACAGCAGCGCAGATTTATAAGCGGGCGAGAGGTTGGATTTGGAGGTAGGTACCTACCTAAGTAAATAGGTAATTTTAAAGAATGAGCGGTCGCGTTTTCATCTTTGTCGGTTTCATAAATGGCAGCACCAGAACGCTTGGCCGGCATCTGCGTATCAAATGTTATGCTGTACGTAGAGATGTTATTTCCATATGACGTTGTATTTTAACTTCTGACAAGTACGGAAGTTCTTTATAAAATTGTTACAATTTAAAAAGAACGCAATCAGACACCGCACCATCCCAATCGAGTTTTAACTTCTGCATTTCTGGATCAGCAGCTTCATGTACGAGTAGGCAAGCAACGACTGGACTGAGAAGACCTAACGGGTCGAATAACCGAGCGGTAACTGAAAGGATCGAGCGTTTTGTACAACATACATACCTAAGTACATACCTTCACGCGTGTACCTAATCCCAGAGAGTGGGGTAGGCAGAGCTACAGAATTACAACTTCAAAAAGTTGTTGACAATTCAGTAACCACAATTTGCACAAATAGGCTAAGATGTTTACCAGCGTATTATTGACAGGTTGCAAGCCCATCGCCTAACAGTACTACAAGCCTATATTCCCTTAGTCGCCTCTTACGACATCCACGGGAAGACATGGAGTGGCACTACTCTAACCCGGCAACCACACGGGCACAAGTTTAATACTTACATGTAAAATCGATATTTAGTTAGGCATAGGTACCTATTAAAGTGAAAATTATCATCAGTTGGTTGTCATTGCATTATTCCTACGATTTTAGTAGATATCTATCTGCATTGGGGTCGTCATCAAATATAACAGCGTTAGGACTCAATGAGCGGATGGAATGCGTGACATGAGGTGAGTATTATTCGAGTTCCATTTGACTAAATTAAAACCTCCAGACTCGAGCATAGCAATCGTTTCTTTATCTGTCGGTATTTTCAGCGGTCTCTTCGCCATCTATAGAGCTAACATAATCATCGACGCACCTATATCTACATAGGCCCCGTTCCCACTATGCCGGACCGGCGAATTTGCCGGAAACCTCCACCCGGGACTGGGTGAACACATTACACCGGATCCGGCGAGAAAGCCGGAGACTTGGGTACTTAACCTCAGTCAAATTCAGACCACTGTGCACGATGGACGATGAAACTTTGGTGTTGTGGTGGTATATTAAAAAGCAAAATAGAAAAAAAAGAAGACACTGGGTACAGGGTCTTTATAATCGTCCTCAGTTTTATCCCACAAAACAGGTCTCTCTTGGACAAGCGTAATTAAAGTTTCTGTATTTATTTCCATGCTGCACGTCTACACCATTCAGAATGCGATCGAAAACAACACGCGGGGAGCGGGTGGGGCGAGCAGGGGGCAGGGATACCGGAGCAAGCTCGTTCACATTTCTCCGGCCCGGGAGTTTTGCCGGCAGTCCGCAGTGACAAATGCTCCGGCAAAAATACCGAGCTCGGCATTTTTGCCGGATCCGGCATAATGTGAACAGCTTCATATAAATTGTACAGCCACTAGCCTTTCCGGCAGTTTTACCGGCCCGGCAAATTCGCCGGTCCGGCATAGTGGGAACGGGGCCATATGGTTTTCGCCTTCATAAGCGGCGCGGGTAGATACCTATAGATAGGTAAGTCGCGACTGTCGGCGGCGAGTTGACGCACAACACGCATAGCGAGATAGGGCGGGCTAAATACGCCAAAACATACTCTATTGAATTGATTTATATTACTCGGCGCATCAGAACCGAATCTAAAATATCTAGGTAAATAAAATCCGTTGAATTGAATGGTGATCTGGACCAAGCCTTACTTGAAAATATTTTTATCGATGTCAGTATTTATCTATAGGTAATTCTATTGAAAACATGCGGAGATTGGGAAGTGGCAATTCAAAGATGTTACTTTGAAAAATCGGACCTACGTAGGTACCTACAGTATCTAAGTGATGAAGTGACTTGCCAGAGATATTCTTTCTTCTCGCGTTAAGACGACGCGAGGTGACGCGAGTTTTTGATGATTCTGCAATGACTAGGGACGATAAACAGCTAGATGCGGCATAGGTAAGTAGGTATGTACAGTACAGCAGTGGAAACTGGATAAGTGGAACCTGGGTTACTGGAAAACCTCTTTAAGTGGACCGAAGTTCTCGGTTCCAGTCCCTTGGCAACGAATTACCTCTATAAGTGGAATTTTGGGACCTCTATAAGCGGAATCCATTTTTTCAAAAAAAATATTATTTTTACCTCTGTAACTGGAAGCAGCCGTCTCCGAAACCTCTATGAGTGGAAAAGCTAGCTCGATATTGAAAGAAATGTGATAAAATGTGACTCAGGTCAACAAACCAAAATGACCAGGACAGATACATATTATTTTTGTATACGAGTACTGTAGATTATTTACAGTATTGCTTTTTACCCGACTGCGTCAGAAGGAGGGTTATTTTAAAGTCAGGATTACTAACCTATTTTTTTTTCTATCTTTCTACATACATACATATTTAATAAAAGATGATTATTTAAGTCTTGATCTTTTATTTGACCATATACGTGACCTCTATAAGCGACGTTACTACCAGCCACAACCTGTGTTAGCGAGAGCCTCTGTAAGTGAGAAAACGTTTTATTTGAACCTGGTTAAGTGGAAAACTGGTTAAATGGAAAACCTGGATAAGCGGAACTAAACAGCCGGTCCCTCGCGACTCCACTTCTCCAGTTTCCACTGTGTAATGAAACTGCGAGTCTTGAAAATTATTCGGAACTTCAGAGAGATAGCCTTGATATATTATATAAGTCTGAATCTGAATAGGTACCTAGTTGATGCGTTATAATCAACACGTAGGTAAATCAGATAAGTCGAGCTATTGAGTATCTATATACCTACGAGTGTCCTAAGTCGGATGGCGGAAATTTAAGTGAGTACCTAGGTAAGTAGATTGAAATATATTTTCACATGCTTCGTCGTCGGGACTGAAGTGTGTTTTATCGGGGACATTTTCTATTTCCCAAAAGCGTTGCGTTAATTTAAAGAGTAAGACAGCTTCCGTTTGACTGAAGAAAGACTTATCAGAGTTTTGCGAAGTAAGTAGGTAGAAGTTGCGGACACCTAGGTAAATGGACCGATTTCATCTCACATGAGACACATTGGGCTTTGCCCATGACGATAAATCCGGCTCGAAGGACCACACTTAGAGGGGTTTGGACATAGGTAGGTACCTCTTGAAGGCAATTGGCCTTCTCCATTTTGAGTTTCAAACAGCACTTGAATTACACACCTTTACTCTCGTATGTAGGTAATTAATTATGATTTTGCTTAGGTAGGTACGTATTTTAGGTAATTTTCGTTCGCGCGGGCGTGGGTTGTTTTTGAACTTCTTTTGACTAGGTACCTACTGAAAAGAGGTAGCGGGGAAGGGGAAGTTAGTACCTACTAGTGTTGCCATGTGTAATAGATGCGTTTGAGGTGCGGTGAAAATACAGAATGTGAATAGATAAAGCCTTATTTTTTTATATATAAGATTTAATAATTAGTACCTACCTAGTTATTTTATTGTGGCGCAGCCAGGAGCGATGGTCGAATGCTTAAAATAATACTCTTAAATAGTACCTACTTAGATACCTACTTAATATACCTACCTACCTAGGTAATATCTAAATCAACAGCAACGTCAATTTTTTTTATAAAAAATTGGGAAATGTTATCTACATTTTACCAAAAAAATTTTAGGCAAACGGAATAGAGTCATAGTACCTAAATATCTACACCGCAGTGCTCGCTACCAGCAAATATCTATGTTGGATATTTTTTTAAAGATTATACCTATTTCCTAGTAGTACTAGTAGGTACTAAGGTATATCTATTGTATAGGTACGATGTTTGCTTACATTGTTTGAATAAAGTTTGTCTATTTGGTAGATACTTTAGGTGTAGGTACCTAAGTATGACTTTGAAAACAGATAGGTAACTGCAGATGATAAAAAAAGTCTTCCTTCCTAAATATCTCCATTTTTCCGCAGTAGGTATAGTAGGTATCAAAGTAGGCGAGGTTACCTAGGTACAGTTATATATACCTATACAGATATAGGTACGTTAAATAAATATAAATAGGTACCTACCTAGTTAATAACAACAACACTAAATGCACACATGCATTAAATTGGATCCTTTAAAAAAGGATCTCGATATAACGAATAAAAATGAAAAAGCAAGTTTTTTTCTGTGTAGGAACCTAGGTATTTATACCTACATACATTGTTCATTCCAGTTGAATCTATCCAAGGCGTTTGACGTGTTGATCATATTTTTTTACTTTCGGTGGGAAAGTTACTAAGCTAGGTAGGTACCTACTAGGACTACTAGGGTATAAAAAACGGTGCACTTGATCTTATTACCTAGGTAGGTACCCTTGCTGACAGAATTCAGCGATGGCATAAATGAAATCCAATCTCCTATCCGCTATGGGAATAAGGCTTTAGATTTAGTATACAGGGTTATTGGTAAGTCGACCTATTCTCATTAGGAGGTGATAGGGGTGACTATTTGCGATAATTTTGACCCTTATATGCATTATGCAAAAGTGAACCATTTTTGAGTTATCGCGTTTTTTAGTTTTTTTTTAAATTAGTCAGAAATTCAACTTGAAAAATTTATTACAAAAAAAGTATCAATTTAAATCTTATTTTTTTTTCTGATTTAACAATTAAACACTGGTTATTTCTCAATATTAAAGCAATAATTATCGATCCAAATTTAAAAAAGCGAGACGGAAAACGAAATTTTTTCAATATTTTTTGCGATCGCTTTCCACTAATATGCCTTAAAAACAAAAAAAACGTTATGAAACTTGGCTTGCAGATTATTTTAAAAACTTAACTGTTTTCTTAGCTCTCCAAAAATGCATAACAACTAGGAACTTATTTAAAAAAAAACTGAAAAAAAATCAACACAAAGGAAGCGGGCGGAAATTCGTTTTCGAACTAAACTAAAGTCAGAAATGAAACTTCAAAAATTAAAATAAAAAAAAAATACCAAATTTATTTTCTATCTTTTTAATTTCATCAACGTGTAATCTGCACGCCAAAATGTATTGGTAAATTTTTCTGTTTTCGTATAATTTATGTTGGAGTTTGATAAAAAAACATGTATTTTTTAGTTTTCGGCCTCGCATTCTCAAACGTGTACAGATAATATTTTTTTTTAATATTGCATAAGAACAACAATTTCATCTTGTACAAAATCAAATAAAAAAGTTGATTTAAACTTGTTTTTTTTTTTTTTTTAATTTTTCAAGTTTTATTTCTGACTAGTTTAGTTCGGAGACGAATTTCCGCCCGCTTCCTTTGTGATCATTTTTTTTCAGTTTTTTTTAAAATAAGTTCCTAGTTGTTATGCATTTTTGGAGATCTAAGAAAACAGTTAAGTTTTTAAAATAATCTGCAAGCCAAGTTTCATAACGTTTTTTTTGTTTTTAAGGCATTTTAGTGGAAAGCGATCGCAAAAAAATATTGAAAATTTTTCGTTTTCCGTCTCGCTTTTTTAAATTTGGACCGATAATTATTGCTTTAATATTGAGAAATAATCAGTGTTTAATAGTATTTATAAATCCGAAAAAAAAAAAGATTTAAATTGATACTTTTTATGTTATAAATTTTTCAAGTTGAATTTCTGACTAATTTAAAAAAAACTAAAAAACGCGATAACTCAAAAATGGTTCACTTTTGCATAATGCATATGAGGGTCAAAATTATCGCAAATAGTCACCCCTATCACCTCCTAACGGGAATAGGTCGACTTACCAATAACCCTGTATAAGAGTAGGTAGTTACGCCGTACGCTTAAGTCGTGTTTAGTAACTAACGTAGCTAGAATCGCTTGCAACAATGGGCTGGGGGCAGAGCAAAGTACCAGATGAGAAGAACGCCCACAATACCATTGCCATAGTACACACAATGTCGAGTCAGGTCGACTCCAAGCTAAACTTCGTGATGTGGGGCTTGATGGCGTTGGCGGTGGTGTTAGCAGTGATATCTACTGTTGTACGTTTTGCGTGCAAAATGCAAACGTCAAACCAGGGAATGAGGGAATGGCTGCAGAAGGCGGTGGAAAGGTTGCCGCCACCCACTTCAGTAAGGGTACAGAACGGGACACCCCAGCCACCGCAGCAAGCGGTTTACTAGTGTTATATAAGAAGTTTTTTTTGTTTTTGTAAGGGGGGGGCTACTGTAGCGACATGGATGCATAGCTAACTATATAGGGCGCGTGCGCGGTACGTTAGCTATGCAGTCGGGCGCGTCAGTAGTTCCGTGCCCATAGGACAGTTGACACCTAACTGAAATAAATATATAATTAATTGGGATTATAAAGTTTCATTTAAACTAAGATCCCTAAAAGTATTTATTGTAAATCAAACTAAAGATAATCCAAAACTGTTAAAAAACATTTTCGATACTTACATAATTAGGTATATATGTACTGAACTCAAAGACACAGGGCTAAAATTAAAAAAAAAAACAATAAAAACTTAACAAATAAAGTAACTACCTACTCTTATCCTTCAAAGATAATACTATAGGTACTTGTTAACAAATATTTTGCCTGGCCAGAACCACTTCAGAGGCCCTAGCCAAGATGCTTTTCGCTAACTAGCGTTTCTATTCGTTTCGTTTTTAAACTAATCGCGTCACTGGTAGACGAGTCACGTAATCTACGGGATTGGTTAAGACATAATCCAACAACTCTCCTTGCTACACACGATTCTTTCATATATAACTTATTATAATCAGCAGAATATAACTAAGTAAATAAACTCAAAACTAACATAGCGCTAAGTAATTTAACAGCTGATCAAAAAGGTTGACTATATCTGGAATGGGGAATTACCGGCATATGACGGTGTTGCCCCTTCAATTTTAGACGGTTTTTCCCACTTGACAATTCTGAGGTTACAAATTTTACGCAGCAAATAATTCTAAAACACTTGAAATTCATGCAAAATAGAAAAAAGAAGCCGTTGGCGCACATCTTAAAGAACATATTAAGCACACTCACAAAGTCATAACTTGTACGGTTTGAAACATACCTTTGGGAAAACACCATCACACAACACCCGCGTTTCGAGTTCGGAGCACAACTAAATTTCGAACACTGTTTTCTTCAATCGTAGACAACATAGCGCCATCTCTTTTAAAGAGATTGAACCAAAAAGTTCCCCTGCTTTGTCAACAGAGGTAGCAACGGCGTAGGTACCTACCGTTCTTAGATTGGCCATAAACGCTTGTGTACGGTATTACCCCGTAGACGGAATTAGACACATTGACCTTACAGATAATATTTTTTTTAATATTGCATAAGAACAACAATTTCATCTTGTACAAAAGCAAATAAAAAAAAAAATAAAAAAAATTGGTATTTTTTTTTATTTTAATTTTTGTAGTTTCATTTCTGACTTTAGTTTAGTTCGAAGACGAATTTCCGCCCGCTTTCTTTGTGATGTTTTTTTTAGTTTTTTTTTTACATAAGTTCCTAGTTGTTATGCATTTTTGGAGAGCTAAGAAAACAGTTAAGTTTTTAAAATAATCTGCAAGCCAAGTTTCATAACGTTTTTTTTGTTTTTATGGCATAAAATACATGTTTTTTATCTATGTGTAATCTGCACGCCAAATGACTGTATTGGTAAATTTTTCTGTTTTCGTATAATCTATAGATGTTGGAGTTTGATAAAAAAACATGTGTTTTTTAGTTTTCGGTCTCGCATTCTCAAACGTGTACAGATAATATTTTTTTTAATATTGCATAAGAACAACAGTTTCATCTTGTACAAAAGCAAATATTTTTTTTTTATTTCAATTAGGTATTTTTTTTAATTTTAATTTTTGAAGTTTCATTTCTGACTTTAGTTTAGTTCGAAGACGAATTTCCGCCCGCTTCCTTTGTGATGTTTTTTTTTAGTTTTTTTTTACATAAGTTCCTAGTTGTTAGGTACCTATGCATTTTTGGAGAGCTAAGAAAACAGTTAAGTTTTTAAAATAATCTGCAAGCCAAGTTTCATAACGTTTTTGTTTTTAAGGCATTTTAGTGGAAAGCGATCGCAAAAAAATATTGAAAAATTTTCGTTTTCCGTCTCGCTTTTTTAAATTTGGACCGATAATTATTTTTTTAATATTGAGAAATAACCAGTGTTTAATAGTAGGTATTTATAAAGCAGAAAAAAAAATAAGATTTTAATTGATAGGTACTTTTTTTGTAATAAATTTTTCAAGTTGAATTTCTGACTAATTTAAAAAAAAACTAAAAAGGGTCAAAATTATCGCAAATAGTCACCCCTATCACCTCCTAACGGGAATAGGTCGACTTATCAATAACCCTGTATACCTAGGTATATCAACTACCTAAGTGTAATGTTTTTTATTGAAGATTAATGAAACTACGGTAGAACATAATTTAGTCGCTGTCTGCGTACCTAATCTATTTTATTACTATCATTCAACGTTTTTT
Source organism: Acleris emargana (assembly GCA_927399475.2). Classification (NCBI taxonomy): domain Eukaryota; kingdom Metazoa; phylum Arthropoda; class Insecta; order Lepidoptera; family Tortricidae; genus Acleris; species Acleris emargana. Next base: position 24,394,721 of record OV656838.1, on the reverse strand, counting down.
ACAAAATGGACTAGAACGTTTAGAACAACAAAATTACAATTTTAACGCTCATATCATATATGAAAATAAACATGTGTTATTTTGTAAATTTAGGAAAGAAATAACGGAACAACTAAGAGCTTTGGACATTACCGGGATTCGGACCCAGGACCGCTGGTTTCGTTGGCAGGGTCACTAACCCACTACAGTTTTTTTTTATCAGGCGATATAAATTAACAGTTCATGAGTCGTTCTTTAGGTAAAACATACCAGAAAATGTACCTAGTCATAATAAACTGCTAGTATTGGAATGAACCACAAACGAACCACCATGAACTTATTGTCATCAACTCATCAGTTTACTTCACCGAATAAAAAGTACCTACCTAAGACTTTAGACTAACCGTGTCGTAAAATTATTATTTCAATAAATGCGATGCTCAGTAGGTGTAGGTAGGTAAGAGATGCGTTTCTGTTGTGTTCAAGCTCGTTGCTCGATGCCTATTTTGTTTACCAAGTAGGTACCTATTCAATGGTATTCTTGCTTAGGTACCCTAAACTAAACTTGTAAAAAACTAAAATGTGTAATAAAGTCAAATTAAACGTGTTTTTTTTTTTATATTCGCCTCCGTCTCACAATTATTGGCGAATATTGTTCGTCACTGCTCTCACTAGATGATGACGTTAACACCATTGCTCAAAAAGTATTAGGTAGGTAGGTACCTATGTTAACAACAAGTAAAACTCACCAACGGGTTTTACACAGAGTGCGCTCGCCTGTAATACCGAATTACATTACAATTCTACAATATTGTAAACACAATAGGTACCTACTGCGTATGCGTTCAATAAATCACTTTTTCTGACAAATTTGTAAATTAATGCCTGTCAAGTAAAAACCTTTATTGAACAGGATTATGTAAAATTGTAGCTACAATTCTACAATTACACTTACAATAACAATTTTGTAATTTCTATTGAACAGAAATACCTAATGTAGAATTGTAAAAAGTGAATTGTAAATTGTAACTTTTATTAGATAGGGCCCTGGTTGATGTACCTGGCCATTCTGTTTTGAAGTAAGTACTTACCTACTCATTCCAGTTTTCAATTATTGTAATGCAGCAGAAGAATTACAAAGAGTATTTAGTAGAAGCGTTGACCAATGGGGCGCGGCCCCGCCCCGCGCCGCAGGCGCAGCGAGCGTCTTCGCACGTGGCTGTGGGCCGGGGCACCCCCCGCGGGGCGGGGCGGGGCGGGGTGCGCGGGGCGGGCTTGCGGCGCGGCCAATCGCGCGCGAGGGCGGGGCCGCGGACGGCGCGGGCGCGGCAGTGTCGCGCTCGGCGCCGCAGCGGTCGCGCGTGTAGTGCCGCGAGTGTGGTGAGAGTGCAGTGAGTGGTCCCGACAGTGCGCTCAGTGTTGACAGTGTTGGAATACAGTGTCGCCGCGTTACGCTGAACAGGTAGCTACCCGCGCACGCCGCGCCGTATATACTTGACCCTCCCGTAGGTAAATAATGTTCTTATCCTCAACTGAAAACTCGGAAATGGCATTGGTATTTTTAATTCCTGACCCCAGAATATTCAGATTAGTCTCCTTACTTGATAATGGCAATGGCTGCGCTCTACGTCCGACCGGGTCTGCCGGAGCAGGGACGTGGAGTGACAGCGGCGGCTCGACGCAGAGCCCACTGTTAGACCTCACAGCTGACAGCAGCGCGGCAGACGGGCTCCTGTCGATAACAAAACTTTCGAGATGTAAATACCTACTCGTCTTATCAAGTTAACGGTTAATTATTGTTACAGATCGAATCTATTTAGGTAGGTACCTATACTATGCCTTACAATGCAGTTCCCAACTAGCAAAAACATATCTGATAACGGCTAATATTACCAAAAAATGTGTTCTTATGAAAGTCATATTATATCGTCTTTAAGACTGCATTTGGGCACAAATTATAAGAGCTTAAACCTTATACTTGCCATGTTATTGCTTTATTGAAAGCTAATAACCCTTACCTAAACACGTTTTATTGTTGTTAGGATCAAGTATAATAAAATTATAATTACATGGTGCATGACTCGATGTATGAATGTTGAAGAAGCGAAAGAAATTTGTTAAGATCGTAGCAAGTGGAAAGAAGTGGTCTCTGCCTACCCCTCTGGGAAACAGGAGTGATTTAATGTACCAATGTATGTAGGTATATGTAGGTACCTATGTATGGTAAAAGTTGGTTATAATCCAATCAGTTGGTGCAATCCCTTTATAATCGCAACTTTTAAACTTTTAATAGGTACCTAAGTGTATTAGGTACCTACACTTATTAATATCAAATCTATATTCGGATCTATTCCTATATTTTACTTGTGGGAGGACCTTGTGCTGGGTCCGTCCGGGTTGGTACCACCATCTTATCCATTAACCTACCGCCAAGCAGCAGTGTTCGCATTGTTGTGTTCCGGTTTGGGGATAAGACAGCCGGTGAAATGACTAGCATAGAGGCATTCGATCTTAGTCCTCAGGGTTGGCAACGCATTTGCAGTCTTGTGAATGCGAATGTCTATGGGTCACAGTTTCCACTTACCATCAGGTGGCCTGTGTGCTCGTTTGCCTTCCCATGCCATAAAAAAAATATAGGAACAGTCGGTAGACCTACAAACTAAATTTGCATGGAGCTTGGTCTATGAACAGCCAAGGATAATTTTGATACCTACCTGACGATGTAGTAGGTACCTACCTGTCTGCCTTCAGTCAGTAGATTTTTGACGTGTAAAAGTGCCCGTGCGGCCTACTTACTGAATAAACATCTTTTATCTTTTTCTTTTTTTTTTTTATCTTGCTCGGTGAAAGTTCCACTTCCGTGACTTAATTGTAACCGATTAAATAAAAATATTTTATTTTAGAATACTTTGTATTGTTTTACCAATTTGGATAGACCAAACAAAGTAACTCACCTTATTTACATTCTAATTCGAAACAATACCTACGTAATTTTAAGAGACCGAGTTCATTAATTTTGTATTTGACCGAATAATTTTGTTTTGATATCTTTATTTATTTAGCAGACATTTTATGGATGACATGATTATTTTAAATTTGGGTTGGCATTTTCTAATAAATTAGGTACAACAATTAAATGATATCTAATGACAACAAGTGATTGTAATAGTAGGTATATTTAAACATATTATTTCAAGCATTTTTCGCCTAACCCATAAAATACACCAAGGAGGGCTTCAAGCCGAAAACGAAAGTCAAACAAAGGTTAAATATACTTTTTCATCTCACTAGCTCGGAAAGCCCTTTTTGTTTGTTTGATATCTATTGAGAAAATCGCCTTTTATCCACAAGTGAGGGAAGAGTTTTGACATTTGAAAGCAGCTTAAGTGATATTCGACAGCTAACCAAACGTAAAACCTTACAACTGCTGAATTTTTAACATCACAATTAATGAATTGCATCGAGTAAAAAACACTAAATACAGTCTTACTACTTTATTTTAATTCATAAATATCAGCATTCAAAATTAACCTTCATTCTTGTTTTAAAAACGGATAAAATGTTCTGACAGTCCAAATAAGTCGATGTGCAAACAAAACGCATCCGAAATAATAAAAAAAAAACTTACATCAAAACTTTTCTATTAAGCCGTCAACGTTAAAATATTCGCATGTTTTTCTAGTTTGTTTTGTTATTAAAAATGAGTGATTCGAGTGATAAAGACGTATTAACACCCGTGGAATTACAGGAAACCGTGCGCAAAATGCGGAACTGAGCTTACAGTACAAACCCTTTTCTTAGTTTCCTCGCTGTAGTGAGGTGAAAAGTTTTGTGTTATACACGGGTGAAAAGTTATTTTACGTCTCGTGTCTTGAAACACTTGCTACGCTCAGGATTCTATTTTTGAACCACTCGCTTCGCTCGTGGTCAATCATAGAATCCTTTCGCTAGCTCGTGTTTCAAATGAACACTCGCAGGTAAAATACAACTTTCCCCACTTGTATAACAAATAACTATTGTCAAAATATCCCAAATAGATAAATATTTTAAAATCTTAATCATGCAGAACGGCTTTAAAACCCTATTCCTCGAAATGGTTTTCGAATTAGAGTAGGTAGGTAATTTTATAAATATGAACAATCCCAATTATTGACGCCCATGTAATGATGATCTAATGGTCTCAAAGTGAAGTACCTAGGTCTTTAGCAACTTTCAATACATTTTTTATTTAAGTTCCTATAATAAGGCAATAAAGTACCTACAACTTAAATACAAATATAAGTATACCTACAAATCATAAGTCAATGTACAATTAAACTTAATCCTGCTGGTCATTAAATATCGTGTCGCCCAGCCAGGGTACTGTACAGGGTACCATAGGTACCAGCGCAGAGTGCACAGCAACCGAGGGAACGTCTTCCACTTAACACGTGCAATAATAATGGGCGCGAGCCTCTCGGCCGTTTCTTTGGTCAATCTCAAGGTAGGTACGACAACAAGTTTTAAATCTGACATGTCTGGATCGAATTCGAACTTAAGCTTAAAAAAATCCTTATTCCAAGAGATACAAAAAAACTGTGGTAGGTAGTTAGTGAAATAAATAAGATTAAAAATATAATGTTCATTCAAGATCAAAAACATTGCCGCTTCATAAAAGTTCTTAACTGCCTCTCATCGGGTGGCAATAAGGTGCGCGCCTTTAATGGCTGGATGATGCCGCTGCTCACATATCTACTCCTTTGGCATACTAAGATGGACTCAGAGTGAGCTGGACGGCCTTTATAGGAGGGCCCGTCTACTGCTTAATTCACATCGCATGTTGCACCCACGCACAGCTGTGCCGGGCAGTGCTCGTCGACGTCACCATCCCGCATGACGAGAACCTCGTGAAGAGATGTTGACTCAACGATAATTGTCCCGATAGTTGTTTCGGCAAACGGTCTTATAGCGAAGAGTCTCGAGCAACGCCTCAAGAGACTCTCGCTAGATGGCCGGATCAATGGCCAGATACAGAAGGCAGTAGGTACTCCTCGACACGGCACGCATTGTGAGGAGGTTCCTCTCTCTGCAGCCCTCATCACCGGTAGCTTGAGTCCTGCCCCGCTGCCGGCGGCACCCGTAGGTTAGGTTTTTTATGAAGAAAAATGTTTTTGTACTAGTTGTTATCTTATTTTTATATTTAAATACTTATTGTAAAAAACCTAATTTACAGAGAAATAAATAAATATCGAAATAATAATAATAAATTTTGGTTATCGCCCGCATTTCTTTTAGTTATGGAGCATTTTGTAGATGAGGTAAAAAAAAAGCTGTTTGGATAACAATATTTTTAATTGGTAAATAAGTTTTCATATTACCTGAAAACACCAATGGTTGTTTAATCACGCGTTAAACACGCTACTTTTCACTTAGATGGGAGAAAACCAAACGACGTTCTATACAAAATTACAATACAATTTGAAAACACAAACCCAACACACAAAACTATTTGGACCATGCCTAATAAAATAAAATTTTCCTTAATATATTTTTAATAGATCCGTATTCGTAATCATTAATCGTGTTTCACGAAATTAAAACGATTTTTTAATAATTTTGCACAGTTGTCATTTTGAGGTTATTTCTACGGCCCAAAAATGGTCCATACACAATCACTGAAAATGGCGATAATCCTCCATTCACAAACACTACGAAAACGAAAACAACAACAACAATTCATTGGGTGTTTAAGGGTTTCCAAAGTAAATTAAGAAGAAAAAGCGCTTTAGTCCCTAGAGAGTAAAGTATCGTTCTAATCTCTAGGGATTAATTACATCACTTTAGTCCGCCTATCTATACAATGCTATTATGAGTCATTTTAAAGCCTGAGAAGTGAAAAATAATTTGGTCTGCTCCAGATTAAACGGACGAAGAGTTACCCAATGTTTATGGCCTGTTTCCAGTTTTAGTCCACATATTTATTTAAATTGACTTTACTCGTGCAGCAATGACGATTGGGTGACTAAAACTTACAAGAGCATATGTTCTTAAGATATTTTTACTGATCCAAAAGTACACCAGCCCTTTCAGTTTTAAACTAAACATTTTGCAGGTTACGTAGGTATTTACTTCCAACTGAATGGTAGATCATAGGTATATGATAAGGTGTAGGTATCTAAGTACTACATTGTTTTAAGTTCATTTATTATGCTCTAATTGAGCCTTATGCACAAAAACCTAACACAACCCGCAAAACGCTCGAAAACTTGGCGTGATATCTCTTCGTAACACTATTTTGTTTATGAACACAATTTCTTAAAAAAAAACTCATTAAGGAACGCTGTAAACGCTGTTTGAAAGTGTTTATATTTTTAAGTCATTTACATTTAAAAAGTGAACTATACAAGCAAGAATTTTGATTGCACCAGAGTTTGGCTGTTTGCAATTAGTTATCCTAGTCCAAACATGGTTTTAAAAAGTAAAACATCAGGTAGGACGTAATGAAATTTCACATTCATTTTCGCGGCCGCTGATGTTGGTAAATAATAACTTTTTTTTTAAATTTTACTTGGACCTGGTACTCAGAACTTCGCGGGCTGATTTTTCAATTTTAACAAACAGTATTTAAGGTTAATATTTCCGAGCATGCGGGAGAAAAAACCATTTTTCATGGATTCGATGTATTTGATCGCAAACGTTTAAAAGCTAGGTCTAGGATACATCAGGATACAGATCCTATTACAATCTAATGTTTAGTATAAAAACAAATGGTCTAATTTTGCATAACACAAATTAATTCTGATTTGTATACCTAATGATCAAAGTGTAACAATATTAAAATCCGTAAAAACAAAACTAGGTGCATAACTCACTAATATTATAGATGACAGTCATTTTGCATAACATTGAAATACTTATAATGTAGGTATAACAAAATGACGCAGATAATAACGCTGAATAATTATAAAAATAATATTTAGAGTAAGTATTTTTAATTTTCTTCCATATACCTACACCTATTTATCATACCATACCGATCGAAAGGCTTCACCATAAGGATTATTTTTTGCTAAATAAAATAACATAGTGTCGAATGATAAAGCTACAGACAGAGTAATTATTTTTCTAGTGTAACGGGTTCGATTCCCGGCTCAACCATGTAATTATTTAAATATCTATAAATACAGTTTAAATTGTTTTTTAAATTCAAATAATGTCTTCTTTCAGTAAAATGATCCATTTACAATACTTAAGGTACCTACTTTCCTTTCATGTGGCATAGCAGTGGGACGCCCTGTATATCAAATGGTAGGTATTATTCCATGTGAATGTTATACAAAAGGTTTTTATGCTAAATGAGTGTTATATTATGTGACTGTTACGCTACAAAAAATATTCATTTTGTTTTTATACTGGACGTTCGTTATCCATTCCTAATTGAGGTAAATGAAATTATGAAAAATATATACTTACTGATTGATTTAAAGCGCACCCCGCATAGAACATGTAAATAAATCAGAACTGCCTCACCTATTAGATGCTGGGCAAATTGTTCCAATTCCATGGACTAGTCACCCGCGTTATTTTATGCGTTTTTGCAGATGGGTTCTTGTTTTTTTAACCCTTTACCGGTTATTGACAACTGTCATAGTATTCGCAAATAGAACCAAACTATCAATTCTTAAGATTCATATTACATTTATTATGGTGGGAAATATATTCCCTCTGCCTTATAAAGGGTTAAAGTTATTTTATTTCACACTTCTTACAGGGCGAACGATATGAAGTGTTACCAAATTCACAAAATCGAGCCTGGTGTCAAAGTAAATGCGACTTACTATCGGGAAAATGTTTTGGAAGCTGCGTTGGAGCCTTGGGCACGCAAATATTTCGGTAGTAGACCGTGGACATTACAACAAGACTCGGCCCCGGCTCATAAAGCTCGTGTGAACCAAGAATGGCTGAACAACGCGTTCCACATTTTATTTCGTCCACACAATGTCTTTCGAATTCCCCAAACGCGAACCCGATGGACTTTTCTATCTGGTCCATTGTGGAGAGCAAGGTGAGGAGAAGAAAACATGCCAGTATGGATGCATTGAAGAAAGCGATCGTACGTAATTGCCATTGCATACCGTAGGATCACATTCGTGCAGCGTGCAACTCATTTTTCTACCGTCTGAAGGCCATAGACAGCAGAAGGTGGTCATATCGAGTTAAAATAAAGTAATCTTAAAAATTTGATATCTTTTTCAAAAAAAAATCTTAATAATGAATAATTTGGGACAACAAAAAAAAATCGTAGCCTTTTGAATTTGGTAACACTTCATATCGTTCGCCCTGTAGTGTTCATAATAATATTATACTATTATGTACTTTGTCCCACTTCTCAATTAAGACACTATAGGACATTAATAACAAACTCGCCGCAAGCAACGCCGAGGCAAAGTCATAGAGCATATAATTAAACCCTTTAAATGTGCTAGTCATAAGTACAAATAAATAAATTGATAATGTAAAAAAAAAACTGCATTTGTCTTATAAATATATTTTAATGTTGTTATATCTGTTGGCAAACCAAATAAATAAATAAAATGTACCTATGCTATTGTTAATTATCATTATATTATTTAATATTATTGAGTTAGTTAAACCACCTATTTTTGACTATTAAAAACAGCGCGTGTTATTATTTTATCATGTTGTAGACACACATTAACAGAAAGAGCCACTCGGGCTCGCCATTTCGGGGTACCACAAGGACCCATATTGGGTCCGTTCCTATTTTTAAAGTAAAAATATTAAATACTTGTGGTATTAGAAGTACAATACAAAATTGAGGCAAGAGCAAACACTTCTTCGTGTGGTCCTGGTATTCTCAGTACTACGCTAATTAAATCTAACCTTGAAATTTAGTGGATCCCATCGCGTGTAATTTTAATGAGTGTATCAAGGATTCCATCTTCTCAGTTCAATTATAACGTGCGAAGGTTTTCTTCACAAAAAACATTGTAGGTCTGACAAAAACCACTACAGCCAGATTTCACTAACGTCTACTTTGCCTTAGCTAGTTTTAAAGGCTAATTGTTAAACTAAGCTAAGTGTTTGTATTTCTCTGTGCGTCAATTTGGATTTAGGTAGAATCGCAATACAATTTTGGCTATTATTGAATTGGTATTGCAAGATATGAATTATTTAAATCACAATCATCAGTGAAGTGTGGAAGAAGAGATTTGTCAGGATCGTAGCATGTGGAAAGAAGTGGTCTCTGCCCACCCCTCTGGGAAACAGGTGTTATTTAATGTATGTACAATCATCAGTGATTAAAAATTTTAGGCGATCTTAGCAAGGCGTTCGACTGAGTTAATCGTAGGATATTATTGGACAAGTTGCAACTGTTGCAAGTCGTTATCTTCTCATTGGACTGAAATAACTTAATATTTACAATTAAAGACTAAACAGTCAAGAGTTGTATTGAATTATTCGATTCCGGCCGGAGATATGAAATGAAACTGGATTGTGGAGCTACTTAAGGCGCAGTAGTACTTAGCCCGTTAATTTTGTTATCTTGATTAATGACTTCCCAATTAATTTATGGCACGGCTTACCTTTACGCAGATGATACAAGTATTGTCTGACTGCTGTCACGAAGTCAGATTGCTGTTATGCGAAGTTGTTAAAACATTGATAAAGTGGTCGAGTTGGTTTCAGTCAAATGGTCTAAAAATCAATTTGGATTGAAAAAAAAAACTCATATAAATCGTTATTTGCCGAGTAAGATGTAATGTAACATACATTTAAGCTACGGTTAAACAAATAATTGCGATAACTATAAGAGACGATGGTAACTTTTATAGTAAGATCTATTGTAACAAAAACATAAACATAAAAAATAGGCCAGGTTCTCATGTGCCGCCAAAAGTAGTAATATCTAGAGTTTGACACATGATTGTTGACAGTCAAACCAATGTAGGTATTGCCACTACTTATATGCATTTTGAGCTCTAACTTGGTAGTTTTCTACGGTAGGTAGGTAGGTACTTACCTACTCCAGTTAAGTCAATTTTAATCTTCTTGCCGTCGGATTGAAATGAGATTTAACAAAATCTTATGCAATTCCATTATACAAATGCAGTAAGTATATGCAAAAGGAGATTGACGATATTTGTTTGTATGGCAGTTGGAACAAGTGCTGCCTAGAATCAACACATAGTGCATTATGCATGTTCCTTAGGCTAGAACTGGATTGTACACTAAAGCGCTTCAAGATCTATCCCGGGAGTCATAAAAAAAGGATTTTTGCTGAGTATGAAATTATCAATTAAATGATTTATTACTTACTAATCGTGGTCATGGTCATAGTAATTCTATTGAGGAATAGAGCAGGGAGCCCAACAGAGATTTGGTGCCTAGCCCACTCTAGCCTATTAGAATGCAGATGCTGATGATGAATGCTTTGACATTCATCAACAACATGTAGGTACTGTCGTCAGCTCGCCAGTGTCGTGTTGGCGGGCACGAAGCCTTGTGGCCACATTAAGCATCGCGTCGTTGGCGCTTAAAGGGTCAAATGTGTGGAGTTTAATGTTTAGAAACGGTTTTTTTTGTTTTTTTATTTATATCATATTTTCAAACCGTTTTACTGAAATGACTAGCACAGAGACATGTAAGGGTCTCAGAGCCCTCTCACCACCCGGCGGCCTGTGCTCGATTTCCTTCTCTTTGACTTAAATCGTTTTTTTGTTGTCTTTCGTAACGTAATGACGTAATGTAAGGATTTCGAAAAAGTAGTGAACCTTTGTTACCCGACTGAGTCAGAAGGAGAGTAATAATTTTCGCACTTACACAGAAAAAATATATATAAATAAAACAAAAAGTTGGTAATGACAACAAGGTATCTCAATGTACAGGGAACAGATTAAGTGAAATAATTGCAGCAATCAAGAGGGAATTATTGAAAAGGTAATGAAGTTACTTTGTAAATCCGGCCATGACTTTATTACAGAAAACATGTTCTTTACAAATTTAATCAAGAAATCTTCAATCATACCATCAACGTCTCAGGCTCTCAGCAGACACACAATTAAAGAAAGTGTTTGATGAAATCAAAGTAAAGTTGTTATTTCAATTTTATTTATTTTAACTCAGTATCAGGCAACTTAAAATATATTATTAAAGCCCATTAATTGATGCCATTAACTTCTTAATACCTAGTCGGTTACTAAGTTCTGTTACTGAGATTAATTACAATTTAAAAAAAAAAAAAGCAGTTTTGCATAAACCTGTATATTAATCAAAACTTTGATTTAGGTATATATAGAATAATAATAAAAATAATGTATTCTAAACTATTGCAGTTATTTGATGTACGAGCTTGAAGTATTCCCATTTCGGACGATAAAATCATAGTTAAAATCACGCACGACGATGATACTGATAACGGCCCCAACTTTTGTAAGAGTTCCTGTAGAGAGTTCAAATTTGCGTGACATATTGAACAGACTTCTAGCTTTAAATTCTGATACGAATGTATTCAAAGCAACTAAAGATCCGCTTGGACACCGGTCAATCTTGATGACTCATTAAATCGACTTTAAGATTTCACATGATTTTGCAGAAATACGAAAACACACCAAATCTCTTGCTTCATAAGTTGGAATTAAGTCATGTTGAGAAATATAATTTTGGTCTCTAAACATATACAGAGATAGGATTTTTTAAAATATTATACAAAATAAGTTCTTTGGTAAACAAAGACTAACTTTTAAGCGATTTCAAAAAATGAAATTTACAGAAAAGTCATGCGTCATTTCATCGATGCCGGCTGTGAATGTTAAAAGATCGTATCGGGAATTGCGGAAACTAAGAAAAATGATTAATTGCTTTTCACAATGTATATTAATTAAGCTTTTAATTTTTATACATATTGAAATTAAAAAATAAACATAAGTTAGTTTTATTTGCATCAACATTAGTAACAGAACTTAGTAACCAACTAGGTAGATTCAATCAAGTAGCACTTTTGTTGCAATTAACTAAATTAATTGATTGAATGTATGTATATACCCCTATTAAGTTGCTTTTAGTGTCATGTTTATAGTGTCCATTAAGTAGTAGATTGGTTTAATAAACGAACTTGATAAGATTTATCAATAATAGGTTGTGCTGTATTTATGAAAACATAGCACTTTACTGATATAATTATTTAACCTAATTGAATGGTGCCTACAGTCAGCATCACATATTATATTGTAACAGCCAAAGTGACCAAATACTTCGCGACACCATATATATTTTGTATGGTGTGACCACCTATTTAGCCACTTTGGCTGATAGATACGATTAATGTGATGCTGACTGTAAGTACCATTCAATTAGGTTAAATAATTATATCAGTAAAGTGCTATGATTTCATGAATACATGAAACAAATTATTGATAAATCTTATCAGGTTCGTTTATTATATTAAACCACATCCAACGCTATTTCCTCAGCAAGATCTCGTTAGCGAACGGTTTCTAGTTGGTCAGCTCCCTTTTGTTTGTATTAGGTAGTATTGTTATTTCGCTTTTGTATATAAATAACTTATTCTACGTCATATTAATAAGTTAATATTCAATTATAAATCACTTAATTCTTCCAGTTAATAACGATTAACTGTATCTCTGCCATCATGGTAATTAATTTATGTATCTATAGGTTCCTTACATTATTCGCCATTTTTTTTATAACACGCACTATTTCAAACATTACATTTGGATTAGTCGGTTCTGTTCTTAAAAACCTCAAAGAGTGCCCTTTTTCTACGGTTACGGTTTTATTTAAAAAACGGCGGCATGTCGTGTGTCAAATTAAGATTAACCATATTTTATGCCTCAGATAGGTAATCAACAAAAAATACCAACAACCGTAAAGCTGCAATGTCTCTAAGCGGTCACCCATCCTGCTCAGCCTATTCCAATGATTGCTAACTTATTTTTCTGTTTTATTTATATTTCCGTTTTATATTTAGAGTTGGTATTCTCTTGGTTTATTTTATTTTACATTTAATCTTAAGAGCCTGTGTTGTGTTTTTATGGATGAATAAAGTTTTTATCCTATCTATCTAACTTTGCTAAACACACAAAAAATATTATAGGTAGGTAGCTTGGGACTGCCTGCCACCATCATAACATAACCCCTTTTTTTGCGTTGCCGTAGTCGGGTATAAAGTGGTCAAGCGTGGGTCGTACTTGCGCACCGAGGTTCCGTAGGTACTTAATTCAATTAATTATACATTTATATATATCAGGACCGCGGAATTTTTAAAACCGCTCTATAAAGCCTACAATGAAGTACTTTAAGCTCGTTCAAGTGTGTAACAACGAATAGAAAGTAAGCTTTAATTTTAATCATTGTCATCAACATAATGTTATCTTTTTATCCTCATTACTTTGATTAAAATGGTTCTCTACCTTTTGGCAAAAATATGTTTGTCAAAACGTATCGTACCCCATCCGTTTCATTTGCCAACCCGGTTTTTATTCTGTAACTGTAAATATTTTAAGATTTTTATAAAATGTTGCTTAACCTTACCTATAGGGTTCTACACGAGGATATCTACTGAAATAAATACTGAAATATTTACAGTTATAGAAGAAATAAGATTAAAACAATCGTATCAGCCATCAAGTGGCTAAATAGGTGGTCACACCACTCACGCCATACAAAATATATGGTGTTACGAATTATTTGATCACTTTGGCTGTAAGAATATATTTGAAACTGACTGTAATTTTGACTGCACTTAATCTGCACATTTCAAAACTATTTTTTTCCTGTGATGTACTTTTTGATTAATCGCCAAAAATGTACAAAACATGACCGTATCCCCCGCCCCCTTATCTCTGCAGTTTATTAATCAAAAAATGGAAAAATCCTGACGTATAGATCATTTTTATATTTTATGGAAAAAACAAAATTGACTATTTATTATTTAAACTTTTTGAAAAATAATGAAAAAACTTAGAAAATCCGTATTAAAATGTAGGCTGGTCAAAATCGACCTCATTGCATAGATAGGTAATAAAATTCATAATAGCATGACTATTTTCTTTTGTGGCTCCCGAGCATATCATCTGAAATCGGGACCCTCGGTGCGCGAGTCCGAGTCGCACTTGACCGTTTTGTATCATTCATTATGCTCGTTTGCATTCTTTTGTTTCACACTCGAAACTTGTTTTAATGTCTACACAATATGGGTGGCGCGCAAGGATTGTCTGTTTATTTGTGTGAACCTGTCATTCCCAGAAATGGCTTTCGTTTTTGTTAGTGGGTCGGTGAAGAGTGATCCGTCGTTTGGACGCGGACTGGGCGGTGGACGCGAACAGGTGAATAACTGAACTAATTTTCCAGTTAAAGTTAATTGGTGCTGTCTTAGATGATTTTTGGTATAGGTAGGCAGTTTGGTATAAACACTTTAGTGGCCTGTATCGCAGGAGCCAATTAAGTCTATTTTCGTGATAGTTTTCCTTTTATATTCGTTATATGAGATTCCTTTAAGATATCTAGATTTTTATTACTTGTAGTTTTAGCTGTAGGAAACACTTTCCGAGTTCAATATTTACGGGATTTAGTGTCATTAGGTACCTACAAATGGAATATCGGCCACGTGAAATAACCATTCTGAAGTTGGGTCAAAAGTAAAAGTAGAAGTTGAGTTTCTTGCGGCGTTTCTTCTCAGCAGTGGTCTCCTCTTGTGAAGCGCTGGTAGATTCTTGACGTGTAAAAGTGCCCGTGCGGCCTACTTACTGAATAAATGTCTTTATCTTTATCTTTATCTTTAGTATCCAAAGTGAATTTAGTCAAAATGTAATTGTGCTAAAAAGTATTTCTAACCAGATTTATTTTCGTTGTAAATCAATTTAGTCCGAATGGAATTTGGTCCATTATAAATTATGAGCAAAATAAAATACGCACAAGTGAATGTATTCTTATATGAATTAAAACCATATAAATATACAGGGTGTCCCAGAAATAGCACGTCACAGTGACACTGGAGATTTCCCAGCCTCAGACGAACCAAACCAGCCTAACATGACCTCAGTAAAAGTTGCAGTTGTTTTCGAGTTATACCAATTTAAAGATTTTTCCAATTTTTCACCTCTTTTGACATTGTAAGTGCTCGCATTTACTGGGATAGCTTTAGAATTTTTTATTTTTTATTTTTGCGCGTTAATGAATAGTTGATCAAGATGATAGAAGCATTATTATGTCAATAACTAATGTAAAAGTTGGAAAAATAATGTAATGAACTTGACTTAAATTATCATCAACATAGTAATTTAAACTTTGAACACCTGCCTTAACTTTTTTTTACTACAAACGAAATGAGCAAATAACTTTAAAAACATGCGTATTTTATGCCAATTCTAAAAACATGATATCTAAATGCATAAAAGTAGGAATTCGTATGACATTTTCCAATATGGGTCCTCGGAAATCAATGCTAATCATCTAAAAAAATATCTTGTACTCTACGATATCTCATTTGTTTGTGCTCCTTTGAAGAATATGATTGATTTTTGGTTGACCTCGGTTCAAAGATAATAAAAAACGGGATTAATTTTCATCAGTTTTTACAGTAAATGTTCGAATTGTTTCCCTCCGACTCTAAGGCACAAATGGCATCTTCGAATAAAATTTCGGTTTAATTTTCGTAAACTGGTTTCCGATATGTCTCGGGCTGCATTGAAGACACGTCGCCGTAGTTCCTCTTCGTTACTTATTGGGTTTGAATAAATATTGTCTTTCAAAGATCACCAAAAAAAAAACATTTAGAAATTGGCATAAAATACGCATGTTTTTAAAGTTATTTGCTCATTTCGTTTTGTAGTAAAAAAAAGTTATGGCAGGTGTTCAAAGTTTAAATTACTATGTTGATGATAATTTAAGTCAAGTTCATTACAGTATTTTTTCAACTTTTACATTAGTTATTGACATAATAATGCTTCTATCATCTTAATCAACTATTCATAAACGCGCACTAATAAAAAAACTAAATTCTAAATCTATCCCAGTAAATGCGAGCACTTACAATGTCAAAAGAGGTGAAAAATTGGAAAAATCTTTAAATTGGTATAACTCGAAAACGGTGCAACTTTTACTGAGGTCATGTTAGGCTGGTTTGGTTCGTCTGAGGCTGGGGAATCTCGTGTCACTGTGACGTGCTATTTTTGGGACACCCTGTATATAGATTGTTCATATTTTATTTAGGTCGTATTTACAATTGGTCATATTTCTGAGTGTACGTCAATACAAATAGACATATTTTTTTCGACCAATATTACATTGGTCAATTTTACCATGGGACATGATTCCATTTTAGACGTTATTCAGGATGGTCAATTTTCCTTTTTGTTGTATTTCAAATGGTAAATTTTCAGAACTGACGTACTTATAATTTCAAGTGGAAGTTTTTCCGTTTGTACCTACTTAATGACACTAAATCATTTACGACTATGATATTTTAAGAGCTATCCTACTACCTACTCACTCCGTTCCGGACGGACGGCGGCGATGTCTAACTGTCAATGAAAAACAAAAAACCGCCTTAAAAAAGTAAAAAATATCTCAAGGTAGGTAGGTACCTACTAACTGTAGTTATTTTTTGCGTTTTGAAGGTGGTTTTTTGTTTTTCATTGACAGTTAGACATCGCCGTTTCGCCGTCCGCAACTCCACCATATATTATTATTCTCGTATTACTAATAGCTCATTCAGCAATAAATATAATTGCATTCGGTGCGCATCATCATGATTTCAACAAACATTCTCCTCTCTCTCTCGCTCTCGCTGGTCAGGACAAGCCTCCTCGGGAGTAAAGTTGTTACGATCGATTATTTTCTTAGCTTTTCTTTAATCGCGACATGACCGCGTCGTCCGCTCTGTGACGTCACTCGGCGCGGTAGCTCGGCCGGCGGGAGGAATGCGCGCTGCGAGTTTTTCTTTGCCTGCGCAAACGGGTCCGCGCGCACGCGGCGGCCGCCATATCGCGCTGGACGGCGGCGCGGGCAGCGCGGCGTCACAACGTCCACGCACTGTGCGAGGTGGTTGGTTCGGTTAGTCCAGGGGTTCCCAAAGTGGTCCAGGTGGACCCCCAGGGGTCCACAGGAGACTCGACGGGGGTCTACGTAGGCGTGACAAAAAAATGGGGGTTCACAAGTCGTAAGTGGGGGTCCACGAAAATGTATCTGGTTTCGATAGTAAAGAACGAAAACAGATACTATTTTTAGTGCTATTTTTATAGCCTGGATGACTGATAAATACAAGATAGCTTTATTGCGCTACTCCTCGATTAAAATTTCGAAAAATTAAACTGACATTTTATAAAAATTACACCATTTGCCTCCAAAACTTGTCGACTGCAAGTCTGCAACAAATCGCGAGCGAACTGTTTGACAAGCGATCAATATTCACATTTTTGCCGAGTTTTGGGAATATGGTAGAAATGTGGTGTAGGGGGTCTACCAGAACTAGTCCACATTTGAAAGTGGTCTATGAGAAAAAAAAGTTTGGGAACCCCTGGGTTAGTCGATGAGAACAGAACCTGCGCTACGGGGTCATTATGATTCCTGGCGCCCAAAGAGTACCTATTGCAAGTTATCCATAATAATCACGCGGATTATGTCAAGATCTTGTAGAATAAAAAACAACTATTGAGAGATCAACTTTTTCTTAAGTCCGATATGCCTTTCCATAACTACTCCTAATGGGTTATCCCGTGAGAAGTGGATAAATATTTATCGTCTCGATTTAAGTCAAAATATTTAGGTATATTCGATTTAGGCTTGGTAAAGCACTTACCGTTTCTGAGAATAAACCCCCACCGAGAAGAACCTGTCGATAAGCTAATTGAGAAAGCAAGATAATTTCGAACTTAACCGACATAAAACGACCGTATCTATGTTTACCTATTCACTACAACTACGCAACTCTAATCAAATTTCCTTATCTGATCATTTAATTAATTTAACGCGTCCTGCTGAAGTTTGTAGATTTTGTAATATTGTTATCATTTTTTTCAATATCATGTTATACAATCCGTTGCAATTCACCAATAAAAGTGTTGTGATCTATACAATCAAAGGCTTCAAAAAGGCGTAGAAAGCATATTATACCATCGTGCATCTCATTCTGAACTTCATATAGTATACCTACATACCTTCACGCCTTCATTCCCAGAGTGGGGTAGGCAGAGCTACAGAATTACCAACAACTCTAAAAACTTGTTGTTAATTCTGTTTCTACATTTGGCACCATCAGGCTAAGATGTTTACCAGTGTACGTATCTACATTAGTGACAGGTTGCAAGCCCATCGCCTAACAATACACTTTAACACTAAGAACTGTCTGTACCTACTGTGTTCTTGCAATAAACACCTTTGTCTTTGTCTTTAAAATAGTCTATTATATGTAATAACATACTTTTTCTTCTCATTAGAACCTTGTGAACTCAACGGTTCGAATGTGCTCGTTCGTTTCCTCAGGTTTTTTTTTCTTCAATGATAATGTGCCTACCTTACCTATACCACCTATCCCTACTCAATTTAAAAAAGTAATTTTTACATGGCCTCGGCTGGAGTGAAACTCGCTAGTCTCTGTACCTTACGCTCACGAGTCGGCACCCTACCCAGGCCACCGACACGACGCTGCTCGTGTCAACGAGTAGGATTTTTTTTTTTTCCGTTTCGGGTAATTTCCTTTTTATTTTGAATTATAGTGAATTGTTCTTGTCAAGTTCATTATAGTCGTAGGTACCATTTCCGACGTGTATAATGAGACGTGTCCTGTCTGCGCAGTGGCGCGGCTCGAGCAGCGCGGGCGGCTAGCGCGCGGCGCGGGCGCGGCATGGCGCGGCGCGCGCGCGCAGCATGGCGCTGAGCTCCGAGGTGATGTACGGCGCCTACTACCCCTACCTGTACGGGCGCGGCGCCGCGCGCTCCTTCCACCACGCGCCGCACTTCCAGTATGATCGGGTCAGTATCACACCGTGCCACCAACTGTTGGTATATCGCTATATCGCTTTATGGGGTTATAATAATACTCATCACTGTCACACATATACCATGACGCTACAAATGCTATCACTGCTACTTACTCGCTACACCTATGTAATAAACATCAAATACAAGAAACACGTGCGGACAAAGTATGGATCCTTTAGGCACTCCAGTTTCTTTTTCGATCGGCTAAGAGTTCCGGCTTTGTTCAGGAGCTTAATTGCCCGGATTATACTGTACAATTTGTACAGATTCACGTAAAAACCTGATAATACGGCTATTCTTCCTAGAAATAGATAAATAAATATGAAGTACCTACCGTTATTTTTTATGGCAGGTAGGTATATGAAAGAACCGCCATTAGCTTTTAAAAATAATGGAAGCTTTCCCATGACCAAAATATGTAACCACGAAGCTCGCTCCCCGGTCCATGTCTGCGAGCGCTCGCGGCGACGCCGGCGCGGCCCGCGAGTGATTCCGGCGAGTTTTTCGGCGGCGGAATGCTGCGCTGACGCATGCCGCATGCACGACACATCGTGCGCTATTGCCGCGCCGGCCCATTCACTCCGATGCAACTATTCACTCGTTTGAAGTTTATTTAGAAGTCATGCTACTGCCACTGGAATCTTAAACGACGATCTATTAGTGGAGTGGTCAGACGCCTTCGCCCCCTTCCGTTATATAAATGAGGAATCGGGACCTTCGAAGTTTATCTCCGTATCGTAGTTAATGATGCATGTGAGTAGGTAGGTAGATATAGTTTTTTTTTACTGATTCTAGTTCTCAAATAAAAAGAGATATTAAAAGTCCATGCATGTAAATTATGTTTCTTGTGTAAATTTTCTTTCTCAGTGATAAAGTTCTTGTAATTTCACATTATTTTGATGTCATTCGCTTTTAATTAAAGCTATATGTAATGTTTAATCGATCTGATCGGACTGGGTAACGTTTTAATGTCCGTTTAAGTCACCCGAGCCCACATTATGTTAATTGTTTCAATTTGTAAGATCGGTGACACACGATCGGAATGTCGGCGGCATTCCTGGGATTCTGTGTCGGAACAATGAATCGCCGAGTGTTCGCGGCTCGCTCGCTCCTCTATTTTATTTCATCGCCTTGATGTAATCAACCCGCGCGCGGCGGTTATCGGGAGATGGTTCGTTTCGGGTGTTCTCGGAGGACTGTCGACGGGACCGCGCGGCGCTGAGCGGATATGCCTCGACCGGTTGTGCTAATTGTTTTCCGCGTACATCGAGCTGTTATGGAAGTTCTTTTTAATGACTCGTCTTAAAACTAGCGGCAGGCAAAATTCTTAATAAGCGAGTCTTGAATTTTAATATCAGAAATAACTTTCTCATAAATATGCACTTTGATATTTTCAACAGTAAAATTCCCCGTGTAAGACGTGATTTAACGTCTGACTATTTTAAATAGTGGCAAATTGGCGGTAACATTCCATAAAATCTACAGTTTAGATTAATTTTGTAATTCTTTTTTTTCCTTTTTTGTCTTGCTGCCATGTAAACCTTATTTTTTAATTTTAAGTTAGTTTTTATTGTGTAGGTAGTTTCTGCTTGAGCGATGTCTCGCATGAAATGCAAATTTCATTGAGAAAGTGTTTCTCTTTGTTCCTTTCATTATACTTACTCTATTTCTATCTGTGGAAACCTGTAATTGGCTTTACGTGTCTTATGTTATGTTTATGGTAATTTATCAGCTGTTGGTTTTCCTATAATAAAAATAAATAAATAAAATAAATAAATAAATAAATTGTGACGCTACTTCCAAAATATTAATTTCTTTAAATAGTACTCTTAAGGAATCACGGGACTTTAAGTTGTATATACAGGGTTGAGCAGATTAAGTGTCCTAGTTGTGTATGGCTTTTTTACTTAAATATAACTAAACTTCTTATTCACTTCGTATTTTTTTTTGTTGACAATTTAACCTTCTTTATGATTTCTACACGTCAGCTTGATATATTTTGTTTTTATATTGCTTTCAACAATGGGCGCGAAACGCCAGCTCGTGTGCGATTTGTACCAGAAAAAATACCGACCGTGTGAGATATTGAAGACGCTGAAACATTTAAATATCAATATAAGGTTTATATCGCGGACCGTCAAGCGATTCAAAGAAATGGGATCTTCACAAATCAAGCCCAAACCTGGGAGAAAGCCATCTGTTCGCACCAAAAACATCATTAAAAATATTCGTGAGCGTATTAGACGAAATCCAGCTCGAAGTGCAAGCAAACTTGCTAAAGATATGAAAATATCCCGTCGAACAATGAGTCGTATTTTAAAATATGATCTTGGCCTTTAGGCCTACAAAAAACAAAAAAAAACATGGCTTAACAGATGCCCAGAAAAAAGCTAGAGTGACAAAATGTAGGGAATTGCTAGCTTGGCACGACGGCGATGATATTATTTTTTCCGATGAAAAGATGTTTCAGTTACAAGACAGTCACAACCAACAAAACGATCATGTCTATGGTGCTTCATTGAAGGATATTCCTGTGGACAAATTAGCCGTACAACGGTTCCAGAGTGCATCAGCTGTCATGGTATGGGGTGCGATATCGCCTAGAGGCAAGTTACCGCTGCTGTTTATTGATCGAGGTGTCAAAATTAACCAAGACTATTACATCCAGAACGTGTTACAGGGTCATTTGCTAGAAAATGCTCAAAAATTATATGGAAACGACTATTACTGCTTCCAACAAGATAGTGCCCCATCTCACAAAGCTAAACGCACTCAAGACTGGTGTAGAACAAATTTGTCAGATTTTATACCTTGGCAAGAATGGCCTGCATCATCGCCGGATTTGAATGCTTTGGACTTTTCGATATGGGGTTACATGCTGAGCAAGATTGGGAGCACACAGGGCATGAATCTTAACTCATTCAAGCATAGATTAGTCAAGATATGGGATGAAATACCAGACGAGGTAGTGCGTGCCGCGTGCAATGCATTCTATGGAAGAATGCGTCAAGTTATTAAAGCTGATGGCGAGCGATTTGAACTTATGAATTAGTTTTTTTAAGTATAGAGTACGCTAAAAATAAAACCGTGATAAATTAAAAAAAAAATCTGTTTTGTTTTAATTTTATGGCTCTTTTTAACTAGGACACTTAATCTGCCCAACTCTGTATATATCATCAGCAAATGGCACAATATCACAAAGTTTATTTACCGCGTGTGACTGTGTGATGAGTCATGTATAAAAACGAAAAATATGAAAGTGCCTACTATAGGGCCCTGAGGCACACCTAATTAACTGCTGCTCCAAGAGATTGTGTTTGGTTTACAGCTGTTTACAATCATCATCATCAACCATTATTATTACCAACAAGGGAAAATAAAGGATTTTTTCTGATAAAACACAGAAATAGTGCTGCATGAGCCATTCTGAACTCTCATTGATGTAAGTATGTTCTAATTACCTGGTTTATTGCTCTTTTCTTCGTAATGTCTATTTTTCCAAGATAAGGGAAATATACCGACGCTATGTCCTTTCCCGGGACTTAGCTATCTTGATAGAAAATTTGGAAACAGACAGAGTCACTTTTACATCTATATGATTAGTATGGATTGGTTATCATTGCGGGTCCTTCCGTCACCACACCAGGCGAACATTGCAGCTTGCTGCGGTTCGGTGTAGATACCTCGTCGTGTAAGTCTTCACTAGGCGAAAACGTGTGAACACCTTCGGCGCTCGGCAGCTCTGTACCGAGCCGAGCTGGCGCGGGGCTCCGCTGTGCGTGCAAGTGGCGGATGCCCAAAGCATTTTGCGGTAGTGGGTCTAGCGCTTGCCTATTTGAACATATTTCCATTAAACATGACTACCCTTGCACCCTTGTATGGTTTTCGTGGTAATTTCAATGCATTGCTTAAATCTTACTTGAGTGGACATAGACTAATACCTGAACGATACGAATTCTGCCCTAATACTATAAGCGAAGTCACTTATTCGTCATGTTTCCGAGACATTATGTATGTTGTACCCCAGGGAAGCGTTCTGGGACCCTTTCTTTTCTTCAATCATCATCGAATATCCAATGATTTCATTTACGAACTACAGCAATATTGTTTTTTCTGTAGAAAATTTAGATACCTTCTAGGTGCATATCAATAAATAACAACAATTTAATTTTTTAATGTAGTTTGTGTTGACTTTTACTATTATCAATGAATTCTATTTCTGACGACCTCAATGTAACTTCATATAATTTAACATGTCATGTAAATTATACTGTGTTATATTTAGTAATAAAATCTGAATCTGAATGTGAATCACTCTATTACCCAAAGGTTTCTTACAAAGACCATACGATTAACGAAAGTAATATTTATTTATTTATTTAAGTTTAGACTATTCGGTGCAAGATTAACGCGTACCACGTACCTGTACCTACCTTTTAAAACAGCAGTGCTCGCTAAAATCATTTTTGTAATGGAACCTAATTTTTAAAAAAACCTCATCCATCATCATCATGTCAGCCGAAAGGCGTCCACTGCTGGACATAGGCCTCCCCCAAAAAAAATGAAGTAGGTATTAGTGATTTTTCCAATTTTGTCATTGTATGGGGATTTTAAATATGGGTGTAACTTCAAGCTGAGTAAAATGTAGGTATCTGTGTGTAAAAATAGTGAATGTGTGCGGGCCCTGCTCTAGCCATCGGCTTTAGTAAGAAGCTTCTGATTTCGTGCGTAATGGTAAATTAGAATTGTGACATATTGTGTTTTGTTGATGCATCATATTGTATGAATACCTACTGTGTTATGTTAACGGGTGGGTAAAGCTATAGATAGTGTACCAGGTTACTTACTGATGATTCCGGTTCGTTACAGCCAAATATCATAATAACGTGTTCCTAGAATATCAAAATGACAAAACAGATTATTCTCATAATGTCTAAAGATCGAAATGACTTACGCCTACTTCTTAAATTACCGTATTCTTAATATGACTATAATTCATTTAGACTCTATCTCGTTTTGATAAATTTTCAATTCTACCATTTCCCAAAATGTCTAAAACTTGACTTGATCATGTTTTGATGAATTTTCAATTAAACCATTTCCCAAAATGTCTAAAACTCAAATTAACTAGACACAAAAACGTCAATATGGAAAATATTTAAAATTATGTTGAAGTTTAACCAATGAGTGATTAAATTAATTATCAACGGCATCCCAATTTTTATCTTTTTTCTATTTTTATTCTGTACAATCGAGAATTCATTAAGTAAGACTGTTTGGAGGTTCGAGTACTGATGTTGCTACTGGCCACTTGAAAATGAAGTGCTTTAGATAGTAGTTATAAATTGCTAAACCATTTGTTATAATCTGAACTAATTATTTACATTTATAAATAAGTAACACTAAAAATACTGCGTGGTTAACATTTTAGGTATTATGAGACAGTGTCATTTTGGTCTTTGGGCCTGTCAACAAAAGGCATTTTTGAATTTTGGTATTTTGAAACTAATGCATTTTCACTTTCAGTCTTTATAATAATTCGGTACCTATTTGAAGTTACCTATTGTTCATTTTAGCAACTATACAATTTGGATATCGGATGTAATGAGTAAATGTTATTATGACATTTTATTGTATTGAAAATAAGTCAATTTGGGAATTAAGGCATTTTGGAACTAAGACAATTTGAGATTTAGTAAAATATGTAAAAGGGCATTATGATATTTGGCTGTAATGAACCGGAATCTTATAAATCATTTATTAGGTTCTTACGATAGCTACCTTACCTACTTGTCTCAAAAAAACCTAAAACCTAAGCGTATTCAGGTCCAGCTTTATGAGCGGAATTGAGCTGAGCTGTCTATGCTTGTTAACGGTTGTTAATGTTCCGTGTGTTGTTGCAGTTTAACGTGCAGACAGGCAACGGGGGCGAGGCGTACGGCGCGGGGGTGGGCGTGGGCGGCGCCGGCGCGGGCGTCAGCAGCGGCTCGGCGTCGTCGGGCGCGCAGTCGCCGGGCAGCCCGCCGCGCCCGCGCCTGCGCGCCAAGGAGGAGGACCTCTCCGCGCACGGCCGCGCCAGCGCCGACGGTCAGTCGTCAGCCCAATTCACTTCACGTATGTTGCAGATACTGGTTCTGTCGGTTGTCTTGTCTGGCAATCCACTAAAACCTGGATATACGAAATCTATTTTGTGATCTTCATCAGCCATTTTGGTATCTACAGTACGTGTAGAACATTTTAGAAGTTTTTTTTCTTCTTTGAAATTCATCTAGCCTTAAAATAAAGATGGGTTACCTACCTACCAGCACTCCACAAAAGTGGTTTGCACTCGTGCGACACGTGTATTCATCAGAGGGCTAACATCTTCGCTTCGTCACTTAATACGATGTTATGCCACAACATTTCAAGCTCAATCATTCATTACTTTGCGCTCATGTCAGTAAATGTAAATTCAGATTCAATAGTCAAAGTATTTAAATCGCTTAGTTTAAAAAAGACTGAGGATCTGTGGGGCACATCATTTAGTGTACTTTTTCATACCATGATGTAATTGCACCCCATCTAGCATTAATTTACAATAATTGCATATCAGAGGGGATCTTTCCAGATCTCATGAAATAGTTATAGTTAAGTCATAGATACCTCTTTTTAAATCTTGTGAGATGAGTGATTTAACGAACTTCCGTCCCATTTCCATACTACCAGTTTTCAGTAAAGTCTTTGAGAAACTAATTCTGAATGATATGTTAGGTCACTTTAATAGAAATACCTAAACTACTTAGCAATAACCAGTTCGGCTTTACCAGAGGTCGATCAACAATTGATACGGCACTGTGCCTACTCATTGAATATATCTTGCGACGCAGTAGGAATATTTTGTAATATTTCTAAAGCTTTTGATTGCGTGGTTCATACGACCCTTATTTTATAAAATTAGAACATTATGGATTGTACAATGAAGCTATGTCTTATGTCTTCTTATCTAAGTGATAGAACTCAAACAGTAGATACTTCACTAATTTTCAAAGTAGACAGAAAATCCATAGACTACTTTAGCATAAACACCGCACTAGTTAAAGTACTTAATTGGTTTACTAGCAACAATTTGCTAATAAATGCTAAGAAAACTAAATGTGTTAGGTTCGCTTTGCCTAATGTTAAACCGTTAGATCCTAGTATTTTTCTAAATGACGAGTGTTTGCGAATCGTAAAGTATATACATCATTTGTCGGTCAATGCATTCATTTATATAATAAATAGCAGCCCGCCAGCGGCTTCACCCCGCTGCAAATTTCTGACTTCCCCGGTGGATTTTTCAATTATTTTCTGTCATACAAACCTTGTCCTGACAATGACGATCACAACAAAAAATAAATCAGCCAAATCGGTTCAGCCGTTCTCGAGTTTTGCGCTTAGCAACACATTTAGCGATTCATTTTTATTATATAGACTAGCGGCCCGCCAGCGGCTTCGCCCCGCTGCAAATTCCTGACTTTCCCCGTGGATTTTTCAATTTTTCTCGCCGTAAAAACCATCCTTGAACTTCAACGAACATTAAAAAAAAAGAATTGGCCAAATTGGTCCAGGCGTTGTTGAGTTATGCGCTTACCAACACATTTTGCGATTCATTTTTATATTATAGATTACCTGACGTAGTTTTAAAGTTACCCTTTCCAGCACTTAAAAAAGTCATTTAGGCATTAATGACTTTTTTAAGTGCTATAAGCGTATTATAGGATCGAGGACTATCTAATAGACAAAAATGCTTGGTACCGAAACTTAATCGATAATATTATTTTCAAATTCAAAAGCTTTATGTTGTCTAGGGGACACCGTTGATGTAGGAAAACATATCAATCTTATGTGGTCATCTTGCACCGTCTTATATGTATACACATAAGTAGGTGTTATTTTTTCCTGACCTGAAAATCCTGAAATCAACACGGGTTCAGCTGAAAATAATTTTCTATGAATCGAAAATTCCTCGAAGTGATACGATCCATGAAATTAGAGTTAGTATTTTTCCGGTCTCTGCGCGCGCGCGCAGCACTGCGTCGCTGCGTCTCCCTCCAACACAATGTTTTCCATGTCCGAGAAGATCGTTATCGGACAGAACACAGACATAAAAGTATTGTTTACTAAGGGTTTTATACCCTCTTTTTTAAGATTTTGGCCCGGTTGATAAAGATAAAGACATTTATTCAGTAAGTAGGCCGCACGGGCACTTTTACACGTCAATAATCTACCAGCGCTTCACAAGCTTTAGACATTTTTCAAGTATTTTTTAAGTGCTGGAAAGGGTAACTTTAAAACTACGTTAGGTAATTTATTATACAAATGAATGCATTTATTTATTTAATAACCAACTTAAATTAACAGACATGCCACACATATAAGTTATAGGTTACATACAGTATAGTATTCACATGTTAAAAATAATATAAATTAGAAGTAAAAATTAAAAAGGAACTGTTATATAGACAAAATATAAAATAATTAAAACTAACAACATGACCTAGGGCCTTGTGTCACCACCAGCACCGTGTGGATCACTCGCACACGGTGCTAGGGGTGGCCGTCGACTTCACGTACCGAGCGGCTGTCGCCAGGAACCTCGGGTCCGACTGGGAGAACAAGTCAAGGGTAGGGTCGAAGAGCAGGGTGTTGTTGATGAACTGAAAAAAAATCTTGTTTAATGAAATCAAAATTTTATTTAATTTAATCAATCTACTTGTTAACATACGTTCGCATAAAGCAAATTGATTCATGTTATCAAGCCCGTTTGATAGAAAATTAATCAAAAAATCAAGTTTATTCAACAAATCACTTAGTTGAAATGATAAGAGTATCTTAAGCAAATCTATCATGCAACTTAGTTATTTCAATAACTTTTGTTTTTCATTCTCATTGTGTAATTAGATTGATGTTACTACTGAACATATATGGTTTAAATAAACCCTTTGATTACATTTATTAAGTGTGTATGTTGGTGTCACTAAGTGATTGTATGAATCAATATTCTTACATGTTTAAATGAAATATGCCAGTTAGTAATATAAATAAAGAGCATTGTGAAATCTACCACCCAACTTGTTTATTTCAATTAATCTTGTTCTTTATTTCAATTCTCTAGGTAGATTGATGTTACTACTAACATATATCGTTTAAATAAACCCTTTGATTGCATTTATTAAGTATGCATGAAGGGATTCACTAAGTGATCGTTTAAATTAATATTGTTACATGTTTAAATGAAATATGCCAGTTAGTAATATTAATAAAGAGATTTGTGAAATCTACCACCCAACTTGTTTATTTCAATTAATCTTCTTTTTTATTTTCATTATCTAGGTAGATTGATGTTACTACTCAACATATATGGTTTAAATAAACCCTTTGACTGCATTTATTAAGTATGCATGAAGGGATTCACAAAGTGTAATGTTTAGTCCAAATAAATAATTTGTTTGAAATCGAAAGCAAGGGACTGGGGGTTAAATCGTACAAAACTGTATGGAAAGTGCCACACGGCGTGACTGACGCACACAACCTTTCGGTTGGTGTTTCGAACACGCGCATTCATAGTGACATCTTGCATACAGTTCCACTCGTACAAACCACCTAGGTACTCTGCGCCGGCTTAAGTGTGACAAGACAATATAATACAAACCATTTTAAAATAAGTGGACTTAACACTGCCTACTATTAATAGGTAAATTGCAAATGAGAAACCATTTTTCAAGTAATTAATGTTTATTAGACTCTCTTTAAGTAATCAAAGTAATCACAGTTTGATTATCTTACACTAATTAATTATAATCAGTCATGTGACAGGTTACATCTATTATTCCTGTTTGTTCAACAATTTATTTATACCAAATACACCATCCTTGGATATTGACACTGAAAATTCATCCTTTTTTTAAGTCATTCAAACTTTGTTCCTTTAAATAGCGAAAACTAACTAAAATATAATATACTAACATTGTCTGTAACAAATGTGTTTGGAGATTTTTCCGGTGTTGCAGTTTGAGTTCCTTGCTCTTGAACATCATGCATCGATCAACATGCATCTTGAAGACCCTGTAATAAAATGTTTTTATTTATTAAACTGTAAATTATATCAAACTACTCCCGTATCACATACACACAGACAAGCAATCAAGGTACACGTAACAAAAAAGTTACCTTTATAAGCTAAGAACTTAT
This sequence comes from Acleris emargana, assembly GCA_927399475.2. NCBI lineage: Eukaryota > Metazoa > Arthropoda > Insecta > Lepidoptera > Tortricidae > Acleris > Acleris emargana. The sequence goes on along the minus strand of OV656838.1, from coordinate 24,365,531 downwards.
GGATGCTCACTAGAGTTTAAAACCAATTTTTTTTATATTTTATTAGAACAACAGACAGACAAGACTAAGGAAGTTGAATAAAAGCTTGTAAAATTCTAAAGTCCATATATTGATAAATAAGTTTGAAGGCTTCTTTATGTGCATCCTATCCTAACCATGGACTACAGAAACCTAAATACAACTTTTTAATATGTGTCGAATACTAAGTCAACCCCACCTACCATAATAAAAAAAAAGCAAACCTAATAAAAACCCAGCAGAAATAAATAAGTAGCAGTCCCAGGATCAATCCCAGGTAATGGCGAATGTTGATGTGATGAACATGAGTAGTAGTTGCTTAGTCGCAGATGTTTTTAACTACTAAATTATTTTCTCTCCATAAGAAAATCATATACTTATCATTGCTGAAACAAGCCTAGAGCTTGATTTGGGACCAAGTCAATTTGTGTAAGATTATACCTTGATATTTTTTTTATTAGCCCGTGTGGTTGATGGGTTAGAATAGTGCCACTCCATGTTTTCCCGTGGATGTCGTACGAGGCGATTAAGGGAGTAAGGGCTTGTAGTACTGTTAGGCGATGGGCTTGCAACCTGTCACTAATGCGCTGTTAAATACCTTAGCCTCATTATGCAAAATGAGGTTACAGAATTATCAACAAGGTTTTAGTTGCTGGTTATTCTGTAGCTCTGCCTATCCCACTTTGGGAATGAAGGCGTGAGTTTGTGTATGTATTTATTTTCTACCTTATGATTTAAGAGTTCCATATGTAGATACTTACACTTATAGAAATATTGGAAATGTCCTCTTGATCTAAATTTCTGTTAGCATTGCATTCTCCTCTGTGTATGCTTTTAACCACACTTTCCAGCTTCTTATGAAAAGGGCACGTGGTCCGATAAGTGGCACCAACACTCCTTGATTGCATCAAGGTTCAAAGCTGCCAACGCCTGTACTGTTATGCCATTTTCTAAAAAAGATATTTCATATGAATTACAAATAAGGTACCTACATAAAACTATACTTAAATTAAAACCAATTATGCTTGAAAGTTAATAGAAATTAATTTACAACCCGTCACTATTACTCTACCCAAAACAAAACATCTTAGCCATTTATGAAAAATGTGATTATAGAATTATCAGCAAGTTTATTAGAGTTGGTGGTAATTCTGTAGTTCCCACTCTAGGAATGAAGTAGTTTATGTAGGTATGTGAGTACAATTCTCCTTTCGCAATATTCATTTGGGATGTTTAGGAGGTCTTTAGTCAAGTACAACATTTAGTCAAAATAATTTCCCACCACATGCAAAACGTTCCCCTTTATTATATTGTTAAAATAACTATTATACATATAAGTATCATTATTTCAAACAAAATAGTATAGCTATTTGTTTTAATTTGTTAAACACACATTACAGTACACATTTTTGATACCACGGTTACTCATGCTGGCCATTCAAAAATAATACCTAATCGGGATAGATTGTGTCGTAAAGCGAAGCACGTTCTTAAACCGGCGACGCCTGACTAGCTACCTACATACACGACACACCGTGCCGCCGGCTGGCTGGCTCAGCCATCCGACTTGCCAGTATAAAGTTTAGAGGAATCTAGAGTCTAAACAATCACTTTACCGATGAGAAACAATGCTTGTAACTAAGAGAAATTAATTAAAAAAATAAGTACTTACTTGCAAACGTGACAATAAGATCAGGCGCCAATCCCCATGCCATTAGCAGATCTAGCACTTTGTCCATCGTTTTCACTTTCACTACTACTACAACTTGATTATATTATAATATTTATAGTTATTATTATAAGTTATAAAACGATACAAAATTGCTGCCGACGATGCGATAATAATCCACTGACTGAAGTGAAGAACTAAACTTAACAAACTTGTCGCAACGCAAAACGCAACTCGTAAAGCAGTGGTAGCGCGCCAACGGTCTGCACTGCAGTGTTGCCAGGTGGCGAATTTCATATTACCCATGCACTACTACTTTATTCGGGTAATTTTTCATGAATATGATAAAACTGATAAAGCAATAATTAATAAGTCGTATCATACGAAAAGATTAATGGAACTATAATATAGGGACCCCCACGTTGCAGGTTGCAGGGTGTTATCGGCAGGTAGGTAGGTAAGGTATTTGGGCGTTTTCAGAAAAAGTAGGTGGTTAAAAAAAGTATATATTTTAGATTAAATAACTTATTTACTTCAGAAATACGCTAGAATTATGCAAAATTATCCATATTAAATTTAAAATAAAGGCAAAATAAGAAAAAAAGAGGCCCTGTTTTGACGTGTCCCACGCCCTCCACGCCAATTTTGGAGTTAGATAAAAAAATACTAAATAAGACTGTTTAAAAGTTAACGGTTTTGTGCTGGTCAGTTATAAACCGAACTTTAACTTTAAACCTTAAAACAAGAGCGTTAACATAGAATGTTCAAAGATCAAAGATTTTCAATGATTTACTTATTTTTAGGGTTACTGAACTCAAATCGAAAAAAAAAACTTATTTTATAATGATAGGTAGATAATACAGCAGTCCCAACTGAAGTCGGCTTTTGGTTGAAAATTTTGTGAGTCGCCGAGGTTATTTTTTGCATTTTTAAAGGCTGTTTTTTGTTTTTTGATAAATATTTGATGTCTAAAATAGAAAATTACTTTTAGCCCTCAGTTGGAAAATGCATTTTTAACCTTGCCACTAAGCACAAATTATGAAAGATTTCCGATAGCAGAGTTAATAGTCAGTCTGTGCTGTTTTCCCCGTTAGTTTAAATTGAGCACAAATGGCAACACTAAATAAAAGCAAAAATAACGGTTAAAATGGTAATCAAACGAAATGTTTAATTTTTGTCTAACGTGGTTTTCAAATCAATCATCGAAATGATTGTTTTTAAACTCTTAAATGATTGCGTTCACAAAGTAGCATGATTATGCTTATTTAGTAAGCTTAGTAATATTAAATAATAAGCACATTATTAGATCAATCATGTCACACAGTTATATTATTAATGCTCCTTGTTAGCTTTAAACACTATTTTGATTGTATTCTTTTAAAATTAAATTTGATCAAATCTATTAATAATTTTCACTAAGTTACATTTACCCTCCATCAGCTTGTTCGATGCAAACATTAGTACTATATAAATTAGAGCATTCTTTTGATTAATATCAACACATTTTTTCAAACAAGTTAAAATGACACTTGATTGGATAAGTTTTTTTTCAGTGTGTGTGTGAGAGCAAGGTACAGGGGACTAGTGGCTAAAGCAACAGTGCTATTTTTGGCAACTGCAAATAGAGAGCGTTGTCGCGGACGGAGTTTGTTTCTGGTCGATGGTGGCACATTGAGAGCGATGAGCTGTAGAATAGATGGGTAAAATATGAGGCCACGTAATAGTTTAAATAAATATTTCATCGGCGCTAGAAGCTCTTAAGGAGTCACGGGAATTTAAGCTGTAAATAGAACGAATGGCCCTTTTTTGTCACAAGTATAGTTTGCGTGTCAGCTGCCTTACCCCAAACTAGAATACCGTACGACGTGACACTATGGAAATAACTATAATAAACTAAGCGAGCTGTCTCAGCATTGGTTAGTTGTAAAATGTTCCTAACGGCGTAAGCTGCCGAACTTAGTTTACCTGCCAGTACAGGGACCGCCACTACCATATGGGGACTCTATTGCAAATTATATATTCTTATGCCTAGGAAATCTGCCTTATCTACGATTTGCAAACACTCGTCATTTAGAAAAATACTAGAATCTAACGGTTTAACATTAGACAAAGCGAACCTAACACATTTAGTTTTCTTAGCATTTAGTAGCAAATTGTTGCTAGTACCTAAACCATTTAAGTACTTTAACTAGTGTGGTGTTTATGCTACGGTAGTCTATGGATTTACTGTCTTCCTTACCGTTGTATCATCAGCAGAAAGTATAATATCACAAAGTTTATCTACTGTTGGTTGTAAGTCATTTATGTAAACCAAAAATAGAAAAGGACCTAAAATAGAGCCTTGAGGCACACCTATTTTCACTGTATCACCATCAGATTGCGTTTTTTTTACAACAACTGTTTGAGTTCTACCACTTATATAAGAAGACATATAGCTTTATTGGACAATCCATAATGTTTTAATTTTAGAATAAGGGTCGTACGAACCACGCAATCAAAATCTTTAGAAATATTACAAAATATTCCTACTGCATCGCAAGATTTCTCCCATCTGTTATAAGTATATGTATGTAATGAGTTCTGCTGCCGTATCAATTGTTGATCGACCTCTGGTAAAGCCGAACTGGTTTTGCTAAGTAGTTTATTTCTATTAAAGTGACCTAACATACCATTCAGAATTAGTTTCTCAAAGACTTTACTTAAAACTGGTAGTATGGAAATGGGACGGAAGTTCGTTAAAATACTCATCTCACCCGATTTAAATAGAGGTATGACTTTACTAAGTAGAGGTCTTGAGATCCGGAAAAATCCCCTCTGATATGCAATTATTGTAAATTAATGCTAGATTAGGGTGCAATTACATCAATGGTATGAAAAAGTACACTAACTCTCATATAGAAAGCTATTTTCAGCTGAACCCGTGTTGATTTCAGGTTATCTTGTGATGGTTACAAATCCAATTCAGCAGAAAATAGTTTTATATGAAATGCAGATTCTGTTAAGTGATACGTTCTATGAAACGAGTGTCGGTGAAACAAGGGGATACCCATGAATGTTATACTAAACTGGATACGAACATTTTGTACAGGAATGTTCACAGATGCTTCAGGATTTGATTAAATATATGGTTCGTGAATCGAGGCGCAACTATTGAAGGAGTTGTTGTTGACGGAGGGTGCGTGTTGTTGCAGGCGGCGGGTCCTCGGAGTCGGAGGGCGAGTGCGGCGGCGCGGCGGCGCGCGCGCGTGCGCAGTACGTCAGCGCCAACTGCGTCGTGTTCACGCACTACTCGGGGGACGTCGCCGCCGTCGTCGACGAGCACTTCGCGCGCGCGCTCGCTCTCGACAAGCCCAAGGGTCAGTTCAACACACGTGCGCACGACATGTGCTAAACGTTGATCATTTCCCAATTAGTTAGATGTGATGTATGGCGAATTGGAGATGGTTTCCCTTAAACGCCAAAGTTAACCTAATCGCATATCGCTAGGCTGGTGACTAAATCTATAGGTAGTAGGTAACATATAAAAGGGAATGTCCCGGTGGATCGACTGGCTGACTGGCTCATCGCCGCCCAGACCAAACCGTAAAAAGATAGAAAATTGGAATTCAGCGTCGTTTAAGAAATATTTTTTCGTAATTCAACCCCTAAAGAGGTTAAACGGGGGTGTAACTTTGAATGGAAGTCGTCCATTTTTGAAGTTAGAAACGTGGGAATCGTTGTTAAAACACTTAAAACCTAACCATATATTGCTTATCAATAAAAGATATTCCTTTCCGATCGCTCATGTAAAAAAAAAACATGTTTCGGATTTTTGTTGGAAAAATGTAGGTACCCTTTGAATGTGCTGTAAACTATATCCGTACTTTCAACGGATGCTTTGGTGAAAGGAAAAATCTGTAAGTCGCTAGCCAGCAAATCGTTAGTGAACCGGATAATTCGACTCTAGCGCCGGCGCGGCCTTAATTAGACCCGCATTTAATTACGAACTACTTCACCCCTGCACTGTATTCCGCTTCATTGTGCTCCGGCGAGTTATGGAGTCGTCGGCCGGCGCACTGCATCAACCGCGGGCGGCGGGGTGGGGGGAGGGGCGGGCGAGGCGCAGACGGCGCAGACTGCGCGACTCGCGCCGACCGGTCCGCGGCCGGCCGATTAGATCGCCAAAAACACACATTACTTAAGTAAAAGATGGCCGCGAGGCCGCGCCGCGCGGCAAAAACGCATATCGCCCCACGTCCGCGGCTTTGTGCCGCCGCCCGTTTTTGGCGCGCCTTTGTTTAGCTATATCGCGTCGCGCCCCGCCGCCCGCGCCGCCCCGCCGCTCCGCGTGTCTGCATTTTAATTTGTATCGAGGAATGTGCGCCGTAATGGCTAAATTGAGAGTACAATCCGACTCGATTTAGAGATTGGTATTTTAATTTAAATAATACTGAGCTTCCATGAATGAATGACGCAAAAGTTTACGCAAAGGGCGCCCTCGCCGGCGTCACCTTCCGCTGGCTTGCGTGCGCTCCCGGCGTGGCGCGCGGCGCTCCCACGGCCTTCCACGAACGCCGCCGCTGGAGCTGTTAGCATCGCGACGCGATAGGTTTCCTTCGTTGATCTTATCTCCTCTTTTTATCGCGTCAACTCAGCCACTTCAGCCGTTTATACAGTTTTATAGCTAGGAGACAAGATATCAGATCAGAAACTGGAAAGCAAAAGAACAACAAAAAGTGTTTAATTTAAGATGCAATCGACTCTATCGGACCTCGGGTGATGTCCGGCCAACCGGGCTATTAAATCTACAGTTCTTAATTTTACTCTGTTAAGTTCTTTCGTAGAATCACGATATCAGATAGGTTACCACTATTTTATCTAGCAGTTTATTTGTATTTAAATCTATTTATAATACAAAATAAAAAGGAAACAATAAACTGCCTTTAAATACTCAAAAAGTAACTTATTTTAAAAGGGCAGGTAATAGGTCAGTCGAATTGAAGTTGGCTTTTTGTTAAAAATATTGGGAGGCGCGCCTTTGTACCCGACTGCGTCAGAAGGAGGGTTATCTTTTCAAGCGTATGTAGGTATGTATGTAGGTATGTAAGTATGTATGTAGGTACTTATCTATGTAGGTAAATATGTGTGTTTATTTCTGGGTACGCTCTGCAGCCTAAACGGTTTGACGGATTAAAACATTTGAGGTGATATTCGACTCGTCTTAATTGTTGAAGTGGCTCAAGTGGCATAGGGTACCTACCTATATAATATTCCAAAATGGTGTCAGCGAAAAAAAAAAAGAAGGGCGAATAAAAAAGTAACTATTTTTTATTATAACAATATGGGTCTCAAATGAAAACTAGTAAATAGCCAATTCCAAATATCTATATTATCACACTTTGACAGGAAAATCGGAAAAATACGTAAATGTTAAGGGTGTTCCGCTTGTAATTTGTCACCTGTAGAGTTGTAGTTCGTGACATTAAAAAATCAGTTCTAGAGCTCATTTAACGCTTAGTAGGTACTTATAATTAAAAAACTCTTTTGTTGATAAAAAATACAAAGAGTGAAATAAACTAAATTATTTAAAAAAACAAAATCCCGACTACGATAAAAAAAAAACATACTGAAAAGCAAAAAACAAGCGCTATAATCCATAAAAAACTCATTATACCTATGTTTTTACTTTTAAGTGATCCTAATAGTTCCACTTTTAAGTTAATATGAAACTTGAAGATATTTTATACTTATTTAAACAATGAAATGTCCTTCGTTATATTCGCTCAACTATCTTAATCGAGATATCTTACCCTTGAAGTAAGTACCGATGAGGAGATGCGGTGGCCATCTGTGATTTTAACCATCAGTTCCACTTCACCTAATGATACTTTCTGAATACAAATGCTGAACTTGATACTAAAAATACTTAAATCGCTATACTTATGTATGCCTAGTATAATGTTTGAGGAGTTCACTCAATTCCCCAAAATAAAATATATTCCTACAGTGGAACAGAAGTTTTTTGAAGTCGTTCAAAAATGTGCGACACCTAGTTCTTCCGTTTTTTCCGTTAAAAATATGTGCCGAATTACAGCTGTGTAGTAGGTACTATGGTATCTGAGTTAAACCGCGGACAGACGAGCGAGGCGCATCTGTAAGGGTTCCATGTTGACTACAGAACCCCTTAAAGGCTAAAGGTTCAGTGACCAGGTCACGGGTATTTTTATTCGCAAAAAAATTACCAGCACCTCCCAAGTGAAGACCACTGCTGAGCAGAAGCGTCACAAGGAACTCTTGTTGAGTTCCTTTGTTGAGTTCCCATTTATTCATTTCTAAACACATATAAAGGAATAAACACGATCCTTAATTTTGACGTTTTTTGCTCAATCCCGAGCGTAAGCGGACGGTGGTACCAGGTCACCAGAAGTAGCAGGTGCTGAGTGTGTTGTGTTGCAGAGGGCGTGCCGATGGTGTCGCGCAACCTGCCCGCGTCGTTCTTCAACGCGGCCGCGGCCGGCGCGGGCGCCTGCGCGGGCGTCGACCTCTACGACTACGACCCCTGGCACCAGCACTACTCCGGGTAAGTCCGTCGCGCTTCTACTCACTTTCTCGAACCACCAATTCCTTTCCTTGAGGATTGAACCACACGCAAAATACGCAACTCCACGTCATGCGCCGACGTTGAGTGGTCGATCGCGGTCGCAATACAATTTCTTCTAAAGTCTTGACTCTGGACTTACAGTCACATAAGCTAAAGTCGAAACCAAAGCCAATGGCCAAAGGCCAAAGCCCGTTAGTTCGGATGCATAGGTAGGTACCTTTTGTCTTCGATCAGCCTTTTGTAAGAAAATCTTTGTTATGAGCATGATATTGAAGACTAAATAGTACCAATTTCACCAAACAATGTTAAATAAATGGTAGATAAGTAATAAATGTTAATCAACTGTTAGTTCATATATTTTGAAGGCTGTTAACACTCTGTCACGTCTGTTAAGTTGTTAACGTCGGTTGGTGAAATTGGTATAAAGGTTCTACTTCTAAGTAGGTATAATGATTAATGTTATTTCCTCAAGCGATTCTGATTAGCACTGAAAATTCTTTTTTTGGTCAGAAATTTCTTACTAAGTCGTCTTTTGTAGAGGTCAAGTTCATTAATTCATTACATAATGCTTTTAAAATCCACTGACGTTTCAATAGGTGCATTCGCAGCCTGACGTCAGAAGTTCTATATTCCAAGTCGGTGAGAGTGTGCGTTGTGCGCAGGTACGGGCACGCGGCGCACCGGCACGCGGCGGAGTACCACGCGGCGGCGGCGCAGGCGGCGCAGGCGCACGGCATGGCGGGCTACCCGCCGCTGCTGCTGGGCCGCGGCGCGCTGGCACAGTACAAGCCCGAGTGGCAGCACGCACTCGAGCCGCACGCGCCGCACGCGCCGCACGCGCACGCACACGCGCACGCGCACGCGCACGCCGCCTGCGCGCCCTACTCCTACCCCGCCGTGCCCGGTCAGTACCTACCTACCTAATCAACATACACATACCTACCCACCGGGCTGGCAGGTCACTCCTTAGTAGGTACACTTGATACTAACAAATATACAACGTGTTTAAGGGTTATTAGACTTATTAAGCCGGGTCCAGATTAGTGACAAACCGCCGAACCGAAAACGTGGCCGTGACAGAGCCGGGAGTTTGTACCGATAGTGTGGACGGAATTTGTTACATTAATTTGTTACACGATCAGTTATCCGTTCAATTCTCAGAACAAAATATCCGTACACCCAAACATTGTACGTACTGCCACAATGTGGTTATGATACAATGTGGACGATGTTTTGGTTTTGTTACGGTCAAATGACACGGGGCACGGGCCGATCCATCCAAAGTGGTTCTTTTTCAAAGGATGTTCGGTACTGTCTCGGTGTGCGGGAGAGGTCCACACTGCGATTTTTGTCACGCGAACAAGCACGCGTGTCATCACGCTCGTACATACACGGGATTGATGGATCGGGCGAATGCACGTCTTGACAAGGCAACACCCGCTCCCCCGCCCCTCGCACGTATCCGAGAAATCACTGCAACAATATATTGAAGGAATACTCGAAACTGGAATTCAAGACCAAAAAAATTACGACAATGTTGCCACTGCAATAAAATGTTCGTACAATAGTATATCCCTTTTTTCTAAAAATACACGCTGAGATAATTTATTTATTGGTAATTTTAATTCCATAATTTAAAGAAGTAATTTTATTTACTTATTTTTACATAAATACAAGAGGCCTTAATAAAAACTTAATCATCCGCAATTTTTGGTTGCAAAGCTGGTATTGTGCTTGTATCACTTCAGGTGTTAATAACATTTTGGTCCACACATTCGTTAGACATCGGGCTTTGTCACGGTCACGGAGCAACCACCAGCGTCCGATCCGATGCAAACTTCCACCCGTCCACACTATACGTAACAAGTCCGCGGTGACGTCACAGTGTTCGGTTCGGCGAATTGTCACAAATCTGGACCCGGCTTTAGAATTTGTGCCCAAATGAAGTTTATTTGTTTTTTAGTTTTTTTTGTTTTTGTTTAGTTTTTATGACTTTTATAACAACACATTTTTTGGTCATATTAGCCGTTATATGTTATTGCTAGTTGGGACAGTTTTGTCATTCACGGATCGATTTTGGCGAAATGTTCTATTCGGCTTGTTGGAGCGGTCGTGTTCGCTAACAAAACGCTACAACTATGAGTATCTTGGGACTAGACCGCAGGGAGCCGCTTCTAGGCTGGTTGTTTTGGTAAGAATATAATATTTCTAAGTTTCTCGGTGTATTGGTGCCAACTGTAATGCCGTGTAAAATATATTTGAAATAAATAAATAAATAAATAAATAATTTTTGCTAACGTAGACACGTAAAACATGACTTATGTTCAAATCCTATAGGTACCTACTACGAGTACCTACCTACCGGTTCTTATCCTCTCTGTTTACTTTGCAAATGACAACAATTTCGCCGTTCTTCAGTGGAATTGTTTAAATTCTCTTTAAGTACACGTTTGACGGCGCAATTTGTCTATGAATTACCGAAAGCATTCGTTTGTGAGCGCGGCATGCGCGCGGCACTCACGGAGCGCGGCGGCGGGCGCGTTTATTCATTACCTACCTCATTACACGACGCGGCGCGGGCGCAGCTAATTATTCACCAATCCACCGGCGGGACGCTCCGCGGCCGTCGGCGCTCCGCCCGCAACCCGCGATGAAAGCGCACAATAAATAACGGCGCTCCGAATGAATCGTTCTCCGGCGCTAGACGTAACGTATACCTATTTTAATTTCAAAGAGATTCCGCGCGGGGCGCAGATGTTTTAATTGTGATGATTTAAGCATTATCCGAGTGACAAAACAAAGCATTCTCGCTTTGTGCCGCGGGAGGAGTGCGCGGTGAACGTTCGTGTCTTGCGATAGGCGTAATTGCGGCGGCGGCAAAAACTGCAGGCGGCGAGTTGAAAGGGCGGCCGGGCCTCCTAATGACGGCGATTAAAATTAATTTGCGCCCCTCCCTCCCCTGCGCTGCCAAATTAAATTCCTCCCTGGATCCCCCGCGAGGGCGCTCCCTCTAATCGCGCGGCACTTGATTGATAACGCTCGCCGCTTCCGCCCGCTGAGTTATGTGTTCCGGCGCGGAGTCGCTCGTCTTGCCGCTTTGTTCCGAGACGGAAACAAAGTCACAACTCCTTTGTAAGTTATCGCTTCCCTAAACCTCAGTACAACCCCGAAACGCTGAAGATTGATTGCCGGCCGACCGCCGCGCTGGTACCAGGACGGTCCGGCCGCACGGCGGGTCGCGCCAAACGCACGTTAGTTTCTACGACTTGCCCATGACATGACATGATGACGCCGCGTCGTCGATGCCCAAAGTCTTGTACTTTTACAGAACGCAATGAAAATAACTAGTCTGTAATAAAGTAATAAACTAGCGTGTCCCTACCTACTTCAAAGTTTTTAAAGTTTGATTAGAATAGGCGAAGGTAGGTACCTACTCACGCATTGATCTGCGCGCGGGGAGTGCGAGGGGGCGGCGGGGGGCGGGGGTCGCACGGAATGCGCCGGACACGGGAAGGGTTGGGGGGGAGAGGGGTCACATCAAAGGGCGGGCCTGTCCCCGCCGCTTATTGACAAATACCGCCATTGTGCCGCCGACACATACCTACTGCTCGCACCGCTCGGGCTGCGGAGGGAGAGGGCCGGGGCTGCGACGGGTTGCCTCGAATGTGCGGACGAAATTGTAACCTTTGCACGCGCCATCAAATAAATATAACCCCAGATCTTGCCTTCTACTTCAACTGTTTATTTAAGTCGCAGTGGTAACACTTAGCCGATTAGGTATCTACCTATCTACCTTTATAATGCTTTTTTAATCATTATGCTTGAGATTCCATAAAGTACCTAACATAAAAATAAGATTTTTTTTAGTGTTTTAAAAGTTTAACCTTGTAAGGGGTCAGAGGTAAAATATATAATAGAAAACCGGCGCGCAACATGATTTCGGATCGGACCATATACTCAGTCAGTAGGTACCTATCCAAGTAGGTATAGGGCCTCGACTACTACAAACACAAAAACTATCTTGAAAAACAGCATGTAGGTACATATATACGAGTATGAACGATGTATCCATGAACCAATCAAGTCTAGGTACCTATCTACCTCTTAATCTCTTATAAGTAGGTACTTACACTAATTGGTTTTTTAATAGCTATCCAACGATAGGCTCATATCACGCATGTTGTAAAGTCAAAAAAATATTTTTACCCTTGCTTTAGATATGGATCTTGTGCGCGGTATAAATATGAACAATGTGTAGTACAAAATTTCAATTTTGAAACTTTAGTAGTTTCTGATCACCTAAACAGGTCGGCATGAGCCTCTCGAAATGAAAGAATTATGGAGAGGCTTATTTAAAAGAAATGGAATTAATAATGAAAATGCGATGCTGCAAAATGTGCAAAATGTGGTTACAGAATTATTAACTGATTTTTGGAGTGTTTGGTGATTCTGTGGCTCTGCCTACCTCACTCTGGGAATGAAGGCGTGGATTTATGTATGTATGTATGTATGCGTTGCTGGACAATGATAGGTCCTTCTGAAGTGAGTTGTCGGAGACGAGACAGGGTCTCCAACATTCCCGCCCGGCTCAGCTCCATAAATCGCGCGCGGTATCAAACGCAGCAAATTGATTAATTTAAATTTCTCAAGATATTTATTACCCCTCCGCCATCTTTGATCCGGCGGCAGCTGTAACATAATGTCCACGGACACAATCATTATCGTCCGCTTTAATCTCAAAAATGCCCAGAAAACGATAATCAAATACCTACTTTAAATTGTTTTTTATGTTTGTCGAATAACTGGTCACAAGTCACAATTTTAGCCAACGGCACCGCGTATAAATTTTTGTTATGATAAAATAGTTATGTTGAATATGTATCAGCATGTCCCTTTTTTAAAGAAGACAACAATTTATCTGTTATCGAAGGATAGCGTAAATACGTGAGACGTGTTCGCCGTATCTAACGCGGCGAGCCGCCGGGAAGCGGCCTGGGCCAGCCGTGTAGGTAGCCTTCGTACGAGTACCTACATAACCAAAATCACCTTCTTGCGCGTCAGTCAGGTGGAAATTGTTTGATAAAATAATGGACACTTAACCTTTTCAAGGGTTGGTTGTTAATTTGTCTTTTCCGTGGACCTTGTTCCTTCTATGCACGTATCCACCTCTAGATCGCTTTTCTTTTCAAAACTGATCTAACCAGTATCTCAGTAGGTACACACAGCATCACACCTAACTAACCATTAAAGACAGAGCAGAGAGAAAAAGAAAGAGATGTAGGTATATATGTGTATTATGACAACTTCTATGCATTCTAGTGCGACTCTCTTTCATGCAATATTTCAGATTTCTGAAGTAGCTAGATGTGTTGCTGTGTGTACATATGTACCCACATCCTTTGTTTTGACGTAAACTTGTAGTAGGTAGGTACCTAAGTAATCTGCGTTTTCACTTGTTTGATTATTTTTGCAAAATATTTTAAATGTTTAAATTAAATATAACACTTAATTCAATCTTAAATTACCCTCGTGGCATACCTCGTGCCAAAGATGCTGGCAGCGTGATCCTGTCGAGCGAGGAAGCTGCCAGCTCTGTGCTCACTTATTGCGTCGACCAAACGTTTCGAAATCTCCTTAAACGATTATGAGCTCTCGGCCCGGCGGATCCCGATCTCGAGTCTCAGCACTAAAAGCAAAAACATGGTAATCAGTGCGGGGCCTCGAGGCGGGAAACCATTTTATTTTTGACATGTTATGAATGAAAGTATAAATGTAGGTAGGTATTGGTATATTATGTATTAATAAATTATTCAAGCGTCCGATGTCTGTTGTCTATTTACTGAAAATAAATATTTTATTAGATAGGTAGTAACAAAAAACTTTTGTAAATAATCTGTCCATAGGTATGCGAATACTGAATCATACTAGCAAAGCATGATATTTACAAATAGTCGGGTTTTGTTATAAAATCGTTCGTTATAGTGCAATGGGCCGGAGACTCCTCCTCAGACACTGTCTAATTCATGTCTAATTGATATGTAGGTAGGTAGTTATGTTTTGCTAATGTGATGTTTTGCTTTTGTAATATTTTTCAGAATATCATGTTTTACGAATAGGTCCAACGACGACGACGGAGGGATATTTCTAACCTTACACGACCTTTTCGGCTGTAGGTTTAAAATTGTGAGTTGCGTCGCTATATTAAGGGGTAAATAAGTGTTATTAAGCTCTATTACTTTACCTAAAGTCTGACTTTGAGTTACATAAGAGAGCTTTTAGGTAGGTAGTGTCAGGGTGGGGTAAATATAAGACACGGGTAAAAATAAGACTAAGTTTTTAACACTCAAAAACTTACTCTAGGTACTTCATTCCTATTCCATTTACCTAACCTACATTTTAAAATCACATTGTATTTAGATAAACTCTGTGTTTGCCCTTTTCAAGCAGAAAGTTTTATCATGATCACCGAAGTCCTCACTTTTGGCCCAGTAGGTATCTAGGTATCTAGGTATAGATATTTATACTTACTACCTATCTATGCTTTTTTAATTATTCAAGTTCAAGATGTGACTATTTCACTTCTGCTATTATGTTGACCTTGAGGGCCATTACCTAAACTCTACTTTTGATTGTAACATCTTCCACGAAGCTTGAAGAAGTAGTAAGTACTTTATTTATTGGGTGAATATCCAGTATGAGGGTCCGGCACGCGGGCACCAGGCGCGCAGCGGCGGGCGGCGGTGGCGCGATGGCGCGGGGGCGGGGCGCCGGCCAATGGCCGCTGACCGCTGCCCGCCGCCTCCCCCCTCCCCCCCGACCGCTCCCGGCCCCCGCCTCCCGCCCCCCACTAAATCACGAGCTCCTGTCAATTGACAACAATTCATTTTGTGCTAAGGTAGTAAAATAAAATACCGTTTCTAGATTTTACACTGCTGATTACAGTAAAAATATCTTTGGATTTTTTTATGCAGTAGTTTTTTTTATATTTAGGAAAAACAGTAAAAAAAGTTGGATTGTGAATGTTAGGAATACCTACACTTATAGTGCCCTTAGTCCATTTATTACCAAAGGAATTCAAAAAAATATACAACTGTCATGTTCATTGTTTATCTGTCTGACGGATTACTTGATTCTGACGACACGCTTTCAATTCTACGCAAAATAGTTTATTTATTTTAATGGCGTCTACAAATTACGTAATTAATTAAATTACGCAAAATAACAAATTCGTGAACGAACGGTAGCGAATGATTGACATGACATGACAGTATTGACAGTCAGTTCTGTTTCTGTTTAAAGTTACTTTTTTAATTTTATATCAGGCTAAGATCACGACATCAGTATTCCTAACTTTGTATATACGGTCTTTTTAATGACTATTTCCTTAATAAATTATTAACGAGGAATTTAAGTTAAATAAAGAAAAACCAAGAAATACGGGTAGTCTAATTTTTAACCAGCTATTATAAACGCGAAAAAACAATAATGGTTTTTTTTTTGAAATGTTGTCAATTATCTTGGCCGCAATTAACCGTCGTCCGCGCCTCTGCCGCCCCGGTCCTCCACTAGATGCTTTATTGATATTTTATGCCGTCATTCACTCCCTCTGCACTGCTGAGTTTTAATTAAACGTTAATTATGCACAAGAATTTCTGCGAACTGGTGTTAATATAATCTAACGAGAGTTGAGACGAAGATATAACGAACACGATCTGCGCCCGGGGTTTGTCGGGCCCCGGCGTCGACAAAAAATGCTCGTTAGCAAGTAGGTATACCCACTTGTACTTACCTGGGTGCTACGTGAGAGCCGGCGCGGGCGTCTCCCAGGCTGCTATAGCAGACGGCGGGTAGGTGAAATGAAATGAAAAGAAATATTTATTTACCAGAGTAGGTACCTACCTACTTATATGAATAATATAAAAGGTGTTACGGTAGTTTGGCGTCAAGCTTTCGCCCGAAAACAATCGACATGCAAATGTTAGGAGAGCACGAACACTTCGGTAACAATATAACATCAATTTATCAATGGTGCATATTTTCCGACTCAAGAAACTCTTTCACTCTATAAAAGCAATTTTCAAACAACAATTTATCAAGTGTGGTTGCCGGGTTAGAATAGTGCCACTCCATGTCTTCCCGTGGATGTCGTAAGAGGCGACTAAGGGAATATAGGCTTGTAGTACTGTTAGGCGATGGGCTTGCAACCTGTCACTAATACGCTGGTAAACATGTTAGCCTAATTGTGCAAAATAAGGTTACAGAATTATCAACAAGTTTTTAGAGTTGTAGGTAATTCTGTAGCTCTGCCTACCCCTCTCAAGGAACGAAGGCGTGAGTTTATGTATACCTATGTAAGTATGTAATTTATCAAGTTTATCCTTAAATTCTAAGCCCTTTGACCATATGATTTCGACTTGAAGATAATAAATTGAACACAACATTTATAGGCCTAGACTACCTATAGGATTGTTGTCATACCTAGATGATGTTTAATTGATTAGGATTAAGTATATTGATAAGAGTAATTCTTAATGTCAGACAATGATAGTTGCTTCGTAGGTATGTGCTATTTTTTTCACCATTTACTAATAATTTAGTTTCATAAGCAATTAATAATATGCATTCTTGCGATGTAGCTTAGGAATATAAGTAAGAAATAAAAACGGTCCCAGATTACTTCCTTGGGGTACTCCTGTCTTATTACCTAACGCAGAATGGTGACCTATATTTCCCTTTTACTAGTTCCTCACCTACCGAAACTATTTTAGATATTTCAGTAGGTAGGTGCATGGCTTTCTATTCCAAATAACTTGCAAACCAATGTAGGTACTTATAATGGTACGAAGTGTAGGTAGGTAGGTACATAATTTGAAAGGAAATGAATCTTAGCATAATAATATACCTATTACGCACGCGCTCTTTCAAATAAATACCTACATGAATAGGTATTTGCCGTGGATAAGTGTATTATTTAGCCTAATAGCTTGCTAGTTGCTACTCTACGAGTCCTACGACAGCCGCGGGCGGCGCCGGCGGCGCGTCGCAGCGCGATGCTATCGGCGCTCGACATCATTTATAACAATCAGCCTCCCCCCCCCCGCTCTGATAAATCTCCCGTCTCCTCGTCTCCGCAGCGATAGCGAGTGATCTGTCCGGCGCGAGATAAATCTCCGCGATACTATCGCCGCCGAGCGCGGCGCGCGTCGTGGTCGCCTCGAACTTCCTCCAGCCGCGACCAGCTCGCTGCCTGGAGTGTGCTGACCACTATGCTATTCATTATTCGTTTTTTTAATTTTATTTTTTAGCCATAGGTACCTAATGGGTTTGCGTTTGACCTCAGTCTCACCCGATGTTAAGTGACGACGAGGTGAGAAAATTACTATTCACTCTTGCCTTGAAAACACCAAGGTTATATGATTCCGGGAATACAGACGTAGGGAGAGCGTTCCACTCCCTAGCAGTGCGAATAAGAATCGACGCAGCAAACCGCTGCGTGCGAACCATTGGGTATTCTACTACATGTGGATGGAAGCCCTCCCGGCGTCTAGAAGACCGATTATTCTAACGATGAAGTATAATTTCTATAGACACCTATTGTGTAATTTAGTAACTATCGTTTATGAAATATATTTATCAATTCATCAATTATCCTGGTCTAGCTACAGGCCAGCAATTGTTTTTTGAATAGTTTTTGAAATATACCCCCCCTCCCTTCTCACGGCCAAATGAACTGCATCAACTTTCCAACAAATTGATACAGTTGACGAATCCGTCATTGTAGATACCTACCTACTTGTGTTACTTCAAAGAAGCTGCGTTTAAGTCGTTCCATCTAGGTTTCGGAACACAATTTTCCTTACCAATTCCTGACTGTTCCTGTTTTCCATCTATTCCTATCTCACAAGCCACCAATACCTACATAGGTACTCGTAGGTGTCCTATCACAATTCTATTAGCGAGTTATCCCCTTCCCCGCGGCAGGCCTGTGTGTAGCAAAACAACTACAACTCACTGTAAAAAGCTACCTCGAGTGGTGCGCCTCGGTCACGCGGGTCATTCATTAGCGGCGGACGGACTGAGATGCCAAGAACAAGTTGTGGAACTGTATTCGTTTACCAATAATAAAGTACCTATTGAGGTGACAGAAAATGAATGGGGTAGTCAGGGACTATGGATCGCCAGGTGCACCGGCCCAAACATACGTACGTCCTCTTCCTCGTCCTCGTCCTCTTTCGATTCCTCTACATTCATTAACCTCTTCATGTAAGTAGGTACCTACGTAACGTCGGTTTCGGTGCTTATAATTAGGCCCTTATTTAGCACCCATCTACGTCACCAATTCGATCACTAACTGACGAAATATCCGGTTTTCATTCTTCGTCCACCACATCACGGTACCCTACCATCTATCTATCTAGGTATATCAATTTCGGCGTTAATACTTCCTGATCTATAAGGCCAGTTATTTATGAATATCATCATATTAGATTCATCAGTCAGCTCACATACATCAACAACTCATCATACATATACAAACTGAAAATATTGCTCTTGGGTTACATCGAATTACCTAAGGAGTCCTACTACTCCTACTTAACTAGGTAATGCTATTGAAATGTAGGTATTATGATTTATGTAATAAACAGTCAAGTTCTAATTGTTCCCTAGTACTTGTTTAATAAGTTTTTTTCTGTTTATTTGGGTAAAGAAAAAATTAACCAGTAAGTTCTTCGCCCGGTTTAAACCGCAGGATTTGGGTCTTGCACCCTACACCCACTCCATGCCCAATATGCCCATGCCATATCTCTGAATGAAGTCCTTGCGTGTAAGGAGTTGAACGTTGAGTGTTTGTTGACGGAGCGGTGTGGTCTACAGGTCTGGAGGCGCAGGTGCAGGACACGTCCAAGGACCTGTACTGGTTCTGAGAGGCCGGCGCCCGCGCCGCGCGGCCCGCCGGGCCCCCGCGCCGGCCGCGCCCTACTGACCTGTGCCCGGCGGGCAGGACTCGCCGAACAGTCGCCGCGCGTTCTGTGTGTAGTGCTCAAGTGTTATGGACCTTATTGAAGCGACGATAACCCAAGTGGAATTCATTTGTAAGTATCTATCTCAACATTGTGTTATATCTAAGAGCTAAAAATAATATTGTAATGATGATACTTGCTCAAGTGAGCGAGTGCCTGACAAAAAAATAATTAGTATTCGTGTAGAATCGACTTCCTCGTAGCAATCAACTTGCAAAGGGACGCCATTAGTGGTTTACCTTTCCGTGGGAATCGATTCTATCAGGCAGTTTTTGAAATATTCCTGACGAGAATACCTATTCTATTCCGATAGGAACGCGCTAAGTTTTGACAATAATCGGCGCGTCTGCTCGCGTCCTACAGAAGCTTTGCAATTCTACAAGAATTTACTATCAGACTAATTGTACTTATAAATAGCTCAATTGGGTACTGAAGGGTTTCTTTTTCTGGCTAGTTATAGCTCGTCCCTGAATCATTCGCGCGTCCACCGGGAGGTGTCCGAGCCTGTGGCGGCGCCGCGCAGGCGCAGGTGGCGCGCGCTGTGATCGTAAATTACCAGATAATTAGCCTTTTTCTGCCACTAGACCCTTCATCATACATATTTAAGTTATCGGCAGTCGAGACGCAATGCGACGATTAGGACATTTACTCTGTTACCCCACCAGCGCTGATCAACAAAACAATTAAGTAGGTACATTTAATGCGTTTCAATTTTAGTTGTCTAGTAAAGTTGCGAGATATGTTATAGCGTCACGAAAGGTTGAACTGTATATTTGCCAGACGTTGAAGTAATGTTTCCTCGCGTGACGATTACCACCGAGCAGCCGCCGCAGACGCGTGGCAGACCGCGGCAGATGTACGTCGCCGCGCGATCAGCGCTGGTTCGGGCAAGGTTGTGCTCTCACCTTGAGCCGGTCGTTCACTCGCGCACGAATGCTTCTCGCGAGATGGACGCGGACAGACGCGCTCATACATTACACTGTAAATATGTTCAGGCTACCCTTATAAATATTTAGATAGCGTACTTATTAAGAGATAGCTATGGAGCTGCGATGTACATACGATATAGGATAGATGTACTAGGATAGCATAGTGTAGAGGATATGTGATAGGTGCGCGCGCGTGTAAGCCACGCGAGGCGGGTCGCGGGCGGCGCTCCGAAACGCCTGAAAGAACTGTCTGGTTTACATTCAATCAAATGCTCGTGTCTGAACCGAACCGCGCGACTGACGAAGCGTCTTCACTGCATTATGATTAATTCCCGCGAGTCATGCCGCCCGGGTCGTGCCGGCGTCGTGCCGGCGTCGGCCGCGATGCGTATCGCGTCATTACGGATGACGCAGATCACAATTATGTTATGTGATAGCGACGTCTGCCGCCGACGCCGCTGGGGCGCCGAGGTGAGCGCCGCCCTGCCGCTGCTCTGCAGACATTATTGTAATAGTATACCTAAAGACAATTGTAAAATAGTGATCAAGCATATAAGTAGGTACAATTGGCCTAATATGTGGTAGTTCAGCAGATTTTGGCAGAACCTAAATGAATCAATAATCATTCACCCGACCTGTCATTGTTTTATGACGTGCTAACGTAATACGGACTACATATTTGGCCAACTGTACGCACATATATATAACTGGCCACTTTATTTTGTCGCTTTTGTTAAAACCTGATAAAAATCTGAAATTTAGTAAAATCAACATTAGCTGCAGGCAGCGGAGGCCCGCCGACTACTCACATACAGGCTGTACATACACGTGCAATAATATATAGCAGACATGTATCTACGTATAAATAATTAACTGGCCTGGCCCAGAACTGTCAGTTGTGAAGTCCGTCAAGAAAGTGGTCTATCTACTCGTATTAGTCTTCGCTAAAGTATTAACATTAGAACAAGATTCGAACTAGTTACCTATATCCGACTCTGAAGCCAAAAGGCAAAACATTACGAGCAGGGTCCACGTCACGTGCCTCTTCTCTTCATCGTAGCTAGTTAAATATCTCCCGGGTTGAGTCTCCGCTGGAGGTAGACCACTGTCTAGCCGACCAAACCTCGCCAACAATATACCTGCGTGTATAATATAAATTCAGATTGAAAGAAACGTTATACATATTATGTAGTTTGGCTAGTAAAGAATTGTGTTTTAGTGAACTTATTGATTTCTGTGTTAAATTTAGATATTTTGTTAGACAATAGTTTAAAGTGATACTTTCGCAATAGTTGCATCATTTTTTTGGTATTTTCATTACTGTCAGTAAGCGATGCGTGACATATAGCGACCGTCACTGAAAATATCAACAAATATGTTTTGATGTATTTCTACAACAAAAGTCGGGTGCCTGGCACTTGCAAGTGCATTAGTGGAGACTCAAACAGAAATGTGATTGTAAGAAATTGTTTATATTGAATCACCTCACACTGTCAAGACTTAAAACGAATTCTTGTGGAATGTAAACCGTTAATTTGTGAGATTGATCGGTTGTTTTGAACAAGCGGCAGTGCGGCCCCGGCCCTGTGCGTAGACGCATTATTTAAATATACATCATGGAAACTCTCCTCTTGTCTCATTTTAACTCACCTTTTCTGTTCTGCTTCTGCAAGATGCGCGGTCTCAGCGTGCGGCGCCTCGTCGACAGTTAGGGCTCTCCGACGGCCGGCGGGGCGGCGCCCTACCAGACCGAGTAGCAATGGGAGGGCATCAAATCTACTTTAGCTATTGAATTTAAGCTAATACCGCCTCTTGGCATAGGAGTGGTGCACCCCGGTGGCGAGGAAAACTTACTTTTCGCAGTTATTATACCTATTATAAATAAATTGTCCACAATAAACATACATACATACCTTCACGCCTGTAATCCCAGAGTGGGGTAGGCAGAGCTACAGAATTACAACTTCAAAAAGTTGTAAGTGGTTGTTGTGGTTGTCCACAATATGGCGAAAGATTCACCAAAATCGCCTGATCCCGTCATTAGATTCAGATTTGGTGACAATCGGAATACGTCAGAAGTATTCTCTATAAAACTAAAAAATATTTTTTAGCTGCGGTCCACAATTGACGGAGGAATGGGTGAGCATACATTTAAAAAAACATAAAACCTCTTTCGTTAAAAAAATCGATTTCTTGTTGAGCTCTAAACGCCTACAATTTAGATACCTATGTGTAAACCATTAAGACAGGAGTTATAATGAATATTATGATAATTATAGTTCCAGCAAGCACTGTTCTAATTGATGATAGTAGGTACCTAAACTACCTAATTACTAAGATTTGTAGGTAATTTAAGTGTCTACCATCGGCTTCAGCTTCAACTATATTCGAGGATTTACAGTGTAATTTAATTCATTTAATAAAATAAAATAAATATCAGGGGACAATCTCACACCAATTGACCTAGTCCCAAACTAAGCTCTAGGCTTGTACTATGGGTACTAGACAACGATATAAATACTTATATAGAGAAATAAATACTTAAATACATAGAAAACATCCATGACTCAGGAACAAATATTCGCGCTCATCACACAAATATCTGCCCTTACCGGGATTTGAACCCAGTACCGCTCGCTTCGTAGGCAGGGTCACTACCAACTAGGACAGCGAGTCGTCAAAAAAAAAAAAAATTTGCAATGTTCCTTTTACAACCAGCTATTATTAAAATCAGTTAGATGTTGCTCAAAAAATACCTGCATTGAAGCAAATATTGGTTCTTTTATTGTGATGCAGACGACTTTGGTTGCGGTGATGAGGTTTCTCAAAAATCCACCTTTCCGGTCCATCTCATGCATTAATTGTACTGGGATGCTTTTTACTTTAAGTTAAACTATAAATCAGCATTTGGGAGAGTTCAGATCTGGAATGAAACCTTGGAATCGGGCAAGCGACTCGGATTCCTCCCACTCCTCGGCTGGAACCGATGCCGTTTTTGTTGTTACTCTTCTCCGTCTCTGTCGGCCTTTCACTCTTGTGGTTCGCACGGCGGTTGCGGGGTCACCCTCAAGTTGCCATTGATTTTATGAAGTATTGGTCACAAGAACATAATAGTTATAAAGCTACATTTAGTACCTAAAGGTAAGGTAATAAATAAATAGATAAGCTCCAGTGACTCGTCAAGGTGCTGTCTCAGCTGGCGTTGCCGCCGGCCCGGGCGCCCTGCCTGCCGCAGACGACGCGTTCACTGCGCCGGGACACTTACGCGCGTGATTTGTGTCCTTCCCGCGGGACGATAAACTTGTCGCGTGACACGTGTCTTCAGCCATTGTGCTATTATTAGGCCGCGGCACTCCTTCAATAGGCTAAACGAGGCGCATTGTCGCGCGGATATTTCCGGCGTTCTCCGTCACCCGGCGCGGGACCGGCGCACAGTGGGGCAACGGCGGAATTAATTCAATTTTGGGATGGTCAGCAATAGTCACATTTTTTATCTGATATGTATATAAAACATTTCAAATACCTATGATCTAATAAAATATTGCGTATATATATTATTTTTATAAAGAAATTAGGCCGCCAAACCCGTACAAATGAACTCGCATGAAATAAACGTTAAAATACCTTGCATTTGCAAAG
The DNA here is from genome assembly GCA_927399475.2 of Acleris emargana. Taxonomy (NCBI): domain Eukaryota; kingdom Metazoa; phylum Arthropoda; class Insecta; order Lepidoptera; family Tortricidae; genus Acleris; species Acleris emargana. Next base: position 24,341,675 of record OV656838.1, on the reverse strand, counting down.
GGTGTATTCCTCTCAAGTTATTGGATTTTGTTTAACATGTTTTATTTATATACAAGAAACATTATTCCTGCTATTGTAAATGAAATAATGTTTATGGTTTCTCTTAAATTATGTGTAATTTTATGGCTGTAAGAAATTGATCGTATTTCTCGCCTAAATATTACATTTCATTGGCTATAACTTTTTAGCTACAACGACCCTCAAGCTCTAATATAACAATATTGACACATTATTTAATCTAGATCATTATTTCATTGGTTCTAGCTGCAATAATCTGCAAACTTTTTATTTGTACCCCATTAAGTTAATGAGCTTATTTTTCTCAGAAAAATACTTACGTGCGTTATCGATGGTAATGAGGGTAATTACAGAGACTATTAAATTTTAAATAATATAAATAGTGTATTTATATTATTGTGCATCATTTACTTTTGTAAATTCAATAAAGTAACACCTAATTCAATAATTATGGCAACTTTCAACATTTCTTACTTAGAATTGGTTGATATAATTATATCGAGTAATCGGGAAGTGCATAAGTGTATCGAAAACTTGAAAAATAAATATCCAGACCTTTCAGAGACAGTGTTACAAAACATTTATGAAGGTTTAAGTAAACATTTTTTACCAAATTTCACAAAAAGGTGGCATGCAGCATCAAGAACAAAGAAGTATTTTATTTCTAAAAATAAAGAGTGGTTAGCTGGGACATTTTCGGTAGTTGTTAAGGATACACAGATAGATATTCATGATACAGAACCAGGGCCTTCAAAACGATCTCGAAGCGGGCGTCCAGAAAAATCTTTTGAAGATTGTTGTGAACGTGCTAAACGAAACAAAGTAAAAAACCTGTGTGAGTGTTTCTAAGGAGTTGCTAGAGAAGGCTGCGGATAAGGTTCAAGACCAATCGGTAAGAACAAAGTTTAGTCCAGAAAAGGCTTTAGCACTGATGCTTCACTTTCAAAACATCAATATGAAGTTCTAAGTTGACAGAAAAAGCACAAGAAGCACGGAACAAAGATTATCGTCGGTACAGATTATTTCATTTCAGGAAGTGTTCACGTGAATCGACCAATGAGGACGTTATGCATATGCTGTTGACTTCTTCCGATCCTTACATTAATAGTCTTCGAGCTAAATATTCCAAAATAGATTTACACTTAAAAGACGACGTTAAATCTTTACTAATACAGACTTGTAATAACGAATAATTGTTTTTTTAGTTGGATTGATTATATTAAAAGCTATTTTTTATTATTTATTTACCTTTATATTAATCTCTGTGATAAATATAATTTGTTTAATCATTAATGTTACATTGGTTACGTTTGTTATGCTGTGACTTAAATATATTTCATGTATATTTTATTTTAAGTTCATTCAATGTAGGTATTATTTTAAATATTAGTGGGAATGATTTTATTATACTAATAAATTATTATTATATTTAAAATGTGTTTTTTATCCATTAACCTAAAAAAAACAATTAATTCCGCGGCTCCATACAACGTGCACCACTGTGCGGCGCGGCGCGCTGCGGTCAGACTGGATCACATGGATTGAAAAATGATTTGATACATGTTATATCTCCTACCGCCCCTGCTCGATAGCGGAAAGGCACAATGTTTGCACGGTGCTGGCCAGTACTTTTGGTAAATAATGAACGATGTCAATTACTTAATACCAGTAATACTCAAGAAAGGACACATAGGTATTCAAATCATAACTCTACCTTAAAGTGGTTCCGTATCGGAACGCCTACAATTAATAAGCCTTAAATATGTATCATAATCCGTAAAAGTTCATAATAGGTACCTAATGGGTTTTTTTCTGAAACCGTAAACTTTTCAGGGAAGGTTTCCTAAATTGAAAATATTATTTTCAGTTTTCCATCCCCACCTACATACATCTACTCTACATATTCATAGTCAACAAGTGTCGCAGCCTTTTTAGTTGCTTTAAACGAATTTAAACGTCTTGTCTATCGGTCGGCTATTGTATTTTCGGTTTTCATCCGATGCGAAGTGACTCGACGGATATTTTAGCAAACTGCTTGCTCATCACCTTGCCGGTTGTCTTCGTGCACGGTGACGTTGCACATATTGCGTGCGTATTCTTTAGTTGTATATTTATACTGTAAGTAGAATATTTGGAAGTACCTACATGAATTTTACGTTAGTCAGTATGCATGTGATTTGTTACACGGTCGCGGTAGGGGAAATCTCTCCACTCCCGCGCATCGTCGCAAACAAAACGCCGACTGTCCTAGGACCCATTCTTGTGGCGAGGACGCTAACTAGTACCCGCATCTCCTGGCGTGGTCAAAATTACATACAATTTTTAGGTACACATACATACATACCTTCACGCCTTCATTCCCAGAGTGGAGCTGGCAGAGCAACCGAATTACCAACAACTCTAAAAACTTGTTTTTGTTGGTGTGTGTGTTCTAGGTGTTACGTTGAAACGGTGGCTGCAACAACAGCTCCCGTGCCCCGGCGCCCGCGCAGGCCTCGCTTAATTTACGCTAATGGCGCGTTAATGACCGCTCGCGACGATGCTTCCTCGGCGTCACTTAGCGAACACTCACAATTTGTCACTTTAAATATATTTAAATATAAAGGCTATTAATACGTAACGAGTCTACCGAGCGGGACCGCACGAAACGTCCCCGAAATCCCTCGTAACTCGAGCCTCGGGGAATACTAAGCAGCTAATTGGCGTCCCCGCGCCGCGCCGTAAGCGATCGGCTTAGTATGCGCGGCGGCGCGGCGCGGCCGGGCTAGGCCGACGGACTCAATTAGTTCAATTAGGCGAGCAAGTAAGACATTTGTTTCCAGGCCTTTTACAGAGGTCACGCTAGGTACCTATGTAGACGCTGCTGCGAGCTGCTTGGTACCTACTGCTAGTGCTTTAGGAACTGTTTGTGTGTGTGTTTGGTAATTGGTTGATTGTGTGGTCCTTCGTCCGTCCGTCTAGCCATAGCTATGGTTAGACGCATTCCTATTACTAACTAAAAATAATAGATATTCGTTCAGATTCGGGTAATTTCACAGTAATTTGACTTTGCCTATTTCGATATGTACCTACTAAGTGTGTACCTCATTCCGTGTGGGTCTGTAAAAGACTACCTAACTTCTCCGAGCTCCTCTTATTGGGTCTAGGTATACCGAGGGGCATAATCATTGTCGGTCCTAATGCAATCTTTGATCGAAAATGTTTAAACAATTGAAAACGGTTTTCATTTGTTTATTAAAACTAACATAGGTTAGATTAGTTTTAATAAACAAACTTAACTAATCTTCCAATAAGTGTTTATTAAATTCTGTAATTTCAGCTTAAAAGCATATTAGGTGAAAAGATCTTAGACTTATCTTAATAAATTATCTTAATACATGAGGACAAATAAAAATGCGTTTCAATGGGATACCGCTCTTGATTAAATTAAAACAAAATACGTTGGTTCTGCCTTATCCCCTAATATTTAAGTTCATCTCTTTTTGACATTAACCAAGTGAATCATAGTTATTTGAAATAAATAATTTACAAATATTGTGTGAGATGCCCGTCTCGACTCCAGCACATATCTACCGCACATAGTCGGTTCGACGCTTCTTTAGTGGGCATATCACACTAGATCAGGTCCAGACGATGTTTAGAACAAGTATAACGTATAACTAAATAAATAAATAAATAAATAAATAACTATATTCATAAATCCCCGTAATTTTAAGTTTTCAGGAGTAAAGCTTTGTGTAGGACTTTTTTACGTGAAACATGATTCAATAAGCTCAGATGGCGGACGGACTCGGCGATTAGGTTATGGTACAGACGAGTTCCCAAAAATAAAAATAAAATCGTAAAACATTCACTTCCTGGAGTTATGGAAGCAACTTAACATTGCTTTCTTTACATGTGCTTTGTGCTATTTTCTTATTACTCTAGGGGCCTGTTCCACAATCGACAAGTAAATTTATCTGCCATTTAAAGTTGTCAATTTTCAGGTGCAAGAAAGAAAAAGGGCTAAATTTACGTATCAAATAATCTTTACTTGTCGATTGTGAAACAGGCGTAAATATCTTAGGTAGGTACCTATATGATAACAAGCCACCTTCGTTACGAGGGCAGCAGACGTTTTAAAGTCTACTTTATTTACCTATATCTTATCTTTAGATATTTATTGAAGTTTCTGTAAATTAGGTTTTTTACATATTCGAATATAATGGTAAAATAACAATACCGATACAAAAAATAAACATTATAAAAAACCTAACCTACGTGTGCCTATCTTATCTTTATTATTATCTATGATATTGTAGGTATTACTATACTTAGGATAAAACAAAGTCTCGGTTCCCACGTCTTCCTGCCTCTCTCTCTCTCTGTCGTGTAGCGCTAACTCTTACACCCCGCAACGGATTTTGATGTGGGTTTCACCAACAGTTAGATGTTTTTGGAAGGTTTTATGTACTTATACTAAATTCTGGTTTAGTATTTGATACAGAAAACTTATATAATCCGAGGCCAAGCGAGGGCGGGCCGCGGTTTAGTAAATATAACCGTATAAATCTCATAAGGACGTTTACGCGACGGCGTTTGGGCCCATTTTTTTCAACTTTCAGTCGGAAGAGCTTCGTGTAACCGTCGTATATACTTAGTCACATTATTCGTCATGCAAGCGTCGGCGATTTGGTTTTAGATGTCTTTCTGTTGTGATGGGTACTTTTTATTGAACAAGAATAAAAAAGAAATACAACACACGGGCAGTATCATAACGTTGTCTCATGTGAGATACTCCAGCTACAGCTTCTACTAACTACAGTATAAAGATAATGTTACTCCTGTTAAGTATACAATTTTCGTTTAATGTGACATTAAGTATGTGAGACAATAACAATAACAAGAATAAATTCGCCTGTGATCAATAAAACGATATAATTGGGAATATCAATTGTAAACTATTGTGCACCCAAGATTGCTGATGGTGCGAGGAACCTCAGTGTGAAGTAACTAAATTATTCGTTACTCGTTTGTAATTCAGTTAATTTAATAAGGAACTGAATCATGTCACCACTATTTAACTTCATCTTCATTGTCATGTTAATGTTACTTAAGGACGTAAACAGGTTGCATGTTTTTTATATAATATTGCTTAAACGACGTGTTAACAATTAATGTCCGTTTAACAGTTGTACAAAAAGTAATGACGCTTATTCGACGAATGTCATCAAACAATTGTTGTGACTATTTAAACACATAGACAATGCACCATTACATAACGAAGAGTAAGAAAAAATACAGTAAAATAACTAAAATAAAACTGAAGGCCTTTTAAATCTTTCATTACTTCACTAAATTACAGAATGATATACGAGAACATACTTAACATCTACCTATTGGTTAGGTAGGTACCTAACTTTCATACAGGTTAACCCATTCATTGCCGACGCCTCACATTTTTACTCATCACGCAGTGCCGGCGTAATGCCGAGGACGCGAAATCGCGTCCTCGGCATTACGATTACACATACATGGGACGCGAATTCGCGTCTTCGGCATCCGAGATGAGAATTATGAAAATTACAAATGCACTGAATCCAAAAATCAGCAGCAGTATAATATTATCCTTCATAAATAAAGTAACATATTGGTATCAGCATTTTAGTACAGTTGTTTTCTAGCAAAAAAAAAACAAATAACTCGAGGACGCGAAATCGCGTCCTCGGCATTACGATTACACATACATGGGACGCGAATTCGCGTCTTCGGCATCCGAGATAAGAATTATGAAAATTACAAATGCACTGAATCCAAAAACCAGCAACAGTATAATATTATCCTTCATAAATAAAGTAACATATTGGTATCAGCATTTTAGTACAGTTGTTTTCTAGCAAAAAAAAACAAATAACTCGAGGACGCGAAATCGCGTCCTCGGCATTACGATTACACATACATGGGACGCAATTTCGCGTTTTCGGCATCGTAACTGAAATTTTTGCGTCTAAAAACAGTTTTTGTCGAAAACGTATTCAGTAAAGGCCCTTTTCCTTTCGCGACAAAAACACTTAAATCGCGCGTAATTTCTCCCATTCATTGCCGACGCCTCACATTTTTACTCATCACGCAGTGCCGGCGTAATGCCGAGGACGCGAAATCGCGTCCTCGGCATTACGATTACACATACATGGGACGCGAATTCGCGTCTTCGGCATCCGAGAGAAGAATTATGAAAATTACAAATGCACTGAATCCAAAAACCAGCAACAGTATAATATTATCCTTCATAAATAAAGTAACATATTGGTATCAGCATTTTAGTTCAGTTGTTTTCTAGCAAAAAAAAACGAATAACTCGAGGACGCGAAATCGCGTCCTCGGCATTACGATTACACATACATGGGACGCGAATTCGCGTCTTCGGCATCCGAGATAAGAATTATGAAAATTACAAATGCACTGAATCCGAAAACCAGCAACAGTATAACATTATCCTTCATAAATAAAGTAACATATTGGTATCAGCATTTTAGTTCAGTTGTTTTCTAGCAAAAAAAAACGAATAACTCGAGGACGCGAAATCGCGTCCTCGGCATTACGATTACACATACATGGGACGCGAATTCGCGTCTTCGGCATCCGAGATAAGAATTATGAAAATTACAAATGCACTGAATCCGAAAACCAGCAACAGTATAACATTATCCTTCATAAATAAAGTAACATTTTGGTATCAGCATTTAAGTACATTTGTTTTCTAGCAAAAAAAACAAATAACTTGAGGACGCGAAGTCGCGTCCTCGGCATTACGATAACACATACATGGGACGCGAATTCGCGTCTTCGGCAATGAATGGGTTAAGCTAAGTTCCTCAAAAACAAGAACTTTCATGCATGCTTATGCTACAGTAAACTCATTACAAAGCTCACTAAAGTGGCTGATTTTAATTGATTTCACCAAGTATGTATTTTTGAATCTCACCGTAGTAGGTAGAACTCTGATGTTTGACTATAATATGAAATACGAGTGGCCTTATCCATCCGTAAACGAAATCACCGCGATGATAAATTTTAAAATTACTCATTAATCACATAAATCACCAGTGAGGTGCAATAATGAATACAGCTCTCAGCTCAGTGGATATTAGTAATGGGGAGAGAGCAGGGCCGGTATTCTAGGCGGTGTGTTAACGATATCGTAGTTAATCTGTTACGGTATCGTTATGATATGACGGCAGTCGCCATTCATTCATTCATTCATATCAGCCGAAAGACGTCCACTGCTGGACATAGGCCTCCCCCAAGGCTCTCCACTCAGACCGGTCTTGTGCTTTTCGCATCCACCGCTTTCCCGCGATCCTTACAAGGTCGTCACTCCATCTTGTTGGAGGCCTACCCACAGCTCGTGTCCCGGTCCGCGGACGCCACTCAAGAACCTTCTGACCCCATCAGCCATCAGTCCTGCGTGCGATGTGCCCCGCCCACTGCCACTTCAGTTTAGCTATTCTTCGGGCTATGTCGGCAACCTTAGTTCTCCTGCGGATATCATCATTTCTGATTCTATCACGCAGAGAAACCCCGAGCATAGCCCTCTCCATAGCCCTCCTCCTCAGTCGCCATTACTGTCAAGTAAATAAGAGCTATCAAAAGTGTCAATACGATAACAGCTCAAACACGATATGGTTTTTACCGTGTTGAATAGAGGCGCAGTACTCGTACCTACAAAACCCAAATGCGTCCTGCGGTGTATCGGTCCTGAGTAGATATTAGGCATGTAACCGCGATGCCGATGAAACCTGGGTGAATTAGTAGCATATTTCAACTTGAAACCATGCAAAAAAACTTGACTTAAAAAACAGGCGGCGGAGCCTGGGAGCGGGAGCTCGGTAGTGGAGCCTACATACAAAGTAAATAATCTCGTGGAAAGATCTTTCCCACTCCGCTCGCCACCAATTTCCAAGGGAAAAAAGTTGTAACATGATGTTACTAATTACTAATTATACAACATGAGTTAACAGTTTTTCAGCACGTAACATAACTTGAGCTAAATTATCTAGCCTTCAGCCAGGAACATGTTTTGTAGCATGGAACAGTTTGGAGTTTTTTTTAGTCTGTTGGTCAAAGAAAGGGACGTTATTTTGGATTATTTTTGCCATGGAGAGGCAAACGGGATAGACCGCTGCAAATTCGTAAGTCAGAAAAATATTTATTTCCGAAGCCTTTAATTTATCATAATGTTAAAAGTCACGGAACCATAAGTTGAAAGTTACGTGTGTTTTATAAAACTCCAGGAAAGTCAAACGGTTTCAGATAAAATCGTTTTGCTAACTTACGAATATTCGGAAAAACGAAACAGTTGGTAGGTAACTGAAATTCGGCCTTGTGACCGGCATCCCTGTAATACCTACTTATTAGACATTGGCAATCTCTATCTCAAGTCAGGAATCAATCAAAATTGCATTTTCGTCACCAACCCTGAGGTCCAATATAGAATACCTCTATGCGAGTCATTTCACTGTTTGTCTGTTCTTCCCCATGTTTGGATGAAAAGAAAATGTAAGTAGTATGTTATGACAATGACACCCTCCAAACTTTCTCTGAAACAATCCCTAGTTTCCCAGCCGCCAGATGGCTCGGAGATAGCCTACGAAAGTGTCGAGCGTCCCCACGTGAAGGACAGAGAGGCCCCAGAATGCGCGGTTCCAGCAGGAATGCTCGCCGAGACAATGTCGTGCGCAGATTTATTCGCGGCGCGCGCGCACAAAGCGAGCGGAATGCGCGTGCCGTGGGAACACGCGGGAGCCGGCCGCGAGGGCCGGTGCCGGACCAGGAGTTTTAGACGGACGTAATAAATAGATACCCATTTAATAAGAATATAGTTATGATGTCTCCGCTGAGTCTCTACATAGCCTGAGCTAGTAGAAGTCTATATTCCACTTTTGTCTTTTTCCCTATTTTGCTCTTGTATTTTTAACATTATGTGTATAGGTCTTATTACCTTGTCAGTAAAGGCGATCGAGTCATTAACAATAAGATTGCAAGACGGGTAAAAATGCATTGGAATAGAGGTGTTGGGTTAGAGTCGCGTCGGTTATTTTTTCCAATTTAAATGGAGAAAATATTGTTTTTTTGTCTTACTAGTTATACTTACTAACTATATACTACTTGATTAAAACTAGTCTCACAACGCTATAAACTAGTCATGTTTATGCCAAAAGTAAGTAGTTAAGTATACAATGTAGGTACACACACCCGTAAAACACGGTACCCACGTATTTCTTATTTACATAAAAATAAAGATATTTAAGACGATATAGAAACTTGGAATGATCCTGGAATGCTTTCAGTTTAACAGTTATTTAAGATGCCGCCGTTCTTTTAGAAACGCTCTATAAATTAACGCAACATAAAATAAAAAGCAGAAGAAATGGTGTCAGGGCCATCCTAGTTCTAGATGACCACAACGGATCGTGTAGGAATGTGGGTTCACTTTATACATATTGAAATATTGAAAACGGTTTCCGTATCAAATACAGTGTATCTGTCCGTCTGACCGTCCGTTTGTCCGTATGTTTGGCCCTTTTTGTCTGAAACGTCTTTAGTTATCGGGCTGAAATTTGGAATAGTTAGTGCCCTGCCCGGATAGGGCAAATATTTATGTATGAGCGCAAGCTCCTTACCTACAAAGTCTAGAGCTTAATCTAGGACTAGGATAATATTGTGTGAAATTTACTCTTGATACGTTTATTTAGTAGAACCTTATTTGCATTGATGTGCCTGTTGCGGCTTAACTTAAGTTTTGTTACTAAAAGCTATCATTAAAGTGTTCTCAGTTTTGCATACTGCAATCAGTTAGGTAGGTACCTACTGCGCCCTTCACAACGCTACCTCTTGTCATCGACGAACCATACGATACAAGTAGGTTAGGGGTTGCATTTCGCACCTACTTGTTATCGGTAGGTAGGCTGTTTCTTATGTAGATATACTCGTATTCTAAAATCCGTATTATTTACGAGTCGGGCCGGTGACAGTAACGACCCAGTGTGTGGCAACACGGCGCGGGGCGGAAGCGGCGCGGCTCGCTGCCCCTAACGGTTTGTTTGCGCCCCGCCCTGCGCCTGCGGCCGCGGCCCGGGAGCGTCGCGTTACAATCGCGCCGCTGCCGTCACGCTAATCGCCCGTCGCTAATGAGTAGCCGCCGTCGCCGCGGCGAGATCAAGCCCTAACGAACGACGTCTCGTAATGGGATAATGTGCGACGGCTGCTTTAGTTTCCGTCACTTAGCGATTACCGCGACGCCGCTTGCTGTGCTATGTGGGATAAACGTAAACACGCCCGTACATACAATGTTCCTTCTCGATTGATACAAAGTAGAAAGGTTCCGTATGCACCTATATATTATTAAGACTTACAGTTTAGTACGTTACACTTATCAGTAGGTACCTAAAGATAAAGATAAAGATACAGTTGGCTTGTTAAAAGGGTTCAATCATCCTAAGGCATATTCGGTCTTAAAAGGCAAAAACTGTCTATCAAGAATTCAAGACACTTGCAAAATTAGATTGTTAGGAATAAATAATGAAAGAAATTGAAATAGTTCAATATAATAAAAACAAAAGCCAACACGTTATAATAAGATGGCAAAAGGACAAGCTCAGCAAAATGCCGGGGGCACCCTACGCTGATGTGAGTGACGTTGGCTATACCTGATGACGAACCTACTGACGTATATGACGTACTTTCCCTGTAATGAGATAGGAAGTAGGAACCAGTGGCTGCCACCTGCCACTGCAGCTAATGGTTCCTAACGAGGTGAGGGCTCATTAGCGAATTCTCCCGCGGCCCTGGTGCCCACATGTGGACGCAACGTGCCGCGGATGATCGATGGCACAGGTCGCCGCATCAATGACACCGCACAGTAGCGCTGCTTCCCTGGTACAAAAAAGGTAACGCAAGCTTCCGAATGTAACGTAACGCCGACAGCAATTTTTGATATTGTCATGAGTTTTGATAATGTAACAAAATTGGACTCGCCTTTTCATACTTTAATTAAAATATTATTATAGCCTATGTCACTTTCAAAACCAAGACGAATCTGTGACGTAGGTACCTCATATGTTAAAGTCCATTTAAGCCTTTTAGGCTACAGACCGTGCCAATAAATAAATATCAGGGAACAATGTCACACCAATTGGACCTAGTCCCAAAGTAAGCTCTGGGCTTGTGCTATGGGCACTAGACAACGATATAAATACTTATATAGAGAAATATATACTTAAATACATAGAAAACATCCATGACTCAGAAACAAATATTCGCGCTCATCACACAAATATCTGCCCTTACCGGGATTTGAACCCAGGTCCGCTAGCTTTGTAGGCAGGGTCACTACCAACTAGGCCAGCGCGTCGTCAAAAATAAATGAAATAGACGGTTGTACGTTATTTTACAGACTGAAGTTGTTTAGAATTTCATTTCATAGAAAAAATTTCTCGTATTATCATTTCATAGAATAATCAATATGTAGAATAATTACTTTTACGACATTTAAATCATCGTTTTTTATTTCAAATAAAATTCAATGTTTCTTTTTTCATATCATAGAATAGCAAATTAAATATTCTTTGTTCTCATATTATTTGATTTACAATCAAATTATATCGCATAGCTTATACAAGGGATATAAAAAAAATAACCTCGAAGGCTAAGGCGGGAGCTTGCTTCGCTTCGCTCCCGCCATAGCCTTCTAACCTAACCTATTCAAGTCGGTTCTGCCCAGAGAGGTCTTGCTCGCTCACTCATATTTATAGGTTGTACGTTAATGAGTTTCTAATGAGTTTTGAGTGAGTATGAAAAAATACACTGACCAAACAATATTCGTTGAAAAATAATTATATTGTTTGATAAGTTTGTGTAATGAAAAAATAAAATTACAAAATTCATTGAATTGATTTTCTATCGAATTTGTTTCTTTCAAGTAAATAGTTAAAAAATAATAATATGCGAAGCAAAAATACAAGGACCAAATAGTATATGAAACATTTTCTGTGAAACAAAATTCTGTAATTTTTCAGTCTGTAAAACAAGGGGACACCGAAATAGACATTTTGTTTTGTTGACTGTTTACAACCGATATCTCTTCTGGTGTTTTCATAAATTTTATCAGCGATTTGACACATCGTCGGTGAAACTGCAAAACCGCGTAAGTAATATTTTAAATAAGGAGCAAAATGCACCTTTTTAATAAGAGAGTAAGGGTGCGGCTCCACAGAGGCGGAGACGAGCGGAGCGGAGCGGAGCTGTGCCTATATCAACCAATAGAATCCAAATTATCGTGCGCAAGGCGCGCTCGACGTGACCGCATGCGCCTTCTATTGGCACAGCTCCGCTCCGCTCCGCTCCGCTCCGCTCGTCTCCGCCTCAGTGGAGCCGCACCCTAAGGTTTATTTTGCCCTATCATAAAGTTGTTAGTTACGCGATTTTGCAGTATCACCGACGACTGTTGTTCATCGACAGCGCATCCACGACAGACAACACTGCGCTAACAGATGACGGAAGGAGTCTCAACCACATAAACCGAACAGTTTCATCGTACTGTTTTTCCGGATAAATTCCGCATCCTGAGCCATAATTGCGATGGGTTCAGGTCGCCTAATTCCAAATTTGACAGTAGCTTCTCGAACTTGACCTGATCTCCTCTTAGCATCATCATTTTATACCATCGTATTTCCTGGTCTCGGTCGCTTCGCAATAACGTCGCTAATTTGTTGATTAGCTATATTCATATAGTAGGCTGCACGGAAACGTCAAAAATCTACCAGCGCTACCCAAGAGGAGACTACTGCTGAGAAGAAACGTCGCAAGAAACTCAACTAGGTACTTAAACTTAATCGGCAACGTGTCTTTGATAGTCACGTGTGCATAAATATCTGAACACCACTCTGTCTGTCGTCAACAACGATAGAGCGTGCTCAAAATTATTATCTGGTTAACTACCTACCTACGTCTGTATAGAATTTTACTTATATTTTTACGCAGGTACTCACTCTGTTTCACTCCGATAAATAAACTGACGGCGGACAATTAAGTGCTCATTGCACTGCCTTGTGCGTTTATTTGCGTATATTCTGGGCGTCTGTTCTACTCCGAAAATCCATAATGCTTTTGACATGTATGGTATTGTCAACATTACGATAGCTTTTATTCACTGAACTGTAACGGATTATACCGTGTACGGATATTATGCCGTGTGGTTGCCGAGTTAGAATAGTGCCACTCCATGTCTTCGCGTGGATGTCGTAAGAGGCGACTAAGGGAATAAAGGCTTGTAAGTAGTACTGTTAAACATCTTAGCCTACTTGTGCAAAATGTGGTTACAGAATTGTCAAGAAGTTTTAAGACTTGTTGGTAATTCTTTAGCTCTGCCTACCCCACTCTGGGAGTGAAGGCGTGAGTTTATGTATGTATGTATGTATGTAACGGATTAGTTAAAAACAATACAATAATAACACGTCAAAAGCAATTAAGCGCTAATTAGGCGCTTAATTATTGGTATGTAGGTTTCATTAGGTATTATTGACAAACCTAAAGTCAACCCTAGTAAAAAGGTTTTAAACATTTACTTCCAGCATGTCTTAAGAGCCCTTGTTGCCAATTTCCTAAATAAATAACTTGAAGTTAAATTTGAATGTGAAGTGATTTAGGTGTAGCGGCGAGTCGCGGAGGGAACAATAAAGGCAGGTAAGATTAAGTAAGTGTTGGTTTAATCTGCATTCATTGTGCGCATCGCGATCGCGCGCCGATAGCGATCGCGCGGCTATCGGCAATTAACGCGGGCCGCCGCGCCGCGCCGCGCCGCGTCGTAAGTCAGTGTCGCGCCGCAGGGCTGGCGCTCGGGCAGCCGCAGGGCTTAAACAACAAACATACCATTAGCCTAGAGCTTAATTTGGGGCTAGGTCATTTTGTGTGAGATTGTCCACTGATATTTATTTATTTATTTATCATTATCAGCTGTCTGAAGTTGTTAAAGTCCAGCCAGATATAAACATCTACGCGACCACAACTTTTATAGCCATTAAAAGCCTGATGGTAATACGCTTGTAAACATCTTAGCCTAATTGTGCAAAATGTGAAATGATTATAGAATTATCAACAAGTTTTTAGAGTTGTAGAGTAGATAATTCTGTAGCTGTGCCTACCCCTCTCCGGGAACGAAGGCGTGAGTTTATGTATGTATGATAAAGGTCACCGTCGCCTAAAGATGTCGGAAAAAACTCTCCATAATTTTGTAACATCTCGCATAAACTGATATGAAATTGGCCCATGAGGCCATGACCGACTTTTTACCCAAAAGCTGCTGCTTGAGGTTGACGGCGGAAAAGTTGTGGCATCGGCCGTCACCATAGGTACGCCAGATTCTTCCCGGACAGGTTATACATTACATTGCGGTAGACCATCTTGATTCCAATCGTTTTCAAATTGCTTTGTTATGCCTCCTGGTCAAGCCAGAATAGGTACCTATAGTTTATAATTATTTTATAATTTTCGTATTGATAAAATTATCAACTATGGCCTAGAAAAGTTGCATGGTAACGCTAACGTAAGCGATTTACGAAGACTGACAAAATGTAGGTGTGGAGTTAAAACAATTGACAAACTGCCGACGCGATAAATTTTTTACGGCAAGTACGAGGGTGGATTGAAAAGTTCTGAGCCTGGTAATAAAAAAGTAACGGGCTCACTTTTTATAACAATTATATTTTTCGACATATTCTCCATGAAGGTCAATGCACTTAGTCCACCTCGCCTACAACTTCATTATCCCATCAAAAAAAAAGAATCGCTGAGGTCGTTAAAATATGAGTCTACTGCTTCTTGTACCTCCATATTTGTCGAAAATCTTTGTCCTCCCAAGTGTTTTTTGAGGTTTGGGATGAGATGATTATCGGAAGGAGCTAGATCCGGCGAGTAAGGGGGATGCGGCAGCACTACAAATCCACAATCATATATTTGTGCCATTGATTTCGCCGAAGTGTGAACGCGAGCGTTGTCTTGGTGAAACAGTACTTTTTTCGACAGCATTCCAGGTCTCTTTATTTTAATTTCCTCACGCAGACGACGTAAAAGAGCACAATAGTAATCCGAATTTATTGTTTTGCCCTTTTCGAGATAGTCTATCATGATATTCATGATAACCCCCCCTGAAATCCCAGAAAACTGAGGCTATTACCTTATTAGCTGACAAAATGACCTTGGCTTTTTTGGGTGGTGGTGAACCTGGTATTTTCCATTCCCTGGATTGTTCTTTCGATTCTGGTGTACTGTGGTGGACCCATGTCTCGTCAATAGTTATAAAACGATCGAGAAAATCTTCGGAGTCACGTTGAAACATACATAAACAATCTTGGGAAATTGTAACACGTACTCGTTTGTTCTCGACTGAAAGCAGTTAGGCACCCACCTGGTTGACACCTTAGAAAATCCAAGAACATCGGTGATGATGTTCTGTGCCCGCTCATAAGAAATACCCATTGCTTCCGCTATCTCCACAATCTTCAATCGCCTATCCTTCATTATCGCATCTAATATTTTATTGACATTTTCGTCCGTAGTAGCCGTCAACGGCCGCCCACTCCTAGGCTCGTCTTGAACAGTCTCCCGGCCACGTTTGAAACCAGCTACCCATCTTTTTATGGTAGCATACGATGGAGCAGATTGCCCTTATGTTTGATTCATATCTTCAAATATTTGTTTTGGTGTTAACCCCTTTTTTTGCAAATATTTTATGACAGAACGGTGCTCAATTTTATCCATTACTTGAAAAATCAGTGACCTTATGTAGCAGTTCCAGCATAAAATGTAAAATTGTGACAGGAAAAAAACAAAAGATAGTGCATAATGGCGATTAAATATGGCACTTTGACCTGCCAGTTTTTTTTTTTTTTTTTTATTATATTCAATCTTAGGCTCAGAACTTTTCAATGCACCCTCGTACGTATTTGCTTACATCAATCCAACACATTATGTCATATTTCAAAAATCTCTAACATTAGCATTATGCATCATAGCATAAATCTCGCTTGGTAGCCGCAGCCCTGCCGGCGCGGGCGCAGCTCAGCGATACCGCGATTAACACGTCGCGACAAAACGAACCACGAGACGGAGGCTTTGTTCCGCCGCCCCGCGCCCCGCGCCCGCCCCGCGCCCCCCTCTCGCCACATACTTAGCCGCATCTCTAGATACGCACGGGATAAACTTGTCACGATTGTCATCGAGCGAGGAAACTTGCCTCGGCCTATGCTGCGGCCGAGTTTACTTGGAGTTCGATTCGACGGGTAAACGGTTTAGTAATACTAGTAAAGAAACAGATGCCATTGTCAATAATATACCTACCTTGTTATCCTCGATCAAAATCGGTTTATACGGTTGAAAATGAAAATCGCTAATGGAAAGAAGGGGTCTCTGCCTACCCCTCTGGGAAACAGGCGTGCATGAAAATCTCTCTGTTTGTTGTCGTCGCCTTCAACTTGGTTTAGATAGGGTTTGAAACAAAGTAAGTATGTATTTGATCCTAGTTTAATCAACTAATTAATGTTAATAATTTTGTGTGACTTTTGGCACATAAACGGGGTCTATTTAATGTCTTGCTTAAACTGCCATAAAATTAATTGTCACAGTGATTAAAGAGACAAGGTAGGTACTAAACTGTACACATTTATGAACTCGACTGTACCATTGGCGTTGAATGTCATGGCATCGTTGAGTGGTAAAGGTGAAGTGGTATAGGTACGTAAAATAATGTATGAAGACGTGAGTTTATTTACAGGGTTCGTGATACGGATAGGTTTAGAACACGTTGTCGAATAGTAAGGGCAATTAGAAAACCGTGACGTTTGATTGAAACGTTCCTGCTCGAGCTCGAGATAGTTTATGGTACTTTTTGCTGCCGAACAAAATAAGTTTAATGCGGGGAGGGAGTCGATAATTAGGTACTTTAAAAGTCCTTAGTTCAAATGCAAGGCTGTATAATATTTTTGCTGATTATCTAATAACATCACAGTGTCATCAACATCAGGTAATGTCATTTTACCGTATCGTTGCAACACTAAACTTGTAACGTATGCTAATGTAGCGGAGCCGCGTAGCGCCGTCGTAGCCCCGTAGCTCCTCCGTAGCAGCCACAATGCAATTGAAAACACACTAAAATATAAAACCTACCATTTTCATACACTTCAACCCTTTTGGTTCAATATTTATTTGTTTATTTAATACAACTATTGTCATTAACCAGTGTGAGTAGAAAACAGTCTCGTCTTTGCGCAAGATTAAGTACTAACTATTACCACATTTTTGCATAACAGGTATATTCCTCGGACTAGTAACTCCCACAGATCAATTAAGAGCGACAATGTACCATTACGGCGAACAATGGCCTCTTTATCTGTAATCTGTAACTAGCCGAACAAAGCGGTCGCCGCGGCGGTGCAGCGTGCAGCGTGCAGTGTGCAGAGGGGGGCGGGGCCGCCGCGGCTATAGGCGCACGCAAACTGGCTGCAGAGCCTGCACTCTTACATTTATGGCAATTCCAAGCTGCCACATCATGCAGCGAAAAATGCACTTTTATGCAAGCAGAGACGGTCGAGATTGCGTCGTGGAGTAGACATGCAATGGTACCTAAGTTGCAATTTAGTCGATGTTCGCTTACAATGTAACATTTCTCGCGGCCCGCCCCCGGGACTGCGTCGGTCGTCGACGGCCGAGCCGGTCCCTCACGCAATGCGCATTTAACAAAGTATCAAGTCGCGAAAGCTTCTGGAAGTGGGTGACATTATCAAAAGCCAAATTGTTTGTGAGAATACTTAACTCGAGGCGCGAGCTCCTCTATTCTTTCAATTACGCCGAGGGAATCTCGGGAATGGCGGCAATAACCCAAGCCCTCGGTAAATCAAATTGTCACAAGCAATTTGGTCCTCCCCCCCTGCCCCCGCGCCTCACCCCGCGGCCCCCCGCCCCCGCACTCACTTCATTTCGCGAATAAATTCATCACGCCGCCGCCGCCGCCGCTCGTCATATCGCGGGGGCGCGCGGGCCCCGCGCGGTACAGCCGGGGAGTCTGCGACGTGAGTTATGCGACAATATCGTCGCGAGACTCGCGAGGGAGGCTCCCGGCGACGCTAAATCACTCGCTGTCAGCTTTTCAGTCGCTGGATGTGAACACATGCGTTCGTTGCAGTTGGGATAATAGCCTGTTTATATTTATTACGTTTCGAAAATCCTCATTTCGTATGCATTCGCATTTTTTAATTCGCTCTACAAGTACTCGGCGAACAGATTGAAATACTTTGCTTTTACATTTGGATACGATACATCCAACGATATAGCTATTTGTGGCGTATACTCTAAATAACATTTAAATACCTTAAGCACAAGATGTCGGGCTTAAACCACCGAATTCTTGTAAAGCAATTGGAGCGCCGTTATTAGGTGTGTTTACTCGAAATAGACTCGTGTTTGTGTAGCAATTAATCTCGCTGGTCACGCGTTAAGTGGCTTAGCGGCGCGGGCGCAGCGAGGCACGGAAGGGCGGGGAGGGGCGCGCGGGGTGTTTGGAGAGGAGTTAGCAGCTTTCAGCGCGTGTTTGTTTTGTCAACTGCGCGACCCGGCGCGGCGGCGCCCGCGCACACCTCGTCACTAGGGTCGGTAATAAGTGCAATAATACGATTATCAGGAATTACTTACTTGGACCTGCAAAAAACAATGTTCGTTGTTATAAATTGATCGTAACTTTACTGCAGTCTCAGTAGGTGCTGCGGAGACTTTTGAAAACTGCCAAAATGGTTTTAATTGATCCACGAGCTCCTCTCTTACGTCACTCATAGGTATTGTTTTTCGACAACGATAAAGTTCGCAGAACGCATCTTGTCTAAGCCCAGTGTACTTCTAGACGGACGTTTGGTGGCAGCCCTGGGCGCACCCCCGTGCGCGGTAATCCCGGCGGGGCGCGCGCGCGCACGACCCCGGCCGAGCGCGCTGACATCTGCGCAGGCGCGGGTTAAGCCGGGCTTACGGCGCCGGCGACACCTCGCGGGTGGCTTAACGGGCTTAGCAGGTCGAGGGCAACGTCAACACGACGAACACTTCCAACTTCGAAGTGTCATGTCTTTTTTAGGGTTCCGTTGGTACCCAAAGGGAAAAAAACGGGACCCTATAATACTAAGACTCCTCGGTTCGCCTGTCCGTCTGTCTGTCTGTCTGTCTGTCATCAGGCTGTATCTCAGGAACCGTGATACCTTGACAGTTAAAATGGTCACAAATTATGTATTTCTGTTGCCGCTATAACAACAAATACTAAAAACGGAATATAATAAATATTTACGGGGGGCTCCCATACAACGAACGTGATTCGGTGTAGATAGTGGTGCGGGACCCTTCGTGCGCGAGTCCGACGCGCACTTGGCCGGTTTTAAGCGCTATTTGAGACGCCGGGTACGAACACTTTGTTTTATATAAACATTATCTCTAAACTTGGCATCTACAGGGTGTCCTGAAAGTACCACGCCACAGTGACACCGGAGGTAGGTCAGCTCAAGAGGAACCTAACCAGCCTAACATGACCTCAGTAAAAGTTGCACCGTTTTCGAGTTATACCAATTTAAAGATTTTTCCAATTTTTCACCTCTTTTGACATTGTAAGTGCTCGCATTTACTGGGATAGCTTTAAAATTTAGTTTTTTTTATTTGTGCGCGTTTATGAATAGTTTATTAAGATGATAGAAGCATTATTATGTCAATAACTAATGTAAAAGTTGGAAAAATACTGTAATGAACTTGACTTAAATTATCATCAACATAGTAATTTAAACTTTGAGCACCTGCCATAACTTTTTTTTACTATAAACAAAATGAGCAAATTACTTTAAAAACATGCGTATTTTATGCCAATTTTAAAATGGTATGACACATGATATCTTAATGCATAAAAGTAGGAATTCGTATGACATTTGCCAATATGGATCCTCGGAAATCAATGCTAATCATCTAAAAAATTATCTTGTACTCTACGATATCTCATATGTTTGTGCTCCTTTGAAGAATATGATTGATTTTTGGTTGACCTTGGTTCAAAGATAATAGAAAACGGGTTTAATTTTCATTAGTTTTTACAATAAATGTTCGAATTGTTTCCCTCCGACTCTAAGGCACAAATGGCATCTTCGAATAAAATTTCGGTTTAATTTTCGTAAACTGGTTTCCGATATGTCTCGGGCTGCATTGAAGACACGTCGCCGTAGTTCCTCTTCGTTACTTATTGGTTTTGAATAAATATTGTCTTTCAAACATCACAAAAAAAAAAAAAAATACAAAGCGAAATCAACTTCCGTTAAGAGTGCCGAGTAGTCGTTTCAGTTCCACAAACAAAATCAGAGTGACAAATGATATCTTAATACAAAAAAGTAGAAATTCGTATCACATAACTACCTAACTTCGTACCTAACTAAAAAGTCGGCTATTAAAACGAGGTTTAATATTAATCAACGAGTATAGCACGAAACGCATGGTAACAAACTATGAGTAGTTTGGGTCACAGGACTACAACTGCAATAAATTAATAACTATCCTATAATTCTTTACATGATAAACTTGCAAAGCGGCTAAACGCGTTTCATTTGTTAGTTTGGTTGCCGGGATCCTTATTGGCAAATGTGATACGAATTCCTACTTTTTTGCATTAAGATATCATGTGTCACTCTGATTTTGTTTGTGGAACTGAAACGACTACTCGGCACTCTTAACGGAAGTTGATTTCGCTTTGTAAAATGTTTTTTTTTTGGTGATGTTTGAAAGACAATATTTATTCAAAACCAATAAGTAACGAAGAGGAACTACGGCGACGTGTCTTCAATGCAGCCCGAGACATATCGGAAACCAGTTTACGAAAATTAAACCGAAATTTTATTCGAAGATGCCATTTGTGCCTTAGAGTCGGAGGGAAACAATTCGAACATTTATTGTAAAAACTAATGAAAATTAAACCCGTTTTCTATTATCTTTGAACTAAGGTCAACCAAAAATCAATCATATTCTTCAAAGGAGCACAAACAAATGAGATATCGTAGAGTACAAGATAATTTTTTAGATGATTAGCATTGATTTCCGAGGATCCATATTGGCAAATGTCATACGAATTCCTACTTTTATGCATTAAGATATCATGTGTCATACCATTTTAAAATTGGCATAAAATACGCATGTTTTTAAAGTAATTTGCTTATTTTGTTTATAGTAAAAAAAAGTTATGGCAGGTGCTCAAAGTTTAAATTACTATGTTGATGATAATTTAAGTCAAGTTCATTACAGTATTTTTCCAACTTTTACATTAGTTATTGACATAATAATGCTTCTATCATCTTATTAAACTATTCATAAACGCGCTCAAATAAAAAAAACTAAATGTTAAAGCTATCCCAGTAAATACGAGCACTTACAATGTCAAAAGAGGTGAAAAATTGGAAAAATCTTTAAATTGGTATAACTCGAAAACGGTGCAACTTTTACTGAGGTCATGTTAGGCTGGTTAGGTTCCTCTTGAGCTGACCTACCTCCGGTGTCACTGTGTCGTGGTACTTTTGGGACACCCTGTATAAAATCAAAAACTATAAAGGTGAGTTCAGACGAGCGTAATTTTTTGAGTGTGGATCGCGTAATTTCGGTCGCGTAATTTCTACATTCGGTTACATACAACATACAAACAGGAGTTTGGAGTGTTCGGTTCACCCAGCGACGCACAATTAGCTGGACGTCAAGTATGCAGCAGAAATTATGCGAGTCACAACTCAGAAAAATACGCTCGTCCAGGCATCACCCTAACACTCATGTTCATGTGGTAGTATAATAGTCAAAATATAAGTATTCTCAATAACAAAACTCAAACGAAGAACCTCCTCCTTTGTTTAAAGTCGGTTAAAAATTGTGTATCATTTTTATGTATTAATTGTTTATGCCCATAATTGGAAAATTGTAAAGCATACCGTTTTATAATTCCATCGTTAACGGCCCGTAACGTTACAGATTATAGATCTCTAAAGTAAGAAATTTGACATGTACCTATACCGCTCGTATAGGCATTTCGGTAATTATTAAAAATTTAACTACGCCTTTAGCTAAGTTTGTAGCGGACCATGCGTGCGGAGCTAGCGGTGCCGGGTTCGATTTCCGATACAGCCAAATATTCGTGAGATGAGCGCGAGTAGGTATTGAATGATTTCTATGTATGTTTATTGCTGTCAAGTGCGCATAGTGAATGGTAGATTCTTGACGTGTAAACTTGCCGGTGCTTACTGAACAAATGTCTTTATCTTTATCTTTATCTTTAATGGAGATTAGTTTGCGATTCCGTCAATTTGTGTGAGTTTGATTCCTGACAATTCACCAAACTAGATTGATATAGATTGATACATATCCTCAAAGAATCAAATCACGCCGCACAGTTTCAACTTGAGGCGTCTCATAAAAAAAAAAAGGGAGGGTTAATGTGCGTAATAAATTTTGAATCTGAATCTGATCACCTGAAGGACGTCCACTCACTGCCGTACTTACTAGCTTACTCTCCCAAAGCCCACTCCTTCACCATCTGGCTATCATTTTCTCCTTCGACTGATCAACCTGCAGCATTGAGAGCTCTGTGCCCGAACGGTTTCAAACGGGACCCAAATGCCATCTAATACTAAACGGACGCTGTCTCCGTCTGTCCTAACTTTATCGAGCTGTTTCTTAGCCTAGAGCTTAGTTTGGGACTAGGTCAATTGGTGTGACATTACCTGATATTAAAATTAAAAATAAATTAAAATAAAACGTTCTTATCTTATCTAAATACTAAAAAACAAAATAGCACGAGCCACTAGACAGTGTAAGTTTGGCTCGTGCTATTTTGTATTTGGTAAAGACAAAATTTACATTTAGGTATGATAATATTACCACTGTGCGGCGGCGGTACGGAACCGCGGTTTTTCAATATGACGGCTTGAAATGAGTTATCCGCGCTTGTAGGAGCACGTTACATGGCTGTTCGTGGTACAGTCAGCGTCAAAAGTTACTGGTCACTTCAAGCTACTTTTGTACTTTATCGCATTAACACATTAGACAATCTTGTTTGACATTGTGACAGTAAAGCGACAAGGTATTTAAGTGATCAGTTTCCATATATATATGTTGACCATAAAACCATAAAGCACCTCCAAGTCATAAATCTTACTAGTTTTGGTTTAAGTGCTGTGTTGTCCTCCGCGCAAACGCTTGGTTTTACGACGGCGCGCTATGCCGCGACAAGCCCGGCGATAAGAAAATGTAGAAAATAGTGATTAGCACTACTTTATTCCTATACAAGGCACGTTAAACTTTAATTGCCGATAAATTATTTTAAATGACGTACCTACTCGTAAATAGGCGGCTTACATTTTTTTATTTTGTTTTAAAATTGATGCGTATTTTAAGGTTGTATATTTATTTCTACGCATAATCGTTTGTTAGGAATGGTAGTTTTGTACAAGTCACGCTTCAGAGGCCCCAGCTAGCCAAAAGCTTAATATTTCAGAAACGGATCCCTTAACCGAAAAATTGTTTTCACAATACCACATTTTTGAAAGACGTATTCAACCTGACACTATGGAGTAGATGAGGAAAAACCATACATCCCCACGTTACGTGTAGGGGAGGTACACTAAAAAAATATGTTTTCAAGATTTTATTCTACCACTTTGTTGGCGTGACTAATATGTATATTCAGACCAAATTAACTGCTAGTACTAAGAGACTCTGAGCTAGGCTGCGGACGGACAGACGGACGGACATGGCTAAACTAGAAGGGTTCCTAGTTTGACTACGGAACCCTAAAAACGACGTTGCGTTCGAGATCTATTCATTCGTGCTTACACTTTGCCGCGTGTGTTCTCGAGGCTGCAGCGATCTGGCGGCAGCTGAGTCGAAGGGATATAATTGGCGGAACGACTTCGACACATTATAGGTAGCATGGCTTGCATTGCAACGACATCTATAGTCGAGTCCGGAATTAGGCGAACTAACTTGACAGTTCATTGTACACTAATGTTGCCACAGTTTGGCTAGTGCTGTTAATATCGATATTTAAAAAGTCTAGTTTATCATTATTATTGTGTTTGAAATCTAACTAATAATTTGGAAGCCACCTAAAAGGATCACAATGGCCTGTTGTAATGTCAGCATTATTTTTGTATTTTATTCCTAATTTGAGGAGTAAGTATCGTAAATATCCGCTTTAAACCGTACATCCTTCAGATCATATTATATCGTAAAAATTGCTGTAGTTTTTCCCTATTTGGCAAGTATGTATGAGTGTGAAAGTTTCGACGACAATTACTTGATAAAATATAAATATAATCAGATTTATAGAAGGCACAAGGTTATATCGACATATTTGTGTCGACATAAACCTATCACTATTTATTTTTTCCTATGTCTGGCAACATTTTCGGCTGTCAAGTTAGTTCGCCTAATTCCGGACTCGACTATAGATAGCCGTCCGTACTACGTATGATCGGATGATGATGTCAAGTTGCTTAAAATTTATTAATTTATTATAGCATTGGTGGTACTTCTTTATAAATTTGTACGCTTACCAGCAATTAACAGTGATCCAATAAATATTTTACCTACCTATTTTCTTTTGTAATAACCTATTAACATAAATAAAAGTTTGATTTAATGATTGATTGAAGCTAAAACTCTAAAAGAATACGGGATTGAATTAAGCAGGTAAGATGGTCACACCCAAAATAAAGAATTTCAAACAGATACGAAATATTGGATACAAATAATAAACCATACCTTAATTTGAATGCTAAGTTTGGATGCCGGTAGATATACTACTTATTGAGAATCTGATATTTGAAAAATCTGGTAGGTAGGTTTTCCTTCTTTCTTTATGTTGAAAAGGATTGCTACATTTTTTGTTTGCAGGTACATTTGTGACGTTTGTTATCGTGTTGTGTCTTTATTTAATGTACCTTGTATAATTCTATGTAAATAAAAAATAAAAAACTATTAAGCTTAAGTGTCCTAGTCCGAGTACAAGAAAGGAACGTAAGTAAAGCCCTTACAATATTTCAAAGTTAAATGTACCAACTGAGAGATGATTTTTAATGATTTAGGTCACTGAAAAGTATGCCGAGGAGTTTGATGTAAAATAAGTATCCTCGCATCATTACTTGTGGCAGGACCTTGTGCAGGGTCAGGGTCCGTCCGGGTTGGTACCACCATCTTATCCATTAACCTACCGCCAAGCAGCAGTTTTCGCATCGTTGTGTTCCGGTTTGGGGATAAGACAGCCGGTGAAATGACTAGCATAGAGGCAATCCATCTTAGTCCTCAGGGTTGGCAATTGCAGTCTTGTGAATGCTAATGTCTATGGATCACAGTTTCCACTTACCATTAGGTGGCCGAGTGCTCGTTTGCCTAACCATCCTATATATATTTTTTTAAATCATAACACTGGCAGTCCGCGTGAATGTGCCTAATAAAGCGGTCCGGCGCGTGCGACAGAAACAATGACAAAAGGAGAGTGACGCGCGCGCATAAATCTCGCCGCAACTCGCGCCGCCATTGACAACACGACGCGCTATTAATACGCTCACCCTGCGCGCGCCGCCGAGAGTGGCTGGCTCACGGAGCGAAGCTGTACGACATACCAGCTTATCTTGACTCCTGAAACCATAAGAAACTAGTAGCCACTTGTATCACTTATGCTGGTCCGTGCCCCTTGCGGGACGAACCTCCGAAACATACCTATCCTACAAGTCGCGTGCTTCATATATAGAGAAGCCAGGCTACCTGATGATAAGGGTCCTGAGACCCATTACAGTTTTCATTCTCTAGACTACAATCTAAACTGCCGTGCTCAGAGACATGAATTAAGTTTAATGCTTGTTTAGTGACGTGACGTGTTGTCTTATTCTATTGTTATAGCAAAGAAAGTGATAACAGCAACTTTAATCTAATATTAAATATAATTGACGTCTCTGAGTGCAGCAGCAATTCAAAGACTGCTAATGCGTTGCCAACTCCGAGCACTAAGATGCCTCTATGCTAGTCGTTTCACCAGTAGGTACTATCCTCACACCAGAACAAAACAATGCGAACCCTGCTGCTTGGCGGAGGTTAAAGGATAAGACGTCAGGGTCACAGGGTCCTACCATAATAATGAAGTAAGAAAGGTCTCTTGGAGGTAGCTCTGGGCTTGAAATAAACTGCGTGACTTAGTTTAACTCGTCCATATCATCTTCCAAACTCACGTCACTCCATTTGACTGACAGACAATATACCTACCTAATTAGGAACTGCCGATTCCAGCTGCTCTACGTAAAAACCCGCAAACGCAATGAATGAGACCAAGTTCCTAGTGATTCCTCTCCGCACACCTTTCTGTTAACAATTTGGTGCGCAGTTTAACTTCTTTGTTTTAGCGTCAGAAAAAACCAATTTGACGCGAACCAAGTCGCTCGCTTATAATCATTTTAATCACATACATCCGACGTTGATTGGAGTCGTTAAGATATATTTAATTACATACATACATACATTAAATCACGCCTGTTTCCCAGAGGGGTAGGCAGAGACGACTTCTTTCCACTTGCTACGATCTTGACAAATATATTTAATTAAACATTAAATTATAAATTTAGGACCTCAACATAATTAAAAGCCGTAAAGAGATAACTCCCCCTTCTGAATAAACATGTTCCTTATTCTACATTGACTGTTCCCCTATTGCGTTTGCATTGCTTTCGACTGGGACGTCTGGGACGCCATTACTGTCAGTCTAATAAGAGCTATTATAACATTAATAAGAGAGAGGCCTAGTTGATGTGTTTTATAATTACGGTGAAATTCTGAAGGTTAGGTACGATTAAGGTTAGGGCGGAATGATCGAGGCCCCGGCCGACTGCCCAAAATGTGGATGTAATGCTATTTATGTATTTATGTGTGTATTTATTTATAATTATCTATTTAT
This sequence comes from Acleris emargana, assembly GCA_927399475.2. Taxonomy (NCBI): domain Eukaryota; kingdom Metazoa; phylum Arthropoda; class Insecta; order Lepidoptera; family Tortricidae; genus Acleris; species Acleris emargana. Next base: position 24,314,635 of record OV656838.1, on the reverse strand, counting down.
TTATACAAGTCATATGTATCTTGTATTTATTTGTATTTGTATAAACTTACTTTTTTATTCTGGGAAACATCTTAGCCTACTTGTGCAAAATGTGGTTACTGAATTATCAAGGAGTTTTAAGACTAGTTAGTAATTCTTTAGCTCTGCCTACCCCACTGTGGGAATGAAGGCGTGAGTTTATGTATGTGTGTATGTATGTTTTTTATTTATTTATATGTTTGTTTGGTGAATATTTTTTTGAATTCACGTTTAATTGCGAACATAGTTTCTTGTTATTGCTCGCGTGAAGTCTGCACCACCTACTGTATATTAATTTGACAACTTGTCCCTTCCTACTAAGGTTGTCTGGAAGAGATCCTCCTCCTCTGTTATGATTTTGTTTGGTGTACAATAAATTATTTTGTATTGTATTGTATTGTATTCATTATGGAAATTAAACATGGCCAACATTACTTATTACATACATACATACATAAACTCACGCCTTCATTCCCAGAGTGGGGTAGGCAGAGCTACAGAATTACCAACAACTCTAAAAAACTTCTTTACAATTCAACATTACTTATTAGTTCATTACAAAAGTGTTGCGGCAAATAACTTTAGGACTAACAATAATATGTAATGTACCTAATATGGCAACAGTTACACACACATCGCACGCAGGACTGATGGCCGATGGGGTCAGAAGGTTCTTGAGTGGCGTCCGCGGACCGGGACACGAGCTGTGGGTAGGCCTCCAACAAGATGGAGTGACGACCTTGTAAGGATCGCGGGAAAGCGGTGGATGCGAAAAGCACAAGACCGGTCTGAGTGGAGAGCCTTGGGGGAGGCCTATGTCCAGCAGTGGACGTCTTTCGGCTGACCTGATGATGATGATGATGGCAACAGTAGAAACCTCCAACAAGGCATCCACAAAAAAAACCGGCCAAGTGCGAGTTGAACTCGCGTGGGGAGGGTTCCGTAGATACGTAATTATTAAATTTTAGGTTAATTAGTTGTGTAGATCAGGGGGGAGCATGGTAATTTTTTGTCTTGTGTAGGTAATGAATAAAATCAAAACTATGATCCTCTCAACGAGCCCTTTCATCACTACATAGTATAAAACAAAGTCGCTTGCGCTGTCTGTCCCTATGTATGCTTAAATCTTTAAAACTACGCAACGGATTTTGATGCGGTTTTTTTTAATAGATAGAGTGATTCTTAAGGAAGGTTTATATGTATAATACCTTCCACGCGGGCGAAGCCGCGGGCGGGTCGCTAGTTTGATATAAGACGGAGTAAGGTTGACGAAACTTCTTTTTTTAATTCCTAATTTTTCCACCGAAAACGAACCTTATTTAAAAAAATATACTTTGCGCATCTGTGTTTGGTTCATAGGGTTTTACACAATCCTACCAAATTTCACCTGATTTGTTCCAGTAGATTCGGAGCAAATTGGCTGTGAGCCTGTGACAGACGAACGGACAGACTGACAGACGCACGAGTGATCCTTATAGGATTCCGTTGTTCTTTTTTATACGGAACCCTAAAAACTACTAAAAGTACATCGATAACGCTTTTGGTACGGATCTATTTAAACCATACCAATTAATAAACTAGTTTATTTATTGTCATCCATTTAAAACGCGTTCCGTGTTCGAACAAACGCGGCGGAAACAAAGCCCGCGGGGTGACGCGCGCGCCGCACCGACGGTGCGCTGTCCGCAAATAGAGCCCATAAATCCGCGCGGAATGCGCCGGCGCCGCTCGCACGTGTCCGCCTAGCAGCAGAGGTGAGGTTGCTGGTGAGCACTGCCGCGGACGAGCGGGTGTTTTAGGTCCACAAGCAATGGAAACAAGCTAAGGACTCGTGTCTACGACGCTTGCACGGGCGCGGGTCTCTAGCTCCCATAGGTCCGATATGTCCCATAAAGGACAGCTGGCGTGTGCCGGAAGGATACCTAAAACTAAGATGAGTTTCTTGAGGTCGTCGATGAATTCCCGTCAGATTCCGGCAATTCTCTGGAACGGCGGCGCAGGACCAATCAAGAGAGGCTGTGACGATCGAGCCTTAGAGGAGTGAGATGAGGTAAGTCTGAATTGATGTGATGTGAATGATGGCGTTGAAAATAAGTTGACTGATTGTGCGGTTTGGCGAAGAATTATAATATCCTATGCCTGTTTTTTTGAATAAATGATTTATTATTATTATGATTCAGATATTTATAAAAATTTCCGCCGGCAGCGGGGCAGGGCTCAAGCTACCCTTGGTAAGGGCTGTAGGGGGAGGAACCTCCTCACAATGAGTGCCGTGTCGAGGAGTACTGCCTTCTGTATCTGGCCCTTGATTTGATCCAGCCATCTAGCGAGACTCTCTTGAGGTGATGGTCGAGACTCTTCGCTATAAGACCATTTTATTATTATTATTAAGTATCTATATTTTTTCTGTTACCAATAAAAAATAACAATGCAAGTGAATGATTATCCGCAACAGCTAAAATTGTGTCATGTCACAACAATGTGCGAAAAGCGCGTTAAATAGTACATTATTGCTGCAATTAAGGGATTGCTGGACGAGTTTGGGGTAGACGGCCGAGATGTAGACGAGGCCGGATAAAACGAGTCCTGCAATCCCTGTTCCGGCCGAGGATTGTACCTATAGTGCTTTTCTCAAACAATGTGAGGAAATATTACAATCTAACTAACTACCAGGTAATAAGGTACGATTGTTTTATTTGACTTGTTGTAGATTCTTTTTTTAATTTTTTAAACATGCCATTTTAACAAGCTATTCGAGCACCATGTTAAACTGCACATAAATATAGTACCTACCTACCATAGATTTTGTGTTTTTGGTTTCGGATCCCTAAGGTTCCGCACCAAAATGGTGAAAAAGGAACCCTTTTGGTGAGACTTCGTTGTCCGTCCGTCTGTATTTCACAGCAGGTTTTCTGAGCAACTACAAATAATTTGGCATAGTTACAACTTGCTTGCCCGCATCTGTTTCCACGCGCACGCGTGTCCCGCTCGAGACCCTCCCCGCGCGGAGCCGACCCTTATAGGTCCCGCGGGATGGAGCCGTAAAGCGGGACGAGGTCTCCTTGTCTATCAAACATAGATTTGTAGTATAGACCACATGTAACACCTGGCCAGGTGTTCAGTACCTATTGCTAAATTCAAAAGCTTTATCTTATCTGGGGGACACCGTTAATGTAGGAAAACATATCAATCTTATGTGGTCATCTTGCACCGTCTTATATACAGATACGTAGGAGTTCTTTTTTCCTTTTCTCTCTTTCTATCTTAAGATTTTGGTGTGTTTTCCTGCGGAAACTACGCTGGATATTTGAAATATTTTTTAATTTGCTATTTATAGATTTATATAATGCTAGACTAAGTAGTACCGTTGTCATATAAAATATATTTAAAAAAATTACTGACTGCTGAGTTTCTTGCGGCGCTTCTACTCAGCAGTGGTCTCCTCTTGTGAAGCGCTGGTAGATTCTTGACGTGTAAAAGTGCCCGTGCGGCCTACTTACTGAATAAATATCTTTATCTTATCTTATCTTTATCTTTATCTTTATCTTTTATCTTTATCTTTATTGCTGTTTAGTGGTGGGTATTTATTAACTTATATAATTATATGCTAACTTTATGTTGTTCCCTCGAGAACTTTTATTTTGCTTACTTGCCAGGATGAAAAGTAGCCTATGAGTTAATCCAGGGTATGAGCTGTCTCCATTTTAAATTTAATCCAAATCGGTCCAGCCGTTGCGGCGTGTCGGAGTGACACAAATCGCATCGCATTTACCTATAATATTATAGTGGGATATATCCGAGGTAGATGAATGAGATGAATGAGGCTATGGAACGCTTTGCCTACAGAAGTAAGGCGTGCTCAGTCTTTTTTATTTTTAAAAGCAAGCTAAAGGACTATTATCTATCGCTTCCGTAGTTTTTCTAAGATTTCCTTTACTTTTATTTTTACCATCGTATGACCTCGTGTGTTATCTTTGTTTGGCTGATTTCTAGAATTTATGTATATATATATTTTATAGTTGTATAATAATATGTATTTATTGTGTATTTAGTATGTATTTATTAACTCATTTACTTTGTGTATGTGTATATTTATATGTAGTTTATATATGTGTAAGTAGTTTTTACAATAACAGAAGTGTTTCTTGTAGTTTAGTTTGAGTTCTGAAGAATTTAGTTTACACCGCCTGCCATGTATTTTTGCTATGCTATTTAGCGGTAAGACCGCCTGTTGTATACCTATAGTTAAAATGTACTGTTCCGTGTTTTGTTTTTTTTGGTGTTCAATAAAGAGTATTTGTATTGTATTGTATTGTAAATTTTCAAATATGGCAGAATGATGACGATGGGGAGTTTAAATTGTGTCAAAGTATTATATTATAACACAGCCTTTACCCAATAAACATTTCGAGGTTGAGTAGACGTTTTGGTCTCAACTTTATGTCACTTAGTATAATCGTATAAACGTCATAAGGACGTTTACTCGACGGCATTTAGGCCCATTTAATTCAACTTTAAGTCGTAAGAGTTTCGAGTAACCGTCATATGAATACCTACTTAGTCGCATAGTCGTCATATACGCGTCGGCGATTTGGCTACATGTTATATAATATTAGCCGTTGCAATGTGTATTCGACTTCGTGTAGAGTAATGGTGCACAATATGACTTTTATATGATGTAATGGTTGTTTTATTGTCGCTTAAAGATATTGATGGTAACCTCCTCATAAACAGTCCTAAGTCCTAACGTGTTTTGTGACATAACAATAAGGAATAAAGGCCGTAATTATTGCATGTTTTATTTGTAAGTAATTTGAGGTGATAAAACCATATTCATCAACTGTAAACTATTGTACACTCTAGTTTACTGATTAATGTGAGGTAAGTTGGTAACTAAATTTTTATGGGCTTTTGAAATTTTAAAGTATTGATATAGTTTTATTAATAATTTAATAGGTAACTGCGTTATGTGACAACTATATAACTTCCCGACCTATAATTGCGTATTCAAAATGGAACGTTCGCCATAACAGTCGATTTAGGGTTCAGTAATAAAATAATGAAACGCCTGACTTACATTAAGTATATATACTATTGGTAAAGAATGTATACTTTAAGAACTTAAGTCAAAATAATATTTTTGTTTTCAGGGAAACCGCAAAATGATTTACAATTATACGGATATTGATAAGTTTTTATCAAAGACGGACATCAAGGAAATGATACGCGTACATTACAAATGGCCGTGGTCATTCACTCATTTTATCCTTTCTTTTCGTTGTCATGGATGTGGTTTCCAGATAGTCCGTGGAAATAGACCGTTACATTTCGTTTTAAGAAACAATAACGTGAACGATTTATTACGTTATGGTTTATTCTGGTGCCCCCACTGCAAATCTTTTGCTATCTATGATCATTTCCTAGAAGACGAATGCGAATATTGTAATTACTCACCGAATGATATTTAAACTTGGATAATTTTGGTTGTCCATAGAAGTGTTGATTTCGTGGTTGATATAAATTAGAAAAATTACAAATAGAATAGTGTATTTTTTTTTGGATCTTCACTACAATTAGGTAATATAGGTAGGTAGAAACACGGATGATATAAGCATTTTAAATTACAAATTCGACGTGAATTAGAGAGAGAGAGAGATCCGCTATAACTTTTGACGCAGCATTTGTATTTAAAGGTGATACGGAACCATTCTCATTTTCCTCACTGTCAGCTTGACCTCTTGCTTTATTACTTTGTATTAAAGTGCGTGCTTGAAGCGAATGATAATTCTTTTGCACTTTTCTTTTGAATGCACCACTTCTTTTAATCGTTTTCCACTTTTTTGGATCCATTTTAGAAAGAGTAATTAAATGTGATGAATTTGATTTCAAAATGGTGGAAGTTATATAGAAGATTATTTTAAAACGTTAACATGAGTATTAATCAAATAGCGGTCGTATTATAATGTTTGTGTTACTTGAAGACGTATACAAGTTGCACTCGTAACACTTATTCGATTTTTATATAACGATCACGAATACGACATGTACACAACTATTGTCCGTTTAACAGTTATATTAAAGGTAATTACATGACAAAAGTTACACTATCTTGACGTTTATACGACGAAAACGTTTATGCGACGAAAACGTTATAAGAGTAAGTTTTATAGACGTCGTCGTAGACACTATTATAGGACGGTCGTAAAGAAATGTTGAAAGAACGTCTATATGACATTATTATATGACAAGAAATGTATATGACTATTTGGACACATAATGCACCAGTACATGACAAAGAGTCAGAAAAACTACAGTAAAATAACTTTTATAAAACTCAAAGTCGTAAAAATGTTTAATTATATGACCAAATTGTTTATTGGGTACACTATTATTATCTATTTACGTGATAGAAATAGTGAATATGTATACCTTTACAGTTAGAAAACGACTATACACTTTATCTTCAAAGTTAGTCCCGCGTATTACAAAATTAGACGTAATAAATATCATACCGCAATACTAAACCAGAGTATTGTTTTGTTCGCGGCCCAGCTGCAGCAACAACAGCCATTAACATCGTCATTAATCAGTTAAATTAAATGTAGTGATCTAGCGGCTGGCGGCGGCGGCGGCGCGTGAGTCACCAGCGGCAACCAGAGGACGACGGGCGCCGCGCGGCAGGAAGGGCCTGATGCATGGAGACAAGGTCGCGGGCGAGCACATGCGCGGTGCCGCGGTGCAATTTGTTGCTGTCATTTAACCATTCTGTAGAGCACTTAGTTATCTGCCAAATTTCTGCAAGGCGAATATCTATTTAGTTGCTGGTCGACAATTTATAAATGTCTTGTTTTGTTGGTGAAATAGCCAACATTGTTTGTTAAAAGAGAGTTAATGGTTGGAAAACGTTTCAGGGAACAAGTCAATGCTTAATTATGATCTCTCGGTTGGTAAGCACAGTTGTTCATCATACACTTGACGTATGTCAACATGTAGGTATATTTTTACTATATAGCGGCCTTTACGTAAAGTTTTGATTGCGGGAAACGCCACGCGCCATTCCAATTTTCGTTCGTTCGTTCGTTTTTACTATTATTTTACTATTACAGTTGCATTTACACGTACCGTTCGGAACGAAGATTGGAACGGCGCGTGGCGTTTCCCGCGGTCCGAACTTTACTTGTAAGTATCTACAGGTCGCTATAGTCTAACACAAAAATATAAAAGGAGTTCTCATTGAGAACTTCGTTTGCTAGTGTATAGTTATGTCATTGACTGTCTTTCGGTTTGAGGCTTGGAGATGTTTCATCTACATAATATACTCGTAATTGAGTTCACGAAACATTGGACACATCTGAATCATATAGTAGATGTACTTACCTTCTGAGGCCTAGTCCTAATAGGAGATCGTCATTGTTTTAGCGTTTTAGAGTGTTTTTTTTAATTACCGCTTTCCCCTTTCCTTAAAAGACATTTAAGAGGAACAAGAGCAACTCAAAAAATGTGTTAAAATTTTGATAAGACTAATAGAAACGCAGAGCTGTTCGAGTGTCCCCGCCCGGGCCGCGCGGCGCGTGCGCAGTAAATCTCGCCCCGGTGCGCTCGCGGCATTATAAATACTCTATGTTCGGTTTACACTCCGGTTAATGGCGGGAACAATGCCCACCGGGGAATTGGACTAATTCGGCTTCGGAGACAAAAGGTAAACACGCGGGCGAGCATTAATCGCGCGGCTGCTCGCGGCTGGAAGCGTAAATTAAATGGTTCCCTAATGAGCCACGAATCTCTTGGCTCACCACTTAACAGGAAATTTATGCCGTAGTTAATTTGTTGAATACTTAATCGTTCGTCATTTTTTTAGCTGTGTTGCACCTTATCATTGGATTGCACCTTAATATTTAAAAAACTAAAATTTAGTTTTAGTCTCATGTTTGTTTTATCCTTGTAAGGATCGCGGGAACGCGGTGGATGCGAAAAGCACAAGACCGGTCTGAGTGGAGAGCCTTGTGGGAGGCCTATGTCCAGCAGTGGACGTCTTTCGGCTGACATGAATGAATGTATTAATGTGTTTTAAAGGTCTATTCAGGAGAACAAATCCAAAAAAAAAAACTCTTAAAATAGTGCAAATTTAAATACGTAAATGCTAGCAGTCGACTGCTGTCGACTAACGGATGGTGTAGGACAAATAGAGTTTACAGATACCGTAAACCATACCGTCGTAGGCGTTAAATGTATACGTACCAAATAATTGTTACAGTAGGTACCTATTGGTAAAGAAACTGAAGTAAAGCCCCTCTTCCTTGTAGTTGTAACTTGTAACACATCTGTATAGACCGTTCGACTTCCATATTTGACATTTGAGTAAATTCCATATCACTTTTGTATACAACTAAATGCAAGAGCTAAATGCTTCACTTATTTTGTATATCTATAGACTGACGTACGGTCAGCGTCAAAAGAAACTGATCACTTAAATACCTTGTCGCTTTACTGTCACATAAGCAATGTCAAACAAGATTGTCTAATGTGTTAATGCGATAAAGTACAAAAGTAGCTTGAAGTGACCAGTTACTTTTGACGCTGACTGTACGACTTACTTCGATTTACAATTTCGTTTCATACAGTCAGGCGACTACTATACCTCTGTATCCACTTGTTCACATTATTGCCTAGTAATAAAGTTCAAACGTTGATTTATATCTTTTCCTACTCCTGTACTTTTATCTGTCATTTATATAGTCACGAACACTAATATAAGAATATAGATAATATGTCCGCAGAACATTCCGTAGAAAAGTCTATCTAGTCTATACCCCTTAACAGCACTTGTGCTTTTTTGAGCCAAAACGATATGCCTAGCTGCCAAAGCTTACACCTAGGTTAATTTGACCAATCAAAATACTTCACCAAATTAAACCACCAATCACAATACACATTGATTGTCAATCGGAACGTTAGGTTCTTTTTGGTATGTAAACTCTTTCACTAATTTAACTCTTTAAAAAAAACATTTTATTTGGTATCAACCAACCAGAACGCAGCTATATTAAAATCGACCAATCAGGTAAAAGAATTCATTTCTCAAATCATTAGGTGTTTTTTAGTCCCTATTTCACAAGTTAAATCGATTGTGCAACTTTTTTTAAAAATATTAAACCTGGCAAGTGCACATCAATTTAAAAACAAAGTTAACCATAGACACATATTTTGTTGTTTTCGAATGTTTCCCGCTCGTTTGTTGTTCTGTGCTTCGTTCGTTCGTATTCTAACCTAGGTATATTAAAGAGTAAAAATCTATAAATAAAATTTTGTTAATTTAATTTTGCATTTTATTTGACACCTAGTCGTAGAAAAAGTATTGTATGCAACCAACGGTGTATAACTAAGTCAAAAAATACTCGTGGCGTCTGGCTTTACGATAACCACACCACTCGTCTTTTTTGACCTCTCTTATACAACTGTTGCATAAATTACTATTATTTAGTCGACTGAACCTGATAAAATACTAGGTACCTACTTCGAATGGGTATTCGAGGTAGGTACCTAGTATTAGGTAGGTAACAAACCAACTCTTCTTCCGTTTGCATTAAATTAGCAAACGGAAGAAGAGTTGGTTTGTTCCGAATTCACGGTAACCCTCGACCGATCTGTTTTAAATTTGGTAAGTAAGTAAATAGACGTTTCCTTCCTATATGTAGACCCAAAACGTAAAAAACGTACTTAGGTATTTAACTGTTTCCGAAGGCAATAAACAACTTCTGCGCAAAGTCGCGAGAAAATGCATATTTCTTTTTTATACATACATACATTAAATCACGCCTGTTTCCCAGAGAGACAGAGACCACTTCTTTCCACTTGCTACGATCTTGACTTTCTTTCGCTTCTTCACCATTCATACATCGAGTCATGCGCGCGCGCCGGTTTCGGGTACTTAAGATTCGGCCCTTAATCCTTTTTTTATCTTGTTCTGTATTTATTGCGTTAGGTCAACTGTCGGTTAATCCTATCTCACTTAAGTAACCCTTCTGTGATTAGTAGGTAGGTACACAAGGAACGATGCCCTTGCAGCGGCGCGGCGGCCCGCGGCCGGAGCCCTGCCTGCGTTGCCGCGCGACGTGCGCCCGCGCCGCCGCGCTGCGCCGCGTTTGATCGCGGCTAATGAACGATAATTGCCGGTAATTGCGCGGATTTATTGCCGTCCGGCAACAGTGCTGCAGGAGTATACTGCACGCAGCGCACGAGTCGGCTCGGGAGGCCGTGCATCATCGTCATTGTGTAAGCTCCTTTGAAGATCAGTTATTTAGTACACGCAGAACCATGGCGATGAAGTACCAGTAGTCCGTTCCTATATCAGTAAACACAGCCAGCACCATAAATAGCTAGGCAACTTTATACCTCGTTGTTTTGACGTCATGGCTAACCTGTCAGCCTGTCACAAGAAGTTGATGAAGCGACAATAGGTACCTATTAAATGTTAATGTTCAACGCTCGGCAGATTTAAGTAGTCAATGCACATTGTACGGTACGGTCGGGTCGAATTTAATAATGTGAGTAAAGTCATGGCGAATAGGTTGACTAAACAATTTCAGTTCAGTACTTATACAGGGCGTCCCACGGCTATGCCACATGGAAGGAAAGTACCTTGAATGTTGTAGATAGAACATTTTACTGAAAGAAGACATTATTTGAATATAAAAAACCATTTAAACTGCATTCATAGATATTTCAATAATTACATGGTTGAACCGGGAATCGAACTCGTTACACGAGAAAAATAATTACCCTGTAGCTTTATCATACCGATCGAACGGCCTCATCATAAGGATTATTTTTTGCTAAATAACATAGTGTCAAAAATAAAAGGAAGACCATGAATTTTAAAATTTTTAATACAAAATTTATCAATTTATCAAATGCTCAAAACCAAGTAAAAGTCGCACTCTTTTGATTATTTTGCTCACAAAAAATAATCCCATTAAATGTTAAAATTCATGGTCTTCCTTTTATTTTTGACACTATGTTATTTAGCAAAAAATAATCCTTATGATGAAGCCTTTCGATCTGTTTGTTAAAACTACAGGGTAATTATTTTTCTCGTGTAACGGGTTCGATTCCCGGTTCAAGCATGTAATTATTTAAAAATCTATAAATGCAGTTTAAATTGTTTATTAAATTCAAATAATGTCTTCTTTCAGTAAAATGTTCCATCTCCAATATTTAAGGTACTTTCCTTCCATGTGGCATTAGCCGTGGGACGCCCTGTATAATAAAGATATATTTGAAAATGAACTTTTTTTTCTATTTCTATTTCTATTAGAAAAATTACATACAAATCGAAAGTATGAAGCCTATAGATTAATGCAAACATTAGATTTGTGCAAATTATTATTACCTACCGATTATCCTACCTAATAGTAATGATGGGAAAACAGAGTCAACCTAACGATTGCATATTTTATAGGCTTCATACTTTCGATTGCTATGTAACTTGTCTATTAACCAAGCAATTGCATTGTTTTATTTTCAATTAATTATGTAGGTACCGGACAATTTTTTTTCAGGCAATCTATTCTCCATATGTTACAGCTAGTAGGTACTTACCATATTAAATTTGATATAAAATACCTTTTATCGAATAAAGAACTGGGTGAAGGTCGTCCCCTATTCGGAGCCCCTACTCTTGCACCTACAGTCGTGTTAAGAGAGTTCTAAAAAACTGTTTGTTAAATTATGCAAATGATTGCGTGCTTGCGGCGTAGCTTCGTCCTAAGCGCGAATTAGACTGGCAATAAAAATTGCAGAAGTTGATGGCTGGCTCTTTAACTTGAGTTCTAGAGCAATTAGCAATATTTTTATATATTTTCTAACTTTACATATAGGTACACACATAAACTCACGCCTTCATTCCCAAAGTGGGGTAGGCAGAGCTAGAGAATTACCAACAACTTTTAAAACTTGTTGATAACTCTATAACCACACTTTGCACAATTAGGCTAAGATGTTTACCAGCGTATTAGTGACAGGTTGCAAGCCCATCGCCTAACAGTACTACAAGCCTTTATTCCCTTAGCCGTCTCTTACGACATCCACGGGAAGAAATGGAGTGGAGTTCTAACTTTAAAAGTTAGAATAAGACAGCAGTACGCTTCTGCAGTTTTTATAGCTGTTTAAACATAGCTTTAGGGTGCCGCTCCTGGAGGTCGGACGAATGACGCAAACTTGCTCAAGTCCACGGCCAAGCGGAACATTCCTCCCGCGTTAGTGTTTTAGAAAACCTCTCTAGTTACTTACTGTTGTGCTGGCCTTAACACACCACATATCTCATGTGACTTACCTACTCCGACGTGTCTTGAGACGGGCCGGCGTCTCAGCCAAGATACATACATACATACATACATTAAATCACGCCGGTTTCCCAGAGGGGTAGGCAGAGACCACTTCTTTCCACTCGCTACGATCTTGACAAATTTATTTCGCTTCTTCAACATTCATACGTACAGCCAAGATCACTTTGTTTATACGGCCACGGCCCTTAGACTCAATTATGTACTTGATTATTATCATGGACGAACTATTTATTATGAACGCTGCGTATGGTATAATTGTCATTGAAATGTGAGTTTAAACTTGTTCTACCAGCGAGCCACCAGATCCTGTTAATCTCGATAATTTACATGTTACCTTATGAATGAGTAAATAAACCAACACGGGCTCATATCAAGATCTCGCCTCGGCCCTTTAATAAGTGCCTCGTCACCTGCGCTTGTTGTTTCGCTCGACGTTGCGCTGGTTGGTTGGTTGGCGTTTTTCTCCGGCGGCGTAGTTCACGGGTGGGTGCGCGATCAGCTGTTTCCAGGAAGAGCATTGTGCGCGCCTGTTTGAGCCGCCGCCGCGCCGCCTCGTTAGACTAATTAGCTCTAACTGCCTGTTCACACGTCTCATGCTAACTAGCCTTTTTTGCGCTAATTGCAGCAGAACCGATATAATCGAGTGAATTAGATCAATTCCTGTAAAACAGTCGCGAGTGGGAATTTTTATGGGCTTATCGGAATTGTGGGGCGGCTGGAGGGGCATTGTCTGTTTCCAATTGCGCTAATGATAATCCGTGTGGAGTTATATGTGGCTGAATTAACTACTGTGCCGATAGTAACTAGATACTCGTAATTATCAGTGTGTAACGCATCTCCTACTTGAGCGTGAGAACAGTGTTAACATTATTATAGCCTCTTCTTCCAAAAGGCCGATGCGATGACACGTCACGACACTAGCTTGTATCCTAAGTAATCCCAGGCACCGAAAATATCCTTCGATTGCGTTAACCATGACACATTGGTCAGGAAGCTACACCATTATGGAGTTAGAAGTACTGCGCTAAACTTAATAAAAACGTACTTATACGGGAGAATACAAAGGGTAGACGTGAATGGAAAACGATCACCTGGGTCTTTGGTCAAAATGGGCGTACCACAGGGCTCAATTTTGGGTCCTTTTTTATTCCTCATTTACATAAATGATTTACCATACCTTATAAAGGACAAACATGATATAGTATTGTTTGCTGATGATACCTCACTCGTATTTAAAGTCAAACGACAAAAGGAGTTTAATATCGATGTAAACAATGCTATATCAAAAGTAGTAGATTGGTTCAGTGTTAATAATTTATTACTGAATGAGAAAAAGACTAAATGTATTAAATTTATGACTACAAATGTGAAAAATAGACAAACTACTGTAACTATAAAAAATGATAGATTAGACCTAGTTAATGATACAGTATTTCTTGGAATAACGTTAGACTCCAAACTCCAATGGGGTCCTCATCTGGCTAAATTAGCGAATAGACTAAGTTCTGCAGTTTTTGCAGTTAATAAAATTCGGAATATAATAGACTTGAAAACCGCTCGATTAGTTTATTTTAGTTACTTCCATAGTATTATGTCATATGGTATTTTACTATGGGGTAGTGGTGCTGACGTAAACAGCATCTTTGTTCTACAGAAGAGGGCTATTCGTGCTGTTTACAAGATGGGTCATAGAGACTCGCTTAGAGATAAGTTCAAAGAAACGAATATATTAACCGTATACAGTCAATATATTTATGAAAATATTATGCATGTTCATAAACACATCGGTAGTTTTAGAAAGAACTGTGACATACATAATGTTAATACCAGGAATAAACAAAAGCTCGCAGTGCCCTTTACACGGCTTCACAAAATAAAAAACTCATTCATGGGTAATTGTATAAGGTTCTATAATAAGCTCCCAAGTAGTGTTACTCATTTATCAGTAAATAAATTTAAGAGTTACGTTAAACGTCAACTAATTTCTAAAGCGTATTATAGTATTAAAGATTATATAAATGATGACAATGCTTGGGACTGAATTATTTGTATTACAATTATTAATGACCGTGGAGACTATATACATCTCCTTGTATGCTTATTATTTTAATTTGACATCTGGAGACTCTTTACATCTCCAAAATTGACCGTGGAGACTTTCTACATCTCCCTTGTTTGTGTTTGTTGTTTTGTTTTTTTGTTTAATTACCTACTTACCTATATTTAATTTTAATTTGACATTTGGAGACTCTTTACATCTCCGGAATTGTATTATTATTTTAACCTGACATTTTTATTAATTTCATTATTATTACTACTGGGACCTGTACATCCCTGTGACATTTAAATTAGATAGCTTATGTTTAGTATTGTAATAAGTTCTTTATTTAAAAAAATGGCTTACTGTTGAGTTTCTTGCGGTGCTTCTTCTCAACAATGGTCTCTTGAAGCGCTGGTAGATGGTAGATTCAGACTTGTAAAAGTGCCTACAGGGCCTACTTACAGAATAAATGTTTTTTTTTTTCTTTTTTTTTTTTATCCACCACTGCTACTTCAACCTACCATTTCTCCCTTAGTTTTCCATCTATCATTCGCACAGTATACCTACCTCCCCAGCGCATGTGGTAATCTCGGCACTTTCGCCGGCGACACGGTGCCGCGCCGCCCGCGCCGGCGTCAGGCGGGTGCTTTGCATCCCGCACCGCGCTATCAGCCTCCGCGACACTGACTGTGGATGCGGAGCGACAGTACGCCAGACTGAACTAGGTTTTGACCTAGAGAGCGCCGGTAACTCTACCTGATCGGGTTTTTTTTTTTGGGGCAATGTCACACCAATTGACCTAGCCCCAAACTATAAGCTCTACATAGGCTTGTACCGACGATATAAATACTTATATAGAGAAATATATATCTACTTAAATACATAAATAGAAAACATCCATGACTCAGAAACAAATATTCGCGCTCATCACACAAATATCTGCCCTTACCGGGATTTGAACCCAGGACCGCTAGCTTCGTAGGCAGGGTACCAACTAGGCCAGCGCGTTACACACAATGAATCAATTACACTCAATGAATCGCTACTCAAGTCTGGCAGTCGCAGGTAAGACGATGGTTTTGACTACCTACTTAGGTAGTTATGAGGATACCTAGGTACCTACTTACTGAAACTGTATCAAGAGTAGGTACCAAGAAAATAGTTAAACGCAAATTTAAAAAACCTTAATTTTAATTCGGACGAAGTTTGGCTAGAAAATTTATTTGTGGTCGTCTCTCTTGCCGCTGACAAAAAATAGGCAAATCCTATGTAACGGGTGCGCTACTGTTCGGCAAGCGTCTGTGTGCCACGGCACGCGGCGCTGCACCGATGCACCAATCTGCATAAACCGGCGCCGCCCGCATGTGCCGCGCTGGTTGCAGTTGCAGTCGATACCCAGATTAAGTGCCTCACGTCATAGCTGCCATTATTCCAAGTCAAAAAGTTAACTGTCTTGCTTACTTACCTAACTAATCACCGAGATAAAATGCGGTCAATCGATTTAACTAAGTTATTGAATGCTTTTTTAAACTACTGACCAGCGATTAACCTCTTATCTCACTTGATGGTAATATACTAGTGACGATAAAATCGAGTAAAAGATTTAACAGAGGATTTAATAGTGACGTTAAAAAAAAGTTAGATGATGCCACCTGAACCTACCTACCTGTTTTGCCTTTCGGCAGTCATAGGTATGTTGTAATACCTAGTATGTATACAGGGTGTAAGGGACGGCTCACCGAAAACTGAAACCATAGCTTCAGACCATTGTACTGAACTGAAATTCAG
The DNA here is from genome assembly GCA_927399475.2 of Acleris emargana. Lineage (NCBI taxonomy): Eukaryota > Metazoa > Arthropoda > Insecta > Lepidoptera > Tortricidae > Acleris > Acleris emargana. The sequence continues at coordinate 24,298,444 of OV656838.1, read as the reverse complement.
TGGAAATTTTCCCGGGAAAACGAAAATTTTCTTGTTTTTTTTTCCATCCTTTTGCATATAAACCGCTCTAGGACAACATATTATGACATACTATGAAGCTCATTATGTAAAAAAACTGTGAAAACGGCATTTTCACGTAAAAACCGTGAAAATTTTCGTTTTCCCGGGAAAATTTCCACTGGATTTCAGTTCAGTGCAATGGTCTGAAGCTATGGTTTCAGTTTTCGGTGAGCCGTCCCTTACACCCTGTATTTATACCTATACAGGGTGAAAGGGACGGGCTCACCAAAAACTGAAACCAACGAGAAAATTTTCGTTTTCCCGGGAAAATTTCCAGTGGATTTAAGTTCAGTACAATGGTCTGAAGCTATGGTTTCAGTTTTCGGTCCGCCGTCCCTTACACCCTGTATAAACAGATAGACGAACGCCGAGGTCTTATCATACATAACGGTTCCTCTTTAGGGTTCCGTAGTAATCAAGGTCGGTCTGTCTGTCCGCGGTTTAACTCAGAGCGTCTTGGATGGTTGGTTTGTTGGTACAAAGCTGTAACCTGGCTGACCTAGTTATAGGGTTTTAAATTATGCCGATAAAGTTGTAAAATAAAATAACGAAACAATGACTCCTATTCGAAAACCATTTCGAGAAATAGGGTTTTAAAGCCGTTCTGCATTTTTTTTTTTTAGAGTACCTACCTGTAGGTATTTAACCTTTGTTTGACTTTCGTTTTCGGATTGAAGCCCTCCTAGGTGCATCTTACGGGTTAAGGGGAAAATGGCTTGAAATAGTATGTTTTAATACATTAGATATTAGGATTACAATCACTTTTAATCATTAAATATAATTTAATTGTTGTAATTTTTTAGGAAATGCCAACCCAATTTTAAGATAATAATGTCATCCATAAAATGTTTGCTAAATAAATAAAGATAAAAAACCAAAACTATTGGATCAAATACAAAATTAATGAATTGGTCTGTTAAAATTACCTATTTTTTCGAATTAGAATGTAAAAACCGTGAGTTATTTTTTTTTGGTCTATTCCAATTAAGCTCTTAGCTCTTATAAATCATCATGTCGGTAGTGTGTAGGTATATTTTAAGATTTGGGGGACCGGTTAAGACGCGAAAAGTATAATTTTCCCCCTGCAAGTTTCCCCTCTGCAACCAAAACTATGAGTAATAAAAATCTGAAAAATATCTAAAATGAAAGCATAGCAATGGGCCCGATTCTACGTGCACATCGCTTAAATAGCCTAAAACTAAATAGCCTAATTTTAAGACATATCTAGTTGAGACGGCAGATTTAACCAGTGCTATTCCAGAATGTCAAGCTGACAATGTATAAGACTGCCTAAAATAAGAAGCGTCAGATTCAAATTAGCGCTGTCATGGCGCTGTCATTAGATTATGACAGCTGCTCATAGAATAGCAAAGTGTTTTAGCGACACCTAAATAAAATTAGGAAGTTTAGAGACCACTGTAGAATCGGGTCTTATATCTAACGAACTTAATTAGTTGAAATAGTTTTTGGTGATTGTACTTTCCTACCCCTACACCCTTTCGGAACCCTACGCTGAGCGCGGTCCGACATGATCTTGCCCAGTTTTTTTATATTTTGGTACGGAACCCCAAAAAAGAAAACTAAGCTTTAGCCTTGCGTTATAAAGACTAATTCCTAGCTAGGTAGGGGAGATACGCCAAGAAACGGACGTTTAACTTTGAAGTAAGATTACATACTGTAGTTAAAAACTTACGAACTCGTTCACTATCCTTAAGGAATTCGGATATACTATTGTATAATTATTAATACACCATATTTAATAAAAAATCAATTTAATGTAAGAAATATTATAAATTATTTTATCTCAATTACGTCCGTTTCATAACACAGGTAGCATTGAATAGGACAATGGGTGTCTTGAAACGGACTAGGAACCAATGCCATACTTTGAGCCTCATGAATAATCAATGTTTCACAAATTCTTTGCTTTTACACAATAATATTAATTTAAATAAGTCAAACATTTGGGTACAACATAAACTGAGATCATAAAATAAACAATTACAAAAAAACAACATAAAATAATTAAACTTTCAACTTCTTAGTTTTAGTTTCAATTTGGCAACAATAAAAGTAGATATTGTTTTTTTTTTACACAATAATACTTATCAAACACTTTGGTTGAATTCAAACTGAGATCATAGAATTAAAAATTACAAAAAAACAACATTAAATAATTAGACTCTCAACTTCTTAGTCCGTTTCAATGCGACGGTACCTACCTGTCCGATTCATTGCGAATCTAACCTAAAAACATTTTAGCCAAATTCCAAATAGTGAAGTATTGATAAGATTACAACACACCGTTCCGTATTTTCTTGAGAATATGTCACAACAAATACAACCAATATAATTGTAGCTTGAGTTTTTATCGAATTTTAAATCAGTTTGCAAATATACGATAGGTATTTTATACAAAACTCATGCAGTTCAACAACGTGCGAAAAAGTGAACAAAATAATGGCTGCCGGGATCTGTCATAATTGTGGGTTTGTCTATGGTCATCAGTGTTGCCAACCACCAAAAGACATGAATATTTTCGTTCAGATTTTTTCATGATATCAATAGTGTCCGTTTCATAACGCGTCCGTTTCATTGCGTATTCCCCCTATGCAAAAAAAATACTTTCGTCATAATTAAATGTAGATATCTATTCTGTGTTAGGTATATTTTTTTTGTAAATACATAGATGTTTTGTGTTTTGCAAAGGTAATTTCTTGATGAAGGTTACTTACAGTAAATAGTTTACATACATACCTACCTAGGTAGGTAGGTACCCTTTACCTTTATGATTATGAGATTATGCTGTAACAAACATAACAATGCCACCGATTACGAACTGATCGGTTACAATTACAAGTCCAACCTCGCGCGGGTCGTTGTGGATCGACCGGCTCAGTCCGTGCAGCCCGCGGCGGGCGGCGGGCGGCGGCCGGGTCCCCACGCATGGCGGCGGGGGGCGGGGCGCCACGCCCCCGCGCCGTCAGCTGATCCCACGGACCCGCTCCCGGCCAGGACCTACCCACTGCCTACCCGTACTACCTCTACCTAGAAAACTCCACTACCTACCACTGAGTATTGCCCTTTCCCAATAGAATATAGACCGTGGATATTTGTGGTAACTTCACATTAAAACCTGTCTGTTTTGTTTTGATGCGACGAATGTCAATTTTAACTCGAAGTAAACCTGATCCTCCTCTGTTTAAATACCTACTGGGAACCATAAGAAATGTTATATGTACTTATTTACATAGACGACGGACTAAAAAAGGTCTACTTATGCACTGATTGAAAATTAACAGTATCTTAAATATCTGATCATTCATTTTTATGCGGTATTTGTATGTACCAATAGGTATTTTACGCACCATACGGGACATTTACTCCTTAAAGTAAACGAGCCCAGCATACCTACTGCAAAAGACACTTCTCAAAAAAAAAGTATGGATGGACTAATAACTAGGTACCTACCTATACTTATTCACCGTTTCACCAACCGCAATACAATGTTTGAGAGGCGACAACTTTTATCTCTTACAAAAAATTACATTTGTATGGTAGCGAAAGGGCAGGCAAGCAGGTATGTTAATTTTAAATATAAATAAAAAATATAATTTTCAATTATATATATTCGTAACTTCATATTTATAATCTTTGGATATTTTTATATTAGTACTTAATTGAGATCAAAATTCTAAAATAAAAAATGATCTTTGATTTATGTTTGTTTAAAAAAGAAAGGTGGATTACCCGTTTTCCCACCCGGGGCGGACATAAGATGAATAAGTAGATACATACCTAGGTCTTAATCGTCACAAAAAAATTGGTCCTCGGCTGCATACATGCACTGAACAAGTTTATACTCATTTTCTTTCGTAATCCGGAAAGAGGAAAGGACAATTTAATTTTAAATTGGGAACCTTTCCAATGGGAGTCTAAATTAAACGAAAAATAATAATCAGACATGCCCGAACTCGGTGGGCGCTTCGATATCGCCGCGGGTGCTCTATGTTTCTCCTTTTGAGCTATCCGACACGATATGAAATACATTTCACATAAACTCACGCCTTCATTCCCAGAGTGGGGTAGGCAGCGCTTCAGAATTACCAACAACACCAAAAATTTGTTGATGATTAAATTTTTCTAAAAAATTGTTGATAATTCTTCAGGGGGCCGATTTATGAACTGTCGAATCTGTGAAACCGTTTTTTGAAATACAACGAATGGTGCGTGGACCAATCATCTTTAAATTTTCTATGGCTCAAATGTCAAAAATACAGTTTCACGGACTTTGCTCACTTCCGAGTGAAACTCTCGAGCGCTCGAAAGTCAAAAATCGGTCCCCAGTTCACCCATAGCATAGGTTCTAACTTATGCCGTAATTTTTTTCATTTATTTTTGTTAGGATTCTTATAGGTTTTCCTGTAATCTACAAGCAATAAATATATATTTTTGAATTTTAGGCTCAGCCGTTTCGGAGATTAGCGGGGAGGCATGGTCAATTTTCGTTTTCTTTCATGCATAAAATGAAAACTATTAATGGTACAATAATAAAAAAAATAACGAGATCTTCATAACGAGCCCTTTCATTTGATATAGGTATGACAGTAAGGTTCGAAAAACAGTTTTTTTTTAATTTCCTTATTTGTCCCCCAAAAATGACTCTTATTTCATTTTTTTTAAATTTACTTTCCACATCAGTACCTATTTGCGTAATAGCATTATCCATTTTACCACATTTTACCTGATTTGATCCAGTAGGTTCGGAGCAAATTGGCTCTGACAGAGAGACGGACAAACACGAGTGATCCTATAAGCTCGCTGCACACTGGAGTGTTGTGTTTGAACTGCTGCACTTATCTGTCAAGGGCGTTAAAGTGACAAGGTACCAAAGTATAAGTCTTATAAGGCTGACTACACACACATTCGTAACTAACGAGAGCGTTAATTTATAGGCGTAGATATGTATGGATTAGATAAATTAAATAATCCCTCCAGAATAAGACCATGGTGTCCATACATTTAGGAAAAAGATAATTTTAGTCACTTTTGATAGGTAATATTAATTGCTTTCTGCATTCATTGCTCAAGGCAGTCAATGTCTTGACACGAAGCGAGAGTCAGTTCGAAACGTACGCGGTAGGTGCCTGAATGTTTCCATTTGCGTTGATAGGTATCTACCTGAATGTGCCGGTCGCCCGTAGCGTTCGTACATATCTACGAGATAAAGATAAAGATTCGCAACGATACAAATCACACTACATAGACACAAAAAGAACACGATACTGGTAAAGCCAGCGCTCATCTTCCGTTTGGACCGCTTGTTGAAGAGACACACTTATCACTAAACAACGTAAAATGAAAAACAAAATGGGTTATTAATCGTTCGAGATTATCTCGAACGACCATAAAATTTGCAACAAGTTATAGCTAGACGGGGAAATCTAAGTTTGAGCACAAGTCATATTTTTGGAGAACTCAGCTCATTAGGTATACGCTTTTGAGCTTGGCATACATGCCTGACTAAATCGTGCAGAGCGATCATTAAAATCCCCCAGAAAATGCCATTAGCAACTTCTCATAATGATCCAAAGTACCAGGCGGGCAGAACCGGCTGGGGTATCTAGTCCCATTTTCCACGAAGGCTTGGTTTTTCGCGATTTCCGAGTAGAGCGAGCGCGGGCGGGTTCCGCGAAGCGGCGCGCGACGTGACTCCACTCGCCAATGCCGCGGAGGTGTCTCGTACATACATAAATGCAGAATTAATGCTGGACGTGGCTGTGTTGGCTCACCACCTCGCCCCTGTGCGGGGAATATCAATACCTACTTACAGCGCTCGAGTAAGAAATAAAAGTGCAAATTAGAAATAATAATCAAATGCAATAGGTACCTACTCATTAAGTACGAGTATTCTAAGATGAACTAGCGCTGTCAGCAACTCCATTTATAGCATCAAGTTCCATCACCCACCTCCAACTTCTGCAGCTTGTTAAACTTGCAGTTCCAAATCGTCGAGCATAGCCCACTGGATAATAACTGGCTAGCGCCCGGCCGGCGCCCTGCCTGCTCTAGCTGTAATTACGCGACTGCGGCGCGCTAATCGAAGCCTACATTCCGCTATCGGCGCTCGTTCGTTATAATTACTGTCAAAAGGGCCCGAGCACAGATTCCGGGCGAGGAATTCAAACTCGCCCAAACGGGTGATTGTCGTCCATTCAGCGGCTCGCTCGCAAAAACCCTGATAATTGCGTGTAGCTATCTAGGTACGCTGCGGCCGGCCGGCGCCGGGGCGGCGGAAATGAGCTGAATTACAAAATCTAATCAAATATGTTGGATTTACTATTTATTAACCATCATTGCACACATGTTCAAAATGACTAGTTTACATTGTTTGGGCAACGTTGCCCGCGACGTCCCCGGCGGCGGCCGGAGGCGCATGTCGCGCGGATCACGCGCGGCGCGCGCGGCTGTCGGCCGCCAAATTCTTCGAGCTACATTAGAATTTAAATTACTGTGAGTAATGCCGCGGAACCGATGAATTGAGAAGCGTACCTAATAAATAAATCCGCCGTTTAGCGCAACGAATACCGAGGCAATACTTTAATTATATGACATACCTAACGCTTTTACTTCAGATAACATATGAAAATTATCCACATTTACCGTTTTTTATATTTTACCGGAATAGACGAAACTGATGCCATCTTAGGTCGTGTCGCATAATTGCTCTGTTCTACTTACTTCGCAAAACCTATTGCTTTTAACAAGTTATCGTATTGACAACGCCGAACGCCAACAACAAACAATAGGTAGGTATACATACCTACTTACAACAACAAAACGGGATAACATTAGGTTAGGTTAGGTTAGGTTAGGTTAGGTTAGGTTAGGTTAGGTTAGGTTAGGTTCCCCCCCGATAGTGCTGCCACCTTGCCGTGGTGGGGGGGCTTGCGTGTCTCAATGATCTGCGAGGCTATACCGGACAGGGCTACCCATACCGGAAAGGCTCGTGGTGAGGGTCCAGACGAAGAGCGGCACTCTGGGGAGGTGACAGGGGGTTCTGGAAGGGTTGCGGTCGCGTGCCTTAGGGCTGCTTCTGCCCCGGAAAGTTCACTCTGTCACCTGGGGAGGGTTTGGTGACGAGAGGCTTTTCGTTAGAAAAGTCTTCTCGTCACCCTTGGTGGGTGGTGGCAGAGGTCGTTGGAAGGGGTGGTTGTGTGCGCTTTCGCTTCCATCCCGGACAGCTTCCTACTGTCGCCATTTTTGACGGTTGGTGGCTGGGGTAGCTTGAAGGGTCAGTTGCGAGTGCACTTGGTGCTTGCCGCTTCTGGTCCGGAAAGCTTAACCAGTCGCCTGGAGGGGGCTTTGGCGGGGGTGGTTGAAAAGGGTGGTTTCCATCCTGGACAGCTGCCTCTGTCAGTTGGTGGTTGGTGACTGGGTTTATGGGCAGGGACGGCATCGCAGCAATGCGTTGGGCGTTCCCTTGCGTCGTACTCCCATGTCACCCGCGGGTCCCTCTACGTGTCTTTCGGAATCCCGGGGGGCACTGTAGTTATCGAGGGGACAGCTGCGGTGGGGCGTGTTTGAAGGATACTTGGTATCCGGAAAGCACCATCCACCGCAGGCAGATCGTTGGAGGGAAGGCGAACTCAGTGGACTTCGGTTCGCTGCTCGCCCGAACTCCTTGTAAAGCCAGTGGGTTGGGGACCCATCTTGCACGGCTCTACCGGTCTGGGGTGTTGATCGTGGGCTGTTCACAGTCGGCACCTCCTTTGGCGAGGATTGGGGGGGGCCCTTTTTGGGCAAGCCGGGAGGCGCGTCAGTGGCCAAAGCTTAGGCATGTACCGCGGCGCCTCACCACCGGCCAGGGTTTAAACGCCGGAGTGGTTTTAAACGGTAGTTCGTTCGCACGAGAGTCCGTTATACTTCCCATTGCACCGCCTACCCCAGGCAGGGAAGATGCGTAAATGCATTTCCACTCCGTCAAAAAAAAAAAAAAAAAAAAAAAAGGTTAGGTTAGGTTAGGTTAGGTTAAGGCTCGTGGTGAGGGGCCAGACTGAGAGCGGCACTCTGGGGAGGTGACAGGGTTTCTGGAAGGGTTGCGGTTGCGTGCCTGCTGCCGGGCGGGCCGCTTCTGCCCCGGAAAGATTCCCTTGTCACCTGGGGTGGGTTTGGTGACGAGAGGCTTTTCGTTTGAAAAGCCTTTCTCGTCATCCTTGGTGGGTGGTGACAGAGGTCGTTGGAAGGGGTGGTTGCGTGCGCTTTCGTTTCCATCCCGGACAGCTTCCTACTGTCGCCATTTTTGACGGTTGGTGGCTGGGGTAGCTTGAAGGGTCAGTTGCGAGTGCACTTGGTGCTTGCCGCTTCTGGTCCGGAAAGCTTAACCAGTCGCCTGGAGGGGGCTTTGGCGGGGGTGGTTGAAAAGGGTGGTTTCCATCCTGGACAGCTGCCTCTGTCAGTTGGTGGTTGGTGACTGGGTTTATGGGCAGGGACGGCATCGCAGAAATGCGTTGCGCGTTCCCTTGCGTCGTACTCCCATGTCACCCGCGGGTCCCTCTACGTGTCTTTCGGAATCCCGGGGGGCACTGTAGTTATTGAGGGGACAGCTGCGGTGGGGCGTGTTTGAAGGATACTTGGTATCCTGAAAGCACCATCCACCGCAGGCAGATCGTTGGAGGGAAGGCGAACTCAGTGGACTTCGGTTCGCTGCTCGCCCGAACTCCTTGTAGAGCCAGTGGGTTGGGGACCCATCTTGCACGGCTCTACCGGTCTGGGGTGTTGATCGTGGGCTGTTCACAGTCGGCACCTCCTTTGGCGAGGATTGGGGGGGGCCCTTTTTGGGCAAGCCGGGAGGCGCGTCAGTGGCCAAAGCTTAGGCATGTACCGCGGCGCCTCACCACCGGCCAGGGTTTAAACGCCGGAGTGGTTTTAAACGGTAGTTCGTTCGCACGAGAGTCCGTTATACTTCCCATTGCACCGCCTACCCCAGGCAGGGAAGATGCGTAAATGCATTTCCACTCCGTCAAAAAAAAAAAAAAAAAAAAAAGGTTAGGTTAGGTTAGGTTAGGTTAGGTTAGGTTAGGTTAGGTTCCCCCCCGACTGTGCTGCCACCTTGCCGTGGTGGGGGGGCTTGCGTGTCTCAATGATCCGCGAGGCTATACCGGACAGGGCTACCCATACCGGAAAGGCTCGTGGTGAGGGGCCAGACTAAGAGCGGCCATGGGGAGGTGACAGGGTTTCTGGAAGGGTTGCGGTCGCGTGCCTGCCGGAAACAGGCCGCTTCTGCCCCGGAAGGATTCCCTTGTCACCTGGGGGGGTTTGGTGACGAGAGGCTTTTCGTTTGAAAAGCCTTTCTCGTCATCCTTGGTGGGTGGTGACAGAGGTCGTTGGAAGGGGTGGTTGCGTGCGCTTTCGTTTCCATCCCGGACAGCTTCCTACTGTCGCCATTTTTGACGGTTGGTGGCTGGGGTAGCTTGAAGGGTCAGTTGCGAGTGCACTTGGTGCTTGCCGCTTCTGGTCCGGAAAGCTTAACCAGTCGCCTGGAGGGGGCTTTGGCGGGGGTGGTTGAAAAGGGTGGTTTCCATCCTGGACAGCTGCCTCTGTCAGTTGGTGGTTGGTGACTGGGTTTATGGGCAGGGACGGCATCGCAGAAATGCGTTGCGCGTTCCCTTGCGTCGTACTCCCATGTCACCCGCGGGTCCCTCTACGTGTCTTTCGGAATCCCGGGGGGCACTGTAGTTATTGAGGGGACAGCTGCGGTGGGGCGTGTTTGAAGGATACTTGGTATCCTGAAAGCACCATCCACCGCAGGCAGATCGTTGGAGGGAAGGCGAACTCAGTGGACTTCGGTTCGCTGCTCGCCCGAACTCCTTGTAGAGCCAGTGGGTTGGGGACCCACCTTGCACGGCTCTACCGGTCTGGGGTGTTGATCGTGGGCTGTTCACAGTCGGCACCTCCTTTGGCGAGGATTGGGGGGGGCCCTTTTTGGGCAAGCCGGGAGGCGCGTCAGTGGCCAAAGCTTAGGCATGTACCGCGGCGCCTCACCACCGGCCAGGGTTTAAACGCCGGAGTGGTTTTAAACGGTAGTTCGTTCGCACGAGAGTCCGTTATACTTCCCATTGCACCGCCTACCCCAGGCAGGGAAGATGCGTAAATGCATTTCCACTCCGTCAAAAAAAAAAAAAAAAAAAAAAGGTTAGGTTAGGTTAGGTTAGGTTAGGTTAGGTTAGGTTAGGTTCCCCCCCGACTGTGCTGCCACCTTGCCGTGGTGGGGGGGCTTGCGTGTCTCAATGATCCGCGAGGCTATACCGGACAGGGCTACCCATACCGGAAAGGCTCGTAGTGAGGGGCCAGACTAAGAGCGGCCATGGGGAGGTGACAGGGTTTCTGGAAGGGTTGCGGTTGCGTGCCTGCCGCGACAGGCCGCTTCTGCCCCGGAAAGATTCCCTTGTCACCTGGGGGGGTTTAGTGAGGGTGACAGAGCAGCTCTTCTTTCCGAAGAAGAGCTGCTTTGTCACCTTCACACTGGGGTGGTGACAGGGGTGGCTCGGAGGCTTGGGTAGAGTTGACCTCCTCTCCCTTCGAGTTTGCCTCTGTCACTGGGGGTGGGTTGGGTGGCGAAGTTTCTTCGCCATCCTTTGGTGGGCGGCAACAGAGGAAGTTGGAAAGGGTGGTTGCGTTGAGGACCGCTTCCGCCCTGGACAGCTTCTCTCTCTGTTGCCTCTTTGACGGTTGGTGGCTGGGGTAGCTTGAAGGGTCAGTTGCGAGTGCACTTGGTGCTTGCCGCTTCTGATCCGGAAAGCTTAACCAGTCGCCTGGAGGGGGCTTTGGCGGGGGTGGTTGAAAAGGGTGGTTTCCATCCTGGACAGCTGCCTCTGTCAGTTGGCGGTTGGTGACTGGGTTTACGGGCAGGGACGGCATCGCAGGCATGCGTTGCGCGTTCCCGTGCGTCGTACTCCCATGTCACCCGCGGGTCTCTCTACGTGTCTTTCGGAATCCCGGGGGGCACTGTAGTTATTGAAGGGACAGTTGCGGTGGGGCGTGTTTGAAGGATACTTGTATCCGGAAAGCACCATCCACTGCAGGCAGACCGTTGGAGGACTGGCGAACTCAGCCGAGGCTACGGGTGCTCGGTCGTCCGGCCCGGCTGCTCGCCTTAACTACCTTGTAGAGCCAGTGGGTTGGGGACCCACATTGCACCGGCTCTACCGGTCTGGGGTGACGATCGTGGGCTGTTCACAATCGACACCTCCTTGGCGGAGATTGGGGGGGGCTCTTCGGAGCAAGCCGGGAGGCGCGTCAGTGGCCAAAGCTTAGGCAGTTACCGCGGCGCCTCACCACCGGCAGGGTTTAAACGCCGGAGTGGTTTTAAACGGTAGTTCGTTCGTACGAGAGTCCGTTATACTTCCCATTGCACCGCCTACCCCAGGCAGGGAAGATGCGTAAATGCATTTCCACTCCGTCAAAAAAAAAAAAAAAAAAAAAAAGGTTAGGTTAGGTTAGGTTAGGTTAGGTTAGGTTAGGTTAGGTTAGGTTAGGTTCCCCCCCGACTGTGCTGCCACCTTGCCGTGGTGGGGGGGCTTGCGTGTCTCAATGATCCACGAGGCTATACCGGACAGGGCTACCCATACCGGAAAGGCTCGTGGTGAGGGGCCAGACTAAGAGCGGCCATGGGGAGGTGACAGGGTTTCTGGAAGGGTTGCGGTCGCGTGCCTGCCGGAAACAGGCCGCTTCTGCCCCGGAAGGATTCCCTTGTCACCTGGGGGGGTTTGGTGACGAGAGGCTTTTCCTCGGAAAAGTCTTCTCGTCACCCTTGGTGGGTGGTGGCAGAGGTCGTTAGATGGGGTGGTTGCGAGTGCACTTGGTGCTTGCCGCTTCCACCCCGGACAGCGTCCTACTGTCGCCATTTTTGACGGTTGGTGGCTGGGGTAGCTTGAAGGGTCAGTTGCGCTGCCGTCCGCTAACTAAAAAGTCGCTAAGCCACAAATCTAATTTTGTGGATATGAGCGAAAAACGTGGGAAATATTTTAAAAATATGCTACTTGATAACCGTATGTTTTACAAAAAAAATATTAATGTACAAAGATTGCATGTCAAATTTACTATCAAATAGCGATAATCTTGATTATAAATAACTAGTCCTAAGTTAAAAAAAACTCTTTTTTTCCTTTTAGCTGCGCATAATTTTGGTAAATTAATAAAAAATACTTGACTAGATAGTCACTAAGAACACCTTAGCGACCTTATAGTTTAGGATTCCTACGTAAAAACGTAGATATTTAAAATAAAATAAAAACTATTAGAAATTACTTAACTAAAATGACGTTAAGTTACTCAACGGCTATTTAGTTATGTATTGCAGCTTTGCATTTAACATTAATTCTTAACTATATCAACATAATAGTATTTTAATGTCTTTTTAGGTAAGCTTTTTGAATGTAGCGTCTTATTGTGTTTTTGTAAAGGAGTGTTTTATCTAACCTTTACTACACTTAACAGCCGTTAACCGTTAAACCTTTAAGTATAATGGTGTTTTAGTTATGTATTCGGGATGGAATATTTCAAAAGAAAAAACGAATTGCATCAAAGTTGTTTATTAAAAACTTGAAAGTAAGGAACCAAAAATGCAACAAAAACCTTTCTTGAAACATTAACATAACAAAACATAAGGACCCTAAATTGCGAAAATTAGTAAATATTGATATATTAAGAAAACCGTACATAGTGGGATAAATTCATCGAATTACAATGGCAGCATCAAAGGCGAAATCGACTACAACAAATGCAGCAGCGGTTACCAGGACGGTGGACGTCATTTCAAATTTAAAAACTGAGATATCGGAGATGAGAGACGATATTAAATGCTGTCATGATGTTATACGTGAACAAAAGAGACTACTTAGACATCAAAATAGGTGCATAGACACAATCCTAGCGCTACAAAAGCCACAAAACTTGTCACTCAACGAGTCCGGCCCTCACGGAATGGTCTTCATAAGTGATGTGCAGGGAGCATCCTTGCCGGTAGCCAGCACTGCCGCACCGTTGTCGACTCCTGCGCCGCCGGTACCGGCAGAGACGGAGAATTGTGTGGCACCCAGAAGGCATCCGTCTCGTTTGAGCTGTATGGAGAGACAACACTACGACGGTCGTGTCTGCAGCTGACAACAATGCCGCGGCACCGTCGCCGCCGGCTCTTCCAGGGACATTTCAACCACGAGCCCCCGGCCCCGTGGGACTCCACGCGGCTGCCCCGCGAGTCATCAGCCTGCACGTCTGCAGCCTGAGCGCCGACACCACTGCTGAGGATGTTGTTCATCACGTGCAGACTCAGATGGGCGTCGCGGCGCTTGTGTGCGAGCAGCTGGTGGTCACGCGAGGCAATTACTCGTCGTTTCGCCTGGACGTCCCGGCCGCACAGTTGAAGATTATCCATTCAATGTTGTGCAGGCAAAAATCTTAGAAGCGAAACGAGTAACATCAAAACTAAGGCAATCACAAAATGTATAGTTATTCACCAAAATGTAAGATCACTATGCGGTAAAACATCACTATTAGAGATATTATGTAGCACAGAAAAACCGGATGTACTTGGTTTGAGTGAAATTTGGTGCAAAAAAAGTGAAATTGAACGAGTGAGGTTATGTGGGTGCGCGCTGGCTAATATATAAATGGGGTATAAAAAGCAAAACGACCTGCAGAATTTCTCCGTTCAGTATCACTTCGAATGCACAGCAATTGAAATTATGAATAGTAAATTGATTATTGTTACAGTTTATAGAACCGGAAATGGTACATTTGACACTTATTTAGATAAATTGGAATTGTTACTGCGTAAATTAACTGACGAAAACAAAGGATTTCTTATAGTTGATGACCAAAACGTGGATTATTTATCAGACAACAGTCTGAGACGGCGGATCGACGACGTACTAACTATGTAGTTATGGTTGCATTAACAAAGTAACGAAGTGTTTCATTCCATCATGAAATCACGCACCACTGCTGACATATATGACATATCGCCAAACATACTTCTTTTTATATGGCCAGTAATCTCTGATATATTAATTGTTTTAATCAATATTATTTTCGACACCGGTGTTTACCCTGACGTGCTTAAGAGTACTAGGGTGTGTCCTGTCTTCAAGGGGAAGGGTGACAAATTTGACGTTAATTATTACAGGCCAATAACAATAGTTCCCACAGTTTCCAAAATAGTTGAATCCATCCTATCGTCTCATATAATGGGCCACCTTGAAGGCAATGACTTGCTGACGGACTACCAATTCGCATATAGGCAAAAGATGTCCACGACTGCAGCGGCGCGCCAAGTATTCGACTGTATCGTTTCCGGTCTTGACGATAAAAATAAGATGGCAGGTATATTTTGTGAGTTATCCAAAGCCTTTGACGTAATATAAACCACGAACTGCTTTTGGATAAGTTGCACTATTACGGTATACAGGACACCTCCCACCGTCTACTTACGTCATTTCTGTGCGACCGGAAACAATTAGTCAAATTGTCTGCGGGCGGCAAGAGACTCGAATCTGATGTTGGGACCGTGAGAATAGGGATCCCCCAAGGATCCGCCTTAGGAAACACCCTATTTCTGGCTTACGTCAATGATCTGCCGACCAGCATCAGAGCTGGCGTTTCTGTGCAGTTCGCAGACGATAGGACGGTCATAGTTGGCGCGCGCACTTATGAACAGCTCGCTGGGAAAATTCATGACGCATGTGATCAACTGCAGAAGTGGTTTAAGTGTAACGATTTGCTCCTAAATATTACAAAATCAAGCGTCATGATTTTCTCGGGGCGTAGTGTTCCTGTTCCTCCGTGCGTTGCAAACAGTCCGATGCCTGTGTGCGATCAGTGTAGGTTTCTCGGATTCACTCTGGACTCGAATCTTAATTGGAAGTGCCATGTTGACCTGTTGTGTGGAAGATTGAGTAGTGCGGTGTTTGCGTTGCGTAAGCTGAAATTGCTTATATCTGACGATGCTCTAAGACGGGTCTATTATACACATTTTCACTCACTGATGTCGTACGGCACACTCTTATGGGGAAACTCTACGGATGCCAACAGGGTAATGCTGATGCAGAAACGTGCCGTACGTACGCTGGTCGGGGCGAAGCCAAGACATGTCGGGGCATTTTCACAACGAAACGCATAATGACGCACTATTCACTTTACATATTCGAAATTATTATGTTTGTCCGACCAAATATATCTTCGTTTGCAACAGTAAACGTCGTCGGCAAACAAGTCCGCCACACAGGGCGTTTGAGAACTGTTCCTCGTCGCATGGCACTTGCAGGCAAGAACCCGCGCGACATCGGTCCCACCTACTACGAGCGTCTACCCGCCGAACTCAAACGCGAACCATCTGACGACATGTTTAGGCGCCGGCTTAAGAATATTTTGTTGGATAACCAGTCTATTCGGTGAATGAGTATATGGAACTTGACTTACAAATAGGATTGACTTTTAATTTTTTTAATGTACTCTGTATTTGTGTTGACTTTCTACTATTATCATTTAATTCTATTTCTGACGACCTCAATGTAACTGCATATAATTTGACATGCCATGTAATTTATACTATGTTATATTGAGTAATAAAATCTGAATCTGAATCTGGTGACCCCACCAAAACCGTTGACTACGCGGGGGTGAGGGGCGAGAGCAGATTGCGTCTTTTTAGCTAAGTATTGTGGCTTAACGTACTTCTAGCGGAGGATTTCTACCATAATCTGAGTTACTCAAGGCGGTTTGATATTTGTGATAAGTATTTCTTAATTTAAATCTTATGAATCCTACGTTAAAAAGACGTTAACTGATGTTAATGTCCTTTTTGTGTGGTATTTTCATAAAACGTCTTTTTAGCCTAGGATATTAATGTAAACTACCCCAATAAATCTTGGCTTGAAAGTAACTAAAGTACCTTCACGACTTTCTTGTGTAGTAGTGTGGAAAAGCGTCTTTTTTGCTAAGTGAATATTAGAAATATTTTCGAAACATTATGGCGTTAAGGGCTGATTGTGTCCTTCCAGTTAAATATTGATGTTTAACGTACTTTTAGTAGTGTAAAGTATTAATATCTTCGTGATTAACGACCTTTATGCAAAAACTATTTCAAAAACTATAAACCTTACAAATATGATTCCTATACAGATCGATAGAGTATTTTTTTTTACATAAGATGCCATTAAAACATAAAATTTGACCCCCTGAGGGTTAGCGACTTTTTAGTTAGCGGACGGCAGTGCGAGTGCACTTGGTGCTTGCCGCTTCTGGTCCGGAAAGCTTAACCAGTCGCCTGGAGGGGGCTTTGGCGGGGGTGGTTGAAAAGGGTGGTTCCCATCCTGGACAGCTGCCTCTGTCAGTTGGTGGTTGGTGACTGGGTTTATGGGCAGGGACGGCATCGCAGAAATGCGTTGCGCGTTCCCTTGCGTCGTACTCCCATGTCACCCGCGGGTCCCTCTACGTGTCTTTCGGAATCCCGGGGGGCACTGTAGTTATTGAGGGGACAGCTGCGGTGGGGCGTGTTTGAAGGATACTTGGTATCCGGAAAGCACCATCCACCGCAGGCAGATCGTTGGAGGGAAGGCGAACTCAGTGGACTTCGGTTCGCTGCTCGCCCGAACTCCTTGCAGAGCCAGTGGGTTGGGGACCCACCTTGCACGGCTCTACCGGTCTGGGGTGTTGATCGTGGGCTGGTCACAGTCGGCACCTCCTTTGGCGAGGATTGGGGGGGCCCTTTTTGGGCAAGCCGGGAGGCGCGTCAGTGGCCAAAGCTTAGGCATGTACCGCGGCGCCTCACCACCGGCCAGGGTTTAAACGCCGGAGTGGTTTTAAACGGTAGTTCGTTCGTACGAGAGTCCGTTATACTTCCCATTGCACCGCCTGCCCCAGGCAGGGAAGATGCGTAAATGCATTTCCACTCCGTCAAAAAAAAAAAAAAAAAAAAAAAAAGGGTAGGTTAGGTTAGGTTAGGCTACCCAAAGGGCTGCCGTGGTGGTGCCGGCGATCGGCAGTGGCCCCCCCCTGGTCAGGATCGAGGGAGGCCCGGGGTATGTGGCGGCCGGATGGGGGAACGACACCGTACTAGTTGCGGTTTATTTCTCCCCCAATAGGCCGCTGATCGCCTTTGAGGCCTTCCTCGAGGTCCTTGGGGGGGTGGCGAGGAGGGTGGCCCCGCGCCAAGTAATCATCCTGGGGGACCTCAACGTCGGCACTAAGTCGGCTTCTGCCGAACGTGGGTGGGCCGGGCTCCTTGTGCCGCCGGTTATATGCCGGCGTCACAAGGAGCATGGCTCTGTACGGGGCCCCAATCTGGGCGGACAAGCTGTCCGCCCGGAATCGGGCCCTGCTACGGAGGCCACAGCGGGTGGTGGCCCTCAGAATGGTGAGGGCCTACGTGACGGTGGCCCACGCTGCGGCCTGCCTCCTCGCCTGCACCCCGCCCTGGGAGTTGGATGCGGAGGTGCAGGCTGAGACCTACATAGTTAGGTCCAGGGCCCGGGCGAGGGGTGAACGCCCGGACCCTGAGGAGGTGGAGGAGACGCGCCGGATGATGGAGCGCCGACTGCGGGACAGGTGGAAAGCCGACCTGGAGGATTCCCCTTATGGTGTTTATACCATAGGGGCGATCCTCCCGTCGCTGGACACCTGGTTGGGGAGAGCAGTCGGTGCTACATCGTACCGGCTTGTGCAGGTATTGACCGGACACGGATGTTTCGGTCATTACCTGCACAAGATTGGGAGGGAGCCCGGCCCGCAGTGCCATGAGTGCGGCGATCCGGACGACACGGCTCAGCACACCCTTGCGGTGTGCAGCCGCTGGAGTGCGGAGCGCTGCACTATGGCGCTGGCGATCGGGCAGTGGGACCTCTCCCTGCACAGCGTTGTGTCTGCAATGCTGTGCAGTGACAGGTCCTGGAGGGCTGTGGCCTCCTTTTGCGAAAGTGTCATCTCGCAGAAGGAGGCCTCGGAGCGTGAGCGCGAGGAGTCTCCTCTCGCGCATCCGCTCCGGCGCAGACGGCAGGGGTTTAGGCGGCGGCGCTTTGCTGGCCGCCTCTACCCTTAGTGGCTGCGGGTGGGGGATGGGAGTCCCCTGCCCGCCGTAGGCTAGTCACTGGGCGGTCTGGGAGGGGGGGCCATGCGTGCTCGGCCCCTCTCTCCTTTGGCGCGGGTAGCCCCGGCAACGGCTGGGGCAGCCGGGGGGCACCCTGAACTAAGCTTCGGCAGGCATCAGGGTGCCTCACCAGCCGGCAGGAGGGTACGCCAGGGTGGTTTTTAGTGGGTTGCGCTCCCTTGCCCCCTCTCATTCTGAGGGGGGGTGACGGGGTGAGTCCCACATATCCCCTCACCACTCCCATGGTGAGGGGAATGCATAAAGCATTTTCCACCCTGTCAAAAAAAAAAAAAAAAAAAAGGTTAGGTTAGGCTAGGTAGGTATACATACCTACTTACAACAACAAAACGGGATAACATGACAATACCATAACATGTCGAAAGTAGTTAGGTTTTACCGAGTAGCATAGGCCCTGCATGTCTGCATAACCTGCACAGTCAAAGCTACTGTCAAAATATTGGTGAACGTTCCCCGGAACAATCACTAAAGGGGTTTCCGCGCATTCGTGTTTTCACTAGATGGCGCCTCTGGGAAGTGAGGGCTTTTTGACAGTTGACGTTAAAATCTATGCCTAGAAGATGACAATTTACTTTTTCACTTGAAACAGGTACACTTTTAATTTTTTTACATATTCAAATTTATAATTTTTAATATTAACTGTCATAAAGACCTCACTTACCCCAGAGGCGCCATCTAGTCAAAAATCTGATGCGCTGAAGCCCGGGTCGTGTCGGGTGGTGCAAGCCTGCGTGTCGCGAGGATCAGGCTCGCTTGCAACTTTCTACCGATCTGGTTTCTAAGCCCCGCGCTTCCTGCCCGCACGCACTCACTCATAACTGCTAATGATTTTGAGAAAAGTATTAAAAAGCTCCATCTACTAAGGCCTCGTATACTTACCTACTTATAACGACTAACCACTGCTAACAAGTGGGAGGAGGCAGTAATCGGAGGGTTTTTGCGCAATCTGCCCGCGGTTCCGCGAAGGCAATTACCGCGTCCGGCGGCCATCTTGCGGACAATGCGCGCAATTACAGGCAATTAACATGCGCCCGCGACGGTGGCGAGGAAATCTTCTAAACGCATTCTGGGCGGGCTGGAGGAGGCTCTGCGCGTTCTTATATTAGGAACAATTTTTATTGTTTAATTATCTTGATTGAGCACACGAGCAAGGAGTCTTTGGAGAGCTCTCACCCTTATTATTGGAAAAAAATATCATGTCAAACTGTTCCAATATTATTTAAAGCTCTAGAGCAATTTAGTTTATATTAAATTATTAATTTATCACTGAGTATAATTTTCAAAGGATTTAAATAGGTACCTACATATTTTCGATCTGACCACGGCGCGGTGCAAGTGCAACATAGAACATAACATAAACCATGCCTTCCACGGAGTTATTGTAGAAGCTTCTTGCAACTGTAACGTCAATTCATGCTGTCAGCTTTTAAATTAAATTGATGGCAAAGACCAATAAATCAAGCGTGGACAAGGCTCGCCATTGAGCGAATGCTTCAGCCGCCGCAGGTACCTCACGTGTGTTGGGCAGGAATGGGCCGAGCGCGGCCGCGGCGCGTCACTAATGCGGCGACTTATCTCCGGCTAACCGCATACACACGCGGATTTATTGAGTGCCTGGCCAATGATATCACTTTGAGCGTACCGCACATAACTACTTAGTAGGCTTTAATCTTTGAATGATACATACATACATACATTAAATCACGCCTGCTTCCCAGAGGGGTAGGCAGAGACCACTTCTTTCCACTTGCTACGATCTTGACGAATTTCTTTCGCTTCTTCCACATTCATACATCGGGTCATGCAGGCACGTCGGTTTCGGGTAGGTACTTAAGATTCCACCCTTTTCCAGTATTTCTCCGATTTGATTCGAAAACGTACGCCTAGGGCGGCCCCTTCCGACCCTTCCACTCACTTTCGATCTGTATATCTCTTTCGTCAATCTTCTTTCATCCATTCTTTCCAAATGACCGAACCATCGAAGCATGCCCTTTTCAATATTAGTCACTACATTTTCTTTTATTCCACATTTCTCTCTGATTTTTTCATTTCTTACTCTATCAATCAGTCAGAAAAGAGCGCATTTCAACTGCATTTACACTACTTACATGCTTGTCCTGCCACACCTACCTATGCTATGCTAATTTCCAACACGTACAGCATCAGTGTTCGTCAACCAGTTCCTGCCGGTATCAACTCACAGTTTCAAGCAAGTCTATGGCCTATCGCTTAAGTATTATTCTCTAATCTACCCACGATACCTCACTAGTGATTACTGATTACCTACGTGTTTAAAGTCGTTTCTTGATTGACGCTTATATCGCAAAGCAACTCATATATATCACGCTGGTTTTGTAATATTTAACCTTCCTAATTAAACACTTAAGAGCTATGCTTTCGATGTGTTAAAGAATGACACCATAGGCAATGGCGATATCGTGAACACTTGTAGCTAGAAAGATACCGAGCTACGCGGTAAGAACGAAGCTCGAGAAGTAATCAAATCATGACCACCGACAACTCGATTTTAAAGGCGCGCAATAAAATGACCGCTTAACGAGGGTTCCCACTCGGCTCTAATCGGAATACGCATTAGGCAGCATCCCCGGCCGCGGCGGCCTAATTAGTTGAGGTTCTTATTGAGATAAGGTAATGGTCGAAACAGTGGCGGGCGATGCTCTGTTTTTACGAGGTGCGAGCGGCCGCCCACGCCGCGGGGCGATTGTCACCCGCGCGTTTAGAGCGGCTTAATGTCGCAGATAAGATAAAGGTTAACGTTTACACGCGGCTACCGGCGACAAAGCGGCGATAGTGATCTGTCACCGATCTACCTGCTCTTAATTACGAGATGGGATCGCGCAGTTTGTCGTTAGACGCAAGACGTGTAATCGAGCTTATCGAGGTATAAGCTCGTAAGCCGTGGAAAGATTGAGTTTCTGTCTCCATTCCGTTCCGATGACTCACCGCCAGTTCATTGACTAATTATTGGAGTTGGTGACGATCAATTGGTATATCCCAAAAAAAAAATACTTTGGAGGCACAGTTTTTAAATCAGGGTTAGATATTTTACGATTACGAAAAAGTGAAGCGTACATACATACATAGGTACTCAGAGCAAGAACTCTTACTTCCTATCGCGTAATAACGTCTACGTATCGTCTTATGTAGGTACCTATGGATTGGCATCAGTGCCCCCTTGTAGCTATGTACCTACCTATTTAGTACCTACTTAAATTTGATAGCAAGTTCATATCGACGTTGAATTTTCACGATTTCCAATATAAAGGCGATTCGAAAACGTGAACTATGGTTTAACTGTAGGTGCTCGAGAAATTGATAACTTTTTTCTTATTAAAAAATCGTGAGGTAGGTCAGAACCTACTTAGGTACCTTCTCATTGTTGAGTTCATAGTCTTCTAAAATAGGAATTAAGTGAGAGAATCTAAATATTAAGTGAAAAACGAAAGAAGGACGAAGTTAAATGCCACCTGGGTAGTTTGCATCTACAACAATAACGCTTCCCAAAAAGCGTACATTCACCTACCTACCTAATTTAACTAGTGCCTTCTTAAAAAATATATAGACTACGGTAGAAAGTAGAAAGAAAATCCTGCAAGAAACCATCCACCATAAGGTAGGCGTGTTAGGTAACCGAGTACTCGACTTCCCTAGTTCGGGGGAGACTTGACATTACAGTCATCGCAAAAAAACCGTTTATTTCCAAAAACTAAACAGTCTTACCTATATCATTACTTTTAAAATTGTATCAGCAAATTTGATAACGTTGCGCTTGTTAATAGGTAATAAAAAAATGCTTGTTAAACTGACAATTTCGTATCGTAAGTAGTTCAAATTTGACCTTTCACCGACAAGAGGTATAAAAGTTAGTAAACTAAATAAAAACTCTCGAGCGATAAATACACCTTCTTATTGGGCGCAGGCACCTGCTCGCCGACGCGCAGGCGCAGGTACCAGCGGCCGCGGTATTGAGATGAAGAGTAATCGATGCGGCTCCCGCAGCAGTTCGCCGAATCCTCGGCGCACTAAATCAATAAAGGGTTGGTGTTTTTTTCGGCGATCGGCAATCGGGCGCCTCGTCTAATATCGACATCTTGGGGTAAGGTACCGCTCGCAACAGGTTTAGGTCGTTGCTGATAACTCTGAAAAGAGAATTGAGTAAGTATTAAAAAATCATAACATACTTTCATACATACATACGTAAACTCACGCCTTCATTCCCAAAGTAGGGTAGGCTGACCTACAGAATTACCAAGAACTCTAATAACTTGTTGAAAAAAAATAGTTTTGTTTAGAAGCAACTGCTCGTACAAATTCAGTGTAAGTATATAGGTTTTAAAATAGCTATAGCTACCTGTTGTAACAACTCTCAACTCTGACATCGTAGGTAATATTGCATTTTTATCGGTTGTGCATTTATACTACTTTGCGTACGTTGTATGCCGTGTGGTTGCCGGGTTAGAATAGTGCCACTCCATGTCTTCCCGTGGAAGTCGTAAGAGGCGACTAAGGGAGTAGGGGCTTGTGCGATTGTAAGGGCGATGGGCTTGCTACCTGTCACTAATATACACTGTTAAACATCTTGGCCTGATTGTGCAAATTGTGGTTACAGAGTTATCAACAAGTTTTTGGAGTTGTTGGTAATTCTGTAGCTCTGCCTCTCCCACTCTGGGAATGAAGGCGTGAAGGTATGTATGTATGTATACCACATTTCATCCTATAACAATTCACTAAAACTAAGGAGTGATTGCAATCCCTCACAGCCTATTTTTATCGAATTTTAAACGAAAGGATCAGATACTTTAGGTTCTTCTCAATCTTTGTTTTCTAAAGGGTATTTCTTTACCATAAAGATAAAGATATTGAAATGATAGAAAATAGATTATTATCGGCGTTTATTATAAAATCGGCGAGCTGCAAAACATCTATGTATGTTTCTATCTAACCGATATTTCCTTATTCCTATTTATATGGAAAATAAGTATTTTTGAGATAATAGATCAGGATTAAACTCGTCGGAAATATTACGAATGGGAAATTGTCCCACGATATATCTTACTTCTTACTAATATTCACCCACGATTCAACCACTGAACGGATCGGGATGAAACTTGACCCACATACCTAGGTCAGGTCGTGGAATGGGACATACGATAGTTATTATCCCGAAAAATTTAAAAGTTCCCGTGGATATAACGATAATCTAAATCTACGCGGATGAAATCGATGCATCGCTAGTATCAAGACCATTTCCACTCACATCTAGGGCTGGGTACGAACATCACGGTATCACCGAAATCAGGCATCCCGGGCGATGATTCGGCGACGATTGCGCCCGCGCAGCTTTGATGTCGCTGCCGCGCCAGCCGCCGGCTCCTCGTAAATAGCTCGCGGCGATAGCATCGCGGCGCTCCGTTTGCTTTACTTTGACACACTAAATTAATTGTTAATCGTTACCGTCAGGCTTCTGAGGACAAGTTCTCAGAGTTCCGTGCCATCCAAACCATTACTATATGTATGTATAAGCCTACGATGTCCGTCCTCATCACTACTATTTAAGGTGTTATTTTTTCCTTTTCTCTCTCTACCTATCTCTCTTAAGATTTTGGTGTGTTTTCCTATGGAAATTACGCAGGTATTTTTTTTTTAATTTTATTTACTATTTATAGATTTATATAATACTAGACTAAGTAGTATCATTGTAATATTAAATATATTTAAAAAAATTACTGACTGCTGAGTTTCTTGCGCGGCGTTTCTTCTCAGCAGTGGTGTCCTCTTGTGAAGCGCTGGTAGATTCTTGACGTGTAAAAGTGACCTTGCGGCCTACTTACTGAATAAATGTCTATCTTTATCTTATCTTTAAGGGGACGCTGTATCTTTTGAACCGTTATTACTATAATTCTCGTCAGTATGCTTAAGTTTGTATATTTTGTTGTATTATTAGAAGATGCCTTGCCTACGTGAACAATGGAGAAGGTCCCTATAACTACAAGAAACCAAATTTTTCAAAACATTTTAGCTGTAGTTTTCAAAAAATGCAGCTTCGTAAGGTTCTTTCTAAATGAAGCACCTACAACATTGGGATTGTTCATATTTTTACAATTACTTACTCTAATTCGAAAACCATTTCGAGGAATATGGTTTTAAAGCCGTTCTGCGTTATTAAGTTTTTGAACATACATACATACATAAACTCACGCCTTCATTCCCAAAGTAGGGTAGGCAGAGCTACAGAAATACCAACAACTCTAAAACTCTAAGTTTTTGAATTATTTACCTATTTCGGAAATTCTGACAAAAGTATATTGAACCTTTGGTTGACTTTCGTTTTCGGTATGAAGTTCTCCTAGGTGCATCCTACTGGTTAGGCGAAAACCGCTTAAAATCGTATGTTTAAATACCCTATTACAATGATTTTCTATCATTAGATATCATTTAATTGTTGTAATTTATTAGAAAATGCCAACCCAAATTTAAAATAATCATGTCATCCATAAAATGTCTCCTAAATAAATAAAGGTATTAAAACAAAACTTTTGGGTTCAAATACAAATTAAATGAAACAAGTCTCTTAAAATTCTTTTGAATTAGAATGTAAAAACCGTGAGTTTTTTTTTTGATCTATAAGTTCCTACTAGAGCATATAAATAAGTATCATTGACAATTTGATGCAAACCTTCGCTGTCACTATGTACAAATCAGGTTGTCTAACTTAAGTGCATACCCGATGCTCTTACAGTGATGGAAAAACAATGTGAGGAAACCAGCGCATTCACACAGTTTGCAAGAGAGGTTCTAAAGATCCTACTGGGTCAAAGTGTATTTAACACAGAATCCATCTGGCAAGATAAAATTAGGATTGATGCTTTGTAAGTGTGTTTTAGAATAAAACTTACAAAATTCTTGTTGCAGAACGTCTCGCCGCTCGCGACTTGTGGTGTCCGATGTTATGCGAGGGTCCACCTGCCTCTTCTAGTACCTACTGCCTGGGGTAGGCAGGCTTGTTTGTACCAGCCAGCAATGTCTATCCCAGAGGGTCGCGTGGTACATCCAGGGCGCGGGGCGGCTCCCGCCGGCGGGCGGTCCGCGGTAATGAAGCGGGTCATGAAGGGCGCGGAATGCGCGATAGCATCGGCGCGCGCGCACCCATTAATCACGGCGCAAACGTCATTATTCTCGGGCGCCGCCGGGGGCCCGCGACGCGCCGCGGGGTGCGCCTGGAGCCCCACAGCCCTGCAGAAGCCTTACAGTTTTTTTGGAGCCAAAGGGCAGGTAGCCGTCTACACAAATTGTCATCGTAATTATGATCGCGAGCCCTCTTATAAAGTACTGGCAAGAGACTGGCCCCCTTTTCGCTCGATGGTCGAGTCACACTAAGGATGTAGATGTTTGGATCAGAAACATCTTATTGTATTTGTTCTTGCTTTACAAAGATTTGACTAAGTTGCCAATGTTGTCACACAGCTGGCGCTAGGCTTCAGGCCAAGTTTGTGACTCCTTGTTTATTTTCGTCCTGTTCTTCTGAACCATTTTTGTTTGTCCTTATTACTTATCTACCTTTTAGGGTTTTATTAAAAGACTATGTAATCAATAGGTCAATGGCGAAGGCCACCTACAGTTCCAAGGTTATTAAAAGAACTTGGTGACAAATGAAGGGATTTGCAGAAGATCCATCAAACAAACAACCAAAATAATAACTACTTCTATAGATCCTAACTTTACGTAGGTAGGTACCACTCTTTGATGATGATGATGCCTAAAGCAAATTCTTCAGCACCAACGTAGAGTTATCCTCTTCACTAAGACTAGTTATTTGGTATATATTCTAGCTTTTATTTCAGTTCTATTTATCTCAAAGCATCATGTTTCTATGAAACTAATTTCAAGTGACACTGTAAGACAGCCTCTAATTCAAATAGCGATCCAAATAAAGCTTAAACCAGCGAGCGCAGTAAATCCCAAAGATGCAGGGATCCACTTTCGACATAATAATCAGTAATTTTTGAGTTTGATAATTCTGTTCTTGTCACTGTCAAGTCAGAGAAGAAAGAAGGGGATAGGTACATCTAACGAGGCCTATAATTTCGAAGTAAGCGTGCGCCTGCGCCGCTCGCGTCATCGCGATCATGCCACATGACGTATTACCCTAGCGCGGCATAATAAATTACAGCAACCATCCCGCCGTCCGCCGTAAAATATGACGTCAAACTACACGTCGCACCGCTCAACTGTTATGAGTGTTGTGACTTACTCCAGGCAGACACGCCTTTCACTAGCACCCTAATTAAAGATATCTATGAGGAATTCAGTATTTATTGCCTTTCAGATAAGGTCAGTAATAAATAGTACCGTTATAATTCAGTTTGATTTACCGACCGGTGTCACGTCGTGGTGAAAATAAACCCGGTACAAAAATATCCTGTCAAGTTTCGGGAACTGAAATTAAGTTATGTACCTACCGATGACATGCATTGTCGACTGCATACTCGTGTCACACACGTCTATTAGCGTCGATCACTGAATATACGGAATATCATTAAAGATCTTGTAACCGCTACGATCTCAGAGTTACGATCTATATAATGTGGTACTTCATTAGACCTATTTGTCTCAAGTCACGATGAGTTAGTATAGTTGCGGGATCCTCTCGGGAGTCACCGGCGTCCGTCCGCGTGACCCAGCAGGCCGCTTCACGCGTCAGCACCTGCTGCCAAGGCTGCGTCCTCCGCCGTCGGCCGGAGCAGCCGTCGCCGAGGAATCCAATCAAACGAGCCCCGATCAACATGTAAACGACACAATTGTTATCGACGCGGCATCGAAACAAATTATATGTCTTTCAGAGGCGATTAAACTCGGCCCGCTTCTCGGAATGGCAAAAAACGTTTACGACACTCTACACTGACAATAACATTAGAGAGCTATCTATTCAGATATGCGCGATATGGGGACCGCGCCATCTGCCGGCTCGCCCGCCTAATAAACATATCACCGATCACTGCGGCCGGCCAGGACCCTCGGGCCGGAGCAGCAAGGGTCGGAGTGCCTCGGCCGGGGACGCCTCGCCTAGCCGGGCTCCCGCCGCGCATTCCTCGCAGCGCTCGTACGTTACAGCAGGACATTAAAATATCTTTTTGTTCCTTATACATATTGTAGTAACCGACACGTGCTGAGACCCTGAAAAAATGCCCATCCTTATGAAGTATCACACGCCCCGGAAGCAGCTCACTCGGGCGCCGCGACACTCCATTTAATGTAATTATTATAAGTGAAGGAGCTCCCCGCGGCGGGACGTAAGCCGAAGGTAAAGTTTTCCTAATCTCTTCGAAGTGTCAGGAGCGAGCAGGCCAGGCAGGTGGGGGGCGAGCGTCAGCCGCCGACAACTTCATGCGGGAAGTACAAATTAACTTTCAGGGAAACATAATGATCCGGCACACGAATGAATCGCCAAATTTTGAAACTCGTTTAAGGAACTTTCAAACGTTAGAGCTTTTAAAATTGGAATTCTCGCTGCGGTGTTTGGCTTGATCTTTTTAATAGACACTTGTTTAGGTTATAAAAAGAAAGGGTCAGTAATGAATTCAGCGGTCGAGCTAAAGGGCTACCAGTTTTTCGCAAAGCGCTCGCCGCGTGACCGCGGCGCGCCCGCTGCCGTTTTTTCCCGCGCGGGGCCGCTTTGAGCCGCCGCACTTAATTACTACCCGCGACAACCGCCGACTCCGGGACCAACAAATTTGCCTGCCCCCCGCCCCCGCCCCCGCCGGCGACACCGCCGTGGGACCGACTTCCAAACATTTAATTAAATTTATCGACCTTATCTGCGACATCTCACCCGCGGCCGAGTCCGCGGATTTTTATAATTCTGAATGGCCGTGAGAACCGCCCCGCGATGAAGCGGTCCGCCGACAAGTGAACAAATCGCGACAAAAACCGAGTGAGGCATCACCCCGATTCAATTGGGCATTGTCGCGGCGTTGTCTGCGCGCGGGCCGCTTCATTGTCCCCGCGCTTCGCTTCTCAAATTTATGTACACCTCGTTTTCCACAAACGTTACTCTACCGCAACGGTCGATATTGATGAAGCACCGGTAAATACATTTATTGCCGATCGTGCGCTCAGTAGGTATGCATATAGGCACACGCAGCGGAAACGAGTCGAACAAACTGCCGGATAAAATTTCCAATCGACAGCCACTTGAACGGCTGATGTAGGTACCGACACCGTTTTTAATTAAATTAAACGTGATTCACTGAGCTTTATCGTCCCAATTAAAATCCCATTACGGAATGCGACACGACCGGCCCGTGATTAATTGACCTTCCTAATTTTTTAAGTTCGAAGTCATGTCGGTGTCGGCCGCGAATTATGCGCGGCCGCTGCAGCTGCAGGACGGAGTGCGGGTATTGTCGCGTCATGCGCGGCCGTCGATGCGTGATGGAATCATTTCTCAAGCAGAGCTTGACAAACGACGGCGCGTCGGGCGCGGGCCGACGGCCGACGGCCGTGATGGATGTCGCGGCCGGCGATACCGATCTGCGGCCGGCGCTCCCAGGCCCCGCGGGGCGCCGCTGGCATCCGTCTAGCACTGTCACCACCGTCCCCACAAACCCCACCACCACAATCCTCAAAAAAAAATTAATAACCAGCTAAATAGTTATTTACGACTGTCCCCTGATCTATTAATTACAAACTAGTGGTCGTGAATCTATGTTGGACATTGATTTTATTTCTAATAAGGGTTTAACGTTTATCAAGACGTATTATCTGATGTTTTGTTTTCAATATAAAAATAAAAATGCTTACCAAAGGCCTCCCGTATGGAGTTTTGGAATAACTTCGTAGCATTAATTCGGATCGACATTTTTTATTGAAAGTGGCTTCTGGGAATTCGAATAGAACTACACGATCCATACACGAGTTTCAGGCTACAAGCAGGACATTGTGCCGGGTCCTTTCGGATTGTTGCCTAGGTACATCTCATCCGTAAATCCAGCCGCCAAGCAGAAGTGCCCTTACTACGAGTAGCATACAGCGATCCACTGAGCCTACAAAAGTTAACATTTAAACACTTGTACAGTCAGCGTCAAAAGAAACTGATCACTTAAATACCTTGTCGCTTTACTATCACATAAGCAATGTCAAACAAAATTGTCTAATGTGTTAATGCGATAAAGTACAAAAGTAGCTTGAAGTGACCAGTTACTTTTGACGCTGACTGTACTCGTTTACTATATTGCAAATGCCCACCGGACCAGATCTCCCCGGCTAGCAAAAATATCTTATATACAGCTTATTTTAGTGACATAAGCAGAGTAAGTGTTATTTTAATTTTTAGTGTTATATTCATGACAGATAGGTACTTACTATCATTGGGAAGTGGCCACAGTTTTACAGCTGTTTGATGATATATTGTGTATTTTAGCACCGTCTATCACAATTTTGTTACAAATCCGTGATATTAAAGTGTCATTCAAATATTTTTAGTGATATTATTAATGATATTTTGATCACAATATCACTAAATAATCATATAAGTATAGTGGCCACAACGCTGATAGAACTGTTTGTAGCTATTTTGGTGATTGTGATCCATCCAACTGCGTGTGCAGATATTGATGTAACGAGTACCTACAAGATTATGTACCTACTGAAAAGTATTTTTATTCTATCTTGCTATTCATGTGCGTGCATTTGAGGTGTATTTGACTTGTGCTCACAATTTCAATATCAGTTGCAATAATGTTCGTTTAGGTATATCACGGATTAGATCCATGCGTGCCTGATATACCTATAACCAACACTAATGCAGTGAATTTGCAATCAAACTAGATCTATACCTACTTTGCTGCATAAATGTACAATTGAAACCTGGTGTACAACATAATTCAACTAAATCGCTTTTGTGAGAACTTTTTTACAGCTATGTTATAATATGTGCTTTCCAAATCGGTCGAATAAACGTTTATATCAATATATATTATCACTATTTGGATGTTTAACCTTATTCAGCTAAAAAAAAATACGAATCACGGAAGCAGTCGCCGCTTAGTTTTTAATTAACTTTTATAATACGTGGTAATAAATTATCGTTTGTCATGAATTTGCTAGCTGGGCACCTCCCACCAGGTGGACGTCCGTCTGCGCGCTTAATTTTCCCACACATACACACATACCTTCACGCCTGTAATCCCAGAGTGGGCTAGGCAGAGCTACAGAATTACAACTTTAAAAAGTTGTTGATAATTCAGTAATTAATTGAATTTTCCCAAACCCTTAAAAATACAAAAACAGACTTGTCCAGTCATGACAGCCGAAAGACGTCCACTGCTGGACATAGGCCTCCCCCAAGGCTCTCCACTCCACAGACTTGTACCTATCCAATATTGGAAAATGATGCTGTTGAGCCAAAAACAGGTGCCGGGGGCGGGACTGCGGCATATTTCGGAACCCCTTCACGCAGGGTCGTGTCCTCAATGGGACCTGACGCGACATCCACCCGTCGATTAACAAAAGCATTACGCGCTGTCGTGCGACGCGACGCGATTACACGCGACTCACGCGGCGCGCAATAAAGGGCGCGGAACTAATAACCGGCTGAGGGGACACTCGACGTCGGCATGCGCGGGTCAGCGCCATGAATACAATGCCCCGTAATCCCCAAATTCTATTAGCGAGCATACGGAACTGTTTGATGATTTATGTTCTGAGTGGCCGGTGTCCTATTGTGTGAGGGGCGCGGTCGCAATATTGGCAGCTTTTAATATGAGATCTAAACAAAGGTTTGCAAGCCATTGAATTAATTTATGCATGTTTTTTTGCGAGCCGGAATTACTTTAGTAGATGGACACCATAATGAACGATTGATAATATATGATAATAATCTATTTTCAGCCATGATGAATGATCTAAGGGAATATAGGCTTGTAGTACTATTAGGCGATGGGCTTGCAACCTGTCACTAATACTCTGGTAAACATCTTAGCCTATTTGTGCTAAATGTGGTGTGGTTACTGACATATCAACAAGTTTTAAAGTTGTTGATAGTTCTGTAGCTCTGCCTACCCCACTCTGGGATTACAGGCGTGAAGGTATGTATGTATGAATGATCCCTTCCGACCTGCGGCACGAACTTTGTCTTTTATTCGGTACCTATGCTACTCGTCCCTACTGTCACGTATCGGCATATTAATTTAAACCCTTAATCGGCACCGGCCACATAGTGGAGCTCCGGGATGAACTTAAATAATTAATTATGTCATTTTCCCCTAATGGAAGACATAACCACATTATACCGTATATCAAACTACGAACATGCTTCGTTACAAAACATTGTAGGCCGAATGATTTGTCG
Organism: Acleris emargana; assembly: GCA_927399475.2. Lineage (NCBI taxonomy): Eukaryota > Metazoa > Arthropoda > Insecta > Lepidoptera > Tortricidae > Acleris > Acleris emargana. The sequence continues at coordinate 24,266,855 of OV656838.1, read as the reverse complement.
AGTCCACAATGCTTTGGGTTGTAGGTATATTACTTAACTACTTACCGAGCACGGCGGAATGCCGCGCCGTAGATAAGAATACCTTACCTTAACTATACGCCAGCTATTTCTAAATGTAACTAGGTACTTATTTATAACTTACTTAAAATAGTGTTTTTACGGCCTCTTTGTATAATCTTTACGAGACATAAAAAGCTGCAAATCCGCGGTATGCGGTGATAAATCCGGCGACCAAACCGCGACTCGGTTAAACTGGGTTCATGTTGTGCTTTAGATTTTAAAGCCTTATTCTAAACAGAAAAAATCAGGAAGGCCTCTTGATAATAGTCTTTTATTTAACAAATCTCAGATCCAGTCGCGAAAGACAAAGTCTCTGTACCCACATCTACTTATAATTGCAACCCATCGCTGTTGTCTCTGCGGTGGAGAATATCCACCAACTTTTCTACTTGTTTTCTGTTTTTTTCGTTGTTCATCTGCCCGCTGAGCGTTTCTTGCTCATATTGGATAAAGGTAATTCCTACCATGAAATCATAATCTACATATCAGTGTGCAATAAACATATGACAAATGGATGCGCCCGGGTCGTCCGGCCGTGCGGCGCGCGCACGTGCGGCGCGCTACCCGCCCGACAAGTGCTCTGAAAAGATTAATATATCCGAACTCGCGTTCGCGGAGGGCACATTAATTCGGCTTTATGACATGCGAAATTGCTCTCAATAAATTGTGCATTGAGATAGCGGCCACGTGCGCGATATTAAACTTTTCATTAGACGAGTCGCTTTGTGCTCGTCTCGGACGGAGGTGAGTGAGCGACCCTCGGACCCCGGTCGCGGGGCGAGCCGCCGGGCGGGCGGTGGGTGCGCGGAAAGTGTTCATAGTTAAGTACCTGTTCACATGAGCTGCTCACGGAATTAACCTTCTGTTTTGACCAGTTAATACGATGCTTAAGCTACGTCTATGCGCTTTAATGGAAGTAAGCGATTCGAGGAATGCATTGTTCCGGCAGACGGCGGCGCGCGAGACTCCGAGCTGGGCAATGTTCCGTGGCGCTTCATTCACTCCTGGCACCACTATTCAACTAATATGATCGTCGTTCAGAGGAAACTGCTTTGTTTTATTTCATTGGACTTAACAAAGCTGCCAAAGTCGTCATACTAAAGCGGTATTCGAACTATAGGCGTAACAAGACAAGGGCAGTCTTGTGCTCCGTTTATCCACGAAAGTCTAAACGTGTTTTTTTAGTTTACGTCGATGTAGGTAGGTCTGCTCATGCTATTTAAAATAATGCATATCTGCTTGCAATTACAGATAATTAAATTATCTTTCTCGGCACTTGATGAGGAATCAAGGTTAGTATTGCCATAATATGTATATACAGGGTGGGCCAAAAATTTTTGCACTTTTAAAACATCGATAAAAATTTAACTTTTCATGTTTTTTTATATTTTATTTATTTAACCTAGTAACAGATAAATGCAATTTATTTTTGAAAAATAACGTCATCCAGATATCCTCCGTCTCGTCGTTGCACTCCTGCAGTCGACTACACAAACACTTTGGAAACTCGCTGACGCATGCTGCGAGGGATCGCAGCTATCTCATTCTGAATGTTTTGTTTTAACTGGGGTATTGTCATCGGATTATTAAGGTACACTCGACTCTTTAAATATCTCCACTTGAAAACATCGCAAGGTGTTAGGTCCGGGCTCCTTGGCAGCCATGGGAATTGGGATGTCACCTCTGCGAGAAATCAACTTTTTCGGAAACATTTCTTTCACCACCGGTAAACTCATGTTTGACGTATGGCATGTTGTTCCATCTTGTTGCATCCATGTTCTGGTCACCTTCAAATTCATGCAGTGGGTGCAGTTTCAGATCTAGATGTAAAATTCGCCGTAGACTAGTTCTTGGTATTGCTAGAGCTGCTGAACGTTTACGCGTAGATAATTCTGGATTGTTCTCTACAGAAACTTTAACCTGCCGTATGTTCTCATCATTTCTTGTTAAACGTGGACGCCCTGTTTGTTTGATATTCAGTGTCGAACCAGTTTGCTTGAAGTTTTTGACCTAAGATTTAATTAAACTAACACTTGGACACTCACTCACTTGGCGTTATCCTTATTCAATTCTAAGTAGGCGTCGTACAGAAAGATACAAATCGTTGTTTTTATAAAACTGTTTAATACAAAAACCCCGTTGCTTTCCCGTGAAACGCTCCTTTATAAATAAAATTGCACGAAGTGACCTATAGTTTCCCACCAATTTCCCGCCGCTCACCCTGACAGAGTCCGAAAAAATCAGTGTTGCTATTTGCAAAAATTTATGGCCCACCCTGTAGATGAGTTAGGCAACAAACAAAATAACGTCAAGTATATTCACGCGTCTCAAAGTAGGATTAGGAAAGCCATTGTTTTAAATGTTACATTTTTTTATTTGGTACCTTTGTATAAATTATATACATCAAATTATCCGAACACAATATCATCATCACATCAGCCGAAAGACGTCCATACTGCTGCATGTGGTGTAGTGCCTTTTTGCCGAATTATGTTTCGTCAAATTTCATTTAGCAATCAACTTTTCGCCAAAGTTATATTTGGCAAATCAATCCTTGGCATAATTTTACATCGTATTTTTTTTATTTCGCTACATTTTTATATTGTAAAATTTTATTAGGGAGGTACGTCAAATTTTATGTGGTAAATAATTGTGTAGCAAATGATTTTCTAAGGCAAAAAACGTATTGTCAAATTTTATGTGGTAAATAATTGTGTTGTCTGAAACAAATATAAATTGGATTAAAAACGAAACTGCTCCAAGAGATAGGTAAGTTAGGGTAAAAAAAATTATGACCCTAATAACGAAACTGCTCCCAGAGATAGGTAGGTTAGGGTTAAATTTTTTTAGGACCCCAAGAACGAAACTCCTCTCAGATATAGATAGGTTATGGTTAATTTTTATGCCAATCAATACATTTGACGAAAACATAATTGACATCTTAAAAGAATCCCAGGTAATAATTTGTCTAACAATAATTTATGAAATCATTCGTTGGGAAATGATATCAGTGCGAAACGTTGAGTTGGGAAATAAAAATTTGCCCAAATAAAAATATGGAATACGTAGTTTGGGGAGTTAAGAATTTGCTAAATAATTTTCGGCGAAACAAGGGTAAACCGCTGCATGTACCTACACCACTAATCATATATCCATCAATCAATACCTACATCAATCGGGTTACCACAATCTACAACCGACCTCAAGGGAGACCTGAAAATAGGTGAAAATCTTTTATTCTATTTGCAAAACATTAGATGCGCAGATCATGGTCCACATCTCTAACAATAAACCACGTGTTTGATTAGCGCAATATCACGGAATAGACGAACAATGCGATACCGTGAAATAACACCCGTCGCTAACAGGACGAGACGGCAAGCAGCTGCCAAATTACAGCGCAAAAAGCACCCCGGCCCCCGGGCCGCTACCGGGTCGGCCGGGGCAGTATTATTTGATTTTTAATTGCGCCCCGGAATGCTCATTGACTCGCCCCTGTGAAGAGGCCCGGTCTCTTGCGTTTTATTTTGAACAGAAACTCCTTCTAGTGTAAATAAAGGGTTGGAAGTGTTTTGTTTATCCATGTAATCGGCGGAAGCGAATTACGAATAAGTACATAAATTATTAGGAAACCTACACGAAGCTCTTTGTTGAGCAGTGTTGCCACTTCTTTTGAAAACTTTTAATGGCTACACGTATTTGGAAAAACACTGTAAAATTTTCCACTATCTGTGCTATATTTAAAGATAATATGGACAAAAGGTCCGAGTTTATTGTCTGCTTATTAAAATCGCGCAACTTGAGTAGTATCAACTCAAACATCCTATCGATTACAGGCGATGATGATGTTGATGACCACCAACCACCCCACAACCGGAATTTATAACTCATCAGTTCCTTTGCAACAGACCATTCTATACACTGCATTTATCTAACTAAATGTGGTCCTCACTCGAGCATAACTGCTCCACTCCACCGTGCATCACTCGTAGATGGGTAGGCATAAGTTTAGTGTGCTTAAATTCTTTGTAATATTAATTTATTTGAGTTTACAGATAACGCATTTGCATAACGCTGAAGCCGCCTGAAGCCCCGTCGGTACCAGGCACGCAGCAACGCGAGGAGTTCTCGTGATTTACGAGCGTTTGCCGCACGGCGTTTTATCGCGCGGCGGTTATCGCGTGGTATGCCGCGGCCGTGTCGCAAACCACCAGATAATGCCCGCATGCACATTTATGCAATTGGCGCAACTGCAGCTTAGAAAAACCCGCGGCTAATTAGTCAAAACAATGAGTGAGCAATCGATACATTAATGTTTAATGCACTGTAATTCGCGTGTGGCTATTACCCGAAGTATTTCTTGCGTGTGGCTATTATTTACCTTAAAACTGTACAGACGTAGTCGATTGAAAATAGTTTAGTTCTCAGAGTACTGATAATAAGGTCATGCCACTTTTCGAAATAAACTCCTTTAAAAAGACCCTCTATTTATTTGAACAGCGTTAAACTAATGCTATGCTACCTATGCACTGATCAGTTGAGACTGTTTATCGGCAGTGCTTTGGGACTGACACAAAGAAGCTAATATCAGTGTTCCGGCTATTAACGGCTACGTTAAACCGTGAAGATGTATAAACAAACACACATTATTATTTGTTATTATATGAACAACAGTTAAGATTATGGTACCGCGTCCGGGCATCCCAACTGAACTTTACATAGGTAGATATTTGTTGTTAAAAACATTATCGCACTTGAGCTCACAATCGAAATATGTTAAACGAGGGAAAACTCAAGCGGAAAACTGCCAAACATAAGACCCATGTCACCCGCCGCGGCACGCACGGAGCGCGGGGCGGGAGCGGGACGGAGCAATATCGCTTTTTATTAGTTTTCCGCGGCGACAGCCCCCTCGCATACCGCTTTGATGATCCCTCCGCACAATCGCCTTTATTGTCATTGTGCCGGCTTCTCCATTATGATCTTTACATCGCAAATTGAAGTACAAACGAGTTAATGTCGCGCGAGCGCCAGCGATCCGGAAATATTGGCGGCCGCCGGAGCGTGGCGTAATCTCTTGTTGTTCTGGTTTAAAAGTTATAGACGCCTCGAGTTCTCAGATACATCTTCAAGGGTAAATTCAGCTTGGGCCAATAAATGTTTAGGGTTTTTCGAATGGTTTTGCTCACCTTCACCCAGATCCTGAGCTCGCGTTAGGAATTTCCGAGCAGATGTGACGCGGGAGGCGCGCGCGGCCCAGCCACGCCGCTGCGCCGCGACGGATGCAGCCCTGCATCGCTGGGCGCGGGCCAGCCGCGTTCTGCCATTCCTAACGATATAACTAGATACAAACCCCACATTCAGTGATTGGAGGAAGAGAATTGGGACAAAGTAACATCTCACAATACAAATCGTGTTACAGAGTTTAGGCCGAAGGTTAAAATAATACCGTAAAAGGGGGCTATTTGGGAATCACGAATCACGAGGCTATTTGGAACTCAGTAATAATAAGCTTTTAGTTGATATATTTTTTTGTCATGGCTATGGTAGAACCTAAAAACTTAGCCTGACAACAAACTTTACAGTTTTATCATAGCCATGACAAAAAATATATCAACTAAAAGCTTATAATTACTTAGTTCCAAATAGCCTCGTGATTCCCAAATAGCCCCGTTTTACGGTAGTTAAAATTTAAAAACGCTCTCGTCACCTGTTTTAACGGCGCTGCTAATTCATCTCATAGTTTTTTGCCAAGATGGGCCACCAGACCAGACAAACAAGTGACGATCCCCTGATATTACCTTCTGGAGAGCTTCTCTGCGTCACCGGTTTCAAATAAATTTAAAGATATCTTCTTTTAAAAAACACTTACAGAATGGACTGTTACTACATTTTTTATTTCTATTAATCAGGTTTTGTTCACTAAATATTACTCCAAATTTTAACCTCTCGAGAAAAAGGACAGTCCAACGAATGCACTAACGGACAGACAGAGAGACAACAAAGTCACCCTAAATACTACGATGTATACTAGATCTACGTCTGCGTTATGTACGAGATGAGTATACACATAAAATATGTACCCATTGATGCACATTGAGCACTACCGATGTGGATCGTACGCGCCCGGAATGACAGTGAAATATGAAAGTTTTTGCCTGCGTGGTTACGATGATGGTTCATTTCATATCGAATGTCTCTATAATTGTCGATCGGCCGCCGACCACTTTTTGTGACGACTCAGCTCAGTGAAGATCCATCTAGGTACATCGGAAAAACATTTAGCGTGTTTACGAACATTTACCGAATGACTGAAATTTCCACGACCTCTCCCGGGAAATGAAGTGGCATTTAATAGATTTATTTATTGGTTTTATCGGTTTACTAAAAATAAAGTCAAAGCGGCCGCGAATAAATCTGATCGTGGGAACGGCCGCCATTACAAATTCGAACAGCGCGCGCGCAGCTTCCGAGAACCGCCTCGTTACCGCGCGCGCGCTCGTAAACCTGACAGCGGCCTGCCGCGCTGCGGCTCTCGCACTTGTCATAATGGAGCTGAATAAGTATGGCCAATGTTCTTGGGAAACGGCGAGAACAGGGATGTCCTGGGAGGGGCGTCAATGAGCCTGTTGGTCTCAGGTCAGGTAGCTTTTTCAGATCGATAGGCACGAGCGCTTTGAGAAGCGCGTCAATGCTTCGATAAAATAACATTACCCTGACGGCCTGAAGGTACTCAGGATTTACAAGGGTATAGGTGTACCTACGCCTACAACCGATCGGCAAGAAGAGGCTACCGCTGTAGCTGTAGCGACCTTAAAGTCTAAATAACTTCTAAAATATCTGGTGCTAAAGGCAACGGTTAACCCCTCCACTATTATTTTCTTGTAAATCAACTCATGGAAAAGTCTCCGAACAAAGGACAACGATAAAAATTCAGAGTTGATGGCCAACCGTCACTGGCCAACAACTGGAAAGACACGAAGTTACGAATAGCGCAACTTAGCTTTGTACACAAGCTTAACAATTCCCTCCAACTAGGCAACTGGGCTAATTCCGAATTTGTGTTCGTGTTTCCCATCAAAAATAGATAAATTTGGCTCGTCTTTAATTAAGATTAATATTATATTATTAATTAGTTCATTGTTTTTATATTTATATATGTAGCTTTTATATTTTCATAATCACCGTTTGTGTTTCTGGGCGGATTGTTAGATTATTGTCACAAAAACATTTTTTCAAAGTAGCGAATTTCCACCTCGCGTTCTTTCATGATCGTTAATTTTATTAATCGCTTATCTCCATGTACCTAGTGATTTTTCATACAACATTATTTATGTTCATTATTTTTACTAACCGCATTTTTCTATTCCCAATTTTTGCGATTTCAAAATCGACGCGATCTGAAATTTCGCGATGGTAATTACATCGTAATTAGGTTAGGTTCGGGTCGTTGTTATACGAGGCTGTTCCGAAAATGTTTCGCTGCTCAAAAAAACGAAGAGATAGCATTATTATTTATTTACAGTTTTTATAAATATTCGCCTGCAGCTTACATGCATTTTTGCATTCTTCGAAACCAACTTTCAAAAGTTTCAAAAAAAGAAAGAAATCGATCTTGCGGAAGGCCGAAAAATACACGATTAAATTCATTGACAGCGTCATTGGAGTCGTTAAAAGTTCGTCATCAAGAAAAAGTCGCATGGAGCGAGATCGCAGATAGAGTCGATATAGCCCACTATGTGGTGGGTGAGGCAATAGTTTAATAGTAAATAACACCAGAAGTGGCCAAAACTTTGAGCGTCCGAGCAGCTGAGCTGAGCAGTGTGAGCTGGGGCGTTATCCTGGTGAAAAATAATGTCGCGAATACCGCTCTTCGGACGATCCTCGCCGAGCTGGCTTGAGGTTAGCACACTTCGGTATAACATTGACAAGTGACAGTTCTACGGCTTTCTAGAGGAATAACTGCCACAGGACCACTACGTCGAAAAAACACGGCGATCATTTTTTTGCTGACCGTTCTACCTCGAACAACTTTCGTACGCAAGCCGTCTTCCTCGAACACCTTTTCTTTAATAAGCCACTCCACTTTGATGACATTTTCATGAGTCTCTGGACTCGGCCTCCCCGGTCTAGCTTGATCTTTGATGGACTCTGTGCCTCGTTTAAACTCACGGAACCAGGTTATTTGATATTATACTTAATTTCAGATTTATAGCTTTATATAATGCTAAACTAAGTATTTCCATTGTTATATTAAATATGTTTAAAAAATTACTGACTGCTGAGTTTCTTGCGGTGCGTTTCTTCTCATCAGTGCAGTAGTCTCCTCTTGTGAAGCGCTGGTAGCCTGGTAGATCCTTGACGTGTAAAAGCGCCCGTGCTTCCTACTTCCTGAATGACTTTCATATTTTTTTATCTATATAGGGAAAAATAAAATCAGTTGAGATGCGTTATTTAATAATCTGCCTATGTATGTATGTAGATGGTTATCTACATTTATAGAGCAGCCATCGATGATTTTCTTCTACGTAATGGTTAAGAGGATCTCGAAATACCTACTTTTGATATTTTTAATAAAAACAAATGAATGCGTTTATCTCGGCTTCGATGCTCTTAAGAAGTATTACATTGAATAGATCCATCATACTTTACCACTAGGAATATTCACTCACCCAGAAATATATATCACGAATGGCAACAATTTTACCCCAACTCCTTTTTTACCAATTCTTTAGTTAGACAAACTATCCTATCAATCGAGTGACCACTCTACCTAGTATTCCTACCTATAGTTAGCAATGATATTGTTGGCACTGCAGTGTTCCAGGAACCCTGAGTCCTCAGCTCCATAACTTACTCGGGTCTTCCTCGCTAGGTTCCGCGAACCGGCGCCGCCCGCGGTAAATCTATCCGCACAAAGCTGCCCGCGCCAGCACCGCCGGCTCCGGCCGCTTCGCGGAAGTCTGCGCCAGCCCCTGGGGTCAACCACCTATTTCAATAGAACTTAGATGTCTATAAATTGGGTGTCTATAAATTTGGTCCCTATCGACGCAATCTTCGCTTAAAAGTTTAACACCTGAATAAATGCTACATGTAGTTTTGTTTTCCTTTTTGGGACGATGCTTTGCTGTTTTATTTAATGTGTGCATAATACCAACCAGCTTTGTCCGTTATACAAATGTGTTGGTAACTTCGTAAACAATCCGGTGGCTTGGTGACATGCAACGGTTCTTAAATCTGCGCAACACAGTTTTATTAAAACCTCAAATGTATCGTAACGCGCTGTACTGTACCTAAGGGATGAAACAGCCAATTAAATCAAAAACATACACACATATATACAATCACGCCTTCATTCCCAGAGTGGGGTAAGGCAGAGCTACAGAATTACCCACTATAAAACTTGTTTTTAATTCGTAACCACTCATTTTGCACAATTAGGCGAAGATGATTGACAGTGTATTAGTGACAGGTTGCAAGCCCATCGCCTATAACAGGGGGGTTATTATGATATTGGCTTTGCAGTTCATTTTACGGCATGCGTGAAGGACAGAGCTAGCTCTGTCCTTTTCACTCAGCGTAAACTAAACTTCAAAGCTAGGTCATAATAACCATCCATTACTAAGTACAAGCCTTTATTCCCTTAGTCGCCTCTTACGACATCCACGGGAAGACATGGAGTGGCACTATTCTAACCCGGCAACCACACGGGTTAAATAAAAAACCAAGCCACGTATTGGAGCGCTATTGTTAGCGCCCATTAACGTAACAAAACAAGCCCGAACGCCTACAGCACACGGCTGCCAGTAACGTAGCCGCCGAACAACGCCGCGACCCGCCAGAGCGCGTCGCGCCGCAGTTCATCAGGGGACCATAAAACAAAGAGGGCCATTAATAAGCGCGTATAAAAAGAACTTCTAAACAGGAATAATTCAGAGCTCCCTCGGTAAAGTTCGGGACGCTAAAAATAAAGCAATGCTCGGAGTATCGTCGATTTGGAGACAATGTAAAAAGTTTAATAGTTGTCGCTGTTGCTCGCGTCGCCGGGGATAGTGGAGCGAACCGGTGGAATAGGAAAGAACGACAAGTACGAAATTCATCGAAATGTCTCTACCTAAATGATTTATGATTTGATTTGTTTTTGGTATATCACCCACAGTGCAAGCTTTTTCGGAGGGGGAAACATGTTTTAAGACATTTCTTTCTCAAAGGATTACATAAATCACTAACTGAAAAAACAATCATAATTACCTAAATATAATATGCATGTAAAAACGGTCGACTATTCAAGTAGGTTAGGTCCAAAAGACGCTTGGTAACAGCAAGAACCATTCAACCACGTATCTAATGCTGAGCGCAGTGTAAATAATATATTAATTGAACATTAGGTTTTATTTATTATGTTTGGATGGCAAATTATCTATTGTAAAGTTATTGGAAAAGCCTTAGAAGATGAGCATGATTTTGTAATGAAATATTATAGTATGTTATAGTCATAGTCATAGTCATTTATTCAGTAACAATATACATTGCATTTGAAATATCATTACATAAATTCAAAAATTAATTTAAGATACATCATTAGATCATAAAAGAATACATAATATTTGAACATACATTTAACAATATTATATACGTACTTATATCAAAATTAATTAATTAGGTACACGACTCACAGAAATCCTCAACTGAATAAAAACACTTCCCCAGCAAAAAAACTTTTAGCTTATTTTTAAATATATTTATATTTGAAAGCAACTTCATTTCCACAGGCAACTTATTAAAAAGAACAATTGCCTGGTAACTCGCCGAGTGCTTTAATACTTTAAGCCTAGTTTTGGTGGACTGTGGCAGATTTTTCCTCCGTGTCGCAAGTCGCTTTTTTCGCTCTTCGGGTGTTTCTATATTTGTTATATTTTTTATAAGGTCAGAGAGAACTATATGGATTATTATGGATGTATAGGCAAGGAACAGTGAGAATTTCAAAATCCAAGAAATATTTCTTACAAGATGTACAGTCACCAGCATAAATATATTACTATGGACAGCCGTGCAAAAACAAATGATGCTCCATTGGGCTCATAAGTATGTGACGACATTACCTCGGTAAAAATATGTGATGCTTTAGTACGGCATAAACATCGTTACACCGTAACAGCATAAATATCGGATCGGGTCGCTCAAAAATAAATGATGTTCCATTTGATTGGGCGTATAAGTAAGTGATGTGATGATATTACTTTGGTAAAAATATGTGATGCTTTTTGGACGGCATAAACATCGTTACACTGCATCAGTATAAATATCGGATCGGCTCGATCAAAACTGTTTGATTACCTATAAAAATCAAAATTATGTGACCATCTCTCACCATGCTTATACCATGTTTATGCCGTACTAAAAGCATCACATATTTTTACCGAGATAATGTCGTCACATACCTACTTATAAGCCCAATGGAGCATCATTTGTTTTTGCACGGCTGTTCATAGTAATATATTTATGCTGGTGACTGTACTCTGAGGTATTCTCGCCATAATCCTGATAGCCCTCTTTTGGGCAACAAAAGCCGTGTTAACATTATACTTAAAGCTATGTCCCCAGAACTTAATACTGTACCTATCGCCATCTCGATTCTACCAGTGCATAGTATACCATTTTGATTTGGGACATGTTTACCTCCTCTCTTAGGCTTCTTAGTGCGTAGCAGGCTGAACTAACGGAATTTGCGATCGCTGACAATTCGGTTTTCCAGTTTATTATTAAGTTTATATTTTTTATTATTAAGTTTATTTATTATTTAATACTATTGTTTTAAAGCTCTTTTGAAAACTATCTTTGATTTGGCATCTTTGACAAGTTTTGGTAGTTTGTTATATATAATATAATTCAGCTCCTTCGCGCATTATATTCTTTCTTCCATATACCTACTAGACTAGTAGTGTTTGTTCCTAGGTGGTGGAAGTGTCTTCGTAAGATACTCGGTTTAACTAATTGTGAAACTTCGCTTAAATAGCGTAGCTGTCAAAAAATATCTATGTATTAATTTAACTCGGGGCTTTCGATTTTCACGATATTTGAATATGTTTTTATACGTTTCTTGGGAAGAAACATTAATATCTAAGTACATCATATTAGAAAATCGGACGGCGTTTAAGGGGAGTTTTTTTTGGTTTCACAATCCTGTTAACGGGGAGTGGACCGGGTTATGTGTGATTCCGATTAGAACCACTCAAACCCCTCCCTGGAACCCAGCGAATTTAGCGCAGGTGGCTCTCGTACCTTTACATGTAGGTATATGTACGTGCTAGAGCTTAATTTGAGGGAGAAACTAATTTCAATTCAAAATAAGTTTACTCAGGATAGTAGATAGTAGGTACTGTAATAGATACAAGGATGTGGGGTTGTATCTGTAATAAAAAGAACTGGTAGGGCTACTTTTAAATATACTTTATTCCGTTGTCACTTATATTTAAAGATACATTGTCGTGCGCACTCGGCGCCAGGTAACATGCGACTCCCCCAATTATATAAAACAAACAGTCGCTGTTCTATCGAACCATTTGCTTTTCAATTTGAATAATTAAAAGCAAATGAGACATTGCATACAATGTACAATGCAATAAGGTTTATTTTACAGGTTAAAACCTTATTGTATTACAGTACCTACCTAAATAGTCGGATATAAGTTTGTGGAAACCGCGCGGGGTCGTTGAAAAGTTCTTAGATCTCAAATTACGTCAAAAGTTTTTGATATGTTTAAAATTGTAACTGATAATAAATAGCTCAACAACAATAATAAATAAATACTTAAGTTATTCAATGTATGGAGTTTATTAATGAACAACATCAGGTGTTAGTGCGTATGGTTTTTATTTCCTTATCCGTTCCTTATGTCAACAGGGCCCATACCAACAGCACTCAATCAAGTGTCTACGTGTTCCTAATTCGCTCGTATATAATAATGCGTCGCTTATAAGGGCATAGTGCAGGAATGCGACAATCGGCGGCATTGTCGAGGCTGCGCGGACGCACGCGTGATCTCTGCGCATTAACTATTGCAATTACATCCATTTACATTATTGCCGTTTATTTCTAGTTCGTTTCCGCCTTTGCCGTCCCCGCGGCGGGAGCCAACTCGGAGAAGTCGTGGTCAGGAAACGCACAAAAAGAAACATTACAAATAATTAATTGTCCGCAGAGAATCTTGCTTATATTGGCCTAGTCCTAATTTTTTTTTATGGCGTAGGATGGCAAACGAGCACTCAGGCCACCTGATGGTAAGTAGAAACTGTGACCCATAGACATTCGCATTCACAAAACTGCAAATGCACTGCCAACCTTGAGGACTAAGAGGAATGCCTCTTTGCTATTCATTTCACCGGCTGTCTTATCCCCAAACCGGAGCACAACAATTCAAACACTGCTGCTTGGCGGTAGGTTAATGGATAAGATGGTGGTACCAACCCGGACGGACCCTGCACAAGGCCCTCCCACAAGTAAAAACTGGACCTGGAAAATTATGTGGTTAGAATCAGAATCAGAATCAGATTTTTTTATTGACATACATAACTGTTACACATTTATCACTTCAGTACAAAAAATATACCTAGGACATGTTAAACAGAAACGATATTACAATTTACTTACATATTATTACCTACTGAATTATCAACAAGTCTTTAAAGTTGTAGGTAATTTTGTAGCTCTGCCTACCCCACTCTGGGATTACAGGCGTAAAGGTATGTATGGACCTGGATAGGTATTGATACCAATAAAGCTACGTATTCATATATTGATAGAGTATGAAACTCGAACCTGGGCCCGCTAAGTTACGTAGGCTAGGCGGGGTCGCTACCAACTAAGTAAGTAGGTAAGCCAATGGCGTCAAATGTTTTTACTGTCGTAAGAAACTAACTTCGATTGTAGGTCATTCCTTAGCACTCACAGTCGGCCAGTAAAATACCAAGCATGCTTACCACCTAGCCATTTAAAATGTCATTTCATAAATCGTATTTGTCATTCATGTTAATTTTAAGATTGTTGTGACAAGGCAACAGTGCAAACATCTTCATTAGGTTAGATACTGTTAGTACAGTCAACAGCATAAATAAGTGATCATTTATGTACCTTGTCACTTTAACGTTATGTTTGAAATGCTATACAAAATAGTGAAACGATTGAAAGCGACAAGGTACATAAATGATCACTTATTTATGCTGTTGACTGTACACGTATGTATCAACGTTAAATGGCACACATATCGATGTCACTCATACAATAAGTAAGACAGAGGACGCACCCGATCAAAGCTCTTCATATAATAACCGTATATCCTTGCCTGAACCTGATTGTCCACAGATAAACAGCGCGGGTATTTTCAGCGCGGCCACGAACGGCCGCGGCGGCCGTTAGAAAGAGTTATCGCTGCGCCAAATTACAAAAAAACTAATCGACAACCACGTTGCAATGCCATAGACTGAACGAAACGCTCATTTCCTTCTTTAAAAGTATTCATGTTTGAATTAAAAGCCGTTTGCCTCTGGGAAAAATCCGTCGGTAATCTTGGCGCGGAAAATAAAACATTTGTTTAGTGATAGCATTAAATTGAATGACGAGAAGATTACAACGCCAGCGCATGAGCTAAGTGGGAGACGGACAGGGTTGGCACATCCATGAAATTGTATTTTTGGTGTTGTCTTTAATAATACCTTTGGAACAAATGCGAATCTTGTCTACCTTTAGTCTGGAAGTTGTAGCTCGCGGCTAATGTTAACGAAGGTCTTTTGGCACAGTTATTAACAGTAGGAGTTTCCGAAAAAGTGTGCAACGTTTCTGCCTGGCAGCCCTGCGCGAAGAAGCGCGGAGCGGGCGCAGCTCGGCGCGCTAGAATGCCGGCGACGCGCGTTTGAAGTGGCCGCGCGTCACGTCTGTCCATTCAGCGCGTAATTATAGCTGCGCCGAGCGCTGAAAGATCGCATGCCCGCGCGCAGTGGAAATGACGGATCACGTCAAATCTGACAGGCATCCCAGACATCCGCGGCTGATCAATCTTGACAGCTACTGTTATTAATTGGGAATTTCTTTAAGTCAATGTCAGTATTCTGATTCCGATGGTATTGTGTACACTTCCTATCGACGTCATTAACGTGTTTGGAAGATCTTCATGGATGAAAATGAACTGTATATTTATTTTTAAAACATTGCAAGTACTTGTTCTAATATTACTTGTGTTTCTATTCTTCCCTTTGGCGCGCCCCTCCCGCGCGCCTGCGCCGAGTGATTTACCGGCGGCCGGTAATTTATGCGCGTTTAATTAAAGTACACCAAACGCAACTAAGAATACTAACAAGCCGCGGCAATCACGCTCCTAAACCCACTAGAGTAGCGGCTGACGGACGCGCATTGTTAAAGCAACGACGGGTGCAGCCGGAAGCGTCGGCGCGGCGCGGGCGCAGCGTACTATCGACGCGGGATCGATCACTCGGTGCCATTATGTGCCAAATAAATCATGAGGATCGATTGACTGATTGATTCCCAGCCGGTCTTGAGCAACGGCCGCGCCGCCCGCCCGCCCGCCGCTGCTGAGCGGGGACGATGCCTTGTTTTGACACCTCTCCGCTTCCTTGACATGCATCGGCCTTCTCGACGGCTAACCGAATCATCTGAAGCCAAGAGTTACATAAATTAAAGATTAACGAAGCCAAGGGAACACGTATAATTAATACTCGCCGACTTATCAAGCCGCCATCGCCATCCCCGTCACGAAAACGCAATCCGACATTTGAAAAGTTGCTCAATACATTATCAATTATTTCTACGAACGTTATTTTATCCTAGTAGGGTTATTAGTCTTAATTGCGAAAGGCATTTATCGGATATAAATTACGAACGCTTCATCGGAGCTTAGAAATGTAAACAGAATTTGTATCATATCAGCGCGAATGCAAGCGCATTCTTGGTCCGCGCAGTTTTTTCTGCGCGCGGCCGACGAGGCCCCGCGCCGTATTAGTGCCGGCAATGTTATACTCCGCGGCCGACAACTTAAGATTATTACGAGTTAATAAACTAAGTTGCTACTTGGGAAGTGCCGGGAAAATGCATCTGCACGTGCGTGGCTTTGTCAGGGCCGAGGATCGACACCCATTTGGTCAACAGACGCGGCGGGGGACTTAATTAACGAGTAGATACAATTATCCACTTGTTTCTTATAAATAATATAAATCATTACATCGTTTACAACATACAATATCAAATGCACGGACTTGTTATTAACCTACTAAACTATCAACTATGAGATCGGCAAGGCTGCATATATCGGAAGATTTCTGCCTGACTGAATATGTCGGCATATTCGTCGGTCGGTACCATATTTAATTGCTTATTAGTAGGTATTAAACTGACTCGGCCCGGCAGAGCGAGAGGTTTTCCCCGAATGGGAGCGGATGCATGCCCTAGACAGGTCCACTTTCCATTTCCCTCGCGGCTCTTGATGGGTTCGTTGATGCGATACGTTACTTTACTCAATGTAAACAATAAGTGGTTCTTAATAGTTGCCCGTCACACAAACGTTCATTAAATTTAATAACGACTTCACTCGCGCTCTGACATTTTCTATTTTGGTACGACGGATAAAATAAACCCCGCTACGGCTTGCTCTCGTGATATCGGGCCGTTTCCCGACAACAATACGCGAGTAAGCCGTTGCAGTGTTTACTTTAGTCGTATTGACTCACGCTAGTTTATTTTGTTCCAAGAGACCGTCGGTGTTTTCACTCGTAATGGGATATTATTGCTAATAGCCCTTTGGGAATCGGCAGTGTCGTGTGAGTGTTATATTTATTTATTTAGTAGGTTCGCCAACAGATATAACACCATTAACTTAATTTTAATATTATAATGTATAGGGAAGAGTGACAGGGTGTTTACCCAATTACAGGCAAACTCAGCTTGCGTAAAACAATCGCATTTGTGCCGATGCGGCTCAATAACACAGTAACACATTTAACAGGCTAAGTACTAGGATAAAAAAGGAACTATGAAGTCGCAAGTAACCATGCATAACATAACACAACACAATTAACAAAATATACTGTTATATCATACCTATGTTACGTTATAATGTACCCAAAACTTTGTAGAGCTGGACTGAACAGTTTTTTTGTTAGCTTATGCTTGTGTCCCACAGTCCCACTGCCGGGAAAACGCTTCCCATACTCTGTCCCATCGGTATCTCCACTCTTCATATAGAAAGCGTGCGTCTGCCAATACCTCACAAACGCATTGGTAGGTAGGTACGTCAGCTAAATATTTCTGTCAAATTATAACAGCAAATATCAAGCAATAAAAAAAACTACTGTTGTTTGTTGCTAACAATGCTAACCAACTTTAAATCGGTATAAATCCTAAATGATCGTTCAAAAAAAGAAATGATTAAATAAACATAGTCACAGTTCATTCACTTTAGTCGCCCTAAAATAATCTAAACAAAACTACCCATTTACGAATCAGATAAACAGAATATCTATGTGTTGTGATCTTTCGGTTCCTCTTCATTTCATCCGACTGTACGCACTTACCTACAGTAGTAACCTCGTGCAAAACTATTAGATCTAACTTATGTTACTGAGACTAGCTACGTGTGAAGGCTTGAGGTTGGGAATGTCCGTCAGCCGGAGGCCGCAGCCGCTGACCATCACATGGCATGTCCGTCAGCCCGGAGGCCGCAGCCGCTGACCATCACATGGCATGTCCGTCAGCCGGAGGCCGCAGCCGCTGACCATCACATGGCATGTCCGTCAGCCGGAGGCCGCAGCCGCTGACCATCACATGGCATGCGCGCCGGTTTGCCTTCACCGTGCCATAAAAATATGATATAAGTAATTGGACTCAGTTTTTCTAAAGTAATAAATCCACAACCTAAGGACGTTTGGCGTTAACGTCAGCTTAATTGAAAATTGCCAAAGATTACATCTTCAACAAAAGCAAATGAACCGCTTTACCATTATTAATCGATAAACCATACATCGTTTTAAAGATCAAGGTAGGTCTTTGCAATGATTGATTCACTTGATTACTTCCAGATTAAGTTTAATATTAAATAACTACTTATTCACTAGTTATTATAATTTTAATAAAGACACTCTTGACAAATTTTCGAGGTTATGTGTCAAACAGTATTCGTAGTTAGTACCTGTATTATACATGTAATTTTAATTGATACAGACTGTACGATTTTGGTTTTGAGGGTAACTTCATCCAATAGATTGTGAGTCTTGATTATGGTTATGACGACTCCTCGGCGTCCAGTAACGCATCTATATAACGAGGGCGTCATGGCCGCGCCGCGCCGGCGTGTAATGATGACAGATGCGCGCCCGGGAAGGCAATATCGACTCGCGCGCATGCAAGTCAATCAGGCAAAAACCCGCGCCGTGTCACTCCGGCTCTAATACCTGCGCGAGCGATCAATGTTACATTATGGATTCACTGTCAGCGGAGTTATTCTCTGACGCAACCTCAGAGTGCGTTTAACTAAGTTTACCTGAGACAGTCTGCCAATCTGGGCATTTATTCCGCTTGCTTTAGCTCATCTTGCGTTGATATCGTAGTCAGTAATCACACTGTAGACGTTGTGAGTTGTGACGGCTTTTACTGTCGAGCGAATGAAGTCATAATATCAACAATATCATTACAATATCCTAGCAAGATTGGCAATCAATATGGTAGAGGCTCTGATTCTTAAGCGCGATATGGCAACAATGCTGTTAAAGTGTCGTTGAAATCTTATAGGCTTGGCTTGTCCTGCTTGTCCGGAAGCAATGCGGACCAGCACGTTTGACCCTTCAATCCAGATTCTCTGTTAGATTTCTCGATTACCTGTTACATAATAACACCATAGCGTTTTAAAGAAGGATCCTACCTATGAATCAAGTAATAAAAACCTATTAGTTACTTTGTAGCAAGTATTTCAAGTCCGACTCGAGTCGGAATCGGAACATAAATACGGGCTCTGGCTTGACGGGAATTAATAAGGGAGTTCTCATAGGACCCGCATCCTAGACTCAGTTACATTGACGAGTTGGTATCCCATAAATTGAATCAGAGCTACTGCCGCGACGCAATGTACCTACTAACCGAATCAGGGCGAGGCTTATCCGATAACTTGACATGTTAAAAGGGAGTTGGTCCAGATGGAATACCACCAGTTGTCCTCACGTCTTGCGAAATCATTACTAGTTTTATGTAATAATTCTCTAGCCAAGTGGAAATTTGTACGCATTACACCAATCCACAAATCTGTAATTGTAGACCAATATCAATCTTAAAATGAAAATATATTGCCATGTTAAAGGACAACTTCACCCTCTAGAGATTTTGTTTCTCTTTCGAAAAGGTCAACCACTAGAAACTTGGTTGGACATGTGAATGACATCTCGGAGGCTCATGATTAATCTGAAGAGGTCCACGCAATCTGCGAAGACTTGAGCAAGGCCTTTGATCTGATTGACCATGATATTCTGATGAGGAAGATTGAGATTATGGCTGAAGGCTCTCTGCTGCGATAGTGCGAGTCTTACATTAAGCGCGAAAGTTTGGATCTTTATTATTCAATCACGCCAGAACGGCTGAACGGATTTTGACGAAATTTGGTACAGATACCTATAGATAATTATCTGGAATAGCACATACTTAGTGCTACCTTTTATCTCGAAAAAATTAACGGTTTTCGAGAGATGACAAAATTACTAATTCTACGCGGAATAGTCGTTGGCATCATATCATGCGTAGTTGAACAGGAAACCGTGTATTTTTGTATGAGCCATTATAGACAAAACCAAGCGTCGTTTATTTAATTAGGTACATTCGTTAACCCGTAAGTCTGTCCCCGACCCGTTAGTGAGACACGATCCCTGAGACTGCGAGACGGATCGCGCCCATTACGTGCGACATAGATGCTTGACTTAACCTGTTATGAACTTATGAAATGGTATTAATAACGATAGGTACTTAATCCTACCAGATGTATCACATCTAAAAGTTATTACTTTGACTTTAAGCGGCAACATCGTCAATTGTTTAACTTAAAGCTGGTTCACGCTAATTAGTACAAAACGACAAAGTGATCCAGTAATATTTTATATTGAGTGGGTAAAATTAGTCTTAAATAAAATTTGTGTAGGTACTGAATTGTAATAAATAGTAAAGTAAACCAAAAACGTATTTATTTATCATATTGCAAAGGAAACAGCAAGAGCAAAAACGCAGAACAACTTAATATTCATAAAGGTCCGCAGTGAGCTCTTATTTAGCGTCGTTCGGGAATTGTTCGATAACTGTGAAAAATTGAGGCTGCGCCGCTAACGGCGCAAATTGAGTGCCTCCCCGCCCCACCTGGCAATCACGCCACAGGGTAGAACCACCCCAAGCCACTACCTTTGAACTGCTTGTGCAGGTCGATCGGTTTCAGGCGCGCCCGTAGGCTGTGGCGCGTCCCGCGGCGGGTGTACAGCGCGGGCCGCGTGGGGCGGGGCGAGTAATTGATCGCGCTACTTCATAACGCGGGGATCACCGCACCGCCTGCCGGGTGCTGGGCGCCTGGTAGCCCACAATGTTATTCATTGAACGCCATTGAACGGTTATTGTAAAATTCACTTTGAGAGATGGTTTTCTTGTTCATTATTCTGTTGGTGCAGCAATTGGGATTGTTCATATTTTTACAATTACTCTGATTCGAAAACCATTTCGAGGTAAGTAGGTATAGGGTTTCAAAACCGTTCTGCATCTAAGTTTTTGAAATATTCATCTAAGTATTTCAGATAATTCGACAAAAGTATTTAACCTTTGTTTGACTTTTCATTTTCAGCTTGAAGCCCTCCTGGGTGCATCTTACGGGTTAGGCGAAAACCGTTTGAAGTACGTAATAAGTAATACACTATTACAATCACTTTTTATCATTAGATATCATTTAATTGTTGTAATTTATTACAAAATGCCAACCCAAATTTAAAATAATCATGTCATCCATACAATGTCTGCTAAATAAGGATATAAAAACAAAACTATTGGGTCAAATAAAAAATTAATGAAATGAGTCTCTTAAAATTACCTATTCTTTTGAATTAGAATGTAAAAACCGAGAGTAAGTTTGTTTGTCTATCCCATTTACCTATAGATGATTTAATTCGGCAACAAGTCATAAATAGGCTATGTTGAATTGGCTTCGTTAGATTCTAAAGGGGGTATAATTTTCATTTTACCCGATGCACCCCTATCCTCTTAGTCAGTAGGTTTAAAATGTCAAGTGTCAGGATACAGATATAAGTCTTTATTATTTGAACTGAGCTTATTCTCTACACAATACTATCACCTACACAAGACTTATATGTGTATCCTCCCTCTTTACATTTTAAACCTACTGACTAAGAGGGTAGGGTTGATAATCCAATGTACATTCAATGTAGTTCTAACTTTTTTGTATGTAGTCGGCTTGCGGTTACGGGCACAAAGAAAGATAATAGTATTGTACACAAACAATGGCCTTTGTGTAGAAGATCAGCTCAGTTCAAATAATAAAGACTATAATTATGAATTGCAACATATAACACGCGCTTCTAATCTGCGCTGTAAATACATAATAAAATTATGAATCAAGTTAATTTAGACGAGGATATACCAACTCAAGTTAATATGCGGCCGGGGCCCGATGGCTCGATAGCCGCCATCTGCCGCGCATTGTATGGAAATGCGCGCGCGCCGGACAGTTGTTCGGGTGCTTTCTTAAACAACTCTCTATCCAATTTCATCGATGAATTATTCACTGAAAAGAACCTGTGACTAGATTAAAAATAAACGCACTAAAGTATTAGATGGTTATGCTTTAAGACAACTTAACTTAGCCTTGCCAGTTATAATAATTCGTCAACAAATTGAAACTTAAGAGAATATACGAATATAATTAGTTATTCGGCTATTGAATAAAAACAAACAACACATACACCCTAGAAAAATAACAAAAGTAACCTATTTATAATATTGACGGACATCCTTTGTCACGTGTTGATTCTACTTGTGATCTATTTAGGTATAACCCTGGACTCTAAATTGACATTCGAAAAACACGTTGATACTGTGGCTGATCGGGCATATAAGAATTTGGGTTTTGTTATGCGTATTTGCTCGCCTTTTAAAGACCTCGATTGTTTTAAGGGTGGATCAACTTTTTGTTGTTGTTATTCTGTCCCGTAAGCCAGGAGACAACAGTGATAGAGTTTCTTAGAAAAAATGTTATAATATATACTTCCAGCACCCTCAGGAGAAATGCCATAAAAGAATGGGTGTGTAAATGCCAATAAAACGGTTTTTTAGTGGACTTATATCCTTTGAAATCACAGTTTTAAAGAGTGACCCAGGAGACGTCACCATGGCAACGAGCTACAAAGAAAAGTTGATTGACCCTTAAGGCAGTTTATGCTGCTTATGTCCGTAGCGTCCTAGAATATGCGAGCACCGTCTGGTCACCTCAATATATTGTTCACATTGAATGAATTGAACGTATTCAACGATTTTTTATCCGCCATCAAAATTTTAGGCTTGGGCTAGGACATTTAAGTCTTGCATATGAAACTGCTTGCAAGCGGCATGGTTTCCTTGGCTTGCAAAAGTGTCGTCAATTAATGGACATGTGCCTGCTGCATGATATCGTAAACGGCCGACTGGATAGCCCTGAGCTCACGGCGGAGCTGTCTTATAGCACACCAACCTTCCGCTCGCGTCACGCAAACCAAATACTGTTCCATGTCCCCTTTGCTCACACTAAATACGCCCTGAACTCACCATTGCTAAGATTGGCTAACACATATAATAATCAAAACATTTAGTAATTTAGACACATTTTCGTTGTCTAAATCCTCCTTTAAAACAGCAGCAATTAAATGTTGCACTTTATAAATTATTTTAAGTGACTACGCACACACACACGCATACATAAAAACACGCGCACACACACACACACATATAGACATACAAGCGCGGCTTTTTGCCTTTTTTCCTTTTCTGTTTACCTACTGTTAGTTTACTAAAAAAATTGTATTGCCTGACTTGTGATTTGCAGTCAACTCTTTTTATTATTTAATCGCACCAGTGTTGTTAAATATGGTATCTGGATAATCTAATTTGGCTTTGTTTGCTATTTGGTGTTATCGGTTTTATACTTTTTGTATTGTGCTGTTGATGTACATAGTAAATAAATAAATAAATAACTAATAGGCTAAACTGTACGCCAGCTCAGCGTGATGCTGTGGCACGGAGACACGGTGCCGCAGCGCTGATTTCCAGCTGGACCCGTATCCGATAGTCAGATGGAATAACAATCAAGCAAGCTTTACAAACACGACTGCATATTTTGATACTGTCGTCGATATATGTTAAAAACATTAAAATAAGAAATCCGATATAAAAATGCCATTATATTATAAGTTTTATTAAAATGTATACTAAACAACTATTGACTAAAATAAACGTGGTAGGGTTAAGTCACCAGTGGTCAGCAAGAGACCTGTAGTTGGCCTCTGCCTGTAGGTACTTTGTATGAGTGGAAAGAGTACGAAACATATATTTCCCACTCGTTGCACTCATATTATAAGGTCGACTACTGGTCTCTGGCTGACCACTGGTGACTTTACCCATTTTATATTTCTCCAAGTGATTATTTGACGAATTGCAAAATTTCAAAACAAAAATATGCAAAAGATTGGTTTGCCAAAAAAAATAGCGCGGTAAGTTAGTTGGGAAACACCTACGAGGGGAGGTCCAAAAGTTCGCGGAATGGAGGGCTAAATAATTAAATAAAAAGACGTTACTATTTTTCCTTTTCAATATAATCTCCCTTAAGGTTAATACATTTGTTAGATCGTGATATTAATTTTTCTAAACCCACATAAAAATAATTTTCTTCTTTGCTGTCAAAATGAGCCAAAATTGCGTCCTTTACTTCATCATCGGTGTGAAATTTTCTTCCCCGCAACTCTTTCTTCAAATTTGGGAATAAATAATAATCACTGGGGGCCAGGTTCGGGCTGTAGGGGGGATGAACCAATTCTTCGAAGCCACATTTGTTCAGGGCAGCCATCGCAATACGACTCTTGTGAACTGGAGCATTATCCTGAAGTAACAGCACACCCTTAGCCAGCTTTCCTCGCCTTTTTTCTTTGATAGCTTCCCGCAACTGCTCCAGTAGCCTAGAGTAGTACTCTCCAGTAATTGTGACATCTTTGCTTTTGTAATCGATCATCAAAATTCCTTGGCAGTCCCAGAAAATCGTAGCCATCAACTTTCCGGCCGATTCTGACACCTTAAATTTCTTAGGTGGGGGGGTACCCTTCTTGTGCCATTGCATCGACTCCTGTTTAGAGTCAGGTTCAAAATGATGAACCCAAGTTTCATCTCCAGTAACAATCCTCTTCAAAAAAAAATGACGTTATTTTCCTCTCAGAAATATATTCAATGCAAGTGTGTTTTTGTATTATTTTCACAAAATTACGAATATACCTACTTTTCAACACGGCATGATAGCGGTTTAAACCGAAAGTGCCCTGTAGTTTTGCTTCCATAGGCTGTATTTTAACCATGACAGTGGAGCCGCGTGCTAAAGCTCAGGAATGCAGGATCATACAGGACTTAGGACTGTTACTGATCTTTTTTTAAATAAAAACAATAGCTAGGAATTTAAAACATACATGTAAAAAAAAAATAAGGACAAAAAAATAAATTTGGCAGTTTGGCCTGTGACAAAAGCTTTAAAAAAGATAAAAAGATAAAAGATAAAAGATGTTTCTTCAGTAAGTAGGCCGCACGGGCACTTTTACACGTCAAAAATCTACCAGCGCTTCGCAAGAGACCATTGCTGAGAAGAAACGCCGCAAGAAACTCAACAGTAAGTCGTTTTTTAAATATTGCTAATGATATTAAACAATAATAAACTTAACCTAGCAATGAATCTCATATAAAACCAAAAATTAATATATTCATGCGTAGTTGAGCAGGAAAATGTGTCAAAACTCAGAATTGTCACGAAAGTAATAAGCAACAGTAATAAAAAAATTGAATTATAATTACGGTTGAAAAAAATTCAATTAATAAAAATTGAATTAATTTGTGACGGTGCAAAACAACCTGCATAAAAGTTTCGATACATTCTCCTACAGAAACCGTGTCCCCTAGACAATATACAATGATTACATATTTTTATGACTTACCCAACCAGCAAAACAGTCGAATAAGAATTTCTTTAATCAGCTTGTAATCGAATATCAGCTGAGTTAACGTTGTCAGAACACCAATATGTCGTATTATCGTGGTCATTTCGACCATTTGGCAATTTTTGCTAAATTGTGCAATAATTATATCGAATAAACGTTTACAGCACTTTGTTATAGCACTTTTACTCTACCTTTAGAAAAATGCTGAGTTAAAATGGTCACATTACTTTTACTCAGCAGTTTTGTTCTATAACAGTTATGTAAGAGCTATTCAATTGCTAATTCGCTGCGCTTGCTCGCTTTTATACGGCTATTACTCGACACATTGGTCCGTTTCTATAAAAGCTGAGTATAATACTTTTACTCAGCAGTTTTGTTCTATAACAGTTATGTAAGAGCTATTCAATTGCTAATTCGCTGCGCTTGGTCACTTTCATGCGGCTATTACTCGAAACATTGTTCCGATTCTATAAAAGCTGAGTAAAAGCAATCTATTTACTTTTTAGCAACATTATCGCTTTTACAGGCTGCTTATATGATAAGGCAAGTCAAATTCTTTAATAGCACCTGAATTGTATAGAATGCTTTTAGTCGACTTTTACTCAGCTTAAAGCACTATAAGAAGCATCGAAAAATATTTACAGCACAAATTCGTCCATATTGGGTTGAAGTTTATTAACAAAGAAGTTCTTGGTGTATTAATTGTGATTGTGACAAAATGGATACAAAAAAATGGAAAAAAGTAAAAAGAAGTGGTGCTTTTCGTAAAAGAGTTAATGAAACGTTAAAACTGCAAATTTAATCAAGCCTAATTTAATATCAATGTGTCAATCGTCAAGTGAAAACCGTACTGTTGTTAGTGGTTCCGTAGACTCAACAGAAATGAGCCAAGCACAAAAAATTGATAGTGGTTCCGCATATGTATATAATAATATGAAGGAATTTAATTCGATATATTCAGATAACGACAGTACTAATCAAAACAGTTCAGATACTGAAAACGGTGATAATACGTCTGATACTGATAACAACGATGACGATGAAAATATTTTTCTGTTGGATATTAAAGAGTGGGCTCTTCAATTTAATATATCTCATGATGCATTGAGACAATTCGTTGCTTAAATACAAAAGCGACACAAAACAAAATGTGTTTGTGTTGCATTTAAATTCGGAATGCTTTATACTTAAAGTTTTAAATCAAACTATATTTGTTTTTGATTTGTGGCGCTTTTGTATTTAAGCAGCGAATTGTTGACAATTTTAAATAGAAAAATACCATGTGTTCTATTGTCCCTAAAGACCCACGAACGATGCATGTTATATGTTTAACATGCATCATTGTTAGTAATTCTGTAGCTCTGCCTACACCACTCTGGGAATGAAGGCAAGAATTTATACAACAGAATACCAGGCTACCGTGCATTAAGTTTCTCACTAGATGGCGCCTCTGGGAAGTGAGGTCTGATTCTAATTCTTATTTTAATAAATGGCTTTCACTCCAGTTAAGTTTATTTCACCAATATTGAGTTATTTATAGACACTCCCATGGACTTTTTGAGAAATAAGTAGAGTAGAGAGATTATTTTCTCTAATAATGGACTAAACTAGCTTCACGCGCTTCTGTCTAGTCCAAGTGAGAGAAGTTGCTCTTTGACATTAAAAATTATAAATTCAAAAATATCCAAATAGTAAGTAATCAATGTTATGTATTATGTTATGTGTAAAAAGTAAATTGTCACCCGTTTGGTCTTCTAGGAATAGATTTTAACGTCAACTGTCAAAAAAAACTCGCTTTCCAGCGGCGCCATCTAGTGTAAAAGTGATGCGCGGTAGCCCACATCTTGCCGGCATGTTTACTTACCCACAGCTGTACTGCCGTGCAGATCTTAAAACGCAGTAAGTGCAAAAATGCTGTTTCGAGAAAAACGCAAAAAACTACTTCAAAGTTCATTTTCTTTTGTTATTTTGATGACTCTTGCAAAATTTTGACTATAACTTTAAGGTATAAGTAACAAGTATTGATTACAAGGAAAAAGTACATCCTCATACTTATATTAGGCATGTGATGAGGATTTAAAAGAAACCTAAGCTGTTACTGCTATAATATTTTCACTAAAAATCTTTCAGAATACCGAATAATATGCAGTATACAAGCTTGATACTGCTACGATATATTCGAGTTTGCAGAGTTAAATACAGTATGTTATCATATTTGCTGCATCTTAGTTAGACTGTGGCATTTAATTAAAATGCTACGGGTTTTTTTACTGCTTATTGCAAAAAAAATTGAACGTAAAAATGTGTAAAATTTGACCCGACGGACGTCTAGTGAAGGCCGTAACAAGCTATCGACATTCGAAATTATTGAGTCACTTTGATTTATTTCAACCGGAGTAGATTGTGCGAAAGTCGGAGTTACTGTTGTTAGTTCTGTGAAAACGATTGCTGAAGCTGTCATTTCCGGAGCTGGTTCTGTTACAGTAGGGTCAACTGGAGTGTGGTCGGCAATTTGTGATGTGAGACCGTGAGGCCGGTTGCGTAAAGGTTGTGGCCGTGCGTTTTTGTATTATATACTATACTTGTTCAGGTAAAGATTTCTGTGGAGGGTGTATTGAACTATACTGTAACTGAGTACCAGATAAATCCTGAGCAAGTTGTGTTACATCGAAATCCGTATAAAGTCATGGGAATTGTCGTATTCAAAATTCCCGCTTTCAATTTCCTTCATTTAGGTGATGGGCTTGCCACCTGTCACTTGGAAACATCTTAGCCTACTTGTGCAAAATGTGGTTACAGAATTATCAAGAAGTTTTAAGACTTGTTGGTAATTCTTTAGCTCTGCCTACCCCACTCTGGGAATGAAGGCGTGAGTTTATGTATGTATGTAATTTCCTTCATTTTATGTAATGTAATAGGAAGTGACCAAATTGTTGAATCATTTTACCGATTTCCTGACGTAGTTTGTTTGGGGTTTTTCTTTTTTTCACGACTATCATTTTTCTTTAATGTCTTCTGAGCTATTTGGCCGAGTTCTCCTTCGTAGTCATGTAAAAAAAAATCTTTATAACAGCTAGAATTTTTCTTGATGTAGAATTCATTTTGACGACGCGCTGGCCTAGTTGGTAGTGACCCTGCCTACAAAGCTAGCGGTCCTGGGTTCAAATCCCGGTAGGGGCGGATAATTGTGTGAATATTTGTTTCCGAGTCATGGATGTTTTCTATGTATTAAAGTATCTATTTCTCTATATAAGTATTTATAGCGTTGTCTAGTACCCATAGTAGGTACAAGCCTAGAGCTTAGTTTGGGACTAGGTCAATTGGTGTTATTGTCCCCTGATATTTCTTTATTTATTTATATTTATTTTCTTATTTCTGTAAACAAAATGAAATCTGATGTCAAAGAGTTACCGCAGGAAGAATGAGATGGAAAGATAAAATACAGAAAGTATCTAATGTACCTGCAGAACCAAACAAACAAACAAATAAAGTACCTAACGAGAACTATACCTCTTATTGATGTAACAAATTAGTGAGTAAATTAGTTGAACAGGTTTTATTTATACGTATTTAGTCAATGTATTGGTACTAGATAAAACAAAAAAGTTATTTAAACGATAATAAACCTTGGTTATCTATTAATCTTGATTATCTACTACATTTTTACAAGTAAATACCCTATTCTTTGTTTATTTACAGTAAATTAAACAAATTACACATTCCTGTCACAAGTGCAATTCAACGCGTTAATAATTATATAAGTAACCGAATTTCAAATAGAACAACATACCTCGAACGCAGTCTTAGCCACAACCACACCAACCACAAAACACTACGGACCTTTACTTCTCTTACGACGTCCGAGACCCCACTGGCCAATCAATTACTAAATAATACACAGCAAATAACGCGAAAAACGCAGTACAAATATTAAAAAATATTAATCTACTAACTAAAACGCAGCAACTCAACGTAAGCTGCGATTTAGGTGGTAAACTTATATTCGTACGATACGGCGATTACCGACTAATCAGCTGTAAAACTACTATCCACTGTGAAAATTGTAGTACAAAGTTAAAAAAAATGTTAATGTACAAACTAAAACGCAGTTAACTAGACGTATACTGCAATTTAAATAGAATATAATCATTTGCATCTTTCAATGATTACCAACTTATTAGGAGTAAGTTATCTAAACGCTGCATTTTAAATGGCCATTACAGATGAGATTAAATTGTACCTTTACAGTTAAAATAAAGTAACTGATTTCTTACGGTGTTTTATTTAGTTTTCCAGTGTTAATAAACCGTGAAATACTTAATAAAACACTTCAACTTCAATAATTACTGCACTTTATTTAGGCATAATCTACATTATTTTCGGTGTTTTACAAAGCCATGCTATGATTTTTAGGATTTTAATTACATTCTGCGTTTTAGTTAGTCCTACAGTGTACTATTGTCTGAGCACTTTAACATACTGCTCGTAGAGGCTTCGAAGGAGGCTCCGGAGGAAAAAACCGTCTAGATAATTATTTGCGTTTCGACGCCCTGATTCCAAATCACTAATAAACAGAAAACACTCGAAATGCCACTTACTGCGTTTTAAGATCTGCACGGCAGTGTAGACAATATAACAGATGTTGCTGATTCAATTTAAAAAATTCCGAAAAAAAACAAGTAGGTACCTAGACGGTAATAAATAACACAATATGGCGCACAAAAGCCATAAAAAATTAATTACAAAAAATACATTCATAATAAATAATATGATCATATACAGCAAAGTGAGTACAATTCTGACACCAAAAACTCTCTGTGTGTAGTAATCGCTTTATTTTTCTGTCAGAGAGAGTAAAGTGAGGTATTTGCTCTGCATTATCATACGTGCTAGCGGCACATCCGTAACATCTTTCTAATAGAATGAAATGTGTTTCCTTCCAGGGCCATCTCAATTGAGTAAGTTGCTTTAACTCATCTTTAGTTATAAATTTATCCACATCCACGTACTCGTAGACCACCATTTTGTCAAAGGAAGTAAAATGCTCTATAAAAAATTAAAATAACAACAACATTAATGCCAAGTAGAAATCAATCATGAGAGTTTTTGTTACCATTTATGGAACCCTAAAATCTTTCTAACATGGCTGCACCATGTGCTGTAATTGTAAAACAAACACCTTTATTCGAGTTATAGTCGTATAAATGAGATGTAATAGAAATTGAATAGCAACCATTTTGTAAAAGTATATTTACTTTAAAAATATTCTAAATAAAATATTTATAGTTTATTTAAATTTAAGGAAATGGGAAGGCGCATGAATATATATGAACGACGACCTCTGGTTCAATCAATAAAATTATTTTAGCAAGTTGTTCTATATAATTAACACTACGTAAACAATATTTAAATATTAAGAACATTATGGTAAGGTTTTTATTATAAAAAAAGAACATTACTTACTTTTTCTTCCGTCATGAACTTCTCTCAGATTCGATTCAGCCCCGCATTAAATGATTGATGACAGATGGTATCGAATCATAGAAATTCGGCTGCCTATTATAGAACAAATTTGCTGAGTAAAAGCAATTCAGTTGCTATTATAGATTAAATTTGTTCAGTTAAAGCAATTCCGTTGCTATTATAGAACAAATTTGATGAAAAAAGCAATTCTGTTGCTATTATAGAACAAATTTGCTGAGTAAAAGCAATACAGTTGCTATTATAGATTAAATTTGTTCAGTTAAAGCAATTCCGTTGCTATTATAGAACAAATTTGATGAAAAAAGCAATTCTGTTGCTATTATAGAACCAATTTGCTGAGTAAAAGCAATTCGGTTGCTATTATAGATCAAATTTGCTGAGTAAAGGCAAACTGCTCCCTTTAATGGAACAAATCGTATTTTATTTTGCTTTTACTCAACGTTTATAGCACTTTTTTGCTTATTATACGGCACTTACTCCACTCTTACAGCACTTAAGTCTGAATAAACTGCGCCTAATCCTGGCCGAGTAAACGTTTACAGCGCTTTTACTCGAGTATTTTAGCATTTTTATAGCATTGAAAGCAAAAATAGGAACGTGGTCTCGACTTTTATAGCACATAATTTTGCTGGTTGGGTAGTTATTATTAAATTATTTAGGTGTTGGCCAAGCATTTTTATCTGTTAGATAGTCTTCGACCCTATAGTAAGCTTTAGACATCAACGACTTTTTCAAGTAAGTTTTAAGTACTGGAAATGGTAACTTTAAAACAACGTCAGGTAATTTATTATAGAAAAGGATGCATTGACCAACAAATGATTTATAAACCTTACGGACACGATTTTTTTTTAGTAGCAATTTTATTTTTATTTCTTGTATTCAAATTATGTATATCACAATTCTTAACAAAAGAGCCTTGATTTTTAATGACATAAATAATATTTTCATAAATAAATTGTGATGCAAGTGTCAAAATATTAATTTCTTTAAATAGTAATCTTAAGGAATCACGGGAGTTTAGATTATAGGTATATAGAACGAATGGCTCTTTTTTGCAACACGAATATAGTCTGTAGGTATGTCAGCAGCTTTTCCCCAAACCAGAATACCGTACGACATAACACTATGAAAATAACTACAATAAAGGCAAAGCTATATGCACATTGCACAACTAGCACACATTTCAGCTCTCAAACCTCAAAACCGGTCAAAAAAATAGATGGTTAGACCGTTGTGTGGAACTGCCGATCTGTCAATGGAACACTGACTGTGACAAACAACTTGGACAAAAACTCGCAAAAACTCCTTGCACTTGACAAAAGGACTTGGAGCAAGTGAGCGGCCGGCGACAGTTTTTGTGGTCGGTGCGAATGTAAATGCGCGGACGCAGCTGCGGCGCCGCGTGGTCTGCGCGCGCGGCGCTTCCGGGACGAACCGCCTACTCTCAACTCCGCTTTCTTAGCAGGTTCAAAATATTGTACACAAAAGGAGGAATGTTTAAAGTTGATTGGAGTAAATGTTGGTTAGTGATATGATATGGCATTAGTTGCCTTCTGTTCGTCTACTGGGTTTTTAGTTTTTAACTAACATCATGTTTAAGACACATAGGTATACCTAATCTGCAATAATTTCATTGACATGAGTATAAAAGTCACGGGGACAGAGGGGCTATTGTCTAACGCACTCGCACAAGCCCTCTATTGTGTACCTACCTACATCTGACAGCGTTATTGCAATAAATGCTACGATTTGATTTGATTTGAAAGATGAACAGTTAATCGACAACACTGTTTTGTTTTTATAAATTAATCTTAAATGATAAAATAGTGTTAAAGTTAAATGTTAATTTATTTGAAGTTAAACGAGACTTCGAAACGTTGAAATAATTATTCATTAACGCGATTTAGCTCCCGTTTAACATCAAATAAGGTTGAAGACATTAATTATTTCACGACTAATTACTTTCCTTCATGTAGCAAGCTCCTAATTCAGAAAGAATGGTCAGGGGATTCGCGAGTCGCCACCAGAACCGACCAGCCGGAACCGGAACTGTATTGTCCAGTCGCCATTGTCTCCGACCGGACAGCAGCGCGCGCGCCGATATTTATGCCGCGCTGTCACCTGCCCAGCGGTCAGCTGCACTTGCTGTGACGGATTGGGGACGCGGCGGGCGTCGCCACCGCGGCCGACGTTGCTTGAGTTACGGACACCTAAAAAACCGTTTCAAAATGTTCTTGTTCTTTAGTTTGTGACATAATAGCTAACGTACTTTTTCAATTTGACGGCGCCACAGTGTCAGCATTCATCTGTTTGCCTAAAAAGGTTGTGCTCACACCGCACATCGTGAAGTTAAGGCCATCAAAATAATATGTACTTAGTTCAGAACAAAATGTAGATGTAAGAAACTTGTTTACTATTTTAGTCAAGTAAGAATAAACACGGTATATCTACTTATGCACCCCTCGGAGATTGCATTTCATATAGATTTATATTTTCAATTATGTAATTGTAAGTAGGTACACAACGTAATACCTACAATCACACGTAAATCAAACGCATGACAATATTGATTTAGCTACGAGGCATTTTTCTTGTAAAAGTGTAATTAAATCTGATCAAACCCAAATTAAAATTTTCACATCATTTATCAAAAGCGTAATTACATTAGACATCTCAGTTCTTACCTGCGAAACTTTTAGCCGTATATTAGGAGGGCAGGATTTTAATTAAAGTGTCAAGCCACGTGTGTACCAGGCGCCCAGGGCGGGAGGAGTAACTCGGCTAATGGAGCGGAGCGGCGCACGGCTCGGGCAGAGCTCGAGTTCATTACGCCAGATTACTCCTAACTTGTTCCGACAAATTGAATTTGTTTGTTTACAAAGTGAATGCAAGTTAGGGAACCAACCGTGTAGATACGTTACATAATGGTGTCTTCGTTTTTGGGTTCTATAACTAAACGGTGCTAATCGGGACCGTTATTTCTCCGTTCTCTGTATCTTTTGAACCGTAGGTAGTGCAAACCTTAAAGAAATTTATAAAAACTGGCCAAATGTGAGTCCGTTGGTAAACTTGGTAAGGAACCCTACTTGCGCGAATTCAACTCGCACTTGGCCGGTTTCTACTATACAGGTTGTAAGTGGAGACATTTCATATGTTATAATTTATAATTATATCAACAGAGACGGAACACGCATAAAATAAAGATTTAGGCGGCGCTAGCTAATTCAGCGTCCGTACCGCAAATTTATTTGGACTTAGCATGACGCCACGCATTTGTAGATGCCTTCAACGGTTCTCGTCCCCTGGTGGGTCTACATTTTTTAAGGTAAAACCAATAAAAGCCGGCTATAAATCGCCGCCGGCCGACTAAACCGCATGCAGATCGCGCCAATTTCAATAATTTAGCATGCACAAGAGTTAATTGCTCCCGCTGCCGCTTTAACGACTAATTAGTCATGTAAATGTGATTCTAATGCAACAGCGGGTAATTTATCCGCGGACTCTTACATGGATATGTCGCGGGGCATTAAGATGCCATACTTGACGTTGGCGCGGACGTCTGTATGTGGCGCTGCTGCTGGCGGGGTGACTGCTCAATAACTCAACGTTATCGACACGTAACTGTTTTATGAGTGACAAGTCACAGGAGCCCCAGATATTTATGTAACATTCTGCGCGACAGCGATGTTATAAACAATAAAATGATAATGGTAACGAGAGCACGCAAGGTGACAGGTGACATGAGGCAGGTGGTCTAAAATTACCATAAATAGTAAGCCTTTGTAAAACTACTAGTAGAAGTTGTACTAAGTATAAATATATTTATGGCAACGCAGAAAGCGCCTATTTCGGCCTAGGATTGTTAACTTTAACGTCGGCTTTAACATGTCATAAGTACATTAACAATTATTCACTGTAAACATACAAGGTAAGGCGAAAAAGAATTCGCCACCCAGTTGCTGTTGTTTTTTTCTCAGCAATAAAACTTGTATGTTTCTCCGTTATACCAATTGTACGACATTCTGGCATAATTTACAATTAGCGTTCGTAAAATGAAAGAATGCCAGACGTAAATCATCTCCAAGTGTGTTGCAGGGGCGACATCTCTCGGGCTCGCACGGCCGCGGCTCAAATGAAACTGATAATGATCCACACGCTGACCGTGACACCTACTTAGCTTTGTAAGTTGTGTAGTCACGTCACACTGAGTAAATTATTTTGTTTGACCATTTATTTTGTTTAGTGCCTACTAAATCTAAGTTATCGGGTCTGAATACTATTTTCATCGTACCATTTTTAGTGCGATAATATTATTGTGAAAGTTATGTACCTACCTACTTACTACGTTATTGTTGTTTATACCAGACAAAAACGTTTCAAACATTTATTTTAAGTGTTTCGTATGTATGATCTGGTACGTACTTTTAATAAATAATTAAAAAAAGTAAATACTGAACCACCAGCTACCAGCCTGTGTTGTCTTCATTCGGCCGGGACACGTCATGCTTACGAGTTCCTACCTACCCTAGGATAACTGGACCGGCGCTCTGCCTGTCAACTGACTGAGCCATAAACAGGTCCGCACCAAGTACATAATGTACCTAGTGAATATCTGATTGTAGATAAGCAAACTGGCGTTTCACAGCAAGTCAGCTGATTAACCGCAAACTGGGTATTAATAACCACTCAATTAAAAAATAAATCTTATTTAAAGTCGGTTAAGTAGTTAGTATTGACTAAACGAAGACTGCGGGTTCTGGGGTTTCTCTGCGTGATATAATCATAAATGATGATATCCGCAGTAGAACTAAGGTTACCGGCATAGCCCGAAGAATAACTATACTGAAGGGGCAGTGGGCGGGGCACATCGCTCGCAGGACTGATGGCCGATGGGGTCAGAAGGTTCTTGAGTGGCGTCCGCGGACCGGGAGACGGGCTGTAGGTAGGCTTCCAACAAGATGGTGACGACCTTGTGAAGATCGCGGGAACGCGGTGGATGCGAAAAGCACAATACCGGTCTGAGTGGAGAACCTTGGGGGAGGCCTATGTCCAGCAGTTGACGTCTTTCGGCTAACATGATGATGATGATGAATATGATGATGATGATGATGATGATGATGATGATGATGATGATGATGATGATGAACTGAAGACTACCGCTGCCGTACCTACTCAATCAAATTTAAGAAACAGTTAACTTATTCCTTTTTTAGACTTGTGTATGAAAAGTCGACTTACGGCCGAACCCTATATTCAATCCGCGGACAGATAGGCTTACTTCCGATTAAAATTTGATACATTTTGTATGGGCAAATGTCAAATTTTAACCAGAGGTAAGCCTTATCTATCCTCGGTTTGAATATAGGGTTCGGCCGTTAATCGTTAGTATATTCGCTCCGCGTGCGGTGTGGCCGCAAATTATGATTTTGTGAACGCGAGCTTAGACTTAATTACTTATGACGTTGCCAATTGAGTGGCTTGGCTTTATCTGACTGTACAACTTTATGACAAAGAGTTTCCCGCGATTTCTCTCGTTAAGTTATGAAGTACGCTAATTTAGCGACTAAATTATACGTTTCTCTCATTGTCTGTTCGCATTGTTCTCAATTAAACGAGTAAACTTGGTGAACCGAGCCGCGACAGACGCCCGTTCTTACAAACACTTCTGAGGATTCAATTGTCTTCGTCAATTTGCATTCTATTATACTATCTCTTTAATAGGTTCAGTGCTAAGAACTCCAATATGAGTATATTATTAACTACGAGGAGTTAAATACGTTTCATTCATTACATTTGTTTTCCTTTAATTTTTGTAAATGTCTAGATTTTTATTTGCATACCGGACTTAAAAAACGTCTGCCAGGTACCTATTGTTTATTACATTGACACAACCATGCAAATGCAACGTCCGACTGATGTGGCTGTTCGTATGGATTCAACACAAGCATCTTTACAAACTGTAAAACATGATGAACTGAATTTCGGTAGTTCTGAGCCATAGAGCACCTTGAAACAAGGCCAAGGCCTGCTTCTTGTCCCCGATCATTTGCCGCTGGCATTTTTCCCCCCGCTCCGCACCTCTCCCCCTGCGGGTGCGCAAGAAGTCATCTAAGCGGCTTTTTCAATGAACGGCGCGTCGTTTGGTCCTCGAGGCGCTTTGTCGGCGCACGGCCAAGGACAGGCTGCGGGATGCCGAAATATCGGTTTTTATTTGATTGTCATTGAGGGTAGGATTGAGGAGACTAATAGGTACCCTATTGTGCACATGGCACTGATTTTGATTTCAGCTCGTTTGCTGGCCGACGATTGGAAAAAGAACGTGGCCTCCACGGTTGCCCGTTGTATCCCTTTTTTTGGTCATAAATCATAATGTCATAGTGTTGACCTAACTATTGATAGTCATAATTTTTGTTTCGTTGGAATCGTAAACTTTTCAGAATTTCTTAAAACTAGGATCCAGAAAGAAATGGTAAGTATAAGGTATAAATAGGTCAATAAGTCGTCTGTAGATCAAGTGAAAAAGGGTTTAAGTGTATACCCGTCCGTTCATGTACCCTTTTTTATTACGAGTTAATTCAACTTGTACCCTTTTCACTAGGAGACCAGAAATATCTAACGTGTAGGTAGATAATTGCAGGTTTGGTTAGGTTTGATTTATAAAAATCCTAAAAAGGTACAAAATCATTTCTTAAAGAACTTTATGACTTCCGATAATAATGACCTTAAACGCATAACGACTGAAAATAATGATAGCAGACAATAACATTTAACATTATAGGGGTACACAATTTATTTATAAATATTTTGGTGTGGTAAGCACCTAATATCGTCGACCGTCGTTTACGTCCATCCATACAGATATGTGATCTGGATCCAGTTTTAATTTTATATTATGATCTGAGTCACGAAGCCTACACTTACCAAGCATCAATATTCACATCGAATTTACTAGCATAAAAAGAGGCATTCCATCTTAATGCACAGGATTAGCAACGCATTTGCAGTCTTGTGTGTGCTGCTGATTGGATTGGTCTGGTCTGGTCTTGGGTCTCAGGCCTCATACGCAATCAGGTGGCCGGTGTGCTTGTTTACCTTCCCTTGCCTTAAATAAACCGGGCAAGAGCGAGTCGGACTCAAGCACTGAGGGTTCCACACCAACGTCGAATTTGTATGAAATATTAGAAACCCAATAAAGTCGCGCTGCTGCTTGCTGTCTT
This sequence comes from Acleris emargana, assembly GCA_927399475.2. Classification (NCBI taxonomy): domain Eukaryota; kingdom Metazoa; phylum Arthropoda; class Insecta; order Lepidoptera; family Tortricidae; genus Acleris; species Acleris emargana. The sequence goes on along the minus strand of OV656838.1, from coordinate 24,228,835 downwards.
TGTACTTGGCAACCCCATCATGCAGGGCATTACGAGCATATCTCTTTAAATTAAACAGAGGCGTATGACTATACCAACCCAACCTTAGTAGGTACTAAGTTTACTTTAAGACATTTTTTTCAAATTTGAGCCCGATTACTTCGCCATTTTAGAGAAAAAGTGTCTTGACGGACAGACAGAAGGTACGGACGGACAGACAGATGGACGGACGGATGGACAGATGGACAACAAAATTCTAGTTAAGTAATAAAGTTATACGCTGAGCCATTACCCTTTTGCCCTGCTGCAGCGCACACATTCTTTCGGCAATATGTGTGTAATATGTTAGTATCACTTTGCTTATTTTTTTAATCTTTTTTTTTGTCAATTTTGTGTGTGTTTAGTAGTACGCAAATAAACGTTTTATCTTTATAAGTATCTAATAAGAGTTCCGTTTTTCAATATTGAGTACGGAATCCTACACACACTATTTATGTGTCAATTAAGTACAGTTTTAAGCCCTAGTTTTTACGCTAATCTTTCCCAGAACGATGTCTTCAAACAGTAGGGCGGAGCGCAAGCTAGGAATGTGCTCGGAATTTACCGAAGCGGGAAATGAGTGTGTTGCCGGGCGGTGTCGGTTGCCGCACTAAAAACTTATCCAGGCATCGCGGAATACTTACAGACTTTACTCTTGTATAAGTTATAAATTCTTATAGATATTTGACACGATAAGAAAAGTCTTCATTAGTTATTATGTAGGTAACGTTTAACGTTTACATTACTTATTTTATATTTTAAACCTATTCTTATTCCCACTAATATTATGAATGCGAAAGTTTGTATGTGTGTTTGTTACCCCTTCACGGTGCAGCCACGACGGATATGGATGAAATTTAAAATGGAGATAGGTTATACCCTGAATTAACACATAGACTACTTTCATCACGGAAAAAAAATATCGGGGGAATAAAGATAATCGAAATCTATGCGGACAAAGTCCGGGCAGAGGCTATAAATAAATAAATAATAATTAAATATCAGGGGACAATTTCACATCAATTGACCCAGTCCCAAACTAAGCTCTAGGCTTGTACTATGGGAACAAGACAACGATATAAATACTTATATAAAGTAAAATATACTTAATTAAATACATGGAAAACATCCATGACTCAGAAACAAATATTCGCGATTATCACACAATTATATGCCCTTACCTGGATTTGAACCCAGGACCACTAGGTACCTAGGCAGGGTCACTACCAACTAGGCCAATGCGTCGCCAATGTTATATTTTCATATCATCGGCAGATTTTAATTTGTCTTTGAACATCATCAGTATCAAAATCAGATTCAGAAAAATATTTATTGCCAATCATATCATAACATAGTGGTTTTTCATATTATTTCTTAAGATAGGTATGTACCTACTCATGGATAGATACTATAATAAAATAAAAATATAAACAGCAACAAGTCTCGTGTTCAAAAAAAAACAAAATTCTTTATTTCATAATATACACTTTTTTATAATCTAAGGGTATGGCGCCACCCAGTAAGCAAAAATAAGCTTGTGTTGGGTGGCGCCGCTCTTCCTTTAGGTTACATGATTTTTATATTATGCTATTGTGTTAACTAAGTATTATCAATTTACTGGCCAAAATTACAGTTTGGACTAATTACACTATTAGATTTGCAAAATTAAAAACTAGAAACTAAAGATGCATGCTATGATTGATTTATGTGAAATGAGGCACGTGTTGCGACTTGTTGTAGTTTATATTTTCATTTTGTAAACAATTATATGGCAAAAACTAAGAACTCAGAGTATGCTGTGAGACAGTGAGACTGAGGTCTCCACAGCGCGGTTTTTCAGCCTGTACCCAGCTGTAGGGAGCTCTCATGTGTAAGTAACCCTTAAGAGCACACTGCATTTCATCACGACGTAAAATATAAAACAAAACTTAACACAGAACAAAATATTATACGAGGCCTTCATTCAGTGGTCGTATTTTTAATACAAATTAACATTTCTTGCTTCTCTATCATTGTCTTGCTGTTGACGTTATATCTACTCCAATATTTAACTTATACTTAGCCCTTACTGTCAAAGGAACAAAAAGCGACCATAACGAAAACAATATGATAACGATATACAATCAAGGCCTGCGCTTGTCAAGGGCGGGGCAGGGCGCCGGGTGCTCTCCGTGCGACGCGCCCGACCCTGTTTATCATTTCCATGTTTTCCATATAAGCAATATTTATCTACTAATTAATTTAATTAAACAAACACGATAGGAGTCTTTTTTCTATGCGTCGTTCTAAATTCCCAGAAATGTTGGTTTATGTAACAAAACCAATTATCATTAATAAGTATTTATGGTAGATATACAATTTTGATAGTGGAATCATCATCATCACACCAGCCGGAGCAACGTCACCAAATGTCGGCCTGTTCTGGGATCGCAAAGCAGCACTTGAGTGATGTATGTAGGTATGCATTAATAAAACACAGTCTGTCATTAAACCATGTGCGTGAAAGCAGTTTAAACAGCATAGATAAGTCAAACGAATACCTACACGGACATAAATGGGATCTCAGACAGAAGGATATTTGCATTCTCAAGATTACACAATCATAAAGACTGCAAATGCGCTTTCAACCCTCAGAACTAAGATGGGATGCCTCTTCAAATGCAAGCATGTACAAATAGATGACAAGCAAACCTGACTTTCAACTTCACATGTGCACGTCAATTTTATTCTGAATCGTTGTTGTGTTGCTTTTACCAGTACACACATACGACAACACATTTATAATGACCATAGGTATAATAAAACGTTATAATTGTAGGAGTGTATGAGCCGAGGGGTCTGCCCTTTGCGCCGTAATTCTGCCTAAATTACGTCATAAAAAGTTCCCGCGGTGCCGCGACCAGGAGCCCCATCCGAGTAATTATATTAAAAATATTTCATCAAGTCGGGGAATGCGCGGAGGCACTGGAACTGTGGAGGCGGCCGTGTGGGTGATAAGGGTGAATGCGGCGATGTGAAGAGAAAATGAATTTATATGTGCCCCTCGTGAAAAGCGGAATGGGATTTGTAGAATTATTTGTTTTAGGATTTACTTATTAGCATTACGATAACACTTTTTAAATACCAGATCAATGCTACATTTTGTTAGTAGTATTAGTATTGTTTCATAAGTTTTATTTTCCTGCAGTAATTTAATGTGTATGTCCCTTATTCATAAACGTTTTATAAATCTATTTTAGTTTAAGTACGGTTTGCACTTTCTGTCAAATGGAAATGTGAAAATGACAGGTAAGGACAAAGCATGTTTCAGGTACTCTTTAGCTATTGTCCGTTTATGAATAGGAGGGCAAGTTTTTTGGCCTCTTACTGTAAACTTACACATACTTAATTACCAAACTTTTTAAAATAATGTGTGACAGTAATGAAGGGCGATAATTTTCTCCAAGAGTAAATTGATGGCGAGTAAGTCTCGAGTTATTTGGTATCCCATTATATATCAACATGAATATAGCGTAGGCAAATTGTTATCAAATGTTCCATGAATTAAGAACAAATAGCGTGTATTAAGTAGAAGAAAATTCTCATGGTCTCTACTCATGTAAGAAATCACTGAAGTACGAGTCTCAAGTTAAATAAATACAATCCAAGAGCACATACTTCACAATATACTGTATTGAATGGTGTAGGTGAGGTAAATTATACGACTATTACCTACATGATACATACCCTTATTAACATCAACCGAGCAATCTCCTCCCTTGTAAACACTGATTCACAACAAAGTTACAACTCTAATCACCTAAATCTCAAGATCTCGTGCATTCCCAGGGGTCTGGGCTAATTAACGTATACTTTCATGTTACGAAGTCGTTTAGATTTCTTTCCCTCGGAGCGGAAGTCCGAAATTCCTGAATGACACATAAATATAGGATTCCTCCGTCGTTGGGGATACTCCGGCGCATGTGGCGGGGCAGGTGCGCACGCGACGCCGGTTGCGCGACGCCGGGCCATCGCTCATCGACACTCACAGTAGGTACCTACAGCTTACAGGTCGATCAACTGGAAATGGTTTCTGGAAATAACCTCAAAATTGCACTTCTAAGATACTCAATATACTTGGTCAATAATTTATTGCGTTATTAAGTAGGTTATGGAGCCCGGGTCGAGATACTCTAGATGGCCCCATGATTATGATCATAACTTACTTATAAGTGAAGCCTTACTGTTTTTTGATTTATTTAGATAAGTACGTAATATTTCTGTATCATCCTCATTTTATGTTTAGTAATAGTTTTTGTAATTGCGTTGTTGTTGGTCGCCTCCTCAAATCTCAAAAAATCAAGCGACGCCACTGCACTGCAATGCTGAAGTGCTGAAACTAACATTAAATCTAGTTATTCTTAATTTTCAGTTTGCCAACTAAAACGCTCAATCAGATGGCCTGAATTGTTACTGGGGGAGTAGTGGCGAGATCGTAGTCCCTAGGGAGTAATGACTTTCGATTTAAAATTTGCAACTATTTCGTATATCGTTTCTGACTAATGTTTTTCATGTACAAAAATTCAAACGGTGACTAACTTACAATCACATACAATACAACCTATTTTTATATTTTAAGTGTACATCAAACAATATTTATCATTAATTTTAATGAATACATTTTAACCAATTGGCAAAATCTGGCGGTATGGTAATTCCAGTTCGAAACTAAACCCAGTTCTTAGCATAATCTGTGGTAAATGTCACAAAAAAATCGTTATCTATCTGCATTAGCGAGAAGTTATTGTATTATATTTTGCTGAGTTATACAGTGTTTTTAAAGTTTTAGACACAATAGAAACAAATAAGAAATGGCTTCTTCACCCGATGAATCGGAATTAGGATTCATTATTACACTTTTTTTTTTAACTTGTTTTTTTTTCCTTGCCAATGCGTTCGGCGTCGGGCTTCTTACACTCTCGTTAGTAATCCCCTGCTTACTACCCTTGATGCACAATGTACTATTATAATTATCTAAACTATGACTTCATTCTGACACTCGATCATCAATACAGTAATACTTATCTGTGTATGTTCTTATTTCACTTATAAATTACTTAAACTATAAATTATACACTTTCTATCACATTTCACATTGATATAGGTTGTTAGATCATTTTTTTCGTCAATTATTTTTGAACCCTTATAAAATATTTTATTATTGGCCTGGTTATACCTAGAGACAGAACTAATGGAAAGTGTTACATTACAGAACAACGTTGATAATCCACCAAAATTCAAATTCAAAATCAAAATATTTATTCATTGAATTGGACACATGCGGGCTCTTTTACACGTCAGTAATGTGCAGTGAATCTACCAGCGCTTCCGACAAGACCATCATTGCGGAGAAGAAGCACCTCAAGCACTGCAAGAAAGTCCAGTAGAAGGTGATTTTTTCAATCATATCTAGAAACATAATTATAGTTAAAAGTAAGCTACAATAAGTAATAATAAAGTAATAAACAATAAATTCTTAAAACTAGCAAAATTCAAATATTACAAATGTAAGGTCAATAAACATTGAAATAAAATAATGACTATGAGAACAGCACGACAAGGTCTCTACGTCAAAGGCCATATAACTAGAATAACTAATTGAACAGCAAGTCCTTGCAAACGTGAACAGACCGGACCCCACAAACAGCACCTCACACCTCAGCCATCGCCTCTCTCAACCATTTGTTCAGAAAGTGGCAACACGATCAACCACGCCGCCGAAAGAAAATACCTTTGAGCGAGCATGACATGCTCATGCTGCCGGACAACATAAGCGTAATATTGAGTGAAACAGTAGTCCGGTGAGAAACATCACACTGTGTTCTCATTTAAAAGCTTCTTGTACACACAAGACTACAAAAGATAAAATACAATTAGTACCTATATCGCAGTCAGTCAGTCAGTGCTTGAATACACCATTTGCTTAAAGGCTATGTTATATTGTAAATATCCTAGACACTACTTAAATAGGTACATCTCGGTCACCAATGAAGTCATTTACAGTGTAATATGCCCTACCCAACCAGCAGCGCTTGATGTGAGCACCACTACCGTCATCTGGTGACTACGAAGAAAATAAACAGACCTTGCGGTTTCTTGTATAATTTACTATCTGCAGTGTTGTCGGCGTTCCGTTTATTTCGTTTACAGTCGTGAATGTCACGCCCATGATTATAGGCGAGTTATGCGACACACCTTGACGCCTGTTGCATGCTATTGATTCTTAAACGTCGTGTCAACTTCCGCGCATCATCACGCGGCTAGTTTACGCGCCTCGGGGAATACGGAATGACTGCCGCCCGAGGTGCTAAAGAGACCATTTGTATGACTTGTCACATTCACTGCAAGAAGTATTTGGAATGACGTTTTTTGCAAGAATGCAAGTATTATGTCTCCTTCGTCATTGATACCCTTGTAGCTAGAAAGTGGGTACATAATGAATATGTAACACGCATGATTGAATATTATGAAAATATGACCATAGGGTAGTAAGTACATGATATCAGTTAGGTAAGTACTTAAGTTAGTTCTGATTAAAAATAATACGGTGTAATTAACATTTTCTTAAATATGTACTTATTTCATACCTAGGTACTACCTAGTTAGAGAGTAGCTTAGGTAGGTAGGTACTTAGGTAGTAGATATAATAGGTACTTAGACATTTTTTTCTCCCGGAAAACAGGACCTAACTACGTCCATTTCCTAATTCTACGTGATTGATGACTTAATTCATTCTATCTATTATGATAATAATACAATAGGTATACACTATACCTACCTACATATGTATAAATAAGTATTTTCTTAAGTAAAAACATTTCTTAGGAAGGTATTTACATAGGTATAATTCAATTTAAAACTATATCACAACTTGATTTGACAAGTTGTAGTTAAAGTGTTAAGTAATAAATGAATATTGTATGGAAATCGGAGGCCCCGCATTACATGCGTTAAAGTGCATCCCATGCGTCATGCGAATCTGCATAAGTATTGCAATAACGTGTCATATCTCCGCTATATTTCTCTTTAATTTGTCGGGGATCGGGTCTCCGCGCCGGGTCGACGCACACGTCGGCGTATCTGATAAGCGCGGTTATTGCGTATTTACGAATATTTATATATGGTAGGTTTTAGATACGGTGGACGGCGGAGTCTCAACGCCATTAATTTAAGTTAATACAAATGTAATGGTTCGCGAAAAATATGCGACAAGTATGCGAGTGGGACGTAGTTTTAATCTTTATTGTATTCTTAATAGGCTGCGTGCGACATGTGTCGGCGATAAGCGCGCGTCGAGCCCCATTACCATTAATGAAGGTATAATAATTAAAAACTAGCCGTTAATTGGTGATAAAACAGACGGTATATGATAACTGTAGGGATAATAGTTTTTTTTGCGTCGAGAGATATGCGGGCGTTATCGGACGCATTGTTATTAATCGTCGTGACACGGGCTACCTAATTAGAGCGGCCCCCGCGCCCCCCGCCCGCGCGCTGACCGCGCTGACCACCCACCGCGCACTAGATCGTTTTTTACACCCTAATTAAGCTAATTTATCGAGACAATAAGTAAAATTATTGGTAGCCGCCGGCCGCTTTATGAGCGGTATTAAATCGAATTTAAGGTGGCTACCGCGCTACTCGGCTGATGCCCTAATAAATAAACAAAAGATCTCATCAGATAAGCCGCGGCGGCGGGCGGGTACCTTTGACGCGACGTCCCCGGATCTAGAATGCGGTGACACGGCGGCGGAGGCAGCGACGGGTCGATAAAGCGCACGTTTTATGCGCCGATAAACGCGCCTTAACGAGCATTTAACAGTCGTATGACAACGGTGCGCGGGCGCTTGTGCTGCTTCCGAACGATAGTTTTCTGTAAATCGATAAAAATGAAGAGCACTTATTTAAATCTTTTCCTTAACTATGCGTTAGCTTGTCAAAGTCCAAACTTGCCTACCTAAATTTAACCAAAAAGCTGCTCGGTAGGTATAGATACTAAGTAATCAAATAACGAAAGAAATACAATTGAAGTTTCTTGCGGCACCGATCCTGTGTTGGTCAGATCAGATTTTGCCTAACGATCGTAACGTTCTTGCTTAACTTCTGGATTTTATTAACGAATCACGAAATTGCATTTCTTTAATTGTACCTAAGTAGGTAAGTTAAGTACCTACCTAATCGTATTGTTTAATATTAAATTAACGTTTGGTATCCTGACTTTTTACCAAATGATCATTTGACAAACTATGTCATTTTACAAACTTTCATTTCGCAAAAACGTGTTTGTGCTCAAACCATTAGGTATCTACCTACGTATTACCTAGGTACCTACATACATAGATTACACGGGCTTATGTTATGTTAGACTTGTGAGTCTTGTGGCCACCAAAAAATTGTACATAAGTACCTAATGCGAGGGGAAGTAGGTATCTCTTTGAGAAATGAAAGTTTGTAAAATGGAATTGGGTTGTCAAATGATGATTCGGTAACATTAGTGAACCTTAACGTTTATATTGCGGGATACTACAAAACCATCGGCGCGCGCGCCAGTCTAGCTCACGCTAAATCGGTATTCACGATACGGCCGCCCTTATTGTCAAATAAATAAGAGCTACGATACCATATTGGTGCAGTAATTAAAAGAAGCCAAATAAAAATATAAAGGAAAGGAAATTTACCTACCAAAACTTTAAAAAATCATGGATCTTCATAACAAAAATATTATTCAATGAAAAACGTAAATTAAATGTACCTAAATGAGCGCCGAGTGCATCTTGTCTTGGCTAGGGTGGATGCATTCGAAATGCGCTAGGACACCTATGGACGCATTGGCACTCTTAAGGTTGCAAATGTGTTGCCAACCCTGAGGATTTATATGGGATGATTGCATGTCACTTCACTGATTGTCTTGCCCTCACACAGAACACAACAATGCGAACACTGCTGCTCGGCGGCAGGTCAGCGGTGCGCCATCATTAGATCAGTCTTAGATTCTATAAGTAGGTACCTATAAGAACATAAAATATTGAGTTTTATTTTTATTTTAAGAAACAAAATACCGCCCCCAAAAACGCATACCTACAATAACTTATATTCAAATTTAATGTTAATAGGTCAGTCAAACTGAAATCGGCGTCCTACAATTACATGGGTCGTAGGTAAATATAATATTTTTTAAACCAAAGACATTAAATGTACAGTCAACAGCATAAATAAGTGATCATTTATGTACCTTGGCACTTTAACGTTATGTTTGAAATGCTATACAAAATAGTGAAACGATTGAAAGCGACAAGGTACATAAATGATCACTTATTTATGCTGTTGACTGTACTTACCCATAATATTAAATACCTACACTCCCTGAACATCAGGTAGGTAAGTTACCTACTTTGAAGGTTGAATGTTTAAAATAAAATGAGTTTTTGTAACACGACACGGTAACATTTTCCTGAGAGTAACTTATTTCTCGTCAAATCTAGCAACGCTTTCCAGTAAGAGACATCAACTCGACTCGACTTTTTCCATATACTTAAGTACCTAGATACCTATCATGTTGTGACGGTAGATCTTATTCACTTGACTTGACCGTCAAAAATATGGTTACGATATAGAAGTGAAATACCTAGGTTTCAAAAAGTTGAATAGATGCTAAGTAAGGTAGGTACCTAGGTCTTAATCCAGTTTAGAAAAATCGATGGTATTACCTATGTTACCTATAATTTTTTGAAGTCTTAAGACAAGATAAAGATAAGTAAACAATTTGTTTACTTAGGTCATTTTATTGTAGTTATTTTGTAACTGAAAGTTTTGATTAAAAGAACAAAACAGACGCACGGAAGCTGGTAATAAAGTAAAGAAATAGAGGAACTAAACCCGGTTTTGCTGATAGATAAATGGAAGCGATAGAATCTGGAATCTTATTACAATCATGTTAGTAGCGACATCTATTGTGCTGTAGAGTCGAACTACGAATGGCAGCAGTCACATTCACTTTGTTTTATTGGATGCAAGTAACAAATAACTGGTAGAAGGTACTCTATAAAGAAACATAATTTTTAAAGTAAGTAATGAAATGTTAATGATTGGTTAAATTAACCTTTGTTAAAAGTAACCAAATAATAACCTCACAAAAATCGAGTGGCACGTTAATTACTGGAGTACATTTCGGACCGCAAGCGCCGTAGCGTGACAGCCAGCTAAGTGAACTGTCAGTCATTCGACCTGTCAAACCTTGTCACTACATTACACTAACTAATTTTCCACAATAAACATCCGTATTTAGCGATAAAATGCGCGACGATTATTGCAATGGGCAGTCTAAACGTTGCTGAATGGTCGCCAGACCAAGTGGCCGAATGGTTGAAAGGTAGGCGCGTGTGTGTGGAGTGATGTGTGATGAGTCAGGGCAGGGTGTAACGCGGAGTGTTGCAGGGCTGGGGCCCAGCGTGGAGGGCTACGTGCCGGCGCTCCGGGCGCGCGGTCTGGCCGGCGCCAAGCTGCTCACGTTGCGTTGCGACGACCTCGAGTACCTCGGCATCCACGTGATTGGACACCAGGAGATCTTGCTTGAGGCCATCGAGCACCTGAGAAACTTCGTGAGTTCATGTTACCCTGGTATAGATCTGCTTTAGCGGTTGGCATCATGAGCAACGTTTGCATTTGTAATTTAATCAAATGAATACTTTCCAAGTATAACATTTTAGAAAAGTGATGTGTTATAATTTATATTTAAAGCAGTTAAAACAGGACCTTGGCTCTATGAACAATGTCGGTACAATACGTTTAATTTATAAAAATAGAAACATCTTGATCATATCTTGCATAAGGAAAATGCAGGTTTCAGATTGTGTTTTAATGTTACCTATAGATTTATAATCAAAACAAGAAAGCCTGCAAACTGTAGTATCCACAACATGCTTAACAAAAGGTTTCCTGACAATAGTACCTACATTGATGAGTGAGCGATGAGTAATTTATATTTACTTCTTGTTACTTAGTTGTTGATGACTAATGCATTCTGTGATTATGTTTTATGAGATAAGGTTTATATGTATGTTTGGCTTTTATAAAAATAAAAAGTGACCCATAACTAAACCTAATCAGTGCTCAGTCAGTCATAGAGGACATGTATAATGTTCCCAAGATGTCAAATATTGCATCATTGGCGCAAATAGGTGTATAGATATTAGTGCTTTCGAGTGTACCATGAATGTATTTCTTTATTTGTTTATTAAAAACAACCCTCAAAATAGATAAGCTAATTTTGGGCTTACAAATAGAAACACAAGTAGGGTTTTTTCTAGTTTAGATATTTTGCCGCAGTGAAGGGTATAAACGTTTATTATTTCATCACTATCTATTTTAAATCAATGTCCCTCTCTGGTCTGTCTGTATGTATGTTCATGCTAGAATACCAGAAAGTATTAGATGCATTTTATTGCAGTATTAACCATAATTTGGAAGTGTTTCTCTAGCAAGGCGTAGAACTAACTCATGTTTTACCTAAGCATAACCAAGGCACTACACCTGCATGAGTTACATATGAGTAACTATGCATATCCATTTTACTAAAACAATCTTGAATTACAAAGGTGGGTTAGTTGTATGTGTCATTTGTCATTCATTATCCCATGTGCAGAGAGCAGTGAGTCAGCCACACTTGTTATTGTGTGTTATCTGTGCTCCTGTCTGGTAGCCTGGCTCGCTCAACCTCCGCAGGGTGCCTGATATGCTTCTGTAAAGACAACTATGTGTTTATGCGCATTAATGAGCCGGTAGTTCCAAACATTTCATTATTTTGATAACTCAAACATATTTGTAATTTCCATGGTTTATTTATGATTCAAATTAAACATATGTAATTCTAAATCATTTCATGTGATACAGTGATATTGATAATATATATTTATTCTGGGCTTTAAAGAAAAAACATAACTCTAACGCAGATTTTTACTTAATTATTTAAACTATTGCACAGTGCACGCCTTAAGGCATTCTACAATAATAGACAACCACTACGCCAAACATTTTTATTTGGGATATGACGTAAACAGCCTATTTCAGAGCTGTGTTCCACACTAAAATGAGTGTCATGAGGCTGGTGCTTGGTGGTTGCAGCAAAGACCGTCTTGAACTATACAAGAATTTGGGGCTCTTTTGTAAAGTAAAAAAACTCTCTACATGATATCGCAAGATAAATTTTCGCTCCTTCAGGGCCCCCTAAGGATGGGGGCACGGGCCCCGTGTGCCCTTATGGTAAAGACGGCATTGGTTGCAGCAATACGAGCTGTCCCGCGAGTGCGTGCAGCAGCTGGCGCTGCGCGTGTCGGTGGCGGCGGGCGGCGTGGCGCGCGCGCTGCGCGGGGGCGCGGCGGCGGCGCGGCCCGACGCGCCGCTCGAGACGCAGGCGCTCATGGACGTGGCGCGCGCCGTCTCCGCCGTCAAGGTACCAGGCCCTCATACAATTGTAACAGGTCTCATCTAACTCATTGTGCTAAAAGTAGCAAGCTTATATTACATGGTTGGAAGAACAATGGTTTGAGTACAGTATAACTATAAACAGATTGAGGGCACGCACGCTTTGGTAATTACGTTGTGCGTGGTACACTCGACTACAAAGAGATGTATCCACTTTTGGACCTTATTACCAAACCCTGCAATCCAACTAGCAAATCAGTAGCAGATTAACGTCAGGGTTGTCACTACTTACGACGAACAAATTAAAAAAAAAAATCAACATATTTATTCAGTAAATTGGCCACATGCGGGCACTTTTACACGTCGGTAATGTACAGTGAATCTACCAGCGCTTCGGACAAGACCATCATTGCGGAGAAGAAGCGCCGCAAGAAACTCCAGCAGAAGGTCATTTTTTCAATCATAAATAACATAATTATACTTAAAAGTAAGTTATATTAAGTAATAATAAGGTAATAAGGTAATAAACAATAAATTCCTAAAACTAGCAAAAATAAAATTATTACAAAAAATGTAAGGTCAATAAACATTAACATAAAATAAAATAATGACTATGAGAACAACACGACGAGGTCTCTACGTCAAAAGCCATATAACTAGGATAATAAATTGAACAAAAAGTTGAACAAAAAGTCCTTGCAAGCGTGAAGAGACCGGACCCCACAAACAGTACCCGTTCACGAGTATGACGCGTATCTCAGCCATCGCCTCACTCAACCATGTGATCGGGAAAGTGGCGAGTGGCGTGGCCGATCAACGACATAATTATAAATAAAATGTTATTTACATACATACATACATTTCACCCCTTCATTCCCAGAGTGGGGTAGGCAGAGCTACAGAATTACCAACAACTCTAAAAACTTGTTGATAACTCTGTAACCACAATTTGCACAATTAGGCTAAGATGTTTAAGATGTTATTTAAATCATCATTTTTATTTTTTTAGATTTCTCTCATTTACTTCGACATTATTTTGAAACAAACTATGTTCCTGTATGATTACGTCCTTGTTTACCATGAATGGTGTACAAGCTCTGATGCATCTGAACTACCTTCTCTATTGTACCTATAATATGTTCACTTGATGTTTCCAATTCATATGGCTAGGTGCTAGAGCCTGCCGGCCACACATGAGATAGCTGGCCTGTTTCTCTTTTAAATAAGTGTTAAATCCCAACACATCTTTTAAATAATTATTTCATGTGGGAGTTATTTGAATATCAGTTTCCTTGTGACAAGAAATATGACATTGACTACCTGATTTATCTTTTAAAATAAAATCGAAATGTTAAGAGAAACCATCTTCCTTTTCTTGGTGGCTTCTACTACCTATATGTATGACCACATTGTGTTTCTTTGATTTTATATTCACCACACATATAGTACAAAAAATATTTTGTTCATTTTTTCCAGTACACCAATATTTTCAAGCAATACAGGTTCCATATTAATATTTGAATGAAATAAGAAAATACGTGATTTCATAAACAAAATGACAGGCACATTGAAACGCATTTAACAATGATTACATTAACATTTATGAAAATTAAACGAGGTTATATCAAAAGAAGGTCAGTAAGGAAGTGGTCTCTGCCTACCCCTCTGGGAAACAGGCGTGATTTAATGTATGTATGTAGGTCAGTAAGGTTATCATTAAATTGTATTAATCATACGTAAAATAAAGTAAGAAAATGATTCATCGTAATAGCCAACCCTAACATAAAACTGTCATATGCTACGGTTTCGCTAGCTCCGTTGCGAGGTCTGCTTATTTTATTATAATGCAGTAAGGTGAAAAAGTGGATACATCTCTTTGTAGCCGAGCGTACAGTGAAATTGTATGTGCTAGAATTTTGTTAAAGAGTTTTAGGCACAGGGGAGGGGAGAGGGACGGCGGGAAATAAAAAGCTTAAGCTCGGTCCTCTATATTTGTTTTGGTCTACATACAGACAAAACTTCATGCATACAAAATCCAGGCTGCTGCCTTTTTACCCGACTGCCGCGGGAGGAGGGTATTGTGTTTATCAACCTACACTCGCGAGCAAAAAAATCGACTCAAGCTGCACGTTTGAATTCTCCGTCCAGTATCTCTTGACCTATTCAGAATATCTTTAAAAAAATTATACCAAACGAAAGCTGATAATGTAACAATTAAAAAAAAACAAGAATCCTGGGAATCCGCCCAGGATTTTCCAAGTTATGTCTCATTTCCCGATATGTGGATCATTTACTCGTTCCGAAACGTACGGGGTGTGCCCCTTTTGACCCATATAAATATGGGGTAGGAGGGGGAAATGTCATCAGTCACTTATCAGAAGTTGACCGGTACACATCTCTGCTAACCTTACTCGGAAACCCTGAAGAAAATTGATACCACCATGACTGAAGCCGCCCAAGTCGTGGCCTTGCTGGAAGAGGGACACAACCAACGCTTCGTGGCTGACCAGCTGAATTTAAGCCAGTCAGCAGTAACCCGAGTTTACCGACGGTTTTGGGAGACTGGGGCCTTGACACGAAGACCAGGTTCTGGCCGCCGGAGGTGCACATCGGAGAGGGATGACCGCTTTATAGTCACTTCCTCTCTCAGAAATCAGCATCTTCGGGATGTACGAGGGGTTACTGCCAGTGAGTGGACAGTAAGACGAAGACTCAAGGAAGCTAACCTGACCCCAAATCGACCCGCCACGGGCCCCAGACTGCTCCCGCGTCACCGCCAAGCACGCCTGGAATTTGCTCGTCAACACGAAAATTGGACCATTGAGCAATGGACCACAGTTCTTTTTTGTGATGAGTCCAGGGTGTGCTTGAAGGGCTGTGACAGACGAGGAAGAGTTTACAGGAGGCCAGGAGAACGGTATGCACAATGCTGTTTCAAGGAAACAGTTGCCTATGGCGGAGGTTTCGTCAGTGTGTGGGCGGGCATTTCCATCGAAGGGTGTACAGAGCTCGTTTTCGTACCTGGTGGGGGCCGTGGCGGTGGTTTGACCGCTGCCAGGTACATCACTGACATCCTTGAGGAGCATGTTGTTCCTTACGCCCGTTTTTATGACGAGGGGTTCGTCCTGATGCAGGATAATGCCCCATGTCATACCGCAAGGATCACTCGGGCCTACATTGCCGAGGTCGGCATTACCACCATGAACTGGCCAGCCGTCAGCCCGGACCTGAATCCTATTGTACATCTCTGGGACTACCTGAAAAGGCAGATTCGGAAGAGGGGTCCAGCTCCTTCAAATATTACGGCTCTGCAGGAGATGTGGGATGCCATCCCCCAGGAGCTTATCAAAAAGCTGATAAGATCCATGAAAAACCGCCTGGATGCTGTGATAAGGGCCAGGAGTGGAAAAACGAAGTATTAATGAATAAATGAAACCTTATTTTCCTTAAAATGCCTTTTATTTTACGATTTCCCTTTTCTTTTCTTTTTGTTTTTTTCATGCATCTCTGTAAAACCTGGCTCCTGTCACTTGTGGAAAATGGCATGACTGAATATTTTTTTTAAATCGTTACATTATCAGCTTTCATTTGATACCATTTTTTTCAAGATATTTTGAATAGGTCAAGATATACTGGGCGGAGAACCCAAACGTGCAGCTTGAGTCGATTTTTTTGCTCGTGAGTGTATATATGTATGTTTGTTTCTTTGTGGCGTTCTAGAACGGACAATAGACGCCATACTGTAAAGAAAAAAAAAATCAACGAAGTACGACAAGTGGGGTATCTATAAAGTAGGTGAGCAACAACAGTCGAGTTTTTTAAAGCTAGTTTTTGTTGTTATTGTAATCTGCGATCCGTGACCTTGGTCGGAGCACGATCTGAATTGACTCTGGAATGGCTGCCATACAAAGTCGATTTGAGATGTGGACTTATTGATAACAAGTTAACAAGGTATTTTTAAATGTAGTCATATGATACCTGCTTGGCCCCTCGTATTATTCTTAAGCATGACGAATATGTTTATGATATATACAACGTGTTACAAAATACCCCGTAAAAAATATAATAAATTATCAAAGCCAAAAATATTGTCAACCCTAGTAAGCTGTCATGTCAGGGAACCGGAGGTAGCATAGATTATTTAACAGAGAGGCCTACCTACCAATTTTAATAATTGTCAAATTTAATGGCTTTTCTGTTTTTCATCCACAAAGGTTCAATACTATGATGATATTATGCTTAAAGTACTGGGTCTAAAAACGTCAAGACGGATAAAAAAAAGTTGTCAATTTCAAATCTTCTTATCGACAACCGTTCTACAATCGTTCCGTGTTTTTCCATATTTTTTTCCAAAATGACGATGTTTTCTAACTCACAATATTACGATATGATGTTATGCGTAGGCCATGAAGATAGAAATTTAAATCGTGCTCGCGAACTGTATCGGCTTCCATAACTCGACTTGTAATCGAATTCTGTTCATTTTGTTTAGGTAGGTATATCTCTTTACCGTTACTAAAGCGAATTAGGTAAAAATGTACATAAACATTCTGCGTAGTTTACTCTTTAATTTTACTGAAATAGGGTTTGAACATCAATGAAAAAAATAATGTTTTTTTTTTTGGCGGTAAGTCATACAGTGATAGTACGGTTCTCAAATATTGTAAATGGACTTGTTATAAGGCACCATTTAACCGCCTTCCAGCTTTACGGGTATTTTTGTAACACCCTGTATAAACCTATAAGAATCGTACGGAAACCTCTCCATGCAAGTTCAACTCGTTTTGTATTTTTTAAGGTTCCGTTTGAAGTCAAACTAAGACTCTCTGTCGTCTCACATCCTCTAAGTCAATTAAAATAAAACGCCTAGTCGTTTATACAGGGTGACTGAAAATTCGCCGTATTCCTTGAACCCTGTCAGAAAGCTTATGAATTGAGCAAACTATTCCTGTCATTTGTACGCGAAGTGTTGTACTTTTTTTTTAGTTACCTATGCTTTAAAATGTTACAAAATTTGGAAAATAATTACTAGAACTTTTAACTTCAAATCCTTTTATTTGCAAAACTTTGCATTTCTTTGGCATTTTTTTATTATTTTTCGTAATCAGTAATTCATTGGCTATTTTTTTTTTTTTTTCTAAATGACGAAGTTTTTACACAATGACTAGTTTTAGGTCGAAAGGCGGGTATTTTTTTGAATTCTAAAAACGTGAATAACTCGATAACCAATGAGTTTTGACCCGTGGTTGACTGGACTTAAATCGTTACAAATGAGCTGTAGAATAACCCCTTCCAAGGAAAACGGCGAATTTCCAGTCACCCTGTATAGTTTGTCAAGCATGAGTCGGCAGCAGGAAGTTGGTGGATGTGAGTAGGCAGTAGCCCCATGAGTGCTGTGTGGCTGGCAGGCGCTGGTATGCTGGCTGGAGCAGTGGGAGACGGGCGGCGCGCTGCGCGGGCGCGCGGGCGCTCTGCTGGCGCTGTGCCTGGAGGCGGCCGCCAGCGCGCAGCGGGACCGCTTCGCCGAGCAGCCCGCGCGGGCCGTGGCCGCCGCCGCCGCCGCCGCCGCCGCCGTCGCCGACCACATCATCCAGGTATCCCGCTCACTTTCATCGGCTGACAGCCTGCTTCACTTGTGGGAGGACCTTGGGCGGGGTCCGTCCGGGTTGGTACCACCATCTTATCCATTAACCTCCCGCCAAACAGCAGTGTTCGCATTTTTGTGTTCCGGTTTGGGGATAAGACAGCCGGTGAAATGACTAGCATAGAGGCATTCCATCTTAGTCCTCAGGGTTGGCAGTGCATTTGCAGTCTTGTGAATGCGAATGTCTATGAATCACAGTTATCACTTACCATCAGGTGGCCTGTGTGCTCAATTGCCTTCCTATGCCATAAAATAAATAAATAAATATGCTTTCAGTAGTACATTGCACCGCTGCAATAGCTCCCGGCTCAATTATGTTAGAACGACTCGTCAATGGACGTAGCAACAAGCATGCGGGCTATCGACTGATGAGACTGAACTTTCAATGCTATTTATGCGATCATTTCAAATCAAACTGAACCATATATATTTTATAGTGATATTTTTCTCTACTCTAAACTCGAACTCGCTTACTGGGAGTTTGCTGCTCATGGCAACGAAGTCTATATTTAGTCTATATTTTTCGCGGTTCGAATTTAAGCCCATAATTGTTTTTTATGTTTTTATCATTGTCATATTTTGTTAATTGTCTTATGTTATGCATGGTTACTTGCAACTTCATAGTTCCTTTTTTAGCCTAGTACTTAGCCTGTTACTGTGTTATTGAGCCGCATCGTCACACATGCGATTATTTTACGCAAGCTGAGTTTGCCTATAATTGGGTAAACACACTGTCAATCTTCCCTATACATGTAATATTAAAATTAAATGAATGGTTCAGAAAATCATGAGGGTTTAAATTATATGGAATACCCGAATGTGGTAATTTACTTTACTCGTAATTTGAATGATTCAGGTTACATTTTCTGACAACACTTAATAATGATGGTTGGCAGGATGTCCTGGACCCGCTGATCCTCCAGCCGGCGTCCCTGGACACGGTGACGCTGAAGCAGGGCTCCAAGCCGCTCGGCTTCAGCGTGGCGCCATCCTTCTGCGGGCACCAGCAGCTGGCCGGCATCCGCTTCGGCTCGCCCGCGCACGCCTCCGGCGCCGTGCACGAGGGCGACGAGATCGTGCAGGTACCGCTCGCCGTTCATGAAAACCTGGTACTTTAGCTCTAAGACAAACTTTGTTTTGTGATGATTATAAAAAACTCCACCAGTGTATCCATTTGCATTTTGTCCTCCTCCTTTGTAAAATAAAATCATTACAAAAGTAAAGTCTGCTGATCCCAGCAAATTTGTCAATAACATTTAAATAAATACACGGAGAGAACAACACAACGAGTTCACTACGTCAAAAGTCATACCTACAATAACTGACTAAAAATCCCCTTGAAATCTCGACAAACTTTTCATCGAAAACGATTCATAGAATATTTAGTATAAATGTTATCTCTTGTAGTAATATGGCTTCATCGACTATTCATAATAAATTAAAACAATTATTAGAACAACGGTACAAGGATTTTTAAATGCTTAAAAATACATTTCATAAACTATTCAAGAGACAGAACAACTCAATATCGCTGTGTCATTACACATATACAGCTATTTGATTTTATTTTGAGGATAATAATATTATCCTGTATATTATACAAACCCGATCAAGATAAAAAAACACATAAGCATAGCTAAGGTATGTTTTATTTGAATTTGTCGATGTTCTTTTTTTTACTTAGCTATACCAATAGGGTTACCACATAAAATCTTTTCTATATCGACCATGTTAGATATGATCTCTTTAATCAGGTCTTTGATAAGAGCGTATATTCCTGGATGATGTTTATCAATTAAATTGTACATATAATTATAAAAAATAAAAATAGCAGCCTTGATTTTCAAACATGTATAATTTACAATATAAAATAAAATATTGGATAATAAAGTATGAATTAAAGATCTGTGACATAAAGTATCTAGTAAATAATATTTATACACATTAAAAATCGGTGTTTTAAAAATACATCATTTAATTGTTCGATGTAAAGAATATTCGATCAAATGAAAATAAGCGAAACGTTGACTTTGAACTGAAATTCGATTAAAAGTTTGTCGATATTTCAAGGGTAAACCCTAAAAAGCAAATCCTTGCCAACGTAAAGAGACCGGACCCCACAAACAGCTCCCTTATGGCTTTCTCGAGTATGAGGCGTATCCCAGCCATCGCCTCCCTCAACCTGTGTTTGAGGAAGAGGTAATTTAATGGTCATGGGTTGGGTCAAATGGCTAATTATGTTAAGTTATGGGATCCTAGTGCATTTGTTGGGATTGCAGGTGGGCAACCAGTGCGTGATCGGCTGGAGCGGCCCGGCGGTGGAGCGCGCGTGCGAGGCGCGCGGCCCGGCCGGCGAGCTCCTGCTGCGGCTGCGGCGGCGGAACGCGCGGCCCATACGCCCTGTTCCTGTGCTGCCTAGGTTCGTTTGACTAGGACTAAAAATCCACGCGGTTGTTAATTAGAAGTCTTCGCATGCCCCGCTAAGACAATAATCCTATCCTATTTAAGAACTCTCTTCATTTATGGACGCCTAATCGCATATTTATTTAGCTTTGATAAAATACTTCGTCCAACTAGCGCGAGAATACCCATAGTGCCGATAAACTCATTAAACCGTATATCTCTTAATATCTGTGGTTACAGTCGAACAGTTGTAAACGTTGTTGGGCTGGCCAGACGCCTTCGGTACCATTGCCTCACCTTCGGCGGAAGAAAATATTTTACTAAATAGTGGTAGCCGAAAGACGTTCACTGATAGACAAAGGCCTTCATTATTAAGATTATATAATCACTACATAGTATAAAACAAAGTCGCTGGCGCTGTCTGTCCCTATGTATGCTTAAATCTTTAAAAGTACGCAACGGATTTTGATGCGGTTTTTTTTAATAGATAGAGTGATTCTTAAGGAAGGTTTATATGTATAATACATTCCACGCGGGCGAAGTCGCGGGCGGGTCGCTAGTATAATATAATATAAAAGCCTTTATTTCCATATCCTTAATTTACATTTCAAATGTGGTATTTTGTTTGTTAGTGTTTAGTTAGCTATTTACTTATTTTCTAGTTGTTAGTAAGAGTTAGTTTGCTATTCGATATGGACCCCTCCTCGGGTGAAGGCCTCCTCCAGTCTTTTCCACTTAACTCTGTCCTTGCCGATAGTTTGCCAGTCCTTCCCTATAAATTCGGTAATATCTTCTGCCCAACGTTTTTTCGGTCTCCCTACCCTTCTTTTGCCGATTGGCCCTTTCCACCTTGTGGTATTAACTGTCCACCTGGTGTCTGTGTATCTCGTTACGTGGCCTGCCCACTGCCATTTCAATTTTAGAGCTTGTGAGAGGGCATCTGTTATCTTAGTTCTCTGTCTAATTACTTTGCTCCTGACTTTTTGTATTTTTCTTATGTTTAGGATACTTCTCTCCATAGCTCTTTGTGTTGTTGTGATTCTTTGTTTTGCTTTTGTCGTGTATATCCAAGTTTGGCAGCCATACAGTAGACAAGGCAGTATACAGGTGTCTAATACCGTTTTCTTAAGGTTTATTGAGTAGTCTCCTTTTAGAATTTCTTTGAGTGACCAAAATTTCTTCCAGGCTATGTTTGTTCTTCTTTCAATTTCATCTTCGTTGTGCGTTTTCAAAAACGATAGTTGTTTGCCTAGGTAGATGTAATTCTGGACATATTCTTTAGATTTTTCCTTTACCTTGATGGGTCGTTCTATGCTGTTTGTCATGATTTTGGTTTTTGTAGCATTCATCTCTAATCCTACTTGTGAGCTTGCTTGGGCAAGAGAGCGGAGCATATCTTCTAAATCATTTGCTGTTTCTGACAGTATAACTATGTCGTCCGCGAATCTGAGATGGCTTAGGTAGCTGTTGTTTATTTTTACGCCTCTAGTTTTCCAGTCTGTGTTTCGAAATACATCTTCTAAAACCGCAATAAACAATTTGGGTGACAGGGGGTCCCCCTGTCTGACTCCTCTTTCGATATGAATTGCATCACCTCTAGATTCTAGCATGACATTACTTATGCTGTTGTTGTATATGTATTTTATAATATTTACATACTTCGAATTTATGTTTAATTTTGTTAGTGATTTCCATATAGAGTTGTGGCTTATGCTGTCAAATGCTTTGCTGTAGTCGATAAACCCTAGATAGAGTGGCTTATTAAATTCATTGTATTTTTCTATAACTTGTTCCAGTGCCTGTATATGGTCTAGTGTGCTGAACCCAGAGCGAAAGCCAGCTTGTTCTATTGGTTGTGCATTTTCGATCTCTTGTGTTATGCGTTTAAGAATTATAGATGAGAAGATTTTGTATATGTTTGCCAGTAAACTAATTGGTCTATAATTATTGATGTCAAGAGGATCTCCTTTTTTATATAGTAGTATGATGTCTGACGTGCACCATTGGATTGGTACGATTTCAGCTTTTAGTATGAGGTTGAATAATCCTGTGAGAGGTTTGAGTAAAACTGGTGCGCCTATTTTCAAAGCTTCATTGGTTATTCCATCGGGACCAGGACTTTTATCTGACTTTAGTTGTTTCAGCTGGGCATATATATCTTTTTCTTCTATCGGTCTAGTTGTTTCCGTATTATAACAATTGTGTGATTCTATGGCTTCCTCGATGGTTTTGTTTTTGTTTTTGTATAGTTCTTGGTAGAAAGTGGTTGCCTGTTGTATGATTTCTTTTCTTGTTTTTGTTTCTTTATGTTGGCCTTCTAATTTTTGTATCCAAGTTTTTCTTAAGTTTAATTCTTTAAATGCTTTCTTTGTGCTTCTGAATTTGTTTAGATTTTCTGTTATTATCCTTTGTCTGTGATTACTATAGTCTCTTTTAATCGCTTTGCTAGTTTCCTTATATAATTTGCTCAGTTCTTTCTTTGTATTAGCATCTTTATTCTTTTTTATAGTTAGTTCACTGCGTTTGTTAATTAAGGCTATTGTTTCTTCGTTAAATATTTTGTGTCGTTTTTCTTTTTTAGGATTGTTTTGGCTCGTTAAACTTTTTGTTATACTTACTTCTAGCGCATCATAGTAGGATTGAACGTTTCTGGTATCTACTAGTTCGTTTTCAATGTTCAATTTGAGGCTGTCTATGTAGTGTCTTGTTTCCTCTTCAGTTTTCGGGATTTTTGGTGGTGGTTTAAAGCCTTTTCTACTTTTTTTCGCTTGGCTCAGTAAGACTGTTGCTCTGAGTAATCTATGGTCTGTTCGAAACTTCACGTTATTGAGAACTTCATAATTTTGGACTATTTTTGGAATATTTGTCATGATGTAGTCAATTTCGTTTTTAACACTTTCGTCTGGTGACTTCAAAGTCCATCTTCTGCTGGGTCTTTTCTTGAAATAAGTGTTGATTATTGCTAGTCTATATTCAAATGCATATTCTACCAGTCTTTCGCCTCTTCCGTTTCTTTGGCCTAGTCCATACTGACCCATGACGAGTTTTTCTTCTTTTTTGGGTTGCCCTATTTTTGCATTGAAATCTCCTAATATTATGATTTTCTCATCGGCTAGAGTGTGAGCTTTCTTCAGGTCATTGTAGAATTTTTGTATTTCTGTATCGTCTGATCTTTCCGTGGGTGCGTATGCCTGAATTATAGAAATGTTTAGTTCGCAAATTTCGTTTGTAATAACGCTACTCGCTCCGAAATACCAGTAAAGTTAATTATATTATTTTTCCATGCCTTTTTTATTAGAAATCCGACTCCATACAATCCCTTCGTTTCTCCTATATAGCAGAAAACGTAGTCTGAATACTCTTCTATGTTGCAACCCATTTTTCTTGTTTCTGATAGTCCTAGTATGTCGCAGTTTATATCTTTCAATGCATTATTGAGTTCTAAGTATCGGTGTATTGATGACAAAGACCTAACATTATAGGTTCCAATTTTTATACAATTCCTAGAGTTTTTGTCCAGTTTAGTGGTTGTTTGTTTTTGTGGTTTCCCTGGAGGGTTGTGGTCGTACTCTTCCACGGGGACCAGCCGGCTTGGAAGATGTATGTTATGTGTTGATGTAGCTTTTTCAGTTTGTTTGTTATTCTTTTTTGGGAGAGGGAGAGGCTGGCCGGTTCGTTGCTATTTATTTGCGGTGTTGGCTTGTGCGTTTGTTTTGTTATTATTGTTATTTTTGTTTGTTAGATAGTTTAGTATGCTCGGTTTTGCTACGCCTTCGGTAAAGCTTGAAGACCTCTGTACTGTGTGGCCGGCAAAAGTTTTGCTCTTTTTGTTTGCTTGAGATATTTGCTCGGCTTGGTTGTTTGTGTTATTCTCTGGAGATTTTGATAGATTTCTTTTATTGTTTTTCGGTTCTTTGGATGAATTATTTAGTAGAATAAGTTTGTCGTATTTAATGATGGCTATATTACCCTTCTCTCTCTCGGCTTTTACTTGATCCTGTAGCTCTCTTCTTTTTTGTAAGACTGATTGGGGGTAGTCTTCTTTTATATAATACGGAGTTTCATTTAGAGCTCCTTTTCCTCTTAAGATGTCGATCTTCTTTCCAAGTGTTGAGAACGTAATAACTTATTATTAAGATTATGTATACAAATTGCGTTGTAGGAGAGTTAGTCGACTCGGTGCAACCGAGGCATTATGTTGACTCCTTATTCTTCAAAAAGATGCGGTCCTGGTAGTTTGATGACGTGTGTTGCAGGAACCGCGGCCGGCTAGAGGCGCTCCCGGCCAAGCGCGAGCTGCTGCCGCCGCGCGAGGACGCCTCCTCCTCCGACTCCGAGCCGCTGTCGCCGCCCGCCTCGCCCACGCTGCCGCTCGACCACACCAGGTACCAGCTGTTCTAGCAGGGGTGGCAGGCCGGGACCGGCTGCGGGCTTAGCGCCAGCCCTACCCTCGCTTCCCTCCGGTCTAAACAAATAATAATAAAAGCTTATGTCCAATATCCATCCAGTATAATGTACCTTAACAATGGTGAAATAATTATTCGAATAGGTTAATAGGTCTCGGAAGGAAAGTAAAAGGTTTTGATCAGTGTTATTATGTCGCAGGATGTACCCGCCGAAGCCGCGCGCGCTGGCGAGGAGGCGCCACAGCGTGAGCTGCGCCAGCCCCACCGGCAAGCGGCCCGGGCTCGGCATCGAGCAGGTACTCGCCGTCTGACGGACTCCTGGTACCATATCAGGAATGCCTATACTATAGATCGTCCGCACTCCGCAGGCTTATGTTTTCTTTCTGAGGTTGTACTAAAAGTTTGTCTGTTCCCGGCAGCTGTGGCAGGAGCTGAAGGAGCAGCGCTGGCGCGCGGGTGGCAGCGCCAGCATCAGCCCCGAGCCGCTCGAGGCGCTCTACCGCCGGGACAAGGTGCGCGCCGGACACGCTCGCCGAGGGCCCTCGGGCGTCGCCATGATAACCCGTTGTGATCGTTGTGTTCCAGGCGGTGTCCTGCAGCACCGGGCTGGAGCTGTCCCCGCGGCCGCGCACGTGCCCGGGCGTGCCGCCGGCGCCCGCGGCGGCCGACGACGAGGCGCGCGACGCCAAGGCCCGCGGCAAGCTCGACAAGAGCCACTCCACGCCCGCCTACGACTTCGACCAGCCCGCCGAGCCCGGCAGCCTCGTCACGCAGATCATCCCCGAGTCCCCGACCACGCCTACCGACAGTCCCACTATCCTCGTCCACTCCGCGGAAAAAGCCGACCAAATACTTGACTTCAAAAAGTCCAGCTCGCAAATCGAGGAAGCCATTCTTCAGCAAAAGAACAGAAGATTGACGGACGAAAAGAACGAGTTCTCTTTCTCCGATGACAAGACGGACGATTCTGAAGCGGTCGAGACTTTCAATCTGGCCGTGACCGAGGCGCATAACCAGTCGAGACGGTCGTCGATAAAGAGCACTACGGAGGGTCGGAAGTTGTCGCTGAGCGACCACGGCATGACGATACAGGAGGAGACGACGCCGACAATATATACGAAGCCCTCGGTCCCGGCGCGGCCGGCCGGGCCGCCCGAGCCGCCGCCGCGCCCGGCGGCCACGCAGAGGCTCGTGCTGAGGGAGCCTCCGCTTCCGGCTCCGGAAGCGAGAGAGTATCCGGTCTTGCGATCCGTTCGTCAGCCCGATACCGAACCGCCTTCTCCGCTCAGACCGATCCGAATCGATCCTTCGCAGATATCCATGCCGCTCCGACATATCACCAAGCACGACATCAAAGTGATACCCAGCGAGAGGAGGGAGCTGCCCGCGCTGGGCGGCGAGGAGCGGCGCGAGGAGCAGCCGCGCGGCGCGGGCCCGTCGCTGGGCGCCGGCTTCGTGCACGAGCCCGGCGCCGCGTCGCCCACCGGCGTGCGCGGCATCTTCCCCACCTACAAGTCCAAGAGTCTCAAGAAGAAAAACTCCTTACTCGCTAGTGAGACCAAGTTTTGTTTTTACATTTATATTTCTGCACTATTGCGGCTCAAATCGAGGGGGAATTTATTGCTTTTAACTTAATGCTTCATAGGTGCATTATATTATGCCTAAATTGAAGAATATAGAATTTGAATTTCAATGCTCTTTTGATTACTGTTATTTGGTGGTGGACGACATGATAACATTCTCTATAGTAGGATTTGAACGACATTATTTTCTTGAAATAAATACGAAGCAGTTGTTACTTATAGAACTTACTTACTTAAAGTAGATCAAAATTATATTGACGACATTATCAAAACAGCAGTAGGGTTGGTAGCTCGGTTTTTGTTAGAGTCATTAATCGGTACGGGGTACCAGGCTAGCAGCAGTGAGTGAGTGGTGTGTTCCAGAGCGGCGCAGCGTGGCGGCGCGCACGCTGGCGGCGCGCGGCGCGGGCGGGCCCGTGTGGCAGCGCGTGCGAGCGAGACACGCGCAGCAGCCGCGCTGGGCGCGCCGCTACCTGCTGCTGGCCGACGCCACGCTGTATGCCTACCGCAACGCCGAGGTGAGTACCGGCCGGGCAGGCGCGGCGAACACCACGAAGTGGGTGACCGCTGCGTCAGTAGAATGGATAATATGTATGCATGTTGAAGTTGAAAATAAATGGCAGAGTTGGTATATTTAAATTCAAACCGTGTTGAGATGTTGCAGGCAGTTGTCCTTAAAATTTGAGCCTGGGCAGCATTCCCGCTGTTGCGTCGCGCGTACAAGGCTGTCAGAGCTCGCAGTCGATGAGCTGGTGTGGTTCCCCGCAGTGCTCGCGCGCGGACTGCATGATCCAGCTGGGCGGGTTCACGGCGGCGGCGGCGGGCGAGGTGAAGTCGCGGCCGCACGCCTTCAAGGTGTACCACACGGGCACGGCCTTCTACTTCGCCTGCGAGTCGGCCGACGCGGCGCGCGCCTGGCTCGCGCTCATCCAGCGGGCCACGCTGGGGGACGCGCCGAGGGTCAGTACCACACTCGTCGCTACTGCTAGCTCTTCACTCCTTCGCCTGCGAGTCGGCCGACGCGGCGCGCGCCTGGCTCGCGCTCATCCAGCGGGCCACGCTGGGGGACGCGCCGAGGGTCAGTACCACACTCGTCGCTACTGCTAGCTCTTCACTCCTTCGCCTGCGAGTCGGCCGACGCGGCGCGCGCCTGGCTCGCGCTCATCCAGCGGGCCACGCTGGGGGACGCGCCGAGGGTCAGTACCACACTCGTCGCTACTGCTAGCTCTTCACTCCTTCGCCTGCGAGTCGGCCGACGCGGCGCGCGCCTGGCTCGCGCTCATCCAGCGGGCCACGCTGGGGGACGCGCCGAGGGTCAGTACCACACTCGTCGCTACTGCTAGCTCTTCACTCCTTCGCCTGCGAGTCGGCCGACGCGGCGCGCGCCTGGCTCGCGCTCATCCAGCGGGCCACGCTGGGGGACGCGCCGAGGGTCAGTACCACACTCGTCGCTACTGCTAGCTCTTCACTCCTTCGCCTGCGAGTCGGCCGACGCGGCGCGCGCCTGGCTCGCGCTCATCCAGCGGGCCACGCTGGGGGACGCGCCGAGGGTCAGTACCACACTCGTCGCTACTGCTAGCTCTTCACTCCTTCGCCTGCGAGTCGGCCGACGCGGCGCGCGCCTGGCTCGCGCTCATCCAGCGGGCCACGCTGGGGGACGCGCCGAGGGTCAGTACCACACTCGTCGCTACTGCTAGCTCTTCACTCCTTCGCCTGCGAGTCGGCCGACGCGGCGCGCGCCTGGCTCGCGCTCATCCAGCGGGCCACGCTGGGGGACGCGCCGAGGGTCAGTACCACACTCGTCGCTACTGCTAGCTCTTCACTCCTTCGCCTGCGAGTCGGCCGACGCGGCGCGCGCCTGGCTCGCGCTCATCCAGCGGGCCACGCTGGGGGACGCGCCGAGGGTCAGTACCACACTCGTCGCTACTGCTAGCTCTTCACTCCTTCGCCTGCGAGTCGGCCGACGCGGCGCGCGCCTGGCTCGCGCTCATCCAGCGGGCCACGCTGGGGGACGCGCCGAGGGTCAGTACCACACTCGTCGCTACTGCTAGCTCTTCACTCCTTCGCCTGCGAGTCGGCCGACGCGGCGCGCGCCTGGCTCGCGCTCATCCAGCGGGCCACGCTGGGGGACGCGCCGAGGGTCAGTACCACACTCGTCGCTACTGCTAGCTCTTCACTCCTTCGCCTGCGAGTCGGCCGACGCGGCGCGCGCCTGGCTCGCGCTCATCCAGCGGGCCACGCTGGGGGACGCGCCGAGGGTCAGTACCACACTCGTCGCTACTGCTAGCTCTTCACTCCTTCGCCTGCGAGTCGGCCGACGCGGCGCGCGCCTGGCTCGCGCTCATCCAGCGGGCCACGCTGGGGGACGCGCCGAGGGTCAGTACCACACTCGTCGCTACTGCTAGCTCTTCACTCCTTCGCCTGCGAGTCGGCCGACGCGGCGCGCGCCTGGCTCGCGCTCATCCAGCGGGCCACGCTGGGGGACGCGCCGAGGGTCAGTACCACACTCGTCGCTACTGCTAGCTCTTCACTCCTTCGCCTGCGAGTCGGCCGACGCGGCGCGCGCCTGGCTCGCGCTCATCCAGCGGGCCACGCTGGGGGACGCGCCGAGGGTCAGTACCACACTCGTCGCTACTGCTAGCTCTTCACTCCTTCGCCTGCGAGTCGGCCGACGCGGCGCGCGCCTGGCTCGCGCTCATCCAGCGGGCCACGCTGGGGGACGCGCCGAGGGTCAGTACCACACTCGTCGCTACTGCTAGCTCTTCACTCCTTCGCCTGCGAGTCGGCCGACGCGGCGCGCGCCTGGCTCGCGCTCATCCAGCGGGCCACGCTGGGGGACGCGCCGAGGGTCAGTACCACACTCGTCGCTACTGCTAGCTCTTCACTCCTTCGCCTGCGAGTCGGCCGACGCGGCGCGCGCCTGGCTCGCGCTCATCCAGCGGGCCACGCTGGGGGACGCGCCGAGGGTCAGTACCACACTCGTCGCTACTGCTAGCTCTTCACTCCTTCGCCTGCGAGTCGGCCGACGCGGCGCGCGCCTGGCTCGCGCTCATCCAGCGGGCCACGCTGGGGGACGCGCCGAGGGTCAGTACCACACTCGTCGCTACTGCTAGCTCTTCACTCCTTCGCCTGCGAGTCGGCCGACGCGGCGCGCGCCTGGCTCGCGCTCATCCAGCGGGCCACGCTGGGGGACGCGCCGAGGGTCAGTACCACACTCGTCGCTACTGCTAGCTCTTCACTCCTTCGCCTGCGAGTCGGCCGACGCGGCGCGCGCCTGGCTCGCGCTCATCCAGCGGGCCACGCTGGGGGACGCGCCGAGGGTCAGTACCACACTCGTCGCTACTGCTAGCTCTTCACTCCTTCGCCTGCGAGTCGGCCGACGCGGCGCGCGCCTGGCTCGCGCTCATCCAGCGGGCCACGCTGGGGGACGCGCCGAGGGTCAGTACCACACTCGTCGCTACTGCTAGCTCTTCACTCCTTCGCCTGCGAGTCGGCCGACGCGGCGCGCGCCTGGCTCGCGCTCATCCAGCGGGCCACGCTGGGGGACGCGCCGAGGGTCAGTACCACACTCGTCGCTACTGCTAGCTCTTCACTCCTTCGCCTGCGAGTCGGCCGACGCGGCGCGCGCCTGGCTCGCGCTCATCCAGCGGGCCACGCTGGGGGACGCGCCGAGGGTCAGTACCACACTCGTCGCTACTGCTAGCTCTTCACTCCTTCGCCTGCGAGTCGGCCGACGCGGCGCGCGCCTGGCTCGCGCTCATCCAGCGGGCCACGCTGGGGGACGCGCCGAGGGTCAGTACCACACTCGTCGCTACTGCTAGCTCTTCACTCCTTCGCCTGCGAGTCGGCCGACGCGGCGCGCGCCTGGCTCGCGCTCATCCAGCGGGCCACGCTGGGGGACGCGCCGAGGGTCAGTACCACACTCGTCGCTACTGCTAGCTCTTCACTCCTTCGCCTGCGAGTCGGCCGACGCGGCGCGCGCCTGGCTCGCGCTCATCCAGCGGGCCACGCTGGGGGACGCGCCGAGGGTCAGTACCACACTCGTCGCTACTGCTAGCTCTTCACTCCTTCGCCTGCGAGTCGGCCGACGCGGCGCGCGCCTGGCTCGCGCTCATCCAGCGGGCCACGCTGGGGGACGCGCCGAGGGTCAGTACCACACTCGTCGCTACTGCTAGCTCTTCACTCCTTCGCCTGCGAGTCGGCCGACGCGGCGCGCGCCTGGCTCGCGCTCATCCAGCGGGCCACGCTGGGGGACGCGCCGAGGGTCAGTACCACACTCGTCGCTACTGCTAGCTCTTCACTCCTTCGCCTGCGAGTCGGCCGACGCGGCGCGCGCCTGGCTCGCGCTCATCCAGCGGGCCACGCTGGGGGACGCGCCGAGGGTCAGTACCACACTCGTCGCTACTGCTAGCTCTTCACTCCTTCGCCTGCGAGTCGGCCGACGCGGCGCGCGCCTGGCTCGCGCTCATCCAGCGGGCCACGCTGGGGGACGCGCCGAGGGTCAGTACCACACTCGTCGCTACTGCTAGCTCTTCACTCCTTCGCCTGCGAGTCGGCCGACGCGGCGCGCGCCTGGCTCGCGCTCATCCAGCGGGCCACGCTGGGGGACGCGCCGAGGGTCAGTACCACACTCGTCGCTACTGCTAGCTCTTCACTCCTTCGCCTGCGAGTCGGCCGACGCGGCGCGCGCCTGGCTCGCGCTCATCCAGCGGGCCACGCTGGGGGACGCGCCGAGGGTCAGTACCACACTCGTCGCTACTGCTAGCTCTTCACTCCTTCGCCTGCGAGTCGGCCGACGCGGCGCGCGCCTGGCTCGCGCTCATCCAGCGGGCCACGCTGGGGGACGCGCCGAGGGTCAGTACCACACTCGTCGCTACTGCTAGCTCTTCACTCCTTCGCCTGCGAGTCGGCCGACGCGGCGCGCGCCTGGCTCGCGCTCATCCAGCGGGCCACGCTGGGGGACGCGCCGAGGGTCAGTACCACACTCGTCGCTACTGCTAGCTCTTCACTCCTTCGCCTGCGAGTCGGCCGACGCGGCGCGCGCCTGGCTCGCGCTCATCCAGCGGGCCACGCTGGGGGACGCGCCGAGGGTCAGTACCACACTCGTCGCTACTGCTAGCTCTTCACTCCTTCGCCTGCGAGTCGGCCGACGCGGCGCGCGCCTGGCTCGCGCTCATCCAGCGGGCCACGCTGGGGGACGCGCCGAGGGTCAGTACCACACTCGTCGCTACTGCTAGCTCTTCACTCCTTCGCCTGCGAGTCGGCCGACGCGGCGCGCGCCTGGCTCGCGCTCATCCAGCGGGCCACGCTGGGGGACGCGCCGAGGGTCAGTACCACACTCGTCGCTACTGCTAGCTCTTCACTCCTTCGCCTGCGAGTCGGCCGACGCGGCGCGCGCCTGGCTCGCGCTCATCCAGCGGGCCACGCTGGGGGACGCGCCGAGGGTCAGTACCACACTCGTCGCTACTGCTAGCTCTTCACTCCTTCGCCTGCGAGTCGGCCGACGCGGCGCGCGCCTGGCTCGCGCTCATCCAGCGGGCCACGCTGGGGGACGCGCCGAGGGTCAGTACCACACTCGTCGCTACTGCTAGCTCTTCACTCCTTCGCCTGCGAGTCGGCCGACGCGGCGCGCGCCTGGCTCGCGCTCATCCAGCGGGCCACGCTGGGGGACGCGCCGAGGGTCAGTACCACACTCGTCGCTACTGCTAGCTCTTCACTCCTTCGCCTGCGAGTCGGCCGACGCGGCGCGCGCCTGGCTCGCGCTCATCCAGCGGGCCACGCTGGGGGACGCGCCGAGGGTCAGTACCACACTCGTCGCTACTGCTAGCTCTTCACTCCTTCGCCTGCGAGTCGGCCGACGCGGCGCGCGCCTGGCTCGCGCTCATCCAGCGGGCCACGCTGGGGGACGCGCCGAGGGTCAGTACCACACTCGTCGCTACTGCTAGCTCTTCACTCCTTCGCCTGCGAGTCGGCCGACGCGGCGCGCGCCTGGCTCGCGCTCATCCAGCGGGCCACGCTGGGGGACGCGCCGAGGGTCAGTACCACACTCGTCGCTACTGCTAGCTCTTCACTCCTTCGCCTGCGAGTCGGCCGACGCGGCGCGCGCCTGGCTCGCGCTCATCCAGCGGGCCACGCTGGGGGACGCGCCGAGGGTCAGTACCACACTCGTCGCTACTACTAGCTCTTCACTCTCACCGAACACATGACACAACCCGCACAAGGTGTTGCTTATTAGTAAAAATACTTACAATATACAAGAATGTAATATAGAATGTAGAGGCTGACCGCAGGGACCCGATATCGACAAACCAGGAGTCGTAAGATTTGTCGCGACTTTCAATGAATACCTTAATAAAAAAAACAAAATCGCCGATATAAAAGTCTATACTGAAACAACTATATCGAAATAAACTGCTGGGTTTTAAAGCTTGCTTTTTGTTAGACTTCTGATGTAGTCGTGGAATCACACATTTTCTCAAAGCATTTCCTATGGTGATTACAGTCGACCAGCGATCATCCTAAGCAGTACTCGGAGACCGAATACTCGACGGAGTCCGACGAGGGCGATCGGCCGCGCGAACGGGACAGAGAGCGCGAGCGAGAGAAGGACAAGGATAAGGACAAGTCCAAGTTCGGTTCGCTCAAAAAACTCACGCATCGGATGCAGAGGTACCGTCACTATGAACTAAGATTTGCTTCAGAGTTGTTGATTTTCAACATAATTATTTATTGTCGGTTCGGACCACAGATCACAGAAACAAGGGAGATATGTCATGAACGCCAATTCGTACGAGACCCGGTGTCGCCACTTTTAAACATGTGTGCGTCTTACGCTTACGCTCTATTAACTACTACAAAAACAACCTCCTCATAATTGATTACAGCTTACGAACTAAAAACGCCATAACATAGTTTTGATAGTAGCAGAAAATTAAGCTTTATACTAAGTTCTCAAGGTTGAAAAATGCTGAAAGACCGTTTTTTTTCCATCGTAGTTCAGTCACTGAACGTAAGGTAGCGCTTACTCGTCACTTAGTTGCCATCTATGCGACGAGTAATTAATTAATTCCTCAGAGCTAGATGGCGCTAATAGATGTCCCTATGTTCAGCAGGTTAAGGACTACTCACAGCGTTATCACACAGCGACATCTAGTTATACTTTTTTCAAGAGGTGTGCGTTTCTCTCCTGTCGTCCACTTAGGGATGCCACAAGGAATGTTTCAAAATATATCGATAAACAATTCAAACTTGTTTGCAACGTTAATATAGGTACTATTCAATTTACAGGCAATAAGTACTATTTTTATTATTTTACTACTAGTTTAATACAATTACATCATTTAAACTTAATATATTATTGTTAGAATAGAATAATATTTTATCAGCAAGAATACGGTTTGCGTAGAATTGATAGAATATAAGATTTTAAATTGGGAACGATACCTATATTAGAACTACATTCAAATGTAAAATATTCATTTAAAAATATAAATAATGCTTAAAAACTAAATTTACCGGTGGTAAGTTATGCCCTTTGATTTTATATTAACGTTTGCACTTCGATTTTTGCACACTTTCACGCTACATACAGTCATTTTATCATTTAAA
The DNA here is from genome assembly GCA_927399475.2 of Acleris emargana. Taxonomy (NCBI): domain Eukaryota; kingdom Metazoa; phylum Arthropoda; class Insecta; order Lepidoptera; family Tortricidae; genus Acleris; species Acleris emargana. The sequence continues at coordinate 24,194,714 of OV656838.1, read as the reverse complement.
CGGAGCTTCTATACTGACAGCGTTCAGTGAGTGACTATGTCAACGCTTGACACGCCTCGTGCCGATATGGTCATTTTGACCATATCGAGGCGTCACGAACCACGCCCCCATAACATATCTCCCTTGTTTCTGTGATCTGTGGTTCGGACACTGTTTATGTGCTTGAGGAAATTCATAATTTTCAATTTGTTTTTGTGGAGGCGTGTGAATTAAATACTTTTATTAGACTTTAAAAAATAGCGTGCCCGTGTGGTTACCGGGATAGAATAGTGCCACTCCATTTCTTCCCGTGGATGTCGTAAGAGGCTAGTAAGGGAATATAGGCTTGTAGTACTGTTAGACGATGGGCTTGCAACCTGTCACTAATACACTGGTAAACATCTTAGCCTGATTTTGCAAAATGTGGTTACAGAATTATCAACAAGTTATTAGAGTTGTTGGTAATTCTGTAGCTCTGCCTACCCCACTCTGGGAATGAAGGCGTGAGTTTATGTATGTATGTATGTAAAAAATAGCGTTATCAGTAGAGTGAATCCTAGTGTCCGTTCGTTCAGGAGCGAGTCTTCGGAGACAGTCGGAGGCGCCGCGGCGAGCCTCGACCGGAAGTACCTGCGCTTCTTCTCGCGCGGGAAGCACAAGGACGACAAACCCAAGGTCAGCCGAGCAGGATATCGGTATTATTTCTGCTTAATTAATGTGTTCGGGGGGAGCCATCGTCTGAACGGAGGAACCTGGCAGTGAATTGCGCGGAATTTATTAAAAAGAACCTGCGTTCAGCTGCGTTCTAGTTGATGGTCGATGGCCTTGTTGCAGAGCAAGCAGGCGGCGGTGCCGGTCCCGACGGAGCACTACCGCAGCTACCGGCGCGTGTCGCACTCGCCGGCGGCGCCGCGGCCGGCGCGGCCGAAGCCCATCAACTACATCCACGCGTCCAACCCCAACCTGCTGGACTTCGACAAGAGCGACCTGCTCGCGCGCCCCGCGCTGCCGCTCGCGCGCCCCGCGCTGCACAAGCCGGACAACTTCGTCGGCTTCGTCACGCTCGAGGAGTTCATGCTCAAGAAACAGGTAACGCATGCCCAGACGTCTCCGGGGCGCTGCCTCCCTGGTACTGGAGCGTGAAGTCTTCCCACTTCTGCGCCAGCTTCCTTCGAAATGGGCCTCCAGTCCGTTCAGTATCCGTAGTACTTAATACAATTATTGAAATTCAGAAACACTTAAATTAAACAACTAATCGAGCTAAAGTATAAGCTAAAGTATCTCCAGACTTGGACTAGGGTCCCAGAAGTTAAGAGGAGGAGGTAACAGTGACCGCCGTGACGCGAGTCACGTCGTCGCGATCGCGTAAGCCTCATCATCAGTAAATGTTTTGCTTGTTGCAATCTGTCGATGCACATCGGAGCCGCTCAGTCCAAATTCATCGGGTTCATCACGCTCGAGGAGTTTATGCTCCAGAAACTGGTAAGCCGTTCAGTATTAGATACACGATCTTATGTCGCACCAGGCAAACACGGCCCCCGACATCCTTGACTAAGCTAAGCATGCGTTTCTGCTCGAAAACTGTGTATTTAAGTTTTAGTTAGTTACTTCATGATGCCTTAAATGGGTTAATTATTATTATTTAACGACTCATTTGAGGCAACTCTGTTTTGTTAGAATATTTCAGTAATACTTCCTCGTTTTCCTATGTTTTTTGGTAAGTTGTGATTTATATTCGACAATTTTTTGTACTTGTTATATTACCCTGTGTTGTATTTTATTTTATTAAAACGTTTTGAATAATAAACTCTTAAAATTGTAGAAAACCTTTTAAGACTAAAGATCCTAAAGTGAGGTGAAAAATGTTTCAAGTAAACGCAGGTCATACTTGCTTTATTCTTCCAAGCCTATTCGCCGAAACTGGTATACCTACTGTCATAGGAGCAGAAACAGACAAATAAGAAAATGGTAGAGCGATCTTGACTAATTCTGAGAGATAGGCAAGAGATACGAAATAATCGGAATGAGATACAAAGGGAACGAGAGAGAAATTTACGACAGTCAATATGCAAATGTACCTAGATGTTATTTTTAGGGTTTCTATATTCCATTTTAATATGTTGTCGGCCATTCAGTTTTCATTACTACGAGGGGTGATCCATAAGTTTTGATAATCGGTATTAAAAATGGGAGATATGTCAATCGTTATATTTTAATTGAAATAAGCACACTTTCTATATTTGCAAACACTTGTTAACGTCATTCAATTGTTTTATTTTACCACTAAAAAAATAATTTTACTTTAGGAGGTCAAAATGGTCATATTTTGTACGTTCACTAAGTCATCATCAGCTCGTGATTTTTATGTAGTTGTTTTTTAACATTAGTGAATGAGAAGTAGTAGTCGAAAGTTAGGGCTTAATAACGGGGAGAGCGGTTCTCAGTTCTGATCTTTAGTAGATGAGCAGCACCCTTGTCACAGCACTATTAGAAGCTATTAGAAGGCTCTGAAGCACATTTCCTGCCGCAAATTCGTATTTTTTTTCTTGAGCTTATTTTTAATATTTTCCCATAACTATGATAGAATAATGTTATATAACTCTCCTAGATTATTAAAACACAATTGCTAAAAACGAATGTCAAAGTATTTATTTGTAGGCCTCAATAATCCTGGGCGAGGCCGAAAAAACTACCCTAAATTTTGGTGACAGAGCTGGAGATAAAAAATCCACTGCAATGATAACTTATTTATCGTTTAAATCATAATGATAAATCAAGGTTTCATTTTCAAAAACAATATTTTTTATTAGTGTACCAGAATTTTCTCCACACCGCTCCAAATTATTACAAAACTAACTCTTATTTTACCGTCTTGTAAAATTATTCATACAGATCTTAAGTACCCGAAACCGACGTGCGTGCATGACTCGATGTATGAATGTTGAAGAAGCGAAAGAAATTTGTCAAGATCGTAGCAAGTGGAAAGAAGTGGTCTCTGCCTACCCCTCTGGGAAACAGGCGTGATTTAATGAATGAATGAAAAATGTTTTTTGTTTAGCTATCACAGAAAAACAAATGAACAATATAGTTTTTTTTTTCTCTAATTTAAGTTTGATTAGTGCCATGGTATATTCCATATTAAAAAAATATCATTATGTGCATGGTTCATACTGATTCTCAAAACTTATGGATCACCCCTCGTATAAGTAATGAAGGAAGAATAAGAATAAAGTTTCTTTAACCATATAAGCACACAAAGATAACTCCTAAACACATAACTAATAGCTATTTTCTATGTAAAGCTACTTGCTGGCATCTTTGGATGACTTGCAGTAGGTATAAACATTTTAGTCGCCTCTTACTCAAAAACCAAAAGACTACTGAGCTGTGATAGTTTACTTTTTAATTTCGTTATACGAGTATGTACCTACTACAACTGTGTGACTGTGTGTCTGTGTGTGTTTATCGACCAATTTTTAGAGTTGTTGGTAATTCTGTAGCACTACCTACCCCGCTATAGGAATGAAGGCGTGAAGGTACAGTCCGTGAGCTTAGAGAAACCTCCGCACAAATGAAGTGTCGCACAGTCGGACATCGCATAATCTTATTTCGCACAAATGATGTTTCGCACTTTAGTAATAAACCGCAGAATGTTTGGTTTGCTTCATTTATATGATTTTATTTATAATTATTTATAGAATTAAAAACAGTTCATTAAATTTAGAATGGATCTGGTATCAGATATTTTTTCCTTTTAATTAGGACGCTAACCGACGAAAACTTACACACATCCTAGCATTTTGGCGTAGTTCATCCCTACCGAATTAGAAGAGCGACGTGCTCTGACACGTGTTACCCGTTTATTAAGAACCAAATAAAGGATTTCTATTATGTAATAGTAAGCTTTCGTAGGTTGCGCTTGATAAATAAAGTATAACTGAAATATGACTCTTTGTCTGTCAATTGGAATTTAATAAAGTTCGTCTTTTTGTTCAAGTAGAATATGTGTTGGCAGGAGGAAGAGCGGCGGCAGGTGTACACGAACCGCGTGCTGCTGGGGGTGGAGCGCGGCGAGCGCGGCGCCACGCTGCAGCGGCGCCTGCAGCAGGTCGTGCCCGACGTGCTCTACGGCGCGCTGCCCCCCTGGTACTGCCCCGCAATATACACAGCTTAATATACGAAGGCGCGCCCCGCCACTCAAGTTAATGTTGCACGGTTGCGTCAATGTACGAATAGTTCATGGCTTAAAATCATAATACCACATTTTATATCAGCTTCATTTAAAATTAACCTCATTACCGTAAATAACAATCTACACCCATTGTGATGTTTCTTTCTACATTTGATGTCTCCTGGTTCTCTGTACAGTATGCTGAAGGTGTTGTATGTTTGTCAGTGCGGACTTGCCGCTGCCGGTGCAGGAGCTGCAGGCGCGGTCGCTGCCGCGCGCGCCCGCCCCGCGCCGCGCCGCGCCGCGCGCCGGCCAGCCCGTGTCCGTCAAGGGGAAGGACGGGTGAGCCGAGGGCATATAAGGCCAAGACTCTAAACGAGTTAGTGTTTACAAGATTATGAAAATATTACCAATAATCCCCATGACCCTTTGCTTGACAGTTACGAAAAGATCGTGTACACGGAAGAAAAGCCGTCCCGCGAGCGCATGCGCCGCGCCTCGCCGCCGCCGGAGGAGCTCGGCTACGAGACCATCTACGGCTCGGCGCGCACGCCCGACCGCTGGCGCGACTCGCTTCGGCGGAATGACAAGGTAACCACTGTCGGAGTGATGCGCTCCTGGTACTTGAAATAATTCTTAAACTGCATCTAGGGCAGGCACATTGCCACATTCAGCTACTTGAGAAGTAATTAGCCCTATTTCATCATCTTGACAATGACACGTGACAGGTGACAATTAGGTATACGTATCAAAGTTACCACACTGATACATCACTGGGTTTCATATAAGCTGCGCCATGTACGGTCAGCTGCAAAATTGCATGGACACCTTAATGTCAATAATCCTGTGAACACGTGAGGTGACGTTCGTAAGAAACCACCTAGGTGGCGTTGTTATCTGAGCTAGTTCAATTGTTGTTTGCTACAACTTTATGACGTTTCAGTATTACAATCGATAATTTCGCCAGTTAATTTAAAGAATCGTTGGCCGAGTTAGTTGACAACTTGCTCAGAAACGGGGCTACTCCGCAGGTCGGGAGATCGGGTCTGCCTATTGCCACCTGTTTCTTTTTTTAATTAATTTTGTTTCACATAATATTTTAATGTATTATCTTTTTAAATAATTATCATTTTCAAGAAATGAAACAACTTTTGTTATTTGAAATGAAAAAACTTTATTTCTCATAATAACATTTTAACTTAGTCTACCTAACATATTATTGAGGTAATAACTTAAGTATTCGTTTCCGAAATCGGAAAGAGATTGAAGTTTCACCACAATAACAAAGTAATTATTAACAAACAAAAATTAAACTAGAGATTGGGTTACCTTAACAGTCAAACGCATTATGTTAACTATGTTATACAGTTTTGATCTCTGTTAATCAATCGACAAGTAAATTTATCCGCCATTAAAAGTTGTCTCTCCTTGTCTATTTAAAGTGCAAGAAAGAGAAAGGGCTAAATTGATGTGTCTAATATGCTTTACTTGCCGATTGTGAAACAGGCGGTTATATTTATTAGATAAAAAATTAAAATTCGTGTATAAATGGTGTAATTTGTTTGACCGTAAATATTTAAAATAAGACAATTATGTATGGTCACAAAATAGTATAGACACGCAAAAAGAGCGAAAATAATATTCAATTTTGTAATAATTACTTACGTTAACCCGATCTCCAGTCGTCCACTCGAATTACTTATATACTAAACTTTAATAACGAGTATATCTCCCACTCTGTTCGATTACAGCTTGCATTCGAGCACGCATTGAACCGATAATATTCTGACACAGATTGGAACCACGAATACTATCCCAAATGTTTAAACAGTGGTCGGACAATAATATCCCATACATTTTCGATTGGATTTAAATCCGGTGACCTTGAAGGCCAGGGAATAACCCTAATATTATTGTGCTGACCAAAACCACTCCCTCACACTTCGTGAACGGTGTATGGGACAGTTATCTTGCACAAACGTTATCACCGGTAACTCCTCCTCTGGATACACATTGCGAAAGGTAGGCAACATGGTGTCCTCCAGCATTTCTACATAATGAACACTGTTCGCTCGACTGGGAAGTCTAACCAGTTCTCCTGGGTCAGCCGCACTCATCCATCCCCACATATTTACGGTTATACGACCAGATTCCATGTTGGGCACTACATGATTGTCATTATACCGAGTATTATTTCGGCGCCACAAGCTTAGTCGTCCGTGTTGGCTCGATTTAAAAGTCTTTTCATCTGTAAAGATGACATTACTCCAGTCAAAATTTAAATACTCCAAAGCGAACCTTGCTCTTTTATGGCTTTCTGTTAGCAAGGGTTTGACAGCATGCCTACGATACGATGATGCAGACCCTCACTGTGAAGAACACGACGAATAGTATCCGCACTCGTATTGAATAAACCAGCGTAGTGGGTTGTTGGTTTAAATCACAGATAATAGAATACAAGTACAGATACCCAATCTCATAGAGCAAAAGCGTGCCGTCCTAATGTAGGCAATTCGGTAGGCAATTTTAGTCCCGTAGTTACACCAGTAGATGCCGTATCTGAGCCACCACTGGATGCTGGCAGCCTACCTAATAGTTTTAGTAACGTGTCACCAGATGGCATTGACTTCAAGAATGAGACGTCAAGAAAATTGTTGATTTAAAATTGAGTCGCTTCATTTCAAACTCGGAAAAATCCATTCAGAAAGACAGCGGAATTTGCGCCTTTTTTCGAACAAGTTAAGTTTCAAATTCGTATACCAAATTTCAAGGAGATATCCCAGATATAATATGTAATGGCTATAATCCTACCGGTGACATTGTGGTAGCGTTTTATTCATTCATAGGAACATCTGCCCTGATTAATGATGTCCAGGACAAAATAGGAATGTTTTAATGACATGTTCGGGAAGTTTTTTGCTGACAATAAATAAAAGCAATAGGTAAAAATAACTGGTTTATTAGGTTTAAAGAATTTATTTTTTCATAAGAATTTTACAATTCACTTACATGAGAATTAAGAATAAGTTAAAAATAGTTTGGTGAGCGTATTTAAGCGTGCGTATTTACATTCACGCAAAACAAATATAAAAGAAAAAAGAAAAATAGTTAGTAGGTACCTTAAATTAATTACATACATTTTAACATATAAGATTTTAATTTTAATTTACTACTAAGACAATATGTATTATGTTTTTACGTGGTAGGTGGGAAGACTTAAATTAGTAGGTAGACAAAGTCGAGGCTGAGCGCCCGCGTAGTTGCAGCGATAAGGTGGACACAGATTAAGGTTGAATGGATGTGGCTTAAAGCGCGTTGCGGATATCAGAGCGTACTTGCTCAGTTACATAGAATTTAAGTCATCTTTTGAAATTTTGCATGGTCTTATTTATTATGTAAGTTTGCACCTTCATACAGATTTTTTTCCGTAATTAGTACGAGGAGTACGAAGTACTAGATTATTACAATTTCTCAATTTTATTTATCGTAGGTACGACTTTTTTCTGTTTAAATGACTTAAAAAGAGGTATGACTTTACTATATTTCATGAGATCTGGAAATATCCCTTCTGAAATGGAATTATTGTAAATTAATGCTAGATGGGGTGCAATTACATCTATGATATGAAAAAGTACACTAACTGATGTGCCCTACAAATCCTCAGTCTTTTTTAAACTAAGCGATTTAAATACTTTGACTATTGAATCTGAATTCATATCAAAGTTTATATTACATTTACTGACATTAGTGCAAAGTAATGATTGAGCTTGCACCGCGGATGATTTAAGACATTTCGTGGTCTTAATGGCTGTGTTGGAAAAATAATATTCGAATGCTAAGGCAACTTCTTTATTTGACTTGATTTGTTTGTCACCTGTGTTTAGGGTGACCTGATTATCACGAGTTTTAGATTTTCCCGTTTCTCTGTTTATAATATTCCATTCAATTTTTACGCCGAGTGTAGTTTAATTGTTTGTACACAAACTGTCAGCGCGTTTTGATACTTCAATGGTTAAAGATAGCACGTTGTTCGTTCCGTGTTTGTACTAACATTTTAATTCACCGAAACCGCCAAAACAGCATTTTGTAATATTCACTTATATTCGTCAAGACATTATTTTCTCTATTGTTTTTTTTGTTTTTAATATAAAAGAAGTATTTTGAGTAAGTATTGATTTTACGCATCAAACAAGAATTTGTAAAAACGAAACGCTTGGGGCCTGTAAGTGCATAGTAGCACAGTACGCATCAAACAAGAATTTGTAAAAACGAAACGCTTGGGGCCTGTAAGTGCATAGTAGCACAGTACGCATCAAACAAGAATTTGTAAAAACGAAACGCTTGGGGCCTGTAAGTGCATAGTAGCACAGTACGCATCAAACAAGAATTTGTAAAAACGAAACGCTTGGGGCCTGTAAGTGCATAGTAGCACAGTACGCATCAAACAAGAATTTGTAAAAACGAAACGCTTGGGGCCTGTAAGTGCATAGTAGCACAGTACGCATCAAACAAGAATTTGTAAAAACGAAACGCTTGGGGCCTGTAAGTGCATAGTAGCACAGTACGCATCAAACAAGAATTTGTAAAAACGAAACGCTTGGGGCCTGTAAGTGCATAGTAGCACAGTACGCATCAAACAAGAATTTGTAAAAACGAAACGCTTGGGGCCTGTAAGTGCATAGTAGCACAGTACGCATCAAACAAGAATTTGTAAAAACGAAACGCTTGGGGCCTGTAAGTGCATAGTAGCACAGTACGCATCAAACAAGAATTTGTAAAAACGAAACGCTTGGGGCCTGTAAGTGCATAGTAGCACAGTACGCATCAAACAAGAATTTGTAAAAACGAAACGCTTGGGGCCTGTAAGTGCATAGTAGCACAGTACGCATCAAACAAGAATTTGTAAAAACGAAACGCTTGGGGCCTGTAAGTGCATAGTAGCACAGTACGCATCAAACAAGAATTTGTAAAAACGAAACGCTTGGGGCCTGTAAGTGCATAGTAGCACAGTACGCATCAAACAAGAATTTGTAAAAACGAAACGCTTGGGGCCTGTAAGTGCATAGTAGCACAGTATATAAATAAACCAGTAAAGAAGCTACGACAAACGCTCGATACGACGCACTCACACAGACGCACGCCTCTACGAGACCGCTAAGAGGATTTGGCGGTGCTGTCAGTCGCGTGTGTCGCGTCGAGACGAATGGGCTCCTTTGCATTTTACGCTTGTTCTTGAGAAAGATACCACAAAAGTATTGCGTGGTATACGGTTGTTTGAATTCGGCTTCTTCAAACCCGGAACTATCATTTTTTAAACTCCCTGCTGGTGTTGAAAGGTAAGAATAAATAAAATATTTTTAAATAAAGAGCTTTTTATAATACGATGACGTGTTGCAAAAGTAAAAATTTAAAAATAGTTTGCAAAATCGATATCTGGGGATGTGTATGGTCTTCGACAACTAATCTGTTGGCAGAATGAGAAAAAGCAGCCGCCATCTTGAACTCTTTAGTTATTCAACCGATTGCTTCCAAAATCGATATCTGAGGATGTGTATGGTCTCCGACAACTAATCTGTTGGCAGAATGAGATAAAGTAGCCGCCATCTTGAACTCTTTAGTTATTTAACCGATTGCTTCCAAAATCGATATCTGGGGATGTGTATGGTCTCCGACAACTAATCTGTTGGCAGAATGAGAAAAAGTAGCCGCCATCTTGAACTCTTTAGTTATTCAACCGATTGCTTCCAAAATCGATATCTGGGAATTTTTTACACAATAAAATTAAACAATAAAGCGTTCCGAACATGTCGTAGCAGACGAAAGTATTTTTCAATGAGTAATTTGTAATTAAGGTTAAAAGCAGCCAATAAATAAATTAGGTTTGTTTATTCTTCAGTTTTATTTGATATTGTGGTAGTGCAGTCGCTAGTTAATCTGAAATGTATAACTAACGAAGAATAAAGACTTCTTGAAATGCTAAAGTTATGTTTATTACCTACCCAATTTTATCTGCAGGGGCTACTTTTACTGATTATGTTAACGGATTCGTTATCGGACATCACACAGATCTCCAGATATCGATTTTGGAAGCAGCCTGTCGAATAATAAAAAAGTTCAAGATGGCGGCTACTTTTTCTCATTCTGCCAAGAAATTCGTTGTCGGAAACCACGCACATCCCTAGATATCGATTTTGGAAGCAATCGGTTGAATAACTAAAAAATTAAAGATGGCGGCTACTTTTTCTCAATCTGCAACGGATTTGTTGACGCAGGTCACACGTATCGGTTTTGCACTAACTAGCTGAGATACAATAAACAAGTTTTTTTTTCAATTTTACAAAATGTTAATGGACAACCCTTAAACGCTCAATTGGAGCGTAGGTATTTATCTTGAAAAGTAGGCCTAGTTTCTTTACTGGTTTATTTATATACTGTGATAGTAGTTTCGCGATCCGTGATGGCACCATCTAGTGACAGTACCTAATAAGGCGTAGCAAGCTTGAAAGCTTATAAGTTTTTTATGAGTTAGATGGAGTTAATATAAAATTTATTGCATTTATTAAACTTATAAAATATACCCTACTTTATGTAGAGAAGGATGTTTTTGATGTAATTCAGTGTACGTTGAATTTATTAAGGTGCAAAAATCATTCAATCTTCACGATTACTGATTCAAATGTTTCGCTCGATACCTGTGGCGCCATCTATGAGTTCATTAAAGTAATAATTATACGTTGTTCGAGTTGGGAGGCCATGGTTTAAATCCATCTTCCTCATACTCCCTCACCATGGCTTGACGCTGGGGTGTGCTTATGAGTCGTGGTCTACCCGTTCTTTGCCGGGGTAGCAAAGATCCCTCCTCTTCAAACCGCCGTACTCATAAAACAACAGTTTTCCTCTAAAAAAAAACAAACATAATAACAATTAAAGATATACAATAAAATGAATAAAGACTAAATCGAAATTATTTTATAAAAAGTTGACCAAAAAAATTACTACTTACGTTAACACCGGTTTCTCTAGCGATTTCTGTCAATTTTCTGCCTTCACTGTGCAAAGCAATTATTTGCGATCTTTTGACTAGGTCAATATTGCAACGAGAAGTCATTTTTTAAGGAAATTTCAACGAAAGTAAATCGACGCTAACGAACGAACGAGCGTAAGTCTGTAATAATCAGTCTGGTATTTATAAATCTTTAGTCTATCTACCCTCCTAGTAGTACTAATACTTAACGTGTTTCTATGTCATGCGAAAATAAGCAAATCATAATAAACTGGTAATTAATTCCGACCCAATAATAAACGGTTTGATGGCCCGATGGCATAAGGCCGCCAACGTTCAGAACCCCGAGTGTCCCGGGTTCGATTCCACATCGTGGATGAAATGTTTTTGATAAATTGAACCTCTTAGTTTGGATGGAATTGACTAATACTTTGAAACTACTTAAATCATCTATTATACTAAAATATAAAATCTATGAAATAAAGAAAAAAAATGGTTGGTTGATGTATGCGGTTTTTTTTCTTCATATTTTTAGATCATTATCTGCAACAACGCCATCTAGTAAGATCTTGTTGAACTACTACGAGCAGAAAGATAGCGTCAGTTTGCCTCAGAGCATTATCTTTCCGAACTGTCCATGGATGCACTTTTGCAGCCCACTGTACAGTTTGTGAGCACTTAGAAGAGGGTTCGGTTTAGTACAGATGTAGTGCATAATTGTTTTCCATCGTATTTTGTCCGAAACGTTCGTATCTGTCAAGCTTCTTCAGTCAACCTCAGTACTTTTGTACTGTGACCGACTGAAATACGTTCGTACGTTTCCGTGAAAATACGAAGGAAAACAATTATGCACTACATCTTTACTTCTCTCTCACTAGCTCTTAATGAGATCGTATGAGAGCGAGTGAGAGAGAAGTACTAAACCGAAGCCTCTCCTAAGTGCTCACAGACTTGTATGTATATTGAGGTGGCACCTGTCACGCTGTTGTAAGTGTTAAATTAATTGCAGCTATAGTCTGTTCTAATTATAACTTGTGTGATTATTGTCCTTGATATTTGGCACCGAACGTGTTAGGGGCTCACGTGTATCTATGAGTAGCCGCGCGGGTCCGGTCGTTCCTGCTATTCGGACGCTTCTGGTACTTAAAATGGTTGCAAAGGGGGTCTAGAGCAACACATGCCACGATCGGTACATTTCTAAAGACGCAACTGTGATGTTGATTAATGTCGATCTGGTTTTTGAAGCGTTTGTTGTTTGTTTTGTTTGCTTAAACCTACCGACTTGTAAAAGAGCCCTCATGTGGCCAATTTACTGAATAGATATTTTGAATTTGAATTTGGCTTCGCGACGCATTGTCGCATGTCGCATTACCAACAACAAAAGTGATTCAGGACTGGCGGCTGATTTGCTGGATGGTGTTTGGGATCGCAGAAATAGTCTCCGCTTTTGATGTGACTCCGCACTATACAATAGCAGTTGTATCTGCAGGTGCACTCGGGAGCGGGCACCGCGAGCGCCGCGAGCGCTGCGGGCGCGGCGGGCGGCGCCGGCGCGGGGGGGCCCGCGGGGGCGGGGGCGGGGGCGGGGGCGGGGGCGGGGGCGGGGGCGGGGGCGGGGGCGGGGGCCGCGGGGGGCGCGGCCGGCGCGGGGGGCGCGGGCACGCCGCGGCGCGTGGCCCCGCTGGCCGCGCTGCAGGCCGCCGCTGCCGTCGAAAGGTAACCTATCTATGCAGGCCGGGGGTTCAACCTACCATTAGTCTTTCCAACACCATGACATTACTTTACATCTCATTTATCCAAACTGAGGGGGACCCCCATTTCTTAATTTTACATGCATTAATATGAGTAGCGGGGAGTGGATTGAAAAATCACTCCAGCAGCGATCGTTTCCTGAAACTAGTCTTCATGGTGAATTATTAAACTACAGAACGGCTGACAAATAATGGCCGCTCTAAATCTATGGAGTCCTAGTATAATATTGAATGGATCTGCGTTTGACAGCGTGGCCCAGAGCAGCGGCGGCGTGGGCGTGTCCCGCCTGCGGCTCATGTTCAGCGGCCGCAGCGTCAGCCGCGAGACGCACCGCCAGGTACGCATTCTCGTCTAACCCTCGTTTCCAGAACGGCTATGCGACCCTAGTCCCGACCCGAACTTGCTCTAGGTAAATCACTTGAAAATTGGGCTCGTATTGGTAAAACTACCAACAATCCAGAACAAACTTGACGCCCATACTTACCTCCTCAGTGACTATGCGATCCTCCGCTTTCATAAATGGACTATAATTGAAATCGCCTGAAAGATCTCGATTCCATAAGGACCGTAATAATAAACTCATCTTGGCTGAGATGCCCGTCACAAGATACGTCAAAGTAAACGTCAAGTCATAGAAAGCTGTCAGTTTTGACACATCTTGAGACGAGCATTACAGTCGAGATCAGTTAATTAATACGGCCCTAAGTACTCAACGTCAGTGATTCAAAGCCCCTTCTTTGGTAATGCCCGACTTAGTTCAGTATCGCATTGTAATCAATCACACTCAGACCCTTTGACAGCCGTTGAGCTTACTGTCTAGTGAAAAAGAGCTATGTAAAAAGGACTAGGGTGATATAGCCAGAATATTAACAACGCTGGTTGAGAATATGGAACAAAATCGAGACGTAATACATACATAGTTGTAATGTAGACTGCTTATATTTATTTTCATAGAGATTTCCGAATGTAGGACTTATAGCTATAGTTAACAGTAGGGCTCGGAATTTTTGGAGAGTTAATCGACCATCGGGAGGTAAAAACGAAAAAGTCCGAGCCCTCAGCACAATGACGATAGAATATAAAAGGCAGTTGGCGCATGCTGCTTCGGATAGAGTATGAGCACACAGCGGGCGCAGGCGGCCCTTCCAAAGAAGACGTTTTGTTCTGTATTCTCCATCTATTATTTTCTTCTTTATTCCATTGTAATACGATAATCAGATTGGTTCATTCTGCGACTTTTCATTTGCGATTCATTACTAACATTATTCTTAATTAGCCTTTTCCAATACGAGGGCTGCCTTTTAAGTTCTGTCGTTTGCAAAACTCTCGTGATTAAAAAAAAAACTAGTATCATCTTAAAATATTTGAATTTAGAATTCGAAAACAAAACAATGTCTCGAGATCGGCCGAATCGTTTTAGTACAGCGTCGGCTCAAAGTTGACAAGTCAGTTGTGAAAATGGAAATTTCGAACTACAGTGACTGAGCTGACTACGGTTTTTAATAATAAAGCACTATGCATCCAGCCTGTGGAACGTTGGTATTTGGAATTTCAACGTGGTTGCTCTAGTCTTAGTGATAGGCATCATGAAGGCTAACCAAAAACAGCCGTAACCCAGAAAAACATTGATGCTGTACGGCAACTGATCGTCGAAGATCGCCATCCGACATACCGTGAGATAGACGCTTCATTAAGCATTTCAGGGACCAGTGTTCAATAGTACATTGTGTATTAAGGTCGGTAAGTAAGGAATTACGATCGAGGCTCTAGTAGAAGCCCGAAGTCGGAGACTGAGGTCTTTCTGATTCGAGGTTCGTAATTCCCGTACCGCCCGTGAAACATACAATGTTTTTCATCACATTTGCGAGTAAATAAATACACAAGTCAGCACAACTATTATTACGAATTACTTGAACTTTTTTTAAGCGGATGGCTGGCGGACTCCACAGATTATAAAAATGTTTCGTTCAGAAAAGTTAAGGGCAAATACTTACGTAGTTATACATACAGCCCTGAAGGAGTGTAAAAAAAAAACGACGATTTGATACAGAAAACTATTAAAATCGGTTATTAAGAACATTAATTGAGTATTTAAGTAACATGTAGCGAGATTGCAATGAAATTCCTGTTTAAATAACATTTTAAGACAATTTTTCAATTGCGTGTAAACTCTTTGCTTGAACTTGTATGACCTGTGTGCTGTGCCATAAATTAAAAAAAAAATACTTATTGACCTTGGGTTTCATGGTAAAAAGAAAGGTCGAGGGTTTTATATGGGGCATTGCGGCCAAGTTAACCTGTATGTTTAGATACTGTTTACTTGCAAGTGTGATGAAAAATATTTTGCATGATCACTTTGGTGTAAAAAAATTGATCTCACGCTGGATACCACATTTACTTAGTGAAGACCAAAAAACGGCTCGCGTTAGATGGTGCAAAACTCTCCGGCAATTCTACCGAGGAGACTCAAAACACGTTTATGACATTATCAGTGGTAACGAATCTCGGATATATGCCTACGATCCGGATTCTAAACAGCAGTCGACTGTTTGGGTGTTTCAAGATGAGCCAAAACCGACCAAAGTAATACGCTCACAGAGCACTTCGAAAAAAATGGTCGCCACGTTTGTAGCGAAAACTGGCCACGGTGCGACCATCGTACTCGAGGATCGTAAAACAGTTAATGCTGACTGGTATACCACTGTTCCGAAAAAATAACCCAAGATGTCGCATAGTACTGCACCACGATAATGCTAGCTCGCACACCGCCCGGCAGACAATTGCGTTTTTAAAAGAGCAAAACGTCAAAAATCTGGATCACCCGCCGTACAGCCCAGACTTAAGCCCTAATGATTTCTTCACTTTTCCAAAAATCAAGCAACGACTTCGTGGTCAACGGTACCGGACGCCTGAAGAAGCGGTTGAGGCATACAAAACGGCCATTTTGGATACCCCAACTTCAGAATGGAATAAGTGTTTCGAAAACTGGTTCGATCGAATGAAAAAGTGTACCTATTACATATCACGATGATTACTTTAAAAAACAATAAATACCATTTAACACTTAAATTGTCTTTAGTTTTCCAAACTACAGAACTTAAAAGGCACCCCTCGTACATGATGTAAAATTTAACAGCAAATTGCACGCCAGAAAACCCAAGGCAACATAAAACTTAGTAATAATCACTTTTATCGTTTATGTAAAACTAAAGATTTTTAAGATTACTTTATCTTTTCACTACTGGGGTCTGCTCATATTATGTAAAAAGCTGAGGGAACCAAAATTTGACATTTGAAAAAAATACTTAACAAGTTCCATGTCTTCTGGGTGTGAGAGCTCGCAGCGAATCAGCAGATTGCCGGGACGCTCTTCAGTATTCCGCAATGGGGAAGTTTAGTCCGTTGATCACCTGTTGGTGGTTAGTCCGTGGTTATCGAGATTTTACATAAGTCAAGTTTCATTGTGAATACAGTAACATTTCTAACGCCGTGTCAAATACCAAAGTTGTGACTTGCACACATTGGCCAGCTGGACAATGTTGTGAACGTCATCAATGGCGTTGCAAAGGTTAGGACAAACCTTGGAAAAATGTCCGATATAGTTTTGGACTTCCCTCCTTATTCCGAAAAGAGGCATCCAGTGGACAATTTACTAAAGTCCGGTAGCTCGCGTCGACTAGACAGCCCCATTGCGGCCTGGCGCCCCGGCGCCGGAGGCCGGCTATTGATAACGCTTGTTCCTACAGGTCTGCACGATCCGTGCGGTCACCACCACTCAGATAGGTACACGTGATTCATTCATTGAGCCGCCCCCTCACAGTCGTCCTATAAGTGTTTCACAATTATAGGATTATTTTGAGCAGGTGAAAGAACGAAATTGTGCGTCGTCGTCCTACAAAAAGCAGTATTTTCTTTCAGGCTGTTAAGCCACGAGCCGGGGAGGACGCACGAATTCGTTTATAGAAACTGTATGTGTGTATAGCCACAATGTTGAGCTACATGTCATTTCATTCACTGTGAGCTTGAAAATGCTTTTTATGCATTGTTATGAATAGATTATAATAATATTGGGAATCATCTGCATGTAATATTTGTTCTGCATTAAATTGAGATGATTGAATGCTTACTCATGCAAAGCCACATAGTTAAATCTAGCTTAGCCGTGTTAGAAACTTAGAGTATTAGGGGAGATGTGTGCATAATGATCCCCCTAACGGCCAAACCCTATATTCAATCCGCGGACAGATAGGCTTACTTCGGATTAAAATTTGACACATTTTGTATGGGCAAATGTCAAATTTAACCCGAGGTAAGCCTTTATCCTCGGATTGAATATAGGGTTCGGCCGTTAGGGAAAACTTTACTGTTCAAGTTCAAAGTTCAAGGCACAAAAACAAGACCTTTTGTTGATAGAGAATTTATAATTAGGCATTAAGATTCTTTAGCATTTCGTGCGTTAAAAAGATGATTTGTGTTTGAATGGACTATACATCTTCTATACAAAGTATAATTACGGTGTTAAATTGGCGTTTTGCAGTTTTCGGTATAGATAGAAGGTCTACTTTTATACTACGGCTTTTCTCACAATCTTTGGTATGAAATAAAGTCCCATTTGCATTTGCGGCGGTAGACGTATGTGCGTTTTTGTAAATAAGTGATATATTTTGCAATTATGTATATTAAATTACAAATAACATTTGTATTCATTGTAAACATTTGTTCAGCAACAGTTGATCAATTTTGTTGATGAAATGGCACTTTTTGCGGGAAACTTTGTTTACGGCATGACCTCCTGTCCACACCGCAGTCTGCGTGAAAATGTTGCCTGAAGAAGTCGTGTTGTTGTGCTCTCTTGTGTATCTAGCGTATAACCTAAAACCCCGGAATAAGAAAAAAAGATGGTGGATACGGAAGTACCTCTTACAAAGGCAAAATTTATTAAGTAAGTGATCTTAAAATGGGATCCCATGCATCGTTTTTTTTTATTTTTATCTTTAGATTCCTTTTTTGACGAATCCCATTGCACACTTTTCGATTGAAAGAGTTCTATTAATTGCATTATTTTGTCGTTGTCCCAAACTACCGCCATGTTTATTGGAAAAGTTGCAAGAACTGTATGCACACATCAACATGAGTTGATCAACTGATGTTTTTGATCGACAAGCGAAAACACTGCAACACGCAGTCAGCAACTCAGCAACATGTTGATTAAACAAGGTTGCTCAACAAATGTTTATGGGACTTCTAAACGGGCCATGTTTTGCTGCAATTTGTGGCCGGCAACTAGTGCTGTCTTACTCTTACTTCGTATGTTAGAGCAAGATGCGTATAGTTGCCGGCCACACATTGCCGTGAATATGTTGCTCGTTTAGAAGCCCCCTTACAATGAATACGGGGCTTTACAATATTCTAAAATGAGACGTTTTGATTTTGGGCTTGAAATTTGCTGTAGTACAGAAGTTGTCAACATAAGGGCCGCCATTTTGTGACGTTCATTCCTGTGTGGATTGCGTTTGAAGTGACACGATTTCAAATAAAAACGATTTGCGGTTTTGCAATCCTGAAAGCTTGTTTACATTGTTTATCTCGTTTATTTTTAATAAAGTAAAGTTTTGCTGTGTGGTTGCCGGCCGCCTAGAATAGTGCCACTCCATGTCTTCCTGTGGAAGTCGTAAGAGGCGACTAAGGGATTAAAGGCTTGTAGTATTTTTAGGCGATGCGCTTGCAACCTGTCACTAATATACACATCGTAAACATCTTAGCCTGTTTTTGCAAAATGTGGTTATATAATTAACAACAAATTGTTAGTTGTTGGAAATTCTGTAGCTCTGCCCACCCCGCTCTGGGATGAAGGCGTGATGGTATGTATGTACCTATGTATGTAAGTAGGCAAGAAAAATACTACACATCACGGTCTTTGTTTAAAAATCCATGAAATAAAACTGAGGTAGAAAATATTTGTTCGGCTACTTAGGAAAAGCCTAGCCTGACGTACGCAGTTACAATTATTAATTGGGTATTATGATTCCGGGATAATTTTAGACACACGAAGAGGGATCGTTTCACCTCAAACACGAAATTTCAAGGCATTGATCAAAATATAACCTTCATATGCAATATGCGGTTAAACAAAGCTGAATATCAGTGAAATCCGCAAATAAAACAACATTTCAATAAAACTCAACATGCTGAAAGTAATTAAACTTTAAAAATAGGTCTATTGATTAGGACCACAGTTATTATTATTTTAATAATAAAATCACGCAAAGTGCTCTCACTGCCTTGACACTTGGAGAGGCAACCAGCGAGGTCGCGGAGAGGACGGCTGTTCCGCAATCGGATAGATGTCGCTAGTGGTTACTGGGCTACGGTGGGAAATCATTTTGCCTCGAGGGATCATATTATGCACATCTCCCCTCCTGCGTACTAATTAGCCGAGCATATTTTCGAAAGATAATTCCGGATCAAATGTCACACGGGGACCGGCCCCAGTCGCGGCGACGCTCGCCTAGTCACTACGAATAATACTTGCGCTTTTTGGGCCTCACCATTAAAAGCGACGCTCGGCGGCTCGCCCAGCTAAAAGGATGCGCAATATTTTCTCGATTCGAACACGCGTTCGGGCTTCGAAGGCGGTCCACTGGCGAGGGAGACCGTCGGAAGCCAGCAGCCCGCTGACGCTCCGTTTCCGCAGGAGGGCGGCGCAGCCGTGGCGCCGGCGGCGGGCGCGCCGGGCTCGCCCGAGGCGGCGGCGTGGGCGTGGCGCACGGCGCAGTACCCGCACCTGCAGTGCCCGCCCACGTTCCAGCCCGAGAGCTACTCGCTGGCCAGCCGCCTGCCGCGCCCGCCGCCCGACTGACCGCGCCCGCCGCGGGCCCTGCCGCCGATCGAGGAGTCTAGCCAGGAGCAGTTTCCGAAATGAGGCTTCTGAATTTCCTTCGATCGCGTTTTATTCTTTGGCTTTTTAGCCGACATCTTCAATTTCCGTATATTTTTGTCGCAGCGGTCGGTGGCGCTCGAACTTGTGATACCGGTTTAGCGGTCGGCGATCGATGAAGTGATGTTGCATATCTATTTACGATTCCGGTCGGATCCCCTCGGTGCCGAGACGGTGTCTTCTTAAATCGTGTTCATATTTTCTATAGGGTATGATTGAGACGGTTGGCAAAGTATTGATCTATGTCGTCAGCCGAAAAATATATTCTGCCGACAAATGTAGTTTATTGAAATAATACTTTTTTGTATATAAAATATCATAATTAATCGACTAAAGGGTGAGTACTATTAAATTGTCGCCAACATTTTCCGTATTTTTTTTCCGTCTCGCAGCCTTTTTGACTAAACTTATCATATTTCAAATTTAAAACGTATTTGCATGTTTTAGTGTTTAAAAAAACATTCAGTTGTGTTTATCAGTCAAGATGTCGTCAAAAGAAAAAAGCGTTCGTGAATTAATTTTGCGAGAATTTTCAATAAATCCCAATATGTCTACTTTGGATCTTGCGAAATCGTGTAATACAAGTCGGAGAACAGTGCAAAGGACCCTAAAAAAACTAAAACAAGGTGGAACTATTGAAAGAAAGCAGCGAGAGGGCCATCCTACAAGGAAACGGAACATAAAATTGGATTTAAAGGTGTGTAAGCTGTTTGATCAGAATCCGGCAATCTCTTCTCGAGATGTGTCCAAAAAAGTTGGTACTTGTCAAAGAAATGTACAAAAAATAAAAATAAAGTATGGTATTTCTACTTACAAGAAGCAAAAAGCCCCCAAAAGAACTGTAGAACCGTATAATCGAGCAATTAGACGGTCTAGATTTCTGTACACCTTGTTAGTTCAAAAAAAAGGTTGCTTAATTATTGATGACGAAACGTACGTGAAAGCTGATTTCAAATCAATACCTGGAAACCAGTACTTTTCTTCTCGCAACGTCTCGGGTCTACATGAATCAGAAAAAGTGATTCCAGTGGAGAAATTCGCTAAGAAGTTCCTCGTGTGGCAAGCGATATGCCAGTGCGGCATGAGAAGTTCGCCTTTTGTAACCACTGGCACAATAAACACGGATATTTATATATCCGAATGCTTAAAAAAACGGTTATTACCACTTGTAAAAAAACGTACGTTTTCGACATTGTTCTGGCCAGATTTGGCAAGTTGTCACTATTCGTCGCGAGCTTTGGAGTGGTATAATCAGAATTCTGTCGATGTAGTATCGAAGAATATGAATCCGCCAAATTGCCCAGAACTACGGCCGATAGAAAAATACTGGGCTAATATTAAAACAAAGTTGCGGAAAACATGCCAACCGGCCACATCATTGCCCGATTTCAAAAGAAAGTGGATGAAATGTACAAAACTGATCACAAATGAATCCGTGCAAAATTCTATGAGTCGCGTCAAGAGTAAAGTCCGCGAATTCTCTCGTCGTGCTCTGGAGAAACCCTAATTGTGTTAGCTGATCCATTTTATGTCTTAAACTTTCTTATAATAAAAAAAAATGAGTTACTAGAACATTATTTCATTTTGTAAAACTTAATTCAAATGGCGACAATTTAATAGTACTCACCCTTTATTATGACATTATATATTAGGCTATCGAAATTTTTAATAATATTAGGCTGCTCCATAGTTGTTTTTTAATGTCTCGCATATTTGTGTTCACACAGATTTCCGTAAAATAACCAGAGAGGTAGAACTGTCACTCTTATCGTTATTGTATGGTCAACGTTTTGACAGCTCTTATTTACTTGACAGTAATTGCGGCCGAGTTAAAAATAAAACCTTTAAAGGTCAAAGACGATATGGTTCTACCGCCAAGAAGACAGGCCCTGTACAGGTGTGATCTCTTTGAATAGTAAAGTCAATATTTTACCTAGATGAATGGAAAGACTTCTAAACAAGAATTCTTTACAAACAATCAAAATAAACAACGATCGACAAGACGCATTAATTTTCCTTTACAGATTAAACTGGAAATATTAAAAATGCATGCATTTTCCATTTTAGTGGTCGATTGTTCGACTGCGTTATATTTGTAAGCACCTACCTATTTGCTCTTGAGGTCGCCATTTTAATGTTAATTATATCGATGTAAAAATATCAAACTGAAAAAAAATGTGATTGCTGTTTATAGAAAAGTTATCGAAACATAATTTGCTAGAATAGTTAGTTAAGTATTCGATAGTTATAATCTCCAATACTGAGTTATAAAATAATACTTTTTATATCATATCAGTGAATATTCAATGCATATAAGAAGACTTGTACGAGGCAGTCTAAACGGTCGATTTCTTCGAACTGGGTCTGCTTTTATAAATGTTTAGTGCGCTTTGTATATGTTTGAGCTTTTTGCATTATTTTTACAAGGGGCAGCAGGCTAATAAATATGTATTTCGCTACTATTTATATCAAACTATAACTAATATGCTATTTCGTGTTTATTTACTTCGTGATAAGGTCCATTTTGTTTGCAGAAATATGTAGTTATTATGTATAGGTATTATACATAAACACGTTCAGCTGTTTTAAATAACAAAATAATCTTTCATGAATAAGCGCCATCTACCTATATATTACATATTTCATAATGTTTGCTTGTATCCTGCTTCGTGCATTCGTAAGTTAATCATAGATGTCGCTGAAAGCAAGTAAGTTAAGAACTTCAGATAAAATACGTTAGATGGCGCTAATATCTACGTGTCTATTATTGTTGTTATGATATGACAAAGTAGTTCTTAAAATAAATATCGATTTAAATAGTGTCAATAAACTTCCATTTCATTATATAAAATTGTGCCAATTTTAAACATTTGTTTGTGAAAGAGACGCTCATAAAAAGGATATATTTATTTATGTAGCCAAAATGATCTAAATATACTATAAAATATATTTATATAGAACAGGTGCTTTCTATCGAATATTTCTATGCAGTAGTTATTATTACGCTCAATATTTGCTAGAGTATTCTGTTTTGATTAGTTAGTTAGTATCATCTGGCTTGTGACGCTTAGGTATGCGTCAGTGAACTGTTCTTTATTACAAGCGTCGTAGGACGCGATTTCCTCTATACGAGTATGTTAACCATTTGTATTGCTAAAGGGATTGCTTACGGCCAAATAAACGTTAAGGGGCACTAGCTAGGGCTGCCCACCGTATGTTGCTGACCCTTTCTTTTTAGAATGATTAGAGAGAACGAGGTGGAATCGACTATTGCTTACTTGTTGTCCTAGTCCGCATATATGAAAGGCAGCTTTTCTTTTTATATCAGTAACTTTCCTGCGGTTCGGTCATGACCTCTAATAGTGACGGACTGGCTGGGCTATAGTTCCGACGCGGTATTTTTGTTGCTTGACTACGTACTCATGAATACCAAGATAACAGACGGTCTGTGGTGGTAACGTGTGGTTGTAACAATTATCCCCAAAGGTTATTTGGTCGATGGAATACCCTAATAAGTGTAATAAGTATAAGAGTATATTAAATGTAAGTTATTATAAGAAAGATTTTGGAAGTATTTACCGTGTGCTGTAGGTAGGGTTTTGAAATGGAGGGCAGTCGAGCCACGAGTTAGAAGGGTATGCTAAGGGTAATATTATAATTTTAGTACGGGTTTTACCACTTTCCTATTTCTTTTACCGTTAACCATAATCTGACTTGTTTACGCGTAATTTTATAACTAATGCGTGGTTTTTATCAACCGCTGGGGTCTCGTGGTGTCCTAGTCCACAATTTAAAGTTGAATAGAGATCAAGTTACATTGTCCGATTGAATTTAATATGTATTGCCAGAATATTGTAGGTCTACGCTTTGTTACTAATGAGCACACACTTTAACATAAAGACATAATAATGTCACGGTTCAATGCGAGACCCACGAGGGGCCAAACCAGCATGCCACGAAAAAAAAAAAATTGTAATCAGAGTTACGTACCTATACCACATTGTGATCTTTCATATTCTTTATTCCTTTTCTGATTTCTATTTCAATCTTCTTGAGTTAAATTTTAAACTTACGTTAACTTTCCCTAATGCTATTGAATTTGTTGGAGGATTTGCGAAAGTACATTGAAGTTTAATAACGTAATAAGTCGCGTACGATAATTTTAGAACTATTTTGTAAAACAGTCCAAAAGCGCTATGACTATTAGTTATAAATTATAATTTGCGTGTAAGTTGCGCGAGTTACTATCCGTTTACAATAATTTTAAGGCTTTGTATGAGCTTATTACTTAACATAAGTTGTATTTCCTCGGATAGCTCGCGTTTAGTCTCATTGTTGCAATCCAATTAAATTTTTAACTTCAGTTTTATATTAAAAATGACAATTTGATTTGCTAGATCAATTTCCCAATATCTTTACCGAGCTGTTTCTGTTGCAAAATATACATTTCCATTTTCCCCAGATTAAGTCTTCACAGTCATGTGTTTCCCGTGAGGCGTTTTTTCCTGTCGCACTTTTTCCTATTCCAGAAATCAATTTAATAGTGTCGACAATTTAAGTTTGGGAATAATTGCAATGAAAAATACACGTCAGAGAAATTAGAAAATGATATATCAAGCCCAAGAAACAATACAGATTTACTTTTGCTACCAATTCCCAATAAAAAAATAGTAATCTGTAAGTTAAATAGAGTATCTACCATCATCAGAATGATTGGAACGGAAGTCAATGGTTGGACTAATCGCGAACTCCGGCGCATTGATAGTACTCGTGGCTACTGATAAGACTTGATCGCTTTAAATCGATATTATATCTATATAATATATTTTTGTAGTAGAGTCTTGACCAGGAATGTTTATCGTCTGCCGTCTATGTAAAGACCACACATCGCGCCAAATACATAGCAAAATTGCAAAACAATAATCATAGGTAGGTACTTATAATTTTTAAAATATCAAATTTTAAAATGTTTGGCTTCGAATAGTTTGCCTACTGTTTTCGGCCCCATTAATACATCGATTCGTTTTAATATAATCAGGGTATCCGAAAGAAGTAAAACTTTGCAGCCCTAAAGAAATAGGACACAATAAAATTGTGGATTTAGAAAATAAATCGATGGAATAAAACATGAATAAAATCGGAAACTTGACATTGCCTGAAACTTTTTTTTCGACACACTTTTTGTTCTTTTTTTCAAACATGCCTAGGCATGCAAAAATTAAAGAGAAAGTATTTATGTACGGAGATGATGAAGTTTTATCATTTGATTTTAGAAGACGTACCGATTAAAATATTTATTATAGAACTACTATTTGAACCCAAACTGTTGAAACGGAACTAGACTACAAATAAACGATTTTGATTTGATTTGATGGTTCTACGTTAACTACAGATTAAATTTTCACAAAGCCCTCCAACTCAGATCAGATCAGATCAGAGTTTTTAAATGTTTCACGGACTTATTCCATTAGTACGTATTAATAGATAACATATAGGTTATGAGTTAATTTGATTAAAATACTTAGTAACAAGCGAACATAAAAATAATGGTAGAGTTAAAGGAAGCAATTAACCATTTATGAAGTGTTGTCAAGCATGCCAAATTAAATGGCGGTGACGATAAATATTCCATATAAAACCATCGACCTCTTCTGCCTCTGACACGTTTTTTTTTACGAAAAATGTGTTCATTGGTCGCGTCGGTGGTCAAATTACTATAGTTTACTATCGTAGGTAGGTATAGTTAATGTATTACCGTGGTTTGGTCCACATTAGTGCTGATTACGACTGTCATTACCTGTGCTTGACAATGACGACACCTGCCAAGGGTGTCTGTAACGAGCGGCACTACTCGGCCAAGCCGGCAAGACAAAGTGGGCCGTGGTCATCCTTTGCCACCTGCTAATGCGCATGAGGCTGTTACGCATCCATTCGACCGAGATCGATCGTTAAACAAACGTGTTCAGTCGACATCGTTCGACGGTTACAACGAATCTAACCGATCCTTCGAGTTTAAGAAAATCAATGAATTCAAAGAAACGAATGGTTACATACAATACTCCTTCCGATTTTTTACCATAACATCATCAATCGATCCATTTCGGTCGATTTAGTCTAGCCGGTTGGTCGACAGCGCCTATTTTTTTGTTTAAAGTCATTCTTTTTTCGACAGCACAGGAATGTAATATATTTAAAAACAACTACATTTGTCTTCGATGTGATCTTCTTATGAACAGATTTTATAATGCAATGTACAGTAACTTTTAATAGCTACGAAATGTTTTAAGTAAGAGAATGTAAAATCATCCTGGAACTATCTAAGGCAAGGGTGGAATCAAATAAATTTTCAATTAAAACTTTTTTTTATTTTTAAGTATGTCAAACATCAGAGCCTGTATAGAGAAGTGATGTTAGAGATAACCTTCACAAATCATGCACTGGTTCGATAAGAGCCTACCTGTTATTATAACAACCATCATAGTTTTTGATACTACATTTGTTGGTACCCTAATAAATTATTGGAATCATGAACCGTATTCTAAGTTAACGGAAGCTATAATTCTACAATCACCAGTTAGCAAAAACTGGCATTTTGGATGTCAATAATTGGGTGTTTTACACCTACTGTGGTTTTCCCCTTCGTTGTCAAAATTTTTAACGTGAATTCAAACCCCTTTTGATTTTTATTCAGCATATAAATAAGCGAGTAAAAATGTAATAAAATAAAAACAAAAAAAGAGTACCTACATTATGGGGTTATTTCCAGATTTGCCGGATTCTTGTTTCGTCTTCTTCTTTCTGATTCTTTTGAGGGAAGACTTCTGACTGGCACATATTGTATATAAGAAATTCCGGCGGAACGGGAATCCGACGAAACAAGAATCCGGCGAATCGGGAACTAACCCAATATGGGAAGTACACCGATATGCTATGCCAATTTAAGCCTTAAACGTTGAAAAATATCCGTATTGTAATCATTCGGTAAGTAATATAAAATAGATCCGTTATTAAAACGCACATAAAGTATGCTCGGTCTTATCTGTTATTGTGACATTTGAATTTGGGAGAAAGTGCCAAAGCATACTTTAACTAAAATAGGGTTAATATGAGTTAAATTAGGCGGTTAAATATGGAAGCGGTGATTCCGGAGTACCAGGGCCGCATGGGCGGGCAGGAGTCGGCACGCGCCATGTCCTGATTTGCATCCGCCAGCCTATTCTAATCAGAGCGAGGGACGAGGTGTGAGAGAGTATATTATTCCGTTACTCGTATTCATACCTTATGGCCAATGTACAGAAGTTTGGAGTAAGTAGTAACTATTTAAAAAGTACCTAAATCTAAAGAGCGATAAATGAATACCTCCGGAGATCCAAAAGCTTCTACTAAAATTCCTTCCTAGAATGTCCCAAAACGAGCCATATATTTTACTCTATAAATTCTGTTATTATACAACTCGGGAGTTCTTTAAATAAAAAGCTAGAAAAATTACAAATGAAAGGGAAGGTATCTATTCGACATCAAACAAACGGCATCTAACAAAAATGGCATAACATGACCTAGCTGAAGAGTTAGATAAAGCCATGGTTATTGATTGTCACGCACTCGATTTCTTAGAACACTGTAAGGATTTTTTGACACCCAAATATAGTCTTAAAGTTGCTACCCTTAACATAAGAAGTCTACAACGCAACTTCGATTCCTTCACAATGACACTAAAACGACTTAATATTGACCTCGATATTATCATCTTAACTGAATGTTGGCTGGTAGAGGGCTCAGTAATAGACCAACTTGCGGGTTACAACATGTTCCATACTTCAAAAGTAATAAATAAAAGTGGCGGAGTGGTTGCTTACGTCAAGGACTCTCTGTCGGCGACATATAGCGAACCTCCTATTGATGATGCGAATTGCCTCGCGATAAATATTAGTGATCACACACAAATTTTTGGCATCTACAGGTCTCCTTCTTTTGCAAGTGTCGACAGGTTTTTGGGATCGTTGGACTCGGCTCTCAGGGGAACATGTTTAAAATAAATAGTAGTTGCTGGCGACATAAACATTGATATACTTGGCAGTTCAAGTAACCAACAGTCTGAGTATATGTGCTTAATGTCTGCGCATGGATTGCTCCCTGCGATCACCAAGCCAACTAGAAAGGACTCTTGCTTGGATCATATCTTCATAAAAGCTAGTGTTGATGCAGTGGGCGTGGTTTGTAAGTGTTCAGTCACGGACCACGACATTGCTCTGGCCGGTTTGCAATGCTCTTACCCTAAAGTTAGCTGTAAAAGTAACTGGAGGACAAAGATTGATTATTCTGGCGTGGCGATGGATTTGACGGCGGCTGATTGGAACTCGGTTAGCAGCAAAAGTGACGTCAATATCGCAACAGAGAATTTTAATAATATAATACACAAGGCGATTCAAAATCACACGAAAAGAGTTAAAATCAGTCGCTCAAAGTTCAATCTTAAGCCTTGGGTCACCCCTGGTCTGATTAGATGCATCAAACATAGAGACAAACTTCATATGAAAACACGGTCTTCGCCTAATGACCAGGTGTTACACAACGTATACACGCGGTATCGAATTTTTTGTGACAACCTACTGTATAATCTTAAATCCGAGTATCAGCGAAATCAAATAAATAATTGTAAAGGCAAACCAAAGAAACTGTGGAACACCATAAAATCTATCTGCCACTCACCCAACAAACAAAGTGATCCCGATGAACTCAAAAATATTGAACACTCAGTACAGGAATCCTTGGACAAATGCAACAGGCATTTTTCAACCGCGGGTCAGAAGCTTGCTGACACTATCCTATCCAGGCTTTCTGAAACGCAGGCATCTCTATCGACCAAATATGTTCCTACCCGTACTGTTTTGAACTCCTTCTTTTTTCAACCAACTGATACCTTTGAGATCGACACTATCATCAAAAATCTAAGACCTGATAGTGCGCCTGGAAGTGATAATTGTAATCCACTTCTTATTAAAGAGATTAGACATGCGATTATTGTTCCTCTGACATACATTTGTAATCTCAGTCTAGAAGGAGGACGCTTCCCTGAGTGTTGGAAACTGGCTGTTGTGTCACCCATTTACAAAAGTGGTCCTAAGGATTGTCCCAATAACTACAGACCCATCTCTCTTCTTAGTGTGTTTTCCAAAATCCTTGAGAAAATAGTAAATAACAGACTGAATAAGTACTTAGAGAGCAATTCTTTGATATCGCAGCGTCAATTTGGGTTTAGGGCGGGGAAATCGACTGAGGATGCTGCGCTACTCGTCACAAACTTAGTTACGGGCCATGTCGACGCTGGAAGGTGCTGCTTGGGAGTGTTTTTGGACCTCGCAAAGGCCTTCGACACTGTCTCCGTGGACATCCTCTTGAGAAAGCTGGAAGCGCTGGGTATTCGAGGGATTGCTCTGGCGTGGTTCTCAAACTATCTGACTAATAGAGAACAATATGTTAGGATTGGAGAATCTGTCAGCGGCCGACTTCCGATCTCCTTCGGCGTCCCACAGGGCAGCATACTCGGTCCCACGCTTTTTAAAATATATATAGATGACCTACTGCAGCTCTCTCTTCCACGCGCCGAGATCATCTGTTACGCAGATGATACTGTGGTTGTATTTAACGGCGAATCCTGGGAGGGCACATACCAACTAGCCGAGGATGGATTGTCAAGAGTGGCCAATTGGCTCGATCACAATCTTCTAACATTGAATGTTAAAAAGACTCAGTATGTGTGTTTTTACAAGACAGCGAGTACTTCTGCAGCCGATTCGAGTCCCCTTAAGATTCATGTATGTAAGAAGGAATGCTCTTCTTGCTCCTGTGAGACCCTGAAAAGAAATAACAACATAAAATATCTTGGCCTTCTTATAGATGAGCATCTCTCCTTCAAGGAGCACATACTTAATCTTTCGAAAAGAGTAAGAAAAGTCATTTACCTGATGAAAAGGCTGCGTGACTGCTCTCCCTCGGAAGTGTTACACGAGGTGTACTACGCCGTGTGCCAGTCAATCCTGCAGTACTGTATCGCAGTGTGGGGCAGCGGAGGTAAGACGGTGCTCATGGAACTGGATCGGGCGCAGCGAGCAGTGATCAAGGTCATGCTCAGAAAACCTTTCCGCTTCCCAACTGACACTCTCTACAGAGAAACTGGTTTTCTAAGGGTTAGGCAGCTATTTATCTTGAGCGCTGTCATCCGAGTCCATAGAAGTACCAGAGAGCCAGCTGTGTACGAAACTCTAATAAAGAAACGAACGTATAGAGTACCCGTACCCGCGGTTGGATCGGCTTTTGCAAGACGCGCACCCTCGTTTGCTCATCCGTCGATATACAACGCGGTTTAGTAAAGCATGCGACATCAAAAACTATCCCACTTCCAAGATTATCGGTAGCTTGAAAAAATGGTTAACAACTCTATCATACAGAGACACAGAAGCTTTGCTACGTTCTGGTGCCTAGCAACCCCTGATCTAATCTCGCTCCCCTCTGGCTCTCTCACCTACTCAGACTACTCACACAAACACACACACACACATATACACACACAAACACCTACCCACACATTCGCGCGCTCCTGGTAAAATTAATGTTAGATATGTTAAAAGGTATAAAATAATATGTAAAACCATTTTTAATTAAGTATTATTATCTTTTGTTTTTTCTGCTCAATTTTTCATTTGTTTTGTTTTGTAAACCAGATGTATATGTATTAGTGTATGCACGTTGCACTGTTGTTCCTTTTAAGATAACTGTAATTACCTACC
Source organism: Acleris emargana (assembly GCA_927399475.2). Classification (NCBI taxonomy): domain Eukaryota; kingdom Metazoa; phylum Arthropoda; class Insecta; order Lepidoptera; family Tortricidae; genus Acleris; species Acleris emargana. The sequence goes on along the minus strand of OV656838.1, from coordinate 24,164,085 downwards.
TTTTCTGTCTGTAAACCGGCTCACTGGGCCCCAAGATACAGGCTCAGCCTAGTTTGGGGTCCACTGGATATTTTCGTGTATATTACTGTGCTTGATTAATCAATAAATTTATCTTATCTTATCTTATCTATCTTTATTCACGATATGGGTAGTTGTTCCGAGAAGCGTTTTCAGCATTTTTTATCAAACTCAATCAGTCCGAGCCGGAACCTTTGGAGGGAGCTTTGTAAGCTTTCTTTAATGTTCGTCTTTTCAAGGCAAACTTTTTAAATAGAAACTTTTTTTGCTTATTAAACGACTTCATAAAAAGGAGGAGGTTCAAAATTAGTCTTTTTTTTTAAATCTTCTTTTATCTCAGATTTTTCGGCTGGGTGAACGGATTTTAATGTTTTTTTTTTATTTGAAAGCTGGTGCTTTCCGTTTGGTCCCATTTTTGAGGTCCCATCTTCAAAATGAAGATCTGATGATGGAGTCCATGAGGAATCGACGGAACTATTCAAAATTTATAGGCACACTTATAGCGATTTTGGTATTTTTCATTGTAACGCGTATTTGCTCGTGGAAAGCACTATTTGGACAGATGGTCACAGATGGCCACCGGAACTCCTAAACGGTATATATTTCAAGTTTGGCGACAAGATAGTTGAGCGACTATGCAAAGAAGAATACGAAGCATATTTAGGATTAAACCTGACTATGAGTTTCCCACGGCGTTGCTTGCGGCGAGATTGAAATGATCTATAGTTTCTTATTAATTGAGAAGTAGGACTACAAAAGAGCATAATTATCTACGATCAATAAATGTATAAAATCAAATAAATGTGTAAAAAAACAACAATAAAAATATTGCTCTATAAAAATGTCTATATAAATTATTCGGAGCAGCTAGTATCTAAAATCACTATTACCTACCGTTAATTATTTTTCTGGTTTGACAGTGTGCCACTTAAAATTTTAGCGGTAGTTCTAGGCAAAATGTTAAACCTAAACGGCCACTTGCATCACACTTCGCGGGGTTTAGCTATGTCAAATTGTATAGAACTGATCTCTTCAACGTGACCAAGATATCGGATCAATCGGCCTTTAATTACCGACATAAGTAAGTTCTAGTATGAATCTGACGTTCCTACTCGTAATCAACAGTATCTTGTACATTAAGTTAAACATTTTGGTGCAAGCTCGCATTGATATCTAAGGCGGTATCTAATGGGAACTGCGCAAGTTAATGAAACTGTCTGGATATTCTGATGTTTGTAAGGCATCAAAACTTGGAATACCACATACCTACCTACAGTTAAATCGTTTCTCGAAGGATCAACATTAGGTAACGAAACCTACACAGCAACTGACAAAAGGTACGGACAAAGTAGCGTGTATCTCCTATAGCTACAAAGATAACGAGAGATAAAGTTGCGAACTCGTCAGCGCTCGCCGGGTAATCCAACTTTGAACCGATTAAAGAAAATCTTACATTGTTAGACAGGTTCGCACAAGTTCGACCCCCCCCCCCCCCCCCCCGCCCGCGGCGTAATAACGAAGTATTCACCTAATTAATGGCTGCAGGATTCATCCGATCACGGACTTAAGGTTTATAAGTACCTACAGGCTTCCTTTGATTTTATTTGTCTAATTTCCCTGTCTTCTTGATATTTCATATTACTAAATGTACACTCCCCTTCCAGGCGGATAACAAGGTCAATGCCTTGTAAGTATTTGTATGACATTTAGTACTAACTTTGGGGTTATTATGACATAGCTATGCAGTTCATTTTGCGGTGAGCGTAAAGGACAGAGCTATAGCAGTTATATAGCTCCGTCTCTTTCTCTCGGCGTAAACTGATCTGCATAGCTATGTCATACTAACCAACTGGGCCAACATTATTACCTTTGACATGTTATCGTATTGTCAAAGTGCTAAAAACGAAAACATACTTAACACGTCAAAAGCAATATTGTTTTACTCAGTAGAATATCCTTAGGCGCTGGTCACGTGAATTCGCGATTAGATAATGTTCGCCCGCCATCTTGTAAAAATAATCTTAACCCGCGTCAAACATGCCGTCGTGTGGTTTATATACGATGTATCTACAATGCCTCCATAAGAAACAAAATTTATGCGTAAAAATATTCTCCTGGATTAATTCTATAAGATCTATGCATTATCATAGGATACTTTTGATCCCGATAAATTAGATGGTTCCCGTGGGAGGAATGATAGCGGGAAAAATAACCATATCGTTGGCATTCTACCAATCGGTAATCCTACAATGATTAAAGATAAAGATAAAAAAAGATAAAAGATGTTTATTCAGTAAGTAGGCCGCACGGGCACTTTTACACGTCAAAAATCTACCAGCGCTTCGCAAGAGACCATTGCTGAGAAGAAACGCCGCAAGAAACTTTACAGTAAGTCGTTTTTTAAATATTGCTAATGATATTAAACAATAATAAAGTTAACCTAGCATTATATAAAACAATGAATCTCATATAAAACCAAAAATTAATATATTCATGCGTAGTTGAGCAGGAAAATGTGTCAAAACTCAGAATTGTCACAAAACTAATAAGCAACAGTAATAAAAAAATTGAAAGTATACAAGTTATACTTACATGTGACGGTGCAAAACAACCTGCATAAAAGTTTCGATACATTCTCCTACAGAAACCGTGTCCCCTAGACAATATACAATGTTTACATATTTTTATGACTTAGTTATTATTAAATTATTTAGGTGTTGGCCAAGCATTTTTATCTGTTAGATAGTCTTCGACCCTATGTAAGCTTTAAACATCAACGACTTTTTCAAGTAAGTAAGTTTTAAGTACTGGAAATGGTAAGTTTAAAACAACGTCAGGCAATTTATTATAGAAAAGGATGCATTGACCAACAAATGATTTATAAACTTTACGGACACGAATTTTTTTAGTAGCAATTTTATTTTTATTTCTTGTATTCAAATTATGTATATCACAATTCTTAACAATAGAGTCTTGATTTTTAATGACATAAATAATATTTTCATAAATAAATTGTGACGCAACTGTCAAAATATTAATTTCTTTAAATAGTAATCTTAAGGAATCACGGGAGTTTAGATTATATATAGAACGAATGGCTCTTTTTTGCAACACGAATATAGTCTGTATGTCAGCAGCTTTTCCCCAAACCAGAATACCGTACGACATAACACTATGAAAATAACTATAATAAACTAAGTGAGCTGTCTCAACATTAGTAAGTTGCCTGATTTTCCTAACAGCATAAGCTGCCGAACTTAATTTACCTGCTAGTACTGCTATATGGGGACTCCATTGCAAGTTTTTATCTATAGTTATCCCTAAGAAAAGCGCCTTATCTACGATTTCCAATCTCTCATCATTAAGAAATATACTAGATTCTACCGGTCTAACATTAGGCAAAGCGAACCTAACACATTTAGTTTTCTTAGCATTGAGTAGCAAATTGTTACTAGTAAACCAATTAAGTACTTTACCTAGTGTGGCGTTTCGACGTTATTGACGAGACTGTAATCGACGGATTTTCGGTCTACCTTGAAAATTAATGATGTATCATCAGCAAATAGCACAATATCACAAAGGTTATCTACCGTGGGTGGTAAGTCATTAATATGAACCAAAAATAAGAAAGGTCCTAATATAGAGCCCTGAGGCACACCTAATTTAACAGCTGCTCCAATAGACTTTGTTTGGTTTACAACAACCATTTGTGTTCTATCACTAAGATATGAAGACATAAGATTTAGAGAATTATTTGACAGACCATAATGTTCTAATTTTAATATTAGAGTGGCATGATCTACGCAATCGAAAGCTTTGGAAAGGTCACAAAAAATTCCTATTGCATCACAAGATTTCTCCCAAATATTGTATATATATTTAATGAGTACAGATACTGCATCAGTTGTGGATCGCCCTCTGGTGAAGCCAAACTGATTACTGTTAAGCAGTTTATTTCTATTGAAGTGACCTAACATATCTTTTAACATTAACTTCTCAAAAACTTTGCTTAAAACAGGTAGAATAGAAATGGGACGGAAATTCGTTAAATCACTCATATCGCCCGATTTAAAAAGTGGTATGACTTTACTATATTTCATAAGATTTGGAAATACCCCCTCTGAAATGCAATTATTGTAGATTAAAGCTAAGTGAGGTGCAATTATATCTATGATATGATGGATGACTTTAACTGACGTTCCCCATAAATCCTCGGTTTTTTTTAAACTGATTGATTTGAATACTTTAACAATTAAAACAGAATCTACGTGGCTAAAATCAAAGCTTGCGTTACATTTAGTTACATTAGCACAAAGTAATTTTTGAGCTTCAATCGCAGATGATTGAAGACATTTCGTGGTATTAACGGCTATGGTTGAGAAATAATTTTCGAACGCTAACGCCACGTCTTTGTTTGTCGTGATTTTTTTGTCTCCCTTGTTTAGGGTGACTTGATTATCCCGAGTTTTAGATTTACCCGTTTCTCTATTTATTATTTTCCATACAGTTTTCACCTTATTGTCAGAAGCTTTAAGCTTAAGACTTAAAAAGTTTGACTTAGCAGTCAAGCAAACTTGCTTGAAAGTCCTCGAATATTTCTTAACATAAACTAAGAAGTCTGCGTTCTTGTTCTCCTCCCTCTCTCTATATAATTCATAAAGCTTATTTCTACTTCTATGAATGCCTACAGTAGATACTATTAGAGTAATTTCTTTGACTTAAATAAATTCATAAAGCGCCTCACGCTAACAGCTGAAAAAATCATTTTGCCAAGGAAATATATTTTGACTTTGGTAGATCTTTTGGCCTTTAATATAGAACCAAATAGGTTCAATAGTGGCACAAATGCCATTCCTAATCATTTAAACTAAAGTATAGGACAGCGGAAACACAATTGAATATAAATATAATTCACCAAAATATTCAAGGGTTTTCCAGCAAAGAATTAGAAGTAGGATTATTTTTAGATACTGAAAGTGTACACATTATGTGTGTTACTGAACATTGGCTTAGACCAGATCAATTAATTTTTGATTTTGTTAATTTTAAATTAGTTAGTTTTTTTGCCAGAAAATCCGCCATTCATGGTGAGAACATAATTGTGAAAAGTACATTAAAATCCAAAGAAAGGAAAGATATTGTTAGGCTATCCATAGAGAGACTTGTAGAAATCTCTTGCATAGAAGTAGAAAATTACATAATTATTTGCGTTTACAGACCACCATCAGCCGATTTTAACACATTTGAATCTACTATGGAAAATGTGTTAAAATTAGCCTGCAAAACTCAAAGGCATGTTATTGTCTGTGGAGACTTTAATGTTAACTTACTGGAATCGTCAATTAATACTATTAAGATCTTAAGTTTATTTAAATCTTTTAATTTAGGTAATTTGTGTTTTGAACCTACACGGATAGGTGTTTCAAGTGCTACCTGTTTAGATTAGGATTAGAGATTAGGTGTTAGTAACTGTTATTTTGGATGCCAGTGTTTGAGGTGTTTAATCTTAGATGCAAGTCTAAAAGTCCTTGTCTCTCCCAAATTAATAGACCAATTCCGACGAGTTTTTGTTATTTATAGAGAGGTAGTTTAATCGGAGTGGATCTAAGCTTGTTTTGATAAAAATTTGGGTACGTCATTTGAGAGTTAATCAGCTAAGCAAGGGTCGCTGTAATATACTCGTGGGAGGACCTTGTGCAGGGTCCGTCCGGGTTGGTACCACCATCTTATCCATTAACCTACCGCCAAGCAGCAGTGTTCGCATTGTTGTGTTCCGGTTCGGGGATAAGACAGCCGATGAAATTACTAGCATATAGGCATTCCATCTTAGTCGTCAGGGTTGGCAGAGCATTTGCAGTCTTGTGAATGCGAATGTCTATGGGTCACAGTTTCGACTTACCATCAGGTGGCCTGTGAGCTCAATTGCCTTCCTATGACTTAAAAAAAAAGGATTTTACATGTATTGTATAACGTCATTTAGAAATAACAGTGCTCTCGGGCGTACTCCCTGCCCCGCGGCGGCCGGCACGCGCGATACTCGCACAGGTGGACTTATGAATAAGTACGAGTAGGTACCTATACCGTTCCCGGTACATAGTTTTACGTATTCCTAACAACAAACTACCTATTAGTTTAGGTAGGTAATTTATAATGGGTGGGCCATTTTTTTTTGCAAATTAGCAACAGTAAAAGCTATTAAAAACGAAAATATTTACGACGATGGGGCCGCAAGAAACAGAAACTAGATCTAAAAAGGATCAGCAAATTAAAGTGGTGCAGCACGTAGGTACAGGCAACATGTATAATATTAAAACCCCGCGCAGATAATTAAGTCAACATTAATCAATGCCTTTCTGCGACAGGGTGCCATAAGTAGTGGCTCAACAATTATACGTGTTCACTGCACCTAGAGCTACAGCGCTGATGCACTTACTTAACTTGAAACAAATGTTTTTGTTTGCTTTTTACTGCTAGATTCGAAGAAACGGCATTGATCACACGCGGAAGTTCAGTCAAATAATTTCAAATGACTCGAAAACTCTACGTCTCATAGCGTAGCTACCTGCACAAATCGAGAATTCCTTTGCAAACGAAGTTTTATTCCACCCTTTGATGGTCCCCTGGTACGTCCACGCTTCGCTTGCCACAGGCACTAAGACCCACTTTCGCTTAACTCAAATGGACTACTTGTTCGCATTTCTATAGCATCAACGAACTAAATATAAGATCATTTGCAAGCGATTTTGTTACGAATGTAAATTTGGGTTCAGAAATAAAACGCCAAAAAGACGCATTTCACTAAGATATTTGGACTAACAAGAGCATTGAACAAGAGTCATAATCATAAGCATTTGATTTTTAAATAAACATTAGAATTAATTGTTTATGAAGAGGTGGTTATATAAGAGCTATCTAGGTCATATAACACAGTACTCTGTGAATGAACTGTATAAAACTATTAAGAAATAATAATATACAATCGGCCTACTGGAACCCTGACTCACCATAGAACCGTGTCTCAGTGACAGTTGTTTGACAATTCTTTACGGTTTGATTTATAGCGTGACACAGATGGTGGGTCAGTGTTATGTACATTTCGCCGATTTTACCTAACCTTATTACAAATCCTTTTAATTTAACCTAACCTAACCTAATCTTTTTACAAACCATTTTAATTTAAGGCAAAAACCAAAGACTGGCCGGTGAGTTTCTTGCGGTGCTTCGTTTCTACAGTGGTCTTCTCTTGGAAAGCGTAACTGGCCGAATAAAGATTGTCATTTGCACTTTCATATTATTCGTATTAAATGACAGAGTACCCAGTGATATTTTATATTTATAGCTCCGAAATGAAGATCACCAAAACATCATTATTTATTAAATTACGCCTTAGTCCTTTCTCCCACGGTACGAAACCTATCGAAAGCTTTCCGGTCGCAAAAACGAAAAGGTAGCAGCGGCATATGGACCTCGGTTTTCTTATATTTCGTTTTTCCTTTGAAAGATAGCATATCAGTTGAATTTCTTTGGGTCTGCATCCACGTGGTACATCTACATACATTATTTATTGGGTACAGGGGCGGGCGAGGGGAGGGCGGTTTGTCCGTCACGTGCGTCACGGAGCACTACCAGGAGTGCATAAGTGAGCAGACAGGTAAATTTCATCTTATTGAAAACTCGCCCGGCCCGACCTCGAGCAGTAAGAAGCTATGAAAGTAATTTGGAAACTTGGAATTCTTTGAACTGATATTGAGAGTAAGGATCAAAAGTTAAATGCACTTAAAGCTATTGGAATGTCGGGGCGAAGTAATAAATATCTTGAAGTTAGTGGATTTACGGCGAGCCTGATATCATAAATTTCGTACCTGCACTTAACGATGCACTTTCGGAATAAATCTGTTTCTGTTGCACTTGCGTCGGTACTAAATGAAGAAAAGCTATAAATAAGTGCTTTAATTGTAACTCGTTTAGTGTATTGAAACAGTACCTACCTAACTGTGAACTTAGGTATTTTTACTCTTTTGAAATATTTTTCATATTTTTTTTTGTTGTTGTCTAGCCGAGTCGCTTTATGGACTAATGCTAATGGTGTATTTAACGATCTAGGCATCTTCATAAAATGCTCAATTTACAAAATTTACATTTCGCTTCTTGATTACTCAGCGTCACTAGACATTTTGACATAGACGGTTTGATACTGAGTCAAAGCAACCGTGTAACGTCACTTAGAAGGGAGGGGCGCGCCGTCATGCATTGATTACCTACACTATAAACTAGTATGCTGAGTATAAGAACTCGCGTGTAAAAGCTAGTAAACTAACATGAGTACATTAAATATGTTCTAAATTCTGATGTAGTCTCGTCACCAAACAACTTTAACTTAATACAATAGTTAGAGATCCCTAAAAGTCCTTAAAGCAAATAAACAGTGTCGTCACTTACCAAAGCTATTATTTAAGGCTCCGCCAACTGCACAGTTGTGTGCGAACTCCGTTATTTAAACATCGGCCGATGGGCCCTAATCCCGGCGCAAATAGGCCGCGATCGGAGCGGAACTAACGGACAAGCACACAGCCGCGGTATTGAGATGAGCCGACCCTCGCGCGGCGTCCATGGCGCGCGGCGCTGCGGCGAGCGATACACGGCAAACGGCGAGTTCATTATGTATTTATCTTGTTTCTTGTTTTGGCTGAAACCAAAGCTTCACTAAGGTGGGGCGCGACAATTCCGATTGTAGGGTAAATGTGTCTTTTTTTTAGGGTTCCGTAGTCAACAAATTTCGCTATGTCCGTGTGTCCGTGTGTCAGCTGTTCAACTGTCAGTACTCTTGATACTACAATTTAAATTAAGTCATACATGTTTAGTTAGGTATCATTAGATAAAACTTAAAAAGATTTGGGGGACCATTTAGGATACAATTTTTGCGCCCTTATGTACGAAGTAGGTACGTAAACATCTATAAAAGGGAGCAAAAATATAGTTTTAGGGCAATGGGATGATATTATTATATTATTTTCCTAAAAAAAATGAGCAAAACATGGTTCACGAGCCATATTTTTCAATATTTTCTTCAAATCACCAATTTATTGATTTTAACTTGGTGATTTGAAACCCTTTGAAACCCTGAAACCCCATTTCTACTGAAACCCTGATGTTTTCAGGATATATTAAACATTTATTAGGTAGGATAGTATAGGATAGACTTAAAAATTCTGCGTAATGAATTATTTTAGTTGTGGGAGGACCTTGTGCAGGGTCCGTCCGGGTTGGTACCACCATCTTATCCATTAACCTATCGCCAACAGCAGTGTTCTCATTGTTGTGTTCCGGTTTGGGGATAAGACAGCCGGTGAAATGACTAGCATATAGGCATTCCATCTTAGTCCTCAGGGTTGGCAACGCATTTGAAGTCTTGTGAATGCGAATGTCTATGGGTCACAGTTTCCACTTACCATCAGGTGGCGTGTGTGCTAGTTTGCCTTCAAATGCCATAAAAATAAATAAAAAAATGATACGCTCGTTAAAAGGTGTTCCGAGAAAATAATTGATTCCCGTTTGTTGAATGTCCTGAAGTTCACAACTCCGTTCAATTCCCCAACGCCCTGTGCAAGTTCCCTGATATCTTCGCTCCCCCTCGCTCCCACTGCGGGCCGGCCGTAAGCCGCGGCCGTTAAGGCTGTTTGGTTTGCTCTCCGTTGTTTGCGGCCCGATCCGGAAAAACAACTGTCGGATTATAAACGCCGTGTTTGCGTAGGCGCCGATATCATTTCAGTTGTTTGCACAGAGACACTTCATTGGGCGCTCTGGGTGATTCAATTGCTGCTGGAAATTGAACATTAGTTTCGACAGTTTTGTGTCTGTTATGTTGAGTTATCCAACTGGGAATGAATGTACGAGCTATTATTGTGATGCGCAGTATTTTTATTTAAAAAACTGCTTTGTTTAATCGTAGTAATCAATCTACTTTTGGCATATTATTCGATTTGTGGTTGCCGGGTTAGAATAGTGCCACTCCATGTCTTCCCGTGGATGTCGTAAGAGGCGACTAAGGGAATAAAGGCTTGGAGAACTGTTAGGCGATGGGCTTGCAACCTGTCACTAATACGCTGGTAAACATCTTAGCCTGTTTATGCAAAATGTGGTTACAGAATTATCAACAAGTTTTTAGAGTGGTTGGTAATTCTGTAGCTCTGCCTACCCCACTCTGGGAATGAAGGCGTGAGTTTATGTATGTATATTGCACCCTTTAAAGTTTTCTTGCTGACTCTTTTATTTCATACCTTTTAACAAACCTTGCCTATACAATATACGGAGGGTAGGACTTCAAAAGTTTGATAGAGCTGGGGCTCCATTCCACTCGGTAAAAACATTTTGCTCATGGGAATGTTATCGTATTGTTTTTACTCGGACGCCATTACTGTCTAGCAAATAAGAGCTATCAAAACGTTGACAGTACGCAACATGTCAAAACCTGTTTGTCTTATTTCGACACTGGAACACAAAAATGCGAACACTGTTACTTGGCTGGTGTTTTAAGATAAGAAGCAAGATATATAAGATGGTGGTAGCGATTCCGATAGACTCTACACAAAGTCCAACCGATACCGCTACAATGTTGACGATATGACGGTGAATGAAATGAAAGCTGTCATAACGTCAACAATATGATTACGATATCAGAGCAGGATGTGTATAACAAAAATGGAATAAGCAAACCCCAGCTTTAAATTAATTTTACGCTAAAAATTCGTGAAAACATGAAAGGGAATAATGACGAGTACGCAAGCATCATTACCAGGTTAGCATCACTGCCGCGGCGGCATCGTTAACGCTACCCCATTGTAAACGAGACAACTTTTTCTATTTCCTTCCCCCGCGATGATGAATGGAAGCGGTTACGTTTGCCGTGACGCGAAGTTTGCGACGCCATCGTTCACGCCATGGAGCGAAGGGAAATTGTAAATAAGTTGCTTGGACAAACAAGCACTTAGTTTGTTTCGTGAGTACGGTGTTATTCTCTTAAACAACTCGGTTTTAGATTCGAATTCGGTAGGATTACCCGACAAACAAAAGTGGTCTCTGATGATCTGTACTATCTATCTGTCTTTACTTGTGGGAGGACCTTGTGCAGGGTCCGTCCGGGTTGGTACATACCACCATTTTATCCATTAACCTACCGCCAAGCAGCAGTGTTTGCATTGTTGTGTTCCGGTTTGGGGATAAGACAGCCGGTGAAATTACTAGCATAGAGGCATTGCATCTTAGTCCTCAGGGTTGGCAGTGCATTTGCAGTCTTGTGAATGCGAATGTCTATGGGTCACAGTTTCCACTTACCATCGGGTGGCTTGTGTGGTCGTATGTCTTCCTATACTATATAAAAAAAAAAACATGGCTGACCGCGGCTAAGTCAATTAAACGGAAAGTCAGTGAATAATTTCAGCGTGGTATTACCTACATTATAAATGTAAAGTAGGTAAGTATCTACACTACTCATTAGGTACACCTACAAAAAAACATACTTTATAAAATTCTATGTCTAACGAGCTCCTCAAAATCCTACACCTAACGACCGTTAATTCCACCTCGAGGTTCACAGCGTTTAAGATATTTATCAAAAGTTCTTATAAAGCGGCAAGTTGGGAATAATGCCGGATTGCCGCCGCGCCGCTAATCACGGCGGGGCCTTGTCCAAAGTTGGCGGGTCGGTGGTAATTGGCAACACATCGCGCCGCGGGTGGAAAGCGCGTCTTCAAAATATTATCAAAAGTTGTTTGGCCTCGGGCCGCCGGGGTTGCCAGCGCTGGCGCGATCCGGCTTTTTGGAGATATTACCCAAAAATACTCAGATACTTCTTTATTGATAACGTCAAATTACACGTCAGATTAAGTAGAAACACATTAAATTACAATATTGTATAAATTAATTTATTGATACATTTACGTTACCACTTCATAACATAAATTCGTCAAGACTAAAATGCTTGCTCGATCATTCATTTTTTTTTATCTAGTTTCAAAGGCTGCATTACTAGGCGCCATTATAGAGTCGGTTTTTTATACTGACAATAAACCGACAATTTTTTCAATCTCCATAAGACTCTGCGTTGCGAGTGGAGACACCATAAGTTTGTCCCCGTGTGCGGTACGAATTTAGATTTGTACGCACGTATACCGCCACCTGAATGACTAGCAAAGACGGCAGGGTGAGTATGCCCAGGGTTCTAAATAACGGCTGAACCGAGGTGTCAGGCACATGCGCTTTTGCAGGCGAAAGACACGCTGCCAGCTACTGCACGCTAAATAATCGTTTAGGTTTAAAATAGCCTGTCTGTTTACAGTAAGTGTCACATTTCTCCAGAATTTGAGAAGGCAACACAACCCCGTTAGCTTCCAACCCTGTAGTAATATAATACGTATGTATTTAACCCTACGGCCGCTGCCGGGCTCGGTTTGCAGAGGGTTTCACAGCGTTGTTGCCACGTTCTTTAATAACTTAAGAATCTTCTATCTTATTCTTTTTAAGATCCATCTTTACCGTCGTATAAATATGAGCTAACGTTTTTGATATGATAAAGATACGGTTTAGGGCAAAGTTAAATATAGCATCTGATGTTTTAAATAAGACAAAAAACCAGACATTAAAATATGAAATTTTGTGAGCCAGTTACTAAGTAATACAATAATTTATTTAAAAAACTGGCCTCAAGACTGTTCTATATTTGGTTAGTAACAGGTTTATTAGGTTTTATAAAACGACGTCACACCTACCATACCTAACGTTAGTTATAATTATAATTTGTGCCCTCTGCACCGGACACAGGTTACCACACTTACGACACTGGCAACGCTGGGGTAAAATGGTGGGGTAAGAGCGGCCCGCGCCGCGGCAAGGTTGCCCAACTTGCAACTCTCAACTCGTTGCTAGCGTCAATTTATTTATTCAAATACTTTGCGGTGATTTTCTGCGGAGTTGACAAAGACGGCATGATACTTGTCGGTGTTGTGTAGCGTTCAATCAAGGGTGATATAATTTCGAAAAGTTGTATCACTTTGTTAATACAGGGCTTGTTGTGTTATTATTATACCTAGTCGAGTTATAAGTTCCAACACTGAGAATTACTACAATTTAAAAAATAAATAAAAAAGTTTCATAAACCTGTGGTACTTACATCAATCAAAATCTTATTTTATAAAGAATAAAAAGAAGCGTAATTTGTATTCTTTACTATCGCAATAATTAGATGTACGAGCTTTAAGCATTCCCATTCGGGGCATGAAAGCATGGGTCAAATCACGCACGACGACGATACTTCTATAAGAGTTTGGATTTGTGTCGTATTGAGTCGAAATTGACCAGACTTTTATCTTTAAATATTGATACAAATGTATTCCAAGCAACTAAAGATCCGCTTATACACCGGTCAATCTGCATGTCTCATTAAATCGACCTTACGATTTTACATCAATTTGCAGCAATAAAAAAACACTCCAAATTTCGCGCTTCATAATCTGGTTTTTGAGTGTCGTTAATAAAAGAATGCAGCTCTTTGAACATACCCAGAGAAGAGAGGATTCACAATGTTATACAAAAAATGTTTCTTGGATATCAAAGATGAACATTTAGCGTTTTCATAAAATGTAATTTTCAGTAAACACGTGCGTATTTTAATAAGTGCCGGCCGTGAGCGAGTGAGAGAAAATATTAATAAACCTTTGGGACTTATGGACTGACTAGGTACTTTTCTTATTCTAAATTCTACTAATATTATAAATACGAAAGTTTGTATGTTTATTTGTAACTCCTTCACGCTGCACCGGCTGGATGGATTTGGATGAAATTTTAAATGAAGAAAGCTTATACCTACCCTGGCTTGACACCGACTTCTTTCCGTCCGGAGAGTAAAAGTTCCCGAGGGAACAACGATAATTGAAATCTTCGCGGATGAAATCACGGGCAGAATATAGTTTTACAATGTGTTTAGTTATGACAACGCAAAAGGCATAGCGGATGAAATCTCAGGATTGAAAAACACATTGCCAACCGCCATCATCGTGCAAACGCAACCAACTCCATCAAATATTTAACAACTTAGCTATTTGGTTTGCTTTCCTAAAACTTTACAGTCGATGCTAAATAAAAATGGACCTTGTATTAAAAAAAAAAAAAAAGGATCATTTATAAGTGCACTCTTGCACATTGGACAGCTAATTTTACATTTCTACTTTCCATCTTTCAGGCTTTGTGGCGTGTGTCGGTCAGAAAAAACGGTTTATAATTAATAGCTTCAGGTTAATATAGTAACTTTGAACTTTACAGAAGTAATCACACGTCTAAATACCTGTCGGTTCAGAACGACCCCTGGTCAGCCTCCCTCGCGCCCTCGGGGTAATCCCTGGATGTTTCCGGGAAGGGCGCCTCGAGGGCCCTTTGAATGGCTTTACCGTATGGAGATAGTATTCATAGTTTACGGTAAAGGTTAAAGTTCTAAACAAGTAACTTTCTATCGTTTAAATACGGTTGAAAAACAAAAGAGTTCTACAGAGTTTTTGTGAGTAAGTTCCTATACATGCAACCTATAATTGTATTTATGTAAGCAACTTCAGAGAGATTTGATTTCGGAAACCCGGTAGATGATCATAGCTTTTAGAAGAGATATCGAGGTTCTACGGACACTCGTGACAAATGACACGTCGACGACCAGGGGGGTGAATTTTCATTCGAGCGCTCGAAAGTTTCACTCGGAAGTGAGCAAAATCTGTGAATCCGTATTAATTAAATTACACCGATTTTTCAATTCTACCGATCGTATTTAAAAAAACGAATTTCACAGATTTGCTAATTTTCGAGTGAAACTTTCAAGCGCTCGAAAGTCAAAAATCGCCCCCCAATAATGTAGTAAAAGATCCACGAGCTAGGTTGACTTGGCACTATACCGGAGATATCTTGGAGCATCTCAGCCTGTACGGAATTAAAACTAGGCTTTGAACCTATGTTGAAAGAATTACAAGGCACCGGATGAAGTGCCAGCTGAGCTTCCAGAAGTGAAACTGTCATACTCGAGGGTAAAAGCCTCAAGCATGGAGCAGTGTGGTGGTGCTGTTCCTTAAAAAGAGCGGTAATGCTCCGTTGAAGGAATCGCCATCAAACCTCTCAGCCATGTCTTGAAGCTGCTTTCATCAGTTATAACTAAACCAAACAGTCATAGTCGTAGTTAGTCGTGCACGAAGGTTTGACCACTTTTTCAACTAATACCATCTCCACGCCACAGGCTGCTGTAGATTTGAGTATAGTTGGTCATTATTTTATTTATTTTTATTGCATGGGAAGGCGAATGAGGCACACAGGCCACCTGATGGTAAGTGGAAACTGAGACTTATAGACTTTCGCATTCACAAGACTGCAAATGAGTTGCCAACCTTGAGGACTAAGATGCAATGCCTCTATGCTAGTCATTTCACCGGCTGTCTTATCCCCAAACCGGAACACAACAATGCAAACACTGCTGCTTGGCGGTAGGTTAATGGATAAGATGGTGGTACCAACCCGGACGGACCCTGCACAAGGTCCTCCCACAAGTAGATTTGAGTATAATCGGTCATTACATTATTTAACGGGTACAATCGAACGCAGCAGTACGGTTGCGAAACCGAGAAGTTTAAATAAAGTGGAATAGAGCCATAGTATTATTCACGTTAAGTCAACTTGATTATTATTTATATTCCTGACGGGTAAAAGAAGCCATTGATTGAATCAGCGGACAGTGGCACGATTATAATTGGCTTAAAACAGCTGCCGGGGATGAAAGAAGGAAAACAGGGATAATTTAAGAGTAAATAAAGGCTAAACATGCTTATGAAGCAGTTTATTTCTCCGTCACATAACGCAGCGCGGCTCACGGCGCGTAAACAGTTTATGCAAAGCGCGGAATTGAATAAGGGAGCAGCCGAGACGGGCCGCCGCTCACACCGACGCGACTTGCATCGGCTCTTACGAGATTCCCCAATAAAGAGCGTAATGTTTTTTGCGAAGAAAACGGACGCTTACAATTATTTCGACTTCAATTATTAAGGTAGGTATAGTGAAATAAATATATATTTTGGATCCATTATTTATACGTATACATAAGTATTTATTTCCTCGTTAATACTTTCTTCATTTTGTAGTTTTTTTTATTTCCTTAAGTTTATTTAAAAAATTGAAAAAAACAAAAACAAACAATCGCCCGGCGGGATAGGTGTCGTTAGCATTGGGCTGCTACCTATCTAGGAGAAGGAAAACTCCGAATTCAAACCCGGCGGGATAGGCGTCGTTAGCATTGGGCTGCTACCTATCTAGGAGAAGGAAAACTCCGATTTCAAACCCGACCCTGCATAAAAGACCATGCGAGCACTATTTAAAAGGTTTATACCCCAGGAGGTTACCGGCAATGCCAGAGAATCCCTCCCCAGGCCTAGCCTGGGCAGCCCTTCGTACTCTGGGGGGGGCACAATAGTGCGAGTATGTTCAGATCCCTCCGGGGATCGGAACGGCGGCGATGCCGTTTGCCACGCGTCACGCTGTGTTCGCAGGGGGGTTGGCAAAAAGCGGGCCGCTGAAAGCCGCCTTGCTACGATGAATGTGTGTGGAGGGATGAAACATAAATTAGATGAGGTATGTATGATGATGAAAGAGAGAAAGCTGGATGTTCTTTGTGTGACTGAGACGAAGAAAAAAGGGGTGAGTACGTCCACACATGGAACCTTGACGGCATTGTGGTCCGGAGTTCCGGTATCCGAGCACGGTCGTCAGGGAGTTGGTATCGTACTCACAGAGCGAATGGCTGAATGTATGCAAGAGCATGAATGTGTGAGCCCAAGACTTCTCTGGGTGAGACTCAAGGTAGGTCTCACCCGTTTATTCGTAATTGGGGCTTATGCCCCAGATACGAATAAATCTAAAAAAGAAAGGGAGGAGTTTTGGGAAAGTTTGCATGAGGTTTCAACAAAATGCAAGGAGAATGAAAGGATTATTTTGTTAGGCGATTTTAATGGTTGGACAGGCGTGCAAAGGGATGGTTATGAATCGGTACTAGGTAAGTATGGTGATGAGCGAGTGAACGAGAATGGCAAATGTCTTCTCAATGTATGTTTGGCTAAGAATCTCTGCGTGACAAACACTTTGTTTGATCACAAAGAGATTCATCAGTATACGTGGAGACGGCAGAATGAGAAGTCTATGATAGACTTGATGATTGTGGATGAACGGTTGCGTAGCAAAGTTGTAGATACCAGAGCATTTCGAGGAGTTAGCGTAGGTTCAGATCACTACTTAGTGGTAACACGAGTAAGGGGTCTGTTCACACGTTGGCGCCATCGTGTTCCCGTACCAACAACTGCGTTAGAGAGGATAAAAGTAGAGAAACTGAACGACGAAGTTATACAAGATGAGTACGTAAGAAAGCTGAAAGATTGTTTTGAATGTGTCAATAAGATGAATGACAGTGAAGTTGAGAATAATATAAATAATGTATGGGAGATTATGAAGAATGGCATGGTCAAATCGGCCACTGAAGTATGCGGTGTAGTCAAAAGAAGAAAAAGCCAGAATGAACGTCCGGAATGGTGGGATAGAGAGGTAGATGATGTAGTGAAAGAGAAGAAAAAGTGTTGGTTGGATTTCGTAGCGGTAGATCCAGGACAAGATATAAGCGACAGAAAGAAAAAAGAGTATAATAGATCAAAGAAAAGAGTGAAAGAAGTTGTGGCTACAAAGAAAGATTTACTGAATGAAAAGTATGAAAGAAGTTTCTCTGACAACTTCCGGTCGAATATTAAACTCTTTTGGAGCTTGATTAAATCGGCTCGGGGGAAATCAGAGAAAACTAAATTAAGCGCGGTGAGGGATGAGTCTGGACACTTAATATGTGAGGAAGAAAAAATGCTTGATAGATGGAAAACTTATTTTGAAAGCTTGTTTGAATGCGAAGATGTTTGCCTTGAGCCAGAAAGCATGAGTAAAGATGCAAGTAGCGAAGATGAAAGTGTTATTAGTATGAGTGAAATCATGAAAGCTTTAAAAAGTATGAAAGCGGGAAAGTCAGCAGGTTGTGATAGAGTGTCGATAGAAATGCTGAGGAGAGGAGATGGCCTGGTGGGTAGTCTGTAGTACCGTCTTTTTAATGCATGTTGGAGTAGCGGCCGAGTCCCGGAAGATTGGGTCAAGGCCGTTATCGTCCCTCTGTATAAAGGAAAGGGGTCACAGCAAGACTGCAAAAACTACCGCGGTATCAGCCTCCTTAGTGTTGTCGGCAAAGTATATGCGAAGATTTTAATTGAAAGAGTATTGAATGTTACGAATGACAAAATCTGGGATGTACAAGCGGGATTTCGAAAGGGAATGGGATGTACGGATCAGGTCTTTTCACTACGGTCCATCACAGAAAAGTTCTTGGCGGTCAACCAAAAGATTTTTTGTGCTTTTGTGGACCTGGAAAAGGCCTATGATAGGGTAGATAGAAAGGAGTTGTGGACGGTGCTGTCTATGTATGGAGTGAGCAGCAACCTGGTGCAGGCTTTGAGGTCCCTTTATGAGGGCTCCAGAGCCTGTGTCAGGATAAATGGGGTATACTCGGCCTGGTTTAATATCTCTAAAGGTGTTAGACAGGGCTGTGTTGCCTCACCATGGCTGTTCAATCTATTCATGGACAGTTGTATGCGGGATTTGAGAGAGTATGATAAGGGTTTGCGTATGCAAGAGTTGCTAATCAAATGCCTCTTATATGCCGATGATCAAGTTATACTTGCCCCATCGGTACTTGAGTTGCAGGAGATGGTGACAGTGATGAATGAGGGATTTAAGCAAAAGGGGATGAAAGTAAATGTTGCCAAGACCAAGGTCATGGTGATAGAGAAGGATGAGGAGATGACTGAGTGTGTGATAAATATAAATGGTGAATTAGTAGAACAAGTGAGCGAATTTGTGTACTTGGGAAGTATGTTTACAAGAGATGGTAAGTGTGAGAAGGATATCGAGAGGAGGGTGAATGCGGGCAATCAAATTAATGGAGCTCTGTACTCCTTTGTAAGCAGACAGGGCGTTTCACAAAAAGCCCGGCTGGCTGTTCACAATGGAGTGCTGGTCCCTACCCTGTTGTATGGTAGTGAATGTTGGGTGTGGCAGAACAAGCACGTAAGTCGTATAAATGCAGTTGAAATGCGCTCTTTGCGTAGTATGTGTGGTGTGAAACTGATTGATAGAGTAAGAAATGAAAAAATCAGAGAGAAATGCGGAATAAAAGAAGATGTAGTGACTAAGATTGAAAAGGGCATGCTTCGATGGTTCGGTCATCTGGAAAGGATGGATGAAAGAAGATTGACGAAAGAGATATATAGATCGAAAGTAAGTGGAAGGGTCGGAAGGGGCCGCCCTAGGCGTACTTTTTCGAATCAAATCGGAGAAATACTGGAAAAGGGCCGAATCTTAAGTACCCGAAACCGACGTGCGTGCATGACCCGATGTATGAATGTTGAAGAAGCGAAAGAAATTTGTCAAGATCGTAGCAAGTGGAAAGAAGTGGTCTCTGCCTACCCCTCTGGGAAACAGGCGTGATTTAATGTATGTATGTTGAAAAAAACAATATGTCTATTTTCTTCTGTGCAATTTTGGTGTCCGAATTGCTACTAGAATTACCTTATTTGACCGAAGAACTGTAAAGGAGCTATGTGGCTATTTAATTTAATAAGAAATAAACATTTATTTTTAATTTTATATATTGGTCTTCATACAAAGAGTGTCGTGGTCACAGGTTACATGATTGATCCTCAAACACCTTCAATATTCGTATTTCTAAAGCTGAAGATATGCCTACAGCATTACTAAAAATGCGAGATGAAAGGGTAAGAAAATAAATAACTATGAAAAATATTCCTTGATTGATTTCCCTGGCAAATTTTCCACTACATTCACTTTCTGGTTTGTCGCAGCTCTCTTTCTTTCGCTACTGTGTAACGAGAGCCAGGCGACTACTAGCCGGAGGCGATCAATAACATTGACAGCCATCCATCGACGATGGCTGCATGCACTGCACACCTCGCTTATCGCCACTGTGTATCATTTGCTCCTTCACTACTGTGTAACGGGAGCTAGGGGCAACTGGCCGGAGGCAAGTAATGACATGATCAGCCACTCGCTCGCTCCTCCCCGCTTCTTTTTTGTTCGTTTCTTTGTAACGGAAGACAAGCGGCGGCTTGTTGCTGGAGGCAAGCAATAACATTATCAGCCATTCATCGCGACTTCCATTGCAACCATTCGCTCGTTGCTCGTCGCTTGTTTTGTTCGTTCCTGTGTAACGGTAGACAAGCGGCGGCTAGTGGCTGGAGGCGTGCAATAACATTTAGATATCGTCGTGAGCCATCCATCGCGTCTATCCTTGCGTTTACTCGCTCGCTCGCACATCGCTCTCCTTCTCTTGGCTCTTAACGTTCAAACGCAAAAAATATACTTAAACACTTTTAAAAAGTTGCTTGAGGCAAAGAAGCCCAGTTTCGAACATAATATGCTATTTTTTGTTAATAATAGCGTGAACCACCGAAATTACAGTCGATGCTCAAGTACTGTACTTGAGTTCCATTGCCATTAAGTCTGTAAGACTGACAAATTGACTATTGTTGTTTTGTTGGCACAACGGCACAGCAGTGAAGGTCCTTTCTCTCGTGAAGTAAAAGGGACGATATACGATACATACGACTTTCGAAAGCATGTTTTCTTAATATTAAAACCTCGAATTTTATTGCATTATATCCAACAGCATTAAAGTTTTCACGTATTTTAATGATTCCCAAACAGGTAAGCGAGCCGCAGTTGATAAGTGCATTAAACTGAACGATCAGCTTTAACTTCGCTCGATAGCGCATAAAGCCGACCAGCACGTCAGAGACATAGCACGAGAGAGCTCAATGTCAATAAAAACCCAAAAATCATCATTGCAGCCGAAAGACGACCACTATTGGGACATAAGCCTCCGCCAAGGTTTGCCACAAGGACCTCCGCCAAGGTTTGCCACAAGGACCGGTCTTACGCCGCCTGCATCCATCGGTTTCTCGCCACCACCGAAGCCACTTCGTCAGTCCACCTTGTTGGCGCCTTGGTCACACCACGTATTCCGGTAAGCGGACGCCTGTCATCTTCGACTCCATCGGCCATCTACTCTGCAAGCGATGTGCCCGGCCCACTGCCACTTAAGCCGAGCAATTTTCAGGGCTGTGTCTAACCCCAAAATACTTAAACGTTAATGTTACTTTATAAATTGTATTTTGCCTTTGAGATTTGATTTATTTAAGTAAAACAAATAAGTTGTAAGATTCGAATATTGTTAAGAGCGACGTGTTCTCTCGCGCGCTCCCCGGCGGCCGAGCGGCGTGAAGTGAGCCAGTAATCTTGTTTATTGAATACTTGGCCCCGCCTCGCCTCGGCTCTGCGTCGTGTGGCCATTGTGATGGCGTGACGCGGGCGCACGGGAACTAACGAGGCATTAATCGCCGAAGTGTTTAGAAATCTCGTAAATCTTAGTTTTGTACGTTGACTGTTTCGTAATTTGAACATCTCTTTCTTTGCCTTTCTCAACAGCGCATCTTTCTCTATTTTACCGTTGCATGGAACATAATGCGTTCTGCTTTTCAGTTCATGTTAGAGGACATTGCAAATTAAGTGACATCAAATAATAAGGCACGTTTAATGAATATACTTGAGAAATGTCAAAACTCTCACAAGGAAAAGCATATATATGTATCACAGCCATACAAAAAAAGAAGTTGACAACTGTGGTTGACGACAGCACTTGCAACCAGCTTCAAGAGTCTGCACTGTCAAAAAACCGTATCTGAGTTCACTTCCCCTTTCTCGCCAAAATAAAACGACAATAAAGCAATAGCGTCCAGTATTACCATGAATGATTACATCGAACCTCCCGTTCACCCGTTTAACGACAGCTCCGCAGCATCAAAGCGCGACGCCGTCCACCCACGGGCTCTATAATTAGCATTTAGATTAAACAAATACCGGCGCGTGATCAGCGAGAGTTATGTCGCTTATTTATCGCTCGCTCGTTCGCTCCTTTATTTATAGCTCACTTATAATTGTATCGGTCTCGGAAAAGTGCGAGATTTTAATGAGTTTCTAAGTAGTAGCAAAAAAAAACAATTTATTCTACATCCCTAATACTACATACATATATACATTAAATCACGCCTGTTTCCCTTCTTCCCAGAAGGATAGGCAGAGACTATTTCTTTCCACTTGCTACGATCTTGACAAATTTCTTTCGCTTCTTCCACATTCATACATCGAGTCATGCACGCAGGTCGGTTTCGGGTACTTACGATTATATTCGGCCTAATACTAAACGTATTTAAATTGGTCTAAAATCGATTTGTGTACAACCGTAGAACCTGTGCGTAGAACCCTGTTGAAATGAGATAACGTCTTAAACGCAACATCATTAAAGTTTGAGTTATACTAAAACAAACGTTATTAATACGCTCTGGCAGGACAACTTAAGTCACCGGTTTCTTATTCGTTGATGAACTGAAAGATAAGTTGTTTGAAGAATGCTAAAAATCTGTAAGACAAATGATACTGGTTTGCCGATGAAAGCACACTAGGTGATCTGTTTCTTTACTACTACTTGTTGCATGAGTAAATATTTATTCTAGTTCAAAATTATTAATAAAAAAAAAAGACGTGTGGCACTCGGGGACTGCCGCGGTAAAGCTATTGCATGTCGTACAAACGCACACAACGCCGTGTCGAAGACTGCCGAACTGAAACGACGTTAGACGATGCACGGCCTTCAAGCCACACCTCCTTGCCCGTCGGAGTGGGGAGCGTGAGGTTTTTTCGTTACGGAATTTCTGGATTCGGTCCCCGCGCTCAAGGCCCGCGATAGAAGCTATGCAATAGCTTAAAAACACGTGAAATATTAATATAGAATGTGTAACCACTGTGCCAAATTGTTCTTGTTTAATACATAATTCTGTCTCGGACATTCACATCCATCCCTAACTCTAGCATTACGACCCTCAGTACCCTTTATCACGAAAGGCAGCAGCTCAGTGTCTTTAGTTTAATAATCGTCAAGTAAAATTGCCGCAACCCTTACCACTTATTACAATGCTCGCAGCCTCGGCCGCGACGGTTCGTCCCGTAATTAACGCCCACACTAGCGTGCGTATGGATTATTACCAATTTACTAGGCACCTACTAGCATATTGCGCTGGAAAATTGAGGAAATTTAAACTAGCACAGCTGTACTACCGTGTTTATTTGACCGTAGGATTAAACAACACGGTCCTTGTATTTGGCTAAAAGGCAACGTTGGTAATATTTAACTAAGTTTGTTGTGATTGAATTTATTATAACAATGTTATATTATATGGCCTACAAACGAGCAGAATGCGGGACTTTCTTGGGGTTTTTCGATCTCTTAAGGATTACGTAATTTTTCACAACGGTAGTTTTTTTTTTATGGCATAGGAATGCAACCGAGCACACAGGCCACCTAATGGTATAGTTGGTTCTAGTTAATATGACGAAAAGCACTTAAAACCAACCATTACCAACATCTATTCTTCAATTGTTATCTTCAAGTAGGGTTGTAAAACAATTACGCAGGTGTGTCGGTACAGCCAAAGTATACTGTGAACAAACAATCTTGATAGTTTTGATATTGCCGGTATTTTACTTAATAATTAAATGTTTCTAAAATAATAATTAAATACTGTGTCAATGTCACTTTGTACAATTTAAGAATAGTATTAAAAATAAGTTTTTACCTGAATGTTAACCGCACTGTACCTACTTAATTGAATTTAGAAAACAAAACATCTACTTAAATGTGTCCGGTTCAGGTAAACCGGCTGTCTTATCCCCAAACCGGAACACAACCATGCAAACACTGCTGCTTGGCGGTGTTTCTGTCAAAAATAGTATTAAGTACTGGGAAAAGGTTCACAATCTATCGTTATAATTAAAAGGGTCTACGTTCATTTACTTTTGAATGAAAATTATTTGCGTCTGTACTAAAATACAGTTATTCCATTTCATTTACGAGTAGTACTTGGTAATGTTGCTTCACAAAAAGTAACGTATAGTGCGAATGTACTGTAAAAAGGTCAGGAGAAACTCGGAAGCGACGACACTGGCTGCGGTGGGCGAAACAACTGCTAACCCATTTCTTGTTCATATAATTTATTCGTCCCAGCCGGCGGTGAAATATGTCGTGCTGACGGAATAGGACCCTAGTTCGCGGCGATCCGGCGCGGAATAGGCGCCCGGTGACAATTTATCACTTCAGAAGTGGGATGAAGTGCACTTGGCTAACACAGTCGTTTGGCCGGTTGTTTTATGAGTGGAATGTAGCCATGTAGTAAAAACCACCAGGTGAAATATAAACCTTATATTGCTGCGTTTTTGCACCTATTGCAGTTAAATCGTATTGTTGACTACACGACCGCCATGACCGTCAAGATTATATTATAAGAGCTATCGTAATATTTAAAATAAGATGATAAAAAGAGCAAAGGAAATATATAATAAGGGCCCACGCTGTAGCATGTCGCCGTGGTTATGATACGTACTACGCGTAATCAAAAGGTTACTTCGATGTTCTACTGCTCTATTCGGATTGTTCGAGTGGTCGTGAATGTCCAGCTTTAGAGTCAGTGGTAGGCAATGTACCGTCCAAACTCCTTTCCAAACCTTTCAAGAAACGTAAGTTAAAAGAATGATACTGAAGCAACAACACAAGTAAATAAATACATACGTGTCATAGTGAATGCGACGCAGGCCGAGACGGTTCTAACACAGGACAGAGGTAGTTTTACGACTAATTCTAAATGCATTATTGAATGCGAAGTGGATGCGAGACGGATAGCGCAGATAAAGAGGCGGCGGAGCCGATAAGTCAGCCGTAACCTTCGACGCCGGGCTGGCATGTTCCGCTGCTCGTAGGGATTATTTTTTGATCACTTGATGGTGAAAAAGTGAAAAAGCTGAGTAAACGTAACTAGTATTATGGTTTTTTTTTACTTGTCCGGCATTTATAACTAAGTTAAGTAACAAATAATTTTTCATAACGTTGACTAGGTATACGATAGATAATAATTATGTCAAAAGTAACTAGGTGTTATACCGAGACGTACGAGTATAGCAGACTAAGCAGGACTGGTGAACAATTTATTATTGTTCAATAAAGAGTAAAGTTACTTACCTACATCGTAAGGTATGTTGTTGGTCGCCTCTTCTTTTAGGAGGTCATTTTATAAAAATAAATATTACGATATATGTAAGCAATATGAGCTAAAACGAATTGAAGAAATTGAATAGTAGATTGTTCAACAAGGGACTAAAACAAGCCATAATGACACGAGATATTTAGCCACGCGAGTGAGCGAACGAGCGATATTCCGAGTGTCATTATGGTTGTTTAGTCTTGCGCTAAACACTCTACTTTTCACTTTGAATGCGAGGATGAAAAACGACGTTCTATAAAAATAACAACGACGCGCTGGCCTAGTTGGTAGTGACCCTGCCTAACTGCCTAAGCTAGCGGTCCTGGGTTCAAATACCAGTAAGGGCAGATATTTTTTGTGTGATGAGCGCGAATATTTGTTCCTGATTCATGGATGTTTACTATGTATTTAAGTATATATTTCTCTATATAAGTATTTATATCGTTGTCTAGTACCCATAATAAAAGCCTAGAGCTTAAATTGGGACGAGGTCAATTGGTGTGACATTGTCCCCTGATATTTATTTATTTATTTATTTAGCCTATTTTTGCAAAATGTGGTCACTGAATTATCAACAAGTTTTTAAAGTTGTAGGTAATTCTGTAGCTCTGCCTACCCACTCTGGAATTACAGGCGTGAAGGTATGTATGTGTTAACAAATAAGAACAAAGTTTCTGCCAAATTTGATTCGCGGTTTTTTTGTTGTTGTAAAGTGTCACTTTAAATGCTTTCCATATTTATTTAGCCAACAGATACAAACTTGAAAAATATTTGGAACATGCGTAATAATTTTTTTTATCCTTAATACTTATAATTAAAAAGTTTCATATTCGCAATCATTAATCGTATTTTTCGAAATTAAATCGTTTTTTTTTAAATATTTTTGCACAGTTTTAATTTTTAGGTTATTTCCACGCAGCGTCCATACACAATCACTGAAAATGGCCGTAATTCCATTCACAAACACCGTGATTGGTTGTTCAGAGGTTCCCAAAGTAAATAATAAAAAACAACTTAGATCCCTAGAGATTAATAAGGAGTTTTAGTCCCTATGTGCAGAGACTAAAGTAACATTTTAAGAGCATGAAAAGTGAAAATTGTTTTTAATCTATAATTGCTGAGATTATTATGCCAATTTATATTTAAAACGTTTCAGCCGTTTAACCGTGTTTGTAAGACAAACATCCACAAATCTTTACTTTAGTAGTATTCATATAGTACGTGTAGCGTGCTAGTGACTGCGAGACATAATTCAGTGGAATGTATTCTCACTCGAGGATGTTTTATTCCAGCGAGTTCGGAACGCGCCTCGTGCGAGTTTTACAAGCGGCATGCGGACGCGCATGCTTACATGCAGCATGTTCCACAGACAAGCCGGTTACTCTGCATGATAGATAAGGCTGTAGTGAGTTATGGCGCCTTTTTATAGGTCGATAGCTCGCGTATTGTAGCAATGCATTGCCGACTTGGTTTTATGTTATTGAGTTGGAAGCTATTGCAAACGTGCAATGTACCTCAAAAGGCATACAGGCAGTATTTATATAATGGTTACTACAAGGACTTAGGTAAATAATACTACATTTGAATTTTACCGGTTTTAGCATTAAACCGATTAACGTTAGAATGTATATTTAAAATACATCCGTCTAACCGAGCACGAAACCTCGAAAATCAATATTACAAAGTTAAAAAAAGAATTTAGAAATTGTATTCGTTATTCTAAAATTTACATGGATAGCTAGGTAAGATATTTGGCTAATATCTTCTTTGATATGGTCTTGATGAAGTCATAATTCCACAATTTAATAAAAGATTTTTTCAAGGGTTATTAGATGCTGAAGTATGCCGCTGTGAAGGACAGACGTTGTACAACTAGGGTTATTTTTATAACTTTTTATTATGGCACTCTTAAAATATGTACATAAAACAAGTTGAAACCTCGAAAATCAATATTACAAAGCTAAAAAAAGAATTTAGAAATTGTATTCGTTATTCTAAACTTTACATGAATGGCTAGGTAAGATATTTGCCTAATATCTTCTTTGATAAATGATCTTGATGAAGTCATAATTCCACAATTTAATAAAAGTTTTCTTCAAGGGTTATTTTATTAGGTGCTAAAGTTGGCCGCTGTAAAGGATGGACTGGTATAGTTGTACAACTAGGGTTATATTTATTACTTTTTATTACGGCACTCTTAAAATATGTACATAAAACAAGTTGCAACTTGTGCTAACCGTACTATATAAATACCTTGACGTTCTACGAATCACGGTTTAATATGTTAACGCGATGTAAATTAACCGCGCACCCGCACAAATTGCTACAGATATTTTATAAAACGTTTCAAACATCGATTTCCCGGAGATAAATGCAGTTATCTAGGTTAAACGTTACGACGTTCCGTACTGACTTCCCGAATTTTCATATAGACGTGACTCCGCGGCGAGGTCTGGGGACTGAGAAGGTTTAACGCGATGAATATTAAACGCACTTGTTTCATTAAACACGGCCATTCATTCATCTCCAGTCCCGCCACCATAAGCTTACACGTACTGGAGCTCTTATATCTAGCTGCCTAAGATATAGAGTCGCTTAATTTATTTGCAAAAGTCTGGCGCAGTCTTAAGATACAAAAATAACAATGCGTTTGTATTGACTCTTATTGTTTGAGGTTAAGGATGAGTATTTTCGTTTGGGTAGTACTTAAGGGTGAAATGCCGGCAGGTAACGAGCGAGGGCTCCGGCAGGGCCGGTAGGGCTGCGTCACGGCGACTCGGCCGATTTATTTACACTTGCTCTACAATAGGCTTTGTACAAACGAGGCAACGTTTGCGGTAGAGATTTTTGTCCTTTTGTCTTGACGTATTGTAACATGACGATAAGTGTAAATCCCATGTCGCTTCTTGGCTCCATCATTAGATCAGATGTTATACTCTAATATTGTATTTAAAATGTTGTTTTAGAAGAAAATCAATGGTAAGCATTTTCATTGAATGAATATACTTAGTGCATCTAAAGTATATTCTTACGTAAGTCACATCAATTTATAACGAAAACTGCTTGAATAATCTACAAAGAAAACCCACACCTACTGACAATCTGTTGGAATTGAATAGGAACACCTTAAAATGCATTTTTTTTTGCCATGAACTTTAATTTTCCAAAATTATGACATTATTACATTACGTAAGTTAGTTTCGTCATACGAAAGAAATATAAGGCAGCGCAAAAGTGGTCAAGGTGACAATATGATAACGGGATGGTTCAGCTCTGGACCAAACAAGCCGCTGATAAACCATTTGAATAGCTGAATAAATAAATTTATAATGTTAGCCACTGTAACTCGTAAAAGACCCACATTATATTGATTTTAACGAGAGCGCCAATACTGACTAGTAAATAACAGCAATCAACGCTCTAACAGTACGATAACATTTCATAAACAACATGGTTTTACACAGTAAAACAGAGACCTCGTTTTATTTTCGGAGTCCTTACAAAAATAAAGATAAAATATATTATTTTTTTGTAAATAGTAGAATATCACTTTTACACTTCAAAATTAACCAGCACTATATACCATTACTGTATAAAAAACACAATGCACGTGTTTGGTCCTACCGTTGTTCGTATACAGTCTACGGCGTAGAATGGCTACAGTTTCGTAGCACTACTTCAGTTAAAGTTTTCTACATGCATCGGCTCGTCAGCATTTACAGTTTTCTATGATTTGTCTATTATTGCACCGTATCATGAAACCGGCCATTTTTTAACCGTTCCAGAGGAGCCTTCAGGAGGTGGGATGACGATCTGCGAAAGACTGCAGGCAGATGCTGATGCGGCAAGCTGAAGACAGGGCGCTATGGCGCTCAATAGGGGAGGCCTATGTCCAGCAGTGGACTAATATAGGCTGATGATGATGATGATGATGATGATGGTGATGATGATGATGATGACCGAGAAGGAGAACGAGCACACATGTCATTTGATGGTAATTGAGTTGACAATGTTAAGACTGCAATCCTAAGACTATGCGTTGCCGACCCTGAAGAATAAGATACCTTTATATTAGTAATTTCACCGGCTGTCTCATCCCCACACCGGCACACAGCAACATGAACACTGCTGCTTGGCGGCAGGTTAAAAGATGCGAAGCGATCCGGGCGGACTTTGCATAAGATTCTACCATCACTAACCAATAATTTAAGATAAAGATATTAAGCACTTATTGTGTAGGTACAATCTCTAGGCATAAGAGCATGTCAGATATTTTTGAGTCCAATGTCGGTTCATGTATTATTGTTGGTGACTGTACTGAGTTCATTAATATTATAATGTTTTTAGGGTTCCGTACCCAACGGGTATAATCTGTCCGTCTGTCTGTCACCAGGCTGTATCTCACGAACCGTGATAGCTAGACAGTTGAAATTTTCACAGATGATGCATTTCTGTTGCCACTATAACAAAAAATATTAAAAACAAACGTGATTTTTTGTAGATAATGGTGTGTAACCCTCTGTGCGCGAGGTTTGATATTTAACTTGAGGGTAGAAGCTAATGCAATGTACTATCTAGCGAAACCAGTCCGTGGGTCTACAGAAAACCAGCTACGACATATAGGTGAGTATGGATTCCATTTTCGCAGCACTACTATCCACATACTGTAAATATAACGTAAAATTTACATACATACATACCATCACACCTTCATGCCAGAGTGGGGTAGGCAGAGCTACAGAATTAAGTACCAACAACTTTAACAATTTGTTGTTAATTCTATAACCACATTTTGCAAAAACAGGCTAAGATGTTTACGATGTGTATATTAGTGACAGGTTGCAAGCCCATCGCCTAACAAAACTATATACAAGCCTTTATTTCCGTAGTACGTAAAACTTAAGCAAAATAAATGTTTTCTATTTTATTCTATTCTAAAACGGCTTTAAGACCAGTTCAGTTAAGTGAGTTTTTTTTATTATGATTGCCTGTGCTTACATGAGAAAGCTGAGGCTTTTTTAAACAGGTTTCAAAGTGACATATGTCTGGAGGCGCTAATATCCCCCGTGTTAATTATCTCGAGCAAACAAAGTAAGCCAGAGTGTCGAGCTCGCCGTCGGCGGGTTCCTGAGTGAGACCGGCAACTATTATATGTGGTAAAAACCATAATGTCTTTAATCTGAAGGTTTATTATGAAGTAGCAATGCAGTTCATTTTACGCTGAGAGAAAAGGACAGAGCTATAGCAGTTATATAGCTCTGTCCTTTTCTCTCAGCGTAAGTTGAACTGCATAGCTATGTCATAATAACCTCTCTGTTATCGTATTGTTTTTTAAATCGGCCACCATATTTACTTTCAAGTAAATAAAAGCTATCGTTTTACCGCTAAGAATACTGGCATACTGAATTAACATCTTTTATCTTTTTATCTTATCTTATCTATCAGGTCTTTTGACACAATAGTCTGCGCTCCATAGACTTTTGATTTTCGGCCAAGGACCACGGCTGAGCGAGCACCGTAAGTTAGAATAGTCAATGATAAATGATACTTTATTTGTAACATACTCGTTTTGTTACAAGTCAAATGTTACAGGGTGGGTCACACGCGGGTCCATTAATACAAGTTATAATATTACTTTATGGTAACTTCATGTCATTAAACTAAATACAATAATAATTATTAAATTTTTACTTACACTTTTTTAATAATTATAGGCAAGTTAATTAATCCTTTGAAGTCATAACAATTATGAACTAATAGCCAAACTTCTACCTTGGATATCCCAATAAAAAAAACCTCACTGTATAAGCAGTTCAGACTTGCCGGGCCGGTCGGGAGCGCGAGATCCGCTCCGCGATCTAATCGTCCCGATGCACTATGGTCCCGCTCATAGGTCATAAGTCCAAATAATCAACAATAGCCGAGCTATGATTTGTACTTCTCTGATAACACATTCATTACCAGCCTACTTAAAACTATAAATAGTTTTGAAGTAATCAGTTGGGATCATTGTTTTTCAGACCTCCGAAGACACACTTAAACCGCGTAATTAGTCTTATCAATAGATCATTAAAGTGAAAGTTGTTTGTTGACGGATTTCTAAAAACTTGTTGTGATAAACTCTATTGAATCATCATAGAAATTAATGACAAAGGTATGTGTTTTAATAATAATATTTTTACTAGCTATTTTTACTATACATTTTATATTTATTTGAGAGCTACGAGACACCTAATTTTATAAAAATATTTAAATTGTTTGTGTATTACCATTGAGTTTTATCAATGACGCCATGCTGTACCATTAATAATTTTGATTGTTTAAAAAGCGTATAAAAGTCTAGTTATTGTGCCAATAGTCATCTTCTGCTAGATTTTGCTAGATGTTTTATTAATTCGTCCTCTACGCTGTTCGTAGAAGATGCTACGATATTTGTCAATTTCTAATGTATTTTGTTTTCTTTCTAACAGGTTCTTTTTTGCAAGTTCAGTTTACAAGAATGCACATATTTGAACTATGGCATCTTGCTAAAGGATCACAGATGGAAAAATATCGAGTTTTGGAAATGGTCCCGGAAGCTGAAAACGTTGAAATCGAAGTTCTAAGTAAACGCGTTAATTGCATAATCCAAAGGATCGCAGATTACTGGAAAAAAGCAGAAAGTAATAAATATGAACTAGTCAGAAAACATGAAAAATGGTTAAATTTCCTTGAAACTATAGATATAGCAAAGAATGAGTCGGTATCTGCGAGAGAAAATTAGTTTACTGGTCAAGAAATGACATCAAATCTCGGTCGACCGAAGAAAGATTTTGAGTCTTGCAGTAAACGAACTCAGCGAAGGAGATTAGTGGACCTCTCAAAAATTGATAACTCAGCCGTCAATGCTTTGATAAATACTTCGTCAACCTCGAGTAGTGGGCCAAATGATAGTCATAAATGTGAAGTGAATCCAAGTGAGATCCTATCGCTAATCACAGAAGCAAAATTAACAAAACACCAATACCTTTTGATTAAAGAGTTCATTAATAGTAAACAATATCCAGTTTTGCCTTCGTATCATAAGGTTTTAAAAGCCAAGAAACAGTGTTACCCTGAAAAATTAACTATTACTGAAAAAAGTGCCGAAGTAGAGTTACAAAATATGTTGAACCACACGGTTAAAAGAATACTGGATTCTCAAAATATACTGTTATCAAGTATCGATCCCGAGACCATAGGTGATGTTATGTTAGTTGGTAAGTGGGGTTTTGACGGTAGTACCGGACACAGTGAGTATAACCAGTGCTTTTCCGATGACCCAATTTAGAAGATGGAAGTTTATTCGTCATAGTTGCAACAACAGGAGAAGAAACAATATTATGGAAGAATCCTCGCCCATCATCAACTAGGTACTGTCGCCCTATTCGCTTCCAATTTGCAAAAGAGACAAAACAATTATCTAAGAACGAAGAAGATTATTTTAAAAAGAATTTAAAAAATAAATTAGGTCTGATAGTGGACAAGCCGCGTAGCGGAGGAAGCGGCAACTCGAATGATGGGAATACAGCACGTAGGTTTTTTGCTAACTCTGCCATTTCTGCTGAAATTACAGGAATTAAGCAAGAGCTTATTGATAGTTGTGGTACAATTCTTAACTGTCTCAATTCCGGTTACAAAATTAATTCTGAGAGATTTAAATCGTTTGCTTTAGACACGGCTCGACAGCTTGTTGAGGAATATCCGTGGTACAATTTGCCAGCGTCCATTCACAAAGTTCTGATTCATGGGTCTGAAGTAATCGATCAGTTCGATCACATGATGGTATCCATAGGAGAACTATCAGAAGACGCTGCCGAAGCTACAAATAAAAATATAAAAGCGTTTCGGCTCAACAATACTAGAAAAATGTCACGTGTTGCGACGAATACCGATCTTTAAAATCGACTTTTATTAAATTCTGACCCACTAGTTACGGGTCTTAGAAAGCTTCCTAGGAAAAAAAAGTGTTTCATCTAAATCTGTCATTAGTTTATTACATTATTGCTAAGCTCATTAAAGTTTCACTAATGAGTGTTAGATAGTTTAATTATAGTATTTTTAAGATAACAACTCTTTACGTGCGGTTCATTCTACTGCATGAATTGCACATAACGAAAAAACTTAGTAAATATGTTTGCGTTCAATATAAGTTGTTTTTTTTTTAATTAAATAGTATTAAGGTATTGTTTATTATATTTTTAAGTGAAAACATGTTACTTACTATTTATAAGTGTTAATTATACAGTATTGAAATATAGTGAATTTTGAAACGTTTTTAATTGTTTTTTTTTATTATTATTCAATAATATATACACATAAAATTAATTGTAAGTCCTTTATTTTATCAAATAAATTCATAATTAACAACAATATATGCATTTCTTCCCAATAATGTTGGAAGTTTTGGACAAATCGACTTATGACACTCTCTCCATACACGCTGAACCACAGTGCGATGCCGAATGTTTGCGCTCCTACATTACCGCCGTATTTGCGCAGGAGCGCCGTCACCACGGCGGCGCGGTGGTTTCTGGGACGAGTCGGGAGATCTAATGTATTATAGCCAGGGCCTCTGTTCTGCTCGGTAAAAACACCTTTGACCTGTATTGTCAATGTTAAGATAGCTCGTATTGCCAATAATGATGACAGAGTTAAAAATCAATATGATATCAAGTTGAAAGCAATATGGTTTTTCCGAGTAGAAAAGAGACCCAGACTAAATAAGTTTACACAATAATAGGAGCTCTATCCCTTTGGCTAGATTGATGGCTAGACTGGTCTGGCCAACGTGTTCTTTTCCCTTTGATCAGATCAGCCCTAGGTAGGTTTAGGTCATGTCGTTTTGCAGGAGGCCCGCAGGGCCAAACCTTCCCGAAATAGGAGCTCGGAGCTCCGCCAACACCGTCTAAGATAAAAAAAAGCGAAACTTTTTTTGTTTACATTGATTTTTTTTTCCAGCTCTTAGATACATCTGGCCTACGGAAAAAAAAATATCTGGCCATCAATCTAGCTAATGGAAAAGACGGACACTAGTTACTTATTAAATCTCTGCTATTAAGTGAGTTGCATTGGAAAATATAGTTTATTTATAAGTATCTTGCAATATCACAAAAGATTTTTAAAACCTGTACATTAATGTCAGCGACGATTATTACTATGGGACCTCCACAGACCCAGTGCGCCATTGGAGAGCGACTAACAGAGACCTCTACAGCCTTTGTTGATTGACAAAGTCTCATCTAATCTTGTCTTACAGATGGACCGTCTCAGATACACTCCAGCCCGTTTAGGATATTATGTGTAATTTCCCTCTTACGCACTCAGCTGTTCGAATGTGCAGGTTTCCTCACGATGTTTTCCTTCACCGTAAGAGCATCGGGTCACTTAAATTAGATACAACTCATTGGTACATGGTGACCGCGGGGTTGGAACTCGGTACCTTACGATCTCGAGTCGACAGACCCCTAAGCCACTGGACCGCCGACGCTCTCGACAGGGTCTTAGCGTCACTCAAGTGTGACAGCGGCTAGCTGCTGCTAGAGGCTGCAGCCAGTTCACATCTAGTCACTTATTAGTCGGTGATATTGCAATAATGAGTAAGTAACGAATTAAATAAGATGCAAAATATACCTTGGGTAGCTAATCAGAAAGCTGCATTTTGAAAATTATTAAGTTTATTACTTACGTGATTTTGTAGTATCACCGACGTGTAACAGCTAATTTTTGCTTCGACCCTCACCAGATTAGTGACCTGAAGACCGGGAAAATTTAAAATGCGTTGGTTTTCGACTCATTGTCAGGTAAATATGACCCGATTACCCATGGCCAAGTAAACTCACAATACCACACGAATCGCAGGGTTGACGGCCTTTAAGTATTGAATTAAAAATGGAAGAAGTTGATTACTTGAATTGTAGCGACTCTGAATCCATTTAATTAATAATAATAAATTAATCAATCAAGTTATAAATATTATTTCTAGTATAAATCACCACTTAATCGGGAGTAACTTAGTCATAATTTTAAGAATAGTGAACTTATTCGGAAATACTTCAAAACCGTTTCGCATGGAATAACACCGATTATCTAGAATTATTTAATAGCGTTCACATTTTGTTTTGAGCTGTCAGTGCTGTCAAATCAATTTGACGCTCCTGTATTACTATAAAAGCAAGTAGACATGACTGAAGTTTTGACATTGGTCCGATGTACAGCAATATTTTCTTGCCGGGTAATACATTCGTTCATCCTTCACTCTATTTACTGAATTGAGCTTCATATACAGGGTGCCTCTGACCTTGGGGCTTTAAATGCATAGATCATTTCTACTCCTGAAACTAAACTTCTTTTGTTCTGTAAGTTGTTAAAAATATGTTCAGTTTAAATTTATTTTTTATCATACCAGTTAAATCTAATTTTCAATGTACGCGATCCAATTCTCCATTTTCCTTTAGCCCCCGCACCAAGGTAAGGTCGCCCCCGTACCATGAGATAGTGATTACATGGCCAGTATGTAATACACTGATTTTACAATTAGACTTTAACATCAATTAGTTATCTAAATTTAAGTTATTTTTTCATGTTGCAGAACAAAAGTAGTTCAGTTTAGCGAGTAGAATCGATCGTTGAATTTAAAGCCCCAAGGTCAGAGACACACTGTATATCTACCTAAGATTGCATGGAAAAAAGTCCTCTGGTTTACTTGAGTATAAAATGGTCGAATAGATATATCTTTAGTATAGTTATTCGCGTATTTATTCGAGTTTGGCCGAATCCCACCTTATTTGTAAAACACACGTAACAAAAATGTGAAATAAATTATTTTTCTCAAACATGCTATGTAATGTCGGCGTTATGTTAGTTATTTTAGGCTTCAAAGTGCCACGTTCCCGACGGAACAACTCGAGAGAACTGTAAAGGAATTTCATACAAAATTGAAGGCCTAGGCTGGGAAGTAATTTTTTTTAATTTTAATATGGCCATGACAGCTGGTTTTATGAACAGGCTGAATAGCTGAAAATCGTTTTTTTTTTGTATCTGTGTGGTTCGGACCAAAAATATCCGCGTTAATGCTTATTACACAAATGTTTTTTGAGTGATGTTTTTTTTTTATTTCATTGCATATGTTTGAGAAAAGCACTATATATACCTCGCCGTGA
The DNA here is from genome assembly GCA_927399475.2 of Acleris emargana. Taxonomy (NCBI): domain Eukaryota; kingdom Metazoa; phylum Arthropoda; class Insecta; order Lepidoptera; family Tortricidae; genus Acleris; species Acleris emargana. Next base: position 24,127,625 of record OV656838.1, on the reverse strand, counting down.
AAAGGGGTTGCCAGCCTCGTAACTATCCGACCTCGCTTCGCTCGGCCGTCTATATGAACTCGGCCTGCAACCACCTACTTCCCGGCGTCTGTAGTAATGTACTATTTCTGGCGGAACAACTCGAGAGAACTAACTGTAACGGAATTTCATACGAAATTGAAGGCCTAAGCCGTGAAGTTTTTTTTTTTTAAAGTAATAAATATGGCGGCTGTGTTTATGAACAGGCTAAATTGCTAAATTATAGTAGGTAGTGGCTGAATAGTTGTCGGATAAAAAATATCCGCGTTAATGCCTACTTATATTACACACATGTTTTTTGAGTGATGTTTTTATTTTATATTATTTTATATGTTTGAGAAAAGCACTATACGTACCTCGCCGTGAAAAGGGGTTGCCAGCCTCGTAATTATCCGACCTCTGAAGTAATGTACTATTTAGGTTTGGCGATTGGGATACATAATATATATGAGAGCCGAAATGCATCATACATTACTAACATACATGCAGTGTTCATTTATTAATATTAGCTTGCTTAAAGAGTTTAACAAGTTACGATTTAAAAATTCCAAGTTTAAAAGAGAGTGTGTACTTAGTAAATAAAGCTAGCAAAAGGCAACAGAAAGTTCATGCTACGGCTAGTGAGACAACGAAAAACGGTTGTGATTCATTTACCAGTATCTTACGAAGGGGTAGGGGTCGGGTGGCATAAAGTTTGAAGTCATATTGTTGATTGGCATACGTGGATTCGTCATACTCATCATGACGCATAACTGTAAATAGTCAAACATTTATGCGCATAACGTTTTTAATCATAGCGTTTAAGAACATATTGTGTAACGCGCATAAATTTGATGCGCATAAAATTATTTTACTATACATTATAATGGTCATAAAGTTATTGCGCTCTTTTATAAAAAAATAACCCTAACCTATCCGCGATCCGAGTCGGTTTTGTCACTAACTTTACATTATATTAATATTATGACTAAATAAATGTATGACATTCTACATTATGGTTAAACCAATTATGACTCCGTATAATTATGACAGGGAACAATTATGCCATAGTACAAGTTATGCCAAATAAAATATATGAGCATCAACTTTATGCGTAATGTGTTATGACAATCGAAATTATGACAATAGTTGTTATGCGACCAGATAGCCACCCCTTACGAATATATTCCATTAAAGAGGAGCTATATGACACAAATAGTTATCCGTCAAGAGTGCCACAAAATGCTTAACAGTAGCACTAACCGATTTGAACTCTACAAATCACATCCCACCCCTTGTGTTATTTAAAAAAGTCTTCTGCAGGATATGAAAATTATATTTTGCTATCAAATATTATACCAGCTTGATATTTTTATATTATATTTTCAATTACAGAAAAAATATATTACGATGTGATCCTTCGTTGCGTTCACAAACAGAATATATTTTGTTAGCGACATTGTAGATTATCGTCTCTAGTTTACTCTTCTGTATAAATCTATAAGCAAATATCGACCCTTTTAAATTTAAATGACGTAAAGGACACGACGACATCAATGAATTTTATTCTCTAAACACTTCACGTTAAAATATTTTTTCGTAGCTCAGTTTAGCAACTAACGCCTTATAAGGGTTTCAATATAGAATGATCTTTAACATCTCGTGTTTGAAATGTCGGTAGCGAATGATCTAGCTGCGAGATGTTTACGGAGTCTTAGCAAATAATTGACAAGTTTAAATCACGGCATAAGACGTTCTCGAATGAGTTTGTTTGATGAGGAGAATCTGTAGATGGTTAGATAAGATGGAGGTTACTATACTCTCGTCTAGTGTTGTGTTGTGCCGACCTTACGGCTTCGTTCTTACGGCGCTTTTTTTCAGTTGAGGTCCCCTCTTAGGAATCGCTGGTAGACAAGTTAAAATGCCTACTGGACTTACAATACGATACAAAAACCGGGCAAGAGCATGTCGGAACCTGCTCAGTTACGAAGCCGGTACTACAAACAAATTAGACCTCGCGGCAAACTTAACTTTGTTGTTGGAATTTTCAGATTTTTAATATTTGTAGTTTTGGCTGTAAGGGGAGGGGGACACTTGACTCTGAGCTAGGCTGCGGACGGACGGACGGACGGACATGGCGAAACTATTAGGGTTCCTAGTTTAACTACGGAACCCTAAAAACTACCCCCATACACACAGAAGTGGTGATGATGATTTTGACATGAATAATGGTGATAATGAAGGTGATGATGATGGTCTATTTACAGATATTTATTTTCATAAAGCATCCGCTTCCGGCTGCGCGATTTTCCGTCGGTACCCAGTGTCCTGAAGGGGTACAAGTACGTACGTTTTACAGTTTGTGGGCTCCGTATAATACCAGCGTTGCGACACTTCGACAATCGGACCGCAGGGGAAGCGCTACAGATACGTTTGTAAACGAATAGGAGCACTGCTAAGATGAACTGATTATAATTATAACCAATCAAATTATAGAGCTCTTAAATTGATGTCAGGCTTTCTAATATCAATATTGGTTCGATCAATCCGATAGGTACTATTTTTAAGGACTTCCTAATTAAGCCAGAAAAAAGCTGATAGAATTGCTTTTCTCTCATGTAACCAAATAAGAAACCAATTAATTAGCCACTCAGTGGTTTAACCACATTGCGAGAAAGTCAGACATTATATAACTCGGTTATAATGTAGCTAATTGGTTCTGCGCCAAGTAGGCTTCCCACGCCGCTGTCCGAACTTCTGACGGTAATTGTGCCTAGACGCGCTGACTCTTCGCGGGAATATCGCGTTAGAGTGATAGCTGTCGATTTAATCTATACCTAAAAGCTTGCTAATAGATTTGATATTGTTATACCTTGTTAGATTCCATCGCTATTCTGGTAAATTATAGCGATTCCTCAGGGAACGGTTTCGAGGAACGAAATGTTCTACGTTCACGAGGTTTTTTCTGCCTCTTTTAATTAAGGGTTCGGTAAACTTGCTGGAGTTATTTATTTTTTAGATAGGAATGTAGAGGACCCTGTGGTAACAAATAAAGTAGCCTTATGTACTGCCTAACCATGTGTGTATGTTTTCTAAATATTAACTATTTAAATATTTACATATTTATTAAGTTTGGTCACAAGAGCAACAAGCCAATATGATATAAGTAGGTAGTCTATGCAGGTGGCTATGGGTGACGGTAATGTCTTTACATCAGGCGATCCGTCGGCTCGTTTGCCCCCTATACAATAATTAAAAAAAAATAAGACTAATCAATGTAATTTAATCCATTTTTTATATAAGATTAAACTCATTACTAACATCCTTTGGACAATTTGTGGTCCGAATAAAGTTTTTTTAGTTTTGCAACTCATAAATAAATAAAAAAATGGGCCTTTCAGTTTTAATTTCACTAAAAAAAAGTACAGAGACATTTCTGTTAGTAAAACCATTTACTATTTCGTGGCCCATTTCCGCGTCGCGTCGTTGTTATTTCACCATTTCACCACCAGAAATTAAAAAATATATTATAAAACGAAGAAAATCCCAGTTTATTCTTGTTTTCGCAGCTAGAAATAGCAGAGCCGCATGTGACAGAGCGAGTGGCGGCCGCGCGCGGGCGGTAAACTGGCCATTACGCCCGGCCGACACACATAACGCCTCGCAGCGTATTACTGATCGTACATATGGGAAACGTGTAGCGATCTTGAAGGGAAATATTATACAATATTATACAGGGTGTATTGCAAGTCGTGTGCCAAATGAATATGGTAGGTAGCTAAGGTCACTTGCAACACGTTTTGGGCCAATTAACACTTATCCTACACACGGTGTTTTTTTAAAAAAAAAATTGAAAAAATTTCGTAATCTTCCAAAAGTTAACCATTTTGTTCACCTATCTTTTTTTTTAAATGTGACAGCACAAAAGTATTTGTAGTTTTTTTATCTTTAATGTTTGCGCATTCTAATGAAATGTAATTTTTATTCATATAGTAAACAAATAAAAAAATATTAGCCAACAAAGTGTGAAGGACAGAAAAATAAAATCTTCACGGTCAACTTTACGGCACAATTAAAAAAAAAGTAGAAGCTCCTCAGATCTTCCAACATCATAAAAACTTCTCCAGTTCCTGACAATTCTTACGGTATACCACATGTCTAGAATCACGTTCAGTTTTTCGTCAAAATATGGTTTCAATCTAAAATTGTGGTTTTATTCGGTCAGTAGATCCAGCCAGTTAAATGGGCTAAATGCACAATACAAAACGCAATATGGTTAAAAATCATCTTTATTTTAATAATTACTTCAAATTTTGTTTAAATTGTCTTCCTCCACAATTGATACATTCGCGACACCTTTTTCGTATTTCTACAGTAGTTGTTGTACGAAGTGTCATTTCTTGCCGCATTATTGCGAACGCGTCATTAATTTTTGCGATCAGATGCTCTCTGCTCTCTACCTGTGTTGCGTACACTAGCTCTTTGGCCCTTCCCCAGACGTAAAAGTCAAAGACACTTCGTACAACAACTGTAGAAATACGAAAAAGGTGTCGCGAATGTATCAATTGTGGAGGAAGACAATTTAAACAAAATTTGAAGTAATTATTAAAATAAAGATGATTTTTAACCATATTGCGTTTTGTATTGTGCATTTAGCCCATTTAACTGGCTGGATCTACTGACCGAATAAAACCACAATTTTAGATTGAAACCATATTTTGACGAAAAACTGAACGTGATTCTAGACATGTGGTATACCGTAAGAATTGTCAGGAACTGGAGAAGTTTTTATGATGTTGGAAGATCTGAGGAGCTTCTACTTTTTTTTTAATTGTGCCGTAAAGTTGACCGTGAAGATTTTATTTTTCTGTCCTTCACACTTTGTTGGCTAATATTTTTTTATTTGTTTACTATATGAATTAAAATTTCATTTCATTAGAATGCGCAAACATTAAAGATAAAAAAACTACAAATACTTTTGTGCTGTCACATTAAAAAAAAAAGATAGGTGAACAAAATGGTTAACTTTTGGAAGATTCCGAATTTTTTTCATTTTTTTTTTAAAAAAAAACACCGTGGGTAGGATAAGTGTTAATTGGCCCAAAACGTGTTGCAAGTGACCTTAGCTACCCACCATATTCATTTGGCACACGACTTGCAATACACCCTGTAGAATAGGTAAACATTATTTGAAATCATTATACAGTTGTATATGTACCCACCTTTCCGCGAGGTTTTCTCAATGCTTTTTTTAACCTCACAAAAACTATAACGAGCAAGGCCTGAGTTTCCGAAGTGGTAAAGGTTATAGGTTAAGGTTATAACGGGCTATTTTCCGTAACTCAACGACTCAATAAATACGCATTTTTTGCGTGCTGGGTTGCTGACGCTACTCTTGCCAACCCAGTTCTACCAGGAAGCCTAGCAAACCCTTGATATTGCCGATGGCTTCTGGTTGCGACCTCGGTCTTCCGAGGTGACGTGCCCGGTATGTTGCCACCTCAAGGCATTCCATGATGATGTGGGCTGCGGATTCCCCCGCCGTCATACAGGCTCTGCACAGGGGGCTGTCTGTAATACTGAATGTGAACAAGTGTTTGTTAAACAAGGCATGGCCAGTTATGGCTCCAGTTAGTAATCGGAGTTGGGCCCTTTTGATATTTTTTAGTTTACGCGACAATCCTTCCGAAGTGGTAACCCGTAGCAGTATACAATAGTCAAAGGTAAAGGTTTTGGCTCAATGTATGTATGTATGTAAACTCTTTATTGTACAAACAGAAAATAACAAATCAAAAATAAACAGAAACAAAAAAGGTAGGTAGGTATGGTATGTAAGGCGAAAGGATCTTTTCTAATTTATTGTGTATAAGAGGTGTTCTTACGTGCTTAGTTCCCTTAATGTTTAGGTGTCCTCAGGATGTTTTCCCTTAATTTTATTTGAGAGCTACACGATAGATACACATTACACACTTTAAACATGGTTATTGCGTCGGGGTGAAAAACTAAATGCAACTGCTGCATCTGGCCCACATTCCCTGTGCATGCTAATCTCTGCTCTAATGCACTAATTCACACTCGTGTGCGACAATTGCCGTCATTACGCGCGCGTGTGTTCGTGCTTCGGGTCGAGCGCGTACGAGATGCTCTTTTATTCCGGCCTTTATTAGATTCGCGATCGTTTTAAAATAAGCCACTTTATTTGTCAGATGTTCTACCATTTTAAAGTTTAACCAGGGTTTATGAATGTGGTTTTATCTCGAGCACAAAGCGGGTCTGCCGTCTATTAGAGTGGATTTTTAGATTAAAACTTTAGTGTTTGCTGACTCATTCATTATCAATTGAAATGCCTACTTCTTACAAGTAAATTACGAAACATGGTGGCACCTATACAGGCCCTTCACTCAACTCTGTATAACCATATTGTCTTTGTTTATCAAAAATTGAAAATAGTATTATAAAAAAATCCAGGATATCTTACGACAAAGAATATTAATAACTTATTACAAAATAAAGTAGTTGAATAATAAAGGCTTCTAGTACTCTTAGGCGATGGGCTTGCAACCTGTCACTAATACACTGGTAAACATCTTCGCCTGATTGTGCAAAACGTGGTTACAGAATTATCAAGAACTTATTTAAGAGTGCTTGGTGATTCTGTAGCTCTGCCTACCCCACTCTGGGAATGAAGGCGTAAGTTCATGTATGTATGTAAGTAGTTGAAATCGAAGAGAACATCAATAAAAATACGCTGCAACTTTACAATAGAATGCTTTTTTTACCCATTACGTCTGTGGAAGTTGAAAGAACAAGGCTGACTTGTAAAAATTTAGAACAAATATTAATTGTTAATCACGAATGTCATTTATTAAATGGTTGAAATCATTTTTTTTCAATTGGTTTTCTTTTATCGACTCGTATAGAAAGAACAATGTCACATCACTAGTCTTTTAGAAACTGTCAAGTGCTACCTAAATGCCACTAGTTACCGATGTGTTGTTATGGTATCGTTTTCAATTCAGCCATTACTCTCAAATAAGAGCTACCAAAAAGTTGACAATACAGAAACACGTCAAAAACAATAAGACTAAGTAGAATCTCAGCCCACAAAAAATATTGAGCAGACACTAAAACACGTATTGAATGCCAAATCAAATGATCAAGATACAGTGAGATCGTTCAAGATGCTTCACGGGGTGCCACTGCAATTCTGTTGGCACCGCGCCAGGCAGGCTATTCCGATGCACTTAATATAAAAGTCGGTAGTTCTGTCTTTTTTACTCCACAGTTATTACGTGATCGAGGGAAAAGGGCAGGGATGAGACGTAGCTTTCAACTTGGAGTTTTGGGGTAGGGCCCCGGAGAGGGCACCCAACACTCTAATCTCGCATCTCTGTGATTGAAACAGACGCGGGACTAAACGTGAACCGAGTTCTTATTTATGATTGAACGAAAAAACTTTACGCATGGGTTATTGTTTCAGATAGTCAAGAGTTTTAGGGTACTAAAATGGTAAAATTTAGCAAAAAAACTTGGAAAATCTGGAATACAATGTAGGCTACTCAAAGTGGACCTTCATCATCATCATCATTATTATCAGCCACAAGTTGTCCACTGCTGGACAAAGGCCTTCCCCAAGGTTTTTCACAACGATCGGTCCTCTGCTGCTGTCATCCAGCGGTTTCCCGCGACCATTGCAAAGTTCATAAAAAAATTGTTTTTTAAATATGGAACTCTCGGTGCGTGAGTCCGACTCGCACTTGACCGTTTGAAAAGGAAGTATCGATTGAAGAATTCCAATGGTTATCCATATACTTTCAGTGTAATGCAGTCAAGTTGCAGCTTCCACAAGTTGGGCTTTCGAGTTAGATTAGATAGAGGGAGGAGGATCCCCTATGATGTCTTCAATTCAGTCTGTCTGTTTTGTTGCATTAAGACAGACGGACAGACGGACGGACTCTTATATTAATACCTGGTCGACACGGACTTGAGTGGTTTTACTGATTTTGCAGATCACATTTATTCTGTTTCATAATTACACCGTTATTGAACTAGAACACTCTAACATTTGACATCAATCACAGTGTTAGCAATCGGGTTTCTTTGAGTCCTTTGTTTTGGAAAACTTAAATACCACTCAAAGGTGGACTAACGTACGAAATATCTCTAAATTGCGGGTGGTAGGACCTTGTGCAGGGTCCGTCCGGATCGCTACAACCATCTTATCCATTAACCTACCGCCAAACAGTGTTCGCATTGTTGTGTTCCGATTTGGTGATAAGCCAGCCAGTGAAATGACTAGCATAGAGGCATTCCATCTTAGTCCTCAGGGTTGACAACGCATTTGCAGTCTTGTGAATGCGAATGTCTATTGGTCACAGTTTCCACTTACCATCAGGTGGCCTGTGTGCTCGCATGCCTTCCCATGCTATTAAAAAAAACCGTGTTCGCATTGTTGTGTTCCGGTTTGAAGATAAGACAGCCAGTGAAATCACAAGCATAGAGGCATTCCATCTTAGTCCTCAGGGTTGACAACGCATTTGCAGTCTCAGGATTGCATTGCAGTCGTGTGAATGCGAATGTCTATGGGTCACAGTTTCCACTTACCATCAGGTGGCCTGTGTGCTCGTTTGTCTTCTCTATGCCATAACAAACACATGGAATCATTAGCCACGTGAATAATAAAACATTCAGGGACAAAAACCTCCTTAGAACAATACACCGGTTGCTCATACCTCCGGCGCAGCGCGGGACAGACGCGCCGGGTCCATTAGGCGAATTAAACGGCTGACATGTCTCGGCTCTACCTGTACCGCCGCCGCCGCCACTACTGCTAGTAATGAATATGTTAGCGACATAACATAACTCCTACGAGTTCTCTGCGACAATGGGCGTTGTCGTTGTTTGTGTTCAACGTGAATGGATTTGATTTTGATTTTTAACAATATCGCCGTACTTGATACTTAAAGTCACAGGGTGGCCGTCTGGTCGCATAACAACTATTGTCATAATTTCGATTGTCATAACACATTACGTAAAGTTGATGCGGATTTTATTTTTTTGGCATAAAATGTACTTTGTCATAATTGTTCCCTGTCATAAATTATACGGAGTTATAATTGGTTTAACCATAATGTAGAATGTCATACATTTATTTAGTCATAATATTAATATAATATAAAGTTAGTGGCAAAATCGACTCGGATCGCGGATAGGTTAGGGTTATTTTTTTATAAAAGAGCGGAAAATCTTTATGACCATTATAAATAATGGTTAAATAATTTTATGCGCATCAAATTTATGCGCGTTACACAATATGTTCTTAAACATTATGATTAACAACGTTATGCGCATAAATGTATGACTATTTACAGTTATGCGTAATGATGAGTATGATGAATCCACGTATGCCAATCAACAATTTGACTTCAAACTTTATGCCACCCGACCCCTACCCAAAGTCACATGCCTTGGGAGCCACAGAATTGAGTTTGATTAGTAAATAACAGGGCAGTGTCACGCAAATCGACCTAACTAGTCCCAAACTAGTCTCTAGGCTATTACTATAGGTACTAGACAATGATAAACTTACTCGTACTTATACTGAGTAGCACATTGCCTTTGACAAATTATCGTATGATTTATAACTCAGCCGTCATTACTGTCAAATAAGAGCTATATTAATTTTGACAATAAAAGCAATATGGTTTTGCCGAGTAGGATAGGGCCCCTGGTCGGAAACTCAGTAACTTTGCCCTGTTCCTCTTGGTTCAGCAAAAACCTGCTCCTTTAACCTACCAGCAAGCAGTAGGATTATCCCACCAATAGGGTGGCATAGGACAACTGGTGAAATGATAAGCTTAAAGGTCATCTTAGCCCTCAGGGTTTGCATGGTATTTGCGGTGTTGAGATTGTTTTTTTGAGAATGTAAATGTCTATGAGGTTTCGGATCCCCATTGTATTGAAAGCAACATAAGAAGTCAATCAAGACACCTATAGTTCAAGTACAAGTTTCAACCTCAAATGCAACTCCCACAAATCCTACCACTTTAATAAATGCGGAATGTGTGTTGGTTTGTAACTCTTTCACGCTGCGACAGCAGGATGGATTTGGATGAAATTTGACATTGAGATAGCTTACACTCTGGATTAATACATAGGCTACTTTTTAATGACAGAAATTTGAAAAGTTCTCTAGGGAATAACAATAATTGAAGTGTAGATTACAAAAAAATATTGCGATGGTAGGTGTCATCTCATCTTCAATTCACTATAATGTAGGTCTGATAGCTGGTTCAGTGGTGGATCTACTTGCCACAAAAAACCTTGGTTTAGCACGAAACTCAGATTCCTCCACCTTCCCCTAAGTGCATGCACAAACTTCAAATAAATCCCAACAAGACTCTATGATCTTCCGCGCCCGACTAATAGATGGCGCGCAATTAAACAGTAAATTACGCCGCCCCCGCCCCGCCGCCCGCAGGCGCCGCGGTATTTATACCGTCGTTAAGTCGCCGCGGGCGATTTACGGCGCGAGTCGCCGCTTAACTAGCGAGATGTGGTTCAAAGTCACCGAGTAATTTATGCGCCAGTCTCGTAGTTTGACGTTTGCTAATGTTTGCCAGGGTGCAAAGCCGTGGTCGCGTTAACCCTTATGATCACGGTTAAAGAATATTATATATACCTACAATGGGAGCCTGCCGTTTGGCAAAAATGTGTTTGCCAAATGTGTCATTTCCCAACTTTTTCATTTGCCAACCCAATGTTATATAAAATTATCAAAAATTATTTTAGTACCATCGTGTAGAACCCTGCAGGTTAGGTTAGGTTAGTTTTTAAAATATCCTGAAATATTTGGCAAATGAAAATTTGGGACAAGATACATTTGGCAAACATGTTTCGCTGAAACAAAGTCAACCCTCCTACAATCCCTGTTAGTTATCTAGCTTTTGAATCGTAATCATGTTGTTGATTACGGTAGCTCTGAAGAAGCTAAATATTATAATGTCATATAAGGATTAAGATATAGAAAAAGGTTGGGATAAAAATAATAATATGGAATAATCTCGCATTCTAATATTGCCATATAGTTCGAGTTTGCGCATATGCATGTGTATGTGGAAGTATAGATGCGAAGAATAGATGACAATAACTTATTCAAGTCGCACTGCTATATCAAAACAGCAGTAACTCAAAATACATTTTAAAAACAACTTTATTACAACTTCTATGAACAAAACAAAACTAGCAAGGATTTTCGACTCCTTGTTAACTCCACCGATATATGCCCAGTCATTCGGATATGCACATCGTGTAGTGACTAGGGACCATAAAATTGGACCAAAGTTAAGCGCAGTTAACCATACAAACAACGAAATCGAAAACACTTCCGATGTGCGACAAAAAGTATCCCTACAAATTATACGGATATTTTCCGTGTCACAGCGGAAAAGTTTCATAGAAAATTTTATTTAGTGATTTAGTGAATTATTTATAAAAAACTTTATCAGATTTTCAAACTAACTAGCTCGCTCCAAACCAGTGAGAATGATAAGAACTAAGTATGTTCTGTAAATACAAATCTACCAGCGCAGTTCTCAAGAGCACACCACTGCGCTGCTAAGAGATCCGTCGCAAGAAATTTAACAATTTTATCACAGTTTCGAAACTAGGCTATTCTAGCGGCTCTAAAATGATTATCACCTCACCGGGCCCCGGGCGCGGCGGCGGCCATTGGACCGGCACCGGACACCGGCGCCCGGCGCCCCGCGGCCGCGATTAGGTAATCTCGAGCTTACCTCACTTGCGAATATTAATTTTCTAAGCGATATAGTATATTGAAACCAATGAAAGCATTAAATACCTGGGATTCTGGTTGATTTGAAACTAAAATTTCGTGTGAGAATTTAATACACGGGTAACATTTGACAACGCGCTGGCCTAGTTGGTAGTGACCCTGCCTACGCAGCTAGCGGTCCTGGGTTCAAATCCCGGTAAGCGCAGATATTTGTGTGATGAGCGCAAATATTTGTTGATGGGTGTTTTCTATGTATTTAACCCATATAGCCATTTTTGGTCGCAGACTTTTCAGAGCAGTAACAAGTCACAACAGTTTCGTAACTGCTCCGGCACATTGTGACTGTGTAAGGGTTTGGTTTCTAAGTGTAGTAACCGTTGATAAACAATGCTACCACAAAAATTCTAGTAACTATGTTTAGTCGTTGCGTCCACACATAACGTAAACATTTGTATCACACATTTTTATACACTTTGCGTCTAGTTTGTGACTAGTCTACAAACTAGGAAATAATGTGTAGTAACCGTGTGGTAACTCTGTAACCACGTTATAAACAATAAACGCGAAGTGTAGTAATGTTACGTCAATGTTTCGGAACTTTGTAACGGTAAATGACAACAAAAAGGCTTCATAAAATCCAAAGATTCTCAACATACTGTCCCCATTTCCCCATAGTTAACGTTGCCATGTGATAATTATAGCAAAAGTTGCGTTTAATCATGAGTGAACCAAACGAAAGGAAAAAACCAAAACCATACAGACACTCATCGGACTTCTACAGAAAAGTTGCAAAATTAAAGAATGTACACAACAAAATCCCAAGTAAGTAGGACTTAATTCCTAATAAATAGCTTTAATTAGGTACGCGTTATTACACTTAATACCTAGTAGTTTTTGAATTACTAGCTGGTTGTTGTGATTAATAATTTAAGGATCATGACAAAATAAATTTTTAATTATTTCTCCAGGTCATTCAACAAACTTATCGTCTTCATCGAGTGACAATCAAGGAAAAAATATTATAGTTTCTGGTGGCGCTGACTTAAATGCCTCATCCTCGTCCTCCGTATCTTCAAAGGAAGCAAATAAATTTTCTATTTGCATCCCTTCTGCAAAGGTTTCGAGCCCGTGTGCTTTAATTACACATTTCATTTTCTTCCATTCCTTGGTAGGTGCTCTTTGCTCTCTTCTAAATCGATCAATTTCGGGCGTTTTTCTTGTATTAGGCCAAAACAGAATATTACCTTGAACCCAGTTACTCGGAACGAATGAGATAAGCTTTCGCGAGTTTTCTTCTGTTAAAACTACCGAAAACGGCATGATTGACGATGTTCGTGAAACTTTGAGAATCTCTGTAAATAAAAAAGTACATGGGACCATTTTGTTAATTCAGTAACTTTGTTACTACTTTAAGTTACACGTCGACACATGTCGACACAATCTAGTAACTGTGTGACCACTTGTGACTGCAATGTTTGTCCATCATAAAGACATATTTATATCATAATTAATAAGTTTTATGGTTATTCTTGCTTTTATATTTATTACATACATACATACATAAACTCACGCCTTCATTCCCAGAGTGGGGTAGGCAGAGCTACAGAATTACCAACCACTCTAAAAATTTGTTGATAATTCTGTAACCACATTTTGCACAATTAGGCTAAGATGTTTACCAGTGTATTAGTGACAGGTTGCAAGCCCATCGCCTAACAGTACTGCAAGCCTTTATTCCCTTAGTCGCCTCTTACGACATCCACGGGAAGACATGGAGTGGTACTATTCTAACCCGGCAACCACACGGGTAAATATATATTTATTGTTATTGATAAAATATATTATTCTGTGTATGCAAACTCAAGAGATCTTTAAATGTATAAACTTATTCAATAATGAAATAATACGCAGTACAGTCATGTGTTTCGCTAAATTGGCTAAATTATGATATTATGATGGCGCGTTGATGAATTTCAACCAATATGATCAAATTACACGATGAAATTATTTTCCCATTAAGATTTGAACACAACCATAATGAATAAACACTAAAACCAAATACTTACGTCATCAAACTTTTTTGTAATGGCTTCACTTCTTATATTTTTAAATCAAAATAAAACGTCATCAGACACTTCAACGAGTTCCATTAAAAGAGTGAATGAACGAATGATTTCTGACGAACTGGTTTCAAACTCGTAACATTGTTACCACACAGCGACGGAACGATGAAACCAAAAGTTACTGTGTCGACTCTTCCCCAATTTTAGTCGCGGTTACGTAGCAGATACGAAGCTGCTACCAAACGTGTTACTAGAATCAATCAGTGTCTACACATAAGTGTCGACAATTGACGTAACGGCTACCAAAAATGGCTATATGGGAAGTAAATATTTCTCTATTTAACTATTTATATTGTTGTCTAGTACCCATAGTACAAGCTTAGAACTTAGTTTGGGACTAGGTATTGGTGTGACATTGTCCCCTGATATTTATTTATTAATTTATTTTACGCGTTGTGTTGCTAGTATAATTATACTATATTTATTAAGACGTAGCTGTCATTTATGACAATTTTTTTTCAAATAAATAATTACATTAAATATCTTTTCCTAACGATCTAATAGGTCAGTTTACTCTGAGACTTAATTGATTTTACACCAAAATATATCTTGGAACAACACAAAAATATTTAATGAGGATAAAACCCATAACCAAGCTTTGTAGGCATCGTCATACTGACCAACCTAGCTAACCACGTGATCAAATCACTCGAATACCTTTTACTGACCCAACATTCTGGAGAACTTCAATGCAGCACAGCACCCTGTTAAGAATTCACGACATTTTCCATCCGCTGCCTCGGCCGGGCATCGAAGGGAAAGCCGGGTCCAATTGCAGGCGTGATATGCTAAAAGGTTACACAAAGGACCGTCGGAGTCGCGCGGGGCGCGGGGCGCGGGGTCGCGTTGTCGCGGGGGCTGTGCTCTTCTCTGCACTGCTCGGCTGATTGTCGACGCATTTTAAGGCCCCCTATGTAATTAAATATTGTGGTCAAGCGGCTTTGGGTGTCGGCGGTCGTATAATACTAAGAACGAATCCCAGTTGGCGCCATGTACCAGTAAAGTTTTAAACTAATTATTTCACGCGTAAGTTTTTAGAAAATTATGTTCGTGTATTATAATTTCGAAAATTACAAATTTCATTTTGAAAATGAATAATTTACTCATTTAAAGGAAATCGTCTACATTTATATTGCCAATACCAAAAACCTCCTAAGTCCCAACGAAAAATTCAGCATGTAGTCACTGCGGCCCGTAGTCTTACCAGTAGTACCTACTCGTTCAGACCCAAGTACTTAAAAGACAAAATGGTAAGTTTTCTATTTAGTGCCAGTGGTGCCAATAGTGGTACGCTATTGGCGGGTCATCTACTAAGTCCTACTGGTAGGACCGTGGTACGATATTGGCGGGTCTTCTACTAAGTCCTACTGGGTGCACCTTGGTACGCTATCGAAGGAGCTGGGTCTGAATGACAAAGTTAATAAGTACTATTAGTAGGACCTTGGGCCTTAGGAGGGTATAAGTCTACAGTGACTGACTGACTGACTGACTGACTGACTGACTGACTGACTGACTGACTGACAGATAACGCACGCCTAAATCACAGAACCTAGGGACTTGAAGTTAACAGGGAACATTCTTTTGGTACCCTACGGGTGCATTAAATATGAAATTTTCGAAAATCAATCCTCAACAGAAAGGAAAAAGGATACATAGTCGTGAACTGCTATACAGGGTTATTGGTTATTGCATACATTCCCGTTAAGGGGTTATAGGGGAGATCATTTGCAGTCATTTTGACCCTATAATGCATTATGCAAAAGTGAACCATTTTTGAGTTATCGCGTTTTTTAGTTTTTTTTTAAATTAGTCAGAAATTCAACTTGAAAAATTTATTACAAAAAAAGTATCAATTTAAATTGTATTTTTTTTTCTGATTTACAGAAACGATTAAACACTGGTTATTTCTCAATATTAAAACAGTAATTATCGGTCCAAATTTAAAAACGCGAGACGGAAAACGAAAATTTTTCAATATTTTTTTGCGATCGCTTTCCACTAAAATGCCTTAAAAACAAAAAAAAAGTTATGAAACTTGGCTTGCAGATTATTTTAAAAACTTAACTGTTTTCTTAGCTCTCCAAAAATGCATAACAACTAGGAACTTATATAAAAAAAAACAGAAAAAAATGATCACAAAGGAAGCGGGCGGAAATTCGTATTCGAACTAAACTAAAGTCAGAAAAGCAACTTCAAAAATTAAAATAAAAAAAATACCAAATTTAAATCCACTTATTTTATTTGCTTTTGTACAAGATGAAATTGTTGTTCTTATGCAATATAAAAAAAAAACTTATCTGTAACCGTTTGAGAATGCGAGGCCGAAAACTAAAAAATACATGTTTTTTATCAAACTCCAACATAAATTATACAAAAACAGAAAAATTTACCAATACATTTGGCGTGCAGATTACACATAAAACATTTTTCCAGCTTTCTAACGAGCTATTAAAACTAATATGAATTTTGTTAAAGATTGCTTGAAAAAATTGATCACAAAGGAAGCAACAAGGAAGTCACGTCCGAACATAACTTAAAATAACCTTAATAAATTTATCAAAAATAACTGTTATTCTCGTAAACACAAAGAACAACAATAACTTACGTAAAAAGTAACAAATTTAGGAGTTTGATAAAAAAACATGTATTTTTTAGTTTTCGGCCTCGCATTCTCAAACGTGTACAGATAATTTTTTTTTTTAATATTGCATAAGAACAACAATTTCATCTTGTACAAAAGCAAATAAAATAAGTGGATTTAAATTTGGTATTTTTTTTATTTTAATTTTTGAAGTTGCTTTTCTGACTTTAGTTTAGTTGTAAAACATGTATTTTTTAGTTTTCGGCCTCGCATTCTCAAACGTGTACAGATATTTTTTTTTTTAATATTGCATAAGAACAACAATTTTATCTTGTACAAAACCAAATACAAAAAGTTGATTTAAATTTGGATTTTTTTTTAATTTTAATTTATGAAATTGCATTTCTGACTTTAGTTTAGACTTTAGTTCGGATACGAATTTCCGCCCGCTTCCTTTCTGATGATTTTTTTTCCATTTTTTTTTAAATAAGTTATTAGTTGTTATGCATTTTTGGAGAGCTAAGAAAACATTTAAGTTTTTAAAATAATCTGCAAGCCAAGTTTCATAACGTTTTTTTTTGTTTTTAAGGCAATTTAGTGGAAAGCGATCGCACAAAAATATTGAAAAATTTTCGTTTTCCGTCTCGCTTTTTTAAATTTGGACCGATAATTACTGTTTTAATATTGAGAAATAACCAGTGTTTAATCGTTTCTGTAAATCAGAAAAAAAAATACGATTTAAATTGATATTTTTTTTGTAATAAATTTTTCAAGTTTAATTTCTGACTAATTTAAAAAAAAACTAAAAAACGCGATAACTCAAAAATGGTTCACTTTTGCATAATGCATTATAGGGTCAAAATGACTGCAAATGACCTCCCCTATAACTCCTTAACGGGAATGTATACAATAACCAATAACCCTGTATAAAAGTTCCTAGTCCCAAGGAGCCAAGTGAAGCACACCTCGGAGGTGCAAATGTGCAACGTGTGCATCTCGCGAAATGAGCCGCGCTTTGTGTCGCGCCGGCGACGCCGCGCTGCCCGGCGCCGCGCGGAGCCCTGGAGGGACGCACCACGGGGCGAAAGACTACTTCAACTCGTATAACGTGAACATGTTTATTTGGAACATTATTTAAATACATCTTGAACATAATATTTACTTAAGACCTTTTGTATACAACATGATTTGATTTGATTTGATTTGATGTAACCCTATTCTCAAGTTAACTTTGATCGTACTGTTTTTTTATACAACTGCAGCAAAGCTCAAAACGAGGGTTATGTGTTTGACTTGTATATGGGTAAGGACGAAAACGTTGGCCACGCTAACTCAATCAATTCAATTTTCTATGAAACTTTTCCGTTGTGACACGAAATTTAGCCATACAATTGTAGGGATACTTTTCGTCGCAGAACGGAACTTTTTTCGACTTCGTTGTTTGTATGGTTAACTGCGGTTAGCTATAGTCTAACTTTTTGGTCCTTAATATGTCCAACTCAATGTCCACTCGTACCTACTAAACGGCTTAACCGATTTTAATATGTTATCATCATCATCATGTCAGCCGAAAGACGTCCACTGCTGGACATAGGCCTCCCCCAAGGCTCTCCACTCAGACGGTCTTGTGCTTTTCGCATCCACCGCGTTCCCGCGATCCTTACAAGGTCGTCACTCCATCTTGTTGGAGGCCTACCTACAGCTCGTCTCCCGGTACGCGGACGCCACTCAAGAACCTTCTGACCCCGTCGGCCATCAGTCCTGCGTGCGATGTGCCCCGCCCACTGCCACTTCAGTTTAGCTATTCTTCGGGCTATGTCGGCAACCTTAGTTCTCCTGCGGATTGATATCACGCAGAGAAACCCCGAGCATAGCCCTCTCCATAGCCCTCTGAGTGACCTTGAGCTTTCTTATGAGGCCCATTGTTAGCGCCCACGTCTCGGATCCGTAGGTCATCACTGGCAACACACACTGGTCAAAGACTTTTGACTTCAAACACTGCGGTAATTTGGACAAAAAGGTGCTGCGAAGCTTCCCGAACGCTGCCCAGGCGAGTCGGATTCGACGACTGACCTCTTTCTCCAAGTTGGACCTACCTAACCGGACCGTTTGTCCCAGGTAAATATAGTCGTCAACAACTTCGAGCGCAGAGCCTCCGACTATCACGGGAGTTGGCGCGACATGGACATTGGACATGACTTTCGTCTTGTCCATGTTCATTCTCAAGCCAACTCGGTCGGAAACTCTACTCAGGTCAGCGAGCATTGCACTGAGGTCCTCCATGGTCTCAGCCATGACTACGATATCGTCAGCGAATCGAAGGTGAGTGATGTACTCACCATTTATGTTGATGCCTCGTCCTTTCCAGTCCAGAAGCTTAAAAGCATCCTCCAATGCAGCGGTGAACAGCTTCGGAGAGATCACATCTCCTTGTCTGACTCCCCGCTGCAGAGGAATAGGCTTCGTGCTCCGGTCCTGTAGTCGGACGGACATAGTGGCGTTTTCGTACAGACACTTCAACACTTCGATATATCGGTAGTCAACTTGGCACCGCTGGAGAGACTGCAACATGCCCAGCCCATGTCTCGATCGAATCAAAGGCTTTCTCGTAGTCCACAAATGCTAGGCAAAGGGGGAGGTTATACTCTTCGGTCTTCTGTATAACCTGCCGCAACGAATGTATGTGGTCTACGGTACTATAGCCTTTTCGGAAACCGGCTTGTTCGGGAGGCTGGAAATCGTCAAACCTGCGCGCAAGACGATTTGTGATGACCCTCAAAAACAGCTTGTAAACATGGCTCAGAAGCGAGATGGGTATAGTTCTTCAGCAAAGTTTTGTCACCTTTCTTGAAGAAGAGAACCACCTCACCACTGTTCCATGCTTTCGGCGTTCTGCCTTCGTGGAGGACAGGGCTGAACAGCGTCTGAAGGCCCCTAAGGATGGGTTTACATTCTTAAGCTGTTTGAGGGCCATACTTATCTCGTACAGGCTGACGTCGGTGAGATCTTCGGTATAGTGTCGGGTTAATCTAGCCCTCGGGTCTTTAGCTAGATTTTCGACGGGTGTTCGGGTTGTCGTGTAACAGCTGTCCATAAAACTTCTCAACTTCCGCCAATAGCTCAGGTTTGGATGAAATGACTCTGCCGTCGTCGGTCTTCAGCTTCATCAATTGGCTTTGGCCAACAGACAGATCCCTGGCAAACACCTTAGAGCCTCTGTTGCGCTCAATAGCCTCTTCAATACTTTTACTATTGAATCGGCGTATATCACGCTTCAGAGACTTCGAGATCTGTCTGTTGAGCTGCCGATAGCGACAAGCGTCATCAGAGGACTGCAGAATCATTTCACGCCTCACCTCCATGAGCTTAAGGGTGGAGTCCGAGAGCTTCCTGGTTTTTGTACGGCGGATCTTGAAGAACTTAGACCCGACCGTTTGGACAGCTTCCACAAACCCGTCGTTGTAATCGTCCACGTCGCTGCCAAGGCACTCGAAACGGTTTTGAAGTTCGAGCTGAAAGCTCTCGGGGTTTTGGAGCTGAGCGGGTGCCGGGCGGAGCGTAGACTTCATCAGTCGAGACCTTTCAAGCTAGAACTGGATATTCAATGAGCCTCGTACTATGTTATACGTGGCTAGATTTGTATTAATCACTAGAGCATCATAGGCTATAATAATTATTTAAATCTGAAATTGGCGACATTATCCAAACAGTCGTTTTGTAGAAAACCGATTATTACCCATTTTTATTCTATGGTTTTGTCTTATAGTTTCTATAAAAAATCGTGTTCAACTTTGAATTTCATCACGGGCGACAGTTACACTTGTTCAAAATTTACTCATCTACAAGATTTAAACTAAAAATACTAAGTAAAATAAAAGCTGTGGTACAATGTTAAGCTTCTGCAAACAATTGAGGACCGCATCTCTATCGCTCAACATAACAAGTTTACACTTTAAATATTAATCTGCGAACGGGCAAATAACTTAAGCCCCGATGTGTCCGCCCGCCCAGGTAACAAAGGCTACAATACCGCCTCGTGATTTACGCGCGCCGGGGGAAATTACCCTAATTACGTATTGTATGACGCCCAATAACTTTAGCGCGTTCAGTGCGCACTACTCGGGATGGGGACCATTCTGTATCGAGGTCAGGGGAGCGGGCACTGGGCCGGGGTTGTAGCTAGGGCTGAAGATCTAAGTTTGTGGTAAAGTTGGTCGTAGTCACTTTCAAGGCGTCCGTTCAAGTTTTTTTTTCACAACGATCTAACCAGAAGAGTGTTGTTATCAGTTTAGAGTGTCTGTGTATTTGTGTATCAGTCTGTGATATCGTAGCATGCGAACATAAAGCGGACGCGGATTTTTTGAAATAGAACGCTAATTTAATGGTGCTTTTAAGCTAAGTTTGATAATAATCGTCTGGCCCGATTCAGAGTTACCAGCTCAGAAATTAGGGTCGTCATTATACCTCGGATTCTATCTATTTAAGAAATATATTGTTGAATTGATACGTTACTCTTTGCACGTATCTGCAAACTAGTTTTAACTCGTGACTCCGCTTATAAACGCAGCTCTCCAGGCTATATATTATCTAAACATCTATGACAAGACGAATTAAACAAAATTTTACTTTTATGCAGTAAAGATTTTACTAACGTACTGACTTATTCGTCAAAATCGCAATACCTTTACCTTCGAGAAAACACGTTCATATCCTGTGGTCATAGTAGAGGTATGGCTTTGTCTATATCGCGTGTCAAATGTGGATGAAGCATCCGTCACTGTCGTACTTATTTACGCGTTAGAAAGTGACAGATGCCTTCTCGAAACTTTGTCACGCGATAAACGCAGCCATGTTGGGGCCTCTGATCAAAAGAATAAAGATTAAACATGATTATATATTATGGTATTGATGATTTTTTTGCGGGTGGTAGGACCTTGTGCAGAGTCCGTCCGGATCGCTACTACCATCTTGTTGTTGTGTTCCGGTTTGGCGATAAGACAGCCGGTGAAATGACTAGCATAGAGGCATTCCATCTTAGTGCTCAGGGTTGGCAACGCATTTGCAGTCTTAGGATTGCATTGCAGTCTTGTGAATGCGAATGTCTATAGGTCACAGTTTCCACTTACCATCAGGTGGCCTGTGTGCTCGTTTGTCTTCTCAATGGCATAAAAATAAATAAAAATAAAATTCGTTTGTAACCTAGCTATCCAAACCCACCGCTTGAAAAGTAGAAATCCAAATGCATTTAAAAAGACTAGCTTTTTCTTACGTCTCTTGTAGAAAGTTGTCTACTTGGGAAGTTCGCAAGTGCTGGAAGTTGAGCCGAAGTCAAACCGATTAAGGGGCAGCTCGGACAAGGGATAAAAAGTTTCACTTTAATTAACCCCATTTTAGCTTATACGGTGTTTTGTAAGTGAGAAGAAAAAATAAAATAAAGTACATTTATAGAGGTATGACAAACCAGGGGGATTTGTTATGACGTAGCCATGCAGTTCATTTTACGGCGACTGCAAAGGACAGAGCAATAACCGTTATATAGCTCTGTCCTTTTCTCTCGGCGTAAATTGAACTGCATAGGTATGTCATAATAACCCCGCAGAGGGTTAAAGGAACGTCAAATAGAGTAAGTGTTCTCAATATTGTTCTCAAATCGGGTAAAAATACTTACCTCTTACATTGAATATATTTCTTTTTTGTTTTATGTGAGATTCATTGTTTTATATAATGCTAGGTTAAGTTTATTATTAATTAACGAGTTTTTAAAGTTGTTGGTAATTCTGTAGCTTTGCCTACCCCACTCTGGGATTAGAGGCGTGAAGGTATGTACCTATGTAAGTTTATTATTATAAAAAGCAATATTTAAAAAAAATATTGACTGTTGAGTTTCTTGCGGCGTTTCTTCTCAGCAGTGGTCTCTTGCGAAGCGCTGGTAGATTTTTGACGTGTAAAAGTGCCCGTGCGTCCTACTTTCTGAATAAACATTTTTTTTTTAATACTTACCTATGACGATGCAAGACAACCCACATAAAAAGTTTCGATACATTCTCCTACAGAAACCGTGTCCCCTAGACAACATACAATGTTTACATATTTTTTATGACTATTTTATTTAGGTGTTTAGTTCAGGCCAAGCATTTTTATCTGTTATATAGTCCTCGACCCTATAGTATCACACGTACATAATCCAGAATTTATTATACATTCCTTCACTGAGAAATTATCTTATTGATGGTGAAACCGCATTGAAATTCGTTAAGTGGTTTACGAGGAGTTAGCGGATAAACAGATCGACAGCCGACGAAAGCCCTCCTATGCCTACACGTACACTTTATTAGGCCAGACGTATGCAACCGTACCTTTAAGACCAAATTTGGCTTTGCTCACATTTCTGAAATGATCTGGGTTTGCCGTTGACGGATACTTCTAGAAAGACATCATTAAAATAATTCTTTTTTTAAATTATTCGTTTTCTTATTGTTTGTTTTTTGATCTTTTGATTTTTTATAAGTACATGTCGCGTCCGGAATTCACAAAATATTTACTAGGAAATATTGATTCCATTTTATTAAATTAAGTTCTTAAAGTTATATTTTTAACCCCCGACAAATACAGGTATGTTATAAGTTGGCCGTATGTGTCTGTGTGTCTGTCTGTCGCATCATAGCGTCTATAGGGTTACATTGATTTGGACTCGGTTTATTTGTATAAAAACCTACCTTAATTGCAGTGTTTCTTGCTTAAGTTTGACCAAATTTTGTTAGGCCATTAAAAAATATCAGCTGTTTTTTTCAATTGTAATGAGTATGACTAATGAATATTAAATATGAATAAAATAAAATATTATGTTTATCCACATTGACGTAAAGTTAACTCAATTGTACATATAAATTTATCATTCATGTCGGTAGATTTCGTCCGTGATGGCGAGTAAACCTGCGCGGGGCCGTAGTGCAGGTTGCAACTGACCGCCAGTTGCAGATAGCTCGCTGCATTTGTCTTGGCTCGTGCCACAGAGTGGGGAGGAGCGCGGAGGTGGCTGTAAACACTGGTTTACCCCTCGAAGATACCTGGGCTATACAGCAGATCGACAAATTTTCAAAGGGCTTACCATAGGGTGCGTCCCACGAGATATAACTACATAATAACTATTTTCATGTTACTAACGTTTACGAGATATAATGAACGTTAGCTATAATAACAAAATCAATATTTTTATAAGGAATAACGGTCAAGTCATATAATATTCATTTTATATAATATTTTTTAATATAACACTCACAATGACTAATTTCAGTTCGTATAACATACATGACATATAGCGATCATGATACATATTATCTTTTAGTATAAGTGTTACAAGATATAATATCGTATGATATAAATGTGAGCGAGCGAAGCGAGCGAGCAAGACTTCTCTGGGCAGAACCGACTCGGTTAGGTTAGGTTAGAAGGCCTAGGCGGGAGCTTTGCTCCCGCCTAGGCCTTCGAGGTAATTTTTTTTTGCCCAGAAAATTCAGACTGCTGCCAGTAAAGTTAGTAAGGTAAGGTTGATTGTTAATAAAGAAGGCCACTTAATACTGAAAATAGAATTTAATTTCAAATAACATATGCATGTATTTATATTATACGTGTATTATGTTTTTTGATGTTAGATAATTTGATTAATATATCTTTTAAATATTAGGTGTTATGAACGTTATACGTTTTATAATAGTTATATAAATTGATATTATATATTAATAACGTTATACTGTATGGAAATAGATATTTTGAAATTATATCTTCCGTTCATTATATCCAGTGAACGTTATACTAAACGTGTTTATACAAAGTGAGCGTATATATTATGAGTGTTATATTATCAGTTCTTATATCTCGTATTACTTACCCCTTACCATACTAAGTGTCGTAATTAACTACTGAATTCGTAGAAGACTTCTTACGACTGTGTATAAAGTCCCTAACTTTTCATGGTGGCTTGTTGGTCTATAAATCTCGTCGACTGTGGTTTAAAACGGGTTCGTCCGGACTGTATGTGCTTTCCAAAACCCTAACGCTTTTAACAATATACATTTTTGAGCACATTGTAATATTTGACATGGAAATTTCGATACCTAATAGAGCAACAAGGAAGTGAAATGTCCAAATATAATGAAATAATGAATTTGATACGTTTTTTTTTTATCTCAGAGAGGCAAATCTCAGATTTTTCTCACCATCAGATGGCCTATGTGATTGCTTGTCATAAAAAAATGAGCCTTCTCCGCCCCAGCGCCCCGTGGTCCAGCCAGTTATCTCCGGCCGACCAGCAGCCGGCGAGCGAGACGGCAGTTACGGGCTTTTTGACCGCCACTAACTTACCTCCGTCTATTTGTCTAGCTTTAAATACACACCCGGATTCCAGCGGAGAACTCTCTGTTCATCGAATCTAGATGAACAAACAATGAATACAACATTTGGTTTGGGGAAGACACACACAATACAACTAAAGTATATTATCATATGGTCCATATTGACTCTCATGATTATTTCTACTCTTCATTATTGTTTTAAATAAAACCTATCCTAACCTAGCCTTATCTTCACGCTGAATATTTAAGAACTTCTGAAAAGTTTACGGTAAAAATGATGAATTTTATGAAAACAAAATGATTATGAATAAAAAGTTATGTGAAAAAATGCGCACCCTATACCACACGCATGTAAGAAGAAAACATGGAATGTTGCGGGTTCACTAATGTTGTACATAATTTTCATTTGTCGCGCCACACCGTATCATTTTACAAAATTGTATTTCGTAAAATAAACAGTTTCTGTCGCAGCATTTTATATTTTTTTGTGTAGTTACAAATCTGAGTTAAACAGGCCTTGGTAATATCCCAATGTTAACACAGGCTTCATGTGTATATTTTTGAGACGTAAACGTTTATGTAAAATTATGCGATAACCGAACGACCTTTAGGACAAATAAAAAAGGAAGTAAAACCGACGAATCATTTTGTGCACAAAGAAAAATCATTCACTTGAAATTACCGTTCTAAAGTTGGAAGAAAAGTATTTAGTAGAATATAAAGTGAGTTTAGTGTAAATGTTATTATAGGCATAAAAATATTCGCAATTAAAAGCACGATTGTTAGTTTATTATAACACGATAAGTTCAAAATTGATGTCCTGCTAATATTTGTTTCAAAGCGCCTTTATGATGGGGTATATAAGGTATATTTCACATCGGACGTATTTACGATTGATCATTTATTTCTGAATGCACGTAAATACACATGGTCATATTACTTTCGACCTATAAAATTATTATCAATTTAATAATGAAATACTTTAAACGTGCGTGCATGACTCGATGTATGAATGTGGAAGATCGTAGCAAGTGGAAAAAAGTGGTCTCTGCCTACACCTTTGGGGAACAGGCGTGATTTAATGTATGTATGTATGTATGTTAAACGTTATTCAGGTTGCACCAATTTTCTTGTTTATGTATTTATTTCAAGTTGTTATTTTTCGATTCGACGAATAATTCCCAGTAATTAATTTACCTTTTAAAAACACCTACAGACCTGATTCCTTGTACAGTCAGCGTCAAAAGTAACTGGTCACTTCAAGCTACTTTTGTACTTTATCGCATTAACACATTAGACAATCTTGTTTGACATTGCTTATGTGACAGTAAAGCGACAAGGTATTTAAGTGATCAGTTACTTTTGACGCTGACTGTACTACCTGCTGAACTTAGAGACACGTTGTACCTCATATTCTGAAGTACCTACTAAGAATTTAACAAAACGCAAATCCCTAAAGGACTAAAAGGGGGAAGTGACGATAATCGACTTGTATGCTGACGAAGAATATAAAGGTTCTCGTACAAAGGGCGGTAGCATTATTTGAATTGCATTTGCATTATGCATGCCGAGCTTAAGGTCGCGACCCAATCGTTCCTCAAAGGCAGGAGTGATTGGTGGAGTACATTGACTTGTGCTTTGTTGCTATTTGCCAATACTTTTATTAAACTGACCGTTGCTTTTAGAACTATTTGGTTTGATGTAGATTGCCAAATAAAAACAGTAGAGTGTGGGTTTTGCTCATCTGTATGGGAGAGATTCTAAGTTATTATACTTAAAAACCATACTAATTAAGTTGTATATCTTTTGGCAAAGAGAAGACAAACAAACACAGGCCACCTGATGCTAAATGAGATCTAAAACCCAAAACATTAAAAACAAAAATTAAAGATTTCCAACGCGTTGCTAACCGGATGGATAAATAAATAAATAAATATCAGGGGACCATGTCACACTAATTGAGCTAGTCCCAAACTAAGCTCCAGGTTTGTATTATGGGTACTAGACAACGATATAAATACTTATATAGAGAAATATATACTTAAATACATAGTAAACATCCATGACTCAGGAACAAATATTCGCGCTCATCACACAAATATCTGCCCTTACCGGGATTTGAACCCAGGACCGCTAGCTTCGTAGGCAGGGTCACTACCAACTAGGCCAGTGCGTCGTTAAGAATAAGACACGCCTGTATGCTGACTATAATAATAGGTTAATTAAGTGATTGACTGAAGAGACTAAAGTAGTTTTGCAAGAGAACTATCTTCTATAAAAAGCAGTGCACTATTCCAACAGATTGTTGACGCGGCCTCACTGTATATTATAATCTTAGCCCTGGTGCTGGCGCACGTCGGTTAACCACAAAAACATGATTACCTATTCTAACACGGCGGCCACATTCCGGCCAGCCACAGGCCAAGGCAAGCCGCACACTCGCAAAATTTGAATCACTACATTCAAAATTCCGCAATGAGCGCCGTCGGCGAACCCCACGGATCCCGGGATCCCGGGATCCCGGCAATCCCGCGCAATCCCGCGCCCGGCGTGCCTGCAACAAAGTGCATAAATTGCTGATTGCAGTGTATTTAGCTGCCGCTGGTTTATTGGAATCTGGGGCCACAATGCCCGCGTGAATTAGGGGGCTAAGGTTGATTAATGTGCATAAATATGAATACGGTGGCCGGATTAGAAGGTATTTATTTTAAGTTTATTCAAACTCAATGTGTCCATATTTAGGACATATTTAATGACAGTCTTTTGCTTAATCGTCCTGCTCATAGAGATTAAAGCTGAGCATATAAAACAGCACAATGTATCAATACGAGGGGCGTTCAATAAAAAGTGAGAATGAGATGCAAACTCTTTCAATATTAGGAAATTAAATACTGGCCGGTAAAGCTAAAATTGAATTTTAAGTGTATTAAGCTAGAAGGTGACTATATCGACAAATAAAATGACATTTAATAAAAGTTAGTTTACAACATACTCATTCTCACTTTTTATTGAACGCCCCTCGTACATGTTAAAGTCACTTGTCACTGACCGACTGACTGACAATGCACGAACGGCTCTTCACATTAGGACTTTAAGTTTGGAATAAACAAATAAATAAAATAGGAGTGCACTCAGAAAAGGTTCCTCGAAAATCTAACCTAACCTAACCTAACAGGTATCTGTAGTATCTCTTTAAACAAGTTGAAAGGTAATGGGTACAGAGAATTTCGGGCTGGTGACAATTTCGGACAATCGAAACAGCAGCGGACAAAAGTTTTTCGAAACATCGACAGGATACCGTTATAAATACGTGTCTAGCGATACAGGGTACTTGAGATTATAACCAGCCTCATTTATAAATAAATAAATAAATCAATCAATCAGGGGACAATGTCACACCAATTGACCTAGTCCCAAACTAAGCTCTAGGCTTGTACTATTGGTACTAGACAACGATATAAATACTTATATAGAGAAATATATACTTAAATACATAGTAAACATCCATGACTCAGGAACAAATATTTATGTAACATCTGAACGCATATTGCTTTCCCTTACAACAATTCAAAGCAGTAACTTTACATTAATCAACTTAATCGGTTTTCTAATAGTAACCCGTGTGGTTGCCGGGTTAGAATAGTGCCACTCCATGTCTTCCCGTGGATGTCGTAAGAGGCGACTAAGGGAATAAAGGCTTGTAGTACTGTTAGGCGATGGGCTTGCAACCTGTCACTAATATGCTGGTAAACAGCTTAGCCTACTTGTGCAAATTGTGGTTACAGAGTTATCAACAAGTTTTTAGAGTTGTTGGTAATTCTGTAGCTCTGCCTACCCCACTCTGGGAATAAAGGCGTGAAGGTATGTATGTATGTATGTAACTTTACATTTAACCAAAAAATCCTACACAGCAAACACAACACCGCAAAAAATCAAAGGCTAAGCAAATAAATCCCAATAATATATTTCCGTCAGTGTCCAGGTGGATCCAAGATGGCGCGGCGTGGCGGCTGATATTAGTTTTGAATATTTAATGCCGGCGCGGGTGCCGCTGACGTCGTGTGCAGACGCCTTTATTACGTTATTCGGCTTTTACAATGTGTTGCAAAGGTTTTGACCGTTATTTGACAATTTATTATTTAAAGTTAAGAAAATGTTGATAATTTCGAGCAGAATCTTTATGTAGTCAATCTGTAAACTAGTACTGCTAATATTTGCACGTATAGACACGTTTGTATACGTTTGTACAAACAGCCACAGAAGTGAGAAAATGTAGAAAGAGATAAATATAGATTTTACATAAGAATCTCATATGCACGACAGAGACAGTTTCTCTCTGTTTATCTTCATTGGTCACTCAGCCAAAACCAAACCCCTTCCCGTTATCATCATGGACTGAAATTTGAAATACATTCCATAAAACCGGGGCAATGCATTATGATACCTGAAGGATGGACTCGGAAGGTGGCCACGGGATCTTCGCTGTTATTACCGAATTGGGATTCGTTATTCTCGTCTTGATAAGCAGATGATAACTATGCAAAAAAAGCACATTTAAAAATAATAAGTTTATACTGATTGTCATCGCATTATCTTCTTTGACAGATTAGCAACATTACACTATCATAGGTTTTACTAAGATTTTAACATAAGATATGATATGACACAGTTACAGACGGAGGCCTGGCTTAGGATGTCGACTCGTGATTGTAAGGTTTCAAGTTCGGACCCCCTCGGATCACTTAGTTTCTCTTACTTAAGGACTTGACGATGCTTCTACCGTGAAGGAAAACATCGTGAAAAATCCTGCACGTTCCAATAGCTGAGTGTGTCAGATAAGTGTCATTGCACAAAGGATCCTAAAGGGTCAAAGTGTATCTAAAAATAATCCATCTTTAAAAGACAAGATGAGAAGCCATCGTGCGTAATCTTCGCATTGAGTCATATTTCTCCCTCCACGTATGTCAATTATTAATAAACTTCAAATGCCCCGCCGCCGAAACACTCTAAAATAGGCCTCATTACGACCAACATGCTGCAGAATGTTTTGTTCCCGGAATTATGCGCGGCACATAAAGCGGGACGGGCGCATGTGAGTAATAAGGTGGGCGCTAGTTAATAACGCGGAATAGGCCAACAGTCGCACTCTCACGACAAATGTCATAATTTAACATGGCGCGGTGGGGGGGGACACACGGGCGGAGGGCACGTGCGGGTGCGCCGCCGCGGGTGCTTCCTTGGCTTGAGAATTTTATTCTAAGATGGCGTTAAATAACTTTGGCCTTTAATCATTCGTTCAGTCAGTGATTAAAGCAATTCTTCGTGATTCGACAACAGAATCGAAAAAAAAAACATCTACAACGAAGAATAGCTAAACTTAAGTGGCAGTGGGTGGGGCACGTGGCTCGCAGGACTGATGGCCGATGGGGCCAGAAGGTTCTTGAGTGGCGTCCGCGGACCGGGAGACGAGCTGTAGGTAGGCCTCCAACAAGATGGAAAGACGACCTTGTAAAGATCGCGGGAACGCGGTGGATGCGAAAAGCACAAGACCGACCGGTCTGAGTGGAGAGCCTTGGGGGAGTCCTATGTCCAGCAGTGGACGGCGAAACTAAAAGGGTTCCTAGTTTGACTTCAGTACCCTAAAAATGGAGTTCCCGTCCATAGCTACAACGTCGAGACTTGTACAAGAATTAACGTACACGTCATGACATTATTAAATTATTATCAATATTTATTATTAGACTTGTCTTAGCTAGAACATTCTAAAAAACGCCGCGTCTCCTCCCTTACTCTCCGCCCGCGACTCCCCTCGACAAAGTATGGGCGGCAATCAGCTGAAGCGTCTCGTCAACTAAGTAGCTATTTGTAGCTGCGCGTACGGCGTTTTTCACTCGCCTTATTAAGACGAGCGCGCTGAGATATTGGGCAATAACAGAAAATGACGAGGAAAATTAAATGGCGGATACAGAAACATTGTTGACAAAGAATGCAATATCCTTATTTATAAAAGCATATTGCATGATTGTTATGACTTTTTACTAAAAAAGCTCGCTAATATTTTCTTAGCAGGGAATCTTTTATTCCGAAATGGTAGTCGGGTGACTTTTCGGCGTTTTAAATGCTGTCAATGTCAACTCCGCAATTTAATTCAGAGAAAATAAAGTCTTCATTTTTTTATTGAAATGCGCTCTTTGTGTAGTATGTGTGGTGTGAAACTGATTGCTAGAGTAATGAATGAAAAGGTCAGAGAGAAATGTGGCATAAAAGACGATGTAGTGACTAAGATCGAAAAGCATGCTTCGATGGTGTGGTCATTTGGAAAGGATGGATGAGATGAGATTGACGAAAGAGATATACAGAGCGAAGGTGAGTGAAAGGATCGGAAGAGGCCGCCCGAGAGGTAAGTACCCGAAACCGACGTGCGTGGATGACTCGATGTATGAATGTGGAAGAAGTGAAAGAGATTTGTCAGAATCGTAGCAGGTGGCAAGAAGTGGTCTCTGCCTACTTCTCTGGGAAACAGGCCTGATTTAATGTATATACGTATGTATGAAAAGGAAAGTGACACCTCTGGTTCTGCTTCTTTTTCCATCATTAGTTGCTAGCAGTTAACATTACTTCCATCTGTATAATAATGTCGATAAAGACGGTTGTTAAAACGCATAAATATTCCCTTAGCTCCTTCATTCGTGGCTTAATATGATAGTTTAAGAGGATTTGATAATAGTCAGGAACATTTTATCATGCCAATCCCTGTTTTCGAACTGGAGCTGTTTTTACCATCCCGCCCTTTAGAATCCTCTCCCTGTATAGCCTTGTACATAACCGAAAACAAAGAAAATTCCACGATATTCATCATCCCTTCAACTCGGAATAAATTCACGCCAAAACTCACAATAAAACAGTAAGTATTCAAATGTAGACGCATCATAGTCGCTTGCTCCTAGCTAAAAAATGGCTGTTTGCCCACCCAACCCTATCACGATGGGATAGAGTTGACTCTCCACTGTTTGTTGTAGGTAAGCATTACAAATTCGAGGCGTAGTGTAGGAGTTAGGCGTGCGGGCTGACTTACAAGGTGTAAGGAGGCTTACCTATTTACATTTATCCGTTTTTATTCGTATTATTTCGTCGAACGTGGCATAAATATGGCGTTTGTTTAGGAACCACGGGAGGTGCTTCAGCGGGGAAATGACTGTGGGGTGGGAAAGACGACTTTTACGATCACAGTATGCAGAAGTCCTAAACTAGTAACATGCATGAAAGAAAGTCAATTTGTATTAAAAAATAAATTCAAATAAAAATTATAAAAAAAACGTCGTCGAAAAGGCTCCTAGCTTAGCCACATGTTTCGTATACTTTCGCTGATATTCCGCAGGATGCGAAGAATTTTAACTACTGGTAATTTATTTAAAAGGACAGTCGAACAGGATATTGGAAATGATAAGAGGCATGGCCGTATGAGCTCCATCGTCACCATGTCAGTCGCAACACGTCCACTGCTGGATACAGGCCTTTCTCAAATATCCCCATCGCGATCAGTCCAGTGCTACTCCCCTCCTGCTGATTCATGTTGCCTGTATAAGTTTATAATGATCTATTTTTACGTTGTCTTTTATTATTTTGTGTTGTCAAGAGTGAAAAGAAATGTATTGATGACTAAACTCATGAACACAAGACAACGATAAAAAATCTTATTGGATTCATTAAAGCGTTAATCGAAAGTATTTATTTAAAAAATATTACCCCGAACCTTTACTAAAGCCATGATACTGCTTAAAAAAAACTAATATAATATTGTTTTTATGAATACTTTTGACGAGAATTATATTTTTGTGGTACTTTGGCCTTTTTTTGCTCCACTTTTGGAACACAGTTGGAACACATTTCGTCCGCGCTTTGTTCCAAACACCCGGCAACAGTGTTAATAAAGAGAAAACAAAGCGAACGTAGCTTCAACTTTCGACCGTCGCAGACAAACTCTCCGCTACGTGTCTACGGCGTAGCGCCCGCTACGTGTCGTAGCCGTGTAAAACTACAGCTAAATCGCATTAGTTCGTTTGCATACGTTTGTGTTAGCGTGTAAATATTTATATAATCTACACCTAGAAATACATGGTGAAATAAATAGTTAGTTGTTTTTTGACCTGTTATTATTTACTTTATGGTATTGTTTTTAACTCAGCCACCATTACTGTCAAGTAAATAAGAGCTATCAAAACAATACCATAACAGATCAAACTTACTGACGGGTTACGGGTGTGTTACTTGTGGGAGGGCCTTGTGCAGGGTCCGTCCGGGTTGGTACCACCGTCTTATCCATTAACCTACCGCCAAGCAGCAGTGTTCGCATTGTTGTGTTCCGGTTTGGGGATAAAACAGCCGGTGAAATGACTAGCATTCATAGAGGCATTCCATCTTAGTCCTCAGGGTTGGCAACGCATTTGCAGTCTTGTGTATGCGAATGTCTATGGGTCACACTTTCCACTTACCATCAGGTGGCCTGTGTGTTCGATTGCCTTCCTATGCCATAAAATGAATAATAAATAAAATAACCAAACATGTTGAATGCGCAGTAAAAAAAAAAAACGATTATACAATTTGGATTTTATGCTGAGCTCCAAAATCGCAACCATCGAGACAAGTATCAAGTCGTCTCCGTATATTTACTTCCACGACTTTATCATTTTATTCCTGTGGTTAAACTTGAACTTTGTATTAAGTAGAGAGCCTCATTAGGCTTTGTTCCAGACAGGAAAAATATGTAAATGGAAATGTAGATGTAATTTTTGTTCGTAGTTCCAAGGTCTGTCGCGGCTGAAGGGCACTTGCTTCTCTGTGTTTATAACGAGTTGATGTCTCGTGATAGTACTTAGGCTTTTGAATATTTAAGCTATCGTATCAGCATATTGTCGTCTTGTATCATCATCATCATCATCATCAGCCCGTAGTCCTCAGCTGGACAAAGGCCTCCAATGCACGCCGCTGGTTGCTCACGATCTTCAACTTGTCTCATCCAATCTATACTAAGAAATAAATAAATACAATATTTGAATATGTTTTTCCCCACAACCCTAATATTTCAACATATACAAAAAAATCACAACCTAAAATGTAGTATATCTCTGCTAAACCTGTGGTCAAACCATTTGGAAAAGAAATAAGGTTTACTTTTACACCTTAAAAGCCTTATGCTATAAGATAAGATAATTTATTGGTAAAAATAAAAAATACATGTCACATTTATAATAACTTTGATATAAGTGATTATTTAATTCGATTTTAATAAATTACATTTTCCACTTGCGTTCTATAAACCTCCAATATTGATATCGTTAATGGAAAATAATACTATAATCAGCGTTGCCTGGCAATAGCAGTTCTATAATAATTTTATAGATTTTTTTTTTTAATTGTTTATTGCGTATCTCATTACAAAAAAACAGGTGGAAATACAGGTAGGTAGGTATACATGTGACACCCTGCAAGGGCACAGCAATATAGTTCTAGGAGGGCTAACTAACCTAGGAATATTAATTATCATTAATAGCATTGTTATTACTAGGGTTAGGACTTTTAGTGGCATATCGTGGTTCTAGAATCCATGGAGTCGCTATTTCCTAATTATTAAAATACATACCACTTTGATTCTGACCTTCGGTTTTTAATATTTCAAAATTCATTTTTTTATTGAACCGCTAAGCCAATTTAAATTAATTTTGGTACGGAGGATATCTTTGCTCTGTGAAAGCTTTACAAACAAGCAAATATTAGTAGGTATGGATAAACTGAACTAAAAATATATTTAGTTCATCTTGAAATATGACCATGCTGAAGGTCAAAATCAAAGTGTCACGTGTTATAATAAATAGGAAATAACGACTCCATGGATTCTAGAACCACGATATGCCACCAAAAGTCCTAACCCTAGTTATTACCATGTATCGCAAATCCTTAAATAATAATTAGAACCTTGTGTTAAGTGTTATAATAAATTACATGATTAATGATTATAATACAATGAAAATAAGTCTTCTGGACGCGACAAAACCTTGCGGGATTTGCGATGCCGACGAATGTTGGACATGGTCAATGATGAGAGTGCGCGTAATACCTACCTTATATTTTGCTATTTATTACAAACTATTATTTAACTTGCTCTGTTAGTATGTATATATGTATAAACTTCAGTTTTTTTAGAATTAGAAACCACAACAACATTATATTGCGGCTCGTGAACTGTAATCTCTTTACAATTTGTACCTACTAGAGTAACAATTGATGACACGCAAATAAAGTGACATTAAAATAATTTTATTTTGCGGCTCCCAGACTATTGTACTGTAACTATTTGCTAGGTAATAAATAGTTGAACAGACGCAATATAATGTTATTGTGGTTTCTAATTCTATAAAAACTGAAGTATAGATAGAGATTAGTGGTAGACTTATACCTAAGCGTATTATTATAACGGTAGGTGGATCAGGATACCTATTTGAATTGAAGAAGTGTAGGTATCAAAATTTAGTAACTTTTCAAAGTGTAAAGACTAAAACAAAGCATAAGTATATTTAAGTAATATGATTTTTGTCAAAATGCATGTTGTGATTTTTGATAGGTAGGTATTATGCTTCTTAAATTTGAAATTTAGAAAAACAAGTTAAGTTCCTTATTGTATTAAACTGGTCCTAAGGTTTAGTTTCGTGACAAAACTAACCTTTCTTAACAAAAGTAGGTATCTACGTAGGTATTTTAGAAATGTTTAAACATGCAAGTTTTAAAACAAATTCTACGCGTAGGTACGAAGTAGCGTGCATTCTTTAGTTCAATAATTATAAATGAGAATGTTTGGATGGATGGATGTTTGTTACGTAATATCGTCAGAACGGCTAAACGTTTGATTTAAATTTGGCATAAACATAGGCTATTAATATTTAATAGGTATTTCATTTGAATAAAAATAATATGTTAATCAGTGCATAATTATACCCATATTTAATAGTTAACTAACATGCAATGGATACTTCAAGTCTAATTTTAAATAGCTAACTAGAGCTTTTCTGTGATGATTATGCTAGTAATGTTAATATATAATCAAAAGAATACAATTAAGAAGTTTCTTGTTACAAAAATATACTTAAATATATATAAATAAATGTTATAGGTAGTTTTAAAAATACTCATGTAAACTTTTTTTACCACAGAAAATTCCAATGTTTCTTCCATATTCGACGTTTAACGTCTAATAATTTTAGCACTTATATATAGTTAAAACATCTGTAAACTTAGTTGTTACAAATCCAGATACGTATTTCGATGAGTTACGCCAATTTTATGTACCCTTAAACCAAATATATATTTTTTTGTTGGATTTGTCTGTTTTTCACTGAAAGCCAGATAAAATCAAAGATATAATTACAAATCCATTCTAATATTAAGTATATTCATAATGAAAGTGATTGTTCCTTAATAGTTAATTAATATAATCAACATTTTATTACAATATCATTTGTTTTATTCTGATGATCCCTCATAAAATAATTTGTACAGACTTTTTATATTCATTTTAGTGATATTGTCACTAAATGAATAAAGCAGTTAATATGAAATACCAAGACAGCAACTAGTTAAAAGTGCATGAATAAGGACGTAAACATATAATATGGTGCATGATTATGGTATCAATGCTGCTTAATAAAGTATGTGTATGATTGTTACAAAAATGTTTTATCTGAATATTTAGACGAATAAAGACGTACAAAGAGTTAAAAAAAAAAAATCGGTATGTAGGCATATAAATATAATTGTAATATACATTTTATTTATTTTATTAACGTCTATGCAATGCTGTCTTAGTCCGTCAAAACCATATAATAGCTTATTTATTACTGCGTTATTTTCACCGAAAACAATAAATTTTTCATCAAAAACATAAGTGATATGAGCAATTTTCCTTCTATTATTTTTGCTGTAAAGTAAGGTTTTTGATATAACCGCTTTATTCATCTGGGGGTGCGACATGTTAATTGGCTTTACGAATAAATTATTATTATTATGATTATGATTATTAATGTCAATGCTGTAATTGTATTTATGACTATTTAATCAAATACTGTCCTTCTCAATGTCAGTAACTATCGTTAAACTCAGAAAGTTAAGTAAGGGTTTGGGTTGCTGCGTCAACCCATATCGCAGTGCATGTGCACATGAGTCGTTGTCTAGGACTCAAGTAGTGGAATCGTTGTACTTATAATAAAATATAAATAAATGTAGTGATCTAATTGGCATCAGATTCAGTATTGGTCACTTGCATATTACATAAACTCATAGGTTTATGCAGAACTTGTTCGGCGATACTCGAACCAAATTTCAACCTTTAAATACTTTTTTCATATTTAATTAGCCTGTATACAAATTGACGTCATCGGCATGAAAAATTCCACCCCTGGCTACCAGTATAAGGACGGTGTCAGAATCAATGTATGCGCTTACTTCAAACTCCGCGGACCCCCCGGGGTCACCCGAGCGCCAAGATCGCCGCGCGGCCGACGATAACTAGTAACTAATGTGCATGTGCATCCTGGCCCCCGCAGCACAGCGCGTCAGAAACAGTAACCTGACTCTGTTAGTTTAGTTTAGTTTAGTTTATTTATTCATTAATGTAATATTACAATATAAATTGCATTGCATGTCAAGAAATACGAAATTACAATGTGATTGTCAAAAATAAATACTAATAATCAAAGAATACAAGAATAATTCATAATTAAAATATCAATAATTAAATATCTAATAATGGCCACTATGATTAATACATTTCCACACAATAATAAATTTACATTTCTAGCTCCATATATTTATCCACGGAGTATAATGGATTATCCGATAAAAGGTTTCTTAGCTGATGTTTAAATGCTTCGTCGGATTATGAAGTATTTTGTTTAATGCAATTTGCCGTTAGTCGATGCCAACTCATAGGCACTCTCAACGCAGACTAACAAGGGTGGTAATGCTTTTTGACAATCGAAGGTGCATTATATTGAACGTTAATAATAATTGAAGAATAAAGAACTTTGACTTTGACTTTAACAGTCCACCGAATGATTTCGGCCTGTCAGTTCATATAAGAGCAGAGACATTATAACTCTTTTGTCCGATAGGTACGTCCCTCTCAGCCTGGCGCCTGGGGCACTAAAGCCCCTACTGTTATGTGATCGCTGGGCGTCGGCGTGTATCGGCGAGCGGCTGGCCGGCGCATTAGCCGGGGATTACTCGCCGCCGTTCATTCTTCATTTGATCTAAGTGCACTTTTAATTTAGGACGCTTGGCTGATTGTTTTTGTGAAGAGTTTTGGATAATGCAAAGTCGCTGCAACCGATGATTTTGCTCTTTAAAATAGGCATTTAATATCTAGGAAAACTAACCTTATTTAAATTAAAATTAAACTAAGCTACTCAAATATTAAAGATGTAAATAATAATCACCACTATAAAAAGAACACCCCCTCTAGCAGGTCCGCTCGCGGCATGGTCCCTATGACACTGGTTGCATTACCTCTCTAGGTACATTATCATTATAACATCATTAACCGTACAATTTGTAAAATTGTATAAAAATAGCTATTTGTTGAAAACAACTTTATTTAATAATATTTTTTCATTTAAATGTCAGTCTCAAACCCTTTCTGCGAAGCATACGTAAAAAGTAACAAGTTTTTAAGCGTAACTCGATATTTTCCTGACGCGCACAAATAAACCTTTAAAAAACAAACAACCGCAGGATGTAACAGAAGCCTGCTCCAGGCAAATAAGCAGGGGACTGGCAAAATGGGTTCCTGACAGCCTTTAGAGGAGGTGTCGGGTGACGGGAGCACACTTGGAGGCCGACTCGATATAAGTTTGTGTTTTTGAGAGTAAGTGTCAGTGACGTTTGATGCCGAAATTGTACCTAGATAGGGTTTCATACTTGTGGGAGGACCTTTTGCAGGGTCCGTCCGGGTTAGTACCACCATCTTATCCATTAACCTAGCGCCACACAGCAGTAATCGCATTGTTGTGTTCCGGTTTGGGGATAAGACAGCCGGTGAAATGACTAGCATAGAGGCATTCCATCTTAGTCCTCAGGGTTGGCAGTGCATTTGCAGTGTTGTGAATGCGAATGTCTATGGGTCACAGTTTCCACTTACCATCAGGTGGCCTGTGTGCTCGATTGCCTTCCTATGCCATAAAATAAATAATAAATAAAATAACCAAACATGTTGAATGCGCAGTTATTCATAGTGTATCAAGAACTGAAATTGTAAATTCAAGTTAACTATAACTTATGCAGTTTATCCCAGCGACTCCAGCATCTGTACTGGTAACTATTCTTACTGTCAATTACTTACTGCGTGAGCCACAAGATCTTATAAACCTGAGAGACAGCTTGTGTGTGAGTGTGTTTGTTGCTTCTTGGCTGGAATGATTTGGATAAATTGCAATGATGATGGCATATACTTTAAATTAAAACATTTTGTTCCCGTCTCTGGATGGTAAAATAACCAATTGTTCGACGACAAAGTTGCGGGCAGAAACTAGTAAACAAATAAATATCAAACTAAGCTCGAAATTTGCACCATGATGGGTGCTAGACAACGATAAACATACTTATAGCTATAGGGGAATTCCCCAACGGGTAGATTTACTGTCAGGTTTTAACTGCCTTAAGGTGACCTGGGGGGTTATTATGACATAACTACGCAGTTCAGTTTACGCTGAGAGAAAAGGACAGAGCTATATAACTGCTATAGCTCTGTCCTTTGCGCTCGCCGTACAATGAACTGCATAATGTCATATTAACCCCCCAGGTATGAAAATGATCACGTACAGTCTGTGAGCACTTAGAAGAGGCTTCGGTTTAATACTCCTCTCTCATTCGCTCTCATACGATCTTATTAAGAGCGAGTGAGAGAGAAGAACTAAAGAAGTACTCGTATTTATAACCTTGAGTGTACAGCCAGCCTACCCCCCAATAACTCCCACCACACAACTTCATCTTGGCTAACGGCTCCACCGCATTGTTCCTTATCTATCCTGCAGTTATCGGGGGTCGAAAACAAGATGTTGTCCATTTATCCCCGCTTAGTGCACGTGAACTGCAGGTCAAGCTTGCCGATAATTCACCCCCATACTCCATACCCCTTAAAGGGGGGAGGTAAGAAAATCCACCCACCATTTCAACTTACTTTCCATAACGCGTATCCTAAATTTCTGGAGTTTAAAATTTGAATTTTATTATGAGGGCATTAAGGTGCATTTTTCAATGACAAAGAGAGTTAGATATTAGCTTCTAGAGTTAGCTTAGGTAGTGTCGATGGACTAATCCGGGGTTAGTTAGTTTCAGTCGTTTGTCGGAAAGTGAATCAAAACGCTGTTAAGGTGATTAGCGTGATGAGGTGTGAAGTGGCGGACGGCGGACGATTCCGGCTCCACGAGGTAGAGTTCAATTAAAGTTAAGTACTTGTCATAACAAACCGAATGAATTGTCACAAGTACTGTAGATTCAGAAGTCAATTTAGTGTGTCCTACAATAAAATGTTTGTTTAAAAGAGACCTACTATACTAATAAATTGTAAGTTTGTATTTACATCTACATGTATCTCACCCAAATTGTTGACGACGCGCTGGCCTAGTTGGTAGTGACCCTGCCTACGAAACTAGCGGTCCTGGGTTCAATTCCCGGTAAGTGCAGATATTTGTGTGTTGAGCGCGAATATTTGTTCCTGAGTCATGGATGTTTTCTACATAATTATTTATATCGTTATCTAGTAGACGTTGTACAAGCCTACAGCTTAGTTTGGGACTAGTTTAATTAGTGTGACATTGTCCTTTGATATGATATATAAATATCTCTAACTCTTCTGGAATTGTCTCCGTAAGGAAAGTTAAATACATACATACATAAACGCACGCCTTCATTCCCAGAGTGGGGTAGGCAGAGCTAAAGAATTACCAACAAGTTTTAAAACTTCTTGATAAACTGGGAAACATCTTAGCCTACTTGTGCAAAATGTGGAAGTTAAATAACAAATTTAAATAGATTCCGTTTCAAAATAGGAAAAATCCTAAAGACAATACCAAGCTTGAGAGGCGCTCTTTTAAACCAATTGCCTATCACGTTGTTACGTACTTTAGAAATAATTAATGGTACAGATGTAGTGCATAATTGTTTCCCTTCGTATTTTGTCGGAAACGTTCGTATCTGTCATGCTTCTTCAGTTAACCTCAGTACTTTTGTACTGTGACCAACTGAAATAGCAAGACACGTTTCATACGTTTCCGTGAAAATACGAAGGAAAACAATTATGCACTACATCTGTACTATATATTTAGGCCAATGTAAAGGTACCTCCAGACTGGCAACTCGTTCGTGCGCGGAGTTCATTCGGTCCGTTCACACCGCGAGCGGCAGCCGGCGTCATACATTCGGGGAAATGATTAATGCGCGACATTAGCGCCCTCTAGTGAGAGTACACTCGGCTGCAGTTTCAACAACGAATGATTCAGCTGTTGGTGGGTATGTATTTGGTAAATGTATCTTAAACCTAAACTCGATTGTCCACGGCTTGTATAAACTTATCCAAAGTGAAAATACAAACAATGAAAAAAATATGAATAAGATAAAAGATGATCATTCAGTAAGTAGGCCGCACGGGCACTTTTACACGTCAGAAATCTACCAGCACTTCGCAGGAGACCACTGCTGAGAAGAAACGCCGCAAGAAACTCAACAGTCAGTCGTTTTTTAAATATTGCTTACAATAATAAACTTAACCTAGCATTACCTATATAAAACAATGAATCTCACATAAAACAAAAAATAAATATATTAATGCGTAGTTGAGCATGAAAATGTGTCAAAACTCAGAATTTTCACAAGATCAATTCAATTTAAAACCTAAAAACTTCACTTTCTATAGTTTAAAAACATTACATTTTATCAGTGAATATAGTATAATTTATAGTGTAATTTGCTTGCCGATAAGCCAGATAAACTAAAATTAAAATGTTTATTCATCAAATATTTTGGTATTAATGTTCGGAATGTGCCAGCGGTTGCAAAGTAGACATCTATATAATAAACCATTTCGAGAAAATGCGCCTCAAAAATTCAGTATTTTTCCTAACACAGTCTAACTTACAACTAATTTTGTGTATCTTTTGTTTAATCAAATCACTAGCTTGTGAACACTCCATTTTAACAATTCAAATTATTAACAAATAAAAAAAAAATACGCGTTCTTCACCTCTTTCGTTCGATCGTACATTTTATAATCCTACAACTGAGCAGTGTCCTAAATTACTTCACAAAAGCGTTTAGATGCACATTTGGGTTCAACTGTACCTTTCCACGTGTGCATTTATCTCGCAAATGCACCGCTCACTCAGCCCGCTGTTGAGGAGCATTAGCAATTGATGCAGATACATGAATTAGGAGCGCAGGGCTCGCTGGATTAACCGCTTTATCTGGGCCTATTCCGGAGTTGACTAGAGCAGGACGTTGCCAGATATATATATACAGTGGTGATCGCATAATTAGAGACGCTTGCTTGATAGCAATAAAATTGGTCAAGAACTTTTTAATTCAAGTTCAAAATTGAAAAGTCATATCGCCCTGCCAGATTAAAAGAGTAGTAACTCAAAATACCACTGTATTTTAATATCAACTTTAAAACAACGTCTATGAGCTTGAAATAGCAAAAATGAGAAAAATGAAAGCGTCCCTAATTTCGTAACTGTAGTTATATATTTTGGGTACCTACCTATTATTTTAATGAAACACCCTTCAACAAACGTATCATAACGCAGAATTTTCATTTCATCGAGAGATATTTCTCGCCGTATGAGTCAATTTGTATTCGTTATAAGTCTAATTTTATCTAACCTACGTAATTACATACAATACACCAACATACCTTCACGCCTTCATTGCCAGAGTGGGGTAGGCAGAGCTACAGAATTACCAACAACTCTAAAAGGCCAAGATGTTTAACAGTGTAATTAATGTTTAAAATATCCTGATAATATTGAGGTTTTAGTAGAACTGAAATAAAATGAAATGATACAATCAATAAAGTGAAATTGGAAAAAAAAAATATTAACAAAAAGCAAGCATTAAAAACCCGACTGTTGATAATCAACTTAAAATCATATACAATTCAAAATTATAAAAGAAACATAAACATGATTTTTAAAATCTCTATATTTTTTTTTATTTTTTTTTCGATATTGGGTCTGGGTGCCGCCATATTGTTTTTTTTGCACATCAAAACTTTTATGCAGTCATCGTGAGTATGACCCTGTTGAAATAGAGGTAGGTGTCGTCCTGTTTACTCAAACTACACTGTGGTCTGCCAGTCATTGAACACCTAAGACGTAAGATTTTCTTTTTTATTTTCTTTCTGTGAGGCTTGACAACTTCCTTAGAGCGCAAATAATTTTCGAAACTTACGAGATGTATGGAATTGACGTCGGCGCTCGACGCGACCGTCTCACGGCTTACGTCAATCCTGTACATTTTGGTTGACAATAACGAACGCCGAATGCATCTGGTCAAGGGCCTCAGATATTACCTATCGATATCTGTGTAGCTAATAACGACAAAAACAAGCTTAAAAACCCGACTGTTGTTGCCAACCAACTTTAAAAATGATTAAAGACCTACAAAATACCTATTAAAGAAACCCCATTTGTCATAGTTCGTCGTCCGTCAAGTTGCCGCCGTATTGAATTTTAACTACTGTCATATCTTTGGTGACACTCACAAGATTAAGAAAAATCGATTGACATAAGAAAACATCAAAATCGGTCCACGCGTTTAATTTCTAGAGCGCACCAAAGGAACAAACATACATACATAGGCTGATAAACACAATACTCTCCTCTGGGTAAAAATAAAATGCTTCCCATCATAATAAATTCAAAATCACCAGTTCTCACTCAATAAACTAAAGTTTATAAAACGGGTTGTTATTCTTCCCATCTTCCCTTATTAAGTTCCCAGTTCTACGATACCGTAAGGACGCTAAGATTCCGTTTTATTAGCTGAAGCATCATAAACAATAACCCGATAGTTTAAAGAAGTATTATTACTCTTTGCGTTG
Organism: Acleris emargana; assembly: GCA_927399475.2. NCBI lineage: Eukaryota > Metazoa > Arthropoda > Insecta > Lepidoptera > Tortricidae > Acleris > Acleris emargana. The sequence continues at coordinate 24,083,638 of OV656838.1, read as the reverse complement.
ATTGCTCAAGTGCTAATAGTCCTATCCTCGTTTATAACGACGATAACAATTGAAATATACAATTGCACATCTCAGCCCAACTGTACTGTTCCACGTGTGCATTTATCTCTCAAATGCACCGCCCGCTCGCTCTGTTGAGGAACATTAGCTATAAATGCACATACGAGCATTAGGGTACTTTGCAGTTACACATAATAAATTTTACAACATTATTCAAAGCAAAGTAAGGCACCTTCACAGTTCAATCAAGGCTTACAAATTGGTTGACGGGTCGACACCGACGTTTATGTTAATGATTTAAACATAGAACATACATGATCTTAGTGAATCATGTTAGTTTTATCTCCTTCGCACAATAAAAGTTATGAATTTAGTGCTGTACAGTTATCCTTTTTGCGTCCGTCCGGGTTGGTACCACTATCTTATCCATTAAACTACCGCCACGCAGCAGTGTTCGCATTGTTGTTTTCCGGTTTGGGGATAAGACAGCCGGTGAAATGACTAGCATAGAGGCATTCCATCTTAGTCCTCAGGGTTGGCAGTGCATTTGTAGTCTTGTGTGAATGCGAATGTCTACGGGTCACAGTTTCCACTTACCATCAGGTAGCCTGTGTGCACGTTTGCCTTTCTATGATATAAAAAAAAAAAAAAAACCTGTAACTTTATAGTACGAGGTCGCAAGAGGTTAGCGACCATCTATGAACAACCGAAAAGTAGGTAGCTCTTTCTAAACAATATTCAAACTCAATGGAAAACATAATTGTCCTCAGTAACAATTTCATGGATTTTTATCTGCTTTGAAATAAACGTGGTCATGTCTCAAAATACTTTCTATTAAAAGTAGTAATTTTCCACTAGTTTTTGTAACATTTTCCACGAGGCATAGCGAGAGCGCTGATATGATGAGCAAATAAGAGATAAATTAAATAAATGGGAACATTCGTAACTTTTATATACTCGTTTCAACGCAACTTTGCTTAGGTATTGGTGATGGCACCAATGTTGAACACTTTTAGCTGAAGGAACCAATAATGGATACAAAACTTCATTCAAAAATCATAAGGTTATAAATTGAATGGTTCAAAACAAATGAATAACCCTTATCTTCTGTAACATAGGGATGAAGTTTCCATCATCATTACTTGTTCCATGATGCCAGAAATAATCATACGATATTATATTTTGTCGCATACACTTCACATTCACATACACACGTCATATTTTCCTGCTCAACTGCGCATGAATGTATTTATTTTTTGTCTTATGTGAGACTCTTTGTTTTATATAATGCTAGGTTAAGTTTATTGTTATATAAGCAAAATTTAAAAAAAACGACTGACTGTTGAGTTTCTTGCGGCGTTTCATCTCAGCAGTGGTCTCTTGTAAAGCGCTGGTAGACTTTTGACGTGTAAAAGTGCCCGTGCGGCCTACTTACTGAATAAACATCTTCTTTTTTTTTTACACTAATCGAGATAAAAAAAACAAAAAAGCAGATAAGCACGAACTACCATGTCGCATGACTATTGACCACATCAGTTATGCTATGCAGTGTGCATTTATCTCACGAGTGCACCGCTCGTCAGCAGCTCCGGCGATTGATGCCGCTGCAGGTAGCGAGCGGTGCAGCGATTGATTGAATCCTTTAAGCGAATTCACGTCTAATGCGCTCCGTTATAGGTGTGCGGTGTGCGGGAGCTTACGTGTGTGTAATTTAAGCTCTAACCCGTAGACAGTCTCTACTTAATATGTATTAGGTGACTAATATGGTGATTGGCTTGACCAGCTCGGGCAGAAAGAAGTTTGTAGCAATAATTGTCGAGGTTAATAATATAAACAAAGTGTTATAATAAGGACGCTTTTTGTATGAATATACACAATCTACCAGGGATAGTACCTACATCCCTATACAGGGTGTCTCATTCAAATCGGTCAGTATGGGAAAGTCTGAAACTATAAGACATACTAAGATCTGATCTTAGGAAGAAAAACTGCATTCATACATTTAAAAAAAACCTGTACTCAGCTCGGAGATCGGACCCGGTGTTTTGATAAAAAATATCTTTTACTTTTTTTATTTAGATATCGATTGTGTAGGTTTAAGCAGTAAATGGCTCCATGAAACGGTGTCCTGCCGTTTGACCAAAAGTCATTTGTCAAAATTACACTTGACAAACAACGTTTTGCAAAAAAATATTAAGTCAATTGATCATTTTATTACTAGTCATGTTACAAATGATTTACTTTTCCAAATGATCAACATTTAAATTTACATTTTACGAGGAAGACGAACCAGGGCATAACCGACTCGGATAGGTTAGGTTAGAAGGCAAAGGCGGGAGCTTGGCTCCCGCCTTGGCCTTCGAGGTTATTTTTTTTTCTGCCCAGAAATAGGTAAACTAATTGCTAAATGATCAATTGCTAAGTGAGTTTTTGTAAGATGATACTTTTGTCAAATGTCTCGTTTGCCAAATGATCATTTGGTGAAACGTTGTTTGTCAAATGATCATTTGTCAATAATTTTTTGGTCAAACATTAGTGAACCCCATGAAACATGATGTTTAAAATGAATAAAATGGATTGTTTACATACAAACAACCATAGAGACAATTTTATATGCCTAAACTTGTTGAATATTGTAACGGTGGTTACTTTGAACACCTACTATAATAAATTAAAGTGTTTGAAAACAATGCATTTTATTCTTTTTAGACATCATGTTTCATGGAGCCATTTACTGTTTAAACCTACACAATCGATATCTAATCGATGACATGGTTCCTAAGAACAGATCTTCGTATGTTCGTTATCGGGAAGGCAAACGAGCACACAGGCCACCTGATGGTAAGTGGAAACTGTGACCAATAGACATTCGCATTCACAAGACTGCAAATGCGTTGCCAACCCTGAGGACTAGGATGGAATGCCTCTATGCTAGTCATTTCACATCGGATATCTAAATAGAAATAGTGTCAGTTTATTTTTTTCAAAACAACCGGGTTCGATTCTCGAGCTGAGTACAGGTTTTTTAAAACTGTATGAATGCAGTTTTACTTCTTATTAAAATCGATGACATGGATCCAAAGAACAGATCTTCGTATGTCTTTTAGTTTCAGACTTTCCCGTAGGCAAATCAGAATCAGAATCAGAATCTTTATTTAATGAATATTTGACGACGCGCTGGCCTAGTTGGTAGTGACCCTGCCTACGAACCTAGCGGTCCTGGGTTCAAATCCCGGTAAGGGCAGATATTTGTGTGACGAGCGCGAATATTTGTTCCTGAGTCATGGATGTTTACTATGTATTTTAAGTATATATTTCTCTATATAAGTATTTATATCGTTGTCTAGTACCCATAGTACAAGCCTATAGTCGAGTCCGGAATTAGGCGAACTAACTTGACAGCCGAAAATGTTGCCAGACATAGGAAAAAATAAATAGTGATAGGTTTATGTCGACTCAAATATGTCGATATAACCTTGTGCCTTCTATAAATCTGATTATATTTATATTTTATCAAGTAATTGTCATCGAAACTTTCACACTCATACATACTTGCCAAATAGGGAAAAACTACAGCAATTTTTACGATATAATATGATCTGAAGGATGTACGGTTTAAAGCGGATATTTACGATACTTACTCCTCAAATTAGGAATAAAATACAAAAATAATGCTGACAAGACAACAGGCCATTGTGATCCTTTTAGGTGGCTTCCAAATTATTAGTTAGATTTCAAACACAATAATAATGATAAACTAGACTTTTTAAATATCGATATTATCAGCACTAGCCAAACTGTGGCAACATTAGTGTACAATGAACTGTCAAGTTAGTTCGCCTAATTCCGGACTCGACTATAGAGCTTAGTTTGGGACTAGGTCAATTGGTGTGAGATTGTCACCTGATATACAGGGTGTAAGGGACGGCTCACCGAAAACTGAAACCATAGCTTCAGACCATTGTACTGAACTGAAATTCATTGGAAATTTTCCCGGGAAATCGAAAATTTTCTCGTTTTTTTTCCCATGTTTGTGCATATAAACCGATCTAGGACAACATAATTATGACATACTGAAGCTAATTATGTAAAAAAAACTGTAAAAAAGGCATTTTCACGTAAAAAACGAGAAAATTTTCGTTTTCCCGGGAAAATTTCCACTGGATTTCAGTTCAGTACAATGGTCTGAAGCTATGGTTTCAGTTTTCGGTGAGCCGTCCCTTACACCCTGTATATATTTTTTATTTTTTTTATTTGTTAAACATAGGTACAGTGGTAGTGATTTGTTTTACAGGTTGCATTCGCTGTGCACAAATTTTCAGTGTGCATGCATCAACTAACCAGCAACTGACCATCTTTATTTAAAGTTATGTTTGGCTTTCTCTCCGTAGTGCCTGCGTTCTGCTGGGACTGAATGAGGAAGGGTCCCAGGACTAAATTACATTGACCTTGTTTTGTGTTTTAATTGTTTTTGTGCAGCGCAGAGTAGATGAAGGCTCGTAAGCGGCGGTAAATAGGTGCAAAATGAAGTGGTATATAAGGAGATGCAGATTCGCGCCGGGTGGTGTCGGCGGGTGATCTATCACGGCCCGGGCCCCGCAGCCAGCGGGGAACGGCTTTAGTATAAAAAAAATATTTTTGTATGACGTCACTTGGCATACAAAAGTACCAAGTATCGTACAAACGGCTTAATACAAATTGGTACAAGTAGGTAATTCGAATAATCCATATTTTTTTCAAAGTGTAATCGACGGTATTTTCTAAAACCATTTAATTTTAGAGAAATAAAAACTTTACTCACGTCCAACTGACAGATTTTTTAAATTGTATGTCGTTGTTTCGTATTTGACTATTAATCAAAACACACCAACCCACCTTAGTAGGTAGCTTCATAGAAAAATGATATAAATAGAATGTTTTTTGACTAGCTCTAAAAAAGAAAAAAAACTGTATTCAGAAAACATCTGTTGACCTCATCTTATTTTTTTTAGAATCCAAATAAATTGATCGAGTTAGTAAACATTTTCCCCTCTCGCCCCGCCCTCTCCGCGGCCCTCGCCTCACCGGGCTGCTTTAATAAATGCCCTGTCTTTGCCTTGCTTTATAATTCCACGGCAAAATAAGGTGTCTATATTGTGAGCCTGAAGGATATGAATCGTCGCGCTCGCGGGGCTCATAGTTTTAAATTTATTGCACTTTCACTATTATATTACGGTCCATCTCATAACGTTTTATCAGGGAACTGGGTGCTGTGAGGTTTTTTAATTCTTTTGTATTTGATAACTTCAATTTATTGACTAAACACGGTTTTTTTTTTTATGGCATTTGAAGGCAAACGAGCACACAGGCCACCTGATGGTAAGTGGAAACTGTGACCCATTGACATTCGCATTCACAAGACTGCAAATGCACTGCCAACCCTGAGGACTAAGATGGAATGCCTCTATGCTAGTCATTTCACCGGCTGTCTTATCCCCAAACCGGAACACAACAATGCGAACACTGCTGTTTGGCGGTAGTTTAATGGATAAGATGGTGGTAGCGATCCGGACGGACCCTGCACAAGGTCCTCCCACAAGAACATTATGAATTTGGAAGATTATGGATTTGGTTTCAAAGTGATTGTTCATCAGTTTTAATTTCCGGTTTAAGAAAATGTTTGTGGGATAAGTGCGAGTATTTGCAACCAAATCTTGGGGTTTTCTACTTAATTATGTTTTTTTTCATGTATGTAGGTATGTCTATCGTTACCCATAGCACAAGCTTAGAGCTTAGTTAAATTTATGTGAGATAGTGAGATTTATATTTCCGGTTTAAGAAAATGTTTGTGGGATAAGTGCGAGTATTTGCAACCAAATCTTGGGGTTTTCTACACGTATTATGTTTTTTTTCATGTATGTAGGTATGTTTATCGTCACCCAGAGCACAAGCTTAGAGCTTAGTTAAATTTATGTGAGATAGTGAGATTTATCGGTCTTCTCTTGTCAAACTTAAATCCCTTTTTTGCGTCACGGTAAGAACAGTTTTCAACAAATAACAATGTTCTGAAACTTTGCTAGACTTTTATTTCTTCGAGCGGAGACTTTGTGTATTAAAATGCATCGAATTATTGACATCGAGTGTTATCGTAGACTATTTTTGTAATTTTTTATCTCCTCTTAACACTATCCATAGCCACACCCCTTCTAAATTATAAAAACCATCTACTTAGTTAAAAATATACATATTAAACAGTGTGTCTTCCATGCGAACATTAATTTTGACTGATGATAGTTTTACTATTAACGATTTTATAATAATAGAAATAAAATATTACTTTAGATTTTACAATTTTTAAAAGTTTTCACGAGCACCAATGTAATGCAAAATCTTAATGGACACCTTCGAGAAGCAGACTTAGTTTCATTTTAATGTTAATGTTTACCAAATTAACTGATAATATATGAATAGTACATTGTTGCCTAGGCGCGGAAAGTAAGGGATTTCCTGACGAGGTGGTGCTAAAATACGAGTCAGGAAATCCTCGTTTCCGCCGAGGCATACATAATGCTTTTCTCAAACATATTGTGAGGTAATAATACAAATACATTTCTAAAAAGTATTTCACACAACAAATAGTTTAATATTCGGTTTCATAATTATATTATTTATGCAGAATGAACGAATGTTACCGACTGTCAATTGTTTTTAAATACTAACCATAGACATTGGAATGCAAATTCAAAAAGAAACACACGCACTGTGCTAAAAAAGCGAGCAGTTACCTTGGCTGTTTGGAATTTTTGTCTTGGTCCTTTTGATTTTGTATGCAAATTGACAGCATTTTTAAGAAATATATGGACATGGACGGAAAGTGTTTTCATATGTTTTTTTACTCCTAGGAGTAAAATGAGGCTCTTTCCGTCCTTGTGTTTCAATCGGAAAACCGTTTTTTCCGAGCATGTTTGAGAAAAGATTTTTGCTTAACAAAAGACAATCTGTTTGCGCTTATACTTTCAGCCGTTAAAATATTGTGTTCGTATGGAAGACACACGCTGTATAAACAAGCCAGCGTCAAGCGTCATGCTCATTTCCGTATTACCCAAACCATTTACGCCCACATGCAAAAACCTAATCCAATAACTCCGCGAAACAAAGCCCCGGGTACATCGCGCCGCGCCGCTCTCGCGAATTCCTTTTGAATTGAAATCATCTTATTCTGGCGCCGACGCGACAGGCCCGGATCGAATCTTCAGGTAATGACTTAAAAAACGATTGTAAATAATAAAAAGAGGTCATGGCAGGCGGTGGATGGAAAGGAAGAGTGGGGTTTCTTCATAAAAAGATGTTTATTCAGTAAGTAGGCCGCACGGGCACTTTTACACGTCAAAAATCTACCAGCGCTTCGCAAGAGACCATTGCTGAGAAGAAACGCCTCAAGAAACTCAACAGTAAGTCGTTTTTTAAATATTGCTAATGATATTAAACAATAATAAACGTAACCTAGCATTATATAAAACAATGAATGAAATAGTAGGGTTAGCACTACTTAAACATTATGTCAAATTACGATTGCATAGAAGTAGTTCAGACGACGCCTTGGGAACTGGCCAATTTAGGAAATGTTTTAGTATGTCCGTCTCCGGAATTCATCTTTGTAAAAAACGATTCAATTAGTTGACACGTTGAACCGTGACTACGGATCAAAGAAACAAACAAACGAATACACTTTTGGATTTATGATATTAGTTAGCATAAGGATTTTACTAGAAAACGTTAGATCTGCTAATTCTGATAATCCATACTTCCATACTTATGTTACAAATGTGAAATTAAGTCTGTTTACTTATTTGTTTGTTTGTTTGTTTGTTTGTTTGTTTGTTTATGTATGAACTTTTTATCCCGTATAATTGGACAGTTTTCGGGGGAATGGCGATAATCGACTTTAACGCGGACTTCAACTCCATCTCACTTCAACTCTCACCAATCTCTGTTGGCACTAAGAATATTTTATGATTGCACAACATAAAGCAAACAAAATGCTGAATAATTAAATAAGTTAATAATTGTAGGTTCCAACTGCGGATCATTCGAAACTTAATTTAATTAAACCCAACTGCTGCAAACAAAACTTGTGTCTGCACAAACTGTCTATGGTTGGGTTTGGATTTCTGCATATAAACAAAGAGGTATTTTATTTCCGTTTTTTAGTTTCTAGGATTTAAAAAAAGCACCAAAGCGATTTATAACTGCGGCTCAAAGGCCCTTAGGTCGAATGGTAACATAAAACAATAGCATACTACAAATGCGTTTGCCAATCAACTTAGAATATGGCTGACAGGCCAGGCGCTCTATGACATGAATGAGTTTAATTGTTATAATAATCGTACCCACTATTTCAATATTTTTGGATATTTTACTGTTTAGTGTAAGTAAGTAACCAAACATTGTTATAATAAAATAAATTGATATGTAATATTTGGTATTGTAATAGTACATTACTACAGAGGCCGGGAAGTAGAGGGTTGCCGGCCGAGTTATATAGACTACAAGGATAGTTACGAGCCTGGCAACCCCTTTCCATGGCGAGGTATGTATAGTGCTTTTCTCAAACATATGCAATGAAATAAAAAAAACACGTGTGTAATAGGCATTAGCGCGGAAATTTTTGGTCCGATAAACAGAAAGCAACAAAAAAAAATCAAACAAATTTTAGCTATTAGGCTGTTCATTATCACAGCCGCCATGTCAACATAAAATTTAAAAAAAAATTACTTCCCGGCCTAGGCCTTCAATTTTGTATGATTTTCCTTTACAGCTCTCTCGAGTTGCTCTGCCCGAAACGTGATACTTTGAAGCCTAAAATAACTAACATAACGCCATTTCATTGCATGTTTGAGAAAATAAATGAATATGAGCATAAGTATGACTATTATGACTAAGCTGTATAATTAAATGGCAAATAGTAACAGATATAACTAAAGTAGAAGGTTACGCTTCACAAAATGTTGGTTTTGCTACCAGGATACCAGAGCTACCGGGTAGGTAGAGTCGACCGGAGAGCGTCCCGGCGAGCGCGGCGCCGGGCGAGTGCGAGAAAAAAGCTAATTTCCCAGCACATTATAAATTCATGAATTCTTTGTGTTGCCCCGAAATAAGTTGTTTATTTCGACGGCGGCGCACAAAGTAACGCTGTAATTGCTACCTGTTTTGATCCGGCTCGGGGTTCCGCGATACAAAACAATATTTACATAACTTACCTATACCTACTAATATAATAAACTGGTAAAATTGTGTGTTTGCGTGTTTGTAACTTGGAAGTAATATCTGAAATTTTGTAACTGATTTTAATATTATATTTTTATTTTTTGGTTACTCTTTCACTAATAGCTACATTATAGCTACATTATTAGTAACGTGTTGTTACGATTATTTTTAAAAAACTTTTTTGACATGGTTTTAAAAAAAATCTACGCCAACCCTTCACTCAGTTCTATAATTATCCGTCAAAATATTATATGAGCCAAAGTTTCTATGGACTATACACCGTGTTTTTTTTGATTTACGATAACTTCGGCATATTGCTAGGTACATCCATAGAAACTAAGTGGTAGATTAGATTTTTAAATATTGCAAAAAAAACATATTTTTTCTGTTTAGAACAAAGTAATTAGATGTTGTATCTTTGGTCATTCTAAAAGGACCTTTAGAGTTAACTCATAGTCAGTGTCACGTACGTCAATGTTGACGTGACATACACAGACAGTTAAGAGCCTTTTAGACCAGTTCAACGTGATTAACTGATTAAATTTAAACATTAAATATCTTTAAAACCGTTACAGTTATCATTTGTCTGTCTTCGGGAAATTAACTTTATTTGACCTAAAGAACGTTCCCTTAAAGTTATCGTAAATCAATAAAAACACGGTGTATATTTGGTTTTCAAGTGCCAATATTTTTGTTCTCCGGTGAGGCATAGTGAGAAATGATGTTTTAACCAATTACATTTTAAATAATATAGTTTTCAATTCTGTAGGTGCCACACGCAAATTCCATACAAAAGTGACCATGATCCTATAATATATCTATGATTGATAGATTAGCACATGGGTCTACTAAAATTGGACAGTTCCCAATGGAATTGTGATAAGCGACTTCTACGCGAACGGAGTCGCACTCAAAAGCTAGTATAATAATATGTTACGACGTTGACAGTTAATCTCATTTAATAATCTGTTATTCTATCGATATAGCTAGATGAAGACCTAAAAGTGGTGTATGTATTGCCTAAAGTTAGTATTAGTTTAAGGAAAGTAATCAGCCTTTCATTGTTTTCTTCAGTAATATTAATACGGAACTTTTGTACACTAGCCAGCATCACGCTTGGCCGGTTTTTTAAATTTCCAAGTGGCGTTAGTATTCCTGTGCGTCTCCATAAATGTTTAAATTGTATTGTTATCTCTCTGAATTTGCAGGAAGAATACATGATTCATTGTATTCAAATACTTGTGATAACGCCCGTCTCCCGGTGTAATTTAATTACTGTTTATCTACGGAAATATTTTATTTATTTTGACGCTTGTTTTTTGTTTGTTAGGTTTGGGTTTTCCTTAAAATAGTGTTATAATAAGGAAGAATTTAGCGAATTATGCGCATATAAAAAGGAGCTATGCATCAATTATGGTTTTTGAGGAGCCATACAGGACAATAAGCAGTTTTGCATGAAGTCAAGGGTATCTATGCGGTAAAACTATACTGACGTTTCCGACTTGGATGCCATTACTGCCAAGTAAATAAGAGCTTTCATAACGTGCAGTTCATTTTACGGAGAGCGTAAAGGACATAGCAATTATACACCGTGTTTTTTTTATTTACGATAACTTTAAGGGAACGTTTTTTAGGTCAAATAAAGTTAATTTCCCGAAGGCAGACAAATGATAACATACATACATACATAAACTCACGCCTTCATTACCAAAGTGGGGTAGGCAGAGTTAAAGAATTACCAACAACTTTTTAAACTTGTTGATAATTCTATAACCACACTTCGCACAATTAGGCTAAGATGTTTACCAGCGTATTAGTGACAGGTTGCAAGCCTATCGCCTAACAGTACTACAAGCCTTTATTCCCTTAGTCGCCTCTTACGACATCCACGGGAAGAAATGGAGTGGTACTATTCTAACCCGGCAACCACACGGCACCTAATGATAACTGTAACGGTTTTAAAGATATTTAATTTTTAAATTTAATCAGGTAATCACGTTGAACTGGTCTAAAAGGCTCTTAACTGTCTGTGTATGTCACGCCAACATTGACGTATTTGACACTAAAGGACCTTTTAGAATGACCAAAGATACAACATTTAATTACTTTGTTCTAAACAGTTTTTTTTTTTTTTGCAATATTTCAAAATCGAATCTATGTCATAATAATCCCCCGAACATTTCCGAATAGTAAAGTGGATTCCAAAACGTGGCGTATGATTGAAATGTTCGTGCTCCAGCTACTGAAAAGCTGTGGGAAAATAGAGTTCCCGGTGCAACCTTAATTTTCGCATATTGGCTTTTGTTACGACTAAAACATATTTGTGAAATTTCAACCAGGTGCCCAACGTGGAACCAAAGTAGAACCTGAACATGCAAAGTGGTATTTAATGACCCAAAACTCAGCTCTGTTGGTTCTTTTTGCAGACTAGCGCACGCTCGTGACTGCACGCGTAGATTTCGCTACTCGTTATTTCCTCTTTTCCTTCCGTTGGGAGCTATTTTTTTTTTAATGGCATAGAGAAGACAAACAAGCACACAGGCCACCTGATGGTAAGTGGAAACTGTGACCCATAGACATTCGCATTCACAAGACTGCAATGCAATCCTAAGACTGCACATGCGATACCAACCCTGAGGACTAAGATGGAATGCCTCTATGCTAGTCATTACGCCGGCTGTCTTATCCCCAAAACGGAACACAACAATGCGAACACTGCTGTTTGGCGGTAGGTTAATGGATAAGATGGTGGTAGCGATCCGGACGGACCCTGCACAAGGTCCTACCACCCGCAAGTCTTAGTGCACTCCCAGGGTACCTAAGGAATATTTCCTCCAATAAAGTCTTTACATTCAGCGGTTTAGATTTTGCAATGTCTGGCTACCAGAAACAATTGAAAATGAGGTGATTTCGAAACATAACAAAACGGAGAAAAATGTTCGAAGTATACCTAATGTTGACACATTAGACCCGATTCTACAGTGGCCTCTAAACTTCCTAATTTTATTTAGGTGTCGCTAAAACACTTTGCTATTCAATGATCAGCTGTCATAATCAAATGACAGCGCCATGACAGCGCTAATTTGAATCTGACGCTTCTTATTTTAGACGGTCTTATACATTGTCAGCTTGACATTCTGGAATAGCACTGGTTAAATCTGCCGTATAAACTATGTCTTAAAATTAGAAAAATTAGTTTTAGGCTATTTAAGCGATGTGCACTTAGAATCGGGCCCATTGAATGCCAATGATGAATGAATATCAAGGCACAATCTCGCTCAAATTGACCTAGTCCCAAACTAAGCTCTAGGCTTTTGCTATGGGTAAAGAAACACATGGACGACTCAGAAACAAATACTCTGACACAGATATTTACATACATACATTAAATCACGCCTGTTTCCCAGAGGGGTAGGCAGAGACGGTTTATTCGCATATTATACACTTTCGCATTTTATACACTAATGAAAAATTTCAATTTCAGACCCAAGGCACCCCTTAGTGGCATAAATATGAGGTGGGTTTAGGTTATGTTAGTTTTGCAGCAGGCCCGGAGGGCCAAACTACCCAGAAATAGGAGCTCTGCGGCAGCAGAGCTCCGTCGACTTTCTGCGAAAGTGTATAAAATGCGAATAAATCGCAGAGACCACTTCTTTCCACTTGCTACGATTTTGACAAACTTTCGCTTCTTCAACATTCATACATCGAGTCATGCACGCACGTCGGTTTCGGGTACTTAAGATTCGGCCCTTTTCCAGTATTTCTCCGATTTGATTCGAAAAAATACGCCTAGGGCGGCCCCTTCTGACCCTTCCACTCACTTTCGATCTGTATTATCTCTTTCGTCAATCTTCTTTCATCCATCCTTTCCAAATGACACAAATATTTGATATAGAAAATCAAACCTAGGACCGTTAGCTTCGTAGGCAGGGTCGCTACCAACTAGGCTAGTGTCGGAGGCGTCAATAATGCACTCGCACGAGCAACGCATCAGGACCAATCAGCTGGGGCGCTTCTCGGGGAGATATAGAGCGTGTGGATGCTGCGGTTAAACGTCAAAGCCATCCGCCATGTTTAATGTCTAAACCATGGAATATAATTTTATACAAACAAACAAACAAAATCATTTATTCTGTAAGTAGGCCCTGTAGGCACTTTTACAAGTCTGAATCTACCATCTACCAGCGCTTCAAGAGACCATTGTTGAGAAGAAGCACCGCAAGAAACTCAACAGTAAGCCATTTTTTAAATAAATAACTTATTACAATACTAAACTTAAGCTATCTAATTTAAATGTCACAGGGATGTACAGGTCCCAGTAGTAATAATAATTAAATTAATAAAAATGTCAGGTTAAAATAATAATACAATTCCGGAGATGTAAAGAGTCTCCAAATGTCAAATTAAAATTAAATATAGGTAAGTAGGTAATTAAACAAAAAAATAAAACAATAAAAAAAACAACACACAAAGGGAGATGTCGAAAGTCTCCACGGTCAATTTTGGAGATGTAAAGAGTCTCCAGATGTCAAATTAAAATAATAAGCATACAAGGAGATGTATATAGTCTCCACGGTCATTAATAATTGTAATACAATTAATTCAGTCCCAAGCATTGTCATCATTCATATAATCTTTAATACTATAATACGCTTTAGAAATTAGTTGACGTTTAACGTAACATCCCATTAATCCATTAGTTTGTTACTCCTTCTCGCTGTAACGGCTCGACGTATTTAAATGGCATTTTAAATGGAGATCGTTAATGGCTATAGATTAACACATACCGCGTTAAAAACGGTACCATAATAGGGGGGTTATTATGACATACCTACGCTCGCCGTTAAATGAACTGCATAGCTACGTCATAATAACCCCCATGACATGACAATGCAGTTCATTTTATGGCGAGCGAAAAGGACAGAGCTATAGCAGTTATATAACTCTATCCCTTTCTCGCAGCGTAATCTGAACTGCATAGCTACGTCATAATAACCCCCATGACATGGCAATGCAGTTCATTTTACGGCGAGCGAAAAGGACAGAGCTATAGCAGTTATATAACTCTATCCCTTTCTCGCAGCGTAATCTGAACTGCATAGCTACGTCATAATAACCCCCATGACATGGCAATGCAGTTCATTTTACGGCGAGCGAAAAGGACAGAGCTATATCAGTTATATAACTCTATCCCTTTCTCGCAGCGTAATCTGAACTGCATAGCTACGTCATAATAACCCCCATGACATGGCAATGCAGTTCATTTTACGGCGAGCGAAAAGGACAGAGCTATAGCAGTTATATAACTCTATCCCTTTCTCGCAGCGTAATCTGAACTGCATAGCTACGTCATAATAACCCCCATGACATGGCAATGCAGTTCATTTTACGGCGAGCGAAAAGGACAGAGCTATAGCAGTTATATAACTCTATCCCTTTCTCGCAGCGTAATCTGAACTGCATAGCTACGTCATAATAACCCCCATGACATGGCAATGCAGTTCATTTTACGGCGAGCGTAAAGGACAGAGCTATAGCAGTTATATAACTCTATCCCTTTCTCGCAGCGTAATCTGAACTGCATAGCTACGTCATAATAACCCCCATGACATGGCAATGCAGTTCATTTTACGGCGAGCGAAAAGGACAGAGCTATAGCAGTTATATAACTCTATCCCTTTCTCGCAGCGTAATCTGAACTGCATAGCTACGTCATAATAACCCCCTCAGGTCAAAGACAATAGTATGGTTTTACCGAGTTGAAAAGAGGCCCTGGAGGGTTATTATGACATAGTTATGCAATTCAGATTACGCTGCGAAAAAGGGACAGAGCAATATAACTGGTATAACTCCGTCCTTCACGCTCGCCGTAAAATGAACTGCATAGTTATGTCATAACGCAACCCCCCTGAGGAACGGTAACGCACAAACCTGACGTTCGTGACGTTAGGTTTGTGACCCATTTCTAAAATATGCTTGAACTCGTCAATATCGTCAATATAGAGACGTCAAGTCGTTTGTATCTTTTAGGAAACACAACCTTAATGTTGTAGAATCTCAGATTGACTTTGAACTAAAGGTAGGGTACCAAATTTAAGTCTTTGGCTGTACGTATATTCATTGATGATTCGTAGGAACTAGGAAATGCAGCTAGCAGCCTCTAAACGCTCCTTTTTCCTGACTCTTTGATCTCAATTATGGTCAAGAGCTAGCCTATATAATGTGTAGTGAAATCAGGGCAGGAATTGACAGTGCTCAACCATCTATCGTTGCCTCACTCTCTGTGGCATTTGTCAGTATATTTGTTGTGCTAGCGATAGTGGGAAAGCAATACACTGCCAAGTGCAATATTTTAAGCTGAATTATTAAAACAAATTAGATCATCAATTGTCTTCTGCGAGATTCCATGTAACTCCAGACGTTCGCAAACGTCCGCATCTGGCACCAGACCGGCGCCCGCGGTGGCCGGACAAGACAATGCTTTTAGCCCGGCCTTTAAGGCACTTGCTGTGCCACTTTTCTAGTTATGAAGTTAATACACACTCGGATTGTACTGTTTCAAGTTAAACAGTTATTTTACGAAGAAAACAAGTTAGCTTGCCGGTTTGTGGATTGGGTTTCATTTTTATTGTATTCCTGGTTGGACAGATTGATTTTCAGACGAATGCTGTAATTGCCATGTTTTTGATTACGCACCATTCTATCCCCTCAGAAATGCAAGTTTACTATGATTTGATTTTTTTATATGAAATTATCATTATATACAGTTTATTATTTTAAAATGCAACATTGTCGTATGTTAATACCAATATATCCGAACAGAATCTGTTTATAAAGAAACAGGATGTGACACAAAGTCTATGTAATGGACCAGGTAAGAAGTATATAACTAGTAGCGTGGGTACGACTTAAGTCTTTCTTATTCTAGGTCAACCAAATCATAGAATACCAGGGTCGCAGCACAGGTATAATCCAGCATTCGGGCTCAAAAATATGTGAGATGCTTCTGGTTTATCCTCGTTTAGTCGACTTTCATTGCATACAATGTCACGAGAAAGTATTTTCACTTTACCGTCAGCCTTTTCTGGGCACAGGGGGCCTAGTATGGTTACGTTTATCGCGTGACAAAATGTGAATAAAACATCTGTCACTTTAAAACACGTATATAAGTACGAGAGAGACGGATGCTTTATCCACATTTTATCACGCGATAAACGCAACCACACTAGGCCCGCAGCAGTTAACTGTTTGTGACAGCTAGACCCCGTTATCTTGTCGCACTGACGTCGCTTTTTTGTAGGGATTGAATGTTTATTTTATCGACTGTATAAATGTCGATAGTATTGTACTTAGATTTATATGTCCCGTCACTGGCAATGAGTCAAAGACAATCATTACTAAAATGTGATAAAAAAGAACGGGAATAAAAGTTGCGGGTGTTCGTTAGTTAAAACCGTCAATCATAGTTTTTCCACTATAATTACATCAGGTTATCGCATCTCATAATACTAATGAGGTTATCTACTTATTTTTAATATGCTTTACTGAAATAGAGCAGAGATTTAAAAGGAAAAGAATCAATCGCTTTGTGTCATTAAATAAACTACAAATATCGATATAGAGACGGTCGATAAAATATACATTCAATCCCTACAAAAAAACGATGTCACTGCGACAAGATAACGGGGTCTAGTGACAGCCATAAAAGTATCTTAACCTCGCTCATTCCCAAAAATACCATAATTTGAAAATACCAGATTACACGTTATAGCTACCACGTTCTCAAATCGTCAGATTAAAAAAAATGGGTAAGTTCAATAAAATAATCCTTATTTTGAATCTGGTGATTTAGGAATATGGTATAACGTGTAATCTGGTATTTTCAAATTATGGCATTTTGGGAATGAGCGCCTAACCTAACCTACGTTTATTTTATATTTAATATAAACTGAAAACACAACAGCAGAAGAAAAGGAAATTTTTTACCTACATAACAGACAAACAATCTGACAGGCCAGACTAGAAACTGAGCTAGTAAAATTGTGGCAAAATAATCTGCGTGGTTGAAATCTGTCTCGATCATCATGCGGGCGCTATCGGGGCAGCTCGGCAGGTGTGACGTCACTAGTTACACCCGCGATTGATGCGTTGCCCCAGGCTCACAATACCTAAACGAGAGATGGGGGTTCGCAATAATAATATGGGTTGCTATGTACTATGAGCCCAACGGAACCAAGGCCCAACATAGAACGGTGTCACAGTGACATTATAAAACAATTTGTTTGACACTTCTTAGGACTCGAATCATAACAACACTATGACACAGTTCTATGGTGGGTCAGGGTTCCATAGGGCTGATAGTACAGTCACTAGCAATAATATCATTACTATCTAACATTGGACTCAAAAATATCTGACTTGCCTCGATTACTACAACCATAAGAGACTAGAGTGCTCGATTTTTGATAATCCTACTAATATTATAAATGCGAAAGTTGGTGTACTTGTTACGCCTTCACACTGCAACAGCTGAACCAATTTGGATAAAATTTGAAATGAAGATAGCTTTAACCCTGTATTGACCCAAAGACTATTTTTCATTCCGGAAAAATCAGATTGAATAACGATATAGAAAACTACGCAGGCGAAGTCGCGGACAGAAGCTAGTTATTTACATAAATCGTTCCATGTAGCATGTTTCAATGGTTAACTGTATGAAAGCACCTTTAATCATATCATAGCTTCAGTTCCGAAGCCCGCGGCGGGGCCCGCGGGGGAGGGCGGCGCGGCGCGGGGCGGAGGGGGAGTGATTAGCATTTATATTGTCCTTTCGCAGGCGACGCGAGCGCAAGCGGCCTCTTGCTTTTGGCGGGTTGCAAGCACACCGCTGCGAATTCAGGTGCATCAAGATATATTTTTTGTCCTGTTCACCATGGCTCGGCACGGTTAATTACATGAAGCCCACATAGATAAAGTCCGTCAAACAATAGAACGGGAGCTCCTTTAATCACCGACACTCATTTGATCATCATCGTCATCATCATGGTGGGCTTTTGGTGATCCAATCTTGGATGTAGGCCTCTTACCTCTTCTTCCACTCTTGGCAATCTTGTGCCCGTCTCGTCCAGTCCCGACCTCAGTCCCGTCGAATGTCATCCGTCCAGCGTTGCGGTGGTCTGCCGCGCCCTCTAGTATCGGCGCTGGGTCTCCATTCAAGGACTCGTCTTATCCAGCGACTCTGGTCCATTCTCGCAATGTGTCCCGCCCATGTCCACTTCTTCTTTGCTATAACAGCTACGACGTCATTAACTTTGGTCTTATTTCGGATCCATTCGTTAGGCTCCCGGTTGCGGAGGGTAATCCCAAGTATCGCTACACACAGTTGATAGAATGTATCATTGCATTGAATTTAATTTCATCGAAAGATAATTTTAGCTGAAACCTTTAGGTTATATTAAGCATGGGCTACATATTAAGAATAGATTAGGGTAGACTTGTGACTACCAAAAAAATACAACTCCTGCTTGTGTAGTAAAATTCGCTGAAATGAGTTTCGGTGATTCAAGGGAAAACCTAATAGAACATTACTGCACAGACCGGGAAAAAGGCCGTTGCGGGACGAGTATGAGTTAGTGCTAGTGCGCTATAATATGAGAAGGTACATCAGAATTTTTGATTATATTAAATAAAATCACAAATTTCCGTGTGGCACTATTCCAATAGTGCCACTCCATGTCTTCCCGTGGATGCCGTAAGAGGTGATGGGCTTGCAATCTGTCACTAATACACTGGTAAACATCTTAGCGTAATTGTGCAAAATGTGGTTACAGAATCATCAACAAGTTATTAGAGTTGTTGGTAATTCTGTAGCTCTGCCTACCTCTCTCTGGGAATAATGAGGGCGTAAGTATATGTATGTACAAATTTAAATTAAATGTATCTAACTTCAGTAAATTGGATTTTATCATTACAATAATTATCACGAGTTAAAATTAATTTGACAATTCAGTATATGTAATTTTTGTTTATCTACACGTAATCCTCAATTACTGTATCCATGTTTTCTTTATTTCGACGTAACCCATCATTATTTCGTCCGCGTATATCCGCGAGATATTCATGCGCTCCACTCTTCGCTCGCGACGGTGTGAGCAGCGGCCGCGACGCCCAGTATTACATCGCTGTGTTGCACACTGCACCGCTGCACTCGCTGCATGTGAGGATTTCGTCCACTGAATGCTATATAATATCATATTTACCAATATTACTAGCTTCAGCTTGAGACTTTGACCACGTACCTATCATTGACGATTTTAGGATTAATACAATCACGAAAACGCTCAGAGGGGTTATTATGACCTAGCTATGCAGTTCACTTTACGGTGAGAATAAAGGACAGAGCTATAGCAGTTATATAGCACTGTCCTTTTCTCTCAGCGTAAAGTGAACTGCATAGCTAGCTCATAATAACCCCCCAGATAGAAAAACTGGACGGTTAATGACCGTCAACACCGGAGTATTGCATGCTGGTACCCGATCGCAGAAGCAGTCAAGTCCCCGACAACAGCGGCACATCAAAGGGCATTGGGTGAGTTTGTATGAACGTTATTGTCATTTTATTTTCAGCGGCCATGTTCGATTTTCTTATAATGGTTAAGAGATATACTTATTTATTACAATAACAAAGAAAATTTACAATAAATAAAAAAACTTAGTGCCTACTCGTTTTGTACAAAATGCATTAAGTATCATTTTTGTTTAATTTAATTAATAACATTTTATTTTCTTTTGATATTTCTTTCTAAGGTGTATCTATATTAATATCTACACTTGACATTAATGACGTAAAAATGGCTCACCACTGCAGAGCTCTAAAAATTTGATAGCTTTTAAAAATCATTACATGTTCTTACATGCTACGATTTTTATGTTTGGGGGCCTCTTTTGCAGCGTTCTATACAAGCTTAAAAATTCAAGGTTCATGACTAATTGACATACTTAACTATCGAATGCTTAGCGGTTGCGAAGCTAAGCTGTATTTCTTCCTGGCGTGTTCGCGCACCTTATGGCGAGCGCGTCTGTTGCGCTCTTTATTGCGCCGTCGTCAAATACCGGCTCATATGGGTGCAACGTGTGTTCAGAGCTATGCACCGTGTCGTCGGCTGGCCGGTACAAAGTGGTCGATGGCATGTTCGCAGTACGGCGCTTTGGTAAGAATAGGGCAACGGATCGGTATAAATAGGTACCTGGCCTTTTACGATACTAAATTGTAAACGCAACTTCGTCTGTGAACGACTTGTTTATCTATCGTCTCGCAGTCTATACATTTATATGTTTAAGTATAAAGGTGAAACGTGCACGAGGGTCCTTTAAAAAGGTATTTAAATTAGTATGTCTGTTAGTCTACAGGTTATGACGGTTATGATGTCCTAGTTGGTACTGACCCTGCCCACGAAGCTAGCGGTCCTGGGCTCAAATCCCGGTAAGGGCAAATATTTGTGTGATGAGCGGGAATATTTGTTTCTGGGTCATAGATGTTTTCAATATACCTAATATAAGTGTTAATTTCTCTATATAAGTATTTATATTATTATCTACCCATAGTACAAGCCTAAAGCTTAGTTTGGGACTAGGTTTGGTGTGACATTGTCCCCTAATTTTTATTATTAATACTTAAATTTCACTTTTATATCATGACTATAATAATATGCCGTATGTTAAAGTAACCTTCGTCTTGTTAACGTACCAATGACCACAACATCGTCTGTACAATCTTAAATAGCAACAGTTCTACAAGAGCATATTCCAAACATATTGAATACATTTTGAATATAAATGAGAGATAAAACGACTTTGAGAGTGCCCTAATTACTATTTAATGGACTACATGAAACATATAATTATACGCAACCATAAAAAAACTCGGATCATTTTCACAAATCGTTACCCAGAGGAAATTGATCCTGAAAAGTTGGGCTCAAGTGAGTCTTAAGGAGCTTTATCGTTTGGAGTGTCCAGGGCAGCTTTTTCCTTTCAATAATTCTGTCGTAATGGCTAAAGTAAGTCAGTTAACAAGCCCTCTCAGATGTTCTCGGTAAAAATGGATAATTTCGAGCTTATTGGATTACTCGCAGGTCGCCGCTGTAATGGGGGGGGGGGGGACAATAGTAACACAGTTATGAGTTCTTTCGCGCTCGCACTTTGTATTAATTAAGGCTAAATGGATTAAAACGCGAGGTCCTGATTCATATTAATTTTATGTTCGAATTAATATTACATTACGTTCTTTTAAAGTTTTAAAACTAGTACCACTTTTACACACATATTGTAGCGAGACTTCCTTGAATGATTATGTTCGATTTCAAATGTGCACATTAATTATTTTAGTAAAGTAATTGTTAACTTTAATTCTGTCAAACAGGCCAAATAAAAAAGATAAACATGACCCTTAGTCCTTTTCGTGGAATTACCCCTCTTACACTTAATATAGGCTATATAATATAGGTTGTTTGAATGTGCAGGTTTTCTCAGCATGTTTTTCGTCACAATAAGAGCATCGGATCAACCGCTGGACGGACTTATGGTGATTGCATACGATGCAAGCGGGTTGTGTTGTGCAGAAAGTACACACATGCTAAGTAACTCAACATGCACTAGCTACTTGCACCATGTACATACAAGCACCTTCGATCAAACGAGCCGTTACCTAACTTGCGCTTAGGCAAGTAACTCGCGCCTATACTTGCTCCAGTTGCACCTTGTAAAAACACGCGAGTAATTGGTGCATCAAAGTTAAAACACACGATTCCGTGGAGCCACCTGATGGTAACTGAGTCTCAGCCATAACAATTCTCAAGACTACAATGCAAAGACTCCGAACGCGTTGCCAACCCTCGGGGGAGGACTACGGTGGAATGGCAATATGCCAGTAATTGTTGCTTATGCCCACACCGGAATACAATGCGAGCACTGATCCTTGGTGGTAAGTTAAACGATAACATAGTGGTATTGATCCGAATAAACCCTGCACAAAGTCCTACTCATTTTCTCCAGCTACAGTAGCTACGCACAAGGTGTAAAAGCACCATTACGGTTAGTTACTAGTCTACTATAAGCCGTTAGACCACCGAAGCTCATTCACCCTCCTTACTTAGTAAAACTTTTATAATTTTATGCAATCCTGGCCAGAATGTTAGAGTAAGAAGCCAGCTCGCAGCTCCAGTAAACTGTTGTTCTGGAAGTTGTAGATTGTCGGCGCCCCTGGAGGTGTAGTGGCGTGCGGTTAACTCCCGCGCCTCGCTTTGATGTCGCAAGTTCGACCCCGGCGACGCCCACCATCGCAGTAATTACATTTTGCGGCTTCCTTGACGGTGGACCCTAACCTTGATCGAGAACTTTTGAATTTAACATAAATTAATTTTTAATTGATTTTTTAATGGGACAATTAAAACCGACCAAAAACGTGCCCGTGTGGTTACTGGGATAGAATAGTGTCACTCCATTTCTTCCCGTGGATGTCGTAAGAGGCGACTAAGGGAATATAGGCTTGTAGTACTGTTAGGCGATGGGCTTGCAACCTGTCACTAATACGCTGGTAAACACCTTTGCCTGATTTTGCAAAATGTGGTTACAGAATTATCAAGAAGTTTTTAGAGTTGTTGGTAATTTTGTAGCTCTGCCTTTGAGTTTATGTATGTATGTATGTAAAACCGAAATTATATTTTAGATGCTTCAACATTTTTGACCGTCGAAATGTTCAATACTTCTAGCAGAAGCAATTTTGTAGCGAGTTGGATGTGGCAACTTGACGTCATGCGCCTATTTTGCGTGTGGTTACGATAAGTGTTCTGAAACTATAATACTTCGGTGAATGACTAGAATTCTCACTTTTAGAAGCTATTGAACCGTAGTTGTCATCATTATAAGCTTTTATTTAGCTTTACAAGTCTGCGTGTCTGTACGTTCAGGTCAAACCTTGAAGAAAAAAAATTGAACCAGTAATTCCTATGTGGTACTAAATGTAGATTATTTAGACCTAGTTTGAACTTCGTTTGGTCTCACTATAAAAAGGAACAGTCGGTAATAAAAACTTAACTTATTCTATAACAAATCGCATCATAAATAACTTCAAGTATATCTTGGAAAAAAAGTGTATAGCTATTGATGTTACCTACACTTCCTTAAAAGTTAAAGTTCAACCCTTAAAATATATAGTAATATAGCTTCATTCGCATACTAAAACACTAATACCAAATTCATCGTAACAGAGTAATAAAAAGCAAACTGTCCTTAGGACACATAAACGCGCGCTTTTATCTGCGATAACTCGAGTTTTGACAAATGGAAACCAACCTTAAGTTGGCGCCAAGTAGTCCATAATCGTATAACGCTATGTACTTGGTTAACTCGCTGCAGTTTCAGTTTAATCTTCGACGAAGATTGGTGTTAAGTGAAAGAGGGGATCAGCGCGGGCACTTTACAAAAAAACGCTGCCTAGTTAATTCCAAAATGTGATTTTTTGACATTTTATTTGTGATTACTAGCTTTGTAACATAGCTACGGCCTACAAAGCTAGCGGTTCCGGATTCGATTCTCGTTGAGAACATAAATATTTGTATGTGGTGTGTTAGTATTTTGTTCCTGACACATTATTGTTTTCACTAAAAGGTATTTCAATAGTAATAGTACCTAAATGTCGGGATGGTAAAGATAAAGATAACGATAAAGGTACCAAAGGTACCATACCAAAATTGTAAAAAAGGAACCCCTATGGTAAGACTTTGCTGCCTGTCTTTCTGTCTGTCTGTATGTATGTCACAGCAATTTTTCACTGAAACTATAGAAGCTATCAATTAAATTTACAATTGTCTCAGCACGGGGATATTATATTTTTACGGAATGAATGTCCACGTTCTTTGAAATTAACGTTTTATCATGAAAAAATAAAGACAGTACCCGAAAGACTGGCGATTAGTTCTGTTCTGTCCCGCTGCGGTTGTGTACTAATGCCGTTTCTGTTGTCTTCTGCGCCATATTGCAGTAATGGCGCGGACAGTCTCCCGCGGACTGTCGCCGCTAACAACCTAACGAGCTGCTAATTAGTTGAATAATGAAACGGATCCATTTTTAAACAATAGCCGGCGTTATTGCCCGGGGCTGAGCTGGGAAAAGAGTTTGAGAGCGCTTGATTGCGTATAACAGAGTTTAAAAACGCGTCTTTGACGCTTTTTTTCACTCATCAGTATCGTATATTTCATGTATTTCACTCATCATCACTCACTCCAGCTCATTTGGAGCCAAAAAGGTAAATTTAGTACCCTGGCCGAAAATTATTAGTTTCTGAGATATTTGAGATTTAAGTTTATTTTTCGAAATTGCGGAACGAAGCTCGAAAAATAATCATTAAAAAAAAACAATTTTAAATAAACTTTTTCTTTTATTCTTATTTTTTATGTTTTTTAATATATTTTCTGAAAGCTTAAATATCAGCAATTTAATGTAAATAATGACAGAAAAATAAACACATAATGCTACATTTCAAGTTATTTAATAAAACTCCAATAAAAATAAACAAAAAAGTAATTACCTTTACCTTATTATGAAAGAGTGCTTTTTTTAGTAATTGTATGACACGCAGCGTCAAATTGCTGAAAAACTTCCTTGGTTTACTAGCTATCTAAAGAGATACAATACTAAACAAAACAATAGGTAATTAAATTAATTAAGTAGGTACTAAAAAAGTTTACTGCGATAATGAATTTTAAAAAGGTAAACTTTAAATAACATTATTTATAAATCTGTCACAAATCACGACTACTGACATTTAAACGGATAAAATATTTGATTACAATCGGAGCTCGACTCGCGACCGAGTGATTGACGGGAAGATCGATTTATGATTGCTCGCGAGCGGGCAAATCGCCGCAATCATTCCGATCGCGAATTGTGATTGCGCGAATTCATATTGCAAACTGTCAAACGATTAACCGGAGTGTCAAGGAGGTAGGAATCGATTGAAGGTGGTAGCTAGTTAAAAATTATGAATGGTTATTATATTTATCTGTCTAATAAAGCATATTTTCTTAGTTTTTTTGTGAATATTTTTGGCATCAGTAGCAATATAGAAAGAAGAAAAATATATACCTAATGAAAATGAATCGCTATATGTGTTTATCATCATCATCATGTCAGCCGAAACACGTCCACTGCTGGACATAGGCATCCCCCAAGGCTCTCCACTCAGACCGGTCGCATCCACCGCGTTCCCGCGATCCTTACAAGGTCGTCATTCCATCTTGTTGGAGGCCTACCTACAGCTCGTCTCCCGGTCCGCGGACGCCACTCAAGAACCTTCTGGCCCCATCGGCCATCAGTCCTGCGAGCGATGTGCCCCGCCCACAAATGTGTTGTGTGCTGTGTGTAAATGTGTTGCTAAGCGCAAAACTCGAGAACGGCAGAACCGATTTGACTGATTTATTTTTTGTTGTGATCGTCATTATCAGGACAAGGTTTGTATGAAAGAAAATAATTGAAAAATCCACCGGGAAAGTCAGAAATTTGAAGCGGGGCGAATACGCTGGCGGGCCGCTAGTTTAAATTAAAGTAGACTTGTTATCCTCCCGCTGTTGGTAGTAATGTTTCCTAGAACACGCCTCTGTTTTACATCGTCTTCACAATATAACATCTTTCTTTTAAAGTTCCTACTAAAATGAAAGTCTAGCTAACTTTCATTCGTCTTTTTAATATACTAGCACCTTATTAGAAGGTATTAAAAACATAGTTTGTTGCAAACGACCGAAGATATCTAACTATGGAATGAATATTGACACCAGCCGTCATCACCGAGTTTCCTAGCTCCATGTGAAAGAAGTTAACCGGAGGGGTTGGCTCGGTGTGGATCGCCCGCGACGGGACCGCCGGGCGCCTGCGCCGAGCCGCTGCACCGGGGAAATAAAAAAAAAGGTATTTTCACTTCTCATGCTCTTAAAATGCAACTTAAATCTCTGCGAATCGGGACTAAAGCTGTTTATTAATCTCTAGGGATAATAGTATTTTTTTTTAATTTACTTTGGAAACCCCTAAACAACCAATCACGGTGTTTGTGAATGGAGGATTATCGCCATTTTCAGTGATTGTGTATGGACCATATTTTTGGGTGTCGAAATAACCTCAAAATGACAACTCGCACACCCAGTCGAACAAAGCGGTAAAATTTTTTACCTGTCTTTTTATTTTAATGGATTTTTGAATTCCGCAGATTAAGATTCATCACGTCAATTTTTTTCATACTCCTCTGACTTATATTTACGGAAATATTTACACAAACGTGTTTATACTTCCGAAATTAAAATTAATCTATGTTGTCGAATAAGACCTATACAAATTATTACACGGCCTTGGAACACAGATAGTTGCCTGAAAAAGGATGTTAAAAATTAAAACACTTTTATTCGCCCGAAAAAAAGGAACACGTTGATTTGTTTAACCTTAAACGTCAATGTTCTTACTGAACACATATTTCACTAGAGACGCGAAGAGTGATACGAGTTCAATAGATTTCCGTTTTTAACGTAGTGTGCTTTTATTTTTGCTTTGTGAATAATATAATTTTGTAACGATATTTTGTACATCTTAACTTAATAATCATGGACGTATTTATTTATTATTTCATTTTACTGTTCAATATTACAACGATATAGTTTTGCAAGTAGGCATGCAACACCGGACGCCCCGCGGGAGGGGAAATCACCTGAGTTGTAAACACGTCTCACCCGGCCGGCCATTTCTTTGTAGTCGTAATTTAGATCGGTAACGAGGCGTGCACTTGCGTTTTGTTTGTAAACAAGTGATCGAAAAAAGTGCAAACGACAGTGTTGAGTGTTATAATAAATTACATGATTAATGATTATAATACAATGAAAATAAGTCTTCTGGACGCGACAAAACCTTGCGGGATTTGCGATGCCGACGAATGTTGGACATGGTCAATAATGAGAGTGCGTGTAATACCTACCTTATATTTTGCTATTTATTACAAACTATTATTTAACTTGCTCTGTTAGTATACCTATATATGTATAAACTTCAGTTTTTTTAGAATTAGAAACCACAACAACATTATATTGCGGCTCGTGAACTGTAATATCTTTACAATTTGTACCTACTAGAGTAACAATTGATGACACGCAAATAAAGTGACATTAAAATAAATTTATTTTGCGGCTCCCAGACTATTGTACTGTAACTATTTGCTAGGTAATAAATAGTTGAACAGACGCAATATAATGTTATTGTGGTTTCTAATTCTATAAAAACTGAAGTATAGATAGAGATTAGTGGTAGACTTATACCTAAGGGTATTATTATAACGGTAGGTGGATCAGGATACCTATTTGAATTGAAGAAGTGTAGGTATCAAAATTTAGTAACTTTTCAAAGTGTAAAGACTAAAACAAAGCATAAGTATTACTAAACCGCGATTAGAATACACTTCGGAAGTAACGTCAGCACGCTGTCATTGCATATAAATGACAATTACTAATGGCGGATATAATATGCAATGACAGCGTGCTGACGTTACTTCCGAAGTGTATTCTAATCGCGGTTTAGTAATATATTTAAGTAATATGATTTTTGTCAAAATGCATGTTATGATTTTTGATAGGTAGGTATTATGCTTCTTAAATTTGAAATTAGGAAAAACAAATTAAGTTTCTTATTGTATTAAACTGGTCCTAAGGTTTAGTTTCGTGACAAAACTAACCTTTCTTAACAAAAGTAGGTATTTTAGAAATGTTTAAACATGCAAGTTTTAAAACAAATTCTACGCGTAGGTACGAAGTAGCGTGCATTCTTTAGTTCAATTATTATAAATGCGAATGTTTGGATGGATGGATGTTTGTTACGTAATTTCGCCAGAACGGCTAAACGTTTGATTTAAATTTGGCATAAACATAGGCTATAGTTTAGAATAGAATAGAAATTAGTTCCCCAAACGCAAACTGCAGCTGCTGCCGCTGCTGATACGAGTGATGACGATTGTTCCGAGTAATTACCATTTACTATTAATATTTAATAGGTATTTCATTTGATTAAAAATAATATGTTAATCAGTGCATAATTATACCCATATTTAATAGTTAACTAACATGCAATGGATACTTCAAGTCTAATTTTAAATAGCTAACTAGAGCTTTTCTGTGATGATTATGCTAGTAATGTTAATATATAATCAAAAGAATACAATTAAGAAGTTTCTTGTTAACAAAAAAAAAAACAAAAGCTAGCAAGTACATACATACATACCTTCGAGCCTTTATTCCCAGAGTGGGGTAGGCAGTTTTTAAAGTTGTTGGTAATTCTGTAGCTCTGCCTACCCCACTCTGGGAATGAAGGCGTGAAGGTATGTATGTATGTATGGGGTAGGCAGAGCTACAGAATTACCAACAATTATAAAAACTTGTTGATAACTCTGTAACCACAATTTGCACAATTAGGCTAAGATGTGTAACAGTACTAACAGTGTATACCTATTAGTGACAGGCAGCAAGCCCATCGCCTAACAGTACTACAAGCCTTTATTCCCTTAGTTGCCTCTTACGACTTCCACGGGAAGACATGGAGTGGCACAATTCTAAGCCGGCAACCACATGGCGACTAGGCCGGCAACCACATGGCGAAAAAGCTAGCAATTGACAACATTTCAAAAAAAAAAAGCGTTATTGATTTTTCGCGTTTATATCTGGTTAAAAATTAGACTACCCGTATTTCTCAGTTTTTCTTTATTTTACTTTTATTTGTCGTTAATAATTTATTAAAGAAATAGTAATTAAAAAGACCGTATATCCAAAGTTAGGAATACTGATGTCGTGACCGTGAACTGACTGTCATGTCATGTCACTCACTTGTCAATCATTCGCTGCCGTTCGTTCACAAATTTGTTATTTTGCGTAATTTTATTACATACATACATAAACTCACGCCTTCATTCCCAGAGTGGGGTAGGCAGAGCTACAGAATTACCAAGCACTCTTAAATAAGTTGTTGATAATTCTGTAACCACGTTTTGCAAACAATTAAATTAATTACATAATTTATAGACGCCATTAAAATAAATAAACTATTTTGCGTTTTCTGCTTTGCATCTGCTTTGAGTTTCATTCGTCAGACAGATACAAAATGAACATGACAGTTATATTTTTTTTTAATAAATGGACTAAGGGCACTATAAGTGTATTCCTAACATTCACAATCCCACTTTTTTACTGTTTTTCTTAAATATAAAAAAAACCACTGCATAAAAAAATCCAAAGATATTTTTACTGTAATCAGCAGTGTAAAATCTAGAAACGGTATTTTATTTTACTACCTTAGCACATAATGAATTGTTGTCAATTAACGCGTGTAAAACGCTTTACGCGTTAATTTCTGAAATCAATATTTCCATATGCTTCCCTTAAAGAGATAAAATCACCTTTAAAAATCCCTGTTTTATAGTGATTATTTTCATTGCTTTATTGTTGTAGTACAGCACAGTATTCGGTGTCCCATTGTTTCACCGACATTTATGTCAAAGAACGTATCACTTCGCAGAATTTTCGTTTCATAGAAAGCTTTTTTTCTGCTGAACCCGTGTTGATTTCAGGTTATCTTAAATATTCACGTAGGTAAGGTTAGGTTTATTTACCAGAAAATAGCTTTCTATGAAACAAAAATTCTGTCGTGATACGTTCTATTAATTTAATGTTGGTGAAACAAGGGTAAACCATAGTATTTACATACTCGTACAAACATACAATTCAAATTTTATATAATTATATTATTTTCGTATTTAACTAAACCATACCCTTATGGAATTGGTAGGGTCAGGAAAGGCAAACACTTCTTGTAATTCAACGTAATGTATTGAAGTAAGAATTGACAAGAATGTAATGAACGATTGAATTGAATGACTAATGGATTGTATTAACATAATGAATGAATGAATGGAAGGTACTTGGACTTTTGTAATATACCAACATACACCATCAAAGATTCAGATTCAGATTTTATTACTCAATATAACACAGTATAAATTACATGGCATGTCAAATATGGAGTAACATTGAGGTCGTCAGAAATATAATTAAATGATAATAGTAAAAGTCAACAAAAATACAGAATACATAAAAAAATAAAAGTAAATCTTATTTCTCTCAATCTCATTCACCGAATAGACTGGGTTATCCAACAAAAGATTCCTAAGCCGGCGTCTAAACATTTCGTCAGATGGTTCGCGGTTGAGTTCGGTGGGTAGACGCTCGTAGTAGGTGGGACCGATGACGCGCGGGTTCTTACCTGCAAGTGCCATGCGACGAGGAACAGTTCTCAAACGCCCTGTGTGGCGCAGTTGTTTGCCGACGACGTTTACTATTGCAAACGAAGAAATATTTGATCGGACAAACATCAAAGCGTTCTAAAACCAATCTTCTCAACAGATGCTGTGTCTGTGGTTCCTGGTGGTGGGTGCCGCGGGGCTCCCGCGGGGCCCGGCGCTGGCCGCGGAGTACTTCCAGCTCAAGGGCGTGAAGTACGCCGCCTGCCTCACGTGCGGGGGCAAGCAGGGTGGGTCGACTCAGTTACTAACGATTTACAAGACAAAAAACACTCTAAATACCTATTTGGCCCTGCAAAGCCAAATAGCAGCATCTCAATAGTACATTATTGCCTAGGCAGTGAAGTAGGCAATTGCCGTTCCTGCCGAGGCATTATATAGTGCTTTTCTCAAAAATAGCAAAATACAAATCGCATATAAACAGAAACTTCACGTGAAATAACCGTCACTCTTTACCGCCTTTATGTTTATGACAAGGAGAAACGCAAGCTTTTTTAGAAAAAAAAACTCAAGCTATTCCAGACAGATAAAAAAGTTACGTTTCGAATAAAATATGGATGTATAAGACTTATTTTATTATGGCCGTTTTCACTTTTAAAAAAGTTACAAACTAGATAATAATGAAATTTGTATGCAACATTGCGGGCTTGTGTAGCGAGCACGCAATGTATTTTTTTTTTAATTTGGGATCTGTCCGTAAACTATGTACTTCGCGTCTCAGTATGGAGTTAGTTATGTCAACTTTTCCGGTCATTTTTGAGAAAATTAAATTCCTGTGGCAAACACAACCTCATTTATAAGACAAGAGGATTGAATCTGCTTTGGCAATTGAATCTGGGATACTGCCCATTGGCTTAGTAAGGCAGTATTATAGGGATTTTTATTTTTCAAGAAATGATGTCCAGAATCCAGAATAAAGTTTTTTAAATAAATATTCTAACAATCTACAAGAAACTTACGACTTAAATTAATGATGGTATGGTACGATGTTTTAACACTTGGCGTAACTGATAGATGACGTGATAGGAAAAGTCACATGATCTACCAGTGTTGCGATTGGCTTAAAAACGAAACGAATAGAAACGCTAGTTAGCGTATTGCATCTTGGCAAGGGCCTCTGATGTATTAAAACGTCGTACAACACCATCGTTATTTAAGTCGTAAGTTTCTTGTAGATTGTTAGAATATTTCTTTAAAAAACGTTATTCTGGATTCTGTACTTAATAAATTGAAAAATAAAAATACTCATAATACTAAGCCAGATTGAACTCGATTAACCGGTAATGGAGATCAAAATGACTGCGTTGAACTTATTTTTTCGCGTACTGGATTTTTAACACCTGTTAGTACTGTTAAGTATGTTTTCGAAGCATTATGTCCCGCATTTTGAGGTTAATGGAACAGAAAGTGAACCATTACGCGTGTTAACTACAGTTTATTGTAAAGGTAGCTGATTTCATTAATTGCGAGTTTCAAAATGGCTGCCACGAATATTATTAATATATTTTGCGCTGAATCATTGGTTAACGTTAAATTTTCAACATCATGTTTAAGATACGGCGTATTAAAAAAACCTTTCCAATGAATATACAAATTTAACCAGTTTTTAATTATACCTAATTAGTTTTTGACAAGCTATTAAATCATCATTTAATTTAAATGCAATTAAGTTAGTTACAAATGAATGTTATAATTTATACAAATAATTTCACGTTATGATTTTAAATGCTCTCTGTTATGATAATTAATTCAGTAAAAGATAAATTCTAAATAATAGTTTACCTATTTTTTTGATATAGGTTTTAAGGTATTCCCATTGACGGTTTTATAGAGCTTTTCCTAGAATTTGTAGGTAGCTGTTCAGACCTTTTTGATTCCGCATATATTTCATTGTTTTAGATAACATACTCCTGGCATCCACCCTGATGAGTAAAGGCATACGCATCGCTGTGGGCCGCATCGACCAGGACATCATAAACTTGGAGAAGCTTCTGTACCAGCAGGACGCAGCTGTAGGTGTTCTGTTAGACGGGGCGTGCCACAATGCTCAAGATGTGCTGATTGATGTATGTTATGCTTAGTAATTAATTATGATTATTGCCGTGTGGTTGACGGCTTAGAATTGAGCCACTCCATGTCTTCCCAGGGAAGTCGTAAGAGGCGACTAAAGGGAATAAAAGCTTGTAGTACTGTTAGGCGATGGGCTTGCTACCTGTCACTAATATACACTGTTAAACATCTTAGCGTTATTGTGCAAATTGTGGTTACAGGGTTATCAGTGGCGAAGCGTCACGTAAATAAATTGGCAAGCCGGAGCAAAAAAAAGGTGTATGGCGTGTGTGCTTGTTTGCCCCTTCCGTGACATAAAAAAAACATACCTTAAAAAATGGATGTCGTCTTTCTAGTTCTCAAAAAGCAGTGCTGAAGTGTCGCGTGCGTTAAAAGTGCGCGGAAAGGCAATTCTTGCTTTCCAAGTAGTACTACCGTATCAATTAAACGTTTCAATAAATTTCGATTACGTTCCACTTACGATTGTGGGCCTCAAAATTATTACCAAAAAAAGTTTAAATTCTACTGTTACCAAACTCATGTAATAATATACAACTCCGTATATGTTTCTCGCTTTGAGCATGTTTTCTAGCTGAATTACTTATAGAAAATAGAATAAGTTTTTTTTTCTTGCCTTTTTCGTGCTTATTAAGATTAAATCTTAGAAAAAATACAAATTTATTTCCCTATTTCTGGGCGGTTTGCCCTTCGGGAATATATAAAAACTAACCTAACATAACCTATTTTTTTTACGTACTTTAATTCAAACCGTAATGTTTCAGTAATAATTGATTTTAGAGAAGTTTGTTTAAAAAAATATGCTTGTTTTAGTATATTCTAAACAATTAAATCATCATAAATAGACCTTATATTGACATAATTTTCAAGCATCAAAATTTTCTAAGTCCCTGACGCCTTGAAAATGACCAACATTTGAACCCCTATAACTCGGCCAATTTTGATTTTAGAGAAAAGTTTTTCAAGTAAAACATGCTTATTTCAACGTGTTCTATACGATAAAATCATTTAAATTAGGTGTCATAATGATACAATTTTGGCGAGTCCTGCGTCCCCTAACTGAATTATATAAATTGTGAATATCTGCAAAACCTGTTCGATTCCAAACACTGCTAGAATCGGAAAACAGCAAAGATGAATAGCAAAATAATTTGTTTAATTTGCAGCTGCCAGTCAGCCAATTGTATTTGTAATTCGCTGTGGAAATGTTTGAAGAATCCATCTCTACGCCTATAATCAATTTTTATGTCTGGGCGAGCGCGTCCTAATCCTAACTTAATGACATGTTTCTTATTTCCAAAGGATAACTTTGAAAAACATGTTTGTTCATTAAGTAGGTAATCTGTAAGATAACACTCAATTTGCACCAATGCGGCCGTTTGTACTTTGAGTACAGGCAAAAATATTTAAAAACCAAACCACGAATATAACCTAAAATAGATCGAAGCAAAAATAACAATATTTAGGTACTTAACGAAATATAAACAAACCTCCGTTGTCGCCACGAATCTGCAAATAACACAATCCAAACAGAAAAACATTCACAGAACACTAAACAAGCTAAATTTCACTAGTTGAGTCTCATAAAACACAATAAGTTAAGTAATAACACAAATTTAACTATAAATCAAAACAAAACACCGCATATTAGCGCGAGGACGCGAAAGTAATGGCGTAATGAAAATCAAAAAAGTAGTTGAAGGTCGTGAGGCCAGGGGGGAGAGAGACGGTTGTTGAGTTGAGTGTCCTTGGGAAAAGAAAGTTAACGCATGCACTTTAAGTTCAAAATTGGATGCAATAAGCCGTAGTTCGTCGGCCGGACTTGCGTGCTTCTCCCTCTTGCGTGCTCACACAGGTGCCGCTGTGTCTGTGTGCGAGTTTAAAGCTAATGTAGCGCTATAATATTATACCATTTGGTTTGAATTTGTTAGTGAGGTCCGGCGCCGAGTCACCGGCTTGTATGGCGGTTTTAATTGTGGGTGTAAGTTCGAGCGCGCGTAGTAAAAGGTAACTGAGCATGTGTGCGTGTATACGAAAATATTGTTCTTGTTTCTTTCTAGTAATATAGGTTAGTGAATGGGTGCGAGCGAGTGATAGATTTCGGCTTGGTAAATAAATAAATTTGAATTGCGGCGTTAGTGCGTGTTCATTCATCGTATTATGAAGCAAGGTAAAGCTATAGTACACCGGGTTACTTTCGGTTTTACGTTTTGTTGTTTGTATACCTAGTAGGTACCTACTCTATGCATAGGAATTTTTAGGGAAGCCGCTGGGAATCGGGTTGTATGGACGCTTCGCTACTGAGGGTTATCAACAAGTTTTTGGAGTTGTTGGTAATTCTGCAGCTCTGCCTACCCCACTCTGGGAATGAAGACGTGAAGGCATGAATGTATGTATGTAGGTATGTTATAATTAATTAAATTCAGTTATATTATCTTTACTCGAGTAAACTTATGTGTTGAGCAAGTACACCGAATGGAACAAAATTTATGGCTGAGGTATATTTACCTGACTTATGGCCGTATTAATAAACTCGTCTTGACTGAGATGCCCATCTCGAGACACGTCCAAGTACACGTCAACATATAGAAAGCTGTCAATTTTGACGTGTCTTGTGACTGACATCTCAACCAAGATGAGTTTATTAATACGGGCATTAGTGTCTTCTACGGCTTCAGCCAACGCAATAGCTCTATTGAAGGTTTGTTTGTTTATTTGTCTTGGCCAGTGGGTCTATAACTAGTGGTAGCTAGTGTAGAGATGCAAACTCTGTAGACCGTACAGAGGCTGCATTTCCCCACTAGCGCCTGCCCCGTATTTCACGAAACCAAATTGGTTCCGTCCGTCATGTATTTAATCGTTTATTTTAGATACTGCTTTAATATGGCCTAATCAGTTATTGCTTCTTTATAACTGGCTAGGTTTACTTAACAATTTAAATTAGTGGCCATATCAATAAAAAAAATGCAAACTTTAAAAACCCCGACTGTTGCTAATAAACTTTAAATCGTTAATAATTCTAAATGATCATTCGAATTGAAAAATGATGCAAGACATCTAAAGATGATTTCTTAATAACTTCCTTAACGATAACCCACTTTTCATATTTTATCGACTTTATTTTTTTATTACATTATGGCGTCTGGTTGCCGCACTATTGATTTAATATAACTGTCATATCTTTAGTGACACTCACAAGATTAAGACAAATCAAGTGATATACGAATTATAAAATCAGTGCACATTACTCTCCTGGTAAACACATTACTCTCCTTGGCGTCGTGCAGTCGGGTAAAAAGCAGTACGGTTATTTCGAACCGTGTGTTTGCATCCAGGCGTCCGAGTCGATGCTCCTAGACGCTGCGCACGCGTGGCTGGTGCTCCACGGTGGCTGCAACGACACGCAGTTCATCGACGAGCGCTTCGGCAATCTCAAGCTGAGCGTCGACGCCGACGTCGCTGTGGCGTCAAACTGCGGTAACAGAATAATAAGAAATATCAATTTAATATTTACTCTTTTGTTTTAGTTGACAGAATTTAGTATGTACAGCTTGGCATAGTATCTATGGATAGGTCTTCAAAAAGCATATTGAGGTTTCTAATATCATTTTTATCTAAACTGAATAGTTTTCGCAAGAGACACTTCCAAAGTAGTTAAGACTGCGCCGAGCATACGCCGAGCGTCCAGTGGCGCCCTCAATACTATTATTGTGTTTTCTGATAAACTTAAGAATTTCCATGGAATTAGATGATGCTTTTCTGTAGCGCAAGTAAAAACACAATTTATGGGATACGTAACAAACTTTGATAACAGTTACCCGCTGAGAAGTCAGCTTAACGGGAAAAGGTGGCCACTTTTTTTCGTTAAGTTGATAACTCGAAGGTCAATTGTTAGTAAACTATGTGATTTATCCTATAAGTTGTGTTTTCATTTGTAGTACAAAAACGCACCGTCCGATTTCAAGAAAATACTTTAGTTTATTAGAAAACTAATTAAAGAGTAATGAGGGCGCCACTGTACGTCCGGCGTGCGCTCGGCGCAGTCTTAAGTGTGTGTCCTCCCCCCTGTAAATTCTAAAATAAGAAAATGATAAAACTAAAAAAAATATATGATATACATTACCATACAAACTTCCACCGAAAATTGGTTTGAACTAGATCTAGTAAGTAGTTTTTTTTAATACGTCGATTAAGGTTTAATATAATTGCTGCTACGGATCCCTTCATGGGCGAGTCCGACTCGCACTTGGCCGCTTTTTTTGAAATATTTTGTAAGGCCTTTGCTATGCAAAGCGACCAAAAGTCGGTGATACAGCAATACGGCGCTACGAACCAATGAAATAGGGTGCAAAATACACAAGCAAGTAAGTAGGTATATTTGGCAAGTTATTGAATTGTAGTATCACCGACGATAAGCATTCCCCATTGGTTTGACCAGAATATTGTAATAGAATGTTGTAACTTCATAAAAAAATGCTCCTTCGACAATGCTAAAATACAAGCCGTACAGTCGCCATCAGATATATGGTAGCGGTCAAGGTACTCAAATATTTCGGAGCAGCATTAAATTTCAATATATTAATTACGCTAGATAAGGTCTATAATATCGGCCCATATAATTCGTCATAAATTTAGGAGCAGTGACTTTTCAATAAATTCGTAACATACAATTAGGTAAAGATATCGGAACTTACAGAAGTCAAAAATATCGAAGCAGCCAGGATGATCATAAAGATCGGAACATTTATGGAAAATATACCTTAAGTCTGTGTCACATAGTTCATATTTGAATTCGTTACTATACTCATAGACCAAATTAGCGGAACATGTCACAATAAACCATTCTGTTCTTAATTCAAATTGTTGACAACATAATATTAATCATGCGTGTCTGAAACCTTATTTTAATGGGTCCACCGTAAAGTATTTTGAACTATGTGACACAGACTTAAGGTATATTTTCCATAAATGTTCCGATCTTTATGATCATCCTGGCTGCTTCGATATTTATGACTTCTGTAAGTTCCGATATCTTTACCTAATTGTATGTTACGAATTTATTGAAAAGTCGCTGCTCCTAAATTTATGACGAATTATATGGGCCGATATTATAGACCTTATCTAGCGTAATTAATATATTGAAATTTAATGCTGCTCCGAAATATTTGAGCACCTTGACCGCTACCATATATCTGATGGCGACTGTACATCAAGCGGGCAAATTGATATTAAAATACAGACGTATCAGCGAATAAACGTTGATAAATGATGTTTATCGGTCTATATTTAAATATTCCAAAGTATTACAACACAGACTAGAAGTTGATTTATTGTACTTTATCATTGTACTTATGAACCTTAAGCTCTGTGGAGAGAGCTCTCTTTGGAATGATGATTGATGATAAGGTATGCAAGCATCACGTTTAAACACTCATAATAAATTATTTTGCAGAGGAAGAATATCATCTCACGGATGTGTTCAACTTTGGGCGTATTCAAGGCAACCGGTTGGAGACCAGAGAGCTCGGGGTCTGGACCCAAGAGGCTGGTAAAGCATATTCAGCTGCATGCAACAATTATACTTCAACCAGCCCACCCAATTACCTAACCTAACCAACCTAGCCATCCTAAGACTGCAATTGCGTTGCCAACCCTGAGGACTAAGATGGAATGCCTCTATGCTAGTCATTTCACCGGCTGTCTTATCCCCAAACCGGAACACAACAATGCAAACACTGCTGCTTGGCGGTAGGTCAATGGATAAGATGGTGGTACCAACCCGGACGGACCCTGCACAGGGTCCTCCCACAAGTAGCTTCCTTATTGACGCTACTGGTGTACAGGGTTTTAATATGCGGCTTTACATACAAAAAAGTATTTAAAAAAATTACGGTAATATGACATAGTCACGCCTAACTCACGAAATGGCCATTGAATTAACGTTTTCCGAGTGTCATGGTGCAATATAAAGGCAAAACTAAGCGCCACTTCGTCGAATGTCTAGTTGGAGAATCAGCAATATTTTGGTATGCGTTTGAAATAACTTAAAAAATAAAATTTTCTTCGAACTTTAGCTACATTATTTGTATGCTTAGCATTTGGACAACGAAATAGCGGTTAAGTTGGAATAATTTAAGACAGTGGATTCCGTACCTTTTTTTAAATAACAGGCACAAGTAAGGTGTTTTTTTTATTAAATTATGAGATCGCCCAAGGCAGGCAAACTGCAAAGGCAGTCTAGGAAGTTAATAATAATAATAATACCGAAAGTGGGAAGCAACTGATCAAGGTGTGAGCGACGGACACCTACCAGATCCTGCTGCTATAATTAATTTCTGGCGCAATATCTGGTCGGTGCCGGTCGTGCACACTGAAGG
This sequence comes from Acleris emargana, assembly GCA_927399475.2. Classification (NCBI taxonomy): domain Eukaryota; kingdom Metazoa; phylum Arthropoda; class Insecta; order Lepidoptera; family Tortricidae; genus Acleris; species Acleris emargana. The sequence continues at coordinate 24,044,575 of OV656838.1, read as the reverse complement.
AGATTGGATACGTGCTGTTGAGCGCACGTGTGAGGCTATTGAACCAATGGGGCCTATTACCATCTGTCCCGAAGATGTAAGTTGTGCAATTCGAATGGCTCAGAACTGAAAAAGTCCTGGGCCGGATGGATTGCACAACTTCTGGATTAAATGGTTCAAAGCCTCACATGAGTGTTTGGCAGCACAACTCCAAAATGCCCTTGAAATCGGTCCCTTGCCACCTTTATTAACAACTGGTGTCACCTCCATGCTCCACAAGTCCGGTAGTACCGCGGATCCAAAGAATTACCGACCCATTACATGCTTGCCTACCATCTACAAGCTCCTTACATCCATTTTGAGCACAAAACTAAATGCACATTTTATTGCAAACAATATTTTGGCCTCTGCTCAAAATGGATGTAAGGTTGGATCCCGTGGTACTAAGGAGCTCCTCCTCATAGACATGACCATTTGTCAGCAAGTTAGGCGAAACAAGGCGGCCCTCTCGGCTGCTTGGATTGACTACAAGAAGGCTTATGACTCGGTGCCTCACTCATGGCTTGAAAGGATCTTAGAGTTGTATAAAGTTGATACAACTTTGAGGTCCTTTTTAGGTGTGTGTATGAGGCAGTGGGTCACAGTCCTTCGTCAACCAGGTGGTCGAGACATCCCCTCTGATTTGCCTAACTTGATAAGGATTGAAAGAGGCATCTTCCAGGGTGACAGTCTGAGTCCTTTGTGGTTTTGCCTAGCCATGAACCCTCTCAGCTCTTTGCTGAAGGATTCCGGGCTTGGCTATCGACTTCGTAGAGAAGCTGAAGTCATTTCTCACTTATTGTTCATGGATGACCTCAAATTATTTACATCAGAATGCCAAGATCTTATCGCACTATTGAAAATCACACAAGAGTTCAGTAGTGCGATTAAGATGGAATTTGGTGTAGATAAGTGTGCGGTTATGCATGTTCAACGAGGGAAAGTTGTAAATTCATCGAATTTGCAGCTTTCTGAGACAATGACCCTCAGATCTCTCTCCAAAGTTGAAACCTACAAATATCTTGGTATGTCACAGTCTTTGGGTATTATGGACGGCGATGTCAAGCAGTCAGTGAAGGAGCGCTTCTTTTGCGGCTTGACAAAAGTTCTTAACAGTCTTTTGTCGGGTGGCAATAAGGTGCGTGCCTTCAATGGCTGGGTGATGCCACTGCTCACATACTCCTTTGGCATACTAAGGTAGACTCAGACTGAGCTGGACGCCCTGGATAGGAAGGTCCGTTTACTGCTCAAATCACATCGCATGTTGCACCCACGCTCATCTGTCATGAGATTGTACATCCCGAGGAAATGTGGAGGTCGAGGCATTTTAAATGCTAAGAATCTCCACAACCGCGAGGTGTGCAATCTCAGGGATTATTTCCTTGACAATGAGTGTGGGATGCATCGTGATGTGGTTGCAGTAGACAGGAGCCTCACGCCTCTCTCCTTGGCAAACGAAAACTGGCGCAGACCAACAGTGTTGAGCACTGAAGACCGCAAGAACATATGGAAGAGCAAGGAGCTACACGGACGCTTCTACCGGGCCCTAACAAGGCCCGACGTAGACTTTTTAGCGTCCGTGAACTGGTTACGGTTTGGTGACCTCTTTGGGGAAACCGAAGGTTTTGTCTGTGCAATTGCTGACGAGGTCATAATGACGAACAATTACCGGAAATATATTCTGAGGGATGGCACGACATTTGTCGAGCGTGCCGTTGCCCCGGCGAATCCCTCAGACACATAATTTCCGGTTGTTCGCATTTGGCCAACGGCGAGTACTTGCACAGACATAACCTCGTAGCCAAGATCATCCATCAGCAGCTTGCTCTTCAATATGGTCTTGTTGAGTCTGAAGTGCCGTACTATAAGTACACACCGGCGCCAGTCCTCGAAAATGGTCGTGCTACGCTCTATTGGGATCGATCTGTTATCACGGACAGGACTATTGTCGCCAATAAGCCTGATATTGTGTTGACAGATCGATCTCAACGCCGGGCAGTACTCGTCGACGTCACCATCCCGCATGATGAGAACCTCGTGAAGGCCGAAAAGGATAAGCTCATCAAGTACCTTGACTTGGCTCACGAGGTGACCACCATGTGGGATGTTGACTCGACGATCATTGTCCCGATGGTTGTTTCGGCAAACGATCTTATAGCGAAGAGTTTCTACCAACACCTCAAGAGACTCTCGCTAGATGGCTGGATCAAGGGCCAGATACAGAAGGCGGTAGCTTGAGCCCTGCCCCGCTGCTGGCGGCACCCGTAGATTAGGTTTTTTATAATGTTTATTTTTTGTATCGGTATTGTTATTTTACCTTTATATTTGAATATGTAAAAAACCTAATTTATAGAAAATTAAATGAATATCATAATAATAATTATTATTATTAACTTCCTAGACTGCCTTTGCAGTTTTAACGATCAAAGAAAATTTGCGCATTTTTAATTGGCACCATGGGCGTTCTACGTTGTTTTACACCTTGTTAAGAACTCGGCCGCCTTTGACAAGTTAATAAGAACTGTCATAACGTTGACAATACGATAGCACAATAAGGGAAAAAAATATTCTAGAAAACCCCGTGCAACCCCCCCCCCCCCCCCAGTGACCCGCAACACAAACTGCAAAGAATCCTTTAAAATTATAACTACAACGGCCTAAGTCTAGGCCTATGTTAATTTGCAAACATAGCCATTACTTGTTAGCGTAAGGTAAACGGTATAAGGCAGCATGATGAGTTATGAAAATTCAAATGGACTAAAGCCTGCGTTTGTATTTGGCCTAGGATTTTTCCTATTTATCAATAAAACATTTTATTTGTTTACCAGTCCTTTATAAATCTGATTTTGCCGCTAAGGTAGGTAGTATGTAAGTACTTATGTTAAAACGTTGAACGTATTTATTTAAATCTTGACTTAACATTATTTAGGATTCATCATCACCATTATGTCAGCCAGAACACCTCTATTGATTTCAAATGAAAATAAAGGTTTCAATGTCATTACTTTTCTTGCACGGAACCCTACCACCCGCTGGCACACACCAGTATCTAGATAAAGCAAAAATATCAAATCTCCGTCGTGATGGTTTTCACAAATTGTAGGTTTGGACGTTCCACCGGGAGGGTTCAAGTACTACGATCGCTGGGATTTTAGGAATCTCTCGCTGCGGGCTGTGTCGGTGGTAAGTATATTATTCCACATTCTTTAATATTGAGAATCGTATTCTGAAATTGCGAGTCGCTTGACTGCATGATGAGATTTGATTTGAAGGGTTACAAATTATGGCAAACAATAAGAAAATATTTGTATTATTTTTTGTTTTTGACTGGAGATCCTAGAGCTGGTGCTTACCTCTGCCAAAGGATTGGGCTAGCTATCCAGAGAGGTAATGCAGCCAGTGTCATAAGGACCATGCCGCGAGCGGACCTGTTAGAGGGGGTGTTCTTTTTATAGTGGTGATTATTGTTTACATCTTCAATATTTGAGTGGCTTAGTTTTATTATTAATTTGAGTAGCTTAGTTTAATTTTAATTTAAATAAGTTTAGTTTTAACTTTTAATTGTACTATAATAGTATGAACTAATTCTCATAATTACTTATAGAATAGAATAGAATAGAATACGTTTATTCGACAAACACATCAACACAAGATACAAAAAAAAAAAAAACAATAATGTAATAAAACCAGTTCTTATCTTATCCCCTTACAAGCGACGCTATTAAATTAAAAAAGTACAATGAGGATTGAGGTTGGCATGGGGATGTCAACCGGGCTGGTTTTCAGGGGAGCCAGGCGGGCTTTTTGGGACAGCGTACTGCGTACTTATCATGATGTATTGCTTAGATCAGAGGCACTCCAAAGGTGTTTGACGAGAAGATGCTGTGGGAGCCAGTGTACACCCCCGGGGTCGCTGCTATGACGAAAATCAGCACGCAGCTGTTGGGTTTGCTCCGGGAGATGCACAATTTTCGGTAATTTCGTTTTTTTTCTTATTTTCTTCTTTCTTATCTTTTGTTTCTTCTTCTTTATGTCGGATCGTGCTCAAAATATATTTATTTAGGGATCCATCTGGTAGCAGTTTAACTTACAATTACAGACTCTGAACACTTTAAAGTCGTAATTTAGAATGGTTATACATATTTAATCAATCCATACTCTATGAAGCAAGTCGGGCAACAAAATATTTCAAAATTATCTTTCTTTCCGGTACCTTCTTTACACGTAAAGCGGGGATGTTTTTCTTCTACCTTTATATTTTTGGGTGGGCGTTAGATAACATTTTCAAAATGATTAGAGATTAGAGATTTGTGAAGAGCATTTTCAGAAATCGATTTAGGGATTTGAAATATATTTTGCTTTAAAAAGGTAATTTTTGTTTGAGCCAAGTGTCTTTGATGTAACGGTGACGGAACCCTAGACTGAGCATGGTCCGACATAAACTTACGAATTATCATATTATTAATAATATTCAAGAAGTTTTTTTCCGTGTGGGTGCCGGGTTAGAATAGTGCCACTCCATGTCTTCCCGTGGATGTCGTAAAAGGCGACTAAAGGAATAAAGGCTTGTAATACTGTAAGGCGATGGGCTTGCCACCTGTCACTTATACACTGGGAAACATCTTAGCCTGCTTGTGCAAAATGTGGTTATTGAATTATCAAGAAGTTTTAAGACTTGTTGGTAATTCTTTAGCTCTGCCTACCCCACTCTGGGAATGAAGGCGTGAGTTTATGTATGTGTATGTATTCAAGAAGTTTGTACTTTTACAAGCCTTTTATGACAGGTATCAGATTTTGACTTGTGATAAGATAAAGATAAAGATAAAGACATTTATTCAGTAAGTAGGCCGCACGGGCACTTTTTCACGTCAAGAATCTACTGTGTGAGTTTAAAATAATGGTTATTTTACCCTCAGGTTCAATTACACGATAGTGGGACGCTGGATCGGGACACCCGAGAGGAACTCCACTTTGGTACTTTGTTTGCAATCGAATTAATGTCTTGTTTTTTAAATAACCGAACGGTTATCGGTGTAATGTTATTGAAATAAAAATATATGGATTCAAATGTTTAAATAATATTTTATAAACTGTTTTCATATAGCAAAATCATATTGGATAAAACGTGTGACGATGTGTTGGCTGAGTTAGTAGTGACTCTGCCTATAAAGCTAGCGGTCGTGGGTTCAAATCTCGATAAGGGATGATATTTGTGTGATGAGCATGAATATTTGTTCATGTCATTGATGTTTTCTATGCATTTAAGTATTTATAACGTCGTCTTATACCCATAAAGCCTGTACCGTAAAATGGGGCTATTTGGTAATCACGCACTGAAAAAAACGTTTAGTTAGTATTTACTGAATCTTCAGTAATTATCTACATAACAGTTTAGTTGCTGTGGTGACTGCTAAACGTTTAGCTATTGTTTACCAAACATCGGTTTGTTTATGGCAGCTTTACGATTCAGATATTCTAGCTGAACTAATCGGTTGAGAGAGCGCGCAGTGTTTAGTTGTTTTATCTAAATCTTTTTGGTTAAGAAAACTTAACTGTTTTGATGTACTAACCTTATTATTGAGTTTATATTGTAAAATGGTTGGGTGGGCGAACTAAACTCTTGAGAAATTATAATTAAACATTAGTTGGAATAGCTCTACCAAAATAGGTATTTTACCTAAACTGCTAGGTACTATAGCTGTAAGCTTTAGTTACTTTAACTACATAGTTCAGGTACTGTAGCTGCTAGCTTTAGGTACTGTAGGTGTTAGCTTTAGGTACCGTAGCTGCTAGCTTTAGGTACTTTAACTACAGTTCAGGTACTGTAGCTGCTATATTTAGGTAATATAGCTGTAAGCTTTAGTTACTATAGCTGCTAGAATTAGTTACTGTAGCTTAGGGGTGCTTTTTTGAAAAAAGGTCTATATTTACTTTTTCTTTTAGAATTTTGAAATTTTTGGTGTTTCTACTTGGAATCATGAGTATTATTCATTGCAATAGAAAAAAAAGTATCCCAATTTTTTCGTCAGGTATGTATAAGATCACCAAATAGACACAATTTTTTTTTAATGTAATATTAGGGACACTTTTTTCTTATTGGAATCAATAGTACTCGTGGTTCTGAGTAAAAATACGAAACATTTCAAAATTCTGAAAGAAAGTATAAATGGACCTTTTTTTTAAAAAAACCCAACTTATCAGTATTAATTAGGAAGTGCAGCTTTGCAGTTTAACTGAAAACCATACAGGGTGTAAATTAAACCGCTAAAAATTATAAGAATCATGATTTAGAAGTTTGGTAGTTTATTACAACCCGTTTTGAGAGATGAAACCAAAATAAATTAATATAATGTTATACATATAAGTCTAATCGTGCGGTTGTCCTTGTTAGCAACTTCGTTTGTCTGTTTCTGACAATTCTCATTAAAGTTATTTTGGTAAGAATCGTCTCTCAAAACATTATTTTCAGCTATCAACAAAGCCTGAACAAAAAAAACATGTTTTAATCAGACATATTTATTTATTATCTACATAGTTACAAACTTGGCCCGATAATTAGAAACACTTGAATTTTTTCTACCCCACGCCCCACGCCCCAAGAACATAAGTAGCCCTCGACCGTTTTGTCTGCCATCACGGTACTTCCACACACACACTTTTCCACTGCATGCACAATTTCCAATTTTTAAGTTTTGTTCATATACATATTTATACCAGGACGCACGTCTGTCCCGCCCAAAGTGGTTTCCAAAGAGAATATAAATAATCATGGCGGCTGACAGCGGCCAGGAGAGGGCTTGTTGGCACTGAACAACTAAACGTTGGTAGATCTAAATAAAGTTTATTACTGATTTACCTTATTTTCTGCAATTCAACTAATTGTTATAGAAAAATACGTTATTAAGGTATTACAACCCCAGTTTGGCTATCTGAACACAACATTTAACCAAACTAGACGTTTAGTTCTCATTAGCTTAATACTTTGGGAAGTAATAGATATACTTGAGCTACTATAGCGAAATAAGTTTAGTAAATTACTTTAGCTAAATTGACCAAATCGAATATTTAGTTTAGGTAAATAGACTTTTAGTAAACTATTATTAAACTTTGGTTGTAGTAGCTCAAGCAGCTTTTACCAAACAATGACGGGACCTGCACCTAACTTAGTTTAGGAATTAAAAGCTGAAGTTAGGCTGGTGGTACAAAACTTCAATCAGCTTAACACTTTAGCTGACTCATTTTTTTCAGTGCGGGGCTATTTGGAACTAAGTAATCATAAGCTTTTAGTTGATATATTTTTTGTCATGGCTATGCTAGAACTGTAAAATTTGTTGTCAGGCTAAGTTTTTAGTTATATTATTGCCATGACAAAAATATATCAACTAAAAGCTTATAATTACTTGGGTTCCAAATAGCCGCGTGGTTCCCAAATAGCCCCGTTTTACGGTACCGAAAAGTTTTTTTACATACCATATTCACGATAACAATAAAACTGTAACTAATAGTAAATATATTTTATTTTAGTTATAATGAGTAATTGTGCCTTTTTACAATAAATATACACATTTTATGGTTTGAGGGTTTGGCGGCTGAAGCAGCGAATTTTTTTCTTCAAACCCGTCATTAATGTCTGTTCAGTTGTTTCGGAGACTTTGGTGGCATGCTTTTTCCATTTATTTTTAAAATCTTCCTCTGATAATGTTGGAGCCAAGGACCGGAAAACCCCTTCATTTGATTAACCCTATCAATAGGCTTAGCCTATCATTCGGTTAGCCAATCGATGTGCTTAGCTATGATCGAGTCACCTTAACGTTAGGACGAACCCCTTTGAAGTAGTTAACCGCATCAATAGAGTTTACCCAGTTCATTAGGGTTTCGGTAGTTTAATATTTAAGCGATTAGCATTGACTGGGTATTACCCCATTGATCGCCCCTCTCTTTTTTGCGCATTCGGGCGAATTCTAGCCGTCTCGCTTAAGCGGCTACTGCCTGCCTCCATCCTATCAATTGTTAGGTAATTCAATAATAAGTCTAAACTCTTGCGCATAGAGGTTAATTCAGCTTGAAACCGTTCGAATAAGCTTGAATAAGGTGACAGACAATAGGGTATTGGGATATCCTCCCGTGGGTATCGTAGAAGGCGATTAAGGGATTAAGGGATTATTACATTGGAAAGATCTCCTCCGGGCGGGATAGGCGTCGTTAGCATTGGGCTGCTACCTATCTAGGAGAAGGAAAACTCCGAATTCAAACCCGGCGGGATAGGCGTCGTTAGCATTGGGCTGCTACCTATCTAGGAGAAGGAAAACTCCAATTTCAAACCCGACCCTGCAAAATGGACCATGCGAGCACCATTTAAAAAGTTTATACCCCAGGAGGGTACTGGCAATGCCAGAGAATCCCTCCCCAGGCCTAGCCTGGGCAGCCCTTCGTACTCTGGGGGGGGCAAAATAGTGCGCGTATGTTCGGATCCCTCCGGGGATCGGAAGGGCGGCGATGCCGTTTGCCACGCGACACGCTGTGTTCGCAGGGGAGTTGGCAAAAAGCGGGCCGCTGAAAGCCGCCTTGCTACGATTAATGTTTGTGGAGGGATGGAACATAAATTAGATGAGGTATGTATGATGATGAAAGAGAGAAAGCTAGATGTTCTATGTGTGACTGAGACGAAGAAAAAAGGGGTGAGTACGTCCACACACGGAACCTTGACGGCATTGTGGTCCGGAGTTCCGGTATCCGAGCACGGTCGTCAGGGAGTTGGTATCGTACTCACAGAGCGAATGGCTGAATGTATGCAAGAGTATGAATGTGTGAGCCCAAGACTTCTCTGGGTGAGACTTAAGGTAGGTCTCACCCGTTTATTCGTAATTGGGGCTTATGCCCCAGATACGAATAAATCGAAAAAAGAAAGGGAGGAGTTTTGGGAAAGTTTGCATGAGGTTTCAACAAAATGCAAGGAGAATGAAAGGATGATTTTGCTAGGTGATTTTAATGGTTGGACAGGCGTGCAAAGGTATGGTTATGAATCGGTACTGGGTAAGTATGGTGATGAGCGAGTGAACGAGAATGGCAAATGCCTTCTCAATGTATGTTTGGCCAAGAATCTCTGCGTGACAAACACTTTGTTTGATCACAAAGAGATTCATCAGTATACGTGGAGACGGCAGAATGAGAAGTCTATGATAGACTTGATGATTGTGGATGAACGGTTGCGTAGCAAAGTTGTAGATACCAGAGCATTTCGAGGAGTTAGCGTAGGTTCAGATCACTACTTAGTGGTAACACGAGTAAGGGGTCTGTTCACACGTTGGCGCCATCGTGTTCCCGTACCAACAACTGCGTTAGAGAGGATAAAAGTAGAGAAACTGAAAGACGAAGTTATTCAAGATGAGTACGTAAGAAAGCTGAAAGATTGTTTTGAATGTGTCAATAAGATGAATGACAGTAAAGTTGAGAATAATGTTAATAATGTATGGGAGATTATGAAGAATGGCATGGTCAAATCGGCCACTGAAGTATGCGGTGTAGTCAAAAGAAGAAAAAGCAAGAATGAACGTCCGGAATGGTGGGATGGAGAGGTAGATGATGTAGTGAAAGAGAAGAAAAAGTGTTGGTTGGATTTTGTAGCTGTAGATCCAGGACAAGATCTAAGTGACAGAAAGAAAAAAGAGTATAATAGATCAAAGAAAAGAGTGAAAGACGTTGTGGCTAGAAAGAAAGATTTACTGAATGAAAAGTATGATAAGAGTTTCTCTGACAACTTCCGGTCGAATATTAAACTCTTTTGGAGCTTGATTAAATCGGCTCGGGGGAAATCAGAGAAAACTAAATTAAGCGCGGTGAGGGATGAGTCAGGAAACTTAATATGTGAGGAAGAAAAAATGTTTGATAGATGGAAAACTTATTTTGAAAGCTTGTTTGAATGCGAAGATATTTCTCGTGAGCCAGAAAGCATGAGTAAAGGTGCAAGTAGCGAAGATGAAAGTGTGATTAGTATGAGTGAAATCATGAAAGCATTAAAAAGTATGAAAGCGGGAAAATCAGCAGGTTGTGATAGAGTGTCGATAGAAATGCTGAGGAGAGGAGATGGCCTGGTGGGTAGTCTGTTGTACCGCCTTTTCAATGCATGTTGGAGAAGCGGCCGAGTCCCGGAAGATTGGGTCAAGGCCGTTATCGTCCCACTGTATAAAGGAAAGGGGTCACAGCAAGACTGCAAAAACTACCGCGGTATCAGCCTCCTTAGTGTTGTCGGCAAAGTATATGCGAAGATTTTAATTGAAAGAGTATTGAATGTTACGAATGACAAAATCTGGGAAGTACAAGCGGGATTTCGAAAGGGAATGGGATGTACGGATCAGGTCTTTTCACTACGGTCCATCACAGAAAAGTTCTTGGCTGTCAACCAAAAGGTTTTCTGTGCTTTTGTGGACCTGGAAAAGGCCTATGATAGGGTAGATAGAAAGGAGTTGTGGACGGTGTTGTCTATGTATGGAGTGAGCAGCAACCTGGTGCAGGCTTTGAGGTCCCTTTATGAGGGCTCCAGAGCCTGTGTCAGGATCAATGGGGCATACTCGGCCTGGTTTAACATCTCTAAAGGTGTTAGACAGGGCTGTGTTGCCTTACCATGGCTGTTCAATCTATTCATGGACAGTTGTATGAGGGATTTGAAAGAGTATGATAAGGGTTTGCGTGTGCCAGAGTTGCTAATCAAATGCCTCTTATATGCCGATGATCAAGTTATACTTGCCCCATCGGTACTTGAGTTGCAGGAGATGGTGACAGTGATGAATGAGGGATTTAAGCAAAAGGGGATGAAAGTAAATGTTGCCAAGACCAAGGTCATGGTGATAGAGAAGGATGAAGAGATGACTGAGTGCGTGATAAATGTAAATGGTGAATTAGTAGAACAAGTGAGCGAATTTGTGTACCTGGGAAGTGTGTTTACAAGAGATGGTAAGTGTGAAAAGGATATCGAGAGGAGGGTAAATGCGGGAAATCAAATTAATGGGGCCCTGTACTCCTTTGTGAGCAGACAGGGCGTTTCACAAAAAGCCCGGCTGGCTGTTCACAATGGAGTGCTGGCCCCTACCCTGATGTATGGTAGTGAATGTTGGGTGTGGCAGGACAAGCATGTAAGTCGTGTAAATGCAGTTGAAATGCGCTCTTTGCGTAGTACGTGTGGTGTGAAACTGATTGATAGAGTTAGAAATGAAAAAATCAGAGAGAAGTGTGGAATAAAAGAAGATGTAGTGACTAAGATTGAAAAGGGCATGCTTCGATGGTTCGGTCATTTGGAAAGGATGGATGAGGGAAGATTGACGAAAGAGATATACAGATCGAAAGTGTGTGGTAGGGTCGGAAGGGGCCGCCCTAGGCGAACTTTTTCGAATCAAATCGGAGAAATACTGGAAAAGGGCCGAATCTTAAGTACCCGAAACCGACGTGCGTGCATGACTCGATGTATGAATGTTGAAGAAGCGAAGGAAATTTGTCAGGATCGTAGCAAGTGGAAAGAAGTGGTCTCTGCCTACCCCTCTGGGAAACAGGCGTGATTTAATGTATGTATGTATGTAAATTCTGACACACTTTTGCTCTTTGCACCATAGATGCACTTGTTTGAACTTTTTTTGCCACATCTCGCACAGACAGATTACAATTATTTTTGTAAGTGGACACTATTTTCATTTCCAATTTTTTATTTGAAGGACCTGTCGGTCGTCCACGGCGAGCTTTTTCTTGGATTCTATAATCGTTTAATTATCGGTTAACAATATTTCAAACTGTGGCACGATTCATATTTACTCTCTTTCCGACCGACGCAAAAGTGGAATTAGGATTTTCCAGGTAAAGTCGCAGAAAATTTTCTCTTCGAATTATTTTATCGTCCTGCATTTTAAATAAAAGCGATATTTTTTCGGAGATAATTGTGTCGATTGACAGTTCAAAATGACAAAAACGAAATCATTAAATAAAAAATAAAAAAACGATTACTGACCTGTACTATATCATGTGCAGAGTTTGTAAAAAAACTTTTCGGTACAGGCCTTAGTACAAGCCTAGAGCTCAATTTGGGACTAGGTCGATTGGTGTGACATTGTCCCCTCATATTTATCATTACCATTTATAAAAGCGCCGTATACCGGACTTAGTATATTCATATTAATAGTCATTCTTTCTTCCTGTCAAAATGAATCAGAATCTAAAAGAATATGAATTACTTTTTACGTCACAGAGATAAGTTAAGGCCGGATTGTACGATTAATGTCTCATTTTACTTCAGACCGTCTCCAACTCCTTGTTCTGGCGCGAGACGGACATCTCGTCCACCTCGGCGCGCCTGTTCCCCGCCTGGCTGGACTGGGTGGATCCCTTCTTTCCTTCTGTTACTAATTTGCAGTAAGTGTAAAAAAAACACGTTATTTACAAACAATCCTGTGACGGACAGACGACGGAATATAAATAAAATTGAATTCCGATACACTCTGAAAAAAAAGGCTGACTCGCGACCAGAGGTTTCTGTACCACCAGATATATACATTTGCCTTGTTTTGTTGTGACGAAAGAATACATAATGTATCTTACATAGGGACATTCCTTATTATTTTCCTTTAATTATTATTATAATTTATTAAAAAAACGTCGTTATAACACCATATTCAGTAAAAAAAAACAATTAAAGTAAAAGGTTATAGCTCTTTTAATTTAGAGTGGAGGTACGGATGAACGAACGGACGGACAACGAAAGCTTATTAATTTCCTTGTTAATACAGTAGAGTAATCAGCACTAATGCTGCACCCTATCCTTCGCTGGATGCATCGGTTATATATATTAAATATATTGGCTTTCAGAACCAAATTCTATTACATAATACCTGCCACGGGTGTAGGAGACTACGAGAACCGGTTCCTGACCCCCATGTCTCCAGGAGTGTGGTGGTGCTCCGCTGCAGCAGGGATCATATGTGCCGTGGTGCTCATAGCAGCCGCTGCCACTGAGGGTAGACCAGAACCAGGCTCCTATGGAATATTCAGCGTCCTGGCGGCTGGGTTTCAGCAAGGTTTTTCGCAATTTATAACATGTATTATGTTTGAAAAGTGGTTATTACAATATACATTACTCTTTGATTAGGGATATTTTTTATAATTTGGGTAAATTGTCTACAGACTATGATGACGGAGCGCAGTCGGAAGACGACAGTTCGAGTCAAAGTAAGCATGTATTATTATTATTTTTTCACTTAAACAATAAATTAATATTCCCTCACTGGTTTCAAAGGCGTGGGTTAGCTATTTCTGTGTTTTCTTTTTATGGTGACTAAAAAACACTTCTAATAGTATTAGTAATAGTATGTGTGAAAGGATAGTTTTATTAATAAAGCATTACTGCGTACTTGTTATTTGGTAAAAGTTTTGTTTGCTTTTTGTAGCTGATATTTCAAGACCACTTGAGGAACATAATTTAAGCAGCCATTTATTGCTTGTAGGCCGTAAGATGGCGCTGTTAGTGGTAGGTCTGACGAGTATGCTGCTGTACAACTACTACACCAGCAGCGTGGTCTCCTGGCTGCTCAGCGCGGTGGCTCCGACCCTGGCCACGCTGGACGGGCTCATGAAGAGCGACTTCGAGCTCATCTTCGAGGATATAGGGTACACCAGGGGATGGCTGGAAGTAAGAAATTCTTTCAATTAATATTTTTCAAGGCTTGGAGAAGGCATAACGGTATACAGGCTACCTGGTTTTAAATAGGGTCAGGGGCTCATGGCAATTTTAATAAAGATGGAATACCTCGATGCCTGATTTCACCAGCTCCACACCGAATCACACCAGTACAAGCAGTAATATTAAGTCATGTATAAATCGAGAGGATAAACGTAGTTGTCTTCGTTATTTGGGCAAAAACGAGATATTGAGTGTTTGGTGATTTATCTCACGCATTTAGTCGTAAATCATTTTAACAATATGTTGTACCAACGGATAAACCCCGGCTACAGCGCTGCATCACCCGCGCCCTAAATCACGCTGCATAAAGGACACAATTTAAATTACAATGCGCGTTTGACCGTTTGACGGGACAAAGGCCGGTCGATACCCGTTAATAAAGTATTACCCACGCATTATTAATGCCGCGGCTTCGCGATAAGTTAATTATACGTCGCCTAAAATTATTTTATAAAACCCTCCTGTCTGGACGCTGCGGGAATTAAGACATAAAGTGGAATTTTAATTTTGGAGAGGTTGCGTTTGATGTTTTAATTGCTATTTATACCCTGTCATATATGGCGGTTTAATGATGCTTCAATTTACTCCTTGCGACTGCATGACTTTGTTACTGATTTTGGCAAAAAAAAATGATAAAATGTATTAACTTAGTATCATACAACTAAGGGCCAGTACAGACGGACTGCAAAATGGCAGTTCCAGAGCAGTTCTGACGTAGTTGTTGTAACTGCATCAAAACCTAAGTACGTCAACTGCACTCGAACTGCCATTTTGCAGCTGGGTTGCAGTTCAAATGCTGTCCGTCCGTACCGGGCCTAAATTCAGTCTGGTTATTAGTAAACGATACTTAAGTAAATTACTACGTTAAGTAGTAGTAGGTAATAAAAAAACCAGTACCGATAAAGTTAACTCAAATATTATTGCAGAACCCAGGTTTTTACTACTACAGCGGGTTTAAAAACGAGAAGGAGGACGTGTTGAGAAAGATCAAGGTGACCGACGCCAAGAGGTCGGTTCCGCTGATGCAGAGTCTCGAGGATGGCATTGCGCTGGTGCGGACTGGAAGTAAGGAAATGTTCTGTTGTTATCCTTAACCTTCTTATCTCCTGGTATTCTTGACTTCTCTTGATTCAAAAATGACTGAAATTAAATCAATTATTTTTGAAGTTAATCTATTGTTCTTGAAAATATATTATGAATATCACAAAATGCTGTTAGCGCTGCGTTTTACATGCTTTGTAGTAATATATTGCGTATGAAAAGAGGTAATTTAATTAATAGCCTAAAGCCACTTATAAACATAGGTTTACATGGGATACATAGAAAAGTATTTACAGGATCTCTTTAGCTTAAAACTACAAAGTCTTATGAGCCTTGATAAAGTCAACGATATTTTGGCTAAATACAATATTTTCTCCGATATGCTCTCACATCCCAGGGTATGCATACCACACAGAGCCTTACACAGCCAGCCAAGCGATCTCCAGAACATACGAGGACGAAGAACTGTGTGCGCTGGGAGCCTTGCAGATGATGAAGCCGGCGCAGGTTTACATCATGGGGCAGAAGAGGAGCCCCTACAAGCAGTTCTTTGTCTGGAGGTACGATGAGGATTATGAGGACCGTAAATAAAGAGCATAGGCCCCATTTAGAGATAGCTGGCACATACGCCGGTGAAGGCGATGCAGGGTGTTAATGTGAGCTGAATGAAAATATAAATAGTAAGATTAGTCACTGACGCTAGTAAAACTTCTATAGGAATTGTTCGATAAAATTAGGAGGTTGATATTTTGGTGATCTTTTGCTTTGCTGAAATTGAGAATGAACGTGAGAACGAAAACAATAAAGTTATATTTATGCCTTTGCGTGTACCTGCCCTACACAATTTTAACTGGGACTTGACCAGTTGGGCTTTCGACTTCAAGTTCCCGTAAGGCGTGCGCTGGCACTAAGTAACTGCTTCAGTAGGGTTATTATGACGTATCTGTGCAATTCATTTTACGCTGAGAGGAAAGGACAGAGCTATGTGTAACTGCCATAGCTCCGAACTTTACGCTCACCATAAAATGAACTTCATATCCATGTCATAATAATCCCCCTGAACTTTAAAAGCGTCTGTATAATAATGAAACTTTTGTACAACCAGGTGTTTTTTATAACATTGGTAAGATAAGTAGATACCTAAGAGTAAGTAGTAAGAGTAAGGGTTTTTTCGTTATAAACTACGGCTAGATGACGAGACCCTGTCCTATTGTTCAGCATGATGCGCCTCCGAGAGCGGGGCCACATGAAGGTGACGCGTGCGCGGGTGGGCGGCGAGGTCCCCCCCTGCTCCGGCCGCACCCCCCGCGCCCTGTCGCTGGGCCAGGCTGCACCGGCATTCCTTCTGCTGGTAACCGCTGTACTGCTGTCAGTTCTGATGCTGGTGGGAGAGATGTGGTGGCACAGGTCAGGAACCGATCACTGGTATACTATATCTCTGCTGTAGTGACAGATATTAGCCGACTTAGCTTGTATAAAAAATGTGTAGGTAAATCAAGTAAAGAGTAACCTAGCCTTATTTAGTTTTTCAGTAAAACCTCAAAAGACTTGTATTCTTTTTGACAAGGGCATAAGTGACAGCAAAATGTAGTGCCAAAATGAGAACTAATTGTAAAGACAACAGGGCCGAGATTCTAGGTGGAAAAAACCATATCGTCTTTGATCTGTTATCGTTTAGTCAGCATTTTGATAGGTCTTATTTACGAGTACATGTCAATAAATACCATAACTGGTCAAAAACAAACTGTTTTTTATCGCCTAGACTATAGGCTCAGTAATGCAACTAGGCTTAGGCTACGTTGAAACAGTAATACCGATTGTTATAATAGTGATCAACTTTGACAAACTTTATCATTTGGACACTATGCCATGAGTTGTGTGAGACGCAAAAGCTCAAATAATACAATATTCTGCAGAGATATATTCGCGCAAGCCAAAATATTCCTTTAGTGTACAAACTTGTTTTCTTGGCTAAGCTCGTGTGAGCAAAAAGCTCTATGCTATTGTGCCGGAAAGTTTGTATCGCATCTAAATATTGAGTAGGTTTTCCATACATCAAAAACTAAAGTCATTCATATTTAGTTTCAAGAATGTTTGCAAGTCTATGTGGATCGGTTATTTTGTCAAATGATGTCTGATGTTACTAGTCGACTCGGTGGTGCTCAAAAAGTATATAAGCATAAGTAAATATAATACTTAAATCACTCAACCTTTATACTTATTCTGTTTCACTTTGGTCAGGTTTCATTAAGTTTAAGTACCTATGTCCTCCAACAAGAATTTATTTTATTAAATAAAAAATGTAAATCAATGTTAGCCGACTGTTTTGACAGCTGTTAACACTCTAATCATGTGTTAATTTTTTGGTGAAATTCGACATTAGTCTTTTAATTTGTTAATCGCACTCTCACACATCCGAGACACGGGCCCAGACTAATTTGGACTCTGACAGACATTCCATGTAATGTAACCCGTTTTACTTAATATTCAGTTTGATTGGATTACAACCTAATTGCAATGTATTTTTCAGATATACACTGCGGGCAGCGGTCGCAAGACGGGCTTAATTATATTTGTTTATAACCCTGAGATTTTTTCTAGAATTGGGATTGTTCATTTTTTTTTTTTTTTTTTACTCGAAAACCATTTCGAGGGATAGGGCTTTAAAGCCGTTGTGCATTATTAAGTTTTTGAAATATTTATCTATTTCGGATATTTCGACAAAAGTATATTTAACTTTTGTTTGACTTTCGTTTTCGGCTTGAAGCCCTCTTGAAAACCGCTTGAAATAGTACGTTTTAATACACTATTACAATCACTTTTTATCATTACATATCATTTGATTGTTGTCATTTATTAGAAAATTCCAACCCAAAGGACAATGGGCAAAATGTCCCCACCCACCAACAGAAACGAAACATATCTCATTTGATAGATCTTGGCAACCTGATGATTTTTTACTATGACGACGATCGTCCTATGTATGGGGTTTTCTTGGAAAACCATTATCATATCGTATGGAATTGGTTTAAAAATGAACACATTCTTGCATTGCATGACTCTTGAAAGGTTTTTTCATAGAAAAAATCCCATCGATTTAGCTACTAAAATAGTTATTTTGTCTTGTTTTGGGTCCTAACGAACATATAAACATGCATCCCGTGACTGTTGGAGGGTGGGGACGGGGTCCATACAAAATTGCCCATCACCCTTTAAAATAATCATATTGCGATCCATAAAATGTCTGCTATATAAATAATTATATTAAAACAAAACTATTGGGTCATATACAAAATTAATGAAATGGGTCTCTTAAAATTACCCATTGTTTTGAATTATAATGTAAAAACTTCTCAATCCCAATTACCTCGGGTCTTGTACTATAACAGCACTGCACGTATTTGAGCATTTACCAATTTTAAGCACTTTATTTTTGAATGTAACAGCAGCAATATGTTTGAAATAAATAAAAATATACTTTTGATTGTACATTTATTGCTATCCAAATATAACATTTTAAAGTAAGGTAATTATTTACTTACATACATACCTTCACGCCTTCATTCCCAGAGTGGGGTAGGCAGAGCTACAGAATTACCAACAACTCCAAATTTATTTACTTTAACAAAAATAATGCCGTGTGGTTGCCGGGTTAGAATAGTGCCACTCCATGTCTTCCCGTGGATGTCGTAAGAGGCGACTAAGGGAATAAAGGCTTATAGTACTGTTAGGCGATGGGCTTGCCACCTGTCAATAATACACTGGGAAACATCTTAGCCTACTTGTGCAAAATGTGGTTACAGAATTATCAAGAAGTTTTAAGACTTGTTGGTAATTCTTTAGCTCTGCCTACCCCACTCTGGGAATGAAGGCGTGAGTTTATGTATGTATGTATGTATGTAACAAAAATAATCTCATAACATTATTCATTTTTAATTTAAATAACTGCTTTCAAAGCTGACATTTAAAGGTTTACAAACCTCAAGAAAAAACTGTTAATAAGTGTAGCAAATCCAACTCCGTTCAATGTTTTAAGCGCTAAGAAGCCAGTGGCTAAATATAAGTCAAAGACAGACTTAAAATTCAAAGTCAACATCCCTTTTTTTTGAGGAATCAATTCTACTTAGCAACTCAATTTATGTTCACTGTTTCTCCGAATTTTCCCCAAAATTATCAATGAGCCGCTAGATGGGACACGTAGCGACACTCGCGTTTATCTCTAAACAGAATTGTCCGTATAAAAAAACAATAAAGCCGATGTTTGGCTGAGAAATGGAGGCGATCGGATCGGGCGGAATAAATGGCGCGATCAATTCCCTGGCTCATTGCTATGCCAGCCGTCGCCTACTTTAATTAAAAATTTAAAATGATTAGTGCCCTATTGAAAACCTGTATTATTTTGTGAATAGTCGCTTGGAAGGTATGGACTGGATTTTTAGTTTCAAAAGACTGCACACTTACCTTTTTATCCTAACTTAGATACTTTACGTATCGTGTGTATTTATTTTTTATTATGACAGTTTGATACTTAAATAGTACCTATGATGCATTTGTGAATAGGGGTTTCTGACTTTTTTAGCGGAATGACTTTATGACTTAGTAGCTGTTCATGATAAAAGTTTATTTATTGAGGAATTAAGCTTTTTATTAATCCTAACTGAAAGTAATAATTTTAAGAATCCTCTCACACACGGAAATTTCATACTAAAACTTAACTTACTCATTTATTTTGTTCAATGATTTGTGGCTACTATATTTACTTATTACACATGGATGCAGTTTATCCCGTCCTATGTGCCCCGTTTACCCGATCGCTCAGGGCCGGCAAGTAGCTAATAAGCCAGTGGCCGGATGTGGGCAGTGTGTACACGGCCGCTATTTGCGATGCCTCGCAGTGCGCTACTGTGGCTTTAAAGCTGCCCACTCGTGCGCAGTTTGACGGGCGGCATTCACGGGGAAACGTAAAAAATTTACAGTAGGAGTAATTGTTTCATTAAACCCAAAAAGTTTTAATGTAATAATAATAAATAAATAAATATCAGAGGACAATGTCACACCAATTGACCTAGTCCCAATTTAAGCTCTAGGCTTGTATTATGGGTACTAGACAACGATATAAATACTTATATAGAGAAATATATACTTAAATACGTATATTAAACATCCATGACTCAGGAACAAATATTCGCGCTCATCACACAAATATCTGCCCTTACCGGGATTTAAACCCAGGACCGCTAGCTTCGTAGGCAGGGTCACTACCAACTAGGCCAGCGCGTCGTCAAATCGTCGTGTAATGGTATCACTAAAAGTATTTACCCAGACAGCCGGTACTCTTTTATGTGTTATGCAATCTTTTTAATTTTATTTAAATTCAAAAACTCAAAAACGTTTTGCAAAATTTTCTACAACTGAATCGGAAGTGTATCAGGCCTTGTATAGGTCTTGGGTGATAATTATATTTTGTCGGTATATATCATGTTATTTGAATTGTTCTTAGACACTGTTTAAGTGTGCATATAAATAGTTTAGCGCAATAACTACAAGAGTTTTTAAAATTATCTATTATTGTGACATTTAAAATGACCCAAATAATAATTTGAGTGAAATAGACGTTATGCGTTTATGAATAAGGGGTTAAATCTACGAAAACACTGCCTACTACGAACTTTATGAAAATTTATGCAATTGTGCAGCGCTAAATCAAGGAAACGGTAGAGCGCGTTTTTCTGGGTACACTATTTACACACAGTTTGGATGGTCACTGGAAAGTCAAGTAGAGCTTGGAAGTAGAGTCTGTACTACTCTGTGATACCTATGTCTATCTTTTCGGAATAGAAGCGTGATTGTATGTATGTATATATGTTTTACATGTCAGGTGTTTAAAATTTGTCACAATAATATTTCCGGGAAATAAACAGCGTTTAGCGTTCGGCCTTGATAGTCGAGCCCCTGCGAGACCGCGGGCTGACGGCAAACTTACATGAATGGGACGCTTAAGTACACACTGTCGAGTAGTGTTTAAATAGTGGCAGCCACTTGAAGATAACATGCCAAGGATACAAACGCGTATCCGGAAATAGTTTGGAATTAAATTTGTTTTTGTCTTCTGTGTTGAGTTAAATTGTGGCTTTATTTTGTCCCTGAATTAGTAAATAGTTCAAATAAAGTCAAGCAAATTGATTCCTAGACCATTTTGGACTATTTCAAAGTGACGTAATCAATTTAAACGAAACTTTTAAATCAATTATAATCATTTAATATTTTTTTTATTTAGTTTTAATTTAATCTTATTTAGTATAGTTATAATTAGTTTTACTTTTAATAATTTTGTTTTAATAAATTGTATATAATTAAATGTTTATTAAAACGTAAGTGACATGTTATGGTTTTATTTACAATGCCACTTTGACATAGCTCAAAGTGGTCCAGGAATCAATTTCCTTGAATGTATATCTAAAAATTCTACAGCTTATCAAATTAGATTAATCAACGTTAGTTACAAAGAACGTCAATAGGTTTAAAAATAAATTATGAGCTGATTTTCGATGTATTTAATAGACGAGCAGCTCTCGTGGCCTACTTTAATCTTTTTTACTCAATTGGCAGATATGCCCATTATGCCAATCTTACAAGTCCTAATTCGCTGAGTTTACGTTAAATGCAGTAGGGATCCGGTTACCACCTCCCAACTCCGTCGCGCCAGCATTTAGACACCATAACATTGGATTGTCACCGGGTTAACATAATATGTATTCCTATCAGTCCATCCAATAACTGAAGCTTGTAAAATTTAACACGTATTCACACTATAAATATAATTATAGAATTCGCTTCTGGGGTCAGTACCTGAATGTGATTTTTTTGCGTGGCAATGGACAGCTGTGTGTCATGAATGTCTAAGATTTTGCGAGATGATGGATGATAGGCCATCTAGTATTAATAGATTTCTGTTTTTAATTTATTATCTCTGCTGTTTGTAATTAATCCTGAAGTTTCTCGGTGTATTGGTCATACTGTGATGCTGTGTAAATGAATTTGAATATATAAGTAAATAAACTAGCATTCAATTTATTATTTAACCGTCATCTGCTAAATTGAGCATCATGAACATGGTCCTTCGAACCGAATCAACCAATCATTTAACAGATTAAATATAAAAAGGAACTTCACTCGAGATAAATGGCGAGCATGTCGCGCGGCAAAAACGGTACTTTATTCGGAGATGTTAATGCTGTCACGGCGATCTGTCACCGCTCGGTTCCTTTGTCTCTCTTGATATTTAAGCGGTTAGCCCACAGACCATGCCGGCTACAGATGGCTGACTAAAGAAATTGCTAAGATAATAGTTTCTGTTATTGCGCGCAGAATGCATTATTATCGGGTGTCTATCATTTTATCGAAATTCCTGTCATCGAATTTCATATCGACGAAAACTATTCCACGAATGTAATTACGTTTTATTTTCTATACACATAATTTTAAATTCATCGATTTTCATATAGTCGAACAACTTTTCATCATAAATTGTTTCGAATATGTCTCAAATAGTGATGGGCCGCGGTAATATTCCCGTTACCAGTAAGTTTCCGTTTGGGAATATTCCCAGTAAGTTTCTAATGTTACCAGTAATATTCCCAAAAGGTGGGAATATACTATACTGGTGATTTATATGAGATTTAATGATTATATAGTTAGTTAAATAAGCAATATGCATATATATATTCCTTTCTCTTTTACACATATCACCTTTTTTCTCTTTCACACAAACTTCTTCTCTGAAATGGCACAAACACAAAGGACTTAGTTTTGCCCTTGACTCGACTCAATGCACGTGCTTTTTGTGATGATTGTGAAAAATGTGATAATGATTACTAAGCTTAAAAAAATCGTTTTTCATGAAAAGAGGAAAAACATTTATTCACGCCAAAATTACACAATTTAAAAACATAACAAAATTAAAAAAATACAGTAAAACAAATTCTTAAAACTAAACTTAAAAGCTAGTGTTACCTCCCCAAGCCCTAATTACAGCCTCCATGCGATCCTTCATTGACCTCACCAACGTCGCGATTCGTTCTTGAGGAATGTCACTCCACTCCTCGACGACGGCGTCCCGAAGCTGTTCAAGGGTAGCAGGGGCAGTATCACGAGACCGCACCCGGCGTTTCAGATTATTCCAAAGGTGCTCTATGGGGTTCAGGTCAGGACTTCTCGCTGGCCACTGCATCACGGGGATCCTAACCTGATCCAGGTAGTCCCGAACAATCAACGCCGTATGAGAGCGGCCGTTGTCGTGCATGAATGTAAATTCAAGCCCGACAAAACCAGCATACGGGACCACGTGGTCCTCCAGGATCTCTGTGATGTACCGATGAGCAGTCAGGGACCCCTGGCCACGTCCACCTCCAGTGCGGGAGACGCACACAAGGTCGGTTTTGCCCTGGATTGAAATTCCGCCCCAGAACATGCAGGATCCTCCTCCGTAGCTGACGGTTTCTTCAAAGCAGGCTTGTGAGTACCGTTCTCCCTGCCTCCTGTACACTCTTCTACGCCTATCGTTGCAGAAAAGGCATACCCTCGTCTCGTCGGAGAAGAGGACAGACTGAAGTCTGACTCGCCTATGCTCTGCTGTCAATTTGGGGCCCGTAGCAGCCCTACGAGGCAGGATCTTCTTCTTACTGTGGAGACGCTCACCGACGTCCTCCGAGCTGTTCGGAGCTGCTGTTGCACCTCAACAGCGTTGGAGAATCGGTTACGCAAACACGTTGACACAATATAGCGGTCGTCTCTGTCGGAAGTGAAACGTCGTCTCCCAGATCCATGCTTCCTGATGTAGCCTCCAGTCTCCTGGAACCGCTGGGATACTCGTTTCACCCAGAAACGGCTTATGTTGAGTTGTCGAGCAACATCAACCTGCCGTAGTCCTGATTGCAGTAGTGTTACCACTTTAGCTACTTCTTCTACCGTGATATCCATTTTTCAGAGTTTTCTCTTACTGGAGCTGTTCAGGTGTGACTTCTGTGATGTCTGGATAGCAAATTACCCATAATTAATTTTTACCCCCCCGTTTTATTCGTGTTCAGGGTGGCACAAGTAGTGAGTCCTCTAATGAGTTTTCCATCACTTTTTTTTAAAGACCCTAACGTGTCGTGATCATTGTTTTTACGAAAAAGAACGATTCGCGTTTTTAAAGTTGATTAACTGTGCTTTCAAATGATACTAATATTGGTAGGGTACAATAAATAAGTTAAGAGCTTTATTCGCTTGAAATCAAAATTTCAAAAGGTGCAATTTTTTTGACGCCGTGTGTATTTGTATAATTAAACTGATTTTCCGACTTTTTCTTTCATTTCGATCGAAACTAAGATGTTTTTACCGTGATTTAAAGTGTACTTGGCCATAATTACACGATGGGAATATTCCCAGTAACATTGGAAAAATACCTGGTAATTTTGGGAATATTCCCGGTAACATTGGGAATTTACTTTCTGGGGGGGAGCTCCGTATTTTTTTTTATTCTAAATTGTTCCAATGTTCACCAAATAAGCATAAAACACAAAAAAAATATTACTTTATAATTCAGTTTTTCTATATTTCCCTAAATTTCCAATACTTGGAAATATTACTGGTAACATTACTGGGAATATTCCCGCCATGGGAATATTCCCAGTAACGACCCATCACTAGTCTCAAATCATCGCAGTAACGATTCATCGAATTTACCTTTTATCGAAACATGATTCAATAATGGTACCATTCATATTTTATAACTACCTCGAACAACATAAACAAATATACTGTTATTTCTTTTATTTATTTTTTATTCAAGCGTTTATGGGAAATTTTACTTACTTCCCTAACCTACCTAACCTACCTCGGACTCCGTGAGCGTGTCGGGCTTCCAGGACATAAAAAAAAATAACCCTAACCTACCTCGGACTCCGTGAGCGTGTCGGGCTTCCAGGTCATAAAAAAAATAACCCTAACCTACCTCGGACTCCGTGAGCGTGTCGGGCTTCCAGGACATAAAAAAAAATAACCCTAACCTACCTCGGACTACGTGAGCGCGTTGTGATTACAATGTATAGTAACACTGATGAAATGATTTTCTGTGTAATATGAAATTTGGGAACTGAAACTTACGTTAAATCAAAATTATAGCAAACGTGATTCGATGAACAACTATTGTGATAAACAAATAAAATAGTGAAGTAAAATTCGATGATTCGATTCCGGTGTAACAGGTAATTCGAAGAAATGTAACAGCGATCAACTGAAGTTCGATGAATGATTCCTAAGTCATAACGACATTCTGCGAATAGTGTTCTGGGAACAGATATTCGATGAATCGATTTTCTGTAAAGTGATAGATTACCATTATTATCAACCATCATAGATAGGCGCTGCCATAGATAGTCATAGTCATGTCGGTTTTCTTTGCTTGCTCCATGTTATTTAAGTAAGGCTAAGGGACTGTTGCTCTTTCAGCCATCTAAGGACGGGCACGTTTTTGCGAAACTCAGAGCTTTGTTATTATTTTTTATTTTATTTTTCTTCTCGCGAGGGTTGCGTGGTCAAACCCAATAAGTCGATATAACTTGTTGTGTCAAAAAGAACACTAATGAATACATCAAAACAATTCAAATTTCAATAATCAATTATTTCGATTTATCGGGTTTGACCACGCAACCCTCGCTCGTTTTGTGTTCATTTAATTATGTGTGTATAACCTTCCGTGGTTTCACCTGATGGTTCCAACGGAAGACCAGCGCTGACTTTAATGCCAGCATTACGCTGAGTTGGGACCATTTCGTGGCTACTTTCTTCTTGTATTTGTTTATCTGTTCTTTGTTATGCATGTCACGAATAAATGATTTTCTTTCTTTCTTTCTTTTCTTTAAAGGAGCATTTGTTTTATGGACGGCATATTTGGAGGGAGAGCGTTGGTGGCCTGGTTGCTTGGGGTGCTCGTAAAATGGCCTGTACTAACAAGTCAATCAAGAATTAAACATTACAATGTAGGAACGAATCTTTTATCAAAATTATCCGCGTATTGCAACCATGACTAGACTGAAGTAAAATGACTCGTTACTTGTGAATGCCCGTTTATTACTGAACCCACCACCTGACCGCGCGGCGCAGCGCGCATGTCTATGTGTGCGTAAACGCATACATCTCATCCCTCCACAATTAGTTTTGATACCTGGTGAGAACACATAAAATACAAATAATAATTAAGCATATAAACACTGTGTAGTCTTATAGTTTAGTGCAGTTTTGATATGAACCTGTTAAGTCAACAACTATTAGTAAAACCTTTGTCAGAACAGTTTCTTTAATACTAACAGAGGCAATCGAGTTAAGAGGAATCTTATATGCGATGCCAGCCTTTGCGAAACTAATATGCTCGTTTTGCTCATCTCTTGTAGCTACAAATTTAAGCTAAAATTGAAAGTAATACATCTGTCAAAAACAGCTGTGCAGCATCTGAGCGCATTCCGCGGGCGACTACATTTACATACAGATGGAAAACGTCACAAGAACATTACTTAACTGGCAACATGCAAAAATGCATCCACTCGCACTAGCTCTTGTTACCGCGCCATAAAGACTAGTTTACAACAGCTCGGAGGCCATTTGTTCATCGTTTGAGTCGGTTCATTGCAGGCGATGAGTGGGAGCGATGGTACGGTAGCTTAAGTAGTTTACACAAAGCTGTACGTTTTGAAATATTATATGTAAGTTAAGTTTAAAGATCTTTATTTCCCATAAGAATACATTGTTATTCACTTACATGAGAATTTATATGAACATGCTTTATTTTAAGCGGTGAGCACACAGTTTGTACCTAGGTGATCAAAATACATACATACATTAAATCACGCCTGTTTCCCAGAGGGGTAGGCAGAGACCACTTCTTTCTTTCTTTCAAAATATATAAGTTAAACATAACAATGTTTACTAAGACTATTATAATAACAAAATTAAACATGATGACTTAAAAATATGTCCTCAAGTTATATTAAAACTATGCAACTAATGTTTTTTGTTGATGTAAGTATTTTATTATACTCATATTCATACTCATTTGTTGATTATAATTAAATGTTAGATTAATTCATCGTCTAGTGACTTGTTATTGTAGCTTTAAGTATTTACGGCGGGATGAGTTGAGCCAGTATTCTACTGGGTGAATTGTCTTTGTCATATTATCACCGTTACGATAGCTCTTCTTTTCTTCACAGTAAGGGTGCGGCTCCACTGAGGCGGAGACGAGAGAGCGGAGCGGAGCTGTGCCAATAGAATCTGCGCAAGGCGCGCTCGACGTGACCGCATGCGCCTTTTATTGGTTAATATTGGCACAGCTCCGCTCCGCTCCTCTCGTCTCCGCCTCAGTGGAGCCGCACCCTTATGCTGCCCTCCAAAGCAAATAAGCCGTATCCCAAAATCAATAAACAAAGCAGTTTTAGTCATCTTCTCTTAGTAAGAAGGTTGATATTGCTACAGGAACTTTATCTGACTAACTGCGTTTTAGCTTTGGAGGACAGAATGGCGGTCGAATTAAAAACAATACGACAACATGTCAGAGGCAATATGTAGAAAAGCGGCCCTGTGCTGATATTTTCTTAGTCATCTCGTATTTTATCTCGCCTAACAATCATAATTTCAACAGCGCGCTTGTGTAAGGTGGAGGGAAACCGATGGATGTAAGTAGCACAGAACCGGTCCTTGCGGCAAACCTTGGGGGCCTACATCCAGCAGTGGCCTTCTTTTAAGTTTTTTTATTATTATTTCGGATGCATTTTATTCCCACATCGACTTACTTGGACTGTCAGAACATTATATTCGTTTTTACAACAAGAATAAAGGTTAATGTGGAATGCTGATATAATTTATGAATCAAAATAAAGTTGTATGACTGTATTTAGTGTTTTTAACTCGATGTAATTCATTAAATGTGATGTTAAAAATTCAGCACTTTTAACGTTTTACGTTTTGTTATCTGTCAACTATCACTTGAACTGCCTTCAAATGTCAAAACTCTTTCTTCAAAATAAAACTTCTCTGGATAAAAAGTGATTTTCTCAATAGATATCAAACAAACAAAAATGGCTTTCCGAGCTAGTGAGATGAAAAGATTATGATGATGGCTCGTAAGCATTATGTGGAGTATGGTAAACTTACCAGTGGTCAGCCAGAGATCAGTCGTCAACCTTAATGAGTGCGAAGAGTGGGAAATATTTTTTTCGTACTCTTCCCACTTATACAAAGTATAGGCAGAGACCGACTACAGGTCTCTGGCTGACCACTGCACAGTAGGGTATTTTCGACACTTTTTCTTCATTGAGACCAGCAATACCAGAGACACGCTACCTTCCTCCAAATCCTCTTCTCTACGCGGATGTTACTGACAAAAAAGGTTCTTTACGATGTCAAAAATCCAGTTCTAATAAACGAAGTAAATCTAGCGAGCGACGTCACAAGACCCGCTAGTGAACGAGATTAAGTTTCGATAGGTGATTGGAATAGGTCTTCTTTATCGACAAAGATCAGGCGTGAGAGGACACGGGTTTTCTTTTTGAAGTGTTTCATTGGTTCATCTAGAAGAGTGTCAAAGTCAAAGTCAAAGTATTTATTGCATGTCACATTACATAAAACAACAGATGGAACAGAATACAGAGGTATACAATACATGTGACGCCCTGTAAGGGCATAGCAAAATGCGAGTGTCATCGTCTCTTGTAGATGTTTATTTATTGAGAACACATTATGACGTTTCTCGCCGGACAGATACTTTTTTATTGTTATCTTTGTCCGGCAGCATGAGCATGTCATGCTCACTTAAAGGTCTTTGCTTACGGCGGCGTCGTTGATCGGGTCGCCACCTTCCCGAACACATGGTTGAGGGAGGCGATGGCTGAGATACGCGTCATACTCGTGAACGGGTGCTGTCTGTGGGGTCCGGTCTGTTCACGCTTGCAAGGACCTGTTTTTCCAATTTAGTTATTTTAATTATCGTTCCCGTGTGGTGTCCGGGTTAGAATAGTGCCACTCCATGTCTTCCCGTGGATGTCGTAAGAGGCGACTAAGGGAATAAAGGCTTGCAGTACTGTTAGGCGATGGGCTTGCAACCTGTCACTAATACGCTGGTAAACATCTTAGCCTAATTGTGCAAAATGTGGTTACAGAATTACCAACAAGTTTTTAGAGTTGTTGGTAATTCTGTAGCTCTGCCTACCCCTCTCCGGGAACGAAGGCGTGAGTTTATGTATGTATGTAATTATCGTTCCTGACGTAGAGACCTCGTCATGTTGTTCTCCTAATCATGATTTTTAACTTTATTTTATTGACTTTACATTTGTAAGGATTTTGTTTGTATTGCTTTTTTTTAAAATAATTATTTATTACTTTATTACCTTGTAATGTAACTTACTTTTAAGTATTATTGTACCTAATTAATAATTGAAAAAATGACCTTCTGTTGGAGTTTCTTGCGGCGCTTCTTCTCCGCAATGATGGTCTTGTCCGAAGCGCTAGTAGATTCACTCCATGTTACCGACGTGTAAAAGAGCCCTCATGTGGCCAATTTACTGAATAAATATTTTGAGTTTTGAGTTTGAGTTTATTTATTTATTTAGTTTATGGCATAGGAAGGCAATCGAGTACACAGTCCACCTGATGGTAAGTGGAAACTGTGACCCATAGACATTCGCATTCACAAGACTGCAAATGCACTGCCAACCCTGAGGACTAAGATGGAATGCCTCTATGCTAGTCATTTCTCCGGCTGTCTTATCCCCAAACCGGAACACAACAATGCGAACACTGCTGCTTGGCGGTAGGTTAATGGATAAGATGGTGGTTCTAACCCGGACGGACCCTGCACAAGGTCCTCCTAATGTTGATGTTTGAAAAATTGTTGAGGAATTGTAGGTGTGTTGCTGAGACTTGAGAATAAAGTAATCTGGTCTTGGACATATTCGCTTCGCCATAGTAATCGGGTTCCATAAATATCCCAAAATTGTATGATTTAGCGTTATAAAGACAAAGTTAAAGATAAAGAAACATTTATTCGCAACAATACAAAAATACATAAAAAAAATACAAAAAGAGCAAGGTCCCAACTCAGCATTCGCTAGCCGTAAAGCCAGCACTGGGCTTCCATTGGAGCCGCTTGGTGAAGAGACGGAAACTAACACACTTAACACAAAATAATATTAAAACAAAAACAACATGGATTATGTAGAAGGTTGACATCCTCACTGCATGTGCTTCATGTGTTTTAAAAACTGTAAAATACATATAAAAAAATGTACAAAGTACTCTTGGATACCGTTGATTAAAATACTCGTAGTGGCCACACTTGTTTTTCGCAATGATGTATGTACGTTGAGCTAGGTTAGGATACATGTAATTATGTCAAAATGACGAAATCAATCAAATCCTAAGAAAATTTGTAAGATTTGACATACTCCGTGAATTAGATGTAGTTTCAGAGTGACTAACGGCCGAACCCATTATTCAAACCGCGGATAGATAAGGCTTACTTCGGGTTAAAATTTGACATTTGGCCATAAAAAAGTGTCAAATTTAAATCTGAAGTAAGCCTATCTATCCGCGGTTTCAATATTGGGTACAGCCACTAGAAATCTATATGTTTACTGTTAGCGGGCTTTGCGTTCTGACATCCATGGGGATACATTATAGCAATGCAACGTCAAGATTTAAAGCTTCCATGCTAGTATCTTCACAAATGACCGGGTAATCTCTCGGCAGCTCTCTCTGTCGCCGGCAATATTGAATTCCATTTCTGTCCGTTGCGACGGTGTCGAGTGGCGCCGACTGATCAGTAATTATACCCCGCCATCATTTGATACGCGTCACTACGTGCAGGTTCAGATACCAGGTGCCGCTTTATTAACACTGTTATGCGAGTAGAGCCTTGTTTGAAATTATTAATAAAGTTAAACATATCAGGAACCAGCCATAACTGCCTTGTACAAACAGCCACACACTTAACTGCCCATTAAAGACAGAAGTGAGAAAATGTAGAAAGAGATGAAAAAGAGATAGAATTTACATAAGAATCTCATGTGCACGACAGAGACAATTTCTCTCTGTTTATCTTCATTGGTCACTCAGCTGTGTGGGCGATTGTACTATGGGAACTAGACTCAGCATAGGTATATTATTAACCTTTTATTGTTTTTTTCATTAATTTTATGGTCTGTAATTATTATTTATCACTTTTTTACCATGTGATGTCACTTACTGTTAAGTATAGTTTTACATTATTATGGTTAAAAAAAGATCTTCTGCTAATTTCTTGCGGCGCTTCTTCTCTGCAATTATGATGGTGTTCTACGAAGCGCTGGTAGATTCACTCCATATTATCGACGTGTAAAAGAGATTCTCTTCAGACTTTATATACATTAAATATTTAGCATAGGTAAGGTAGGTTCATAGAAAACATCTAATCGGATCAGTATTTAATTTGGTGTCCGTTCGTTTGATCTGAATTACATTCGGGTAACGTATTATTAAACGAACCTACTTTTGTTTTGGAAATAGGAACGTAGTGAATGTTCAAACTGTTACCTAAAATTACATAGGTTACTTTTCTAGGACTTACTATATAGGAAAGGTTAGACTTATGACCTTAAAAAATCTGGAGTGGGAAGTAACTAGTACCAGCATTTTTCGGAATCAAATTTCTAAAATGGCAATTTTTTTTTACCATTATAATTTGATAATTTATTGAACAGTGTAATTAACTTTAAACTTCTCGAATTACAATAAAACTAAGCTTCTCAAATATTAAAGATGTACTTAAATGTAAAATAATAATCACCACTATAAAAAAAACACCCCCTCTAGCAGGTCCCCTCGCGGCATGGTCCCTATGACACGGTCTGCATTACCTCTCTGAATAGCTAGCCCAATCTTTTGGGACAGGTAAGCACCAGCTCTAGGATCTCCGGAGGTGTCTATGAGCCAGGATGACAGAGCCTTCATAAAGCTTTTCATATCAGCTGACGAAGGACCCATGGTCTCCACTGCAAGTGCCACAAATTCGTATAATTTAAAATAATTTAAATAAGTTTAGTTTTAACTTTTAACTGTAGTATCTATATTATATAATAAATACTTTAATTAACTTTAACATCTCGCCGGGTTTGAATGCTCCCTGTTATACAATTTTAAAGTCCGGCCATCGAGTATCGCATGTTGACAATAACCGCCCGAACGGTCAATATTGACCGGCTTCACTGCGCGTAAAACTTTTATAGTCGGAATAAAACGCGAGCAGCGTGAATAATGGAAATTTGGACGTCCGCTATTTGCTGAAGAAACTGCTATTATAACGAACATGTGTTTTTATGCTGCTGTAGATGGTTGACTATTTATTTTAACAACAGCCCGAATAGCTGAGCAAACTACTAATAAATATGTTTATAAAAACATACATACATACATTACATAACGCCTGTTTCCCAGAGGGGTAGGCAGAACCCACTTCTTTCCACTTGCTACGATCTTGAAAAATTTCTTTCGCTTCTTCCACATTCATAAATCGAGTCATGCACGCATGTCGGTTTCGGATACTTAAGACTCGGCCCGTTCGGTATTTAAGTTTTTTTTTGTGTGTTATTTTTTTATTCTTTCTAGCCTAACTTAGAAAAAAACCTCTGATATAATTAATGGTCCACTTTCACAACGAATGTCGTGTTAGCCAACTAGGCTAGTGGTAAATATTTGTGCGATGAGCGCGTGTTACTCTGTTATGTTTTTGCTAGGTGAACAATGAAGTGTTTTGTTTTGTATTGTATTGTATTGTTGTAAGTAAGTTTAAAGGGAGGGTGCTGTGGGCCTCGACAAACTGCATTCTGCGGACGTTAAGGGCTTCCAGACCAACGGTCTGTGAGCTGATGTTGTGGTTGCCATATGAGAATAATGAAAGAAAGAAAAAGTAAAATTAAAAAAAATCCACATCAATAGCACAAAAAAGAGACGACATAGTAGTGCTAGTATTAAAATGGTCCCAACTCAGCATGTGATGGCTGTGAAGCCAACGCTGGTCTCATGTAGTTTCACCTGCTAGCCCTGCTACTAAGTAGTTGCTGCTACTTTGTAGTAGCAATAATTACTCACTGAAATGTATTCGCTAGGTTTTGTTGTTTAATGCGTAAACCTTCTTTTTTTTTCAAGTACCTAGTCATTTTCATCTGAAAAAGAACTAATATATAATAATTATTACATACACATCTCACGCCTTCATTCCCAGAGTGGGGTAGGCAGAGCTACAGAATTACCAACCACTCTAAAAATTTGTTGATAATTCTGTAACCATATTTTACACAATTAGGCTAAGATGTTTACCAGTGTATTAGTTAGTTATTATAGAACTATTATTACCATAGCAACGCTCATTATAGAATTGTTGTCAGGCTACTATACACAAAGCGCCCCTTGTTCATATTTAGTACAAAAAATATTTAGAACGAACTGTTAAGTTGACTTTCGGTATCGTCATCGAGTAGTAAACGTAAAGTATACTTAAAGGTTACTAATTAATGAAAGTCAGTCTGACTTAGGGTTTTAGTGCTACGGAAAGATTCTAATTTGCTGTCGAATAGTAAAGGCAATTCGAATTGTAACATCTGATTGAAATGTCCTTGCCAGAGCTATTGATTGCAAGACGTGGACGCTGAGGCCCAAGCAATCTCAATATTGCAAATTGTTCCGTGTGGACTAAGATGGAATACCTCTCCCTGTCATTTCACCGAATGTCTTACTCGTACTCTGCTGCGTGTCTCCGTTGACTACAATATTGGTGTTAATAATAGCTATTAGAAATGATAATGATATGTCTAAGAGACTAACTGTCGCATTGAATGCTTGTTTAGTGACGTGTTGTCTTTCTCTTTTGCTAAAGCGATGAAAGTGACAACAGCAACTTTCATCAAACATTAAATTGAATTGACGTCTCTGACTGCGGCAGTAAGCATGTTATTTTTAAATTGATCTCTATAATCCGTCCAAAAGCAACAGGACATTGAGATAAGGCAATTATCTATGAACGGATCTAATTGCTTTAAACAATTCATTGGCCCGAGACAGGATTCTTAACGTTAACGCAAACGATTTTCGAAAATTGATAAAATGCAGGTATATGTTTGTATGATATAGAATAGAATCATTTGTTTCAGGCTATTGCAAATATTGGTTAAATACATGTTACTTAAAATAGGTTAGTGACAGTTTAAAAATAAAAATAGGGTTCCCTTCATCTGGCATAATATCGATTGTCCGAAATACATTTCGCATAACAGTTATCTCAGAAACATTTTTAGCCGAGTGATACTTTAGCATAATAGTATACTTAGCATAACTGCCATAACGTATAACAATCATTTGGCAGAATTTTGAATAGCAGAATACTAATATCGCCGACTTTCATTTCGCAGAATTTTATGTAGCAGAATATACCTTCCGCCGAATTTATTATGGCATAATTGTACCATAGCACAATAATTAGTAACGAACTGCTACCAGTAAAATAGGTTGGGTTAGGTTAGAAGTTCTACAATAACAGCGCGCGAGCCTAGCGAGCGTAGCGAGCGTGCCGCGGTAGCGGCCGGCGAAGCGCCATGACTCAAGCTTAGTACATAATTACTACAACAAAAGTAGGCGTACGATCAAGGATGAAGTACTGTAATACAATAAGGTTGTAACCCTTAAAATAAACCTTATTGTATTGTTCATTGTATGCAATGTCTCATTTGCTTTTAATTATTCAATTTGAAAAGCAAATGGTTCGATAGAACAGCGACTGTTTATTCTGTATAATTTTTGGGAGTCGCATGTTACCTGGCGCCGAGTGCGTACGGCTATGTATTATTAAAGATAACGGAAAACAGAATAAAAGATATACTTAAAACTAGCAAAACCAGTTCTTATTATTTACAGATACAACCCCAAACTTTGTATCTATTACAACCCTCTTATATTTTATTCCGGCGAGCACCTTATCCATCACTCGTTGGAACATTGCTTGACTCGTTTTCAGACCAAACGGCAAAACATTAAATTCAAATAATCCGGAATGCGTCACGAAGGCCGTCTTATCTTTGCCTTCACCCAACGCCAGCTGCCAATATCCAGAATTCATGTCAAGGTCGGCGAAATACTTTGCCCCCTGCAAACATCCCAATAAATCCTCTGTTCTTGGTATGGGGTATGAATCCATTCTGATTTTTTTATTTAATGCTCTAAAATCAATGCAAAATCTTGGCGGACCTTCTGGCTTATCCACCAAAACAACCGGTGAAGCATATGGGCTTCTTGATTCTTGAATGATACCATTTTCAAGCATCTCGTGCACCTGCTCATCGATAATTCGTCTTTGCCTCTCCGACACTCGATAGGGTGCCTTATGCACTGGTTCATCGTCTGACGTTTTCACTGCGATTAAAGAATCCCTATAACAGCCCAATTCTTGAGTTGCAAAGGAAAACGTTCTGCGGAACCCTTTTAATAAACTATCCAGTTGCGACTTCTGCTTGTCCAACAATTCATCGTTTATGTCAAAAACAACCAGTTTTGTTTCCGAAAGATTCAACAAATAGTTTTCATTCTGCTGCACCAAATCTGTAAAATAAACATAATCAGTTTTGCTCATATAAGCGTCATGCACAAACTCCTTGGTTTGTATAGAGAAGTTTGTTTTTTTTTCATCTTGGCTTGACATTGACTTGAAAGGTACTGCAATCCTTTCTTTCAATATTAATTCACCATTTTTAAAATCAATAATGGCCTTGTTGTCGCGTAGAAAATCTTGCCCTAATATGAAAAGTTCTGCGGGATCAGAAATAACCAATAACTTATGGCGAAAATATCCGTTATTGACTAAGAAGCTAGTATCTATGCTGCCTACCACATTGATGGCATGGCCACCCACAGCTCTCAACGGTACCTGAGGAGACTCTACGTAGGATATATATTTCAAGGTCTCCAAACGCGATACCGATATACATGAGACGGACGCTCCTGAATCTATGAGTGCCTCGCAATCAACATTATTTAACTGTACAGAAATAATGGGTACAAAAACATCCCTAGAACTATCTACATCATCCTGCTGCTGCATAACCGGACTATTTCTCCACCTCGTCGCAATCCGGTTCACTGGCGACGGGGACTGTAGTTTGGGTGCTGCCTCGAAGAAGAAGGCGTTGCATCCTGCTGCCTTCGTGAAGCTTGTTGCTGACTCCATGGACGTGGGCGCAAATTATGTGACGGTGGCGATTGCGGTTCAAAATGCACCCTACGCGGCGTCGTAACCGTTCCCGGCGGTCTGTACGGTGTCACATACTCCGACTGCGGCGTGTGCATCGATTGGTCTCCACGACTTCTGATGTCTTCGAAGCTCACCTCCGGATTGAAGATTGGCAATTCCACTTTCTGTGCATACGTGTTTTCATAATTATACACATCCTCCACTTGCAGTAGTGTTTTTCTTAGTTCTTCTTTAGACGCAAACAATTTTGAGGCAAGTAACCACTGGTAGCGATCACTAACGGAGTTAATGTAATGTTTGATGAATTTAGAGTCATCCTTGATCTCCGCTTTCGCCGCTAAACTCTCTAATGCATAGAAATACTCAATGAGAGTCTCTTGCCGTTGTTGCTTTCTGTAGTAAAATTTCTGTGCGAAATCGGTCTGCGAAGTGAATTGTGCCTTCAATTTGGTGACGAGGACCTCATACGTTGTGAACGAAGTGTAGTTGGTCTTATACCACAGCAATGCTGATCCGTCCAAATATGCGGCAATTGCATATTTTTTCTGTTCGTCCGTCCAGGACTTTATGATCCCGATGGCGTCGAACTGCATAATAAAGTCCTCCACATCCGATAACCCATTGAATTTCTTCGCAGCCATCTTCGCCGAGCTAACCTTACGCAGGGGAAGACACACAAAATAACAAATAGATTACCCTTTCGATACCGTTTTACCGTATTAATACTCTTTCCTCTTAGGACCTGCCTTACGCTAGGCTTAAGAATTCCAGAACAAGAGGACGGATTTGTCTTATATGCTCTGAATAACTTAGATGTGAAAACAGCGCAGCAGTCAGATGCGTTTTGCTGTGATATTCTAAACCGGATGCGGCAAAATAATGCTCAAGTATATCAAAATTACTTTCTACAGGGAGACTTACATACATACATACATAAACTCACGCCTTCATTCCCAAAGTGGGGTAGGCAGAGCTAAAGAATTACCAACAACCAGGGAGACTTATTGTATAAAAGAAGGAATATCGGTCAAGAATCAAAGGAGTTACTGGTATTGCCGAGGGAGTGCTTTGCCGATTGCATGAACGAGCTTCATGACGATCCTGTGACGGGAGGTCATTTCGGACTCTTTAAAACTTATGCGAAGTTTAATGACAGATACTTCATAGATAAAGCAGAGAAGAAAGTCAGTGATTATGTCAAGTCCTGTCATCGCTGTCAAGAGAGAAACGTAAACAAAGTAGTTGCCCCGTTGGTTTCGATTTGTGTTTCAGATTTGTATCAGAAAGTTGGAATAGATGTGCTCGGCCCGATGCAGACCTCTGATAAAAGGAATAAATATATCATCGTGGCAGTGGAATATTTATCGAAATATGCCATATGTAAAGCGGTACCCAGAGTCACGGCAGAAACAATAAATGAGTTTTTAATTACAGAAATATTGTGCCGGTTTGGAGGCGTGCAGCAGTTAATAACAGACAGGGGTTCAGTCTTCACGTCCAACACAGTTAAGGAAACGGCCCGATATTTTAATGTGACGTTGTCGCATGCAACGACATTCCATCCACAAACAATTGGATTAGTGGAACGTTTTAATAGAACACTCTTAGGTATGTTGTCGAAGTATGTTTCGGATGGTCAGCGGAACTGGTGTACTTATTTACCTTATGTGTGTTTTGCGTATAATAGTGCGAAGCAATCCAGTACGGGGGTGTCGCCGTATATGGTAATCTACGGAAGAGAGCCGCAATACAGATCTGATGTGGAATTGGGAATTAATAGGATTAATGTTTCAGAAAATTTGGCGAATAAGGTGACACGGATGTCATTATTAGTGTCTAAAGTTGGCGAAAGTATCCGTGAGGCGCAACAGAAGCAAAAAGCGTATTATGATGAGAAAGCCAAAAACATAACATATAATAATGGCGACCTCGTGATGCTCTATTCCCCCAAAAGGAGGACTGGCATGAGTTTTAAGCTCTCCAAACGTTATAAAGGGCCTTTCGAGGTGGTGGCCAGACTTAATAATGAGAATTATAAAATAATAAAAGTCAGTAGGCCATCGAAAACCCTTATTGTTCATAGAAATAGATTAAAAACATTTTATTCTAGGTTTTAGATATAGCTTGTATAGGAAATTTAGGTTAGATATTTTAGGAGTTAAGGTGTGAATAGTTTTTATGTACTTATTTATTTATTTTTTGTTCTTCTGTTTTAGGAAGTTGTGGACAAGCATGAACAACCGTGGAAAGAAAGTTGGCAAAAGAACATGATGTGGTCATATCTCTATGGGTCCAGGGTGCCTGGGGTTGTGAGATTTCCTTTAAGCCTGTAAGGTTGGAAGAAACTTGTTTGGTTTCACCTCACATATCCCATGGCGCACGGGTACCTTCATGGCAGATGTGTCATGCATTCCATGTTAAGGCGTGATAGTTGGGATAGTTGGATGCTTGTTCATGCTTATTATTTGCAGGTTGTATTGACTGTCTGTAACTTGTTTTATTGTGTGATTTTCTTATATTTCACGAACGATGCTGAGCTGTGAAGTCAGAAGTCTGCGCAATCTAAGATTGTGCCAGGCAATTCGATGATGCTGCGATCACCTGATGGATGATCAGGAAGAAATGCAGTTCATCATCATTCAGCGAAGACGATGTGTCCATATCTCAGGCCGAGATATGTGACAGTCTCGACTGAAGCAAATGAATTTGAATGAATTATAATTTGTCTTTTTAGTATTAAGAGTTAATCAGAAAAAAAATTAGGTAGGATTAATAAAGTTTAATTTACAGCTACTTGAGTCCGAGAGTGACGTGACAAAGGTCAAATCGCTGACGGATGAAAGGGGACATAGGTCCAAAATTTTCATTAGCTTCAGCGGAAAATTCTGAGTGTGACTTGACAGGTGTATGTCAAATCACCCAGGCCCGCATTTTCTTAGTTTCCGTGGTAAACATGAGAATGTAAGGCAACCCCGCATCTTCAATGCAGGGATTGTCATAAATTGGTTTGTAGGGTTAGGAAGGTAGAATGCTTTTTCGTGCCAGCCGCCCCACATTTCGCGGGGTTTTTGGTGGGCGGAAGCTCGCTGTGAGTTCACCGATAAATGATTAATAAATTAAATTTAAACAAATGAATCTCACGGCAAGCTACTCCTAACAAAGGGGCTGGCATATGCCCTGTAACTTTTCCCCGTATAGGTAGGAATTAGGGATAGGTAGGATTCATTCCTTGTTCCCAGAGGGACGAGGGATGTAATACAATAAGGTTGTAACCCTTAAAATAAACCTTATTGTATTGTTCATTGTATGCAATGTCTCATTTGCTTTTAATTATTCAATTTGAAAAGCAAATGGTTCGATAGAACAGCGACTGTTTATTCTGTATAATTTTTGGGAGTCGCATGTTACCTGGCGCCGAGTGCGTACGGCTATGTATTATTAAAGATAACGGAAAACAGAATAAAAGATATACTTAAAACTAGCAAAACCAGTTCTTATTATTTACAGATACAACCCCAAACTTTGTATCTATTACAGTACCTAGTAAAATATTATTCTGCTTTATAACTTTATGCCAACTACATAGTATGCCATACAAAATTCGGCGAAACAATTATTCGGCCATAGGAGTATTGTTCTAATCAACATTATGCCAATGTATTATTCTGCCAAAGAAAATTGTGCGAAATGATAGTGTGCCAAGAAATTTAGGCAAAAAGCGATTGTACGAAATGATGATTGTGCCAATAGTTGCTATGCGAAACGAAAATGTGCGAATAAATTTTGTGCAAGACATTAGTAATCCATAAAAATAACTACAGCAACACAAAACAAAAACAAAGGTGCCAAGATTATTTGTTAAATCTTATACCACTGGAGACCTGCGAACACCAGTAGATAAGGATGTGGCGGTTGTATCTACCAGCAATCATATTCAGAATTTCGCTGGAACTTTTCTGACGCGCCCCATCTGTGAAGTGTTTTTTTTTGTCATGGCCTGAAAGCTGCCTGTGCGCGCGTCAGCAAACATACCATCTCGGCAATCCCAACAACATTCTGAATGCATTGTTATATTGAACTCGGAGGGCGCTATAAGCTCGTTTCGTAAAACGAATCTACAGGCTGCTGGAGTAAAAAGATTGACTGGACGCTTTGAACAGCGTTATTTTAAATTCAGCATTTTTTTTGTTAATTTTAAATATATAAACGCTTGACGCAATCCTATACATAGACTCAGGGACAGAAAAATGGTACAGAGTGCGTTTTTCATTCTAAAGAGGCTATTTAGAAGCCTTGGTTCCTCGCCAGGGGATGCTTTTAGTGAAATCTGACGATGGATACACCGAGCATCGATACAGGACCTCCAGAGTGCCTAGGATATCGCCGGAATTGATCATGTTCAGAAAAACATCTAAAATGGCAATAAAATGTAAGGAAATCCAAATGCTGACCCTAACTCTCTCGCTGTGGTGTTAACTGATTGTGCGATAAGTTAGGTATCTTAAGAACATTTGACCTCCTCTATTGAACCTCGGAGTATCCACCATTAAACCTTACTCAAAACAACCCCTGGCCAGGAACCAAGGTTTCGAAATAGCCTCGTTTGTATGAAAAACGCTCTCTGACCCGTTTTGTTTGTCCCTGAGTGTATTTGACAACGATAACGTTCTCGCAATGCACAGTACAGTCAACCAATTTGATTCACAGACCACAGTGGAACCATATCAATGTGACTGAATGTGTTTAAAAGTCATTTACGATTAAATTGATTAGTTCAATGGTGGCGAATGATTCAAATTGGTTGAATGTACAGATTAAATAAGAGGATTCTTGAATTAAGTAGACAGCATTTTACGTGTATTGAATGGGAATTATTTCAGCCTGCCACCGGAATTTTTCGTAAATGGACGACTGATTAAAAGCATTTTACCTATCAGCTTTTCAGACAATTATTGGTTTTGTTTTATGTATGATTAAATTCGAATATCAATCAGTCCATCGATAATCAGACTAACATTTCTGTGACCCTTGACAAAGTATTCGACAAACGTTATTGTTATTGACAATGTATAGGGTCGATGTAAGCTATTAGCTACGGACGGTCGCATCGTACGATTATGACGATTCCATACATTTTAAGTGTTTTCTAAAATCGTTATTTAATATTTTTCATTTATTTTTATGGCATAGGAAGGCAAACGAGCACACAAGCCACCTGATGGTAAGTGGAAATTGTGACCCATACACATTCGCATTTACAAGGCTGCAAATGCACTGCCAACCCTGAGGACTAAGATGGAATGCCCCTATGCTAATCATTTCACCGGCTGTCTTATCCCCGAACCGGAACACAACAATGCAAACACTTCAGTTTGGCGGTAGCTTAATGGATAAGATGGTGGTACCAACCCGGACAGACCCTGCACAAGGTCCTCCCACAAGTAACGTGTTTAGAATCTTGTCCCATGTTACCCATAAGTCCATTCCCATTCAACCATTGTGTTAATCTTTGAAACCTTCAATTTGAAAGTAACCACTACAGCTTCATTCACACATTTATTAAAAGCCTCAATTATTTGTACAGTCAACAGAATAAATAACTAATAAGTGATCATTTATGTACCTTGTCACTTTAACGTTGTGTTTGGAATGTTATATGAAATGGTGAAACGATTGAAAACGACAAGGTACAGAAATGATCACTTATTTATGCTGTTGACTGTACACAACGAGACCTAAAGCATATCCTTGTTTTTAATTATAGTTGTACAAACTATAGTCCCATTGTCCGTCCCGGCACGCTCCTCTTTCAGCCGGTAAATTTATCTCTAATTGGAAACCCGACGGCCGAATGTTTCTGAAAAGGGTTTAAATAATAGCTGGAGATATAATTTTTTGCTACATAAAGGTATCTGTTTAATGTTGGGTAATTTACTTCTACTATCGGATAAGGCTGTTGTTAGAGCAAGTTTAGAATGGGATGCGATAAAAGAATTAAACACGTTGTTTCATTAACAGTTTCAGTAAACAGACGGACTTTTTTGCCATACTTGGTTCGTCTGTTCTTCTTTGCTAAATTATAATAATTGGTGTCGTATTTTGGAAGCCAAGTTTAATGATAAAACCCCCAAAATATTCCGAGAATACAATTGTAAAACATTTACAATATTACGGACTACTTATTACGTAAGCATCAAAGGTGTTTTTAAATGGACTAACTAGCGAAGCAATTACCTCTAGTGCATCTCACAGGTTTAGGGATGGATGCAGGGGGCCTCATCTTGAGTGCATTCCGAAAGTAAAATATCTAATTTCGACGAACAATATTTACCCGTGTGGTTGCCGGGTTAGAATAGTACCACTCCGTGTCTTCCCGTGGATGTCGTAAGAGGTGACTAAGGGAATAAAGGCTTGCAGTACTGTTAGGCGATGGGCTTGCCACCTGTCACTAATACACTGACTGGGAAACATCTTAGCCTACTTGTGCAAAATGTGGTTACAGAATTAAAAAGAAGTTTTAAGACTTGTTGGTAATTGTTTAGCTCTGCCTACCCTACTCTGGGAATGAAGGCGTGAGTATGTATGTATGTAAACTCTTTATTGCACAAAAAATAAAAATAAACAATTACAAGTAAATTCGTATGTATGTATGAATGTAATATTTAGGTATAGCGACATCTGTTGCTGATGCAACTAAACAGCTAATTAGATCAAAATGTCATTGACACCTTGGCTGATGGTATATTTAAATAGCAACAGTTTGATTAAAACTTACGATACTAATCCCTTGTATAAGGTGAACTCAGCGGAAGACTGGCTAACATACTGAGCTTGGACCACTGTACATCATCTTGGAATTAGTCAGACAGTTATTTAATGTTATTTTTGTTAGTTTGTCTTTTGTCTTAATAAACCAACAATTAATTGTTGTTGTGTTCCGGTTTGGGGATAAGACAGCCGGTGAAATGTCTCATTAGCATAGAGGCATTCCATCTTAGTCCTCAGGGTTGGCAGTGCATTTGTAGTCTTGTGAATGCGAATGTCTACGGGTCACACTTTCCACTTACCATCAGGTGGCCTGTGATTTCGTTTGCCTTCCTATGCCATAAAAAAAACACCTTTCAATCAATCAATCATTTATTGCGTTTCATGTTGTTTTTAATGTTGTGTTACAAATAAAATACAGCTCAGAACATGAACCCTGCTATCACACATTAATTTAAAATTCATGTGATGTATTTGAATAAAAGTTTTCTTTTATTTATGCTCCGTTTATCTTTTGCATAGTAGCTCTCAAATGGAGTTTTTCGAGTGATTTTTAAATAGGTTTTTTTAAAGTCCATTAGGCTAGAGTTATCAGCTCTAAAAGGTTTACTATTATATTATAATAAGGGGTGTTTATATTTTTATTATTTCTTTCAGTTGCGTAGCTGTTATTCCAAACAGTATTGTTACCCATTTGAAAATGCACCGCGCCCGTAAGTACATTGGCTGCACTTGGTTAAGTATAATTTAGTGTTTATCGCCCCCGGTTAGCGCTAAATCAGCGGAATGGGGCAGGTGTCGTATAACGGTGTATTTACATGGCGCGCTGATGCACTAGTTTACCCCCAACTATATCTGAATTTCGGTTCACTTTGCACAAGCTGCGGATTTTGCTTGTCATCAAGAGGTGACAGGCTACAAAATGTGCTTATTATTTTAAAGTTTATTTTTGGAATTAGAGAAGGCTTGAATTCTCGAGATTTATTATGTTTATTACTTAGGGGCACTTGCAGGAAAAATGTTAAATCAAGATTAAGCTTAAATCTATATTTGACACTGACAGTTCCATACATTTTGACATAGCTAAACTGAACTTTAGCATTAATCTAGATTTAAATTTTTGCTGCAAGTGGCCCTTAGTGTATATTTGAATGTGTTTACCAACAATGGGACTTAGCCGTTCCGGACCTTTAAAAGGGGTATATGGAGGTAACTTTTATTAAGTAAAGTCATGGAACACCTAAGGAGACTCAAATATAATAAATA
Organism: Acleris emargana; assembly: GCA_927399475.2. Lineage (NCBI taxonomy): Eukaryota > Metazoa > Arthropoda > Insecta > Lepidoptera > Tortricidae > Acleris > Acleris emargana. Next base: position 24,000,464 of record OV656838.1, on the reverse strand, counting down.
TTTTTTTTCACTACCAAAATTTGCTGAAACTTGACGCATTCCTGCCTACTTAAAAGCGATTGCGATAACAATATCAACTATTGTAAACGAGCGCACAGGCCACCTAATGGTAAGTGGAAACTGTGACCCATAGACATTCACATTCACAAGACTGCAATCCTAAGACTGCAAACGCACTGCCAACCCTGAGGACTAAGATGGAATGCCTCTATGCTAGTCATTTCACCGGCTGTCCTATCCCCAAACCGGAACACAACAATGCGAACACTGCTGCTTGGCGGTAGGTTAATGGATAAGATGGTGGTACCAACCTGGCCAGACCAAGCACGAGGTCCTCCCACCAAAAATAATTATAGATAGCGTATACCCTGCATTAACGAAATATAAAAGTGACGAATGGAATAACGATAATTGAAATTTACGTGGACCAATTCGCAGGCTGAAGCTAGTAATAAATAAAACTAAAACCGTTGTAGTAGCAAGAGGAGCCCGCCCTGGTCTGTCCGGACTCGGACAATAGTTAAACGGACAACGCGGCAATTACTCGCCGTCTCCGGACGCCGGCTCCCGCCGCTCGTCGATGGCTCGCCGGACACTGTTTTTGTTTCATTCTCGAAACTGAGTTACTGGTGAAGAGCGGACACATGCAGAGCAACGCTGTTATTTTACGTTGTTTTAGATAGAACCGTTTTTGAAATCATAATTTTTATGGCAAAGCAAAGGTACTTGAGCAAACAGATCACCTGATAGTAAGTGGGATCAGACCATTGAATTCTTACGATTACAATCCTAAGACTTGAAATGCTATTACTGTTAATAGGAATGTTTAAGGAAATCGAATAAAAAAATAAAAAAATCGTCAAAGATCGAGAGAAATATCCGTAGGGGAGAAGAAGAAGAAGAAGAAGCCGCATTGTTGTTGAGTTAATAAGAGTTTTTATTCTCTAAATTCCGTCCGCGTGGAAATCATTAGAGCTCATTCGTTGTTATCACTAAAAAAAATTTTTGCTTTTCATATTAATGGTAGTAGACGAAAAAGAAAACTCCAACTGTTATTATACACCTTTGTCGGCGAAATGCAGATGTATAATAATGCCAAATGACAGTTTGATAGTACTAAGACTGTTAGTTAAGCCGTGGACAGATTTAAGCGAATGGCCATAATAAATATTTATTTTTCTTTGTTACTTTTTGTTTATGGATTATATGTTCCTCGTTCTGATAAACCATCGTATGAACCTTTTATCCTGCTCCCTATGTGGTCTGATCTTGGCTCTAACAATGAATTCTAATCTTCATTGTTGTATCCTGTGAAAGCTGCAAGTTTCACCGTACATAAATGTAAGTACCTAGCAGAATAAATCGTTTGTTTTAATTAATAAATAAATAGATAAATTATATGCGGCAATTTCGTACAGATATCGATAAAATCAGGTTCGTCTGGTTGTTATATGTATTATATTTAGGTTTAAATCCGATCCTTTTGGACGGCTCCAATACTCAATCTATCTTTTGTCTACAGTTAAATATACAACGTGTTACAAAATTAAATTCAACATTTAAAAACCCCCCACTCAAAACGCTTTTTAAACTTCTCTAAATTAACAATACGACTAGAGCTAGCATCGTCAATGTTTACTTTGTATTTTTTTTATTAGCGCCTAAAACTAGAAGGACTTTGTCGTGTTACATTTATAAAAATAAATAAAAATAGAGGTGTTAAAAGTTTATAACGTGTGTCTCTATGTCTATGTATCTGCGTGTCTGTTTGTGGCCTCGTAGCTCCGAAACGGATTAACGGATTTGGACGCAAGTTTTTTTTTAATAAAGCTAAATTAATCGGGATGATTCTTAGCAATGTTTCATGAAAATTGGTTGGGCCGTTTAGGAAATATCAGCTCTGAAAATAGGCGTTGCAGTTATATGTATAAAGGACTTTTAACCCACTAAAAGCTCAATATCTCTAAAACGGCAAAACCGATTTTCATAAAACATATATTATCGTCTTAGCCTATTTGTCCAAAATGTGGTTACAGAATTATCAACAAGTTTTTAAAGTTCTAGGTAATTCTGTAGCTCTGCCTACCCCTCTCTGGGATTACAGGCGTGAAGGTATGTATGTATGTATGTATATATTATCGTAAAACTACCGCAACAAAATTTGCTTTCAAGAAAAAAAAAACGCACCCAAATCGCTTTATCCGTTTAAGAGCTACGGTGTCACAGACAGACACACACACACAGGTCAAACTTATAAAACCCCTCTTTTTGCGTCGGGGGTTAAAAATACCCGATATTAATATTTTTCTGTGTAGCCATTTTGTTACCTTCACTAAGACAAAAAGTCAAAGATAGATGAGTATGTGTAATTATTTTAGTGTTCTATTGAAAAAATGAATTATTACTCGTATTATGAGGAAAAATTACCCACCGTCCTTTTGTAACCTTCAATATTAGCTTACCATTAATACTGTACAAGTATCATTTTTATACATATGTAAGTTATTAAAACCACATGTTATAAATATCCGGTAAGACCTATTTATAATGCTCCGTTTAAATAAATACATTAAAATAAAAAGACTTAAGTAAATATATTTACTGCGTACATTTAATTACAATATCCTAAATCCCTTTGAAAACTTCAAAGCATTAAGCACATTAGGAAAGTATCGTTGATAGCAAAAAATCCCACATGAGGCACCTATCTCATGATTAAATTGATAACGTGGCCTTTTTGTAGAGAGATTGGCCCAAACAAGTCTTATCTGGGAAAGCCCTTTCGGAGGACTACAGAGGGCTTAGAAGTGAACCCTTTCAGCGGGCGGAGATCAATGGAGGGCCAGGCCGCGGGCGCGGGGCGGCCAGTAGCGGAGATCGGGAGATAGCGATTTTTTTTATGTATGGTTTTTTTGCTAGTGAAAGTAGAGCTAACTCTAATTATTATATTATTTAGATATTTATTTAATTTTCTGCAAATTAGGTTTTTTATAATAAGTATATATAAAAGTAAAAAAACAATACCCACACAAAAATATAAACATTATAAAAAACCTAACCTACGGGTGCCGCCGGCAGCGGGGCAGGGCTCAAGCTACCGGTGGTTAGGGCTGCAGAGAGAGGAACCTCCTCACAATGCGTGCCGTGTCGAGGAGTACTGCCTTCTGTATCTGGCCCTTGATCCAGCCATCTAGCGAGAGTCTCTTGAGGTGTTGGTCGAGACTCTTCGCTATAAGACCGTTTGCCGAAACAACTATCGGGACAATGATCGTCGAGTCAACATCCCACAGGGTGGTCACCTCGTGAGCCAAGTCAAGGTACTTGCTGAGCTTATCCTTCTCGGCCTTCACGAGGTTCTCATCATGCGGGATGGTGACATCGACGAGCACTGCCCGGCGTTGAGATCGATCTGTCAACACGATGTCAGGTTTATTGGCGACAATAGTCCTGTCTGTGATAACAGATCGATCCCAATAGAGCGTAGCACGACCATATTCGAGAACTGGCGCCGGTTTGTACTTATAGTACGGCACTTCAGACTCAACAAGACCGTATTGAAGAGCAAGCTGCTGATGAATGATCCTGGCTACGAGGTTATGTCTGTGCAAGTACTCGCCGTTGGCCAAATGCGAACAACCGGAAATTATATTTTTTAAGACTTCACTTTGGACCCGATTCTACGTGCACATCGCTTAAATAGTCTAAAACTAAATGGTCTAATTTTAAGACATGGTTTAGACGGCAGATTTAATCAGTGTTATTCCAGATTGTCAAGATGACAATGTATAAGACAGCCTAAAATAAGAAGCGTCAGATTCAAATTAGCGCTGTCATGGCGCTGTCATTTGATTATGACAGCTGCTCATAGAATAGCAAAGTGTTTTAGTGACACCTAAATCAAATTAGGAAGTTTAGAGACCACTGTAGAATCGGGTCCATTGTCTGTCTACTATTCTTAATAAGAAGTCTAAAAAAAATGAGCGGTTTCTTTTCAAATTTGACCAGACTGTAACGTGAAGACATTGTCTTGGTTTTAAAATGCTACTTCATATCAAAAAAAGTTACAAACAAACTCTTAAGGTAACGATGATAGTCAGATACGCTGTAATTTTATGAAACATGTCGGTATAACATTTCGGTAAATATAATTAAGTAGGTATTAATTTAGACTAGACCGTGATTACTCAGTAGAAGCACAACAGTGAACTGCAGTGTTTCTCTGTTAAACCTGGGGTAAAAGTGAAAAAAGATACAAGTCGACTTAACTCGTCATAAAAAAGGGTATAAACATGAACGGAGTATACCAGACTTAAACCCTTTTTCACTTGATCTCCAGAAGACTTATACCCCTTTTTCACTAGGACCCCAGGAATATGCTTTAGCCATAAAACACCCATGTCCCTAAACCACACTCCCTAAACATACATACATACATTAAATCACGCCTGTTTCCCAGAGGGGTAGGCAGAGGCCGCTTCTTTCCACTTGCTACGATCTTGACAAATTTCTTTCGCTTCTTCCACATTCATACATCGAGTCATGCACGCACGTCGGTTTCGGGTACTTAAGTACATAAGATACACTCCCTATTACATCAGCTAAAGATCCCAGCGACGCTCCCGCTTCCGCCCCCGCTCTCGCGGCCGCTCGTGGCACCCTCGCCCTGGCAAACATCAGATACGCGGGCTCAAATAAAATCCCAACAAAGTGAAAAGCTGATGCCAGCTCATCCGCGGCAACTTTTAATGTCGCGGGTCGCCGCGACGCCGCAGTCCTCACTTTCTTAGAGATAACTCAGTATTTATTTTGATGCTATTTATCTCCTATTGGAGTCGCCCACGGCTTTGTCTGCGTAGAATTTGCTAGTCGCTGTTTTTAGGGTTCCGTAGTCAAACTTGGAACGCTTATAGTTTCGCCATATCCGTCCGTCTGTCCGTCAGTCAGTCCGCAGCCGAGTTCAGAGACTCAGTACTAGAAAGCTGTAATTTGGCATGAATATACATAGTAGTTACGCCAACAAAGTGGTAAAACCAAATCCTGTATTTTTTATTTTATTACTCCTCCCTTACACGTAAAGTTTTATATTTTTCTCGATACCCCATAGTCTTTGGATAGGTATTTCAAAAATATTGCAGGGTTGCATTTTTGGGATTAAAGGCCTCGTTTATGGAATATTAAGCTTTAAAGCGCTAATTTTTGTTACAGTAAAGAGTCTTTCTCCCCGTCAGAAAAAACTACAAATAGGTACTAAAAATCTGAAAAATATTTTTAACGAATCATAGTAAGTCGACATATTTAATTGGTTCCTGAGAGACAGGCGACTTAAGTGTTTATACCTACTAAAATCGCCTAAGACAGCACCAAATAACTTCAAATAGAGAATTAGTACATACTTGTTGTTTTTTAAGATAGTTTTTGTGAAGTAACGGCTTCGTAACCCTACACTAAGCATGGTCAGACATGCCTTTTCCCGTTTTTTTTAACCCCCGACGCAAAAAAGAGTGGTGTTATACGTTTGAAGTGTACCTAAGTGTGTGTGTGAGTGTGTCTGTCTGTGACAACGTACTTTTTTTTTTTTTTTGGAATAATATTTTATAGTTATATTATCAGTCCCAGCGCCCCCGGCCGACTCGATAGATAAACAGCGCCATTTCACTAAACTAAACAGCCGTTTATGCATGCTTGTATTCCGGCCTGGGCATGCTTGTATTATGACATAGCAATGCAGTTCTCTTTACGCTGAGAAAAAAGGACAGAGCTATATAACTGCTATAGCTCTGTCCTGTACGCTCAACGTAAAATGAACTGCGTAGCTATGTCATAATAACCCCTCTGGGGATAAAACAACTGGTGAAATAACTAGCATAGAGGTAGGTCATCTTAGTTCTCAGGGTTGGCAACGCATTAGCGGTCCTAAGAATTCAGTGCACCTTGATCATGCAAATTTTTACGCGTCACAGATCCTACCGACCACAAGGTGGGGCCGTAAGCTTGTTTGTTGTAAACGACTGTCTAAAACTGTCAAAATGTGTGGAATTGACATTAGTGTTCGACGTGTGTCAATGTTATACGTATTTGATAACGATAACGTTCTCGCAATGCATCTTCTCTAGGGCCAATTAGTTTACTATAGGCAATTCGGCCAACCTATTAAACCTTTGCAGCTTTTAAGATTAAGCTTATTGCGTACTTTGACATAGTTCCATTAGTGGCCCAAAATCTTTTTGATTGCTGTGCTGTACATATTTACACTCGTATATTATCTTATCTGATCTTACAAATGGGCCTTTTTAAGCATACACTTCGACCTTTCAGGATCCTTTGTGGAATTACCCTCTTACACACCTAATTGTACGAATGTGAAGTTTTCGTCACGATGTTTTTCATTCACCGTAAGAGCATCGGGTAATGTGCACTTAAGTTAGAAAAACTCATTGGTGACCGCGGGGTTTCGAACCCGGTACCTAACGATCACGAGTCGACCCCCTGAGCCATTAGGCCACCGACGCTTTTACACTCGCATATTAACAACGCCATGTGATTTAACGGAGCAAACTGAAACCGAGTTCATTAAAACCATTTATTAATCACTCTTGCTTGACTTTAACTCCTTTGTTTCATAATTTTATTCACAGCGATCTCAAATAGCAGTCTGCAGACTTAATTTTTTACATCGCGGAGCACGGCCCGCCTGCATCCAATATTAATACTGAGATTAAAGTTTAGTTGAGAGCTAGTTCTTAAGAAATTAAATTTGCATGCACTCCAGTGCTCATAGATTCCTTCAGCCCAGATCCGTGTAGACGGTTTGTTTAATTCATTGTTAGTGCAGAATTATGCTTTTATTCGGTCGCTCGTTTTATACAGCTTTGAATAGCGAAAGATTTTAGTTTCAACTCTTGCACGTTTCAGTCCGTTTAACACGGACTTTTAAAAGGCAAGACGTATGGTTATGTCGTGGTACGGTGTTACAAGGCGACGTTTTTAGCTGAAACAAAGTCCATTACTCGGGGGAGGTGTTTGACGGAATAGTGTTGTCAGCAATAGCCGGTGTTAAAAATGGAGATGAAGAAAATGTCGATGCTTCAGTATCTAATTTTCTTTGAAAATCTGGTAAGTCTGAGTCGGTTTAGATACAATGTCCATTTGTAATGTCAAGTTATATTGTTATCTAGTAAAGTACAACACGTTCTGTCCAAGCCTTTCCTAACCACAAACTTCGGGATTAAATTATCACGTCAAAAATTTAAGGCATCAGGCAAACAGTTTAAGTAGCGAATTAATGTTGTTTATCTGCTTGCAGTTAAAAAGGTAAATTGACAAAGTACTTTGAAAAATATTGAGGAAAAAAACAGTATCAGACAAAAAAAGGCAGACGCACTAGGGATAAAGTTAAGGAATTACCAGCAAATAGGCATTCCTTCTGAGACCGCATTCTTCTGAGATCGATTTGCAGTCTTAGGATTGCAGTCTTAAGATTGTTGTTTTGAGAACGAAAATCTCTAATTGTCTATGGGCCGCGGATCCCACGTATCAGGTGGCCTGATTGTTTGCCTTCTCGATGAAGAGATGTCATACAGGGAGCAACATCTGAGCCTGACGATATTCGCAGTTCACCACGTCTACTCTGCAAAGAGTCCAACGACTGAGAAGAATAAACTTTACTCTTACGAGTCTCAAGTTAAGTTTAGTTGTGTCGAAGTGAATGGTCATGTCAGTCAAATCGGGTCTAAGACTAATTGACTCAGCAGAGATTTAACCAACTTGCAGTTTGCGTATTCGTAGATAGCGACGTCTGTCTGTGGAGCCACAAATTGGCGACTAATCGCTCATTAAAAAAGTTAACTTATTAATAAGGTAAAGTTAATTGTTAATAGGTATATCTGTCATAGATAAGGCCTAGTTTAGTTTTATTTTTTTAATATGCCACTAAAATAAAGCTGCGTAAAGCGCTGTTGGCATGACGGCGTTATGAAGTTGCGTGGCATGTTTCTTACCTGTTTCTTCATTTTCTTCATTTTTATATCGGTATCTTTGTAATTTGTAGTTTGATGCGTATGCGATCGTGGCGTGAATGCGCCGTGACTTCACCAAATGGTCGCAACGGAAGACCAGCGCTGGCTCTGACAGCATCACGCTGAGTTGTGACCATTTCGTGGCAAACTGTGCATGTGTTCAAAATTCTGTATGTGTTAATCAATATTTTCTTTTCTTTTCTTTTTAATAATGCACGCCTTTAAATGTTGTTTGTACGCTCTAATTAGTTTTGACTTATAAAGCGACTTGCAAGCACGAGCAAACGCGTTTATACCCGGACATAACTGTATAAGTATTGGACTAGGAAAAAAGTCCATGAGCAGAGCAGTAATTGGAATAAGTACCTAGTGCTTATTTGCTTAAAGTTGATACAGTCAAGGTAAGGCAAATTAGCAACCTCTGCAGCAATCTCTGCTTTATAAACCTAAGTGTAGGAATGTAAGGGAGATATTCCTTGTAAAATAAGTAGTGATGGGAATAGCGCACTTGGCTTGCAGTTTGCTGCTCCGTTCTACATAATTTAAAGCGTAGAGCGATGAGACTGGTTATTTTTATTTCTTAGGCTCAAATATATTTTTGGATTAGAACTTGATTGTTTTACATTTATATTTATGATTGAATTAAATATATCTACATGATTAAAATGTGTCAATAAATTAATTTCAGTGGTCGGAACAGGTCACAGGAACAGGTAGTGCTAATTTGACTTTACGCGACACGTTTGTCGTTTATATCATAACAGTTGATATTGTAATCACAATCATTTTTAAATGGGCAGGAATGCGTCAGGTTTCTGCAAATTATGGTAGTGAAAATAAATAATTTTTTATATTTAAGTACCGTGTAAATGCATACAAACAAAATTATCGAGCTTTAACCCAGAAGCATATTTGCGAGTCTAGAAAATAAATATAAAGTGAAGCTCGTAGCTCCAAACGTTAAATTATGTAAAACAGAGCAGCAAGCCAAGTGCGCTGCATTTGCCCTATTAATTGTACATCTCAAAGCGTCTGCATCGCGGTGCACAGGTGAAGCGACCCGCATCGTAATAGCCCCGTCACCGGATCTGCGCTTTTTAATCCCGACCCCTACACAATATAAAATAAACCCTGTTGCATATTCAGCAGGGTTCAAACTCGAACAAGGATTAGCCCGGCCACGATGTCACCGCGTATGTGAAATATTGCGCGCAAAACCGCAACGGCTTTATCAAATGTCGTGCTCAACTGTACCCGTGACGAATGGACGTACGGCGCTCCGCCCAGATAATGAAAACGATATTATATTTTCAACCTTGTGACCTTTACTTTTCGGGTTATAATAGATATGGGTTGGGTACTGATTGTAGAAGCGGGCATGTAAGTTTTGTCAGCCTTGAGTTGAAGGAATTTCAAATTTTCTTGTTCGAAACAGAGCTCAGTTTCAAATGCTAATTGAAGTTTCATTTATGCTGTATTATCTAATGTAGAGACTGTTTTGCTTATTTTTTAAGTGAAATATACGAAATTTCGTGGCAGATTGTTTCGATCTGCGAACCATTACTAACATTGTACCGGAGTTTTACTCCATGCTCTATCGCGTAGGTATAGTTAATTTATTGTAACATTTAAATTAATAAAACAGTATAAGTAACTTACTGTTTGACTTTTTGATCAAGTTTTGAGTCAAAACTCAAGTGATCATAAAACATAAATCATAAATAAATACACCAATAATATGACCGGATCTACACAGAAATATAAGTCCATTCCTTCAATGCTTTTGAAACAGAAAACGTTTTATAAACTAATTACTAACTTAACACCTGAATGTATATATTTGCCTTATAAATCTTATAATATGATAGCTCCAAACCGAAATCATTAGATTACGCCAGCATTATTACCCGTAAATTCGAACAGCTGTATGGGAGCAGTTTACAGTTTGTTATACCGCATTGTGATCCAGCAGATTGCGCCGCAGATTAAATAATAAATCCAGCGCGGCAAACATGCGCGGGAGGGTTTAGAGCTTGGCGCGAGCGCTACGTACACGCTTCGCGCCGAAATTCTTAGAAGTTTATGATCTTTTGCACGTTGATTGTTTGCAGTGAAGGAAACGGTGGAATCGGAAGAATAGTCTACCAAAGTTACGTTGTTTAAGGCGACAAGTTTGTGCGCAATCGTGTCGCGGGGTTACAGGCGTAACGAAATACATGATACAAACCCGATGATAATGCTATAATTGTGGTGTCTAAGAGCTGATCTGATGATGAAGTCGCAAGGTGATCCGCCGAACTTATCGAACTTTGTACATCAAACAGCCGAGACGTCTTGTTAAATTAAGTCTATGAGTAACACCTTTTCCACTACTTGCGTCATTGTAAAAACCACTTTAATTACTTAGTCACTATAAAATTATTGATATCAATCGATCCCAAACAATATTAATTTTGCAACCTGTTAACGTTATTGAGTAAGCCAAACAACTGCATGCGACTCTGTACTAGCAGTTGCTTCGCCTCGCCTCGTCCAACCTCTATACCACCATACCATTGTAATATAATATTAAATATATTTAAAAAAATTACTGACTGCTGAGTTTCTTGCGGCGCTTCTTCTCAGCAGTGGTCTCCTCTTGTGAAGCGCTGGTAGATTCTTGACGTGTAAAAGTGCCCGTGCGGCCTACTTACTGAATAAATGTCTTTATCTTTTATCTTTTATCACCCTGAGGATCGGTCAGGCAAGAATTCGTTACACTATAAATAGGCTTGGATGCTATCACCATCAATATAGCAAATATCCTCATCGTCGTTACATTGATCGTCTTGTATTATTTAGGTCCACCTAGTTGAAGATCTGTGAAAATTATGCCTCTCGGTCGCAGAAAGCCTGCATCTAAAAAAATCAAAAGCATATTAACTATAAATGTCCGAATACTTTATTGGGCACTTGATCGAACGTTGGTTTCGTTAGTAGCTTTTTATATCTCCCCTCTTTTCCCTTTCTTAACTAAGTATAGTTGACCAAAACTTCACTAAACCTCCTGTAAAATAAAGGCCCTAAGTTCCCCTAAACAGTGGAACTTTATCAAGGCTCCATTGTTTACATGTTAATACCAAAAGATCTTCATAAAAACGGAATTGCAAATCAAATAAGCTCCCCACCTGTTTATTCGCTCGAGCGTTATTCCGCGGTGCTTTATTATTACAATGATATTTATGACGCCGTCGGCGGTAAACCCCTGATACCGTGAATTGGGCTCAAATGAAAAACTGCCTGGATATGAACTCGAAGACGCGCAGCTTCGAAGAACAGCTAAGTGAATAACGAATAATATTTTAGTAGCTCAACTGCAACCAACGTTCCTTAAAGTGTGATTTAGCTACGTTTAGTTGCTAAAACGGTAACTAGTTCAATGATATTGATGATGATGGGTGGGGATGGCCAGCTGCAATAGGCGAACGATCGGTCTCCCGGTCATTCCGTCTTGATTCAATGATATTAGTAATAAAACTAAAGCTACCTATGTTGGTCAATTCATGTCAACTTAAAAAAAAACAAATTCATATTCAAATTCAAATCATTTATTTTATTATCTCTTGGTAGGCTTTCATTTTTAAGGTTGGGGCCATTCAATTCTAAGTTTTATTGTACCGTATTCTTTTTTTTCACCTTCAAGTACACTGAGCTGCACCGCTGATAGCTGATTTCTCGTACGGATTGGATGTACCATTTAGAAATATAACGGAATATTTAAGCATTTTTTTTGTATTAACTTAAAAAATAATAATCGTGAAGATACACAGACTACTAGGCCAAACAACTCTGTGTTTGATCCGTAAACTTCTTATTTTTGAAGATTTTTTCTAATAAAACTCCGTTACAGCAGCCGTACGGCTCTCGGCTGCGCGCGCGTCTTGAAGAGCGCCAGTAATTCCCGCCGTGACTTGTGACTGACATTTGCATGGCCAAATTTAATTTAGCCACCTGACGCCGTATTGCATAAAACATGACGCACTTCGCCGTGCATATCCATCTGAGGCCGCCGGAAACTTTTGTATTTTAATGAGGATATTTCTGGGGTAAATATTTTTTGGTGACCTTTTTTAATTAAGGAAGGCTTTAATTTTACGCCCGCTGAATTCTAATGTGGCGAGATCATGTCGAGTTAAATTGGCGCCGCGCTCGGAATTAATAGTGGCGCGATGATAACGTTAGCGATGTTTAATTTGACTTTAAATTGGCTTTCATTTGACCTGCAACCTTTTGAAATGTGAGGCCTGAGTTAGTGATATATTTACAGTAACTTCAGGCAGGGATTCTCAACCATTTCTTTTTAGGGTTCCGTAGACAACAAGTAACGCTTTTAGTTTTGCCTCGTCCTTCTGATCGTCTGCCCGCGGTTAACTTAGAAAAGTATTGGTACTACAAAGTTTTAATTTGGTAAAGTTACACACTTAAATTAAGCCTACAAAGTTGTAAAATAAATTCTTGAAAGAAGTTTTTTACGGGTACCTCTCCTACATGTAAAACAAAGGTAGAATTAAGTATTTTACATTATAATATCGACTAAGATATCACTGGATACCTCTTTAAAATTAATAACGTACACGCTAGTACCAATTTTAAGATTAAATGGACCGTTGGAGAAATATTGAACTCGAAACTTGTCCTTAATGCTACAGTTGCGTGTTCTTTGAAATTTCGCAGAAAAAAAGAGTGCGTTCTTTATTAAAATAAACACCATGTTCTAGACGCACACACATTAACAATAATTTGATGATTCGGTCGCCTGTAGGCCCTTTGCTTTGGATTTTAAATATAACTAAGTTCCAAATGACAAACTTCCTTTCCCCCTTTTGCCTCTAAGGAACGAGGAAACTAAGCAGTAACTCTATAGTTATTCTACTAAACTACACACATCACAAATTTTCTAGAAGTAAATAATATCCCTTTATTATTTTGATGGGTACTTAGTTACCTATTATTTTATCTAAACACCTGTCAACAAACGTGTCATTACGCAGAATTCTCATTTCATCGAAAGGCGGTTAATTTCGTATGGTAATCACACACAAGTAATCTAACCTACGTAATTAATGTTTAAGATACTCTGAAAATATCATGGTTTCAGCAGAAAATAGCGTTTGATGAAATTAATTCCTATAAAATTACGCAAACGATGAAGTAAAATTCTATAGAATGACGGGTTACCAATGTTTATTATTATAAAACGTTTTTGTTGTACTGTACTGCACATTGCAAGATATTAAAATAATGTAGGGATAGTTATGATACCCAGACAATTTAGATATGCTCAGAGCTCCCTCACGAGAAAGTTTAAATCATGCTTAGTCCATTACTACAAGGATCATTACGTCATCACTGCAAATGAATCTCAACGGGGTGAGGCACGTAACGATCACAAGCAAAATCAGTTTGAGTGTTAACACTTATAAAAACGTGTGGTTGTCGGGTTAGAATAGTACCACTCCATGTCTTCCCGTGGATATCGTAAGAGGCGACTAAGGGAATAAAGGCTTGCAGTACTGTTAGGCGATGGGCTTGCCACCTGTCACTAATAGACTGGAAAACATCTTAGCCTACTTGTGCAAAATGTGGTTACAGAGTTATCAAGGAGTTTTAAGACTTGTTGGTAATTCTTTAGCTCTGCCTACCCCACTCTGGGAATGAAGGCGTGAGTTTATGTATGTATGTATGTACTTATAAAAACATTCAAAGGAAATTCATGTTAAAATGGTGTTACTATGTAACAGATGCAATACCTAAGTAAAATATAAGTCTGTCTTTAGAAATAATGATTTTACCTATACATTTTTTTTAAACACTATTGCACATATTCGCTCATCCAATAGAATAATGACATAATTGCAAAAAATCGGGTATTGAGATTTTACCGTCATAAGTGTTCTAAAGGTCAGGTCTATCGCGTGGAACAATGACATAACATGCATGCTAAAAATGCAATTATGTCATTATTCTATTGGATGAGCGAATATATAAATCACAGGTGTCAGAACAGGTTACAACACGTCACGACGCGTCGGATCACGTCAGTTCACGTCGCGTCCCGCCACGTCCCGCCGCGTCCCGTCACGTCGCATAAGCTCCAATACTAACAATAATATGTATTTTGGTAAGTATGACATGGGGATAAATGTACAATTTGTAGAATTTATCATATGATTTCATGAGTAGCATTATGAAACCACACAAAAAATCAATCTGTGTAAAATTATCAATGAATAAGTACTTAAAGATCTACAGGGTATTTGTTGCAGAAGATACTTACACAAAATAGCAAAATGTCTTGAAACTTGCTCATATACACTCGCGGTCAAATAATACGGGTCAGAATGCGTTTTTCATACTAAAGAGGCTATTTGGAAGCCTTGGTTCCTCGCCAGGAGATGCTTTTAGTGAAATCTGATGATGGACACCCCTAGCATCGATACAGGACTTCCAGATTGCCTAAGATACCCAACGGATTGAATCTACGGTTAACGCCGGAATTGTGCATGTTCAGAAAAACATAAAATGGCAATAAAATGTAAGGAAATCCAAATGCTGACCCATGCTCTCTTGCTGTGGTATTAACTGATTGTGCGATCTGTTAGGTATCTTAAGCACTTTTGACCTCCACTGTTTAACCTCGGAGTATCCACCATTAAACCTCACTCAAAACATGCCTGTGTCCAGGAACCAAGGCTTCGAAATAGCCTCGAATAACGCACTCTGACCCGTATTATTTGACCGAGAGTGTATACAACATACACAACGATATTTCCTCCACGGTAAGAATATTGGTTACCACAGAAAGCACTCAAGTAGTAAACTTGAGTAAGAAACAGACGGTTCCTTGAGATCACGAGTCGACTCCTCAAGTCACTGTTCCTCCGACGCCCGGTCAAATCACCTACTTCATAAAGAAGTTTATAATGAAGTATTTGAGTCTCTTTTGTCAAAGCACTCTTTTATGATATCAAATGATTTAAAAGTTACAAAAATGAAAGATATTTGTCGCTATTTTTCTAGGAAAAATAAAAAAAATTGGCATATAAAAGTAGCTTATGTCCTTCTCTGGGGCTCAACCTATCTCTATACCAAATTTCATAAAAATTGGTTAAATGTGTTCGTCACGAAAGCTTAACAAGAGTCAGACGGAGTTACTTTCGCTTCATCATCATCATCATCATGTCAGCCGAAAGACGTCCACTGTTGGATATAGGCCTCCCCCAAGGCTCTCCACTCAGACCGGTCTTGTGCTTTTCGCATCCACCGCTTTCCCGCGATCCGTTTTACTTTCGCTTATATAATATTAAATATTGACACAAACAAAAGAGTAACCAATCTTGATATTATATACCTGCAAGATTTCCTTCCGTTATAACTACATTATACAGTAATTAATCCGTACAGCTGTCAACATCGCCATTATAAATACGTTGCCTGTTTACTGCGGGGATAGTGCCCGGGACAGCCTGAATAGCTCAGCCGCGTGTCGCCGACGTCTATAGTTAAACCTACTATTTTACCGACAACATACGCTAGCCAAGATAGTCCTTTATTATGTTTCACGGCGAATACTAAAATAAACACAGACACCGTCGTAATGATCCTCGGGGAACGCCTATATCCAGCAGTGGAAGATTTTTGGCTGAAACGATGATATTTAAAGTATCAAGGTTAACATATTTTGTATACTGAACACACGACTAATAGCTTTAAATTGTGTAAATAATTGCTCTTAACTGATAGACATCAAGTAATCTCTGTGTTGCTTGACTTCTCCTAAAAAAAATGTACAAAATGCAGTAAGTCATGGACTTGATCTTAGACCATCTTTGGGCGCTTTTTGGATAGAGAGCTGACGTGTTTAATTTTTTTGAACCATGCAATTTGTAAATCGTTGCTGACGAATGCGTCCAATAGTTCGTATTACCTCATAAAACTATTTTCATAATTTACAATAATCGGTCGTCATGTGCGATGAGGTTGGCAACTCTATGAGGCCGCAAAGAGCAAGGGCCGGCGACGAGCACCAGCCCACACATATTGCTCAGAAGCAAAGAAACGCAATCCCTCGCGATGTGTGATACCTATAAGAAGGCTCAAGGTCACTCAAAAGGCGATGGAAAGAGCTATGCTGGGTGTCTCCTTGCGCGATCGAATGGAGGGGATCAGGAATGAGGAGATTAGCAGGAAAACTAAAGTAACTGATATAGCTCACCGAATCGCAAACCTAAAGTGGCAGTGGGTGGGGAACATTGCTCGTAGAACTGATGGGCGGCGGAGCGGGAAAGCTCTTGAGTGGCGACCGCGAACCGGGAGACGAAGTGTCGGCAGACCTTCCACAATGTAGACCGACGATCTGATAAAGGTCGCGGGAAACCGCTAGATGACAGCAGCACAAGACCGATCGTTGTGGAAAACCTTGGGGAAGGCCTTTGTCCAGCAGTGGACGTGTAGCGTTAGACAGTTGAGTTATCAGCTGATAATGATGATGATGATGATGATTTTCCATGGCAAGGAGAAGCTAAACAAGCACACAGATGTCTGAGACATTTGTATTCTCAAGACTACAATCTTTTACAATCAAAAAATGCGTTGCCAACCTGAGGAACTAGGATCGAGTGCTTTTAAGCTTGTAGCTTTTGCGTGTGTCTAATCCCCCCCTGAGACCCAAAAAAAACTGCTGTTGCTTGACGGTAGGTTACAGAATAAGGTAGTGGTAGCGATCCATACGGACCTTGTATAAGGTCCAATTGTATTTTTGCATTTGGTGTATATTCTGCAGTGACCGGGCTGTTCTGAGCTCTGCCAGGCCGTCACGGGTGGCGGTTACGCGCATCCAGGGGCCGATTTGAGTTAAGCACAGCCAGTTAGTTAGCGACAATGCCCACGACGTGGCGAGGCCCCAGCGCCGTGTATTGCTCAACGGGTCGATCTAACTCATCTATGTAATTATGTATACAATTACCCAGGCCACTCTTGAATTATATACGAACGTTACATGGTTTGTATAATTTCTAGGAAATTATTTTCGGCTAAAGCTTTATTGTTTTCAGAAAATCTCGAAGATTCATTTCGTAGTAGGAAAAGGTTAGGTTACTGGGAAATGCCTGCCGTTTAAATTAAAATTCTGCGAAATTCTTAATTCTGTAATGCGATGTGAACGCAGTAGAAACAGTTACACACTTAAATTTCTATTAAAGACAGAAGTGAGAAAATGTAGAAAGAGATGAATATAGATTTTACATAAGGATCTCATGTGCACGACAAAGACAGTTTCTCACTGTTTGTCTTCATTGGTCACTCTGGTCACTCAGCTGTGTGGGCGATTGTACAGTTTAAAGTTTAAACGCTATGAATCCTCTTTTTATTTCGTTACTTAATAAGACATGTATAAAATTGGTTCTCGTATGATAAAACAGTTTATTATTCCGAAAAACAGTGGCGTGGAGTGGTGGTAGGACCTTGTGCAAGCAGCATTGTTCGCATTGTTGTGTCATGGGGTGGGGATCAGACAACCGATTAAATTACTAGCTGCAGTCTTTGATTGTAGTTTTAAGAATGCAAATAGGTCACAGATCCCACTATATCAGTTGGTTTGTATGCTCGTTTGCCTTCTTCATGCCATTTTTTTTAATAATTCTCACATGTTTCGTTTTCCAGATAAACACTAAACAAAATTGATCAAAAACTGTTAACCTCGAAGGCGCCATTTTGTTGATTCTGAAGTTGTATGAACGGTATCGTTGCCTAATGAATGAAAAGGGAACTGTACTTACTAAAGCTTATTCGTTTAATTTTTTTTTTGGCCTAGTGAAAGATTTGCCAAATAATAGGTATCCCAAAACCTTTATGTCGTTATACTTAGTAATGTACATACATACATACCTTCACGCCTTCATTCCCAGAGTGGGGTAGGCAGAGCTACAGAATTACCAACAACTCTAAAAAACTTGTTGATAACTTAGTAATGTATTTTAAAATAATTCTACCTTCCAAATTAAAGGTTACAAAAAATTGCCAAAAGTTAGTTGTCAAATTTCACTTTGGCGAAAAGTTGGTCGGTAAGTGAAATTCGGACAAAAAAAACAAACAGAGATAAGGCAGAACACCAAGCTTTAGTTTTTACAATCTGAAGGAACTGATTTGACCAGTTATTCAATATTGAATATTGATTCTTAATTATTTAATCGTTCCAAAGACTTATTGTACATATTATGCGAGAAAACCACCATAACATTTTCTCTATCGAGATAGTGTCGACGCTTTCTCCGAAATACTTTTTTCGGTCTTGGAAAATAAACATTAATCTCTAGAAGTAAAGTAGAAATGCTCTCGGGCTGTTTAGACGAATAGAAAATGTAATTTAAAAACAGCACATCAGCTTAAATGTTTTAAGGATTTTAGAACCAAGTCTCGTACCTCACAAATGCAGTAATACTGACAAAGTTTTGTACCGGTGACAAAGTGTTGACAGTGACAAAGTACAGACCACTGCGACGATAAAACGCGCACGCTTTACTGCGCCGGGGCAGCGTGACGGACATCCTCACGGTACATTTCGATGCTATTAGATAAAATTAAATTTGGCTAAGTATAGTGGATGACCGTAGTGGCTAGACAGGGCGGTGACCTAAGGAGCTACAGTAGGTAGGTGGCTTACGATCAAATATTGAAGTTGGTTACCTTCACAGAAGGGGAAGATTTTTTAGGGGACGGGAAGGTCAGGGATTTTTATTGGTGAGACCAAATACGGTTTTCGTTCCCATAAATGCTCTATTGCATAGCCAGTTCTTGACTTTTGCCCAAAAAAAACCAATGATTATTAAAGCAAAATGTAAATTTCGGATAATAACTCATTTGTAATAAATTGACTTGGGTACCTACCCAAGTCATGGGACTTTCTACATTAAAGCAGTTTTTTTTTTTATATTCTTTGACTTAGCAATTAACCGAGAAACCTCCGGAAAATAATACAATAATTGTAAACCTAATGTTTATGGAAGAAAATGGATAAAACAATATACCTACTCATCACACTAAGTTAAAACAAGATTATATCATCCAGATAAAACAACCGATGAACTAAGAAAGAAAACTTGAATAAAGTAAAACAAGAAAAATACAAAATTTATAACAAGCTTAGTTCGTGTCTCTGGAACGTTTATTTTTCCGACGTAGCGTCTATTTTCCTGTAAGGTTATTTTTCATGGCGCTAGGCTTTGATGCAAAATTTCATGTAAATATGGAGTTGAGCGTCCGTGGAACAACTCCCACGTTATAACGTTACAGTGTAAACATTTCTCGTGGTTTAGGCAAGTTTGAACTTTGAACGGTCAAAACAATTACTTATTTGTATTTGGAATAAGTGTGATGTCAAGATTTATTTTAGCTAGGGGTGATGGCAAGACGATTTGGATAAATTCAAACCAGACTGGCAAGGACTAGCTGGAACAAGAGATGACTTGAGAAATAAGGGGCCCTTAGTGGAACACTGAATAAGCGATATAAAGATAGAAAGTAGGAGGCAAACGAGCCAGCAGACTTTCTACTTTTTTTCATTTTTTTATGGCATAGGAAGGCAAACGAGCACGCAGGCCATCTGATGGTAAGTGGAAACTATGACCCATAGACATTCGCATTGACAAGACTGCAAATGCACTGCCAACCCTGAGGACTAAGATGGAATGCCTCTACCTATATGCTAGTCATTCTACCGGATGTTTTATCCCCAAACCGGAACACAACAATGCAAACACTGCTGCTTGGCGGTAGGTTAGTGGATAAGATGGTGGCACCAACCCGGACGGACCCTGCACAAGGTCCTCCCACAAGTAAGTGGAATGTGATCACCTCCGCTCATGGACGCCTTCGGACAAGAGAGAAATTACAGATAAGACCTTTGAAAAGAGATTAGGTGCATCTCTTGTAAGTCCCTAGCCCCGTATTTATTGCGGGGTACTTGTCCCTTTTTAATTTTAGTGAAGACCATTATGAAACTACAAAAGGTGTTATTTCTTTACAACGCCAGCAAAGTTTGCTAAATCTATTGTACTCGTTTTAATTTCGTTCAATAAATAAAGTATGAAGCTAACGTCACTGAAAGCCTTCTTGGAGCAACTCTGCTTTGTCGCAAGTTTCATAATATCCACTTGCCGAGATTATGCACACCACAAGTTTGCAAACTCGTCTAGCAACTTAACGATTACTTGCGTTTTCATTAATGAAAATGAAACTTTTACTTCGGGTTTCCAGCGATGGGAGCGCCACTAGCCATGTGAACCAAATACATTGTTATGATATGTTAATTAAGTTAGTTTTAGAAATGGTTAATAATATGTTGTACGTGTTTTAATTAATGGGCGAATTGATTTGTCTCCATTTTTTTTTATCTACGACGAAGCATATTTCGGTTTCATGTCTTCTATCTATTCCATTATCGGCGTCCTCAACCGAACATCAATATAATAACACTGCTAACATCTGAATTTAAAAATACGTTGTTTGTAACAAAAATAATATGCGTATGTAACTAACTCTTTTTGCGCATAAACAATTATTGCATCACTATTAGATAAAGTACATAGGCGAAGTTTAGCAGTTAAAAAACAACCCTTGAGATAAAATAACAGCCGAACTAAGCAAACATCCTAATCATTTCAAACAAGTCCGATTCTTCTCTTCTAGATTAAACTTTAAAACGTGAAGTATCGTGGGCCTTCAGAGCAGCAAGTTGCTGAGTGCCGCCAAGCGCCCCAGGCCCGATTTTTATCGAGTGTCGCTAAAAGCTAAGTCACTCGCCACTTAGATCGAAAAGTGCTGTCAAACTTAAGTACCAGAATAGTAACACTAAGTCTGGGCCGACTGCTGGCTAACGGTTTTTATTTTCTAAGTTTAGCTCTCACACTGACAAAGTTGTAACGATTAGTTCGTATTTTGTACAAGCTTCCTTTTATGTTGCTTGATTTCTTCCCGGTAAAATATTTTCAACCTAATTTTAACACATGATAGAATCTAATTTTGAAATATTGCATTCATTTGTGTCATGGTCAAGACCCTTGTGGTTGCCGGGTTAGAATAGTGCCACACCATGTCATCCCGTGGATGTCGTAAGAGGCGACTAAGGGAATAAAGGCTTTTAGTACAATTAGGCGATGGGCTTGCAACCTGTCACTAATACAAAAAAAAAAAAAAACATCTTAGCCTGATTATGCAAAATGTGGTTACAGAATTATCAACAAGTTTTTAGAGTTGTTGGTAATTCTGTAGCTCTGCCTACCCCACTGGGATTACAGGCGTGAAGGTATGTATGTATGTATGTATTTGTGTCATTGAGTTGGTTTGACGATGAAGTGAAGACGGAAGATGGTCATTGAATCTCTGCTGCAGTCAGCTGCATATTAATAGCATAGCACTGCACCTATTATCTTGTCTTGCATTAAAAATATCTGTACATATACAACGTGTCCCAAAACTCAACGATAAGCCGGCACCAGAGGATGGAGCTGCTTATGATTAATCGAGAAAAAATAAGGAAAAAAATATATCTCAATTATTTTAGAAATTACAGAAAAAAAATGAAATTCATCGAAAATCTACATCCCTAATGGTATTTTTAACGACCATGTCTACAAATATTCAAATATTACTGTTTTTTTTTTGTTTTTGGAAACTTAAGTAGCCCTGCTATCTAACACAGTTCTTAAAAATACCATAATACATGTAGTTTTTACACAAAAAATAATCAAAATTCATTTTGTCCCTACAATTTTGAAAGATTTTTTCTTAAAGTCCACTTTCAATCATCATGGTGTAAAAAAATAGTATTGACACCACTATGGCAATTATTTTCAAAAGTTGACGCAACTAACCAAGATTCCAAAATGATATAATACTTTGGGAAACCTAGTCACAACAAAAAACAACGAATTTTTAAACAAGAACCGACATTTTTAAATGTTGATATTAATCACTTTTGAAAAGGGTTGTTGTTGCAAGTTTTAAAATTTCAATGGAAAATGTGGGTAGTTAATACAATTTTCAAGTCAGTACACTCTGATCCTTTGTTCGCTGTGCACCGTTCCGTATTAATTGATGTGGCTCTCATACTAACAACTCTTGGCTTTGCTTTTTGGACTGGTGATCTGCAAACTGTACTGACCTGGCATTATTTTGGACTGTGATTGTGTTTTGTGTATTGGACTTTTTCCGTATTCTGGATTGTTTAGCGTTTATCATGCCGCTACCGTACACACCGTTGGAATACGCTAATATGCATCTCATTTATGGAGAATGCCGATGCAATGCTAACGCTGCTAGCAGATTGTATCGAGAAAGGTACCCAAATGTTCAAAGACATCCGGATTATCGAGTGTTTATTAATGTACATCTAGCCTTTGCGGAAGGTCGTTTACCATTTGACAGGAGACACACTGGAAGACCTAGATTGGAACGCGATGAAGAAGTTCTCAATGAAATAGAAAACGATTCAACTACCTCGGTACGTGCCATAGAACTAGCTACGGGAATACCAAAAAGTTCTGCACATCGAGTTCTAAAACGTCACAGACTTCACCCATATCACTACAGGCGTGTGCAGACGTTAGAACCGCGGGACTATCCACATCGGGTCGCATTTTGCTGTGCAATGCTGCAAAAGCTCAGGGAAGATCCCCAATTCTTAGACAAAGTTCTATGGTCGGATGAATCAACCTGCAAGAAAGATGGCTATTCAAATCTACACAACTTACATAGTTGGAGCAATGAAAATCCGCACCTGATGAGAGAAGACAAATCTCAGTATCAATTCAAGGTTAACTTATGGACGGGCATCTTAAATGGAAATGTAATTGGACCCTTTGAGTTACAAGGAAACCTTAATGGTGACGGCTATTTGAACTTTTTACAAAACGACTTGCCTGAATTATTAGAAGACGTGCCTTTACGTGATTTACAAAACATGTGGTTTCAAAATGATGGTTGCCCAGCTCACTATGCCCGTGCAGTGCGAGAATACTTAAACCAAGAGTATCCAGGGCGTTGGATCGGGCGACTTGGTCCTATCTTGTGGCCACCCCGTTCGCCCGACCTGAACCCCCTGGACTTCTTCTACTGGGGCTGTCTTAAAGACAAAGTCTACTCAAAACCCATAGCAACATTGGACGAGCTTCGCCAAAAAATCACACAAGCTGCGGATCATATCAATGGTAGAAGATATGCACGACGGATAAAACGATCATTTCTAAGGCGATGTCATGTCTGTATTAATGCCGGTGGCAGGCAATTTGAACATTTACTGTAGTATTAATAATGTAGTAAATGAATTTAAAAAAATGAAAAAAAATTGTACGATTTCTTTGCATTTATTCAACATTTTTCAACAACAAAAATCCTTTTTTGGGTACAGTAAAAGTGATTACCGCCAACATTAAATAATGTCGATTCTTGTTTAAAAATTCGTTGTTTTTTTTTGTGACTAGGTTTCCAAAAGTATTATACCATTTTGGAATCTTGGTTAGTTGCGTCAACTTTTAAAAATAATTGCCATAGTGGTGTCAATACTATTTTTTTACACCATGATGATTGAAAGTGGACTGTAAGAAAAAATCTTTCAAAATTGTAGGGACAAAATGAATTTTGATTATTTTTTGTGTAAAAACTACATGTATTATGGTATTTTTAAGAACTGTGTTAGATAGCAGGGCTACTTAAATTTCCAAAAACAAAAAAAAAACCGTAATATTTGAATATTTGTAGACATGGTCGTTAAAAATACCATTAGGGATGTCGATTTTCGATGAATTTCATTTTTTTTCTGTAATTTCTAAAATAATTGAAATATTTTTTTTTCTTTTTTTTTTCTCGACTAATCATAAGCAGCTCCATCCTCTGGTGCCGGCTTATCGTTGAGTTTTGGGACACGTTGTATATGACATAGTCATGACATGATCTGATATCAAAGCTATGCTGTGTCAATTATTTGTAGAACATTCGTATAAAGTTCAAGTAGGTACAAATTTAAATTCTTATAGTATCAGCACAATGCCTAAGAACTTGGGGGATTTCTGGTGTTCTGGGAACCCGTCGACCGGGCGCCATTTATTGTATTAATGTTCTCTTTCAAAGAAAAATGTGCGAAGATATTCAGTTTGAAACCCGGTCCTGCGACCAGGATTACCATAAAGCAAAATTATGGTTACAGGTTGACACAGATACTGTCGAGCACTTTGATTGGTGGGTTAGTGCTGGCGTATGGTTAACAAAACGCTCAATTGATAAAAGGGTTAATTTAGGAGGAGTTTACTTCGAAGTTGAAATACAGACGAGAGATAATATTCCCAAAACGTGTAATATGTAAATATAAATGGTTTTTCTCTTGTATAAATAAATAAATACGAAAGACCAATATGACACATATTTGACCTAGTCCCAAAACTAAGCTACAGGCTTGTACAGTAGACTACAAAGAGATGTATCCACTTTTTCACCTAATTGCATTGTAATAAGGTCCAATAGTGGATACACAGTGGTGGGACTGTACTATGGGTACAACAACAAAAATACTTACTATGGGAAATAATTATAA
The DNA here is from genome assembly GCA_927399475.2 of Acleris emargana. NCBI lineage: Eukaryota > Metazoa > Arthropoda > Insecta > Lepidoptera > Tortricidae > Acleris > Acleris emargana. The sequence continues at coordinate 23,975,828 of OV656838.1, read as the reverse complement.
AATATAAATTTGGCATCCAAGACTCGGAAACAAGTACTCGGACTTATAACAGCAGGAGTTGAACCATATAGGCACGGTCAATAACCAACAACGCCAAATATGTCATAGAAATATAAATAAAAATGTCCTACCATGTCCTTCCAATGAATATGTCCTAGATTAACATTAAGTGTAAGTTTATTTACAATGGAGGATTAGTCAGTTATTGAACAAGTCTAGTCAAGTTTACATAAAATCGCGTAAAAAAGTAAGTGAGATATAAATTTTACCCAGCGAAGTGACAATTTATGGTCCAGTAACTGCAAATCTGTCGCAAACAATGAAGCAACAAAGGCAAAAAAGCCGTGCGCCAGCTAATGTGCATATCGTATCCAATCCCGAGTATTTGTTCAGCGCCCGCCGATAATTGGAACTCAAATAAGTGGATCCGTGGCCGTCTTCGTAGGCACGTTCCAATTGAAAAGTAATCCCATGCCAAACATTTGTACGTCTCAATAGGACCCTCCGTACCACTGAACTGTGAACACGACAATTAACTCGCGTGGACATCGTTGCACACCTATCCATTACCGCTTAGCAAAGTTCTGTTGGCTTTGATTAAATTTTAAAGCAGTAATGGATGCAGTGTTAAGGGAAGTTGTAAGCTTGGACCTTATGCACAGTAGCAGGGTATATCCTAGTGGTTATGAATGGAAACAGAGCCCGTCCGTTCGATATCATTATACAGCCGTGTCAATATTGGGCCAGCACTGCCCTGGGAGCGTTGAATGTGAATTAATTTTAATGAAATGGATTTATAATAGGGCAGGTCATTATTACTTTGGTTAGGCGTGTTACACAATTTAGTTATGAACTGCGATTAGTCGCTATGATTTTGGTAAAAGAGGTAAGCTTCGCGTAGAGAATACCTGAAACATGTTCGAAAAGTAATGTGTCATCAAAATCTTAATTATAAATGAAACATGTCCATTGCCTGCTAGACTAACCTATACATTGCTTATATCAGATCAGAATATTCTTGGAACTACTAAAGCAAAGAGCACGGGAAATTGCTAAACTTAGTTAGGTGACAGTGAGGCGAGCACATTATTTATAGAATTACCGATGGACCGTAAGGTTCTCCATCTCGTATCGATAGTAAGCCTATCTTTTGGTTTTAAATACGTCTACAAACATTTTTTTAGATAAAAGCTTCGTAATATTAATAGCAAATCCCTTTGTCCCAGTATTAGCCCTGAAATATTCAGTCCTCTTTTCGAGGGCTATAACAGGGCACATGAGGTATCAAATTTGACAGAGAGATTTCCCCAGGCTGTAAAACTAGTAATCGGATATTGCGTCAATATTTGGGGGTTATTGAGTGGGGGGTAATGGAGCGAGACGGCCGTAGGAGCGCCGTGACGCAAGTGTTGGGGTACCAGGCACTCATAAAAACTGTGGAGTAAACGACAAGCGATCAAGCGATATCAGGATTAAGAACTATAGTTAGCGTTTTGGTATGCAGGATCCACATGCTTGATGTTTGCCACAACCTCTACAGGACGCAACTATACGTTAGAGTGCGATCAAAATACATTGTGCTTACTCTAACATATAGTTGTGTCTCGCAGTGTTTGCGGCAAACACCAAGGATGTGGATCCGGATTTTCTTTGTATTACTAATTATGTTGACGCCATTTCACAGCCTTTCGCCTGTTAATAATTGACACGCGAATAAATAAAAATAATATTTAATGCATTTCCGACAGTTAATTTCAACAAATTCAGATACGGGTTCGAGGTTAAGAGATTTGATTTAGAATTTGAATGCCTTGCCTACATTTTATTGACGCGTTAAAAAGTCGATAGGATAACTTTTTTTTCAAGCCGATTTACTATAAATACTTTTTCCTACTCCTGTACCTTTATCTGTCATTTATAATAGTCACGAACACTTATATAAGAACATACATGATATGTCCACAGAATAATCCGTAGAAAAGTCTATCTAGTCTATTCCCCATAACAGCACTTGTGTTTTTTTTGAGTGAAAACAACACGCCTGGCTGCCAAAGCTTACTAAACCTGGGTTAAAGTATTAAGCGATATACACAAACTCTACTACAAAATACACATTTACCAACATGAAAAATCATGGAATTCATAGTTTTTGTTTATAATTTCGATATAAGTGCATCACTGCCAACTTACGAAAAACTTTTTAATTATAAAACCTGGCAAGTGCACGTCAATTTAAAAACAAAGTAAACCATAGTCACATATTTTGTCATTTTCATGTTTCGCGCTCGTTTGTTGTTCTGTGCTTCGTTCGTATTAGTTACCTATATTATGGCTTAAAAGACTGAGAATCCAGGCCATAAACTTTAAAAAAAAATCAAGTAAATATCGCGTATTTTGTTAATTTAATTTTGCAATTTATTTGAAACCTTGTCGCAAAAAAGGATTGTATGCAACGGTGTATAAGTCAAAAACTCGTGACATCTTTTCACGCCTTTTGTCTTTGTTGACCTCTCTTATACAACTGTTTCGTAATGTTTTTTTGTCTTATTTTAAACCTGAACTTGGACTGGACGGTGAAAATAAAAACAGTATAAACTATTGTGTAAATGAAAAGTGACGGGCCGCGGGCGGGCTGCTCCACTCTAATACCGAGCCGAACGCCCGACCCTACCTGAGGCGGGTTTAGTTATTGATAACTGCGTCGCTGCCCAAACTTGACGTAACGAGCAAACGCTTCCATTCCATTTTCTATTTCATCCCAATTGAAGTAAGTTACAAATTGCAACGAAGACTCCGTCGGTTATGGCGATTGACATTCTGCAAACGATATAGTGAGTGCGGACTGATCATTTCTCAAAGTATTAGTCGGTGATTGGAAACTCCATTGCTGTTTAAGGTAAGGTTTAAGGTAGGTTCTTGATAATGTTAATTAATTGTTGGTACTTTTGTTGGTACAGTCAACAGCATAAATAAGTGATAATTTCTTTACCTTGTCGCTTTCAATCGTTTCAAAAGCTAAAAAGATAAAATATAAAAGATGTTTATTCAGTCACATCAAAAATCTACCAGCGCTTCGCAAGAGACCACTGCTGAGAAGAAACGCCGCAAGAAACTCAACAGTCAGTCGTTTTTTAAATATTGCTAATGATATTATACAATTTTTTATAACATTTCTAACACAACGTTACAGTGACTAGGTAGATATACTAGATGATGACTTATGTATGCTGTTGACTGTACTCGTAGTAAATAACCCGACGATTAATGAGTATAATCTATTGTTGAGTTGCCTTGTTAATCCCTGGTACGATTGGTGGTTACATGTTATGCCCGATAGTATGACGGACCAATTATATAAATTATAATAATAAAGTTTCTCGTGTGGTTGCCACGTTAGAATATTACCACTCCATGTCTTCCCGTTTATGTCGTAAGAGGCGACTAAGGGAATATAGGCTTGTAGTACTGTTAGGCGATGGGCTTGCAACCTGTCACTAATATGCTGGTAAAAATCTTAGCCCACTTGTGCAAATTGTGGTTACTGAATTATCAACAACTTTTTGAAGTGGTAATTCTGTAGCTCTGCCTAGCCCACTCTGGGATTACAGGCGTGAAGGTATGTATGTATGTATAAAGTTTTACACAAAACATAGATCTAATCCTCAATTAAAAAATCATCTAAGTACATAGTTATATCGTGATTATAGATGGTCTTTTACAAAAGGACCTGTCCGGCATTTTTGGGTAGGAATTAAAGGCACCGTGAAAACTTGTACAAATACTTCTTTTACTGACCAGCGTCAGGTTGAAATTTTGAAGCAGTATAATTTTATTTAAAAATTGAGGCTCATTGAAGTAGAAACAGAGAGTAATGTTGATAAGTAAATATTAATATTTTGACAAGGAAATATTTGACAGTAGTGTAGGCAAATTATGATATGACTGTAATGACCATGTTATTACCTATATTATGTTATTGTACCTATTTCATCTTCTTATCGTGTGAATGTGATCCAAGTTCCTATGCTACTTTTTCCCAATGTCTTGCCACTGATACTCCACGGAGTAGTTCTTAAGAGATCATCGGCAGTGCACGTGACTGGACATAGAGGGCACTGCAATCATATGCTGCGTCATTTGATGTGACCCGCAGACACTTGTGGAACTTGAGTTTGCTGGTACAATAACTCCATTTGAGGAGATTGTCCTTCGACCGAACAACTCCGGCTCATACTGTCCAGGGCTCGCGAGAGCGCCTACATTCCTGTTGCTCCTGGAGGTAGGTGCACCTGATTGTACTTACGTAAACTTAAATGTACCTTATAAAGAATACTTACGATAAATCTGCCCTGTTAATTAAACCGGTAAATGTTTCATAAATAGATTGAGTGTGCCATGAAACCCGTGGCATGCCGGCGGCCGGTCACTAAGCTACGGGCCCCCGGGGGGCCGTCCGTGGCACAGTCGCCACTTAACGACGCGATGAGGGCCTGTCGCGAGTAAACGGAGGGGACGAGCGGTTTATTCCCGTCGTGGAGCATCTCGCATTGAAGTAACACTGGTTTTATGGATTACCGTTGAGGAAGGTTACGTGTAAATAGCGCGTACAAACTGGTCATTGTGATTGCTACAAAATACATTTTCTATTTCATTTATTGTGGCAATTTTTAAAGGAAGAATAAGGACAAAGGCAAAGGAGAGCTTTGTTTGTTTGTTGGTATGTTTATTTTAAATTTTACAAGGAAAGTTTGAACCAGTTATTGTTATTAGAGTTGGGCTGAAGTTTTAAATTAGCATACTAGATAGCAATGCTTATGACTATGAGCTAATCTAATGATAGGAGGCATCAGAATTTTTGCTGTACTAAAGATAAATCCACTGCAATTGGGACTTTAGATTTGTCATTATCAACAGCTGTACCCAGAGTACGAACTGTAACCTTTGATCGATTTAGTAACGTTAACCTATCGTCATTGACAAAATGAGTATGGTGATTGATATCAGCGCCCTCTAGTATGTATTTAATGCATTAATTCTATAGAAAGTTTACATCGACGTTGACTTCAACATCATCAAGTAACGGTAATACGAAAATTAATGTATGAAAAGGTATGTGAGTTTATTTAAGGGGTTCGTGCTACGGATAAGTTCAGAACAAGATTCTAACAGTAAAGATGTTTTGAAAACATGACGTATGATTGAGATGTTCATGGTGACTTTGCGAAAGGAAGGTAGACAATTTTTTTTTGCATTGGCCAAAATGTATTATTGCGATTTTATTTTCATTAATAACTAGTTCGACTTACTAATTTCAAAAGACCCATAAGAGTAGTTCCTTCTCGAGTAAGTAAGGAGCTAATTACCGCTGGGCGATGAGGGCGGTTATTACATTAGCCTCAAATGCCGAGGATCCAGTTAACGCGGCTTCCTCACCGCGCTTGTTAATTTGTCCGTCTTCCTGGCCACAGCTGACGAGAACAGACCAATCATAATATCATTATTTGGGGCACCCCTTTCTGCCCTCATGTTCAAAACTGAAAAAAAAACCTATCTTTTACAAAACGTGAATAAAGTTAATGATAATTTATCTAAAAGAACATATTTCATTTTTTCAACTAGGCACTAAGTACTCGCTGTGAATGTAAGGTTTTTTTATAGGAGTGATAATCGAATGGATACATTAGTTTGTGTGCAATATTATTAAGTAGATGCATAAAAAAATATCGTATTGTTTTTGTCTTACATTACATTAAATATTGGCGGTTTTATAACATTTAAACATAGCTTTACTGTACTTAAACCTAAAACCTAAAACCAAATCCACATTCATCTTGTCGAATCAAAACATGCAATTTTTCGCATTTGAGCTCTCTCTGCAAGTTAATAATAAGTAATGCACAAACGGAGCTTTCCAGATTTCACTGTGTGAAATTAAACTATGAATTTAAATTAAATGTTTTATTACAATGTGGAAAACAATTATATTATCATTTTTTATAGTCCATCCAACATAATAGCTGTTGTAACCAAATTGTGGCGTGTGCGGTCGTCTGGGAAATTTTACAATCTACCCACATTGGTATATATTAATAGCAGGTGCCGCGAAGTTTGCGCAGCTCACGGGAAACGGGATATTGCTGAGGGGCTTCCAGGGTAGGAAGCTACTTACAGCATCAAACAGTTCACGTAGACTTCGAGGGAGGCATCTGCACAAAGTCATCTGAGAGATAAGGATAAGTATTTATTTATCTTATTTAATCTTTGCATTGGTTTCTTTTTTCTACTAGGCGAGTATAATAGCTTATGAATATTTGCCATAAAGGCGTTTAGGAGATTACCCGCAATAAAATGCATATTTTTACAACCGAGAACCTCATGTAAGTATTTATTATAAACATCATTCGGTATAATCATCATTTTGTATAAAAATCATATTGTATAACTATCATGTGGTATATTATTTTTTATTGCCACATATTTAAAATATTCTTCTCTTCTGGTAGTTGTTAAGTATATTTGTTTGGAATAACTTTTTTTGTCGAATGATTTTTTGGTACAACGCTGACCGTGATGCGAAGTCGACGGAGCTCCGCTTTGCGGAGCTCTTATTCCGCGTAGTTATGGCGCTTCGCGCCTTGACACAATTCTAACCTAACCTAACCTATATATTAGTTGAGACCTAGGAGTTACCGCTCTGTAGGGTCACAAACGGTAACTAACAAACCGACACTTATGGTTGGACACGAGTTAGTATGGCCAGTATTTTTTTATACCAACTGTACTTTATATGAAATTAACTTTATATCATAAGTTGATTATAGTAAATATGCATTATACTTAATGTATGTTATATAAAATATTTTTATATCAAATGAGCGTTATATCGACTGATATTATAGAAAATATTTTTATAACGATCGTTACGCACCCAAAATGTGCTTAGTCCTCAGGGTTAGCAAAGCAGATTCCAAATGTTTACGGTTACAGATCTCACTTAAGAGTACTCTATATCCAAGCCAAAGTTAATAAATAACATTTTCAATATAGTTTAAAATTCTGTTGGATATTGAAACATTGAGCGTTAGTTTTTCTCCTAAATTTGAATAGAAACTCAGATTGGGCGGTTCAACTTCACTCCCTCGCGTTAAAGCTGCAGGTTGCCCGTAAAATTGTTATTTCAGACGCAGTTTGCTCGCGCGTTTCATACCAAGTTGATTATTATTTTTTACTTTTCATGCTCAAAATGTGGTATTTAAGTTATGTGTTGGCGAATTAAAGTGACACTTTTTGTCGTTGCGTGAGTGAACAAAGTACCTTTTCTATTTGATTTTATTTGGAAATCAAATTACTTAAATTAGTTTCTTTGGAAAGCGGGTGGTCGTGTATGACTAGCATGTACTTTATCATTCACTCTGTCTGTATATTTGAATTGTTACGTTTTAGTATCTCAATTTCAATAATAATAATAAAAGATAAAAAGATAAAAGATGTTACTTCAGTAAGTAGGCCGCACGGGCACTTTTACACGTCAAAAATCTACCATTGAAGACAAAAAAACCAGACCAAAGTGATATTAAATGCGCTCGACATGGGTAACAACTTAGCGTTAAGGCGTTTTTCCTGTTAACCGAGTTAGCTCATACACGCGAGATTAGCGCACAAAACCAACCCATAAACATAACATATTTAAATTTCAGGTACAGTCAACTGCAAATGTGTATCTACTTTTGCTCCTTATTTAATTATAACAAGGTTCAAAAATGGATACATGTTTTTGATGTCGACTGTACTACCAACATTGAGGGTACCACCCACGCTGACATTTCTAAGCGCGTGGGCATATTCGCATTAACACGAGAGATGCCCTTTAAGCCATACTTTACAACTTTGTAAAACATGTCTGTCCCCAATAAATAATCACTAACATCCCCAGCACTAGCCGCAATAGAGAAAATTATAAATAATGCTATAAACACGACAAGGCGTCGGTAAATTACCGCAAATAAAAATATAGTGACGCGAACCTACGCCGACTGCGAATAAAAATGTTGATTTATGGCAACCCGTTTAGGCAAAGGCCGAGCGCTCAAAATGCCATAAAAGAAATGGCCGAGACGCCATTGAGCGATATTGCAAAAACATCCCTTTCTCACTTCTGTCATACCCTCGTAAAATATAGGCTGATCATTTCTGTTTACCGATCGCAATGCTTTAAAGTGATGGGCTTTATTTTATTTGGTCATGTTGGTTGGGTGAAGGAATGTAATAGTCTGCCGTGGTGGTTACCCTATTTGACACTATTTGGTACTCGAAATTTTGTTTTCTTTTTGTGTTATATGCATTGTGTATAATTTTGACAATAAATCTATTTAAGTATATTCTATTTTATTCTATTCTAAATAGTTATGTTATTTTAATAGAGATACGATATTTTGCGGTTACATGGGACTTTAAAGCAACAGGTTTCATTCAAAGCCAATTTTTTAATAAATTTAATTGAAACATTGGAAGTAGAACAAATAAAATCATAAAATAGGGACACGACTATTATTACGATTAAGAAAGATCTACTAAAATTCAGAATCTAATCTAATCTAATTCGCACTCGTAGGTAACATTTTTTTTGCCTTTTACATCAAAATTTGCAAGTAAGTACCCTCAGCCCAATGGAACTCTGATCCACCATAGAACGGTGTCAACGGTGTCACAGTGACATCATAAAATAATTTGTTTAAAGGACCATGGGCAACTTAGTATGGAGCTTGGACCCAGAACCAACACAGCTGAGAGTTAGGTCATTAAAAGGATCTATAAATATACTTCATTTTGTTCTATAGGCACCAAGTTGTATTCCATTGCAGAACCGAGATATTCATATTTCAGTCAGTGTGCATGTATAAGGTCTATAAACGGGTTTCTCTTAATGATAGGCTACCATACCAATCATTAATCGATAGGATAAAAATATAAAAGCGATACACAGAAAATAATAAGTAGGTACTAAAACAAGAGGAAGATAACAGGCGGTCTAATCGCTAAAAAGCGATCTCTTCCAGACAACCTTTAGGTAGCGGAAAAAAGTTAAAATGACATGACAGAACCGAGCGTTTGACGTTTGATTATTTTATTTATTAATATAATCAGTATTTACAGCAAGTTAATGTTATCTTATTATTCTCATTATACATTAATAACCATTATGCTTCTGGTAATGTGTCTTCTAAAATATGTCTACGCTGTCGCAAAACCGAACGAGGACATAATACACAACGGCGTCCTTCTAATGCCATAGTTAATATTAATCGGCAGGTGACATAGGTATTTAAGTACCAATGATACACTACGAGTATAACACTTGAAAATATTATAGGTACCTACGCATAAGATAGCGTAGATAAACTACTTCAAACGTCTTTAAATGCGTTTATGTAGATAGGTAGTAGAACCCACGACGAAGACGAATGTAGTTCACGCCGTGTTCGGTAGCAATACCTTCATTATTACTACATATATTGTTTGTTACCTACCCTCCAAAATGTTAAATACCCTAGCCACAGATTCTTCATAGTTCGTTTTCACTCTAAATAAAAAAATGAATATCTCAGTTCTGCAATGGAATTCGACTTTGTGCCCATATAATTAAATGAAGTAGATTTAAAGACCTATTTAATAGCCCAACTCTCATGTCTGTTGGTTCTGGGTCCATTTTGATGCATGGTCCTTTCTAACGACTTGAGTAATAACGTCACTGTGACATAGTTCTCCGATGGATCAGGGATCCATTGGGCTGATAGTACATGACACGTGGTAGTATGCACATCCTTTAAAAAATGTGATCACGTAAAACCCGTTCAAACCCTAAAAATCGTTTATTGAATGGAAAAACCCATCCCGTAAACAATTATCGTGCTCTGAAATTGTATGGATTGTGTGTTAAAGTTTTCCAATATAAGTTAGCTAGTCGATCCGCCGTCGCAATGAACGGAAGACCGGATGAATGACTGAATGAACGAGTCACAAAAATGAACGCAGCGATGAATGGAAAATTACATCGGGCCACATGAAAAGTTTGTGGAAAAATGCATTCTGCTCCAAAATAAATTTAGGAAACGCGTTACGTGGTGCGCTAAAAATTTTGCGCAGAACAAAGGATAGCCTTTTGTTTGTTTTAGCTGGGTTATGATTAGAACGGAAACTTTTTTAATATCTCCACTGTATTTGTATTTTTCTGAGGTATTTTTCTGTGTTTTATTAATAATTACTTTTGAAGGTCTTTATTTTTGATCTAGTTTTATTTATCAACAGAAGTACTTGTAGATACCTATCTCATTTTGAGAAAAACAAAACATAATATTACATGACCAGTTGAATGAATGAGATTTGGCCATGGTTGCAGCCGAGTGTTTCTGCACCGATGTGTTTGGATTGAATCGCCGGCGTGTGAGGGCGGCCCAAAGTAAGACGTACAACATGTCCCTCCCTGATTACTCACTTACCAAGTACCACGGTGACCCGGCAGACCTGTTCACCCTACCAGATCACTTAATGGTTACAAATAATAAAACTAGTGTTGTAGTTATAAACGAACGATTATAAAAGTGTGATACGAATTAATAAATGGTAAATTAAATGTCTCTTCTTGTTCTATCTCGGTCCCTCACTGCTGAGGATTGCGACCACAGGTTATGGTACGTCAGTCTGTGTGATTGTACGCCGAGTGGGCCGCCGGGTGCATGCTGCCACCCACCGCCTTGATGACGTCAAACCAGCTTGCTGGTGCTCTGCCTTGAGCTCGCTTTCCATCCATCTGGCCCAAAATAATTATCTAATAATTAGTAAAGTATTCATAATTGGTGGTGAATGTAAATGGGTATTATTACTTATTTTAAACTAGCTGTTACCCTTGACTCCATCTGCGTAGAACTCTTGAGGAACTGCCCAATTCTCCGGGATGAAAATAACCCTGTGTATTTTCACGGAATACAACCTACCAAAATTAATCGAAATCGGTTCAGGCAGCAAACTCATTTTCCTGTTCCCAATTGACAACATTTCAAAAAAAAAAGCTTTATTGTTTTTTCGCGTTTATAATAGCTGGTTAAAAAATAGACTACCCGTATTTCTTGGTTTTTCTTTATTTAACTTAAATTAGTCGTTGATAATTTATTAAAGAAATAGTCATTAAAAAGACCGTATATACAAAGTTAGGAATACTGATGTCGTGATCATAGCCTGATATAAAATTTAAAAAAGTAACTTTAAACAGTAAACAAAACTGACTGTCATGTCATGTCAATCATTCGCTGCTGTTCGTTCACAAATTTGCTATTTTGCGTAATTTAATTAATTACCTACGTAATTTGTAGACGCCATTAAAATAAATAAACTATTTTGCGTAGAATTGAAAGCGTGTCGTCAGAATCAAGTAATCCGTCAGACAGATAAACAATGAACATGACAGTTGTATATTTTTTGAATTCCTTTGGTAATAAATGGACTAAGGGCACTATAAGTGTATTCCTAACATTCACAATCCAACTTTTTTTACTGTTTTTCCTAAATATAAAAAAAACTACTGCATAAAAAAAATCCAAATATATTTTTACTGTAATCAGCAGTGTAAAATCTAGAAACGGTATTTTATGTTACTACCTTAGCACAAAATGAATTGTTGTCAATTGTTTTGAAAACAAAAAGGTTACAATGGAGCCTCTTAGTGCCCCTTTGCCCTAGCGCTTTGTGATCTTAAGTGTCATAACAGACGTAATTAATATTCATAACACTATAAAATAATCTTGATACAAATCTACGTACAAATACACGAAAAGAAAATACAAAATAATTGTTAGAAGGGAGTTGAGAGGCGGTGAAGAATGATCGCTATCACGCATTATTTACATACATACATACATTAAATCACGCCTGTTTCCCAGAGAGGTAGGCAGAGACCACTTCTTTCCACTTGCTACGATCTTGACGAATTTCTTTCGCTTCTTCAACATTCATACATCGAGTCATGCACGCACGGCGGTTTCGGGTACTTAAGTTTCGGCTGTTTTCCAGTATTTCTCCGATTTGATTCGAAAAAGTACGCCTAGGGTGGCCCCTTCCGACACTTCCACTCACTTTCGATCTGTATATCTCTTTCGTCAATCTTCTTTCATCCATCCTTTCCAAATGACCGAACCATCGAAGCATGCCCTTTTCAATCTTAGTCACTACAGCTTTGCATTATTTCAAGGGATTAATTTATTGTTATAATTACCTAACCACACCCGTACCGTTTTGAGCCCTGTCGCTCTGCCGGCGGCACCCGTAGGCCAGGTTTTTTATATTTTTATTACTATTATGAATTAATTAACTACTTTTATAAGTTCAATTTTTTTTATATTCAGACATTAAATAATAATCTTAGTTTTAATAAAATAACAAAACAATCAAACGCTACAAAGTGGCTTAACAGCAGGAAAATAAAACCAGTTTGCACCGGTTGCAATTGTTCAGACGCGGAATATATTTTAAAACTAAAGCGTCTGATGGCTGATCCTCGTAAATTACAGACGTAACGAGCGCGCCGAATAAATCCGCTCCAATAGATACGTAAAAGATAACCGGACGAATAATCGCGGTGCGCAGTCGCCATAGTTGCAACAGCAACCTAACTTCTATGTGTCTAAACTTAACCGACGTATCATCACCTTTATTGGATATATCGTCGGTGAAAATGCAAAACCGCGTAAGTAACATTTTTAATAAGGAGAAAAATGCACCTTTTTATAAGATAGTAAGGTTGATTTTGCCCTTTCATAAATTTGTTAGTTACGCGGTTTGGCAGTATCACCGACGATATGAAAACTGAACTGTGCCTCGTTCTGGATGCGCAATTTAAACTTTTGCATACTTTTTATTTACCCTGATCTGAGGGCTTATTATGACATAACTATGCAACTCAATTTACGATGAGAGAAAAGGACAGAGCTATATAACTGCTATAACTCTGTTTTTTTCGCTCACCGTAAAATGCCATGTCATAACTCATAATAACCCCCAAATAAATTAAAATTTAAATATTAGTTTTATGCGATATAACAAAACATGGGTTCATAATTTTTTCATGTTAGCCTAATTGGTAGTGAGGTGACCCTGTCTACGAAGCTAGTGGTCCTATATTTGTGTGATGAGCACGAATATTTGTTCCTGAGTCATGGATGTTTTCTATGTATTTTAGTATATATTAACATATGTAAGTATTTATATCGATATCTAGTACTCATAGTACAAGCCTAGAGTTTAGTTTGGGACTAGGTCAATTAGTGTGACATTGTCCCCTGATAAATAAAAACATATAATCAAACCACTACACTAGGTATCTAGATTTATTTTTTAACTCTTTATAGAAGTTTGAGGGTTTAGTCACGTTTCAGTACTTTGGTGGTCAATTTCTTCCAACAGGTTGACATTGTGCAACTAAAAAAAATTGTATTTGTGTTATTTTAGACTACTCTCTAACATAATTATATCAAAATAAATCAAATAGGTGTCGAAAAGTCGCGTACTTTTCCTTGTGAGACATGTTTCATATCTGTTGGTGAATGTTAAGAGGAATTACATTTAAAAAAGATTAAACATTAAATAGACAAAGACTTATTATCAGGGATCGGAAATTCGGATCGATATTTACCTAAAGTTGGCAAAATCCCAGAAAAAGATAGGCAAACATGGCGTCGGCTTCTTAAAAATATTATTTTAATAATATAAGTTTCGAGATTCTGGGATTCTACAAAATGTTAATAAAATAATTACTTTACATGTAGGATAAAACATTCATTTTTGCTCCTATAAATTCGTAAGGTTAATGAGTTACAGGTAAATTAAATAACATTTGGTAAATCTATACATGAAAAATAACTTCAAACAGCTAATATAAATAATTGATTATGAAATAATGCCGGTGCAATTTATTTATTTTGAAATCCCAGAAATTTTAGTAATGAATTCTATGATTGAGTCCGCCTCCGTACAACTGAACAACAAAGCCGGTGCGAAAGAATAGGTAAATATCGATCCGAATTTCCGATCCCTGCTTATTATTGCCGAGCTTTCAAAGTGATGGCGTTATGCCATTTTAGGAAAATACTTATTATTCATCTTTTGCGGGTGGTAGGACCTTGTGCAGGGTCCGTTCGGATCGCTACCACCATCTTATCCATTAAACAGCAGTGTTCGCATTGTTGTGTTCGGGTTTGGGGATAAGACAGCCGGTGAAATGACTAGCATAGAGGCATTCCATCTTAGTCCTCAGGGTTGGCAACGCATTTGCAGTCTTAGGATTGCATTGCAGTCTTGTGCATGCGAATGACAATGGGTCTCAGTTTCCATTTACCATCAGGTGACCTGTGTGCCCGTTTGTGTTCTCTATGCCATAAAAAAAATGTGCAAGTTAACGTCGTACTGTTTTCACAGCGGGACTGCGGATAGTTGGTAGCGCGAACATTTGCATTTATAAATGATTCATGCGAGTCGCGTCCGTCCTGCAGAGAAAACATTACGCTTCATCGTTTGTTCGCGAATTTTGACGGTTGCGGCCTGCCAGGGGCCATGGTGGTTAGGCGAGCGGATCGGGGATGCTCGCCAGGACCCGCTGTACTTATGCATGAAGCGTAATTCAAAAGTGGGCTTGAAATATGCTATCTGTGATTATGACATTTGAATAGGTTTATAGTGCGTTAATGGTTTTAAAAATAATAATTTAACTGAACCATCCTGTGGGCAAGCGAGCAGCAGATTTTCCCTCTTCGGTTGATTGTCAAACAGTGCTCGTGTTATTACAGGCATAAGGTATCAATTATTATGACGTCCACGTTCTAATGTCTAGGTGCCTATTACACATTGAAATTACGCCCACTGTTGCATTGAAATGGATTAACTAGCGAGCTTTAACCCTTAATTTGGCAAAAATAAAAAAAGTCGGGAATTCAAACCCTTTTTGATTTTGTATCAGCAAAAAAATAGAAAAACATTGCAAACATTAAAAGTGAACATTATAGTATGTTCACTGTGACGCACATTGCCAAATTAAGGGTTAACTGTAACCGTAGCAGTTACAGTATCGAGTTTTTAGTGGAGAACAGGCTCATTAGCACATAGGTTAGTAGGTTACTTATTTCGGAAAATTTAAAAGTTTTCGAAGGATAGCCATCATCGGTATCTACATTGACGAAGTGGATGAAGCTAGTAGAGTATGGAATGATTTGATTATACTACATTGTAGTTAACCGCCTTCTTATTTATTGTACGGCAGCAACGCGCTTATCACGCCACCGCTAGTGAAATAATATGAAGGTGTTTTGATGTAAGTAATTATTTCAAAAGAATTTCAGAAATCCACTTTAAGTGTGACCGAGATTTATTAGTAATCGTTACAATCTAGTGTTATTCGCGGTTTCTGCCGGGTGCTGTGCTGAGTGGCTAATTTCGACGTCACAAAATCACCCATGGCAACATTAAATAATAATAACATGCTGCAATTAGAATAGATGAAACAAACTACTCACGGTTTTTACATTCTAATTCGAAATTATAGGTAATTTTAAGAGACCAATTTCATTAATTTTGTATTCGACCCAATAGTTCTGTTTCGTTTTAATGTCTTTATTTATTTAGCAGACATTTTATGGATGACATGAATATTTTAAATCTGGGTTGGCATTTTCTAATAAATTACAACAATTAAATGATATCGAATGATAAAAAGTGATTGTAATAGTGTAATAAAACATACTTTAGCAAGCGGTTTTCGCCTAACCCGTAAGATACACCTAGGAGGGCTTCAAAAAATGTCCGAAATATTTAGATAATTATTTCAAAAACTTAACAATGCAGAACGGCTTTAAAACCCATTTTCTCGAAATGGTTTTCAAATTAGAGTAATTTAAAAAATATCAACAATCCCAATTGTATTTTTTCCCTCCTTTATTGTTTTTATATGTATTCCTGTTACTAAAATCATAAATAGTTCCTCAAAGTAATCACCTACCTACTTAAATTTCAATCCTCTTACGATTCCTTGCCTTGCATGTTTCGTGATAGAATTTGTTTAGCGTACGGACGCTCCGTCGAGCCTCAATATAATACGCCGCATAATGTATTCCCGCTGACTCGTATAACTATTCCGCCGGCCCAAACTAACAGGATCCAAACGTATTTGCCTCGCAACTAAAATATGGCGGTAGTTCCGGCCGCGGACTTGATAATGATCGTAATAATAGATAAATGTTTTGCTTCCGCAACAATGGCTCCGGGTTTCGCGCGCATTCGGCTCCACTCGCAAAGGATTGAGTAAACAATGCGAGCTGATAGGCCTTTGTGAAAACCGGTAATGTATGTGGAATTGTTAAGTCCATTTAAAAATATAATTAGAAGTTTAAATAAACGCTGTTGGAAAAATCAAGCACGTTATAATTTTGGAGCGAGCATTAGGATGTTCTTACAATGGGGCAACTTTAAAAATACTTTTAACTGTGGGAGGACCTTGTGCAGGGTCCGTCCGGGTTGGTACCACCATCGTATCCATTAACCTACCGCCAAGCAGCAGTGTTCGCATTGTTGTGTTCCGGTTTGGGGATAAGACAGCCGGTGAAATGACTAGCATAGAGGCATTCAATCTTAGTCCTCAGGATTGGCAGTACATTTGCAGTCTTGTGAATGCGAATGTCTATGGGTCACAGTTTCCACTTGCCATCGGGTGGCCTGTGTGCTCGTATGCCTTACCATGCAATTTTTTTTTCATTTTTTTTTAGTAAAACGGAGATAAAGTATTTGCAACCTGTAACAATATACCATTGTTAGAAACTTATTACATCTATTGTACATTTAAATGGTTGGTTGGTTTTCGATTTTCCGTACGTATATCTCGATTTTTAAAACAAATGATGCATTTCGATGAATTTTTATCGGTTAAACCCTTGTTATATATACACCAAGATTTAAAAAAACCCGCCACCGTGAGCATCTCGCTGGTTGAGCCACTCATGACGTTTGCATGCCAAATTTAATTTCGGATGCTCCGCCCGTTTAGACGCAAACAGTACGTAATGCATAAAACATGTACTCACACGCCACTCTGACGGGCCATGAGGGACGCGATGACGCCATTGACTGACTCTGACTTTAAAAAAAAGGTCAATTGTGAGACGGACTAGCGCACCGAGGATTCCATTTTTAAGTCCGTACCTATTTAATTGACGGAAGAGGAGGTGATTCTTCATTGACACTCATTTTTATGGATAATAATTTTAATGCCTTACACACTTTAATTAGATACTAAACCATTAACTACTTTATAATGGTCTTAATTGTCTTTATTTGTCACTATTTACTACCAGCTACTCAATCATGAATTTAAATTATGGTTCGCATCTGAACTATACCCCAATTTTGAATTGTTATTTTGTTGTTTTGAGTCATATGGAAATTTTGCCATGTATCGTGCCAGTATGAATTTGAAATTTCATTTGTATTGTACATGTAGATGGCGCTAACCACACTTATACCGGTACGAAATATTTTAATTCCATACCAAAAATTTCGTCTAAATCTCGAAGATATACATTATCAGTTTGTCCTGGGTTCGATCCCAAGTTAGGGCAAATATTCGTGTGATAAGCGCGTGTATTTGTTGGGATAAAAGCAGGATAATGATGAATGATGCTGAAGTGCATGTATTTGTTCGTAAGTCTTGGGCCTTTTCTATAATATATAATCCAATACAAATAGCCTACAAATATGACTCTTCCATTTTAAAAAGTTGTTAATGTATTTTAGTTTTAGTTACACTCATCACACTTATTTAGTTACCTGATACACTAAGGTTTAAATATATGTACAATTTATCGATGTTACAAAAATAATATTTAATTTTATAGGGATTTAAAAGTTTTCTGCTGTCGCGTCCATAAAAAGTTTTACAACTTTGTATAAATGTCAAAAAAAACCATCCTTATAAAGAATTTATGAAAGATTTGTTTTTAACAGCAACAAATTGTACATACCTTTGAACCTTTGTTTATTAGGTAACGAAAAGTGGCAGCTTTTTGATTGGTTGTCAAAATTTAAAAGTCATAATTTTAGGAAATTGTTTATTTTTTATTTTTTTATGGCATATGAAGGCAACCGAGCACACATGCCATCTGATGGTAAGTGGAAACTGTGACCCATAGACATTCGCATTCACAAGACCGCAATCCTAAGACTGCAAATGCGTTGCCAACCCTGAGGACTAAGATGGAATGCCTCTATGCTAGTCATTTCACCGGCTGTCTTATCCCCAAACCGGAACACAACAATGCAAACACTGCTGCTTGGCGGTAGGTTAATGGATAAGATGGTGGTACCAACCCGAACGGACCCTGCACAAGGCCCTCCCACAAGTAAAGTATGGGAAAAACGCAAGCATTCCTTATAATATGGCCACTAAGCGTTCCTAATTGATTGTTGATTGATCTGTATAAGTATTGTTTAGTTTAGTTTGAGTCTATGACAAATTGTATAAAATATTAATATAAGTATTAAAGTAAAGTTTTTAAAAATAAGCTAAAAAAAACATAAACAGTTTGTATATTATTATGTAAATTAAAATAACCCGTTTATTTGCCGTAAACAGTTAAAGTCTGAAGGAATCCTTCGCGGCCGCTCCCCGCTGCTGTCGCGGCTCCGGCATTAGCCAGGCAATATAAAGCTTTGACGATTTTCTTTTCAACTCTTCAAGCGGTCTTAACTCTTGACAGTTATTACCAGTTATATGGTGGGTGGAAATTTAGTTCTCGTGATATATTTAAAGTTGCTCGAGCTATGGCCGATGTCTTCATAACCTTTTTATAAGAATATTGTTTTTTTACCCAACTGCTAAAAACGGGTAATATTTTTGAAATGTTTGAATGTTTCATTGTGCTCTTGTAGATGCTGAATAGATACATTAATTAACACTTCTTGATTGAGACAGCGCGAAAGACTCGTCGAAGTAAACGTCAACTTATAAAATACTGTAATTTTGGACGCATCTTGAGATGGGCATCACAGTCTAACGGGCGTATTAATAAACTGATCACGACTCTAATGCTCATCTCAAGATGTGTCAAAAATGACAATTAAAAGTTAACGTCAAGCCATAGAAAACTGTCATTTTTGACTCATGGACATTATAGTTGAGATGAGTTTATTAATACGGCCATAATCATTTAGGTGATACGGCTCAGACTCTACTAACCATGCAAGTGTTACTGTCAAAAAATGCCAAAATAGTGGATTTGAAACCTAAAATCTACTTTCAGAGCAAATTGTTCTTAATTGATTTAACCAATTAACATTAAGTTTAGCTAAAAAACGCGCCAACTAAACTAGTTCATTTTTTTACCGGATCTGAAATGGTCCATCCATTTGGAAACTACTATACTACAGACATACAAACATACATACTTAAAGGTGGACGATAAGCGTCGAACTACCAACATCCCTCTTCTTGCATCGGGGGTAAAAAGCACCCGCACGGTCTCAAAATCGTATTTCATATCAGAAATTGTCACAACAGCCGATTCACATAACTATAGATCGAAGAGTTCAAATTGTAGCCATGTAAATGTCTGGACCTAAAGCCATCTCCATACAGTGGACGATAAATATCATCGCTTCTTATGTTAATGCGCCGAGTTGCGGCGCAGCGGACGGACGGTCAAACCATTATAGAACGACCTCGAGACTCTTTCAAATAGCCGAATATACAGACCAAGTTTACTGGTCATCAAGGGAACACTATCTAGTATATTTTGACCTTCAGTTTTCGAACAGTCGGTTAGCATTGAGGGTTCTATGCATGATGGTACTGGGAGTCACACCGCAGGTCCCTGCGGTCCCCAGACGACTGTTGTTTGTACGGCGAGGGTACCTCAAGGAGTAATCGCGCATTTGCAACTATGTTTAAGTAGAAATTGAATACTTCATACAAATATTTCATACTTGTTCTACTGTTTTTATTCCATGTCATTTAAATTGACGCACGTTAAATACTTAATATTTATTTCATATTTGCTTCATACTTGTACCTACTGTTTTTAACCCACGTCATTCAAATTGACGCACGTTAAATACCTTAATATTTATTTCATATTTGCTTCAAAATACTGGAAACTTAATAACTTTTTATTTTCAATGTAAACTTAGGTATCGAAAAGCAACAAAAAATAAAAAAAAAACATCGAGAGCACTTTAAAATTCCCAATTACTTTTTTCCAAATATTTATTTGTAAAGCTATGTTATGCTGGAGCTTAGATTTAATGCATAACTTAATCGTGAAACTCAGGTTAGGTTAGGTTTGATTTATAAGCGATAGCATAAAGTTAACTCTTCTATCAAAAAAAGTTTGAAATAATGAAAATTCGGAATTTTGATCAATTTGAAAAACACATTTAAAATCCCGTGAAAATAACGTTTTAAATTGTTACTATGTGTAAGATGTTATAATTGCGATGTAAAAGCAAGAGATATACAATGTTGTATCCGAAGTCGGTTAGCGGGCGAACTTTCCTTCCACGGTAGACTCGTAGCCACCCGTAGCAGACTGGCGGCCGTAGCTAAACGTAGCGATCTTGATGCTACGCAAATCGTAGTACACAGCAAGTCGTATCGTCTTTCTAGTTCGGGTGAAGTCGGTAAGACTCGCATAAGAGCGTATGAGAGCGAGCGAGAGAGAAGTACAAACCCGAAGGACCTTTTTAAAGCTAATGGGCAAAAGGCTTTCAGTGGCAATCAATTGATGTGACTCTCAAACAATGCGGTGCCTAAATTAGTTTTAGAATTACTAGTTTTGTTGGCAAGAGAGCGCATGGCTTATTTTTTAAGTTTAGTGTTATAGGTATCAGTTCTTTTTGGTACTTAAGTGTTACGTATTCAAAGTTTCATACATTTTAATAGGGAGACAATATTTTGTTACTACATATTTTTCGAGCTAGAGTAAAAATATGTTATGATGGTAAGAAAATTAGGGTCTTAGTCTCTGTTCAACTCGGTTTTTTTTTACTTGGTTGCCATTACTGTGAAAAAAATTAGAGCTATTATTAAGTCGATAATACAATAACATGTTAGATTCAGATTTTATTACTCAATATAACACAGTCTAAATTACAATTCTTTCACCGTGGTAAATAAAGCCCCTGAATAGGTTCAAGTAAGTATATAAACTGCAATGTCACTCGGCTTTTTCTTTGAACTTGTCTGGACATACTACCGCGTGTCTAGACAGAGAAACAAATACTTAAATACTTAGAAAATATTCAAGGCTCCGAAACAAATACACACTCGTAAAACAAATATTCATCATCATCATAATTTCAGTCCACAAATATTGTATTATATAAATAAATATCAGGGGACAAGTATGTATTATATTGGTTTTGGGATAGTGTTATTATCTTTTTATTTATTGTTATTTTTGCTATAATTATAGTTTTCTTTTTATTCATGAATGTTTGTTTGTCATTAGGGTAATTATTTAACCATTTTTTTTCAACAAGGGTTATCTAGAATAAATCCCTTGAAGGGATAAGTTTGCCTTTGTACTAGTTTATTTTTTTTGTTATAATATAAACCGTATACATACATACATACGAACATACTCTGTAACCACCCTCGACCTCCTACCATAATCTCGTCTAGCCAAGTGTCCCGCCCAACTCCACTTCAGTTGCGTTATCCTTTTGCCGACATCCGCAGCTTAAATATTATGAGTGAGTAATGTTAAATACAAGATTTAGTTTAAGCTAATCAAGTATTAGCTAACTAGAGTCCGGATGTTCCTATTCCAGTATAATGCTAGTCTAGGCGGAATTTTCGCAACGGCCGGGGGCAGCTCATGCAATATTAATACAGCGATATCTCGCTCGGGATGCTAATGGCGAGCGCTCGGGTTCGCTCGGGCCGGCTCGGGTTTTGTGCCTGAGTTTTAAAATGGCAGCTAAAGATAATAATTTGCTTGTTTAACCGATTTTAAAGGTGGTTTTAGTCTTTATCTTTATATAGTATAAATCATAGTAGCTTTCCACCGTCTGTATGTATGCTTACCTATAGATCTTCTTTCGAGAATTTCTCATAAAAATCTTTCACAGTTCGAAAAGTTACTTTTGGGTACAATGCTAAACAAAGTCGATGTGTAGATATGTCACAATAGGGTCTGAGATTGTCGAAAAAACTGGCGATATAAATTTCATTACTTTATTGTACCTTTGGAAAGTATACTCAGTATTGAAAGTTATGGGGATTTCAAGATCCACACAGCATGTGCATTGGTTCGTAGCTAAGTCTCGAATACCCCTTCCCGTAAAAAGACTGGACAGCAGAATAACTTCGTATGGCGTGACTACCCAAATCGCTGCACGTGCTGTTTACAAGTTTAGCAGGTGCAGGTGGCGTGATGCGCTTGAACCATTGCAGGTGCAGTTTTCAGCAAGTTGCTACTTAAAATATCCTCACTTTAACACGTCGTGACGACGCCACGGTGCCGTCAGGTAAATTATTTTTTCAACTCTGTTCGGATATTTAGTTTTACACTTGACTGTATCTTTCTAATCAGGTCTTTAAGTACAAAAACCAGGCTAGTGCTAGTCGGACTCACGCACAAAGGGTTCTGTACGCCCTAAAATATTTATTTTATTCTGTTTTAGTATTTGTTGTCCCGTGTGGTTGCCGGGATAGAATAGTGCCACTCCTTGTCTTCCCGTGGATGTCGTAAGAGGCGACTAAGGGAATATAGGCTTGTAGCACTGTTAGGCGATGGGCTTGCAACCTGTCACTAATACGCTGGTAAATACTATACTAATACTTAGCCTATTTGTGAAAAATGTGGTAACTGAATTATCAACAAGTTTTTAAAGTTGTACGTAATTCTGTAGCTCTGCCTACCCCACTCTGGGATTGAAGGCGTGAGTTTATGTATGTATGTAGTATTTGTTGTAATAGCAGCAACAGAAATACATAATTTGTGAAAATTTCAACTTTCTAGCTATCACGGTTCGTGAGATACAGCCTGGTGACAGACAGACGGACGGACGAACAGACGGACAGACGGACAGCGGAGTCTTAGTAATAGGGTCCCGTTTTTACCCTTTGGGTACGGAACCCTAAAAACTTCCACTAAACAGGGGTTTGACTTTATTTTACTTTCCTATACGCCATGATACAAATTTAAACTTCCGATATACAAGCGTTATTGCAACTACAACTTTATTCACAGCCCCCAAAATTCAAAGTTACTTTGTATTTTAAATAAAGTTGAGCCCCTTTAGCTTAAAAGGTTAAAACAGGAGCGGAATATTCCCGATCGCAACTCTCACGCAATAAAGGGCGTATTCAAATGAAGGGCCCGCGAGACTGGCGGGAAACAATGATCATATTACAAACTTGTTCGGACGGGGCCAGGAAACACGCGGGCGGTTATAGGTAGACCCCGCTATCGGAGGTGCAAAATGGTAGCTCTCAAGTTCTTAGGGATGGGTAAAAATATTCATGATGTCGATATCGATATTCTTACTTTTTCTGTACAAGTAGTTTTATATATGTAGGTATAGTCTTTACTATTTGAACTGAGCTGATCTTCTACACAAAGGCCATTGTTTGTAAACAATACCATTGTCTTTCTTTGTGTCCGTAACACCAAGCCGATTACATACAAAAAAGTTAGAACTACATTGAATGTACATTGAATTATCAACCCTACCCTCTTAGTCAGTAGGTTTAAAATGTAAAGTGTCAGGATACAGATATAAGTTTTGTGTAGATGATAGTATTGTGTAAAGAATAACCACAGTTCAAATAATAAAGACTTATATCTGTATCCTGACACTTTACATTTTAAACCTACTGACTAAGAGAGTAGGGTTGATAATTCAATGTACATTTAATGTAGTTCTAACTTTTTTTTTATGTAATCGGCTTGGTGTTACGGACACAAAGAAAGACAATGGTATTGTTTACAAACAATGGCCTTTGTGTAGAAGATCGGCTCAGTAGAAATAATAAAGACTTTACCTATACCATTTTTTAGACTACAATTTAACATGTTTTTTTTGGAATCCATTATAATCATTGTCATCAGAAATGTAAATAAAAATAAATGGGGCTCAGATATATTGGGTTAATCGTTGAATAAATTCATCGTGACTGCACTAGATTATTGCAGAGAAAATGAAAAAAAAAAACTGATCGTTCATTGACAATACGATATCCCTTTAAGAGACATTTATTTTATAAAATATTATTTATAAAATGATGATATGATTTTGAAATTATATAGTCCTGTTTTATAAATAAACACGTTTAATTAAAGTCCTAGACTCTCATTATGGCAAAGAAAAATTATCGACCTATAGCTATTAATTATCGACATATAGCTAGTATTTCCAAATAATTTTTACCCATCCCTAAGAACTTGACAGCTACCATTTTGCACCTCCGATAGCGGGGTCTAGTTATAGGCATTACGAACCAAGATGTTAGGGTTCCGTACCCAAAGGGGACCCAATGGGACCCTATTAATATGTCTGCGCCGTCCGTCCGTTCGTTTGAAATTAAAAGAGCTGTGTCTTTTGAACCGTAAAAGATAATGGGGTGTTTTTTTACCAATCTATGTTTTGTTACGGCGGATTTACGAACATTTTTTTTTAAAGTTGTACACTGTGTTTTTTTTTATTTACTATAACTTCGGCATATTAATATGTAGGTACCTACATCCATAGAAACTAAGTGGTAGATTAGATTTTCAAATATTGCAAAAAAAAGTATATTTCTGTTTAGAACATTAAATGTTTTATCTTTGTCGTGACATACACACATAAGTAAAGATACTCGTAAAACTAAATTCCTACGATAATTCCGTAATATTTTCACTTTAGATTTACACGTATACAAACCTAACAATTGGAAACCCTTTACTCATAAGAATTAAAAGAAAATTGTTGTTATCAATTAAGAGCCTTTTCCACTAGTTCAACGTGATTAACTGATTAAATTTAAAAATAAAATATATTTTCAACCGTTAGAGTTATCATTTGTCTGTCTTCGGGAAATTATCTTTATTTGACCTAAAGATCGTTCCCTTCAAGTTATCGTAAATCAAAAAAAAAAACGGTGTATAATAAAAGGGGAGACGGTAACAACGTATACAAGAAACGTTATTTGGCAACATATTTTTTGTATTGTAAAAACGGTGAAACATACAAGCTTCTGGGACGAGTATAGAACAAACCCTGAAAACAACAAATCGCACTGTTAGATCAAGACTGTATCAACTCTAAATCATTGTTAGTTTTGTTTCAAGCTCACAGGCGTTGTATTAAAGTTGATTTTAAAATTCAGTTTTATTTTGAGTTACTACACTTTTGATCTGGCTGTGCGAAATACTAAAAATGATCAAGTGCGAGTTGGGCTTGCGCTGAATCGCTTTGAAATCGAATTCGAACCGGGATATTATGAACCCTACTGTTTGGTGGTACGGAGCCCCCGGTACTCGAGTGAAACTTTTTTTTTTGCTTTTCTTATATTAAGGCTCAGTTAGTTGTCGTAGTGACGCTGTCTACGATACTAGTGGTGCCGCGTTTGATCCGGGATTTTATATGGACCCCATGGTGGAACCCAAGGGTGGGGACCCTTCAACAGTCACGGGATGCATGTCAATTATGTTCATCAACACCTATAAATAAACAAAATACCTTTTTTAATTTCAAAATTGATTGGAGTTTTTATTGAAATAAGCTTTTTTAGGGCAAGCATGGCAAGAATGTGTTTATTATTAAACAAATTCCATACGATAATGATTTTTCATGAAAACCTCATAAGTAAGGGCGATCATCGTCATAGTAAAAATACATCATGTTGCCAAGATTTATAAATACTGGGAAATGTTTCGTTTCTGTTGGTGGGTGAAGACATTATTAGAGTAGAATAAAATAATTATATATTTGCAAGAATATGGTAATTACAGGTAGTGTTAACTTAACAATGAGTACAGCATAATTCTACCGACAATACGGCGCGCAAATGTTAGTGACATTTTAGCGTAATAATAATATAAAATATAGTTAGGTATTTTCTAATCTTACAAATCTACAGGTGCTGGTTTCAAGGAAATCTTTTACAGTATAAAAACATTTTTCAGCCAGCCAAGATCGCAACCTATTGCCTTTACCTTTTGGTAAAATTCTAAAAGTTCATCGTAATTAGCAAAAAGTTTAACGTAGTTACCCATACAAACGACGAAGTCGAAAACCCCTTTGCCGACGAGAAGTATTTCCACAACAGCATTACGTGAGTTTTGATGATGTCCAACTTTTAGCACTCTACCACCAATTACACCAATCTGTGTACGCGTAAATAAGTGTTTCTTTATTGACAACGGTTTGCCTATTATATTTTTACTAGCTTTTGCCCGCGACTCCATCCGCATCCCCCCTTTTAACCCCTTTTAACCCCTTTCAACCTTTTTTTCGCAATCAAAAGTAGCCTATGTCCTTTCTCAGGCTCTAGACTATCTGTGTACCAAATTTTATTTAAATCAGTTGAGTAGTTTTAGCGTGAAAGCGAGACAGACAGGCAGACAGACAGACAGAGTTACTTTCGCATTTATAATATTAGTTAGGATTAGTTAGGATTAGGATTAGGATATATATAATACTAGCGGCCCGCCAGCGGCTTCGCCACGCTGCAAATTCCTGACATTCCCAGTAAATTTTTCAATTATTTTCTTTCATAAAAACCTTGTCCTGACTTTGACAAACACAACAAAAAAGGTTCAGCCGTTCTCGAGTTTTGAGCTTAGAAACACATTTAGCGATTCATTTTTATTATATAATGGCGGGATGACTTGAGGTGCATGCCAAAACGAAAGGCTATATTGCTATCGTCATGGGACACTATTGATGTTTGACTTGTCACATTTTTATATGCCATAGGGTCTATTATGGCTGTGTTTATCGCGTGACACTATACGACAGATGCTTTATGCACATATTGTCACGCGATTAACCCAACCGTACTAGGCCCGCAGATCTTAGTAAAACAAGCTTAGTCATATAAACTTGATCCCAAGCGCACTCATTCTTTTTCGGCGCGCTATAATCCTCGAATAGGTTGTGTAAACGTTTTTCTCAAGGCCCCGCCGGCGAACCCGAAAAAGCGCGAATAACCTTGAATATTTACGCGGCGCTCGTGTGGGCCAGCCCTTAAATTACAGTCAAAATAAATGCAGATAGAGGCGTTTGGGGTGTTGTGTGTGAAGCGCTTTATTAGGTCGGTCGGTAAATATATACAGGATGTAAATAAAAAATAAATTGTTTATTCATTACAACAAAAAATGAGTTTCCAAGAGAGACACGTAATTAATAAGTGGTTCAAAAATTGGCATGATTATGAATATAAAGACAAAGTTGTTACTAAAATAAAAACGCAATGTCACATTAGGCAAAAACATAGCTATCTTGAAAATTAATTTCAAGATGGCAGTGTTTCAGTAATTAAATTGGTATAAGCCACTAATTGTGCAAGCTTTCTCCCCGATTTTTTTTTTTTTTAATAAATGCATTCAGCTGTATAAATGCGTATAAAAAATAAAAAACATTGAAACCTCCTTACAAATATTTACTTAGGTTCAAAATAATACTAGTATGACAGAACAGATCAATGTTATAGCTATAATAGTACAGCTAGCAAAGCTTAATTAGGGTTCCGCACCCAAAGGGTAAAAACGGAACCCTATTACTAAGACCCCGCTGTCCGTCTGTCTGTCACCAGGCTGTATCTCACGAACAGTGACAGCTAGACAGTTGACATTTTCACAAATGATGTATTTCTGTTGCTGCCATAACAAAAAATACTAAAAACAGAATAAATATTTATGCAGGGCTGGCTGGTTTTTTTTTGACCTGTCACTCAATGCGTTTTTAATATCTATATGCAGTAATCGTGTATTGAATATCATCATGAGTGACCACTAGAGATCGTATAGTATGGGAATATGTGAGTTGTCTTGCACCGTCATAGGTAAGTTAAAAAAAAAAAAAAACTACTTACTACTTATTAGTTCTTGTGAGTTTTGACTCACATGAACATATTTATTTTTTGTATTATGTGACATTCATTGTTTAATAATAATGCTATGTTAAGTTTATTATTATATAAGCAATTTTTAAAAAACGACTGACTGTTGAAATTCTTGCGGCTTTTCTTCTCAGCAGTGGTCTCTTACGAAGCGCTGGTAGATTTTTGACGTGTAAAAGTGCCCGTGCGGCCTACTTACTGAGTAAACATATTTACGTAATCTCTTTCGTACTCTCACACTTCAGCGTCTTATTTTAACTTTTCTGAAAAGTTGAACCCTATACAAGTTAAAGCGACTAGGTACATAGAAAAGTGAACATCTACTTATAAGTTTGACTGCGTGACATGAAAGTCGCGGAAAACTTTTGGCGAGGAAAGGCAAACACTACAAGAGTTTGTCATTTCTCATTTATTATTTTTAGGTCAGGTTTGTTAGCTATAGATATAAAAAAAATTGGCCAAGTGCAAATCGGAGTCGCGCACGAAGGATTCCATTCCATTATCTATAAAATGGTGTTATAGCGGCAGCAGAAATACATCATCTGTGAAAATTTCAACTGTCTAGCTATCACGGTTCGTGAGATACAGCCTGGTGATAGACAAACGGTCAGACGGACAGCGGAATCTTAGCAATAGGTCTTAGTAATAATTCAAATTCAAAAGCTTTATCTTGTCTAGTGGACACCGTTGATGTAAGAAAACATATCAATATCATATGCGGTCGTCTTGCACCGTCTTATACGTTAGGTGACTAGGAAAGTTTTGAGATACGAAAAAAACTTTGACTTTAGAATTTTTATTTTTATTACAATTTCTCAAAATAGTCTCCATTTGTCTCTATACATCGATTCATTCGTCTAAACCAAGCTTTATAGCATTGGCGATACTCTTCCTTCGGGAGGTCCTCAACCGCTGCTATGTAAGCATTCCGAGCGTCCTCCGGGCTATCGAAATGAACACCACGAAGCCCAAGCTTCACTTTCGGGAAGAGAAAGAAGTCGCACGGAGCTAAATCGGGACTATAAGGCGGGTGGCTCATTTGCTGAATTTTCGTGGTCTTCAAAAACTCTTGGGTAATTTTGGCTTTGTGCGGCGATGCATTGTCATGATGCAAAAAAAGCCCTCGCAATCCCGTTTTTGGACGTTTTTGACGTAACGCGTCAACGTACCATTGAGCATTAACAGTTTTTTTATTGTCTAAACAAATTGTTGCTACATGACCACTCGCACTAAAAAAACTTGCCACCATTTTCTTCCCCACGCTGCGTCCTCGTTTGACTTTCCACGGAGGCTCTTCATCCGGAAATACCCAAAACATGGACTGTCGTTTAGTTAGCGGGTCATATTGATAGATCCAACTCTCGTCTCCAGTAATAATGTTAAATACATTACGTCCCTCTCCATTATCAAATGTTTGAAGCATGTCCCGGCACCAGGTCACACGCGTTTGTTTTTGTTCGGCTGTCAAAGCATGAGGAACCCATCGCGAACAAAGCTTCCTGACTTGAAGGTGACTATGTAAAATATGATTTATTGTCGGCGATGAAATCTGTAGGGCTTCTTGTATCTCTTTGTAGGTAGTTTTCGGGTCCTCTAATATAATTTTCCTCACCGCTTCGATATTTTCTTGCGTTACAGAAGTAGTAGGATGGCCGCTTCTGTCTTCGTCTTTCAACGAAAATTTCCCTCGTTTAAATTGCGAAAACCATCTAAAAAAAATTGCACGGGATGGTGCAAGGTCGCCAAATGCAGATAAAAGTCTATTTTGGCAATCAGTTTCACTCAATCCAACTTTAAAATCATATAACATCATTGCACGAAAATTTTCTCGTTCGAATTCCATTGTTGATGGAAAAAACGCGGGAATCGTAATGAAAAAATGGAAATGTCAATTTTATTTTTTAATATTTCGTCAAATAACTAATGGCATTCGAATTTCAAATAAATTAGGAAATGAAAAAGGTGCAATTCATGTAGGTTCTATTTTTAAAATGGCCACATCTCAAAACTTTCGTAGTCACCCACGTATACACATAAGTGGGTGTTATTTTTTCCTTTTCTCTCTTTATCTCTCTCTTAAGATTTTGGTTTGTTTTCCTGCGGAAACTACGCAGGATATTTGAAATATTTTTTTATTTGCTATTTATAGATTTATATAATGCTAGACTAAGTAGTACCATTTTAATATTAAATATATATAAAAATAATGACTGACTGCTGAGTTTCTTGCGGCGTTTCTTCTCAGCAGTGGTCTCCTCTTGTGAAGCGCTGGTAGATTCTTGACGTGTAAAAGTGCCCGTGCGGCCTACTTACTGAATAAATGTTTTTATCTTTATCTTTAGGGTCCCATTTTTACCCTTTGGGTACAGAACCCTAAAAAAGATCCTTTGTACTGTGCTTACAATACAGGAGGAGGAGGAGGAGGCGGTTTCTCATATCGACCGTATATATTTTATGTGTGCTCGTGGATAACTTCGTCGTTTATGAATCGATTTTGATGATTATTTTCTTGTTGGAAAGGAGATATCTCAAAAGTAGTATGAACTATGATAAGGAAACCAGGATCTGATGATGTCATTCCAGAGAAATCGAGGTGAACTTTAAAAATCGTAGTGACGACTAGTGCGTTTGTTATTTTTTTTCATTAAGTGTTTTATTTTAGTAATTAGTCCAGCATTTGCATTCAGAAAGTATCATTTGGTGAATTGGAACTGATGATGAAGATCACAGATGGCTAACGGAACTCCTCAACAATAACTATTTCAAGGGTGGCGATAAGATATGTCGATTAAGATAGATGAGCGACGACGAGTATAACGTAGAACATTCAATTGTTTAAATATGACTATAACTTTCCCGCTTCGTTACTTGCGGTGAAATTGAAATGCCTTACAGTTTCATATCAACTTAGAAGTGAGACTACATAACAGCTTATTGTGATCGGATTACAAAAAAGTTGAAAATAAAATAACAGTAAAAAAAAAAACAAAAAACCGCATTTAAAAACTCAAAGAATAACTTCTTTAGAAATGGTAGGTACTATAGGACAGTCAAACTAAAGTCGTCGAATCACAATATATTTAACCAAACGCCTACGCCTAAGTACCTACTTACGATTTTAAAAGAAGTTATATTTGCGTTTTTAAAGGCGGTATTTTATTTTTAAAAACATTTAGTTTTTATACTACCAGTTTCTCGACAATGGGACACCCTGTAACATTACAACTTCACAACTATAATTAGAACAACTGCCTTTTAACATACAAAGCCATTACAAACCTCAATTGCCAAACTTCACAAATAAAAACCAAACGCTGCAAAACCGCCCGCTGGGTCCGCGCACTCGCGTCGGGGACAAAAAGATAATATTTTTAAGGAGGCGGATTAAAATAACCATTCTTTATCCCCCCACTGTCATCGCCGTCTCCAGACAATCAACGCAGGGAGATTACACACGTAACTGGGAAAAAATCGCGGGCGATAATGCTCTATATTGTTTGCTCACTGGTCACGTCGCGCCGCATTGATGTAGAAACGCGGGAGGAAGTGTCTCACGGTGCTTGCGTTGTCGGTGTTTATATATTTTGAGGTGTGGTTTTGTTTTATGTGAAGGTGTTTGATGTGAAAAGTACACCTTGATATGGTGTATTAAATAAATAGTTGTCAAGTTTTCATGTCCAGATTGATGTCTATATTTAGAAGTGACGTAATTGATGTGTTAGTTTTAAGTTTTATTTATGATGTATGTAAGCCATTAAGGTGTTTTTGAATTAGGGGCCTCGTTGCCCAAAATAGGGGTATTCTATTCTGTTCTTTTTTCCGACCCCGTTGAAATGATTTGTCCATATTAATTCAACTCAGGTTACTAATAACTGACGAAAAGGTTTCTACAGTTGGCAAGCAATACAAACACTCTATTTATTTTTCAAGAACCGGCTTAGTTTATAAGAGAGTAATGATTTTTATAAAAAAGCCTTGTTTGGCTAACCATGTTGTTTATGGCATTTATTTCTCGTTTTCTTATCCTTACCAGTTTCCAGTTCAATTTCTAAACCACATGGCAAATGGTAAAAGTGGTAAAATTCGCCCTTCTCAAGAGGATACCAAGTTCAGAAACTCGACACTATTTTAATCTTGCCGTCTTATTCATCTCTATAGAAAACCGAATGGATAAATCAAAAACCTAAAATAACTTACTGTACTTGTTGAATCAATTGAAAACAATCCCCAGAACATGTTGACATATCAAATTACCCGCCTATCTTTTAATTTAACAGCTCATCGAGATCCTCGCGTGAACCCTTTAGGCGAAAGTTGGTCAACAGAGCCCACTGTGCGCGCGACGAAATTTATAACCCCGTCGGGAAATTAATATCAGGTGAACTAGACAGGCGCGTAATGAGCGGTAGTTACATGCGGGAGATTCCAGCGAGCCATCCCTGGGACGTTTTTTAGTTGAGTGTCTATGAGTATTAGTTAAAAAACCTTCAGGACTATACTCCATTTGTACGTATGTACCTATATCAATGGTGATACTGTTAAATTGCATAACTAACAAATGACATACATACATAAACTCACGCCTTCATTCCCAGAGTCCCCACTGTCATGACAGGCGTGAGTTTATGTAGAAATAAAAAGGCTCCATAGTCCATATTCAAGAAACGTAAGTTAAAATATTGTACGGTCGTAATATTTTAACAATACATGCACGACTCGCGCTTGTCCGGTTTTTTGTTGACATTTAGTTAATTACCCAAACAAATGAGAGAGCCGGTGAAATGACTAGCATAGAGGCATTCCACCTGAGTCCTCAGGTTTGGCAGTGCATTTGCAGTCTTAGGATCGCATTCTTGTGAATGTGAATGTCTATGGGTCACAGTTTCCACTTACCATCAGGTGGCCTGTGTGCTCGTTTGCCTTCTCTATGCCATATAAAAATGGAGAAAAGAGGTAAACTCTAAGCAAATATCCAATATAGCCAATTAACTAGTTAATATCTAGGTAAACCTCTTAGCCTGTTTGTGCAAAATGTTGTTACATGATTATCAACAAGCTTTTAGAGTTGTTAATAATTATGCCTCTGGGAATGAAGGCGTGAAGGTATGTATGTATATTTATTATTTATCATTTGGCTTAATGGCAATCTCTATTCTGAGAAATAATAACTAACGATTACATCCACTTCGTCGAACAAAATAAAATGTAAATTATCCTTTCCTATCCATTAAAGTAATCGTTCAGTTTTATATTCGCATTAAATAATAATACCAAAAGCAGTGCCAAGTGTTTTCTCGTGTGACTGTTTCTTACAGTTTTGTTACTTACCTATTGATTTGTAATTAAGTTTCCACGAATTTATTCTGTTTCCTAACATAATATTTTGTGTCTGGCAGTTCGAAGAAATGACAAACTTTTTATTCATTCAGAACCTATTATATATAAACAGTTTTTCTGTATACATGATTAATGTTTATTTCTCAAACATGCTATGTAATGTCGGCGTTATGTTAGTTATTTTAGGCTTCAAAGTGCCACGTTCCCGACGGAACAACTCGGGAGAACTGTAAAGGAATTTCATACAAAATTGAAGGCCTAGGCCGGGAAGTAATTTTTTTTAAATTTTAATATGGCCATGACAGCTCGTTTTATGAACAGGCTGAATAGCTGAAAATCGTCTTTTTTTTGTATCTGTGTGGTTCGGACCAAAAATATCCGCGTTGTTATGATGTTTTTTTTTTATTTCATTGCATATGTTTGAGAAAAGCACTATACATACCTCGCCGTGAAAAGGGGTTGCCAGCCTCGTAACTATCCGACCTCGCTTCGCTCGGCCGTCTATATGAACTCGGCCTGCAACCACCTACTTCCCGGCGTCTGTAGTAATGTACTAGAACTGAGTAACGTTTTCCCATTTTAAAGAGCCCTTATTTGCTTTTGTCTACCAATTCATTACAAACTTATTCATAAACGAAACCTGTAACATTCCCTTTCCCACCAAAAGTCACACTGCAAAGCCCACTCGCTCACTAAACACGTATAAAATGGACCGAATTTCCTTCATGCCATAAACACCCTTTCCTGCCCTCATTTTAATTTATAACGACGATATTTACCTCGCATTAGCATAACGCGAAACTTCCTCATAACAATACTCGTACCTCTGTTCATCCCTTGCTTAATATGATATGAGGTGAATTTACGACTTGAATTATGTTTAAGCTCCAAAAATTCTAACGAACGAAACCGAAGCTCTTTGAACGAGCTAGTGAGGCGATATTCTGTGTCAGAAAGGAGCATTTCATTAAATTTGGGGATAAAGTCTCAAAGACATGTTTGAAGCGCGTCCGCAAACAGCTGAGATATTGCGTTATTAAGGTGTATGCGTGTTTTACCGGGAAATTATTATACAGGGTTACTGGTTAAGTCGACCTAGATCCTTTAAGGGGTTGTAGTTTCTATGATTTCTGACCACTTTGACCAAGAAACACCATATCCTAAACTTAACCGTTTTCAAGATATTTAACTTTTAAGATAATTATTCTTAAATACCGATTTATTGTACATTGCAACATTTTTTTTGGAATCCTTTCATTTAATAAATGCAAAGATTCCCTGTATATTTAGGCTGCTTTTAGGTGTCTGAATTTATTATGTTTGTAACATTGTTGCATGTTAAAGCTTGTTCTACACTTTACCATTTAATAATAGGTATTGTTTTTAGGGTTTTGCAGTCAACAAGGAACCTTTATAGTTTCGCCGTGTCCGTCTGTCCGTCTGTCCGATGATTATCTCAGAGACTCTTTCGTAGGTACTAAAAAACTGTAAATACTGTATTTTGGCGAAGTCGTAGGTACTATTAGCTCAATGAAACCCTGACACAACATAGAACGGTGTCACAGAGACATTATTAAACAATTTGTTTGACACTTCTTACGTTTTGAATCATAACGCCACTGTGACTCAGTTCTATCTTGGGTTGGGTACATTAATCTCTATCGGGGGGGTAACGATAAATAATATCAGCTACTCGGATGATATGGTGCTGCTGTGCCCGGCGATTAGTGCCCTTGTAAGGCTTATTCGTATTTGTGAGGAATATGCAGTGGCCCATGGCCTAAGGTACAACGCGATTAAGAGTGAGCTGATGGTTTTTAAAGCCGGTAACAAGGCAATAAACACGGTACCAACGGTCCATTTGTGTGGAGTTCCTCTTAAGAGAGTATCTCGTTTTAAGTACCTTGGGCATTGGGTCACTGAGGATCTCAAAGACGACCTGGATGTTGAGAGGGAACGCAGGGCATTGGCGGTGCGGTCAAATATGCTGTCCCGCAGGTTTGCGCGTTGTGATAGGAACGTCAAGACGACTCTCTTTAGAGCATTTTGTCAGACCTCTATACGTGCAGCCTGTGGGCTAATTGCTCCAAGAAGACACTGAATGCCCTGCGTGTCCAATATAACAACAGTTTCAGGATGCTGATGGGCTTGCCCCGTTTTTGTAGCGCTTCTGGCATGTTCGCAGAGGTGCGGATTGATAGCTTTGGCGCCGTTATGCGGAAGCGGGCGACGTCGGCGTGGTGTCGCGTACGGGACAGTCCCAACAGCATCCTGCAGCTGGTCTGGGCCTCGCCGGCCAGCGGTTTCTTAGCCCATTGGGACTCCATTCATATGGAGTCCAGAGCCAATATTTATAGGATTTTTTAAATATTTATACATATTGTGTTTACTAACGTAGTTTTATAAGACTTTTATAACTAACCCTCTATGGACACATGTCTGAATTAAAAAAATTGAATTTTAATTTGAATTTGAATTAAAATTACGTCAACAAAGTTGTTAAACAAAACCCTTTTTTTACATTGTTACATTAGTAAGGTATATTTGAATAACTAAAAAAAACATTATCTTGTAATTATCAATTTATGAAATATGGAACTCGTAAAGTGTTATTCTCACTAGAGTTGCGTGTCCTACCTACAGCAACCAAAATAACAAGTAAGTAATAAAAATATTAAAAACACCTATAATAAATCAAAAAGAAAACTATCACGACTAAGTATACTTGATTGGTTCCTTGAGATAAAGGTGACAATTTTTTCCAGCAATGAGACAGCTCAGACAGTTAATAAATAATTACTTTCGATACTTAAATTCCATTTTTTAAGTTTTGACTCCGAGTTATCCATAGAAGTTAAAAAGAGACATTGAACTTCTGTAATTTTTATTGCTAGTCTATGTCACGCATTAATATTAAGATTAATTTCTAAAAATACTTAAAATGTAACAGTTCTTTTAAAAGCTATTGACCTAAATCAATAAGAAAACTATCACGACTAAAGTATACTTGATTGGTTCCTTGAGATAAAGGTGACAAATTTTTCCAGCAATGAGACAGCTCAGACAGTTAATAAATAATTACTTTCGATACTTAAATTCCATTTTTTATGTTTTGACTCCGAGTTATCCATAGAAGTTAAAAAGAGACATCGAACTTCTGTAATTTTTATTGCTTGTCTATGTCACGCATTAAGATTAGGATTAATTTCAAAAAATACTTAAAATGTAACAGTTCTTTTAAAAGCTATTGTCCTTAAAACACCATAATGACCAACAATAATTATGGCAGATAAAGGATAAAGATAAAGAGTACGAGGAGATAATTCTGTGAGCCATCTTGTATTGGTTTCAATAAAAAAATATAAACACTTGTTAGCAAATTTATCACTTTGTACTGCACAGTGGTTACAAAACAATTACTGGACACAATTAAAAAGCAATCTGGTCTGGGCTCATTTACTGAATTATTGTGAAACAGCTGTAAACAATAATAATTACGTTTAAATAGTCCCAAAATGTTAATATTGTTGTTTTCTCATTACTGCCTGGTTTAACAGCACAGTCGCAGTGTACCGGGCCACTGTACAGTCAACGTCATTAATTGACAACAATTCATTTTGTGCTAAGGTAGTAAAATAAAATACCGTTTCTAGATTTTACACTGCTGATTACAGTAAAAATATATTTGGATTTTTTTATGCAGTAGTTTTTTTTTATATTTAGGCTAAACAGTAAAAAAAGTTGGATTGTGAATGTTAGGAATACACTTATAGTGCCCTTAGTCCATTTATTAACAAAGGAATTCAAAAAAATATACAACTGTCATGTTCATTGTTTATCTGTCTGACGGATTACTTGATTCTGACGACACGCTTTCAATTCTACGCAAAATAGTTTATTTTATTTTAATGGCGTCTACAAATTACGTAATTAATTAAATTACGCAAAATAACAAATTTGTGAACGAACGGCAGCGAATGATTGACATGACATGACAGTCAGTTCTGTTTATGTTTAAAGGTATTTTTTTTTAATTTTATATCAGGCTAAGATCACGACATCAGTATTCCTAACCTAACTTTGTATATACGGTCTTTTTCATGACTATTTCTTTAATAAATTATCAACGACGAATTTAAGTTAAATAAAGAAAAACCAAGAAATACGGGTAGTCTAATTTTTAACCAGCTATTATAAACGCGAAAAAACAATAATGCTTTTTTTTTTGAAATGTTGTCAATTGAAACATTTTGAACTTGTAAGTAGGTACGTAAAATTAATAATAAGTACTAAAAACTGACTAAGACTGTTCCGTCACCGTTTCTAAAAACACTAAGATCCAGCAAAACAACGAGTGTAAACGAATTTTCTATATAGAGTTTTAGATGGTTTTAGTAGGTATAAATTATTAAACTGCCTAAATCTCAAAAAGCAATCAAGACTACCTAGTCGTGATAGTTTGTCTTTTAAATTCATTATATTATGTGATGTTATTAAATTCAATATTTCCTAAACGATCCCAAATCTTGATAATTGATAATAACATAATTGAATATACAGGGTGTATTGCAAGTCGTGTGCCAAATGAATATGGTGGGTAGCTAAGGTCACTTGCAACACGTTTTGGGCCAATTAACACATCCTACCGACGGTGTTTTTTTTTTTTTTAAAATGAAAAAATTTCGGAATTTTCCAAAAGTTAACCATTTTGTTCACCTATCTTTTTTTTTTAATGTGACAGCACAAAAGTATTTGTAGTTTTTTTATCTTTAATGTTTGCGCATTCTAATGAAATGTAATTTTAATTCATACAGTAAACAAATAAAAAAATATTAGCCAACAAAGTGTGAAGGACAGAAAATAAAAAATCGTCACGGTCAACTTTACGGCACAATTAAAAAAAAAGTAGAAGCTCCTCAGATCTTCCAACATCATAAAAACTTCTCCAGTTCCTGACAATTCTTACGGTATACCACATGTCAAGAATAACGTTCAGTTTTTCGTCAAAATATGGTTTCAATCTAAAATTGTGGTTTTATTCGGTCAGTAGATCCAGCCAGTTAAATGGGCTAAATGGACAATACAAAACGCAATATGGTTAAAAATCATCTTTATTTTAATAATTACTTCAAATTTTGTTCAAATTGTCTTCCTCCACAATTGACAACATTTCAAAAAAAAAAGCATTATTGTTTTTTCGCGTTTATAATAGCTGGTTAAAAATTAGACTACCCGTATTTCTTGGTTTTTCTTTATTTAACTTAAATTCGTCGTTAATAATTTATTAAAGAAATAGTCACTAAA
The DNA here is from genome assembly GCA_927399475.2 of Acleris emargana. Classification (NCBI taxonomy): domain Eukaryota; kingdom Metazoa; phylum Arthropoda; class Insecta; order Lepidoptera; family Tortricidae; genus Acleris; species Acleris emargana. Next base: position 23,937,052 of record OV656838.1, on the reverse strand, counting down.
AAGACCGAGACCGTATATACAAAGTTAGGAATACTGATGTCGTGATCTTAGCCTGATATAAAATTAAAAAAAGTAACATGTGTCACTCACTTGTCAATCATTCGCTGCCGTTCGTTCACAGTTATTTTGCGTAATTTAATTAATTACGTAATTAGTAGACGCCATTAAAATAAATAAACTATTTTGCGTAGAATCGAAAGCGTGTCGTTAGAATAAAGTAATCCGTCAGACAGATAAAACATGAACACGACAGTTGTATATTTTTTTGAATTCCTTTGGTAATAAATGGACTAAGGGCACTATAAGTGTATTCCTAACATTCACAATCGAACTTTTTTACTGTTTTTCCTAAATATAAAAAAAAGTACTGCATAAAAAAATCTAAAGATATTTTTACTGTAATCAGCAGTGTAAAATCTAGAAACGGTATTTTATTTTACTACCTTAGCAAAAAATGAATTGTTGTCAATTGATACATTCGCGACACCTTTTTCGTATTTCTACAGTTGTTGTACGAAGTGTCTTTGACTTTTACATCTGGGGAAGGGCCAAAGAGCTAGTGTACGCAACACAGGTAGAGAGCAGAGAGCATCTGATCGCAAAAATTAATGACGCGTTCGCAATAATGCGGCAAGAAATGACACTTCGTACAACAACTAACTGTAGAAATACGAAAAAGGTGTCGCGAATGTATCAATTGTGGAGGAAGACAATTTGAACAAAATTTGAAGTAATTATTAAAATAAAGATGATTTTTAACCATATTGCGTTTTGTATTGTGCATTTAGCCCATTTAACTGGCTGGATCTACTGACCGAATAAAACCACCATTTTAGATTGAAACCATATTTTGACGAAAAACTGAACGTAGCGTGGTTCTAGACATGTGGTATACCGTAAGAATTGTCAGGAACTGGAGAAGTTTTTTTGATGTTGGAAGATCTGAGGAGCTTCTACTTTTTTTTTAATTGTGCCGTAAAGTTGACCGTGAAGATTTTATTTTTCTGTCCTTCACACTTTGTTGGCTAATATTTTTTTATTTGTTTACTATATGAATAAAAATTACATTTCATTAGAATGCGCAAACATTAAAGATAAAAAAACTACAAATACTTTTGTACTGTCACATTTAAAAAAAAAGATAGGTGAACAAAATGGTTAACTTTTGGAAGATTCCGAAATTTTTTCAATTTTTTTTTAAAAAAAACACCGTGGGTAGGATAAGTGTTAATTGGCCCAAAACGTGTTGCAAGTGACCTTAGCTACCCACCATATTCATTTGGCACACGACTTGCAATACACCCTGTATAACGTTTTTATCGTTATATATATACGGCATATATTGTGTTATCCAGTAATTCTTTAAAACGTTTTAGTGCAAGTTCTCGTTTTTCATGATTTCATTTTACAATTTTGTTGACGTGATTTAAATAAATACCTATACTATGAGAAATTCCTGCTCTGTAGTCCCAAGAGTACCTGAGTTAAGCCGCGGACGGACGGACAGACCGACGTGGCGAAACCATAAGTGTTCCTTGTTGACGATGGAACCTTAATAAAAAGCATGCTATGTTCTTTTTCAAGACATAAAACCAATTTAATCATTTAAATATTTTATCTACGCATAATATCATTAGTGGTCTAAAATGCGTATAGGAACCGTATGAAATACCCAGCATTATTACAACAAATTTTACCATGAGAACTTTCTTGTCTGTAGTAGTAGGTAAAATCGGTACTGTAATGCTATTACAGTATCGATTTTTGTAAGGTTATGTGTTTAAATTTGGAACAGCTGACAAAACTCAAGAGGTCTCTATTCTAGTATTCATAGATAAGAAAACTGTTATCGACTCGAAACGTCAATTCAGTATGTTTTTTAATGTAAACCCGCACGTCGTTTGATCTCAAGTGACTTGAGAATAGGGACTTCATTCGTTTGTCTATTATTTTAAAACGTCTTGACGGAGGATCGTTGTCATTTGTTTCTTGTTTTTTTGCTTCTAAACTTATGATATGTGTGTAGATAAAGTAGTGTATGCAACTGTACATAATTAGGCCTTAAAACACTGATGAGGCCTTAAAATACGGGTGTGGTTTTATGAAACGAGCGTCAGCTAGTTTCATAATAAGAGCTCATGAATGTTTTAAGGCCTAATTATGTACACACCATCAATTAATTAATTTAATTGTAATCAGTACAGATTTTACCTACTACCGCAGACAAGAAAGCTCACATAGTAAAATTGGTTATAATAATGCTGGTCATTTCCTACGGGTTTTGAGCGCATAAAAGAGGATTTATGATAATGTGTGTAGATAAACTACTATTACCTTCTTACGACTAAATAACCTTATAATATTTGTACTTTTGCGTTAACAAGTAAAATGTAAGTAGAAAGAAGCTTCTAGCTTAGGTATTACATGAACCGCATTATAATGTCAGGTGTACAAACACAATATGTTTTGTGTTCAATTGGGAGACAATAAATCCTCCAACAAATATTATTTCGTGGAGGCGCGAGTTTTTTAAGGGCGTGAAATCGGAACCGAGTTTATCTACGACGTGATGGAATTCGCGGGATAGATTCGTGAGGGGAGAAAACAATGTAAGATATTTACGGTAAACATCTTACTTAAATACTTTTTCAACTGAATAAAGTATCTATGTAGGTATAGTATGAATCTTCCCAGGTGAATTTTTCGCTTCGAGCCCTAATCTTTCAAACAAAAGCCATTGTCTCTATTATCCCAAAGCCGCTAGCTACCGATTTAGCACGTGCCACTACAACATTCATATTGAAAAAACAAACGGTATCGTCAAAGCATTAAGGTTCAAATTTAATGTCACTGATATTCTGGATATTACTTTTTGGTAGTGTAGGACGATAGACATGAGTGCCGTTTTGCCTCGGGGCGGTCTATCGTCCTACACTACCAAAACGTAATATGACGTATAAACGTAGTGGCACGTGTTAACTCGGTAGCTAGTGGCTTTGGGATAATAGAGACAATGGCCTTTGTTTGAAAGATTGGGGCTCGAAGCGAACAATTCACCTGGGAAGATTCATACTATACGCGTTTGTAAATTAAGAAGTTGCACAAAGTGCAGGTAGGGTAAAGTCACCAGTGGTCAGCCAGAGACCAGTAGTCGACCTTATAATGAGTGCGAAGAGTGGGAAATATATATTTCATACTCTTCCGACTTATACAAAGTACAAAGGGGCTGACTACAGGTCTCTGGCTGACCACTGGTGACTTTACCCTATTTGTTTACAAGATAGTTTTAGTATAAAGGCAAGTTTAGCGGAGCGGGAGAGGGTCTCTTCCTCTTATGTATCTTAACGTTGACGATACCATAGCAACATGTCAAATGGAATACGGTTCTACCAAAAAGAATAGAGGTCCTGTGTGCTTTTCCCTCTCTATGCGATAAACATTTGCGGGTGGTAGGACCTTGTGCAGTGTCCGTCCGGATCGCTACCACCATCTTAACCATTAACCTACCGCCAAACAGTAGTGTTCGCATTGTTGTGTTCCGGTTTGGGGATAAGACCGCCGGTGAAATGACTAGCATAGAGGCATTCCATCTTAGTCCTCAGGGTTGGCAACGCATTTGCAGTCATAGGATTGCATTGCAATCTTGAGAATGCGAACGTCTATGGGTCACAGTTTCCACTCACCATCAGGTGGCCTGTGTGCTCATTTGCCTTCCCTATGCAATAATAAAAAAAAAATGGGATGCCCATGTTTCACGAAGACTCATTTGGTTGAATGTATCATTTTATCGATTTTCTTTTAATTTGTGCTGAAACCTTATTGTTTTTAGGTTATCTTAAGCATCGGTTACGTAGGTTAAGTTAGACTTGTGATCTACAAATAATTATAACTCGTGCACGCGTCAATGCTTGTCGATGAAATGAAAATTCAGTGAAATAAAACACGATATTAAATAAGTGTAGGTGATTCAAGAGTAGACCTATAAAAATATTTAAAACTGCCTCCCGCATCTGCGCTCCAGTTGGTCTCCGCTGGAAGTGCCACATTTTATAAAAGCCCGGCGCACGACAGGGTGCTACAAATGATATTTCTCAGGGTAACCCAATAAGGCCCCCCGGGATACCTGGCGCGGGGTAATGCCGGATGCCGGAGTACTTACGGGGTAAGCAGTTTCCTGTCGTCTCATGTGTTTTTGATGGAAGTATTGTATAGATGTATGTCTTTAATTGGTGACGCCTTACATTACAGAGATAACAACAGGTTATTTACGTTAATAATCATCGTTAATTATGTAGTTATTAATGATGAGAGGCTCCGACATTATACACATCAGTAACCCATTGTTATCTTTTTAATATGTCACAGAAGTTTTATGTTTAAGAATGTCTTTGTTATTACTGTCATGTAGATACTTTTTGGTAAACCGGTAAAGTTGTTAGCCTAGAGTTGTTTTATTTAACGACACGTTAGCTCAGTTGGAACTTTCAAAGCCAACGGTACCGGGTTCAAATCCGGGCAAGAGTAGATATTTGGGTGATAAGCGCAAATATTTTTTTCCTGAGTATTAGATGTTTCCTATGGTACTTATTTAATAAAACATACATATAAGTAAATTTGTCATGGTCTAGTACCCATAGCACAAGTATGTGTCCAACCCTATGCATTGTCCTTACTCATTAACTTCAGGGTTAGCTGGAAGAGATCCCATTTAGGGATAAGTTCGCCTTTGTACATTACTTTAATATTTATATTGTAATATTTATATTTTTGTGCAATAAAGAGTTTACATACATACATACATACAAGTCTAGAGCTTAAAATTAGTTTGGAGGACTAGGTCAAAGCTTGTAACATTATCTCTTGATGTTTATTTATTTATTATTTACTTCTTCAGATTACTATCTTGAGATTGCAAAATGCCGACCCAATTTACCTTTAGCTTGCCTGCGTGTTTATTTTTCACTAGTATTAATTCCCAACAAGTTTGCTTCGCTGTTTAGCCGATCTTTGTATAATATTTGTTTGTAAATTTAAAATGTAAAATACATACGTCATACATACATTAAATCATGCCTGTTTCCCAGAGGGTTAGGCAGAGACCACTTCCATCCACCTTCCACATTCATACATTGAGTCATGCATTTCCGTTGGTTTCGGGTACTTAAAATTCGACTCTTTTCCAGTATTTCTCCGATTTGATTAAAAAAAGTACGCCTAGCGCGGCCCTTGCTAAAGTAAACTAAAAATATTTTATTAATTCCTACAGCAAAAAAGTTTGCCATTTTCCCTGTTTATTATATTGCATTTTTACATTGGTCAATTTAAATAGGTACTACAACAAACATAATATAAAATAATCGTTTATTTCTATCGGTTCCCTCCCTCATCGAGGACCGGCCCCGACCTCAAGAGATGATTAAAATGCAGCCTTCCAACTGTTTTCTGGGCTTCCCTTATTACTTCGACGCAAAATAAAGGTGTATTGCTATTAAAATAGTAAGCTGATTACACAGTAATAATAATATTTTCGATTATTATACAGGGTGTTACAAAAATACCCGTAAAGCCGAAAGGGGGTAAAATGGTGCCTTATAACAAGTCCATTTACAATATTTGAGAACCGTACTATCACTGTATGACTTACCGCCAAAAAAAAGAAAACCATTATTTTTTTCATTGATGTGCAAACCCTATTTCAGTAAAATTAAAGAGTAAACTACGCAGAATGTTTATGTACATTTTTACCTAATTCGCGAAACGGTAAAGAGATATAAACAAAATGAACAATAATTCGATTAGGTACATAAAGTCGAGTTTTGGAAGATTTTAAACGAAGATACCTAAACTAACAATTACTTTTTCGTAATGAACGTCAAATTTACAGGAACGGCTCAAGTGAGCTCCACCTTGCTCAATGCACAACCTCCGATACAGTTCGCGAGCACGACTTAAATTGATATCTTCATGGCCTACGCATAACATCATATCGTAATATTCAGAGTTAGAAAACATCGTCATTTTGGAAAAAAATATGTAAAAACACGGAACAATTGTAGAATATCGATAAGAAGATTTGAAATTGACAACATATTTTTTTTCCGTCTTGACGTTTTTTGAAGCCAGTACTTTAAGCATAATGACATCGTAGTATTGAACCTTTGTGGATGAAAAACAGAAAAACCATTAAAGTTGACAATTATTAAAATTGGTCGGTAGGCCTCTCTGTTAAATAATCTATGCTAACTCCGGTTCCCTGACATGACAGCTTACTAGGGTTGACAATATTTTTTGCTTTGATAATTTATTATATTTTTTACGGGGTATTTTGTAACACGTTGTATAGTGGAGGGGTTTTAGCTTTTAACATTACAAAAACTCTAAACAGAACTTTTTTTCTAGAACTACGTATTTCAACTCATCACTCCAAATAATAACACAAAATAAAAACATTTTCCATGACCGGAACAAGGTAAAAATAACAAAAACCGGGCAAGAGCATGTCGGACCATGCTCAGTGTAGTGTTCCGAAGCCAACAAACAAATATAAAGAAATTAGACCTCGCGACAAAATAATCTTATCTTAATCGTTTTTTTTTTGTACAAACACGCAATATTTTTGAAAGACCTATCCATTGACACCCCACACTATGGAGTAGACGAGAAAAAAAATACATGCCCACACGTTACGTATATAGGGGAGGTACACTAAAAAAAAATGTTTTCAAGATTTCATTTTACTTTTTGGCTGGCGTGACTAATATGTATGTATATTTATGCCAAATTATAGCTTTCTAGTACCAAGAGTCTCTGAGCTAAGCTGCGGACGGGCGGACGGACAGACGGACGGACATGGCGAAATTATTAAGGGTTCCTAGTTTGACTACGGACCTTAAAAAGGATTCTGGTAAAGGACGGTAGAAAAAAAAGATGTAAGATGCTAGGGCACGGGAAAGCCAAAAGAGGCAGAGGGCTACTTAGACGAAATGACTTTGAGCATGTGAATAAGAAAGTTAAGCTTGTCTCGTGTCAAGATTAAAATATTAATAAAATAAATAAATAACAGGGGACAATGTCACACAAATTGATCTAGTCCGAAACTAAGCTATAGGCTTGTACTATGGGTACTAGACCACGATATAAATACTTGTATAGAAAAATATATACTTAAATACATAGAAAACATCCATGACTCAGGAATACATATTTGCGCTCATCACACAAATGTCTGCCCTTACCGGGATTTGAACCCAGGACCGCAAGCTTCGTAGGCAGGGTCACTACCAACTAGGCCAGCGCGTCGTACACACCTAGTAAACAATAGAGAGGAATGGAGAGCACTCCATCAACAAGAGTATGATGACAAACGCTATATTATTTTAGTGTAATTATTCTCCTCCTTTTCTGGAAAATAATGTTATAAAGTGTGATAGAATACGATTGGTTGTAAACGTAACTGAGACGATGTCGTATACCGTATGAAGCTTGGTTCCTCAACTTTATTTTTTTAATTAAATGTAAACCTAAAAACAAACTAACTAAAACCATACACAAACTCAGTCAATCAAAGTAATTCAGCGTTACCGCCGTAACTCGCACTCGCACTCGACTCGCACGAGCGAGAAATGAAGTTAAATAATTAGCGCGCGGAGACGGCGCGATAGACAAACTGAGCAGCCGGCGTAATTAGTTCCCTGAGTACACTTGACGCGGACCGGTGGTTACACCGCACCGGGAGTATCGATATTTTTTTTATTCGAGAAATTTTGTGATGGTATTTTAATATTTGAGGGAAAGTCAATAAAAAAGGGACCAATATTAAAGAACTTTGAAATTTGAACCGTGGAATTAGTTACATACAATACATACATTAAATCACACCTGTTTCGCTAAGGAGTGGGCTGAGACCACTTCTTTCCACTTGCTACGATCCTGACAAATCTCTTTCGGTTCTTTCACATAATTATACATACTTTAATGTTAAACTTGATTTCGGAGGAATAGTACATTACTCAATAAAAAAGTCAAACTATTTGATACAATTTTAAATAAGCTGTTTGAAAAGGTTTTACTTTTTAGTCTATGACATTTAAAAAGTAAAATAAATAAGGAAGAATATTAATTGCACCAGTGTTTGGCTATTCGAAGTTAGGTATCATAGTCCTAACATGGTTTTAAAAAGTAAAACTCCAGGTATGTAATGAAATTTCATACATTTTTGCGGCCTCTGTCGTTGGTAAATAATAACTTTTTTTGTTTTAATTTTGCCTGATCCTGGAACTCAGAACTTTGCGGGCTGATTTTACAACAGTAAGGTTAACATTTCCGAGCTCGTGGGAGAAAATTATGTTTACTTAATATCAGTTCCACAGAGTAAATTTTGCTAGCTTGTATCTTAATCCTAATTCGGGCGTGTCGAGTGAGATTATGATGATTAAAACAACAATCAAAGTTTAAAATATTTACCAAATTCAAAATGTATTTTCAACCACCTTTAATGTTACTAAAATTATCCGTAAGAGGTGTATTACGATTTGCTTTAGCACATAACTTTGAGATAGTTTCATGCTGGTCTTTGTCAACTTTATGTTTTAACCAGTTAAAACCTTTTTAACTGGTTCAACTAAGAAATAAATCCGCTATAAATTAAACCGGATTTATGTATTAGTTAAATCAGTTGAAAAAAGGTTTAACTATAAAATTAAAACCATTCAAAATCAAACACAAAACAACCCCTCTTTATTGTTGTGACGGTTATTATACACTCAGAGACGAAATAAAACAGTTCAGAGTGCGTTTTTCATACTAAAGAGGCTATTTCGAAGCCTTGGTTCCTGATCATGTTCAGAAAAACATCTAAAATGGCAATAAAATGTAAGGAAATCCAAATGCTGACCCTAACTCTCTCGCTGTGGTGTTAACTGATATTGCGATAAGTTAGGTATCTTAAGAACACCTCCTCTATTGAACCTCGGAGTATCCACCATTAAACCTTACTCAAAACAACCCCTGACCAGGAATCGAAGTTTCGAAATAGCCTCGTTTGTATGAAAAACGCAATCTGTCCCGTTTTTTTGTCCCTGAGTGTATCTTATCTGTTACGCAGATTACAATACAATAGAGTGGAGAGGAGCTTCTACTCAACAATAACGAAACGTTAGGAGAAGTACTCTAAAATAACCACGAATTACTCAGCCCTCATATGGCCAACATACTGTAATAATAATTTGAATTTGAATTTAGAAAACTGGTAGTAACCAATCAGGTTGTGTGAACGGTCTGCGTGCGTATGTGCTGAGTGGGAGCAATCTGATTTGTCATTGTCTCTTTTTTGCTTTGCTCCACATTTTGTCTGCTAGTGGACGCAAACGAATCCCCCAGAAGAGTGATCACCACCGTCCATGAACACCAGGAGAAGAATTAGAGAATTGGCGGCCTTAGAGAAAAGAGTAGGTATGCTTAGAATAGAATAGAATAGAGTGGAATAGAATAGAATAGAATAGAATATAATAGAATAGAGTAGAACAGAACAGAACAAAACCGAACAGAACAGAACAGAACGGAACAGAACAGAACAGAATAGAATATAATAGAATAGAATAGAATAGTCTTGACGCGCCTTTTGGCATACGAAATACATTATAAATTATTTAAAACCTACATTAGTAATACAAAAAAAAACGCGGCATCCACTAAGATCACCTGAGTGGATCACCCAGAACGAATTCGTCTTATAACATCCCCCAGGTGATTCAACTGGACGCTATGTCTAGGAGGATCTCCTAGGTAATTTTTGTGGAAAGATATATATCCAGTAGGATACCCCAGAAAATAATATGACCTCGCAAGTATATTCTAGTTGACAAACATGTCCAATAAGATCATCTAGGTGATTTAATTAGATTACGTTGTACATTACGATCACCTAGGTGATTTAAATGGACTGCTACATCCAGAACGATCACTCGGTGATTCAAATGGACGCAAATATCTACAAAGGTAATTTATTATACAGTTTTGGGGCCATCACGTTAACATTGCGGTTTTACATTTCCCTATGCGTGCTAACGGTTTCATGGCACGCAAGTTACCTCCAGGATTGGACAAAGAACAAAGGAAAAAGTTGCAGCATTCGTACTTAAATATACAAACGGCAATGTTAGCAGCTTGAGAGTTAAAATGTGGTTCACAACTTTCCTTGCGGTTCAGGCAGTAACCAGTCAGCTTATTTGAACACTCCACGTGCGTTGTGCTGTGTTATGAGAGAGCAATCTGATTAGTCATTCTCTCTCCTCTCTGTTCCACGCAACTTCGTCTTCCTCTTTTGCTCAAGCAGGCAATTAAGCCAGGGAGCAGATCACCACCCATGAAAACCAGGAGAAGAATGGCAGAATTGCTGGCCATTGAGAAAAGAGTAAGCCTATTTCTTGAAGGGTTTTAAGTCGTAGCGATTAAGAAATAGGTAATAAGCTGGTTCTCTAAAACTGAGTTAAAGTACATGAGGGTACAAATTCGCTTCGTGTCACAATATTTGTAGATATTCCAACGAAAAAACACACATGAAATGGGTATGGACCAAAAAGTTGGACCATAGTTAACCGCAGTTAACCATACAAACAACGAAGTCGAAAAAAGTTCCGATGTGTGACGAAAATTATGCCTAAAATTGTATGGCTAATTTATTGATTGAGTTAGCGTGCCCAACCTTTTGGTCGTTACCCAAATATCGTCAGTGACATATGCCTAGAACAAAAAGGTACAAGTTGATCACGTGCGCATGCGTCGCAGTACAATGCCGGCGTTATACCTACTCCAAATAAACTCGTTATTGAGTCAAGGTATAAATAAAGTATAAAGATCTCGATATTTTTGTCACTCGTTCGGTGTGACACGCAGCCCAGCATTCGTATTCAGGTTGCACATTACCCATACGTCGGTGCCGCGCAAATCGCTCGCTTTGCATACGCTCGTCGAATGCGGCGCTCGATGCGGCCCGCTGCATTTATCTCGCATTAATTATGCAATGGGTTCAATATCATACGTAACGGCAACTTTTATCAATTTAGTCGGGATATTATTTCATAATTTTCATACGTTTCTGCGTCGCTTTTGATACTTTCATACATGAGTATAGATATATGGTTCGCCATCTAAGTTTATTTATGGTGAAGAAGGCAAGGAACTACACTGACCAGCGGGGTTATTATGACGTAGCCAGGCAGTTCAGTTTACGCTGAGAGAAAAGGACAGAGCTATGGCAGCTGTATAGCTCTGTCCTTTGTTCTCACTCGTCGTAAAATGAACTGCTATAGTAACGTCATTATAACCCCCCAGATGGTAACTGATCTTGAGGCTTAACGAAAATAATCTCAAATTGTAAAAGGTCACAGCATCCTCTTCTACATTTGCGTCATGTTACGTCAATTTTGGTAGTATTAGTAAAATCTTATTCGTATTTTAAAGTTCTGCAATCCTCAACATGACGATGATGACAGCCTCCAGGACCCCTAGATGGGATCTCTATTTCACTCTATCCTGGGCATCAACTTATAGCTCATCTATACTCTGTCTTCAGAGTTCTGAAACAGCCTTTTCGGTGTTATGAGGGCGTCCCGGTCTTCTTTTCCCCTGAGTATACCATGTCAAGGCTTGTTTGGTGAGGTGGTTATCAGGCTACCGCAGGACGTCACCAATCCAACACCATTTCTTCAACAGCTCCCACAGTTTAGCATTCAAGATAGGTTCCCCTGAATATGACGCAAGTACCTAATTATTCACGAGCACCTGAAGTTTGCTACTGATCCCCTTTTTGATGAACCATGTCTCGCAACCATAATAGAAGAACTGAGTTGACGTTGGAATTGTTTATTTCTATTTTCGCACGACATGTAATAAGTACTGAGAATATGCCCAATCAGGTTTTAACTGCGAGTACGTGGCACGGACTATTCTAAAACATACATTAAATCACTCCTATTTCCCAGAGGGGTAGGCAGGGAGCACTTCTTTCCACTTGCTACGATCTTGACAATTTTTTTTCGCTTCTTCGACATTCATACATCGAGTCATGCACGCACGTCGGTTTCGGGTACTTAACATTCGGCCCTTTCCCAGTATTTCTCCGATTTGATTCGAATAATTACGCCTAGAGCGGCCCCTTCCGAACCCTTCCTCTCACTTTCGATCTGTCTGTATATCTCTTTCGTAAATCATCTATTCTAAAAAAAAAAAAAAACATTCTGTACCTACTCGGCTTGCTAGCTTAGCGATTACTGTGTAAATATCGCAACACACTACTATCTACTAAATATTTTTTGCCCCAGAAAAGGGCCCGTGATGGTAAATTGACTTTAAAGCCTAAAGCAATATCAAGATTGCGAAAATGTGGCCAATCCTGCAAGTATAAAATTGTGCAAGAATATAGTTGTTGGATTATAGAAGAAGAAGTGGTAATGAAGCGCAAGTATCAAATTAAACACATGTGATGAACCCAAGCGAGCATCTCTCAAGCTCCCGCGAACCACAGAACTTGAGATGCGGATGAGTATCGCAGAACTATTCCCCATGCACCATAACGAAATTAGCCGCACGCCGACTTACGACGTGTTTCTACTTCACGGCGTAGAAATTTAATTTTAAACTTGGAGTTTAATATTCATGTTGAACTTGTCGGGGAAAGGGATATTGCTGTAGGCATAATGACAGGGTTTTGGGATGTAGCATCTCTGAGTGAAATTATGAAATATGAATGCGATATAGTGTATTGTTCCATTCCAAGTTGTAATGTAAGTCAATGTTTATATTAACTACGTTAACTCGTTTCTTACTCGAGTTCCACGTTTGTAAGAATATTTTGAACACATATTCATATTCTGCCTACCCCACTCTGGGATTACAGTCGTGAAGGTATGTAACTATGTATATTCATTTACCACAGTTTCGTGCAAAAGCATTAATATTATAATCATTTTGGCTTGGAAAAATACTGAAGGCAAAATGCATAACGCTAATGGCATTGACATAAGCACGAGTGAGTAGCTTATATACAGTGTGTGACATCCATAAGAACATATATTTTACGTAAAGATAGCTTTAAGTGTTGTTATCCGTTTAAAGAAGGAGTTAAGTTATTAGCTAAATTATATTTAGTGTAATTCATTTTTAAAGGGTACAACGAGCAGCAATGTATAACATTAAGTCTAAGTTAATTGCAAGTTAATTGAGGGATAATTGAGCTATGTCTGATACATTGCGTGGCAAATTAGTTAGTATGAAAAAAAAAGTACAACTTATGTTAACAAAACACTTGTTTTTATGATAATGATGGATGTCACACACTGTATATAAATCCTATACATTTTCAATAACGATAACTTTCGCAGAATATTTCTTAGCCAGAACTTTGCAAAGTACACTAGTTAATTTTTTACTGTGGAAACTGTCTTAAACATCCTTTCAAGTACAAAATTAACGAAAAACAAAAACAATAACTGAATGCTAAATTTTGTTAATTATGCATTTTAATTTACGTACAATAAGAGATAAGTTTCAGTCAAAATTATATGAATTCTGCTTCGCATATTAAAATGAATTAGTTTAAAGTTACTTAGGTAGACGCTGAGTAATTTAACGAAATTGTATACTAAAGTAACCTATCACACGCCTCGTCAGGCAACAGACCTGACAGATATAATAAAGATTAAGTTACAAAAGTAAGTTACTTATTCACGAAAAATATAATGACAAGTATAATTTTTGAGACTTTTTCTTGATACCTAAGTTTTTGTCGAATATTTTAAGTTAAGTGACAGCTCATTAATGATTATTTGACAAACGCGCCACAGCTAAAATGTACTTTAAAAGTTAACGATTTAAAAACCAAGAAAATATTCCAGATTAATGAACTCCTCCAGAGATCGAACCCGACTGGTAGCTTCGTAGACGGAGTCACTGCCAGCTAACGCGTCGCCATCGCCACGTTCTAGTAAATTGTGAATTGTGTGTATGTGTGTGTGTTTGTGTGTGAGTGTGTGTGTGTGTGTGTGTGTGTGTGTGTGTGTGTGTGTGTGTGTGTTTCTGTGTGTGTGTGTGTATATGTGAGAGTGTGTGTACGTGTGTTCGTGTGTGCGTGTGTGTGTCCTAAGTTTCATGAATATATGAGGGCCGTTTTAGAGATATCAGCTCTGAAAGAAGGGGTCAACATTATGTCGGGGGTTTTTACCTATCTGATAATTATTATACCATGAAGAAGGCAAACGATTACACGAGCCACCGATGGTAAGTGGACTCTTGCCATATGCAATCTTAAGACGAAATCTCGATACTTTAAATGTATTGACTATGTGTTTAGCCTAGTTGTCTGCCTAAACATCTTTGAATGATAAACCAGAGTATTTGTTCCTGAGTTTTGGTGGTTTTCTATGTGTTTAAGTATGTATTCCTCTAAAAAAGTATGTTTATCGTTGTCTAGTACCCATAGTAGAAGCTTACACCTTAGTTTGGTACTAAGTTACATTTTAGTATTCTAATATATTTATAATTTTATTATATTTTATAAATGTTTTTTCGCTTTCAAAATAATAAATATCCTATTAAACAGGCGTCCACAAACACAAGTAGATTATGATGCTGTATCAGGAACAATTCGGAAGTGAGATAAAGGCAAACGAGTGAACAAACAACATAAGCCGCCCATCAAGCTCGATGCGGAGGATTAGGGAGGGGAGACAGTACCGCGAAAAGCGGACAAAATTCACGAATAACATTTAATTACTGAGTAATGTGAAGTATTTGTGGGAGTACCTTGTGCAGGGTCCGTCCGGGTTGGTACCACCATCTTATCCATTCACCTCCCGCCAAGCAGCAGTGTTCGCATTGTTGTGTTCCGGTTTGGGGATAAGACAGCCGGTGAAATGACTAGCATAGAGGCATTCCATCTCAGTCCTCAGGGTTGGCAGTGCATTTGCAGTCTTGTGAATGCGAATGTCTATGGGTCACAGTTTCCACTTACCATCAGGTGGCCTGTGCTCGTTTGTTTTTGACCTATGACCTAAAAAAAAGAAAAAATATATATATTTGAGTAATGATTGAGCTTTACTTAAGAGTATGTTACATTCCGCATAACAAAAAAGTAACCCTTATAGGATGACTTTGTTTTGCATCTGTCTGTCAAGACCCTTTTTCTCAAAAACTCGTGGAAGTATCAAGGGGTTCGAAATCAATCAATAGAATAAACAGTCGGTCGGTGGTATTTGAAATACGAAAAAAACTCACCATCACAACTCGGTCTCCCTTCCTTTATAGAATAATAAAGGTACATATCGTCGGTGATACTGCAAACCGCGTAACTAACAAATCTATGATAGAGCTAAATAAACCTTAAAATCTTGTTAAAAAGGTGCATTTTGCTCCTTATTTAAAATGTTACTTACGCGGTTTTGCAGTTTCACCGACGATATGCCATTTACCGTTAAGTGGTCCTACTTTGCTCCCCCCACTACATTACTTTCATTCACTTCGTGGATGGATGTATACATCGATTATTTTTACCCGACTGCCGAATCGGAAGGAGGAGAGTAATATGTTTATCAGCCCATGGATATATGTATGTTTGTTCCTATGTGGCGCTTTAGAAATATTTAATTTAATTAAACGCGTTGACCGATTTTAATAAATTTTATATCAATAGATTTGAACTAATCTTGTGAGTGTCACTAAAGGTAAGACAGTAATAAAAATTCAATATGGCGGCAGCCAGACGCCATATTGTAAAAGAGAAAAAAAAAGTTGACGAATTATGACAAGTGGAGTATTGTTGAATAGGTATTTAAAAATCGTCTTTAAGCTTTTTGCATCATTTTTAATTTTGAATGATCATTTAGGATTTATAACGATTTAAAGTTGGTTAGCATCAGTCGGATTTTTAAAGCTTGCGTTTTGTTATATTATTAGCAAATATGTCATCGACGTTGACTTATAAAAGTAACAAACGCATTTAGTCAGCATATAGCATGATTACCCATGGAGGAGCAACGTAGGAACATTTTACGATAATCCAGTAGTTACACAACTTTACATTATTCAGCATAATCTAGCTTGATGGTAAGTAACGATTAAGATTTAGTGGTGGCAGGACCTCGTGCAGGGTCCGTGCGGATCGCTACCACCATCTCATCTTTTAACCTACCGCGAAATAGCAGTATTGGCAATGATGTATTCCGAAGTGAAGACAAGACAACCGGTGAAATGACTAGGAAAGAGGCATTCCATCATAGTCCTCAGGTTTGGCACCGCGTTTACGTTGAGAATACAAATGTATATAGGTATCAGGTCCCTCTCGTGCTCGTATTCCTTTCCTATGCCATAAAAAGGCAACTAAGCAACAAAATCATACGGTCTTTTAAAAATAATAATCAAGAAGTCAAGTAAATGTACTTACCTAACAGAAGTTTTTGTTACTTGTGCATGATCAAATGAGAGGCATTAAATACACGAGTGAGATTAATATTATGTAGTACTGTTAGGCGATAGGCTTGCAACCTATCACTAATATGCTGGTAAACATCTTAGCCTATTTGTGCAAATTGTGGTTACTGAATTATCAACAACTTTTTAAGTTGTAATTCTGTAGCTCTGCCTAGCCCACTCTGGGATTACAGGCGTGAAGGTATGTATGAGATTTTACGAAACGAGCGAAAGTGCAACCACATCGTTAACCGATACTTTAATGACACGCAATACTTTAATGCTAACATTAGAGGACACCTACAGAAAGTTATTTCTTAATATAGGCCATTTGCTTATCGTTTCTTAACATAGTAGTAGATGAAGATAAAATATTATATTCACCCGCTGCTTCTGTCACCAAGTCCCACCTCCTCTTGTAAGACAATAAATGAGTGGCAATCGCACGGGCATTACTACAATTGAGTGAACTTCGGCGCTTACGCGGCGCTGCGTCGGCGTGCGCGGCAGCCCTTAGCTGACTAATCGCAGGTGCTCGTGTGGAAGCGGCCTTAGAGCCTTTGGACACTTTGCGGGGCTTTAGGGCGAATTTGAATTGATGCGTGTTGGAGTATGGATGGAGTTATTTGAAATATTGAGGTTGTTAATGTATCTCTAGGAGGTCGTAATTAGGGATAAAATGATATGATCTTATCATTCAGTCGTCCTCGATGTCCCTATTTTTAGATTTAAGAAGGAGGTCAGGAAATATATTTTAAAGCAAAGTATAAAAATGGCTAATAGAGAAATGTTTCAACAGCGTCAAGGAATACTTGAGTCCGATACTTGAGACAGGCACTCTTAGTTATAAGTTTTTAATGATGACTAAAATGTAAATATATAGTTGGTGATAAGTAAGTTAGATTGCGCGACCAGATATTTGTACGCTTGCTTGGCATGCTGAATACAAGAACAATAAAGACAATATTTATGAGACCAGAGGGGTAGGCAGAGACCACATCTTTCCACTTGCTACGATATTGACAAATTAGTTTCTGGGAAACAGGCATGATTTAAAGTAGGTATGTATGTATTTATGAGACCATGTAATAAAATTACTTATAAATTAATTTGAATTTGAATTTATAAAAGTGGTGGATTTATCTTGACACTTCTTGACAGCCAATCCGCAGAACTTAATATAATGGTATAATGGTTGAATGTAGTTTTATTTTAATTTTATTTATATTAGTTGTAAGTATTGGTTACTTAATGTGTTATATTCTTGTTCTTGTAGACTTGTTTACTCGTTGCACAACCTTTCACTCTTCTCAATCTCTCAAGGGTTAGCTGGAAGAGATCCCTTAAAGGGATAAGTTCGCCTTTGTACATATTTTTATATTAATTGTATTGTTCTGTTTGTTCTTTTGTACAATAAAGTGTTTACATACATACATAATGGTTTGGAATTGCAAGTTCCCGGGATGGACTTTCTTATACGATAATTAGGGAAGTTTTGAAAACAGTTAAGATTATTGAAGGAGGGACCTTATTGTATTATTCTTCTAGTAATGATTACTATTTTTATATAGATAAAAATCTTTTTTATTTTAACTATCTACCGACCTTTTATTTGTAATATTTTTTCTATTAGTTTTATCTATTTCATCAACTGGTGATGTACTCGTAACTTACTTATAAGTATAATTAATGTACTTAATGATCGACAAAAAAACTTCTGCTAAAATTTCCTGCGGGGCTTCTTTTCTTCAATGGTGATGAAATGCTGGTAGATTCAATCTATGTATAAACGACGTGGCTAATTTACAGTTTCAATTATTTCATTTCATTTCACTGCACCACGTTCCACGTTCTTAATATGTTGCGGTTTTTTTAAAGCATTACTCAACAAAATTTTGCACAATCAACACAAAAACTACCAGGCATCCATAAACAGGGGTACTAAGCACAAAACGGCATTGTTGGGCAAAAAACGGATAATTCCATACAACCCACGTTACACTGACAGACGGACGGACAGATTAGCTGCGGGTATGACGGACCGGGAACTCTGCGCCATATTACTTTAATCCCAGACGGGGCGGGGGGGACGAGATCGTCAATGTAACATGACTTCAAAAATAAAAGATTTTTAAATCAGTCATTGAAATAGACTGTATTGTTTTAATGAATGGTAATTGAGATAATAATTTCAAGGAGTACGCTTTTGGGATACGGATAAAGGTATACACCTGATGAAATACTATCGAATTGTTGGTTGTGAGAAGTAGGTGATTTAAAAATT
Source organism: Acleris emargana (assembly GCA_927399475.2). Taxonomy (NCBI): domain Eukaryota; kingdom Metazoa; phylum Arthropoda; class Insecta; order Lepidoptera; family Tortricidae; genus Acleris; species Acleris emargana. Next base: position 23,918,307 of record OV656838.1, on the reverse strand, counting down.
ATTCCAAAATATAAAATCCTGTAGCTCAGTGCCTACCCCACTCAGGGAATGAAGGCGTCAAGGTATGTATGTATGTATGTATGTAAAATCCTTCTGAAACTGTTACGCCCTGTATTAGTTGCGGTGTGTTACTTATCCGAGATGAGATTTAAAATGCAATTGGCATCCATGAGAAAATGTTTACCTACTCGTACATAATATGTACATGATATTATCAGAAAATATGTTGACGAAATAATTAGGCCTCTCGGTCGGATTGCTCATATGTTTACAATTACTCTAATTCGAAAACCATTTCGAGGAATAGGGTTTTAAAGCCGTTCGCCATTATAAATTTTTTGAAATATTTATCTATTATGGACATTCCGACAAAAGTATATTTGACCTTTGTTTGACTTTCGTTTTTGGCTTGAAGCCCTCCTAGGTGTATCTTACGGGTTAGCCGAAAACTGCTTGAAGTAGTATGTTTTATTACACTATTATAGATACTTTTTATCATTAGATATCATTTAATTGACGACGCGCTGGCCTAGTTGGTAGTGACCCTGCCTACCAAGCTAGCGGTCCTGGGTTCAAATCCCGGTAAGGGCAGATATTTGTGTGATGAGCGCGAATATTTGTTCCTGAGTCATGGATGTTTACTATGTATTTAAGTATATATTTCTCTATATAAGTATTTATATAGTTGTCTAGTACCCATAATACAAGCCTAGAGCTTAAATTGGGACTAGGTCAATTGGTGTGACATTGTCCCCTGATATTTATTTATTTTAATTGTTGTCAGTTATTAGAAAATGCCAACCCAAATTTAAAATAATCATGTCATCCATAAAATGTCTGCTAAATAAATAAAGATATTAAAACAAAACTATTAGGTCAAATACAAAATACATGAAAATTTGTCTCTTAAAATTACCTATTCTTTCGAATTAGAATGTATAAACTGTGAGTTATTTTTTTTGTTCTATCCCATTTCCAAGTTCAAGTTTTTGGACAACGGACGGGTCTAAACTACAGAAGGTACCCACAGTGTCGTACAACTATTTTTGGGTTTGTGTTTCTCTTTTGCATACTCTCATAAGCTCTTAAGGCCATCTTATTGACAGGCTATAAGGTAGGTACGCATATTCCCTGATATGTTACGCTAACCGCCTGTTTCAGAAACGACAAGGAAAGCATATTTGACAGTTAAATATAGCCCTTTCTCTTTAAATACACCTGCATTTCTAGCGAGCCCTATCTTTCCCTAAATACAGACGCAAAGAGCTCTAATACACACATAGTGTCAAAGTTTGTATGTTCAGCATTAAGCAAGTACTGCACGTTTGCGTTGCAGTAGTCGACTCGCTTGCAATAAAACTTGCAGGCGACGGTTGCAACGGCAGTGCAACGCATAAGAAAATGGCGAGATTTTTGATATTTTAATAAAAACACTGAACACATTTGACTTTGAAGCCCTCCACACAGAAACACTACAGTCTGTTGCTTGGCTTGGGTACTATGCCATAGTTTCAAAGTACAAGGTAGAAAGACCCTGGAAACTTTAGTCAAGTAATTCCAGGTTTAGTAGTGGAAGGACCTTGTGCAAGGTCCGTTCAGATCGCCTACATCATCTTATCCTTTAACCAACCGCCAAACAGCAGTGTTCGCATTGTTGTGGTGGACAAACAAAGACAACTGGTGAAAGTACTAAAATAAAGGCATTTTTTCATACTTCAGTCCTCAGGGTTAGCAACGCTTTTGAAGACTTAGGACAGCAAATTTCTAACGAAAGTATGTGTCTCAGATTTTGACCTTTAGGTGACTTTTGGACACCACGTGTAAACCGATAAAGCTAAAACATGTGAGATGCATAGCAAAGAAAAAATTAACAAATACAAGAAGAAAGTAGCCACGAAATGGTACCAACTCAGCGTAATGCTGGCATTAAAGTCAGCGCTGGTCTTCCGTTGGAACCATCAGGTGAAACCAAGGAAGGTTACACACACATAATTAATTGAAAACAAAACATGAGTAGTAAAACGAGAAGAAAAAATTTAAATAAAAAACAAAGCTCTGAGTTTTGCAAAAAAGTGCCCGTCCTTACCTGTGTCAAATATCATTTATCACACACCCACACTATATTAGCGGTGGCGTTTACAATTAAGTGCCCTGTGTGCTTGTTTACCTTCTTCATGCTATATTTTTTATAGTGTTTTGGTTAGCAAGCACGAAATAAATCTCTTCATTTTGGGTTTTAGACAAAAAGCCAAATAAATAAAAGATAATACACAAAAATGCTTGGCCTAAACCCGAAACTTAATCAATAATATATATTTTTTCAAATTCAAAAGCTTTATCTTGTCTAGTTGACACCGTTGATGTAGGAAAATGCAATCTTATGTGATCTTGCACCGTCTTATATACACATAAGTAGGTGTTCTTTTTTCCTTTTCTCTCTTTATCTCTCTCTTAAGATTTTAGTGTGTTTTCCTGCGGAAACTATGCAGGATATTTGAAATATTTTTTAATTAGCTATTTATAGATTTATATAATGCTGGACTAACTAGTACCATTGTAATATTAAATATTAAAAAAAAAAGACTGACTGCTGAGTTTCTTGCGGCGTTTCTTCTCAGCAGTGGTCTCCTCTTGTGAAGCGCTGGCTGGTAGATTCTTGACGTGTAAGTGCCCGTGCGGCCTACTTACTGAATAAATGTCTTTATTTTTATCTTTATCTTTATCAAACCAAATAACCAAAACGGTGGAGACCGCGCCTGTCTATGTCTGAGCGCGGCGCAACTTCGGCCGTCGCACCTCCCTAATTGAGCAAATATAGGTTGAGAGTGCCCAACTCTACGCAAATTATAACTCCATGATGTTTCGGGGCAGAGCGAGGTTTCGCGCTATTCGGGACAATATTGGTGAGAAATACTATATAAGGTGCTAACAAATTAGTCACGGATATTTTAATCATCGATTCTAGAGCCTCATCATCATCATCATCAGCCCATTTCCGTCCACTGCTGGACATAAGTAGGCCTCTCCCATGGCACGCCACTGAGCTCGGTCCTGAGTTTTTTGTGCCACCACCACCAGCTGGCACCACCAACCACTGCCAGCCAAGTTTTTTTATGTCATCGCTCCATCTAGCTGCACTAAGAATTGATTGAATTTATTTATGTTGTACGTTGATGATTTTGCTACTTACAACATGAATCTTCCTTAGTAAATAATGCTTTAGGTTAAGGTGACAAAGTTCAAATTAAATTAACTATTGAGTTGTTTTTTAAATAATGAAAATCTCGGTAATTGTGCGTTAATGGACTACATGTTATACCAAATTATTTACTCCAAATAGGCTCTAGAATCGATGATTAAAATATCCGTGACTAATTTGTTAGCACCTTATATATGGGTAGGTATTACAACCAGGTGCTTCATTTCAAACTGGTTCCAGCTGAAATTAGCTGGGAGATTTAGTCTGATCGCCCTTTTGCCGCTTAATGCATGATATTAGTAATATGTTTTTACTAAATGAAGGGTCCACGGAAAGATCATGTCTAGTCACTTTTTTTGAAAATAAGTTTTGAACCTCAAAATGTAGAGGACGAAATGAACTTACCTGCCACAAATTACGTACAAAATGACATGGTTCCTAACTTTCAAATCGCGATATCTCAAAAAGTTACTAATATGACTGAGACTTGTTCTTTCCGTGGACCTTTCAAATGTAACCTTTGTATTACTATAGTACTGGCCTAAATAAATGTTTTTTTTTCTTCGATCCTCTGGTAAAGCCATAATATAATTGTTGTTGACTTGTGATTTTGTAGCTCGTCTAATTACTTGTCAAGTGGCCAAGTTGATACAATACGATAACAGTCATGTCAATAGTAATGTGGTTTTGCCGAGTAGAATACAGCCCGTTTACAACATAATTTGTAAGGTCAGTTAATGATATGCTAGCATTAGGTCGGTGACCATAGAAATGATAAAAGATGTAAACAAATCGGGACTGTTTGACACATAACCTCAATACTTCTGCAAACGAGTTTTGATTTAAAAACGTAAGTATAGTTAATAGTTTAAAACCTTAAATGTAAAAGTAACAATCAAGCGTGTACATCATTCATTAAATATACCTCACGCGATGTTCAAAAGTACGTGATTAGGGTGTAATAATGGAAAATAGGTCCGTTTGGTTTTTTTTACATCTTTTATCATTTCTATACTGGAAAAGGGCAGAATCTTAAGTACCCGAAACCGACGTGCGTGCATGACTCGATGTATGAATGTTGAAGAAGCGAAAGAAATTTGTCAAGATCGTAGCAAGTGGAAAGAAGTGGTCTCTGCCTACCCCTCTGGGAAACAGGCGTGATTTAATGTATGTATGTATGTATCATTTCTATTGACCCCGACTTTAATTTAGCCCATGTGCTCGTGCCTTCCTATGCCGTAAAAAATAAATAAAAAAATAACTTTGCAGTTCAGTTTACGCTCAGAGAAAAAGACAGAGCTATATAACTGCTATAGCTCTGTCCTTTACGCTCACCGTAAAATCAACTGCATAGCTACGTCATAATAACCCCCTGTAGGTACGCTTAAAATAACAAAACACTATACTGTGCATTTACATACAAAAGGACGACTGTAGAATTACTGAATAAATTATTTTAGCAACGCATCAGCATGTCAACATGATCGTTTAGATTACAACATTAACCTGAGTCCTCTAATGGAGCGGTAGTTTACAACGATCCAGATATAACACTTAAGCATTCCGCCACACACCCGGGTTAACGCTATTAATGCCCAGGTAGACACGTTAAACTCTTTAATCCCGCGTTTAAAATTCAACCAGGAATCAGAAACAAATCCTGTTAAACTTTGCAAATTGCGCCAATCGAAATGAGTCCCTCACCCAGCCCAACAGGGCCCAAGTCGAACGGCCAATTAACTTTGCAAATGCGTTTAAGTTTACAAGCGTTTTTAATAATGCGCGGGATATGTAAATTCGGGTGAAGTTTTCCAATAAAAGTTGCAACGCTGTTCGAGTGCGGCCCGAGTTGCACCTAGTGATGGGCGGCTTGTAAGTTTCTAAAGTGAAAGTTTCACTTAAATTTCTGCAATATTCGGAAAGTTTCAAAAGTGAAACTTTCACCTAAAATTTCATGAAATATTCTGAAAGTTACTAAAGTGAAATAGTTTAATTTCCGAAAATTACTAAAGTTTTGTAATGTATAAGTAACGGAAACTCTTCGAGAAATTTAAATGAAATTTACTTGTGTCGGAATCATTTCCATCTAATCATGTAATTTTCAGAAGCTGTAATTTTCGCAGTTAAGGAAAGTTTTGTAATGTTTCAGAAATCGCCCATCACTAGTTGCACCCCAGCGCCACTAATTTCACTCCTTAATTTCAAAGCAAACTATCTTTGCTTTTAAAGCGATTGAAATTTATTCTGAAACTTCGAGTTTCTGAATTGATTTGTTTGTCGGATCCGAGTCGCACGGAATGCTATTTATGATGGGCTTTTACTTGGACGAGTAAGTTGTTGAATTGTTCTAATTTCTTTTCCGTTTCCTAATCTAAACACATTCATGCCCTCCATTAAAAAAGTATTTTTCACGCAAAACGCACCGCGCCGTTCATCACCCTCACAGAGCGTTATTGCTAAAATCTTTAAAGATCGCATGACGCGTTTTTTATCGTTCCTAATGTAAACTGTTAAATACAAAATTTTATTTTTTACTGTGGTCTTCCTGGAAAATCGCACCTTGTTAATCTTATTTATTATATTACCAAATTAGAAATGTAAAACTCAAATTCATCTATCAACCATCACGTTTAACATTGCACACTTCATGCACTAAATGTTTTTCATAAAAACTAACTTTAGCGCTTTGCACCTTAACTAGCCCCTAGTATGAATGATGAATGAATGATATTTCTTTCCCAAAGTAAGTCACAGTATGCATTATGAATGTTACGTCAAATTACAAGAAATTACTCTGAAATCGCTCTATCATCGTTCATAGTATCTATAGGCAATGTCTAGACCAGACGATGATGAGAATGTATACAGGGTTATTGGTCAGTCGACCTATTCCCCTCCAGGGGTTATGGGAGAGGTCATTTGCAATCATTTTGGTCCCATAATGCCCTATGCAAAAGTGAACCATTTCTGAGATAATTTAAATTTAAGTTTTTTGATAAAAAAGTCAGGAACGGATTTTCAAAAATTTACAAAAATAAAATCATTTTTTTTAATAGCTTTTGTACAAGGTAAAATTTATGTTCTTATGCAATATTAAAAGTAGAATTATCTTTATACGTTTAAGAATGCAAGACCAAAAAGAAAAAAAAACATGTTTTTTTATCAGTTTATCCAACATAAATGGCACAAAAACAGAAAAAAATACTAGTTTTTGCGTAGGGTATAATGGGACCAAAATGATAGCAAATGATCTCCCCCGTAAGCCCTAGAGGGGAATAGGTCGACTTACCAATAACCCTGTATAAGTAAGTGAACTAAGTCAATTCTATACATTTTGTCACAGGTCACTGCTTTATTACATCCTTCAATATTAAGTTACAATTTAACTCATACCTATCAAAATACAATCCAAATAATCTAATTTTCAAAATCAACAGTTGTCTGACCCACTTCTTTAATTTTTTTGCACCTATTTGTTATTTCGCAGCCACGCCGCGTTCGCTAAGCTACGCCATTTGTTGCCACCAACGAGAGGCGAGTTCTCTTTTATTTTCCCTAAATTCCGGCAATTAGTCAACTCAAATCTTATGCAAATGACTTGTTAATTACGAAGTTCCCTTGTTAATTCCTCTGAAAGGCTTCGCTGCGTGTTGTTTCTTTGTGTGCTTGACGCTAAATGTGAGCTGTACTGTATCGTTTGTTAAAGGTACAGTCGGCCAAAAATGTTCAACAAATAACTTTATTTTTTTGTTTTTTTTATTGCATGGGAAGGAGCACACAGGCCACCTGATGGTAAGTGGAAACTGTGACCCATAGACATTCGCATTCACAAGACTGCAAATGCGTTGCCAACCCTGAGGACTAAGATGGAATGCCTCTATTCTATGCTAGTCATTTCACCGGCTGTCTTATCCCCAAACCGGAACACAATAATGCAAACACTGCTGCTTGGCGGTAGGTTAATGGATAAGATGGTGGTACCGACCCGGACGGACCCTGCACAAGGCCCTCCCACAAGTAATTGTATTGTATAACTGTGTATACAATTACTTAACACCGTCTGCGCGCTAGTTGTAGTTTTTTAGTATTTATCACACGAAATGTTATTTAATTCTTAATTTTCCTCATGTTAGTGAATTTTGTAAATTCTTTATGAAAAAAAAGTTCTTAAACCATAAAAATAGTCACAAAATATAAACTTGAACTTCATAAAACACATCAATAAGCTACCGTCAAGCTACAGTGTTTGCATTGTTGTATTTCGGTGTGGGGATAAGACGACCGGTGAAATCACAAAGAGGCCTCCCACTTTAGGTACTCCTCAGGGTTGGCAACGCGTCTGCAGTCTTAAGATAGCAGGCTCAGATCCCACTTTCCATCAGTAGGTACCCTTTCCATGAGTTACAATTGCCGTACTCGCTAGCGAGTCGAATGCTCTGTCCCTCACGCTCTATAAGAATACTACAAACATAGGTACTTACACAAAGATGAGTACAGTCACCAGCATAAATATATTACTATGGACAGCCGTGCAAAAACAAATGATGCTCCATTGGGCTCATAAGTATGTGACGACATTACCTGGGTAAAAATATGTGATGCTTTTAGTACGGCATAAACATCGGTACACCGTAACAGCATAAATATCGGATTGGGTCGCTCAAAAACAAATGATGTTCCATTGGGCTCATAAGTAAGTGATGATATTACTTTGGTAAAAATATGTGATGCTTTTTGGACGGCATAAACATCGTTACACTGCATCAGTATAAATATCGGATCGGCTCGATCAAAACTATTTGATTACCTATAAAAATCAAAATTATGTGACCATCTCTCACCGGCATAAATATATCCAGGTCGCCACACCGGTAACATCTATCTGGGGGTCCTCACGGTAACATTGTAATTGCAACCTTGTCGAATAACTATAGGGTGCCTTTTATGTCCTCGAGTGAGGACCGGGGGATAGATGCTGGTCTAAAATTATTATTAACTTAAAACAAATAATAAGGCACAAAACAAAAATAAAAATTAAACCCGAAAAGAAAATAAAAAGTGTTATCTCTATGTATTCGACTGAGATTTGAACCCGCGATCTCTGCTTAGAAAACCAACGAATGTTACTGAGACCACAACAAACCCCTGACAAATGGCTCTAAATTTGGCTTCACTTAGCTTTCGCTATGATGTGTCAGGCGTTTCGACGATTCTGTTGAAAACAAAATAAGTTACAGTTGACCGAGAGGCACCTGTCAAATGATTGAAGAGAAAAACGTGAGATAGACATATGCAATGACAAGTCTGCACTGTTTTCGTGAATTGTCAAATCACTTTACACAATTTACGTCTCTATGCCAGCCAGGAAGGTAAGAATCGTTTTTGCAGATCGATTACATATTTTTGAACCTGTCAGATATTATTATGGGTACCCTCTATGACGTCGAATGTATAGTGACGCCGAATTTTGTTTTCGCATAATTTTTCTCCAGCTTAAAGGTAAAATGTTTTTTTTTTTGTAATCCTTGTAGAATAGGTACAGTAGGTTAGGTAAGGTTTAATTTATAACTTTCAAAAAAGTCAACGTCCGGTGAGAGATGGTCACATAATTTTGATTTTTATAGGTAGGTAATCAAATAGTTTTGATCGACCCGATCCGATATTTATGCTGATACAGTGTAACGATGTTTATGCCGTACTAAAAGCATCACATATTTTTACCGAGGTAATGTCGTCACATACTTATGAGCCCAATGGAGCATCATTTGTTTTTGCATGGCTGTCCATAGTAATATATTTATGCTGGTGACTGTACCTATACTCGCGCTCATCACACAAATATTTGACCTTATTGGGAATACAACCTCGGGTATTAACAAGGCTAACCGAATCCAACCTTGGGTATTAACAAGGCAAACCGAATCCAACCTCGGGTTTTAACAAGGCTAACCGAATCCAACCTCGGGTATTAACCTGGCTAACCGAATCCAACCTCGGGTATTAACAAGGCTAACCGAATCCACCCTCGGGTATTAACAAGGCTAATCGAATCCAACCTCAGGTATTAACAAGGCTAACCGAATCCAACCTCGGGTATTAACAAGGCTAACCAAATCCAACCTCGGGTATTAACAAGGCTAACCAAATCCAACCTCGGGTATTAACAAGGCTAACCGAATCCAACCTCGGGTATTAACAAGCCTACCCGAGTCCAACCTCGGGTATTAGGCTAACCGAGTCATCAAAATAAAATGCGGAATGGGTCAACATTTCATTTTATGTGGAAAAAGAAGCACACGAGCTAGTGTACTTACATAGAGTGGCATAATCATTTTTTATCTTAGTTTGGTTGAAAATCGTCAACAACAACAACGGTTCTAACAATTAGAACCTTTTTTTTTACTTTTTATTCCTAGCCTATATGAGTGTCCCACTGCTGGGAAAAGGCCTCTCCCTTTGATCTCCATGAGTCCCTTATAGGTGCCTCTTCCGACCAGTTGCTGTGGAACGCGTCCAAGTCCTCTTGCCGTGTCCGTCTAGGCCTGCCCTGTCAAATATAAAATAAAATATAAATATAAGTGTGGTTGCCGGGTTAGAATAGTGCCACTCCATGTCTTCCCGTGGATGTCGTAAGAGGCGACTAAGGGAGTAAAGGCTTGTAGTACTGTTAGGCGATGGGCTTGCCACCTGTCACTAATACACTGGGAAACATCTTAGCCTACTTGTGCAATATGTGGTTACAGAATTATCAAGAAGTTTTAAGACTTGTTGGTAATTCTTTAGCTCTGCCTACCCCACTCTGGGATTGAAGGCGTGAGTTTATGAATGTATGTATGTATAAATCTAACCTTAACAAAGTGACGTAATACGAGTAGATGTTTATTAAATTCTGTTATTTCAGTCTGGAAGGATGTTAGACAAAAATATTTAACAACAAACAATTTCATTTAAAACAGATACCATGCAGAAGGAATAAGACTTTCTTGTTAATGTTTAGGACCTATTAAGTCGGTATCGTCTTTCGGCCTATTGATCTATAATGCCTCAGGGATACGATGGATCATTGCCTAATATAATTTGGGTGACGAAAATGAATCACCATATTTGACGTCTGGGATTTAATTCTTGGGAAAACAACTAAAGATCATAATTGGAATAAATCGTAGATATTATATTACTCACAAATAAGTTTTAAATAAAATATATTTCCTAAAAACCCTATTAGACAGGGGGCAATCTCACACAAGACTTAATAAAAATGTGACAAACATTCATTAAGACACAGAATTTTGAACATAAAAGCATAATTTGTCACAAATTAACCATTTAAATATTATTGATCATTCGGGGAAGACACGGCGCAATGACACCACGATCGCACGGACATCAATCTAACTAAAGCACAATTTACAAAAATAGTACATACATACATACCTTCACGCCTGTAATCCCAGAGTGGGCTAGGCAGAGCTACAGAATTACAACTTAAAAAGTTGTTGATAATTCAGGATCCACAATTTGCACAAATAGGCTAAGATATTTACCAGCATATTAGTAACTTTTTGAAAACGGAACACTGACAACGTGTTACTTCTAACAGCGGTAGCTAGGGACTGCAGGGCTCGAATTATGCGGGGTAGCGTTTATCTCGTGCCAGGTGAGCGACAAAAACTTTCAAGGGCAAAAATCAACTTCAAATAATTCGAAATCAGTTTTAAATGTGGAATATTATGTATAAGTTAAAAAATTTATTCGAACTAAGTTACGTTGGTGATTTTTACCTTTAAGTTAACTCGAAACATGAGTGCCTCGTGTTGGGACACTGCAGGTGAGCGACAAAACGTAATTACAAATTGATTTTATGGTTATTAATATAATTTAAATTTATATCAAGGCGATTTGCCTCTATTCGAAAAGCGTATTTTAATATGAATTGATAACTCAATTATATGAATGACGCTTTGTAAAAAAAATTTTGGCAGTGTAATTTTTTTGAGAACGACCCTATTGTACTTCCAACCTTATGGGAACCCTTGAGAGTTGAATATGCTTCTATGAATGAATGCACTTGTGCCTCTTCTCCAAACGAGGGCAGACTTATTGACTTGACAGTAAATGCAGCCGATTTAAAAACAATAGGATACTATGTCAAATGCAATATTTTTTTACATAGTAAATAGAGCCCCTACACAATGAGAAATATATAGGTATTTAAAAATGAATAAATAGTATTTAGATATTAACAATGGAAATATCCAAGGACATACAGTTGCTTATCACAGAAACATTCGGCCTCACCCTCGAATCGAAGTGTATTGTAATGTACCTATATTAAATATTAATCTTGATAAGCCTACGTCAAAGTGAACTAACAAAATCGCTAACTCGGAAGTGACTAACATTTGGCAGTCAATTATAGAGTGGTTAGTTAGGCGTCATAAGTTCGGGCGAGCTCGGGAAACTTCGGCAAAGTTCGAGCACATAGTAAACAAGCACAGAAGGCCTGCTACCTGGTAAGCAACGAATGGCCCAAAAGGGCATGTAGAGAACGTGAGTAGGAAACTAAGCGATTTCTTTAGTTTTCTCAGGGAGTATACATATTTGAAAATCCTGGAATCTAGGAGGTAATCCAGAGAGGGAGGGGGAAGCACAAAGAAGGTCCTACTTTACGGCTTTTTGCTAAGATCTCGAAAACGGTGCGCTGCAGAGAAAACAATCTTATACCAAACGAAATCTTATAAAAGTTTATAAAAATAAAACTTTTGCCTTTTTTGAATACCTAACGATTTACGACCCACACGTTCAAGAAAAGTCAATTCATTAAAGGTGATGCCCTAATGCCCAAACAGTGCGTTTAGGTGTATAGTATGAATTTTCCCAGGTGAATTTTTCGCTTCGAGCCTTAATCTTTTAAACAACGGCCATTGTCTCAAAAGATGTTTTGGTTGTGTAGGACGATAGACCGCCCGAGGCAATACGGCACTCATGTCTATCGTCCTACACTACCAAAACGTAATATCTAGAATATCAGTGACATTAAATTTGAACCTTAATGCTATGGCGATACCATTTGTTTTTCAATATGACTGTTGTAGTGGCACGTGCTAACTCGGTAGCTAGCGGCTTTGGGATAATAGAGACAATGGCGGTGTCCCCTTATTTTACAGACTGAAATTTCTCAGAATATTATTTCATAGAAAATGTTTCATATACTATTTGGTTCTTGTATTTTTGCTTCGATTTTTTTTTTCTAAAACTGTTTACTTGAACGAAAAATATTCCACAGAACATCAAATCAATTAATTTTATAATTTATTTTTTTCATTTATCAAACTTATCAAATAATATAGTTATTTTTTAAAGAATATTGCTTGGACAATGTATTTTTTTTTTTCAATAAAAGCAGTATAAAAACACGTGGGAAACTATATGTTCCGTGATTATTTTTTGTGAAACAAACCGAAATTACTGTCTGCATAATAAGGGTACACCAATAATAACAAAATCAATACAATATAATACATTATTATCTTTTAGTATAAGGGTAATATGATAAATAATATTATGGTATTATTTGTCCGTTCGACCGACGTTGTTGAGAGAATCACTACCCTGAACCGACTCGAATAGGTTAGGTTAGAAGGCTATGGCGGGAGCGAAGCGAAGCAAGCTCCCGCCTTAGCCTTCGAGGTTATTTTTTTTACATCCGTTGAATAAACTTTTATAGGTAACTAACCTACTCTATAACATGATTTTATTGTTACTAAGTCATATATGAACTAAATAACATGAGAACTAATAATATTTAATTTGCTATTCTATGATATGAAAAAAGAAACATTGAATTTTATTTGAAATAAAAAACGATGATTTAAATGTCTTCAAAGTAATTATTCTACATATTGATTATTCTATGAAATGATAATACGAGAAAAAAATTCTATGAAATGAAATTCTAAACAACTTCAGTCTGTAAAATAACGTACAACCGACAATGGCCTTTGTTTGAAATTAGGGCTCGAAGCGAAAACTTCACCTGGGAAGATTCATACTATAAGTGAGGACAAACCCGTCGTTCCAAACCTTCTGTTATCGTTTATTTTGTGGCCCAGCGTGCGCGCCCGCAGTTTGCAAGTGCTAAAGTTTGCACTTTGAGATTTTACATTAACGATTAATATGCTTCATATTAGAATTTTTAAGACGTTGTTAGTGTAATAAAATCTCGGAAGTTTGCGTAAGTTTTGTAATTTTAATGTTAAACAATCAAAGTGAGGGTTTCCTAGGTATAGAACGGGCTATTGCTGAGGTCCGTCGAGATTAAAAATACATGACGGTCGGGATGGACTACCGTCCTAGTATAACAATTGGTGTAAGTATAGTCGTTATTATTTCTACTGAGCCGATCTTCTACACAAAGGCCATTGTTTGTAAACAATACCATTGTCTTTCTTTGTGTCCGTAACCGCAAGCCGATTACATACAAAAAAGTTAGAACTACATTGAATGTACATTGAATTATCAACCCTACCCTCTTAGTCAGTGGGTTTAAAATGTAAAGTGTCAGGATACAGATTTAAGTCTTTATTATTTGAACTGTGCTTATTCTCTACACAATACTAATCATCTACACAAGACTTATATCTGTATCCTGACACTTTACATTTTAAACCTACTGACTAAGAGGGTAGGGTTGATAATTCAATGTACATTCAATGTAGTTCTAACTTTTTTGTATGTAATCGGCTTGGTGTTACGGACACAAAGAAAGACAATGGTATTGTTTACAAACAATGGCCTTTGTGTAGAAGATAAGCTCAGTTCAAATAGTAAAGACTATACCTATCTTTTAAAAAAACAACAAACATACATACATACATACTTTCACGCCTGTAATCCCAGAGTGGGGTAGGCAGAGCTACAGAATTATCAACAACTTTAAAACTTGTTGATAAGTCAGTAACAACATTTAGCACAAATAGGCTAAGATATTTACCAGAGAATTAGTGACAGGTTGCAAGACCATCGCCTAATAGTACTACAAGCCTATTATTCCCTTAGTCGCCTCTTACGACATCCACGGGAAGACATGGAGTGGCACTATTCTAACCCGGCAACCACACGGCGGAAAACACAACATATGTTATACAAAAACCCCGACTCAAAACAGTCCGTAAAAAGACGGGGTTTTTTAAATTCTTTTTTTTATTTTTTTATTTCACGCTTTTTAAGCTTCGCATTTATAAAACAAAAAAAAAAGTGGTATTAACATTTTATATTTGTGTCTGTTTGTGGCATCGTAGCTCCCAAACGGAAGAACGGATTTAGACGCAAGTTTTTTTGTAATAAAGCTAGGCCAATATTGAGGATGGTTTTTTGCAAGATTTCATGAAAATTGGATGGGCCGTTTATGAGCTATCAGCTCTGGAAGTAGGTGTCGCAATTATTTTGGGGATTTTAACCCTCTAAAAGCTCAATATCTTAAAAACGGCTGAACCGATTTTGATAAAATGTATTTTTGATCCACCGCTAAAAATCTGCTCTCAAATAAAAAAAAACCGCATCCAAATAACTCCATTCGTTTAAGAGCTACGGCGCCACAGACACACAGTCAAACTTAGAACACCCCTCTTATTGCGTCAGGGGCACTGTTACTAGTCAAAAATAATATTATACCAAAGCTCCATAGAAGAAACCACTGCTGCGAATAAGCACCGCAAAAAACTCAACAGTCAGTCAGTCGGATCTCTTGTTGATTCTTGATTATTTGCACTGTTTTTTTTTTCAATATCACTTTTTTGTAAATTGTACTTGTGCTACAGATGTAGTGCATAATTGTTTTCCACCGTATTTTCTCGGCAACGTTCGTATTTGTCATGCTGCTTCTGTCAACCTCAGTACTTTTTGTACTGTGACCGACTGAAATAGCAATACACGTTCGTACGTTTCCGTGAAAATACGAAGGAAAACAATTATGCACTGCATCTGTACACTTGTGTGACGGCGAGGACGAACGTCGCGCCCTTAAACTGGAACAAAAAATGCAAACATTTCTACTTGGTGGCAGTTTAGGGAAGAGTTCAGTTTTACCTTTATTGTTTACTTGTGGGAGGACCTTGTGCAGGGTCCGTCCGGGTTGGTACCACCATCTTATCCATTGACGTACCGCCAAGCAGCAGAGTTCGCATTGTTGTGTTCCGGTTTGGGGATAAGACAGCCGGTGAAATGACTAGCATAGAGGCATTCCATCTTAGTCCTTAGGGTTGGCAACGCATTTGCAGTCTTAGGATTGCGTTCTTGTGAATGCGAATGTCTATGGGTCACACTTTCCACTTACCATCAGGTGGCCTGTGTGCTCGTTTGCATTCCTAAACCAAAAAAAAAAAAATTTTAGACACAACGTATACATAAAAAAAAGCTCATTCATATTTGTATTCATAGTAAACACGAGCAACCTTCTTCACTTCCAGTTGTTCATGGTTATCATGGTCATTGTTATGTAATAATTTCCAGCGATCAATTCCGGGTAATCCGTCTGTCCGGCGTGACATGGGTTAAGCCGGGCTGACCTTACGTATGTAATATAAATCATTATTTATACTTTACCTAGTTTGTGTTTCTTTATTCAAGCCAAAAACGGATACACACGGCGACTAGTTGCAACGCGTCAGCAGCGATTTATTCGTGATACAGTAGCGATATAATAGCTATTCGTGTAATTTAACGTACACGCCTATTGCAATACGGGTACACTACATGGCCCCGAAGAGTCATAATTCCGGACTGAAAAAAAAACACATAATTGTGAAATATTTTTTTTGGTATCGCTTATCAATCAAGCCTAACCCACCTTACGTGTAGCAATTGAATTATGGCATTTAATTAAAAATAGCTCCAGCATAACATAACGTTCGAAAAAAATAAATTCGGACAAATGAATATTTGGAATAAAATATTTTGGAGTATTTGGGTGTTCCCCAAAACATCTTGTCTATGACCACAGTTACGCCTTGACGAGAGGCATGCAGCAAACGTTACCATTATCAAAAATGTAGTTATAGGATGACGTACATATTGTCCGTTTTCGAAAATTGTTTACGTTAGCGTTATGTATCTTGTCTAGCATTCCTAGGCCTCTTTTTACAATATCAAAGTTAAATAAACTCCACGCTTTCGCTCTATTAAGTCGAATAACGCATTCACAATCGCAATTGTTTTCATTTTGACAGTCCGAAGGCGAGTCTGCTTTCAAAATGAATGAATTGTTCCACTTTGAAGTCGATTGCGATTGCAAGTGCCTTAGGCCAGCTGATTGGGCACCCGAAATTTTTAATCAAGTGCTACGTTGCTATAAATAAAAAAAATGTGCTGCGTGGTAACCACCCATCGTGTGTTTCAGTCTCTCGGTGTTCTAAATCTAGGCCTCTATTCTACTTGATATAACCATATTGCGTTAGACATGCTATCGTGTTTTCCAAGTGACTGATAGTTTTTAGGAGCTAAATAAAAGTGAAATATCCACTACCGCATGGCGATCGCTCACAGCGACTTTTTGTAGCGACGCAGTTGCGCGTTTGGTATCGCTCAAAACTAAGGCCGGAAGAGTTCATAAACAGGAACTACTCTGTCACAAAGGATTGAAAATATTAGTGAAGTAAAGTATAATTATAATAAAATAAAAGCCGGGTTAGAATAGTGCCGCTCCATGTCTTCCCGTGGATGTCGTAAGACGCGACTAAGGGAATAAAGGCTTATAGTACTATTAGGCGATGGGCTTGCCACCTGTCACTAATACTCTGGGAAACCTCTTAGCCGACTTGTGCAAAATGTGGTTACAGAATTATCAAGAAGTTTTAAGACTTGTTGGTAATTCTTTAGCTCTGCCTGCCCCACTCTGGGAATGAAGGCGTGAGTTTATTTATGTATGTATAAAAGCTGGATCTTTTTTAAATCGACCATCTTCTCTTCCTGACGACGTTTTATTTTGCAAAGTTTCATTTGGCATGTGTAAATCAATTAACTATGTCATAGATTGCATAGACTATGATAACAAATACTTAAATTTAACCGAGCTGAAGAAATTGATGGTGCTTAATAAACAAAACCTAAACTGTAAGAGAAACCCAATCATACAAAAGAAAGGCACTATTCCATACTGTTTTGCGCGCATGAACTCTAAAATTTCAGATAAAAAGGAAAGATCTGTACAGAGTTCTATTGAGAACAAGGGGCCTAAAAAGGGAATTATAACTGATTATTTCCCGGTCATAAACAGAAACGATTTTTTTCGTGCCTAACTTGTCCAAATCTTGTTCATTCACAGTTTTCCATCAGAATATAGCTAGCATCTTGGCAAAACAAGCAATACTGGAGCTAACTTTAAAAGAAATAAGTAAAAAAAACTTTAATCCAGATGTATTGTGTCTAACAGAGACTTTCCTTAAAAAGGGACATGAAATTTACGTACAGCTCTTTGATTATGACGTAGTAGGTAGTTTTTGTAGAGATGAACAAAGAGGTGGAACCTGTATCTTAGCCAAAAAAGGTTTAAAGTGCAATGAACTAACATTTATTAAAGATAGGGCCATAGAAAAAGTATTTGAGATCTGTGGTATAGAACTTCCATCACATAATCTTATTATTATTTGCCTCTACAGAACGCCGTCATCAAAGCCTTGTCAGTTTTTAAAGCAATTAGATGTTCTGCTCTACGATTTACAAAATAAATACAAGTGGAAAACCAATATAGTCATCACCGGTGACTTTAATATTAACACCTTACAAAAAAGCCCTCATGCAGCTGAATTAAACAACCTTGCAAATAACTATAATCTAACCCTTCACATAAATGTACCGACTCGTAAGTCTTCTTGTATTGACCACATACTTAGCAATATCCCAGACGCCAAAGCGACCGTTCTACCGCTTCACCTGTCAGACCATGACACAGCGCAATTGTTGAGTTTTCCTATAAAAAAAACTATACTTAAACCCACCGTATTTTTCATCTATAAGAGAGACTACAGCCCAGACAACATAGAAAAATTTGATAGTTGTCTCCAGAATTTGTCGTGGTCGGACGTTTATAATGAGACTGACCTAAATTCAGCATTTAATATATTTCATGAGCTGTTATGTCTTTTCTATTATCTCTGTTTCCCGAAAATACGAATAAAAGTAAACAGAATTAATAAGTTTAAACAAAATTGGATAACCAAGGGCTTAAAATTAAGTTGCAAGGCGAAACGTAATATAAGATATAAGTACTATAAAAATAAAACCCTCGTGACAGAATTATGTACTGTAAATATTCAAACATACTGAAAAAATGTATTTATAATGCTAAGAAGAATGCAAACATAAAATTTATTAATAGAAGTAATAATAAGTGCACAGCATCGTGGTTAGTAATTAAAAATCAAATGTCTAACCCAAAACCCATAGAGGCGATTGAACATATTAAGCATAATAACATCACTATATATGACCCGATTAAGATGGCTACAGCTTTTAATGACCATTACATAGAATCTACGGGAAAATCACGCCGACGCACTGGCCTAGTTAGGAGTGACCCTGCCTACGAAGCTAGAGGTCCTGGGTTCAAATCCCGGTAGGGTAGGTAAGGGCAGATATTTGTGTGATGAGCGCGAATATTTGTTCCCGAGTCATGGATGTTTTCTATGTTTTTAAGTATATATTTCTCTATACAAGTATTTATATCGTTGTCTAGTACCCATAGTCCAAGCCTAGAGCTTAGTTTGGGACTAGGTCAATTGATGTGACATTGTCCCCTCATATTTTTTATTTTTTTAATCGAGGTACATGTAAGACGTAATAAATACTAAACATGCACGGCGTCGGCCTCTTGCGTCAGCACGTGGCTGCACCGGCCCGTCTTCCCGAGTTGTTTTCCTCTCAGTTATTACACTGGCCGTCGGCGTCTTGACAAGGGTAAATCCCTTTTCTTCATATTCTGTCCAAACGCCTGTCGGTTTTTATGTGTCCTCACAAATAAATACATGTGGAACGTGCCAAATGTGGACAGTATTTACTGACAGTTACTCAAAAAACGTTTAGACGCGTGACGCGGGGTGTAATATCATTTATCGCGACGCGAGGAGGCTTTTTGTTTTGTTATGTTAGGATACAGTCTTGCCAATGTACCAGCACTGTGGCCTATTTTTACTCAATCAATTTATGTTTATTACACAGCCGTCAGGTAAAAAAAGAGCTATGGGAGCTAAATATCAATATTTATCGTTTTTCCACGTAACTTTGAATAAAGCGATTAATATTTAAAAGAAAATGTACCAAAATCAAATCAAAATCAAAATATTTATTCAGTAAATTGGCCACATGCGGGCACTTTTACACGTCGGTAATGTACAGTGAATCTACCAGCGCTTCGGACAAGACCATCATTGCGAAGAAGAAGCGCCGCAAGAAACTCCAGCAGAAGGTCATTTTTTCAATCATAAAAAACATAATTATACTTAAAAGTAAGTTACATTAAGTAATAATAAGGTAATAAGGTAATAAACAATAAATTCTTAAAACTAGCAAAAATAAAATTATTACAAAATGTAAGGTCAATAAACATTAACATAAAATAAAATAATGACTATGAGAATAACACGACGAGGTCTCTACGTCAAAAGCTATATAACTAGGATAATAAATTGAACAAAAAGTCCTTGCAAGCGTGAACAGACCGGACCCCACAAACAGCACCCGTTCACGAGTATGACGCGTATCTCAGCCATCGCCTCTCTCAACCATGTGATCGGGAAAGTGGCGACCCGATCAACGACGCCGCCGTAAGCAAAGACCTTTGAGCGAGCATGACATGCTCAAGCTGCCGGACAATAAGTAAGAGTAATATTGTGGAAAACAGCTGTCCGGCGAGAAACATCACAGTGTGTTCTCATTTAAAAACTTCTTGTACATACAAGACTAGAAAAGATACAAAATACAAATAGTAAATCACAGTAGACTGACTGAGTCAGTGCTTGAATGCACAATTGGCTTGAAGGCTATGTCACATTGAAACTACTAAAATACATCTTGGTCACCAATGAAGTCATTTACAGTGTAATATGCCCTACCCAACAAGCAGCGCTTGATGTGAGACTTAAATTTATTGAACGGCATATTGACGACATCAGATGGTATCTTGTTGTAAAAACGTATACAGTTCCCCGCAAACGAAGTGCTCACCTTACGGAGACGGTGACCTGGAAGGGCGAGCTTATCCCTATTTCTAGTATTTAAATTATGAACGTCGCGGTTATGCCTAAACTCATGTAGGTTTTTGCGTACATACATTATATTCTCAAAGATATATTGAGACGCGATTGTAAGAATATTAATTTCTTTAAATTTATCCCTCAGCTAAACACGAGACCCCAATTGGTAAATAGCACGTACAGCCCGCTTCTGTAATACAAAGATGGTTTGGATGTCAGCCGCTCTTCCCCACAGTAAAATTCCGTAACTCATAACACTATGGAAATAACTATAGTAGACAAGTCTCGCTGTCTCGACGTCAGTAAGTTGTCGGATTCGCTTTACCGCATAAGCCGCTGAACTTAGTTTACTTGCAAGTGTGGATATATGCGCACTCCATTGCAGTTTCGAGTCTAGAGTTACACCTAAAAATACTGTTCTATCTTCAAATTCCAGTGTCTCATCCTTCAGTCTTATTCTATCCGCATTCATACTCCTAACGTTGGACAAAGAAAATTTAATGCACTTGGTTTTTTTGGCATTTAAAAGTAAGTTGTTGGCTGTAAACCAGTCAACAATTGTAGACAACGCAACATTGATGCCATTAAAATTATCCTGTTTCCTATCCGCTTTGAATATTAGTGAGGTATCGTCAGCAAACAAGACTATTTCATGTTTATCGCGCACTACATACGGGAGATCGTTAATATAGACCAAAAATAAAAACGGACCTAGAATAGATCCTTGAGGCACTCCCATAGCTACAGATGACCCAGAGGATTGTGTTCTGTTAATGTCTACCCGCTGAGTTCTGTGCGAGAGGTAGGAAGCAATAAGATCAAGTGCACTGTTTTTGATGCCATAGTGGCTTAACTTCCGCACTAACGTAACATGATCAACACAATCAAATGCCTTGGACAGATCACAAAAAAACTCCAATTACATCTAGTGATTTTTCCCAGGCATCAAAGATATGTTTTATTAAAGTGGAACCGGCATCAGTAGTTGATCGTCCCTTGGTAAATCCAAATTGACTGCTATGAAGTAGCTTATTCTGATTAAAGTGTGAGGATATTTGATTAAGAATTAATTTCTCAAAAACTTTACTTAGAGCTGGTAGTATTGAAATTGGTCTAAAATTTGTGGGGTCCGATTTTGTCCCCGACTTAAACATGGGTATGATCTTACTATGTTTCATCAGATCAGGGAATACACCAATGTCGACACAATTGTTAAAAATAGTAGCTAGGTAAGGCGCAGTTGACTCTAAAATGGACTGAAGTACTGTAACAGAGAGGCCCCAAAGATCTTCAGTCTTTTTGATATTAAGAGACCTAAAGGTTTTGATCACAACTTTAGAGGAGACATGATAAAATTTGAAAACATTCGTGCATTCCTTAACATTAGATTTTAATAAGATTTCAGCCTTATTAGGAGATGATAGTAGAGATTTAGTGGTCTCTAAAGGAATGTTCGTAAAAAACCGCTCGAATTCTTTAGCTACATCAAGGTCAGAGTTTACCAGAGTATCGTCAACTTGCAGGCTGTAGTGCGGGTCTCTAATTCTAGTTCTACCAGTTTCAGTGTTAATTACATTCCAGACGGTTTTGATCTTGTTGTCAGATTTGCAAATTTTATTCGAATAATACTCGGACTTCGCGGCAGCACAAATCTTCTTAAATTCCTTAGAATAATTTTTATCGTACTCTAGAAACTCAGGCCTATGATCGACAGCTCTTATAGCATACAACTCATATAATTTGTATCTCTTTTCATGAATCTCCGGTGTAGCCCAATCACTAAATTTCGTACCTTGCTTGACTTTTACCTTTTTCAGACTAAAGCAGGCATCAAATTCCTTAATAATACAATTAAATAAACAAGTACATAAACTGTCTGGATCTTTCCCAGCACACGTCATATAATTTAGTTGGTTAGTGACCTTATTATTAAATAATTCTAATCGATTTTCGGTTATTTGTCTAAGTATAAACTCTTGGGACGCATAATAATCAGTCTTCCCCTTAAAGGAAGCTTGCTGGCCACAGTGATCTGAACTTAAGTTATTGATTACGGATTTCTGAATAGGGTCAAAATTACTAAATATATTATCAATACAAGTAGCGCTAGTTGCCGTAATTCTAGTTGGCTCATAGAACAGATTGACTAAATTGAAAGATTTAAAAGCACTCAGTAAGTTAATAGACATGGGTGATTCGTCTAGCAGATTAACATTAAAATCACCACACACGATAATACACTTTTTAGAATTAAAAACACAACTAAGAACATTCTCCAAAACGCTCTCAAAAAGCCTATAATCCGCCGTAGGGGGTCTGTATACGCAGATAATAATATATTGTCCCAATTCAACACACGCAAGTTCAATATGACGTTCAACTGATTTCGCAACAATATCTTTACGCTCCTTACATTTAATGTTTCTTTTTACCATAATCAGGGATCCACGCCGACTGCAAGATTGCCTAGCAAACATGCTAACAATGTCATGATTATTAAAATGAAACATACACTCATGCCCTTTTAGCCAATGCTCAGTAACACATAAAACGTGTACATTAGCACTATCTATAAACAAACTAATTTCTAGTTCCTTACTAGAAAATCCTTGTATATTTTGATGAATTATATTTATTACACCATTACCTAACTTATTTTTAATGTTCGTCGGCCTGTGGGCAGGCACGGGGCCGCCGCGGCTGTCGCCGCGAACGACGACAGCCGCGGCCGTTGTCGAAGCTGTCAGTTTAAATCAACCGGCAGCTCCGGCGCGGGGCCGGCGGTAATAAAACTCAGCGCAGGCTCCGTTCTACAGTCACCCGCTATGCTAGTCATAACAGGGTCTAAAATATTATATGCTAACAACTTAGCACACTCATCTAAGTACCTACGTGGTAAATAACAATTTTTATGCGTCAAATCGAACTTTTTTACAAATTTATTCGTATCAAAATATGAGATTTTGGAATTATACAACGACATTTTATATAATATCGAGTTAAAATAATCAATATTTCTATTACCTTTATTTGTTAATTTGTGGGAAAACAGACAAGCACAAATAATTATTTTACCTATATCGCCTTTGCTAACTTCTGTGAGGGCCTCAGACAAATTAAATAAGTCATATTTACTAAACATCAAACTATTTCCTAATAATACTACTAAAGTTGTCTCGCGACTGAATGTGTCTGCAGAAATTCGCGAGATAAGGTGGTCCATAGATACTCCCGGTAAACAGTTGTTTACTACGTTATTATGACCAAGGTACTTTACCATTTTGGACCCGAACCCAGTACCTACCTCATCCGTGTATGTGACGGTCCTGCGCACCGGGGTCGGCAAAGCACTAAGCGAGACTCGCCCAGTAGGTGGCACGCACGGCGCGCGCGGTCCGGGCGGCGCAGCGTGACCACTTTAAAATCGGCATTTCTACTAAAATCGTCATCTAAAAACTACTAGAATCTACCAAAATGTATTTTAATTAACTACAATTAGAAACATGTTTTAGATAAAAGGTGTAAGATAATAAATGAAAAAAGACAAGTTTTTAATAAATTTTATTTATTTATGAATTGTCGCTATCGTCATCACTGTAATCTTTTAAAGAATAAAGTGTGACCCGGTTTTTAGGGAGTCCCGTGTAATTTTCTAGTGTAGCCAGTTTTTCAACAAAAAATGTTCGGAGGATCAGATAATAAAGTGGTTGTTTCCATAATCTACTAGATACTACCAACTTATTTTTACATACCAAAAGCGTATCTATTTTGCTTCAAATGTACCAAAAAAGTAGAAATCTACTGAAAGTGGTCACACTGGGGCGGCGGCGCGGGCGCGCAGCTTGGAGTGTCCCCTCGCTGCGCTGCAGCCGCCGCCGCCGGAGTGCGCGGCCGCCCCGCGCCCGGGGCTGCCCGGGGGGCCGCGAGGGGCGTGAGGGGCGCGGGGCGGGCGCGGCGCGGCGCCGGTGCCGGTGACGGCGAGGCCGGCAGGCTCTGCCTCCGGTTTTTCCAGGGAGAGCCACCGAAGCCATCGCACGATTTACCTACCAGCGAGGCCAAATCAACGTTAGTTTGCGACCGGTCGCCAGGTGATATGGATCCGTCCCTATGTCAATCTACTTGTCCGGTAGTTGACATGGCTAACGGCCGAGGGTGGAGCTCACAGTTGCGTTGATACCTAAGGCAAGACTGGTTGTGCTCCTTCCCGAGGTTGCTGCCTGTTAACTACTCGGTTTCCACGGATTAAACGAGTAGAACCGAAATAACTAGTCAAACTCCTGATCATCCTTCATTCACCCTTCCATGTTTCCTGTAACTCCTTTCCAATAAGCTGCAAGCGATGTCGTGGCATGTCGCAGCGGGCCTCCCATCCAACAGTATAGGATGGGTAGCGGTAAAATGCCACCCGCGTGTTTGTGCCGTGCGCGGGGACCCGTACGGGTGGAGAACGAGATCCTGGTAGGTTGAGTTTGAAGAGGGTCGGAGTCGTTACCCTCCGATAACAACACGCCACTTTGGCTCGAGATTCATCTCACACGGGAGGTTCTGGCCCAGCCAGTCAGAATCAATCGGCTGTTGCGTCTACAGTAGTCTGGCCGCAGGCGAGTGTTCTGGGGTGATGAGGTCAGTAGCCGGCGGTGTACGGCCCCGAGTCGCCGTGGTAGGTGACGGAGGGCTTGACACCGTGCGGGCTCACTCGACAGCTCACCTTGGGATGCTATATCCGGCTCGTATCCCTGATGCGTCAAAGCATCCCCAGTAGGAGGGCTCCAAGGAGGGTGGGGAACGAGTGGGACGAATTTTTAGGTGTGATTTTATGGATAAAAAAATACCAAAATCGACGAAGGCTGTACCCTCCGCAAGGAGTGAGGCAAAGGCGCTTAGCGCATTGACGGACTGTGAGGTGAGACGCCGACCTGTCGCAGACAGGGACGCGGGATCCGGTAACAGTCGAGTTCGAGGGCCCGTAGGGGCAGATAGGGCGCTTCACGCCAAGGGCAACGGTCGAAGTGTCGCCGAACACCCCAAAGGCACGAGCCGACCTCTCCCCTCGGGGCTGACGGAAGGACGCGCTGGCCTCCCTACCAAGGGAGCGACCGGCGTAGGTGCTGGAAGGGCAGACGGTGTAGCGGAGGCAGGTTGCAGCAAGGAGGGCCTCCCTACTCCTCTGGATCTAGCATCCCCGAAACCACCCCCTGCAAGCTTCCAGCCGGAAGGGGGTGTGAAGAAAGGGAGCAGGAGACAGAGGAAGAGGGAAGCGCAGGCTGCGGCGCTTCAGCGTCTGGATGCCGGCCCAACAAGGGACGTCACCGCTGAAGCGAACGCAGCTAACAGGGCACTGAAAAGGCCGTTGGTATCACCGAAAACCAGTGGTGACTCCAAAAGGACGAGGGTAGGGTCGTATGCGGAGGCACTTTCCAGTGTAAAGGTGGCGGTGATACCAACGACCTTCCCAACCAAGAAGATCTTGGGGTGTCATATGGCGGCCATTCAGGGGGTGGTAATCCAGCGCCTCCTGATCATCCCCAAGCCACTTCCCGACATCAACTTCGGGAACATTGTGGGAGGTGCCCTTCACATCAGTTGCGGTGACAAGGCATCTTCCACGTGGCTCAGCTCCCTCATAAGTGAGGGAGATATTGCGGGGATGAGCCTCAAGGTCGTGGATGCCAGGGATCTTCCAAAACCAGTAAAGATGGCCTGGAAGACGAAGATCATTGGCATCCCCGACGCAAGGGTGGTGTTCAGACTGCTCCAACGTGTCAACGAGCGGCTGAACACCGACCAATGGAAGGTAGTCGACACCTCGGAGTCGGCCGCTGGCACCCGGCGCATCATACTGATGGACCGGGAGTCAGCGGACGTGATCCGAGAGGCCGGCTACACTCTCAAATCGGGGATCGACGTCAGCACTTTTAAGCTCTTGGACGATGCCGAGAAGAGGAGTGCTGAAGTCGATCCTGAAGAGGCTCCCTGCGCTGTCGAGGCTGCAGAGGTGGTAGCGGACGAGGAGTCGGTGGGAGCGGACGAGGTCGACAAGGTTGGAGTGGACGAAGGGCCGCGTGGGTGTCGGGAGCCGTCACCGGTATCGGTGACGACATCCGAGAACCTGCGCGACCTTGAAGCCCTCTACCTTGGGAACCCCTCTTCGCCCATGTCCGAGGACTCCGAGTCGCCGGCGGAGGCTGCTGACCTCAGCAAGCCGAAGCCAAAGATATAAGAAAGAGCCATGGGAGGCATAAGGTGCGTACAAATTAATTTGCAACACAATAAAGCTGCCACAGCCCTTCTGGCAAAGCAGCTAAAGAACGATAAATTCGATGTAGCCCTGATTCAAGAACCATATATATACAAGGGCGAGATCAGGGGACTAAATGGCACGGGAGGGGTTATCTATTATCTCTGCCCCGAGAATAACATGAGGACTTGTGTGTATGTCAAAAATGGCATAAATGCCATTCCTTATAATGCTTACTGTTCCAGGGATCTTACCACTGTTAAGATCCAGGAGAAGAGGTTAGGCAAGACTCTCATCATCTCGTCTGCCTACCTCCCTTACGAGGCGACGGACCCCATCACACCTCAACTCCGGAGTCTGGTCGCGACTGGCAGTCAGGTGAACACCGACCTGATCATCGGCTGCGACGCCAATGCACACCACGTCATCTGGGGCAGCTCGGATGTTAACAAGCGGGGAGAGAAGTTACTGGATTTTCTGGTGAGCTCTTCTTTACAATTAGTTAATAAAGGGAACAGCCCAACCTTCGTCAATGCTAGACGCGGAGAAGTAATTGACATAACGGTGGCGTCCAACCACATGTATGAAGATATTCACTCTTGGCATGTTTCCAATGAAATCTCACTTTCAGATCATAGGTACATATGCTTTAGGTACAGGACTGACATACCAATTGAAACTGTGCACAAAAGAAACCCTAGGAACACCGACTGGTCATCTTTCAAACGGGACTTAAAGGTAGAACTAGGGGATCCAAAAGGTAAGCTCAATTCTATTATTGACATTGAATTTGAAGCGGACAATATGGTACGAGCGTTACATACCGCGTGGACCAATAATTGCCCGGAAAAACGGGTGCTAGCCAAGAAGATACCCTGGTGGAACCCTGAGATAACCAAAATCAGAAGCGAAACAAGGGCGATCTTCAATGATGCGAAGGCGACGAATGACTTTAGCATGTACGCTCATAAGCTCACAGAGTACAACAAAGCTGTAAGGAAAGCAAAAAGGAGTGCGTGGCGGAACCACTGCAACCAAATAGGCTCGATACCAGAAGGTATGAGGCTCACAAAGGCACTAGCAGTAGCAAGGTCAACTCCGTTAACATCAATAAAAGATGACAAGGGAAGTATGACTGTAACGGGTTTAGATACCCTGAAAGTTATGTGTAGCACACATTTTCCCGGCTCCATTATACGTGAAAGCGAAATAGACAGTGTACCAATCTGTTTGTCAGAGCAGACAGCACGCACAACAAGACACAATTGGGACACTGCCAAAAAGGTAGTAGACGATTGCAAGATACGGTGGGCACTATCCACTTTCCAACCGTACAAAGCACCGGGCCCGGACGAGATATACCCAATCCTACTACAAGAAAGCGCAAATATAATTGTAACGCATTTAAGCAGGCTGTATAGAGCGTGCTTAGCCTTTGGGCACGTTCCACGCGTTTGGAGGCGTGTAAAAGTGATCTACCTGCCAAAACCTGGCAAAGCAGATTACAGCGATCCCAAATCATACAGGCCAATAAGTCTATCATCATTCTTCCTAAAAACAATGGAGAAGCTGGTAGACAGGCACATAAGAGATGGACCTCTAAGGCGGTATCCGCTGCATAAAATGCAATGCGCGTATCAACCGGGTAAATCCACAGATACTGCAATTCATTTTGTAGTGAATAAAGCTGAAAACGCACTAGAGAACAAAGAGATATGTCTTGCGGCATTTCTCGATGTGGAGGGTGCATTTGATAAGACTACGTTTGAAGCCATAAGCACAGCAGCTGCTAGGCATGGCATTGAACCAACCATTTGCAAATGGATAGGCAACATGCTAAACAGTAGACTTATAAAGTCAAGTCTTTTGGGCGATGTCCTATTCGCCACAACGACAAAAGGGTGTCCCCAGGGGGGGGTTCTCTCACCGACTCTATGGAGTCTGGTGGTAAACTCACTCCTAGAGGAACTCAACACAGGCCCACTACACACGGTTGGGTATGCAGATGATCTCGTGATACTTATCAACGGGAAGTTCCCGGGAACAGTATCGGAAATCATGGGAAATGCTCTGGAAAAGGTGGAAAGATGGTGTATTAGTCATCAACTATCCATCAATCCCAGCAAAACTGTAGTAATTCCATTTACTAAGAAAAGAGACCTCAAACACATTAAACACCTCAAGCTGTTTGGTAAGGTACTAGAATTGTCAAGTGAGGTAAAATATCTAGGCATAATACTAGATAAAGAGCTCACTTGGAAGAAGCACGTGGACAACGCTATAACAAAAGCGTTGAGAGTGTTCGGAATGTGCAGATCAGCATATGGTAAGACATGGGGCCTTAACCCTAAAGTACTGAAGTGGATCTATACCATGATGGTAAGGCCCATAATCATGTACGGCTGCTTGGCCTGGTGGCCAAGAACAATTTTAAAAACATGCAGAGACTCTCTGACCAAGGTGCAGAGGGTGGCCTGCATGGCTATAACAGGGGCGTTCAGAACGACGCCAACGGCGGCAATGGAGGTTCTACTAAACCTACCACCACTGCATATCGCCATACAGTCTGAGGCGTGCAAGTCGCTGCAGAGGTTGAAAGAGACGGGCCTATGCAACGATGCAGCGCTTAGAACCAGACACACCAAAATGGCACACAATGGTTCTCTAGACAGAATACTGACGATGGGTTGCGACAAAATGCAGCCTAAGTATGTATTCCGAAGGAACTTCAATGTCCACATTCCGACAAGGGATGAATGGATGGATGGGTTGCACCTATTAGAGGATGACGACGCGATATGGTATACGGATGGCTCAAAAATGTGCTCCGGTACGGGGGCGGGTATTCAAATTCCAATACCTTGAGTTGTTTAGTATTGGCATCAAAATCATGCATAATACACTCTAGTTCATGTTGACAATTTAATAGGTCATTATGTAAGGCTACATTGCTATACCTAATAGGAGTTAATTTCATAAAACTTTTATTACATCGTAGTAAAACTTTTGACTTTTTTATAAATCTACTTAATCTTAAATACTTTTTGATTTTGTTTGATCCCCTCACAGTACTGTTAGAAGGTTTGGGATCAATAAGATCTACAGAGTTAGTAAGGTCTACCGTTTCTATCTGTTTGTTAAATTCACAGTCAGAAGTATTGAGCTCCGCAAACAAGCTTACATTGTAAGCCGACTCCTCCGCAACACATCGCGCACAAGTAGTGTCTTGTTTGACTGGTCGCTCCTCCAGTAACTGTTCCAGGTCCCGGATCCGCCGTAGCGCCTCTTCATGTGTCTCCCGGCACAGCTGGAACTGGTCCACATCAACCTGGAGGCGATCCCGTTGTTCCCGCATATAATCTAAATCCAAGTCTAGCTTGGCGAGAGAACTTTTGAGGGTTTTGTTATAGTTTATAACACGCAGAACCTCTTCTTCACTCTCGTCACGCTCCTGCAGCAGCTGTGCATTGAGCTCTTTGACCGTCTTCAGCTCTGACTGTGTGTTCCGAAGTTTGGTAACAAGGACATCCCGACGGGTAGTAGGCTTACTGGTAGCTGAAAACATAATTATAAAGAACAGTACCAGGGCACAAAATAGATACACCTAATTGCCTAATTACAATCTAAGATTAATTTAAGTTTAAAAATCCTACTGTGTCAATATCAGACAATAATCTATTAAGGATATGTATAGTGACATAATAATTAATACAATAATTTTGCTATTCTAATACTAATATCAATGTAATATAAGTAAACTTAAGTTAATGCTTTAAATAAACCACATTACCTAAAACTAAAACTAAAGCATGACTCAACTAAATTCCTTTCTAGCTGTCAGTGTCGCTTAATTTTATAAGTTTCTTAGCTCATATAGCTTTCGTTAAATTTAACACAGACAGAAATTCCCCTGGTTTCGTTGATGATCAATCAGCACAGCAAACGGTAGTACTTTTTAAAACATTTTTCAAATCACGAAGTCGTTGACCTAGTTACTTGTCAAATTTTGTACTCGTGATAATACTTTCTTCACTGCACTTATAGTTGTGATAACATTTACACTAAACATTTACATGTTTATCTTCGGTTTTAGTCCCAAATACTAACAATTTAATCATTAAAACTACTTAAAATATATTTAACAAAACCGGTGGCCGATTTTGACGTCTGAACCGGCCGGTGTTGCCAGCTGTTCCTTACCTTTTAAGGGATAAACCGGAGGATGGGCAGCAGCGTCCTCCGCGGACTACATGGTATACCCAACCCGCCTGCCAAGCGTGGCGACTACGGCATTTCTCCCCCCAACTTGGAGGAGGCCTATGTCCAGCAGTGGACGTCTTTCGGCTGACATGATGTGCCTTTTAAAACCTTAACGGTGTTTAAAATAATGCTAGTATTTTGGATGCTTGCTGTGAACAATAGTTTATATTATGCCGTGACCTACAATGAGGCGTTAGCAGCAGCAGTACTTCAGCCTGTAGTGAACAGATCCGTGCTCTTGCTGAAGTGGAAGAAGTAGTTGTAGTGATGATCGACGCTCCAAATGTACTGCCCTAAACTTTTAACGTGTTCCTAGTTAATTAAGACACAATATTTAAACCACGCTTACAATCCTTCACAAGAAAAGCGGTTAATTTGTGTAGTAAAAATGAGACAGTTCCCGAACCGGAACAGTGATAAAATACTTTTACTAGTAGCTGGTATTCCATCGAACGCCGTAATCGCACCCAACACAACAAAGCGTCAAAATGGCAGTGTATTACCCTAACCGCCGTTTACCTCACGCAAGCGTGTTTGGTTCATCGTACCGTCTTATTCGGGAAAGAGGATCAGTTCAACGCCGCCAAGCTGACGCTGGAAGACCTCGACATGATGCTGCTCAAGATGAAGAAATCCTTCAGTGTTTCCGGACAGACGGCACTACTTCGACGAGAATTGTGGCTAACCGGCTCGGTATGTCTCAGTGGAAGGCGTGGTTTACATTGCACTCAGCTCGGCAGTACCCGTGTCATTACACTCCAGTACACGCTATTGAAGAGGGAGACCCAGCGAGAAGGATCTCGTCGAAGTAGTGCCGTGCCGTTGAAGCAGGCATTTGAGAAAGAAGCTTAGTTATAAATATCGTCCGAAATGGAAAGACAGTTGAAAGTACTTAACTGATTACGTAGGTCACTCAAAAAGTTTTGAGATGCTCGAAATTTCGAAATGGAACGCACTTTGTTTTTAAAAAGCAAATTTATTTTAAAATAGAACACCACTAGCTGAATTTAAAAAGGAGAACGATGTTCTATTCATTTTACTACAACACTTCCCGCGTTTACGGTTAAAAACGGAACGCACTTTATGTTTTTAAAAAGCAAATTTAAAAGAACACGATTAGCTGAATTTAAAAATGATAACGATCTCGCGTTTTTTGGTTGAAACGATGGAGCATAACCGCGAACATTTCTGCTATTGTCATTAATTGTACATTTTTAAATGAAAATTAATTATAAAATGTCATAAATTGTACCTATTTCTGTCATTTGTACGCGAAGTCTAGTACTTTTTTTTTTAGTTAAGCTTTAAAATGTTACAAAATTTGGAAAATAATTACTAGAACTTTCAACTTCAAATCCTTTTATTTGCAAAACTTTGCAATTACTTTACTTTACTTCTTTTTTTTTCTAAATGACGAAGTTTTTACACAATGACTAGTTTTAGGTCGAAAAGCGGGTATTTTTTTTAAATTCTAAAAACGTGAATAACTCGGTAACCAATGAGTTTTGACCCCTGGTTGAGTGGACTTAAATCGTTACAAATGAGCTGTAGAATAACCTCTTTTAAGGAATACGGCGAATTTCCAGTCACCCTGTAACTATCATTAACTCGTTTTAGACGTAATCATTTATTTTTAGTCACAGACCGAACAATTATATGCGGACTTGTACTAAAACCTTAAGTCTGACAAAAGGCGCAGTTTTTTTAAACCAATTAATGATGACTTAGTGTAACATAAATAAGTTGGGTGCAGTTTTTAGAATGGAATGTAGAAAAAGTGAAATGTGAACTTTACTGACTAATTAATTTATTGCTTCAGCGGTTTGTACAGGTAGTGTTTTGATAATTATATTTGATTAAATTGGTAGTGACTGTGAAATTGAAATCAAGCCGTTCATAAATAAACCCACCACAGTTAATTAGTTTTTTGTCGAATTGTTATTATTTAATTAAAACTTTGATCATTTGATTTCTGCTTTAATATTTAATTAAATGTTTAAAATGTTTTGTTTAAACAGTGACCAAGTTATTAGAATAAATTTGACAATGATTTTAATAGCATTTAAGTTATTAATAATATACTGTGTAACATATCCCACGTTGGGGCGAAAGTTGCCCTGGCTGGAGCGGGTGGTGCCCAGGCTAGAGCGGAGGGTGCCTAGGCTGGAGTGGGGGGTGCCCGGGATGGACCGGAGGGTGCCCAGGCTGGAGCTAGGGGTGGCCAGGCTGGGGCGGGGGACGCCCAGGCTGGAGCGGACGGTACCCAGGCTGGAGCTGGGTGTGGCCAGGCTGGGGAGGGGAATGCCCAGGCTGGAGCGGACGGTACCCAGGCTGGAGCTGGGTGTGGCCAGGCTAGAGCGGGGGGTGCCCAGGATGGAGCGGAAGGTGCCCAGGCTGGAGCTAGGGGTGGCCAGGCTGGGGCGAGGGATGCTCAGGCTGGAGCGGACGGTGCCCAGGGAGGGGCTGGGTGTGGGCAGGCTCGGTCGGGGGACGCCCGGGCTGGAGCGGACGGTGCCCAGGCTGGAGCTGGGGGTGGCCAGGCAGGGGCGGGAGGTGCCCAGGTTCCGACCGCCCGGATACATGAGAATGTCCGCCCAGCCCTCAGGGAACGCCAGGAGCCAACCGTGTGTCCCTCGACCATGGATAGACTGTATTCCAGCTTCTTATTGCTATTATGTAATTAAAACCATTTGTTTTGTAAAGTAGTACATAAGAATAATTTAATTGTTTTCATTCCACGTTACAGTGTCGTTGCAGTGTCATGTCAATGTCAGTCTTCGAGTTTTATTAAGGTATTTGTGTATCTTTCTTTTGATTCATCAACAGCTGAAAGCTTATCAAAATGTTAGTGAAATAAACAGGTGGTGGGTCTTCGTGAAATAAATTATTGGTCCATTAATTAACCAAGCCAAAGGTAACATAAGTTTTAAGATAAATACTGAATATAAGTAAGACATATAAAACCTTAATATTTTCTTCTAAATGAACTGAACTCGAAGACTGACGCTGACACACTGCGACATGAGTGCAGAGCGAACGAGTGGGGCGCGTGGACGCGTTGAGCGGAAACATTACAATTAAATATATAAATATATTATATTTATAGTTATGAAAGTAAGGCAATTTTATTAGCATTATAAGAGATACTTATTTAGGACCTTCTTTATATGGTAGCAAAAAAATATGTTAGGAAATCCGATAGTATCCCTTTTTCTGAAACTCGATTGCAAAAAAATATGTTAGGAAATCCGATAGTATCCCTTTTTCTGAAACTCGATTATAGTGCTCAAGTCAAAAAGGATTTTTGCGTCAAAAATGTTTGCTAATGAAGGAGATAAACGTGCACACAAATAAATAATATTGTTTGTTTATTTCGTACGGCCGACGGTTTCTCTATAGCTTTCCTAGGGTTCCGTACCCGACGGGCACCTAACGGGACGCTAACTACTTAGCCTACGTTTTCCGTCCGTCTGTCTGTCCATCCGTCCTGACTTTAAAGACCTGTATCTTTTGACCGTGTTTTTTTAACTTTGAATATGTGTTATTACAAGTGATCGTACTTTTTCCAGCATTCTTGGTGCGATGACGTCAAATGACACACGACTGCGACCTAGGGTTGTCGACGTATATAATATGATTGACGTTTAAAATTAACTAATATTATGTTGTCGTTGAAAATTAAACACTATTTTTTTTACTTATTCAGTTATTATAATTGTGTACTTATAGCATTTATTACTGTAACCCAAAATTCCTCAAGTAACTTCAAAATCAAAATGACTTCTATATTTATGCTCTGCCATTACCTACGCATTATACTGTCTATGTATATATATAGTTACTATACAGAGATGGGCATTAATCGATTAACTTTTTAGTCAACTAATCAATCGATTAAAAAATCAATCGTCACAAAATTAATCGCGATTAATTTAATCAAGATTAAATTAATCGTCGCATGATACGATTGACGATTGATCAATCGTCATGTTAATCGACTAAATGTCACGATTAATTTTCGACTAAATATTAGAAGACAGCACAGCACGTTGAAAAAATAGTTATGTCTCGTTGTTCAATGTCTTTTACTTTCTTGGAACTCATTCTAGTTGGTTTGCTGTGTGATGTGATATAAATATTTAAAAACTCGTTCCAGTGACACAAGATTGTTTTTACCCTCTAAAGGTTACCTAGAAAAGGGTTTACGAAGTCCAAAAAATAAAAATAACTTATTTATTACTGATATCAATCGAAAGAAAATTAATCAAATTAATCAATCGATTAAAAATTTAGTCGTTGCCATTTAATCGACGATTAATTTAGTCGCGACTAAATTAGTCGAAACTCTTACGATTAAGATTGATCAATCGTCATTTTTAATCGTTAGTCGCGATTAAATAGGTTAATCTTAATCGTTAATCGTTAGTCGATTAAAATTTGCCCATCTCTGTACTATAGCAATTCCTAATCATAAATATGAACTATAAACTGAGATAAGGATTTATTGCAACCGTGTTACATTTTCTCATAATTATCCTCGTAGTAAATTAACCTTTCATTTCATTATGCATATTGGGTTAGGCTTCACATGTTCTGAGAATATTTTCTGTATTTCCGATTTGTTTAATACTCTATTTGATTCTTGGTTCAAAAAATGTAATATGGGGCACTACTGACAACCCTAGCACTGCACCAAAAATGCTGGAAAAAGTACGATAACTGGTTTATTACACACATAGATAAAATTCAAAAAAGTGAAATAATAAAGGACTTTGACGAAGCGCTGGCTTAGTTGGTAGTGACCCTGCCTACAAAAGTGGTGGTCCTGGAGTCAAATCCCGGTAAGGGCAGATAGATATTTATGTGATGAGCGCAAATATTTGTTTCTGACTCATGTATGTTTTTTATGTAAGTATTTAAGTATATATTTCGTACATAGTACAGCCTAGAGCTAAGTTTGAGACTACGTTAATTGGTGTGACATTGTCCCCCTTATATTTATATTTATTATATTTATAAAGTGCCGTGTGGTTGCCGGCTTAGAATTGTGCCACAACATGTCTGCGTATTATGATGTTTTGTTAGTATGATGTTGTGCGTATGTGATGTAATGCCAGTATGATGTTATGCGTATATGTTGTTTTCCTAGTATGATGTTTTGCGAATGTGATATTCTGTAGTAACGTAGGTACTGTGCGGTGGAGGTACTAAACCATCGGTGCGCGATATTGATTCGCACTTCAGACGGTTCACTTGATAAAAAATATTAGATATTATATCGGTAAAAAAAAAGAGTTGCATCGACCAAGTCTTATTTCCAAGTGTTAATATTTATGATTAATGTGATGTGGGAAGAATATTCTAAAACAAAATTGAATCTTAATAAAACAAGAACAAGTAATGCCTTACGTTGGCGAAAAATAGAAAGGACTCTGTCTTTCTTATTAAAAATAACAGAGTACAAAATTGAGTTTTTTCTTGCAGCCCTTCAGACACAAACTAAATTGTAGACCAAAAATAAGAGCACAGCATCACAGTGCTCAGGCTCCCGCCACAAACCGACTGGCATCTCGTTGGATGATTGATGACTCTTTTTCAATAGAAACCTTCACAACAGCTAGCCCCCCAAAGGTTTCAAAACAAACAGAAGACTCAAAAAAGCCATTAAGTAAGTTTGAAATAGCGGACCTCGATACTACAAGAAAAGACTGCTCCCGTCTGGCGAATTGCAGATCCCTTACCATAGCTCCTTTTAGAACAACAACAACAACAACAACAACAACAACAACAACAACAACAACACCAACAACAACAACAATAATAACAACAACACCAAGATCATTTTCTGAGCAAGCGCACGATTTGTTTTCGAACGTGTGGGATTTTCTCAAACCGGCCACTGCCAGCATCACAACCACTTCCACAACATCGTCATCAAAGTTAAAATTGAAAATTATATTGTACCGACCCGAAGACTGAAATTGAAGCTTCATCATTATCATGTGTCAATCTCTACACTGTCACCGAAACTACGTTATAGGTCCGTTTAAAGTCAAAGCTCAATATTCATCGCGGGGAAAAGAGAAATTGATAAATAGTATACATACACATTTAGTCGCAGGTATTTTTGACATGATAAGGTATTAAAAAAACGGTTTGTTGTGAAACCCATTAATTATTTGCACACTCAAAACTGTTCTGAATGCAAAAATTAATACAAAGGAACGCGAGCTCTATTTTTCTCTGTAAAACCATATCGCTTTTGACATTGTTATCCTGTTTTCAATGTCACGGAAGCGCTTGTTTACTTCAAAAATAGTACATTGTTGCAGAGGATAGAAAGTACGAGATTTTTGGACATAAATTGCACTTTCTACCGAGACAGACATAGTGCTTTTCACAACTACTGAGAGGAAATAAAATAAAAAATCATATTCAAAACTCAAATTTTAATTCATGTTAATGTGAATAGTGTTAGTCAAATGGCGTCGGTTTTTCAAAAATAGAATATAAGCTGTATGTATTATCGCCAATTTTACCATAGATAACTTATTTTAAATCTGGACCCCTATTCTCGTGGCTTTCGAGATTAATAAACTAACATTCGAGATGAATATGTCAACTCCATATAAAATTGTATTTGTTTCGCCTTATCTCCCATGTAATTTTATCTGTAGTGGTTCGAGATTAGGGGCCAAGTTTGAATTACATAAAAAAAAGCAGTGACATAGTTTTTAGTCTGTGTATCTTTTAGCAAAAATACACCTAATATTTTACGAAACAAAATGGTGTGTTATGATTGGTCGATTCCAATTTTTCATTTTAAGGAGCTATGACACAAAAATTGATTGATTGATTTTCATTGGTTATTAAAGTTGGACAACAATGTTCTCGACTAATCAGCAAATGCCGACAAAAACATTCTTGGACTGTCCTTATAAGTGACGTTTTGTGATCCCAAACAAGAGCATCTATGGCCATATTTCCGAGCAGTGTTGTGAAAAATATATATTTTAAAACTACTAGTTTAAATGTTGTTATATTTCCAAACTGTTTCCTTTGCAAGCTCCTTAATTGTTTCTAACTATGATAGTAACAAAGGCCAGTTATTTAGCAATTCAATAAATATTTTAGTGGATGTATTTAAATGAATTTTGGAATAGAGACAGCTCACCGTACACTGAAAAAAACCATTGGTCGCTTTAACAAGATTGTGATTATTGACATAAGCGCTTTGACTCCATACTCGACGGGCCTGACAAGACGTTAGATACATCGACTAAGATGTTAGTTGAATCGCTAAAGAACTGGCCGTTGTTACTATCTGCTGTGGTTGATATTACTGGAGTTGAAATTAGAATCAATTAAGGAGCGGGCAAAGGAAACCCTTTGGAAACATTGCCCCATTTAAACTAGTAGTTTTACAATTATTATTTTGTGGAGTAAACAAGCACTTTCGTGACATTGAAAACACGATACGTGTCAAAAGCAATATGGTTTTACAGAGTAAAATAGAGCTCGTGTTCCATTGTAATTTTTAAAAGAAGCTTTTGTTACCGTGCCCACTTCGTTGGGCAATAAACATTTCTTTGGGTTAATATGAGTATAGCCTATGGCGCTCACAAAAAACGTGGTTTTTTCAAAAAAAAAACAGTAGATCCAGAGATTACCTCTGTTTAATATTATAAAGTAGTACAGATAAGTAAAATGGTATCAGTACCAATAGGTATAAAGCTTATTTGTTAAACCTTCTTTTATAATAATGCACACCCTGGCAATTTATATTCTTTTATTTAAAAATTGTATTATTGTCATCTGAACGTCTGTCTGATTTTTGCTTTTTGCTATCAATGATTATATCTTCTTGCACTCCACGAAACTCTGCATTTTATTAACTTAAAATTATTAGTATTGATTGGTACAAATGTAGGATCATAAATCGGGCCATGACGAGAGTATATTTATATTTAAACAAGTGAAAACACTTTTGTATTTGAAGCATTTGCTATCATAAGTCTTATAATTTACAACATAAAGCAATAAATTAAATTAAATACAGAGACACAGAAGCTTTGCTACGTTCTGGTGCCTAGCAACCCCTGATCTAATCTCGCTCCCCTCTAGCTCTCTCACCTACTCAGACTACTCACACAAACACTCACACACACACATACACACACAAACACCTACACACACATTCGCACGGTTCCGGTGAAATTAATGTTATATAATGTTAAAAGTTAATCATCAACAGGGTTTTAGAGTTGCTGGTAATACCATAGCTCTGCCTACCCCACTTTGGGAATGAAGGCGTGAGTTTGTGTATGTATTGTACCTATGTTAAAAGTTATAAAAAAAAATAAAAAAATCTACTCAATTTTTCATTTGTTTTGTTTTGTAAACCAGATGTACCTAGTCGGTTACTAAGTTCTGTTACTGAGATTAATTACAATTAAAAAAAAAATTAAAGCAGTTTTGCATAAACCTGTATATTAATCAAAACTTTGATTTATATAGAATAATAATAAAAATAATGTATTCTAAACTATTGCAATTATTTGATATACGAGCTTGAAGTATTCCCATTTCGGACGATAAAATCATAGTTAAAATCACGCACGACGATGATACTGATAACGGCCCCAACTTTTGTAAGAGTTCCTGTAGAGAGTTCAAATTTGCGTGACATATTGAACAGACTTCTACCTTTAAATTCTGATACGAATGTATTCAAAGCAACTAAAGATCCGCTTGGACACCGGTCGATCTTGATGACTCATTAAATCGACTTTAAGATTTCACATGATTTTGATCTTATCTTATTTTATCTTATCTTAAATTATGTAATTATTACGTGTTGTTAATTTATTAGTCCTAAGACCTTCAGTAAAGCTTATCATTTTAAATCCTAATACTTTCAATACTGTGTGCCAGGGGCCCGTTTCTCGAAAAGTATTAGTCTAATAATATTAGTGTTTTGTCTCATAAATACAACTAAAAAATGAGACAAAACACTAATATTATTAGACTAATACTTTTTGAGAAATGGGCCCCTGACGGCATGGCAATACTGGCCATTGACACTCCTTTACCAAGAAAACGCCGTAGGTATAACCTCTCCAGCCCACGTTCCCCGAAACATCCCGAAACGGGGTTTTTTCTTTCGCTAATGTCGCGGTACCGGTGATACCTTCATCTAGTCAAACCACTTAGCGTTGCAGGGGTTGTCTTGACCTTGACGCTTACAATAATTATACTTATTTTTTCTTTGTATGAATTGTAGATTTGAATTTAAATTTTAAGCTTTAATATAATATAATTTTATTTTTCAAATTTAATTGGTTGTTAAATTAAACTAGGGTATTAAAACATAAAAATAAATGAGTTAGCATTTTACTTGCATTTTTTTTCTGTAGTTTTACGTCACAGTGCTTGAGTAAGAAACAGACCAACACGTTTAGAGAACTACGAACCGTCTACATAGCCTGGACTGGGTCTTTAGAGGGAGGGGATGCTTCTAAACGGACCTTTGCTATGGTTTGAATTGTAGTGCAAGAGTCATGTCTTTTACGAGTTAACACCGGAAATACTATTTGAGACTGCATCAAAATTTAATTTTACCTAAAAATTTAAGTAACGAGGTGTCTGTCGCCTCTAAACCGACGATATAATAGGTAGGATGTTTTTTTTTAGGTTTAAGAAATAAAACTGCTTAATTACTTGATTTAATAATTGATTAAATAATTGATTTAATAGTATTTAATAGAGCCTTTTTTGGACAAAATAGGCGCTAGCTGGATAAATAAATGCTAAGATGAATTAAAATAAAACATATTAATTAGTGCAGAGTATTTTCTGAAGTTTACATAATTTACCCTTGCGTAGATGAAAAATAAAAGAGAAGGTAATTATAGTAATAAAACACTTTTCGCGTATCTTGATTGCCGAACAAATATACATTTTCCAATTTTGCCCGTCCCGCTTCTAATGCCGTCAGGGCTCTCACTCATTGGAGAACTATGGAGTAAGTACACGCAGCGATCGCTCAGTGCCCTGCGCACGCGTTTAGGGTTCTGTTGCGGCTGCCGCCCCGCTGCAGCGCGTCAGGTAGGTATGTTGGCGGACGCAACGGTACGCAAGCGCTGCGGCGTCTGCGGGGCAGCTGCAACAGCCTCCTGGCCGTGGTGGCTGGCAGATTGGACGGTGGCATTCTGGACCACTGGATCAAGCTCCACTTAAATAATGTGTACACTAACATAGTTGTAGGATAACATAGTATAAGGTTTTTTGTAACTAACCCACTATGGATCCTAGAAGTCTGTTTTTTTATTTTATTATTTTTTATTAATATAAGTATAAATTTTATATAGCCTGTACATTACAAAATAACTAAAACCTGCCTTAAGCATGTTTTTTTTAGCAAGCTCCGAACCCCAGAGACCACTCTCCAGAGCGGTAATTTAAAATTAGAACACTACTAATGAAATACCGCAGCCTGCTTGCAGAATAAAGACCAACAGCTTGATGTAAGTATTTGTCTTTTGAGGAGCTATTTATAATGGTAATTGTGTGTGTCAAGTTCTTCTCTAAATACTTCCATAATTAATGTCCTTAACTTTTCTTTAGCATGGTAGCACTTAACCCTGGCGGTGCCGGATCATTTGGCGGGACAAGTGGTACCATTCTCTTAAAGATAAAGATAAAGATAGAGATATTTATTCAGTAAGTAGGCCGCACGGGCACTTTTACACGTCAAGAATCTACCAGCGCTTCACAAGATGAGACCACTGCTGAGAAGAAACGCCGCAAGAAACTCAGCGGTAAGAATTTTTTTATATATTTAATATTACAATGGTACTACTTAGTTTAGTATTATATTAATCTATAAATAGTAAATTAAAAAATATATCAAATAACCTGCGTAGTTTTTGCTGGAAAAGACACCAAAATGTTAAGAGAGATAGAGAGAAAAGGAAAAAAGAAAACCTACTTATGTATATATAAGACGGTGCAAGAGGACCACATAAGATTGATATATTTTCCTACATCAACGGTGTCCCCTAGACAAGATAAAGCTTTTTAATTTGAAAAATATATATATACATATATTATTGATTAAATAACGGATTAAGGCCAAGCATTTTTGTTTATTAGATAGTACTCGATC
This sequence comes from Acleris emargana, assembly GCA_927399475.2. NCBI lineage: Eukaryota > Metazoa > Arthropoda > Insecta > Lepidoptera > Tortricidae > Acleris > Acleris emargana. The sequence continues at coordinate 23,876,197 of OV656838.1, read as the reverse complement.
CTATAATACGCTTCAGACATTAACGAAAAAGGGTAACTTTAAAACTACGTCAGGTTATTTATTATAAAAATGAATGCATTGACCAACAAATGATTTATACTTGAATGAAATATTTTTGAATAGCGATTTTATTTTTATTTCTTGTATTTAAATTAGGTATATCAGATTATTTTGTAACAGAATCAAAATTTTTAATAACATAAATAATATTCTCATAAATAAATTGCCCTTTTTTGTAACACAAATATAGTTTGTATGTCAGCTGCCTTACCCCAAACCAGAATAACGTACGACATGACACTATGGAAATAACTATACTAAACTAAGCGAGCTGTCTCAACATTGGTCAGTTATCTAATTTTCCTAACGGAGTAAGCTGCCGAACTTAGTTTACCTGCCAGTACAGCTATATGGGGACTCCATTGCAAATTTTTAACTATTGTTATTCCTAGTAAAACTGCCTTATCTACGATTTGTTAACACCCGTCATTTAGAAAAATACTAGAATCTAACGGTTTAACATTAGGCAAAGCGAACCTAACATATTTAGTTTTCTTAGCATTTAGTAGCAAATTGTTGCTAGTAAACCATTTAAGTACTTTAACTAGTGTGGTGTTTATGCTACTGTAGTCTATGGATTTTCTGTCTACCTTGAAAATTAGTGAAGTATCATCAGCAGAAGTGCAATATCACAAAGTTTATCTACTATTGGCGGTAAGTCATTTATGTTAACCAAAAATAGAAATGGACCTAAAAAAGAGCCTTGAGGCACACCTATTTTCACTGTAGCTCCATCAGATTGTGTTTTTTTACAACTACTGTTTGAGTTTTATCACTTAGATAAGAAGACATAAGACTTATAGCTTTATTAGACAATCCACAATGATTTAATTTTAAATTAAGGGTCGTATGAACCACGCAATCAAAAGCTTTAGAAAGATCACAAAATATTCCTACTGCATCGCAAGATTGCTCCAAACTGTTATATACCTATATATTTAATGATTACAGATGCCGCATCAATTGTTGATCGACCTCTGGTAAAGCCAAACTGGTTATTGGTAAGTAAGTAGTTTATTTCTATTAAAGTGACCTAACGTATCATTCAGAATTAGTTTCCCAAAGACTGTACTTATACAGGGTTATTGGTTATTGCATACATTCCCGTTAAGGAGGTCATTTGCAGTCATTTTGACCCTATAATGCATTATGCAAAAGTGAACCATTTTCAAGATATTTCACTTTTTTTTTTTAAGTCAAATAAGCAACTTTAAAAATTTATTTAAAAAAAGTAATCACAAATTATATTTTTTTCTTTTGATTTACTTACATGACATAACATTCATTTATTATCAGCATTAAACCTAGAATTACCTGTACACGTTGAAGAAAAGAGACAGAAACGTTATTAATTTACGTATTTTTTCACAACTAGTTCCACAGAAATAGTTGAAAAACAAAATAAAAACCTATGACATCTGGCAGGCAGAATATGTACAAAATATCTACGTTTTACTAGCTCTCTAAAGAAGTATTATAACTACGAATTAGTTTGATCGACCTTATTTATAAGCAAATAAGGGCTATCACTCGCAACTCTGGTTGCACAAAGCACGTGAGCGGATATTCAACCAACCAACTTAAAATCAACACACAGTTGGTCATAAAATTGACTTCCATAGTTAATTCAAATGTAGAAATTTCTACAATCCTTTCTACTGATAGCTTGACAATATCCTTTCTTTGCTTGGATTTAAGAGTACTTTTAACTATTATTCTAGGAAAATAACTAATATTTTTTTTACAAAATCAAAAATTAATTGGTCTTGTCTAAGCCAATGTTCAGTAATGCACATAATTTGTACATTAACACTATCTAAGAACAACCCTATTTCTAGTTCTTTGCTGGGAAAGCCTTAAATATTTTAGTGAATTAAATTTATACTCAAAGGTGTTTCCGCTGTCCTATAATTTAGTTTAAATCATGAAGCAAGGCATTATTGCCTATATTGGCTTGCTGGGGCGGGGTACTACTGTATCTATTACAGTTCGCCACTCCTTTGCATCGCTGACTGTCACCGTTATCGCCGTCTGAAGGTCTGAGAGTGCTGCTGGTTCCACTTTTTTGCCTGAGGGCAAGGTAACCCTCATAATTGGGGCCGCGGGTAACCGTCACACAAGCTATGTATGTCTGTGTTTGGTGTGCTGTAACTACAATTTAATAAAATAAATTTAATTCTAAAGACTTCAACTTAAACACTTCTGGGGGCTAATTCGTCACTGTCAGTTTTAACCTACTGCTAATAGTCAGATGGCTTTGAAATAAAAATAGAAGAATAGTATGGTACCACTAATACGCTGGAAAACATTTTAGCCTATATGTGCAAAATGTGGTTACAGAATTATCAACAAGTTTTTAAAGTTGTAGGTAAGTCTGTAGCTCTGCCTACCCCACTCTGGGATTCCAGGCGTGAAGGTATGTATGTATGTATTTATGGTACCATATGATAGAACTAGTATGATGATGGAGATGGAAGGTGACCATAGGAACTCCTCAATGGTTCTAATGGTTCAATTTGATATTGTTTGTCACAAAGGTGATGCTCCATGTTCATTGTAAATATTTCTTAGCAACAGTTCTTAAATATCGGTGAAAGACGACCAAGACCTGCTTTTAAATAAAAAAATAAACCGCATCCGAATCGTTCCATCTATTAAGAGCTACGGTAACGCAGACACACACACACACACACACACACACACACCCACTTACACGTCAAACTTAGAATACCCTCCTTTTTTGCGTTGGGGGTTAAACATGATCTCTCACACCGGGCGAAAACCTGTCATCATTAGACCCCGCTATCGGTGGTGCAAAATGGTAGCTGTCAAGTTCTCAGGGATGGGTAAAAATTATTTTGAAATACTAGCTATATGTCGATAATTATAGCTATATGTCGATAATTTTTCTTAGCCATAATGAGAGTCTAGGACTTTAATTAAACGTGTTTATTTTATAAAACAGGACTAAATAATTACAAAATGAATGTGTTAAACATTTTTCATTTTCATGAATAAAATTCTTCAATATTTCATCATTACTAACAAATTATCGTTATCTTCATAGCACAAACCATTCATAAATGAATTAAAAATTAAATAATTAATAAATGTCTCTTAAAGGGATATTATTATCGTATTGTTAATGAACGATCAGTTTTTTTTTAGTTTCTCTGCAATAATCAAGTGCAGTCACGGTGAATTTATTCAACAATAAACCCAATATATCTGAGCCCTATTTATTTTTATTTACACTTCTGATGACAATGATTATCATGGATTCCAAAAAAAACATGTTGAATTGGAGTCTAAAAAATGGTATAGGTACATATATAAAACTAATTGTACAGAAAAAGTAAGAATATCGATATCGACATCATGAATATTTTTACCCATCCCTAAGAACTTGACAGCTACCATTTTGCACCTCCGATAGCGGGGTCTAGTCATCATGCAGAGCTTAACTCTGAACTTGAGTTGCGCGCAACAAATATTTACCATAAACACCGGGCTTTAGAAGTTCTGTCACCAGCAAAAATATAGTATCCAATATTGGGCACAAAAATATCTGACACGCTCTGATACATACATACATACCTTTACGAATTCATTTCCAGAGTGGGGTAGGCAGAGCTACAGAATTACCAACAACTCCAAAAACCTGTTGACAACCCTGCAACGGGTAATACGAGATATAAGAACTGATAATAATAACACTCATAATATATACGCTCACTTTGTATAAACACGTTTAATACTTATAACGTTCGCTGGATATAATGAACGGAAGATATAATTTCAAAATATCTATTTCCATACAGTATAACGTTATTAATATATAATATCAATTTATATAACTATTATAAAACGTATAACGTTCATAACACCTAAGATTTAAAAGATATATTAATCAAATTATCTAACATCAAAAAACATAATACACGTATAATATAAATACATGCATATGTTATTTGAAATTAAATTCTATTTTCAGTATTAAGTGGCCTTCTTTATTAACAATCAACCTTACCTTACTAACTTTACTGGTAGCAGTCTGAATTTTCTGGGCAACAAAAAAAAATAACCTCGAAGGCCTAGGCGGGAGCAAAGCTAACCTAACCGAGTCGGTTCTGCCCAGAGAAGTCTTGCTCGCTCGCTTCGCTCGCTCACATTTATATCATACGATATTATATTTTGTAACACTTATACTAAAAGATAATATGTATTATAATCGCTATATGTCATGTATGTTATACGAACTGAAATTAGTCATTGTGAGTGTTATATTAAAAAATATTATATAAAATGAATATTATAATATGACTTGACCGTTATTCCTTATAAAAATATTGATTTTGTTATTATAGCTAACGTTCATTATATCTCGTAAACGTTAGTAACATGAAAATTGTTATTATGTAGTTATATCTCGTGGGACGCACCCCCCTGCAACCACAATTGACACGCTCTATGTTGGTTAATATATTATTGCTGCGCTGTACAGTGGGCAAAAAAGCGCATTACATACATACATACATATCTTCACGCCTGTAATCCCAGAGCGGGCTAGGCAGAGCTACAGAATTACAACTTTAAAAAGTTGTTGATAATTCAGTAACCACAATTTGCACAACTAGGCTAAGATGTTTACCAGCATATTAGTGACAGGTTGCAAGCCCATCGCCTAACAGTACTACAAGCCTTTAATCCCTTAGTCGCCTCTTATGACATCCACGGGAAGACATGGAGTGGCACTATTTTAATGGTGCAACCACACGGGAAGCGCATTACAAAAAAAACTTATATGGGAAACATAATTAAATCGATTAAATAATCTCACCTTAGCATTTGTAACGCTGTCACAAATGGCAGGTTGACAGTCCTCCCCACTCTGAATATTAGGGCCGCAAATCGGCCGCAATGGTTTGGCCGAAATAAACGCAATTAAATTGTTAAGCAAAACATGTGTAGTGAGCATTATTGATCGTGGTGTGATGACACTTAATTGCTTCAACAGTTTGTATAGGTAGTGTTCTCATAATTATGATTTGATTAAGTTGGTAGTCACTGTGAAATTGAAATCAAGCCGTTCATAAATAAACCCACCACAGTTAATCAGTTTTTTGTCGAATTGTAATTATTTAATTAAAACTTTGATCATTTGATTTCTGCTTTAATATATAATTAGATGTTTAAAATGTTATGTGTAAACAGTGACCAAGTTATTAGAATAAATTTGACAATGATTTTAATACTGTTTAAACTATTAGTAATAAACTGTGTAGCATATCCCTCGTTGGGGAGAGGGGTGCTCAGGCTGGGGCGGGGGGCGCCCTGGCTCCGACCGCCCGGATACATGAGAATGCCCGCCCAGCCCTCAGGGGACGCCAGGAGCCACCCGTGTGTCCCTCGACCATGGATAGACTGTATTCCAGCTTCTTATTGCTATTACGTAAAGAAAATCATTAATTTATAAAGTAGTATACAGTTTCGTCGTCGGGTTTCTTAGGTTTAAAGATCTTTATTTCCCATAACAATACATTTTTATTCACTTACATGAGAATTTATATAAACATGCTTTATTTTAAGCGGTGAGCGCACAAACAAGAGCTTAAGGGTTTTTCGTACGATGGACACAAGGAGAAATTACAAACATTCTGATTAAAATGATCAATATCTCTGAAAGTAATAAAAATCGCTGAACATACACGGTGGTGTTTTTGGTAGCCCTCAAGATGACTTTATTAAAAAAAATCATTCGGGCCACAAGAAACCCGACACCTTACCGGCTTACTATCATGTCATATTGTGGGGTATCCTTTTCACCATGCAGAAGAAACTATTGCGTATCCTAGTACATATAAAACAGACGGATAGATGTAAACCATGTTTGATATAATACAAAATTCTTAGGCTTTCAAATCAAATCAAATCAAATCAAAATCAAAATTCTTTATTTCTTTAGCAAACCAGTACAAATCTTATGATGGCCGGCGTCTCCTTGTAAGTTATTTCAAAATAACCTGTGCCAGGAGGCACCGCTCTTCCATATCTACAGTTCATATAGTATAGTACCATTCTTAAATCTATTTTACATAATTTTTATTTGTTTGTTTGTGTGTGTGCGTGTGCGTGTGCGTGTGCGTGCGTGTGTGTGTGTGTGTGTGTGTGTGTGTATGCGTGTGTGTGTGTGTGTGTGTGTGTCTAGACTATATTTCCTAGCAGATCTTCTACTTGATCGTAGTTCTTGTCTTCCAACCAACTTGTTATTCTACTTTTTAGATCATATTGTAGCTTTGGGTATATATCTAGTTCTTTGTTTAAAATATTATATAAATGTGATGAGCGTTTGTTATATTGTCTACTGGCAAAAGTAGTGTTGGTTTTTGGTAGATGCATAATAATATCTCTCCTCCTTTTTTTCAAAAGGTTGAAGTCGAAAGTTGTGGTTTTATGCTTTCTGAGAACAGAGGTTAAAATATATAATTTCCTTACTGTGAGCAACTTACACGTTTGATACAACTTTTCAGTTGAGAAACTCATCTTTTTAAAATACATAATTTTAAGAAGACTTCGCTGAGCTCTTTCTACGTCTATGAAGCGAGTCCTAGCTGCGCCGCCCCAAACAGGCAGGCAGTAAGTTAATATGGACTGCACCAACGTTATATACATCTCTTTTAAAAGGTCTCTACTACGGCCTTGCGGGCCCAGGACTGCTCTTGGCACCACGTGTCTCAAAGTTTTAAAAATCCATTTAAGCTTCCGCAGTCTCAATATTACATATTCGAGATGTTGATACCAAGAGAGTCCCCGATCCACAAGAACTCCCAGATATTTGGTGCTATCAACTTTTAGAATAGTGGGACAGGTACGTTGACAGCAGTTCAATATATTTTTACAGCAACTATGTATTGTGATAGTGTAGTTATTATCAGGTTGTGTATTGCTGTAGATACTGTGACATATATAGTTTGTTTTATTGGTATTTAACGTAAGAATATTGTTCTTAAGCCATTTACTAATGTTTTCTAGACCAGTCTCCGCAGATTTCTGAATACCTTCCCATGAAGTACCAGTGAAGACAATGGCGGTGTCGTCAGCATACGAAAATATATCTGCATGAGCGATCTTCAAGTCGCATAAATCATTAATATAAATTAGAAATAGCGTGGGACCAAGCACAGAGCCTTGAGGCACTCCGTACGTCACGTCTTCATCTTCACTGGTACAACCACTACCTCCCAATTTCACCCTCTGTTTCCTATTTGTTAAATAGTCCTGGAAAAGACCTAGGGGAATATTCCTTATCCCCATCCTTTCCAACTTGTGTAGGAGTATAGGGACAGAGACGGTGTCAAAAGCTTTTTTGATATCTAAAAACACAGACATACATTTAGACCCATTATCAAGATGTTCAACTATCAGCGAGGTTAGAGCAGACACAGCGTCTTCAGTAGATTTTCCAGATCTGAAGCCGTATTGAGATGGAGATAGTAAATTGAATTTATTTAAGTAGTTGAGCAATCTTATATTTAGTATCTTCTCTAATATTTTTGAAATTGCTGGTAGTACAGATATGGGTCTGTAATTATTGACATCGTCTCTGTCTCCACTCTTATAAACCGGTGTAATGATAGATTTTTTTAGTGGCGTTGGAAAGATTCCATTGTCAAAACAAATATTTACTAAATGCGTAATTATAGGAATTACTACTGGCTTTGCAAGTTTAAGAAAATTGGTAGAGACATTATCCCAGCCTGGTGCACTGTTACTCTTGAGGTTTGATATTATGGTATGAACTTCCTCGTGGTCAGTATGGGATAGTATGAAGGAGTTTGGCTGAGATGGAAAGTTTTGTAGGTATGTGTGCTGTTCATTTGTATCTGGTTGAATACTTGTCGCAAGCTGTTTACCTATATTAGAGAAGTAGCGATTTATGTAATTGGCAGAAGCAGTAGGCGACGATTTTAAATGGAGGAGTTCAGAATTAGTTTTATTATTTTTAGTGGTATAAGTAATATTTTTTATATTTTTCCATAGTTGTTTATTATTTTTAGAAGATTTACTTATTAACTCTCTTTCGTAATTACGTTTTAGTTTTTTTATTAATTTGTTGCAGTAATTCCTATATCTTTTATATGATATTTTTAATATTTCGTTGAACGGGTCATTCTTTAATTGCTTTTGCATATTATTCCGATTTCGGATGCAGCGTAAAATTCCTGGAGTAATCCAGGGTTTTATATTTCTGTATTGTTTAGGTATTTTTTTTATTGTTGTATATTTGGTTAAGACCGTCGTTAGCTCATGGATTAGACTATCTATAACTATATTTGGATCACTACTGTACAAAATATTTTCAAGATTTATGTTTTTTAAGTCCTCTAGAGCTGCATCAAAATCTACTACAGTCTTAGTCTTGTTTATGCCCACATTATTTTTCATTTTAGATATACATAACAACACAGTAAAATGATCGGTAATTGTGGTGTGCAATATACCTACTGACGCTTGAGATTTGGATCTATTTATCTTTAGCATTATGTGATCGAGGCAGTTTTCTTCCCTAGTGGGCAAGGTATGTGCAGCTAAAATTCCATGCAATGAAAGCATATCCAGATATTGGAGTCTATTATTACGCTCTTGAGGGCGTTCGTCAGACTTAAGTTTTATGTTGATATTAATGTCCCCAGTGATTATGATACCCTTGCTAATGGATTTAATGGTATTTAAGTGTCTATTTAATGATATTATAAAGGGATCAGCATTTGAGTTAGAGGGGGATCTGTAGATACCTAAGATAAAATTATTCAACACCTCTACCTGCAAACAAGATGCATGTACTAATTTTACCTCTTTTACTTTGTGCCGAAGAGAGTTTTTTACATATAAAACCACCCCATCATTCTGATTAAGTTGATATGTGGTAGAGTACATGCTGTAGTTTGGCAATTGGGGGATGAGTTTGTAGGAGTCAAGCCTACATTCAGTTAGAAAGATTACATCTGTTTCAATCTTAAGACAAGATAAAAATGTTGCAAAGCTATCGAAGTTGCAGTAGATACTCCTTATGTTTTGTGAAATTAACGTTAAATCATTCCTTTTAATATTTAAATAGTTATTTAAGTTCAAAGTGTCACATTCAAAAGAGTGAGCAATCTCTAATCTGTCAATTTCATTAATTGTTTGCAATGTATTAGCCATGGGAATATATAGTATGGTACAAGCGCTTCATCATTAGATCGGTGTTATATATAGTAGTTGTGCAATATGTGCATAGTGTATAGGAACTTAAGTGAAATAATAAATGATTAAGCCCAAAGTAAGAAATAATATTGCCTGTATTTTTTCTAGACATAATCTGGAGATATGGATAAAGTATATATGTATATTTAGTATTATGTGTAGGTGTGTGTGCTGTCAGTGTGTGCTGCTTTAACAATGTGTGCGAGTTATACATTAGAACTAAGAGTAATAATAATAATAGCCTTACAAACATGATGCAATTTAAATAAACAAAAAAGAACAAAATTATTACACATCATCGATCGAACAGGCTTTCATCTCTCTACATCCTAGAATTGTGCAAATTTGTAAAAAAGGTACCCGGGATACTTCAAAAACCGTGAAGACCTACCTGTAGCGCGATCATTACGCTATAACCTCCAACTTCCGCGTTCCCGACTAAAATAAACTTCTGCTGGACCTTTAATAATGTCCTAAACAAGAAAAAACTTAAAAAGTATCCATTAATAAACTGTAACAAGTGCTAGTGAACAAAGCATATTATACAATAAAATAATATACGGAAGACGCATTACGATAATTAATAATGGTTAAATTACTTACAACAATTATACTAATTAATTTATGCCTCCTAGTGTTGCTGTGCCCTCCTTGGTTCATTTTGTTATTACGTATTTATTAAAATAAGGTGTACCATTATGAAAAGACAATAAAGAATTGAATTGAATGGAAACAAAATGGCAGAAGTAAAACCTTCCGTTGAGAAAAAAGAAAAAGAACACTGGCTTCCGTATTTATAAATTACAGAAAACCAAATTTTTCCTTGCAGCCCTTCAGAAACAAACTTAAATGTAGACCAATAAGAGGGCTGCATCACAGTTCTCAGCCTCCCGAAAGAAACGGACTGGCATCTCCCTTGGTGATTGATGACCCCTTTGTAACAGAAATCTCCACAACAACTTGCCTCCCAAAGTTTTAAAAAAAAAATTGGTCGTCAATAAAACAAACAGGAGACTCCAAAAAGTCATTAAGTAAATTTGAAATAGCAGACCTCGATACTACAACAAAAGACTACCAACTTCTTGCGAATTGCAAATCCCTTAACAAAACTCGTCTAAGAGAAACAATTCAGAAAGGTGATGAAAATCACGATAAATCAAACGGAAATCGTAATGATGAAAAAAACATAATGGATTATACGGAAGAAATGTTGGACAAATACTTAGCGTCGTCGACCATATCGTCATCAAAATTAAAATTCAAGAGAGATATTGTACCTACCCGAAGACCGAAATTGAAGCTACGTAATAGTATGTTTAAAGTCAAGGCGCAATATTCATTGAGGGAAAAACTGAAATTGAAAAATAGTACAAAGTTAGTCGAACGTATTTTTGACAGAATAAAGAATTAAAAACACGGTTTGTTGTGAAATCCATAAAGTATTTGTACACTCAAAAGTGCTGACGCAAAAATTAACACATAGCTCCTTTTAGAAATTACAATGGAACACGAACTTTATTTTACTCTGTAAAACCATATTGCTTTTGACATGTTATCCTGTTTCCAATCTCACAAAAGCGCTTGTTTACTTCACATAAGTATTATTGTTAAACTACTAGTTTAAACCCCCCGTGTGGTTGCCGGGTTAGAATAGTGCCACTCCATGTCTTCCCGTGGATGTCGTAAGAGGCGACTAGGGGAATATAGGCTTGCAGTACTGCTAGGCGATGGGCTTGCAACCTAATATGCTGGTAAACATCTTAGCCTATTTGTGCAAATTGTGGCTACTGAATTATCAACAACTTTTTAAAGTTGTAATTCTGTAGCTCTGCCTAGCCCACTCTGGGATTACAGGCGTGAAGGTATGTATGTATGTATGTATGTACTAGTTTAAAAAAATTAGGTTTTTGATTTCATTTCAAACTGTTTCTAAATTGGTTCTAATTATGATGCTAGTTATATCGACCAAAGCGGATAGTAACAAAGGCCAGTTCAACAAACATCTGAGTTGTGGTATCTAACGTCTTGTCAGGCTCATATGTCAACAATCACAATCTTGTTTGAAGCGATCAATTATATTTTTCATTGTGGAGTATAAGCTGTCTCCATTCCTAAATTCATTTTAATCCGTCTAGCCCTTGCAGCTCCTTCTCGTTAACAAACTAACACACACACACTAAATTACGCATATTTTATAATATTGGTAGTATTATGTAGATAAAAAATCCGTTTCTTTCCGACAAGCTTATAAGTATGAGGGCGACGGATGCTTTCACCACATTTTGTCACGCGATATACGCAACCATACTAGGCCCGCAGAGTATATTGAAATTTAAACAAGTGAAACGTAACGTTTGTTTTTGAAGCAATTGTCATTACGTAACGTGGGAGGACTTTGTGCAGGATCCGTCCGGGTTGGTACCACCATCTTATCCTAATGCCTAAACCTACCGCCAAGCAGCAGTGTTCGCATTGTTGTGTTCCGGTTTGGGGATAAGACAGCCAGTGAAATGACTAGCATAGAGGCATTCCATCTTAATCCTCAGGGTTGGCAGTGCATTTGCAGTCTTGTGAATGCGAATGTCTATGGGTCACAGTTTCCACTTACCATCAGATGGCCTGTGTGCTCGTTTGCCTTCCTATGCCATAAAAAAAAAGTATAACATTAAGTAATAAATTATGTAAAAATCGACATTATGTGTTGTTAATTTATACAATATAATATAAATACTCTATTCTGTTATTTATCAGTTTGGTACAGTTCATTATTTTAAATCCTAAACTTACTAAATAAGTTCTCGAGACAAATTACCTGTATTATTTTTTCCTCGAAGAATGTAATTCCCATGAGAACTTAAGATTCTTCTGGTAAAAAAATGTCTTTCTTTTAGAGCATATAACAACCACTGTGCCTAATCATTCAACTTCGTTGAGCCGATTGTACGTGATGACTAAAAAAATGAATGACATGACTTGCACATACAAATCCATCAGGTGGCCGGTGTGCTCGATTGCCTTCCTTTGCCATAAAATAAATAAATAAAATAAATAAATCGCTTATAAAAAAAATGTGTTGTTATTATTTTGCTATTCGCTGACTATGATTATTTCTTTGGTTTGTTTCAAGTTAAACTAGAAGAGATCCCTAAAACGCAAAAGGTTGCTTTTATATATCCTCGATGTATGTCATATTCATTTATAAATACCCCACTCTGGGAATGAAGGCGTGAGTTTATGTATGTGTTATGTATGTACGTAATATTTTTTATATACACGATTAAGTGTACTTACTTAAAAAATAAATATGCAGTCGCAATAATTTAAATGTAGTCACATACACTGTTTGCGCAGTATGTACTACGACTACGTAGTCAAAAGAATAATGTAAGTAAGATTATCGAACTAAGGTAATAATAATTGTCTGTATACTAGAAAAATGTAAAATAGTAATGTAGGGTTTAATAAAGTAACAGAATACTAACCTAAATTTTTACTTGCAGCCTTACTACAGACCATGTAGGCCAAAAAGAGTGTCGCGTCAGACGTTTGCACCTTCACACTTTGCCAAATCAAGCAGTCAAGCATTTCTTTGGATTAATGACGACGATCCCACCACAACTGAACCGGCTACAACTAAAACCTCTACAACAGAAACCGCTACAACAGAAACCTCCACAACAGAAACCTCCACAACAGAAACCTCCACAACAGAAACCTCCACTACGACTACAACCGAATTATCTACGACTACAACACAAAAACCAAATTGCAGTAAATGGGCGAATTGCAGATCCATTGTATTTAATGAAAAAGTTAACAAAAAGTTATATATCCCTGTAGAAAGTCGGCACAACATTTCAGAAGAAGAAGCCATAATAAATATTTTTAAGGAAGATTACGATGAGCACAATTATTCTGCAGAATATATTCATATTAAAGATAAAAGCGAGCAAAATATTCCAGCAGAAAACAAATACGGTAAAGATGAGGGCGATTTTCATATCTTTAAAGAAAATATTCCAGAGGAAAATGAAGGGATAAAAAATATTTTTTATAAAATGGAAAATAAAGAACACACTTCTAAAGATAATGCTCCGAAAGAAAGTATTCCTGAAGAAGACGAGGAAATAGAAACCCTTTTCAAAGAAGATGAAAATATACATAAAGAAGGCAAAACAAATACCCCAGTAGAAAAAGGTTTCTGGAAAGATAAGACATATGATCCTCAAGAAAATATTCTGGAAGATAATCTAAGAAAACAAAATATACCTGAAGGAGATATATTTGAAGAACATACACCTGAAAAATATAAAAGTGAACCAAATATTTCTGTAGAAAAAGGTTCTGAGATAGATGAAGGTAAAAATGTTTTGAGAAAAAAAAAACTTGGTAAAGCAAAAGGTAAAGAAAATATTAGTAACGAAAATGTTCTCGAAGAATATAGATATAAACTTGATACTCCTGATATTAAAGAAGGAAATAAAATAAAAGAAAATTTTACAGAAAAGGATGGGGGCAAAAAAAATTATTCCGATTTTCAAATGCCCAAAGAGAGTAAAGGTGAAACAAATATTCCTGAAAAAAGAGAAGGAAAAACAAGTATTCCTAAAAATGAAGGTACAAAAAATAAACCTGAAAAGGGGTATTTTCGTGTTGATGAAAAACAACTGAATATGGATTATGTTGAAAAAGAAATACATGAATATATTGATCCCACCTACATACTGCAATCGAAATTAAGGATAAATAATTTTATTGCAACAATCCCTACGCTGTTACCGAAAAAAAATATCAATACCTATTTTGTATCAATAGCTACAAATTCGCCGAAATTTTGGCTAAACAAATACGCTGTGCCAATCCCGACACTCTCACCAAAAAAGAAGTTAAAAAATTATGTAGTGCCGATACCTACACTATTTCCGAAGAAGAAGTTAAACAGTTATTTGGTTCCAATCCCTACACTTTTACGGAATTTCCGTAAAAACCTGCTAAGTGGCAAGGCTCTCGTGACATTGCACAAAAAACTGAAACTAAATAGTAACCGTCTAAGAATGCTATCTGGTCTACCGATCGATGCTTCGATAGACGTCGATCAATCTTCAATAGATTGACATTGCAAGATCCATCGATTGATCGACGGATGTGTGACGAAATATACCTAACCTTCAAGATTTGGTAAAATGGCAGGCTGCGCAAACTAAAATTTTAAATAAAGGAAACAAACCAAATATACAAATCGAAAAGAAATAAAAAAATACGAATGTATAAAGAGTATTATTCATAAAAACATAAATAGTGATTATAAATCTAAAATTAATGAGAAAATGACAACGAAGACCGCTAAGGTAAAATATTTTTTAAAATAGGAAGCGATTTGCGGGTCTTAATTTCAAGGGAACAGAGTTGCTTAAAGTAAACGAGCCAAGGCGAGGAAGACTGAGACCACCCGTCCTTTAACCTGCCGCGAAACACCAGCTCTGGTGCAGAGGTTAAACAACCCCAGAAATTACTAGCACAGAGATATTCCAGCCTTTGGGGTTGGTAACGATTAGCGTAAGATTGAGAACGTTTACGAGCTTTAAATTCCACTTACAACTAGGCAGCTTGTAGGCTCGTTTCCCTTCTCAATGCCTTAAACAAACCGTAAAGCCTGTCCAGTCTCCGCTACTTTTGTCTTCTTTCTAATTTTAGTCAGTCATAGATTCGAAACGTGACTTAAAATCCAAAAGGCGAACTGCACGTGAATACATTATAACTTACTAGGACAATTATTTTGAAATATATCATCACTACCCTCTTGTTCGGCTTGAAGGTATTACCATCACCAATGGAGGTAAAGTGCTGAGGCTCATAGGTACTCAAGTAACGGAATATTACTATGGATATTACTACATATTACATATCATGTCAGTTTTCAAACAGTGTGAAAGTGTTACGGTTGTTATATAAGCCGACGATTAAAAATAATTGCTTCGAAAATATATTGTTTATACTAATCATTCTTTCATTTTTTTTTCACTTTCCATCAGGTGGCTGTGTGCTCGTTTGACTTCTCCATGCCATGTATGTAATGTAAACTCTTTATTGCACAAAAATATAAATATTAAACTAATGTACAAAGGCGAACGTATCTGTACTCTTCCAGCTGACCCTGAAGTAGATGAGTACGGACAATGCATGGGATTGGAGACATACGAGTTATCACAAAAAATAACAAAAACAGAGGATAATACTTATTAATAAATAAATATTAAACAAACAAACCAATACTCAAACTAATATAAACTTACATTTGGAACTTACTTACTTATAGGAACTTGGCTTCACGACTCATTCAGCCACAACGTTTTTAAATTTCGCTTTAGAGAGACTACAGAAAGGGATTGTCTTCAGGACAACAGAAGCTGATATAATCATAGCCATATTAAGAAGTGTTTCATTCTAAACGTTTAAATATAAAATAACTAACCAAACGTTATGTTAATGACGTGATCTTTAATAGAACTCACGTTACGAAAGTTCCACTTGCGTTCTCATTAAACAACCCTCTTAAAGATGGCGATAATCCGAACCTTAGTTTAAATAGGTTAGTTTACCTACCGGTATTAGCATAAGTGAAACTTAAGTACACCGAAGCCACTTAGGTAAACAGGTAGAGTCAGGTGTCCTTAAACTAGAGTGCGTAACCGACCTCAGCTCTAATCTTAAAACTTTCCTTTAAGTACTGTGAAAGTTAAAGCTTTTGAAAAATTCTTAATATTGATAATGGGTTAATTCTTGATAAACTCTTGCCTTCGGAGAAATTATGATTGTTCTGTTAAATATTAAACATGTTAAAACTGTAGTAAGTTTCAGAAATTAAACAATATATTCACATTGGTAACTTTCAAAACATTGCATTAAACTTCAGCGCAAGATCCATTTGTAAAACTTTCAGAAAATTGCACGAAAAATTGAAAGCTTAATTTTTGTAAATTACAAGACGCTCATTACTAGTACTTAAGTTATGGTAAAAAAAAATAAAAAAAAATCAGGGGACAATGTCACACCAATTGACCTAGTCCCAATTTAAGCTCTAGGCTTGTATTATGGGTACTAGACAACCATATACATAAGTACTTATATAGAGAAATATATACTTAAATACATAGTAAACATCCATGACTCAGGAACAAATATTCGCGCCCATCACACAAATATCTGCCCTTACCGGGATTTGAACCCAGGGCCGCTAGCTTCGTAGGCAGGGTCACTAGACGTCGTGGTTGAAATGCGAAAAAATAGACGTTTGGTTCATATTTAACAATTGAACTTGAATTGAATTGGAATTGATTTTAAATGTCTTTTAGTACGTAGGTTAATGACAGACGATGGCTTTCATTTTGTCAATCAATTTCACAAAATATTTGAAGCCCGCGTCTCCGCTCGCGTATAAACTTGTCGTGTATTGTTTTCCGGATAAAAAGCACCCTGTGTCCGGCGCTGGGCTATAAACTATCCAGGTCTGATGTTTACTGCCAGCGGTTGAACCGTGGAGGCGATCGGACAAACACACTGTCGAATCTATAATATTTTAGATAAATAAATAAATGACTAATAGGAAATATTATTACTTATAAGTATAAACTGAGATACAACTTACCTAGCACCGGTTGCACGATTATCGCTGATAGATAAGTAATAAAGGGTGTTACAAATATTCAATTGACGGTCATTAGTCTACTGTGACAATTTTAGATAGATTATCTTTAATTTATTTTCTATTAACAGGCGTGATCAATTTAACTTAAAACAAATGGTTGCTGATTGTCCAATTGACTCGTTGGTCTTCTGATACAACATTTTATTTTAGTGTCATTGATTAAGAAATAAATAATCGCATTCGTTAAAATGCCCGGCAGCTCTTGCCAAGACTGCGTAGAACATTACATACAATACACCCATACATACAGCCGTATGATAAGGTAAGACAAACGTCTTAAAATTCTCTCAGACTAACATTTTCAACATACCTAGTCGGTTCATAAGTCCTGTTATAGATATACTATTACTATTTAAAAAAAAAACTTTTATGTTTATATAATAATAATAATAACTACTGCGATTATTTTGATGCATGAGTTGAAGTGATTTGTGACTACAAAAACACAGTTTAAATCAAGCACAAGATACTGATAACGACCACAACTCGGAATTGAGTACTTGTACAGAGTTCAAAGGACACCGCACGGAAAGTATGGAAAAAAAAACATCGGTGAATTTTGATAAAAAAAATATATGTTACGCGCCTTGATCAATATATAAAAATACTTGGAGGGCAATAAAATCCTATGACTAGTTTTTGTCAAAAAAAATATTTAGTGAAAAATCAAGGGGATTTGGTTCCATAGAAAAATGTATGAAGGAAAAAAAAAGTGTTCTGTTTTGGACGAAAAAAATATATATTTTAGAAACCATTAAATTGATCAACTTCATCAAAAAAACTTATTTCAAAAAGAGTTTGGTTTTTAAGTTATAGCGTTTCATAAAAATAAGTAAAAAAGGTCTTTAATTTTTTGTTTTTTTTTTATTGTTAATATTTCCGTTTATGGCGATAGTAAAAATAACTAGAAAGATACTGTGTGCATCTTTTTTACTTACATAAGTTTTGTATCACAGTCACCTATTCTTCAGTATTTAGATTTGAAATCAATTTTAAGGAAAAAAACTTGGTTTTTCGTGTTTTTTTTTTAAACTGATCGGTGAAAAATTGTGTTTTTTGAATATCTTATAAGTTGTGTTTTTGTTAACATAAATCATTAAAATTCAAACATATTCTATGAACGGATTAAAAAAAAAACATTTTTTAAGTCTTATTATTATTAACTTTACACTCACTAAGTATAGCCCCAGCTTATCATATACAGTATTTTTATTCTATAATACACTCTACTCATGTTCGTTCGGATCTCGTCGACGAATTGGTCGTTGCCCAGCGTCAATAACATTTTCGAGAAATGCGGTATCGGGGTACCAAACATTTTCGACGTGTCTTGCGTAGCCCAAAAACCACAGAACGCTTGCTACATGAGAGCAACATCCAAGAGTACGTGCTCCAGATTTGCATGTACAATAGTAGCCAAGAATGGGTTCTTCGGAATCATCGGTCTCGTATGCTATCCATAGCTGGTATTTGGTTGCATTACGAAATCTCGAGTACACTGAGCATCTCAAAAACCCAGATTCATCGAGTCGGCTATCAAACTTGAATGTTACGTCGTTCTCTCTTTGCAGTTTATCTTGCACATATGAGGGTGCTAACTTTATTTGATAAGTTCCAATCGTTATGTCTCTCAAGTAATGCATCGTAAGATGAGGAAAGTCTAGAGCCTCATTTCTCGTCAGTGGCACCCAGTTAGCTCTCTGAGCTCTTAGATTATCGCTTTCAACACGGGCTTGCACAACATTTACTGACTGCGACCTTAATAATAGTTCCCGAGCCCACTGCGAATCAGCACCTTCCATTGAGATTGGTCCGTGGTAACGATTAATAAGAGCTCCTGCGATTTTGTAAAAGTCACAAAGATTCAATACATGCGGGGGTATTATAGTGCCATCAAAGAATTTAAATATTGACTTTATGTGACCATTTCTTGACTCCACGATCCACCTAGTTTTTGTTATCAGACGAGACTCATTGGCAGGTTCGGTATTGAGTTGTGATTCGTTAGAGGCTAACATCGGAGGCATTTTTACTGTAAGGCCTAAAAATGGAAAAGTAACATTTAGGTAAAAAGATTATAATGTTGTAAAATGTGTGTTCACACGCTTCCGCATTTAACGGACACGAACATGGGCACAAGTGTGTGAATGGGTTCTATGCCCATAGGATACTCGCCTGTGCTCGTTCGTTCGCTTCGAGCCCGTTCAATGTCACGTTGAACGGAAGAGTGTGAAACGGTACCCAAAACTCTCATATACACTTAATAATATAAAGAGGAAAGATTTGATAGTTTGTTTGCATTGAATAGGCTCTGAAACCACGACCGATTTGAAAAATTATTTCACCATTAGAATCCAACATTATCCCGAAGTAACATACGCTATGTTTTATTTTTGTACTCGGACGGAGTCGCGGGCAACAGCTAGTTTAAGATAAAATAACAAGGCTTAAGAAACAATTTGATTATTACGAGTATACTAAAGGTGACGAGTTTAATTTCAAGTGCACGTTACAAATATATTCTCATGTGATAAAGGAAAAATATTAAAAATTAAGTTAAAATATTTGTATCGAATGCAGCTAGGGGTCATACGGTAATATTAATTGCAACTACTTCTTACCAAGGTCTGCGAGTAATGGCAAAGCGTCTCTGTACCCTCTATCCAGGATGAAAATATCGTTTTCCCGGAACCATTCCCGTAATTGAATGGTGTTTCGTTCAAATTCATTTTGAAGAATTTTGGCGTCGTTGTTCCGGGAATCGGAAAAATATGGGCCTTGTATGTCCAAAATATATCCGTCAGGCCCTACAATCATTTGTGGCTTCACTAAATGTCGATTTTTATGCACACAATATGACTGTCTTAAGGCCTGAAAGTTGGCACTCTTCGTGACGTAAGTATATGACCCGTCTATGTATACGATGGCACGTGGTATGTCCGGTTCAGAGTTGTACAGAGTATTGGCGAACTCACTTACGTGATTCCTTATAAATTGTTCACGCGTGATAGATCCCACACCAATATTTTCAGGTACAAATCTTAACATCAGTGTTTTTCGAACTATGGAAATTTATAGTGCTGACTTGTTGCCTGCTTGAGTAATCAAACATAATTTTCAAGAAGTCGTCTGATATGTCGTGACGAATTTTGACCAGAAATGTTAGTAGTTTTTTTTTAGAAATAGCGCTAATTCCTACACTCTCACAAAATGAAAACAGATCTAAAAACTGTTGCTTACTTAAGGATGTAAAATATTTAAATTCTTCGTCTGTGAATCTGTTTTCATTCCCAGTAAACCGAGAATTAATATTTTTATGACGCAGCCCATCGAAAAGTCGATTGATTTCGATGCCGCGTAGTTTAACCGGTCTATTTAAACATCGTAAGCTGGGAATAATGTCAGCTAATAGGTCGCCTTCCTCATTTAAATGATCCTGGCAGCATTTAAAATATTCGGGTATATATATGTCATAATCCATGAACACATTTAGCCTATACTGCATAGGCACCTTTACGGTGTCGAAGTTGTTATTGCACACGAAACAACTATGTCCCTCAGCTTGCAACACAACATTTAGTCGAAGGCAATCAGGACTTGCTTCTAGATTTCTTATTTCATTTAAGATCCCCATTTTGCAAGTAAAACAAAGTCGAGTTGCGTCATTTGTTTCAATAAGTGGCCTCTCTAACATAAGTCGTCGACTGATCGCTATCTGAAAAAAAAATTTTTTTTTTTCAACATTTGTAAATGTGATTTTCATTTACTTTTGCTATGAGTCAGTAATAAAATAATAAATTGATCAAAGGTCCGGACCTAATTATCACATTTAAAACAAATATGAAATAACTATTTACCTCGAAATAATAATAAAGAATTTTAATCAAAACTTTTGTTCACTCCACTTTTCAATAATAATGAGCAGTAACTTCGTAAAAACAGTGAACCTACCTCTTGAATCAAAGCATTTTCGTTAACGCGGCTCATTTGTGCCGCTGACTGTGACACATTGCACACAAAACAGTTTAGACGAAATCTAAAAGACATTTTTATAATTTATTTCGCTCCTACAATTAATGACAATCGTTTTCCCGCCAATACTAGGAGTTAAAAAAGTTAAAAGTTTTTTTTATCGGCAATATGCTCAGAAAGCCATTAGTTTGTGTGTCTTTCCAGCCAGTATTCGGATTGGCCTTTTCTTGAAATGTAAATTGTGTTTTTGACGTAGTTATAAATACTTTGTAATTAGCGCTCTGTGGTTTTTGGGCTGCGCAAAATGTTTGGTACCCCGATACCGCATTTCTCGAAAATGTTATTGACGCTGGGCAACGACCAATTCGTCGACGAGATCCGAACGAACATGAGTAGAGTGTATTATAGAATAAAAATACTGTTTAAAGATAAGCTGGAGCTATGGTGAGTGTAAAGTTAATAATAATAAGACTTAAAAAATGTTTTTTTTTTAAATCCGTTCATAGAATATGTTTGAATTTTAATGATTTATGTTAATAATAACACAACTTATAAAATATTCAAAATGCCCAATTTTTCACCGATCGGTTTAAAGAAAAAACACGAAAAACCAAGTTTTTTTCCTTAAAATTCATTTCAAATCTAAATACTGAAGAATAGGTGACTGTGATACAAAACTTATGTAAGTAAAAAAGATGCACACAGTATCTTTCTAGTTATTTTTACTATCGCCATAAACGGAAATATTAACAATAAAAAAAAAAACAAAAAATTAAAGACCTTTTTTACTTATTTTTATGAAACGCTATAACTTAAAAACCAAACTCTTTTTGAAATAAGTTTTTTTGATGAAGTTGATCAAATTAATGGTTTCTAAAATATATATTTTTTTCGTCCAAAACAGAACACTTTTTTTTTTCCTTCATACATTTTTCTATGGAACCAAATCCCCTTGATTTTTCACTAAATATTTTTTTTGTCAAAAACTAGTCATAGGATTTTATTACCCTCCGAGTATTTTTATATATTGATCAAGGCGCGTAACATATATTTTTTTTATCAAAATTCACGGATTTTTTTTTTTCATACTTTCCGTGCGGTGTCCTTTGCGTGACACATTGAACAGATTTTTAGCTTAAAATTCTGATATGATTGTATTTCAAATAGTGTCCGACCGAAATTTCGGTTTCGGTTTCGGTTTCGGCCAGTTTCGGCCAAAAAATCAAGTTTCGGCCCGAGTTTCGGTTTCGGCCAAAAACGGCCGAACCCTTCGGCCGCGCCGAAACTTACAACATCGTACCTTCGGGTCGCGCTCGGCTAACGTCGGGCGCGCTCGGCACGGCTGGCAATATGGCGTCGCTCGCATGTATTTTTTTCACTTTATAGGGTAGTTAAATTTTCAAACAGAACCTCTGTAACTGTGCTGAAATTTCATTGTGATAAGTCTTTGAAAGTAGAAACCTGTAATTATAGGTCGGCGAGATATAAATTTTAGAAAAAAACGGGCTTACTAACATTTTTTCGACTTTTTAAGGACTTTTTTTATTTTATAAAAGGTTCGGTTTCGGTTTCGGCCGAAACTACAATGAAACCGAACCTTCGGTTTCGGTTTCGGTTTCGGCAAAATAACATGTTTCGGTCGGTCACTAATTTCAAACAACTAAAGATCCGCTTGTACTCCGGTTGATCTTGAAGTCTCATTACATCTACTTTACGATTTCACATAAATTTGCAGCACTACGACAATATACCACTTGCTTCATAAGCTGGTATTGAGTCTTGTTGTGAAATACAATTCTGACCTTTAAACAAACACGGAGAGGAAATTTTATAATAAATTAAAAATAGTTCCTCGATAAACAAGGACTAACTTTTAAGCGATTTCAAAAAGTGAAATTTACAGAAAAGTCATGCGTAATTTTATCGATGCCGGCTGTGAATGTTAAAATATTGGGTATGAAATTGCAGTGATTATTGATTATATTTTGTTCTTGAAAATGTACGTTTATTTAAATTTATTTTTTTATGCAATGTAATAAAAAATAAACATACGTTAATTTTATTTGACTCAACCTTAAAAACAGAATTGACTTATTTCCTGACTAGGTAAGTAAGAGTAGGATTTTTTTATTAATAAACTTATTGGTTTTTCTAAGGTCAAGGAGCACAAAATAAAATTTTGAGTAACTATTCACTCATCTCACAAACCAGTTGTTCAACTAGCATACCTAAACTATACAAAGATTAAAACCGTGCTCAGAATAAAAAAACAAAAATAACCCGAAGGGAAAATATGATATTGCTTTTAAATATGAAATATTACGCTGAAAGTGTGCCGGTATATGAAGAAGAAGGGTTTACCCTCGTCAGATACTGCGATGCGTCTTCATTGGGGAAACAATGAATTGGTATTAGACTCGCACTTTGTTACTCCGTGTTTAGACCTGGGATATTAGGAGATATTGTGGATCGGGAGGGCAAGGAATCATAATGTTTTCGATTATATTTTCAAAACTTGAGTAGGCCTCAGATTTCAGAAACTTCTGTAGGATCCTTCTAGAACACTGCCAACATTCTACCTACTAATGGCAACACCAAGAAGAACACAACCGGTTAAAGATTTCTAATAGAACAGAAACGTCTGTTATGAAATTCTAAACTATATTAAAACGAAAAAAAAATGACGATCTTAGGTAGGATTCGAACCTACATCTTCTCTGGGTCTCCAGGCCGATGCAGACCGGTTAAATTACTAACATTGCCCTACTGTCTAAATTAAAAAAAGCACAGACACAGCCCAGACAGACGAGTGTGTAATTTACACAAAAAATACAATCGAATTGAGAACTTCCTCCTTTTTTGAATTCGGTCAAAAACAAATGTACTAAAAGTAATTTTTATTTGCATAAAACTTATACCTATAATGTTATTCCATAATGAACAAATAGTATTAAAGTAACGTTTTACAACGTGTTACAAAAATATAGCATTGCATCCACTATCGAAACCACCCGTACTAAACGCCGTAGTGGATGCAGTGCTACGCATTCATACAAAACAAATCAAAATTTGTTAGATAATCGTTAAACCTCGAAATTCACTTACCACTAGTTAACTTGTAACAAGATAATTATTTTATACTGCCAAGAAAAGAAGTAATGATACTTACGAGTAAGTTGTGCCGGTGGTATTGGCACGTATCCAAAGACAGGCAGTTTCGTAAGGTGGATGCTGTTAAAAACGCAAGCAGTGGGAGCTGCGACAATACAATTCAATACAAAAACTTTATGTAACACGAATGAACAAATGAACAAAATAAAACAGTAAGTGCTTTGTTCGTAACGGCGCGGTGCATTCGTAAACAGTATGAATTATTAAGTCTTCAGTGAGGTTATTGACAAGCTTGGCATCTAATTAAAGTGATATTTAATTGATAAGTTTTCTGCAGCTGTACGCATTTCTTTGGCTTTGTATTTACAAAACAAATGACAAACGCAGGGACAGCTGTGGCCATAGACAAGATTCATACGTACAACCTTATCGAATTCATACAGAATTTATGTAAGCCGCCGGACAGTCGCTTCGAGTGCTTACTCGTATGTGATTTCCATAAATTTTGACACGTTTCAAAAATCGCTTATGAATGTTGTTGAGTCATGACTAGGGATGAAAATTGCGAAATATACATTTTATTTCTTTGGAAACTTTGTATGTTTCCTATAAAATGCATGTCATTTTCGAAAAGAAAAATTAGGTTGTTCTACTAGTAAGCAGTCCAACTAAATGATTAAGTAAAGTACCAGGAGCGCAGCGGTAATTAGGGGGTGCGAGCGCAACTAAGATCGCAGGCGATGACGTGAAAAGCGTCGGCGCACCGGCGCAGCACTGTAGGTTACTTTTAATGTTTCTGCACTCCTAGTATTCAACATTATAATTTTTGTTTTACTAATTTAAAATATACTATTCTCCTTTTTGTACAATAAAGTATTGACAAACATATACTACAATTCAGTCAGTATCACTATCATAATTGTAATAATGCAAAAAATACATCGTTAAATACACGTAAAAACCTTAAATTTGCGAAACATTCAACCGGAGATACGCAAGGAAAGATTCTGTTTTGTATTGAAAAATACAGGGGCGTTTGAAAGATACTTGAATTTTACAAGTCATTTTCTACGCTAGTCCTGACATCTTATGCAAGCACCGTGACAAGAGTGCAACTTTTTGCTGTAGGTAAATTATTTTGTTAACTTTTCCTCTACAAAGACTATTTTATCGTGGCGTAGTTCTAAAACGTCGTACAAAAATGTAAGCATTAGATACGCTACGCGATAACGTTCGGTATACTTCAGTTATTCTGTTTGATGTGAACTTTCAATGTTTGTTAAATATATTTTGTATAATAGAACTATTTTTATCAATCAAACATAACCTATCCTAGCCTTGTCTACACGTTAGATATTAAAGAAACTATGAAAATTTTGGGGTCAACAACGACATTATGACCAATAAAATTATGGGGAACCAAGGGCTCCCAGTAGGTACGTGTAGTTTGTTAGATTTGCAGCAGGCCCGAAGGGCCAAAACACCTAGAACCAGAAGCTCCGCACCAACACAGAGCTCCGTCGACTCTAGGGAAATGTTATACAGATTTTGAAAAACGGCGAAATGAGCAACTGAAAAAATAGGTTAAATTTGCGAATGGAACTATTATACTATTAAATAAAATAAATATCAGGGGACAATGTCACACCAATTGACCTAGTCCCAAACTAAGATCTAGGCTTGTACTATGGGAACTAGACAACGATATAAATACTTATTATAGAGAAATAGATGCTTAAATACAAAGAAAACATCCATGACTCGTAAACAAATATTCGCGCTCATACACAAATATACGCCCTTACCGGGATTTGAACCCAGGGCCGCTAACTTCGTAGGCAGGGTCGCTACCAACTAAGTCAGCGCGTCGTCGTCGTCGGCCAAGTTATGAGGAAAAAACGTCATACTCCCTGAATTATACCGTAGTGCATGTAATAAAATAATATAATTCCGTAGAGCTCAAATTCTAAATTGATCAAAATTCCCAAACTGTCATAAGTCTGAAATCAATGTTTTTATAGAAGACTATTTTTGATATCGATCATAAATCAATTAAATTATGCATTTAATATAAAATATCTCCAGCATAACATAGCTTTTGAAAAATAAAAAAATAAGAAACAAATACAATGAATTTATTGTCTTTTACTGCTTTCCAATAATTAAATCTGTGCTTAGAAATAATCTGTGTTTAACAAGGTTGGTTTATAAACAATAATGATTATGAATATATAACTATACGATGATATGTATTTGACAAGCCTTATACCAGAGAGTAGAACGATAGTACCCTTGCGGTCGCGAGGATTTGTGCCGGCGCCGGCGTCAACGCTTGCTTTGGTTAATTAAACTTTACTCGCTCACGCCTCTGACGCCTTGGTAGCGTCGGCATTAGCAGCTCCAACAAGGAGTTAGAAAATTAACCCTGCTTAGTCTGCTTACACATTTATGTCATGTTGTCTTGGTACTCAAAGAAGTTAAACATATGGTCAAAGTAAGTTTTTTTTTTCAAACGTTAGATGAAAATTTGCAGCCGTACTCAGATTAAGGTTTTGTATCTAAAAATTATATTTAATAACTAATGATGTTTGAAGAAGTAATAGAAGGAAAAAGGAAAAGAGGGAGACCAAGAAGAACTTACCTAGACCAATTAAAAGAAAAAGTAGGCGTCGTGTCGTATCAGTGTGTTAAAGAGAAGGCTTAGAACAGGGAATAGTGGAATAGCTCTTAAGTAAATGGAGTAGATGATGGTTTAAAAATTAAAATGAAAATGTAATGTGGCTTTACGGCTTTGTTTGGACCGTTTTGCAACAATGTCTCTGTGTCTTGTTCTTTTGATATCACTGTAATGTAATTTTGAATTGTTGCAAAAAAAAAAACTTTTTCTTTATCCTTAAAAACCTGTCGAGTGCGAGTAGGAGTCGTGTAACGAGGGTACTTTACCGTCACACAATGACCACGCTAAGACATGATTGTCATGATCTGCATGGTTTGTTAAATCATTTTTCCGAACTCATTATTTCTTTGTATAAAATTTTCCGTTCGCATTTTTCCCCGAACGCGATATTACCTAATTTTATTTTTCACCATTCGATTTTATTACAGTCGCTTTTTTTGTTGTTCGACTTTTTTCCCAGTCGGTTTTTTTCCCGTTCGATTTCTATCTCAGTCGCACTTTTCCCTAAAGTATTTACATCGTAATTCGTAGGTAGGTTTAGGTTATGTTTGCATCAGGCCCGGAGGGCCAAACCACCCAGAAATAGGAGCTCCGCGGTAGCGGAGCTCCGTCGACTCTGTATCTTCGACAAATTGGAACGGGAAAAACACGACCGTGAAAATATGGTGGTAGGAAAAGAAGCGACTGGATAAAACTCGCAAGCGGAAAAACACGACTGTGAATATAAACTGCCGCAGGAAAAAAGGCGACTGGTAATATCGCGTTCGGGGAAAAATGCGAATGGAAAAATTACTACGAAGAAATAATGAGTTCGGGAGAATGATCTAACAAATCGCCTAGTAATAGGGTACTGTTGGCACCCTCCGGGTACGAATTAGCGTTGAAAATGACTTGTAAATTACAAGTTGAATGTTTAAGTTTTGTACGTGTCTTTTCGCATTATTATAATTACTTATGATAGTGGTAGTGGCATTGAATTGTAGAATATGTATGGGAAATGATTTGTTGTACTAACGGGAAGTACATTTTAAATTATAAAGGAGGATGGTCAAATTGGCCTATTGACCAATAAGGACAAGCGATATGTCACTGGATAGCTTATTCAAAGTCCTAAAACTTTTACTATGGCAAGTAATCCCAAATTTTTGTGTGAAAAAAGTTATCGCTGCATAAAAAAGTTTAATGACTTGAAACGTTACTATGTACACAGCGATTTAAGATTTCCCGCCATACAAAAAGTTTTAGAGTATGAAAAAACCTTTCAAATGACATATGGCTCGTCATTATTGGTTTTTAATCTGGGCATCCTCCTTTATTTTCATTCGTTCGTTCATTTTAAACGTCGAATACTAGGAGCGCATAAACATTTAAAGTATACCTACAGTGCTGCGCCGGTGCGACGATGAGTTCCACCTAATCGCTTGTAGTTGCACTACGCACCTCCTAATTACCTCTGCGCTCCTGGTACTTTATTGTATCTCTTTTGTTAGATAACGGCTTAAAACAAGCTTTGTCTTTTTCAAAAATAACATGCATTTTATAAGAAAGATACAAAGTTTCGAAAGAAACCAAATGTATCTTTCGCAATTTACATCCCCAGTATAGTATAGTTTCATACTTTATACGCTTTAACATTATAGTGTTTGTCTGTCCGTGTGTAACTTCGCTTTCACGATTTACGTTTTTAAAATTATTAAAAAAAAAAAGGAAAACATTCCCGATATTCTCAAAAATTACTGAACGGGTTTTCATGTGATTTTCACCATCTAGTTAGATTATTTTTTACGGAAGCTTTTTGTGTATAGTAAATTCTTGTATAATATGAACACTTGTTACAGAAAATTCTCATAAACAGAAACAAATCGTAGGTAGGTCCTTAGTCCTATATAATAAGGCCGATAGTAATAATGACGTCCGTTAAAATACTATGTTGTCTGTACCCAGGAGTGTGGTGAGCCCGGCCCGTTACGCTCGGAGTTGTTGCGACGCGTTGATTCGTCGGGCCCAGAGTTATCACGGCTTGAATTATACACCCACTTGGCTAACATGCCTTATGCCTTACCCAGCAAAACCAGGGACCTACTAGACTCTGTGTCGCTGATTTTTCTTTTTTTTTTACAGATAAAGTATTTAAGTGGGTCCCTTGTTTTATCGACAAACTTTTCGTCGAATTTCATTTCATCGAAAACGTTTCAAGTGAAAAGTAGGTTAGGTTAGGTTAGAATTGCGACCTTTGTAGAATCCAAATAGACTAAACATAAATACTATTTATTACCTATTAAATAATATTCCTTGTAATAACTTGTATGTTAACTAAAAATACTTGAAACAATAAATCACGAAACGTTTTCCATCCGACAGGTAAAAATTCACGATTTAAAATTACTTGTAATGACCATTCCACGAACTGAATTGTCGACGAAAAGCAAATACATGAAAGATGTTGTTGACTTTGAAGTAAAATTCGACGAAGTGAGTGTCGACAATTTGATGATAAAATGATATAACATACATAACATAATAAACAGAGACATAGGTTTACAAACTTCGCTGATTCGTAATGTTTGGCAGGTATCACTGAAAAACTTATGAAATAAAACCTTGAATTTTTTTGATTTTTCGTGACATAAATATAAGGGAAAATTACATAAATTCAGATTAAAATGATCAATATCTCCGAAACTATTAAAAATCGCTGAACATACTTAGGAGTTAAATTGATAGCTTTTTAGCTGCTCTATCGGCCCTAGGTCGGTTTATAGGACACCTGTAATAATAGCGTTCTTTTAAAACATTTAAATCAGAAAGCCTGGCAACCCTATTTGTAAATACGATGACGAACAATAAAAGCCATTGAAGGAAGACGAAATTGTATTGGAATAATTAAAAACTATGGTTCCGTTTGAAATATTTTACCTTATTTAGCAAGAATAAAATTCTTACCAAACAAACTATACTATAATTGAGTATCTCATTACACTATTTGACGTACCATCAAGGACTCTAAAATAATGTTGATCCTCCGTAGTACCTTGTCAAGTGACGAGAAAGAAAGTACATAGGAATTAATGGTTAGTTTTATGCGACGAGGTTCTATTGCGGATAGTGGGTCATCATTTAAAGTCCATGACCGTACAATTAGCGCCCGAGTAGAATGCAGCCGGGGCCTGAGGTGAAGGGCGCCACGCCTCTCCTCTAACACCTGCAATGTACACGTGACCGTACCACCAGGCCAGGTTAAATAGTTGGGGTAAAAATCTATGTATTATTTTCTGTTCGACAAAAATTTGCTAGATTCTTCTCTATTCTTGTTAACTTGTAAGTAGTGAGTGAAGCACATAATTTAATGCGACGATTAATTATGCATAGCAGTGAGATGACATTAAAAATTGTTCACAGAACAGTTTCAAGCTGAGATCTATTTTGGATCTCTCCTATTCTCAATCTAGCATTAACTGGTTTAATCTGACTCGAGCCGACGCGGTGCGGTTTCTTCTGTCAATTAAATGCCTCGCTAAGACTAGACGGGGCGAATTGTATGTTTACTGGAATATAACTATGCATAATTGCACTTAGGTATTTGAGAAATGCGCTAAAATATGATGGTTTTGGATGAGCGGTTAGTTTATTCTCTCATTTGTAAAAAGTTAATGTTTTCTAGGTTTACTTTATTCGTGATTTTTTTAGCTACCTTACCTTGGGTTCCGGTACTTAAAAGTAAGCTGAGAAATAAGAAATACAACGTTTTTTTAAAACTAAACCCAGTTTTTAGTTTGAGACTTAAACAATGACAAAGCTTCAGGGAAAGTTGTAAAACATAACTCCCCTCATTTTATATTGTATTAGGTTAAAAAGTGTTTTGTATATTTGATGTCCCTCTTTCTCGTCAAAAAAGTACAAAGTATTACACCGGATAAAACCGGCTTGGGTCTCTAATCTACGACGTTAAACATAATGCTTTCGAAGTGTTATGGTACTCGAATGGTTTTAAACTTGGGCGCAATAGTGGAAAATAAAAATTGTAGAAGTAGAAGCTATCTTACTTTAACTTCAGTTCTAGAGCAAGAAGCACAATTTTGCTGTCTTTTTCAACTTAGAAGTTAGAGTAAGGGTCTCCCCAGACCTATCGACGCCGAATCGGCTTGAGCCGGTAAGAAAAAGTTTTATGTCGATGCAATAAGAGCGAAAACGACGTCGCTCCGCTCGGCTCGGCTCGGCTCGGCGTTGCGAACGGAACGACGACGTTTTCTCTCTTATTGCATGGACATAAAACTTTTTCTTACCGGCTTAAGCCGATTCGGCGTCGTTAGGTCTGGGGAGACCCTAAGACGGCAGTTAACTTATGCAATTCTTATTGTTTCTCTAAACCTCGTTTTAGATATTGTAACGAGTTGTTCATAAGTATACGCCTCGTTAAATAAAACCATTCTGGTTAATTTTTATTTTTTTCCATTTTATTCTAAATTTTAAATTTGATATCATTTTACTTTTACGTTCGCCTGCGCAGACGGAGTTCGGTTGATCTCGAGCTCTCAATCCGTTACATGTGTGTGTAAACTTCTAACAGTGATAAAGTTTTTTTTTAAAAAGCATATTGTTATGTTTAATAGAGAAGCACTATACCAAAGAAAACCCTTATTTATTAATTCTGACTGACCGAGCACTATTTGTAAATCAAATTACATTTTTACTCAGAGCTTCCCTTTTATCGTATCTAATTTAGCTATTTTCTCAGCTTTCCATCTGCATTGGAAACAGGTGCCTTATTTGGTACTTATAATTTAAGAAATCATCCATTAAACATTCCTTCCCAGAGGGCGTAATATTTCTGCGTTTATCGCGTGACCAAATGTGGATAAAACATCTGTCACTTTCTGACACGTATATAAGTACAGTCAACAGTAATAAATAAGTGATCATTTATGAACCTTGTCACTTTAACGTTGTGTTTGAAATATTATACAAAATCGCGATACGATTGAAAGCGACAAGGTACAGAAATGATCACTTATTTTTGCTGTTGACTGTACAAGAGTGACGGACGCTTTATCCATTTTTTTCCTATCGTAGTTCAGCGCTTACTAGTTACTTAGCTGCCATCTAGCGACGGCAAATTAATTTATTACTAACTAGCTAGATGGCGCTACGATAGTAGTCATTAGTTACAGCATGTTAAGGACTACTCTTAAGGCGACATTATAGTGATCCTTTTTTAAAGGTGTGCGTCTCGTTCTTGCAGTCAATTTAGGAATGCCACCAGGAATGTTTCAAAATATATCGATAACCATAAAAAACTTAAAATTATAGATTTGACGTAGGCTCTCACGACCGTGTGCGTAACGGACGCCAAAAGCATCTTGTCAAGGGCCTCTGAATCCTGATACGACGGAACTTTAGAATGATTAAAAGTATAAATTTAATTTCAAAACGTCATATAATTAAATAAACAATGTTACCTGTTTAGGTAAAGCACTGGAGAAGGTTAATTAATCTGTAAACTGTATCGGTTTGGGATTAGGTAATCTCGGTTCGATGACGTTTTAGGATCAAAGTGTAACATTCAATTTCTCTCATGTTTTGAGATTTTTTCTGTTTTTAGATATTTCAGTTTGTACAAAGTCGTTTTGAGGTGGACGTATTTGGTAACAGGATATTATGACATAAAGTTGTAATGAAACCAACTCAGATTGACAGTGAACCAGAGTTGGGCAAAAATTATCTATTTACGAATAAACGGGAAGTTAACTAAATCATCTTTTCTTTGAAATAACTAAATAACCCGTCATTTGTTATTTTGAATTTATTTAGATGATTTTCGTTTTTATCTAGATAAATTAGTTGGGATTTTAAATAAAAGATGAATGTCAGTAGTACAGTCATGTAGAACTAGAAGCGGTTGGGCATGATGAAATGAAAATAACCTACAATAAAATTAATGAATGTTTTGTACATATTTAAATTAATGAAATATAAATATATGGGACATTTGTTTTCGTATTGTTCGTCAACATATTTCCGCTACCGTTCTTTTTGTCTCTTTTACAACATTTAACGTATTAAAATGCTCCGTTGCCATGCTTCCGTTTTAAATGATTTAGAAAATTTGATGAAGAAGTTAGAGATCCCTTTATATTCACTTCATTCAGCGGTAAACATAACATACAGACATCAGACCTTCCGGAATATTATTTAAAAAACTTGCCGTCTAATGCTGAATTGGACCTAGTAGACGACATTGCAGCGTTTATGAAATTGCAAAAATAATTTTCTGATTTTATGAGAAATGTCAGTGTGACGGTTTGATCCGACGTGACATTCTATATAAATTTATTTATCTAAGCTTACTTCAATAACAATCGAGGCCAGTTATTTTCATCTAGATAATTTATCTAAATAAAAAAGTTGTCAACGCGTTATTTGTGATTGAATTTATCTTCGAATAAATTTATTTGGAATGATTTTATTTGAAATAATTATCTAGATGAGAAATTATCTAGATAACGCCCAACTCTGCAGTGAACATAAGATAGACTTCACTTTATCAACAGCTTATAAGTTCGTGCGATCGGAGAGACTTCAAAAATTGGTGTTAAATGTAGATCGAACGATCACTGTCGCTCTAGCTGCAAGCGAAAATAACACATTAAAGAAGTTAAATTGTTAAGAAAATTAGACGGACCCCCAAAGAGGTGTCTAACTACATGTACAGTGTACATATTTTCAGCTTCGTCTCTTTGATAAATTGTGAGAGAAAGTGACTGACATACAGACAGACGGGCCGGACATGGTGAAACTATCCAGTTTTTAACTACTTACGTAACCAACACGTTGTAGTTTTCTATGGTTATTATAAACAAACTATCGCTTTTAAGTAGCATTATACCAAAGGTGTATTTATCAAATTGTGAATGCTTCTTATGAGAAATTTTCGTAATTTTCTAAGACCAGAAAGAGAACATTCTCAATTTTTTTTTTTTTTATATCATAGGAAGGCAAACGAGCACACAGGCCACCTGATGGTAAGTGGAAACTGTGACCCATAGACATTCGCATTCACAAGACCGCAATCCTAATACTGCAAATGCGTTGCCATCCCTGAGGACGAAGATGGAATGCCTCTATGCTAGTCATTTCACCGGCTGTCTTATCCCCAAACCGGAACACAACAATGAGATATATATATATATATATATATATATATATATATATATATCCAATAATATTATCAGTCATTTTTTAAGAAGATTTCTAAACTTCTAAGAATCTTTTGCAACTTGTAACATTGCTACTCTAAAGTAATAAACCAGATAAACGATAAATACGACGTTGTTAGCTTGCCTTGGTACGACAAAGTAGGCCTTCTAATGGAAAGGAAAAAAAAAATGTGGAAAAAATGAACATAATTATGGTCTTTCTATAGTCTGTCGTTTACCCATACTTTTAATCTTCTTTTTTATGTAGTAACCTATATCAGATCGATAAAATATGTATATCGAGAGTTGCCCATTTATTATTTATTTATTTATTGGAAAAGATACATACATACATACCTTCACGCCTTTATTCCCAGAGTGGGGTAGGCAGAGCTACAGAATTACCAACAACTCCAAAAACTTGTTGATAACTCTGTAACCACAATTTGCACAATTAGGCTAAGATGATTGGAAAACAAACAGCTTAAATATTACAAAAAAATATATAATATAATGAATCAAAATAATATTATAAATGCGATAGTTAGCGCGTGTGTTAGTTTGTTACCGTGAAGGAGCTGCAGCGGCTGGACGGATTAAAATGCATTTTGGAATAGAGCTTAATATACACTGAAAAAAATAATTGGTCGCTTCTGACAAGATTTTGATTGTTATGCGAGCATACGAGCCTGACAAGACGTTCGATACATCAACTAAAATGTTAGTTAAATTAATAAAAACCAATTTAGGGACGTGCAAGGGAAACCCTTTAGAAACATTACACCATTTAAACTGGTAGTTTTTTTTATTCATTATTCATCCGCTTTTGAGCCATTGAAAACACGATAGCATATCAAAAGCAATATGGTTTTACAGAGTAAAATAGTGCTCGTGTTCTATTGTGATTTCAAAAAGGAGCTTTGTGCTAATTTTTGCATCGACAGTTTTGTGTGTGAACATGGTGAGAACATATTATACTACACTCGCGGTCAAATAATACGGGTCAGAGTGCGTTTTTAATACTACATAGGCTATTTCGCAGCCTTGGTTCCTCGACAGGGGACGCTTTGAGTGAAATCTGATGATAGACACCCCGAGCATCGGTACAGGACTTCCAAAATCCGAGGATACCCAACTGATTGAATCCGCGGTTAACGCCGCAATTGTGCATATTCAGAAAAACATCTAAAATGGCAATAAAATGTAAGCAAATTCAAATGCTGACCCAAACTATCTCGCTGTGGTGTTAACTGATTGTGCGATTGATTAGTTATGTATCTGAAGCACTTTTGACCTACTCTATTTAACCTTGAAGTATCCACCATTAAAACTCACTCAAAACTACCCCTGGCCAGGAACCAATGCTTCGAAATAGCCTCGTTTGTATGAAAAACGCACTCTGACCTGTATTATTTGACCGCGAGTGTATATGGATTTCACAACAAACCGTGTTTTTAATTCATCAATATGTCAATAATACGTTCGACTAAATGTGAATTCCTTTTCAATTTCAGTTTTTCCTTTAATGACAATTGAGTCTTGGGAGTAAACAATCTATTATGTAGTTTTGGTGACAGTGTAGAAATTGACACAACATAATTATGGAACTTCGATTTCGGTCTTAGGGTCAGCCTATGATCTTTCTTGAATTTGAATGATTTGAATGATTCGATGGACGACGCAAAATATTTATCCAATATTTCTTCCACATAATCCATTATACTTTTTTCACCATTACGATTTCCTGTTGTTTCATCGTGATTTTCATGAACTTTTTGAATTGCTTCTCTCAAAAGAGTTATGTTAAGGGTTCTGCATTTCGCCAGATGGGTGCAGTTTTTTGTTGCAGTGTCAAGGTTTGCTATTTCAAGTTTATTTAATGGCTTCTTTGAGTCTTCTGTTTGTTTTGTAGTCGAACTGATTCTTTTAGAAGACTTTGGGGGGCAAGTTGCTGCGGAGGTTTTTCTTAAAGAGGTGTCATCGATCATCCATCGAGATGCCAGTCC
The DNA here is from genome assembly GCA_927399475.2 of Acleris emargana. Classification (NCBI taxonomy): domain Eukaryota; kingdom Metazoa; phylum Arthropoda; class Insecta; order Lepidoptera; family Tortricidae; genus Acleris; species Acleris emargana. The sequence goes on along the minus strand of OV656838.1, from coordinate 23,840,227 downwards.
GTTTGTGGCGGGAGTCTGGGCCCTGTGATGCAGTCCTCTTATTATAGGTCTACAATATAGTTTGTGTCTGAAGGGCTGCAAGTAAAAACTCAATTTTGAACTCTTTTATTTTTTACAAGAAAAATAGTGTTCTTTTTTTTTCTCAACTGAAGTTTCTTATTGTTTTATTGAGATTCAGTTATTTATTTTAAAATATTCTTTCCACATCATATTAAATTGATACTGTCTAATGAATAATTTAAAAAATCTGTTGGAAACAAGACTTTGTTCAGACGAAAACTTTTTTGAACGATACCTATTTTTTTTTTGTGTTAACGGTCTCTTGCAAATTCATAATGGTTTGATCTAGAACCAGTAGGGGGAGCTTGTAAGGATCGTGGGAAAGCGGTGGATGCAAAAGGCACAAGACCGGTCTGAGTGGAGAGCCTTGGGGGAGGCCTATGTCCAGCAGTGGACGTCTTTCGGCTGACATGATGATGATGTCATGATGGTCTCTTGCAATAACATCGTATATTGGCCACATACATTAAAGCAGCAAAAATCGGTCAAGTGCGAGTCTATACCGCGAACCGTGGGTTCAGTGCCGCCGCACAACTCCTACTGGTATTATTACATTCCGCCCAACTAACATTTATCCATTTGTTAGTGTTTGTTGTTTTTCTTCAGGGCTTGTACCTACTATAATCCGACCAATTTTGACGAATTTTGTATAATTTGTACGTTGTACCGCTTTTACGATAAAACAAAAATGCCTCCTTTTATTATCACTTTATTAAATTTTATTTATTTGTTAGTAAATCCGCCGTAATAACACATATTCAACAAAAAAAACACTCGCTACATATTACGGTTCAAAAGATACAGCTCTTTAAAGTCATGACGGACGGACAGACAGACGGACAAAAAAGGCAGGCTAAGTAATAGGGAGGGTCCCGCTGGGCACACTTAGGAACGGAACCCTAAGAAAATTATAGAAAAACCGTTGTAGCTTGTGAAGTTAACTTTTTTTTTTATTTGTTTGTTTGAACGTTTGTCTCCTTCCTTCCTTTGTATCTTTCAAAAAACCTTATTGACTTGGGCACTACAAATCGAATTTGAGAAAATGGGATAGAATGGTATTTCTTAAAATAATTTGTCGCTATCATAATAACGGTCCTACATACTGCCCTCCTACGGAAAAAAGGCACATCTACTATAATAATTGTATTGCACTTCCAACCTTATTACAACCTCTGAGCGTCCAATATGCTTCTTTGAGTTAATTGCACTTGTGTCTTTTCTCCGTAGTAGTAGTGATTTTTTGAGCATTTATACTACTTATTTACTTCTTGATTAAATTAATGTTTTTCTTTACATAATAGCAATAAGAAGCTGGAATGCAGTTCATCCATGGTCGATTGGCACACGGTTGGCTCGTGGCGTCCCCTGAGGGCTGGGTGGGCATTCTCATGTATCCGGGCTGTCTGAGCCTGGGTGCCCCCTGCCCTAGCCTAGCCACCTCCAGCTCCATCCTGGCCACCTCCAGCTCCAGCCTGGGCACCTCCTGCTCCAGCCTGGGCACCCTCCACTCCGGCATGGGCAGCCCCTGCTCTAGCCTGGCCACACTCAGCTCCAGCCTGCTCACCCTCTGCTCCAGCCTGGGCACCCCTCGCCCCAACGAGGGATATGCTACACAGAATATTACTAATAACTTAAATACTATTAAAATCATTGTAAAATTAAGTCTAATCTTATAACTTGGTCACTTTTTAAAAATAACATTATAAATCACTAATTAATGATTAAAGCAGAAATCAAACAAACAAAATTTGAATTGGATATCAATAATTCGACAAAAACTATTTTTTTGTGTGGATTTCAATTTCACAGTCACTACCAATTTAATCAAATCATAATTATCGGAACAATACCTATACAAACCGCTGAAGCAAACTAAGTTCCATCACACCATGACAAAGTTTGCTCGCGACACGTTTTTTTCTTTACAATTTAATTGCGTTGATTTTGGCCAAACTGATTCAGTTAATTTGCAGCCCTAATATCATAGTGGCAAGGACTGTCAATCTGCCTGTAAGAGCGTTACAAATGCTATGGTGAGATTATTTAATAAATTTTATCTACGTCTATAATCATAACTCCCCTACAATATGTTCAGAAACGATAAGCAAATGGCCTTTATTGAAAAACCTGTATCTGTGGTTGTATTTTACAACGTCAAAGTTGTACAACGTCAAGGTCTTACAACGTCAAATTTACTACTTTGACATTCTATGGTCTAGGTAGCTTGACATTTCAAGATTTTGACTTTAAAAGATGATGATGTTTTACTACGTTGTCATTCTGAGACTGACGTATTGATATTATGAAATTCTAAGATGTTGACGTTGTACTAACTGGTCATTCTGAGACTTTGACATATTACTACTCTGACATTCTACGATCTAGGCAGCTTGACATTTCAAGACTTTGACTTTAAACGGCGGACGGAAAATATTTACCATGAATACGGAGCTTAACACTCGTGACAAACAATATCAAACGAGTCCAATAGACGGATCTAGTATGAGCCATTGAGGACGGGTAGGTACACTACATAAATACGAAAAACTAAATTCCGAGTATAGGAATCACGAATTTCATAATGCCGATTATTATAATTCCGAATGTTTTAAAACTCCGAATATAAGTATTACGATTTTTCATTTTTCCGATATTTATAAATCCGAAATTTCAAAATGTCTAACGTTAACAATAACGATTTGCAAAATTCTGAATTTCAATACACCGAACAATAATAAGTCCGAATGAATAATAATCAGAAATATCAAAAATACGAATTCCGATTATTAAAATACCGATCTTCAAAACCCCGAATATCATTACACCGACTAATAATAAACCCGACTAATCAAAAGTACGAAACATCAAAATTACGAATTGCTGTTATTAATAACTATAAAATTAATAATTAAAACAACCCCCAATTTAAGATTCCGCCTTAGCTCCGGCGCTGCGGGGAGAGCAGCCATTTCGCCCTCGCGTGACAAAGGACGGTCGCCCGTGCTCCGCTCCGCAGCTTCGGCTTGCACGGCTCCCGTCCTTTGTCACAGCGGGCGAGGGCTGCTCTCTCTCCGCGTCTCCGGATTTTTATATACACTCTAGGGGTAAGACAGTCAAGACCACGTGGATTTTGGGGTGCTCCAATTCGGTTTTGTTACCTGTGTCTACAATGGGAACACCCAAATACTCCGAAATATTTTATTCCGAATTTACTAATTCCGATTTGTAAAACATAATTCCTAATAAATAAAATTCCGATTATTGAAAACACGAATTTCATTATCCCGAATATCAAATTTCCGAATTAGTAATAAAGTTTCGGAAAATTAATAATCGGAATTTTGTTTTTCGGGCCAATGACACTTCGGGCTTTTCATTATTTGGAGTTATAAAAATCGGAAAAATATACAATCGGAATTTGGAAATTCGGTTAAATAAATTTCGTGTTTTTTAGTAATCGAAATTTTATTCCTTAGGAATTATGAAATTCGGGGTTTTAAAAATCGGAATTAGTAAATTCGGAATAAAATATTTCGGAGTATTTGGGTGTTCCCGTTGAGGACTTTCTATGGTCTCCTTCCATCTCTATCATCATACCAGTTCAACGGCACCATACTTTTGTTTTGTTATTAAAACTGCATAAGTATGCCTTATTTCATGGCAATCTGACAATAAGAAGTAGGTTAAAACTGACTTTCAAGATATGATTTTATTCTTTATTTCGTTACTTACAAGTGTGACCTTATTCTTGCAAGGTCAGTTAGGATACGACTCGCTCGAGATGCGTCGTTTGCTGGCAACAGCGAAATTTACTTTGGGTGTCATGCACAATAAAGTTGACTGCATTGACTTAGTCGACTCGGTGGTGCGGCTGTTCGTGCCTGACTCGCGGCGCCGGCTGCGCGCGCGCACCGCAACCTACCGCAACTCTCCGCTGCAGCGGGCACTCCACAGAACTATATCGGAGCACTCCTCATACTCAACGCCACGCTCGGCGCGGCGCCACACTGCGACGTGTTCGCCTCACGCATTTCAAAAGTGGTTGATAAATGCAAGAGAGTGATTGAGAGTGGATGAATGGTATAGACATAAGAATATTTTAGAATTTTTTTTAAACATTTTGAATTTTTGAATTTTTCCAATGGATCACTCTGTAAATTACAAATTGATTAATTGACGAAATAAATAAATAAATAATATCGTGGAATTTATACGTCGTATCAGACAATGACAAATTAGTCGCTTGAAGGGTTTAAGTTCTTTAGAATTAAATTAATTATATTTAATTGCAGGGACAGGGAACGCACAAACCTTGTGTCGCCATAACCGGCGGCCTTACCTTGCACTCAGGCATGAAGGTGGAACCACCAGCACTCTGGGACCTTCAGATGGCGATAACGGTAACAGTCAGCGATGCAAAGGAGTGGCGAACTGTAAGAGTATGATTCCACTTGTCCCGCCATATGATCCGGCACCGCCCGATGAGCTGGGCTGATCAGGGGTTAAGTGCTACCATGCTAAAGAAATCAGGCATTTCGGTTCGAAGGCATCATAATACTCGTACAACATCTTTTTGAGATCTAGACGTATATGGTAACAGTCTAATCCAAATCTGATTAACAATGAACTATGAGATAGACTAATACTTTAACGACGGCTTAAAACGTCATGCGGTCGGAAATACTTTAAATATCGAACGATCGCTGTCGCTCTAAACGCAAGCGAAAATAACACTTTTAGAAGTCAATTGAAACACGGAATTGTTAAGAAAATTGGACGTTCCTTTCAAAATAGTTACTTACGAGTAGGTATGTGTACACTGTACATGTTCTCAGTTTCGTCTCTTTTATTTTTTGTGAGAGAAAGTCAGTGTATGTACACGGGCATGACAGACGGGCTGGACATGGTGAAATTGTAAAGGGTTAACGGCTACGTTACCCATAAATTATAGTTTTATATGAATATTATAAATATTAGAATAGTTTATTCGGTGCTATTTTTTTTACATAAACAACAACAAAAATAAAAACATGTTAAAAAGTAGAGTAATACAAACGTAGAGTACTGAATCTAAAATGACTTAACACCGAAAAGGTTGCCACTCAGCATGGTGTCAGGCTTACTAGCCTTGACGCTGGTTTCCTAAGTAAGAAACTATCGCTGTAAATTAAACCAAAGAGCATAAGTTCTTAAGAATTTCACTTAATTTCATGTTAAACGTGAAAATGCGAAGTTGTTAACTTGCCTTGGTAAAAGAAGTAAGTAAGTACTGGCAAGGAAAAATAACAATGTCTAAAAATTACAAAAACTGAACTATTTCCATTATTTAGCCAACGGAAATGTTATAAAATGTATTCCAGGTTTATTAACACAGACCCTAATTTATCCAGTTAGTTATGTATCGAACACCCATCCTCACGTTAGTAAATATTGACTTAACCGCACGTCGTAACAACACCCACCGAAACGGAATAGAGATTGGAAATTTCCTTTGCAGGTCTCAAACCGTCTTATAAATAAAAACAAGTTTATATTATCGGCGTTGCCTTATCCAGAATCTTCACGATCCGCTGGAACAGTATTTCTTGCTCCTTTACAAAAAATCAGCGGGTACTCAGGTTGAATTTCCGATTAGAAAAAGACAAAGAGTTCCATTGTGGAAACGTCGAAAACGGAGAATCAATTAAAGGGAACCATCGATTCTCCGACCGATCCCGTCGGCCGATAAGATTGTGCCGACGGACCGACACTCCATATCTTTTTAATTTCCAAGATAACCAGGGTTGAAATTCAAAGGCGACCCATTTTATACTAATTTATTTAATATCTTTAGGTATATACATCGTCAAAATCACACAATCTGTACAGTAAAGTAGGCTAGTGATATCTCTTATTTTAAATAAAAGATATAATTTTTATACATTAAAATAATAACTATGTTATTTCGAATAATTAACAATTATAATTTATAATTAAGATACATTATTTTAAATATTTTTATTGTGCATTAATTTTGTTTTTATTTACATTCAACAAGCGTGAGGGGCAAGCTTGGTTATTACTCTAAGTAGAAATGCAGCGAGAGCCCGCTGCGCCATGTCCTACCTTACTTGAAAACACTTTCAAAACTGGTTAGTCCATTGAGATGCGAATTACAGATTTTACGCACTACTAAATAGACGCGTGTTTTTTTTCATTTGCAGAATAGAACACTTTACATTGAGCTCTCGAATTTAAACTCTACAACTAAGTATAAATAATTACTAACGATATTTGAACCAATTTGTAAAATAAACTTGTACAAAACAATAACAAGGGATAGACGTTAGAACGCATGGAAGTGAGTAACATTAAGAATTACAAGGTATTTGGCACATTCAGTATAATTACATATACACGAGGGCAGTAATATAACAATATGTATGCAAAGCGTACGCGGTATATATAATTTGTTAAATTTGTATGTAAATGTACGCTAGATAATCTCCGGAGACTTATGCATTTACTGTGTTATATTTAAATTAAATGTAAATTAGAATGATACAGTCATTTTGAGGTTATTTACGTTGGTAACTTTAAAAGCGGATTGGGATAGGATAAACACACAATATTGACTAAGTTTAGAAGCCTTTTGGACTTAAAGCCGGTCTCAAAAAGACCAGTTGAACGTATATTTTTCTAGTTCAATAAAAAACCTTTTCTCAACCCTAGCCCGTCTACTTGGGATCGAGTTATTTTACCGTTTGCTTGGAACCCACTCAAAAGAGCAATTCATGCTTGAAATAAAGGTGTATTTTAATCTTGTATTTTTTCTTAAAGCTACGGGGTTAAAATAATCGATACAAATATAGTTTTCTCACTCTCCTTCATAGGATATGACACGAGGACTTAAGGATGATATGTTTATTTATTATGTTCTTATAGGTATGACATGTAATGAATTAGGTATTTTTTTCATTTAAAATAGTAATATTAAGAGTTTGTTAAAAACGTACCGGTTATTTCATGAACAAAACCATTTTCTATGAAACTTTGTAATAACCAATTTATGTTATTCTATTTCTGACTTCACAGACTTTTGTTTCTGATTAGTTGCCGATTTGAAAATGAAATAAGTCTTGAATTCGATGGAATTTTTGTTACAAAAATTAAAACTGTATAAAGTTTAAAAAGTTAGATTGAATTTTAATGATAGAACTTTCTTTTATAAGACCGAATTTAAATTAAATGCAGAATCAAAACAATGTGTTAAAACACGATTTCGATTGTTTTTATAAATAAATGGAATAGGTATAATTTCAATAAAAACAATCAGTGAAAAATGGTATAATTATTTATAATAAATTTCTTTAGGAAGGATTAAGGTAATGGGCAAAAGTATTGTTTAGTTAAAATTTGTATTAGAATATTCTAGAAATCAATTCAATGGGCTTGTATTTGTTTGTTTATAAAAGGTTTGTTATTTATTCTGTTTCCATTTTTTGTGTGCTGTCTATCTGTCATCACCTAGGGCTCGAATGAGTACGCAGGTACTCGTAATAGGTACGTACACAGATTTCAATAAAAAAATCTCACATTATTTTTTAACAGCGTTTAAAAAAAAAGTTGAGCCAGTCAAGTATTATCAGGTCTCAATCAGCTTGAATATTGTTGCCTGTGAGGTTTTGAGTATTTTAGTCGTTATTAAGTAAATCAGACTATAAGGTCGATGTGCACTATGAAGACGATGGCGAGGAAGGGCTGTCGCCAGCAGTGCAGGCTCCTGGTACCTGCAACAATGAAAGAAGTTCATAAAATACTAGGTATATTTTTTAGGTTACCTGTTACAAGGTCGAAGTTTTATTCCGAACTGTTTCATTTGTCCGAATTTTGATAAATTAGACATGCATTTATAAATTATAATGTTTAACATTCCAGGATTGTTACACAGCAAACCTTATATAACTAATAGGTTCTATAGATATCCCTTTAAATAGTGTGAACATTTAATGGATTTAGAAAATATGCATTTTGAACTTATGAATACTCGGACAAATTAAAGTGTGGAACAAAACTTGACGTAGGAAAGGTGAAGTTAACGTAAAACTTGAGTATGTTATAGGAGTTGCTGTTATGGTTATGTTCAGATCACGTTTTTGCTACAGAAGGTGGCGTTGACCGAAACGTATTAGGTAGTTTTACAAGTTTCGCATAATTGATTTACGCCGAATCTTACACTTGGCGAAATTTTATTTGGCATAAATCTGTATTATATAATATAAATGGCATGAATGAATGGTTGTTTACCCGAATTGTATGTTAACATATTATTCAAATGTTGGAATTTAATAATGCATAATATTGTAATTTATCTGTAATTTAGCAAAACTTTGATAGCCTGAAATGCTCTCCAAAGGGTCTGGCCGGTCTGCTATAGTAAAATCGCCCCTGGCTGAATATGAAAACTGAATATGCACGTTTATTTGCCTCATTGTCAAATATAATTTTACTGAAGAAGAAACAAAGATAAAGAAACAACAATAGCACTATTTCTTGATTATTGTTATAGTAAATGGAAAAACAAAACTCACATTTTGCATAGATACGCGGAAAATTAAATAATAATAATAAATAAAACAACAATATTCACTAATCATACATTATTTGTAATCCATAGTTTCAGGGATACTTAATGTTACAGAAATTTATTAATTCGGTGAAATAAGCTTATGACAAAACTAACTGTCTACGAAACTGATTTATGCGTAAAATTTCAACCAAATTACTATTCGGAATTCATAAAAAATGCGTAAAACCAATTCGGCTACAATTAGATATGCGTGAAAGAATTCGGTGACTTCAAATTATGCGAGAACAGTTTCTGCACAAATACAATTCGGCTGAAACACATTATAATATAAACTATAATATTTCTAATACTTTTACGTCAATGGCACTGGTGGCTCTGCTATACTTTATAATGGTCATAAAGTTTTGCCACTTACATACATACATACATAAACTCACGCCTTCATTCCCAGAGTGGGGTAGGCAGTGCTAAAGAATTACCAACAAGTCTAAAACTTCTTGATAATTCTGTAACCACATTTTGCACAAGTAGGCTAAGATGTTTCCCAGTGTATTAGTGACAGGTGGCAAGCCCATCGCCTAACAGTACTGCAAGCCTTTATTCCCTTGGTCGCCTCTACTCTACTTACTTTTTTATTATATTAATATTTTGACTAAATAAATGTATTACATTCTATATTATAGTTAATCCAATTATGACTCCGTATAATTATGACAGAGAACAATAATAATTATGCCATAGTACAGTTATGACAAAAAAAAATTACGTCTGCTGTATGCGTAATGTGTTATAACAATCTAAATTATGACAATAGTTGTTATGCGACCAGACGGCCACCCAAACGGTAAACTACGATACTAAATGACTTTTAAACTGCCCTCAAGTAACATAATAATTTAATAAAAAGTCCTTAGTATTGACACAGCAATATTTTATCGGTGGAACGCGAGACGAATCAGAACATCGGTCATCATTCCCAGCGCCGTGAAACTGAATATTATTTTATTTTCTCTAAAGACGGCAACTTGCTTCCGTTCTCTATATCAGTAGGTATTCACTCGATTGAGCTTCAAACTTGTACAAAAAACGTTAAATTCTTGAATAAAACCGAATAGATTGTACTAGAAATCTACAATGAACTGTTGAAGGACTGTTACAATATTGATCATACAATCAAATATATTTTTAATATGATAAAGTGTGATGTTACAATGACCACACATTATACAGAATGCTTTCGTTTTCCATTTGTTTTCTGTTTTCGTAATAGGCTAACCATAAAAAAATAAGTGCAATGTAAACTTCATACCTAATGGCATTCATAACTGCTAATTGATCTTTGCAAAAAGCAGAAAATAATTTTGGGGGATGCAATATTTGTTCGAAAGCATTTAGAAAGAAAGACGCATAGGTACCTATATAATTAACACATACATGGGACACATCACATGACTGTGAAAATTTACAAGAAAATACCTATTACAATCAAAAACATAACAAAAGAGTCTATATTTTGTAGTGAGTTAATTTTTGATGAGTTTTTTGATTTCAAAATGTTTTTATAATTTGGAAGAGTTTTTTTGCGTTTCAAGAGTGAATAATAGTACATTGTTGCAGAGGATAGAAAGTACGAGATTTTTGGACGAGTCATATAGAGGGCCGAAACGTTGTCGAGGCCCTCTAGTGTACGAGTCCATAAATTCCACTTTCTACCGAGGCAGACATAGTGCTTTTCACAACTACTGAGAGGAAATAAAATAAAAAATCATATTCAAAACTCAAATTTTAATTCATGTTAATGTGAATAGTGTTAGTCAAATGGCGTCGGTTTTTCAAAAGTAGAATAGAAGCTGTATGTATTATCGCCAATTTTACCATAGATAACTTATTTTTAATCTGGACCCCTATTCTCGTGGCTTTCGAGATTAATAAACTAACATTCGAGATGAATATGTCAACTCCATTTAAAATTGTATTTGTTTCGCCTTATCTCCCATGTAATTTTATCTCTAGTGGTTCGAGATTTGGGGCCAAGTTTGAATTACATAAAAAAAAAAGCAGTGACATAGTTTTTAGTCTGTGTATCTTTTAGCAAAAATACACCTAATATTTTACGAAACAAAATGGTGTTATGATTGGTCGATTCCAATTTTTCATTTTAAGGAGCTATGACACAAAAATTGATTGATTGACTTTCATTGGTTATTAAAGTTGGACAACAATGTTCTCGACCAATCAGCAAAAGCCGACAAAAACATTCTTGGTCTGTCCTTATAAGTGACGTTTTGTGACCCCAAACAAGAGCATCTATGGCCATATTTCCGAGCAGTGTTGTGAAAAATCTGTTTTCATCTATTATATTACAACGTTAATGTGATTTTCCTAAATAGACAATGTAAGTATATTATTGTGTCTTGTTGCAGTGCCCTTGCAGGGTTTATGTTGAAGCTACCTACTGTATTTTTATGATCTCATTGTACAACATAAAGCAATAAATGAATATGACTATGACTATTAGTTAAGGAACATAATGTACAAAAAATCTTATCTTGTTTTTAGACATCCATTGCACTCCATTTTTATATTAAATAGTATTACGAGTTTGAGTCAAGCACGTGTCGTGATATTCTTATAATTTTATAAACATAATTTTTTTCATCTAACAACTAATTTCAACACACATCTTTGGGCCTTATTCCACTTGTCTTTAGCTCGCCTGTGTGCTCGGTTACCTTCTCCACGCCATAAAAAAAACATGGAGCACGTATTATCTTTGCGCAAGGAACTCCGTTCAGAGTAAAAGTCGTGGCGATACGCGGCGCAGCGGACCGCGCGCTATCGTTGCCGCTCCAGTGGGCTCCTCTAAATAAAGATACAACGTACATTGTTGCGCGATTTTATGCGATGTCGTTGGATAAAGAACGGAATAGAGTCTAGATTCATCTTCGTGTAACTATGCTATTTTTTACAAAAAATACTAGTATTAAAAAGGGGTAAGAAATAATTTGTAAGATATTTTAAAATTTTAGTATTTGTCTCTACAATGTTATGTATTGAGAAATTTTAGATGCAACAAAACATTGTCAATTATATATAAAAAATGCAATAGTATAGCAACGTTATCAAAAGTTGTATTTAGCTCCTGGCCTAAGAACAACGTAACAAGATAACTGTCATTAAAATGAAAAAATAAAACCGTAAAAAAGTACAACATACTAAAAAATACACGCTCCATAAAATTCTAAACAATTTCACAGAACACGCATCTTTTACCGCAACCCATTTTGAAACCCAAACCGCGTCCGCAGGCATCCCAAGTTAACCCCAACCCAACCTTCCGACTACAAACTTATAAACGCACGATCAAATATAATTTCCGCGATAGATCCCCCGATATTTATTCAAACGTCGGCTGCTCTATTTGCTATCGTATTATTGGGCTCTTCAAACACTTTTTCCTTTGCTACGTTAGAATTGATTGTGCGAGGTCTCTCCTGCATATTTATGGCCTCAAAGTGTGTATGCGAACTCACTGAATCTTTAATCTGCGGGTATCACTCTAAGACGTACTTGCCAATTTTGGGGTTGTGAAGGTATACAATTTTAAAGTGAGCTGAGCGGTAACTACAGGGTGTTTGGAGGTTAGTCTGGAAAATTTTAAACCGCGACGAGTAAATATATTTTCATATCAATTCGTGTTAGAATTTTATCTTTGTTTTTTGTTGGTATGAATAATAAATTAATGAATAAGTTTAAAAAGCACCAAAATAAATGTTTTTACTCCCATGTGTGTGTAAATACTTTTTCCACAAAAAATACCTTAAGATTATGAAACGGTACTTTTTATATCACTTTAGCAAAGTAAAAATTATAATATTGAGTCAACTAATTGTTTTTTTTAATGCGGTTTGACACGTGTGGCCTATTGTCAGTACCATATGTCTGACTGAGTAAAGCCAACTAGGTTTTTTATTTTATAATGTTATCTATATATAAGTGTCAGTCAATTAGTCGTTAGGTGCATGAAGAATGTAAAAGTGAGTGCAATAATTTCCAATAAACTTCCGTTTGGAAAATTGTAAAATTAAAAATGTACCAGTGTTTTTGGGATAAATAAAAAAAACCTTTTAATGACCTACAGAAGATCGACCAGATCAGATAGAAAATTGATTCAGTTTCCCTAAAAAAATATTGAAGTTTCGTGCATATTGTTACTTAACCTTGAGTTTCTTGCGGCGTTTCTTCTCAGCAGCGGTCTCTTGCGAAGTTCTGGTAGATTTTTGACGTGTAAAAGGGCCCGTGCGGCCTACTTACTGAATAAACATCTTTTATAATCATCTTTTAACCATCCATGATATCCGGATGCTATTACAACAGTGACTTTTTTTAACATCAAACCTTGCTATAATATTTTAATATTTTGCCATTATAATTAAGATAAGCAAACATAATTACATTTGCAATTATATGTAGCTGCAGAAAAATACCGCAGGGGCATAAAATTATGCATGGAAACAAAAGAACATCAAATGATAGGCATCCGTTCAAAAAGAAGAAGCGCAAAAACCATTCCTGAAATTCCGAGTTACAAAGCCACTTGCATTTTACTACCCTCATTTTGTTTTAAAACAGGGCTTTAAGCCCCTGGGATACGGTTGTTAATCGCATTGATCATGTGCATGTGTGCAATGCGCTGAATTGCATATAAGAATTTTACGTAGTTGTCGTTAACATTGAGGATAATTTCACAGCCGAATTTTATACGGAGTGAATTGAGGATGCTTTTTACTTCAATTATGTTTAATTATAAAATAAAATATCGGAGACGTTTTGAAAACCGTATAGAAGAATACAATTTAGCTTAAATTAGGTCACTACCTGAAAACTAAAATTTAATTTTCAGCGGCGGTGATGGCTAATTGACCTCTAATTACTTGTAGAGTACCGCAAAACCACAAACTGATAATTAAACTAGCGGAGGCAATAATTATAACACAATCTAAATCTAAGCATCACACATCCCAGCTTTGCTACCGAAACTATTTAAAACTGTTGATATAACCAAGAACAAACAACTCTTTTTAATGTAATTACTCAAAACTATGGCTTTATAATTAATTCGAACCATATCCAGTCATCACACTATTACACAGTTATCTCAGGGTTGCCATAGCATCTATTATTTTTATTACCTACGTTATCTATATTAAATCATGATGAACATCGACCTTTTTAACGCTGACATAACCTTTTTGCTTCTAATGTTACGGGCACTTTGTTTGATACAGAACCAAATAATTACTTCCAAAACTTCCAAAACCTGTGTGTTACGACTTAAACTGACTCTCTTCAAAGTTATGCTTTGCTTCTCTCTATCTTATTAAAATGTCACAATGAAGGATAACATCATAGAATATTTAAAACCTACTTCAGCTATCCCGTGTAATGTATTGTCGTGTGTATAAGAGATGACTGTTTACAAAATCCATGCCACATCCAAGTTCCACGCATCGGGGTCGCCACCGCATCTATTTTTTACCGCGCCGCCATGCTTGCTCAATAATGCAGCGCATTGTTACAAAGACGCGTAAGTAAAGGTTTGCGGAGTGCGTCGGGGCCGGGTTCCGCGGTTTATGACAGTTTACAGTTATTTACTGCTCGCTCTTAAGAGGATTTCCGTGAAATAGTACGTTTTATGACAGTTGCGATTGTCATTTTGTGAAACCGAGGTCACGTTTACTTTTTGCTTTTGAAGAGGGGTGAAGTATGTTGATTTACTTGGAGGTTTAATGTATTTAGTGCCGGACAAGCATATCAGGGTTTTTGTCGTTTTTGGTTTTAAAGCAGTGCTTTGAACGCGTACATTGCGTTTTTACAAAGGGTTTTTACATTATGCGCACTTTGTACACCGGCATCGGGATAGAATCAGTCATTGCGTTACACAATATAAATATTATTATTAAAAATGCAAATGTCTATAGGCGACGGTAAATTCTCATTAGGAGGGCCGTCTGCCTGTTTATCGGTCAATGAAAATAAAAAGCAAAAAGTAGTCCAACGAAAATAATAATATTGTAACATAAAAACAAAGAATATCTCAGAACGCAGGTATTTTACTTCTTAACCGTAGGCGATAGCGTTAAATATGCAATGTGCGGCTTTCTTTGTGACCGCCCGTGGAGTGTACACATTTTACATCCTCTCCTGGCGAAGAACTAAGAATTTCTGCCCACGTAGCGGTAAATGCTGCTTACGACCCATGGTGCCATAAACTAACTAACGTCAACATTAAAACTCAAACTGCACATGTATTCCAAATAAAACAATGACACGCAAATGTTTAAAACAAAGGAGCGATAAAAAACAAGTCAGACACAATTTTTGAATCTTGACACTCACAAAGCAAATAAAATTCGTCAGTTACAACAAGCTTATGGGCGACCGTCCTACGGGGTGACAGACGTTTTGGGGGGGACATGGCGTTGCCGGTGGCGGACTGTGTACAGGAAAGGGGGCGCCACTGTCTAGCAAACGCCTTGCCTCGTCTAACGTCGTTCACCAGTGGGCATAAACTAGATGCATTCTGCAAACGTTATATTTATCAAAAACGTGTAGAGAGGACGTTAGTTGCCGAAAGGATGCGTCGAATGCTATGTCAACTCTTAACACAGACAAAATGAAAAGACTTGACATAAGTGGCCGACGTGATAGATTTCGTGATTCAATCGTATACATTTGTGTCAGTTTTTGAAAATTATTAACGTTAGCTTTAGGATGAACTAGGCCTCTATCCCACTTTCTTAAACCGTAGCTCTTATTAACTTGATAGCAAAGGTTGAAATAGTTAACAATATGGGTTAAGAATAAGTGGAAGAGAGGCACTAGTAGGTTTTATAGTAATGTGAATGAAGAGTGAATACCTGAGACGTGCAGCGGCGGCGCGCGGTAGACGTGTTGCGCGTCGCGCTCGGGCGCGCGGTCGAGCTGCGCGCGCACCACGCTCGGCCGCTCAGTGCCCTCAGTTCGCTGAACGGCGCGTGTAACGTTCGCACGGCGCGCTGCAACACGCCTTAGGTTAGGGATGATAGGTACTTTGATATGGAAATGGAAGCATCTCTAATTTCTAATAATATTCTAAGAAACTGCTGAATTTTGATTCTTATTTCAAGTTCCGTTGGAATGTAAAGCGTTTGCCAAGGTGATCGCGTCTCCATACAAATGTTTTTTTTTTTTGTGTTGGGTTTAAAAAACATTTGGTCAATTTGAAAACAGCAAAATTTTTATGGAAACATTAGCGTTGGTTTAGATATAAAAAAGGAAAACATCACAGTAGTTTACCGTTTAACTAAACGAAATTACATGTGTATGAGGACGCGAGCATACTCTTAAAAGGTTAGGTATAATATTCATTTTGTATGCAATTGACAAGGCTTTTAGTGAAAAGGAGGAAGGAAACTTGCGTTAGTTGGGAGAGTATGTACCTAAATGTCTGCAAAGAAAAAGATAAACGATAAAAACATAGGACAAAATGTATGACAATGGCGTAAGAAATAAGTAAGAGTTAAATACGCTAACGCTTTGGAACTTGACATGATTCTTCCATTATTTTGGTAGTTACACGTTTTAGGGCTTAGAAAAGGTTTCAGAGGTCACTGTGAGGTTTAGATTACATGAGTTCTTGTAGGCCACTGTTCACTAAAATGAAACTGCTCTTATCAACATGATATATAAAACATCTCAGAATATTTGTTAAAAAACAACGCAAGCACTTTAAAAAAAAAAAATGTTCTCAAAACTGCCAAACCGGCCAGGTGCGATTTGAAGTAACGCACGAAGGGTTCCGTACCATTATCTATACAAAAACACGTTTGTTGTATGGGGAGCCCCCCTTCAATATTATTTTTATTCTGTTTTTAGTATGTAGCGGCAACAGAAATACATCATCTGTGGAAATTTCAACTGTCTAGCTATCACGGTTCGTGAGATAAAGCCTGGTGACAGACAGACGGACAGCGGAGTCTCAGTAGGTAATAGGGTCCCGTTTTTATCCTTTGGCTATGGGACCCTAAAAATTAGATTACCTCTATACAAAGCGTCTTTCATAACCAATAAATCATATTGCATGGCTGTCAAAGTTTATAATGCTCTGCCAGACGACTTGCGTAAACTTACAGGAAACTTATTTTAAACCAAGCTCCAAGCATGGTTGCTCTAGTAAATAGTGTCATTACTCTATCAAATATTTTACAAAGACTGAGGGAGCATAAAACTGTTACGAAATTGGACTAACAAAGCCTGGGGGGTTATTATGACGTAACTATGCAGTTCACTTTACGGCGAGCGTAAACTGAACTGCATAGTTACACATACATACATACATAAACTCACGTCTTCATTCCCAGAGTGGGGTAGGCAGAGCTAAAGAATTACCAACAAGTCATAAAACTTCTTGATAATTCTGTAACCACATTTTGCACAAGTAGGCTAAGATGTTTCCCTTTGTTAGTGACAGGTGGCAAACCCTTCGCCTAACAGTATTTCAAGCCTTTATTCCCTTAGTCGCCTCTTACGGCATCCACGGGAAGACATGGAGTGGCACTATTCTTACCCGGCAACCACACGGCAAACTGCATAGTTATGTCATAATAACCCCTCTGTTATTTGAATATTATGTAATGTATTTTTATTGGACTTCAAGGAGATTGACCATCTTTGTATGGGAGTTGGACCAAGTGCTGCCCAGAATGAACACAAAATGCATTATGTTCCTGAAGCTAACACTAGTCTGTAGATTAAAGCGCTTTTAAATCTAACCTAAGAGCCATGAAAAACAAGACTTTTTGATGAGAACTAAATCATCAATAAAATCAATTTAATTGTACATTAAATACGCTCTTATTGTCGTCATCTTCGTTAGTAATAATTCTATCGAGGAATAGAGCAGTGACGTAAAAGGTGCCTCGGTGCCAAGTTCACATTAAAAAAAAAATAGGCATACGATGCGCGCACAACAGCCAATTATTCCTAGGATCATCCACATAAAGCAATCTTCAAGGTTGCTTTATGTTGATGAATGCATCAACAACATCTTAGTCGTCAGCGGCGTTGGCGCAAACTAAAGCTTTTTTATTTAGTTTTTTCTTGTACCAAAATTGAAAATATGCGTTTTTTACAACTTTAATATGTTGTTAAGATAGATCTAACAAACCAAAGTTTTTAAACATTGCTAAACCAATTTTGTGTCCCAAAATAATGACTAGCCTAAACTAAACAAGACATAAAACGTAATTAAAACTCTACCATTATCTCACGTTGACGTGTTCATTGACGATATTTTTATTTAAACCCCAAAACAGAGAAATGTTAAAATGTTTAACGTGTGTGTCGGTGTATCTGTGTGTCTGTGAGTAGAATACTACAAAAGCTAGCAAGTGTGGAAATCTACACACACACACGATACAATGGTAAACATCTTAGCCTAATTGTGCAAAATATGGTTACAGAATTATCAACAAGCTTTAAGAGTTGTAAGGTAATTCTGTAGCTCTGCCTACCCCACTCTGGGATTACAGGCGTGAAGGTATGTGTGTGTATGTGTGGAAATATGTCAAAATTATTTAAGTTTTTTTTGATCTATCAACCTCTTTTTGTGTTATTCAAAATAAAGATAAATAAATAAACTGACGCATTTTTGACACCACTAGGTCAAAATTCAAAATTCAAAATATTTATTCAGTAAATTGGCCACATGCGGGCTCTTTTACACGTCGGAAATGTACAGTGAATCTACCAGCGCTTCGGACAAGACCGTCATTGCGGAAAAGAAGCGCCGCAAGAAACTCCAGCAGAAGGTCATTTTTTCAATCATAAAAACATAATTATACTTAAAAGTAAGTTACATTAAGTAATATTAAGGTAATAAAGTAATAAACAATAAATTCTTAAAACAAGCAAAAATAAAATTATTACAAATGTAAGGTCAATAAAAGTTAAAATAAAATAATGACTATGAGAACAACACAATGAGGTCTCTACGTCAAAAGCCAAACAAATACTTGGATAATAAATTGAACAACAAGTCCTTGCAAACGTGAACAGACCGGACCCCACAAACAGCACCCGTTCACGAGTTTGACGCGTATCTCAGCCACCGCCTCTCTCAACCATGTGATCGGGAAAGTGGCGACCCGATCAACGACGCCGCCGTAAGCAAAGACCTTTGAGCGAGCATGACATGCTCATGCTGCCGGACAACAAAAGTAGTATTGTGTGAAACAGCTGTCCAGCGAGAAACATTACAGTGTGTTCTCATTTAAAATCTTCTTGTACACACAAGAGTAGAAAAGATAAAATACAATTAGTAAATCACAGTCGACTGACTGAGTCAGTGCTTGAATACATAATTTGCTTAGAGGCTATTTTATATTGTAAATATCCTAGACACTACTAAAATACATCTTGGTCACCAATGAAGTCATTTACAGTGTAATAAGCCCTACCCAATAAGCAGCGCTTGATGTGAGACTTACATTTATTGAATGGCATATTGACGATTTCAGATGGTATCTTGTTGTTAAAACGTATACAGTTCCCCGCAAACGAAGTGCTTACCTTACGGAGACGGTGACCTGGAAGTGCGAGCTTATCTCTATTTCTAGTATTTAAATTATGAACGTCGCGGTTATGCCTAAACTCATGTATGTGTTTGCGTACATACATGATATTCTCAAAGATATACTGAGACGCGACTGTAAGAATATTGATTTCTTTAAATTTATCGCTTAACGAAACGGTAAGTACTTTATCGAATTCACTTCTCGGAACGCAATTTTTTGATGAAACCATGATATTTTTTCAGAACATCTTAAACATCCTTAACGAGGTTAGGTTAGATTGGACTTATGACTACCAAAAAAAAACTCATGCGGCGAGAAATGCCTTTTGACGAAATTATATTTTCGATACACCAAACAGTAACAATTTAATTAGTACCGGAGTAAAGTCATCGTTAATGTTATAATCACAGAAATTAGATACAACCCCGTAACGAGCGTAAATTCAATTTCAACATTTAACTAAATCATTAAAATATAATCAGGCGCAGGCTAGTGCAGCAGACGAAGTGTAATTAAAACGTAGAGCTAATGAATTGTTCGGCTAAATTAACTTTAAAATATAAGAATCGGTTAGTTTTATACAGTTAGTAATCGTGAGTAACAGCTGCTAGATGGTTATTTTAATAAAAAGTATGAATATCAATGTGTTACGCTACATTGACTTGCAAGCAACGATACGCTTACTTATAAAGATAAATACAAACTTAAATACATACAAAAAGGGCATGCTTCGATGGTTCGGTCATTTGGAAAGAATGGATGAAAGAAGATTGACGAAAGAGATATACAGAGCGAAAGTGAGTGGAAGGGTTGGAAGGGGCCGCCTTAAGCGAACTTTTTCGAATTAAATCAGAGAAATACTGAAAAAGGGCCGAATCTTAAGTACCCGAAACCGACGTGCGTGCATGGCGTGGTCTCTGCCTACCCTTCTGGGAAACAGACGTGATTTAATCTATGTATGTATGTAAATACGTAGAAAATACACAAGATCCAGGAATAAATACTCCTAATGAGAGTCAAACCCGAGACTGCTAGCTTTAGAGGCAGGGTCACATCGTTGTCTTAAACGTATTACTACTCAATTAGCCAACAAAGAATACATGTGAGTTTAAACTGTCGCATAGTTACAGCGTTATTTTATTTTTGTGAGTGTATTCTCAATTTGGTCGCATGTTACATGGCACTTCACTTTGCCTTTCGTACCTTCGAGTAGGTACTGAAGAGGTTTAACTTTTTGATTAATACAACGACAGCTAATTAATGAATTGTGTTGTTGTAGGGAACTAAACGCCACGCAAGCGCAGGATTGATCTGTGAAGTGAGTGTCTATTCTACTGGGTAAAACCATATTGCTTTTGGCATGATATCGTATGGACAACGTAACGATAGCTCTTATTTACTTGACAGTAATGCCGGCTGAGTTAAGAACAATAGTACAATAAAGGCTTTGGGTGGGTCATTAGGAAAGGTTTGTACTTGAGCTGGTGGGCGATTCTTTTTAACAACTCGTTCTTGAACTCGACGCACCAAATATTATACTGGTAAGTTGGGAGAGAGCGTTAAAACCACATTTAAGGGCGTGCATTCCCAGCTTACCCACTTTACTCGTCGAGTGAGCCAGCAAGTTCGACAGAGACCCATTTGTATGAGAATAACACCTACTCGATGGCAATTGGGATAGACCAAAAAAATAACTCACGGTTTTTACATTCTAGTTCGTAAGAATAGATAATTTTAAGAGACCAATTGCATTCACGTTGTGAATGACCCAATAGTTTTATTTTAATATCCTTATTTATTTAGCAGATATTTTATGGATGTTAGGATTATTTAAAATTTGGATTTGCATTTTCTAATAAATTACAAAAAATAAATGAGATCTAATGATAAAAAGTCATTGTAATAGTGTATAAAGGGTTACCTTCGTTTCGTCAAAAAGTTTTTGCCAAACTGATTCATTTCCCAAAAATATTATTTGGACAAACGCTTTAATTTCCGATACTGTAAATATTTCAGGATTTTTATAAAACTAACCTAACCTGACCTTTAGGGTTCTACACGATGGTCTTGAAATAAATCCTGAAATATTTACAGTTTCCGGAAAAAAACCGTTTGGTCAAATGAAATTATTGGGAAATGAATCAGTTTGGCAAAAACTTTTTGACGAAACGAAGGGCTCCCGTATTAAAACATACTATTTTAATCGGTTTTCGCCTAATCTGTATGATACACCTAGGAGGGCATCAAGCCGAAACTGAAAGTCAAACAAAGGTTAAATATACTTTTGTTGAAATATCTACATACATACATACATTAAATCACGCCTGTTTCCCAGAGGGGTAGGCAGAGACCACTTCTTTCCACTTGCTACGATCCTGACAAATTTCCTTCGCTTCTTCAACATTCATATATCGAGTCATGCACGCACGTCGGTTTCGGGTACTTAAGATTCGGCCCTTTTCCAGTATTTCTCCGATTTGATTCGAAAAAGTACGCCTAGGGCGGCCCCTTCCGACCCTTCCACACACTTTCGATCTGTATATCTCTTTCGTCAATCTTCCCTCATCCATCCTTTCCAAATGACCGAACCATCGAAGCATGCCCTTTTCAATCTTAGTCACTACATCTTCTTTTATTCCACACTTCTCTCTGATTTTTTCATTTCTAACTCTATCAATCAGTTTCACACCACACATACTACGCAAAGAGCGCATTTCAACTGCATTTACACGACTTACATGCTTGTCCTGCCACACCCAACATTCACTACCATACATCAGGGTAGGGGCCAGCACTCCATTGTGAACAGCCAGCCGGGCTTTTTGTGAAACGCCCTGTCTGCTCACAAAGGAGTACAGTGCCCCATTAATTTGATTCCCCGCATTTACCCTCCTCTCGATATCCTTCTCACACTTACCATCTCTTGTAAACACACTTCCCAGGTACACAAATTCGCTCACTTGTTCTACTAATTCGCCATTTACATTTATCACGCACTCAGTCATCTCTTCATCCTTCTCTATCACCATGACCTTGGTCTTGGCAACATTTACTTTCATCCCCTTTTGCTTAAATCCCTCATTCATCACTGTCAACATCTCCTGCAACTCAAGTACCGATGGGGCAAGTATAACTTGATCATCGGCATATAAGAGGCATTTGATTAGCAACTCTTGCACACGCAAACCCTTATCATACTCTTTCAAATCCCTCATACAACTGTCCATGAATAGATTGAACAGCCATGGTGAGGCAACACAGCCCTGTCTAACACCTTTAGAGATGTTAAACCAGGCCGAGTATGCCCCATTGATCCTGACACAGGCTCTGGAGCCCTCATAAAGGGACCTCAAAGCCTGCACCAGGTTGCTGCTCACTCCATACATAGACAACACCGTCCACAACTCCTTTCTATCTACCCTATCATAGGCCTGAAATATCTGAAATAGATAAATACCTATTTCAAAAATTTAATAATGCAGAACGGCTTTTAAACCCTATTCCTCGAAATGGTTTTCGAAGGAAGTAATCGTAAAAAAATGAATAATCCGAATTCAATTCAGGGATTCTATGATTTATTGTTTGATTGCAGATGGTTGTTATGGATACATTGCATATTGGTTGGGTGCATCACAATCTACCGTTTCCGGTGTACAATAATGAAAACACTGAGTATTTATTATATTCAAAAGTTACTACATATTTTATTTATATACACAACATTTAAAAGTAAATTAATAAATATATTAATTAAAATAAAACTAAGCTGCTCAAATATTAAAGATGTAAATAATAATCACCACTATAAAAAGAACACCCCCTCTAGCAGGTCCGCTCGCGGCGTCATCCTTTTGACTGGCAGTAGACGTGTTTTGACCGATAAATTAGTACATACATACATACATACCTTCACGCCTGTAATCCCAGAGTGGGCTAGGCAGAGCTACAGAATTACAACTTTAAAAAGTTGTTGATAATTCAGTAACCACAATTTGCACCAATAGGCTAAGATGTTTACCAGCATATTAGTGACAGGTGGCAAGCCCATCGCCTAACAGTACTACAAGCCTATATTCCCTTAGTCGCCTCTTACGACATCCACGGGAAGACATGGAGTGGCACTATTCTAACCCGGCAACCACACGGGTATATTAGTCTTTAAGCATTACTTTTGTCAATTATCAAATAGATAGAAATACCACTTTAACTTGGCAACAAGGGATGAAAGAAGCTTAGGAAAAGCGAGAAGGAAACTTTTGTTCAGCGGCGGATGACTTGAGTATTCCAATGAAGGCAGTATTTCACTCAGCAACACACTTAATTGCGATGCCACACGATTCTTTATCCTGTCAACACGCGCCGAACTTCCACAACTTAAATAATCAAAGACCTCTGACACGAAAACAAAGTTCTACTAAACTACCATTCTTTAAGCCCAATATCGCTTGCACTTTCTGATAAAACTCCAAGTCCAAGTTTTCAATTCCTCGGACCGGCGAAGTTTGAAACACTGAGGGCTGGGGATCGACCCCCGCGTGGAGGGATCCTCAAACTGTCGTTATGAACTGCGAATAACTTCATTCGGGGAGCTATTCTCGAATGCATTAAGCTATCGGCGGGATGAGGAAACAACGAGGTGACAATTTGAGTTAATTTCGTCGACTTTTGTGAGGTTCTTTGAAGAAAATAATTCAATATTCGTTTGAATTGGCACTTTTAATGTCACAAGAAGAATATGAAAATATCGCCCAGTTATGCACAGGAGTAGTAGTGTAGCGTGCAGTGGAAGTCAAAGATACATTTCTGCACGTAAACGTAAACTTTGGTTTCGACTTAACTACATATACGCGTTTTCAGAAATAAGTTAAGAGTGTTTATTAGTTTGTGTATTGTTCAAATCAATTCAAATCATTTACTTATTTGTGAACAATAGGTAAATAATACACGCATAATGTAAGTTAAATATGCTAGATGGTGAGTAACATAATATAAACTGGTTCAGCTATGTTCTGCCTCAGGGCATACACATTTGGATCTTATAACTAACATGCTCATTTAAGTATTCGTTGACTGTATAATAAGCTTTTTTAACTAGAAATTAGCTTAAAGTCTGCTTAAATTCTAAAACAGTTTCTATTTCCTTAATAACAACTTTTTTTGCCATAAGTCTTGTTTTAGACGGGGTTGGACACAACTTATTTTATAGTCAATTTGAAAAATACTGAAAGTCGTAGGATTCGATTTCACGAACAAAGCTAATTCACAAAGTGAGTTTTACATGAATCCATAGGCCGTAGCCCACATAGTGCTCTCATGCATTTTTCTGTGCCCTATAGACTATTTAGTTCCCGATTCGTAGAGTTACCCCAGAATATTACCCCATATCTTAGTGTTGAAGAAACCTATGCATGGTATGCAGTCAGCACTGCTGCTTCGCTAATTATCTTCCTTGGCATGTACAAGCCATACGAAAAACTACCAAGTTTTTGTATACATTTTCAATCTGAATTTGTTGATGATTAATAGTCCCGAATTCAGTGGGATGAGGATGGGCTTGACTACTTAACCGTGGGGTTCATTGTCGCTTGGGCTTATATTCTGCTAATATTAAATATAATACATACATACATTAAATCACGCCTGTTTCCCAGAGGGGTAGGCAGAGACATACATACATACATACATAAACTCACGCCTTCATTCCTAAAGTGGGGTAGGCAGAGCTAAAGAATTACCAACAAGTCTTAAAACTTCTTGATAATTCTTTAACCACATTTTGCACAAGTAGGCTAAGATGTTTCCCAGTGTATTAGTGACAGGTGGCAAGCCCATCGCCTAACAGTTCTACAAGCCTTTATTCCCTTAGTCGCCTCTTACGACATCCACGGGAAGACATGGAGTGGCACTATACCACTTCTATAAAATATAATATTCAATTTAATTTCGTATTTTTTGACATGCAATGCAATTTATATTGTAATATTAAATTGATGAATAAATAAACTAAACTTACTAAACTAAACTATGAATTGTAAATTTAAATGGAACTGATTATTTCCGTGTAAATTTTACCAGGGAGCTGATTTGAGGTTTTTACACAAAAATACCTTATCCTGGATTGATACGGCGAATACTTTTATTTAGGAAAATTTTAAAGTTTCAGAAGGGGCGGAGTACCAATAAGCAAATTGCAAAATATCCATGAAATTCTTGGAAAAACTTCTATTTGCGTGAAAAAAGTTAAGGCTAAATTCTCGGTAAATTCGTAGTCACCGATAAATTTTCAGAAGGAAATTTCAAACTTGAGTAGTTTTTGTCGCTGTAATGATAGGTTGGAGTCACTGGGTAATGTTTAAAAGTTTAAATGAATGGTATATATATATTTACAGTCTTTTACTATTTCATTAATTTTATTGATGATACATGACTTCAAACGGCTGCATTCCGATATAATAATATGTATGCAAGTAAATCACGACGGACTCGGATTTGAGGAATTTAATAAAATACATGAAACGATTTCAGTTATTCAAGTATTTATGAAATTTACAGCCACTGCACAGAATTGCATGAAAAATGTTGTTTAATTTTTGTTAACGCGAAATTAAAATAAGTACCATTAAATTAATTTATGCATACAAATACTTTCTAAGTCTTATTTAAATTAATCTAAATTTATTTAACTTTTAATTAATTAGAATGAATGTTTTTTTTTTTTTTTTTTGTGAATAAATAAATATCATGGGACAATGTCACACCAATTGACCTAGTCCCAACTCTAGTTCTAACTAAGCTCTAGACTTGTACTATGGGTACTAGACAACTATATAAATACTTATATAGAGAAATATATACTTAAATACATAGTAAACATCCATGACTCAGGAACAAATATTCGCGCTCATCACACAAATATCTGCCCTTACCGGGATTTGAACCCAGGACCGCTAGCTTCGTAGGCAGGGTCACTACCAACTAGGCCAGCGCGTCGTCAAAATAGGAAGTCGAAATAGGAGATAACCGTCATGATAACTTACATTCTTTGTTCGCGTTGCTTTTCATTTCCGTCGCCTTCGGTGACGTTGACGGCATTGGGATTTCTGCAGACAAAGCGAGGGTTAAGTAATATATACAAAAGAAAAAAAACCTGTCAAATGCAACTGAGACTCGCGATTTTACTGCTTTTACTAAAGAATAAAAAAGGGCTATTTGTTTTTTGTT
The DNA here is from genome assembly GCA_927399475.2 of Acleris emargana. Lineage (NCBI taxonomy): Eukaryota > Metazoa > Arthropoda > Insecta > Lepidoptera > Tortricidae > Acleris > Acleris emargana. The sequence goes on along the minus strand of OV656838.1, from coordinate 23,813,761 downwards.
TAGAAATATATAAAATTCTTTATAGAAAGGACAGACGGACGCATGGACAGCGTAAACTTACTTTATTCTACTGAATAAACTTTATTTTTTCCTATATATAGGGTAAAGTGTAGCGAAGCTAATAAGCTAGTTCCTCTGGTTGCCACCTGAGCGCTGCCTGTTCTAGTGACTGTTGTTTTTTTGTTTTTCCTTTTGTTTGTATTAATTTAATATTTATAATGTATGTGTCTCCTTCCGTGTTTTCACCGAGCGGCCCCAACGGAAGACCAGCGTTGGCTTCACAGCCAGCACATGCTGAGTTGGGACCGTTTCACAACATTAGCACATCTGTTCTCTTGTCTCTTTTTCTTCTTTTTTATTGCTACTTTTATTTTTTGTTGTGTTATTGTTGTGAATAAATATTTTACTTACTTACTTAAAGTCACCAGCGGGCCGATTATGGTCGTGTTTATCGACGTAGATAAGCGTGGAAAAAACATCTGTCACTTTCTGACCTGTATGTAAGTGCGAGAGTGACGGAAGCTTTATCCACCGTGATAAAGGTGACCATAATACGGGCGCAGGTGGTCAGCCAAAGACCAGTAGTCGACAAAAAAAAAAATGAATGCAAAGGGTGGGAAATATATATTTCGTACTCTTCCTACTCATACAAAGTATAGGCAGAGGCCGACGTCAGGTCTCTTGCTGATCACTGGTGACCTTACCCTACCTCTTTAACTTCTTTAATTTAATCTTTCTACTAATTTTGACCTTCAAAAACATTTCAAACAAACCGACTTCTGTCAAAAGTGAGGAGGCTCCTTAAAGTCAAGTATTCAGTCTTGATAATTTTGGTACTTAATTAAATGGCAAGTTAACGCGTTAATCTATAGAATCTATTAAAGAAGTTGTTCACAACATAGTTCGTCTTTGTACTAAAGTTATAATTAAGGGTTTGAAATTTAATTAATTATAATTTAAATCTCGTCTTTGATATTTAGGGTAATTTTGTAGTACAAAAATAATTTTCCATTTAATATCTTCATTAAATTCTCTTACAAAAGATCCTCTTTAACAGACCTTTAAATACCGATGCTACGCAAATTGAGCTGCGTTGAAATGGCCAAAAACTTATATAACATGTAAGGTAATGTTACCAGTCGTCGGCCAGAGACCAGTAGTCGACCTTAATGAGTGCGAAGAGTGGGAAATATATCTTGCGTACTCTTCCCACTCATACAAAGTATAGGCAGAGGCCGAATACAGGTCTCTGGCTGACCACTGCTGACTTTACCCTCATAGGTACTCGTATGAGCACATCGGCCGGTAAAAAAGGTATGGTAGGCCGATAAGCCGATTTTAGCGAAAATCAATTTGTTTTCACGATTGTATACGCAACACAAAATATTTGATAATGTTATAACAGAACACAAGCTAATAATAGCTCGTCAAAGCGCTTTCATCGTTAAACACGAGTCTGTGAGCCTTATTATTGAACTAATCTTAGCTGAGATGCCCATCTCAAGACAAGACTAAACGTCAAGTGATAGAAAACGGTTCAGTCGAGATTACTAATAGAGCCCTATTATTGCTTGATCCCACGCCGTTTTATTTGTGTTCTGCTTTACACAGATGAAACTGGTACAGATTACCCTTGGTTCCCACAGATTAATAAATGAAGTACAGTCAGGTGCAGAGAAAAGGATACCCCCCTGTAACGAGGTTGTTACAACCTCTTTTGTTTGAGTTCCTGGCCACTCTTACATTTCGATCTAGATCTTCCAAATTCAAATTTATTACATTCTATTCCGATATCGATCCTTAGATCATTCTCCAGATATTTTCCAGAAGAACCAGACTCGTGTCTTGGTAATATTGTACCTACATTATTTTATTTGGTATTCAGTTAAACATTATAAAATACATACAAACAGTGATTCGTTTATCTTTGACACAACGTCTCAGCGATATTTACCCTATACCGTTAGACCCCCTCCGGGTAAGCATTGTTTTTTTTCGAAAACCTGTGGTTAGATTTAAATAATTTTGAGTTTATGTGTAGACAATAGTAAAATCTTCAATTCACCGAAAAATCATATAAATTTAACCACAGGTTTTTGAAAACAAATCAATCCTTACCAGGAGGGGGGTATGCTTTTCTCTGCAGCTGACTGTACTACCAACAGTGCTGGTGTATGGGGATGGTAAGAGCGTTGCTGGTGCGATGCGTCGTCGCTATACCGTGATTTTAACATAGAACGACGCACGTATTTCAACGCATTGTGTGGCATGTTGCTCTATTATGAAGAACAACGCACCAGCGACGACGCAGCGCACCAGCAAGGCCAGGCAATGCGTTTAGGTTTAGAGAGATGCTTTATTTACTCATAAGAACAATACAGTTCACTTAAAATGAGCTTACATACTAGAATTCCTTATAATTAAAACACGTTTAGCGTGATCGCTAGAGATTTGTTATACAGTTTTATATATGTGTTCTTTCAATTTGGTTTAAAATACACTGAGAGACTCACAATCTTTCACATTGTTTGGTAATTCATTATACATCCGAGCCCCCTCATACATTATGCTACTTTTACCGTAACCGGTTCAATTTTTTCGCAGTTCTAACTTATTTGTATTTCTTAAACAGTGTTTGAATTTTCTTTGTGTGAAATAGATGTCTGAATGTATTTTACTTGTTAGAATCTTTCTTATAAAAATGCATGTTGTGTAGGTGTATAGTTGCTTTAAGTTTAATAGTTCTACTTTCTTATATAGTAATTGAGTGTTCATTCTATAGTCATATTTAAATAGTGTTTTTATTGATTTATTTTGAGATCTTTGTAGCTTTAGAAGGTTTATTTTGGCAGCACTTCCCCATATCTCGATCAAATAATCTAAGTGTGATTTAATTAACGAGTTATATATTATCAAGCGCGCTTTGTGAGGGATGCAAGATGCAATCCTTCGTAGTATGCCTGTGACAGAGGATAACTTAGATCGAACATGTTGTATATGATCTTTCCAGCTTAATTTGTCATCTAAGTGCAGCCCAAGATATTTTTCATGATGGGAAAGATTTAGTGGTTGGCTACTGATTGTAAGGTTGATGTGTGACGGGACGATTTTATTTTTAGCTTTAAATATCATGTATGCGGTTTTCTTTGTATTAATAGTAAGTAGATTACATTGACACCAGCAGTTAAAGAGATTAAGATCGTTTTGTGCTTGATGGATAAGATCTTCCAAATTACGGCCGAAATAGAAAAGACAAGTGTCATCCGCGTATAAAGTTATGTGTCCTGATAGTCCAATCGTTGTCACATTGTTAATATACAGGGTGTCCCAGAAACCAACGTCAACCCGCCTAGGGCTGATAGAGCAGCTCATACGCTATCGATTTAACCCCCATGTATGTTCAGCAATTGTTATTAGTTTCCGAGATATTGATCATTTAAATCAGAGTTTTTGCTATTTTTCCTTATGTCCGTGGTACGAAAAAACCCTAAATTCATGTATTAATTCATATCTTTTTTTAGTGTTTTCTTGCATGATTAGAATCACTGTGAAAAAAGGAAGTTTTTAAAGCTACATGCCAATTTCTTTTTTATTACAAATGTTTGAGTAAACGCACAGAGTTACTTTCTCCATACTAAGAGAACCCCGCGTCTGTTTTTCACCAAGTATGGAAAAACCAACTTTCTGTGTTTTCTCAAAAAGTTGTAACGAAAAAAAAATTGGCATGTAGCTTTAAAAACTTCCTTGTTTTACAGTGATTCTAATCATGCAAGAAAACACTGAAAAAAATGTGAATTAATACATGAATTTAGGGATTTTTCGTAGCACGGACATAAGGAAAAATTACAAAAAATCCGATTAAAATGATCAATATCTCGGAAACTAATAACAATTGCTGAACATACATGGGGGTTAAATCGATAGCTTATGAGCTGCTCTATCAGCCCTAGGCGGGTTAACGTCGGTTTCTGGGACACCCTGTATATAGAGAAAAGCAACGGGCCTAAAATCGATCCCTGAGGGATTCCACATGATACCAAAGTCGGGTTACTGCTGTTGTCCCCTATCTTAACAAGTTGTTGTCTATCAGTAAGGTAAGATTTAAATATCTTATGTGCGGTACCTGTGATACCCAAGTTCCAAAGTTTCTGTAAGAGCAAAGTGTGGCTAACAGTATCGAACGCCTTTCTTAAATCTATGAAAACCCCTAAGCCAAAGTTTTTGTCATCAATATTCACTTTTATTTTTGTAATTAGGTCCATTGCTGCAGATAAAGTGTTTGATTTGTTTCTAAAACCGTACTGTTGGGATGTTAAAAAGTTTATATTAGTAAGGTGTTCATCAAGGCGGCTGTACAGTACTTTTTCGTAGATCTTGGATATCACAGGAAGCACAGATATGGGTCGATAGTTTTCAAGGCTCTTTGTACTACCCGATTTGAAAATAGGTGTCACCCTCGCTATTTTTAGGCTGTTAGGAAACTCGCCGGTACTAAGATTTTGATTTATCGCATAAGCAAGACTTTCTACTATAAGCTTAGCAATACATTTTATCGATTCTGTATTTATTTCACCGATACCCGTACTAGTATTAGCATTCAGACCGTTAATTATATTAGTTACTTCGTCTATGGAACAAGGTTTTAATGAATTCATTTCTGATGTAGGCTTATCGTGTATATATGTGTGTATGTATTTTGTTGTATCTCCGGATATTTGTTGTATTTGATTAGATAATTGTATTCCAATAGTTGAGAAGAACTCGTTAAAGATTTTGCAAACCTTATTACCGTCATCTACTGTTTGAGAGTCTACTACGAATTTAGGTGGGACACAGATATCTTTCCATTTGTTTTTAGATAGTGCATTGATCAAGTCCCACATTTTTTTAGAGTCTCCCTCACAATTACCCTTAAAATTAATTACGTCCGAAAGGAGACGCGCGCGATGACGACACGGCACGTGACGTCATCGCGAGCAAGCGCGGCGCCGCCAGCGCCTTAGCAACGGCCACGACGACGGACGAGCTTTCGATTTAGATTAATTACCAACTGTTTGACCGGGACATATTTTGTACCAATTGACGGGATTATACCAGCCCCTATTTTGATACAGTCCGCTTGTTTTATTTTACGTCCAGTAGGACCCTAATAGTTACTAAGTATTTTAATACAACACGTTGCCGTCGGGACATTTCTGTGAAAATGTTGCTCATCTATTTGACCGTTCATAAAGGTCATTAGGCGGTTTCAACTACATTTCATCGTCTACTTGTTTATTACCTGTCAACCTTGCCAGCTGGTCCATGTTTAAATTAAAGACAAATTATAGTCTTTTGAATAATCGACTTCTTATAATACGTTACCATGTAATAAGTTAAGGAACATACCATATAGCCTGATGGAGCCCTCGGTTTCTCCAAGTGAATTCTTGGAGATGCAGCGGTAGTTCCCGAAGTCACCCAGCTGCAGATTGCGTACTGTCAGCTTCATATGAGCTCTGTAACAAAATGTCATTATTATAATCTTTGCTTTGTTTGGTCGCTGTATAATGGCTGTTTATTGCAAGAAATATTTCTCTTGTTAACTTTTCATTGTTAAACTAATTGGACTCATATCATTATTATGCCTCTAGTCTCCTAGTATTTATGGCTCGCTGCAATGACAAATTAAACATTTTTCTAAAGTTTGTCTGCTGTCTTATATATCGACATAAAAATCAAAATTGGCAGGTAGGTAGAGTACATGAAACAAGATATGCAACTAAAAACTAAAAATATTTTTTTCAATAGAGATCAATATTTTGAAAAATACTCATTTATACCATGTTATCACTTAAAAATATTTTCTTTTTTCTTTTATAAAGGTAGGTGCTTGCCCGTTAAAGCAACTGTTTGGAATTACCCAAACTGAAATAAACGAATAACGAAACTAGACGAATAGTAATTTCGAGATGAAACAATGTTGAATGTTACAACATTACTAAAATATAACCTTTGATAGTAGAAAATGTCAGAGTAAGTTCGCCTAATTGAGTTTTACGTTGTATTGGAGAAACGACTATCAAGTTTTATTGATATTGCTTAAGCGGAAAAGGTCATACTTATTGTATATTTTCGAGAGGAATGTTATAAACTTCATGGATAATGTTTGTATATTAATTAGGTATTATTATTTAATGTTACTTGTACTGAGGAGTTCTTGAGTTAAATATTTCTTTAAATTTGGTAACTTTTTTTGTATGTAAATGCTCTCCGTTTTTCAGGTATCAAATAAAAAAACAAATAACACTGTAGAAGAAACAACAGTCATGATAAGGTTTTAAATAAAAAATACTTCCAGCGAATCTACTCGTGCCAACATGGAGCTTACGCAATGAATTTTGTCTGTGTTTTTCTTAATTAACGAGTTTATATCCTGAGGTTGGCATATTGTTTGTTTCTGTAATATTTGTAACAAAACAAATATGATCCCTAAAGCATGTTGGTGTGTTATAATTATATTTATCTTCATCCATATCATAACTTCCCTACAAAATGTTCAGACACGATTAGCAAATGGCCTATATTAAGAAACTTGTATCTGTGGTTGTATTTTAATGTTAACATTAAAGTATTGCATATCATTAAAGTAACGGTCACCGGTACTTTAATGTAAATATTAAGATACAGGGCAATAACGTATACGGTTTTCTCACATATTGTAGACTTAATTAGGTATTAAAACACTCATGTGATCTTATTATGAAACTTGCCTTTATGGCCCCAGTCACTACTATTATATTATCCGTGAAACATAAAAAGCCATTTTTTTTTTAATAAACGGTATTGTTAGCGCTTAAATACATACATACAAACATAAACTCACGCCTTCATTCCCAGAGTGGGGTAGGCAGAGCTAAAGAATTACCAACAAGTCTTAAAACTTCTTGATAATTCTGTAACCACATTTTGCACAAGTAGGCTAAGATGTTTCCCAGTGTATTAGTGACAGGTGGCAAGCCCATCGCCTAACAGTACTACAAGCCTTTATAATAATATATAATATAATTTATAATATATATTATAGCACTTAAATAATATTCTTGAAACACTATCGACGTAAAATAATAGTAGTTTATGAAATTGTTGCATAAAGAGGGGTATTAAAACACGAGTGTGTGTTTAAGAACCGAGCCGCTAGGCGAGGTTTTTAATAGTTTCACACGAGTGTTATAATACCTAGTTATGTGCAGTTTCATACACTACTTTATCTACTCTCATACATTGCGATTCAACCTACTAAATAAAAGATCAAAGTTAATAAAGTAACTACAGCAAAACGTATTCAATGAATGGCGCAAACCAAAACCAAAACCTAGCACATCACCGCGCATGCGTTAAAGCGGGCGCTGTCACAGACAAGTAAAAATTGGAATGAAAACTTTTTGTAATTCTGTAAAAATGACGCGAACCGCATGTGCGTTCCATTATAAAAAAATAAAAAATATGGAACCTCGTTGGTAACATTAACTTTTTGGATTAACTTGTATCGTAATGGTAAAAAAATTACTTTATAACATTATTTTGTTAGAGAAATAATGTTATAAAGTGATTTTTTATTTTTTTTTCGGTATTGTGTTTATAAAGTATGCCAATATAAATTCGTTTTGAATTTTATAATTCGAACTTTACGATATGAGAGTAGATAAAACTATTTTCAGTAAAGGTCACAGAATGTTGTGATCATTAGGGTGTGATATAACATCCATGAAATACGATCTTACAAGAGATAAGACGTAGAACGATGCGTGGGCGACGCACTTGCTAGTAACGTGAAGCTTACATGATATTATGAATATCAAATGTTAACCGGAGTCGATTTAAAAAGCGTAATAATAAGAATTTCACAAGAAAAAAAAAAGAAAATATATGTATATATATATATATATATCCGAATAAATATTTAATTTGCAGCGCCAATTTTACTTTTAAACCTAATAATAATTAACTCAAGTGCTATTCTCTCTACGGCTCTTTGTCGACCGGTCGTGTCAATCAAGTGAACAAAGTCATACGAGCGGACCCACTCGATGGGGTGAAGCCAGCTAATTGAGAATACACGCCCTAAAATGTTGTTTGAACACCCTGATTTAACAACTTCAACTCACCGGTTAATTAGAGTTCAAGACGAGTAGTTTAAAATAAACCTGATATCCCATTTATTTACTTTATCTTTATTGCACAATATACACTTTAAATATACATACATAAACTCACGCCTTCATTCCCAGATTGGGGTAGGCAGAGCTACAGAATTACCAGCAACTCTAAAAATTGGTTGATAATTCTGTAATTACATTTTGCACAATGAGGCTAAGATGTTTACCAGTGTATTAGTGACAGGTTGCAAGCCCATCGCCTAACAGTACTACCAACCTTTATATCCTTAGTCGCCTTTTACAACATCCACGGGAAGACATGAAGTGGCACAATTCTAACCCGGTAACCACACGGGACTTAATATTATGTGTAAATACATTATTAACAAACAAAGATATCCATGAAAATAGACAGACAAAGGATAAATGTATAGTCTTTTTTTTTCTTAAAATATGATAAAGAATTAATGATCAGGTAATACTTTGTAGGAAACGATGGGTCAAATCTACTAAAAAAAACCAAGGGCTTCAGGCGTAACATCCAAAATGGAAGATCATGTAATCTGCACGTTAAGGATGAACCCAGCAAAACATATCCGAATGTAAAGTCACATTAGTAAAACCAACATTAAGTTATAATTTTAATTAAGCGCGTTTGCGAGTCGAGGGTTATTACCGAGTTAATTTGATGGAAGTTTTCAGAATTGTGTCGGCCGCACGCGCAACGAGGAAGGCTGAGGAACAACCGGGATGGAAATGTTTGGATTAAAAATGTTTAACAGGAGTTTAAAAGTACTTTAAAAATAGAGTAAAGATAATTCTGAAGGAGAAATTATGGTTTGAGCTACGAAAAGACTTTAATTTGGTCCTTATATTCTTAAATAACGGCACGTACGTCGTAAGTATACTTCTATATACAGACGTATATTTACGTTTGAAAAGTTTGGAAGGTAGATAACTAAGGACTATTTTAAGACGTAAAATGTAGATATAGTTAAATACGTTTGAATGCAAATAATTTATTTAAATTTTAATTAAATTTCAACTCATGGATAACAATTAAATCAATGATAAGGTTGGTAAGAGTTGAAAATATGAAAATATTTATTCCGTTAAAACTAAGTGTAAATAATCACTAGGTGGAGACTTCCTATTAAGTAATGCCTTACCCTGTATCAGGAAACCCTGCTCCTCCATAACAACTAGTTTCGTATACAGAAATAAATATGTGTGTGTGTTTGTGTGTGTGTCATAGTAATATACGGTACCATTTTATTAATTATATTTATATTTTAAAGAACATGTTAACTCAATCACATTCAATACACCTTCACTATGACTATGCTATGACCCGAAATAACAGTGCTTAGGTCTCATTATAACTAACTATTTTGAGCCTTTTAGTTTTTTTTTGCTTTTTTGTACACGTAATTTTTCGTTTATTTTATTATGCAAGTATGTATGTATGTAAACTCTTTATTGCACAAAAATATAAATATTAAAGTAATGTACAAAGGCGAAATTATCCCTAAATGGGATCTCTTCTAGCTAACCCTGAAGTTAATGAGTTAGGACAATGCATAGGGTTGGACACACAAGTTTGCACAAAAAATATCAAAAACAGATGATAATACTAATAATTAAAAAAATACTAAACGAATAAACCAGTAGGTAGTCAAAGTAACATAAACTTGCTATTATGCTGATTGTGCTGCAAATTGTCTTTTTGCAAATGCTAGACATGCAGAATGACAGTTATAAAACATCGCCAAACTTATTTGTTGCGTGTGAAGGAATATAAACTTCATGATTGTACCATGTGTCAGAATTGACTTCTTATCGGTGGACACACAGGCCACCTGATGGTAAGTGAGAAGTGGTCCGACCACCACTGAAACTTTAAATTCAGGTAACCTGAGGTAATCGGGTAAGTACACACAGCAACACACCTAACTGACCATTGAAGGCAAAGCAGAGAGAAAATATCAATGCTTGACAGGGATGTACATATATTTTTCATATCAAATATATTTACATCCCTTTCAAGCATTGATACTTTATCTCAGCTCCGTCTTTAATGGTTAGTTAAGTGTGTGGGCGACTGTACCTTATAATGTTTACCATATTTCTCTTAGGATAAAGTTAAAATTGACTTTGGCAAAGGCAATCAAATAATTATATTCGAAACAGACGCATAACTAAAAGGTCCAATAATGTTTGACCCCAAACGGTTTTATGAGTGGTTGCAAACTGTCTAGACGCATTGTTCAAATCTAAAACACTCCAACTAAGGGATGAATTTGATTTTAACAAGTTTGATTATAAAACTTAACTGATTATGGTAATTAAATGTTTAGTTCAATTGAAAATGGGGTAAAGGATTTAACAGCCAGCTTAGAATGGAAATTTCATCAAAATATATTTCAAGTAAACCTATTAGCCTGTTTTTGCAAAATGTGGTAATAGAATTAACAACATATTGTTAGAGTTGTTGGTAGTTCTGTAGCTCTGCCTACCCCACTCTGGGATGAAGGCATGATGGTATGTATGTATGTATATATTTCAAGAAATTACTTACAAGTTATTTGCAGTCACTATCTTTAACGCTTGTAAAGCCGAGTCTAAAACATTTTTTAGTTTAAATTTTTTAGCGCAGAGATAAGTGGTGGCAGATTGTAGTGTCGCCAACCCTTATAGCCACGACCGCTCTATTAAGAATGGAACGACTAAAAAATAAATGCATGCTATTTTTACCACACAACTCTAAAACGAGGGTACGAAATTTTTCGGGTGTATGAACAGTACATACCCTAAAAAACCTGAGACCAAGTGTCGGCACGCCTTCCACAAGGTGGACTGACGATCTGATAAAGGTCGCGGGAAACCGCTGGATGACAGCAGCAGAGGACCGGTCGTTGTGGAACCTTGGGGAAGGCCTTTGTCCAGCAGTGGACGTCTTGTGGCTGATAATGATGATGATCATTTTTGTGACCGAGTCAATCTGATACTACCTCTATGTAAAAGAGTCCGAGGCATCTAATTAAAAAGACAAGAAACTTAAGTCTTAAGAAAAGCTAAACTAAAAAACCTTTAAATTAAACTGTGTATACAACTTATTATAAACGAAGTCATATAATACTGTAGATATTCACCCTCTTTTTTCTTGATAAACCTTAAAAAGGATAACCTTTTTATTATAATATTTGTATTTAAACGAGTAGAAAAAACATAAAACTAACTTGACCTCCAGTTCCATGTGGAAAGTATGATTTAAACAGGATTTGTATAAATGTAATTTACGCAGACAGGCCCACCCACTTGCAGAACCGTCATAGCTTTCAGAGGAATATTTAGGCTATGAGCTCATTACGAGCGGAACAGCAACGGCAGCGGAAACAGTAGCAATAAGAAAGTAAGTACGATAGGTAAGGTTAAGTAAAACTTGCCAAGAAAGACAGTAATCTAGAGCTAGACGTGAGCTACTCGCACAGTCAGTGAGATAGAAGCTTTCCGTCCACATCTCGATACGACTAGGTAGCTAATAATCTCAAAAATTCCGAGTCGCTAAATGACGACATTGTTTTTTCATATTATGCCTGTGTTAGTAATGTTGACAGAGCCCCGCACGGCGGGTCTCCTCGTCCTTGGCAATTTGCCCTTCGGGCATTTGAAGTTACCTTTATGAACCCATTCTACCTAGTAACGCAAACGAAGTGGTCATATTGCAATTTAGACTTTTTGTGATGTAGTCACAAATCGATGCAGTCGTATTGTGATCCAGGCACAAAGCGATATTAGTCAGATCGAGATGCAGTTGCAAAGGGATCTGGTCGTATTTGCTACCCAGTCTTAACGAGATGAAGATGAAAAGCTTGGTCAGTACGCGGGAGTTCATGTCTAGATTATTATCCCTCTTACTCTTAAAGCTTACCTGTAAGAGTTCTCCTCCGTGTTGATGGCGTATTTCTTGGTGGGAAGCACCATGACGTTGTCGTACACCCAGTACGAGATGGCGCGCGGGTGCGCCTCTGTATGGCAGTCCACGGTGACGTCGGTGCCCGCTGGCGCGCCGACGAGCTGGTTTGGCACCCAGATCATGGGGGAAACTGTGGAAGGAGGTGAGGTTAGAAACTAGTTGTCAAAGTCAAAGTTGGAAAATCCTAAGTGACACAGATAAGTCTAAACACATGGCATTTCAAGAACGTTACTAAACCCTCTGAAACATTTTTTCAGTTTATGAACAAGTAACGACAAAAAATCAAAGTATGAATAAAAAATCGAAACCGCATATCATTGGTCAAATTTAAATGAAATTCAATGTCACCTCGGGTCGCGTGATGTCAGTATACCTCAACAGATAAGAGAATGACAGAAGGTTTACTCAATGGGATGAAATCTTTGTGTTACTAGATGTTTAACATTGTGCTTTACCTTAACTTTGACGTTGTTAAAGTCATCCATAGTATAAATAGAACATTTGAAAATGGTAATAAATGCTTTAGATTTAAAATTTATTTTTTAGGTCGTAAAACTATAAACTGAGCCTGATTAAAATGCTCAAGGACTTACAAAAGTCTATTAAGAAAATTAAAGGCGCAAAAAAATTCAGCGAACCAACTTTGCTGTAATGTTGTGATCTTGCATAAATCATAAGCCCGTAAAAACAAAAATGACTGAACATTACTTATTTAAAATATGATTTAGATTAAGTCATATTACGGATCATCTGCTCATCCCAATGATAAACAACATGAAAACGCTCTCAAAGACATTATTAACGTCTACTTCGTCTATTCTGTTTTCAAAGTTGTCCAATCCGTGTTTTAGGAAATTCTGTACAAAGGCAACTTTTGTTTTGAAACAAACGTGCTTCATGCAAACTATGTAATTAAATTGAGATAACACGTTGTGTAGACATGCAAAGGCCTTGGGATAAACAATATATTATGCCGTTAGAAATAAAGCATACCGTAGGTTAAAAAAACGTTAAAATGCACTGATATGCACACTGCTGAGATTAGAACTATTATCGTAAAAGTCAATAGGGCCTTATTTTATCTTTATCTTAATTAGATTTGAGGTCATCTCGATTATAAAGATCTCGAATGTAAATATTAAATAAATAAATAAATAAATAATAATAATACTATAATACGTAAATAATAACATTGACGTTGTAACAGGTAAAATATAGTAATAAAGGTTTGGTTATAATGTTTACTTTTTGTTTATGTTTAGTTATTTTACTGCTAAATTTGAATATTTATTGTAAAAAACTTAGTTTGCAGAAAGGTCGAAGAATTAGAAACTCAATTAATGTGTTTGTAACAGACATTAAGTATATCAATATTATTTGCAAGTAGCCACCGGAATAAAAACATGCCTGTGTTTGAGTTAAACTATTGTTATGCTGCCATTTACACTTTAAACAATGCCAGAATTTAGTTTTTTTCTTTAAAATCATTTTTTTATAATTTTCCGTGACGTACTTTTTGATTTATAGCCAAACATTTACAAAAAATTACCATTGCTCCTCCTTTATCTCCGAACTTTATGGACCAAAAAATCTGAAAAATTCCTCATTTAAAGATAATTACTTTTATTTTACGCGAAAAATAAAATGAAGATGTCAATCTTCACAGTTTTGGATGTTGACGATAATGGCGCCAATAATGTTGTTTTTTTCAAGGAAATTTTGGGGCTGTGTTTAATATTATTAACAATTGTTTTAAATTTACTCGCATTATTGGAGAAAATCACTAATACAAGCTGCTGCTGCAAGCTGTTTGCTGGTAACTTTACTCGTCCCGCAACAGCCATTTTTCCGGGTCTCTGCAGTAATGTACTACGTATGTAAAAAATATCACTAAAACTAAATTCTAAATTTTAATACTAACGCCGACGTAATGTTCGAATTTCGGTTCGTTCTCCTGAGTTTCTGTTCTGCAAATTCACAACTAATGACGTCATAAACGTATGACGTGGTAAGTAGTTGCACTAAGCGGGGAATGATTTATTGCACTGAGTTGTGGGAACTCGAGCATCAGTTAAGGGCTCTAATGCGAGAGTGCAATAATAAATCACTTTATGCGGGGTTGGTAATCTATTTTAAAAGTTCGATTGACAAGTAGAAAATTATAGAGTAATGAATAATCAGTTATCAATAGTAGAAAAGTATAAAAAGAACGTCTAAATGGAATAAAGAGGAAACCATGTAGCTTCCGTGTTAGTTCGTGAGAAAACAGAAAAGGCTCGGTCTAAACAGGAGCAGATGGTAAACAATTACTAACTGCACGTTTTTCATTTGGTTTCTGGTTTAGGTTGTGTAATAAAATTGAATTGTTACGAGGTTTTCATGTATGTTTTGGAGCTTCTCCTTTGTCGGTAAAGTCATTGCAATTTTTCTGACTATTCTATTAATGGGTTTATGATTGCTAAATCAAATTCAGATCTGATATTATGATATCAAATGAAAGGACCCTTTTCAAAAGCGAGTTTCAAAATTTCATCATCAACATAACATAAAGTACTAAGGTTGCATAAAAGCTGAGTGCATTGAAAACTTGGTATCAATTATAAAGTCTCAAAGTTCTCAAACACGATAGAACGCGCTAGCTTCTAATTTATAAAAAGTGTTTCTACTATGTTCCACAGGTTTTCAATTTTCTTGTTGTTGCTGTTCAAATTTTTTTTTTTCTAAAATCCTAATTTATACCAATTTAAAAGTATCTATACAAAGTTTTCATTTTCTCTAAACCACAGAGCTAAGATTCCGTGACTATAATTCTGCCTGATTGAATTAACTCTATCAAAATGGCGTTCAAATAAAAAACTGCATGCTCACGATCAAAACCAATCAATCGAAGGTACCAGGGCAGCATAGACGCTGAGAACATTGAAAACTTGGTACCAATTATAAAGTCTCAAAGTTCTCAAACACGATAGAGCGCGCTAGCTTCTAATTTATAAAAAGTGTTTCTACTACATTCCACAGGTTTTAAATTTTCTTGTTGTTGCTGTTAATTTTTTTTTTTCTAAAATCATTATTGAAACAAATTTAAAAGTATTAATACAAAGTTTTCTTTTTCTCTAAACCACAGAGCTAAGATTTCGTTCCTATAATTCTACCTGATTGAATTAACTCTATCAAAATGGCGTTCAAATAAAAAACTGCATGCTCACGATCAAAACCAATCAATCGAAGGTACCAGGGCAGCATAGATGCTGAGAACATTGAAAACTTGGAAGCAATTTATAAAGTCTCAAACATGATGGATGGAGCGGAGTTGAGCGTGTGGGGTCCCGACGCGAGAACCTTCGTAATTGCGAACCAACAAGTTAATAAAGAAGGTATGGTTTCTAATGTTGTTGTTTAACGTGAGAGCTCAAACATTTTGTTAATGAGCCGAGCTTTTGGGAGGTATTAATTGAAAGGTATAATACTGAGGTGTGCAGTTTTACAAGGGATTTAACAAATGAGGGTTATGGGGTGCGATCCCAACTGATTAGTGATAATACTTTAGGTGATAATAAAAGGTTATGCATTTTTACAAACCATTGTTATGTTTAACTATAAGAAATATACAGTTTTAAAGCTGATTTAAGCCGCGTTGATAAAGATCCTCGTATTCCATACCCATAACTTGAGTTGAAAGATCTTCAGAGGCAGTATTAGGAGCTGTCAAAATCTGTCAGTATAGTTAGTAAAAAGAAAAACGCTGAAGGATCAGTTTTTCTTTTCCTTTCACTGCATAGGTCGTCTCTTTTCATGCTTCGGGGTCAATTTTTTTTTACATCATAGTTAATTAAATTTCTGAGAAAAAAATTACGAACAAAATCCATTTTAGAAGACCTGTCTCCGGATGAAAAACTTCCATTATTAATAATGTTTAAGTTTAGCGAAACTGAACGTGGAGCGTCAGTATTAGTAAAGTTATTGGACTATTATGGATCGGGTCAGGTGGGGCAGTGCAGTGTGCAAAAGCACTAAAAGAACGATCCTTAACGGGAGAAATATTTTTAGAGAAGATCGTTCGATGGCTAAATAAGGACCAACCACAATAAAAGTATATTTTTATTGATTGAGTGAAGGTAGAATAATTTATTTTTTTTGGCTTCATTGGGTTTATATTTAGGACTTTCTGATTCCTAAATTGTTAAAGTTTTTATCTTCTCAATTCTACTCTTGAAAAGAATCTCTAAATATTTTTTATCAAGACTAACTTTTTCTGCTGTCGGTACTTTATTTGCAAATTCATCTTCTGCTTAACATAACCATTCTAACGAGAATAAACTTGGTGGGTCTACGTTAATTACAGAGGGAGTCCTGTTACCACCCTCCTACTCAGCAACGTCATTATATTGAATTACTGTCATCGGATTCACATAAGTGTTCTATATTTCAACCTTTTTGGCTAGCAAGATTTACAATGAACATCTGATAAAAGTGTTAAATATAAAGATATTTATTCAGTTAATAGGCCGCACGGGCACTTTTACACGTCAAGAATCTACCAGCGCTTCACAAGAGGAGACCACTGCTGAGGAGAAACGCAGCAAGAAACTCAGCAGTCAGTCATTTTAAAAATATAATTTGTGTTACAATGGTATACTTAGTCTAGCATTATATAAATCTATAAATATTAAATTAAAAAAATTTATCAAATAACCTGCGTAGTTTCAGCAGGAAAACACACCAAAATGTTGCGAGAGAGATAGAGGGAGAAAAGGAAAAAAAAGAACACCTACCTAGGTGTAAGTATATAAGACGGTGCAAGACGACCACATAAGATTTATATGTTTTCTTACATCAACGGTGTCCCCTAGACAAGATAAAGCTATTGAATTTGAAAAAAATAAAAAAATATTAAGTTTCGGGTTAAATTTAAGGAAGCTTGTTGAAACAAATAACAATTGTCCTTAAACCAATAATTATTGCTCCAAAACTCCCAGTTGCATGTAGTTTTATTAAAATTATGTTGCTATCACCACGCTACGTACCATGACAAAAAAACCGCAGCTTCTCCGTCACGATCAACCATAAACTTTATTTTTATCGTCTTTATCGTTTTACGTTCATTTGCAAAAGAAGTTTTACAGTATTCCATTCTCAAAAATTGCTTTGTTCATGATTGTTGGTGCATCTGGGTATTGCTTTTTGACTAATTGAAGCAGATAAACCATTCGTTTGCCAAAATTCCGAATACAATGATATTTCAGTATTAATTTAAGCATCCACGGAACCAATAGTTATAATAATGTTCAGATTCCCCCGATAATAAAACCCGGCGTATTTCACGCTCACACTTTATGGCTGCAATTCCACGGAATATTACCCCGTCGTGATGTACTTTAATATTCTTTGCCGTTTTAAAATATTTATAAAGTTCTTTCTTTATTGTCCTGTGTAGACGACTTCATTATCTCGACTTATAATTTCAGGTTTTACTGCGACTTTCGAGTTTTATTCACGTTTTTATCGTTACACCTTCAAGGTTTTATGGCGGATTTTCACTTGGATTTTCATGCGCTTTACATATTAATGTGCATTGTATTTTATGTTGGATGGAAGAGGAGTTGGGATGGGGTCTCGTTATTTGGCATAAGATATGCAATATTTGATGACTTTGATGTTTATTTATCCAAAATTATAAAAAGTCATAGCACAAACGATGTTTTTTTTAGGAACGGTATTTGTAACGATATAAAAAACTACATACCTACACACATACATAAACTCACGCCTTCATTCCCAGTAGGGTAGGCAGAGCTAAAGAATTACCAACAAGTCTTAAAACTCACAAAACAAAGTTATGCATTTAGAATTCAATATAAGTATTGTTAGCTTATTTTAATACGTGGTTAATTTTTAATACAGGTTTCCTTTGTCCCGATTAGGATAAGGGCGTATTTCAATTAGTGCTCTTTTTACAATTACGTCCCATGAGGCGTAACTAAATTATTTTAACTGATTTATAAGGAGTTATAACTAACAAAACAACTACTAACAGACAGTTCTAGGAGCAAAAAGTACATGGTGATATCACATCAGCTTTGTTTATTTCTCTGCCTGGAACAGGTGTTAACGGTAAGACGCCCTTTGGAAACCAAAAATTAATGGTATCGACTGATATAATAAAGTCGGAATTCTACACACAAACGCATACAATATTGCAATAAATTCACTTCGTATCAAAATTTATGTAACCACTCCTACAGTGGCACACGCCCAAAATGACTAGAACCATTGATACGGGAACAGTGGCTCACGTGTGTGTTGGTAGTAAGCACTGAACGCTTAAGTGGAATTCAAGCTTAAGTCTAGACTGGGACAGTTTTATGCCAATATATAAACCTAAATAAACTTCCTGGATGCAATAATCCATAATACGAGTCATATTTTATATTTTATTTTGAACCTTTTGTTTTTTTTTAATTCTTCAATACACGAGCTTATTATCTGCGAGGCAACCACATTAATCAACTGATCTGCCCCGTCCGTCAGTTCCCATTCATCATACATTTTCCCTATTGAGTGCAGACGTTGTTTTTCCTTAACACCGCAATCTCGAAGCACTCGCCGTGAAAAAATATTATCTTTCAATTATCGCGTCTTCCCCGTATTTGGCCAGCTGCGCTTTCTAATTAGAAATTCAAAATGCCCCAAGAAATACCTTTTTACAGTTGTGATAGTGGTTTAGGTCATTGTTGAATTAAAGGTAATTGAAAATGGAATTGGTTAGAACTTTTATTTAAATGTCTGGAATACTTTATAAGCAGGGAGCGAAACTTTGGTGCCGATGACAGGCGTATGACGTCAAGCTACGTACAGAGTGTTTTTATCTAGATTGAACATCATCACTAACAACTTATTGGCCTCTTTACTGTACAAATATTGACACTAACTTGAGGTGAGACGGCCGGTACTTATAAAAAAGATAATTGACTGTCATTGTCATATTAAAAAGAAGATTGTTGAAGACAATAAAAAATTATATTGAATTATTTATTTATTTGTAAATTGTAAATATAACCGAAACATTGTTGTTTCGGTTGAGAGAAGTCGCCATGTAGTCTATACAGCCGTATTTGCAGAAGTTTCCTTTTCTGATTGTAAATAATTAAAAAATGATTTAACAGCAAAAGTTAGCAATTTAGAAAAACATTGCAAACAACCAAGCACATGGGATATTGTTTGAATTTTAATTGTTCTGCATACTTCGAAATTTCATTTAAGTAATGTCTTTCATTTACTAGTGGAAATAATATTTTTCGTTAGAATGCTCCAACGAAATATTTTATTCGTATCGTCTTTGTCATTATCTAAATATTTACATTATCACTATAGCATTATTGAGAATCAGTGCGATGTCGCAATATTTTTTATATAAAATCATCCTATATGTGAAATTGCGTCATAATTACGTCACCGGCACTAAAGTTTCGCTCCCTGTTTATAAGTTTTTTCTTTACAACGTATTCCAGTTAAGTCATTGCGTTTATACTAATTGCTTTTTACAGAGAAGGAACGGGAGCAAAGACTCGAGATCATGGAGGCCAGTAAATATTTGCTTAAAGTACAGGTCAACAAGGAAGTATTACTTTTCAAACTATTTAGCATAATACTAAACGCAGTCAGTCTAGGATCCATCTTTACATTGCTCTACATCGAGTGAATTAACCGAAGTATTCACATAATATATCTGGTGCAAGACCACTGCCTTACTACTCAACAGATAGCACAGCCACTAGTCTTAATTAGTTTATTCTACTAACTTAGTTTCAATTGTTAATTTTAATCGCATTTCAATTTCAAGAGTTACGACTGTGACTGTTAAAATCGTAATACAATTAGGTTAGGTAAGCAAAGTGAGCTTCTAAATGTCATAATATTGCAAATCCCTTACGGTTTAATTTAAATGTATGTAGCCCATAATGATTCATGGACCTACAAGATTTGCACCGAAAGCGGTCTGACAGATATTTGAACGAAGCAAGATGACGAAATACACGCTTTTTAAAAAGAGCTATGATATACCACTATGTCAAAAATATTATGAGAGTGATAAATTAGCAAGATCGGCAATAACAAACTGGAATAGGTGGCATAGTTGATTCAGTATGTCATAAAATGAATACCCGCATGGAAGCTAACTCGACTACGAAAACATGGATACAGTATATTAATTTGATTAGAGTACCTACTGCAAATGGAGCGTTCTAACCATCTGAGAATTATCAAGTACCGACGCAAGTGCTGCAGTGTATAACGTATCATTGTTTCTTGATGTCGTTGTCGGTCCAAAGGGAATTTGAATTTCTCCCTTTGGATCAGAAAAATGTACATTTTTAAGCTTTAAATATCCTCAAAGTAGATTATTACGGTTAGTTCAGATTTTCATTATACTCGTAGTACTAATAATGTTTGGCCACAATTCCATCTGAGATTTATTTTATCATTATTTTCTTGAGAACTGCCTGATTGTTTAGGACGAACACAGAACAGCTGCTCTGATTTGTAGTACCTATTAAGAGTCTCTGAGTAAAACTGCAGACAGACGGACAGACGGACAAGGAAAAACCATCAGGATTCCTTGTTGACTACAACTATAATGTGTAAACACGAAACAATAATGGGAAACATTAAATAGAGAGGCATAATTACAGGCGTGAAGGTATGTATGTATGTATGTTATTTAATATAGTATTCCTAATAATATATTCCTGTATTCAATCCTGTTTAATCCATTTCTTAACCATTAAATAACAAACCTGGGCCCCCCGAGATGGCTATGACAACTTGGACGTTTTCCTCAAGCCCTATTTACATTGGTCAAGACAGCGGACAGTGGACAAGTGACAGTGTACAGTACAGTAGTGTACACCGATCGGACAGTGGCGAGTCAAGTTGCCTTGCCAGTGGATTCCACTCCACTGTCCTTGGCACTGTACTAGCCACTGACCTTGACCAATGTAAATCAGGCTTGAGATATTGGTCAGAGATTGCAATGAACAGAGAATTGTGGAATAATAATAAATTTCGCTTCGCTTATTCTGTGTATACAATAGTAGCAGAAGAAGATATGTACAAACTTACATTCAACGTCTACAATGATCCTCTTGGACACGGAGGGCGGGACTGCGTTGGTGGCAATGCACAGGTATGCACCCATCTCTGTACGGCTGATGCGCTGCAGGCTGAGCGTGTCGCCCTCGTATACGGTCACTATAATAAATTACAAACTTTGTAGGGCTAAAATGCGATAAATAAAGTGCTGCCTTATTATACAAGAACCAAAGCAGTTTTAATTCTGAACTGTTAGTAATAAGGTTGATATTGCTACAGGAGCTTTATCTGAAATACTGCCTATTTGGTTGGGTAGGCAGAGTGGTTCAACATAAACTTTTCACTTCTCATACTCTTAATTACTCTTAAAATGTTACTTTAGTCTCTGCACATCGGGACTAAAGCTTCTTATAAATTTTTAGGGATTCAAGATTTTTTCAGTGATTGTGTATAGACAATTTTTAGGGTTTGGAAATAATCTCAAAATGTCAACTATGCAAAAAATAATTAAAAAAACGATTTTATTTCGTGAAACACGATTAATGATAACGAATATGAATCTTTTTTATCATATTAATATTAAAGATAAATTAATTTTATTATGCATGGTTCAATTAGTTTTACAATCGTTTTCAAGTTTGATCCTGGTGGCTAAATATGCAAGCATTTAAAGCGTCACTTTTCAAAATAATAATAGAAAAGAAGAATCCGCGGAACAAATTTGTATGAAACTTTGTTATGATCAATATTGTATTTTTGTATAGAATATCGTTTTTTTCGTCGCTTTCAAATTGGAAATTAGAGTGTTTAGCGCAAAACTAAACAACCATAATGACATTCGAACCATTATAGCCACCAGTACTCCGCTTGGGTGGCTAAACATCACGTGTCTTTAATATGACATGTTTTAGTACCTTGTTGAATAATCTACTCTTCAAAATTTTAAGCCGATTGACAGACCTATGGCCCTAGACAAGATACGCATTTCTAACGTAAACGATCTTCGAAAACTGGCAAAACGTACGTAATTGACATAAGCGCTTGATTCGACCGTTTGGCGATTTACGTCAACCCTAAAAAATTTCGACTAACGATAAAGTTCCCGCAATGGTTCGTGTCTAGCCTCACTCCAAATGAGGCGAGATAAATTAAAACTTGCAAAATGATTTGCAACAACTGATCAGACTTTAAAAAATATCTTTATTCAGTATAAAGAATAGTTACGTACCGCGTCTGTCTCTCAGTTTGCTTGTATATCCACTAACTCTTTCTAAACCTCGCCATCAGAGATATTTTATCACAGAAGATTTGTATGTATGACTAAAAAATCTGCTTTATGGTTTATACCGCTTGCATTCTTTATACAGTGTGTGACATCCATAAGAACATATATTTTACGTTAAGATAGCTTTAAGTGTTGTTAGCCGTTTAAAGAAGGAGTTAAGTTATTAGCTGAATTACATTTAGTTTAATTCATTTTTAAAGGGTACAACGAGCAGCAATGTATAACATTAAGTCTAAGTTAATTGCAAGTTAATTGAGGGATAATTGAGCTATGTCTGATACATTGCGTGGCAAATTAGTTAGTATGGAAAAAAAAAGTACAACTTATGTTAACAAAACACTTGTTTTTATGATAATTAGGATGCATATTAACTGTTGTCAAAATATATGTTCGTATGGATATCACACACTGTATACCGGTGTTACAGAAGACTTAGATAAAATAAAGTCTATTTATTTAAAAAAATCGGTAAAAGTTTTTGTATTCAACATAAAATGAATACTTTAACCTCGTTATTATATTCCAAATAATGTGGTGCACTGATAGCGAATGGCAAGCTATTGCGACCTGACGATTACATTTCCAAAAAGACGTATCTTTTACTAAAGTTTATTGTAAGTGTGACCTTATAATTAAAACAAGTACAGTTGAGTTTGAATTAGCAGTTACATTGCAGTTAAACCCTCTTGAAAAGGAAATAACTGATATAATCCTACATCGCACCGCGTTCCCGACACTCGTGAACACTGCGGTTACGTATTCTATCTCTAATTACAGTTTTATTTCAACAAAATAATTTAGCCTGGGTTAATTAATGACGTACAGCGTACAATATTACGCTCTGGATGCAAATAGGGCAATTATGAGTAATCCGGGATAAATTATGTTATTTTATGGCACGGGGAACGTCCGTCCGGAATTCTATTGCTACAATCTAATCCTATAACCTGCCGCCAAGCAGCAGTGTTCACATTATCGTGCTCCGGTGTGGAGGTAACCAAACGGTAATATGTCAAACATTTACGTAACGTCTTTCATTTAAGTTCTCAGGGTACACTTAGGAGTGAAAATGGGAACGTGATCCAAATTTTACTCCAAAACTGGTTTTATAAATACCATAGTCCCATGAGCAATCTCCACATCAAACTATTCTTTGCAAAGCCATATTTTTTTTCCAACAATCTAAAGCAACAATCCACGAGATAAACTATTAAAATAAAGACATTAGTTGGCAACTCCCGCATCCAACTTCGCCGATGCATCAGCGGAAACCGACCATAACCTGAAGTTTGCTCGCGTCGGGCAATTGAAAGAAAATTGCAGGCCGTTCCGCAACCGTGGCCGGAATAACCCGCATTGATGGATTGAGTCTAGAAAGTTCTATTTTCAAACGGGTAGAATTAAGTTGTGGTGGAGAAATTTATATATTTCATCTTTCTTTTATAAATTAATTTATTGTTTGAACGAAGAATTGTATAAGCAGTGGTAGGAATAAAATAAATGTGGTTACATTATTATCAACAAGTTTTAAAAGTTGTTTGTAATTCTGTAGCTCTACCTGCCCCACTCTGGAATCACGTGTATGTGTGTGTGTGTGTGGTAGGAATTTGTTCGGGTTCCCTCTGGAATGCTAAAACCATCTTTACTTTTAACCTATCACCAAGTGGCACTATTTGCATTGTTGTGTTCCGGTGTCGGGATAAGATAACCGGTGAAATACAAAAGGTACTAGGAACAAAATTGATCTTGTACTATGATAATAAAAATGTGTCCAAAAATCATGATGTTATTGTGGTTTGAAATTGATTTATAATTGCATAGAAAATGCAAACTAGCGCATATGGTGCCTAGCCAAGATGCATAACACTAAATTAGTGACATAATTTCCTTATAGGATTGACGTTAGCTTTTTTTATATTTTATGGAATAGGAAGGCAACGAGCACACAGACCACCTAATGGTACTCGTAAGTGGAAACTGTGACCCATAGACATTCGCATTCACAAGACTGCAAATGCAATGCCAACCCTGAGGACTAAGATGGAATGCCTCTATAGTAGTCATTTCACCGGCGGCTGTCTGATCCCAATGACAACAATGATGATGACAATGGGGATAGACCTAAAAAAATAGCTCACGTTTTTTACATGCTCATTCGAAAGAATATAATTTTAAGAGACATTTTTCATTAATTTTGTATTTGATCTAATAGTTTTGTTTCCATATAATTCTTTATTTAGCAAAAATTTTATGGATGATGTGATCATTTTAAATTTGGGTTGGCATTGTCTCATAAATGACAACAATTAAAATGATCTAATGATAAAAAGTGATTGTAATAGTGTATTAAAACATTCTGTTTCACGCGACTAAACCGTAAGGATGCACCTATGTGGGCTATAATTTTGTAGAAATATCCGAAATAGATAAATATTTCAAAAACTTAATCATGCAGAACGGCTTTAAAACCCTATTCCTCGAAATGGTTTTCGAATTAGAGAAATTGTAAAAATATGAACAATCCCAATCCCATTATTTTCTTCTCAAAAACTAGGGGCCTGATAATGGCTGCGGTTACCGTGTGACAAAATGTGGATAAAACATCCTTCACTTTTTGACACTTATATAAAAAAACAGGGGACAATCTTACACAAATTGATCTAGCTCCAAACTAAGCTCTAGGCTCGTTAATGAGTACTAGACAACGATAAACTTATATAGATAAATAAATACGGAAATACATAGAAAACACCCAAGACTCAGGAGCAAATCGTGCTCATCACACAAATATTTCCCCGTACCGAGGATCGAAGCCGGGACAACTAGCTTTGTAGGCAGGGTCACTAGGCTATCGCGTCGTCTATCTACCTATGTACGAAACTGACGGATACTTAATCCATGTTTTGTCACATGATAATTTAAATCATACTAGGCCTACAGAAAGGTTAGCGGCGTTTGCATTTTGGCTGAGGCCTACCTGTCACCACATACTCGTAAAGTCGTTTACAAAGAGATGTATCAACTTTTTCATCTTATTGCATTGTAATAAGGTCCAAAAGTAGATACATCTATTTGTAGTCGACTGTACCTACATGAGATGGTTAGTAGGATCTGGGGGGTTATTATGACATGGCTATGCAATTCATTTTACGGCAAGCGTAATGTACAGAGCTATAGCAGCTATAAAGCTCTGAGGGGTAACTATGACATAACTATGCAGTTCCGTTTACGCTAAGAGAAAAGGACAGAGCTATAGTAGTTATATAGCTCTGTCCTTTTCTCTCAGCGTAAACTGAACTGCAAAGCAAGGTCATAATAACCCCCCTGAAACCTTAGAACACTTGCAATTTCAAGATTACAATTTAACTACATATGCGTTGAAGATTAAAATAGAATGTCTCTATCTCTGTCTTACCCCACAATTTGCGATCGCTGCTGCTTAGCGGCGAGAGACAACACAAAAATTATCGTTGTTATTTTATGTCATTTATTTTATACCCGCATCTTGATATGTTTTGACTTGACCGAACTTAAACAAAACATATGCTCTCGGATACATCCATTAACCCACGGCACGTGCTCGGCGGGCACGTGCCAGCCATCCAGAGCCCAAATGAGTTTCCTTGTATTTATAATTGTGAAATACTGGGATAGAGGTTGGATGTGGGTGGAGAAGACACTGGTCTAGTTACACAAATTTAAAATTAGATTGTTTGAAATTTATGCCAATGAAAAACTTACAAAATATACTTTTTTTTTTACGATATTTGTTTTTGCTCTATAAGGTTTCAAGTTTATGTAGTAAATAAATAAATGCTAGCTTTGGGCTTGTTTTAATTACTTAAACTGATATAAGTAACTACTAAATATCTTCAAGTCTTAAAAGAGTCCTTAATACTTTTTTCTAAAATGACAAGCTACATAATTTGTTATGAATTACTAATTTCTGCCCGCGACTTCGTCCGCGTACCTAGATTTCGATTATCGTTATTCTCTTGCGAACTTTTAGATTGGCCGAGGCAAAAAGTAGCCTATGTGTTAAGGCTCCGGCACTCCGGTTGCGTCGTGGGGCGTAAGCGACGCGGTACTCGGCACACCGCGTTGCTTACGCCTCGCGGCTGCGTTCGGTGTGACATGTTGCGTGGCGCGCGCGCGATCTGGTCGGCAGCTGGCGTCAAGTTATCGAACGGCATGGACTCGGTGAAGATTTTTTATTTTAAGTTGAAAAAATAATAATTTGGGTACATAATATTAATACCGGGCGGGAACAGTATGGGGAATATCGTCGTCTGTACCGGGAGCTGGAAAGCAACGAAGATAGATTTTTTTTTAAAGTTTAAAGTTGATGTACCCGTAAAATAAACAAGCAACGCCACCTCCGCCGCGTCCTGCCCGTGCCTCCCAGCACCCATTTGCCTGAATATATTAAGCAATTAGACGTCCCTTTCGATGCGGCTGCACTGCTCTAATGCCCTGTATTTAGTTCGCAGAATTGATGGGACAATTTTCAACTTACTCGGGAATCAAATGGATGTCTTTTGCGTTATGGAAGTAATTGTATTTTATTGTCTTTAGAAAATGTCTGTCTGATCCAGCTAGGAAAACAAAACAAACTCGATCACCCAGGTACTGGTTATTTAAACCAGATCGTTGGTTCCTGTCATTGGCTGTTTGCTAACATATTGGTGACCAGAACTGGTCCATTCAAGGATTTTGGTGCCTTTCTCTTATGTACCTACGGTATATTTATTTGATCCACCTAGTTATATTCTTCCGATTTAAATCAAATTTATATTTTAGCAATTTCCACTAGTTACGTTTTTCTCAGGTCTATAATATGCCTGTGTGAATGTGCACCTGTGTTTTATATTTTACCTCTTTGAAATTAAATTGGTTATAACCAAACGCATCTAAAAAAAACTAATAAATTACATGACGTTGTTTTAAAGTTACCATTTCCAGTACTTAAAACTTACTTGAAAAAGTCGTTGATGTCTAAAGCTTACTATAGGGTCAAGGACTATCTAACAGATAAAAATGTTTGGCCTAAACTAAACACCTAAATAACGTAATAATAACTTAGTCATAAAAAATAATGTAAACATTGTATATTGTCTGGGGGACACGGGTTCTGTGGGAGAATGTATCGAGACTTTTATGCGGGTTGTCTTGCGCCGTCGCGGGTGAGTGTGGCTTATAATATCATTAGCAATATTTAAAAAACGACTGAATGTTGAGTTTTTTGCGGCGTTTCTTCTCAGCAGTAGTCTCTTGCGAAGCGCTGGTAGATTTTTTACGTGTAAAAGTGCCCGTGCGGCCTACTCACTGAATAAACCTCTTTTATCTATTTTTTATCTTTATCACCTAATTTATGTTTGTTTGTAAAAATGATTTATTACTTTATTACCTTGCCTTGTAATGTAACTTACTTTTAAGTATTATTGTATTTAATAATGGAAAAAATGACCTGCTGTAGCTTCTCGCGGCGCTTTTTCTCCGCAATGATGGTCTTGTCCGAAGCTCTAGAAGATTCACTCCATATTATCGACGTGTAAAAGAGCCCTCATGTGGCCAATTTACTGAATAAATATTTCGAATTTTGAATGTTGAATTTTACGTACAATATTGCTTAAAGCGTGCATCAGAATTTTTTTTTTTTAAAGTTGGTTTTTCTATTTAGAGAAATACTTACTTCCTTGTACGTACATGAACATCACCTAGCAATGATGAATTAAAAAAAAGCTGAATAAAAATATCATGAGTCTTAGTTACCATCGTTTCTAAATTTTTAAACGATTCGGAAATTGCAAAATGTAATTTAAGTGTATGGAAACGAATGAGATCGATGTTTCATTTCAACTAGGTCTACAAACTTAAATAAGTTCCTACATATATAAACATTACCACCCGAAACATAACTCTGTGGGAAATGTTGACAACAAGGCTTTGGATGGCTTCACTGTCCTATCAATGTAATTTATAAAAACCAAATCAAACAATTGTTTAAGCGCCTCTGAGTTTTAAAAACAACTCGTAAACAACCACTTCTGTGAAGAATGCTATAAAATTCAAATCCCCTTAACAAATATGTAACACGTCGACCCATGATCGCTTGACAACTAATTCAGGCTGCGTATCGCTTGTTTAACATAACAGAAAGCGCGCCGGTGCACGGAATAGCAATCGAGGGCCGAGAGCCCGAGAGTCCGCCCGACCATATTCAGAGCATAAGTACGGGAGCTGCCGAACAAGATAGGTTTACTTGTCATACTCACTATGTATGTAAGCCAGAAAATATAACAAATTTTAGTGCTGACATGCGTTCATGTTGATAATTTTCATCATCACTATCGTTTCAGCCGAAAGACGTCCACTGCTGCACGTAGGCATTCTAGTTTAGTTCAGTTCTTCAGTCTAACTTTACTTTTTTTTATGGCTTTGGAAGGCCAACGAGCACACAGGCCACCTGAGGGTAAGTGGAGACCCATAGACATTCGCATTCACAAGACGGCAAATGCACTGCCAACCCTGAGGACTAAGATTGAATGCCTCTATGCTCGTCATTTCACCGGCTGTCTTATTCTTAAACCGGAACACAACAATGCAAACATTGCTGTTTGGCTTGTTGCTGGTTGTAATTTATGGGAGGCTTACAAAAATTCAATTTCTGGCCCGCGAATACCACTCTAGGACTTCCCCACCAACAACCATAAGCAGTCCCCACCCATTGCCACTTGAAGTTTCGTTGATAATATGACATTTTTATTTAGAATGTATCATATTGAATTTTGTATTTTGCTTTTTAACTTAGCCCTGAAATCCGGCAAAGCTTTTGCAAATTTAAGAATGCAATAACTTTTAATCCATAGCTACCATCAGTCACTCGTGAACTTGTTCGGCTTGTCTTCGCCATAACAAATCAAGAAATGATAAAAGGGTACCAAGAAATTATATGGACTAAAGTTCTTTTCATGTTAATTAAAAGCGTTGGCACACACAAGGCAAGTAATGAATACCTCATCAAAAGGTAGAATATTACTGAAACCACGAAACCGAACATTCTAAAACACCCTTTTAAAGTCCATCAAACACACTCTCAAAAGGAACCCTTCAATTCAATCTCATTAACAAAAATCTGTTCATGATATGAACAAGTCGTACCCAACCCTAATCGGCTCCACAAGGAAAAATCCAGTTAGGGATAATTACTAGACGAGTGCCCCACAAAAGCGGGAAACGAGTTTAAATTTAAGAGTGATTTCCTTGTACGGGCGAAATTAACGTGTGGTGTCGAGAGGCCCTTGCCCCTAATTGTGTGTGACCCTCCCCCCTGTCATCCCAATCTGCTATGATTATTTGCAAAGGACACTCAGCGCAAATGTTTTAATTACGCGTTCGGCAGAATTCGGCGGTGCTCGGTGAAATTCGGAATGTGTTTTTCTTTTGTTTGGTCTCGGATCGGGTTTAATTGGATGAGACGTTTGCGTTTGAGTTTTGATTGCTTTGGATTTATATTTGTATGTTTGTTAAATTCGATGAAAATGTAAATAATAATTCGTAAAAAGCCTTAACGCGCCTTTTGTTATAAGTGTTAATCGAAATAACGCCCACTTCTGAGAAGCAAGAAACACTGCAAAATCGCTCTGTGCTAACTTACTTTTTTCTCCTTTTTGTGTGTTTTGAAATGATTTAATTAAATAATAAATTTTAGATCCTTTAATTAAATGGAATTTAGTGTACTAGGGACCTTCCAAGTAACACAATGAATAATTTCACTTTGACATTGTACAGTCAACTGCTGAGAAAGTAATTAATACTCTTATGCACGGGAGCCCATATCCTATAGAAAACATTATTCAAATAAAAATACAATTTGTATGATCCTGGAAGTTATTAAGATTTCATTTTCAGAGAACAAGTCGACAGGTTTCGGATAACTGTCGTTGTTATTTCTGCCACATGCCTAATCGAATTTAAATAAAAATAAAAACATTCAAGTAACTGCTTGAATTGTTGTTGATAGATTGGCCGTAAATATTTAATCGTAATTATCAAAAAAAAATACAACAGTAGGTTGTCAAATATTGTTATGTTTCTAAGATATTAACACCCTGTGCATCAATACAATAAATACGAGATAATTGTGTTTAATTTTTACACAAAAAGCCATTCATGAATATTTGTCATAGAATATATTGGAATAGACCAAAAAAATAACTCACGATTTTTAAATTATAATTTGAAAGAATACGTAATTTCAAGAGACCAATTTCATTAATTTTGTATTTGACCCAATAGTTTTGTTTTAATATGTTTATTTATTTACCAGATTTTTTATGGATGACATGATGATTTTAAATTTGGGTTGGCATTTTCTAAAACTTCAACAATTAAATGATATGTAATGATAAAAAGTGATTGTTATAGTGTAATAAAACATACTATTTCAAGTGGTTTTAGCCTAACCCGTAGGATACACCTAGGAGTAAACGAAAGTCAAACAAAGGTCAAATATACTTTTCCGAAATAGATAAATAGTTCACAAACATAATAATGCAGAACGGCTTTAAAACCCTTTTCCTCAAAATGGTTCTCGAATTAGAGTAATTGTAAAAATAATTATGAACAATCCCAACAATAGTCAAATTAGGCGTCAAATGATCGATAACGAGAAAGTACGAGGTACCTTCGAGGTAATACCTTCTCTTGATCTCTCACAATCAAGTTTTTTTAATTCGTCTACACATAATAATAATGAATAATCCACGTAAAGTAGAGTTACTACGCATTTAAACCGCTTTGATCAAACAGCTTTGTCAAAAATGCATACAGTGCAGTTCTTTATCAACTCACCCTTCTTCCTTTTGTCCACAGAGATGGGCTGGCCATCCTCCCGTCTCCACATGATCTTGGGCGCGGGAAACCCGTCCGCCTTGCAGACCAGACTGATGTTCTGGTTTTCACGCACCGCCACGGCTGACTGCGTGCTCTCTTCGTCCAGGATGTTAGGAGGAACTGGTGGAGGGAAAAAGAAAGTAGATAAAACAAAAAAACAAACACTTAAAATAAATCTGAAGACATGAGATTTATTTTAAGTTTTATTAGGTTAGATTCTGTTTATTAGGTTTGCTTAAAGAGATTGGTTCTGAAATTATCATATCTTAAATAGGGAGCTGTGATTATGTCTAAGGTAAGAGGCTCCAAGTTGTATGATGAAAAAAAGAAAGAAAAAATATTTATTACCACATTAACCATATTATTAAAAAAAACTTACTCGTGGAAAGAGTTTCTTAAATGTTGTTGCAGAAAACATATGACATTCGAGTGAAAAAAGTCTTAAAAAGAAAAATTAAAATAAAGAAATTAAATTGTATTATTCAGTTTGGTAATATTACATTTTAAGTGACACTAAATTGAGGTTGATTTAAAAAAATGTGATATAGAATGATGTAAAGTGGCTTGTAATGCTTCGTCCGAAAAAAATCTTGTTTTTGAGTTTGACCTACGCGCCGTGCGTTTTGACAGCCAAAATGGAAAATTAGATCTCTCGGTGTAAAACACCATGTGTGTTATTCAACCCACTTCGCCAATGGGTTATAATAATACCAATCATCAAACCTAACGCAATCATATCAATTTCAAATTAACCTAAACGTAATGTCAGCTGGCAATTTGAATAATGGCGGGCGGAAGCGGATATCCGACTGATATCGAATCTTAATCGCGGCGTAATGAAATGTAAACAACTGCTCTAATTGTTATTGCGGCAATAATGTAGGGAGGCCGCGAGACCGGCGGGGGAGTTTTTAAGATTCGAATCTAGAGCCGTATTAATAAACTGATCTCGACGGTAAAGCTCGTCTCAAGATGCGTCAAAAATGACAGTTCTCTATGGTTTGACGTTTACTTTGACGTATCTTGTGACGGGCATCTCAGCCAAGATGAGTTTAATAATACGTCCCTCAGAGCCGCATTAATAAACTGATCTCGACTGTAATGCTCGTCTCAAGATGCGTCAAAAATGACAGTTCTCTATGGTTTGACGTTTACTTTGACGTATCTTGTGACAAGCATCTCAGCCAAGATGAGTTTAATAATACGTCCCTCAGAGCCGTATTAATAAACTGATCTCGACGGTAAAGCTCGTCTCAAGATGCGTCAAAAATGACAGTTCTCTATGGTTTGACGTTTACTTTGACGTATCTTGTGACAAGCATCTCAGCCAAGATGAGTTTAATAATACGTCCCTTAGAGCCGTATTAATAAACTGATCTCGACTGTAATGCTCGTCTCAAGATGCGTCAAAAATGACAGTTCTCTATTGGTTTGACGTTTACTTTGACGTATCTTGTGACAAGCATCTCAGCCAAGATGAGTTTAATAATACGTCCCTCAGAGCCGCATTAATAAACTGATCTCGACTGTAATGCTCGTCTCATCTTGGCCAAGATGAGTTTACTAATACGGCCTTAAGTTTGAGCATTGCATTGGTTGTAAACGTGATGGCTGTGTAGATAAAAATGATTTTCATTGAACCTTTCCCAATATCGATATTTGTTTCCAATTGTTTAATAATCTCCGAATTTTCACGAGACATACTATTTTTTCTTAAACTGGTTACCTCTTTAGAATTATGATAAATTAAATTTATCTTAACCTCCATTTTCTAAAATCATTCATCATCTCTAGAATCATTTCGAAAACTTAACGGTCTATTTAATTAAAATTAGATTATCCCAGTTCGTCGACGTGAAATTTATTTATCGTTTTTTTCTTCGGCTCATGTTTTTGGAATACAGTGTTATTTCTTTATTTACTAAAGATATCTTCAAACCAAACACTTACCTACCGCGGGTCAATCTCCCAAACTAGTGAAGTAAAATTATTAATTATTATTAATTATATTATTAAACTAGCCAATTATGTCCCGTCAGTACACCTTCTGCCACTCAAGTCACCGAGATAGAAAGTGACAAACACCGGGAATTACTCATTTTATCATTAAGTAAATATATATCCCTAACTCACATTTTAGTAAAAACCAGGTCTGAGAGTCTCAACAAGACAAAAAACATCGACAAATAGGTACTATCAGCCCAGTGGAAGTCTGAACCCCCAGAAAACGGTGTTATAGTGACATTATAAAACAATTTGTTTGATACTTCTTAGGACTTGAATCATAACATCACTGTGACACAGTTCTATGGAGGGTCAGGGTTTCATCGGGCTGATAGTACAAGGTAAAACATAACCATTAGATAGATGAAAACGCCTGGGGGGTTATTATGACGTAGCTATGCGTTTCACTTTACGCTGAGAAAAAAGGACAGAGCTATATAACTGCTATAGCTCTGTCCTTTACGCTCACCGTAAAGTGAACTGCATTGCTATGTCATAATAGCCCCTCTGATATCGTGGTGACCCCTTCTTTCAGAGCTGATATCTCTTTAACTAACCGATTTTATGAAACCTAGCTAATAGCCACCGCTAGAAAATCTGGATTCAAATGAAAACCACCGCATCCAAATCTATTTATCCGTTTCGGTGCCACAGATAGCAGTCAAACTTATTACTAGAGTCTGGCAAACGAAAGCGTGACCTGAAAAAATGGCAACACTGTAGTGTCATCCCTTTCAAATCAATCTAAGAAAAAAGGGACGACACTACAGTGTTGCCATTTTTTCAGGCCACGCTTTCGTTTGCCAGACTCTAATTAACACCACTCTTTTTGCGTCGGGAGGACATGTTTGAATCGAATATCAATTGAGCTCCATATCCCAAAGGTATTATCTTCAGATCGTCAGTATTACCTAGAATGGGTCGTTAGGCAAAGGAAGGTATTTCTAGGAATTTCAATCTAAAACACGGATTTGAGTTGCCTTCTACTGAAATCCAGTGATTAACGTATAATATAAGTGATTTGTTACCGAGCGACCGGATTGATACGTGCGTAATATGGCCTCTTAACAACTTACAGAAATAAAGAGGGTAGTGTGTTTTAGTCAACGCCTACCAACTGAACACCGGAGATGACGTCACTGACACGAGTCCTACTAGACTCGATACAAGTGCTTTGAGGTAACGCCATGTCCTTCTGTTTTTTTTTTATTTTTTTTTTAGCATGGGAAGGCAAACGAGCACACAGGCCACCTGATGGTAAGTGGAAACTGTGACCCATAGACATTCGCATTCACTAGACTGCAAATGCGTTGCCGATCCTGAGGACTAAGATATCCCCTACTACTAAGTCTTATCCCCAAACCGGAACACAACGATGCGAACACTGCTGCTTGGCGGTAGGTTAATGGATAAGATGGTGGTACCAACCCGAACGGACCCTGTACAAGGTCCTCCCACAAGTATTTAGTCGTTCAAAACTGGAGCTATATTATTCTAGTTAAAACAATTTTGCTTTTTATAGAGTTGTCTTGAAGAGATAATTAATGAACGATAAGAACAGCTGTTGTTTACCTGTGTAATTTTTAATTGTATTGTTTCTCTGTAATGTTTTGTTCACCGCGTTTCCGCGATCCTTACAAGGTCGTCACGTCCACTGCTGGGACATAGGCCTCCCGCAAGGCTCTCCACTCTGACCGGTCTTGTGCTGTTCGCATCCACCGCGTTCCCACGATCTTTCACAAGGTCGTCACTCCATCTTGTTGGAGGTCTACCTACAGCTCGTCTCCCGGTCCGCGGACGCCACTCAAGAACCTTCTGACCCCATCGGCTATCAGTCCTGCGAGCGATGTGCCCCGCTCACTGCCACTTAAGTTTAGCTATTCGGAACGCGGTGGATGCGAAAAGCACAAGACCGGTCTGAGTGGAGAGCCTTGGGGGACGCCCATGTCTAGCAGTGGACGTATTTCCGCTGACATGATGATGATGAATGTATGGTTTGGTGTACAAAAAAGCGTTATGTATTGTATTGTATTGTTATCGTATTTTCAACTCAATGATAGCTCTTATTTTGGCGGTGTGCATTTAAAGATACATTCAATAAAACACAAATTAAAAACCATGGATTTTTCAATTATTTTTTCAGCCCTATTAGGACCCCGAAAAACACGATTCTAAAAAAACCAACAACATTTCAGAAAAAAATGTCTTGCCAAGTATAGGGTTAAAAACCATTTTTCTTTTTATACGGTAGTCTTGAAGCGATAAAAACTGTTGTTGTTTACCTGTGTGATTTTTAATTGTATTGTTTCTCTGTAATGTTTTGTTCACCGCGTTCCTGCGATCCTTACCAGATCGTCACTCCATCTTGTTGGAGGCCTACCTACAGCTCGTCTCCAGGCCCGCGGACGCTACTCAAAAATATTCTGACCTCATCGGCCATCAATCCTGCGAGCGATGTGCCCCACCCACTACCACTTAAGTTTAGCTATTCGGAACGCGGTGGATGCGAAAAGCACAAGACCGGTCTGAGTGGAGAGCCTTGGGGGACGCCTATGTCTAGCAGTGGACGTCTTTCGGCTGACATGATGATGATGAATGTTTTGTTTGGTGTACAAAAAAGCGTTATGTATTGTATTGTATTGTTATCGTATTTTCAACTCAATGATAGCTCTTATATGCTTGATATTAATGGCGGCCGAGTAAATAACAATACGCAATACAAAAAGCAATATGGTTTAACTGAGTGGAATCGAGCCCCTA
The DNA here is from genome assembly GCA_927399475.2 of Acleris emargana. Lineage (NCBI taxonomy): Eukaryota > Metazoa > Arthropoda > Insecta > Lepidoptera > Tortricidae > Acleris > Acleris emargana. The sequence continues at coordinate 23,777,613 of OV656838.1, read as the reverse complement.
GATTTCACGTCAGTAAAGCCTTAAAAAACCACTATCCCTCTCTCTCTCTGTTCTCATGGCCCCACGACGAATGGCGCACAAGCCTTCCCGATGCCAATCGGAATGCGATACGACCTGATTACTCTAATCAGAGTAATTGAAACACACGCGCGACGAAACGCAAATTAATTATATTGGATTGATTAGGTGGCGGATTTTGTAATAGACGAAGTCGGCAGCTAGGTAGGGAAATATCAAACGACATAATGTAGCAGGTATTGGTACAAAGTTAACTGATAAATTGGGACATGAATTTAACAACATGTGGCAATGAGCGGTTGAAATAGGCTTTATGTAACGCATCATTTTCGTACAAATGAAAATATTGTCTTAATGTCATTTTTATCCCGGGTACGGGCAAATATTTTTGTGATGAGCGCGAGGATTTGTTCCTGAGTATGTATTTATCTATATAAGTAAGTTTATCGTTGCCTAGTACCCATAGTAGAAGCCTAGAGCTTAGTTTGGGGCTAGCTCAATTTGTGTGTGATTGTCCCCTGATTTTTTTTTATCATTCGATTTTATAACCTTCCCCTTAATATCAAGCAAGCTCCGAACCAGTTTGCTTTTAAAAAGAAAGTTCGCGATTTTTTTTCTTTTTTGTAGGTCTCATCATCTTGTTTTTCTGATGGTGTTATCTGTAATGTTTTGTGCTTACCATTTTTTTTTTATATTATGTGTTATGTAAGTATTTATATTTATTTTAATATATTGGTATGTACGTATATATTATTATGTTTAAGCATCATATATGTTAAACCCTATGTTGCACCGCCACCACAATCTCTGCTTTGCCCAAAGGTTAACTGGTAGAGAATGCCTTATGGCATTAAGTTCGCCTTTTGTATACGAAGTGTATTCTTTTGTGCAATAAAGATTAAATAAATAAATAAGAAAATAATAAAGCTTAAGAGTATATATTAATTATAATATTAGAATTTATTCTAACGCGGTTAAGCGTATAATACACAATAAACATGTACCTACACGTACGAATATTACAAAAGGGTACAATTGTGTGTTTGTTAAGATTGTGTTAGGTGATAATATTTGGAAGTATTGAAGCGACAAAAAAATATTTTATTCTATTTTTACCCAACTGCGAAAAAGCCCAAAAGGAGGGTTAAGTGTTTGACTTGGATATATGTCCGACTTAACGTACGTTCTTAACTACTAAACGGCTAAACCGATTTTAATAAGTTACGTGGTAAGATTCGTATTAACCACTAGAGTGTCAGACTATATTAAAATTATTCAAATGTGAAATAAACGAAATAAAAAAATATTTACATGTTAAGTAACATTACTTTATCGGCATTATCCAAACAGCAGTTGGGTTTATTTAAAGCTCGCTTTTCGTTTGACTTGTTATTTACCTAGTTTAAAGGGGAGCTATGCAGGAGCTGGTTACTTTTGCACAAAACAAAGTGATACAAATATACTTTTTACTCCGAATTGTCTATTCTTTATATAAAAACTTGAAATTTATGCAATATTTTGCCATTGTGTGGCTTGTAATTGCATGCTAAAGCAATGTCGTAAAAGTTTGTTAAAGTACAAAATAATAAAAAATACACCAATCACGATCAAATATTTGGCACATTAAAATACTTGTCCCACGGGCAGCGAGTAACAGATGCACAGAGTTTAAAGAATGTTTGAATTAATTTAATTAAAACTCATTTATTAAGGCTCTGTCATCCCGGCTCATAGACACCTCCGGAGATCCTAGAGCTGGTGATTACCTCTCCCAAAGGATTGGGCTAGCTATCTAGAGAGGTAATGCAGCCAGTTTCATAGGGATCATGCCGCAAGCGGACCTGCTAGAGGGGTGTTATTTTTATAGTGGTGATTATTATTTACATCTTTAATATTTGAGTAGCTGTTTTATTTTAATTTGAGTAGCTTAGTTTAATTTTAGTTTAAATAAGTTTAGTTTTAACTTTTAATTATACACCGTGTTTTTTTTTATTTACGATAACTTCGGCATATTACTAGGTACATCCATAGAAACTAAGTGGTAGATTGGATTTTTAAATATTGAAAAAAAAAAAGTTTTTCTGTTTAGTACAAAGTAATTCAATGTTGTATCTTTGGTCATCCTAAAAGGGCCTGTAGAGTTAACTCATAGTCAGTGTCAAATACGTCAATATTGGCGTGACATACACAGACAGTTAAGAGCCTTTTAGACCAGTTCAACGTGATTAACTGATTAAATTTAAAAATTAAATATCTTTCTAACCTTTACAGTTATCATTTGTCTGTCTTCGGGAAATTAACTTTATTTGACCTAAAGAACGTTCCCTTAAAGTTGTCGTAAATCAAAAAAAACACGGTGTATTATAAAACTAAGTATCATGAAAAACAAAAATCAGTGACTTTTTAATACGCTATTTTATTTACAAAACCGCTGTAAGCCAGGGTGTGATATATTAAATATGATATGGATGTACATTATTATAATAAATAAATGAATAAACCGCGTACCTGCAATCAAATTAATTCAAATTACAATAAAACCGCACAGTTATTTGAAACTGAAGTGCGATTAACGATTCATGGTCCAGATGAAACCACTAAACGAAACCAAATGCATTAAAATCAAACAGCGGCGGAAAACACTTGCCGTCAATAAAACGGGCCTGGAGTGAATTAAAGACACGTAAACACGGACGTGGAGCCACTTTCAAGTGGGGGGTGAACTGTCAAGATTGAGTGGTTTTGAAGGGGCGGGTTTCGTTGTATTTTTTAAATAAAGTTACGACACTTTTTGAAAAAGTGTTAAATAGTTAAGTTTTATGCAAGTGGAGTCTCTTGCAATCACGTTGCACACAAATTAAGCCACTGACAAAATAAGTAAAAAAAAATGTTTGCAAAAATAAAAGTCGATCAAACCTTAAAGATTGACAGTGTTTTTTTTTTTCTTTCGAATCATATACATACTCGTAATACTTTATCCAACTAGATTAATTTAATAACAATAATTTTGTAGTTACATAAGCTTTTTTTTTTTTTTTTTCGTTTCTCAAATTTAATACTCACAGTCTCACAAACATAAATTGCCTTAAGATAGATACCCTCACTCAGTTTTAAATATTTAAATGACTATAAAAATAAATTTTGATGAGAATACGGTTAAAAACAACAAATCAAAAATCTTCCTGAAAATCTATAATCAACCAAATAAAAAATTATATTTGGTTGATAGTAGATTTCCGTTTTTCCTACGGAACCCTGAACCCTCCCGTGAATAACCACTTAAACTTGCCGGAACGGCCCCGTATAAAAGGCTAAGTGCCGAAACGATACACCACGCCCCCCACTACAAACAAATAAGTCATTAAACAAAATTGCGCTTTTATTTTTTATGTTTCACCTTTCCGGGTCATTTGTATGGAAACTGGCTGCCCTGCTGGCTTCTATGTATGCATAGGAAAGGTTGTAAGCTGCTTTTTGTGAGCATGTACTGGATTTCTTGAATATTTTCCCATCTCTAACAACCCGTTAACTGAAAACAAACAAGCTTGAAGTGTAATGCTGGGAAATTACGAAATTCTGTACTCCTTACTGTCGCTATTCACCACATTTTCTGTGTAACTTTAACAAATTTTGTTGCGAACTGTTTTTTACTTTAATTACTTAGCATCGTAAGCATACTGAGTAGGAAACATTGCTTTGGCGTGTTATTTTCACGTATATATCATTTTATGCATTTCCACAGCAGCCTCCAGCAAAACAAAAAACTATAAGGCTCAGTCCACAGCATTTTCTAAGCACAAAAAAGATTATTAAAATAACAGAAACTGCCTTTTCCAATCTTCGCCGTGTTGTTTAAGATATTTTAGAAAGAACAGGCAAAAGAAAGAAAATGAAAACCTCTCAAAATGTAAAGAGAAGTAATTAAAAGTTGTCCGTAATAAACCCGGCAGGGTAAACAAAGCCCGTTTGCGAAATATTTTGAGACTGGAAATGTGGAGCCATCTAACAAGTTAATATGTTCCCGTTTTTTTGTGGCTTCGCTTGTTTAATAATGTTTTCTTCTAACTAAGAGAAAATACAGGATGATTATAAAGTTAACCTGTGGTTGCTGGGTTAGAATAGTGCCACTTTATGTCTTCCCGTGGATGTCGTAAGAGGCGACTAAGGGAAAATAGGCTTTTAGTACTGTTAGGCGATGGGCCTACCTGTCACTAATACACTGGTAAAAATCTTAGCCTATTTACGCGAAACGTGGTTATTCAATGATCAACAATTTTTTTAAAGTTGTAGGTAATGCTGTAGCTCTGCCTACTACCCCACTCTGGGATTAAAGTCAAAACCAAAGTCAAAATTCTTTATTCTTCAATTTAGGCACAATATAATGCACCTATGATTGTCAAAAAGCACTACCACCGAACCTTTGCCCCGAGAAGAACTGGCGTAAGAAACTCGGCAAGGTATAATTAGATACACGCGTGAAGGTATGTATGTATATGTATGTATAAAGTTTAGATTAGCGTAATCCATACGAGTTAAAGTATCTTTGTGATATAGTTTAGCCGTTTTTGAACTCCCAGCGCAAACAGATGAGGGTGTTTTAAATTTAACGTGTGTTTCTGTCGGTTGCACTGCATCTTCCAAACGATAAGACCGATTCTTACGTAGGTTGACGACGTGCTTAAAATAGTTGATACTGACCCCGTTGTTACAAAGCTACCGGTCCTGAGTTTATTTTTATGGTCAAATTTGAAAATCGACTTTATTTCATTCACTTTCGATTTAAAAATTCCAGTGACAAATTTCGTTGTATGGTGTTCTTTAGAAGGTCAGCATACTCACCAACAACCTGCAGGTACCCAACTTGACTGATCATGGGGTTCGTGTTGACTTGGCACATGTAGTACCCCCGGTCCTCTTGCTGCACCTGGCTGACATGCAGCAGCCAGGTCATGGCGTTGTCGTGGGAGACGGAGAAGCGAGCCAGCCGCGTGATCACGTGGCGGTGGATCGTCAGGATCATTTGCCGGTCGATGTGGATCCATGCCACCTGGAGGACAATCAATGATTTAGATACAATGAGATGGTTTATGAAACTGATACGGATGTCTCTCAGAATAATTGTTTGTCCTAAACTGGTTTTCAGCTGAGTCAGACAACTTTATACTTTTTCCAAAAATACCTAAGGTTAGGTTAGCTATAACAACACAAAGTTTTAACATTAAGATGAAAATAGCTTTAGGATAGATGAAATTTCGGACAAACGATGCATGAGAACAAAGGACGATGAGAGATTCCAATATAGACCCAACTGATACGTCATAATGATTCTTATCACATGAGTTTAAAATCAATTTATGTATAGCTTCATACATTATTCTGTACCGAATCCGAAAGCAAGGGACCTTCATTGCTACCAGTGCCACCGAGTCCGCTAGTAAAAAAACGTACCTACCGAGCTGAAGTTTCGATTTGCCTGAATTTTAATTTCAATTGATAACTTTCCCATGTTTTTGACAACTTACCTATCATATAAGGCCTGTTTCACCGTGTCATTTTCTTTCAAACGACAAAGAAAACGGAAGCGATAACTTTGACTAGAAGATAGTATTTTTTCTGTAGATTGTGAAACGCCTATTATATGTATTTTCATTTAATCCCTTAAATAACTTTCTACCTCACAACTCTGATGTTATTTCTATTTTTATATTCACAATACGTCGGTAATACTGCAAAACCACCTAACTAACAAATTTATCATAGAGCAAAATAAACCTTACTTTCTTATTAAAAGGTGCATTTTGCTCCTTATTTAAAATGTTACTTACGCAATTTTGCAGTTTCACCGACGAATACTATTAATACCAATAATTTATCAGCTAGTACGCAAGCTCATAGACTGTCGGAAATTGATTCCTAACCACACGGTGGTCCGACGCCATTAGCTAAACCTTGCGTCGGTTCTATTACGTTATGAATAATGTCATTTATCTTTCAATTAATGGAAAATTTGTGACTTGACTCGACTGCTACATTCTGCCTATATTTTGATGCGCAGAACCAATTTTCCAACCATGAATTATTCGTTTGTGATATTTGTCACTAATATTTTTAAACCTCCTCAACCTAACCTAACGTAACCTAACCCCGTGTGGTTGCCGGGTTAGAATAGTGCCACTCCATGTCTTCCCGTGGATGTCGTAAGAGGCGACTAAGGGAATAAAGGCTTGTAGTACTGTTAGGCGATGGGCTTGCCACCTGTCACTAATACACTGGGAAATATCTTAGCCTACTTGTGCAAAATGTAGTTACAGAATCATCAACAAGTTTAAAAAGTTGTTGGTAATTCTTTAGCTCTGCCTACCCCACTTTGGGAATGAGGGCGTGAGTTTATGTATGTATGTATGTATTTTTAAACAAATAATGCATCTTGGATGTGATGTCAAGTCAGCTTGGCTTTACTGCTTTATTTAATTAATATTTGTACTCATGTTACATGAAATGTTAAGATATCTAAATCAGTAAACACGAACATAAACCAGTAATTTTGTATAAATTATCAAATGATGTTAATACAATAATGCCTTTTAAATTCGGCCTTTTAGATTCATCTTAAAAGCAAAAAAAACTTGGGTTATTTTTTTTTTACGTTTTATCTCAGATCAGTAAACTATTAAATTAATGAAAAAACTTTGTAAACTGCAGAAAATAATCTATTAAAACCCTTTCAGTTACCTACGGCAAAACTAAGAAAAAACTCATTAAAGGCATGTTGTTACAGGGAACTGAAAGCTATCAAACGTTAGCACACGAGATGCAAACAAAATAAGCACTCAAGTATCTTTACACTTTAATCCGGAATCAAACAAATCCACACGAAGGCGAACTAACTCAACGCATCGTTGTGTACTTTGACAAAGTCACAACTGCGTTAAATTTACTCGGTGAGCCGCAGAGTTGGGACCGTATCGCTGCCGCATTGCGCCGCCGGTACTGGCTGCATATTTTATAGGCTTCTCCACTTCGACGGGGTCTAGTTTGGTACAATCTTTGGTCACAATCCAGAGTTGTCTACTTTGATCTCAACAGGGCTTGTAGTTTTCAAGTTAAACGTGAAATTGGTCAACTCTGATCTAAGATTCAAGGTAAACTGCTATAGAATCTAAACAGCATTTTTGCATTGAATGTGGTAATGTTAAGCTTATTCAACAAATACTAAGGTATTTTTTTTAATTTTAGTCTCCTTTTTTTCTCCAATTTTTTTGTAAATTACTTACTCCTTAAATAGCTAAGGCGAGTATCGAAGGTTTTTTTGAAAAAAACTGTTTCATGACTTGATACTTACGTTAAATTAACCTAACCTTTACTAAGACGGTTCAAACAAAATTAAGTTTAAGCACTCCAATCACTACAATGCGTTCTAATCATTTAAAAACGCTAACTTAATCATATTCTACAATTGACAGCAAAAGCGCTCTCAACTTTCAAATTTCAACTCTACTTCAAATTAAAGTCGGCCATAAATCAATGAAGCACGAACCTTAAATTCGTAGTTATGATTAACCGGGAGCATAAATTCACCTGGCTCCGGTCCGCAGTAATAAAGCTTCTCTATTAGTCTGTTACGAGATAATGTACTGAATGGAGATCGTTAGGAACTATTTCGGGGAGAATTAGCGTAACTACGTTTTAGGAATATCGATTTCTATGAGACAATTAACTTGTAAGTTAATCATAATCCATATTGAGATTAGTTATCAAGATATTTTACCACTAAATATTACTCTCAAACATAAATAATTAATGTTTGAGGACCTAGTTTATGGATGAACACGATTAAAGACCCGTTTAATTTTGATGTTAGCAAGCGCAACATCAGTCGATGACTTGTATCATTTTTCTTTTTCCCATCATCATTTGAGTTAGGTCACTTTGTCATTACAATGAAAACAGCTGCAAACGAAATCATTTACACTAGCATTTATATAAGTATCTGGGATGTTTTTAATCCTTCGATATTGTAAACAATGTTTATATTGCTTATGAAAAGTTCCTTCCCTTAATTGGCGCCCACCGTGGGGCTAACTTTGGCGACTAAATCGTGGCCGAACGTGCTTAAACGTTCTCGAATGTACGGCCAACTGAGACCAACGCATGCAAATAGGCGTTGCATTTTCGGGGAATGCAAATTATCATTTACTAGCCGCTGCAATGTAATTGCTCCACTCGACAGCATTTCTGTGGTGGCGTGCGAAATATTGTATCCATTAGGATCATTTTTGGTTATTTGGATTGATTGTATGATGTTAATTTCATTGCATATTATGTTGTAATTTGATAGGATATTTAAAATTTCAGATCATATAATTATTTCTTGTATTAGCAAAGTGACACTTAGCATTTAAATGATTCTTATCAAATGTTTTAATATCAGGATGAAATAATGTTTGGTAACCAAGTCAGGTTACGTAATCACGATTATGGTGATAAGGGGCGCCTAAAAATAACAGTTTATTCGAAAACAAACGTAAATGTCTCGAAGAACATCTAAATGAAAAAACCGAGCACTAAAACAATGTGAAAAAAGAAAAAACTTATGATGTTTATTTCACTAAAATTATAGTATAAAAAAAAGACATCGTCTAACTCCCAGTGTACACAGTTATTTTCAGATTTTCAGAATTGATCGCAGTTTTGTAAACGCAAACAGCGCAAGAAACACATTTTTAAGCTCCACCGCATTTCGGAATCCGCAAATTATCAAGCTTAAAGCCCTGCTTCGCAAACACGCCACAAACCAGACTATTTGTTCTAACCGTCGCTGTTTGCAGTTCTACTTAACCACTTACACTAATATTTACAACAGCCACGTTTGCAATACCAAAATGTCTATCATTAAAATCTGGTGGCATAAACTTTGTAATCCTATACTTAATCAGAGCAAACGGCATGTGAACAAACACCGAAGAAGCATAACTCCGAGCAAGTGAAAAGTTGCCTCTTGCGGAGTCGCGTAAAGCCGCCAGTAAGCCTCTTTGCCCCCTTTTTATTCCCTCCACATACTTAGCAGCAATTTCAACTACATGCCTCGCTTAGCCGGCGTTACCAGCCCCGCCTCGGAGCGGCGATGCGCGTTTATGATAAGTTTGTTTAAATGTTTGCCAACTTGACAAAAACTACTCAAATGCAGCGCAATGAAAAGTTTACGGGCGTGGCGACAGTTACTCTTTAATGCTGGGATCGTAAAAACAGGCCGGATTTCAGTCAGGGCTTTATGCAGTCGCAAAAACACCGTAAAATTTTACTTTGCTAGAACGCTTATAAAATTTGCAGGGTATAAACAGGTCGTTTTGAATTTGCGATTACCATGTGCCTACTATTTATGCAGACGATACACAATACAAGTATTATAATCAAAGGATAAAAATTAAAAACGAAAATTTACCTTGCATTAATGAGGCATATATGTAATCACAGTCTATCGATTAAAAAGTGTCGCAGAAGACATGAGAGATGAAAAATCGCATTTTGAAAATATTCTTTCATAAATTTGATATTAAAAGTTCCGTCACCAAACCGTTATAATTATTTAAACTCCAGTTTGTCTTATTTTTTTATTCCTTCAATATTAACATAATTATAAAATCAACACAAAATGTACCCAATTATTGAAGTAATCCAAGAGCAATATTCTACAAGTTCCCCCTCTCAATTAGAGCAAATATTATTCCTATAAACTAGTTACTATTACGCAATACCTTAAGGGCAAGGGCTCGTAAATCTTCCAGACTTAATTATAACTTAGTTCATCTACAATTTCACGGTGTGAAATCGAATTTGGAAACTAAGTATCTTCCCGAATCTAGGATTCTCTAAGAGACGTACAAGTACCATGGGATCTCTTTGAAGGTGTTAGGTTGAGCTCCAAGTTGGGTGTTGCGGGGAGCTCGCAAATTGCAAGCGTTAATCCGGTGTTTAATTTAATGAGATCATATAAATAACTTTGCCATAATGGTTAATAAGGTTAACGTGAGCTTTGGTAAATTTATCCTCAGATTATAATTGTAGTTAAATTGGGATAGTTTCTTAACTAATTATAATTATGTATGTTTTATTTTACACCTATGTCAATAATCCTGCAACTAAGTTAATATATTTTCATTGATTTATTTTCAGAACTCGGCAGTGGTGAGCTGTTTTTAGAGTTTACATAACATGGACATACTTTGTCATTCAATGGTAGATGTGGTGTAATTTAATGACTAATGAAATTATTTTATTAACGCTGCCATTCTGCTACGATTTTTACGTTGCCATCAAAACAAATGAATTTTAAGCAAGCTTTTTAGCAAACCTCTTTAAATAATATGTATATCCATATGCTACCATGAAAGTTAATCAAGTGATATGATATGATATCAAATCTCTCTAGATAGGTAATTAGGTATGTTTAAGAATGCCTATTCAACTGAATGAAATATAATGACAACGTCATTATTCTATTATTCTTTTGTGTTATTTTGTAAGCAGCCCCTCGATTTGAAGTAAGCTAATAATTAATAAGAAGAAAGATGATTCCGATTTTCAGAATGCCGATAAAAAATCAAAATAAAAATATTTGAAGGAGTATCTATACTATAAGTACTTGAAATTAATGTTTTCTGTTTATTTCTAACATTCCGACAGAAACAGAGGGATATATTAGTTTAACGAGTATGTCTGTGTTTCAATCTGTCGTTTTAGATGTTTTTTTTATAGAATATTAGTTAAGTTAAGTTTGTTAATAGCTCAGTTTGATTCAAATCCCTTGGGCTTAAGAGTTATCAGATTTGAAATTAGGAATCACAATTATGTCGGATATTTTTGTATTTTTATTAGTTAATGTATTAAAGTAAATAAAAAATATTTATTGATATGAAATAGCTGTAGAAGTAGGTCCAAACGAAGATGGCTAGATAGAGGCTTTTGTCCAGAAGTGGGATACAAGCACAGGCTAACAAAAAAAAATAGAGAGTCAATGAAGGTATAAAAATAGGTTTACGGAGCTAGGAGTTTTTAACCAAAGGCCGATAATAGTAATAAAATAAAAATACGTAACTACATAATTATATATATACTCAAATGCTCTTCAAAAGGGCTTCAAATATCACTTAGAAAACACCTAATCCGTTTACATTGTAAATCTCAATCGATTCGGACCGAGCTGAAGCAAATTTGATAAAGGTTGGGTCACCGGTCCCGGCGCGCGCTTATACCGCCATCTTTATTTCCCTTCACGTCAAAACGATTTTGAATTATGCCGCGTTGTAACTTCTTTATGATGGTTAAGTAAAGTGGTGGCTAGGGCTGAGAGATGAAGGTTTTTTCTAAATTTAAACGTATTTTCATGGCCTCTATTCACTTTGGATTTACCTTGATAGTCGTATTGTTTACGACTCAGCTGCCTTCAATGTCGAGAGAATAAGAGCTTGCATAGCAGTAAAGTTACTCTAGATTTAGAGGTCTTAATGAAGTCTGAAATATTTTTTAGTTTAGTAAATTGTGATAATTTCTCGGCGCCGAATATAACTTTGTTCCTTTCGGTGTCGAGACCCTTGGTCCGTGGGGACCCGGTGCTATTAGCCTTTTTAAGGACATTTCAAAAAGGCAAATAGAAACAACCGGAGACTATAGAGCTGTCAGCTTCCTCAGGCATCAGCATTGCTATTCAACGAGGAAATGCTGCCAGCATCTGTGGTACTTTGCCACGGGGGCCCTCTCTTTTTTAGTGTTTATTTAGTTTTAATTTAATCTTATTAAGCATACTTATAATTAGTTATACTTTTAATAATTTAGTTTTGAATTATGTGACAATGTTTTTAATTTAATTTTATTGTAATTGTTTTAGCTATTGGATCTCCAATAAATTGTTTTAATGTTTTTACGATAAAACAACATTGTGATAATGAAATTAACGCCCATTAATCTTTATGAATTATCGATTACAGGTCACTTAGCATATCTATTCTCATTAGCACAGTTAAAAACTTAAACCGTCAGAGCACTTAACTATTAAAAATTAAGAAACAGCGATGCCTCGCAAACGTTCGGTTGCCCAAGCGTTGCTTCGCTGCAACGCTGTGCATTTTAACATAGCCTCCTAATGCTCACCATACAAACAAAATTGGCAATGGAATATGAATCTATTGTGAATGAGATAAAGTAAATTTTCTAATTTGATCAGTAGTCACAAAAACAAAAGAAATTCCACTTTACTTCCTTTGCACTAGATCTTTATTTCATTGGCCTTATTATATCCTATTTTTACTACAAGGAACTTCAGAAAGATAGAGCAACGCATGTTTTTCATCGCATCGTTTGGCATCTCGTTCTAATTTATTTGTAGAACAATGCAGCCACGATGATGCAACGCACCGGCAACGTGTATACTTTCCTTGATTTTTCTGCTAAAAAATCATGCAAATTTCAAAAGTTAAGGAAGTACTAAAACAGTTCTGACAATTTGATTTATCATTTAAAATGCAATGTCAAACGAAGCGCCATTGTTGATATCTATATTGAGCGTAACCATGGTAACCAAATAAGAAGTCGATGAAAATGAATCATATTTTTAGTGATTTAGAAAATAACATAAACCTTTGTTATTGTTAATAAAACATTTTTAACGATTTATTATACAAATTTGGATGTCAAGTGTTCACTAAACGCTAAAACTCCGAAATTACCGTAACCATGTTAATAACAATGCTATAATAATTATTAGAGAACTGTCATTACCTTGGAAACGCTCATTATAGAATTGTTTTTACGCTTAGGTAGCGCAATAGGTAGTATTCTGATACCGTTAACGATATCAATATAAGCGATTAATAGTATACGAGAAGAAAAAATATTAAGAGGTTTTAAACGAAACACAATGTACATATAACTTCTAAATAATACATCTCGGTTCCTTCTGAGACGCTAGGCTCACTATCTCCATTGTCCTTAACTCTTTACATATTTACGAGAGGCCGTATCTAGACAATGGCCTCGTAAAATATACTAATTAATTAGGGCTCCGGCACACTCATGAATAAGTTAATTGTTACAATGCAAGCCTTACCCTGCCAACCCCTTCTTCCCCCCACTTTAATTATTGCAGGTAAGAAATTTCATACCCAGTTAATTAATTTCTCAATCAAATTGTGCTTCGGTATAAAAAAAACGTAACCGTGATTAATCAAGCATGTGTTTTAATTAGTGAAGGAATCAAATTTATCCAAGAAATTTAATTTATGTTTTTCTTTCATGTTTATATTGCCAAAACAGACCAAACTCGTCATATATTTTATTGCTAAAATTACTTTTATGTAGGTATAAGGTACTCGTAGCGTAACTAAACTTAATTTAAGAAATAATAGCTCCTATCTCCAAAAAGGCTTCAATACTGAGATTTTGGAATATATTTTAGTACGTTTTTTGCCAGCGGTTTACTAGCCATAATGTTTGTAAATTAGCAATTATTAACCAATCACCTAACGTTTCACAACTCATGTCTTCTTGTTGTCATGTGTTGTTATATTATAACCGATGCTTTAATTCGTTTTTTTAGTTTATTCAAAGATTTAAATAATACAGTGTGACATTGTAAAAAGGAGTTATTTATAATTAACGAAAAAAAATAGATAAGCCTGGATTAGCGTTATCCACACTAACATTACAAAAAGTAGGTAACGCTTGTTTGTTTGTTTGTTACAATAAAAAATGCGAAAGTTATTCTGTTTGTTCCGCTTTCACGGTTAAACTAATTTTAATGAACGAACTAACCAACTAATATAAAAAAAATATGGACGTAGCTTGAACCCTTTTGAAACAAATAACAGCTAACGAGAAAATAGCATTAAACGACTTCTACATAGACGAAGTAGCTAGTAAAGAAGAAAGCTATAAATAAATAATTTTAAGCATTTGAAAACTCGATACAGCAGAAGTTCACTCATTACAAACTAAACTCCGTGCACATTCTGCGCTCCGTGCAACTGAAACGCAATGATTAAAACGCTGTGAAAGACAAGATTCGGGACAATTTGTCCCTTTTGATCCCGGTGAATAGCAGCTGCAATTACGGCGAAGCGCGAGTCGGTTAAATCTTCATTAACTTTAACTGCAGCCTAATTGGGAACTGATTGCGCATTTCGTTGCCAATGATACATGAGCACGTGACTTAAAAGATACTTAATGATTTTTACTGAGATAATATCGGTCTTTCGAATAGTAAACAGACTTTATATAAGAAGTTTGTGTTTGTACCATAATGTATGCATGTATGTACGTACTCGTTGGTATGTGTGCTTTCTTGTACTTGTACGTTTGTGGCTTAGTGATCAACTTGTTATGGTACTGCTTTTAACTCTCTTGATTGCCATAAAGTTAAAGTTTCAATTATCGTTATGCAAGACGTTTTACATTATACTTATTATTAGTCATAATGTGTAAAGTCATAATTTTGATGAGTACGAGTATAAATCGGTTTGTCAATTATTGCGGTTAATTTTGTTGGAAGTCTTAGGTAATTATAGTTCTTGTAATAAATGTTATTAGGTCAAAATTTGTTAATCACAACGCATATGACTTGAAGTAAGTAACGTTTTTAAGGACGACGATTACAGAGCATTAAGCTGTGCCTACGAGTCTGTTGTATATTACCTATAACTAAATTAGTACGAAGTCCATAAATACTATTGTCTCTGTTTAAACCAAATAAAGACATACTTATGATGTGACAAGGTCGCTCCTATTTCTGCATAGTTCAGGCCATCGGCCTTGACGCAATACTAACCTAACCTTATTGATGTAGATTTATCGTCTATTGTATGAGTTTCTTGATAAGACGGTGGGCCCCCGTACCCCTCTTCGTTACCACTGTGTTGCCTTTTAATTATTTCAATTATAGAGATATGAATATTAAAACCGGTAGGTATGTTGAGTAACAGTGTATTTGTCATTCAAAAATAATGTATTTTTCTTCAAATTATGCTCTTTAATACTTTCAAAACATACAAAAAGCTGAAATTAACATTTGGTAGATAACGGTATGAATTAAAATAATGAATACTATAAAAAGTATGTCCTTAAAATAAATATATTTATAGTTTTAACGGCCTAGAATCTCTAGCCAGCTTGCGCGAGCTTGAAACAGCCTAGATTCTGTTTAATTTGCAGTCGTTATTATTAACCCATTATGTGTCCAGTGGGTCGTTTTCTACTCATTCAAAAAAACATCCTTCCGCCCCTGTCACCAAATATCTTCAATTAGAGTCTTCATTAGTACCCTTTGAAACCAAAAATAGTTCTGGGTATATATGGATTAACCCTTTTATTTTTGTATATGATAAAAAATAATTACCTAGATAATATTCATACAAAAACAATACAATACAAATATTCACTATTGACCACCAAATCGTAAAGAAGCGCGGAAAGTAAACACAACAAAATGTTGCAATAATGTTATTATTTAACTTCGACCGCAATATAAACTAATTAAATACCAAGTGTAGGTTCATTAGCAACGGAAGTTGTATAAGTTAGTAAAAGTGTTCGAGTTAAAATCATAGTCGTATTTATTTTCTCTTCTTCCTTCAGAAATTATTCTTGTCTTTCATAATATTAGTTAAACATTGGAAAAAAAAAATATTTTTAGTTGTAAACGATATTTGCCTTATTTTATCGATTTTCATGGTACCTAACGCGTTTGTTACTATTTTGAACTTTATTTATCAGTTATAAAGCTACAACAACAAATGATTTAAATTAAAATAGCTCCTTAATTTTGATCACGGAAATATTAACGAGGAGTGACCAATTACATTATTGTTAACATTTTCAATTTACCTGGGGATGTTAATCTCCACATAACTTTGTCAATAAACCAATTATTAAATATATTTCCATCTGATCTCTAGATAAATATTAATAAACAATATTTGTTCAACGACGCGTATCTGAACTGTTAACCATGCTGTAGACAATATTTCATTCATAAAACATAGGTAACGCTTTTATTTGCAGAACAAATCACTTGGATATTGGACTAATGGAATTTTCATTTTTCACTTCCAATTTCATTTGTCTATGGCACGGTTAAAAAATGGCACTGGAATTTTATTCAAATAGTTTATTGTTTTACACTTGTTGCTTAGCAAAAGAAGAAAAAATATCATAGTTGTAATTATGATTAGGTAGGAAGAGGAAGAAAGTACAGAAGAGAGACTTGAATGGAAAAAAGGTAGGAAGAAATGAGAAACTCGTCATTATTACGTTTAATATTGGGCGAATGTTTTTTTTTTATGTTGTAGAAAAGGCTAACAAGCACACAGGCCACCTGATAGTAAGTGGAAACTGTGACCCATAGACATTCGCATTCACAAAACTGCCCTCAACCCTGAAGATTAAGATGGAATGCCTCTATGCTAGTCATTTCACAGGCTGTCAAATCCCCAAACTGGAACACAACAATGCGAACACTGCTGCTTGGTGGTCGGTTAATAGATAAGATGGCGGTAGGGATCCGGACGGACCTTGCACAAGGTTCTAACACCCACAAAGCATGATGACATTTATCAAGCAATTCATGCAATTCCTTTCGATGAAACTTCATAAGATCAAGATTTCAATGATAGAAGAAATGAGAATAAAAGTAAATGTGAAAAAATAAATGAAATGGGCTTAGTATCACATAAATATGAATATTCAGATAGCAAAGTAACCTTCCTCGAAGTACAGCTAAATACGAGTATCAACAAGATACATACAGTTGGAGAGCGTCCGCGCATTCATGAATAAGATTATTGTCCTCAGCTGCAGCGGGGAGATTAAGGAGGAAACTGAGATAATGCCTTCCTTAGTGTCGTGATGGGATAGTTTAACAATGAATTGCGTAGGAACGTTTTTTTAAGTTTAAAAATATGTTTGTATGTGTGAAAACGATTAAATGATAAAACAAAGACAAAAACAACACAATGAAGATGGAAAAGGATGTACAGAGGCGAAAGGCGAAAACGTGAAGGCAAAATTCGAGTGTTAAAAATAATATGAATGCGAAATACAGAGATTTATATGGAAATGGAGTTAGGTGTGACTTTAAGGTAATGTAGAAAAACGACGCAATGCTATATTTTGAAAAATTGGACCATAAGCAAGGGAAAATGAATAGTTAATTTGATGCTATTTGTTACAAAAAAAAACCAAACACTTCTATACAACAATTCCTTTACATTCCAGGCGGTCCGACTGTGGAACTGCCTCCCTGTGGAGTTGCGGCGGGCTAAATCTTTACCTATCTTTAAGAAACTTCTTCATGAGCACTTCTTGTCGCAGTCATACTTGGGAGGATCAACTTTTTTTTGTTGTTATTCTGTCCCGTAAGCCAGGAGACAACAGTGATAGAGTTTCTTAGAAAAAATGTTATACCTAATATATACTTCCAGCACACTCAGGCCATAAAGGAATGGGTGTGTAATTGCCAATAAAACAGTTTTTTAGTGTACTCATATCCTTTGAAATCATAGTTTTAAAGAGTGACCCAGGAGACATCACCATGGCAACGAGCTACAAAGAAAAGTTGATTGACCCACTTGTTTTTTATAGTTTCTTGTTATTGCTCGCGTGAAGTCTGCACCACCTGCCAAATATATTAATTTGACACCTTGTCACTACTAAGGTTGTTTGGAAGAGATCGCTAACAAGCGATAAATCTGTTGTTTACCTGTATTATTTTTAATTGTGCTCTTTCTCTGTTATTTTTTGTTTGGTGTAAAATAATGTGTATGGTATTGTATTGTAAATACTAACATTGTCTGCTAGTATTTATGTAATTTTTTTATTGTACTAAAACAATTAAATTACAAAAATAATATAACAAAAAATCGTTTTGCACAAGTCTTTGCCCGTGACTCCACCCACTCACAAGTCGTTTATTGCTGTTCTTACGGGAATTGTCCAATTGGCCAAGATAAATTGTACCCTATGTCCGTATAAAATTATCTCTGTTCTACAATTCACTTTTATAATATTAATAAGAATAAGAACTAGTAATAACTGAAGTAATTTAATTTCAGCCACCATCTTGAAAACACGATTCTTCAAACAAAACACAAGCGAAGAAACTCAAACACCCCCCCATCCCAATCAGGAGACGTCCATACACAAGTCTCGCTTCTTAATTAGACCGTTTCCTCAAAATTACTGCATTAATTCCTCGGATGATGTTTATTAATTCTCTGCCATATTTTATAGAGATAATTAAACGAGTTTACGTCTGGGGCTGTAATAAAATTTGTAATTTAAGAAGATCAATGAAATCTCGTTGCGCTGTTCAATTACAGTTGTTAATGGGGTGATTACTGAAGCATTCGAGGATTTAATTGCAGTGGAAGCTGTTGTAGTTCACTCAGAACTGGTCTAATTGGTAATTTAATTATTCTGATTATGGAGGATGTTGGTGATTTTGAATTGAGTATACAGGGTTATTGGTAACTCGACATATTCCCATCTAGAGAAAGAGAGAGAGAGAGATATAGAGTTAGAAAGAGAGAAAGAGGTAACATTGATTATAATTTCAGGTTTACGCTCATTCTACAGCTCCAACTCGCAGTGGATGAGGGCACTGAAGACCGGAAGAAGCTCCGCCGCCAGGGATGTCGTGGCCGCCCTCCCAGATCCGGACCTGAGCCTCATAGCATCACTGCAGGGATCGAGAAGACCGAAGAAACCGAAGAATCCGAACACACTGAAGAAACCGAAGAAACCGAACATATTCAAGAAACCGAAGAATCCGAACACTTTGAAGAAACCAAAGAAACCGAACATATTCAAGAAACCGAAGAATCCGAACACTTTGAAGAAACCGAAGAAAACGAAGACCATCAAGATACTCAGCCGGCCGAGCTGCGCTCGACCGGCCTGAAACCCGACGGAGGCACCCCTCCAGAGGTGCGACCACCACCGCACCTCTAACTTAGGGTTCAGCATGCCCCCCCTGAGGGGCACTGCTACCCGTGCCCGGGTGAAGTAGTAACGGTAAAGATACCAACTACATTGTCAACCATAATAAATAAATAAAATCATTCTACAGATCCATATTAACCGTGTTATTTTTATAAGTCCCTGTATACGGGGTCATTGGTAAGTCGACTTATTCCCTTCTAGGGGTTATGTGGGAGATCATTTGCAATCATTTTGGTCTGATAATACCCTATGCAAAAGTATACCATGTCTGAGATAATTTAAATGTAAGTTTTTTGCAAAAAAAGGTCATTAACGCATCTTCAAAAATTTCCCTAAAAACAATGTACTTTAAATAAAATAAAAAAATACGAAAATAGCACAATCACTAACAAATTAAATACGAAGCAAAATGCACCTTACTCATAAAGCCATTAAATTATATTTTGCTTCATATCACCAACGATATTTGAAGGGAAATTCTCGAGAATTCTCTAATAATGTAATTCTTTAACATTACCCCAGCATTCTTCTGCAATGCCACAAGAGCTGTAATAAAAGCTAGCCCATTGTCTGCGATCGCATTGTCCGATTGAATTTCTAAATTAAAGATGGCTTCACCTCTGTTTTAGATATCGTCCAATACTGGAGAATGAGCGAGCAATCTAAGCTTGTGTAAAATTAAATGTTAAAGGTAATTTCCAAGGATATTTGGGATTGTATCTTTGTTTAGAAACAAAGCTTGAGGCAGGACCTTGTGCAGGGTCCGTCCGGGTTGGTACCACCATCTTATCCATTAACCTACCGTCAAGCAGCAGTGTTCGCATCGTTGTGTTCCGGTTTGGGGATAAGACAGCCGGTGAAAGACTAGCATAGAGGCATTCCATCTTAGTCCTCAGGGTTGGCAACGCATTTGCAGTCTTGTGAATGCGAATGTCTATGGGTCACAGTTTCCACTTACCATCAGGTGGCCTGTGTGCTAGTTTGCCTTCCCACGCTATAAAAAAAAAAAGCATTTCGAATTCGAGGTCCTTCATTTTTGGATAATAAATCATAGATAAGAACACAATATTTTTGGACTTGCGTTACATGGCGGGCTGTTTTTACCCGACTGTCGAAGGAGGAAGGTATTGTGTTTATCAGTCTATATATGTATGTTTGTTCCTTTGTGGCGTTCTAGAAACTAAACACATGGACTGATTTTAATATTTCTTACATCAATCGGTTTACAATATTGTGATTGGTGCTAAAGATATGACAGCAATTAAAATTCAATATGGCGGCAATATAGTACAAAATAAAAAATAAAGTAGATGAACTATGACAAATTGGGTACCATTGAATAAGTATTTGCAAATCAATCGTAGATTTCTTACATCATTTTTCAATTCGAAGTATCATTTAGGATTTGTAACGATTTATAGCTTGTTTGCAACAGTCGGGTTTTTAAAAACTTACTTTTTGATGTTATTAGTAAAATAATATATTCGTTATTAAGAAAGTTTATTTAATAAACATCATTTATCACAAAAATAAATAATGTAACAATCCTTAATTCAAATGCAACATAACAACAAATGAACGAAAAAAGAAAAAAGGCCACCCCGTTAACACCACCGCAAAAAAAACAACCCCAAAAGTATCACATGGCAACTTAGACCTTTTTAATCCCAAAATTGTCCGCGTACTAAAAATAAAAACAATCAAGCTAATGTTAAAACGAGTCGTAACATTAATACGGGGCGTTTACGCGGTGGGTTAAAAAGGGTTAATTTGTAAGTACAAGCATAGGGGCGAAGTGCGGAGTAACCCGTCGGCTGCAGATTTCCCGGGAGGCCACTCCGGGACGGTCAGCAGCGAACGAGTTGAAGTTACAACGGAATTGGCGCTTTTCTATTTTAAATTTTCTCTGTGAATGTTACTGTTCGGTTTTAGTTTTTCTTCTATTTTAAAACTGTGAGAGTAGTTTGTGTGTTTGGTGTAAAGTCAACACAACACTCGATCGGAGTTCAATTTAAACCGTATTTCAGGTAACATATTCCTAGATTAAATAATTTCGCATAGAAACTTTCATAACTACCCATGGCTTAATGTTTTTGAAAGGAAACATCTGACGATTTTTTTTCCAAATCCTCATTAGTCAAAAAAAAAAAACCTATGTTTCTGCTGGAGCTATATTGTAGATTAAATGATAAAATAATTTAATTGCTATATTAATATATTATTTAAAAAAAAACTAGTGTTTATGTACATACATACATACATAAACTCACGCCTTCATTCCCAGAGTGGGGTAGGCAGAGCTAATTAAAGAATTACCAACAAGTCTTAAAACTTCTTGATAATTCTGTAACCACATTTTGCACAAGTAGGCTAAGATGTTTAGTGTTTATATGTGTATCTTTGAATTTGTGTTGTGGACCCATTTTAAATATTGCCTTTCTATCGTGTCCTAAAATGTTGTAAATATGACGTAGGTAGTTTACATGACGGGTTGGACGCGCTGACTGAAGACTGCTTTTTTGAGGCTCTCTGAAACAGGTGACGCAAACACTTGACGGAATTTTCCATCAGTCATGTCATAACATATATGTATAATATACATATTATGTTATGTATAATATACAGGGTTACTTGTAACTCGACAAGATGCGTTTACATTAAAAATAGTGACTTTAATATGTGTCATGATACCTTTTCAGAAAGCTGATGAAACGAACATGTTTTTCTAGTAATTTGTACGCTTGATGTTATATTGTTTTTTTGGACTAGAGTATAAGTTTTCTAGTAATAAGCACTAAGTTAAAAAAATAAAAATTTCGTTTCCGCGGATTTTAATAAGTTTATTTATTTATTTAAACTTTATTGCACAATACTTATGTAAAAAGTACAAATGGCGGACTTAATGCCTAAAGGCATTCTCTACCAGTCAACCTCATGGTTAACAGAGAATACATGGTGCAAACAGTGTTGAAAATGAATTAAATACCTACTTAATACTATAATGTATAAAATACATAGATAATAATATGTTCATATCGACGGAGGAAAGAAGAAACCCCTTAAGCGACATGATTTTCGAAATTGAGTTGTATATATCATTAGAACCGGCTTCTTTTTCTGCGTCTTTTGAGCCGGGTTAAGTAGTAAGTTAGAAAAATGTCGCTTAAGGGGTTTCTCCTTTCCGCCGTCGATATAATACATAATAACCTACTCAAATATATACGAAAACAATATGTGATGAAGATCATGACCCCTTACTCAAGTTCTTGCTTGTGTAGATGTTGGCGATGCTTACGCTTAAACACGAATTTACTGGACGCTTGTCGTATTTCAAGTTTGCTTGTTTTATTTGGGGTTTTTATACTTGGTATAATTAAATAATAGTTTATAATTTAAATAAAAAACAGAATTACGGTAAATAACTGTATTATTAAAAAAAAAAATTAATGCAAGATTCTTGGAATTTCTAGAAAATACTTAAATAAATCAATATCTCAAGAACTATCGATATCCGACCATACATATGTGGGTTAAATTTATTGCATTTTAGCTCCTCTATCACCACCTACTAGATATACGTCGAGTTACAAGTAACCCTGTATATATTATTATCTTCATAACGCTTGTTTGTTGCAGAATATCAGCATATTGAAAAGGACTTTTTCTGACAATAACTTACACGAATGCATTAAATTATGAGTTAAATATTTAAAATCGTTTTGTTGACCGTACTTTGTTTATTTAGCTGCTCAGTACACGGCTTCTATTCGTTGAAGTAATTATTAAAACCACTGATTAGTTTTCGGAAACAAAACACATTTGGTTATTATTAAACCACTCTCAGTACTGTGTAATTGGGTTTCTTTTAGTGTTATTAAAGTTTAACTAGTTAGTTTTGTAAGCCGTTGTACCTGCCTTCGTATTACGTTTCTTTATAGTCCTGGATAAAGCTTCCGTCAATCTCGCACTTACGTGTACTAGTCAGAAAGAGACAGATATTTTATCCTCAACAACGACCAAATAGGGTTCTTGCAGGTGGATTTAGCACCCTCATCCTTATTTTTAAGTATTATTAAAAGTGTAAGTGTGTATCTTTGCTTGTTTCATATTGATATTTCAATCCCTAACCGATATCAAATTTAATGTTGGGATAATTTTCAGCCCGTAAATGGACAAAAGGTTTACGGGCAATAGTTATTGAGTAAACGAATTATAATTAAAACCTTTATTCTATTACATGTTTAATGCTCCAAAAGCTTCCTGCGTTAACAATAATTATGATTAAGTAATTTTTTGCATTATTTTTTTAATAAATAGTACTCGTTACCTTCAAGCGTAAAGATTAAAATGTACACCGAGAGAAATGACGTATTGGATTCATGGATATTCAAATCAAAATAGCGCTAATCCAGTATTTTTTTCCTGTTTTAATAAATTTATAAAGAAGTAATATGCGCTCAAACTATTCTGCACAGAGGTTTCTAAAGATCACAAGAAACCTCTGGGTGTAGCTATAAACCTATGACTATGAAGGTCTTTGTATAAGGTTAATGGCCAGCTGTGGGCGTGACTTGAAGATGAAGAGGATCAGTACCTTATAGGTGCCGAGGTGCTCCACAACGCAGGGCAGGCTGGCGTCTCGCCCCAGGGCGACGGTCACGTTGGGGATCGGCTCTGAAAACCGGGGCTCCTCCGTCAAAACTGAAGACAAAAAGCCTGATTTAATAAACATTCGTAGTAATATAATTACCACTTGACATCCGAGCTCGTAAAAAAGTGCAAGAGCTGTATCAATAAAACGCTGTTATGATATACCCAACGCATTGCTTTGGGTAACCGAAAAATTTGAAAAGAATTAAATTAACTTGGTAACGTGATAATGACTGTAAATAAAAAATATTTGTTAATAAAACATATTCAAAATATTTATTCAGTAAAAAGGCAATATTGAGTGAATCTACTAGCGCTTCGGACAAGACCATCATTGCGAGAAGAAATGCCGCAAGAAACTCCAGCAGAAGGTCTTTTTTTTTTAATTATTAAATACATTAATACTTAAAAGTAAGTTACATCACAAGGTAATAAAGTAATAAATAATTATTTTTAAAACTAACACAAATTAAATTATTACAAATGTAAGGTCAGGAACTATAATTGAAATTGGAAAACAGGTCCTTGCATGCGTGAACAGACTGGACCGGACCGGACAAACTTCTCAGCCATCGCCTCCCTCAACCATGTGTTCGGGAAGGTGGCGACCCGATCAACGACGCCTCCGTAAGCAAAGACATTTAAGTGAGCACGACATGCTCATGCTGCCGGACAAGGATAACAATAAAAAAAGTATCCTTCCGGCGAGAAACATAATGGTGTTCTCATTTCTAAAATGTGTTGTGCACACAAGAATCAATAAAAATAACAAAAAATAATTAGCTAAATTTAAGTGGCAGTAGGCAGATGACAACTATACAAGCTGGTTAGAGTAGGTATTGCTAAAATTATATGACGCGTATATTGTTAAGCAAAAATAGACTCTTTATCAACTGCAGAAGCATTTTAACATTATATTAATTATGTTCTACTACACCTTAACACCAAAGATTACCACGGTATTATGTTATACCACTTTTCCATCTTTGAACGATGCCACGAGCTCCGAAAGAGTTTATGACACCTCTCCGCTCTAATTACTGTCGCTTACGGTTAGAGCAGCTTGCTAAGAGGTTCCGTGTTGTTTACTGAGGTAGTTAATAAGCTTTACGACGCCGGTTAAGGCTGGGAGGCGGTTTTTTTAATTATTTTTCATCACACTTGCACGTAAACAGTATCTAAACATACAGGTTAACTTGGCCGCAATGCCCCATATAAAACCCTCGACCTTTCTTGTTACCATGAAACCCAAGGTCGGTAAGTATTTTTTTTTAAATTTATTGCACAGCACACAGGTCATGCAAGTTCAAGCAAAGAGTTTACACGCAATTGAAAAATTGTCTTAAAATGTTATTTAAACAGGAATTTCATTGCAATCTCGCTACACGTTACTTTAATACTCCATTAATGTTCTTAATAATCGATTTTAATAGTTTTCTGTATCAAAACGTCGTTTTTTTTTACACTCCTTCAGGGCTGTATGTATACCTACGTAAGTATTTGCCCTTAACGTTTCTGAACGAAACATTTGTATAATCTGTGGAGTCCGCCCGCCATCCGCTTAAAAAAAGTTCAAGTAATTCGTAATAATAATTGTGCTGACTTGTGTATTTATTTACTCGCAAATGTGATGAAAAACATTGTATGTTTCACGGGCGGTTTCTTCGACTTCGGGCTTCTACTAGAGCCTCGATCGTAATTCCTTACTTACCGACCTTAAAACACAATGTACTAAAAGGATAGGTTTGGCCCGCTACACCATCTACTTAAAAAAAGCTCATCGTTTTTTTCTTTATCAACAGTCTTTTTAGGGTTTTGTGCCTAAAGAATAAAAACGGGACTCTATTACTAAGACTCCACTGTCCTGTATGTTACAAATCGTGATAGATAGACAGTTGAAATGTTCACAAAATATTTATTTCTGTTGCCGCTATAACAACAAATATTTTCTTGCGGCGTTTCTTCTCAGCAGTGGTCTCCTCTTGTGAAGCGCTGGTAGGTTCTTGACGTGTAAAAGTGCCCGTGCGGCCTACTTACTGCATACATTTCTTTAATCTTTTCATGCTAAAAATTTACTAAAGTAATATTTAAGCGGGGCTATACAACAAACGTGATTTTATGCCGTTTTTGGCTAAAGTTGTATAGATAATGGTACGGAACCGTCTGTGCGCTAGTCAGATTCCCACTAGGCCGGTTTTTTTTTTATGAGATAAAATGCGACTTAGTTCGTTTAAGCTGAACTTACCCTGTTCTAAATATGTATATTAGGTCGAACGATTGAAGCTTTGAAATCATGAAGGTAAAACAAATAAAGACAAATTTAGATATTTATGAAATTTCAAGATTTTGTCTGCGACTGCTTAGCTGAAGTCAATCGCTTTTTTTTTTTTTTTTGAAAACTGCTCTTTTCTGAAATAAAAAAATCATCCGTCTCTACACTATGAACTATCTTTTTACCTTTCACGTCGATCGCTTGAGGCGTCAAGTTAGTTAGGTTTTGTAAGTTTAAGGATTAAGTATATCGATTCATGTCGGACACAATCAACGTATGTTTTGACAGATATTTGAAAGAGCGTAATTAGTCTTATTTTACAAATAAATTCCAATTTCTTTTAAAAGTGTGTGTACTAATAGTGTTTGTTAGTATCCTAGATGTATGAAAGGTGACTAATATATTTGGAAACTAAAAGATAAACAGGGCGTTCCACGGCTATACCACATGGAAGGAAAGTACCTTGAATATTGTAGATGGAACATTATACTGAAATAAGACATTATTTGAATTTAAAAAACAATTTGTGAATGCAGTTTAAATTGTTTTTTAAATTAAAATAATGCCTTCTTTCAGTAAAATATTCCATCTACAATATTCAAGGTACTTTCCTTCCATGTGGCATTACCGTGGGACGCCCTGTATAATAGAGATAATTGCTTATTTACTATCTATCCATGTTTTTACGCTTTCGCTCTCGATAATTCAATCATTATACAAATCATACATAACATACATACATAAACTCACGCCCTCATTCCCAGAGTGGGGTAGACAGAGCTACAGAATTACAAACAACTCTAAAAAAGTTGTTGATAATTCGGTAACCACATTTTGCACAATTAGGCTAAGATGTTTTCCAGTGTATTAGTGACAGGTGGCAAGCCCATCGCCTAACAGTACTACAAGCCTTTATTCCCTAATTCGCCTCTTACGACATCCACGGGAAGACATGGAGTGGCACTATTCTAACCCGGAACCACACGGGTTAATAATAATAATAAAAAATCATAACGAAAAAATAAACCTATTTATGCAAGGTTTTTTGTATATTCACACGACTTTCATAGTCTGCAATCGTTATTGCATTATTATAGAAAACCAATATTTTATCATTATACTTTTTAAGCACCTGGCTAATTCGGGTGTTCCGACTAAAGCCAGTGTTGTAAAATAAAAACGTGTTCTAAATTTTAAAACTAATTTTCTTATCATAGAATACCAATAAAAATCGAGGAACAACAAAACATTTTAAAGACGGCAAATCAAACTCAAAAATGTATAAGACTAAAAACAAAATTTGTGGTAAAAATATTTCAAACAATTTTGTAAAAATGTCATGTGACGCTCCAGGCTGTTGTAATAAGGGCTCAAACTTCGTCAAAGGTTTTCTTCCACAATGCAAAAGGACTGATGAAACTCTGTCAATAGATTCAAGAGATACTTATATTAATATCTTCTGTAAATAAAAACATAAATGAAAGCACAATGATTACTGAATATTTAGAGAAGCGGGTTATAACAGGATGTTTTGCTTATGTAAATATTTTTTATTATGATCTGTACAAATACAATAAGTGTTTCTACAAATACAGTGAGAGCAATAACTGCTTAGAGGTTAGGACGCGCTTTTGAATCTAGCATACATTAAGTAATTATAAAAAACATTACATTTTACAAATGTTTTTTTTTTTTTAATGTGGTCCTTAAGGTGGTCCTTGTAGTGGTTTTTAACATCAGTAATCTTGAATAAACTCGAAAATCTAATTCAAGCGCATTCTAATTTGACTATTAGTTACACGAGTTCTTATTCATGTTTTTATGAAATAATGTTAAAATAACTAAATAATCATGACATAAACTGTCAGATTTAGGTCTTGCGTTAGATTTTCTAGTATAGTCTTACATTTTAAAATGTTACAATTCCTACAGGATAAAAATTAAAATGTTCAGTGTCTCATACGTACTAAAAGTAGCATATTTCTCATATATGTATTTAAAAAAAAAGGTAACAGAACATTCCCAGAAGTTTAAAAATGTTTAAAAAAAATATTCAATGTTCTTTTTCGTACAAAAAAGATTATTTTTAAGATGTAGCCGAGAACGTCAAAAAGGTAATAAATCTCATTTTATCTAAAACAACTCCAGCAGCACAACAAAGCTATCGGAAAAAATAATCGTACAAATTAATATTCAGAAACAAATAATTTACGAATATAAAGGTGTAAAGTGCTATATTAAAGCGGTACAAATACAGATTACCTATTCCCTTGTACACACAGCAACACATCTAGCTATACACTTCAGAAATCTGAAATATTGCATGAAAGAGAGTCGCACTAGAATGCATAGAAGTTGACATAATACACATATATACATCTCTTTCTTTTTCTCTCTGCTCTGTCTTTAATGGTTAGTTAGGTGTGATGTTGTGTGTACCTACATATCTCCGTGTCTGCTACATGTCCCCCTGTTATGTTATGATAATTGATATGAGATGTTCCGAGTATAATTAATACGCATTAGTGTGAATATAATCCGTTAAAGGACAACGTTTCTGGAATCGAGACTGAATATAAAGCAGGGAAATTATTGACATTGGATTATTGGGATTACTTTGGCTGGACTGGATAATTAATATAAAACATATTTCAAGTTTCTAATATTTTAAAATTCAGATAGATCAATGTTTGTAACTGAATCACGCCGGAGCTGAGCGGCTGAAAGGATCTGGATGAAATTGGGCACAAATATAGATTATTAAGGTACCTAATTATTAATATGGTCTAAGATCCGAAACACAGCTGTTTATTCGATAAAAAGTATTTTCTATCAAATTAAATATGGTAAATAAAATATGGCGTATAGGTTGGCTAAAAAATTTAGTCTATTACTTAAAAAAAAGAACTTTTTTTAAGGTTTCAATTGCTTGTTTAATGCACACATTACATACTCATCGAGAGGGTGAAGCTTATAGAATATGCAAACGTTAGATTTAGTGCAAATAAGTTTAAATTATTAGTAACCGACGTGCAAAGTATATTAGTTCCATCCAACTTTCTCTTATCTCCTGACAGAACCTGCATGTTGTGTCTTGTTTCATACCCATTTGAAAACATATTAAATACATTTCTGCCCTCCTAAGAAGTACGTTTATCTGGGCCAGGAAATAAGGATGGGAAAGGAAAATCAAGTGAACGAGATAGATAGACGCATACGTCTCATGTGGGCCGCCTACGCAAAAGTGGACTTTGCTCTGAAAATGAACATTACAGCGGAACAGAAAGCCAGGTTGTTTGACCAATGCATTTTACCAGTACTTACCTATGGAGCGGAAACCTGGGTCCTCACAAGAGAGAGTATCAACAAAATACAAGTCGCTCAGAGGAAAGTAGAGAGGAAGCTCGTGGGAACTACGCTGAGAGACCGTAAGACCAACACCTGGCTCAGAGAACAAAGTAAGGTCACCGACGCCATTCAACGTATAGCAACTCTGAAGTGGCAGTGGGCGGGACACATAGCTCGTAAACATGGCTCGTGGGGCAAAGCGGTCTTGGAATGGAGGCCCTGGGGAGAAAAGCGGCCTAGAGGAAGACCACAGATGCGATGGAAAGACGACGTCAAGAAAACTGCAGGGACGAACTGGATAGAAGTGGCGCAAGACAGAGTTAGATGGCGCAATCTGAAGGAGGCCTACACCAATATGGTAGAGAACGGCTAAGAAGAAGAAGAAGAAGCAAATAAGCAATATCCCAAAATTAATAATCAACGCAGTTTTAATTCTCTTCTCTTAGTAATAAGGTTGATAATGCTACAAAAGTTTTATCTGACTAACTGCGTATTAGCTTAGGAGGCCAGTTTTATGTCCCGAAAAAATGGTAACTTTATCTAAACTATTTAATATTCCTACGTGGACAAAGTTGCGAGCAATTGCTTGAATTATAATAAAAGGATTAATGATCAAATAACTCATTATAAAGTATTAACAGCGCATACTTCACAATACAACATGAAGCATTTAATGAGACAAGTTCTATAATATTGTCTCCATCAACACTTGACTTTGAACGGCATTTTATTTGAAAAGTTTTCGTGTAATTCGGAGTTCTATTAACATCGTCACCTTCAACAACGGCCTACTTAGGTTGTTTGCCGGATTTCATTTTATTGAGCTTGTTAAAGGGTAGATAAACCTTTACATATGAGTTTAACAGTCAAGTGCAATAAGTATTAAAAAGACTTTCATGCTTGGGTGAAATCAGAAAACACCCTAAAATTTTGATTACTTCTTTCCGAATATTTATTTGCCCAAATATTTTATCCGAAAGCTATGTAACGCTGGAGCTTTTTTAGATTAAATGCATAAATTAATTGTCTTACGTAGGTTAGGTTACGTTTGATTTTTTAGGCGATGTCAAAAAGTTAAGTTTACTAACAAAAAGTTGCATTCGCATTTATGAAAATTTGTAATTAAAATTAGTAACTCTTCGGAATTATGTAGTGTACTTCAGACAGGCTAATGTATGAATGTGTCGGTGTTATTGCCTTTACTCTAGGTTAGCTAGAAGATGTCCCTTATTAGGTAAGTTGGCCTTGTAATTTTCATTTTCTAAGACTTTATGAGTCAAACTATTTTTGCAATGACAAGCGGATTTTTGCAATAGACAACATTTCAAAAAAAAAGCATTATTGTTTTTTCGCGTTTATATTAGCTGGTTAAAAATTAGACTACCCGTATTTCTTGGTTTTTCTTTATTTAACTTAAATTCGTCGTTAATAATTTATTAAAGAAATAGTCATTAAAAAGACCGTATATACAAAGTTAGGAATACTGATGTCGTGATCTTAGCCTGATATAAAATTTAAAAAAGTAACTTTAAACAGTAAACAAAACTGACTGTCATGTCATGTCAATCATTCGCTGCCGTTCGTTCACAAATTTGCTATTTTGCGTAATTTAATTAATTACGTAATTTGTAAACGCCATTAAAATAAATAAACTATTTTGCGTAGAATTGAAAGCGTGTCGTCAGAATCAAGTAATCCGTCAGACAGATAAACAATGAACATGACAGTTGTATATTTTTTTGAATTCCTTTGGTAATAAATGGACTAAGGGCACTATAAGTGTATTCCTAACATTCACAATCCAACTTTTTTTACTGTTTTTCCTAAATATAAAAAAGTACTGCATAAAAAAATCCAAAGATATTTTTACTGTAATCAGCAGTGTAAAATCTAGAAACGGTATTTTATTTTACTACCTTAGCACAAAATTAATTGTTGTCAATTATTCTTTCACACTCAGCTGTTCGATTGTGCAGGTTTCCTCGGGATGTTTTTTCTTCACCGGGCAAGAGCATCGGGTAATGCATTTAAGTTAGAAAATCTCCTTGGTTACCGTGGGGGTTCAAACTCTATACCTTATGATCACGAGTCGACCCCCTAAGTCCCTAGGCCACCTACGCTCTTCTATATCAAATGTTAGTAATCTATTATTATTTTTTAAACTTGTATATACATACATACATTAAATCACGCCTGTTTCCCAGAGGGGTAGGCCGAGACCACTTCTTTCCAACTTGTAATAATATTATTGTCACATTTTTTTTATTTTTTTTTTATGGCATGGGAAGGCAAACGAGCACACAGGCCACCTGATGGTAAGTGGAAACTGTGACCCATAGACATTCGCATTCACAAGACTGCGAATGCGTTGCCAACCCTGAGGACTAAGATGGAATGCCTCTATGCTAGTCATTTCACCGGCTGTCTTATCCCCAAACCGGAACACAACAATGTGAACACTGCTGCTTGGCGGTAGGTTAATGGATAAGATAGTGGTACCAACCCGGACGGACCCTGCACAAGGTC
The DNA here is from genome assembly GCA_927399475.2 of Acleris emargana. NCBI lineage: Eukaryota > Metazoa > Arthropoda > Insecta > Lepidoptera > Tortricidae > Acleris > Acleris emargana. The sequence continues at coordinate 23,745,812 of OV656838.1, read as the reverse complement.
CTCCCACAAAGTCACATTGCCACATTGTCTCTGATATTTATTTATTATTTATTTATTATGCAAGAACCCCGTCTCCACAGTTCGCCTTCGATCCCGGACCGTGTACATACATATCGGTTCAGAAATACCAACACCGAGATCAGATTCCTTTGGTTTGTGTTGGTTACCTTGGCAGATAATGGTGATGATTTGCAGCACGCTGATGGGGAGGCTCCGGCCGGGCCTCCGCCGGGTCATCGCGCCGGCTAGCACGCGCGTCCTACCCTCCGGGCGCTCATCGTAGTTTCCTCTGAAACAAGGCATCAGCAAAAATTCAAAATTCAAAATATTTATTCAGTAATTTGGCCACATGAGGGCTCTTTTACACGTCGGTAACATGGAGTGAATCTACTAGCGCTTCGGACAAGACCATCATTGCGGAGAAGAAGCGCTGCAAAAAACTCCAGCAGAAGCTCATTTTTCAATTATTAAATACAATAATACTTAAAAGTAAGTAACATTACAAGGCAATAAAGTAATAAAATATATTTTTTTTTAAACTAACTCAAATAAATTCATTACAAATGTAAGGTCAATAAAATAAAAAAAGGTAAAATGACTAGGAGAACAACATGACGAGGTCTCTACGTCAGGAACGATAATTAAAATAACTAAATTGGAAAATAGGTCCTTGCAAGCGTGAACAGACCGGACTCCACAGACAGCTTTAGAGGGCTGTCTCTTTAAGACAAGAGACAATATCTAAAGAGAGTTGAAGTTAAGATACATATTCAGATTCGAATTCAGATTTTATTATTCAATTTTACAATATAATATTACATGAATGTCAACTTATAAGTTTATGAGTACAGTCAGCGTCAAAAGAAACTGATCACTTAAATACCTTGTCGCTTTACTGTCACATAAGCAATGTCAAACAAGATTGTCTAATGTGTTAATGCGATAAAGTACAAAAGTAGCTTGAAGTGACCAGTTACTTTTGACGCTGACTGTACATAATTAATACTCATATAATTATTTTTTACTTCTAATCCAAGTTAGTATAATTTCGAACGGATAAAGGTTGTTCCTGAGACTGTTTAAATTTAAAAATGTGATTTTGTTGAGTTCACCCGGAATATCTAAGTCAATATAAAGCTCAATAATATCTGACACGTCTTTATTTTCAGTGGCATGAGAGCCGGCTGGTATTTTTAAACTTAATGCTGGCTACGATGTTATTTTTAGAAGACATATTGGCAATCAGAAAAATTAAAAATCTTTAATTAGTAACAGGAAATTGGTTTTTGCTGTGTGGTTCAAACACTCCAAAAAGAATCTCAAATAACATGTATTTAAACTCTCCTTCAAAAGAAATAAGCAGTAAAATAATATGAAGACCTTTTGCTTTCTTTATAATACGTTGTGAAAATACTAAGGCCCTGTTGTTTGATCAGTAGTTAAACTAACTAATAGTTATTAAATCTCAGGGAAATGTTTCAAATTTTCGATTCCTTTTTTTATTTGAACAACGTGTTGAGTTAAGTTCTGATCAAATAACGGGCTCTTAGGTTTATTCTTAACCAAATCACGTGGCTTTTTTTTCCCATTTTTTTTTTTTTTTATATCATAGGAAGGCAAATGAGCACACAGGCCACCTGATGGTAAGTGGAAACTGTGACCCATAGACATTCGCATTCACAAGACCGCAATCCTAAGACTGCAAATGCGTTGCCAACCCTGAGGACGAAGATGGAATGCCTCTATGCTAGTAATTTCACCGGCTGTCTTATCCCCAAACCGGAACACAACAATGCGAACACTGCTGCTTGGCGGTAGGTTAATGGATAAGATAGTGGTACCAACCCGGACGGACCCTGCACAAGGTCCTCCCACAAGTAAAGTAGGTGTTTCTATCCCCCTTACTTATAAAGAAGAAGCTTGGAATAGTTTATACCATGCTTTGTCACTTTCGGTCAGATGAAAAGGTCACAATTACAGATAAGGACAAAACATGGCATAAACTATTCCAAGCTTATTGCACGTATAAGTAAGGGGGTAGTGTTGTTGAGAATATTTAGTTCAAATAGCGGTAAATTTTGAACCAGTTGCCGTTTTTATGAAGAGTGAACATTTAGAATATGCTCTCCATAAGGTAAAGAGAGACCGAGGTCTGACAGTAAAGGGTAAGTAATTAAGTATCTCAGAGACCCACCACCATGATGACGGCGATGGTGATTTTGGGTCACGTTTTTATGTAGTTGTGAATAAATAAATATCTTATTTAAGTCAAATATATTTTAATTAAATAAATAATAAATAAATACTAAAATGGCATGAAACCCGAAATCCCTGTATGTTATGTCTAAAGGTTAGTAAGAGAATGAGAATCTCGATCAAAATCCGAATTGATCATAATAATTTTGAATTTCGAAGTATTGAGCTCAATAAAAGAAACGTAAGAGTGGCCAGGAACGGAATCAAGCAAGGAGGTTGAGACCACCTTGTTACAGAGGGAAGCCTTTGCCAAGGAGTGAAGCATAAGACAAAGTTTTTTAAGTCGTGGAGAAGGCCAGCGAGCCACTAAATGATATATGGGATCTGTGGCCCACAGACACTTGCATTCTCAAGACTACAATCTAAAGATTGCAATCCTAAGACCGCACATGCGTTGCATATCCTGAAGACTACGATGGGATGCGTTTATCGTAGAAAGTAATTTCACCGGTTGTCTTATCCCCAAACCGGCACACAACAATGCGAACACTGCGTTTTGGCGGTAGGTTAATAAATAAGACGGTGGTAGCGATCCCGGCGGACCCTGCACAAGGTCCTACCACCCGCTGGATAAGATAGTGGTAGCGATCTGGACGGACCCTGCACAAGGTCCTACCACCCGCTGGATACGCTGCAATATTATTCTAAGAGCAGATCTGATGATGTCGGAAGTTGGCAACAGCATAGGCGCTGCCCTTAATGTAGATATATCTAGTTTTATAGACTTGTGTTTTGTCTTGGTATGATAAAAGTAAAACAATAAAGATAAAAGATAGAAATGTATTCAGTAAGTAAAGCGGTTCGGTAGGTACTGGCTTATCGTTAATTCAAACATGCATATTTAGATAAAACACGTTTTAACTGTCAAACCGTACATTAACACAAACAGCTCAATAAACAGTTTACAAACTGTTGTTATCGCGTGTCATTAATCAGCGTCGGCATTCGGGTCGTGAATGATCAATCACGCGACGAACCCGAAATATTCACGTTGCTTTGATTTGTGATCGGAATTTTGAATGAACAACTCTAAAATCATCACGGACAGAGCATTCAAAATGTTAACTGGACATAGACAACGCAATAGTTTTATCTAGTGTAAACTTGAACGTTTTATCAGCGTTTTCGAGGCCCTAGCCAAGATACATTATGCTAACTAGCGTTTCTATTCGTTTCATTTTTAAACCAATCGCGTCACTGGCGGATCACGTAATTCTTCGTACACGTCATGTACCAATTAAAAGCGAAACGAATAGAAACGATAGTTAGCATAATGTATCTTGGCTAGGGCATCTGCAGAAATTAAGACATAATTTAGCGACAATCCTATTGTTAATTGTCTGCTAAGTCTCATACGGTGTTCCTAAGAAGTATCTGCACGCTTTAGTACTTTGTCACTATAACAGCATGTTTGTACAGCTGCACTAGTCTGTCAAAGATATTAAAGCGACAAGGTACTAAAGCGTGCAGTTGCTTATAAGTCCGACTGTAAAAGTTTCGCGAAGAAAATTGCGAGTTATATCAACGCGCTTTTGATTAAATGCAAGTAGTAGTAATACATGACGAAGTCTTGAACGAATGTATCGATAAAATTAATTAAAAACAGGGATCAATCTTACATAAACTTATCCAAAACATCTTTAGAATGAGGTTGCAAATTGTAGGTACTCATGCTAATTTTATTGTAATTTGAAACTGGAGTGGCGTTTGTTAATAAACAATGATAGATGGCGCCAGCATACCTCCGAGAATGAAAAAGCAAGCGATCACTAATTTTGTGGATCTTAGGTAGGGTGGTGGCATAAGTGGTAATGCGCCTGCATCTGCCTGGAGAGCCAAAGGAGATGTAGGTTCGAATCCTTCCTAATACCGACGAAACTTTATCGCTTTAATAAAGTTTAAACTGATCAAGTCTCAAAATAAGCTTAAGTTTTGTACTCTTAGGTAGAAACCAATAAACATACTTAAATAAAATCTTTGTATAGTTCACCTTTGATTATAATAACCCCTCAACAGTTTGTCACAGCCAGCAGCTCAGCAGTTTATTGTTTGTTGTGTTCCGGTTTGGGGATGAGACAGCCGGTGAAATGACTAGCATAGAGGCATTCCATCTTAGTCCTCAGGGTTGGCAACGCATTTGCAGTCTTAGGATTGCATTGCAGTCTTGTGAATGCGAATGTCTTTGGGTCACAGTTTCCACTTACCATCAGGTGGCCTATGTCTTGTGTATGCCATAAAAATAAACTAAATAAGAAAAAAACTATTCCAACATTCTTTCCTACGTGAGCTTCAGATCTATAGCAGTAAAATTCTAAAAGACACGTCCAATGTAAAATTTTCTAAGTGACTCGAAATCAGTGAGGATCGAGAGAAATGGCCTGGAACCCACACGGCACAAAAAATCAATAACTAGCCGCAAAGTGCAATAATGATATGGCAGATTGCAAGAAGCTGGGAATGGTATATTAATTTAAAACAAACATAAGACTTGAAATAAAAGTTGTTGAAGAAAAAGAAGATACCGAAAAAGAGGAAAAAGATGTAGAAGAACTTGAATGCATTATTAACCTTTAGGAAAATGTTTTAAGAAAATTGAGATAAATTTATTTGTATTCGAAAAAAATAGTACCAACCGATTTTATTACGCTTACAATGACAAAGATAACGAAGATACTTTATTGCATTGAAAACTAATTTGTCATCGGTAACCAAGCTGCCTGCGTGATAGTGACCAAATATCCAAAGAATAATACATATACATACATAAACTCATGCCTTAATTCCTACAGTGGGTAGGCAGAGCTACAGAATTACCAACAACTCTATAACTTTTTGATCATTCTGTAACCACATTTTGCATAACTAGGCTAAGATGTTTACCAGTGTATTAGTGACAGGGTGCAAACCCATCGCCTAACAGTACTTCAAGACTTTGACGACGCGCTGGCCTAGTTGGTAGTGACCCTGCCTATGAAGCTAGCGGTCCTGGGTTAAAATCCCGGTAAGTGCAGATATTTGTGTGATGAGCGCAAATATTTGTTCCTGAGTCATGGATGTTTTCTATGTATTTAAGTATACATTTCTCTATTTAAGTATTTATATCGTTGTCTAGTACCCATAGTACAAGCCTAGAGCTTAGTTTGGGACTAGGCCAATCGATGTGACATTGTCCCCTGATATTTATTTATTATTTATTTAATAAGCCTTTATTCCCTTAGTATCCTCTTACGACATCCACGGGAAGACATGGAGTGACGCTATTCTAACCCGGCAACCACAAGGGACGAATAATAATATCAATCAGTAAACATCACCTTCTTTGATCATAACAAACCCGGGAACGATCTCCTACCTGGAAACCAGATCAATAGCGGTAAAATTCAAAAAGACACGTCCAATGCTCATTTTCCAAGTGACCCGAAATCAGCGAGGATCGCGAGTGATTGCCTGGAATCCACGCAGTCACACGCGGCACAAAGACTCCCTAAGTAGCCGCAAACGAGTGCAAGGGTCGCGCCGACAAAAGTGGGGGGTGGCGCAAGTTATGGAGGTAACATTTGAATATTATGTGGAACGTTTTTTAGAAAAATATTCTTGGAGCGGTATTTTAGCCGGTGTTTCAAGGTGTGGCAGGTTTTGGAAGTATATTATGTTAACTCCATTCACAGTTTACGTTTATAGAGATGCTTATATTCTATAATTACGTTATCGTTATGTTCTAATTATTGTTCGCTTTTTAATACTTCTTAATAATAATAAGATCCAAGTTAAACTATCCCATTTTATTTAAGTGGCGAATTTCATACAACATTTTAGACTTTATTAAGTTCCACCATCATTGAACAACAATTTGTAATCAAAAAAAATCTTTGACTGCAGAAAATGGATTATCTAAAGTCCTAAAGATCATAAAGCCATAAAATACCTCATAATACTTTTCATAACCCCAGCAGGAACGGACCAAAGATTTTCATCTCTGGGTTATTGATACCCTAGGGGCTAAAGCTGCACATTTTCTCCGTCTCTTTGTTCGTCTCTTGTCGCTTGCACGGGGATCTCAAAGAGCCACCGCTCCGTGCGCGGAAACCTGATTTATCCACCGATCAAATTCAATTGCGGCAGAGAAATTGACTAAAAATTCCACCTTCGACTACCATTTTTGTGGAATTTCAGTCTTTTTAAGTGCGTATTTGATGACGAGGACAGTTTATGAACTCGTTAGCCAGAATTTAAGAAAGGAATAAATCTTAATACTTTAAATGTGAAAGTTAGTACCTATTGCTGATTGGAAAATAGATCCTTATCACGCTTAATCGGCTCAACGGGTAAATTGTCAACCACTTCACATTTTCTCGTGAATTATCACAAAGTATAATTTTTATCCCAGAAAATGTGAGAACTTGATAGGTTTTAAGGAAAAAGTAATTTGATTGCGGGTGAAATGGAGAAGGGTCGCTACTAACATTATGAAGACGATCGTCCTAAAGCCTATTAATAAAATATAAATCACGATCAGCTACAGGCGATTGACTGGAAAAAATAAACAGTTCATTGTATTTTCAGAATCCGCTACGTATTGAACGAATCACCGCGTTTCAAAAACTGACCAATAAACAAAATACATATTCCCAACGAATGGTTTTCCGATAAAAAAGGTAAAACAATAAATATTCACCCCAATAACTGGCCGTCAGCGGGCACAATGGCGGAATTATCCATAAATATTGCCACTTCTGCCCGCGGTCAAACAACGACATCGCGCCGTCAAATCTAAAATAATACCCGGACAAATATTGGCCGAACAGTCGGTTGATAAAAATGTTGGCTCTAACATTTTGAGAGTTTAAAAAATGGCGATTTTGTGGACGAAATTGGACTGTCAATGGGGGTAATAGAATTGTGGATTGAATAGCGGATGGGAGTGGAGTGGGTGAGGCCTCGGGCGGACATCGTCTCGGGTTGTAATTCATCTTTGGCCGGCCGCGGCGGGCCGGTGGCGGCGCCCCGCGGCGGTCCGCTGCCTTTTTCGGACTTTGAAAGCTTAAGTAGCTGCTCAGCCAATTCATTTTGTTGATAATCTCGCCGAGTGTTTTCGTGGTGTGTTTCACTTTTTCAATGGACCTACAAAGTTTTAAAATGATTAAAAGACGAGGGCATTTTCAATGATGATACGACCCAATTTTCCCTTTGGGACATTTTTGTGCTTTTGTCAGTTAAAATTGAAACGTAGATAACCTGACAATTTTAGTGACAATGTGCGTCTGCAATTAATTAATAATTTTAGCTTTTTATACTACCACTCAATTAAAAAAAAAAAACACAACAAAACCAACAATTAAAAATCTAAAATTATATTTTTATTTTTATTTCTTTACTTTTTTCAAGTTGTAATTCTATAGCTCTGCCTAGCCCACTCTGGGATTACAGGCGTGAAGGCATGTATGTATGAATATTTTTTCTGTGTGAATCAAAAAAAAACATTTAGATGCCCAAAAACTTAAGACATGTCAGACAAATTTTTACGAAATCACATTTTGAAAATACAAATACTTAAAATTTCACGATTGTTTTTGTTGTACTTTCTATGACGTAGGCTATAAACGTCAAAGTAAGCAGCAAGTAAAAAACATTGGATACTAAAAGTACTCATATACCATTATGTGTCTAAAATAACCGGCCAATCGCGAGTCGGAGTTCCGTACCATTTTCTATAGAACATTAGCAAAAAACGGCATAAAATTTCATTTGTTGTATGGGAGCCCCCTTACATATTTATTTTATTCTGTTTCTAGTATTTGTTGTTATAGCGGCAACAGAAATATTTCTTCTATGACAATTTCAACTGTCTAGCTATCACTGTTCTTGAGATACAGCCTGATGACATATAGACGGACAGACGCACAAACGGACAGAAGGTCAGACAGACAGACGGAGAGAAGGTCAGACGGACAGACGGACAGAAGGTCAGACAGACAGACCGACAGAAGGTCAGGCGGACAGACGGACAGACGGACGGATAGTCTTAGTAATAGGGTCCCGTTCTTTACCCTTTGGGTACGGAACCCTAAAAACCATCATAACTAACACATAACACCGTTCATAAACACATCTTTATCAATCCCAATAGCCAAGTTTAGTGCGAGTCGTGACCGATTAGCCGGTCGATCGGTCGGAGAAACTTTGTCTGCCTCGGTTGATTTGTCTGAGAATTATTGTCTGCCACCCGTCTGCCAACTTGTCTGCCGTCGGCCCCGTCGTGCGAACTAATGAAGGGAACTATTATGTCAGCTGTTATTTACTGTGATGTAGTTCTAATGATGTTCGAGATGTCATGAAATATTATTGTTCTTCAAAGGTATCTATTAGATTGTCCACTCGATAAGCAATTTGTTCTTGCTTTTAAATATATTTTTAAAGTAAAAAGGCTATCTCTTACTTATTATCCATTTTATTCAGATTCTCTCAATCAACTCACTTCTCAATTCAATGACGAATTATTAAGCGGTGAGCCTAAGTAATATAGTTTTTTTACCCAGTAGATTATTATTATAAGAGGCCTGAGTCTATATAATATTATTATGAATAATCTTATTTTCCTAAAGCTTTAAGTCTCGTATTTCAGTAATAGGTTTAAAGTTTAGAGAAATGATTCAAACACCAATTGTAGCGCACTGAGTCTAAAAAAATCTCTCACTCGTACTTTGTTTTTAAACCAAAACTAGTTTAAATTAAAGAAAACCGGACAAGTGCGAGTCGCCCACCGAGGGTTCCGCACATGACACGGTTCCGTTCCTTGCAAAAAGACCCTGTTTTTGTGATTTCATTGAAAATATATAGTTTTCCGATTTTTCCCTATATTGGTATTATAAGACGGTATTATTTACCAAATCTCGTAGTTCCAGGTCAAAACACCCTATAAATTTTGATTCCTTTGAGAGTGTCGAAATATACGTTTTTTGCGGCATAAAGGCCATAATCTTTTTTATGTTAACTTAGTAGTTTGATTTTTTTTTAGCTTTAAGGGACTATAGACTTGAGTATATGGTTTTAATTTCAACTCGATTCCTTAACGCTTTCCGCGAGGGTCTTGACAGACGGAGAGACAGACGGACAACAAAGTGATTTTATAAGAGTACCACTTTTTTCTTTTGAGGCACGTAGTCATAAAAATATTTCATGGAAATTGAAAAAACGTAGAAACCGTAATTATTATAAACATGGCGAAGCCCACGGCGGCAACAGGCTTAAAAGTTGGATTTTATAATGAACGCCTCTTCCTGTAAAACATTATCCAAAATAGGCGAATACCGACTTTTTGCAAACCTTAAACTAAGAAAGACTTACTTAAATATGTATCGAAGGTTTTTTTCTGGCTACACTCATACAGATTTTCTACATCGAAAATTAACGAGTCTATTGAATTAAAAATATCCAGCACTTTTTGTTACGAAGCTTTTACTGGCGGCCATTGTAAGCTAAATCGGGAGCTAAGAATTTGAGAAGCTCCGCTTTGGAGATCCGCTAAAAGTTCGGCCGTCAGGAGTTAGAGCTTTTGCTGGCCAATGGAATAGTTGCAATTTAATGGTTACTAGTCAGGGCGGAATTCATGTGGAATGTCTTATTAGTCTTATTACAGTATAGAAATGTCGTTATAGGGAAAATCAGTTTTAATTTTTCTCTCTAGGTAATTTTTAAGGTTCCAATGACTAATAGGAAATAATATACGCGGTCTGGTAAAATTTAAAAAAATTGGTTATTACGATTCATTACATACACACAGACAGATGGACAACAGAATCTTAGTAATAGGGTCCATGATTAAACCGGTCTGTCTGTCTTTCAGCGGGCTGTATCTCATTAACTCTAATAGCCACTTTAAAAACCAAAACTATACAACAAATAAGCTGTTACAAACTTAATAATATGAACACAATATCAAAGCATAATTCATTAAATATTGTGGAACTAGATAAGCTCGTAACCAGTGTTCTTTTAAGAAAATAACACTCCAATGTTATTATGAAACGGTTGACCATAAAACAGTAGACAATCGCTGTACGGCCCAATGAGTAGCTACATGCTTTTAGTCCTTTGTCACTTTATCATCTTATTTGAACTATTGTACTAATCTCAGGCGTTAAACTGGCAAGGTACAAAAAAGTGCAGCCTTATAAAGCTAACAGTCTAGTTATAATAACGTTGCTTCTTCATACAGTAAATAAACAACATTTCTCAAAGCCAGCGCGTTACAAAAACATGTTGACGCAAAAGAATTTCTCCAAAAAATCCTTGAAAACAATCTGTTAAATTTTACGTGAACCCTCAAACATTATCTTGACCTTTCAAGAGATATTGAATATCGGGAGGAATGATGTGATTAAAATAATGTTAAACCCTTGAGGTAATAACCGGGATGACTGTTCAAACAGATTTTATTAAACCGTAACGGTATTTTACGGACGGAGATTATGGGAGCGGGAGGATTTTTACAGTAAATACACTTTTTACTGAAGGATTTCTGAGACCTTCCGGTTCATTAGAAATTTAATTTGAGATGGTTTTTATTTAGCAATCTTTAACATTCAAAAATATTTACAGTTTTAGAACTTCAATTAAGATTTTAAATAGTATTTTTTGTTTAATTGACTTTAAAAAGGATACAATAAACATAATACAAAGATCTGCCAAACTGTGTAGCAGTTAGTTTGCCGAAATGGATTTTGTAATTAATAAAAAAAGAACAACATCTTTAAGTTATTACAGCGTGTCTTGTATCACTTCTATAACCATTGTACAGTCAGCAGCTATAATAAACGAGATGCAATAGTATTGGGTTTACAAATATATGCCATGCTCATTTATGCTTCTAGTAATAAAGACGTGTAATATGTTTTTTCTCCCTTTTTTTATTACTTCTGTATCTTAAAACACGAAATCATCTCCAAAATAGGGACTGGCTTGATATAATGAATTAAGTTAAAGGCACATCCCGTCTGAAACAGATAATAACGGTACAAAGTGAGAACGGTCCCTGTCCCGTTCCGCTATGGTTTATTAGAACCACCAAAAGGAATCACTTCACCAAAAACATACGCATTGCAATTGCATCCTTGACCAGTTGACCCATGGGCAAAGCAGAAAACTGATCACTCAAAGACTTTATATAAGGGTGTAATATCACAGCGTAAGAAAGGCCACTTTATTATCAGCTAGATTTTTTTTTTTTTTTAAGTTGATTGGTTGTTTGGTTGCTACTTCCGGCAAGTCATGAGTCATATAGTATTTTCTAAGGATCTGAGTCATACAGTTACTATAGTTCGAAAGATACGATAATTATGTAGTGTATTATCAATTTGACAATCATTTAAATTGATAAATATTATACGTAATGCATACCCAGGAAAAAAACAGAGGAGTTATTATGACATAGCTATGCAGTTCAATTTAAGCTGACAGAAAAAAATAGAGCTATATAACTGTTATAGCTCTGTCCTTTACGCTCACCGTAAAATGAACTGCAAAGCTTTGTCATAATAACCCCCCTGGCCTACGCTAGTTACGATGCAACAGGAAAAGGCTGTGTTGTCATGGTGTTGCCACACAAAAAACAAAAAAAATAAGGATGACCACTAACTATCAATTGTCGCTGATGTTTGTGTCGCCATCCCTGTTTTTGTTTTAGATATTTAAGTTAGTTTTAAAGCAAGGGTCCCTCTGAAAACCAGTGCCGTGGCTTGCTGCGGCGCAAAGCTGAGAGGGGCCCGTTTCAACGCCATGTTAAGTGCTTTGTTCTGTTTGTCGTCCGATTTTAAAATGTGTGTATGTGTTCAGTTAATCCTTTTTTTATGGCATAGGAAGGCAAACGAGCACACAGGCCACCTGATGGTAAGTGGAAACTATGACCCATAGACATTCGCATTCACAAGACTGCAAATGCACTGCCAACCCTGGGGACTAAGATGTAATACCTCTATGCTAGTCATTATTATCATTTCTATTCTATTTTATTCTACTCTCAGTTTAAGATTGATTGAATGACACTGGTAAAGCCTATCTTGTGGTTCAACTAACGTTTTAAAAATTCACTACATTCCGATTTACAAACTTGTTATTTAATCATTAAGAACGCAAACAATGTATTGCATCGTTTTCTGGCTAAGTCTTAAGTATACAAAGTCATAATTTTTATTTAAAATTTAAACTAAACTAACTAATTTAAACATTATATCTGAGAGATTAAAATCATGAACTTAATTTCTTACTTAATATTCTTACGTGGCAAGCCTCAGAGTTAGCTATATATTACAATGAAACTACGTATTTAATTTTAAGAATAATACGAATGTTTTTAGTGTTCCTCATGTTAGACGTCCACTGCTGGACATAGGCCTCCCCCAAGGCTCTCCACTCAGACCGGTCTTGTGCTTTTCGCATCCACCGCGTTCCCGCGATCCTTATAAGGTCGTCACTCCATCTTGTTGGAGGCCTACCTACAGCTCGTCTCCCGGTCCGCGGACGCCACTCAAGAAATTTCTGACCCCATCGGCCATCAGTCCTACGAGCGATGTTCCCCGCCCGGGCTATGTCGGTAACCTTAATTCTACTGCGGATATCATCATTTCTGATTCTATCACGCAGAGAAACCCCGAGCATAGCCCTTTTTAGTGTTAGTATAATAGAATCCTAATCTAAGCCCTAACTTAAGAAGTGGTCTGATTCAGCTGAAACCAATTTAAAAAATATTGATTATTCGGATTAACGATGCGTAAGGACAAACGTTGTTAGGGATTCCGAGGGACACAGACCTATGTTTTTCATGTTCAAAAAAACATTTTTTTTTCTCTTTTTCCGCGTGACACAATTTAAGACAGCACAAAACTCCTCTCCAACAAAATAAAATGCTGTAAGGAAACCAAGAATAATTGCGCCTCGTGCGTCTCGGAGTAATTTGTTTCCCAAGAATAAGGAACTTAATCAAACACGCTCGAAAGACAAAGCGTAGTAACTCTTTTTCGTAAAAAACGCGAACTGAGACGTCATGTTACTCGGTCCACGTAATTCACATTATTTTCATCTGGTATTTAAACTTTGCCGAGTGTCACGGACAGGTTCGAGTGAGACATAAAATGAAATATAGCGCTCCTTCGTGGGGGAGCTTTTTTTATTGCCGCTATGTGTAAAGCTCGTGAAAAAATTACCCGCGTCTCAAGTTTTTTTTATTTGGGCCGGGAGCCAGGGAAACGGAATGAGGTGATGATAATTTTTTATACGCCTTCCTTCCCCTTGAATATTACTCTTGAAACGTCTTTATTTGTAGCCCCGCGTAATTGTTGAAAGGCGAAATAATGGCGGATTACGACGCTCATTCTGGCTGCTGGGTTTTAATAAAAGTTTTTACGTAAATAGGTTCGCACCCAGTTTAGTTGAGATTTGGGAACATCGAAGTCGGTACGGGTTTCTAGGATCCCGGCGAGATTGTAATAACATTTAGTAATTAATTTGATTGCTGAATCAAGTAATTATTCGCAATTGCTGAAATGAAACGTTTCATGATGAATCATTCCACGAAGATTGCCCTTAATTAATTAATACCTAGAACTGACATTAGCACGATTGCTAAATGTAGCTCATATTATTTGAAGTTTAATCGCTTATTATTCTTAAATGAAATCACTACGTTTCATTTTGTTAAAATTTGGTAATAATTTTATTCAATAATTTAAATACTTCTATCTAACAATGATGTAGTTTATTTAAAAGAAGTTGTACCTATCACTTTTTTTTTGAAATAGGAACAGTTCAACAAACAAAAATATATTTATAAAGAGTTTTAAATATAACCCATTAGCTAATTGTAAGAAAAACTCGGCTAGAATTACTGCGAGTTGTCACAATCAAGTGATCAAGTTTAAGGTGACGATTAATGAAAAGATTGTTATATTTTTAAAGTTTTTGTCAAATAACATACATTCTACGTTATCATCATAACAAAACGTTCATTAAATAAAATTGTCACGTCCTGTTTTTACACGCCGCAATTAACACAATTTCCGTTTTCAAAATTAAACTATCAAATAACGGAGTGAAAATATTCGCAGCAATAACTTGGTCCACAAAAACCGTCTGTAGAACAAGGCAAATAAAAATAATTGTTCAATTCAACGCTGAACGTTAAAATGGCGGTGGATTTTTCCCGGCAAAGGGGACTTATTCTTGTGAATTGTCTCGACGATATTTAATTTTGCGGTCGCTCCTTGCAATCGTTTTATTAGATTCTCATTCTGGTTGTTTTAAATGGATGTTTTTTGTGTGATTTCTTAGTTACCTCAGTTTGCCTGACAAGGTTCGTTTTAACTGCATTTGTGGTTGATTACTAGAAATAAGAAGTTTTTTGTATTGGAATGTTCAACGAAATTACTAATATATTCATGTTTATTGTAAAATGCATAATTACTAATATATTGATGTACAGTCAGCTGCAGATAGATCGAACCGGACAGCGAGACCATAAAAGCAGGATGCATTGGATTTAAAAAAAAACAAACCAGCGAAAATCTCAGAAAAATGTGATGTAACGGGAAGTTTTAAGTATCGGCTTGGATAAAAAGTCAAGATGATGTAACTGCATAGTTTAAGAGAAAGATTTAAATGGTGAAAATATCAGCCGTATCTAAGGATTTAAAATTCCAATAACATTGGATGGGATAGAATGCCTAAAAGTTCTAACCATTCGAGAAAATGAACGTATTCCCAAGTTGTTAAGATTCCTAATGGTTTGCCACATTGAGAGTAATCAAGTTTTTTTCTGCGAACGCCTTTTCTCTAAATTCAACGAATATTCAGTACTGGCCACCCACTCTCGGTTTGCTTCACTTTATGTGAGGTTTTTTAACATACCATTACATAAACCATACTTAATTACACATAACAACAACCTTCTGTGAATAATGATCTAACTGATCGTGAGAACCGCATCAAAATCCGTTGCGGATTAAGACGGAGCCAGTTGATATACAAACAGACAGACGAATAGACGTGGAAAGCAAACTTTTGTTATAATATTTGGAGATTTTTAGCTGCGATCCTTGAATTAATACCGTCATAACTAAAATGTTGAACTAAACGTAAACTGTGTACCCACGTGTTATTTGTACTTTTAACCTGTGGTAACTTTAATGGTTGATGTTGTAATATTTTTTTAGCTATTAGTTATATTCCCCTAGCCGTTTGTTACCCTAATAAACATTTTATTGTTTCATTTTATTCACATTACGTAAATCTTTTAAAATATAGCGATGCCTTGTTATCTGAAAGCTTTTCACCATTCATTAAAAGTGTCATAAGACGAAGCAGGTGATACAGGGGGTTGTGTAAGACGGGGCCAAGTGATACAGGTGGATGTGTGGAGCGACAGGGTGTAGCCAGAGGCCTTTAATCTAGTCTTATCTCGGCAAATAAGTTGGAGGCTCGTGTTAATATGTTTGTTGATAAGTTTGATGTGTTATCTAGAGTTTTGATTTCATTGGTATATGTAGCAAATAAACTATCAGGTAAATTAGTTTTTTTACGATTTTGTCGCCCAATTATTACCTAATTAATAATTTTCTAAGATATATCACATTAAATTTTTAATTCTTGTATGTTGCTGCTAATATTTAAATAAATAAAAACACTTTTATGAGTTACTTCAAAGAACGTAATAACAAAAAAAAATACTCTGTGAATTGGTTTTTCCATTTTCTTAATCGATAACAGACAGGAGAATAAAAACACAACAGATAAATGTCTCGATTACTTAACACCCGTTTTTTAATTGTCAGTGGTTATTAAAACGTCAAACAACAAAACACACTCAACACACCACTCTTTCACCTCCCCACAGCTCTCAAATTTCCTTGCCCCAGCCCAAGCCCCTCGTGAAATAAAGGCTCATAACTCTAATATCATAAAATCCAAAGTTACAATTGGCTTAAAACAAACGAAGAAGATAGTTCGCAAACTATAAATCAGAATTTCCACCAGTGCTTTTTCCACAACCTGAAATGCGACTTCGTGCTTGGTTTTAGAGTTGAGAAGCGACGGCGCCGTTTAATTAGGAGTTGTCTTCACTCAAGTGTAAATTTCGTTCAGATTTAGTTCAAGTCATGAGTGGTAATGGTGATAGCTATTAAAAATGTAACACCCTTGTTATACTTGGCATTAGTAAATTAATTTAAGGATTTAACACCTTTTCGATTTACTATGTTTTTGTACTTTTAGAGTGCGATGTGACCTTAGGATTTAATTTTAGTTGGAATGACTCTGTACAAGTAATTCACAAGATTCTTTAAATTTAAATAATATTTTTCTTAAAAAAAAATTAACTTTACTTTTAAGATTACAAAAAAAAAACTTGTTTCATGCAAAAAGCTTGAAAACTTTAACATGACTGCAAATAAAACTTACATAAAAGTAAAAATGGCATCTGTTGGGATTCAGATGCATCAACTAGCGATCGCAAATCGATACCCACGTCTGTAGCATTTAAAAGTATGATCGCTACAGGGTGTTACTTAAACCACTGTTCGGGCTCCTCCGCGCTGGTTGCCAAGCTTTTGTTAATTTTTCATACTAATAACTAATTCCCTTGCTTAATTTAAACTACTCTCAAGTTTGCTTGGTGAAATTTGGACGAAGTTCGCGTTCTTGATTGAGTTCAGACTTTATAACAAAAGAATAATATTCGGTTTTGAAAATTGAATAGGTTTAGGATTAAGCATGGAGGGAGCAGTTGACGCGGAATAATCATATTTACATACATACTCATATACATACCTTTACGCCTTCATTCCCAGAGTGGGGTAGACATAGCTACATAATTACCAACAACTCTAAAAATTTGTTGATAACTCTGTAACCACAATTTGTACAATCAGGCTAAGATGTTTAACAGTGTATATTAGTGACAGGTATCAAGCCCATCGCCTAACAATACTACAAGCCTTTATTCCTTTAGTCGCCTCTTACGACATCCACGGGGAGACATGGAGTGACACAATTCTAAGCCAGCAACCACACGGCAATTAATTATAATTGAACACATATCAGGCACAACATTGTACCAGGGTTTGTAACAAGGGTAAATATTAGACTTATAGAAAACACCCAAGGCTCAGACCAAATGCTGTGTGCTCATCACACAAATGCCCATACCGGGGATTGAATCCGTGACCATTTTAGCTTGGTAGACAGGGTCACTACCAACAAGCTAGATGCGTTGTAATACTTGTCATACATTAAGCTTTATATTCGTTTGACATACTAACTTTTTTGTATGGTTAACTACGCTTAATCAAAGTCCAACTTTTCGGTCCTTACACCAATAGCAAAAAAACATTCCCGGTGTTTTTTCTGAAAAGTGTTTTGATTACTAAGCCTATGTTTTCGCCTGTGTTTTTTAGGCTATGTTCGCCTAAAATACAATTTTTTTTTGTTGGTAAAGTATCAAATTTGACCATTCAATTTCAAACAAAACTCTTATAATCAAACTAAAGGGTGTACAGCGCTGCAATTTTTAAACACCCTTTTCACCACTCTCTCTACAAGCTAAAACATATCAATCGACACTATTGTTAAACAGGCATACGTGTTTATTTAGTTTGCTAAGCAATTTACAGTCCTATTCACGTCACGTAGGTAGTGTAAAACAGTTCCGCAGTGAATGGCGAGCGTACAATGCGCGTCGGAATCACGCGACCTGAGAAGAACCTGCGCAAATCACTCCCTTCGTGACCTTATTATTGAGGCACAAGCGGTAGCGTGCAATGTTGGTTCTTAACACGTTCACGGACACAGCACTATCCTTTAAATTGCGTGATATGGCACAAATAAATTTCGTACAAAATTTTCTACTGCCATGGACGGACTGCCACATTTAACGTTTGTCAAACATTGTGCCACTTTATGACGGAAAATATATGTATGTAATTTAGTACAATAAAAATCTTACCTAATGTAGCAGCTTGTCCACAGTCGTTACGTCCACAGCCGTGATGTGCCACAACACGCATTCTTCCCGTTTAAGAGTAGTGCATGAGGTTGAGGTTGCTTTCGAGCTTATTTATTGTGACACTAGCGGTTTATGTATAAACCAAAAACGGCACAGAGTCCGCGCTTCCTATAAATGCTTTGGGAAATAGCCGGCCGTGGACGGAGTTCCGTTTTTGGTGAGATTAAACACACCGGCCACAACCGTGCCATATCATGAGGGTCTCAGTTTACGTCTCTCGACGTACTGTCCGTGAACGTGTTAAATTGAGTACCGTGGATACATTAGATACATACATAAGCTCACGCCCTTATTCCCAGGGGTAGGCAGAGCTACAGAATTACCAACAACTCTAAAAAAATTGTTGATAATTCTGTAACCACATTTTGCGCAATTAGGCTACTAGGTTATTAGGTACTTTATGTGTAAAAAATTAACTTGAATTAATTAAATCTACCGCAGTTTAAACATTTAATATTTACTTACAGAGGCGTTAGAATAGTGCCACTACATATCTTCCCGTGGATGTCGTAAGAGGCGACTAAGGAAATAAAGGGCTTGTTTTTAGTACTGTTATAGGCGATGGGCTTTCAACCTGTCACAAATACACTGGTGAACATCTAAGTCTAATATGCAAAATATGGTTATAGAATTATCAACAAGCTTTAAGACTTGTTGGTACTTAATTCTGTTTCTCTGCCTACCCCACTCTGGGAATAAAGCGTGAGTTTATGTGTGTATATGTATGTAAAGGGGCGTTTTTCAAAAAAAGTGCATGAATTTGAAGACTTGAATTAACAAAAGTAACGTTTCTATTACGTCACGATACTATTAGTCCCACATTCATTTACTGCTCTCTGAGATGCCACTATTGTCTTACAGCAGTATAGTCAATTATCGTGACGTAATGGAAATAACCGTTGTTTATTTTAGTCCTTGACAATGTGCACTTTTTTGAAAAAGGGCCAATTAGGACATTTAGCAAATTGTAAGTATTGCAGGATGTCGTTTAAGGGACATTAACATCACTATCGTTCATTTCATTATTAATAAGATAGTATTAGAATAAATATGAACCCACCGACTAACTTAAAAAAAAACATGAAAAATATTGTAATAATGATACACGACTATTGTCTTTGCCGATTTCTACAATGCCAAATCTTGAATATTAAAAAGATAAAACATTCCAAAATAATACCATTATTTACTTTAAGCGCTGATATCTCTTAACAAGCCCGCTCTACTTGCATAAAACGTAAAGCTATCATCATCATCATCATCACCTACCCCACTCTGGGATTACAGACGTGAAGGTATGTATGTATGTATGTATCATCATGTCAGCCGAAATACATACTGCTGGACATAGGCCTCCCCCAAGGCTCTCCACTCAGACCGGTCTTGTGCTTTTCGCACCCACCGCTTTCCCGTGATCCTTAAAAGGTCGTCGTAAAGCTATGAACCAACTTAATAAATCAATCATTCTTTAAAAACACCGTTCGAATCAGTCCATTCAATTTAAAGCTATAATACCACACAGTGATGCACAGACACAAAGATAAGAGAAGTGAAGTGAGGGGCATGTCGATCGAACCAACGTATAAGGCTGCCTAATCCACTGTACAAACGATAAAATGTGTTATGTACGCTTAGACATGACTTTTTAAACTCGCCGGATAATATGAGCTTCGCTGAGAGAATGAGTGACGCGCTTAAGAAAATCACACCCAAGTAGGTACACAGATACACAGATACGCACGTGAAACTAATAACAGCCTCACCCTCTTCTTGCTTCGGGGGTTAAAGAAAGAGATACCGAGACAATGTAACATGGGACAATGTAGATTGTCTACAAGAAGCAAAGAATAGTTTGAGGTGACAGTACTCCAACTAAATGTGTGGCCAATTCAGAAATACGGTAAATTTTAATCATCCTTGGGAAAGAGATAAAATTCACAGCTTCATTGAGCTGTAAATAATATAATTTATGCATTGGGTTGGTGCAATTGAAGGTGTTTACAAAAAAAGTGGGAAAAATAAATAAATTCACAATATATATTAAAGGTGTTTTTATCAGACTGCCGAAGGAGGACGGTATTGTGTTTATCAGCCTAAATATATATTTCTGTTTGTTCCTTTGTGGTGCTCTAGAAGCTTAACGCGTAGAACAATTTTGATGATTCTTATGTCAATGGATTTGTCTAAACTTTGTGAGTGTCACTAAAGATATGAAAGTAGTTAAAATTCAATATGGCGGCAGCTATATGCCATAAATAAAAAAGTCGACGAACTTTGACAAGAGGGAAATCATTGCATAGGTAATAAAAAAATCATCTTTAAGTTTTTTTCATCATTTTTCATTTTGACCGATCACTTAGGATTTATAAAGATTTATATTTGATTAGCAACAACAGTATTTTAAAAGCTTGTTCTTTGTTATTATTCTTGCCATGAAAAAGCTACTTCTCAGCCCAAACAAGTGATGCACTTGTGCCTTGCACCACACGCAATGCACAATACAATTGGTGCCTTTCTGGCTCTCCCCCGGGCCGCCTCGATTGAAACGGAGGGCCGGCCCTGGGAGGGTAGTTTATTTCATTGTAGAGGCGTGAACCGGTATTGTTACAAGTGTTGATAATTTCTGTTTGTTTATAAGTTGCAAGTTTGTTGGGGTTGCTATTGGTTGCTTTTATCATTGATATCTTTGGTTATTACTGAATATTGGAGGTCCTCATATAGTATAAATATTTATCTTCATTCATATCATCACCTCCTATATTAAGAAACCTTTACCTGTGGTTGTATTTTAATGTTGACATTAAAGTATTGCATGTCATTAAAGTATCGGTTATCAATATGGTTGAATCTTATTGTTCATATTAAAGTATTGGTGACCTGAACTTTAATGTAAATATTAAGACACAGGGCAACCACAGATATAGGTTTTTCACATATTGTAGAAAACTTATACGTACACATAATTAGGCATTAAAACACTCGTGTGATCTAACTAAAACTCGTCTTTCCGCTCGTTTCATTAAACCACTACCGATTATGAATGCCTCTCATTATACACCAGTCAATTTCTTTATACAAATATTACTAATTCAATAAAAGTTATCGACAATCATCGTTATTCTACAGCGCAAATCAGGCTAGCAATAAAATTTAAAAAGTTGACTTCTTTTCTAGAGGAAGAAGCACAATTTTGCTGTCTTTTTTCAAGCTTATATTTAATTTGAAATGTATGTATGTATGTAAGGGTCAAATCTGGTAAGTTAAATTTAACCCACCTCCCGTAAACCGAATGGGCTGAAATTTGGACCGCATATGTAGGTAAACCCGGTGACAATGCAATATCATAATATCTCAGAGGTGACCTGATGATGGAGTTGGAAGGTGACGACAGGATCTCCTCTATTCTTAACGTAGACCGGCGTTGGGACTCAATAGATCTTGAGAAGCAGATATTATTGTTGCAAAAACAAAATACAGATGGCAACAAAAATTTGTCCCAAAAATGAAATTTTTGTCATAACTTATTTTAATTTAAAAGTGAGATTAAGACAGCAGTCAACTTCTGCATTTTTTATTGCAAATCTAACCTCACTTATCAAACAAGTGACAAACGTACAGTCAGTTGCGATAGCAATTATAGTATCGATTGCCAGCCGAACTCTATTATGAAGTTAGGAGAACTGTAAGTTGGTTTAACAATATTTTATAAGCAAGGTAAAAAACAGACAACAGAACTTGTGTTTGATTTAGTTATTAAATTTACTTCTACGTATAGTATATACGTGATCTAAATGTATAATAAATTAAAAATTCTATCGTTAACCTAAAACTAATCTTTTTTTTTTCATTTAACTTCAGCTTTTATTCTACTATGTCTCTATTTTTGCTCCTTTTCTCATTATATTATTCCAGACGAAATTCAAGTAACCAAGGCCCAAGGCCTCTAAAGTCCGCTTGCATGTAAATTGAACACTTGGTTAACTCCAGGTTAAATTATTAAACAATGTCAGGTTCATATAAGAACTGTCAATTTTAAGATATTAACCTGTTAACCGGTTAACATTAACGTGCAAGGGCCTAAGTATTTCTAGGCGGTAAAACCGATATCGTATATAATATAAGGTATACCTGTTAGGGCCACTTGCACCAAAAACTTAACACAGGGTAAAGACAATAACTTGAGTTAGTAAACGTCAGATTCATACGAAAACTACTTATCATCTTTACTCGAGTTAGTGTCCTAGCCTAGGGTAATTTTTTTGGTGCAAGTGGCCCTAACAGATATAATATACGATTATGGAATTATTTTTAACTCGGCCTCTATTCTGTCCACCTAAGCAAATGAACAGAATCTCAAAATCAATAACCAAAGTATTTTTAGTTCTTTCTCTCAGTAATAAGGTTAATATTGCTACAGGAGATTTATCCGGCATACTGCGAATTAGCTTAGGAGGGCAGTATTACTGTCAAGTAAATAGGAGCTATCAAGACGTTGATAATACGATAATGGGTCAATGCTAATTGAAGCGATGTGTAATTTTAGAGCTTTCACTTATGGCACTCACTCGTTATTACTGCGACAAACACATACAGACAGAGGCAAAAATAATGGTAAACTGAAATAACATTAATTTAATAACCAAATCCATCCATTACAATAACAGTTCATTGTTTCACAAGGTTATAAAAGTAGTAATTTCACCTGATAGTATTTATACATTTTTATTTGGATATTTAAGTCGAGGATAAAAACAGTTTTATACCTAACTAGCGGCCCGCCAGCGGCTTCGCCCCGCTGCAAATTCCTGACTTTCCCGGTGGACTTTTCAATTTTTCTCGCCGTAAAAACCATCCTTGAACTTCAACGAACATTAAAAAAAAAGAATTGGCCAAATTGGTCCAGGCGTTGTTGAGTTATGCGCTTACCAACACATTTTGCGATTCATTTTTATATTATAAGACTAGAGGATTCCCGTGACTGAGTTCGCGCAGCACGGATAGCACGAGTTCTATTTTCTCGCTTGTCGCTCAGTGCGTCTCTATCGTTACTGACTAGAAAGAAAGGGAACTTGTGCTAACCGTGCGTCAAAATAATAATAGTGCACCCTTGGGAACCTCATAAGAAACCTACGTATCAAAATTGGAATATCTATGCGTTGCGTGCGTCTAGTGCCTTGATATGTCAGTCAGTTAATTATTTTATATATACCTAACTACCTACCTACTTACCTACTTTACCTATAACTATACTCTTATTTACACTTTTATTGGAAGAAAATGAAAAAATTATAATAATTCATTGTGTTGCCTACGACGAGTCCAAACAGGAACTTTTCTAGCATGAGAAGATAAAGTCCTGCTGCTGTCAGGTGTCTCCATCTTTAAGAAGCTGAACCACTTGGGACACGTCTACTCTTTTAAATAAAAAATACCTACCTACTGCGGTACAGATTCATCATCATCATCATGTCAGCCGAAATACGTCCACTGCTGGACATAGGTCTCCCCCAAGGCTATCCACTGAGACCGGTCTTGTGCTCAGAGGGCTATGCTCGGAATTTCTCTGCGTGATAGAGTCAGAAATGATGATATCCGCAGTAGAACTAAGGTTACCGACATGGACCGAAGAATAGCCATTTAAACTTCAGTGGTACAAAGATTGCCGTGTGATAATGTATCTATGAATGGAACTAACTCTTATATTGTTTCTGTAATAATGTTTTGTCATTTATTAAAATCATTGTTTAATACCTACTTTATAACACTTTATATCCATACTTTAATGCACATAAGAAGTATTAGTATTTTTATTTTTATTTGGTTCAAAATTGTTACAAATAGTCAACAACGCTTGTAAATAGAACCATATAAAGCTAGTATAAGAAAAAAAACAGTCTTTCAAAAGACCCAATTTCTTTTCTGACCGCAGTAGCATTTTCTCGCAAAAGACCACTTATTTATTCATTCGTTGCGGCCAGCAGCGTTATAATCGGCTCTCGCCTAATTAAGGCACTAATTAGACAGTTCATTCATTTTACCCATCTTGAGTTAAACATTTTCTCCTTTACTAAAAAAAGAACGCAAGTTTCTGTTCAACCCTTATGACATATGCACACTTACACAATAATATCTTACATTGCATTTGCAGTCTTAATTCAAGCTAGTAAATCGCATTTTCAATGTGAAATTCAGTTCCATGCATGTCAAACGCACGGCACGCTAGGGTTGGCACAATAGGCGTCTTATTTGCTGACAGGATTAATAGTGAATGAAACTTGGTGAATTAGTTTGAAACTGAAATTATAAGCGTGTTGCAGGAGACAAAAGGATGGAGCGTATTGTACTGTCGAGAGCTGAAATGTTCATTTGCCTTTGTTTAGCATATTGGTGAGTTTGTTCGATGTAAGCGGAGGGTTTTTAGAACTCAATTTTGATGCAATGACTATCCTCCTATCTAAGTTTGTTTTATGAGCTGTTACCTAATTCTTGACAGATTCTTAAAATATAAAATAGTCTTATAGTCATTGAATTTTTGTATCTGCTGTCATTTTGAGTTTATATAATTTATAATACAATCTCAATTGAAAAAAATACGGAGACAAAGTGGTTAAGTAAAACATACCAAGTAACACATCAAAGCAGTATAACGGCAGACTTACAGCATTTCTGTATCGTTTTCGCATTTCGAGTTAGTTATATAATAGCATTACAAACGTTGATACGGCTACTGTAATGCTTATTTGGGCACAAATTATACGGCTTTAGATCATAAATAGGTTCACAACAGTTGTTCAATTGCATTACAGGCGCATTATATTAGCATTATTGCGGTCAAAGAAGTTTCCCATCGCATTAAAAAAGCATTATTAAGGTCAATGAAGTTGCCAATGGCATTACAGAAGCATTATACTGGCAATATTATTGATATTGAAGATGTTAATGGCGTTACAAAAGCATTAGACTAGCATTAGAACGTAGTAAAATAATGATTGTTGCAATTTAAGCGTTCACAGTTAGAACTTAAATAAACCCTACGTCATTGCAAAAACATCTCTAATACCATACGTTACAAAATGTTATACATTAACGTTGTAATTTATGAAACGACTTTGTCTCGCAATATAAATGGACAATAAATAGACGGTGAAAACTGAGTAGTGGCGGCCATTATTTGTTTGCGTGAAAACAAAATTTAATAGTACTGGGTAAGTTTTTGACTCTTGTAATTTCATACCTTCAATTGTTACTGCGCAATGTAGTTTACTGAAAATGTCTATATAAGTTTCATTGAAAATTTTCACGCGCCTTCGATATTTTGTAGTTTTTATATAAAATGTTATATAAAGATACGAGTATGTGTGAAATAACCAAAACAATTGTGTATTCCTAGTATATAACGAATTTTGCATAATTTACATAATAGTAGTGGTTGGGCAGTATTAAATTAAATTATATCAATATTATAAAGTTCTATTTCTATTATAAATAGGTCCGAATAATAATATTTTTTGGTTATAAAATATTTACAAAATGGTGTCGGTCTACAGCAGCCCGGTGAGCCTTTAAAAAGGGTAATTAATGGCCGCAGCAGTATAAATACTCACACGTGAACAATTATTAAGCCAGAGGCCGCAGAGAAGACTTCTGATGAACCACTGTAGTGCCATTGTCTATAAAGTAGTTCTATATGGGTTCACTGGTATACCAGTAGAATTGATGTAGACTGAAATATCTAGTTCCATTACTTGAACGCAATTTTGGGGATCGTTGAGAATAACAATAAAACCCATTTCATATTTTTTATTAAACATGAATCCGTTTGCCATGAGTTTATAAAAAGGCTTTCTGAACGCATTATCTACATAACTAAAACTGCGCGTGGATTATTAAAATGATTATGGTGCTGTCAACAAAAAAAATGAAAATAGATAATTTCATTTGAGTATTTGAATATCACTCATTGTCAGTTAACAAAGGCTATACTTATTGTGTGATTCTAATGATCTTATTTCACTACCGCCACTCCGTGGACCCTATAGTGATGCACTGTTGCGGGATCGTTTAATATACACACATGGTTAGGCAAAACACACAGTTAAATTAATAATAAGTACCTATAGGTATAATATCGATACGTCCACCATAAAAAATGCTGTTGTTTGGTTGATCATATATTATATAATTAATATATCGTAATGGCGGCTTCCCAAGTATGGCCGACAAATGGTTTTAATAAAACAGTAAAATGAATGTATATACAGCTTAACACGTTACAAGAACTCACGAGTATTTGACTAAAGAGCTGTTAGCTGCACAACAGAACTCAAGTTGATCTTTCAAATGCAAGCATTACAAAGATTCACGTTTATGCTATTAAGCAGCATTAGGTAATATCTTACCACTTAAAAATGACATTATACACCCTAAGGCACAAAAAAATGCTGAAAGCTGCATAGTGGATTAACGTGGCATTATAATGGTTCATGTTTATGCTATTAAGCAGCATTAGGCAATATCTTACTACTTAAAAATGCTATTATACACCTTAAGGCACTAAAAACAGCTGAAAGCTGTAAAGTGGATTAATTTGGCATTATAATGGTTCATGTTTATGCTATTAATACAGCATTGGGCATTTATTAACTACTTAAAAATGCTATTATAGATCCAAATGCACTAAAAAAAGCTGAAAGCTGTACAGCTGCCTTGTGGTTGGCTGCACTAAAACTGAAGGCTTTACAAAAGCATTTTAATATGCCATAATCTGACCGTTATACAGTGTAAAGCATCATAACGATTTTGAAATGCCAATATAAAGCGTCAAGATGCTCGGTGAACTTATATAAGATTTCATACGGACCTTAAGTTCTACAAAAGATTACTATTCGTTTGTTATAATGCTTCCTGTGTTACTTGGGATTGATGTTTGTTTCGGCTATAATGTACAACAAAGTTTTTTTTTCATTATGACATCGATCCATTGTCTGTGAGCTATCCATTAATACCTTATTAATGGATAGCTCTTATAAAAAAAAAATGTATATGTTATTACACATTTTTAGTACGTGGGATGGTTGAGGAAATATTGATCTCGAAAAGTGTTTGACTAGTGGTAGCGTGTCCCTCTTGGGGGCGGGGCACAGACAAAACTAGGAGCAATAAAAAAAAACATTTGTACATAAACTAACGCCTTCATTTCCAGAGCGGGATAGGCAGAGTCTCAAAATTATCAACCACTCTAAAAACTTGTCGACATTTCCGCAACTACATTGTGCACTAAAAAAATTAAAGCACATAATATTTATAACGACTTTAAAAGAAAACTATCACTACTAAGTTGACTTGATTGGTTTCTGAGATACAGGTGAGTAAAGTGTTAATGCATACTTAAAATCATCTAAGACAGCAACCAAGTAAAAAATTCTGTTTTTCGAGATAGTTTTTTTTGTATTTATAGTAACGGCGTCAAAACTGTAGGTACTGAGCATGGTTTGATATGCTCTTGCCCGATTTTGATTGAATACTGTATATTTAAAAAGGTATTTTAACCAACAATGCCAAAACGTTGTGATAAACAGCATAAAACACAATTTAAAAATGACCATTATTAAAATAATTCCGGAAAACTAAATAATCATTTTTTTTAATGTGAAATAGTAAATTGACGAGCAAGCAAGTCACCTGATGGTAAGTGATCATCGCGGCCCATATACAAGAGGAACATGAAAACAACATGTTGTCATGATGAAACAACAGAACTTATAAATACACTTGATATTTATGTAATACTCTAAGTAATATCATCGGTCTTGTTGAGTCACCGTTACATTATTTTTCAGTGACAGGTGTAAACATCAATTATATTATTTTGTAGGTACCTAAAATGTTATTCAAATACTGAACACAACATTGTAACATATTGTTTTAATTTAATACGCTAGACACAGACTTTGATTTATAATTTAAGAGTTTGTTATAAATAAACAAGGTATTTATATAGTTCAGTAAAAAAACAAATTGTACATTTATTTACGTCAAAACATAAGTGGAAATTTGATTTCATATGAACTCTTTTTTAAGAGCATGTGATATTTTTCAGAAAAACGAATGTAAGATAAGAAATATAAGATATAAATATTATAAGAAAAATGTAAGTAAACGTGATCTTCACAAGATCAAAGGAATCACAAACTCTCAATTTTAATACTTTAGTATAACACACAAGGTAAATTACTATGATTACTAAGTAAAAAAATAAATATTTATCAACCGCTTTTTTAAAAACATTTGCTTTAAAAAAAGGTTGCTACATTTTTATTTATTTATTAATGTACATTATTAAAACATTGTAAAAAACGCAGTTAATATTATCAGCTATAGTATTGAGAAAATTATTTATAATTTAAACCATTAATGCATGCTACATTTAAAAAGGTTCACAGTTAATATAAAATATAAATAAATCAAACGTAGATCTGTTTCAGAACAATAAATAATTATGGTTTGATAAAGGCGTAGACATTTTCGACGGGGATGCTACGGCGGCCGCCATTGGTCGACCATGCTACGGCGTAGAGTTTACACGGAGCTCTTTTTTACGGTGACACCATTTTGTAAGCACCAAAAGATATATTTTTTATGAAAACCATTGATTTTTTTGCCGTGTGGTTGCCGGATTAGAATAGTGCCACTCCATGCCTTCCCGTGGATGTCGTAAGAGGCGACTAAGGGAATATAGGCTTGTAGTGCTATTAGGCGATGGGCTTGCAACCTGTCACTAATACGCTGGTAAACATCTTAGCCTATTTGTGCTAAATGTGGTTACTTACTTATCAACAAGTTTTAAAGTTGTTGATAATTCTGTAGCTCTGCCTACCCCACTTTGGGATTACAGGCGTGAAGGTATGTATGTATGTATGTAACTAAAAAGAGGAAAAAACTAGGCATACACATTTTTTTTATTGTTATATCTCACTAAATTATTGAGTGATTAGGTTAGTATTGATTAAAGTTTCTTGTTCAATTGTATCTTTGGGTAAAGCTACAACGCAGCGTAGCATTACTGGGTTTAGCTACACGGCAGGGCTTCCATTCGAGGCGGTAAAAAACGTATTCACCGCCTTTGACCTGTTATGGTATAGCTTTTAACTAGGCCAACATAACATACTGTCAAGTAAATAAGAGCTATCAAAACATTGACAATACGATAAAAGGTCAAATACGATATGATTTTTACCGCCTAGAAATATAATAGTAGTGCTCGTTAAGAGCTACAGTATGTGGAGCACATTTTTATAGTATATCAAAAGGTTTTTTTAGTAACAGCTTGATGCTTCGAGAATACATAAATTGTTTTGAGTATTGTGAATTTCTTAAGGTAAAACCTGTTTTATAAAGTTATATATTGAGAGTACATGAAATATTACTTTATGCTAATGATTTTAATTCAATATGCGATTCGTAAAACAGGGAACACCTGAAAATTCCGAATAACATTTTTCCGTACATTAATTTGTCCGAATTTTCATTTTTCCGAATACAAATTTGTCCGAATTTTTATTTTTTCGAAAGCTAGCTAGCAAGCTATTTTAGATTAAATGCATAATTTAATTGTCTAACGTAGGTTAGGTTAATTTTGATTAAAAGTGATAGCAAAAAGTAGTTTTCTAAAAAAAATGCGTTCTGAATTATGAAAATTTGGAATTTTTATCAATTCGGAATTATCACTCTTCGGAATGATGTAATGTACCTACCCACATATAACATTATAGACTCGGGGGCTCTCTGCGTGGTAAAACCATAACTATTACTCTTTATTTGTGGTACCGTATTCTTGTTAACTCCGCCGCCATTACTGTCGTAAAATGGTAATTATAAAAGCAATATGTTTTTATCGACAAGAAGAGAGCCCCTGTTTTGGTCAAAAATTATTCAAATTAAACTTATTTTTTTACACGGTTTTTAACAGTCAATTATTAATAAAATATGTAGTTTTTGCAACAAAAAAAATGGTAACAAGGCAGTACGATATTTAAAAAATTATAAATTAAATAATTGCTTCGAACATTTAATACTCAGATTTATTTTGCATATTATATCTTTAGAAACTACAGTAGACGTAAACAAAACCTACGATTAACCTTCTAGTAATATTACCACTACTGGCTGTATAATAACACTATAATGTTATACATGCGTTATATGTAAGAGTTAAACTGCCGGTAGTAGGGGCTGCAAAGCAGCCTCTCCAATAATATTATTATTGTATAATGTGGAGCGATGCGGCAACAGTGCTTCATAAATATTTTTATGCAACGAAGCAACGCACCGGTAGTAAAGGATAACGTGGAAATGATGACGATATAACTACTAAAAATATTAAGGATGAATAATCATTTATCTTAATAAATTTAAATTGATATAATTAAGTAAAATGGCTGTAAAATTTAAGTTAATAAATATTAGAGTATCCGTCGCTTCTTACTTAACTATACGTAAAAAACCACCATAAATATTATTATGCTTTTAGTTATAATTAAAAAATAATATGAATTTGAATAAAAACATAAATCAACAAAATAATAAAAAAAAATTATTTCAAGTTGCATTTATGAAAACTTTTTATCGAAATATTTAAACATACCAGAAAATATATAAAAACTAACAATTAAATTGTATACTTTTCTACTTACTTATGTTACATATACTATAAAATAAACAAAAACAACAAAATTCTACCCGAAAAAAAATCCAAAAAATTCACTCACCATCAACCCCAAAAAAAATCCGCCGAGCCATACACAACACTCGTTACATAACCAACGTGTCACACGCGGGAAAAACTCAAACTTTTCGGGTACAAAACACACGGTCAGGGTACACGGGCGCTCTCTCCGACGGCCGCCGGGACACTGCCGTTACACGGTTAGGGGTGCCGCCACGCGATCTAGTTCGTTACATGTTAAGATCGAAATTTGATTGTAGTTAGATGAATGCGCTAGGGCAGCCGGACGCATGCGTGGCGGTCGTTGACTTGATGCTGCATCGGTGCAAGACACGGAGTTCCGTTTCGAGGTAATTTTGCTGAGATAAGGCTGTGCTTGGAAAATTATAATTAATAGTACTATTAGCTCAGAGCGTCGGTGGTCTAGTGGCTTAAGGGGTCGCCTCGTGATCGTAATGTACCGAGTTCGAACCCCCATGGTCACCATGTACCAATAAAATTAAAACTTAAGTGCATTATCCGATGTTCTTACGATGAAGGAAAAACATCGCGAGGAAACCTACACATTTGAACAGCTGAGTATGTAAGAGGGTAATTGCACAAAAAATCCTAAAGGGTCGAAATGTATCCAAAAGGCCCTATCTGTAAGATAAGATAAGACTACCAGTTCCTTATAGTTTACGGCTATCTTCGTTTTTCAATGAAACACGAGTGACAAATATACTGTCAGCTGCTGGTGCAAGTGTGATAGCGATAGCCAGCCGGATGCTTAAAACACGCTGAGATTCTGTATCTGTATATACTTACAATCGCCGTAAAATAAATTGGAGCATCGGTTCATTTTGAACAAAATATAGTTGTGCCATTTCTGCTCACTTTATTTTGCACCGGTATATTTTATCGACGTAACAGCAAGTCTCTGTTTTGGGTTCGATTTTAGAGCCTGGATTATGGTCGCCATAACGCGGTAGATAAAGCGTCCGTCACTTTAGTCCAAAAGTATATATTATCCACGTTTATCCACTTCGATAAAAACGACCAAAAACGGCTCGCAAGTAAACACAAATATTCTTTGATACAATTCTCTCGTGGCATAGTGCTTAAGAATTATTAATTAAATAATAAAGAAATAAATATCAGGGGACAATGTCACACCAATGACCTAGTCCCAAATTAAGCTCTAGGCTTGTACTATTTGAAGGTACTAGACAAAGACATAAATACGCCTTCATTCCCAGAGTGGGGCAGGCAGAGTTAAAGAATTACCAACAAGTCTCAAAACTTCTTGATAATTCTGTAACCACATTTTGCACAAGTAGGCTAAGATGTTTCCCAGTGTATTAGTGACAAGTGGCAAGCCCATCGCCTAACAGTACTACAAGCCTTTATTCCCTTAGTCGCCTCTTACGACATCCACGGGAAGACATGGAGTAGCACTGTTCTAACCCGGCAACCACACGGCAAAAATATTGTATTCTTAAATGCAAAATCTTAACCTCACCTGTGAGATGGTTTACTGAATGGTATTGAGTAATGAGTACTGAAATATCAGATCACTGCTTCAATTATTGGTTATAGAGGCAAATTTTCTGAAGTTTAGCCAGAATCGGATCCTTGATCATCTACGTAGCGTAGCGTGCTTCTCTCTCTCTGTCTTTCATAAATTGCTCTTTGGATAGTGTGCATAGGAATCACGTGACCTTATTCTGCAGGTACCTCTCCATCTTTGGACGTCGAGGGATTGGGTTTACTCTTGCTGTGCAAATATTATTCGTTCGTGCAAAGCGTTTTTTTTATTGCGAACTGCTAAAGAGTGTCAAATAATGAGAGCCAACTAAGAGAGATTTTTTCTCAGTTAACAAAAAATTCAGAAAACTGCCAGAATTAAATGGGACTGGGCTGGCCACATCAGCCGCATGCACCCGGATAGGTGGGCTAACGTAGTCACCAAATGGGTGCCGCAAGACGGGTGGCGAAGACGAGGCAGGCCCAGGCAGAGATGGCGGGACGACCTGGACGCGTTTCTTGACAACTAGCCGGACGTTGCCACTGATAGGGATTTGTGGAGATTAAGGGGGGAGGCCTTTGCCCAGCAGTGGGACACTCACAGGCTGATTAAAAAAAAAAAAAAAACAAAAAATGAATACATGTATGTATGTATGTGTGTATCTATTCAAACTCTTTATTGCACAAAAAAAAACAATTGCAAGTAAATTCGTACATAAACTTAAGATTAAAATGTACAATGGCGAACTTATCCCTTTAAGGGATCTCTTCCAGTTAACCTGACCATGATTGAGGAAACTGTTCGAGGATAGGCAAGATTACAAGGATTTGCACCAAAAATAAATAAACTAATACAATAGTTAAGATTCAACTAACATCTTCCGCGAATTGGCAAACGTAGTGTAGGACGCCCTCAGACTAGGTGGAGTGACGATCTTCGCAAGGTGGCTGGCAAGAGCTGGATGAGAGTGGCCACGAATCGTGCTCGTTGGCGTGCAATGGGAGAGGCCTATGTCCAGCAGTGGACTAATATAGGCTGATGATGATGATGATGATGAACATCTTAGTTGATGTATTTATGGTGTCGTCAGGTTCGTATGGAGTCAAGATGCTTATGCACAACAACCGCAGTCTCCGAAATATTTTCAGTGAGTAATTCGCTTTTTTCATGTGTATTTCCTGAGAAATATAACTTGTGTGTCTTCGAAACAATTAGCTTCATCATTATTTACCATCTGGTTAGATAGACGTCAATATCGTTGGTCAGTCCAAAATAGAATAAAACATAATATATCCAATGGAGAGATGAGTTTCAACAAAATCTGCTAGTTAGATAGACAAAAAAGTACCTAAAACAATTAAAATTAGAAACCAATTTATGACCGATACAAAACAAAAACAATTGAATATGCTAGAATTTAGTGGCCAAGCTAAAAATACTAACGTATTTCAGACTTAGTTCTCAGCTAGGCGAGTTAGCTAAACTTATTGACCGCAAACTGTCGGCTACAGGGAGAGACTTGTGTTCGAGTCTGTAATGCTGGTTTCAGACGGAGCCAGAACAGTAAAGCAGAGTGGACGGCAGAGTACTGCTACTGTGTGAACGCACACGCCGAAAGAGAACGTCCCTAGCCAAGATGAAAACTCTTCCTAAAAATTGAATGATAATTCGGATTGTTCATATTTTTTTACTCTGATTTGAAAACCAATTCGAGGAATAGGGTTTTGAAACCGTTCTGCATTATTAAATTTTTGAAATATTTATCTATTTCGGACATTTTGACAAAAGTATATTTGACCTTTGTTAGACTTTCGTTTTTGCTTGAAGCCCTCCTAGGTGTACCTTACGGATTAGGCGAAAACCGCTTGAAATAGTACCTATGTTTTATTACACTACTATAACAAATACTTTTTATCATTAGAGATTTAATTGTTGTAATGTATTAGAAAATGCCAACCCCAATTTTAAATAATCATGTCATCCATTAAATGTCTGCTAAATAAATAAATATATTAAAACAAAACTATTGGATCAAATAAAAAAATTCTGAAATTGGTATCTTAAAATTACCTATTATTTCGAATTGGAATGTAAAAACCGTGAGTTATTTTTTTGGTTTATCCCAATTGACCACGTGGTTAATACGCACGGGAATGTCTTCCCATTAATTTTGAGTGGTAGAAAAGAAGCGTTACCTTCGTTTGGTCAAAAAGTTTTTGCCAAACTGATTAATTTCCCAAAAATATCATTTGGACAAACGCTTTTTTTTCCAAAATTGTAAATATTTCTGGGTTGTAATAAAACTAACCTAACCTAACCAATAGGATTCTACTCGATGGTTCTAAAATAAATCCTGAAATATTTACAGTTTCGGAAAAAAAATAGTTTGGTCAAATTATATGTTTATGAAATGAATCATTTTGGCAAATAAATTCTGACGAAACGAAAGGCTCCCAGAAATGAAACATGTTTATAATGTTTTCATCTGCGCTATGGCCCTAGTACTGTTTTGTGCGTTTACACAGTAGCAGTAGTCTCCTGACCTGTTCTGTATCACTGTTTTGCTTCTGTGTGAGACCAGTTACGTTTCCATTGAGCGGATATCATACGTTGATTAAAAACCGGCCAAGAGCAGCTCGGACTCGCGCACAAAGGGTTCCGTACCATTATATATGCAACATTGGCAAAAATATTACGTTTGTTGTATCGGAGCCCCCCTTATATATTAATTTTATTCCGTTTTCAGTATTTGTTATTAAAGCGGCAACAAAATTACATCTTGTGTGAAAATTTTAACTGTCTAGCTATCACGGTTCATGAGATACAGCCTGGTGACAGACAAACAGACGGACAGCGGAGTCTTAGTAATAGGGTCCCATTTTTACCCTTTGGGTACGAAACCCTAAAACCAAGAGATTAAAAAAAAAGAGTACGTAATGTCCCATGTCCCTTTTTGATAACCGAGCTCAGTTGCTATTCAAGTATAATTTTGTTTTTCTCATAGTAACTCACTAAAAGATACACGATTTTTTTTCAGTTTTCTCTAAAGAGAATAAAGTCCTCTTTATGAAGCGAGTGTTCTACTAAGAAATATTTCTTCCTCATATTGTGTGTTTATAAATAACTCTACTTGTGGTAGGACCTTGTGCAGAGTCCGTCCGGGTTGGTACCACCATCTTATCCATTAACCTACCGCCAAGCTGCAGTGTTCGCATTGTTGTGTTCCGGTTTGGGGATAAGACAGCCGGTGAAATGACTAGCATAGAGGCATTCCATCTTAGTCCTCAGGGTTGGCAGTGCATTTGCAGTCTTGTGAATGCGAATGTCTATGGGTCACAGTTACCACTTACCATCAGGTGGCTTGTGTGCTCGATGCCTATGCCTTACAAAATAAACAAAATAAAAAATAACTGTTGCAGTAAGGTCACTTTGGTAATATGGGCCACTGCTAATAACTTCACTGATTAAATCGAACTGCGGCTTAAACACATCGTCATATTTTCTACCTTAGTTTTGCGTCATGGATTTTTAATGAGGTAGATATATATAAAAAAACTGGCCAAGTGCAAAAATTTCAGATATTCTAGCTATCACGGTTCGTGAGATACAGCCTGGTGACTGACAGGCAGGCAGCGGAGTCTTAGTAATAGGGTTTTTACCCTTTGAGTACGGAACCCTAAAAAGATTGCGAGAATAGCCGCAGTAGAAAAGAAAAAGAAGAGACATGAGGTATATCTATTGTGATAGGAATAAAATTGCAAAGCCGCCATACCACCATTCTTTGGTTGGTCACAGAGTAGTCCATTTATGCAATAAAACAGAAATCAGATTATTGGAATAACGTCACTTTTATTTTTAATGGATAATAAATATATCGTAGAGTGGCTCAATTTGAAATTAAGTCTTAATCGTATTTATTGTATTGATCTTTGTTTAAATTCCATTGGATTTTTACAAAATTAATTATAAACATTTATTACTAAATAATAACACAATTCAAAACATTTAATTTTCCCAAGTAAATTCATGAAAGTTATTAATAATTTTCAAAGGCTGTAATACAAACACAAGCCTACAAATTACTATCCATTTACCTTAATCGGTTCCTTTGTAAATAAGTAGGTTTATAAAATATGAATGGTTTACGAACAGTTCAAACTGAATGTAGCGGTCGAGTGAATGAGTGAATGAATGAATAACTAAGCTTCTGTATCGGCTTCGATATTACTGATTTGACGTTAATTGGGTTGGATTTAGATTGGACTGGTAAAATGTCGCTTGTCACGGTTCTGATAAAATTATAAACGGTTGGTTCAGTGCAAAACACTTATTTAAATACGTCAGATGTACAGATTCAAAATACGTAACATATGTAAAGGAAATATTATTTTAATTCGCATAATTTCAACTATTGAAGTAAAATTTTTTATTATTTTTAAATTTTGCGTATTGAATCTGTTGTATAACAGTCACGTGTGAAGATTTTTTTTGAAAGGTGAACATATTAGTGATATTTTTACTTCATAATAATAATTTCATGTCGTATACTTCATAAAAAAAAATCTTATACAATTGGTCTTCAAGTGTAAATACAGGTAAGACAAATAGTGTACCGCTGTAAGAACCTGAGTCAATTACGTGACTTACTTAATTTTGTCGGATTTGAAAGTCTTTTAATGTGAGTCTTGTATGTTTGCTACGTATTTTAGCATAAATTTCTGTACAAGCATGTTTATCGGTGTTTATAGGTGTTTAGTACGCACGGGTCTGTCAAAACAACACGAGATATTATTACAAAGGCTCCTCATCACGACTGTTTTTTTTTGCCTTACCCAGATAACTGTACGAATATAGATTTTTTACGAATGAAAACATTCGTTTGGAGTCTGGTAAAAAGCGAAGTCACAAAAAACTTTAAAAAATTAATATAAACACGGCTATCCGACACAGGTCGGGTTCCCTCGTCTTTGTTTCTTAAATCTTTAAAGCAACCGGAGAAGCCCGGATCATTGTTAAACATCCAGGTAGTCTAGTCAGAATCTAGGTCATCGGCTCGGGTCGCCGTGTGTTCAGAATGCAACACGAGTTTTACCGCATTAACGTAAATCTTACATTTATAAGTCTATTCTTGGATGTAAGGTTGAAGTAAATTCGAGACATGAGGGAGTGATGTAACTTTGCAATTTTAAGTAACACTTTGATACAAAATTAGATGTAAGTATAACTAAAGTTCCCAAATTGCTACTTACGTACACAAATCATTTTAAAAGTGTCACTTGATTTTTAACCATAATGTGCATGTTAATAACAAAAAAAAAAATACTTAAGAGTAAATTTTACATATTGAAAAAAGCATTATCACGAAGATTGGTTTTATATTTAAATTAATAATAAGTTTGAATGTATTGCACAATTTTTAGGGTTCCGTACCGAAAGAGTAATTAAGATACTTTTAAGTATTATTGTATTTAATCATTGAAAAAAATGACCTTCTGCTGGAGTTTCTTGCGGCGCTTCTTCTCCGCAATGATGGTCTTGTCCGAAGCGCTAGTAGATTCACTCCATGTTACCGACGTGTAAAAGAGCCCTCATGTGGCCAATTTACTGAATAAATATTTTGAATTTGAATTTTGAATTTTTGAGTAAAAACAGGACCCTAATTACTAAGACTTCGCTGTACGTCTGTCCGTCACCAGGGTGTATCTCACGAATCATGATAGTTAAACATTTGAAATTTTCCCAGAAGATGCATATCTGTTGCCGCTATAACAACAGAAACTAAAAACAGAATAAAATAAATATTTTAGAGCGGCTCCCATACAACCGACTAGTTTTTTTTTGCTGTTTTTTCTAATGTTGATCATGGAACGGAACCCTTCGGGCGCGAGTCCGACTCGCACTTGGCCGGTTTTCCATTGAAATAACAGAATAAAGTATTATGTTAAAGAATAAAAAGTTTTTTTCGGATTATTATTACGAAAAATCTGTATTTGGAAAGCTGCGGCATTTTAGGGCTCACTAGCCATAATCGTCTGAACCTGACGGCCATTGACAAATTAGATTGATTTTCCAATTAATCTACTAAAATTATTATCAGGTCGCTCCAAATTAAAGATTTGTTGCACAGTCATCACCATTTTATAAAGGGTCCATATTGGCTCACCTAAAAAAATTTAGTCCCAATGTAATTTTATTCCTAATCATTGCAACTCCTAAAGTATTTTTTACTGAAACGGTTTTTATTTCAGGGTTTTTATCAAAAAAAACTAACCTAACCTAACCTTATCTACCAGTTACATACTATAAAGATCGTTAAATAATAACGGTTTCAGTAAAACTTTCGGAGTTGCGATGATTAGGAATTAAATTACATTCAGACTAAAAATAATTAGTTCAACTTTGGCGAACCCTTTTATTAATTCGTGTAATGTTTAACTACTTTTTATGTAACACTATCCCTAGGGTTAGGACTTTGGGTGAAATATCGTACTTCTAGAATACATGGATTCCCTTTTTCCTAATTACTATAATCCTAACACCTTGATTTTGACCTTCAGTGTTGTCATAATAATATTTCAAAATGCATTTATTTGTTAATTCACTAAACGAGTTTAAATTAATTTTGGTAAAGAAGATATCTCCGCTGTGAAAGCATTACAAAAGTATGAATAAACCGGACTTAAAATGTATTTAGTTTATTTTGAAATATGGCAACATTGAAGGGCGAAATCAAAGTGAAAACAATAAGGAAATAGCGACTCCACGGATTCTATAACAACGATAGGCCACCAAAAGTGCATAAAATAATGGTGAATTTAGAGTGAATTTTGTAACTTCAAGATATTGTAGCTGGTAATTTTTATAGTAACAGGACATCATTTCCGTATTTTCGTATTTTAAAATAATATTAAAGCTTTATTTTTTCTTAATAATAATATAGTATTAACATTTTTGATTGATTATTGTTGCAGTGCTCTAGGAATAGATGTAATTTTCGCAAACAAAATTGCTTAGATTTCCGTCAAAACCTAGATTTTATCCAAATTTCTTGTCATAGTTTGTTTAATAACTCAAAACAATGACGCAAAAACTGAAGTAATTTACTCTTTAAGCTAACAACATTTTCTGCTAGTATTCCGTTTGCTTCTAGAAAAACAAAAAATATATACTTAACACAAAAGGTGTAATAAAACAACGTAAGTACTACTTACTAACTTATGGTAATAAGTGGTTACGCATACGATACCTATGCGTAATGATCACATCTAGGTCAGCGAAATGGGGCGCGGAATTTATGATCAGCTCACCGGGGAGTCATTCCGGAACTAAGTTACGAATTGCAAATGTATCAAAGGCCAATATAATTCACAATTGTTGGTAGAGTTGTAAAACTTAAATTATTAAGCCCATATAAAACTGTCACAGAATACTATTGGAACGTATTAACGGTGCGTGCAAGAGGTCTTACAAAGTCTTTCGGATTTGGGTAAAGTGGGTTAGACTCGCATATGAGCGTTGTGTTTTTCTACAAGCAGTTGCAGGTGACATACCGAAGAAAGGCACAGCCTGACCCTAGCATGCGAGAGCGAATGAGAAAGAGGTACGAACCCAAAGACCACTTTAACAGCTGTACTACTTTGGTGGTGGTTCCTACCAGGATCCGTCCGATTCAACGTAGATAAGTTTCATTTAAATGGTTTTGAATGTACTGAGAGGTTAGTATTTCTCAGTGCTCTCATTATCGTTTGCGTATAGTGAAATAATTGTTGTGTTGGCTTCGCTACTAAATCCAAAGAGTCCTTGAGTGTTGGTTATGACTTTGAAAAAAGGATTTTATTCTCAATTTGTCAGACTTTTAAATTTATGTATGTTCGTTCACGCATAAGTATATACAGCACAACCAGTCTCCTTAAGTTATGAAAATGACGTGTCCCTGTAAAAATATCTACATAAATAAAGGAGTACCGGTCATTAATTTATGCTGTTAAATGTATAAAGATGGATGTAGCGTTAGCGTTCGAAGATTATTTCTCGACAATAGCTGTTAATACCACGAAATGTCTTCAATCATCTGCGATTAAAGCTCACAAATTACTTTTTGCTAATGTTACTAAATGTAACGAAAGCTTTGATTTTAGCCACGTAGATTCAGTTTTAATTGTTAAGGTATTCAAATCGCTTAGTTTAAAAAAAACTGAGGATTTATGGGGAACATCAGTTAAAGTCATCCATCATGTCATAGATATAATTGCACCGCACTTAGCTTTAATCTACAATAATTGCATTTCAGAGGGGGTATTTCCAAATCTTATGAAATATAGTAAAGTCATACCACTTTTTAAATCAGGCGATATGAGTGATTTAACTAATTTCCGTCCCATTTCTATTCTACCTGTTTTAAGTAAAGCTTTTGAGAAGTTAATGTTAAAAGATATGGTAGGTCACTTCAATAGAAATAAACTGCTTAACAGTAATCAGTTTGGCTTCACCAGAGGACGATCCACAACTGATGCAGCATCTGTGCTCATTAAATATATATACAATATTTGGGAGAAATCTTGTGATGCTATATGAATTTTTTGTGACCTTTCCAAAGCTTTCGATTGCGTAGATCATGCGACTCTTATATAAAAATTAGAACATTATGGTCTGTCAAATAATTCTCTAAATCTTATGTCTTCATATCTTAGTGATAGAACACAAACGGTTGTTGTAAACCAAACACAGTCTATTGGAGCCGCTGTTAAGTTAGGTGTGCCTCAGGGCTCTATATTAGGTCCTTTCTTATTTTTGGTTTATATTAATGACTTACCACCCACAGTAGATAATTTTTGTGATATTGTGCTATTCGCTGATGATACATCATTAATTTCAAGGTAGACCGAAAATCCGTCGATTACAGTAGGATAAACGCCACACTAGGTAAAGTACTTAATTGGTTTACTAGTAACAATTTGCTACTCAATGCTAAGAAAACTAAATGTGTTAGGTTCGCTTTGCCTAATGTTAGACCGGTAGAATCTAGTATATTTCTTGATAATGAGAGATTGGAAATGGTAGATAAGGCGCTTTTCTTAGGGATAACTATAGATAAAAACTTGGAATGGAGTCCCCATATAGCAGTACTATCAGGTAAATTAAGTTCGGCAGCTTATGCTGTTAGGAAAATCAGGCAACTTACTAATGTTGAGACAGCTCGCTTAGTTTATTATAGTTATTTTCATAGTGTTATGTCGTACGGTATTCTGGTTTGGGGAAAAGCTGCTGACATACAGGCTGCTGTTCGTGTGCAAAAAAGAGCCATTCGTTCTATATTATAATCTAAACTCCCGTGATTCCTTAAGAGTACTATTTAAAGAAATTAATATTTTGACAGTAGCATCACAATTTATTTATGAGAATATTATTTATGTCATTAAAAATCAAGACTCTTTTGTTAAGAATTGTGATGTACATAATTTGAATACAAGAAATAAAAATAAAATTGCTATTAAAAAATTTCGTGTCCGTAAGGTTTATAAATCATTTGTAGGTCAATGCATCCTTTTCTTTAATAAATTACCTGACGTTGTTTTAAAGTTACCATTTCCAGTACTTAAAACTTACTTGAAAAAGTCGTTGATGTCTAACGCTTACTATAGGGTCGCAGACTATCTAACAGATAAAAATGCTTGGCCAACACCTAAATAATTTAATAATAACTTAGCCATAAAAATATGTAAATATTGTATATTGTCTAGGGGACACGGTTTCTGTAGGAGAATGTATCGAAACTTTTATGCATGTTGTCTTGCACCGTC
Organism: Acleris emargana; assembly: GCA_927399475.2. Classification (NCBI taxonomy): domain Eukaryota; kingdom Metazoa; phylum Arthropoda; class Insecta; order Lepidoptera; family Tortricidae; genus Acleris; species Acleris emargana. Next base: position 23,703,477 of record OV656838.1, on the reverse strand, counting down.
ACAGGTAAGTATAACTTGTATACTTTCTATATATATTTTTTTATATTACTGTTGCTTATTAGTTTTGTGATAATTCTGAGTTTTGACACATTTTCCTGCTCAACTACGCATGAATATATAAATTTTTGGTGTTATGTGAGATTCATTGTTTTATATAATGCTAGCTTGAGTTTATTATTGTATAATATCATTAGCAATATTTAAAAAACGACTTTCTTGCGGCGTTTCTTCTCAGCAGTGGTCTCTTGCGAAGCGCTGGTAGATTTTTGACGTGTAAAAGTGCCCGTGCGGCCTACTTACTGAATAAACATCTTTTATCTTTTTTTTGTATTGGTTTAAAAAAAAAACTTCTTATGGCAAATCCAAAGTTTTATCTCCTAACTGTTACATTTCTCCGGAATTTCCTTTGCCAGAGAATCTGTTTTTGTGTGTAATCCAGGAACGTCTGTAGGAAGGGAGAACAATTGAGAGATCTCTCTCCAGGCTGGTGTTATGCCAGGGGGACGAAGTCCATTGGGATGAAGTTGGAAGTGGTATATATGTCAGCCGACTGTAGAAACTTCGCTAGCGCGATGTAGAACACTTAGTTCCGCTGTCTGACGCTGGTGGCGCTAGTGAGTTGGTTGATACAAGTTGCCGTTAAATGTCGCTAGGCTCGCCACACGTCAAGCGGTTTCAAAAAAAAAAACTATGTTATTATATTTTGAAAATTCACAAAAACGAAACAATTTGTGGTTGAAATTCAACCTACGTGGTACGTACCCATTAAATTACCATCCATCGAGCTCATATCATTAGACCTTTGCTTCCCCACATCCCCTCACACCTAAGGGTCGAAATACAATCCTTAACACCTATTCACGTAATCCGTCTCATAATGTATCGCATTAGCTATTTACCGGGCTAAAGGACCGATAAACTTGCTTCAATGCGTCGCTCAATATATAATGTCGTCAGTGAATAGAGGATTGAGGTGTCAACGATGCTCTGCGGGTTTACTTGCTTGACGACATTGGAACGTTTAGTTCAATAAGTATTAATTTAATTTGATTGAGATGCTTCTATTGTTCTTATATATTATTAATATAATGTAAACATGCTTTCAGTGCCTTATCTATTTCGGTAAAACCATGTTGCTTTTGACAAGTCATCGAATTTATTTCAACTCAGCCATCATTACGTAAATAAGAGCTAACGTAACGTTGACAATATTATGTGATAACATGTTACAAATGGGGTTGAAGAGGCCTGAATCCTTAGAATATTTCATTCAGGATGATTAAACATGATCATATTTCCTTCAGACTTGTAAAAACATGATTAGAAAAAAAACCTCGATGGTTTTTCGTATATTTTTCGTTGAATCTTCAAAATCCTACGATTTTAAGCGACGATTTTTGATACTATAGTAGGTCCCTAGAGTACTCATAACTTCTTATTATTTTTATCTCCATCTCACGTTGTTCTCACAGAAGTACAAAAATTCATCACATTTCATTTTTTGTCCGCGTGGCATCATATGGCCTCTTAAACGAGAAGAACAGAGTTCCGTCCGATTGCGAAAATTGTAAATAAGTGCTTTAAGCGTAATTTTAAGCGTTTCTATCAGATACCTATCCTACATCACACTTTCCACAGACAGACACTAGTTTCAACACATTAGTTACGACTATATTTAATATATCACTACCGAAGGTGAGCGTGACGTCGTTAGCAACTCACTGCCAGATAAGCCCGGGTCCGTATTCAACTAAACACTGACAGGTTTATTCATAGACATCTTTTAAAATGAATAGTTACCGACGTAGCCAAAATTGATAAGAAAAATTGTAAGCTTGGAGCATTTTCCGTTGCGCATTGAACATGTTGTCATTACTTTGAAAAAACCTCGTATCTATTTCGTGACGTACGTTTTTTCAAAAGTAGTAACGATGTTATTTTTACGTTTGGAAGTGAATGAACGCTCGTTGATTTCTTTATGAGTGCTGCTGAATGGAACTCTTCGCAAGCCAGCTTAGTTTCTTTTTCGAATGAGCGAATCGAATTAAATCAATTTATTTATCGTGTGTAAACTTACGGCTTATCATTTTATTGTTAAGGCTTTGATAGCTCTTATTTAATGTTATATGGTCATAATACGAGATTAATGGTATACTATTATATTGTATGTACTAGTTAATACAAAATTAAGTGATGATGATGATGATGATGAAGGTAATGATTAAATACATGATGATGATACTATTACATCTATTTGTAGTCGTCTGTACAATTACACAATACAATACAAGTAGGTACACTTTATTGAACACTACACAAAAAATAAGCAAAGAAAGACAAAAACATAAAATCATTGTAGGGTTTAAAACAGGCTATCTTACAATTGCAGTAATACAATACAAATACAAAAAAAAAAAAGTTTGTGAAACTTTGAAGAGATATTGAAAATAAGATGTTAAATATTTATAATTATTATGAATTAGTAAACCAAAAACTAATCATAACTCGTTAAACTAGGGAGACGCCCTCGTTTCGCTCTGGTTTATTCAAGTTTTCTGTAACACCCGTACGTACCCACCCAAAGTTGCAGCGCATTCTCAGAATTTAAGACATTACTGAGACCATTATTGGAAACATTTGAGAGCATTGAGAACGTTCTCTTTCCATACAAAATCTAAGAAGATTTTAAAAAAAATCTTATTTATTTTACATATTTTATAAACCTTTCTCTTGAATCATTCTATATATTGCTGAGAACTGCATTAAAACCCGTTGCGCAGCTTAAAAGATATAAGCAGACCTAGGAATATACGGGGCAAAATTAAATGACAGCTAAGGATGGCCTATATCGATAAACTCAATTATCGATGCTTTTCCCACATAGTAGTGATCGCTTCAAGATTTGTTTGTAAAAATAAACTTTTATTGAAACTATGCAAATAAAACAAAATATAAACATAATTCTGGTGTATTCTTTATTTTAAAAGGATATTTTAACCTTCACTAATCATAACGGTTTTGTTTTACTCTTGACCAATTCTGATTGTTTATTTTAACAAAATGGGACAGTCATTCTGAAATACATGGTAAGGAAAAAAATATGATGATGATGACTAAAGGTTAAAAACATCTTTTAAAATAAGGAATAACAAGAATTATGTTGCTTTTTTGTTTTATTTGCATAGTTTCAATAAAATAAAAAAAACAAAACTTGGAGCTATCACTAGTATGCGGGAAAAGCATCGATAACTGAGTTTATCGATAAAGGCAATCCCTAGCTGTCATTTAATTTTGCCCCGTATATTCCTAGGTCTGGATATAAGTGTACACACAGCGGGAGTGACTTTATTTTATACTATGTGAAGAAAAGATGTATGTCATCAACAAAACACGTACGATCTAGGACTCAATTTAGTGGGCATTCGTATGTTTGTACGTAAGTTTGTTTGACGATAACAGCTTGACCATCCTTCATCCAATGTTAATGGAATTTAATAGAAAACTATTTGAATTATAAGTAAACACAAATTTCTGAATTAGTACACGAGCAAAATAAACGGGATTTAGGAGTTAGGGGGGAAATCATGCGGTTTCTGTTTGGGGCGAAGTACTATTTATTTATTCAGAGCCTAGAATCTAAACCAAGTCAGTGATGGAAGCTCTCATATTTATTAAAAAAAGGTAGAAAAGTACTATATTTACATGAACTAAAATTAACACGTTTGTATAAAACCACTTTTAACCGATACTTTGTAGTCTAAAGAACAACTAACGAATGTTTTTTTTTTTTTTTTTTTTTATATCATAGGAAGGCAAACGAGCACACAGGCCACCTGATGGTAAGTGGAAACTGTGACCCATAGACATTCGCATTCATAAGACCGCAATCCTAAGACTGCAAATGCGTTGCCAACCCTGAGGCCGAAGATGGAATGCCTCTATGCTAGTCATTTCACCGGCTGTCTTATCCCCAAACCGGAACACAACAATGCGAACACTGCTGCTTGGCGGTAGGTTAATGGATAAGATGGTGGTACCAACCCGGACGGACCCTGCACAAGGTCCTCCCACCTCCAAAACCACCTCCTGTTTTTAAGGTTTAAGTACTTTTTACTGCTTTTTGCAGATAAAAGTGCCAACTTTTGACCGATTAAGACTTCTGACTGTAACATACAAAGTTAAATACATAAAGTTCTTTAAAAACGTTTATTAACCAGATGAATAATTTATTTATCAGTCAAGAAAAGTACTGTACTGTAGCATATATTACAATCGGTTAAATAAATTTTGGAAAACATGCTATCCCAATATCCCCCGACATAGCCCGAAGAATAGCTAAACTGACGTGGCAGTGGCCGGGGCACATCGCACGCAGGACTGATAGCCGATGGGGTCAGAAGGTTCTTGAGTGGCGTCCGCGGACCGGGAGACGAGCTGTAGGTAGACCTCCAACAAGATGGAGTGACGACCTTGTAAGGATCGCGGGAACGCGGTGGATGCGAAAAGCACATGACCGGTCTGAGTGGAGAGCCTTGGAGGAGGCCTATGTCCAGCAGTGGACGTCTTTCGGCGGACATGATGATGATGATATCCCCTGCCTACCTAAACTTAAGAGCATAAAACACACAAATTACCTATCTAATTCACCTTAAAGCCTCTCAAACATAATAGAATGTCCAAACAAGGAACCAATAGAACCGAACAGCCGACCTCTCAATAAAATAAATTACATTAAAAAGCATAAAACCGCTCTCGACACGAAAAAAGGAAAATAAACTCGAGTGAACTCCACAGCCCTTCCGGTGACGCGAGAAATTCATGAAAACCAAACGAGCTCACACAAAATTGAACTAAGAACTGAAGCAACAAAACCGAATATCCTTTGTGAGATAACTGGCCAACAATTCACACGTTTGCGGAGGGCAAAAAAGTTAGCATTTCATTCGATATTGGGAGCTGTCTTGCTGGAAACAGGGTGGAGTTTAGGTTGGTGTAAGAGCTCTGGAGGGATCGTAAAGTTCTTGCTACGCTCACTTTTGTTTCGTTAATAGAGGATAAATATTATTCGGAACTAGTTTGGGTAGTTGATTTTAGTTGGGAACTGTGGATTTTGATTAAAAGTCACTGACAAAAGTGAATTTATTTGAATAGACGTGTTTTTGCTCGAATGTAGGTTTGGGACGTCAGTTTTAGCCGGGGTATTTTAGAATATAACAGCCATGTTCAATGGACCATTCGGAAGTTTGATTGAAAACTATTTCGGATATATTTCCAGTCTTTATAAATGTTCAGTTTACGATCGATGTTTAAGGATATAATTGTGTAAAAGCAAACCTACTTAATTTAGTTTTATATATTTTTTATCCCGTGTGTTATTAATGTTTCAAAGGCTGTAGCCGTGTTTCTATACAAAATTTGCCTTTCTGTCAAATGTTCTAGTAATTTTATTTTTAGATACTCCTTGTAGGCAAAGGTCTGTTCCCCAAAGAAGAGCCATGTACACTTGTCAGTTTTCGTAATATGGCGGTTTGTTTTTTTTCACTTTTTAATTTTTTTCTTGAATTCGGTCTTTGCGATTAATTTGATTTTTTGGTAAACTATACTACATAATAAAACCCATCACTACAAAAAATATTGCTTGAAACTTTAGTACAAATATATGTCAAAATAATGGAAACTATAAATTGTTTTTTTTTTTGGTGTTTTGGTGTAGCGGCACCTACAGTTTTTATTTCATAAATTGCCCATCTATAGACCTACTACATATATTAAATTCAAATTATTAGCTTTGGTACTTCATGCCAAAAACTAACTACAAATAAAATTATTCCTTCCTTGTTTCAATGTTTTTACAGGATTGCTTTAATTACTTGTATGAATGAAATCGTATACATCCTATTTTTGTATTTTGTCATTTTTGGAAGTTTGTTTCGTTTTTGACATTTATTTAAACATTATCTAAAAAATAAAAAAGTGTTCTAGTAAGGAATAATTTTATTTGTAGTTAGTTTTTGGCATGAAGTACCAAAGCTAATAATTTGAATTTAATATATGTAGTAGGTCTATAGATGGGCAATTTATGAAATAAAAACTGTAGGTGCCGCTACACCAGAACACCAAAAAAAAAAAAACAATTTATAGTTTCCATTATTTTGACATATATTTGTACTAAAGTTTCAAGCAATATTTTTTGTAGTGATGGGTTTTATTATGTAGTATAGTTTACCAAAAAATCAAATTAATCGCAAAGACCGAATTCAAGAAAAAAATTAAAAAGTGAAAAAAAACAAACCGCCATATTACGAAAACTGACAAGTGTGTTCTTTGGGGAACAGACCTTTGCCTACAAGGAGTATCTAAAAATAAAATTACTAGAACATTTGACAGAAAGGCAAATTTTGTATAGAAACACGGCTATAGCCTTTATAAATGATTTCCTCATATTTATTTTCCTATAGGCCAAAGATAACTAAAAAAGATTGCTTCTGTCAAAGATACAAAATAACAATTTAATAAACTGACACAACAATAATTTTAGCAGGCTGTAGAATTGACAATTGTCAAGCATAATTTAATAAGACGTGATCGGTGAAAAACAAAGGGTTGTTCACGACAGATATCTTACTTATAATAATTTATTAATCTGATTTCGTGGCTACTTTCTTCTTGTATTTGTTAATCTGTTTTTTACTATGCATGTCACGAATAAATAATTTTCTTTCTTTCTTTCTTTCTTTATAAACATTGCAAGGTAAAGGAACTAACTGTTAAAATAACGAAAAAACTTTTAAAATGCTAAAACCGAAACAGCTTTTCACAATCTCAAAGCCAACGGTCCAGCCGTTAATGCGATGTTAAACGCGGAGTGGACGAGGGCCTAATCCCGTGAATGTGGAGGCTAATCGGCAAACAGTTCCTTGCGCTAATTCTCGAGCATTTAGTGGGGCTTAGGTCTAATTTGGCTTTAGCTTCCGTTAGCGTTAAGCAAAGGCACAGCTAACGTGGTAATGGTATTTGTGTTACATGCTACCAAAAATATAAATACAATAAAAGTTTCTGTAATAGTACTTGAATATTATATATAGGTCACGCCAGCAAAGTGGTAAAATATAATCTTGCAAAATGATTTTTTTTAGTGTACCTCCCCTACACGTAACGTGTGGATGTGTTTTTTTTTCTCGTCTACCCCATATTGTGGGATGTCGTTGGATAGGTCTATCAAAAATATTGAGGGTTTGTGACGACAATTTTTCGATTAAGGTATCCGTTTATGAAATATAAGCTCTAAAGTGCGAATTTTAGTCAAGGGTGCCCGTCCCCCCCTACATAACAGTCAAAACTACAAATACTAAAAATCTGAAAAATATCTTTAATGAAAGCACATTTAACGAATTTAATAGGAACTATCACTTTTAAGTAGACTTCATTATTTCTTGAGTTACATACGGTTTAAATGTTTATACCTACCGAAATAAATTTGCGGTGTTGGTAAACTAACCGCGACCTATGTCGATGTATCGGGATAACAGTTTACCAACGGCAAAGTTAAGTTTGTCGCGAGGTCTAATTTTTTTTTTTTTTATGGCATGGGAAGGCAAACGGGCACACAGGCCACCTGATGGTAAGTGGAAACTGTGACCCATAGACATTCGCATTCACAAGACTGCGAATGCGTTGCCAACCCTGAGGACTAAGATGGAATGCCTCTATGCTAGTCATTTCACCGGCTGTCTTATCCCCAAACCGGAACACTGCTGCTTGGCGGTAGGTTAATGGATAAGATAGTGGTACCAACCCGGACGGACCCTGCACAAGGTCCTCCCACAAGTAAAGGTTGTAGTAACGGCTGCGGAACCCTACACTGCGCATGCTCCGACATGCTCTTGCCCGGCTTTTTGTACAGTCACATCAGCTCAACGGGATCTAACTAAAAAAAACAAATTACTGAGTCTACATTAATAACAGCAGTCATGTTGCCCCCTTCCGACTCCATTATCAGATCAGCATACAGATACCATAATATGGCAGTGCCTTTGGGTTGACTTGAGTATTTTAAGTAATTTGAGCTCATAAGGGGAAGTGGTTTGAAATTGACTTCCAAGATTTGAACCGGAATTGATGATAAGAAACTTACCGAAGTAAAAATCAACCATAATAATGGGAGACGTTGCATTCGAGCAAACTGACAATAATTAATCCATGGTAGTCCACTCAAAGTAGTCGTATTCGACATTTTTGGATCATTATCTGAAGATTAAATTTACAAAAAAATGTTTTTGTAACACGACACCTCATCCAGTCACCGCCATCTTATCATCGTCATCATTTTAGAGACTGAGAGTACTATAGTAATAGACATGAAAGTATGTCATGTACAGTCAGGGGCATTTTCGGTCGACCACCTCTAGGGTGATATTCGTTTACGCGTTCGACGCGTAACGACCTGAGCGCTGAAGCATTACCTAGCTGCAACGAACAAACCAAAATTTGCTGAAGTGGATGACCGCGACTGTCCCTGACTGTACATATGTATGTATGTTTTTAAAGAACCTAACTACTTATCCTGTGAGTAGGTACGCTTGTGGTGTCTGTAACAATCAGGCAGTACGGCCCTCATAAGTTAATAGGCAGTATCTCCAATTCACTACCCAAAGCAGATTTAATCCTCTCCCGTTAGAAATAAGGTTGCAGTTCCTACAGGAGTTTTGTCTGAGATACCGCCATTCATCTAAGAAGGGCAGAGTAAGCCTTTAGGGACGAGCGGGACGTAAGTTTTCACGAATGCAGCATCTCACATTATTATAGCTATTCACTTAGATACGTTTTATTAACCTTGGTCGGGACTTCGGGTCAATATTTATCTAAATTTGACAAAATCCCGGATAAAATTAGGTAAATATGGCCTCGGCTTCTTTAAAATATTATTTTAATAATATATGTAAGTTCCAGAAATCCGTGAGTCTACAAAACGTTTATATTAATTATTTTACACGTATGATAAACGTTATGTTAGATGAGTTACCGGTAAATTAAATAACATTTGGTTAATTTATCTACTTAATTATGGAAATATACTGGCGTTATTAATTTACTTAAACTTAAATTCCGGGTATTTTATTAATAAATTAAAATTGAATCCGCCTCCACAACTGAACATCAACGCCGCCGCCAAAGCTTAGTAAATATTGAACTGGATTTCCGATTCCCGATTAAAAGAATGTAATAATATACATTATCTAAACATAATAATATATCGAAAGATAAAAGTGATATTTTAATACACTATAGAGCTCCAGTTGACTAACCATTAATCAAAGAAGCATATCCCAACAAAAGATAAAATAAATTAAAAATGTTTAAATTGAAAGTAGGCCGCACGGGCACTTTTACACGTCAAAAATCTAGCAGCGCTTTGCAAGAAACCACTGCTGCGAAGAAATGCCACAAGAAACTTAAAAGACAGTCTTAAAAAAAAAAATGCTGGTGGTATATGAATCGGAAGAGATTTGTCAGGCAGGATCGTAGCAGGTTGAAAGAAGTGATCTCTGCCTACCCGTCTAGGAAACGGGCTTGATTAAATGTATGTATCTAGTATACCATTAATAATACTAATCGAAGCATTATAAAGAACAATGAATTTAGATTTAAAAAATATCATGCGTAGTTGAGCAGGAAAACGTGTCAAGACTCTGTTTTTTTCGAGGAGCTAATAAATAATAAAAGAAATATCGATATGATTCAATAACAAGTTATCAAGTATAAGTATTAAGGTTCATATTTAAGCGCTGCTATATTATGATACGAGTTAATGGCTTTAGCAAGCAAATTATAGTTTTTCCTAGTGTATTTCCTAGAAACTCACGTATGACATCTGAATAATACACACTAATGAGAACAGCGTACATACATACATACATAAAATCACGCCTGTTTCCCAGAGGGGTAGGCAAAGACCACTTCTTTCCACTTGCTACGATCTGACTAATTTCTTTCGCTTCTTCAACATTCATACATGCACGCACGTCAGTTTAATATAGAATATATTAATAATAAAAGTACTGTTAGGCGATGGGCTTGCTACCTGTCACTAAATATACATTGTTAAACATCTTAGCCTAATTGTGCAAATTGTGGTTACAGAGTTATCAACAAGTTTTTAGAGTTGTTGGTAATTCTGTAGCTCTGCCTACCCCACTCTGGGAATGAAGGCGTGAAGGTATGTATGTATGTAATAATAATATATATTCCTTATAGCAAGGAAATATGGCTTTCATTTTTTTTTCATTATTTTATAAAAATACAATAAACATGGTTAGTAATATAGTTCACCCTTGAATCACTTAAACTCATTTCATGGAATATTTTACTTCGCCGAATTTTCATTTCATCGACAGGTATTTATTTACATGCGCAGGAGTTGTAATTTTGGTGGTCACATTTCTAACTCAGCCTATTCTACCACCCACGCTTACACCTAAAACAATAAGGTTTCAGTAGAAATTAGCTTTTGATGAAATGAAATTCGATGAAATTATACATGCGATCAAATGTAGGTGAATCAAAGTGATTCTTAGTAATAGATTATGTGCTCTAAATGGAGAAGAAATTAATAAAATTGATGATTGAATAAATTAATTGGGAATGACGGCGTGACGGCCTTGTAAGGGTCGCGGGAACGCGGTGGATGCGAAAACCACAAGACCGGTCTGATTGGAGAGCCTTGCGGGAGGCCTATGTCCAGCAGTGGACGTCTTTCGGCTGACATGATGATGATGATGAATACATTAATTACCTACTGAACAATTGATATAATTAAACTCATAATAAAAGCCACCTAGACAAATTAACCATGGCCCTGTAGGCTGCGGCTCCACTGAAGCGGAGACGAGCGGAGCTGCGCCAATATTAACCTCTTAAGTCCCCGCGTACAAAAAAGTGTACATAATACGGCCATTGCAATAAAATATCAATTGTAAAGAAGATAAAGTAGAATTTCTCTTGTTTTTATGACTGGCAATTAAATTAGAAAATACACTTTATTGCAATCGCAATAAGTTTATTTTCCACTGGCGAATTTAGTTGTATTGTGGGTTTTAGGAGGATTAGACTGCGCCGTGGTGCCCCCATTACTATTATTGAGTTTTCTAATTAGCTTTTGTATTTTCTTAAAATCGGACGGTGCATTTCTGTACTACAAATGAAATCACAACTTAAAGGATATATCACATAGTTTACAATCGATTGACCTTCGAGTTATCAACTTAACGGGAAAAAGTGGCCACCTTTTCCCGTTAAGCTGACTACTCAAAGGGTAACTGTTATCAAAGTTTGTTACGTATCCCATAAATTGTGTTTTTACTTGCGCTACAAAAAAGCATCGTTCAATTCCATGGAAATTCTTTAGTTTATGAGAAAACACAGTAATAGTATTGAGGGCGCCACTGGACGCTCGACGTTTGCTCGGTGCAGTCTTAACCAATAGAAGGCGCATAAATTTATATTATTTTGGTGTTATTTGTTCTGCTTAATAACATGCTCTACTGCGACTAAGTGCATTAAATCTTGAAAGTACTTAAGCGCAAAATAAAGAATACATCTTTGTAAACTAAGTGTAAACATTTTTCAACAACGATCTATATTTGATTACGAGATAGTTGATTAAGTATCAATTTCACCAAACGATGTTAAATGTTGATCATGTTAATCGACTGTTAGTTCATGCATTTTGACGGATGTTAACTTACATTTACAATGTTCTTAGCTTGTTTAAAAGCATTTTATAAGGTTCCTTAATACTGGATTTGTAACTTGGCAAGTTTTCATATTTAATTGTTTGCGTAACTGATAAAAGTTTACCTGTATGAATATTTTTTGTTTCTCAAACTTAGCTTTGATATGCTGCTGTATTCTACATGGTCAAGATTTAAAATTTAATAAAACACGTGGGACTTCAATGCTTATGATGGGCTATGGAAAGACGTTTGTTGTATGGGAGCCACACTTAAATATTTATTTTATTCTGTTTTTAGTATTTGTTGTTAAAGGGGCAACAGAAATTCATTCATGTGTGCACATTTCAATTGTCTAGCTATCACGGTGCATGAGATACAACCTTGTAACAGACAGACAAACGGACAATGGAGTCTTAGTAATAGATTCCCATTTTTACCCTTTGGATACGGAACCTTAAAAGGACATAAATATATTAATGGCGCTCCTTTAATTGCTGAGCTGATATATCTTAAAAGGCGTAACCATTTTAATGAAAACAACTAAAAAAAAGAAGACGTATGCTTATCATAACCTTATTCATATCTTGTATTAACTTATGAAAAAAAACATCAAAAACTACAGCCGATTAACAGGTCTTGAATACACGTTACGTTATTATTATTGGAGTGTGAGTGCGGCACCCCAAACCAAGACTTAAAACATATCCTCAAGGATTGCCCACTCACCAAGTACGACGGTGACCCGGCGGGCCAAGTTACCCTAGCAAATGGCTCAATCCAATGTATACAACTAAAATTAGCATTGTAGTTAAGTTATAATATTAAAGACGAACGATTGTACAAATGCCATACAAATGCATAAATAAATTGCAAGGCCTGCAGCAGCAGTGTAGCATCTACACCAAAATAATTGCACTGACACTGGTTGTACACTGTGTGGAAATTTTATCTCCATCGGTTGACCGGATTTGTGTTCAAATTGAAGTACAAAATTTGATTTGGACAGCTGTGAAAATAAATAAAATCGAGTAAAAATCGGTCGCGACCGCGGAACAAAATACGTGTCAGTCTAAAATGCGAGCTCAGTCAATTTCACATTCAAATACATTTTTTTTTATATATGGGACCTGTTTTCAATATTTATTCTGTAGTCATAAAAAAAAGTTGAATTTTGTTCAATATTTTTTCTGTTAATATGCTCGGTTAGTGTGCTCATATTTATGATGAAATCAGTAAATCGTCAGTGATACTGCAATACCGCGTAAGTAACAAATTGTATAAGTTGGAAAATGTACCTTATTGACTAGCATGCTAAGGTTATATTTTGCATCTTATTAAATGTGTCAGTTACGCGATATTGCAGTACCTATCACCGACTAAATGCTATATTTTTTTTCATAATTCACTTACGCCTTAACTCTTTAAAATGTAAAAAATGAGAATGTTTATGACAATATTTAGTGATTGGAAAATTAACTACTTATGTCATAGCTGATTATGTTGTTTTTTTGTTAATAGGTAACAAAAAAATTACTAAGTACCTTTTATGTCAACTCATGTAATGCACTTATGATATCAACCATCATCACTATTTTTTCCGCCTGCTGCGGCTTCGAAGAATTGTACAATAATGAAAGTTGACTCAAAAAGTGGTCCAAGTATGCAACTCTTAAAAAACAATTTATTTAATTACTAACATTTTTTTATATCTTTGTAACTGGTTTTTTAGATCACTTACGAATAAGAATTCAAGCGAATTCATTAAAATTTGCAAAAATGTATGAAATTTCATTACGTACCTGGGGTTTTACTTTTCAAAACCTTGTTTGGACTATGATAACTAACACTAAACCCCCAAACCTTCGTGCAATCAAAATTCTTCTTTGTATATTTTACTTTTTAAATGTCATAGAGTAAACTATGTCAGAAAAAACAAAGGTTAAACCATTTCAAACAGCGTTTACAGCGTATTTAAAAGTGTATCAAATAGTTTGTCATTTTTTTTCTGAAAAAAAAAATTAACTTGAATTTATTACGTTTAAATTTGTGATTTTATTGAATGTTTTACTTCAGTTTCATACTAAATAGTACCTGTTTCAAATGTATGTGAATTATGAGTAACGTTGACGATGATGGCGATATTTTGGGACTTTAGTATTATTAACAACTGTTACATTTTCTCGCAATGTTAGAGAAATACAATATACAAGCCTCAGCCGGGAAGGGCGGTTGCAGGACACGTGGCATGGCAACAGCCATTTTCCCAGTCTCAGCAGTAATGTACTATTTTAACTCTCGGCGCAAATTATATTATAAGTTTAGTGTGTCTGTATGTGGTCTCATGGCTTACAAACTGATGGATAGGATTGCAAAAAATAATTCGCAAACAACAACAAAGACAACGTAGTTGACTGTACTAACCTACATACAAAATGCCAGTATCCTTCATTCCCTAACAAAACCAACTCCATTTGGCGTTCTTGGCCCTCGAACCGTAGACACACGTTCACAACCAGGAACTAGAATTTATATGAGAATTATAACGCCTCCTGTGTCACCGGTACCGAATGAACACAATATCCCGACAACGTTCCCGCGGGAAAACTACCAAGTCGCTATTAATGCAAACTTGCTCTTTGGTTAATTTAGCAATTTTAGTTAATTCTGCGAGTTAACTAACGGGCACTGTTCGGGGAAACAAGTTGGGTAATGAGAGTTCCCAACAATTGTGTAAGTTGGTGTCGCATTTTACTTAATAGCGGGGAAGATAAACCTCCAAGCTATCCCGGGATGCCTTTATCTTTTATTGACAATCTCTAAGTCATCATCATCGTTAAAACCTCGATTACATTGTTCGAGTTTACAAGCTACAAGCCAGCAAAAGTTGATGAGCAATTTTATAATGGACCCCGTCCCCACCCTCCAACAGTTACGGGATACCGGAATACCCACTTTAGTAGCTAAATCGATGTGGATTTAAAATAAAACCTTTCAAGAGCCAAGCAGGGCAAGATTGTATTCATTTTTGAACAAATAAGTATGATACGATAATGATTTTCCAAGAAATCCCCATATCGAGATCGTCGCCTTACTAAAAATACACCATGTTGCGAAGATCTACTAAACTATGACATGTTTCATCTATGTTGGTGGGTGGGGACATTTTTGCCGATCGTCCTTTGCTAGCAGTAAACTAGCGCAATGTTAATCGAGGCTTTGAAATGTAAAAGATAAAACTAACTTTTTTTTTATGGAATTTTGGCTTGTCTACGTGACACCTTTGATGTAGGAAAACATGTCGAAACTTTTAAGGGATCGTCTTGTTTTCTCTTATACCTTTTTACCACAATATTGTTCTTTAAAGTCCATTAGTAACGCCTTTTTTTAATTAGCGACTATCGCATCAAAGTTGCAATACGAGTATTAAATTTTTCCTCCTCTGCACAGTTCTGCCAAAGAAAAAATATAAAAAATGGCCATCAAAAGAGCGAAACCACAAGCAATAGCAAGTTGAATATAAAAGTTCCATTCCATTTAAACGCAACCGAATTTCATTCATTGCATTCGTTCCAATATTTTCATTCAATATTTTTAATCGGTGGAAAAAAAACACAATGGCCGCCGCCTAACGGACGATCGGCACTTTTTGCGAATAGGGCTGGCACTTATGACTATTTCTATTGGAAAAATGGAAAATAATTTTCCGAAAATAGCGTTAAACTAGTATTATATTGCAAGAGAGAGGCCATTGACATTGAGGAGTTAAAGTGCAATTTTAGAAGTAAAACAGTTTTTTTTTTGTTAGGCGATGGGCTTGCAACCTGTCACTAATACGCTGGTAAACATCTTAGCTTATTTGTGCAAATTGTGGTTACTGAATTGTCAACAACTTTTTGAAGTTGTAATTCTGTAGCTCTGCCTACCCCACTCTGGGATTACAGGCGTGAAGGTATGTATGTATGTATGTAAACAGATTTTTTAGGGTACGTAGCAGAATTTTTTCCTTGCGTCGATTTTCCCTGATTTAATAAGACTTCTCCGATTTTCGTACTTGTCTTTATCCCACTCCCAAACACGATTTCGATCATCATCATTATCAGTCCGATAATTCACAGCTGGATTGACACAGCACGTTTTCTTGTATTCTCCTCTCCCATTAGCTCTGCACTCATTTGGCTTCTTACTGATATTTTGTGTCTTATTAGACTTCAAACGTTACATACTTTTAATAGCTCACACGTTTGTTAAGTAAAATATGTCAAAAAAAATTAAATAAACGTTGCCAACCCTAAAGATTGAATCCTATTGCGGTGACGGTTGTTCCTGAGAGACGATTTCGTAGCGAACGTGTTTTCATTCATTCATTCATTCATTCATTCGCATCGTCGGACGAAGCGCAATTACCGACAGTGCGATTCTTTTCAAAGATTTTAACAAAGCCCACACACATGTACTTTTGACCTACAAAGCTACTCTAACCTGTGTAAGACCTTTATAGTAAGTAGCTTGATCCCGGCAAAGGCTTTTTTCCGCTGCTGCCACGGACAGCCGCCCACTCAAGCAATAATTAGCTCTTTATAAAAAATATAATTGTGAAGTTAACAAGAGCTTTGAGCAAAATAAATCTCTTGCAGTGTGATAAGATATAATAACTATAAAACCAGTGCCATTTATTGATTGATTGAATGTCTTATAAGTGCATACATATTATTACCAGGTTTTTTTTATGATAGTATTTCGTCACTTTAACGCCATTTTTGAACCGCTGCAATAACCTGTATAAGGCTTTAAAACGATAAGGTACTAAAGTGTGCAGCTATTCATAAGGTCGATTGTATAGGGTAAAGTCACCGGTGGTCAGTCAGAGACCAGTAGTCGATTTTGTATGAGTGCGAAGAGTGGGAAACATGTCTTTCGTACTCTTCCAACTCATACATAGTATAGGCAGAGGCCGACGACTACTAAAAGATAAAAGATAAAAAGATAAAAAAAAGATAAAAGATACTGGTGACTTTACACTATTATTGGATGTCATACGGCAAAGAAAAGACAACGTGACGATACCTGCACATTCGAAAAGCTGGTTGTTGGAGAGAGGTCAAAAGATCATGTAAGTTCAAAGGTTCATATTATAAATGCGAATGTTTGTTTGTGTGTTTGTTACATTTTCACGCTGCAACAGCTGGACACTTGAAATAGAGATAGCTTTTACCTTGAATTAACGCATAGGCTACATTGAATCCTGTTTTTTTTTTTACTATAATCAAAATGTAAGCTGACGAAGATGCGTTCGGAAGCTATTATCCATTATTCGTACTAATACGGGTATCCAACAAATCCTACAGATATTATAAAAACGAAAGTTTGTGTGTTTGTTGCTTCTTCACGCTGCATTGAATTGACGTTTTTGGATGCAGTTTGAAATAGAGATAGCTTATACCCCGGATAAACACATAAACGAAATCTACGCGGAAGGAGTCGCGGGTAGAAGCTATTGACAACCAAAAAATATAGCTACTAGAGATTTCGGAAAAACTACCCCCTAAAGGATAAAAAGGAGGAGTAGAATTTTGTTTGATATTTTTTCATTTTTGTAATTAGAAACGTGATTATTGCCTACGATTTCGACCAGAGCAATTGTGTGCGCTGGATGTAGCTATTCACATCCTATCCTACATAATATTATCAATACAAAAGGTTATGCGTGCGTTAGTTCATTACTTTTTCGCTAAAACGGATGGACGAATTTAGTTGGATACATTTTGGAAAAGAGTTTGATTATACATTAGATTAACACATAGAATCCCGAAATTAATCAGTGTTTACCAAAATTACTTATTCTACACGGACGAAGTCGCGGGCAGAAGCTAGTATCAAAATAATTTTAGGATGTTTCTTTGAATATATTTTTCTTATTTTAAATAGTGCGTTACTACAGAGGCTGGGAAGAAGGGGGTTGCCGGCCGAGTGATATAGACGTCCGAGTGAAGAAAGTCCAGATAGTTACGAGGCTGGCAACCCCTTTCCACGGCGAGGTATGTATAGTGCTTTTCTCAAACATATGCAATGAAATAAATAAAAACATCACGCAAAAAACATTTGTGTAATAGGCATTAACGTGGATATTTATGGTCCGATAACCATTCTGCCACTAATAAAAATTAAAAAAATATAATTTAGTTATTTATCCTGTTCATATACACAGCCGCCAAGGTTACATTAAAATTAAAAAAATACTTCCCGCCCTAGGCCTTCAATTTGGTATGAAATTCCTTTACAGTTCTCTCTAACTAGTTGTTCCGCCCGCAACGTGACACTTTGAAGCCAAAAATAACGCCAACATTTCATTGCATGTTTGAGAAAATATACCTACTTTCTAGATCATCTAGAAAATATACATTGATTAATGAGTTTCACATGTTTTATTCTTACGCCGAAATTTTACTTTTAGATAACCTAATCTGACTTAATTGATAAGTTCACCTTCACTACAAGTACTTTCTGTAATTTTTATATTTTAGAAATATAATTGTTTTAGTACACTAAAGTGTTAACATACTTATATGCATAATCTGAAGCAAAATGTCTATTTCTAATAACCATTATCTTGACGCACAATAAATTATTATTTGTTTTCAATTAGAATTAAAACTAAAGTTTTTCTCTTAAAGATATCCTTGTGCAATGACGCTGTCAATTATGAACTTCTTATCCGACGCCATAAAAGTAACACACAAAAAGCAACTTTCGATGAGTATAATATAATTTCTTCTGTCACTTGTTTTAATCAGCTCGGTGAGCCGTGCTGATTAAAACAAGTGACACGAGAAATAATATTTTATGGTTCGGATATTTATTAATATTTAGTAAGGTTTTGTTACAGTTAGAAAGATAAGCCTTCCTATTGACGCAGTTGGCTGTGTTTTTACCAAACTTCGTCAAAATGAAGGTTTTTGATGTACGGGTATGTAATTGTTGTCTATTTCTGCAACACCCTCTGCAACCTAAACGGCTTGATGGATATGATCATATTAGATGTCGTTAGATTCGTCTTGGGTGTAGGAGTGACATTATGTTTTATACTTTAATCAATGTAAATAGAGTACGGGTTATTTTTTTAAACGTACATAGACGACAAAATCATTTTCAGTCGGGTTTTGAAAGCTTGGTACTTATAATACCACCCAGTTTTTCCGAGCCACTTTTAAGTTACTGTAACGTTGCGTTTTTATCATGACTTGAACAAACCCAAACTCTGAGAACTAGCAACATTCTCGAGTAATTTTAGAGGCTGGTAACTGCATTGACGTTTGGTATCTAATATTGAATTAGGGTTGTCAGCCTTAGATTTTCTACTCGATTGTTGGGAAATAAAGTAAACATCAAAGTTTATTACTTTATTTCATTTTAGATAAATGTATGAAAGTATTTACTGAACCAACGTTTTGTAAGAATTTAGGATTCAGGAAGAATAGTAAATGTTTGCTTTCTCAATCAACGGTTTTATTGTTTTACAAATCAGTAATATCAAAGTTAGAAAGTTAGTCGTTTCAGGGTAAATTCTGGGGTAAATATTGTGGGAGAATTTCTTCATTTGAGGGTGCTCCAGGGTGCTCCCGTGGTTGTGTCCTTGAGCCATCTTGGCTAGATCGTGCATATAACAGGCATCCCAAGATGTGTGGAGAAAGAAGCTCGATTCATCTTGTGCAGGACGGAGGTCCTTATTTTGATAGAAGTCTCCTGTGGCTTATGTGGCAAAGGAGCAGCAGATTCAAAAGTTATTTTGTAGCAGTAACAAAATCGTGAGTATTTATTTTGTTGGAATAATACATGTGCACCATGTAACCAAGTTTCTTAACCTCGTGGTTAACTTTCAGTTGTTCAAACCCTAAGAGAGGGTTATTTATGCCGGGACGGAGGGAAAGTCAGCGTTTGAGATAATCTCTATCTGGATGGTCTCCGGTAAGCATCTCTTGATCTGCTTTACTCTGCTCTCCGCTTATTTTCTGCCATGTGCATAACCTAATCGAAGCAATTTGGTTCTTTCCAGCTGGATGGGAAACTTAGGAATAAATTAAGAAATTCAGACAATTTATATTTAGAAATTTAGGAACAGATTTAGAAATTTAGGAAGACAATTTTAATAATACAAATTTGGGAATAAATTTAGAAATCTAGAAAAGTCAAATTTAGATAATTTAGATTTAGAAAGTATACAAAGATAATTTAGAATGCAGATAATTTAAATTTAGATTTCATACAGTTGTGTGCTGATAGTATTTTTGATATCATCACATCTGTTAAGTTTGTGGTTGCTTTCCTTTTCTTCAGAACTTTGAAAGCACATGTTTAGTAAATTTCACTTTGCACAAGAGATTTAGTCTGTGGATGAAGAAGCTAAGGCTTGCTAATTTTGTGTAATTTAGTAGTGCGGGCTAGGACATTTTACCAGCCGCCTTTTGTTTGTGTAGCAAGACCTTGACTATTTTCTTCTTTATCCTTTTGCAACGAACTGCTTAGAGCTCTTCAATGTTAGGAGATCTTACTGCTTGCGCCGCCTGAACCTTATATCTTTGCGCGCTTACTGTGCGGCTTGCACAAAGGAGTCTGCATAGAGTCGACGCCCAGAGCATCGCGTTTCAACTCGCACTGCCCTGATCCTGTCTGCAGCCAGACAGTCCTTTGCAGTAAAGTTACTACAGATTGAGGTCTGTGAATTAATTATTTAATTAAACTCTAGGGAATTAGGATATAAAAGTAAAATTGGATATTGGAATTGATGGCATTAGGTTCCTTAGGGACTAACCAACTTTAGCATAGATAATTGTGAACCTATCATAATAAGAACCATAATGTTTTAAGCACGACCCATGCTTTTGCTGAGCTTTAATGTTTATAATGTCTGGTCGCTTCAAAACCAAGGTTTGCAATTAAATTAAGAATATCTATACATGTTACAGAAAGAGTAGGAATAAAGATTGTGTTCAACTTACTAATTCGTTTCCTTTAGCTCCATGACATAAACCCACTCTTTGTCCAAAGGTCACGCCGGACATTATTATTTTAAGTTTGGTTTAAGATTTAGTACATTTCGTTTACGACGTGTTCCTTCTATTGGCCGGGTCAGGAAGGCATGTCGCATGTGCGTCTGTATTGTATGTCTATAGACACTTGTCACTCTAAGAAGAAGCCTTCATTCTTACAAATTCCAAGTCAAAAATACTTTTTCCACGATAAATCTTAATTTGTTCTCAGGCAGAGATTCTAGGTTGTAAAAACCATATCGTCTTTGACCTGTAATCGTATTGTCAACGTTTTAATAGCTCTTATTTACTTGACAGTAATGGCGGCGAGATAAAAACAATATCGCACTCGCAGTTGTTTTCATTTTGACAGTCCGAAGGCGAGTCTGCATACTGCGCTGTTCTGGCCTAGTTGGTAGTGACCCTGCCTACGAAGCTAGCGGTCCTGGGTTCATATCCCGGTAAGGGCAGATATTTGTCTGATAAGCGCAAGTATTTGTTCCTGAGTCATGGATATACTATGTATTTAGGTATATATTTCTCTATACAAGTATTTATATCGTTGTCTAACACCCATAGTACAAGTCTAGAGCTTAGTTTGGGACTAGGTCAATTGGTGTGACATTGTCCCCTGTTTTTACTTTTTTTATTTTAACGAAACTAATTGTTCTGCTTTGAAGGAGAATGCGATTGTGAGTGCGTTAGCAATAGGCCAGAAGGTCAAAGATGATTTGATTTCAACGGCTATAAAAAAGGTAACTTAAAAAAAAACGTTGAAATTAACAGGCGTTTTATTTATTATCATAAACAGACCCATACATACATAGATACACACCCCTCTTTCTGCATCAGGGGTTAAAACACAGCTACATAAATAATAATTCAACTACTGGAGGTTCTTTTCAGCGTGTGTCCATTGCGGCGCCGACCGCACGTCATCCGCCAGCTGTTTACGAAATGTGAACATTTGGGACAAAAAACCGCAAGGTTTCGCTTTTGCGTACATAATAATAATTAATATTTTCTTTTTAACAATATTAATAAGAAAAAAGATTTTTAAAAGTTAATGACTAGCGTGACGCCACGAATGTAAACACTTTTAGCTAAAGTTACCAATAATGGATACGCTTTACTCTTAAATTAAAGATCATAAGGTTAATAATTGACTGTTAATCGTATTTAACAGCTTGGTGGGAAATATCGTGAAAGTTTAAGAAAATGAAAAGTAAAATACCTTATTTAAAAAAAAAAAACTTTTGTCATTTACAAACTCAACATTAAGTAATTTTAGATTTTCACCCCTAAAACGAATTACATCATCAAAAGTTAATCGCAGCATAATTGCGCTGCCATTTTCTAACAAAAGTTAAAATAAGACATCAGTCAAGTTCAGGAAAAAAATAGTAATCAAAATAAACTATTGTTTTATATGTATCCTAAACACGTTAAAATTATAGCAGAGTATCAAACTGACAATGACATTGATGACAATGACAATTACTAAAAGATTCTTACTATTGTATTAGTTAACTGACTATACCTACCTACAATAATCTTATCATAATTATAAATAGTGCGAAAATCAGAACCAACTTTAACACAAAACACTAGATTTCATCTAAATCCAATGGAAACCTCTCATCGGTACTATAAAACTTATAGCATAATAAAATTATACAAAGTGCAGTCTACTCTGTACTGCATATGTGCTGAATATCACGCAAATGCAGTTTAACCCGGGTTGAACTGGTAAAAACTGGAATAAAGTGCTAAGACAGAAATAAGGGGTGAGATATGCCGCCTAGGATGTGGAATAAAAAGGCTGGCTAGCTTTTTATCGTGCTAACGTGGTTTGTGAATAGTGTAAAATTATTGTGCATGTTTTAAAAGACGAAAATTGCGGATATAGGAAACAGTATAACGCATATAGAAGTGGAGATAGGGAGAAACCTGACTAGGTGAAACGTAGTACTCATAAGTAGTAAGTAATTAGGTACCTAAACTATATATTGCTCAAATAAGAAAGCGTTTCAAGAAAAACACTTAAATAAGTATAAAATACGTACAAAGGCGGACTTATCGCTAAACAAATCTCTTCCAGCACGGCTAGCATAAGTTGCCCGCGACTGGTTTGCCGCTCGAATTTCCCTTTTTATCTAGTCAGTAACGATAGAGACGCGATAGTTAGTGTGTTGTCGTACTTTGGCCGACAACGGATCAGGTGGACGGCTACGATAACAATCAGCTGGCTGATCAATACTCAATATTTTATTGCATTCATAATGTATATCTAAAAAGATGTTTTTTTTTTTTAATGATTCATCATCACACATTGGCACGCTCTGCCTATGAATATAGGCTTGTAGTCCTGTTAGGTGATGGGCTTGCAACCTGTCACTAATACACTGGTAAATATCTGAGCCTGTTTGTGCAATAGTTATGTGGTTATAGAATTGATAACAAGATTTTAGAGTGTCTACGGCTTCGTTCACGTAAACCATCCCATGAAAACAGGTTTTTTGTGATAAAAGGTAGCCTACGAGTAGGTGTAAATCAGGATTGCCATTGTATTGGACCCTGTCTACTTTTTGATTTCTGCTTCATTTGAAGGTTGATTTGCAAATGTATATTTGACTTGATATTTCCAGTTACTGTTTAAATAAATTTAAGGGCGCAAAAAGGATTTCATAAATTTATAGTGCCGTCAGTCCGTTTTTATATGGACGTTTAACTTCCAATACGCATATTTAACGATGATAGAGATTGAAACATTCTCAAGTAAAAAAAAACTGTAGACTCTTCATAAATTTTACAAAGTTAGATTTAAAATGAACACTCCGAAATCAATCTTATTAAAAAAAACAACCAATTTGATACTCTTACAAAAACATCAACCTGTGAATTCTTCTTCGAATAAAATTCTTCTAAACTTCGGAACTCGTCGCCTCCCGAGCGGATGAAATATTAAACAGCGTGTTTTTTTCCAATTGGCCAATGCTGCCAACCTGCCAGCTGAGTCGGCTGTAAAACCCAAACGTGACTGGAGGAAGACAGGGCGAAGTCGCCTTAAAAAATCAAGTCGGACACGTTAAGTTGGCAATATATTGCTGAGCAGGGAATTTACGTGTGTGCGCTGTAATTTGAACGAGATTGTGGTGGGGTTTTATATCGTTAAGTTGGTATGGCATTACAGTAGGGTCGAAAAGCTCAAGAGGGTAGTAATTGGGTTTGAATTTATAATTTGGCACTAAAAGGATGTTTTTCAGTAACAGAGTATCGTTATCAGTTTTTCTCAGATTCGGCCTATTCTCTGTAATACAGGATGTTTTAAAACTGAATTCTTACAGGATGATTAGAGAAGTCTTCAAAAATCTGTTGCTCTCGCATCTCACAGTATATTTCGTTATTCGTGTTTTTTAGAATCATAATCTTTTTTTTTTCAAATTATTTCATTGTCACTTGTCTGTGAGCCTAAGCATCAAGACCTCGACCAAAACTTAGCATCGCAAAAAACCCGTAATTTAATTTTTAAATGACACCTCTTTATGGATAATGGTTGTTGTCCAATAAGCTTATAATTTCAAAGGAGTGACAGGCATGGCAATCGTAATATCATAATGCTAGCAGGCGTTCTGAGCTGTCAAGAGGGCTTACGGCTTGAACCTCATCTTAGCAGTAAGCTGCAGCCTGTCAGGCTCCGGGGACGCGGGTTCAGGCCAATATCTAGCTCTACTTAGCCCAACTTATTATACGTAAATAACAATAGTCTATGAGATCGTATAATCTTAGAACTTGTCAAGTTTCTGCTAGTGAGAAAGAGATTTATAGGAGTCGTATATCTTTGTCCTTTTATCTGACAGAAAAATGTCTGATCTTGATAGCTTAAATCACTGTGACCCACTTATGCTCGACTGAAGTGATTAAAAATTGATTTATCACTCATTTGATTTGTTCTCCTTGTACCAATACTTGGCTTGTGATTTCTTGACATGTAATATAAAAAAACAAGTTGGGATTTAATGTATATAAGAAATAAAAATAAAAATAGTGTTCTTTATTGATACAACTTCCTACTTTTATTAATAAGGAACACGTCATTATAGGTATTTATTTTACTTATTCTTAGGGACGTCAACATACAATCCCAATCTTTTCGTCGTTTTACATCAAAACTTTCAAATTCATAATTATTTCCAAGTTCTATGATTAAATCCAAACAAGATTATCGAAACCTCGATCAAAACATAATTTAAATGTTACAGGATGCAGTTTTATTCCCGGGAAAGGCGGTCTTTGCGTGAGAATACAGAAAGAGTCCAGTGCAGATACGTTAACATTGTAAGGGTGTTCCCATTTGACGGTTTTTACGATGGATTATAGTTATTTAATGGTATGAGAGGGCTTTCATAAAGCTGTCAGCGCAATTGGTCAGCACGATTGACATTTTTAATTCGTATGGTACAAAATAATTCAGAAGCCAATTTTGGTTTTTCACATTTTGAAGTTATCTTTTAGTACATTTTAATTCAAGTGCGGAAAGTATGTATATTTGTGTATGTATGTATGTGTGTATGTAGGTATCTGTGTATCTGTCCTCTTCCCCCGGACCTCCGAAGTGAGCCTAACACGTCAAATACTAGGAGTGCATAAACATTAGAAATACCTACCTAACCTACAGTCATCCGCGATGTGTCGGGCTCGCCCGCCCGCCGCTGCGCCGCACCGTGCTGCCTCCTAATTACCTCTGTGCTCCTGGTACTTTATTCAAAGATGCAAACTTTTTGGTTGGTTGCACGGCTCAGTTTATTAAAAAAAATGAAAAAATCCGACTTTCCGCACGATATACAGCTACGAAATTATCACTTTTTGAGCAACTGTATTAAAAAGTTTTTTTTTAATTGAATGGTGTTTATGATACCCTGTATTATGAAAGAGTTTTATAGGACTTTTTCAATATTCAAATCCACTCGGATGCGTTACTTAACGGAATGTGCAGGATTTGTTACAATTTCCATTACCGTAAAAGCATCAGTTACACAGTACTCAACTAGTACCTAAGTATACTATGTTATAACTTTTAGACGCTGCTTCGGGTTCGTTCTTGTCTCTCACTCGCTCTCATACGCTCATATCAAGAGCCAGTGAGAGAGAAGTACAAACCCGAAGTACGTTTTTAGTACCTACTCACAAAATATACATAATTATTGAGGTTAAAAATACAGAATTAACTAGGTATCTTGATTTCGAGCCCCATGCCACTGGACCACGTAAGACTTATAATAAAACTAGCTTCTGCCCCGACTTTGTCCGCGTAGACTTCGATTATAGTTATTCCTTTAGGACCTTTTAAATTTTCCGGGATGAAATGTAGCTAAATGTATAATATAAACTATCTTCTTTTCAAAATTCCTTCAAATCCGTCCAGCTGTTGCTGCGCAAAGAGGTAAAAAACTAACACACTCACACACACACACACACACACACACACACACACACACACACACACACACACACACACACACACACAACTTTCGCACATTTATAATATTGGTAGGATGTGTCCAGTGCCAGACGGTAAAAGTGCATTTTTTTTTTGTTTGACAGCTCGTGAACAGTATGTTATCAATACCGAAGCAAGATGGGCTAGTACAATATGGAATGTGGCCCTTTGTGCAGTGATAACTTTGTATGGTATGATTTTACGATGGATATTATGGTTATTTATGAGCGGGCTTTCATAAACTTGTCAGCGCGATTGATTTGACGTTATATTTTGTAAGATATATAGTATTAATATGTTGTGACTTAATATATATGACTTAATATTATTATTATGCCGATAATCCTTATTGAATTAAAATAAAGTCAAAATTAGGATTAAGAACCTCCTGTAGCTACCGTGCCGATGTTAGTGGCGTATTCTAAATCATGCTACAAAGAAATTACGTAAGAGTTTTTATGACGACATTGTTTACCTAAAGAAAGACCAGCGAGACGAGATAAAGAATGTAAACAAGCTTTCCGGAGTTCAAAACGTTTTTATTTGAAGTCATGTCACTTCGAACGCAGTTCAAACAGGAATGAACTTCACGAAATGGCGGCCCTTATGTTGACAACTTCTGTACTGACAACTCTCCTGTTCCACAAATCACGCAACGACAGTCGTCATCGATCAAATAATATGGAAATAGTACATTATTGCCTAGGCAGTGAAGCAGGCAATTGCGGGCCGAGTATTGGTTTAAACGGACGAGCTTGTGAGTCCGTTTAAAAATACGAGGCCCGCAATTGCCGTTACTGCCGAGGCATATATAGTGCTTTTCTCAAAAATCGCAAGATACAAATCGCATATAAACAGAAACTTCACGTGAAATAACATCACTCCTTGCCGCCTTTAAGTTTATGACAAGGAGAAACGCAAGCTTTTTTAGAATATATTATACAGATAAAAAGTTACGTGTCGAATAAAATATGGATGTATAAGACTTGTGCCCTCATTTTATTATGACCGCTTTCACTTTTTTAAAAGTTACAAACTTTATAACAATGAAATTTGTATGCAACATTGCGGGCTTGTGTAGCGAGCACGCAATGTATTTTTTTTTTAATTTGGGTACCGTCTGTAAACTATGTACTTCGCGTCTCAGTATGGAGTTAGTAATGTCAACTTTTCCGGTAATTTTTGAGAAAATATACTTTTTGCGTACGAGTAATAAGGACAGAAAATAATCGCTCGATATCGCAATATTACTTACAAGGAAAGGTACCCATCTGTCCGGCTCCAATTTGATTTATTTTTATATATGTTATAGAGTAGTCTAAAATAACGGAGAAGTATTTATTTTTAGCTGCCCAAACTCAACCTATTCGGAGAAATAGTCCTCCAAAGTACTAAAAAATGAACAAAACCTTTAAATTCTGTAGAGAGTTTTGTTAAAGCAAATTGCTAGTTAATTCCTGGGTTGATTATGTTAGAGAACATGAAAAAATATACGGACCCGTGTTTTGTTATTTCGGCTCAAACTTATATTTTACAACAAAAATTGAAGTGAATGAAACCATGGTGTTAAACTTTGAAATATAAGGTTTTGGTCACTTTTAGTACTTTCAGGACAATTTCTCCAAATGGGTTGAGTTTGGGCAGGTAAAAAAAATACGTGTCCGTTATTTTAGAGTACTCTCTAACATATATAAAAATAAATCAAATCGGAGCCGGACAGTTGGGTACCTTTCCTTGTTAGTAACGGTCAGTCTGTTTACATTATTTATCTCGTCTCATTGGCATTTGAAATGAAGATAGGTTAGTAGTGACCCTGCCTGCAAAGCTAGGGTACCCATGATCGATTTCCGCCATTTAATCTGTTGTTCTATTCTTTTATAAGTCTTTGATGTGTCCTGTTTTGTAATGTCATCCAATTTTTAAAAAGGAGGAGAGTTTTATATATTTTTTGCGTGTGTGCTACTCTATTTCTCCACAATATCTTGTCATGGAATCTATAGTAAGTTTAAGGAACTCCTTTATTATTTGATATCGGTTCATTGTTTTAAATAATAATGTCTTATAATATAAAATTACTTATAACATCTCTGATGGGGACTTTCACCATTAAATTATGTCATGGCAGCGTCAAAGTCTCGAGAAACAAGTAACGTCAAAATCAATCAGTGGCTTTATGCGACCGGGTTCTAAGCTGTTCTACAGTTAAAATCAATGAACATGGGAATAGGTAATTTCATAATCACTGATGCTTATTGGATCGTATAAAAAGCTTATTCCTGTTCAAATCTTATTATTTCTTGTTAACTTGGAGGTTAGACCCGTGTCCACCAAAAAAAAATTCCACTTGTGCACGTGTAAATTCCTGTAGACAAAAGGAAAATTTGGCAAAATAAAACATTTTATGAAATGAGTGTCGGTGATTCAAGAATCAAAAGTAAACCCACGTCCGTGATATAAAAAAAACCGGTTGTTTCAAATGCAGGGTCGCCAACTAGGCTTTCCGTGTTGTCGTTGACCTATCTTTGCTATGAATGTATGCGCCATGTAGATAGAGCGTCTACTGATGAATGGTGACCTAAATCTCGCTGCCTAGATCCTGAGACGAGTCGTTCACCTTAATATTAGGGTAAACGTACGTGCTATTAAAAAAAATCGTGTCCGTTACGTTTATAAATCATTTGTAGGTCAATGCATCATTTTCTACAGGGTGCCTCTGACCTTGGGGCTTTAAATCTATAGAACAATTCTACTCCTGAAACTAAACTTCTTTTGTTCTGTAAGTTGTTAAAAATATGTTCAGTTTAAATTTATTTTTTATCATACAAGTTAAATCTAATTTTCAATGTACGCTATCCAATTCTCCATTTTCCTTTAGCCCTCGTACCAAGGTAATGTCGCCCCCGTACCATGAGATAGTGATTACATGGCCAGTATGTAATACACTGATTTTACAATTAGACTTTAACATCAATTAGTTATCTAAATTTAAGTTATTTTTTCATGTTGCAGAACAAAAGTAGTTCAGTTTAGCGAGTAGAATCGATCGTTGAAATTAAAGCCCCAAGGTCAGAGACACACTGTATAATAAATTACCTGACTTTTTAAAGTTACCATTTCCAGTACTTAAAACCTACTTGATAAAGTCGTTGATGTCTAAAGCTTACTATAGGGTCGAGGACTATGTAACAGATAAAGTAAGTAAGTAACTTAGTCATAAATAAATATGTAAATATTGTAAATTGTCTAGGGGACACGGTTTCTGTGGGAGAATATATCGAAACTTTTTATGTGGGTTGTCTTGCACCGTCTTAGGTAAGTATAATTTTTGAAATTTTATATTTATTTTTTTATCTTTTATCTTTATCTTTTTAGGTGAGAAGTGTACAAGAAATTGAAAACGATTGTTATTGTTTTATCATGCCTGGTGGTACATAAACATCTATGCTATGCTTGGTGTATCTCTAAGGGATCGAATCCGGAACGAAGTAATTCGATAGAGAACCAAAGTTACCGACATAACAAGCTAAAATAGCAATGGGTTGGTCATATTTGCCAAAAAACCGACGGCCGTTGGGGAAGACGAGTTTTGTAGTGGAGACCATGAATTGGCAAACGTGGAGTTGGGCGCCCTCAGACTAGGAGGAGCGATGATGATGATATGGAGAAGAAGAGCTGAAGACCAAGCTCAGTGGCGTGCTATGGAAGAGGCCTATGTCCAGCAGTGGACTGATATGGGCTGATGATGACGATGATGAAATAAATATCAGGAACAATCTCACACAAATTGACTAAATCCCACATTTAGTGTTAGGCTGTTAGGCTTTTAGTACGAATAATAAATATATCAAACTATCGCAAACTAAGCTCTACATTTGTACCATAGATAGGTAATAGACAACGATAAACTCACTTATATAGATAAATATATACTTACATACATACATACGTAAACTCACGCCTTCATTCCCAGAGTGGGGTAGGCAGAGCTACAGAATTACCAACAACTCTAAAAACTTGTTGATAATTCTGTAACCACATTTTGCAAAATCAGGCAAAGATTAGTACCAGCGTATTAGTGACAGGTTGCAAGCCCATCGCCTAACATTACTACAGTCAGCGTCAAAAGAAACTGATCACTTAAACACCTTGTCGCTTTACTGTCACATTAGCAATGTCAAAGAAGATTGTCTAATGTGTTAATGCGATAAAGTACAAAAGTAGCTTTAAGTGACCAGTTACTTTTGACGCTGACTGTACAAGCCTATATTCCCTTAGTCGCCTCTTACGACATCCACTTAAACACAGATAAAACATCAAAGCCTCAGGAGCAAAATGCGCTCATCACACAAATATTTACCCTTACCGGGATTTGAACCCGGGACCACTAGCTTCGTAGGCAGGTTGTACGAGGCAATGAATGATGAGCGTAGTTACATAGAGTAATAATTACTTTAATACATAGTGCCATCTGAAATGGCATGTGTGCTTGTAAGCCTCTTCTATGCCGTATTAAAAAGTCATTTATTATAATTTTAGGCTAGTCCACCTATAAATTAACTAGCTTACAAAACTAGGTTCAAACTAACCTTCTAACCGCCCACCAATATTGTTCCAACACTGTTTGCCTTCTCCCTGAATAACTTAACCCGCCATAATTTTACGTTCTCATTACTACGTACAATATGTACATATTGTACATGCTTCAGTGTTTACTGTTCAATTCCCTGTAAACCTAATGGATGGTTGAATTCATTTGGTAATATAATTCTAGGGTCTATAGTCAAATCACTACTTTGCATTTACAAAATTCACGCTGAGTAAGCATATTGAAATATACTGGTTACCATGAGAGTGAGACGGCATGCCTGCGACTAATATATCTGTCGCAACACTCATTTATTAGATGGCCGCCATTAACGTCAAGTAACTAAGAGCTAACGTATTGTTGACGATACGATAACTTGTCAATAGCGATATGGTTTTACTGAGTAGAATATAACCCGTGAATAGTGTGTTGACTTTGCCAATTTTCTGTTGGTTTTATCTAGCTTTTTACCCGACTGCGTCAGAAGGAGGGTTATGTTTTTCGAGCGTATGTATGTATGTATGTATGTCTATTTCTGGGCACGCTCTGCAGCCTAAACGGCTTGACCGATTTTAACATACTAGGTGTCATTCGATTCGTCTTAATTGCCGAAGTGACATAGGGTATATAATATTTCAAAATGGCGTCTGCAAAAAAAAAGAGGGGGTTAAAAAAAAAAAAATTGTTTATTATAGCAATATGGGTCTCAAATGAAAGCTAGTAAATAGCCCATTCCAAATATATATACATTATAATACTTTGATGCTACCATTTAGACAGGGAAATCAAAAAGGACGTTAAATGTTAAGTAATAAATATTTCTTACTACAGCCAAAAAAATGTGAAATAAACTAAATTATTTAAATAAAAACAAAAAACCCGACTGCAGTAAAAAAACAACTGAAAAGCGAGAAACAAGCTATATTATCTTTTTTGTTTGTATAATAAAGTGTTTACATTCAAACATACATAGGTAAATACTTATAATGTACAGTCAACAGCATAAATAAGTGATCATTTATGTACCTTGTCGCTTTTAATCGTTTCACAATTTCGTATAACATTTCAAACATAACGTTAAAGTGACAAGGTACATAAATGATCACTTATTTATGCTGTTGACTGTACCATGCAATGATTTTTTGTTCGATACCTCGTTAACAAGTAATGCAATTTATACCAATATACATACAACTTGAATAGTGGAAAAGGTATTGCAGGCGGGGACAAGCAATGAATTATAAAATGTAAGTATTTTCTTGAAACAAAAAACATTTGGATTAATAGCTTGTCCCCGCCTGGAAAACCTTTTGCACTATTCAAGTTGTATGTATATTGGTATAAATTGCATTACTTGTTAACGAGGTATCAAACAAAAAATCATTGCATGGTACATTATAAGTATTTACTTATGTATGTTTGAATGTAAACACTTTATTATACAAACAAAAAAGATAATATAGCTTCTTTCTCGCTTTTCAGTTGTTTTTTTACTGCAGTCGGGTTTTTTATTTTTATTTAAATAATTTAGTTAGTTAAGCAGCTTAAAGTAGGGGATTCGAATAGGAGACGAACTTCACCCAGCTGTTTATTCGATAGAAAGTATTTTTTATCAAATTTAATATGGTAAGATATAATAATATAAGGCGTATAGGTTGGCTAAAAAAATTCAGTCCAGTATATAATTGACAGACTAATTACATACCAATCCAAAGGATGAAGTCTATAATAGAATAATAATATGCAAACGTTAGGTTGACTACTTTTTCCCATCGTAACTATTGGGTAGGATAAACAGGTGAGTAGGTACTAATAATTTGCACTTAACTTTACCTGTGTGGTTGCCGGGTTAGAATAGTGCCACTCCATGTCTTCTCGTGGATGTCGTAAGAGGCGACTAAGGGAATAATAAAGGCTACTAGTACTCTTAGGCGATGGGCTTGCAACGTGTCACTAATACACTGGTAAACATCTTAGCCTGATTGTGCAAAACGTGGTTACAGAATTATCAATAACTTATTTAAGAGTGCTTGGTAATTCTGTAGCTTTGCCTACCCCACTCTGGGAATGAAGGCGTGAGTTTATGTATGTATGTATGTAACTTTACGTTTGCATATTCTATAGGCGTATTTCGATAACTATGTAATTTGTCAATTTAACAAGCAATACGCATTTGTCAATTAAATAAGCATTTAAAAAAAACAAAAACAATTTGTATTAGTACTGGACTGAAATTTTGCAGCCAACCTATTCGCCATATATAAATAAATTTGATATAAAATACTTTTTATCGAATAAACAGCTGCGTGAAGGTCGTCTTCAATTCGGATCTTAGACCGATCCTCTTTTGACATAGTTCAACCAAGAAGTTGGCATTTTAGCCCTTATTCAAAAGATATATTATAGGAAAATACAAATTATACTGCAGTACAGTCTTGACTCTTTATTTAACATAAAAACTATTGCATTCAAAAACTATAATCCTCAAAGGGACAGTGATAAATAAATTCCACGCTGACGACGTTTGAAATATTTGTAGTTGGCAACTCCGACAAAAGTCCCAACTCGGTTTAACTTTCGTGATGCAGATAACTTGTCGGGTGCTCTATACTTACCCGTACACGACCTGCTTACAGAAACTTTAAATAAGGATATTTTATAAGTAACATTTAAGGGTTTTCTTTGACGGAGACCCTTAAAAAGAATAACAAGTACAAAGACGAGTTTATCTGCATCGCTGGACTGCAAATGTGTTGCCAACCCTAAAAACTAAGATGGAATGAAATATAAGTAGTTTTAAACCCAAGTCAAAGTGCGATTACTACTGCTTGGCTCTTTGGCCGCAAGTGAGCGGAATACGGGTGATCCTATTAGCTTTAGTAATGTTTGGTGATAATAAATAATGCAAATAGTGATCCAATATTTCTTTGACACAACTACTTTTTTTTTAGACATTCTTAATGGGCCGTTCTCTGATGAAGGCTTTTTTGCGTGACCTTTGGAAGGATTATTTTATGTTATGATTATAAAGGCTTGTAGTACTGTTAGGCGATGAGCTTGCCTGTCAATAATACACTGGTAAAAATCTTAGCCCATTTGTGCATAAAAACTTGTGATTGAATATTGTGATTGAACTAAAAATTTATAATTTTTTAGAGTTCTGTTGTAGGTTATTCTGTAGCTCTGCTTATCCCACTCTGAAAACGAAGGCGTCAGTATGTATGTATGATTGTGCGATTGTGAATAAATACATCAACAAAAAATATTATTCCATACGTTTCGCAGACGAAAGCATCATTTTAATACTTATAATAATGGAGTTAATAATTTTAAATTTTCGTAATATGCTACCGAAATCGCACGTGCAAACATCGAAATATTTTTAACAATATTTGTTTGCATTAAATATAAATTCAAAAGCAACACAGTGATAAAAAAGTAGTTCTATACTATTATTTTTTTAACTATCTGGTATTGATTATTTCGGTGTCTTTAATACCACCGAATTTGCTCGGATAACCAAATACGCGTAAATAATTAAGTTTTTGAAGTGTATAATATAATTACATATAATACATATATGTTGGTTTTTTTGCATGGTTTATGAAATAAAATGGCAATAAATTGACAAAATTACAGGTGCGTTAATGCGTAAATGAGGACTCCAAATACTGCATCTGGTTTTACTCACTAAGCCTTTTTAATCTTGAGGCTCACCCAAACTATTCGACAATAACTTATTAAATACATACAAACCTTCTTAATTTCAAATAAAGGCACGAAAGTATAGTTTTTACTCAAAATTACAACGCCGGTGGGAAATCTGAACAGCTACGTTAGTTCAATATTCCTCGAGGCTTAGACCGAACTAAAGCTCCAAACTTTCGGTTCAAAGCGCCTGACTTAACCTAGGCAGAAAACTAGTGTACCTATAGTGCTTTGCTTTGTTTAGATAGTTCATTATACTGAGAAAGTAACCTTATTCTTACTCTTATGGTAACTTACTACCTATAGCTTTTTAAACGGAAACAGCAGATCTGAGAAAGCAGATGTATATACCACATTAACCTTTCTAAGGATTTTTAATGGTCCTTGAAAGCAGGAAGACACATTTGTTGATAGTGATAAATATGTTACTCTTGAAGTATCCCACTACTGGGCAAAGGGCTCGCCTTCTGTTGTTTCTCCTCGTATCGATTCAGTGCACAATTCCGCAACTCAATATCAAATGCTAACAGGTCATCCAGCCATCTCTTCGGTACATTTATAGAAATAAAATATTATAAGGAGATCTTTCGCCTTTTTCAACACGCTTTAGACAGAGTATTATACTGGTTTAGTAATTGTTTGCATAACCAAACTTACGCACTTCCAATTAAGAGTGGATCAGGTTTGCAAACCGAAGGAAGTTTTTTTTTTTGCAGATCTTTGTTATGCTGATCGCGCTAATTTAAGTTTGATTACCTTCATGTATAACAAACATACTTTAAGAATACAAACAAATTTAAAATTCTACAAACCGATGCTAGCGAACAAGGTTGCGGTACAGTAATTTAGCTAAATATTAGCTGGATACAATTTCCAAATCTATCTCCCGCAGCTCTAGAAACTTCTTTTCCTAATAATATTGACTTAAGTCTTGAAATATCTCAAAAGGCTCCACCCTAAGGTAGATTATACGGTAACGAGAAATTTCCAACTGACATTGCCAGCGGATGCACGTAGGGCGATCTCGATGCACTTAGTACGGGAACTCCTATCTAGAATAAGAAGCGGCTTTCTGGTAAACCGACGCACAATTCTCTACTCTAATACGTATAACGTAAGTTTGAAAATGCAAGTTTCAAACAGAAGCATACAGGCTTTGATGTAGAGGATCTAAAAGATGCAAGGGTTATGCAAGGTAAAAGAAAACTCAGTCGTATTTTATGGTAAAAAGGGATGTTTTTACAAAGATGGTGTGGTATTTAGGATGTTTTGTGTCAAGAGAAAATGCATAGCATTTGTAGACTAAACTGTGGGATAGAAAGACAGAACTGGATGCGTTGTAAGTAAAGGAATTTCTTTTATTTTTTCAATTAAGCTTGATGAAACGTAGATGCGAGCCGGGTTGGATAGCGCCGGATGTGTGCTTTATACAATATTTAATAACTCCGGGAGGTATTTTTAAATTTATTTTATAAAATTGGATAAATTAGGATTCCATTTTATACACGGTTTAGAAAGAATATGCCTAGCAAGCTTGTGCAAGTCAGTATATTATAATATAACCAAGAAAATAACTGTACTTGTGGTTAATAAAACGAATGGAAATGGTTGTCTTGAAATTACAGTGGTGTAAGCAAATGTGTGAGTAATGATGTATATTTTAATAGTTTATTAAGTTGTATTTAAAAAAGGTACTGCTTTTTATTTCCGGCAAATCAAACAATCAAAAAAATATTATTTTGTGCAGTCACACGGGAATGTTAAGCCACTTACCACTGTTCATATTTTGGCCGTCTAATGCAAACTGGGTTTATTCGGTTACACTCGTATATCTACTGTGTATTACTCGGCTAAATGACGGAGATAAGCAAATGGCTTCACAGTTGTCACTGTGCAATTAACAATTTTTATTTTCGAAATAAAGTTAGGATTAACCCTTATTAGTACAAGGGGATATTATTTCCCACTTCGCCTTTTCGTATAAAATTCAAGTTATTTTTTAAATGGCAACACTTAACAAAGCTTACCATACATTTTAACAGTTTTGATAACTTTTAGATTTATTTTACTGGTAACACTTTTTACTCATACTTCATCTGTCAACAAACGTCAATGTCAAAGACAAAGGAGGTGAAAATGTCGTAAAAAACGGTGTTTGTCGGCGATGCGTGTCCGGATTCATAACAAAAAAATCAGGTAAGAGGATTTTGACAGTACTTATGTCAAATTAAGTCTATTGTTTGTTATTTAGCATATACAATACTGTTTGAAACTATTGCTTTGTCCAACAAATATCCCTTGAAGTTGTAGGGTCCAAGTGGGAAAATAATTCCCATTGTTCATTCATGACTTAAAAAAAATACGTTTCGAATTTCTCGTATATGTTTTTAGTCAAATATACAACATAATTTCGTATTTTCACGCCCATTTTAATAAAATAAACCATGTATTTATTTTATTTATAATGTTTGGTACACAATCATAACTTTTTAACGCATATTTTCTGTGAAATAAATCCTTGACTAGTAGTGCGTTATAATTGTGTTCTGATGTATAATATTATGTAATATTTTTAGATTCACCATACGAGTATAATGTCAAGGCATAAGAAAATACTCCGTAGTAAGGAGATAGAGGATGTAGTGAACCATCTTGGCAATTTATCAGACTTATCAGATTTTGATTCTGACGATAACGAATTCTATGGCGATACTATCAATTGTCCATCAGAATCTTACGTAAATAACCCCGATGATGATGCTATGATAGAAATGCGGTTAGAGCAGATTTTTGGAGTAACTGGTGACTTCGATGATGATTTGAGACAAATCAATTCGCACAGCCCAGAACCACAAATCGAAGATACACAAATTTTCCACAATCTGTCAAACGATGTTGTTAGAGTCCAACATTCAGAATATGATTACGCAAATAGAATTCCACCCTTGGAGCCTCAGATTCAGCAGGATACTCTAGATCAACCATACCATTCAGCTTATTGGAATACCTCGCTTTATTCACAGGAAGTATGCACTTCAGTGCCAAGTAGTCCCTTGTTTCAGGACGAAATAACCATACCATTAAATGAAGTATGTGAAGATCGTACATATTTACAAAATGAAGAAAACAATTCCACGCCTCATCAAGAAAGGACTTCTCCTCAGACGACCCCAGATAGTTCATACTCTAACAGAGAGTCACGCTTGCCTTTGCAAGAAATTACACCCAATGATAATACCAGAAGTTCGCAACATACACAACCATCAACTGGGTCTGAGCTTTCTAGGATAAACGTCATACACAGAGACAGATCAAAACCTAGAGAATGGAAAATAACGGCTACAACTCATGACATTCCGATTTTTGATAAAAATATCAAGCCAAAATTTCCGTATAATCACAAAACCCAACCAATAGAAATATTTGAAAAGTGTTTTCCAGATTATGTTACTCTGTTAATAGTAGAACAAACTAATAGGTACGCATGTCAGAAAAACAGTCATAATTGGGTGCCAGTCACCGAGGCAGAAATTAAGGCGTACTTAGGGGTTTTAATTATGATGGGCTTAAATCCACTGCCAGACATGCAACTTTATTGGTCATCTGACCCTTTTTATAATAATCCAGAAATTTCAAAAGTATTTACATTGACCAGATTTAAGAAAATCACAGAAAATCTTCACCTGAATGACAACGAAATGGCATTGCCACGAGAATCTCCAAATTACGATAAACTTTTCAAGTTGAGACCTCTTATTACGGCACTGAATGAAGTTTATCAAAACGAAACATATGATTCAAGCGTGCAATCGATTGACGAATGCATGGTTAAATTTAAAGGACGGAGCACCTTGAAACAGTACATGCCCCAGAAACCTATTAAACGAGGTTTCAAAGTATGGGCTAGATGCGATGCTAAAACAGGTTACCTCTACAGATTTGAAATATATATCGGAAAGGGTGATAACATGGAGAATGAAGGATTAGGCTACAACGTTGTTATGAAACTCTCCCACAATCTCCCTATGAATACATTGGTGGCATTTGACAACTTCTTTACGGGCTGCAATCTCATGGAAGACTTATATGAAAAAAATATATACGCAGTAGGAACCGTGAGAGCCAATCGTAAAGGTCTACCTGAAATTATGAAAAAACCGCAGAATAGACATTTGAAGTTAAAAAAACATGAGTTTGCAAGTGTCACAGCTGAGCCCATAACAGCTATTAAATGGATGGATACAAAAGAAGTGACAGTACTTACCACTGCACACCAGCCTGTGGAAGCAGTGTTCGTAAAACGGACTCAGAAGGATGGTACGAGAAAAGACATTCTTTGCCCAAACGCGATTGCATCATATACTCTTAGTATGGGTGGCGTAGATCTGTTTGATCACTTCAGATCATCTTACCCCATCGATCGCAAATCTAGAAAATATTGGATGCGGCTCTTCTTTTTCATGTTTGATGCTTCCATCATAAACGCATACATAATTTACAATTGTTCGCATGTTTCATCAGTGCACGGACACAGAGATTTCAGGTTACGCTTAGCACGTGCGTTAGTAAACAATTACACGGGAAAAAAGGTTTCAACGCCTACAGTTTTTAAAAATAAAAAAGGCGGCGTTTTTGGAGTACCTGATGAAATTCGGTTACTAAATGTTGGTATTCATTTGCCCGAAGAGAGCAGCACATACAAAAGATGCAGGTTTTGCAGCACAAAAAATCAAGAAAAGCGATCTAAAATACACTGCTCTACTTGCAATGTTCCTTTATGTGCTAAGAAGTGCTTCAAAACATTTCATACCAAGTAATTTGTAATCACAAAAATAATTTAATCAGTAAGCTTACCTGTGTCAGAAGATTAACATATTATTTTCAATCAGAAAAAATATCCTTTATGTTCTATTTTTTCTCAGTCAGAAAAGACGATTAGTGAGATCTTTTTTTTTAAGGTTTAGAAAATCAAGGTTAGAGAATCAATACTTGAAAAGGAAATAACGGTTGACAGTCGCTTGAAAGTGTCACAATTTTCGACATATATGTCACATAGTAATTTTGTTAACTGGATTTCACCCGTTATTTCCTTATCAAATGTCAATCTCTATCAAGAGATATGCAATATTTAATTTTAGAGCATTTTTTGATAAATATGTAAATAATGAGGCTGTATTACTTTACCAATGATTTAGATGATTCTACGAAAGTTAACGTTTTGTTTCTATATTAATAATGATTATACTTTTTCTATGAACTTTGCTGTTTTATTTTTAACTCCATATAAAAAAAAAATGAAAAATACAGAAAACGCGACAAAACAGTCTTCAAGGGTAGGAGCATTTTTCACACTGTAGTTATCGAACAAGGGGAAATAATTTCCCACCAGAAATCACCCCTTCCACTTACCCCCCCCAACATTTTACATATTTTTTTTAAATCTAGATGCCAAACTTACCTATAAATCAACTTTAGTTTCTCATTTGCAGAAAAAGGATGCTCTGTCCTATTAAGGGTTAACTCAACAATTTCAATATAAAATCGATTTAGCACCCGTTAGATCCTAAATTTGCACATTGTGATGGACGGACTGAAAACCAGCGCTGTAAGAGCGCGATCCTGCCGGAGCGCGGCTACAGCAAACGCTGAGTCTAGGGAATGCAAGTTATCCGGTTATTGGCCGTTTTTTTTTCGGAAATATTATATTTTATTTGCATTCCCTAGCTGAGTCTGATCCTTTGCTAGATATTGCCATCTTTCTGTGTTAGCTTTATTTTATACCATACTTTAAGTCTGTTATATAATTTAAAAGCAGCATGTTTTTTTTTGTGTGGCAATAAATGTTTTTCTATTCTATTCTATTGTATTCTATTGACAGTTTGATCGGACTTAAGAGCAGTGTCATGCGAGTGGACTGTATAGGTTATTTACTGCTGGTCGATTGAAACCACCAATTTGAAAATCAGTTTATTAGTAACAGCATAACTTAATTAATGATATATTGAGATAAAAGCGATGGCGCGTACAAGTCGCAGGCCGGTGGTTGACCAACGTAACAACTTAAACTTTATGATGCCAGTGACAAGCTGTTATCAAAATCATGATGATTATGCCCTCAGTTATTATTATCATGACAAGATAAAGACATTTATTCAGTAAGTATGCCGCACGGGCACTTTTACACGTCAAGAGTCTACCAGCGCTTCAAAAGAGAAGACCACCGCTGAGAAGTTACGCCTTAAGAAATTCAGCAGTCAGTAATTTCAATAAGGTTTGGGTTTAGGCCAAGCATTTTTGTCCTCGATCCTATAATACGCTTTAGAAATTAACGACTTTTCCAAGTAATTTTTAAGTGCTGGACATGACTATTGTCCCCTCACTTCTCTGTGGGTACACTAAACACTTACCAGTGTCTGCAATTTTATGTTAATCACTTTAACAATTCACCGTTGCATTCAATCACCGCAATACTAATACAATTATGCATGCACCGCACACTTGCATTCAATATGCACTAACCTGAGGTATAAAATACTATTATCAAAACTGTTATATACTGGTTATACTGGTTATATTCTATCTCCTTGACGAATGTCTACGGCCACGGATTACTACCATAGCAACGGTTGTTATCTTCTTGACTGTCATTGTATAAGAAATACAGATGAACTTATAATCTCAAATATTAATTATTTATTATTGTGTAGATAACAAATGGCGACGAGTATATTCGAATTAAAAAAAGGTAAACGTACTCGAGCTACCCTCCGGGGTATTCTTACAAAGACAAATCATGCGTTTCAACAAGAAAGAACCACATATACTTACGAAGAATTAGACACACGTTTACAAACCTTACAAAATACGTACCAAGGGTTACAGAATATTCAGAGCCAGATAGAACAAGAAACCGAAGACGAAGATCTGGAATCTGAAGTCAAATACAGGTACGAAGTGGACGAAATTTACACTGAATTACGCACAAAAATATTACGATTACTGAATTTCTACAAACCTCCTACACCATCACCGAATCCTGGAACGAACCAAGATACGACTACAACACGTCATCAACTTGAACCTCGGCCTAGACTCAACTTCCAGCCTTTTCACGAAAAAGAATCTTTTAAGAATTTTACAAAACGACTATCTGTCTATCTTATGTTGAACAACATAACTGACCCTAAGACGAAAATGTATACCTTCTTATCTACTTTGCCTCCCGATATACATGAAAGAATTTATGATCTATGCTCACCGGACGATCCAACCGGCAAGATCTTTGAAGAACTTACACAAATTTTAGATGATTTTATCGACCCGAAACCGAGCAAATGGGCCTCTCGACATACCTTTATATCTCGACTACAACAGCCGGATGAAACAGTGTCGACCTTTGCATCAGAACTATAAAGATTATCTCTAAATTGTGAATTTAAATGCTTACACTGCGATAAACCAACTCTGGACGCATTTCTATCGCTTCAGACGAGGATTAAAAGACGGAGAAATTAGCACGAAACTCTTATAAGAAAAAGACACTTCACTGTTTTCGAAATTAATACAAACTGCCATATCCATGGAAATGGGGAAAAACGAAAACTCAACTATGTCGTCATCATTTCATAAACCCTCATTGGATAACATCAATAAAATTTCAAAAGTACGCAAGGAATTTCAAGACTCTTCGATAAAAAGATCTCCGATTACTATAAAGGACATCCGGGGCAAATGTTTCCGCTGCGGAAAAGACGATCACAAGGCAAATGAGTGCGGTGCAATAAAAAGTACATGCCGCAACTGTCAAAAGGAGGGCCCTCTTCTATCTAGCCCGGGTTTGTCTACAAAAACCAGGAAGTAACAACACAAATATATTGGATAACCCTTCGAGTAGCCGCAGTACCGACAGCATCGTGGATATAAATCTAATTAAGAGTGATACTCTGGATAAATTTATGATAACTATTGAAATTGAAGGGAACAAAATCAATATGGAATTCGATACGGGCGCAACGCTATCTACAATGTCGCTTAAAGATTATATGAAACTCAATATCGACAAAAAATTATTTGATACAAACATGAAACTTAGGACGTACACAGGCGAAGTATTTAAACCAATCGGAGTGACCTTTGTAAAATGCAGCTACAAAAATCAAACATTTTATGTAAAACTATACATAATTAACAAGGACGTGGAGCCCATTCTGGGTAGGAATTGGATGAAAGAATTCAACATTGAACTTGCGGATATGAGAATTCTCGAAGCTCACGAGAAGGCACCAAAACTTGAAGAATTACTCCAAGAATACGAATCCACAGTATTTAATTCAAATTTGGGCGAAATTCCGAACGTTCGAGCACACCTGACTCTTGAGGAAAATTCACAACCGGTCTTTATTAAACCACGCAGAATTCCCTACGCATTACGAGCTAAAGTTGACGAAGAAATTGACCGACTTGCTAAACAAGGAATCTTAACTAAGATTGATCACGCGGAATGGGGCACACCAGTAGTACCGATTGTTAAACCTAATGGCAGCATCAGGCTGTGTGCCGACTACAAAATTACCCTGAACAAAGTAATAAAAGACGAACAATATCCAATTCCAATAATCAAAGATATTTTAGCCGAGATGAACGGCGGACAAATTTTCTGCACTTTGGATATCTCTCAGGCCTATCTCAACATGGTAATGGACGAAGAAAGTGCACTATTACAAACCTTAAGCACTCACAAAGGAACATTTAAGGTAAATTGACTCATGTTTGGAGTCAAAGTAGCACCGAGCCTTTGGCAAAAGTTTATGGACCGACTACTCCTGGGACTTGACGGAGTAAAGTGTTTTTTCGACGACATAATAATACAAGGCTCTACAGAAGAACAGCTGTTATTTAGACTTAGACAAGTCTTACAAAAACTCAAAGAAAGTAACTTACGAGTCAATAAAGAAAAGTGTCACTTTTTCAAACGCAGTATCAATTACTTAGGACATACAATCGACAAAGATGGATTACACAAGAATCGAGATAAAATCAAAGCAATTTCAAATGTAGAACGTCCGACAAATGTGAACGAGCTACGAACCTTCTTAGGCATGGCCAACTATTATAATAAATTTATACCTAATCTTGCAGCTATCACGAGCATGAACGAGCTCTTGAAGAAAACTACAAAATTCATCTGGTCTCCAGCATGTGAAAAAAGTTTCAATAATATAAGAAAACAGATACTAAGCGAAAGAGTCTTGATGCACTTTGATCCAAATAAACCGCTCGTGCTGGCGACGGACGCTTCCCCGACGGGGCTTGGTGCGGTTCTTAGCCACAAATTACCGGACGGTTCAGAAAAACCAATAGCATTTGCCTCTAGAACCTTAACTACTAGCGAAAAGAATTATAGCCAAATTGATAAAGAAGCTACTGCCATTGTCTGGGGTTCAAAGAATTTTTTCCACTACTGCTACGGCCGAAAATTTACTCTAATCACTGATCACAAACCACTTACGTCCATTTTCCATCCGCACCGAACTTTACCAGCCTTGAGCACGATGAGACTATTTCATTACGCACATTTTCTCTCTGGATTTGATTACAATATTGAGTACAGATGTTCTTCAAAGCACAGCAACGCTGATTACCTTTCACGTTTTCCTGTAGAAAAGGTTAAAGACAATCAAATCGACCAACATTACATATACCAGATGAAACAGATAAATGCTATAAATATATCACCAGAGATAATTTCCAACAGAGGGCGGTTTGGTCTGGATACGGCACCGGGATCAGTTACTGCCCTGCTCCGTCGATTTCTAGGAATCACGGCGGAGGAGTGTTACATACATACATACATACATAAACTCACGCCTTCGTTCCCGGAGAGGGGTAGGCAGAGCTACAGAATTACCTACAACTCCAAAAACCTGTTGATAATTCTGTAACCACATTTTGCACAAGTAGGCTAAGATGTTTACCAGCGTATTAGTGACAGGTTGCAAGCCCATCGCCTAACAGTACTGCAAGCCTTTATTCCCTTAGTCGCCTCTTACGACATCCACGGGAAGACATGGAGTCTCACTATTCTATTCTATTCGGGGGGAGGAGTGTTATATACTGGTTATACTGGTTATATTCTATCTCCTTGACGAATGTCTACGGCCACGGATTACTACCATAGCAACG
Source organism: Acleris emargana (assembly GCA_927399475.2). Lineage (NCBI taxonomy): Eukaryota > Metazoa > Arthropoda > Insecta > Lepidoptera > Tortricidae > Acleris > Acleris emargana. Next base: position 23,658,747 of record OV656838.1, on the reverse strand, counting down.
GTTGTTATCTTCTTCACTGTCATTGTATAAGAAATACAGATGAACTTATAATCTCAAATATTAATTATTTATTATTGTGTACATAACAAAAACAATGGTGAACTTCCTAACCTAATCGATGAAACACTTGAATAGCTTAGACAAGTTTTTCTATCAATCTTAATTGTTTTTAAGTCAAATGCATTTCATTACTTGCTAAATATTATAAAGTAAACTTGTTTGGGATTATTTTAACAAGATATGATCTCTAATACTTTTGTTGTACACAAAATTTTAACTATCATAATAACTTGTGAGACGTGGGCGCTAACAATGGGCCTCATAAGGGAGCTCAAAGTCACTCAGAGGGCTATGGAGAGGGCTATGCTCGGGGTTTCTCTGCGTGATATAATCAGAAATGATGATATCCGCAGTAGAACTAAGGTTACCGACATAGCCCGAAGAATAGCTAAACTTAAGTGGCAGTGGGCGGAGCACATCACTCGCAGGACTGATGGCCGACGGGGTTAGAAGGTTCTTGAGTGGCGTCCGCGGACCGGGAGACGAGCTGTAGGTAGGCCTCCAACAAGATGAAGTGACGACCTTGTAAGGATCGCGGGAACGCGGTGGATGCGAAAAGCACAAGACCGGTCTGAGTGGAGAGCCTTGGGGGAGTCCTATCTCCAGCAGTGGACGTCTTTCGGCTGACATGATGATGATGTGATGATGACCTAAAAATATAATCAAGTGACAAAATACAAATTGACCTAGTCCCAAAATAAACTGTAGGTTTTACTTTGAATACTAGACTCGTGAACGGCTTTATGTGGCGTCCGGTCTGTTCACGATTGCAAGGACTTGTTGTACAATTAAATATTTTAGTTATATGGTATTTGACGTAGGGTACTCGTCGTGTTGTTCTTATAGTACTTAAAAAAAAATGTTTGTTAACCTTACATTTGTATTAATTATATTTTTGCTTGTTACCTCATTATTACTTAATGTAACTTACTTTTAAGTATAATTATGTTTCTATGATTGAAAACATGGCATGCTGGAAATTCTATCGGCGTTTCTTCTCTACTATAATTATGGTCTTGTCCGAAGCGGTGGTAGATTCACTGTACATGACTGACTCGTAAAAGAGCCCGCATGTGTTCAATTTACTGAATAAATACTTAAATACAAAGAAAACGTCCAAGACTTAGCAATTATATTTGTGCTCATCCTTCAAATATTTGCCCTATACCGGGAATCTAACCCAGGACTATCACTATCAACTAGGCTAAGAGTGTTTTCCCTATCACCATCCGTCCATCGTCGTACTTGTACCTACAAATAAAAAAGATACGCAATGAAGCAGTATTATCACTAAAATTACCAAACAAGCAGACCGACATAAACTGCAACTACTCCGATCCATTTATTTGGAAGCTGCAATACCTCAGCCAGATACACATACACTTGTTAAATTGATTCCAGCCTCCCCCTTAAATCATGTATTATCTTCGAATACCCCAGAACCCTCAGTTCCGTAATTTGGAGCCAAAACTTCATCAGCGTCATCAGTAATCCACAAAGATGCTCAAAGGAATTTCGCCCCGCCATTCATCAGTTCTCGATTTGGCAGGATTACTGCTTATTGGGGTTGACGAAATTAAGCTTCCAGGATTAATTTTAGTTAAGTATTTTTCCCTGTTACTTCGTGGTAACAAGTATTTTAGCACAATCTATAGCCTCGTCGTAATTTAACCAGTTTGTCATCGAAATTTTACTTTTCATTCAACATAAACTTATCCTTTTTTAATTTTGCTTATTATTTCTATCTGTTTTTGCTTACTATTACTTCGTCCAAGTATAAACATTGACGAACAATTTCACCAGAAATTTTACTCTTCAAAATGTGTAATTTTTAAAAATTAACATAAAGTTTACAAACGATAAGTCATAACCTGGTCAAACCCGATAAATCGAAATAATTGATTATTGAAATTTGAATTGTTTTGATGTTTTCATTAGTGTTCTTTTTGACACAACAAGTTATATCGACTTATTGGGTTTGACCACGCAACCGTCGCACTAAATAAATCACGTCATTGATGAGCCATGTAATTGCATGGTTAGGATTTATACCTAGTATGAAACACTAACCGCCAAGTATTTATAGCTAGTATTTACTAGGTACTCCTTCGTATTTAATGCATCGCGCACAATGCATTCGCCATTATTCCGATTGTAGTGCTAATACGCGGCGCATCATGCATGCAATCACATAATCGGGGGTCGCCGTGCAGCTTTGGCAGTTTGAGCTGTAGACGGGTTTCATTTTGTGCATTAGAATTTAAACATCCTTTAACTAGACTTGTTATTAGACTATTTGGTTTTAGTGGTAGGACTTTGTGCAGAGTTCAGATTTTGAACACCCTTTGACTTAACTATCAGTTCTAAGTGGTGGTAGGAACTTGTGCAGTTTATGCTCTCGTTTGTCTTATCTTATCTTATCTTACAGATTTTTGTGCAATAACCCTCTTACGCACTCAGCTGTTCGAATGTGCAGGTTTCATCACGATGTTTTTCCTTCACCGTAAGAGCATCGGGTAATGTTTTTAAGTTAGGAAAACTCATTGATACATAGTGACCGCGGGGGTCCGAACTCGGTACCATACAATCACGAGTCGACCCCCTAATCCACAACGCCACTGACGTTCTTTCAAGATTTTTGATTAAAATTAAAATATATAAAAATTTATGCTCTTCTTTGCCTACTCAATGTTGTAAAATAAATAATTTTGAATTAAGAATATAGAATTTAGTGTTGTCAAACGGTGTCAATGATTCAAAACTCGATTGACGTCTTCGTAAAATAATATTGTGATACCTATGCTAGTATTAATTTCACATCTAGCTTACTAAATACTTAATACTATTCCTAAAAACAATATGTTAGTTCATCATCATGTCAGCCAAAGGACGTCCACTGCTGGACATAGGCCACCCCCAAGGCTCTCCACTAGACCGGTCTTGTGCTTTTCGCATCCAGTTAGTTAATAAAATAAAAAAATATTTACCCAAAATAGCATCATCCTGTAAAGCTTTAGTATGCACCCTGAAACCTATTTCTGTTAAACCATTAATCAAACACGTTACTCCTTTGTTACCTTAACTCGATTTGTCCGCCAACTTGACCCACTCCTCGACTAGTTGGTCAACAGGTCGACAGGATGGTTCAAACTTGACATTATCAGGTGCTGGCTTAGTTAGAACATGTTTGTGTATAAGAGTTATGCTGTTAGAACATTGAAAATCGGTTACTAAATTATGGTATTAAGTAACTTTTTTTAATAAGCTTATTTTGTAATATAAAATCAAAATTAATATCATAACCAAATTAAATGATAACTTTATCATTGACAGCCAGTAATTGTTAATTTCTGCATTTGAATGCGATGTTCTTATTATCAAGAGATATTAAAACATTAACCTCGTGCCGCCTAGGGCAAAAAAGTTGTTAATCGAAATCAGTACATAGATATATATATAAAAAGTTTAAAATATGATTTTTAGAAGGCCTTTTAAAAGGCCTCTGGGCGGCAGGAGGTTAAGCAATAATAATTTGGCCTAAAACAGTTAAAACGTTGTCATTTCATAATATTAAGATTTATTTGTTTCGTAAAAAAAACAATTTCATTTTGTGTGAAAGGTGTTATTTAATCTACAGGATGTTTAAAAAACTATACCAGAAAAAATTGCAATTTATGAAACCCTGTAAAGTATATTTAATATACTTTACAGGGTGTCATAAATTGCAATTTTTTTCTCACGACTAAGTATAAAAAAAAAACTGTTCCTAATAAAAACAGCCAATCAAATCGCAGCAGGTCACGTTGCACCAAACGAAATCGTTCCTCCGTCGAACAGAATTGTTCCTTTGCATTACGAATTTATCGCCGCCGAGTGTTCCAGCGATTTATCGCCCCGGCCGTATTGGAAGCGCGTTATCGCAAACAAATGTGTGTATTATAACCCGTTAAGTATGTATGGGTTCGGTTTGCAGTTTGAGTTTGTTGCTTGAATGATTTGGAATTTTGGTAAATTGAAATGTATGATATGAATTAGGTGCTGAAATTTTAATGGACTTTTAATAATAATTCGCATATTCATGACAACATATTAAATTTAACTGTCATCTTCCTCTTCTTATCTTCATAAAAAGTAATTACAGTTTGTTAGTTTCGCAAAAAACTCGGGAATGACTCGATCGAATTAAAAGCAAAAATGCTGTTGTGTTAGTAATGGTCAGGACAAAGTTTGTCTGAAAAAAAAAACAACCCGGGCTACGCTGGGCACAAATAGCTAGTGTTTTATAAAACATAATCGATGGTATATCGATGTGTTTAAAATACTTAAAACTCAAAGACTACATCAGTAATTTGATACTTAGAACAGTATAGCAATTTTTCATCAAAACTATATTTTGTTTTTAAATATTATATGCAAGAATGGGCGAGAACCAAGGAAAGACCGTTTGAACTATTCACATTATAGCATGCAATTACAAAAATAGCAATATAAAATTGTAAATGCACTTGGGCATAGTACGTAATGAAACGGTCCCAATTTCAATCCCACAGGGCATGACGTAGCACGTAGGCCTACGCCGTAGCACCGTAGCGTAGTGTAGCTGTTCGTAGCGCAATCAAAATTCTGGTGGGCTCTCAGCGATTTCGCATCAGTACCGCGATTGGCCAGGAGAAACCCCCTGTATCTGGCCTTTTTTACCAAAACATTATAGAAAGAAGAATAGAATAGAATATTTCTTTATTTTCACAAATCACATAGTTACAAATAAAGCAGTATCCGGTGGATTTCAAACTAGGCTGAGCCTGTACCTTGAAACCCATGGAGTCGGTTCACTTTACACAGAGAAATCACAATCTCAAAATAATTCACACGGACATTTAAAGTAACATAAAACAAAGTAATTAATATAATTTTATCAAATTATTATTTAAGAATTTATATAGTTTCAGGTTTTATTAACACTGGTTTACTGTGTGTGAGTGTGTGTGTGTGTGTGTGTGTGTGTGTGTGTGTGTATGGGTGTGTGTGTGTGTGTGTGTGTGAGAGAGCTAGAAGAAATACCACTTATGTACTTGTATGAGAAGCCCCTACTAAGTACAGACGCTCAGAATATCCTCCGTTTCAGTATATGAAAGTTCGGCAAACCACCTTTTTACAGATTCCTTGACTTTGTGCGTAGTGCATTTCTTAAGATCGCAGGCTTTGCAGACAACATTGTAGATAAACGGGTGAACAAAGAATGCAAAACGTTTGGCATAGACTGATCTAACCGACGGAACTGGTACCCTGTATACTCGTCTACTCACAATGCAATCTTTTAGGGGTGACTTGGAAATATCTCTGTGAACTCTTACAACCGCATTGAGGAAAAATAGCTGCCTAACTCTAAGGAAGCCTGATTCCTTGTAGAGCGTGTCTGTTGGGAAGCGGAAGGGCTTCTTCAGCATCACCTTGATGACTGCACGCTGAGCTCGTTCTAACTCAAGTAGAGACGTCTTACCAGCGCTGCCCCACACCGCGATACAATATTGTATGACAGATTGGCACAGCGCATGATAAACCACGCGCATTACCTCCGGGGGCGAGCAGTCTCGAAGCCGTTTTACTATGTAGATCACTTTCCTAATTTTCTTTGAGAGGGAATTGATGTGCTCTTTGAAGAAGAGATGTTCGTCCACCAAGAGGCCCAAGTATTTTACCGAAGCGGATCGTTTTACAGTGCCACAGGAGCAGCTCGGATTGACAAATCTGCAGGTATGCATTACAAGATTATGGGTGGCAGGGGCACTTGAGACTATAGTTTTTGAAAAGGCTACGTGACTGCTCTTATCCACATTTAAAGTTAGGAGTATATAAAGTTATTATATAATGCTTTAATGTCATTGGTTATTGTTGCTGGTCAGTTTTAACAAAACTGCTTTTAATCCCAAAAATAAAGATCCTACTAAACGTTCACGAATACGTATGGAAGTATATGAAACGAATAAAAAACTAAATTTGAAATGGAACACAAAAAAAAATCGGAAAATGTATCTCTCCAAAAACACAACTATCTCTTTAAACTTCAGGAAAGGCGCCTTAGTTGCTATAAATTCAATGCAACACAATTTTATTTTTAACGTATAACGTATATTTTTCAGACACTTAATTGGACGACAGGGTTAAAGTGCAAATGAGCTAAATAGCTAATGAGCTCCTTCCAATAAAATCTACTAACCCATTACTCTATAGTTATATGCTTCATTCAATTCTCATTGCCTCTAAATAACAGAAGAGATCATGATTATTTTACGTCATCCAAATGCCAATGCAATAAATACTAATTGCTTTTGCACCAATATTTATTTAGAAATCACGTACTTCGTCTTGCTCGTCGTCAGCTGACATATTTGGTGCGCGATGGAAAATTCATTATTACGAGTTTACACAACGGGTCAGGTACCCTTTGTGCATTTATCACTGGATTCGGAAAACTGCTGACAGTAGGAAAAAAGAGGTAATTGGCAGAATGTCAGATCTGTCAATTGTCACATGACATCTTTAATGAATCATTGAGCAAAAACATAAAACAATATTTATAGATAGAAATACCGAGTTCCAGGTGTTCGCCATCTCATTGTCTTGAGGCTCAAAGAGAGAAACAAGTTTAAAGTGACAGAGAAAAAGAACAATCGAATAAATTTTAAGTCGGTCTAGGAATGTAGTAGATGGAGACTCAGGAAAAAGACCTGGTGATGGAGCCTATCACTGTTGGTGAACTTAAATCAGCTAAATTACGCTAGCTTGGTCACGGAAATTCAAGCTGAAGTTCAACTTCGGCCCTTTAGAAGCTCAAATTAGGTACCCACGCACACACGCAGGTGACCCGGTCGTTCAGCGTTAATCAGCGCTATCAGCGTTATGTCATGCTTGATGTACTTTTGTCAGAATATGACTTACTGATTTGTTTATACTGTGGAATGATGTAGGGACCGTGCTGTGAAACGGGCAAACATGGGGCGAATAAACGTGCTATCAGGCGTACCAAATACTGTTGGTGGGATCAGAAGGTCTATTGCATAATGCACTCGCAATCGCAATCGTTTTCATTTTGACAGCCCGAAGACGAGTTTACTTTCAAAATGAAAACAATTGTTCCACTTTGAAGTCGTTTGCGATTGCGAGTGCTTGAGGCAATAAGCTTGCTATGCTCCAGTGATCAAGATGGAGAGACTTTTTGAACTTAAATTATCTAGATTACGTTGGCTCAGTTACCTTTAGAAAAAAAGGCACAGTAGTTCAACTCCGGCCCTGTAGAAGTTTTTTTACACGTCGGAAATGTACAGTGACAAGATTATCATTACGGAGGAGAAGCGCCGCAAGAAACTCCAGCAGAAGGTTATTTTTCAAATAAGATACCAACGTACAGTCAGCTGCAGAGAAAAGGTACCCCCCCCTCATGATAAGGATTGTTTTTTTACGAATACCTATGGTTAGATTATAATGATTTTGAGTTAATGTGTAGACAATAGTAAAACCTTCAATTCACCGAAAAATCATTTAAATTGAACCACAGGTTTTTGAAAAAAATCGATCCTTACCAGGGGGGGGGGTACCTTTTCTCTGCAGCTGACTGTACATACGCAGGAAACCCGGCTGATTTAACGTTAATCAGCGTTATCAGCGTTATGTCACGCCCACCACACTCTAACACAAACAAGCTACTTGATCCACTTTTTTAGAGTATGTTTTACTGTTTTGTTTATACTGTGGCATGGAAGTAGTGATTGTGGTGTGAAACAAGCAAACATAGGACAACTAAACTTGCTGCCAGACGTCCAAATAGTGTTGGTAGGACCGACAGGCTTATTGCCTAAAGCACTCGCAATCGGAATTGACTTAAAAAAGGAACAATTGTTTTTTTTTTAAACCAGGCTTGCTTTCAGACTGTCAAAATTAAAACGATTGTGATTGTGAGTGCTCTAGGCAATAAACCTGCCAGTCTAAAAGGACTTTGCGATACTATATAGATCAGGATGAAGGGACAGGATGAGGAAAGGCAAACGAGCATATAGGCCAATTAAACAAATCAAATTAAATAATGTTATTTGCAGAATACAGTTGAATACAATAAAGTTATAAAGTCCTTTGTATTCAGCCTGCATGCAGGTGTGCAAAAATTAATTAAGGGGTTCATTTAAATTGTTGGTTAGTTTAAAGTGTGACCGGTGACCTATTATATAATCGACAGTAATTGAAACTTTTGCAATGAAATCTTAAAACTGGAAATGCGTATAATATATGGAATATTTTGTAAATATTTTTATTCATACTGACTCAATTTCAGTTGACAAAAGATTAAGGTAGTTCAAAAAAATAATAGTAAATATTTATTCACTAAATCAATACTGTCTTACAAGCCGGAAATGTACAGTGAATCTACAAGCGCTTCGGACAAGACCATCATTTCGGAGAAGAAGCGCTGCAAGAAACTCCAGCAGAAGGTATTTTTTTCAACCATAAAAACAATAATCCTTAAGAGTAAATTACTTTAAGTAATAATAAGGTAAAAAACAAAAAATCCTTGAAACTAGATTTTTTAAATTTCTAAATTTTAAGTCAATAAACATTAAAATAAAACAATGACTATGAGAACGACAAGGTCCCTACGTCAAAAGCCATAACTAGAATAATTAATTGAAGGATCAGTCCTTGCAAACGTCAACAGTCTTAGATATTATGTCATTATGATATTATGATTACTGGAGAACCTCTAAACATTAAAAGCATGATCCAAAGTCTATAAAAAGGTTATTCCAAGTGGCCATCGTTATTAAATCCTGTATTTTCAAAGTATTATGGCCGACAACCTAAATTAACAACGATAATTTTGAATCAGTCGTCATCCCCCAATTCCGGCAAATCTGTGTGTTTAGGATCCCAGCCGGTGTTTAGTTAGTACTGCTATATTTTTATTTGATTAACATTCGAATGTAACGTATATGGCTAAGAATGCTTTCATTGTAAACATATGTGGGTGCTATTATAAGGTTTGGTGGTCATATTTATTTACTATATATTTATTACTGAAGAACATAAAAAGAAAAATATCTTGTCTTCGTTGTTATGTAAGAATGAACGGTTTTTTTTTAAGTTGTACAATATAACAACACAAAACGATGAAATAATATTTAGGTATTTTTACTAACCGAACATATAAACGATTTTTTTTCTCTCTAAGCTCCACAATTTTCAAGTTAAAGACCGCAAAAAAACCCGTCCGATTTTAAGCTGCATTTGGATTGCCTTGCCCATTACAATACAAGCCTATTTCACGTCTGAAGACACTGCACGATTCAAGAAACAAACTGAAACGCGTACGCTAACGTTCGGACTACAAAGGAGCATTCAAAACGATCTCCATCTTAGTTAAGAGGCCGACACTCGAAACGCGTTCGTCAGTACACTCGAGTTATTGCTTTAGAAACGAGCGCTTCTCCAACCTCTACCAATATCACTTCAAATACCTGAACCAAAATACTGACAACGAATCGATTGAGTTTTCTGCTAGACAGGAACTTACAAACGCGGTTACGAACGAAGCGATGGATGTTGAATATAGATAATCCTCAGTTTTCTGTCGTCATGGTTGAATGATGCTCAAACTCCACCGTGAGAGGTGCACAGTGTAAGTGCAGGCATGCATTATGCAGTTGGCGCGTCGATAGAATTACAGCTGGCTATTGCTGGCTGCATCATCGTAAACTTAGTTTCGTTAATGTTTAGCTAGTTAAACCGACAGTTAGCAACTTTGAGTGATATTGTATTATTCAAGTTTATTGTGTTTAATATTAAATTCCAAAGGAGTATTATTAGATATTTCTCTTAAAAGGTAACTTTGTCAAATAGGATACATTAAGAATGAACAGGTACATCTACAGTATACATCACGTGTGCATTGGGTTTCCGCTCGTTGCTTCGACCCAATAGTGCTATCGCATCAGCAGTTTCTACTCCAAATTCCCCCATTACATTACTTCCACTACCGCTCACCTTTAGCTTCTCCGTTAATGTCGCTATAACCACGCGTCATTGTAAATTGATGTGGCTGTGCTATCGTTGTGAATAGATGCAGTGGTAAATATACCAGGTAATTCTAGTGATTCATGGCGCGGTGGTCACCGGTGCTAGGTTCAACTCATCAATATTAGAAAGCGGTGTCGCCATCGGTATAACACGTCGTAGACGGATAGACGGTATCGAATGTTGTCGGTATTAATGCTGGAGATGCATAATTTAATTTGATATGTTTGTCGATATACCCGCCAGGGATTATCTGTTACTTGAATCCAATTAACAATGTCAGCGCTGTGTGAGTTAGTATTGAGTAATTTGTGATAATATATAGCAGGTTATGTATTTAACGCTCTGTTAGAGATTGCTGTGTTGTTTTATTATATTAGGAAAATACATCAAAAGAAGCAATAGAGCGGAACAAGCTTCCAGCGTCTTTATTTCTGAGAGTATAATCTGAACCAGGAAACTAAACGCGGCTAAACGGCAGGCTGCCTCGGAACCTATTTGAAGTTATTATGGTGAATAGGCATTTCCAGGGTGAGCTCGTTTCATCGTCGACAAAATGTTCGTCCTCCAAGGGTAAGAGATATTTAAAAGCAAACCATGAAAATAAACCGGCCAAGTGCGAGTTGAACTCGCGTGGAGGGGGTACCGTACATACGGTTTTTTTTTTAAATTTTAAATTTTTGGCGGAATTCTTGTAGGTTTTGCTCTTATCTACAAGCAGTAACTATATTTTGTATTTTGTTCAATGGTTCAGTAGTTTCGGAGATTAGGGCGGAATTTTCAATGTTCATCTTCTTTCATGAATACAATCAAAACTATTAATTTTATAATAATAACAAAACTTGCCCTTTCATTTGATATGTAACACAGGAATAGCAATTTAAAAAAAAAAAAAATAAAAAAAAAAATGTGTGCTAAACTTTTATTTTGTTTTCCTAATTTGTCCCCTAAAGACGACTCTTATTAAAAAAAAATATGCATACTTTGCACATCTGTGATTGGTTCATAGGATTTCACCATCCTATCCGCATGATTTGGTCCAGTAGATTTGGAGCAAATTGGCTGTCACTGACGGACGAACAGACAGGGTTCCGTTTTTAACCGACTGCGTCAGAAGGAGGGTTATGTTTTTAATTTATTGTACGACACCCTAAAAAAACCAAGTGTAGCAAATAACAAGCATAAAAAACAAATAAGATTTATGTTTTTTTTTATATGTTTTGTTCATGTTAATTAACATCCGTGTTGCATAATATGTTTTGGACATCATCATCATCATCATTTCAGCCAAACCACGTCCACTGCAGGACATAGGCCTCCCCCAAGGATTGTTACACCGACCAGTCACATGCTACCTGCATTCACCGGATTCCTTCACGAGGTCGTCGGACCATTTTGTGGGAGGTCTTCCTACGGTGCGTCTTCCGACACGTGATCGCCATTTGAGAAGCATGTGGCCCCATCGGCTATTAATTCTAGGAGCAATGGTGGCTATGTTTTGGTTTTTATAAGGCATCCCACAAAATATGGTATGACAGTTTTTTTTCGGATACACATATTTTTTAATTCTAGCTGATGCACTTCCCATGGTCAGACATATTTAACCACACCTTTTTCATTGAAAGCCGTTCATCCTCCATATAAAAAAACACACAAAACATAAACAAAGTAGTTAATATAATTTGACCTTTAAACATCTTACGACATGATATTGAAAACAGTTGTCTCTCGGAAAATTACTCCTTTACAGTATAAATTTTGTTTGAAGCTGCTTTGTTATTCCGCAAACGGAGGAACAATATAGGATTGCAGAAATATCCAACAGAGATAGAGCCGTAAATTTCTGCCGTAACTGCTAGAAACTAACATGTTTTAAAATAAAAAGCTTTTCGTTGTTTGCAAGGAAACCAGCAAGATTTTGTAAAATAGACTGGCATACCATTACGTGTAGGTTTATAAATGCCAAAGTGATACATTACTCTTGAGTTGCTGGTGTTTAAGGTGATGGTGATTACTTACCAGCAGGTAACCCACGTGCTCGTTTGCCTCCCTCTCATATGCATATAACCTCGTGCCTACATGGGTATTTTTTATGCAATTTTTAAAACCTAAAGATGACATTGCTTAGGGATTACTTTGCTTTATTGTTATATCCTTTTCAAAGGAAGGATGTATTCCTCAATTACACTGTAAGTAGAGTTTCGTACCTTAAAGGTACCAACGGGAACCTATTACTGAGCTTCTGTTGTGCAACTGTTCATCTATCTGTCAGTGGGCTGTACCTCATGAATCGTATGAGTAATAGGTAGACAGTATACACTTTCTTAGAGTATTTTTATTGGTGCTGTAATAACAAGTTCTAGACGGGAAGAACCATATCATCTTTGACTTGTTATGGTATCATTTTTAACTCAGCCGCCATTAATGTCAAGTAAATAAGAGCTATTAAAACGTTGACAATATCGGGTCAAAGAAGATATGGTTTTTACCGCCTAGAATATAGGCCCTGGTTACTTGATAGTAAGTTTTTGTTATGGAATAGAGAGGACAAACGTGCACACAGGCCACTTGATGGTAAGTGGAAACTGTGACCTTCGCACTGACTGTAGACATTCGCATTCACAAGACTGCGATCCTGCAAATGCACTGCCAACCCTGTGGACTAAGATGGAATGCCTCTATGCTAGTCATTTCACCGGCTGTCGTATCCCAAACCAGAACACAACAATGCGAACACTGCTGATTGGTGGTAGATTAATGGATAAGATGGTAATAGCAATCCGGACGAAACCGTCAAAGGTCCTACCAACCGCTGGATAAGATGGTGGTAGCGATCCGTACCGACCCTGCACAAGGCCCTACCACTCGCTGGAAAAGATGGTGATAGCGATCCGGACGTACCCTGCACAAGGTCTAACCACGCACTGGATAACATCGTTGTAGCGATCCGGACGGACCCTGCACAAGGTCCTATCAACCACAAAGTATGATCTGAGAATTAGAAACGGAGTCAAAGGAGGTATGCCTCTGTGTTAGAAATTTCACCGGCTGGCTTAGTTTCTAAATCAAAACAAAACATTGCACAGCTGCTTGACGGTAGTTAAAAGGAAAAAAACATATTTATTGGTTTTTAATATATCTGATACTTTGAATGCCTCTATCGATAGAGACGTGTCAAATATTGATAAAACCAATGTGAGGTCGGCCATGATATTTTGTTGTTAACTCCCAAATATTCCAGGCGCTAATGATATTTAGTTTACAGCTTCGGATCCGAACGGCTTCCCAATCCGGTGGCAGGAGAGAGTCCGCCGTCGCGCAACTTTGTTGAGCTGCAAATTAAACAGTAGCTGTCGATGCCTCGCCGTACTATTAAGCTGGCAGCTGAAGTGCATTAAAACTGTGGGTATGGATGCAGTGTTATGTTAGAAGTTTATTCTCAAGACTTAACAAACGGATAGTGATTAAATAATAACGATAATATTGTTATCAATCGTTTTAAATTGACAATATAAGATTTAATTATATTAAACTGACAAAATATTAATAGCCTGGTTTTTTTTTTGCGGAATGTAACGAAATACTGTTACTTACTAAAATTATAAGTAGTTTTAACATTTTACGAGAAAAGGTTTGTCAGGATCGTAGCAGGTGAAAAGAAGTGGTCTCTGGCTCCCCTTCTGGGGAACAGGCGTGATTTAATGTATGTATGTTTTACGTACCAACAGCTTAAATTCGTTTGTGTGTTCTTTGAAGTCTTTTGGACTTAATAAAAAAATATGATTTAACGCAAAATTTACCATTTACCATTTTCCATACCAAAAGCTTACTTTAAATATTTTCCTAATATTTGCAACTTTAGCGAGATCACAACCCAAAACGTAACGCTCACGTTTCGTCCCACATAAGTTTGCGTCGGACTACACTGATTGAGTCGGTAACGACGCAATCAAAGGTCATGATTAGTTTGCGGTAGATTAGTGTTACTATTTTATTACTATCACGTTGGCGCCACTGAAAATCAGCGTCGCGGTTAACGCTGTGACATAGTGCTGAGTGGTGTCAATTTCGACGTCACAGAATCACCCATGGCAACACTATCCTACAAATGTTTTTTTTTTCTTTCCTTATTCATTGTTTTTTTTATTATTATTAGGTACTGTGTTGCCATCCTTATTTTAATGATGTTTTTCTCTGTTCTGTTTTTGGCAATTAAATTAGAAAATACACCTTATTGCAATCGTAATAAATAACTTTATTGTCCTCTGGTAAATTTCGTTGTATGGTGGGTCTTAGGAGGATAGAGCATTTATTGCAGAAATAAAAAATTAAGTAATAAATGCTAAAGATAAATCGAACATGTACGTAGCGTGTGATTCATTAAAAAAATATATAATGATTGAGTAAATTGTATGAACTACACGGTCGATCTTACTGTGATGTATAGATGAACTATAATAAATAATTAACAATTTACAAAACCATTGTTAACTTTAACATTTAGAAACATGCAACATTAAATGTAGAAAAATCACATTTAGTAATTTAATATCGATCAAAACTCAAAACGCAAACATAAACGATCACGTCCCACACAAGTTTGCGTCGGACTGCACTGATTGAGTCGGTAACGACGCAATTTAACGTCGTGATTAGTTTGCGGTAGATTAATGTAACTATTCCGGACGTAAATCGGGTTCGCGGAATTGATACCACTTTGTGAGCGGACTGATGGGTCGATTTTAAATACTCATATCATTGATTTTATAATCTCTTATAAGTATAAATAAAGTGAAATAACTGTCTATGCATAAAATATGTGAGATCACCATAAAATATTTTAATATAGTCATGATGATAAGAGCAAAGGCGATTTTAAAATTACCAATCAAAAGTGAAACGATATAAGTCTATGTGTATTAAGTACTTGCTGCTGCGTGCGAGTTCGTCAACGTAGATTTAGATTATAGTCATTCATTCCGGAACTTTTGAATTTTCAGGTATGAAAAGTAGCTGTAGATGTGGCTGTGATTCTGTTTTCGACAGCTTTTTGCGGTCTCCCATTGCCTCTTTCGGGGTACATCCGATGTAATTGTTCGATTTGGTTTTTGTTATCTCTTTTTTTCCGTTGTAACTAGTTTGATAAACTTGTGAATCACTGATTGATTTCCGAAATATTTTAAGATTAAGTTTAACTTGCTAATTAATTGTATAAAATTCTCTATTCCATGTTCCTTGATGTTGTTGTTTTTGCGCTCAGGCACAGATTATAGGATATGCGCTCAGGCAGGCAACCACAGATTGTAAACGTGCATGGCAGTTGGCACAAAAGTGTAGCGAAGCTAATAAGCTAGTTCCTCTGGTTGCCATCTGAGCGCTGCCTGTTCTAGTGACTGTTGTTTTTTTGTTTTTATTTTCCTTTTGTTGGTATTAATTAAATATTTATAATGTATGTGTCACCTTCCGTGTTTTAACCGAGCGGCCCCAACAGAAGACCAGCGTTGGCTTCACAGCCAGCACATGCTGAGTTGGGACCGTTTCGCAACATTAGCACATCTGTTCTCTTGTCTCTTTTTCTTCTTTTTTACTGCTACTTTTATTTTTTGTTGTGTTATTGTTGTGAATAAATATTTTACTTACTTACTTACTTACTATATGTTAATACAGATTATAAGCTGTTAAAATTTTAAATTTCATTCAAATCTGTCTAGCCGTTGCAAAGTGAAAGACAAACTAACAAATTTTCACTTTAATAATACTTGTGAGACTAGCGTAAAACAAATTGTTTCTAGTTAAACCTTTTAAGCTTGTTCATAATCCAAATAATTTTCACATTATTAAGTAAAGTTATTATAATAACCAGGAAATGTTCATATCGCTTCTGAGTTTATAATTAAAATCGAATAGTGACCCATTACCGGCGATTTGGGCTCGCAGGATGTACGATACGGATACGGAACTTAATGAGAACGTAGCCGCGACATATTAAGGGAAATCTATTTAATCAACAATATTTACAACAAAGATAAAGATTGAAAATGATGATGTGTGTGAGATTGATGAAATACTTTTCATTTTCATTTTTTCATTTTCAAAAATAGAAGGAAAAAGGAAAAGATTGTGACCAAGAAGAACTTACCTAGACCATTTAAAAGAAAAAGTAGGAGTCGTGCCGTATCAGTGTGTTGAAGAGAAGACTTGGAACAGGGAAGAGTGGAAATTACTCCACCGACAAGAGCATAGCTCTTAAGTAAATGGAGTAGATGAATTATAATTATAACAAGTGAATAATTTTAACGAATCTACACTAATGAAATAAAAAGAAAATATTGTTTTTTTGTATGTTTGTAATGAATAAACTCAAAAACAATGAATGAATGCAAGTGGAAATAAGTGGTCTCTGCCTACCCCTCTGGGAAACAGGCGTGATTTAATGTATGTATGTATGTAAACTCAAAAACTACTGAAACTAGTGAAATTATTTTTGAAATCAGTCAGATTTCAAATATTCTTTTGCCATTAAAATACCACATTACCCTTTTTCTGCACGGACGGAGTCGCGGGCAACAGTAAGTTAAAACAAAGAGTGCACGGACAGAACACGTGTAGTTACTCTTGTTTAACTTTGAAACTTTGCTATTTAAAAGTTAGGAACCATTAAATTTGTACGTAATTTGTGTATTGGTTCTTTTTTTAATAAAAGTTTATTTTGAGTAGTTATATTTCTTGGCAAACTCTACATTACTAGATAAAATATCTCATTAAAAAAAAGCGACACGAAATATTCTTAGGCATACCCATCAAGGGCTAAACACTACCTACGAGCTTACGGAATATTACTTAATAAATATATAAATCCAACACAATAGTATCTAAAAGACAATACGTCGTTAAATGGTTAAATCTTGAAATTCTCATTTAAATTAGGAACAAAAGAAATAAAGAAATTTAAAATAAACGACGATCCGCTGGTTCTGAAGCTAACCCTAGTCCTTTGTTAAGACCGCTGAGTGAGAACCGAGGAAATAGAATAACACTGTGACAGGATAAAAAAGAAACAACTAGGTTATTTCGTCTATACATATGTGTAGTGTTAAAAAACTATCAGTTAAAAATACTTTAACATAGATAAAAATTGAACTTGCGAAAGACGATTACATTTAAGATCGCATTGATCTTGATCTAGACTCAAGACATCCCAACACTTTAAAGTAAACGTCAAACATTGTAATAGAAAACTAATTTCTGATGTTTCTTGAGTTGGACTTAATAAATTTTGAAACCGTGTCTGTAAATGATGATGTAATCTGCTAAATAAAGGCATAAATTAACAAATAAAATGTTTCAGACAGTTGAACAATGTGCCCTTAACGTACGTGAAACATTTCATCAAAATTACTGCACTCCGGGGTCATTGATTACCGAAACTGCTGAATACGCAGGGAAATAACGACGTGCCTTTAGCAAATATTGTTTCCAATTATTTTTAACTTTCGTAATTATTGCAATTTAAGAGATACCATCTCAATTTAATTTTAAAAGGCTTCCGTACGATGAAAAATGTTGCGATGAATTTTATTGGTTGTTAAAACATGTTTTTGAAGTAAACGCATTCTTAAAGATAGTTTATTATACTCGTAATCTCATTAAAAAGGAGTTGGTCTATTTCAAAGCTTTTCACAGTTTTATATAGGACAAAGCAACGAAAAAAACGACTTAATAACATAATGACTAACATGAAAAGCATATAATCAAGATCCTTAAGATTGCAATGTATTTGCAGTATTTAAAAAATAGTCAAATTAATATTGCTAAAGGATTGATCCGGAAACCGAAGGGGATGCGAGTAGCACAAAGCCGACTGAAGAAGAGATCCTTGAAGAAGACCTACGTCCAGTAGTATTAGTTGACTGATGTTATGATAGCGATGATTCTGCTAAAGTATGTATATATGTATGTGAACACTTCATCTTAGTTATATTTAAATTTTTAAGTTAATTATTTAATTTCTATGATATATACCCACATAATGTAAACCAAGACTCACGGATCCCACAATCAAACTGTAAAAACAGTTTTGTGGGACATGGTATTAAAACAAAATTTGTCAGCATGTCATTATACATACATAAAATAAAAAATTGAAACAGTAAGATAATAATTATAAAAATAGATTTTAAAACAGCAAGAATTTATAAACAATCTATTTTCTTTCTCTTCAAGTTAACCTTAAGTACATACAAACATAAACTCACGCCTTCATTCCCAGAGTGGAGTAGGCAGAGCTAAAGAATTACCAACAAGTCTTAAAACTTCTTAATAATTCTGTAACCACATTTTGCACAAGTAGGCTAAGATGTTTCCCAGTGTATTAGTGACAGGTGGCAAGCCCATCGCCTAACAGTACTACAAGCCTTTATTCCCTTACTCGGCTCTTACGACATCCACGGGAAGACATAAAGTGGCACTATTCTAACCCAGCAACCACACGGCAAACCCTAAGTATGACATAAAAAAAGTATGGAAATGATAACGATGATAATAATAATGTATTTGAGCTTCAGAGCTAATTAAAATCATGTGGCCAGGTGTTGGCAGGCAAGAGGACTGGTGATTTGGTAAAGACTGTGGGAATCCAATAGATGCGAGTAGCACAAAACTGACCGTCGTGGAAATTGGGAAAGGCCAAAGTCCAGCAATCGACGTCTTTTAGCTGATTGATTCCTTTTTCGGCACATTCCTTTTTGGACATAATCCGTTTTCGGCATATTCTTGTTTCGGCACATTTAAGTAAATAAATTATCTATGAAAAACTCGTGACTTTGCTTGCGTAATAAAATAAAATAATATTTAAGTGTAACATATTATATTTTAATCAATAAAAATAAAAGACAAGTTTTAAAGAGTACCTACACTGATTACTTAAAATAATTGGGCAACTAACTAATGATAACCAACTAGGTATCTAAATTCATATGCTTATATTATATATTGTCTTGAAAATAAAAATAATTATACGTAGGATTCATTTAATTTGTTGTATATAATAATTTTTGCCGAAAACGGAATGTGCCGAAACAAGAATATGCCGAAAACGGAATATGTCCAAAAAGGAATGTGCCAAAAAAGGAATCAATCTTTTAGCTGTTATTATGATGATGATTTAATTTAACATAACCAAAGCGTCCCACCATATCGCTTTAATAGTACCGTATCCTCAGAGAACATTTTCAAGAATACTTTCCATTTATGTCTATATTCCTTTCTCTTTGTGCTTCAAACCTCTCCCTATTCCCGAAATGCAAATGCAATACCGTAATCGATACGGCATCAAGGCAAATAGTAATAAAAACGACCGGCAATTCCCCGCGAATGTTCACTTTTAGTTTATTTCTTTCAAGTCTTGCTCGTCACTTTTATTCCGCACTTTAACTTCTACCTCAATTCAGCCACTCTCGTCTTTCCTTGCATCAGAATTTACGAAATTACCAACACAGACAAAAGTCAGCTCTGAGAAGTTGACGGTACAGTTGGTATTGCGAGCGTGTGCCCGGCATCTGCAATGTTTTTACTTTTCATTGCGAAAGCCGGAATATGATGCAGAAATGTAAAATGTAAGGACAATTGACTGGAGAGGGGAGCGCAAATGTGTAGTGCGCTTCACTTTACCTTCCTGCCGTGAAATAATATTTTTTTTGCTATTTTATTGTTCCTCTTTTGCTATTTGGTTGAGAACATCCTTAGATTTCGTTGCTTTTTTCGTTGGATCGTTTGCAGGTGTTATTCTTTAAAATGAAACAACGTCGACGAAAAAGCACTGGCAAAAGTAACTTGAACTGCCAGTGCAAATGAAATGAACGTAACGCCTGTCTGAAGCTTAGTCCTATTTTGATGTACCACAACCAATGTCAGTTGATACCTAATATGGATTTTTGCTTATAAGCTCGAGGGTCAACTGATGATTGCTAGTCAAAATCAGGAAGGGAATGAGCGACAGTATTTTCAAAGATTGTACCTAACACTTTGTTTCAGTTTTTTAAAATAAGAGGACCATTTGTTTTTTTTTCAGATCGTGGTTTTAATGACTTGTTTTGTGTAAAGAGAAGTATTAAAGAAGGTTTTACAGTTTGAATATTCTTACCCCGTTTTCCTTCCATATTAAGGGGAAAATTCACATTTTGTAAGCCAAGCGTGCTTTTTCACGTTTCGTTTCGTACGTTTAAGAGTGCCATGCCATATCTAGGGATTGCTTATTTATACCAAATACTATTGTAAAAATATAATATAACCATAACAATTTTCGCTTAGACTATTTTATATTATTTCTACCTAGCTGCTTAGAAAGCGAGCGGACCTGTTAGAGGGGGTGTTCTTTTTATAGTGGTGATTATTATTTACATCTTCAATATTTGAGTAGCTTAGTTTTATTTCAATTTAAGTAGCTTAGTTTAATTTTAATTTAAATAAGTTTAGTTTTAACTTTAAATTGTACTATAATAATTAAATAATATTATGAATCCTAAATACAACTTAGAAATAAACATTGTTAAGTATAAAAAAATCAATCAGTATGAAATATAATTTTCAGCCATTTAAAATTAGAATCGAGTATCTAATTTAACAACGTGTAGATTTTTTAACACTAACTAAACCAATGTAGCCAATTACTTTTTTTAACCTCGAATCGCTTACAGTATACAAAATAAAACAAGTTGGGCCGGGAGCGTATCGGCGATAACGCGGTCCAATATCGCACCAAACAAAGGCTTACAAGAGTTTAGCGCACGCCCCGGCTGCATATTCAACGGGCAGAGTCAACATGCTGATGTTAGCATGGGAGCTAGTCGGTAAACAAATGCTTGGAGTTAAAATTGTAGCGATTTAATTTTTGTTTTGTTTTATCCAACATGATCATATATGTGAGGTCATGATCTGGTCAAAATAACTGGGTTATCCGCCCAAGTCTTGTATGGTGCATGAACAAGAAAATGAAAAAGAAGAAAAATTTATATTCATACGAGTAGGTAATAAGTTTCACTCAGAAAAAATAAAACTAAAAAAAAACGGGAACTAAGGGAACATATAGCCATATAATTCTTTCAAATATAGTGACTTTATAAAAAAAAACTTCTTATTTATTGTGACCAAATTGGCCGTAGCGTAGCTCTTCCTCTCAAAACTAAAATAGCTACCCTTAGTTAAACATGTACAACAAGAGGGCCTAAAGCCGGAAATCCACTGTTGCGCACGCTACGCACGGACACTCTTTACACGCTACCCACGTGGGTCCATATGTCTAGCCACGTGTGTCAACTTTTTCACAGCAACCAATGCACGCACACGTAAAACGTGTGGTCCACGTGGGTACATTGGTCTGCTGCGTGTATCCATATTCCCCACTGCGGGCCACGTCCACGCATGCAAGGGGGGTGCGACGCGCCTTTCCATTGCAACTCACGGGCACGGGCACGCTCACTCAGTTCGAAACATTCTGTAGAAGCGATACCACGTATAGTTTGCGCTATCGTCAGACAGTTCTTCCGAAGACGATTACGAGAGTGAATGTGATGATTTATTATTATGTGCATTGACTGCAAAACGGAGACATCGTTTTTGGATTGATAAACATCGCCGCATGCATGGCCGGCGCACGACGCAACGCACGATTCTCGTCTTCTCCGCTCCCCGCTTCCCCTCACTGTATATACCGCATTCGTTTGTAGCGTGAACAGCGTGGGTAGCAGTGGGGCTTTGCCGGGCACGCACGCTAGCGTGTGCGTGGCCGGCACTTCAGCGCAGCCACGCGTGTGTAAATGACGTAATTTCATGCGTAGCGTGGCCGTGCGCGTCTGTGGAAGTGCCTCAATACATTTTCATTCAGACCGAATATGTGCCCACGTGCGTAGCTTAGCCGTGCGCCGCAGTGGATTTCCGGCTTTATACAAAGTGGAATACTGCACTGAATCCAAACGTACCTACTCCTTTTTTCCAATCAAAGGCGGAAAAAATCCATCAACTTTACTAAGCATAATATGCTGACTGATGAATAATCAACGGGAGTGTTGAAATTGACCCGTCAAAATGTGCTTGTACATATTTTATGGATTGCATTCACAGTAAGGTATAATTTTGCTCACTCGACTGACCATTGGGAACAAACAAAAACAACACCAGAAACCTATTTTCAGTATAACCAGCAACACCACAATTCACAACAGCTTAATTATTCTATCTAAAATGACAACGTTAAACCGGCTCCAGCTCCCGGCGCACACCACGCATCGCTTGCCACGGTCCGGCGCGGCGACACACGCCCACGGTACCCAAAATTTGCATAGTCCGGAACCCGTGAAATACCCACATTCATTGCTCCCTGATCAATACTTGATGAGCTACTTTATTGGGTTCGATGCTGTATAAGGTTTGGTCATGAAACATTGTTATACGAGTAAGGGGTACAGCATGATGAAATAATATATG
Source organism: Acleris emargana (assembly GCA_927399475.2). Classification (NCBI taxonomy): domain Eukaryota; kingdom Metazoa; phylum Arthropoda; class Insecta; order Lepidoptera; family Tortricidae; genus Acleris; species Acleris emargana. The sequence continues at coordinate 23,636,145 of OV656838.1, read as the reverse complement.
TATAAAATATGTAGAATGCTGTGAAAATTCTTTAGTTACGAGGTACGTTTATTTAGTCAAAAGTATGTTTGGCAAACGTATCATTTAATTTGACATATTGAATGCTAGTCATAGGACTATAAATACTCGTAGTTTTTGTTTGAAATAGGTACTACGAGTATACTGGTATCGTCTTTATTATTTCTACTGAGCCGATCTTCTACACAAAGGCCATTGTTTGTTTACAATACTATTATCTTTCTTTGTGTCCGTAACCGCAAGCCGATTACATACAAAAAAGTTAGAACTACATTGAATGTACATTGAATTATCAACCCTATCCTCTTAGTCAGTAGGTTTAAAATGTAAAGTCAGGATACAGATATAAGTCTTGTGTAGATGATAGTAATTGTGTAAAGAATATGCTCAATTCAAATAATCAAGACTTATATCTGTATCCTTTGCTTTTTAAACCTACTGACTAAGAGGATAGGGTTGATAATTCAATGTACATTCAATGTAGTTCTAATTTTTTTGAATGTAATCGGCTTCTGGTTACGGACACAAAGAAAGATAATAGTATTGTACACAAACAATGGCCTTTGTGTAGAAGATCAGCTCAGTTCAAATAATAAAGACTATAGCTGGCAGTCAACATTGTATTGCTAGATCAAGACAGTAGTAACTCAAAATACAACTGTATTTTAAAATCAACTTTAATACAACTACTATAAACTTGAATTAAAATTAGCAAGGATCTGGCAGTTCATCATGTTAACTGACAACTAACTATTATTATAATTTTCAGTTCACGAAAGTGCACTTGATTCACGTCACTAAAATTGACATTCCACGGTTGCTAGACAAAGGTAAAATTCAAAATTCAAAATTCAAAATTCAAAATTCAAATTCTTTATTGCTTGACTATAGGTACAAAGATAAGATGTTAAGTAATAATGTCAAATTCCTAAATCTATAGCCTACCATTATCTATGGTGTACAATATTTTAATGTCTTAACCTAAATCATTATTAATAAATTTAAACATAACACTATGAGAAACCTAACGATTTAATATCTATATTTTTCCTTTATTATTTAAAAAGTCAGGTATATTGTAAAACATTTTTTTCAATAACCATTCATTAAGTGCTTTTTTAAATTTAGTATCGTCCAGGGATTTGATTGTGTCAGGTACATTATTATATATCTTAATTATCATAAAGTAAATACTATTTCTATAAAAAACTGAGCGAACCGGATGAACATGTGTTAATTTATTGTCATGACGAAGGTTTTTTTTATATTTATCAACCTTTTCAAAGAGAGCCGAGTGTTTCTTCACAAACATAGTTACCTCCTTGATATATAGGCAGGGGAGTGGCAGTATATTGTACTCTGCAAATATGGGTCTACATGAGTCTCGTTGAGAAGCACCATTTAAAGCTCTTACACAACGCTTCTGTATTTTAAATGCTTTTTGCCAATTTGTAGAGTTGCCCCAAAAGATGATACCGTAGCATAAAATTGACTGCACGTAACCAAAGTACGTCATTATTCCTGCTTTCTCTGATGAGTTTTGCACTATGCGGCGTAAAGGGTAGATGAATTTAGATAATTTAGAGCACAACTGGTCAATGTGCATTTTCCAATTACAGTTCTCATCAATCGTGAGACCTAGAAAATTTGTGCTTTCAACTTTTGTAATAGCTTCCGTTTCATATGCAATATGTAGTGGCATTGCCGGTCTTTTTACAGAATGAAATTGAACTAAATGTGTTTTAGATAAATTTATATTAAGTTCATTATTATTCAACCATTCAATAATATCGTGAAGTGTTTTATTAATGTCTAGTTCGTATTCATCAACAGTGGAAGTGCATTTAATGATTGCCGTGCTATCATCGGCAAATAGTACCATCTGATTACTAATGTAACTTGGAATATCGTTTATGTAAAAAAGAAACAAAAGAGGGCCTAAAATGCTTCCTTGAGGGACACCTCTTTCATTTACCTTATAGCCCGATCTTATAACTTTCATAGTCTTAGTTTTATTACAATAGAAACCGACCTCTGAGCATTGTTGTCTACCAGTAAGATAACTTTTCAGCCAATCTAGTGCTTGCCCTCGCACACCGTAACAGTCTAGTTTGTTCAGTAGAATGTTGTGGCTTACACAGTCAAAAGCCTTGGACATGTCCGTAAATATTGCTGAAATGTGGGTTCTACTTTGTATGCATTCGTGTATAGGTTGTAGGAGTTGAAAAATAGCGAGATTTGTTGATCTATTTTTACGAAAACCACATTGCTCATTTGTAATTAGCTTAAATTTATCGGCAAAGACTGTCAGCTTGTTATGCATAAGGCGTTCAAACACTTTTGAAAACACTGGTATCAACGTAATCGGCCTATAATTATTAAGATTTTCGGTGTCTCCCTTTTTGTGAAGAGGCTTCACAACTGAAGATTTTAGTCTTTCCGGAAATTCACCAGTCTCGAAAGAAATATTTATTATATGTGTTAGTGGGGCTACTATTAAGTTGACTGATTTCTTAATTATTTGTGTACCGACTTCGTCATTTCCTACCGATTTTGTATTTTTCAAGGATTTTATTGTTTTAGCGACTTCATTGTGGGATACTGGGGAAAGATATATACTAGAGCATTGCTTCTTTGTAATATTACTCACTGTTATTTTATTGTTTGAGTTTTGCGCTTTTGGTACGGATTCTATAAAGAAATTGTTAAATTGCATAGCAATGATCTTAAGTAAGTAAGAGTTCAGTAACCTCCTTTTCCGGCCGAGTTCTGTATGATACTTTCCGCCAATAATGAAAAATAATAACTTATGTAATTTATTTGGGCAAAGTCAAGAAACTAGCTTTAAAAAAAATACATACATACATTTTACGAGTGGGTGGACCTTGTGCAGTGTCCCTCCGGGTTGGTACCACCATCTTATCCATTAACCTACCACCAAGCAGCAGTGTTTGCAATGTTGTGTTCCGGTTCTGGGATAAGACAGCCGGTGAAATGTCTAGCATAGAGGCATTCCACCTTAGTCCTCAGGGTTGGCAGTGCAATTGCAGTCTTGTGAATGCGAATGTCTATGGGTCACAGTTTCCACTTACCATCAGGTGGCCTGCGTGCTCGTTTGCCTTCCTACGACATTTAATTAAAAAAAAACAACTTGTGGTCGCAGCTAAGCGACTTCGTAGTGTGGGTGTCCATACGTGTTACAACTACAAGTATGGCAAACCCGCTTTTGTGAGATAAAATAACTGTGGTTGGATTCCATTTGGAAGTCCTATAATGTCATCAAGTACTCGTAACAGCATTACCAGCATGTTAATAATATATTGCAATTTTACTTATCTTTATTTTACTTATCTTGTACTAACTAAACATTTGCACCTTTTTTTTATAAACGACATTATATTATCTGATCTTATCGTATTGGTAGGGTCCTTACGGATACACTTCGACCCATAGGGAGTGCAATGCCAGTGCCTTAAAATCACTTGGTTCTGGGTAGCCACAACCGAGGATTTCCATTCTTACTCCGACGAGGGTTTCATTGCTTCCACCTCTTCGCCTCACAATCTACATCTGTGTTGTCATGAAGGCCCATGTTTGCTAGATGTTTAATCCCTGAAGTGTCCGGTAAACACACCGATAATTATATTGTAGTTGACTTCTGCTGAGTTTCCAAAGTTTTCTGGTCCAGCTCTGCTCAACTCTTTCTATGAAGAGCTTTAACTGCCCTTAGCTTACTATAGTTAATCGACGACATTACTCATGACACCATTGATTAATATTTGGAATAATATGTACATGACATGGTAAAATCTATAATAATATACCTACTATTAGAAAACACGTGTGGGATTTTTTAAATTGAAATTATAAGTATTTATAATGCAACATGTAAAAAAACAGTTTGAGACATTTTTAAGTAAACGTCGTTTGCAAAGGGTAACTTTTAGTCTAAGAAAATTTAAAAGTGAAATAATCTTGGGAGAACTTTGATTGTACGAGTGTTTGGGTGTTCGGAGTTAGTTTTCTTAGTCCAAAAACGGTTTTAAAAAGTAAAATTACTAAGAAGTAAGTTTTCCGGCCGCTGCCATACAGGTAGTACAGTAGTTTTTTTTTATTTTCATTTGTAAGTAGACATACTTTTTCTTCTTTTGAAGTAGAAAACATACGAACATTATCATTAAAAAACAAGGCTTCTTAGTTGAAAAAGATGTTACCGTAAAATGTGCCTACTTTGCTCCCCCACGGGTAATCTTGCTCCATCGTTATATTGAGGTATTCTGTATTGTAAATCATTCTAGTGCTTTCATTCACTGCGCAGCTGGATGTATACATCAATTATTTTTAGAAAATTTGTCATCGGCCTTGTCTTATAAAGTAACATACAAAAAAGTCACTATGGAGCATAGTTACCCATGGGGGAGCAAAGTAGGCACATTTTACGGTACCGTAAAACCCCCTGACTTCGCCTGGGATACCTATCATCGCCTGTTTTTATAAAAGTGGAAATTCCCGCCTAGTTTTCAGGGCAGGTTCCACACAAAACTACTAAATAGAAAGTGTATTTTATGCATGTCAATATTCTCGCATCAATTGACAACATTTCAAAAAAAAAGCATTATTGGTTTTTCGCGTTTATTAAAATTAGACTACCCGTATTTCTTGGTTTTTCTTTATTTAACTTAAATTCGTCGTTAATAATTTATTAAAGAAATAGTCATTAAAAAGACCGTATATACAAAGTTAGGAATACTGATGTCGTGATCTTAGCCTGATAAAAAAATTAAAAAAGTAACTTTAAACAGTAAACAAAACTGACTGTCATGTCATGTCAATCATTCGCTGCCGTTCGTTCACAAATTTGCTATTTTGCGTAATTTAATTAATTACGTAATTTGTAGACGCCATTAAAATAAATAAACTATTTTGCGTAGAATTGAAAGCGTGTTGTCAGAATCAAGTAATCCGTCAGACAGATAAACAATGAACATGACAGTTGTATATTTTTTTGAATTCCTTTGGTAATAAATGGACTAAGGGCACTATAAGTGTATTCCTAACATTCACAATCCAACTTTTTTTACTGTTTTTCCTAAATATAAAAAAAAACTACTGCATAAAAAAATCCAAAGATATTTTTACTGTAATCAGCAGTGTAAAATCTAGAAACGGTATTTTATTTTACTACCTTTGCACAAAATGAATTGTTGTCAATTGTGGCTAACTTCATGCCGTTTACGATCAGTGCCGTCTTTTCGTACAAGTAACAGCACGTGTTTATTTTTACCTTGACTTCGGTATAAATAGTGCGAAACAAGAGATAAAGGTAAGTTTTTTCTTGTGTTATAGTCTACAATTAATGCTCTTTCTTATGGTATTATTATTTTGTACTTAAGTTATGTTTATACGTCGCACTCCACTTTTATAAAAACAGGCGATGATAGGTATCCCAGGCGAAGTCACGGGGTATTACGGTACGTTAGTTTGTTTTTTGGCTGTAAACAATATTACGTAAAGTAGCAATTCAAAACTAAACAAAATACGATCTGTAAAATGGTATTTTAAAAGGATTCCGTCGTTAAAATATGAAAATCACTGTTCTAAACAAAGTATTGCACTTGATAGTTCAGTCCTTCTCCCCTCTCGCTCTTCAGCCGAACATTGGCGAACGAAAACCCGACACCGCCCGAAGTGATTGTTACTTGTGCCTTGCTCATATCCATGTCGACAGCCGATATGCCCTGAAAGAGAATAGACATGTAATATCTTCAAAACTAGCAGAATTCCTCGACTCGGCTATTACTGCAGCCCTAACCACCAGTAACTTGAGCCCTGCCCGCTGCCAGCGGCCCCCGTAGGTAAGGGTGTCATGTTTATGTTTTATTGTTAATGTTTTTACATACATACATAAACTCACGCCTCCATTCACAGAGTGGGGTAGGCAGAGCTAAAGAATTACCAACAAGTCTTAAAACTTCTTGATAATTCTGTAACCACATTTTGCACAAGTAGGCTAACATGTTTCCCTAAGATGTTTTAATGTTTTTATTGTTAAATATTTAATAAGTATTGGTATTTTTGTGACCTACCTTAATATTTACTGTAAACAACATAATTTAATTAAAATATAATAAATATTGTGTAAATAAAATGATCATAAAATATAAAAAATTATAGACGTTTTTTTGTCGATCTTATTGTACCATTGGTACGGAACCCTTCGTGTGCGAATCCAACTGGCACTTGACCGGATTTTTGTCAGACTTGTGCAGTCAGTTTTAATTAAAATCGTAAATGCACGTTCCCAATAACTCAATCATCTACACGGCTCTATGTCATTGACAATTATTATAAGGTCTATACTCATACGTTTGACGCGGTAACTGCATCGATTATCTATGTTTTGTCTATATGTAATTTATAAGTACGTTACCTTGAGAAGCCTGTTGTTTTCATCACTGTAGAATACATTTTTGGTCCGCGTCTTCAGTGGGACCGACGTCAGCTTCACATTTTCAGAGTATGCTAAAACGCCATTAATACTTGTACCAACTTGAAGATTATCTGACGTCACGACGATAAAAAGAGAACTCAGTAACAACAGTCTTATAATCGTTGCCATTTTAGTTTTAAATAACAATATGGTTTTATAAACCACACGAGTACAACTATAGTGGCTGAGTGACTAAACTGCTATATTGATTTAAGTTTTGGATGATTCAGTGGGATATTTAAGATAAGATATAAGAGATGAGTGTTTTAAGAGATATCGATATGATAAGAACCTTGACTCATGTCGACATCATGTCTTAGTTAGATATTCTGTTTTTCCTACATTATTTATCAGTACACTAACATTTGCTCGAAGCTTTGTTTTAAGAAAAGTATCTACCGTTTCTTTTTTATTACTACACTTATAATATAACTTCTTATACAAACATATTATGACTGTTTTGTTTTTTTTTCATTTGCTGACCACTGTTATGCCTGCGTTACTGTTCAGGGTTGGCGACGCATTCGAAATCTTAGGGTTATGTTAGCTTGTCTTGGTTGAAATGTCTATGTCAAGACTCGTCAAATAAAAAATCCAGGCAATAAAATAAATATCATGGGTACTAGACAACGAAAAATTCATTTACGCAGAGAAATAACTACTTATACCGATAGCTTTGTAGGTGACACTACCAAGTATGCTAACTAACTCATAGAAAACCGTCATTTCTGACGCATCTTGAGACGGATATCACAGTCAAAACCAGTTTATTAATACGGCCTTAAGTATTATTATACAGTCTTGAGATTGAGGTGTAAATTTAAATTCTTTATGGGTTTCGGATCAGGCTGCTGCACTGCTGTGTGCTGGTTTTTCTTTTCTATATCCTAAAAAAATATAATATACGGAACCAAAAATCCCCTTCCACCTAAGCGCAGTCCCCCCCCCCCCCCTCGCCAGCCCCCGCATCATGTGCGAACACGGCATTGTGATTCGACGTCAATTTATTCGGCTACTATGACTTTATCAAAAGTTGGATACATTAGCGCCAGATGTGACCGGCCCAAACTTTTTTTTCACCCTTTTTGTGAGTATAATAATGAAAAGGATTGCGCTCATTTGTTACGTTTTTCGACAAATTCAAAGGAAGTTGGAAAAAGAAGAGGATTTTATGTTTGGCGTATTTTTCGGAATATGTTTGTATTTGATTCATGTTTTGAAGGAAGTAGGTAAATTTTATATTTGTAAAATATTCTAGAAGTCCAAATAAACCGAACTCACATACTCAATAAAAATCGAAATTATTTGTAAATAAAATCTGCTTCATTTGCATTCTCAAGCATATTTTTTCCAAAAGGCGGCAACGCATCTGAGATTCATGACAGATCTTCAGATTTAAGTATGTTATTTGTTAATGTTCTAGGATAACACATTTAAATTGTATTTAAAGTGTTCCGTAGCCACCAAAACCACAAGTTGTATGTATATTGATGTAATTTAGAGTAGAGGGTCTACTTATTTTGGTAATTCCATACACGTAACAAAAATGAAAAAATAATTTTCCCCGCTGCGCAAACCTTATACTGAGCATGGTCCGAGATCCTCTTGCACGGAGTTTTTACTTAAAATGAACCTTTACAACCAGTACCTTACGTTAAAAAAAAACTGCGAAGAAACAAAACGTTTAAAAAACATATACGTAATAATATTTCCAAATAACATAAGTCGTAGAACTTCCAAGAAACCGCGTATAAATAAAATTCACGGCTAGAATAACATCGTCATGAGTAAATCGTCCATGCAACAGTGAATGCGTAATACAGTGCGCCACGCGCACATAACTCTGGTTTACGAGGTGCCGAAGCGTGCGGATCCACCGATGCGATCTGCTGTTTATTGTGCTTTTAAGCCGGCGTACTGTGCGGTGCGAAATTCAGAAATAATAGGGCTATAAGTAGTTAAAATAAGTGGTTTTGAATTGGGGGTTTTTTTTTTTTTGATAATTAATGTCACTCAAATTGACAACAATTAACCAGCTTATGCAGAGAAATGCATACTTAAATGCCTAGAACACACCCAAGACTAAGGAACGGTTTATAATCAAATTGTCGATACTCACTTCGTCGAATTTCACTTCAAAGTCAACATTTCATGATTTTTCATTTCGTCGACAATTCAGTTCGTGGAATGGTCATTACAAGTAATTTTAAATCGTGTATTTTTACTTGTCGGATGATTCAATTAATAGTTGAATTTTGCCAAGGAAACCGTTCCGTAATTTATTGTTTCATTTATTTTCAAATAAACGTACAAATTATTATAAAGGAATATTAGGTGAATTATTTTAAGGTAAAGGTACGAAAGTTACTTCAAACGTTTTCGATGAAATAAAATTCGACGAAAAGTTTGTCGGCAAAACAAGGGACACCCTAAGGAACAAATAGTCGCGCTGGTCTCACAAATATCTGCCGTCGCCGGGATTGGAGGCAAGATCCGCTAGTTCGTAGGCAGGGCAACTAACTAGGCTAACTCGTCGTCAATACTCTTACTTCTTATCTCTAAATAGTAAATATAAAACAAACTCACTTTCTGTCATCTGGGGGGTTATTATGACAAAACAATGCAGTTCAGTTTAAGGTGAGAGAAAAGGACGGAGCTATATAACTGCTATAGCTCTGTCCTTCACGCTAACCTTACAATGAACTGCATAACTATGTCATAATAACTCCCTGTCTGCTTAGATCATTCAAACTACGCGACGCATATAATAAGGTTTTCATCAATACGGAATCGTTTTACATACATACATATATACATAAACTCACGCCTTCATTCCCAAAGTGGGGTAGGCAGAGCTAAAGAATTACCAACAACTTTTAAAACTTATTGATAATTCTGTAACCACACTTTGCACAAATAGGCCAAGATGTTTACCAGCATATTAGTGACAGGTTGCGAGCCCATCGCCTAACAGTACTACAAGCCTTTATTCCCTTAGTCGCCTCTTACGACATCCACGGGAAGTCATGGAGTGGCACTATTCTAAGCCAGCAACCACACGGCTGCCGTTTTTACGTTTAGTAAATTCTGGTATAGTAAAGGTGTTATAAGAAACTTCCTAAAACTGAAACGAAGCGATTCCGGGTCGTCTGTTTCTTAATAGCGGTAAATTCTACCGTCAGTGGGTGACTCACTGACCATATAACACACAGCCTTTACCGTTAGACCAATATACTTGAAATTTAAAGGTATATTTAGGATTAATTAAGGTTTTTTTTTTGGAAAATCAGTGAATATCTGCGAGAAAAGGTGAAATAACTGTCCATTTCAGTCAGTCATTACTCATTTAAAATAATAATTAAAATCAAGTCAGGTTTATATTCCAAAAAATATTTTACACTGTAAAACATTCTTTTTTACGAGCCACATTTTTAGTTGAATCTTAAACCTATTTACTTCTTTATTTGACAGAAAACTACCCGGAAAATTATTGAAAAGGCTGATACACATAGTGAAGCTATTTTTTGTTGTTGAATTTAATTTATCACTAGGCTTGTACTATTCTTATTTTGAAAGCCAGTCTTTTGCTGAGGTCCTCCTTAATGCTCCAAGCCTCACAGCCATAAAGGACAGTTGGCCAAATGTAACACTGTCAAGTCTAGTACGTATTGTAAGAAAGAGTTTCGTCATCATAATCATCATGCCAGTTGAAAGACGTCCACTGCTGGACATAGCCCAACAAGCAAAATCAGTACTTATAGTGTTTTCAAGCCTATTTTTTATTGTACTTATAAGATACTTGTAGTTTGCTACAAACACGGAATTGGGCGCAGTTATAGGAGCATTGCTTTCTTATAAACATCTTATAATCAACTAGCAGAAAGTCACTAGGCCCTATAATACACTTACAGAAGTTCTACCAGAGTACCATTGCTCCTATAACGTTCTGAGACTACCCATTTATAAGTTTTATAACTCTTATAAGTATCTCGCATGAGCATCATACTAAAGCAATCTTATTTATAACGCACTACTAATATACTTAGTTATTAGTTATAAGTACATTTTATAAACATCTTTCCGTTGTTTCGGCCGGTTGGTGTGGTGTGTTTGTGGGAAATAAATACTAAAAAACAAACGTACCTATTTTTCTTATTAATCTAACTAATATAATAAAATTTGTAATAGTGTAGAAGAGCATATGGTAGTATTGTAAAATACTGTATGTATAGTGTGTGAATTTACCGGGGAAGTCATTTTTATTGTAAATGTCAACCATAATTTGTTTAATTTTACAATGCCCATGGAAAAAGTGTACATATCATATATGTTGTTCAAATAATATTACCACATTTATTATGAACATCCGCCATTTTCTAAAAATTATCTGCATTGAGTACGTTATAGGACAATTATAAGTAAATTTGCACTTATAGCAGTTTTAATCCAGATAACTTGCCGCCATATTAAAACCTATTAGGGTTCCTCACGAAATCTTCTTACTATCTATGAATCCTAAGAAAGTTAATTTAAGTTAAAAATATTTTTTTCGTTTCCGGCATGGTTACAAATTTAAATAAAACTACTTAAACGGATTATATCGCGTACCATTTCTTAAATTCATCCCGTATCAAATACACTACAGACTACTAGATTACAGATTACAATCATCATTAGACAATTTTAGTTTACCTGTCATGCTTTTTTTAAATAAATTATTGTTGTCTTTTCAGTTCTTTTCGAAATGGTGGTATATTTAGACGTTGACTGCTTTTTATGTAAAGATGACCTTATGAAACTCAACGAATGTGAATGGCCATGGTCAATAACACATTTTACCCTATCTGAAAAGTGTTATGGATGTGGACGATTCACTGATTCAAGAATGAATCCCCACTTTATTGTTAACGTAATCAATATTAAGAAACTACTTAATATAAAACAATTGTGGTGTCAAGGCTGCCAATATATGCTCGTGTACAATCATTACATGGAAGATGAGTGTTACTACTGCTATTAAAAAAAAACACAATCAGTATCAACCAAGTTTTAGAACATCATAATATTATTATTTATCCATTTATATTTATATTTAATGAAATCATATTCATCGAACTATTCAAATCCAGTCGCTGTAATATATTTTTTAAGCATTTAATCAATCCATTGTGCCAATACTGTCCTGGGTCCGAGGTTGTTATATGCAATATTTCTTTATTAGTGTGTAATAAGGTCCGTGCATCTCTTGGTAAAACGTTACTTAATCTTTTGTTAACAACAGTAGATAGTTAATTTAAGGCTCGGTGAGGTATATTAAATTTTATAGCCCATGTTCTTATATCATCAACCAAATCACATTTTTTTTCATACTCGGTGGTTTTTTCTAGGTCAAAGTCGTATTCATTGTTCGCTATCCGAGTAAAACACAGTCCACCGCGGAACCCTTATTTACTTAACTTGCATTTGCACTTGACGCACCAGGTTCACTTTCTAATACAGATGAACTTGTTCTCGTTAAATTGGGCTTCACTAATTCTGTATTCCATTTTCTCACTTTTCTTCTAAAATTACCGCTCCTTTTAAATCGTTTCCATTCGCTTAAATCCATTTTAAACGACTTTCCCAATACGAATTCGAACAATTGATTCAGCAAAAAATACCAAACGTTTACTAGTAAGGTGCTTGATCTAATAACTTATAAGATTATTTCACCTAATAAGGCTCTTACCAAGTACAATTTCATTTATAAGAACATTGGACAAGACTAATAGCGATGTAGACTTGTAATAACCTCAGCTTAGTATCTTATAATATCTTGTTCTCTTACAAAATGCTACTATAAGATCAAATATTATTCAGGCCTATTTGATCTTTCTGCAAACTGTTATAGGAGACTTAAACCTATAACTGTCTTATAAGACGATCTTGTAGGTAACTAGAAGTCTGTAAAATAAAACCAAATGATCTTAAGACTATCTACGCTGGTGAAATGTTACTATAAGTATAAGTATCCTGTAACTGTTCTGTGCTACAATCTTGTAGCAAACTATAAGGCTGAAATATAAACATGAATGCTCTTGAGTATGTTACCGCTTATCGTATGCTATTATAAGTATATGGCTCTACGTCAATGTCTCTATAGGAACGTTATTAGTAAAAAAGTACTTATAGTCTTTATTTATAGGAATACTTTGCTTGTTGGGAGGCTTCCCCCAAGGCTCTCCACTCAGACCGGCCTTGTGCTTTTCGCATCCACCGCGTTTCCGCGATCCTAACAAGGAAAGAAAGACTTTAGGGGCCACAAAATATGCGCTTAATTTTCATAAATGATGTCGAGCGATTTCAATTCGTATCCGTATTTCAGTGTAAAAACATCACCACAATTTAATTTAAGCCTTAATTTCCTTCACATTAATTTAACAAACCACATGTTAACAAAAAAACATTTCTCCTCACCAGTCCCGCGCGCCTACCTCAAAATTATAGCCTTATGATATAAATAAGGATTTAAAGGGCATCAGAATAAATTCCCGCGGGGCCAGCCAAGCCGTATTATTTTACTGGCAATTTGTTTGTTTTTATTGCTTAGAGGGATCTTGTCGCTTTAATATTCGAACACTTTGCTCGTGTTTTAAAATTCTACGCCCTGTCTTGGGAGTGGCGAGAACAATTAATTGTTTGTATTTTTGTTCTTGATGGTTTTTTAGTAAAACAGCTTTAGGAAAGTATTTATTTTCTTCCACTTTTGGCGTAAAAAGAGGGATTATTTAATGTTGAAAAATTTGTCTGAGTGTCTGTCTATCTTTGTACCTGTAGTGTGTTGGCACCGTAGCTCCAGAACTGAGTCGAAAAGCCGAGAATGTTCCCATACTACCGCAGCAGCCGCAGCAGTGTTCGCATCGTTGTGTTCCGGTTTGGGGATAAGACAGCCGGTGAAATGACTAGCATAGAGGCATTCCATCTTAGTCCTCAGGGTTGGCAGTGCATTTGCAGTCTTGTGAATGCGAATGTCTATGGGTCACGGGCGGGGGTGGGTCCAAATCAACGTTAGTTTGCGACCGGTCGCCAGATGATATGGGTCCGTCCCTATGTCAATCTACTTGTCCGGTAGTTGGTTTGGCTAACGGCCGAGGGTGGAGCTCACAGTTGCTATGATACCCCAGGCAAGACTGGTTGTGTTCCTTCCCGAGGTTGCTGCCTGTCAACTACTCGGTTTCCCTCGGATTAAACGAGTAGAACAGAAACAACAGTCGCACTCCTGACCGTCCTGTTTTCACCCATCCACGCCTCCTAAATTTCCTATCCAATCAGCTGCAAGCGATGTTGTGGCATGTCGCAGCGGGCCTCCTATCCAATAGGAAAGGATGGGGGGCGGTAAAATGCCACCCGCGTGTTTGTGCCGTGCGCGGGGACCCGTACGGGTGGAGAACGAGATCCTGGTAGGCTGAGTTTGAAGAGGGTCGGAGTAGTTACCCTCGGATAACAACACGCCACTTTGGCTCGGGATTCATCTCACACGGGAGGTTCTGGCCCAGCCAGTCAGAATCAATCGGCTGTCGCGTCTACAGTCTTCTGGCCGCGGGCGAGCGTTCTGGGGTGATGAGGTCAGTAGCCGGCGGAGTACGGCCCCGAGTCGCTGTAGTGGTGACGGAGGGCTTGACATCGTGCGGGCTCACTTGACAGCTCACCCCGGAGCGCTATATCGGACTCGTATCCCTGATGGGTCAAACCATCCCCAGTAGGAGGGCTCCGAGGAGGGTGGGGAGCGAGTCGGATGAATATTAAGAAGGACAAGTATGGAAGCCAAACAAACAAAAAAAAAAGATGAAAGAAAGGGAGCGAAAGAGGCAGAAGTGGGAGGGAAGCCGAGCACCAACAAGATGGTGCAAGGGGGACCCCCGCAGACGCCAGAGTGTAAGGGAGCGGAAGGGGCAGAAGCAGGAGGGATGCCAAGCACCGACAAGAAGGTGCAAGGGGGACCCCTGCAGATGCCGTGGAGTGAGCTGGTGAATCTGTCCTTGGACGACGAGGAGCGTTTGCTGAACCCACCATCAACTTCGGAGGAGGGAACCGCCACGGCGGCAACCCCGACGGAGGGAGGCGAGTTCAGCAGACTACCGACCAAGGCAGAGAAAAAGAGGGCTAGACAGGCCAGGAGGAACCAGCATAGGTTAGCGATGGCGGCGGGAGAAAACCCTCGCCACATTCAGGCGAAGGGGAGGCCCCCGCCGCCAGGGAGGGCGCCGAAGTTGAAACGGCAGACAACTGACCCGGACGAAGGACCCTCGACACGGCCTCCAGCGAAGAGACCAAACCGCGGTGACTCGCTCGCGAGCACCCGTGCGACCGCAAGGGAAACACGGGAGCTCGCAGTGGCGATCTGCCGCGAGGACGGTGTACCGCTGGATGAGTCGCTAGGGACCGAAGTCCGGAGAATTGTCAGCCGTTTCATTACGGAGGCGATTAAGGAGCAGGGAATTCGAGGGAGGCAACTCCAGTTCGCCATGTCGGGATTGGTGTCAGAGGGATTTTTCCTTGTGACACCATCCACGGCAGAGGCGAGGGAGTGGCTTCTTGAGAAGGACCTGGGGGAGCCTCAGGGGCATAGGCTGCAGGCCCGGATGTTGAGCAACACCCGGGTCAATGTCTGGATCCCAGGCCCGCCGGAGGAGCTCCTGGAGGATCCGCTCCTCTACCTGAGAGCCCAAAACTGGGACAGGGAAGGGGAGCTGAAACTCCAAGAGTGGACGCAGGTGGGGCGGGAGAACCTGGCCACGGGTATCCGGGTGTGTTACTCGGTGCCCAAGAGCGTAGAGGATGCGTGGGGTGCGGAAACTAGCCAATGGCTATTTTTCCAAGCCACACGCATCAGGGCGCGATTGGTCAGGGCTCAGCCCCGGAGGAAAGATGCGGAGGCAGAGACCCCGGGTGGGAGGGGGAGCTGTAGCTGCAAGTGCAGTTGTGGCGACCCAGCGCTGCAACCCGAAAACCAGGCAGAGGCAGCCCCGATCGATGACCATCCACCACGGATGGAAACCGAAGGGGGCTCCTCAGTCTAGGGAAACGGGGGGCAGCAACACTACACATAAACACAACCAGCAATGGACAACACAGACAAACAACCAGCACTACACAACAACACACACAACACAAACTACAAAAAAATAAGAATATGTCAAGTAAACCTTCAGCATTGTAAGGACGCAATGTCGGAACTATGTCAATACATAGTAAGGGAAAAGATTGATATAGTCCTGATGCAAGAACCGTATGTATGGAAAAACCAGGTCACAGGCCTGGGAAGCCTGGGGGGTGACCTACACTTCGAAAGAAATGGTGAGTTACCACCTAGGGCATGCATTTATGTTAGTAGAGACTTAAGAAATATGGGATGCCTTGTGACCATATGTTTCAGAGACCTAGTCGTGGTAGAAATCAACCTCGTGACAAGGAGTGGAGAGAGAATCAAAGCAGCGATGGCAACATGCTACATCCCAGGTGAAAGCAACGCGCCAACTAGAGAATTGGAGGAAACGATTATAAGATATAAAGGTAAGAAAACACCCATTCTTGTAGGCTGCGATGCAAACTCACATCATGAGGTGTGGGGGAGCACCGACACCAACAAGGAAGGGGGAAGCACTACTAGAATTTATTGTAAGTAATGACCTGGACATACATAACACAGGGACAACCCCAACCTTTGTAACCAGGGCTAGAGAGGAGGTATTGGATATAACAATTACCTCAGGGGAGATAGGCAAACATGTAAGAGACTGGAGGGTGGACAGGGAGGACAGTATGTCGGACCACAGAAGACTACTGTACGGCCTGGACTACTACACGGAAAGAACGAAAATAAGAAACCCTAGAAAAACGGATTGGGAGCAATATAACGATATACTGAGTAAATGGACACCGAGCCATAGAAGACCAGATACGAGTGAGGAGCTGGACAGAGCTGCAGAAGATCTGAACAAGGCCATATCAGAAGCCTACCTATCGGCGTGTCCGGAAAAAACGAGCAACGGAGACAAGGGACAGCCGTGGTGGAATAAAGAGATACAGAAACTGAGGAAGAGATCTCGTAAAGCGCTAAGATCAGCTCTGAAAAGGAACAATGATCAGTGCTGGCACGAATACAGAAGCATTAGGAACAAATATACTAATACTAGAGAAAAACTGAGAGCACAGGGATGGAAAACATTCACGGGAGAGATACAACGCTACACAGAGGCAGCGAGATTAGTAAGGGTACTGTCGAACGAGAGAACCTGCCAACTGGGTAGCCTGATAGTAGGATCGACCGAACTGACGGACCCCAAAGAAGTACTGCAGCACATGGTAAAAACACACTTTCCCGATTGCAGGGAGGACAACTTACATGAGGCTACAGTAGGAAAAAATAATAACGAGATAAGGGAAGCAGGGGAAACGATGAACCTCAAGATAAGTGATGAAGTGGGGGAATGGGCTATAAACTCCTTCGCCCCCTACAAAGCGGCAGGACCAGATGGAGTGATACCCGCACTACTACAAAAGGGGTGGAAATACATCTGGAACCATCTGAAAGAAATTTATGAAAGAAGTCTGGTGCTAGGCCACATCCCGAAAATCTGGAGCGAGGTAAAGGTAATATTTTTACCTAAACCAGGCAAGAAAAACTACAAGGACGCTAAATCCTTCAGAAGCATAAGCCTCTCATCATTTGTTTTGAAGGCATTGGAGAAGATCATAGATACACAGATAAGGACAAGCATGCAAGGCGGTAGACTGCCCTTACACGGGCATCAACACGCCTACATGGAAGGTAAATCAACAGAGACAGCTCTGCACAACCTGACTACAAGGATAGAAAGAGCATTAGAAGACAAGGAGTTGGCACTGGGATGCTTCTTCGACGTAGAGGGAGCATTCGACAGAGCTACTTTTAGTGCAATAAAGAAATGTATACGGAGGGATGACATAGACCCCGCAGTCAGGAGATGGATAATGGCCATGTTAGAAGAGAGAGCGATCACAGCACAACTGGGGGGAGACTCAATAAGGATAAAGACGAGCCGTGGATTCCCACAAGGAGGCTGTCTGTCACCACTCCTATGGTGTCTCCTACTAGACTCGCTCATAAGAGAAACTAACACAAGAGGTATACACATGCAAGCGTATTCGGATGACGGGGTACTCTTAGTGAGGGGAAAAGTCCTCAGTGTAATGAGAGAAGTCATGACAAGAGGGATAAAACAGGTACTAAATTGGTGTCAGAACAGGGGACTAGACCTGAACCCGACCAAGACGAAAATAGTACTCTTCACCAACAAAAGGAAGCTGCCCGTCCTAACACCAATAAAAATAAAAGGTGAAGAGATAGAAACACTCAAGGAAATAAAATACCTTGGAGTAGTACTAGACAGCAAGCTGCTATACAAGACACATGTAAAGGAGCAATGCAGAAGAGCCACTATAGCCCTGTGGCAATGCAGGAAAGCCATAGGAAGGAGATGGGGACTAAGACCAAGGATAACGCAATGGATATACAGAGCGGTGGTCCTACCCAGACTCCTTTATGGAGCCATCGTGTGGTGGCACAGAGCAAAGATAAAAGATATAGACAAAGAATTAACAAAGGTTCAAAGACTAGCATGTCTGATGACAACCGGGGCAATGAGAACAGCACCTACACAAGCCCTGGAGATCATGCTAGGATTGAACCCGGTACACATAGAGGTGGAGAAGAGAGCCACAGAACAGTGGTATAGAATAAAAGCGAGCAGGGAGTGGATCGGGTCCGAGATGGACAAGAGACACGCAAGCATACAGAAAGAGTCAATGTCAAACATGGATATGCTCATGGTAAACAATGACCTAATCAAGAAAAGAAAGAGGTTCGACAAGAAATACAGAATCCACATAGGAGAGAGAGACAGCTGGGAGAGAGAAATACCACAACCCAAAGTGACATGCTTCACGGACGGTTCATGGAAATCCTCAACCAAAAGAGCGGGAGCGGGCATATATAGCCAAGAATCAGATGAGCACACGACGATACCACTAGGGGGCTCCACCAGTGTGTTTCAGGCAGAAGTCTTCGCCATCATGAAGTGTGCCCTGAGCCTCAAGGAAAAAAGCAATGTAACGGGTAGTCACGTTATAATATACTCAGATAGCCAAGCGGCACTCAAAGCACTAGACAATCCGGTGATCAAATCATCTCTAGTACAAGAGTGTAGGAATGAACTGAACACTCTAGGCACCACATCCCATGTAACACTGGCGTGGGTGCCAGGACACAGTGGAGCAGTGGGAAACGAGAAGGCAGACGAACTAGCCAGAGCAGGTGCGGACCAACAGTACCTAGGCCCGGAACCGGTATTACCAATATCGGAGATGGTAACCAAAGGAGTTATCGCCAGAAGAATGGAAAAGAAAACAAATGAGGCATGGGGGATGACGCAAGGGTGCAGACAATCCAAACTCATGATAGGAAGGGTTAATAAAAACAGAACAAGGTACCTTCTAAACCTGGGTAAGTACAACCTAAGCATACTAACAGGAATTCTGACTGGACACTGTCCGCTCAACAGACATCTGACGGTAATAGGTATTAAACAGAACCCTCAATGCCCACACTGTGGCAAAGAGGAAACTAGTCAACACGTCCTAGCCGAGTGTGTCATGTACTCGTCACTGAGATACCACACATTCGGAAAGGACGTTTTGTCCACAGAAGATCTCAAAAGCATCAACTTACGGGACGCATTGTTGTTCTGTAGGAAGACAGGAAGATGGGATCGATGCTGGATGGGAGCGCCGCCGGGCCAGTAACCTGAGGCACGACTGAGGGGAATAGGGCAGAATGAACGGGCAACCGAATCGACTGCCCGCCTGCTTCGGCTGGGCGTCCCCACTTATCATCATCATCATGGGTCACAGTTTCCACTTACCATCAGGTGGCCTGTGTGCTCGTTTGCCTTCCCAAGGTATAAAAAAAAATTACTAAAAATCGTTTCTTAATCGTAGTGTTGGCGTTTTTTTTTTTTTGGAACCGCTTTTAGAGCGATTGCGGTTTCAGAGATTTCCATTCAGGGTAGGGGTCAGAATTTTGTCTATTTAATAGTTACTTATTTACTTAGTAAGTTTTTGAGCTAAGATATTAAAAAAATACCCTTAAACAAAACTGTTTCACGTTTTAATCCGTATATATTATGAAGGTTTTGTGTTTTATAAAATAAATGAAGTACTTCACTTTACTGAAAGGCAGCAAATAGCCTTTTCACAACACTGCTCGGAAATATGGCCATAGATGCTCTTGTTTGGGATCACAAAACGTCACTTATAAGGACAGTTCAAGAATGTTTTTGTCGGCATTTGCTGATTGGTCGAGAACATTGTTGTCCAACTTTAATAACCAATGAAAATCAATCAATCAATTTTTGTGTCATAGCTCCTTAAAATGAAAAATTGGAATCGACCAATCATAACACACTATTTTGTGTCGTAAAATATTAGGTGTATTTTTGCTAAAAGATACACAGACTAAAAACTATGTCACTGCTTTTTTTTATGTAATTCAAACTTGGCCCCTAATCTCGAACCACTAGAGATAAAATTACATGGGAGATAAGGCGAAACAAATACAATTTTATATGGAGTTGACATATTCATCTCGAATGTTAGTTTATTAATCTCGAAAGCCACGAGAATAGGGGTCCAGATTTAAAAAAAAGTTATCTATGGTAAAATTGGCGATAATACATACAGCTTCTATTCTACTTTTGAAAAACCGACGCCTTTTCTAACACTATTCACATTAACATGAATTAAAATTTGAGTTTTGAATATGAATTTTTATTTTATTTCCTCTCAGTAGTTGTGAACAGCACTATGTCTGCCTCGGTAGAAAGTGCAATTTATGGACTCATATGACTCGTCCAAAAATCTCGTACTTTCTATCCTCTGCAACAATATACTACTGTAAAGTAGACTACAAAGAAATATATCCACGTTTTCACCTTTATGCATTGTAATAAAGTTCAAAAATGGATACATCTCTTTTAAAACGACTGTACTTGGTATTGTTGTCGTCTATTATAGGTACATATAGGTGATATAAATTTTAAAGTTCGTGAAGCTATGTTTGGATTTATTTGTTTCAATCACGTTTTAACGACTGTTCGTAATCCTGGATTGACACAATTTTTTTTTTATCGCAGTACATACATACATTAAATCACGCCTGTTTCCCAGAAGGGTAGGCAGAGATCACTTCTTTCCACTTGCTACGATCTTGAAAAATTTCTTTCGCTTCTTCCACATTCTTACATTTTCCCAGTAATTGTGATAATTCCCGAGACGTAGGCATAGCTAATCAGTAAAACATTAAATATTGGCGTATTAAGGTGACGCTATCGCCCTAGCTAAACGACCCCTTCCGCCCCCCCCTCCCACTCCTCTCCCTTCCTGCAGGGTAAGCATGGGCAATCTAGCGGGGGCGAGCAAAGTTCACGTAATTAAATAGTGATTAAGCATGGATGACTATTGCCCACACTCCGAGACTAGCATAAAGGTTCATGGGAAAATTTGTATGGAAATTGGGTGTGGCACCAACAAAATTGAAACCTATTCTATTTAAAATGTAGTAAAACATAACTTCTTAGTGTCGCCGCAAACACCTAGATCACAGGAAAACGGAAGGATTACCACTTGAAAACAAGGGCAACACGAAAAAAACAAATAAGATAGAAAGTTTGGCTTATATGATATAATAAACTAAAGTATATTTTTCGAAATCGGAGAGTTGATTGGTCCTACAGAAAAATACACAATTTATAAGATTACATAGTATAATTACATAGTTAACAATCGACCTTTGGTTGGTCGAAAGCTTATGTTGATGATATAGTTTCACACACAATCTCTCATTGTAAAGTATCCCGACATAGTCATCTATTGAGATACTTTGTCATCTTGCGAGTAACGTGTTATTACGATTATTTCTAAAAAAGTAAGTTAAGTTCTATAATTATCCGTTACAATGTTATATTAACCAATATTTCTACGGACTATAATATCTTGTCTTCAAGTTCCCATATTTTTGCTCTCCGCTGAGCTAGGTTTTTGCAGCCATATTAATAAATGATGTTTTAAATAATTCAATTTCAAAGATACAAGTTTCAATTCTGTTGGCACCACACCCAATTTTCCCATGATTCTTTAATGAACGAATTTATAGCAAACTATCTACATAGATGATAAAATTGGAATTGACAAACGGAAAAAATATATTGAGAATGTGTATTCGGAATATAGGTTTATTTCGCACTATCGCATATTATAAGTCTTCCAGCGCGTTCCAAGAGAATATTACTGACAGAAAAAAAGAAGCAAGAAGCATCAAACGCAAGCAAGAAACTAAAAGCAAATAACTCAATTATGCTTGCATTTTTTACCCAGATTAATATCTTTCATCATCATTTCAGCCAAACGACGTCCTGGACAGTGACTGCAGGACATAGGCCTCCCCCTAGGATCACCACAACGACCGTTCACGTGCTACTTGCAACCACCGGGTTCCCGAAACCTTCACGAGGTCGCCGGATCATCTCGTGGGAGGTCTACCCACGCTGAAAATTAATGTCTTATTATTTTAATACGAGTATGACCAGGGTTCAGCTGAAAACCAACACTGTGGGTCCGGCTGCGGCTCATGATGATCAGAGGCTCAGAGCCCTATTTGACTTCACACTACAGGACAACGTATATTTGATCTAATCATGTTTTTTTGTACGGTATCATATTTTGCAGTGTGTTTTTGCTAAACAAATGTTATTAGGTTGAGTCTCAATTTCAGTTCATATCTAGAGTTACCGAAATTACAAAAAATAATGAGAAGTAGCCAAAGAATATCATTAAGAAAATATACATGACATGAGAGACGTATAAGGTTTCCAGGTCAATGAAAATCATAATAATCTCTATTCCGTTGTTCACTATATACCTGTTCTTAGCTGCCTAAGTACTTACTTAGTTTTGACACCTGATGATACCTATACGGCCTCAATGTCCGTCTAAAGTTAGTTTCTTATTTATGACCGTGTCATCCTTAACTAATGCTATTTGTTTTAGGTTTCTTGGAGTACGGATCTTCTCACAAGGAGAAAAATATCTGTACCGATATTTTTTTCAAATGTGTCAAGAAAGCATTGGCTAAATACATCTAGCTACAACAAAAAGATGTGAAAGGCATTAAAAACAAAGTAAACGAACTGCTTGGAGGGTTTGATGAGAATTGAGAAACGCTTTCAGGATGACGACGGATTAGCCTAGTTGGCAGTGACCCTACCTACGAAGCTAGCGGTCCCGGGTTATTTCCGGTATGGACAAATATTTGAGTAAGATTTTCCCGTGATATTTATTTATTTATTTCATTTATTTTACCTTATTTAAAGGAGAGAAAGGAGAGGTAATGCAGCCAGTGTCATAAGGACCATGCCGCGAGCGGACCTGCTAGAGGGGGTGTTCTTTTTATAGTGGTGATTATTATTTACATCTTTAATATTTGAGTAGCTTAGTTTTATTTTAATTTGAGTAGCTTAGTATTATTTTAATTTTAATAAGTTTAGTTTTAACTTTTAATTGTTGCACCTATATTATATTAAATAAAATACATATGTAACACCTTTATTTTATTATTATTCATTTGAAAGCAAAATAGGAGTAATAGAACGAATATCCGCATTTCCTTCAAACTCATTCATACAGTTAAAATTTAAATCCTTGTCAACTCCGTATCATACTGTGAACTGGGTCTTGGAATGCTTACTCAAGATGTCGTACTCGCGCAAAGTTGATTTCCCATTACACGGAGTACAGTTAATTATATATTTATGTGTAATATAGTAACATCAATGAACTTAATTATAGGATTCTATGCCTTATACATTATTTGATAGGCCGAATAAACATATATTTAGATATAAAAAAAGATTTACAAGTCAGAAATCTATCATCGCTATGTATACATAAAACATGGAGTATTGCTATTATTCCTTTTCAAACATTCAATACTAATCAATACACACATCCTTCCATCCACTGGCAAATACCTACATCACAATCAAGGGCAAACTCTACAAGCGTGTTACAAATGCAAGGCGTGAATATGGTTGAACGTGGTTAAACCATCTGTCAATTTGCGACCACTATGTACGTGCAAGTGGGTCTTAAAATTAACATGGACAAGACGACAATCATGTCAAATATCCATATCGTACCCACTCATGTCAAAGTCTCTACTCTCGAAGTTGTATAACTATGTATACCTAGGACAAAGAATCCAGTTAAGTAGAGAGCCTTGGGAGAGGCCTATGTCCAGCAGTGGACGTCTTTCGGCTGACATGATGAAGTCCAACTTCGAGAAAGAGGTCAATCGTCGAATCCAACTCAGGGCAGGGTAAGCTACGCACTATCTTCTCGTCCTACTGCAGTGCCTCAAGACAAGAGTATTCGATCAGTGTGTGATGCCAGTGAGACATGGTCGCTCACAATGGGCCTCATAAGGAGGCTCAAAGGGCGATGGAAAGAGCTATCCTAGGTCTCTTCTTGCGAGATCAAATCAGGAATGAGGAGATTCACAGAAGAACTAAATTAACTGACACAGCTGACTGAATTGCAAACCCTAAGTGGCAGTGGGTGGGGCGCATTGCTCGTAGAACCGATGGCCGATGGAGCTGGAAAGTTCTAGAGTGACGACCGCGAACCGGGAGACGAAGTGTCGGCCCGCCTTCCACAAAATGGACTGATGATCTGATAAAGGTCGCGGGAAATTGCTGTATGATAGCAGCAGAGGATCGATTGTTTTGGAAAACTTTGGGGAAGGCCGTTGTCAAGCAGTGGACGTCTTGTGGCTGATAATGATGATGATGATGTGAGTGCAAAACTGACGACTGATCTATAGTACACTGCGAAAAAGGTGACCATAATACCAGTATTGATCCTATACAAACCCAACGATACGTTAAATTTAAATCGACAACTTTAATGAAACCTTTTATGTATTTTCTATTTATGTAAAAACCAAAATCTCTCAAAACGGTCATTCCTTTAATAGGGCAAAAAATCACAGTTTGCATTGTTAGACAGTCTTAATATATAAAAATCTTTGCAAAAAATTACATAGGACATTTATTTCAAAGCATTAGAAATAACATTATTTTATGTATGGGAAGACCCATACATAAAATAATAAAATCTCTAAGAAGTTACTGAGAATATTTAAAAAAAACTTTCACGATTAAAGAAGTCTCATATATATATATATATATAATTATATGAGAGACTTCTTTAATCGTTATAATGCTAATTAGACTTGTATAATCCTATAGTCGTTACCATAATCTGACACACTTATATGATCCCAAATTGCCAGTCAATCAATCTTCGAAATGATTCATCTACTGAATAATTCTGCTCAATCAATAGCAATTAAGTCTCGTATCGATTCAGGCTGGGATCGAGGGCTCTCACGACCAGGGTCCTTGTCTGAAGCGCTCTAAACGGCTTGTGTTAAGCAACACTTACTGTGATAATTGGTAAACTGTGGTATTTAGATATGTTTTGAATGTTTTAAGTGTCTCAGATCGTTTTCTGTTTTGAGTATTTTTTGATTTCGTGGATTGGTGCGTTTGTAATTCAAGACATTTAGTTTTTAGAAGGATTTTTACTAGTTTTAGAAGAATAATATCTAATAGTAAGCTCTGAGCCCTACAAACGGTTAATCCTTGTTTGACCGACAATTTTTTTTATAGAACGTATCTCTTCGCAGAATTTTAGTTTCATAGAAAGCTATTTTCGGCTGAACCCGTGTTGATTTCTGGTTAACTTGTGATGGTAACAACTAACTAGCTCTAACTTACGTAAATCATATTTAAGATAATCTGGAATTCAGCAGAAAATAGCTTTCTATGAAACTAAAATTCTGCGAAATCATACTTTCTATGAAATTAATGTTGTTTAAATAAGGGGACACCCGTATATTTGTAATATCAAGACTTTAAATGCTTGGTAAAACCGTGGTTACATGAGAGAAAGGGACAGAGAAGTAGCAATTATACAGCTCTAAACCTTTCTCTCATCCGAACTGCTTTAGTATGTCCTGGCTGACGAACTGAGTTGCATAATTATTAATAGAATGGTTTTAATAATTATGCAACTCAGTTCGTAACATAATTATAGTATATTGAGGGTAGCGCTTACAGCTTTTGGTACCTACCGACATATTTAGAAATAAAGTCAGTCTTCATCGTACGGAGTTATTTTATTACAATAATTATGGTATGTTTCTGGGTTTCTTTAGAAATTTACTTAATAGCCTAATTAATAGCTGCTGTCAAAAAATCAATTAATAATTTATTGACGTTCTCTCAAAATTCAAAATTAAAAACCAACTTTGTAGTTTTTTTGCCATATGACGAGTTATCCACCTCTCAAATTAATTTAAAATATTTAACCTTTTAAAGTTAAGTAAAGAATTAATTTTTTTGGACAGATACATTTTACGGAAAGCTAAAAAAACATGAAACCTTTTACGATGATAACAAAGCTTAATAAAACATGTTTTTACCTTGCTCGTAATCTAACACCACAAATCAAAATCAAAAAGACATTGAATAATTCCAACGTAAAATAGGAAATAATAATGAAATTTCACCAAGAAAATTTCCGCATAAATGCGAAGATTGCCCGATAAAATGTAAACTTGATAGCTTATTTAAAAACAACCGTCGACAACGGTGGGCCAGCCGGCTTGATAAGTATCTTGTTAGAGACAAGGGAAGTTACCAACAAAAGCGGCGTATCGTTGTTTTTCAGCTTGAGGAGAGCGCAAAAGGCTGTGTGGGTGGGGTCCAAGTTAAGAGATAAGGGGCCAAAGACAAGTGAAGGTATTTACTTACTGTCGCTCACTTCAATACTGATTTTGCTTGATAATCTTTATTACATAATACGCTGGTAAATATATTAGCCAATTTGTGCAAAATGTGGTCACAGAATTATCAACAAGTTTTTAAAGTTGTGGGTAATTCTTTAGCTCTGCCTACCCCACTCTGGGATTACAGGCGTGAAGGTATGTATGTATATATGTTTATTTAATTTCTAAGCTCGAAAGTGAGCTTGTGGGTAAGACGCATTGTCATTAGCTTTCCTATTTTTTTGTTCTTAATATTTCCTTTTTAGTGTAGTTTATTTAAACTAGGAACACTAATAATATCATGTGTAGACTAAAGATAATATCAGGGCACAAAGCTGAATTCAATATGTAGTTAAATACTTTTATAAATGTCTTTCGTACAGTGTTGTTTAATAAATCCCTCTAGAAACAGATTCTAATTTGCGTGGCAAAATGGTCGAAGATTGTAAACATTTGGTTAACTTTATTTCATAAATGCTTGAATTAACCTTGCCAACCCTTTACTATTGTTACTTCTAAATTATTACTTTTTACTGATATTCTTAAAATCGGTTCAGCCAAACGCAAGATAATCGCGGACAAACATACATCAATACAATCATACATACATATACAGGTCAAACTGAGAACCTCCTTTTTTTAAAGTCCGTTAAATATGGATGTCTATCAACTATGTTATATTATATGTAGTAAAATATGTTTATTCAATGGGTTTATGTAAGATTTTATGTAAGACAGTGATTAAATTTAATATTATTACAATATTGCCGTGCGCCCTTATAATCGCGATGGGCTTGCAACCCGTCATTAATAATGTGCAAAATATGGTTACAGAAAAATATAATTATTTTAGACTTGTTGGTAATTCTGTAGCTCTGCCTATTCCACACTGGCAACGAAGGCGGTAGTGTATAATTATGTATATGCATGTAAAAATCTAAAAAAATAGAGTACATGTGTTTTTTTTTAATAATATTTAATTTAACTTAATACTCACCATCCTAATAGTCATGTCTCTCATACTTTGCTCCACGCCCTTTCGCGGTGTGTGTCCGCAGCACAACAAAGTGCTGCCACAGACAGCTCCGAGCGTCTCAACAGCACAATAAACTAATCCAGCAGTTCCAGCACAAACCTGGAGAGCTTAATTGAGCCACTATTTAAATTACTCTTGCACCCATTGAGATAGATACACTGCCATTGTTCATTGTGTTCGAAAACTTGATTCATGTTTTATTTGATCCAAATTAGTTGAAGGCGTGATAAGTAGTGCATTTTAATGCACATATTTGCCTATATTAATTAAACAATGCATTAATGTCATTCAAAGTAGTGCCAGTAAGGTAAATGTCCGAGTGGACGACATTGACCCACTGTATGACTCTTTTGCAGTTAATTTGAAATAATAAGATTACGGATTTTAATTTTACCCGAAAATCGGATCTAACCGACTACTAGTTCTATCTAGTATTTTTGTGCAGAAGTTTTCATCGATGCGATAAAACACTTTTAATTTTAGAATAAGTTTTCGCGAGCAGGCGCTTAGAGTTTGCCGTGCGTCTGTCTACTTATGTAATCTGCTAAGGCATCAGATTGGGAAAGTGGATATTATACCCCGGAATTCAGTTTTATCGGTAAAGAGATTATTGAAACAGGTAAATCATTAAACAAACCATTGATATTAAGTGTTAAAAATTAATAATATTAATTAAGTTATTATTTTTGAGGCATGTCATACACTAGATATATTTCTTTGTGTTTAGTAGTGGATGACACCCATGTCATTCACTCGATACAAATGAATATTCTTTAAAAATGCATTTCGATCGTACTAAAAATATGTAGAACAAATATTTAAGATACCCTGTAAAAAGCAAGCCTTTATCTATCGTTTGAGTAATGTCTGACAGGGGTGTCAGAGACTGTTTTTCTATGGAGTACCAATGAATGACAGTTGCGTATTGAGGTGTCATTCTTTAGCTCATAACTATAGTCATACATTGGTTACAGGTATTTAGCTAGGCAAACATGCCTCCGAGATCATAATAAATATACAGCCGAATAAGCAAAAAAACGATTAAAAAAAGGGAATAAGACATAAAGAACAATCTTTAAAAATATATTTGCCTCTAGCAGTGACTCCGAATTCAAAACATGAAGAATGGCAAGAATAAAATCGAGAGGAAGTACACGTGACGTGTCGTCTGAGGACTAAAACATTTTTTTTTTTTTTTTTTTAATCAGCCTGTTGAGTGTCCCACTGCTGGGCAAAGGCCTCTCCCCTTAATTTCCACAAATCCCTATCAGTGGCAACGTCCGGCCAGTTGTCAAGAAACGCGTCCAGGTCGTCCCGCCATCTCCGCCTGGGCCTGCCTCGTCTTCGCCACCCGTCTTGCGGCACCCATTTGGTGACTACGTTAGCCCACCTATCCGGGTGCATGCGGCTGATGTGGCCAGCCCAGTCCCATTTAATTCTGGCAGTTTTTTTACCAACATCAGTTATGCCGGTTCTGGAGCGAAGCGTAGTATTCCGAACGCGATCCGTTCTTTTAAAACCTAAAATGCTTCGCTCCATAGCCCGTTGGCAAACCTTCAGTTTGAGCTTCTGATTCTCGGTGAGTGACCAGGTTTGGGCACCGTAGGTTAGGACAGGCAGGATACATATGTCAACGAGTTTCCGCTTTAGCGACATAGGAAGGTTTCCCTTCATCAGCTCCTTCATGGACCAGTAGCTCTTCCAGGCGTTTTCCACTCGGCGTTCTACTTCTTTGTCTTGCCTGTTGCTGAAAGAGACTAGCTGGCCCAAGTATAGATACTCGTTAACATACTGTATGATCCGCCCGTCTACCTCGACCCTACGTTTCATACCATTAGTCATCAGTTGAGTCTTTGTTTGGTTCATTTTTAATCCTACCTGAAGGCTCGCCGAACTGAGTTCCTCCAGCATTAGTTGGAGCTCTGCTGCTGAGTAGGCAAAAAGAACAATGTCATCAGCGAATCGAAGATTGGTTAATCTTCTATCGCCAACGACTATACCCTTGGCCTCCCATGATGCGGCCAGTTTCTTGAAGACATATTTTAATTAATTGTTATTGCAATTAAAACATATTTTTTTCTTAAAGTACTGTTTACCAAAGAACATTGTTAAACAATTGATAAATATTTTATATAATTTACTTTTTTTACAAGTTTATCATCATTTAGTATTGACGGTTAAATATATATTTAATTACTAATACTTAAATTATAATTAATTGATCATGAAAACCCGAAAACGTCCTGTCATATATTGGTACCCCGCCAATTTTTTTCATAGTCATATAATGGGGCATTCGAAATAATGTCAGTCATCCACTGGTACAATTTTAGGGGTTGCGATAAACTGAAATAACTAATATTGGTATTATTTTTATACAATTTAGGGTGCTTATAACATTAATGAAGAACCGGTTTATTCTTTTGCATATGCGTGTAGTCGATAACTTTGACAATTGTGTAGGTATATAGAAATATGTAAGAATTCCCCCTTATAGTGTCATTCACTGGGACATTTACTTTAGGTATATTGCAATGTGATTTTTGCACTTTGTTTTTCTAGCAAGGAAAGCATTTAATTTGGCGATACGTTTAGTCTCGTTGGTAGAGACCTACTTATAAAGTTAGCGGTCCAGGGTTTAAATCCAGGTAAGGGTAAATATTTGTTCCGGAATCTTAGATATTTCCGTTGTTTTTCTCTATACATTATTGGTATGCATAGAAACTACTGTACAAGTCTAGAGCTTAGTTTGGGACTAGGTTAATGTGTGTGAAATTAACCCGATCCATTAAATCAAAAAAAAAAACACCCGAATCCGACGTACGTGCATGAAGAGATTGATGAATGTAGAGAAAGCGAAAGTCGGCGTTCCATACTCTCTGCCTACCCCATTGGGAGACAGTCGTGAAGTTATGTATGTATGTATGTATTTACTTGGCGTATTTTACTGCACTGAAATATAATTTAATTTGAACTTGTAGCTAGGTAAGTTTATTTTCGAGATCTAAAAATGAAAGCCGTACAAACCACGTTTTACACCTCTGTAACTGAATCCTCTCCGCTGCACAACCTTCATTTTTAAAGGCATTCCTTGGATTCAGAGCTCCAGCCCACGGCTCACCAAGACTCCAAGATTCTAAAACATTCAGCACTCGTAAAACGGCTCGAACGTAAAATCCTAAAAGCGACCGCAATGAATTATTCCTTACATATTTGATGTTTACACAACATAGGTACGGACGGCTTGACAAACGGCTCAGGTGTGTCGCGGGACTTCCAATCACAAAATGCAAATTAGAAACATTCTCTCATTCTCCAACAACTCTTATTGCTATACACATTTGAGCAAATTCATTACAAACCACAGAAGCACCAAATTCTTTTTTAAATCTTTGACGCTGCGCGTTTACACCTTTTCATGTTTGGTTAGTTTCTACTCTGTGGTGCTCAAAGTTTGTTCGGTTCTGGAAGCGAAGTTGTCAAACAAATCAGGGTTGGATGACGAAACAAATTCAACATTCCTATTTTCGCTTAGCAATTGTTTGCTGGTTGTTTTTGCGGCTGATTGACGACCCCCAAGTTCGGATTGGCCTGTCTTCAACTTGCTCCTGCTTTATACATTTTCTTTCATCTGGATTTGTTTTCAGTTTGATTTCACTTAACATTTTCAATTGTATTTTGATTGTCCTTGTTTTACAAAATGTAGCATTATCGCTTGACATTTCTTTTAAATTAATAATGTTATCATTAAACACATATTTAATTATCATTATTGAACTCTCTCAAAACTGAAATTCAATTGTGTTGTAAGACCAAAATGTGCAAAAATATCTCAGTCATATAAATTTATAAAACGTAATCCGGATCATTCAAATTAAGTTTTCTGTATCGGATTTTTATGTCAATCCTCTTCGCATTAATATTTGTAAAAATATAAATGCCAAAAACTTGCCATTGATATTACACAAAGCAATAATTTGAACTCCTGTTTCCTAATCTATCAAAAATATTAAAGAAGCAAAATATGGAGGCAAAGTGTAAGAAGCCTCTCACAAGGTAGAACAATGATCAGGTGAAGATCGCGAGAAACAGATGGATGCGAGTGACACAAAACCAATCATGGCCGAGATCATTGGATTGCTAAAATATGATGATGATGATGATAAAGCAAAACTCTAAAATATGATCTATAATGCCTATTTAATGTGACAAGGTACTTAAGTGTACACGTCATATCATGAACTCGACTGTACAATACTTTGTCTTGCTGTTGCTGACGACTTCGTCCACGTAGAAGTCCTTTATCATTATTCAATTAGAAACGGTCTATTTTGACCTTCTCTAGGTTTTAAGCTATCTCCAAAGAAAACTCAAATAAAACCAGTTTTTCGGTTTAGCTGTAAAAATGGAACTGACAAATAAACAAGTTTTTTTGGCATTTGTAATTAGTACTTAGATTGGCTTGCAACCTGTCAGTAATACGCTGGTAAACATCTTAGCATAATTGTAGGTAATTCTGTAGCTCTGCCTACCCCTCTCCGGGAACGAAAGCGTGAGTTTATTTATGTATGTATGTATAATTAGTACTCATGGATTTACTGTAACAAACGACACTAAACCAATGCAAACAAATTCAAAAACAATTGCACAATCGCTTGTTTTCTTCCCGTCCGTAGTGATCGAAAAAACTCTAAATGCAAACAACAGACGCGTTAAAACTGTAGCAAACGGACCCTTCCCGGAACTCCGCAAGGTAATTCCCTCAATAATAAATGCGATGACCTAACTTCGCGCCTCTACCAACGCTCTAGCTTCTATTCTTCACAATGGCAAAAACATCACAAACATTATAACCATGCATAGGAAAAGAAATCCTAAAGCTTCACTTGTAAAGTTCAGTTTAGAATATGGACAGGGAATCGGTTGAGTCGTTTTTGTTGTTAATCTAGTTTGAATTATATATGTGTTAAAAGCTTAACGCACTTAATAGTCAAGTAGTATGTAGCACGTAATATTTTTTCACTAACAATGAGTTGTGAACTCGTTGCGGGATGATTTAGCGGGATGAAGTGGCTGGAAGATTTTAGAAATCTGTTGTGTTAGCTTACCTGCGAGACTGTTATGATTTGTAACTAAACACACCTAAATAACTGTACAATTAAAAGTTAAAACTAAACTAATTTAAATTAAAATTAAACTAAGCTACTCAAATATTAAAGATGTAAATAATAATCACCACTATAAAAATAACACCCTCTCTAACAGGTCCGCTCGCGGCATGGTCCCCATGACACTGGCTGCATTACCTCTCTGGATAGCTAGCCCAATCCTTTGGGAGAGGAAGCTTAATGAAGGCTCTGTCATCCCGGCTAATAGACACCTCCTAGAGCTGGTGATTACCTCTCCTAAAAAACTTAATAATAACTTAGTCATGAAAAAATATGTATACATTGTATATTGTCTATGGGGCACAGTTTCTGTAGGAGAATGTATAGAAACTTTTTATGCAGGTTGTCGTGCACCGTCATAGGTAAATATAACTTGTATTTTTTTATTTTATTTTTTGTTATTACTACTACTTATAAGTTTTTGTGACAATTGTGAGTTTTGCAAATTTTTCTGCTCAACTACGCATGAATATATTTATTTTTTGTTTTATGTGAGATTCATTGTTTTATATAATGCTAGGTTAAGTTTATTATTGTATAATATCATAAGCAATATTTTAAAAACGACTGACTGTTGAGTTTCTTGCGTTTCTTCACAGCTGAGCAGTGGTCTCTTGCGAAGTGCTGGTACCTACTGAAGAAACATCGTTTATCTTTTATCTTTTTATGTATCAATATTGTCCAAGCTTCAAATTTTAAGACTGTTAGTATTCGCGTGAGGCAAATTAGAACTAAATTTTGAACCAGTTCTTTTACTGGATTGGGGATCTTTAAAACGTTTCTAGCACGTACCTACTATAGGAATTTGGAATGAGCTTCCTGCTGAGACTTTCCCAAAGCGTTACTTTATGGGACTTTATCAAAAAGGGAATAATTAAATTTATTCGAGACCGGCAACGCTTTGGTGACGCTTTCGGCGTTGCAAATGTCCATAGGTGGCGGTGATCATTTCCCATCGGATGGGCTGACTGCCTGATCGCCAGTCAATGACAATAAAAATAATAATATCACCTTTTTTTCTAGTTTGGGTAAGCTCATCTTGCTTCGATATTTATCGTAATCTGTTGTTGATGAAATTGCAGCTCTTATTCACTTGATATAAAGAAGCTATCACAATGTCAACAAGTGTTATTTTTCTAGGGCCTCTTGTTCCATACGAGCCTAGCAAAACGTTAGATAAACCAAATAATGTGAAAATTGAATATGAAACGAATTTGCTGTATGTTGTAACTACTGGTTTTGTTTGATATTAATAAGTATGTTATTTATTTTATTCAACTTATTTCTTGTAAGAGAAAATCTCTGCTTAAATATTTATTTTATTCTGTTATTAGTATTTGCTGTTATAGCGGCTACAAAAATACATCATCTGTGAAAATGTTAACTGTCTAGCTATTGGTTTGTGAGATCCAGCCTGGTGACAGACAGACGGACAGACGGACAACGGAGTCTTAGTTATAAGGGTCATTTTTAGGGTCCCATTTTTACCTTTTGGATTCGGAACCCTTAAAAATGAAGATTTGTTAGTAGGTATTTTTAATAGCGCTTATTTCTGAGTAGGTAACCAATAAAAATGTTGCCATCGTAATATTATTCCCGATTTTACGGATACTCAAAGAATTATTATAGCAAACCAATTTAATTGCAAATTCCAAAGTTTCAAGAATGCAATTTTTGAATTTTTTAAATATCCGAAGATTGCACAGAAACGGAGGATAATGACGTGTAGTTCAGTTTTTAATAAACTTGTAGCGTTTTTAAATAATTTCACGTTTGCACAAAATATTTATGGAACCAATGATATTTTTAATAGTATATTTGCTTCAATAAAGTTACCTTTAAGTTTTTCTAGACAAACTGGCTGTGTGAAACGTATTTTTTTTTTAAGAAACATTAAAGTTAAGTTTGTCTATGCTCGCTACTAAACGTTACAATTATTTTTAACAATGTTACGGTAATGAAGCGAGAAACAAATAAATCCCTACATCAAAAAGCATTGTAAATAGAGGTTAACTAATATTTTTCGTCATTAACGAGCCTTGAGTGCGGTCTGTGTATTTGTATGTATAGGGAGACAGACGTGAAGGTATGTATGTACGTATGTCTGCTAAACCCTACACTGAACATGACCCGACATGATCTTGACCTTTATTATAATGTAATAACTTCTCGACTTACCATAAATAAATTACACGGTCTTGTTAACAAGTTGCAAACAAAATTCAACTTTTGTTCATATCTTTTCATGTACAGTTCGCTCCAGTGTCCCGGGTGCGCTTCGCCTGGCGCTTTTACAATTCAGGCGCTCGTTATAATTTGAAACGTGTTACTAATTAACCGGCCAACTGTATATTTATACGTACATCTAGAACCTAGTGTCTTTGGCACAAGGTTCACTCTTAGTCGGTATTTGATTGTAATACTTCAGGATCTTATTTACATAATAGATGGTTTTAAGTAAAGATTTACTTCTGACCTATGTATTTAGTTAGAAAAGGGTTATAATAAAATACATTTTTTTTTTATCATAGGAAGGCAAACGAGCACACATGCCACCTGATGGTAAGTGGAAACTGTGACCCATAGACATTCGCATTCACAAGACCGCAATCCTAAGACTGCAAATGCGTTGCCAACCCTGAGGACGAAGATGGAATGCCTCTATGCTAGTAATTTCACCGGCTAATGTAACACACATAATACAACATACACATAATGTAACATGTAACTAATAAAAGAAAATATTAGTTGCCTGAAATTAAAAAAAGAGAAATAGACTGGGGCTTTGTTCTACATTTTTTTACACGTATTGTTATCGTATTGATTTTAACTAGGCCGCTATTACTATAAAGGTGCCTACTAAGAACTTTCGCATCGTAACGATGGCAATACAGTTAAAATAGCGAAGAAGATAAAAAAGAAGAAGGTCTCTTTGACCTCATTTTGATAGCTTTCTCTTCTGGCCGTCTATTCTAAACCATATGGTTTTACTAAGTTTAACAGAGGACCAGAAGAGAAAACCATTAAAATAAAATAAGAATTGGAACGTTTGCCTATTGCACCTTGCCTAGGGTCAACGAGGCCTTCTTCTATTTCGTATTGTCTTTGACCTATTGTTTTTAACTTGACTGCCATTACTTTCAAGTAAATAAGAGCTATCAAAACGTTGATTTTAGACATCAGGTCAAAGACAATATTGTTTTTACCCCGGTAGTGACCCTGCCTAGGAAGCTAGCGGTCTTGGGTCCGTTGTCTTGTACCCATTGCACAAGCCTAGAGCTTAGTTTAGGACTAGGTCAATTGGCGTGACATTGTCCCCTGATATTATTATCATTTTTTCCTACTCCTGTACTTTTATCTGTCATTTATATAGTCACGAACACTAATATAAGAATATAGATAATATGTCCGCAGAACATTCCGTAGAAAAGTCTATCTAGTCTATTCCCCTTAACAGCACTTGTGCTTTTTTGAGCCAAAACGATATGCCTAGCTGCCAAAGCTTACACCTAGGTTAATTTGACCAATCAAAATACTTCACCAAATTAAACCACCAATCACAATACACATTGACTGTCAATCGGAACGTTAGGTTCTTTTTGGTATGTAAACTCTTTTACTAATTTAACTCTTAAAAAAAAACATTTTATTTGGTATCAACCAACCAGAACGCAGCTATATTAAAATCGACCAATCAGGTAAAAGAATTCATTTCTCAAATCATTAGGTGTTTTTTAGTCCCTATTTCACAAGTTAACCCGATTGTGCAACTTTTTTTAAAAATATGAAACCTGGCAAGTGCACTTCAATTTAAAAACAAAGTTAACCATAGACACATATTTCGTTGTTTTCGAATGTTTCCCGCTCGTTTGTTGTTCTGTGCTTCGTTCGTTCGTATTCTAACCTAGGTATATAAAAGAGTAAAAATCTATAAATAAAATTTTGTTAATTTAATTTTGCATTTTATTTGAAACCTAGTCGTAGAAAAAGTATTGTATGCAACGGTGTATAACTAAGTCAAAAAATACTCGTGGCGTCTTGCTTTACGATGTTCGCCTGCGGCTCACATCGTAACCACACCACTCGTCTTTTTTGACCTCTCTTATACAACTGTTGCATAAACTACTATTATATTATTACTGTTTTAAATTCAGTCGCATTTACTGTCAAGTTTATAAGAGCTATCAAAACGTTGACAATACCATAACAGGTCAAAGACGATACAGTTTTTACCGCCTAGAATTCGCCCTGTTTAGGTTTATTTCGCCTATGTCGAGCTACATTTAAAGCCGTTCCCATGGATTTATTATTAAAGGCCCCAAAAAAGATGCATAACGCTTATGGAATCTGCCTTAGAACTCTGAAAACTTAAATAAACTCTATAACAATAACGATAACGCTCAGCAATGCATCTTGCCTGGCCGCTGGTATTTGAATAGCGATTAACCTGACGTGACATTATTCGTATGTTACCAATTTAACCTAACAATAGGGCTCAGCTAGTTGCGACCTACTATAAGCGCAATTGCTCCTATAAACGTTAACAACACCGCGACCTCGGTTTAAATTATGGTTATCGTCAAATTCTGCACCAACCTGAACTTGTTAGCCTAAAGTTTGACTGGTGGCATGCTTTGCTTGAGGCATTAGATCTTTGTGATTTGTGCATAAGTTTAAACACATTAAAGCATGAGATAACTACCTATTTCATATGAAAAACACTGCTTGAATCAAGAAACAGGTCAAGATAAACTTTAAACAGGGGATTCGTTTATAAGTACTTCTTGTTTTTGAGATAGTTTTTGTGTAGTAGCGGCTTCGAAACACTACACTGAACGTGGCCAGACATGCTCCTGCCTGGTTTTAACAAGAACATTAATGAAATCGGCACTTCTTAGCTTGATGAAAATTCGTTATGTAAGAGTTTTTAGTTATACAGAGGTCGCCATTATGTCGGGGAGGTTTGGTTTTTATAAATTATTTAACTTACAATCTTAAGTTAAGATGTTCGATATTTAACAAACTGCAACTCAGCAACTAAGCACTATTATTCGTAACATATTTAAACAGTCGACCGACTGTTTAAATATTTAAATATTTCATATTTTTTGCAGAACAACGTTTCGTCTAATGATTTAAATGTCGAAAATTGTTTAATCGAAATTATTCCATATTAACCATTCAATATTAAAGGAAATTTCGACCAAAATAATTTAGCACATAAACATTTTTGTCAGTCCAAGCCCAACCCGGTCAATCAAACTGGGCCTTAATTACATACATACACATACATAGATCCACGCCTCTGTTCCCAGAGAGGGGTAGGCAGCGTTACAGAATCACCTACAATTCTAAAAACTTGTTGATAATTATTTAACTACATTTTGCACAATTAGGCTAAGATGTTAATTTCTTAGATGTGTTGGTCCTTGTTGGATGTTATTACTTATAAGGCTTTAATTCTACTGGGTCAGGTGGGGTAAGAGTGTCAACGGGGTAGACCTGCAACAAACCATATATTTTTTTGGATATATTGTCGGTTAGACGGCCTTGCCCCGTAAATGCACTTGCCCCAAGTGCGACAAACCATATATTTTTTAGGAGATATTGTTGATTAGACGGATTTACCCCGTAGATGCACTTGCCCCGTCAGGTGAAGTGAGAGCGTGAACAGAGTAAGTGCGACATACCATATTATACTCGTAGATATATTTTAGGAGATATTGTTCGTTAGACGGACTCACCCCGTAGACAAACTTGCCCCAACTTACTAAATACGATATTTTTACCAGGACATAAGTCACCAATTCAACCCTCAAGACCATGTTAATCGGCCGTAAGCTTAGCGAAATGCCATTTCGACAAACAACCAAATATTCATAGTAGTAGGAATTAAAACGATTAACGTTCCGGTCGGGTACCGCGAGCACATAAAGCGACCCTCGCTATAATATATTTGCATCTCATAAGACACCGTGAATACGCAATGAGACGGCCCTGAAGGGAATTAACCCTGGCTTTTTTGTTTGTGTGAATTTAGTATTTATTTAAGTTTTGGGGTACCGTATCTGAAGGGATTTCAACTGGACTCTTGTAATATTCCTACGCTGGCTGTCCGTTGGTGCGTCCGTCTTAAGTTTAAACAGATGGTTCTTTTGATTTGTAATAGATAAGAAATTCTTTTCAAAATATGTTTTAATAAAATTTATGAAAGTTAAATAGTAAAGTAATAAACCAGTATTAATCGGAAAAGGGCCAAATCTGAAGTACCCGAAACCGACGTGCGTGCATGACTCAATGTATGAATGTTGAAGAAGCGAAAGAAATTTGTCAAGATCGTAGCAAGTGGAAAGAAGTGGTCTCTGCCTCTGGGAAACAGGCGTGATTTAATGTACATACAATGTACGTATTAAACTGTTTCCAAGCCCTGACTAAAACACGACTTTTTCTTGACGGGGGTTTTTTTTTTTTTTTTTTATATCATAGGAAGGCAAACGAGCACACAGGCCACCTGATGGTAAGTGGAAACTGTGACCCATAGACATTCGCATTCACAAGACCGCAATCCTAAGACTGCAAATGCGTTGCCAACCCTGAGGACGAAGATGGAATGCCTCTATGCTAGTAATTTCACCGGCTGTCTTATCCCCAAACCGGAACACAACAATGCGAACACTGCTGCTTGGCGGTAGGTTAATGGATAAAATAGTGGTACCAACCCGGACGGACCCTGCACAAGGTCCTCCCACAAGTAAGTAGGTTAAATCCAGCTAACCCAAAAAATACAATGATTATTCCAGCACAGCAGAATTTTTTCAACTCCGTAGTAACTGATATTGTTGTTGGACCTCTCAACTATGAAATTATAATTTACAATTTAAATTATACGTATTTAAAAAAAAATCGAATAGCCACAGTCGTAAACGTTTCGTATCCTAGAGCAACTCTAGTTAATATACAGCGAAGTCACTAATCAATTTAATCGCTAAGTGGCGCTCTTTTTGCTAACGATATTTTTTTACTGTTAGGTTACTTAAAACGAGTGAATTAACTGTAATTGAAAAGATTCTTATAAATGATATTTGGGACGAAAAGTTTCCTGGTTTTAATACTCAGTTATAGAACATTCGAGATTTTTTTATAGCATAGAGAATGCAAACGAGCACACAGACCACCTGATAATAAGTGGAAACTGAGACCCATTGACATTTGCATTCGCAAGACTGCAACCCTATGACTGCAAATGCACTGCTAACCCTGAAGACGAAGATGGAATGCCTTTATTCTAGTCATTTCACAGGCTGTGTTATTCCTAAACCGGAACACAGCAATGCGAACACTGCTGTTTGGCGGTAGGTTAATGGATAAAGTGGTCGGGTCGGACCCTGCTCAAGGTTCTACCACCCGTATTTTAATGATGACTAATTATGCTTAGTTGCAAGTAAATAGCGTTTTTTTTTTAAACTTACCAGGCATTCCAGCTTGGTCCTTAGGGAACGCAATGGCGATGTTAAGATTTCAAACATCCATGTATAGGGTGGGCCAGTTTGCTAATTTGCAAAAAAAAATGGCCCACTTTTTATGTACTTCAGGGTTCACTATCTACCAGGTAACCTCGTGTACTCGATTGAGAAACCAATTTTACTCGAAAAAAAGAGAAAAGAAAGGTTCTCTTAAAACGTTCACTCTCTAAGTGCCAGAATTCTAAAATGTTACTCCCATTTCCCGATTCTAAAAAATACAATTTAAACATATTAGGTAAGGATGATAATTGATAAACAATACCCTAATTTAATGTTCAATTTTGGGATGTCAGTATAATGGGAATCTGATATTTTATAATTCTGGTATTTCATCACTAAGCGTCTTAGAATCACGTCAGGCGTCGCGTTTAACAAATGCCTACGCTGATATACTCCACAGATTAGGCAAGGTCAGAGATAACGAGGGGATAATTACGTTACATGAAGGTAGAGCTACAACACTACTGTGAAGGTATGGCGACACACTTAACTAACTAAATAAAATTCATTATGTCCCTTTTGCGATTAGTTGATTTTACTCATTTTACGTTATATGAAGTTGGCAATGAATCATCAGTGAAGGGTCCACGGAAAGAACATGTCTAGTTACTTTTTTTTAAACCTCAAAATCTAGAAGACGAAATGAATATTGCCTACCACTCAGATTCACATATAAATCTTCATATAACTTGTGTTTTTTCACTCTTGAAAACACCTCTACACGAAAATTACGTACAAAATGACAAAGTTCCTAACTTTAAGTCGCGATATATGAAAAAGTTACTAATGTGACTAGACATGTTCTTTCCGTGGACCCTTCACTGTTGCAATATAGGCTGAATTTTTTTTCTAGACATTGGCATTTCCAAGACTATAATTTCACAATAGCAATCCTAAGACAGTAAATGGGTTACCAACCCCGAGGACAAAGATGGAATACCTCTTCACACACACCGGAATACAACAATGCAAATACTGCTGCTTGGCAGTAGGTTTAAAGACAAGATAGTGGTAGTGATCTAGTCCAACCTTGCACGAGGCGCTACGACCAATAATTCTGGGGTCCTAGTGTAAAAGGGTGCAAGTTGACTTAACTCGTAATAAAAAAGGGTATATACATGAACGGAGTACAAAAGACCATTTTTCACTTGATCTTCAGAAGACTTATACCCTTTTTTACTAAGGCCCAAGAATTCTCAACAAAAAAATCATATTGAATCAACCAATGCAATCGATAAATTTAATTTGAAATCTCTGCAAGAAATCCTCACGCATTCATCAAGAGGGCGCTCCAGAGCCGGAGATTCATTAGACGCGCCATTTTTTGCACCAGGTGGTTGTATGATGTATTGCCGTTTCCTCGGTTGAGGGATGGGCCCATTTGCAGATTCGATTCTGAATTTAATCAAGATCTCTGATAAGTTATGGTTTGGAAAGCGGAAAGTGTCAAATTGATCTGTTTGATTAAACTGTTCAATTAAAATGGCAATTACCCTGTCATACTACTGCCGCGCAGTTTTTGGAGTGTTGTGTTTCGGTATAAGGAGACAATTTTCTGAAATGATAAGGTTACGTGCATTATATTTTAGGCGTCTCGAGTTTAAAGATTTACAATACCAGTTTTAGGCTTGCAAACTGCAAACTTTTATAGGACAAAGAACCCTTTATATCTCAGGTGACCTAGGTTTCTTTTTCCTCCATTTTTCTTGCCTTCCAAGTCTACGCTCAGCAGTTTAAATTGTGGGTTGTCTGGCAGTCAGTAAAGATAAAATAGAAACCATCACTGTTACGTCCTACCAACCTAACAAATGAATAATAATCGAATTTCGAAATTCAACACCCAGGTGCGTACGCACTCGCTAAACCCACTATTACCTCAACATTTCTCATTCGAAAATTATTGTCAGTGTATAAATCTATGTAATTAAGGCAGGAGCCCGCTGTCGCGCAGAGCCGGGCTTAAGGCAGTTTTGTATCGCACCCTAAACAACAACGAACATTATGCTGCCGCAAATTTAAATTATTGGAACGAAATGTGCCGTCGAATTTGCGTGTAGCGAATTCTGGGGCAAGTTTGATCATTGTGATAATTGGTGGGGTTTGTCGGTACGTAGATTTTAGGTTTATATTTGTATGGGTATTGACCAAACTTAAGTTATACTAGGTCCAAACTAGGGTCTAGGCTTTTTTTTTTTTTTTATGTCATTGGAAGGCAAACGAGCACACAGGCCACCTGATGGTAAGTGGAAACTGTGACCCATAGACATTCGCATTCACAAGACCGCAATCCTAAGACTGCAAATGCGTTGCCAACCCAGAGGACGAAGATGGAATGCCTCTATGCTAGTAATTTCACCGGCTGTCTTATCCCCAAACCGGAACACAACATTGCGAACACTGCTGCTTGGCGGTAGGTTAATGGATAAGATAGTGCTACCAACCCGGACGGACCCTGCACAAGGTCACGATACGTACTTTTATAAAGGTAAATAAATACTATTACTTCTTCAAAAAAAAACACAATAGTTATTTAATATAATATGTATAGGTACCATAAAACGGGGCTATTTGGGAACCACGA
The DNA here is from genome assembly GCA_927399475.2 of Acleris emargana. Lineage (NCBI taxonomy): Eukaryota > Metazoa > Arthropoda > Insecta > Lepidoptera > Tortricidae > Acleris > Acleris emargana. The sequence goes on along the minus strand of OV656838.1, from coordinate 23,593,366 downwards.
GGCTATTTGGAACCAAGTAACTATAAGCTTTTAGTTGATATATTTTTGTCATGGCAATAATAGAACTAAAAACTCAGCCTGACAACAAATTTTACAGTTCTATCATAGCCATGACAAAAAATATATCAACTAAAAGCTTATGATTACTTAGTTCCAAATAGCCCCGTGATTACCAAATAGCCCCGTTTTACGGTACTACAATTAAAAGTTAAAACTAAGCTACTCAAATTAAGATAAAACTAATCCTCTCTCAAATATTAAAGATGTAAATAATAATCACCACTATAAAAAGACCACCCTCTCTAGCAGGTCCGCTCGCGGCATGGTCCCTATAAGTACTGAATCATCCAAAACTCAAACTTCCATATCGAATTCATCACTCAAATTTTCCTTACCAGGAATTGAACCCAGAATCGCTAGTTCATAGGCCGTCACTACCAACAACGCTAACAACGTCAAACAAAACCCTTTAATCCTCAAACTTAACCGCTATCACGGCTCATTAAATTAAAAAACAAACGCGGGGTAAACTGAACAACAGAATGTCATAAATAATGAAAAATATAAATTTTAAACCGCAGTTATGAATAGAGAATCTTAAGTTGCCGTTGTAAATAACGTTTAAGCAGTCCCACGGTTATCTTTTTACCTTAAAGTGGTTCTTAAGAAGTATCGTAAATTTTGTTTAACCCGCAAACGCTGGGGCCGTTTGAGCCTGGAAGTGCTTTAAGGGTCATTCAAAGATACGGTTATTTGAAGATGGTTTCGCGTCATAATATTTCGTTTGAAATTAAATTGGAATTGTGGAATTATTTTTTATTTTATTTTTGATTGACGCTTTGAGGGCATTTTGTATAGAAATTAATAGGCATAAACATTAATTTAAGATTAAAGAGTTAAATTAACAAAATGAGGAAACGATTTCATGCCCATATTGACAAAGTGGCTTACTTATGTATAAATGTTTTAAAGTGCTAGTGATTATTTGGAAAATAATTTAAAATGAGTAAGTAATAAATGACACCTATTATAATTTCACTTAAAATCTTTACACGTTAAATTGATTTGAATTCAGAAAAATATTTGCACGCTTGCATGCGGGCTGAATACACTGTGAACATTTTTTTGTAACGTCTTAATTACTGTATTCTAGCAAATAATTTTATTTCATTTAATTCGATTCATTTTGTTTTGTTTCTATTTCTCTCCCTCTAGTACTCTGTTTCGAATACATTTTTTTTTGTTTATTTTTAATGTGGAATACATTACACATAACAAATGAGTTTCAACGCTCAATCCAACGACGTAAAGTACCTATAGAGAGATAGTTTATTACTAAAACATACATAGGATACTTTTTGCTCCGACAAATTGATTAGGCTCTGAGAGAAGACACCACTTCTTCACCTATGAATTCCCGGGAAAAGTTTTAAAAACAATAATAATTAACCTAAAAATCCGGATAAACTAAAACTCTATGCCAAAGATACCCCAAACGCGCATAACGGGTTAGGTCCTAACACTTATAAAACTCAGCAATTTCGCGAACACGAGGGCCTAATGAAAACATGGCGAAAGATAAGACAACGACTGTTTTATTATTTAGGGAGGACTTATTAAAATTCCCGGGAAGTTCCGTGGGCATTTTTAATTGTACCCTGTTTTGCTGATACTTGTAGCACTGCGGAGAAAAAGTTAAACTTTTATTTTGCCATTTTCAAATTTCTCTTTGTAGTTCAAGATAAGTGAAATTACTACAATTAATATGTTATTCATCATCATCATGTCAGCCGAAAGACGTCCACTGCTGGACATAGGCCTCCCCCAAAGCTCTCCACTCAGACCGGTCTTGTGCTTTTCGCATCCACCGCTTTCCCGCGATCCTTACAAGGTCGTCACTCCATCTTGTTGGAGGCCTACCCAAAGCTCGTGTCCCGGTCCGCGGACGCCACTCAAGAACCTTCAGACCCCATCGGCCATCAGTCCTGCGTGCGATGTGCCCCGCTCACTGCCACCGAGACGTGGGTCACTCAGAGGGCTATGGAGAGGGCTATGCTCGGGGTTTCTCTGCGTGATATAATCAGAAATGATGATATCCGCAGGAGAACTAAGGTTACCGACATAGCCCGAAGAATAGCTAAACTGAATATGTTTTTGACATGCTGGTAATGCTGGTAATATACTTGATGACATTATAGGACTTCCAAATGGAATCCAACTGCAGTTATTTTATCTCACAAAAACGGGGTTACCAAACTTGTAGTTGTAACACGTGTACACACCCAAACCATGTCGTCGCTTAGCTGCGATCACAAGTTATATTTTCTCGCTTGTCACTCGGTGCATCTCTATCATTACTGGCTAGATAGAAAGGGAGATCCGAGTGACAACGGGACGACGTTCACGTGCACACACAAGTTTGGTAAACCTGATTATGTGAGTTAAAACAACTGTACCCCTACTTAGTAGGCAGTACGGCAGATTAAGTTTTTTTTCACAGCCTACCTGGTTCCATGTACAAGCCAGACCAACTTTTTGAAACTAACTTCTTGTAGTTTTCATAGTAAGTAAGTAAGCAAATTTTATAGAGCACAGAAAGAGATTGTTTCCCAAAAAAATAATTATATAAAACTTGTGTCTGTGGTATTACATTATATTAGCCCATCTACTTTGAAATTGTTATCATAATGTTGACTATGCGATAGCTCTGGCTCGTTTGATATAGCTACTATAACGTCAGCAGTATGATTACTATATGAAAGCAGTGTGATTAGGATTACCAAAGTGACAAATGGCCAAGATAAGGTTAAATAGGTACCAACACTGCTCTCTGTATGTACAATAGAATTCTTCATTTGAGCAGTCACTCATCATGCCTGAAGACTTTTTTTAAAGTTTATCCAAAAAAAAAATCGCTAGCGTTATGTTTGATTAGTTCCATAATTGCAAAATCAAGTATGTTAAAAAACGAATAACAGTTACATCGTTCCTGTTAAAGCGTTTTTTAAAAGCATACTTATTTCAAACTTTCTTTTCGTGCGTCACTGGAAATATCTAATTATTCTGATACTTTACTCAGTTGTTTAGCTCCCCTCGATCCAGAGCTCCGCTGCTGTTCCAACAAGTATCCAGTTTCCCGATACTATGAATATTAAAATTTGTGTTAAATATATAACAAGTAAAGATAAGATCCGACCCACAGTCCAAGGTGCTGCAATATTCATAGCTGGGACTTTGTAGTGAGAACTAAAATCCAACTAAGAACTGCCCAAAACGCAAGATTGAGGCGTTTGCTATTTCAATTCCGTATTGCAATGTTATTACATACATACATAAACTCACGCTTTCGTTCCTTGAGAGGGGTAGGCAGAGCTACAGAATTACCTACAACTCTAAAAACTTGTTGATAATTCTGTAATCACATTTTGCACAATTAGGCTAAGATGTTAACCAGCGTATTAGTGACAGGTTGCAAGCCCATCGCCTAACAGTACTACAAGCCCTTATTCCCTTAATCGCCTCTATTACAAACTATTTCTACTATATAAAATTGCGAAAATAAGTCTGTATATTTGTCTGTCTAACGCATTCATGGCAAAACTAACTATTAAATCCTTTTTTTTTTATTTAACATTGCTTAAGAGAAAGTCAAGACGAAGAATACATTTTATCCAGAAAAGTTTGATAGTTCATTTGGAAAACGAAAAACGTGTTCTATAGGTATGGAGCTATGTTTACTAAGATTAGTACGAGTAAGTTCATGGTGACAGCTTATTTTTGACAATTAGTCGGAATTATTTTGTTTGAGTATTTATTTATTTATTTATTCGTATTGGAATAACAAACAAAAATCTCTTTTACCAATGCTATTTTAATATACCGGGTTTCTTATGTATTTATGTATTTTTTCTACTACGTTAAAATGTTAACTGGCTTGTGTTCATTTTACTAAAAATGCTTGGCAGTATCATCTTATAATCTTTCATTTCGCAAACCCCTGGGGGGTTAATATGACCCAGCTATGCAGTTCATTTTACGGCGAGCATAAAGGACAGAACTATAGCAGTTCCATAGCTCTGTCCTTTTCTCTCAGCGTAAACGGAACAGCAAAGCTACGTCATAATAACCTTCCTGTATGATAGAAATTTCCGACACATGTATGACTACAAGAAAAGCGGCGGAAAGTAACTTTAAGCGTCTTTTTATATTTATTAATTATTACTACAGGAAACAGGCCCTTGTAGAATCACTATGTAGTAACAATTAGTATTTTAAAAATGCCAATAACTATGTGTTTTACCCTGTAAAAATAAAAATCATAAACATTACATTGTATAAAAACTAAATGACACTCTTTTCAATTGTACCACACACCAGTTTTGTTCCCAGGAGCGTACTTTATCATATTTTATAAAATTTAAGACCGTTGTTTTGGCACGATGTACCCAAGACGGTATTTATTCATAGGGTACTAGAATTTGTCAGCTTCAGTAACATAACAAGTTTTGAACTAAAATAGCATTAAGTTACAAACTTCTGTCAATTCAAAACATCGTAACTCTACTTGCACCTGAGACAATCGTAAACTTAGTGTAAATATTTTAAACTTTATAAGAATTTTAGAGAAATTTTAAAGAATTCTTAATCATGTATATAGTCTTTAAGGCTTCATTCTGTTTTTGAGATAATACCTTTCGTATTTTTATTTTTTTACTGTTTCTGGAGTTTTTTATTTTATTTAATAAAAATGGAAGCCTCCATGTGATAGATTATGCTACAAGTAACAAATTTTCATTCTTATGCTATATTAAGATGAGCAAATCAGTCTTATCAGATGGTTCCAACGGAAGACCAGCGTTGACTTCAATGCCAGCATTACACAGAGTTGGGACCATTTCGTGGCTTTCTTCCTGTACGCGTTAATCTCTTCTTTGTTATTTATTACACGAATAAATGATTTTCTATCTTTCTTTTTTATATGACCAATAACGACAAGTTATATGTCACCGGATAAGTTACATTAAGTTCTTAAACGTTTACTATTGAGGGTAGTATCAGATCTCTGTGTAAAAAGAGTCATCAACACATAAAGACTGTAGGAGGTTTGCCACAAGGACCGATATTAGCAGTGGGCTAATATTGGTCGAAGCATTAATTATGGTCTGTTACAGTAAACATTTGACTGAGGCCTTTAATGCATACAGTAAAATGAGCACTATAATTAAGATCACGATTCCGCAATAATCTCAATTCTCGAAGATTTTGAGTTGTGCCCCCTATTCGGCAAGCGATTTGTTTAAAGCATCTTTCGTCGTCGCGTCGTCAATCCACGCTATATCGGTGACTTTAGTTTTCCTGAGGATCTCTTTCTTTCTAATGCAGTCGCCGCGATTAAACTCGGCATCCATCGCTGCGAACATATCGCTCAGTGTGACCGAAGCTTTAAAAAACGCAATCTAATCTTCAGATACGTCAGACCACTGCGCAATCTTGCCCCGTCATACTGAGAGATAGTTTATTGCTATTGGCTGTAATTCGACAGGTGACGTCTTTGGGCTTTTCTAATTGGTGGTTTTCCTTGCTGGCCGGCCTCCAGCGGGTAGCGGATTGAGTGGTGTTTGATTGGTTCGCTACCAAGTCTTTGTTGCCTGCTACGAAAGTTATTTCAGGCGTCCGTGGTACTTTTTATATTATTTTTCATATTTAAAAAAAATGGGTATCGCTATGGTGTTCGAGTATCTGTTGCGTAGTACCTAGAAAACATTTGTATTTAGGAAAAAAGTAAACAAAACCTAATAACTCGTTTGAAGATCAATTGAGGTCATTTCCATGATTTAGCCACTTGATCATTACTTTTGTATTATGTTTGAGATTAAAATAACTACTAACCAGAACCAGTTTTTTTTTAAGATATTTAATAGAGATTAAAACAGTTAAGAACTTGTAAAACGGTTAAGAACTTTTAAAACCCAAAAAAGGAAAATAAATTAATTATGAATTATGAAATTAAAAAACAAAATAACTTGCATTAAATCAAAAATTAAAATATATACACTATATTATTATACACTATAAGAACAGTAATAAATTGAATAATTAATAACTAATGTAGCCTATTATCTACTCAAAACTAGTATAATTAAATATAATATATGTGTACACAACTACAAAAAAACCCCTTTAATTATACTGTATTGTAAATAAAAAAAAAAAAAAAAAATAAGGTAATGTGTAAGGTAATTTGTATGCGGACTAAATTTGCCTACATCTTTGCCACAATTTTATTAACATCTGTTTAACGTTTTCGTTTGAATAATGGGTGCCAATTGAACAAACATAATATGCCAGTAGTAGGTAGTTGGTGGAAATATAAACAATCAAACAGGTTCATAAAATCTTCATAACAACATAATCAATAAATAACTTAATTAAAAAATGAAATCAATTTTTACATTCGTATTCTTGTCACTGACAGAACTTTTTTTTACGTTCTATGAAGTCGTTTTTGTGTTGGCGTTCCATTTTTTAGAATGAAGTAAGGCTTTACTTAAAAAAACGTAATGCTAAAAAAAATAACAACATAGTACGTAAAGCTATTATTTTTCTAATATTTATTTTCAGACGTAACACATTCTAACACAAAAGTAATAAATAAAATTATCAATTTATAGTTTTATTATAAATTAATAAATAGCAAAGCCTATTTTACACGATTTACAAGGCAGCTAAGTAAGTATAATACGTATGTATTGGCATTTTATGCTCTATCGTTAACCATATTAAGTTTAAGATGCTAATTCACTTAGCCACCTTCTTTGGTATTAAATATGGTAGTATGGAGAAAGACTCGCAAAAATATACTGATCGTCATGCAGTGTTTAATTAGAGTTTTTTTTTGATAAATAGTTTTTTTTTTGTGAGTTTTACACAATAACAAGTATGACTAGGTCAAAAGTCATCGCGGAGATATTAACTCGATTGCTCCCTTAAGATCACTTTGCTGGGTTACCTTTGTTACGGCGAAATATTTTTGCCAAACTGTATCGTTTCCCAGCCCGACCCGCATTGTTTTTAGTAAACGTAAATAATTCAGGATATTATTAAAACTAACCTAACCTAACCTATAGGGTACTAAAATAAATTCTAAAATAGTTACAGTTACAGTAAAAAAACTGGGAAGGCAAATAAAACGGTTGGGAAACGAAACTTTTTGCAAACATATTTCGGCCAAACAGCAGGGTCCCCAATTTACTTTTACGAATCCTTGTTTTGTTTTTCTGTCTATCCAAAAAAAACTACTCAGTAATTGAAGTTTTTTCTTCGATACGTAGTAAACACACGTTTCCACATTTCGAGAGCCTCTGGATTCGGTATGGGACCCATTTTTAACTCTTTTCCTATGTGAAGTAACTTCAAGCCTTCCTTAGTACTGGGAGACCATTGAGGTAGATTCTTTGCGAATTTTGGTGTCGGGTTTCTGAGAACAAGACAAAAAGGAAATGTGGTAAAGAGGTACGTACGATAATAGTCTTTCAAATAAATAATAAGAAGGGGACCTGTGTACTCATAAAAAAAGTACAGAAACAACGTTAAAAGTAGGTACGTAACGGGTTGCTTTTGTTTATCAATGTTTGTTTATATATTTAAAATATTTCAACTGGCCAAAAAAGGCAGCAGTTAGTGACTCATGGAAATCAAGAGGAGAGGCCTTTGCCTAGCAGTGGGGCAATTATACAGGCTAGGTTTAAAAAAAAAATGGTTTATTGCTTCAAATTGAATGATAAAAGGTAACCTATCAGTTGCATCACATCTAACAGTAATGATGATTACGAAAATTAAAGCTAGCACGTACCCATATTTAGCAAAATTGGTCCACATTGTTGTCATACTGTCAATAGTTTTCCTGTCATCCTCGTTAATCCAGAATGGCCAAAAGTCTTGCCGAAACAAGTAAAACAGGTCATCTCCGTGACACGCACCAGTTTGATTACGATGCCCGAACATGATCTTCATAATGTTTCTGCTTCCCGAGTAGTCAAAATGATAGTTGTACACTTGTCTGTTTGTATTCGCCACTAATAATTCGGATTCAATCAAGGACGGCGTTTCAAAATACAGATGCGTATAAAGTTCAGACATGTTCATTATTTTAGTCATATCAATAGTGCCTTCACCGAAGTAATACTCTTTGACTTCTTTAGCAACAGCCGCTGCTTCTTTTTCATCTTTAAATTCTAAATCAGAAGCAAAAAGGTAACGCCCATTTCTCTCGCCAACAGATTGTTCAGTTTCCTCAACGATTAAAAATAACCCTTCTTTACTATTCGAGCCATGAATCACAGATATATTCAAGTTTTTCTTTTTAAAAACATTATAAGGTAATTCGGTTATAATGGGCTCCACACCAGGAAAGGATTTCTCAACGCACGGCAAATGCAATAATTGTGTATCAAAGAATAAATCTAATGGCTTTTTAGGTCTTGTTTTAAGTAACTCTTCTACTGGAAGATCCTTCAATATTTTATAGATTTCATATGGATCCTCAGTATTGTATCCACGTTCCTTTGCCATTAAACTATACGTCCAAACTGGTTTTCTATTCAATGCCCAGTTAGCTATTGATGTTCCACTTTGAATTATCGCTCTTTGAAAAAGATCGTTAACTGCGTCGCTGGCTATAAGCAAAGACAGGGACGTCCCTCCAGCGCTTTCTCCAAAAGCAGTTACATTATCTGGGTCACCACCAAACGCAGCTATATTTTTTTTCACCCATCTAAAAGCTGCTACCTGATCTTTAAGTCCAGCATTACCGGGTGCTTCTTTGATTCCTAAACACATAAAACCTAGAGCACCCAATCTATAGTTGAATGTGACTACAATGACATCATGTTTCACGAGGTAGTCTGGTCCGTATACAAATTTACCGCCACTGCCAACGGCAAATGCTCCACCATGGATGTATACCATGACAGGCAAAGGTCCGGTAGCCATAGAAGGTACGTAGACATTAATGGTCAAGCAGTCTTCTCTCCCTAGTACTCCTAACCTAGCGGAGTATTGAGGACACTGGTAAATATGGTCCACTGCTTGGAATGTGCCCTCCCACGATGGTGCTGGGTTTGGCGCCTGGAAATGATTAATATTTATTAAAATTAATAAATTAGTTAAAAGAAAACTTTATTTATTTTACATTTTTAGTGTTTTTTTGTTTCATTTTTAGTGTATATTTAATTATTTTGATATTTATTATTACTCCTTTTATATATGTTCATATGGTCTACAATTTACTTCACACAGTTTCTATAAACTTCTTTTTGTACCACATTCTACTTTCTTATTTTCCTCAATCATCCAAAGGTTACCTAGAAGAGATCCCCTAAAGGGATAAGTTAGCCTTTGTACATTATAATTGTGTAAATATTGTATTTCTATGATTTGTACAATAAAGTGTTTACATGCATACACACATTATAACTTTGTACATATTGATGTTATTTGATTTACTTTTTATTGTTACACTGTCGATCTTACTGTGAATTGATTATAACTATGCGACACATATTTAATAATATAATTTACAAAATAAATGACTACTGCTACAACATTAATTTACCCTGCAAAAACAAACATTCACTATTTTCTTGTGCCAATGGAAAGGTTAATATATCTCCAATGTACTTTAGTTTATAAACAATATTGTACGAATTATAACATTTAATTATGTTTTTTATTTTTGGAAACAGAAAGTATTGATAATATTAATGTATCAATCGATAAATAATTTTAGCAGTTTTAGTTGTTTTTTTTTACCTGAATCGGTATGTTTTTTCAAGTATGGGATGTTAAGCAATTAAGTTATATCTTAGAGCAAAACACAAATAATATGAAATGTAATAGCTGTTTATAAATAAGAAAATTGTTAGTCAAAATCAATAGTTAAAACATTTTTTTTAGTTTCCATACAAAATAATGAGATTATAACGTCGAGAAACATACATTTAATGTGTTAAAAAGGTTTTTACACAACCGAAAATAGATCTTAATACCAAAAAGTGGTAATATTTGAACTATTAAATATAAAATTGAAATAATAAATTAAAGTTGCATAAATTCACAAAAAAATAATTGTTAATATCATGCTCTATACATTTAAAATCGTTCTTGATTTACTTAATGCAATATCAATACAAATAATATAAACAGACGATAAGAAAAGAAACGTACCTGAAACCTCGTGGTGAGATTGGTCGACGCATATGGAATCCCAACGTATTCAAAATACGACCCATCTGCGCTGACTTTACCTCTCAGTTTGCCTTGCTCAATTTCAACCTCGGGGGCCGGTTGATCAATCAAGTTCAAGGCAAACAACGTAAACAACACGATTTTCTTTACTAACTTCATCGTTGTCACTCACATTATGATTCCAAATTCAAACTACTATTATCAAGTAAAAAATGGCTCACACAGATAAAATATCTTCATTGATAACATTACTCGTACTGATATCAATGACGTAAAGGCGACTGGACTAATAAGCATGTATCACACGATGGATTCAACGGCTCCGGTGTACTTCATACTTGTTTTTCGTTTAAAAATTCAATATTAGATAAGCAAGCACGCAATCGACTGACTAGTGGGAGACGTGGCCTTCAACTGGAATAAAATGACGTCAGCAAGAGCCAAACATAATGTGCGTATTCACTCGCACTACCGAGTTGCCACGAAATAAATTTCCTGCACGGTGTTTGTTAACTCACAGTTGGAAAGTAAATTATACTTTGTGTTATCTCATAGATATTGATTTTATAGACCGGTTTCTTGTATTATCGGTCAAAGTCAAAGTCCATAGTTCAGAGTCTAGCCAATGTTATGTCGTTGCTATCTCATATTTAATATCCCTATTAATCGTGAGTTAATAAGTCAATTATAGTCTCGTTTGTTTTCATTTTATATGTATAAGATTGTCTTTATAGCGTCACTTATAATAATTATTAAATAATTATTTACTATCACTGAGTATTTTGTTAGTCTTTCTGGGCCTCTTTTGTAATACTACGTTTTTTTTTAATTCCTTCTATATTTCGAATAGATGTCCATCCATAATCGATAAGCTTCTGGACTAGGCATTGCGTCCATTTTCATTATTTTATTAATGTAAAGAAATTGAAGTTCCTTTTTAGAACTCGGTTGCCATTTAATTGGAATCTCTTCTGTTATTTCTGGCGTCGGATCTCTGAAAGTAATCGAACCGATAAAATAAGCAATACCACGACCTTAATTATAAAGACAAAGGTTTTTTATAACATACCCGTATTTAGCAAAGTTTGTCCACATTTTAACCATCCGTTTTATTATTAGACTATCTTCTTCATTAATCTTGAATGGCCATAATACAGCGTCAAAAATATATAATATCTCATCCCCATGACATGCGCCGACGACGTCGTTATACCCTAAGGTATACTTCAAGTAATTTCTGTTACCAGAATAATCAAAATGAAAATTGTAAATAGCACCACTGTTTTCAGCTAAAATCTCCGATTCTATGATACAAGGTATTTCAAAGTGTAGGTGTTTGTATAACTCGGAACGGTTCATCGCAGTATCTTCATCGATAAGTTTTTTCCCAAAGTAAAAATCCTTTATTTTAAGAGAAACACTGTTCGCTTCTTTATTACTTGCAAATTCTAAATCTGACGCCATTAAATATTTACCATTTCTGTATTTAACGTCCTCTTGTGTCTCTAATGCGATGAAGAATAGACCCTCACGGCTTGTAGTTCCGTGGATTATTGATATATTTGTCGGGTTATTTTTGTAAAGTCTATAAGGATAGTCTGTTATTATTGATTCAACTTCAGGGAAGGATTTCTCGATACAAGGCAAATGTATCAAGGGTGTATCAAGAAACATCTCTACAGGTTTTTGCGCTGGCAACGCTGCTAGTTGCTTATATGTCATGTTAGATAAAATCTTATATAGTTCATGTGGATCATCAGTGTCGTATCCTAAAGACTTGACAGCAAAACTGGCCACCCACACAGGTTTATCTGGTAATGGACCAATGAGATACAGCAGATCCACTTTGAATTATAGCTCTCTGAACCAAATTATTTATTTTTCCACTTGCTATCAGCAAGGACACCGACGCAGCACCTGCACTGACACCAAAAACTGTTATTTTATTACTATCTCCTCCAAATGTTTCAATGTTCTTTTTTACCCATCTTAGAGCAGCTAGCTGGTCTTTCAAAGCAGCGTTTCCTGGTGCTTCTTTGATTCCTAGACACAAAAATCCTAAGATGCCGAGTCTATAATTAAATGTGACTACAATGACATCTTCTTTGAGCAAAAATGTGGGCCCGTAAAATACTTTTGATCCATCTCCTAAGTAGAATGCTCCGCCGTGTACAAAGACCATCACTGGAAGTGGTCTTTTTGAGAATACTGGGACAAAAACGTTAATTTTGAGGCAGTCTTCTGTTCCTCGTATTAAGACAAAGTTGTCTTGTGGGCAGGCTGTTGAGTCATCGGTAGCTTTGAAGATGCCTGTCCATTTTGGTGGTGGAAGTGGGGCCTGGTGAGGGTTCGAATAAAACATGATTTACTTATTGGTGTTAAGTAACGTAATTGGAAGAAAGTACTAAAAATTTTATGCTCCCTAAATACATGCTATCATTGTCTCGTTTCTGTTTTTATTTGTTGATTTTGAATAACTTCGACTAACAATCACAATATTTTTATTTTTTTTAATCGATCGCTTTAATAATATTTATCTTTGCGATTAACTCAAAATATGAAAAATACAACTCAATTTAAATAGTTACATTGTAGTTTTAACTTACCTGAAACCTCGACGTTTGGTTGGTAGTCGCGTAAGGAATCCCCAAGTATTCATATCTTAATCCATCGTCACTGATCCTTCCGGTTAAAGTTCCTTGTTCAATCGTCACTTCCGGAGCCGGTTGATCTACTAAATGCATCACGATTAATGAAAACAAAATCACTGTCTTGTATGACTGCATCGTCCCAGAGTGCCGCATAGACTGATAAATAGTTAAAAACATGGTTCAAATAGGTTATCTCTTTATTGATATGAACTCAACGCATAGTTTAATTAGTTATAGACCACCTTAGAGGATAACGATACTACTTATTTTTTATTTATTTTTAAAACCCGTCTGCTGCTTTTATTTTAATATCAATCAATCAATCATGTCAGCCGAAAGACGTCCACTGCTGGACATAGGCCTCCCCCAAGGCTCTCCACTCAGACCGGTCTATGTGCTTTTCGCATCCACCGCGTTCCCGCGATCCTTACAAGGTCGTCACTCCATCTTGTTGGAGGCCTACCTACAGCTCGTCTCCCGGTCCGGGGACGCCACTCAAGAACCTTCTGACCCTATCGGCCATCAGTTTAATAGTGTAATCATAATGTGACTTTATTTATTACGACGAATTAATAACAGTTCATAATTATATCTTACAATAAACATAGGTACTGATTATGAATGAATATTATTTTTCTCAATTAAGTTTATCTTTTACGATAAGAAGAGGATGTCTCTGACCTTTCTTCACACGGCAAACGATATCAGTTTTTATTTATCTGGAGTACCTACATTCTGATCTAGTTGTAATTTCATTAAGATTTAGCAGCCAACCTCATCCGAATAATGTTTAAACAGCACGTTCTTCCCCAGTGGTGGACGGGTTAGAATAGTGCCACTCCATGTCATCCCGTGGATCTTGTAAGAGGCGACTAAGGGAATAAAGGCTTATAGTACTGTTAGGCGATGGGCTTGCAACCTGTCAATAATACGCTGGTAAACATCTTAGCCTAATTTGTGCAGAATATGGTTACAGAAATACTAACAAGTTTTTAAAGATGTAGGTAATTCTGTAGCTCTGCCTACCCCACTCTGGGATTACAGGCGTGAAGATATGTATGCACGTTATTCTAGTACATATTATATTATTATATATTTATTTGTAATTTCTCATTTACCGATGTTATTCTCAATAATGCTGCTCTCCCAAGCTAATACGCAGTATATCAGATAAAATTCCTGTAGCAATATCAACCTTATTACTAAGAGAAGAGAACTAAAACTGCTTTTGTTATTGATTTTGGGATACTGCTGATTTACAGGCTGGTTTTAAGTAGCTGAGAACAAAACAGAGTTATATTTCCATGAATGCCCGTAGGTACTTAATTATTAATTATTCAAACATTGCTTCGAGGGGGTGGGGCGCTGCTTCGTGGATTGAACAAAAATATGTTAAAACATATTTTGACGTGAGCGCTAACAATGGGCCTCATAAGAAAGCTCAAGGTCACTCAGAGGACTATGGAGAGGGCTATGCTTGGGGTTTCTCGGCGTGATAGAATCAGAAATGATGATATCCGCAGGAGAACTAAGGTTACCGATATATCCCGAAGAATAGCTAAACTGAAGTGGCAGTTGGCGGGGCACATCGCACGCAGGACTGATGGCCGATGGCGTCAGAAGGTTCTTGAGTAGCGTCCGCGGACTGGGACACCGAGCTGTGGGTAGGCCTCCAACAAGATGGAGTGACGACCTTGTAACGATCGCGGGAAAGCGGTGTATGCGAAAAGCACAACACCGGTCTGAGTGGAGAGTGGAGAGCCTTGGGGGAGGACGATGTCCAGCAGTGGACGTCTTTCGGCTGACATGATGATGATGTTAAAACATAATTTTTAATGATTTTGTTGACAAAAACAACGTGTCTAAACGCAATTTTAATGACAACAATAATTACCCTAATGACTTGATATTATTCTAGTGCCCCTTAACCCCCTTTCGCCAAAATTGAGTAGAATAAATTAGGAAAGCGTAACCGTTGAATTTTAACCCGCGCGTGCCGCGGCCTTTCTGAATTTTAAACGGTACGACTCTTACATACTATTATAACAGGTCATTATGCCACGGCTGATGAGTCCTGCTTGTCTGGTTAGTTGTTTGGGTGTTGCTTCACAATATGACTTATTAGGAATAAAAAGATCAAAGAGAAATGTAGACTAAAATAATATATAGTGAGTTAGATAACAAGGGCATACTTCGATGGTTCGGGCAATTGGGATTGTTCATATTTTTTAAATTAGTCTCATTTGAAAACCATTTCGAGGAATAGGGTTTTAAAGCCGTTCTGCATTATCAAGACTTTGAAATATTTATCTATTTCGAACATTTCGACAAAAGTATATTTGACCTTTGTTTGACTTATCTTATCTTAGGTTTATCTTACGGGTGAGGCGAAAACCGCTTGTAATAGTATATTTTATTACACTTAATATCACTTTTTATAATTAGATACCATTTAATTGTTATAATTCATTAGAAAATGCCAACCCAAATTTAAAATACTCATGTCATCCATAAAATGTCTGCTAAATAAATAAAGATATTAAAACAAAAATATTGGGTCAAGTACAAAATTAATGAAATTGCTCTCTTAAATCACCTACTCTTAAGAATAAGAATGTAAAAACCGTTTTTTTTTTTGGCCCAGCCCAATTGGGCCAATGGATGACAGAAGATTGACGAAAGAGGTTTACAGAGCAAAAGTGAGTGGAAGGGTTGAAAAGGGTCGCCCTAGGCGTAATTTTTCAAAACAAATTGGAGAAATACTGGAAATGGGCCGAATCTTGAGTATCTGAAACTGACGTGCATGCATGACTCGGATCGGTATGAATGTGGAAGAAGCGAAAGAGATTTGTCAGGATAGCAAGTGGAAAGAAGTACCCTATCCCTCAGAAAACAGGCGTGAATTAATATTTGTGTGTACGTTAGTTATTTTGGTAAAGTTTTTATTGTGACAAGCATTCACATAATACTGATTTGTGTAAAGAAAGCTTAGTAGCATTCAGCGAAAGTTATAAGGTACCAGACGGTGGTGTTGTGCACTTATGAGAATTAAATACGTTTTTTTAGATTCGAAAATAGCTTGCATTAGCATCTAAGCATGTTGTCGAGGCCCTCGCAGTTTTGCAAACGTTAACGACTGTAGTATTTATAACAAGAAAATTTACCTTTTTTTTCAACAGATTTAAATGCTTTTGTTAACTTAGCAAATTAGCCAACCCATACCCACATACTCGTACACATATACATGCATTATAATCACGCCTCTTTCCCGCACGGGTGGGCAGATACCACTTCCTACCACTGGAAACTTCCCTGGCTTCCTCCACATTAACTAAATAAACCATCTTAATACTGATTTTGAATTTCTGACTTTGACTTAGATATCTGTGACTGTATTAAGTCCAAAAGAATACCGTAATCTCTTTAAAAGGAAGCTCAGCCGCTCAAAAATCACCCTCAAAATTAACGTAAGTATCCATATAACCTCAAGATCTATATCACCGCCGGAGCCTACGTCCAGCTACTATCTCAAGACCTCTCAGCCTTACTTGAGCCTAAAAGCGATTGGAAGCCCTTGAATTGATTCGCAGGTCATTTGCATCGCAGACGGGACGCGAAGTCAGCTATTACTGACTCGGAAACTAATCTTCAGAGTGCTAAGTACTGAGGGCTTGAGAGAACAGGGAACACATGGAGATAACTATTTTAAATAATGAAAATTTGATATGTGTATTATTATTATGTATTATACATAAAAATCAGAAAAGGGGCATTATTATATTTATCCGTTTATGGCATTTTTCCAGCCAGCTCTTGTAATTAAACAGACCGAACGGGTATGTTTACACGTCAAGAATCTACCAGCGCTTCACAAGAGGAGACTACTGCTAATGAGAAGAAACGCCGCAAGAAACTCAGCAGTCAGTCATTTTTATATAAATCCTAAAAAAAACTGCGTAGTTTTGTAACGAGATTATTACAACCTCTTTTGTTTGAGTTCCTGGTCACTATTACATTTCGATCTAAATCTTCCAAATTCAATTTTATTAGATTCTATTCCGATATCGATCCTTGGATCATTCCCCAGATATTTTCTAGAAGAACAAGACACGAGTACTCGTGTCTCAGTAATATTGTACCTGCATTAATTTATTATTTTATTTGGTATTTGGTTATAAATTATAAAATACATTCATTATATCTCAAGAGTGATTCATTTATCTTCGACACAACGTCTCAGCGATATTTACCCTATACCGTCAGAGTTTCCACTGGAAAACAAACCAAAATCTGACGAAAGAGATAGAGGGAGAAAATGAGGAAAAAAAAACACCAACTTTTGTGTATATAAGACGGTGCATCACGACCACATAAGATTGATATGTTTTCCTACATCAACGGTGTCCCGTAGACAAGATAATGCTTTTGCATTTGAAAAAAATATTATAGACTAAGTTTCGGGTGTAGGCTAAGCATTTTTTTCTATTAAATAGTCCTCGATCATATACGTTTTCTGTACTTAGATAAGTAAAAGAAACACTCATAATAAAGAACTAAGACATTAATAAAGTTAAAATCAAATATGTAGAAATTAGTCCCAAATATACGTTTGTGACCGTACCTACAAGAAGTCGTTGAGATCGCTACCACCACGTTACCCGCTAACGTGCCAAGCAACTCTATTCACATTGTCATGGTGAAATAGCCTTTAGAAAAATCTTACGACTAATGGTTGGCAACATAGAATGCAATCTTTAAATTGCAAACGTCCACTTACCATCAGATAGCCTGAGTCATCCACAAACGTAATCCTTGTATTTGTAAATATTATTTTGAATTTTACAAAATGGCAAAAAGGACCTTAATAGATTCGTCATGTCCGTCATGGCATTTTACTTAAAAACTACTAGATGTATTTTGATGATATTTATAGTATACGCGTCATGTACCTAACAGTCGAGGAATTTAATTGGTTACCAGTTTGACGTAATACGTCAATTCGCCGGGTTTTACAAATTTTGTCAAGTCTGAGTTATTTCAAGTATTAAGTCAAACTGGTAAACAACCAGTTTCATTGCCGCTACTTACATAGTTCAGTAGTTGAATTACAAAAATAAAATAAAATCTGGAGATATATTATAAAAATACAAAGATAACGCTTAAATAATAAATACCTACTTTCAACAAAATATATTTCCAATATGAAATACTGAATTTCTCAACAAAATGACGTATAGTATGAATCTTCTCAAATGAACTTTTCGCTTCGAGCCCTAATCTTCCAAACAAAGGCCATTGTTTCTATTATCGCAAAACCGCTAGCTACCGAGTTAGCACGTGCTACTACAACATTGATATTGAAAAACAAACGGTATCGTCATAGTATTAAGGTTCAAATTGAATGTCACTGATATTCTAGAGTGCCGTATTGCCTCGGGGCGGTCTATCGTCCTACACTACCAAAACGTAACATCTAGAATGTCAGTGACATTCAATTTGAACCTTAATACTATGACGATACCGTTTGTTTTTCAATATCAATGTTGTAGTAGCACGTGCTAACTCGGTAGCTAGCGGTTTTGCGATAATAGAAACAATGGCCTTTGTTTGGAAGATTAGGGCTCGAAGCGAAAAGTTCATTTGAGAAGATTCATACTATAACTGCGTTGAAGGTTTTTGTTGCTTGTTTGCTTTGGAACTCCACCTAAGGGCATGATCCAACATGCTCTCGCCCGGTGTTTTTAAAACATAATTTAAACATGGTTAAAGAATAAGAAAAATAGTATCCTCATTTGAAAATCACTGACAGTCCCAAAATAAGTATACTTAGGACAACTTTGTCGCGTAAAAACACTCATTACCATAAATATATGTTATTCTCAACTTGAAAAGCAAGAGGCACGGAAAATCTTGTGAACTTTTTAATTTCACGATTCCACTGTTTTCTTTGTTCGCCTTGTTCGTACGTTGAGGAAAGAATTTAAAGGACTTTTTATAATTTTAACATCGTTTCTTTTTAAAGGAGCAGTCAAAGTGAATATCTAGGCATAGGAAAAATTTGTTACGGGAAAAACATTGTAGATTTCTTTCATTTTTATCATCGTTAATAAAAAATCAACTCCTTGAAAACTTTGATGTAAAAATTACGAGAAAAATATTATATACTTACAGTTCAAAACTATTCAATTTTTACAGACACTGCTTTTGAGTCACAATCAGAACAAATTCTAAATCAGATATTTATTTGCTATAAACATGGTATAGGTATTTAATTGTGTTGTTAGAAGATAGTTTGTAGAACTAAAGTTGTTGTTGCAAAATGTTTTGTTACAAAAATAATAATAAAATAAAAATAAAGTAAAATGTACCTACTTGGCTCCCCCGGGTTATATCTCTTCAAATGATTCTTCATTGTTTACTTGCTTGTGGCGTCACACTTGTCACTTGGGCCTTCAAAAAACGAGCCTACTCTTTTCTTCACCTGCGATTCCACTGGTGTTGCGGGTGTTTATGGCCGCGATGATCACTTACCATCAGGCGCTCGCGTGTTCGTCTGCCTCCTTATTACATAATAATATAATAATTGGTATACAGGAACAACTCGTAATAACACCCCTCTTCTTACGTCGTGAGTTAAAAACACACACAATTATAATACAGCCAAAAGTAAAACTATCCCAAACCGCAACGATTACATTCAAACTTTCCACTTTTTAATTGCGCGAATATTACCCGCTGTGGTAAAAAGTTTGGCGGCACCAACCGTTTTTTAAAAACAAAGCGCATGCCGTTTACTACCACAATCTCGTATGGAATTGAAACTTTAATCAAAATTCGTACTTTATTTGTAATACTACAGGGTGGTTTTTATAAATTCTATCTTAGTAAGATAGGAGTTTGGGTAAGTAAAGTAAATGCATACGTGTCCAAGTGCCCGCCCGTGTGCCACTCGTACACTCCGAATAATAAAATTGCTCTTTACAGTCGAAATGATTTGTAAATACATTTCTGCATCAATTTTTCGTGTGCAATGTGCAAATGGGAATTTGTGAATGTGGTTTACGCAATATATTAAAAAAAAAAACCCTACAAGGGTGTAGTGTGTCCGTACGTAATGGTGAGTAAGTGAATACTTTCCTTCTCTTTCTCTTTCTTATTTTACCATCCTTGAAATGATAAGTGACAGGTGACGTTTCGGTTTACATTGCAAAGTCAATTCAAGTCCAAAAAACATTCGCAGATCCAACTAGGATTTTATTAAGATGAAAGAATATAATTACTAACTTCAACCTAAAATAATTAAAATAACTTTGACCCTACTTTCAAAGCTGATAATTTTGAAACGGCTTGACTGATTTTTATCAAATATATGCCACTCCAGTTAAACAAGTTTTGCATTTATTTTTTCGGAAACGAACTATTTGTTAAGGAGTAACAATGCTATATCTATGTACAGTCAACAGCATAAATAAGTGATCATTTATGTACCTTGTCACTTTCACGTTATGTTTGAAATGCTATACAAAACAGTGAAACGATTGAAAGCGACAAGGTACATAAATGATCACTTATTTATGCTGTTGACTGTACACATACAAGATACACACGGTAAACTTTAAACAGCTATAAGTTTGCGTAGGGGTTTAAAAATATAGAACACCGATAACCATTTTTTGTACTATGACAATGATGACCAGTTCTTGAGATCATTTTTTTACTATCTAATAGATAATTTACGTAGCGGATCACCCTGTAAGTATACTTTAATACCATAATTATCGTCTTTGACCTGATATTGTGGTGTGAACGTTTTGATAGCACTTATTTACTTCACCGTAATGCCGGCCGTAAAAGCAATACCATAATTCTGCCGTCCTACGGAGAAAAGGCGCATGTGCAATTTTTTTTTTTTTTTTTATAGCATAAGAAGGCAAACGAGCACACAGGCCACCTGATGGTAAGTGGAAACTGTGACCCATAGACATTCGCATTCACAAGACTGCAAATGTGTTGCCAACCCTGAGGACTAAGATGGAATGCCTCTATGCTAGTCATTTCACCGGCTGTCTTATCCCCAAACCGGAACACAACGATGCGAACACTGCTGCTTGGCGGTAGGTTAATGGATAAGATGGTGGTACCAACCCGGACGGACCCTGCACAAGGTCCTCTCACAAGTAATCATAGAAGCATATTCAACTCTCATGGGTTACAATAGGGTTGGATTTTAATTACAGTTCATATAGTAGATACGCCTTTTCTCATTAGGAGGGCAGAATTGGGATTGTTCATATTTTTATAATTACTCTAATTCGAAAACCATTTGAAGGACTAAGGTTTTAAAGGCGTTCTGCATTATTACATTTTTCGAATATTTATTTATTTCGGATATTTTGACAAAAGAATATTTGACCTTTGTTTGACTTTCGTTTTCGCCTTGAAGCCCTCGTAGGTGTATCTTACGAGATAGGCGAAAACCGCTTGAAATAGTATGTTATAATACACTATTACAATCACTTTTTATCATAAGATATCATTTAATTGTTGTAATTTATTAGAAAATTCCATCCTAAATTTAAAATAATCATGACACGTCATCCATAAAATGTCTTCTAAATAAATAAAGATATTAAAACGAAACTATTGGGTCAAATACAAAATTAATGAAATACTTACTCCTCTTAAAATTACCTATTCTTTCGATTTAAAATGTAAAAACCGTGAGTTATATTTTTTGCTCTATCCCAATAGTTAAACACAATAATATGGATTATAGCGCCTAGAACAGAGGCCCAGATCATTTTTATTGCTTATTTTGAATACAGTTATTTTTCTTCAGTATTCTCTTATTAAATAAAAATCTTGGTCAAGTAAATATATGCTCCCGTAATTTTACCCATGGATCTCCCCCTAAGTTCCCAGTAAACAAATGGCCCCTAACCAAATGATTCGCCTCTTGGCTATCCCTCAACGTCATATCTCGCGATAGACGCCATTTGGCAATATCTTTTCAGATTTATGATGTTAGCCGCGCTCGCTAGTCTTAACTCGATTATTTAACGCACTTTGACAACGTTTGATCGGGTTTTTATGGAAACTTCTACAATAAATACTAAGCGGTGATGTAAAAAAAAAAAGATAAAAGATGTTTATTCAGTAAGTAGGCCCGGGCCCTTTTACACGTCAAAAATCTACCAGCGCTTCAAAAGAGACCACTGCTGAGAAAAAAACGCCGCAAGAAACTCAAAAGTCAGTCGTTTTCTTAAATATTGCTTATATAATAATAAACTTAACCTAGCATTATATAAAACAATCTCACAATAAACAAAAAATATATACATTCATGCGCAGTTGAGCAGGAAAATGTGTCAAAACTCACAAGAACTAATAAGTAGTATTAATAAAAATAAAAATAAAAATAGAAATTTTAGGAATTACACTCACCTATGACGGTGCACGACCACCCACATAAAAAGCCTCGACACATTCTCCCACAGAAACCGTGTCCCCCAGACAATAAACAATGTTTTCATATTTTTAATGACTAAGTTATTATAAAGTTATTTAGGTGTTTAGTTTAGGCCAAGCATTTTTATCTGTCCTTGACCCTATAGTAAACTTTAGACATCAACGACTTTTTCAAGTAGGTTTAAGTACTGGTAATGGTAACTTTAAAACAACTTCAAGTTATTTATTAAAGAAAAGGATGCATTGACCTACAAATGATTTATAAACCTTACGGACACGAAGTTTTTTAATGAGGCCCAATTACTGGTTGTAAACCTACATTTTTGTACCATGGAGAAGGTACACAATCACACCGGTCATCTAATGGTATCTAGTGGTTGCCGTGTTGGTGCCGGCCGAGAATAGCACCACCCCATCTCTTTCCGTGGGTGTCGTAAGAGGCGACTAAGGGATAAATCGGAGGACGGGCAGCAGCGTCCTCCGCGGACTACATGGTATAACTGCGGTCGCCAACCCGCCTGCCAAGCGTGGCGACTACGGAATTATTCCCCCAACTTGGGGGAGGCCTATGTCCAGCAGTGGACGTCTTTCGGCTGACATGATGATGATTTAATGGTAATGGGATCTGTGATGTGTGTGTGACTTTTTTCTTTTCAAGACTACAATCTTAAGACTGGAATCCTAAGATCGCTAATGCGTTGCAAACCCTGAAGGCTAAGATGGAATGCCTCTATGGTAGTTATTTTACTGGTTATCTCATCCCAACACTAGAACACAACAGTGCGATCATTGCTGCTTGGAGGTAGGGTAAATGATAAGATGGTAAGCAGTAATCCGGGTTCTGCACGAGGTCCTGTCACCACTAAAGGGTAACACCGGCGATTAACTAGCTTTATTCTCAATTAAATGGCAACTTGAAACTCTTTTAGCTCACGTTAACTCTAAAATAACTATGACATTCTCACAATTTAGTCGACAAGAATAATACATTGAATAATCTCTCTTCTTATTTAAGAGCTATGCTCTTGTCGGTGTAGCTCAAAGCAAGCTCTCCATTTTGCTTGATCCCAGGTCGCCTCTTTGATGTTTTGATACGACATGACCTTTACATTCTTTTTAATTTGTTCGTTGTTGTTTATTCTTGGTCTTCCTCTTCCACGCCTTCCTTCCTTCCTTCAATTATATTCCTTATTAAGCTGTCATGTCGTATGAAGTGACCTATCATTTTCCCTCTTCTATTCTCTATATCGTCCATCAATTGTCTCTTCTCTTCTACTCTTTCCAGTACTTCCGTGTTTGTTACTCTCTTGGTCCAACTCATCTGAACACCACATCTCAAAAGCCTCTAACATATCTTTATCCTTTTGAGTCATAATCCATATTTCGCAGCTGTACAATGCTATGCTCCATAAAAACGTTTTACATTGAATAATACATTGTTAAAAATCAACAACATTACGTTTTACATCACAAAATAACTGCAAAGTATTTCATGTATGTAGATGACTTTTTTATCTACACTACAAGGACTTAGGATTCGATTAATTGAAGTTCATACATACATACTACTTCACGCTTGTAATCCCAGAGTGGGCTAGGCAGACCTACAGAACTACAACTATAAAAAGTTGTTGATAATTCAGTAACCACAATTTGCACAAATAGGCTAAAGATGTTTACTAGCATATTAGTGACAGGTTGCAAGCCCATCGCCTAACAGTACTGCAAGCCTTTATTCCCTTAGTCGCCTCTTACGACATCCACATTTCAAGTTCAAAATACAATAATTACTAAAAATATTTAATTATTATAAACATAGGGTGTTAAAAAAATACCAAACGCAACATGCGAGCTGACGGGACAATAATAAATCTATCGCGTCATCTTATCGCCGACGTTGACTGATCTACCGTCTAATCCCGACGCATTCATTTATAACAAGTAAACGGTTTGCGCCTTTATTTTGTCAAGTGTGCCGGGAATGGGATAATATTGTTCCTAATTTAAAAATAAGAACAAATGAAGCATGAAACTTGATGTATAAAGGTAAATATCTCAAGTAACGATAACTACAGGAGGTTTTTTATACTGATACAACAAAAGGATGTTTTTTTTTGTATTTTAACCTTTGTTTCTTAGCGGTTGTTTTTGACTAAATTTTAGTCCGTTCAAATGCAAATCATAATAAAAACCTCTTATCTTTTTGAACCCGTACCGTACCGCAAAGGATTGATTGTCTACTTAAGAAGTAGTACCAATAAGTACCTTTTTGTGATTTTTTTGCTGTATTGCCGGTAAGTTATTTTCCTAACTAATACGAATTACAGTTTTGCTAAAAAACGTTAATTCAATTCAATTCATGCGAGTTACTTATTAAGCATTTTTTTTCTTATTTCTTTTGTCGTTTTTAAAACGAAGTGGAAATCACCTTGTTTTAAGCCTGATATCTGAACAGACAGAAAGACAAAAAGACAACAAAATTATCTTATAAGGGTCCCTAAATATTTGGTAAAACCATCAAAAATATTCCACGTTTTAACCCCCTGCCCTATTTGGTAACTCCATAACTTGAATATTCGTTCATAATTAATTTTCCAGTCGTGACGTCACGTCATATAGCTGAATATGATTAATGGTAATGAGTGAAGCCTTTTTGATTACGCCACTCGGGCATTAACGTGTTGTTTCGAACGTTCGCATATATGTAGATCTTTGGGAGCGTAAGATGTGAGAAAAACAATCATTTACTCATAAGACTGACAGACGAGCGGAATTTTGTATTAAGATTCTTTTGACTTGCGTAACCGGCAGGTTGTTATATAAAATTGAGTAAAATAGGCGTCATAAAATTATACTGAAGAAAAAATTGGGCCATTATCATAGGCAGACCCAGAGCAGTGACTAGACAAGACACGCTTATAAAACGATTGTCAAAAACTGTTTAAATGTACGTACTTAACATTAGCGCTGCGCTTGACACGACCCAACACGATTTCGATATTGTTTACGTTTGTAAATAGCACTTTGTCGATATCGATATCGAAAACGTATACGATTAACGTAAGAGAGACTGTCACGTCGAGCACCTACGTAAATTCTCTTACGGCGCTTAATTTTTATATATTTTTACAAGTCACTGAAAAAGGTCTCGTTATATAATGTCGTCGTATAGAATAGAATAGAAGAGAATAGAATAACGTTTATTGTTTAACCGTGTACAGAGATGTTAACATAATTAGAACCAACAGTTTATCCAGCACGGACATACAATATTAATTAACTTATTACTAAAACAGAATTTATTACTTAATTTCATGAAACATTTATTACCTATTATAAAACTCATTCATATCGTAAAAACTCGATCAATGAGCCAACCCTGTAGGGTTGTTTTGAATTGATTACCTTCAATACATTAAACCTGTTCGATCTAATAAACATAGTCTTCTCTGGGAATGAAGGCGTGAAGGTATGTATGTATGTATGTATAGTCTTCCATTTAACGCTTCGAATGAGCTTATACTCTTTGTTGAAACCAACGGCAGTCTGTAAATCCAACCACATGTAGCCAAATTAGTTTTGTTAAAAGACGGAGCGTAGTTGTTTATATATTTCTAGTGGCGCCCCCCTGTGATTCATCAAAAAGTTCCCTCGCTGTGCTACTGTTGGAACTCATTGAAAAGTCCTCGTTTTACTAAATAATATTTAATATTTCCCTTGTTTTTCTTTATAATTTCTCACAGACCATTATTGCGTCTGAAGCTCAAGTGTTAAGTCCTTTTTATTTTTACTTCTAGTAAATATGTCGCCATTAATGCACCAAACATACATAAAACTCACCAAAAACATGTATACATACATTTATTTGGTATGTGTGTTTTTAAGAGATTAGGTATTTATAGTGTCGACACCTCCTAAGTATACTGATGCAAGTGGTCTTTTTGCGATTTTAGTTTTTTTGCATTTTTATGATAATAATACTTATATTTACCTCCCACAATTTTTTTGTGCTGAAATTCCTACTACTTTCTGAAATAAAGTGACGTATACCAATGCAAGTAGCACTATTTTGTAAATCGGTACGTTGTATACTGAGTCAAGCCGCTTGCACCACAGTACGCGGGACCGATTCCGTGGAGGGGCTGCGTGTGAGCGGTACAACTGACAGTTGGCTCAGTATGCTCGCAAACCATTAACGCGAGCGGACGTTGGCTCAGTATGCTCGCGTCTGTGGCGACGCAATATAAGTGTAATGTACCTACTTAGTTCGGTTTTAAGTTTAATTTTAATATTCAATACTTGTGTTGTCTCTAATCAGTCATTTGTTCATATTAATTAATGATAATTAAACAAGTAACAAATCAAAATGAAGCGAACGAGAGGAAAACAATTAGTTGCGATGCTTTTAAATTAATCATTTATTTTATTACTGCAATAATTCAGTTTATTTTATGGCACTACGCTTTAATTATGCATGTTTAGGGTTCCGTACCCAGAAGAATAAAAACGGGACCTACCTAAGTACTAAGACTCCACTGTCCGCCTGTCTGTCTATCACCAGGTATCTCATGAACCGTGATAGGTAGACAGTTGAAATTTTCACAGATAATGTACTTCTGTTGCCGCTATAACAACAAATGCTAAAAACAGGTTAAAATAATAAATATTTAAGGCAACAAACGTGATTATTTTGCCGTTTTTTGTTCGATATTAATAACGGCAACCGGTAGAGTGTCTAATGTTGTATAGATAATGGTATTGAACCCTTCGTGCGCAAGTCCAACTCTCACTTGGCCGGTTTTTATTTTATAATGACGTAGGTAGTGACCCTGCCTACGTAGCTAGCGGTCCCGAGTTCAATTCCCGGTCAGGGCAAACATTTGTGTGATGAGCGCATGTATTCGTTTCTAGTCTTGTGTGTTTTCTATGAGTATAGTGTATCTTGGTCTTAGTGGATAGTGTTTGGTGCTAGTGCCTAGTGCAGGGTCAGTCCTGACCCTGAGAGGTGTGGACGGTTTTTTATAAGAGAAAGCTAGGGAGAGAAGATATTTGAAATTAATAGGTTTCGGGATGGAGCAAGGAAGAATATCATATGATGGAACTGATCGGTTAGGACAATTAAAAAAAAATGTGGCCCGTGGAACCATCCTCAAGGCCACATACAAATGTAGGGGATTGGAATAATACCCTGTGGTATGAAGTCTCAAGCGGTCGTACAGCCCTCACCCTCAGCCCTCAGGTCGTTTGAGGGTAACCTAGTATCGAAAGCGTTCTATTGTCTTGGATCCACTGCACAGAAATTAATTTCAGAAAATAGCTCCTTCGTTTTCTGATAAAGTCTCTGCTTTAAGGCTCTTAAGTGCAGTAGGGGAGTCGAGGTTTTTATGAACGAACCCATCAACGAAATGTAATGTACATTAATAACGTTACGCCATTTTGTTTAGTTTACGTTTGTATAACAACCAGATATCGCTTTCAAAAAACTCGGATTACTTTAACCCTAGGGTAAAATTTACCCATCTTTAAAACTGTGACTATTTTAGTGGTAACCATTTTTAAATTGGTTAAATAAATGTATAGCAATAAAAGTAGCTCAGTCCTGATGTAGCATTTAATAGAATGATTAAATATAAAGATAGTTTTTGGCGTTGTCAATGTTACCCCTAGGGCTAAAGTAACCCCATTTTACGAAGTCATTTATTTTTAGATTAGTATTTTTTTAATGGGAAATTAGCAGATAAATCTAGAACCCATTGCCATTAGCATTCTTAAAACTATAATCTGAAGACCGCAATCGAATGCACTTTTGCTAAATTATAATCCGTATGCCACAAGCTTTAGCTC
Organism: Acleris emargana; assembly: GCA_927399475.2. NCBI lineage: Eukaryota > Metazoa > Arthropoda > Insecta > Lepidoptera > Tortricidae > Acleris > Acleris emargana. The sequence continues at coordinate 23,565,158 of OV656838.1, read as the reverse complement.
TGCCTACCCCACTCTGGGAATGAAGGCGTGAGTTTATGTATGTATGTATGCCACAAGAGATAAACGTAATTACAGATCAAAATGAAATTTTCAAGTTAAAAACGTCATACTCTGTATTTTTTATAAATAAATATTGGGTAATGTTGTTTTTAGAGTTCCGTATCCAAAGGGTAAAAATGGGACCTTATTACTAAGACTCCGCTGACCAACTTTTTGTTTTGTTTTTAAATAATATTTTATTATTTGGGTTATTTGAACACAATATTTTGAATACCAAAATGATAAAGACTTTCTTTAAAGATAATTTAATTAAGTTCCTTTATTTCCCTCACTACTAGTAAAGAGGTAAAAGCATTTTTTTATATTCGTTTCTATTACTTAAAATAATTATGGCTGTAATAAAAATGAAAGTAAGTTTATACCAGAATAAAACCGTTATTTTGCATATTTCTATCTTTTCATTTAAACAACACAAGTTAAAGCATATTTTTAAAAGTCAACCCTTATTATTTTTATACATAAAACATGAAAATAGTATGAAAGTATACTGGTTCAAGTGACATGACTTTTATTGTAAACTGGTACAAGTGATTATTTTGCCCTAAAAATAATAATAAGGGGTAACAGAGCAAAGCAATATATTTATTAATAAAAGATATAACCCATAATCACTTAATTACCTATAAAAATAATGATTATATGCTAAATTGTGATAATTGCAACAAACGATGTATACTGGATCAAGTGTTAGTTAGCTCAGTGTACTATAAATGGAAACACACGTGATACGCGTATACTAGTTTATCTGCGCTTTTATAAAAAACTACCAAAGATATTTAAATTCTATTGATGTAGAAAAAAACGTAGCGCTTTCATTAGGATAAATCTAAAATTTCATTGCATTATCTTTAAAGGAAAAATAGTTAAACATATATTTACCTTTGCACGGCTCTCCTGGAAAATCGTGATTTTGCACTTGCATCAGTATACTTAGGAGGTGTCGGTGTTATAGTTACTTCGTATACCGAAAAACAGTTCTAAAACAGATTATAGCTTATCTATTGCTTCTACAGCTATTCTACAGCTCCAATAACGCTAATAACTGTATTATTTGGGCCCCTTTCCCACTTATAAGGGCTGTATAAGCTCTTATACAGCATTTATACAGCCAAAATATACAGCTTTTATTTTACAAAGGAACTTAAATACAGCTTATATACAGCTCAAAATGGTAATTGGGATGGTTCATATTTAAAAAAAAACTATTTAATTGATATCTCCACACAGATGATCAGACACACAGATACTTTAGATACGCGTTAAACTATTTTACACAATCCCTTTTTTTGTTGGCTTGAAAGCCGCTGGTAGGGGTGGAGGGCACTCATTATTCGGTATAAAATGAACGCAGACGGAAAGAAGCTCTTTCACGTGCACTTAATTAAATATGAATAATTTCGTATCTTTAGCGCTGCCAACCGTACGTCATTAACATTTTGAGTGCAATATCGTGTCGCCTTTATATGGGAGCCCGAGAACTTGGCAACGAACGTATGAAACAACTACAGGGTGTTTTTCTCTTGAGGTTTTCATTATTGATGAGCTGCAACAGAGCAATAATGTCTTATTTAAAATTGTATTCTAGAAATATCTGGTAAGTTATAAATGTGTGTTTTACGTTTAGTACGTATTATATGATTTTGTCTTTATTTGTTTTCTTTGTGAGGTGTTTTAACCATGTGTATTTATGTCGTAGGTATTGTACTATAAGTATACTTACTTTAAAATGTACAAAAAAACCTTACTCAAAATGTACCCCCAACGCATGTAGAGCGTTGTTATAATTATATCTGTATCTATGAAATTATGTATACAGGGATATACTCGTAGGTTATTTCGTTAAAGGTTACAGTCGAGATCATTTGCAATTATTTTGATCCTTTTATTTATAATACAAATGTGAATAATTTTCGAGAAAAAGCAACTACACAAACTTATAAAAAAAAATGTTTTTTTGTTTTACTTACTACTTAACAGTTTTGTATTAATTATAAAAAAATAAGATTTTTACGACTAGTTGTAAAGAAATACATACCTACATACATAAACTCACGCCTTCGTGCCCGGGGAGGGGTAGATAATATTCTAGAGAAATGTTTTAAAAAAAACACATAGTTAGTCGTTAATTATTTTTTCATATTATTTTCTAACTATTAACTTCAATTGCATTGAATGTTTCCTTGTAAGTTAAAAACAACATATATTATACATGGATGAAGAACCCAACCGGAACGAACGGCATTCTCAGAAAATGTATTATACATACAAAAGATATTACGCTGATATCATGTTTTGTTATGGATACTGCATAGGCGACTAGGCAGCTGCTCGTCGTGAAAATCGGAGTAGGTTTCCTCATCGTCAGTGTCCCAATGTGACAGCTTTTGAATGTGTGTATAAGCGAATCCAAGAGTTTTTAGAGACGAGGATGATGTTGGAAGACCGCGAGTATATGCTCCTGGAGATGAAGAAATAATTCTTCAACATTTTGCGGTGGATCCAACTATTTCAACAAACACGACTCAACATATCATAATTAGGTGTTCAGGATATCCGTCATGTTGGGACAGCATTTCTCCTTGTACCTTAGGGCATTCTTCAAGACGACAAAATACATCATTTTTAGGGTTCCGTAGTTAAACTAAGAACCCTTATAGTTTCGCCATGTCCGTCCGTCCGTCCGTCCGTCCGCAGCCTAGCTCAAAGACTATTAGAACTAGAAAGCTGTAATTTGGCATAAATATACCTACAAATTAGTCACGCAAAAAAAGTGGTAAATTAAAATCTTGAAAAAAAATAAAATCGCTTCGGAACCCTGCACTGAGCTTGGTCCGATATGCTCTTAACCGGTTTTATTTTAGTTTGTAATCTTCAGCGTTTAACGTAACTACAAACCACACTTTCCATTCACGCGGTAGGACTTATATATGAGTAATGCCATCCACATGGCAGAAGAATATTGGGTTACTCACATCTATCACGCTGTAGACACGTTAAGAAGACTGCGGTTTCTATTCAGGTAAAATAAAACTCAGTCGAGCCTTTTTCAGCTCTGAAATAATTTCTAGCTCTAAAGTAATAGTCGCAAAAATGTTGGGGGTTTTTATCTGTTTAACAGTTATTTTTACTTGAGTGGTTTTGCTTCTACATTGCTCTTTAGTTTGTTGTTTTCATTGGGCAGCTAACTTGTATTAATTTTACTCTTTGAACTTTTTAGTAAGAAAATTTTATTAACATAAATTAAGCTGCCATAACACAGTTTTTAATGAAGCTGTAAATTCTTGATGTAAATTTGTCAGAAATTATTTTAAAGCGGCAGAACGGGTCTTCGCTCTTTGAGTCCGCACTGCAATATGATGAATGAAAACTTAATAAAATTACGAAGGAGTTTTGTTCATCATTTTTGTTCAGAAATATCATACTTCCAAGTTTCAACGTATGTTTTATATTTAAATATATTTCAAATTCAAAGAAGGAGTACGAAGATTGAGTGTTGTTTAATGTAGTTATAATTAAAAGTAGTGTACAGTGAAGTATTTATTACTAGGCGTTGCCTCTGACTCAGTCTGTGAAATATTTTTTGAAATCGTTCCTTTAGTTTTTGTGTTTATTCGCTACAAACCTACAAACATACAAACCTTTCCTCTTTATGAGTGAAGATGAGAGACAGAAGCTTTTAAAGAAATACTACTACGGAGTTCAACCACTTGAATTGAGTAATCAAAAGATTTTTTAATTCATTAAAATAATTTAGGGAACATTAAATACAAGTGTAAATGTCAAGTCATGTCGTGACTTGTATTATATTTAAAGATAGCTGCTGAAAATATGTTTGCATATTATATATTAATTTGCTTGAAAACATGGTTACAAAGCAGGTGAGTGTCACATATTTTGTCATAATAATGACATGCAAAAATAAAAACAGTTTTAACATATGATAGCTAAATTAATTAATTAACTGCGTTTTTATATAGGCCGCGTAAAAATAATAATTCTTATGCTACGTTATGAACACTAGACCGCTCAGGTGGATTAAAAATAAAAGAGTACAATTTTAATTTGACAGCGACAAAGGAGACTGAACGTCTTTGTATGGGAGTTGGACCAAGTGCTGCCCAGAAAGAACGAACACATACTGCATTATGTTCCTGAGGCTAACACTATACTGTACACAACAGTGCTTCAAGGTCTATCCCGGGAGCCATCAATCAAATCAATATATTAACTGTCGTTATCTTAATCAATAATGATTCTGTCGAGGAATAGAGCAGAGCGCCGAGCAATCTCTTAATGCCAAATTCAAACTAAATTTGGTGGATTCAAATATAAACTTAATCAAATTAACACCCTACTCGTATGATAATTTACAAAACATTGACACATATCAAATTACAGATATTAAATACATAAAAGACTTCCAAAACTCTAGAACAAAAAGACTCGAGCTAATAATATTAATATTGTAATATTTATAGTTTTGTGCAACAAAGAGTTTACATACATACATATATAATTGCCCTTACCGGGAATCGAACCAAGGATATAACGCTAGCTTAATACGTAGAATTGCTCACAACTTGGTTACTCGTTGTTGTAGTTAGTAGTATTTTTTTTTTCCTAAATAAAATAACAAAACAAAGTAAAAGCCAAAAAATATTATTTTGTCACCTTACATATTTTGATAATGCAATAAATTGTACGAAAACACGCCTGGCTATTCTTACTCCAGTAGCAATTTAAACATATCCCAGGTGTTCCCGGATATATCCATACATATCCGAGACAATGGCCGTTCCCGATAGCCGTCATTGTGCAACACAATGCACCTTGCTCGTTAATTTGGATTAAATCATGATCTAACACGGTTATGGTATCTACGGCAAGAATGGATTAGCAAAGTCGGTATGTGGGTCAGACAAGATATTAATAATTTCATGTTTTGATTATTCAAATTCAAATTCAAATTCAAATATTTTATTGTCATATTGTGAGTAGATACAATGGATGGTAAAGTAAAGAGTTAGCGCGTCACAATCATCCGATGGTCGGCGTACAATTTTTATTTACTTAGGTCTAACAGGACATTTAATATTAAGTATATAAAACTCAAAATCATTGTCATAACTTAAATATACATTATTTTTGAGCATGTCAATTTCCAATTTATTTGCAACAATAAGAGTATTTCAGTCCCCTATAATTAACTATTCTACTACTAACAATACTTGTCATAAAAAATGTTCGGATACAGTATAATATGCTTTATCACAGCACCATTTAAATAATTTATGTTTAAATTCAGGAAAATCAGTTTTCTTTAGGTCTTCAGGTAGTTTGTTGAAAATCTTAATGGACATGTGAAAAACACTATTTTTATTTTGACAGTCATATGTTTATTTCAAATATTGCAAGTGAATTCGTAACCAGGGGGGTTACGATGACCTAACTTTGCAGTTCACTTTACGGTGGGAGAAAAAGGCAGAGCTATATACCTGCTATAGCTCTGTCCTTTTCTCTCACCGTTAACTGAACTGAGAAGCTATGTCATAATTACCCTGCAGTTTGCGTCGTTCAACGTTTAGGCAGCCCATCCTACCCGAGTAGTGTTTACCGGATTATTTCTTGAAAGCAAACTAGTTAGTAATGTTTCATTTGGATATAATGTATTTATTTATATATAAGTATAAGTATATATATGGGTATATGTTTATTTATATGTACAGATTATGGATATTAAGCTTTAGATATATTAGTTTGTTTGCCTATCCTCGTACAGTTTCGTCAGTCATGACAGGTTAACTGGAATTTAGTTGTAATTGGTGTTTTATGCAATTAAGTGTTTACATACATACATACATATTATATTATAGGATTGATAGGTACTTATGAATATGACAACATTATTAAATATGAGTTGGTAATTATTGTTTTGCATAAGTGAAGTTGTAAGTATAAATAGATATCGCTGCATTTCATAAAAAAATATATCGGTTACTAGATAAAAAAAAGTAGACGTGGTGTCGTATCAAGCCCTAAATGAAAACGCTCTGGAAAGAAACTCATGGAATTTGCTCCATAAATTTAAAAAGAAGGTTACTTAGATATTTAGTTTCGAAATAATTGTCCCAATTTTCTTTTTATAGCAAGAACCTGAACCGAACCTGATGGTTAGAAGGATCTGGGACTCATATAAATTTCTGCCATACGTAAACAGCCTTCTCTCTGCCATAAATGGATATTTATTTTCATAAAATACAAGTAAACTCCGTGAAAACCTAGACAGATGTTCACGTCAAATAAAATATATTTAAGGCGGCACGACATGGAAGCGAAGCGGCGTAAATTGTCCGACACTTGAAAAAATAAACTAACATAAATGAAAGCTTTAAATTTCCTCGCCGGCGTCTCGTAGAAACTTTCTATTTTCACCATGCGTTGTGGTTCAAGTGATGAAAAACTGACAAATTTAAATTATTTCGCACCTAAAATGTGGCTCTTTTTTAGTTTTAGCATAGCCAAAGATGCTAATATTGTCGCTTTTATTGTACTTTTTAAGCCACCAGTGTAGTTACCGAACTTATATTCTTGTGGTAAGCCTAATTTCTATTTGCATTTGTCCAGTTGAATATTGTCCTATCCGGATTTCTCTGTCGCATTTTTTTTTCACTTATAATTAGGTCAAATTAGGTAGGCAGGGTCAGATTATGTTAGCTTTGGACCAGGCTCGAAGAGCAAAACCCTCCAGAAACAGGAACTCCGTTGACACTATTAATTTTATTTCTGTAATGGCGAAAAATGGCGACGGTGAAAAACAAGTCAGTGAAAATAAACTGTGAAAATTTAATTCAAGAAAAAATGCAAACGTAAATTCTGCTTTCAATGAAATTTAATTTCCGGAAAAAATGAGCCATGACCCAGCAGCTTTCGTCAATCCTTTTTATTTTCGATAGCATTAACGTTCGTAAATGTCTTAAGGTTATTTTTATTGATCTTGAGTTAGATAAGGCACGCACAAGGCACGACAAGGCACGTCAAAGAGAATGTCAAGTCATAGAAATGTCATCTTTGATGCATCTTGAGACGGGCGTCTCAATCGAGTTCAGTAATGAATACGGCTCTGATAGGGATTTATGGGTGCTATTCATGGAGTCCGAGCAATAATCCCGAAACTTTAATATTGCTCGTAGTTCTCACCCAACCTAACCTACGAGTAGCAACTACGAGTTTTATAGATAAACATACATACATACATACCTTCACGCCTTCATTCCCAGAGTGGGTAGGCAGAGCTAAAGAATTACCAAAAACTCTGAAAACTTGTTGAAAACTCTGTAACCACAATTTGCACAATCAGGCTAAGATGTTTAACAGTGTATATTAGTGACAGGTAGCAAGCCCATCGCCTAACAGTACTACAAGCCTTAATTCGCCTCTTACGACTTCCACGGGAAGACATGGAGTGGCACAATTCTAAGCCGGCAACCACACGGCAAATATTTATTTAATTAAAAAAAAAAACTCTCCTATTGAGAAAGTTTAACTATTTTTGAAGTCAGTTAAGATATTTAACTTTTACATACCATGAATTTTCTAAAAAATAAGCTCTTGCCGACCTTCTTTTCGCTAACTTAGCCCACACCCCAAAACTCCATCATACCGTGCTCGACGTCAAGGATGGTAGCAAAAAACTCGCAACTAGGGCCCTTAAAATTGTGGTAATTAAGAGCTATTCTCGGTTGGCAAGTCACAGGGCCATGCGTCAAGACATGCTTGTACTACGGTATTCCGCTCAGTGGATCTTGCACGGATGCTGCGAGGATAAATTATCTTTAAGCGTCTTTTCTAAACAAGGTATTAAAGTAAATAAGGCACTGGGAGGTAAAACAGAGATATCCGACTAGATAACGATATAAATACTTACATAGAGAAATAAATACGAAAACAGATAGAAAAAATCCAAGACTCAGAAACAAACCACAAAAATACCTATTTGTCCATACCGGAAATCGAACCCAGGACCACTAGCTTCATAGGCACTACTAACGAGGCTAACGCCTAGTCAATTTGCCTTGTATACATATGTAGTTATATTTGTATATATAGTTAACCACGGTTTCTACAAGCCTAGAGTTTAGTTTGTGTGTGGATGTGGGTCAATTCGGGTATGATCTTCCCTTCCTATTTATTTATTATACAAGCATTCTTGACTATTCACTGATGAATTAAAGACGATTTTAATTATGCAGCATACATTATAACCCATTACGTAATTAGTAAAAATACTTTGGTAACTTTAAATGACTAATTAATTTCTAAACTATTGTACGCAAATACTAACAGACCTTATAAAATAGTAAAGAAAAAAATCTCTACACAAATATTAAATCACGCCTGTTTCCCAGAGCGGTTGGCAGAAATCACTTTTTTCCACCTGCTAGGATCCTGAAAAATCCGCGATGTCCAGTAAGTTCACCTGGTAGGATCCCCTACCTATTAATTTTGTACCTGCGGCCAAATCTCTTTCACTTATTCCACGCCCATTCATCGAGTCATGCATGCACGTCGGTACGTAAAACAAAACATAAAAAAAAAACGAAAACTCTAGAAGAAGGACATAAATAAAAAGTATAAAAAGTACCTACACATAATCGTAACCCAACCCAACCAGTCAACAACCCAGTTTACTTTATTATATCTCACAAACATTGCGACATTATTTATTAAATCACCCTTTGTCCCTCATAACCACACTTCCCAAGACTAATGCGCAGTCCAAATGTCAGGAACGTCCGGTGTATGTAAAAAATGGGCTCTGCGCACCTTGGAGCATCGAGTGATTTCCCAGCGGACTACCACTCCTGTAGCTAGGACGGCGCCTGATACGTTTGTGCTTCGAATTGGGGGACTTCTGATATTGGAGGTGTAAAATTGTTAGTTAGGGGTATTTTTGAGAACTTTTTCTGATATTTAATTAAATTAAATTAAATTAAATAACGTTTATTTCAAGTAATTGCACTCATAATAATATATCAAAAACAAATAATTCACACAGCATCACAATATAATCAAATCAAATTAAATTAAAATTAAATAAATCATGCTAGTCATCACCTTAAACTACTGCTACTACTTAATGATATGCCCACATAAATAAATTAATATTTTTTTAGTACCGACCTCTATAATACATGATTCTGATTTTTTTAACACAACCTCTTAGCTAAATTTAAAATATACTACTCAAAACAAAATAATACGATAGGTATATTCTGCAGCTGGTAAAAATCTGGCTTGCAAGTTGAACATTGCAGCTTTCGAATGATTCTAAATTCAAAACTTACAGGTTAAAATTTCTTATAATAATCCTTCTCCGAAAACAGTTCTTTTGTATGCAGAATATATCGTGGCCCCTATTTTGTTTTGAGTAGTATACATGCAATTTCATATTAAATCAGTAGCTTTAATTGGGATTATTCATATTTTTACAATTAACTTAATTCGAAAACCATTTCGAGGAACAGGGTTTTAAAGCCGTTCTGCATTATTACATACATACCTTCACGCCTTCATTCCCAGAGTGGGGTAGGCAGAGCTACAGAATTACCAACAACTCTAAAGACTTGTTGATAACTCTGTAACCACAATTTGCACAATTAGGCTAAGATGTTTAACAGTGTATATTAGTGACAGGTAGCAAGCCCATCGCCTACCAGTACTACAAGCCTTTATTCCCTTAGTCGCCTCTTATGACTTCCACGGGAAGACATGGAGTGGCACAATTCTAAGCCGGCAACCACACGGCATTATTACGTTTTTAAAATATTTATCTATTTCGGATATTTTGATAAAAGTATATTAAACCTTTGTTTGACTTTCGATTTCGGCTTGAAGCCCTCCTAGGTGTATCTTACGGGTTAGGCGAAAACCGCTTGAAATAATATGTTTTAATACACTATTACCATCACTTTTTATCACTAGATATCATTTAATTGTTGTAATTAATTGGAAAATGCCACCCCAAATTTAAAGTAATCATATCATCCATAAAATATCTGCTAAATAAATAAAGCTATTAAAACAAAACTATTTGGTCAAATACAAAATAAATGAAATTGGTATTTTAAAATAACCCATTCTTTCGAATTTGAATGAGTTTTTTTGGTCTATCCCAATTGAACATTACATTTATTTGTTATGCATTTCATGGATGATGATGACCTTGTATAGAGACAAAATAATACACTCTCGGTCAAATAATACGGGTCAGAGTGCGTTTTTCATACAAACGAGGCTATTTTGAAGCCTTGGTTCCTTGCCAGGGGTTGTTTTGAGAGAAGTTTAATGGTGGATTCTCCAAGGTTCAATAGAGGAGGTCAAATGTTCTTAAGATACCTAACTTATCGCACAATCAGTTAACACCACAGCGAGAGAGTTTGGGTTAGCAATTGGATTTCCTTACATTTTATTGCCATTTTAGATGTTTTTCTGAACATGCACAATTCCGGCGTTAACCGCAGATTCAATGAGTTGGGTATCCTAGGCACTTTGGAAGTCCTGTATTGATGCTCGGGGTACCCATCATCAGATTTCACTAAAAGCATCCCTTGGCGAGGAACCAAGGCTTCGAAATAGCCTCTTTAGTATGAAAAACGCACTCTGACCCGTATTATTTGACCGCGAGTGTACAATATATTGCTCATATATGGTTGATAGAGCTGATTAATCTAAGCGTTTTTTGCCGTCTCCAATCTCAACTTAATCATCACCAAAGGAAAAATAGAGGTATTAAAATGCTCAGTTTTTTTAACCTATTGAACACCGGAAAGAGGTTGGAATGTGATGTTGTAGAACCGTGGTATTCGTTAATCAAAAACTGACATTAAACATCGCGAAAGCAAAATGCAATGAGTAATTCCAGCTAACAGATTCACAGGAACGGACCCTTTTGTGTATTCATGAAATTCACTATTATGTGAAACACAGGTGAAGTTCTGAAAATAATATATATTTCTGTTATACAACAGTATTACAGAACTAGTGTGTTACTTAATTAATGAGTGAGCATTTATTCTTATTTCTTGAATAATATTTAATCATCATCATCATGTCATTTGAAAGACGTCCGCTGCTGGACATAGGCCTCCCCTAAGGCTCTCCACTCAGACCGGTCTTGTGCTTTTCGCATCCACCGCGTTCCCGCGATCCTTACAAGGTCGTCACTCCATCTTGTTGAAGGCCTACCTACAGCTCGTCTCCCGGTCCGCGGACGCCACTCAAGAACCTTCTGACCCCATCGGCCATCAGTCTTGCGAGCGATGTGCCCCGCCCACTGCCACTTAAGTTTACTTATTTTTCGGAATAATATTTAATTCACAAACACGCTGTTTTTTTGTAGAGCAGAAGCAATTTCCAAGATTCATTACGCTACGAGTACCTAACGTTTCAATCTATTTCAATTTTAAACCAATCGCGTCACTTGTAGATGACGTGATACGAAAAGTCACGTGATCTACCAGTGACGCTATTGGTGTAAAAACGAATAGAATAGAAACGTTAGTTAACGTAATGCATCTTGACAAGGGCGTCAGTCAATCTAACTCAGAAGGACATTCAATCTACTACTAGGACCACACAAGAACCTACGTTACTGTCATCGGAGAGATTTTTGTGACTATCTAGCGATTTAAAGATTGTTATTGATGTTCAATAATGGATACTCTATTACAACCACGCAACTCAAAGCGAATCAAAATGTAATGATCATTTTGAGCTGCCATCGCACTTCAGAATAAAAAGCGTTAATAACCTAGGTTAACATAAATGTAGGCAACCTACGTATGTGTAAAAAGACAAGGGAAATCGAATGCAAAACAACTAAAATCCTACGTAAATAGTAAACATATTTTACGAGCAGTTTTTTACAGTAAAAAAAATGTTATCTATAAAACTCAGTAGCTTTATCTTGTCTAGGGGACACCATTGATGTAGGAAAACATATAAATCTTATGTGGTCGTCTTGCACCGTCTTATATACTTACACCTAGATAGGTGTTTTTTTTTTCCTCCCTCTATCTCTCTCGCAAGATTTTGGTGTGTTTTCCTGCTGAAACTACGCAGCTTATTTAATATATTTTTCAATTTAATATTTATAGATTTATAATAACTAGACTAAGTATACCATTGTAACATTAAATATATTTAAAAAATGACTGACTGCCGAGTTTCTTGCGGCGTTTCTTCTCAGCAGTGGTCTCCTCTTGTGAAGCGCTGGTAGATTCTTGACGTGTAAAAGTGCCCGTGTGGCCTACTTACTGAATAAATGTCTTTTATCTTAATCTTTTAACATTATCAGAACAAAATCACGCTTCTTCAATAATCAGCGCGACTATAAACCCTATATTATGCAGATAAAGTGTAGTTTATACAACATTTTATGACGTATTTCATTTTTTTATAGCCGCTCGCATCCCTCCTCTTATCACGCAGAATTTTATTATTGTACACCCGCAAATTCTAAGGCATTATAGCAGCAATATATTTTTTATAGTTCCGACTGGAGGTGGTTAACGATACAAAATACTGGCGTTAAGTGAATGGCGGCGATTGTGCTGGCTGGAAAGGCTCTTTTGAATTAATTTTATTGGGTGTTTATGGATTGTTAAGGGCTACCTACTGTATAAATGATGGTCCGAAGGATCTCATTAAATTTTGTAAGAAATTTAAAAACCATTTCAATTTCTAAAGCCCTGCCGCCCTACGACTTCGTTTTTGATACATTGACGCAACCAGTGTTAAGTCATTTGAAAATACTAGTGTTGGAAGCATTTCTGAGCATTTCTAAAAAAGTTTGTACATTTCATTCATGACTTTAATTTGCAAAAAAAATTGCAGGTTGGTAGGGTGAATGAAGCTGAGCCTAAATAACATAGTCTCCCAAAATGTCCTCATACATTTGTATGAAACTTTCCTTTTTTGTTACCATGAACCAAAGAAAGTTAGTAACAAAAAAGGAAAGTTTCATACAAATGTATGAGGACATTTTGGGAGACTATGTTATTTAGGCTCAGCTTCATTCACCCTACCAACCTGCATTTTTTTTTGCAAATCGAAGTCGTAAATGAAATGTACAAACTTTTTTAGAAATGCTCTTCTATTATCTTTGTCTTTTCAATCATTATTTAATTGTCAGTTTTATTAAAAGTTTTAGTTGTGCTACTCGTACCAGTCACGTCATTATTTTTTTTATGGCGTAGGAAGGCAAACGAGCACACAGGCCACCTGATGGTAAGTGGAAACTGTGACCCATAGACATTCGCATTCACAAGACTGAAAATGCACCGCTTACCCTGAGGACTAAGATGGAATGCCTCTATGCTAGTCATTTCACCGGCTGACTTATCCCCAAACCGGAACACAACAAAAGCTCACGGTTTTTTTCTGTAGATAGTACAACGTTAGCAATAAATTATTTAAGTATATATAAGTCGATGATAATGCAATATTCGCAACGCCTGGGCTACAGAATAATCATGAACCTATATTCTACTACGTTAAACAATATTGCTTTTCACTTATTAGCAGTGATAGGATTAGGTAGTGCTATTTGGGGCGAATGACCCCAGACTTCGTGGCGAAAGATTAATATGGATATGACTTAATCCCGGGTTTTTTTATGATTATAAAGCGTAAATAGTAAGTAGTTATAAAAAGGTAGATAGGTACTTATATTATAGCACAGGATTTAATGGAAATGAGTCAATAATATACCTATAAACTAAAGATTCAAAGTTTACGTAAACAATAATTCGTTACATACTTTTTATCTTTCTGTGCTCAGCCGTACGTGTTATTATTTTAATGTACAAGTGTTATTTATTAAACTGAAGTCTGCATTTAACCCTTTACCTGACTCGAGGACGCTTTAATTTTCGCTCTAATTTTCTATTGTGTACTTACAACAATTACCATGGTAGGTGCGAAAGAGACGGAAGACGAAAGTAAAAAAGGTAAGTATAATTTTTTTCTAAACCTACAATTAATTTTATGTTATACATATTATCAACCGTCAATAAAATAAGAGTCCGGGATTTCCGGAAATCCCCAGGGCATATCCATATTATGGATAGCGTTTAAGGTCATTCACCCCAAATAGCACTACCTAATCCTATCACTAATTATTAGGTATAGTATTGTTTTTAAGTCGAACACCATGACTGCTAAGTAAAAAAGAGGTATCAAAATGTTGACAATGCGTTAACTGGTCAAAAGCAATATGAGTGGGACGACCGGTAAGTGGTGAAAGGATCTGAAAACCGTATTTATAGTTGACCTACTATTTAATTAAATAAAACTCGTTTTGTCGAAAACTGAAAATGGTTTTTTAAACAAAAGTACAGTCAAAATTAAAACTATGATTTTAGTGGAACTAATTATTCCTTTTATTCCATTCTATCCATCCATCTAAATCATTCCATATGAATATCATACATGCAAAAATAATTCTGTACATCTGTTACGCTTTCATGTATCAACCGCTGTACCGGCTTCAATGAAATTTGGTAAATTCAAATTCAAATTCAAATATTTTATTGTCATATTGTGAGTAGATACAATGGATGGTAAAGTAAAGAGTTAGCGCGTCACAATCATCCGATGGTCGGCGTACAATTTTTATTTACTTAGGTCTAACAGGACATTTAATATTAAGTATATAAAACTCAAAATCATTGTCATAACTTAAATATACATTATTTTTGAGCATGTCAATTTCCAATTTATTTGCAACAATAAGAGTATTTCAGTCCCCTATAATTAACTATTCTACTACTAACAATACTTGTCATAAAAAATGTTCGGATACAGTATAATATGCTTTATCACAGCACCATTTAAATAATTTATGTTTAAATTCAGGAAAATCAGTTTTCTTTAGGTCTTCAGGTAGTTTGTTGAAAATCTTAACGGACATGTGAAAAACACTATTTTTAAAATGTGCCGTCTTGTGATTCTTTGGATAGCACAGATTAAATCCGTGGAACTGAGACGCTTTTCTAGGATTTGAGGGTTGAACTTGATATAAATTCATGTTAATCTTGACAAAAAGGCAAACCTCATATACATAGAGTGAAGGTAGTGTTAATATTTTGATTTTTTTGAATAAGGGTTTGCACGAATCGGATATCTGAGCTCCACAGATGGACCTCAGGCACTTTTTTTGAAATTTTAAAACCCTGTCATTTTTTTTGGCATTTCCCCATAAAATAATTCCGTACCTCAAATTAGACATTATATACGCATGAAAGGCAAGAAAAGGTATGGAGATAGCTTAGCTTAAATAATTGAAAAAGGACTGGTAATTTTATCCTCAATAAACGACTTCTACGTGGACGGAGTAGCAGACAACAGCTCGTAATAAATAAACATGTAGTTAAGCACACAATATAGTGCTTGAGGAATTTAGTGAAACTTATTCTATCGGTAAAACACTCCCATTACATGAGCACACAGAATTTGAACTCAAACTAAATCGAGTACGCGTCATTATTTCCAATTTGGCATAGTCCGTTGCATATTAAAGTTTAAATTGAACGTACACTGCGGCTCGGTGTAAGTCTGCATTAGGGGACCCGGGGGAAGACGAGCAATGGATGCGTGCTGAGATCAGCGGAAAGCGTAAAGTGTGTCATTGACACAGATATTTTTGTTTTATGAGCAGGAACATTTTACTTTTATTTGATTTGTGTTCTTGTGGTGTTCTCTATGTATTTATGTATTTATATTTGTAAGTATCTACAGGCTGTCTCAAAACTTGACGTTGATTTGACGTATCAATTAGTTGTAATTTGAATAGCATATCAAACATGTTTTGACGTGAGGCATTCAGAAGGACCGCACCGCTCCGGAATGTAGTTTTTACTTTTCAATGTGTAAATTATTTGAGAAATGATTACAGTTTTCATTATACGGTATTACATTATTTATGATGAGATGTCAAGTTTCAGAATCATAAATTAAAATTACTTTTAGCCAAGGAAGCCGAAGGTGTACCGCAAGGAAGTGTTCTTTCCCAGCATCATTAAAACCTTAAAAAACTAAACGAATTTACTTATTTGAAAAATACATCTTTATCCTGTATTTTTACCAAAAATACAGGATAAAGATGTATTTCTCGCTCCTCCTCCCACTAAAGCCTTCTTCACCCCAGAACAAAGTATCGCTGCAGTTGTGTGCATAATTCACTTTATTGCACCGCGCTTCGAGCCACTCTGTCATAACTCTTCGGGACTACGCGCCTGACTCACCGCCTTATCTGACCCGGTGCTCCATCTGTTAGCATACATTGTGTTTCGAACGGCGAAACAGCATTGCCTATCCCGGGATATTCATGCAAGATAATGCAGTGTCGAATCCCAAGATTCAATTTTGTTTGAACACAGAAGAGTTGTATGAGGTTGACCAGTCAACAAATGTGTTGGTCCTCCCTGTAGTACTACACACATCAAAACTTCAAAATCAAATCAAATCAAAATGCACTTAAGTTAAAAAAACTCATTGGTACCTACATTGTTACCGCGGGGGTTAAATTTAGATTTAGATTTATTTATTTTGAAATATAAGTTACAGTTATATTGCACACATGTACATTATACAGAATTCATATTATGATTGTCAAAGAAGTAAAAACAAAAAATAATGTAGCAAAAGCCAATGTTTTAAATTCATGGACACACAAATAATAATAAAACGAATCACAAAGTTAAAACAAACAAACTAACATACAAACATAGCAAGCTTTTTTTATGGCATAGTATGGCAAACGAGCACACAGGCCAACTGATGGTAAATGGAAACTGTGACCCATAGAAATTCACTTTCACAAGACTGCAAATGCACTGCCAACCCTGAGGACTAAGATTGAAGCTTGTAACAAAACGCATTTTAACATTATAAATGTACGAATCTTACTTATTCTTACATATAACTAATATTGTTAATGCGAACGTTTGAATGTTTAGTACTCAATCATGCCGAATAGCTGAATGGATTCGCATGAGAAGTGTCAAGAATTTAATCCGATTTATTGCATCGTTTCAGTAAGTAAATTTCATACACAGAAATAATAACCTAACCTTTAGCCAAATGCCCGTGGCCTTTTAAGAACTGAAACAGGAATAGTCCACTCAACACAAAAACAACAATCAAAGTTTCAGCCCAGGCCCAGCACAAAACAACCCCCACAATTTGCCGACTAAGTTTAACCCGTAATTGCCTTCTTTATATTGAAACACGCACGGATTTTGTTGGCAAAAACCACAGACGGATTTCGGTGGTGTTGGGGTCGGAAAAGGTACAAATATAATTTTGGGAATAGGAGTATTATGTTTTTCGAAAGTATTTAATGTGGTGTCCTGCCGTTTGACCAAAAGTCATTTGTCAAAATTACACTTGACAAACAACGTTTTGCAAAAAAATGTTAAGTCAATTGATCATTTTATTACTAGTCATGTTACAAATGATTTACTTTTCCAAATGATCAACATTTAAATTTACATTTTACGAGGTTATTTTTTTTTCTGCCCAGAAATAGGTAAACTAATTGCTAAATGATCAATTGCTAAGTGAGTTTTTGTAAGATGATACTTTTGTCAAATGTCTCGTTTGCCAAATGATCATTTGGTGAAACGTTGTTTGTCAAATGATCATTTGTCAATAATTTTTTGGTCTAACATTAGTGAACCATTTAATGTATGTATGTCTATTTTTTTGGCATGGTCTTGGCTTGATGGATTTTAACATACTGGTTCCGTAAGATTCTTCTTGTTCATGGGAGTGACAAAGGTTATAAATTATAATGCTTAAAATATTATAATCAAAGTAATTATAGGGGAGGGGTTAATTTTTTCAACATATTTCGACGATTATATTAATAAATGCATTTAAAAACATGGTTGTATTATCAGTTTTTTTATTTATATATCAATTTCCATAGTAACAGATTCGTATTCGCTCAATTATTACGTCAACTTAAATCGTCGGTGAAACTGCAAAACCGTGTAAGTAATATTTTAATAAGGAGCAAAGTGCACCTTTTTAATAAGACGGTAACGTTTATTTTGCTCTATCACTAAATAAAATCCCTCCCCTCCCCCGCCTTACTCGTATTCATAAACGCACTAGGAATCTATTTTAGTTAAAGTATATTTTGTCACTTTCCATCAGATGCAAATTGAACAATGATAGATAAGGATAAAGCATATTTTGAGCACACTTTAACTTTCCCGCGTTTTTAAATAACAAGGTGTGTTTAAGGTTGTACTTCTTTTTTATTTACTGAAAACAAACAACGTATTAATTTGTAAAGAAAATCTCAAACCCTTTGTTTGACACTTTTTAAAGCCCCGCCAAACCGGCACGTTTTCAAAATTACCGTCAATGCAATATTTACGCGCTGCATAATGCCCGCGAACATGTGCGGCGGCACCTGCGACAGTGGCGCCGCACGTTTTACGAGCGGCCCGTGGCGTGAATTGCAACTAACTAGAAACAGATGGGGAAATGTACTGGGGGGGTTTTTGGGCGGTGACGCAGCGTTTTCTGAATCAAAATTATTTACATACACATACATACCTTCACGCCTTCATTCCCAGAGTGGGGTAGGCAGAGCTACAGAATTACCAACAACTCCAAAAACTTGTTGATAACTCTGTAACCACAATTTGCACAATTAGGCTAAG
This sequence comes from Acleris emargana, assembly GCA_927399475.2. Taxonomy (NCBI): domain Eukaryota; kingdom Metazoa; phylum Arthropoda; class Insecta; order Lepidoptera; family Tortricidae; genus Acleris; species Acleris emargana. The sequence continues at coordinate 23,546,361 of OV656838.1, read as the reverse complement.
ATGTTTAACAGCCCATTAGTGACAGGTTGCAAGCCCATCGCCTAACAGTACTTAGTAGTATTTGCATAAAATGTGGTACATAATCTGGTCCCACACATTTTGCCAACAACTGGCATGCAAACAGGAGATAAGATGCATTACTAGGCTGGACATGCTCTTAAATACTAATATATCATCATCATCATCATGTCAGCCGAAAGACGTCCACTGCTGGACATAGGCCTCCCCCAAGGCTCTCCACTCAGACCAGTCTTGTGCTTTTCGCATCCACCGCTTTCCCGCGATCCTTACAAGGTCGTCACTCCATCTTGTTGGAGGCCCACCTACAGCTCACCCACCTACAGGTCCGCGGGTGCCACTCGAGAACCTTCTGACCCCATCGGCCATCAGTCCTGCGTGTGATATGCCCGCCCACTGCCACTTCAGTCTAGCTATTCTTTGGGCTATGTCGGTAACCTTAGTTCTCCTGCAGATATCATCATTTCTGATTCTATCACGCAGAGAAACCCCGAGCATAGCCCTCTCCATAGCCCTCTGAGTGACCTTGAGCTTTCTTATGAGGCCCATTGTTAGCGCCCACGTCTCGGATCCGTAGGTCATCACTGGCAACACACACTGGTCAAAGATTTTTGACTTCAAACACTGCGGTAATTTGGACGAAAAGGTGCTGCGAAGCTTCCCGAACGCTGCCCAGCCGAGTCGGATTCGACGAGTGACCTCTTTCTCAAAGTTGGACCTTCCTAACTGGACCGTTTGTCCCAGGTAAATATAGTCGTCAACAACTTCGAGCGGAGAGCCTCCGACTATCACGACTATATATTATTATCTATTATCTATCTAATACTAATAATTATATAAAACCAACTTATTAAAATATTATTCATTTACATTACAAATATTACTATTTAATGTAATAGACAAAATTAAAGTAACATCACTTACAATCATTTCATACTATTAGATTAAATCACTCATTGCAAAATAGTCAATTTCAAAATATTTCAATGTCAGTAATAAGTAATTATCATTAATTTATATAATAAAACATACATCAAAGTCACAGTCTAATGCTTAAAATACTAAAAATATTCCTTGACAGAGTAGAAACATTGCTTAAATAACCACTTTTTCAGTTATGGCTAAGCCAACTACTTGTTTTTTTGTGGTGGTTGCTAGGTGTGTTTCTCTTTGGCTAGTCGTCGAAGCTGAAAAATGGGAGTCAGATTGCATTGCATTAGAAGTTCGAATGCACTATTTTAACGTTTAGAGTATAGGCGTCATATTATTGTTTTTAATCTTGAGGTGTGACGACGCTTGCTTGTAGGCGGGATATTATTTTAAATCGTCTGTAAAATCTTATGTACTGTATTCTGCAAATAAATGATATTGATTGATTGATTGATTGAAATACCGAAAACTTAGTGTAAAACAAGTCTTATATCGGTATGGTAATATTTTTTGGACATACGAAGCTAAAGTCTTAAAGTTAACTGCAATGGCATTTTTATGCTTCTATGTTTTTTTGACGATAGTTTAAATATAATTCTTTATTTAATTTGTACGATAGTAGTTAAGGCAAATATAAGTTAAGTTTAAACGTGAGCAGGAGCGGATATGGGGCTGCGAAGCGACAGAAATGAGGTCTCTTGGGGGAATTAAAACATTGCATGCAAAAGTTATATGAACAAACATTTATAATTGATTGTATTAACTATAAAATGGGATTAATATTTTTCATTGGAAACTTTCAAATCACAATGCATTTACGCACACAAGTTTTGGAAAACAGTGATGCTAAAGTATTCATTTCATTCATTATATGAGCCAAAGGGCGTAATTTACTGGACAAAAGCTTCCTCAATGGCGTACAATGTCGCCCTCGTCCAGCGTATTCCAGCCACCTTTATCAGCGTGGTGGATCTCCATTATATCTTGATAAAAATACCTACATGCTCGGGAAAAAAATGAGAATTAGGTGCAGCTGGCCAAAAATATGGCCTACCACCCTACAGTTGAAGTTCATTTGCACGTCATGATACAATAAGTTCAATTTTCCCTTGCAATAATATTTTGACGGTGACTAGTGTCAAACTTAGCGATAATAAGGTCTCACAGAAACTTTTGTCAAAGTTGGTAGACCAGTTTTTTAGCCGGCCGTTCTACTGACATGGATTGCATACCCAGGCTGCCACGCCACCTAAAACAAAAACTGTTTAAAATCACGTAATACAATGAACGTTTCCGTTCAAATTATAAACGCGTGTGTTTCCATCTAACTGCCAATAACAGGCGCACTATTGTTGCTCAATACAAAACTCGTGTTTTAAGCTATTCTAGCTATTTACAATCATTTCGCGTCGTTCCTCGCCAATTTATAACTTTGTTCCAAATTGTATCGAGCAACGTGTACGTCGTAACAATCGTATATTGTACGTATTATACTGTAGTATGTGATAAAACGCAAAAATAGTAGTATCAGGCCTGATAGGACCCATATACATGATAATCAGGCAATAAACCTATTCCAGTTTAAGTATTTATAATGATAGTTAAAGACAAAGCATATTTTAATCACACTTCAGTTTTTGCGTATTTTTGAATAAGAGATTTAGAATGATGGTGGTAAATATCAAACTCAATTGTATTACATACGAAGCGGTATGCCTAGTGTCAGTTGAAGACCTGGGCTCTATTTCAGGTTTTTTATACAACTAACCTAACCTAACCTATATTATAGGATGCTACAAGATGGTCCTGAAATAAATCCTGGAATATTTACTGCAAAATGATATGTTTATTGTTTAGCAAGTGATTGGATAGGTACAGTTAGCTAAAAATGTGGTCTACCACCCTACGGTTGAAGTTCATTTGCACGTCATGATACAACAAGTTCGATTTTCCCTTGCAATAATATTATGACGGTGACCTTAGCGATAATTAGATCTCACAGAAACTTTTGTCAAAACTGGTAGACCACTTCCTTGGCCGAGACCGTACTGAGTTTAAACCTACGAGTTTTTTCTTACAATCTTTGTAACAATTTTTATCTTGATTATTTCTACAAACCCTCAATTACATCGCCCCTCATATTTCACACCGTAAGTTTGGTCAACAGGCCTGAAAAATAATCGTGAGATCTTTTTCCCTATTAAGAGCGTTGAGAGGGTAGCCATAAATCTCGAGTTCACAAAAGTGGGGAAAGTTCGCCACGAAGATGATGAAGCGACGCAGTTTTATTCAGTTAAGATAAGATTTAATTGGCATGGCAATAGTTATTAAGGTTTTAAGTAAGTTATCTTAAGTGGAGATGGGTGGGACACTTGGCTTGACGAGACAATTGTAGGTGAACAGCGGTAGAGTGGTGGGCAAGATTAGGTCATAGATCCGTAAGCAGATCATCAGCTCGTTGATCTGATGGCATTTGGGAGACAGACGGGAAAAGATAGATGGCAATAGCATCAGACGAGGCAAAGTGGCGTGATGTTGGTTAGTATGTCCCCATAATACAAGCCTGAGAGTGAAATTTTCAACTTATATGTAGTTTAGTTTCGTTTAGTTTATTTTTTTCATGAAAAATATTACAATATTAGTCTGCATTACGTATCAAGATTAAAAATATCGTTATCATGGTAGTCATAAACCAAGAAAAAACATACTAACGAAGCAAATGGACATTAAAAATGTACAAAGGCAAACTTATCCTTTTAAGGAATCTTTTCCAGCTAACCCGTGATTCAGAAAAGTGAAAGGTTGTGTATTGAGTAGGCAAGTGCATTTTTTATCTAGAAAAATAACATATAAAAAGCGAAATTTAAAAACGTTGTGGCTGAATGAGTCGTGAAGCCGAGTTCCTATAATGATTATAGTTATATATATTCATATATATATATTATATATATATTATATTATATGTGTATTTTATATGTGGGTACCTAAGTTTATGTTACTTACCTACCTTGAGTACCTGAGTCGTTTATTCGTTTAGTTTTTTTTTTTTTCTAATTATTAGTATTATCATCTGTTTTTGATATTTTTTGTGCAAACTTGTATGTGTCCAACCCTATGCATTGTCCTTACTCATTAACTTCAGGGTTAGCTGGAAGAGATCCCATTTAGGGATAAATTCGCCTTTGTACATTACTTTAATATTTATATTGTAATATTTATATTTTTGTGCAATAAAGAGTTTACATACATACATACATACATACATACATAAAAATTAAACTAACAAATAAAATCTAAACATTTATTGAACTAACATAAACTAAAAAAAAATAACACTTATGTAGAGGACAGTTGATACAATATTTAGGACCTAGAGTCAAAGCCAGGACTTCATCAATTTGTCTTTTAAGGAATCAAATGATCGTGACTGTCGAATGCCGGCTGGTGTTTGTTCTGTTGCTACTTTTCAAGTTATCATGCCCTCTATTAAGCAAAACCATTTCTCTGTTTACACATTAAACAAACAAAACATAAACACATACGTTTACACATTAAATATTACACAAAATTGAAAACTTTAGACAAATCCTCTTCCACGTAGACATTCGTACCTTTCCCGAACAGCGATAACCCTACAGCTCTAGTAAATTCAGCGAGTGGGGGCACGTACCCGTGAATTATTTACTGAGACGCGGGCGGATGCGAAATACATAAAACTTGTCTCAACAAACCTCGTGCTGGAGTACTTTAAAAATAAGTACAGCTACCAGCAACTACTGTAATACTGTAGCGGTATCTGTAGACACGTAGTCAGCGGTTGTAGCGCGAATGGCTGACTCGACACGTGTATAAGTACTAGGGAATGCTTTTTAACCGGTTATTAACCGGTTTTGTATGAAAATATCCGGTTAAAACCAGTTATAACCGGTTATTTTCATTCCTTTATAAGTACTACTACTATTACTAGAGTTCATAGTGAAAGGAATAATAGTTCCTTCGGCAAACACAAAACCAATAATTTGTCGAAAAATATGTAATTTTTCTTAGCGTGTCCACAGCGTGATAAAAAAATTATGAGTTGGGAGGTTACCATGACATAATATAGCAGTTCAGTTTAGATTGATAGAAAAGCATAGAGCTGTTTAACGACTATAGCTTTGTCCCTTTCTCACAAACCAATCGACGAATAAATATATCTGTCAGTTAAAGTTGGTTCTCTCCTTGTCTTTTTACAAGCGAAAAAAAGGGAAAGGCTTAATTTATCTGTCAAATATACTTTATTTGTCGATTGTGAAACAGGCGGTTAATATGCCATGGTAATACTTCCGGGGGGATATTATGACATAGCTATACGGTCCATTTTACGGCGAGTATAAAGGACAGGGCTATAGCAGTTATATAGCTCTCTCCTTTTCTCTCAGCGTAAATTGAACTGCATTGTTACGTCATAATAACCCCCCTGACCAATGTTCTGCCACATGAACGGCATTGTCAGTGGCGTCATACAGGACCTGCCGCGTGCACGTGTTGTGGTTTTTACTGTCCCTTATGTTTTGTTAAGTAATATGCATATACTTATTTGAACACACCTCACTAACTGTCCCGCGTGCCCAACCACCTGCTCGCGTGAGGACTTACTTGTCAGTAACCAGAGGGATACCACGGTAGCCGCTTTCTGGGCAAGTAAGATTAAGCCCGAGTTCTTGCCGACACGAAAGAAGAAGAAGAAGACTTATTTGAAACTTTGTTAAAACTTCTTTAGTAAAAATCGATTTCTCGACATCCAGGAGGGCTAGCATAAGTCCTCAGCGACTTTTTGGCAACTGGATGCATAAAGCATTAAACCGCGCTCTGTGGCGTTCCTTGGGAGATGCCTATGTCCAGCAGTGGACTGCAATGGGCTGATGATGATGATGATGACTTTTTGGTCGCTTTGATCTCTCTTTCTATCTAGTCTGTAACGATAGAGACGCACTAAGTGGCAAGCGAGAAAATATAACTCTATTAAGAAACAACAATAATGACATAGCAAACAACGATGAGTGAGTATGTCAATTAATAGAATTTTCAAAATATTAATTTACCCTATTAGTGTTGTTGCCGAGAAATATATCTAAAAAAAAAACAAAATAACTTCAAAACTTTATCGCTCTTTCATAATAAACACTTGGGATGTTAGAATAATGGTAAATTATCTCGTTATTTTTGATAGACATGAGAAGTAATGAAAGGATGAGCATATTTTGCTAGTATTGGCGCAACGTTGAGGTTTATTCCTATGAGCCAAGAAGTTTATTTTCATTATACCCGTTTGCCTTATTTATGCTTAAATGTGAATAGGCACTTGAAGGTGATTCGAGATTTTTCTGTTACCAATTTTAAACAGTGGACACGGAAGATGAGATACGAGTACACATAATTCTACATTTGCAGAAAAGTGAGGGTAGGCAGCGGAGAACGGATATTTGATGTGATCTTTTAAAGGATTTGAGGAAGGTCCACAAGATATCTAATGGCCTTTTGACCTAAGCAGGTTGAACCGTTTACTACTTCTCAGAAACGGAAGAATATTAAAAAAAAACTATGTCGTCGCTAGAAATCAATAATGATGTAACCCTCAAAAACCAAACTTTATACTAGAGCCAAATTACAAACGCAAAAAAAAAAAAAAAAACATAACTTTTGTGCAAATATTATTAAAATAAATAGTTTTGTTAAACTGAAAATTTGATATAAAATGGGTTAAGGGTGATTTTTGCGGGTTACAGCATTTTTTTCTTTTTTTTTCCCCCGAAAGAATGCTGTAACGTCGTGAAATGTCGTGGTGTAATTTAACAACCAAATGAAAGGGCGTTTTAAATTGCTGTAACTAAATAACAGCCACAACAACAATTTTGGTCTGAAATTACTTACTGATTTAAAAAAATAAGACCAAATTAGTTAGGAAAGCAAAAACGCTGTACAATGTTCCAGAGATTAAGTTTCTTACCTTGTATTGCTATAAGTCTCATTTCGACAAAATATACCGGAATTTAAGCGGGTTACTACATTTATTTGTTCTCCAATAATCTAAATATCACAAATAACTAATGCTGTAAAGTTTTTATTTTTCATCGTAGAAACACGAGACATAGACCATTCGACGCAGAAAAAATTATGAAGTAAAAATATGCAAAAAAACGATTTTGGTAGGAGGTGCGGGTTACAGCATTATTGTTTTCCAGGGACGATGTAGTAAGCCAGAAGACCTTGGACAGCGCCACTAAAACTTAAAAAATCAAATAAAAGGTTGACTTAAGACGTTTTAATCGGTTGATTTATTATTATGCCACTCGATATAATGACGTCACGTGAATACTTAGATATTGATAGCAGAATATACAAAAAGATACATGTATATCTACGAGCAACTTATACTTGGAATAAAATTAGTCTCCAAAACAGTGTCCCAGTGAATTTATTATTCGCACCAAGTGTTGCCCTTAAAAAGGCTTTCAACCCTCCACAATTAAGCATTCGCAGTGAAATTTTGATCTTAGCAGCAACACTTAGAGTGTGAGGCGTTAATTATTCAGCGGCGGTTGGCGGGACGAGTTATACGGGTCAGGCGCAGAGCGGAGATGGCGACAGTGCAGACAGATGTCCCTTAAATGAAGGAAATGAAGAAAATCTTACGCAAATTGACATAGCCCTAAACTAAGCTCTTAGCTGGTAATGAGAGTGCTAGATGAGGATAAACTTGCTCCATCATCATCACCATCACCATCAGCCGAAAGACGTCCACTGCTGGACATAGGCCTCCCCCAAGGCTCTCCACTCAGACCGGATGTGTTTTTTGCATCCACCGCGTTCCCGCGATCTTCACAAGGTCGTCACTCGATCTTGTTGGAGGCCTGCCTACAGCTCGTTCCCTTCTGACCCCATCGGCCATCAGTCCTACGAGCGATGTGCCCCGCCCACTGCCACTTCAGTATAGCTATTCTTCGGGCTATGTCGGTAACCTTAGTTCTCTACTGCGGATATCATTATTTCTGATTCTATCACGCAGAGAAACCCCGAGCATAGCCCTCTCCATAGCCCTCTGAGTGACGTAGACTTGCTTACATAGTGAAATCTAATACATTTAAACGAGCAATTCTTGTAATGTATAGTATGTAATCTGAATCTCAGAAACGGCTCCGACAATTTTCATGAAATTTAGTATGCATTGGGTTTCGGAGGAGATATAAATCGATCTAGCTAGGCTTCATTTTTAGCAAACTTACCAAGTTACTACAAGTCATCCAGGAATTTTATACTAAAATGCTTTAGAAACAAGACTAGGAACTTGATCTGTACCGAGCATGAAACCCGGACGTAACGCTTCATATACGTTACCAACTAGACTGACAGCGTCGGAGTAAATTCATATTCGGCGAGCCTAGTTGGATGTGAATAAAGCGTCCGTCACCCTCGTACTTACATACGTGTCAGAAAGTGACGGATGTTTTATCCACATTTTGTCACACGATAAACGCAGCCATATTAGGCTCCCAGATAGATACGTTTTAGATATGTACTATTATTTGGTTTGTAATAAACAACACAAGAGGAGGTCAACACAGACAGTGTCACCGCCAAAATCTATTATTAATGATAGTTATCTTTGGTTCGAAAGTTAGTTAGTTTAAACTTAAAATAAAATACAATGCAGAATAAAAAATGATAATTTTTAGACTACAAAAAGCGAAATAAATTTAAAAGTAAAATACAGTTTTCAGTGAACGTATATGTGAGGCCCATGGTCGGCCATTGTTTTCACCTTTTAAACGACTTCAATACAATACAATACAAATACTCTTTATTGAACACCAAAAAGAAAAAAAAGAAAACAAAACACGGAACAGTACATTTTAACTATAGGTAAACAACAGGCGGTCTTACAGCTAAATAGCGATCTCTTCCAGACAACATTCAAAGTTCTTCATACTTCAATCAAATCAAATCTCACTTTACAATGTTTCACTTTGAATTGAGGCGGTCCCGACCCGCTGCCGAGCGGCTATGTCTGCGACAACCTTAAAATAGGCTTAGAATTAGATAAAAATACAGTCTTGTTTCAAAATATCACTAAACTTCTAATTACCACCACCATGTTTTCCCGTGGATGTCGTGAGAGGCGACTAAGGGAATAAAGGCTTGTAGTACTGTTAGGTGATGGGCTTGCAACCTGTCACTAATATACACTGTTAAACATCTTAGCCTAATTGTGCAAATTGTGGTTACAGAGTTATCAACAAGTTTTTAGAGTTGTTGGTAATTCTGTAGCTCTGCCTACCCCACTCTGGGAATGAAGGCGTGAAGGTATGTATGTATGTATGTTCTAAAAATAAAGAACTGGTTCTGCTGTTTTAAGCTTTACTATTTCTAGTTTGCCCTTCTAGAATGTTGTTTTACGATTCCGGACTTATGAAGAATTGTTTTCGGGTTAATGATAAATAACGCAATGGATGCTGAGAGGCATTTGCCAGTCCCTTAATGGTGCTAGTTCAAGGGTATTATTCTATTCAGTTTATTCAGTAAACTGTGAATAACCGTGTTCGTATTCGGAGCGTTGATGTTGGTATCAAATATTTCACGTTTAGAACATAAAGATAAAGATTGAAGCGCAGAGAAGCGCTTTACAAGAGGAGACCACAGCTGAGAAGAAACGCATCAAGAAACTCGGCAGTCAGTCATTTTTTAAATATATTAAATTTTACAATGGTATACTTAGTCTAGCATTATATAAATCTATAAATATTAAATTAAAAAATATATCAAATAATTTGCGTAGTTTCAGCAGGTAACACCAATATCTTGCGAAAGTGACGTAAAGGAATTTGTTTTTTTTTTTTTTTATTGCAGGCATCACCTGCGAGTAGATCTCCATTCATTATGATCGCCATTCTGCCTGCTAGTTGGCTTAGGTATTAGGTTCTAAGACTAAACGATCACGTAAGGTCCAATTTGGATCAGTCTCCTCCGATCTTGTATACCTTAAATTATAATGACCAAACTCTATTCTTGTTAGACTAGAATTGAGGTTGACGTTTATAATGTAGATTTACAAATATTTTAAATTAGACAAAACTGATCCCAATTGGCCCCACTATGATGGCTAATCAATATGTTAATCATTTGGTTATTCGAGTAGGGTTGTATATCTATGAGTGATCTTCTCTTGTTTGATAAGATTGACTTTAAAAAAATGCTAATAAAGATGCGTACGAGTGAAGTAAAATAAAATGTTATGTACAAGTTGTAACTGTGAAAAGACCTTGTGTAGGGTCCGTGTACTACCACCATCCCACCTTTTAACCTGTCGCCAAACAGGAACTTTGGCATTGTTGTGTTCCGGTGCGGCCTCTGTCACCAGTCATTTCATCTTAGCTCACAGGGTTGGCAATACATTTGCAGTATTGACATTGTCATCGTTAAAGTGAACCCTTGATGTTACAGAGTCTATGGGATTCAACGATGGGATTGATGTACCAAATATTTACCAAATAAAACTTAATCAATAACTTTGTCAAAAAATAAACATTTTATTGCACAAAATAATAAATATTAAAGTATTAATACCAAGCTAATATGCAAAGGCTAGAGCGTCGGTGGCCTAGTGGCTTAGAAGGTGGACTCATGAAAGTAAGGTACCGAGTTCGAACCTCCGCGGTCACCATTTATCAATGAGTTTTTAACTTAAGTGCATTACCCGATGCTCTTACGGTGAAGGAAAAACATGTAAGTAAGAGGGTAATTGCATAAAAGATCCTAAGAAGGAAAGATAATGTGTGTTATTGACGAGAATAGTGGACTGTATGGGTTTATTCGAAATCGAATTATTGGATTATCGAAGATAGGAACAACAAACGAAAATATGTTATTTGGGCGACAATACGGACCGTTAGACTAAGTGCTTCATCACATACCTGATATCCTTTGGAGCGGGGCAACGCTGGGCCTGGGCCTGTCCCTGGCGGTTCATCAGCTACTCACAGCGCGCGAGCTCGACTTACCACCGTTTTTGCCTTTGACACCTTAATATAGCACTTGCCCGTGTAGGAAAACACAGTGAATCCGCACTTATATGAATTGAACTATTTTATATGCACGACAACTCCAATAAGAGAGGAAAAAGTGACTTTTACAACAAATTAAACTAATTAGAAAATTACGGCGTGGTGCCGGTCGGAAGTTAGATCTATCTATGTTGCCATATAACAAACTGTTACCCTGACCGGAAGTCTGTGGGTTACCAGTATTAAATCTATTAATTCTCACGAAAGTGAACATACCGCTCACCTAAATAGGCAGTATTTACGACTCTAACAAAAGCTTATACGAATAAATAACCTAAAACTATAACAAAGTATGCGTAGATCCGAGACTAATTGTTATCTATTGGCAACGGGCACAGCTTTACCACAGGTCTTCTGTACTGGCCAGCCGCAGTGCGGACCGTGACGACTCTACAGATACCGTCAGGCCCCGGGTGTAAGGCAGAAACTCGAGCCATGTTCCAATGTAAAGGACTTGTTTGTTCGTTGATTAGCAACACTAAGGTACCTACGCGAATGTTGTTATTTATTTTATTCCATTTAGTCCTCTGTTGTAACGTGTGTACGTACTCGGCATGCCACCTACGCCAAAAGTCTTGGTGCATTCTTTGAATTAATTTCCAACGATTTGAGACACTGATGTTTTCATCAGTGAAGTTTTCCTCGGGAAGGATGGACAAAGGTTCCATAGTTAGAAAGTGTCCAGGGGTAATCACCGAAAAGTCATTAGCATCAGAGCTAAGTGGGGTGAGAGGGCGAGAGTTTAACATTGCCTCTACTTGGGCGAGGACGGTGTAAAACTCTTCGAAAGTTAAACGCTGGGTTCCTATGACTCTAGCGAGATGAGTTTTAACCGATTTAATCCCAGCCTCGGCTAGGCCATTGAAGTGAGGGCTTCCAGGGGGATTAAACGAAAATTTGATTTCATTAACGTCAGCAGCATTTTTCATAAGAGAACCTAAGTAGTTACTGGCTCCAATGAAGTTGCGACCCTGATCGGAGATAATTTGACTACATCGGCCGCGGCGGGCAATGAACCTCTTTAACGCGCAAAGGAAAGCTTCTGTTGATAACTCCGAGGCGAGTTCTATATGTATCGCCTTTGTACAAATACAAACGAACACACAGACGTAGCTTTTCTGCGTCCTCACGCCTCTTCCGCGCCCAAGTGCGAGGTCAAATGGTCCGCCATAATCGATGGCCACATTTGAGAACGGTTTTAATTTTGCGATACGATAGCGCGGCAAATTTCCCATGAGCGGGGCTGTAGCTGGGGTAGGGTTTGCACGAAAACATTTTACACATCCTCCAGTCACAGCTTGTATAGCCCGCTTGGGCGACAAAATCCAAAAGGATTGCGCGAGTAAATTTTGTAGAGTCTGAACGCCTGGATGCATGAACTTCTTATGGTATTCGTCAATGATTAAAGCAGTTAACCGATGGGAACGCGGCAACAAGATAGGATGTTTAACCGAGAAATTTACTGTTGAGTTACCCAGACGTCCGCCCACCCTGAGAATACCCGCGGCGTCACAAAATAACGAAAGCTTACGCAAACCTTTAGGCAAGGAATTAGCCCGTCCCTTTTCCAGGAGGCCAATCTCTACACCGAACGCAGAATGCTGCACATGTTTTACTAAAAACATGAGAGCTGCAGTCGTTTCAGATATTTGTAGAGACCCGATCATTTTACTGTGTCTTGGACGTAGAATCCTAAAGCAATAGGCTAACACTCGCTTTAAAAGAAAAAGCGAAGAAAACCTTTGAAGAAGGGAGTCAACGAAATCTACATCATTCGAAGTCAAAAGGGTGTAAATCCTTTGCTCTTCAGAGATAGAGTCGCTTGTGGTCAAGTCCAACGAAGACCGAGGCCATGCCTCTTGGCGGTCCAAAAGCCAAGAGGGACCCTTCCACCAAATGTCACAATTGACCAGGTCAGCTGGGAGCGTGCCTCGGGATCCGACATCGGCAGGGTTCGATAAAGTGCTGACGTGCCGCCACCGATCAGGAGCTATTATTTCCTGTATATGGCTGACACGGTTAGCCACGAAGGTTTTCCATTTTGATGGACACGACTTTATCCATGCTAGGGTGACACTGGAGTCTGACCAAGCTACCACGTCATTAATAATGTACAAAGGCTTCAACGCTTCCTCGACTGATGCCATTAGATCCGACAAGAGAACGGCGGCTAGGAGTTCTAGCCTAGGAATTGATAGTTTGCGAAGAGGCGCAACCTTTGACTTTGCACAACAAAACTCGATAAATGTAGAGCCCTCTGCATCGACAACACGGCAGTATATTACTGCAGAGTACCCACGCTCCGATGCGTCGCAAAAACCATGGAGTTGTAACGATCTAAAATCATGAGCTAAGCGACGAGGAATTTTTATTACCGCTAACAAGGACAACTGAGATTTAAAACGAATCCACTCCGAAGTGATGGCCTCAGGGACGTCGTCGTCCCATGAAACTCCCGACGACCATAACAGTTGCATTAAATATTTGACATGAAATGCAACGGGACACAAAAAACCAAGCGGGTCATAAATACGGGCGATGCTAGAAAGAATGGTTCGCTTTGTACACCGTTCATCACAGGGGCTTGCCACTTCAAACTGAAAGCAATCCGTCTGCGGACGCCACGATAGCCCTAATATTTTAAGCGACAAATCCGTCATTTCATCGAAATGTTTAAAATCGTTTGAGTATAAATCAGATGGAGGGAGATCGGCAATAAAATCCCCATTATTGGAGGTCCATTTTCTTAAATGGAATCCACCCGACGACAGGATATTCGAAAGGTCGGACCGCAATAGTAGAGCCTCCTCGAGAGAGTTAGCGCCCGTTACGATATCATCGACATAAATATCTCTACCCAGTATCCTCGCACCGGTAGGATAGTTACCCTCAGAGTCTTTGGCTAGTTGCGCGATACTTCGAAGTGCTTGGTATGGGGCAGACTTCACGCCGTAAGTGACTGTGCGCAACCTGTAATCCTTTATAGGGCCCGTAGTGGAACGGCGCCACAGAATTCGCTGGTACTCGGCATCCTCGTCCGGTACCAAAATTTGACGATACATCGCCTTTATATCCCCCGTAAATACAACCTTATGCCACCGAAATCGTGTGAGCACGTCAAAAATATTAGTTTGTAACTTGGGACCAGCCAAAAGTGTATCGTTAAGCGATAGTCCATTTGCATCTTTACAACTCGCATCAAAAACCACCCGAAGTGGAGTGCTAACTGAGTCAGGCCTGAGAACAGCATGGTGAGGTATATAATTGAACTCTCCAACATTAGAAAAACAGGACTCTACTTCCTCCATATGACCACTGATCTCATATTCATCCATGAAAGAATTATAAGCATCACGAAAATCTGAATGCTTCAAAAGCTTTCGCTCCAACGAGAACAGCCTTTTCAAGGCGATGGCACGAGAATCCGAAAAGGTAGGCTTGCTTGTGGGATCGACAAAAGGTAATGGTACCACAAACCGTCCTTCAGTATTACGACAGTAGTTATTAACAAAAACATCCTCGCACAGCTGGTCCTCCTTTGATAATACAGGATTACTGGGCAGACTAACATTCTCTATTTCCCAGAACCTCTTTAAAGAGTTATCCAACGACAAATTCTCGAGCGAGGCGTTCGACACGAAAAAACAATCTTTACGACGAGTATTGACTGTGTGTGAATGAACAATATCACATTCACCCATTATAATCCAACCAAATATGCTCTCGATAGCCTTCGGCTGGCCTGGAGGCCCATATCTACGACCGCTGACAAGAGACGATGCAAAAATATCCGCATTAAGAAGTAAGTCAATGGGTCCAGGATGACCAAAGCTTGGATCAGCAAGAGGCAAGTCCTTAATGTGAGACCACTTCGAGTGGTCAACTGACTGACAAGGTTGATCAGAACAGATAGACGGCAAAACTAATGCCTCAAAATTAAATTTAGTTACATTTGTACCAATGGGTTTGATCCTGCATGACAATGAACCCCTAGGTTGGGCCACAGTATGCCCGATCCCAGAGACAGACTCCATAGTTCTCTTTATTTTTATTCCAAGACGCTCTGCGCATGGTTGCGATATAAAATTACATGCACTGGCACAATCCAACAAGGCACGAACAGGTTGATATTGGCCAGAGCCATCCATTATTAAAACCTGGGCAGTGGAGAACAACACTGTACTATTTTTAGAAATAGTAGTCAAAGCAACATTTTTACTGGAGGAATCCTTTACTGTCACATGCGGGGCTTCCTTAGCCTCAGAAGTAGTGACAGTCTGTTTATCAAAATGTAATAAGGTGTGGTGAGAGTACCCACACACATCACAACGAGAGGATTGACAACATTGCTTAACTCTATGGTCTTTCGAAAAACAACAAACACATAAGCCCTTATCCTTGATAAACCTAAACCTGGCTGTAGTATTCAATTTTAAAAAGTTATCACAGCCAGCAAGATTGTGCGGGCCATTACAGAAGTTACATGTTGATGATGTAGCAATAAGTGTCACTTTGGACTTTTTATTATTAAAAGGAACATTATTATTGCCTTTACCAACAGAATTATTGCCTGAATGTTTGATGTCAGTTACTTCAAATGCCCTAATATGCTTTTCCAGAAATTCTTGCAATTTTTCAAAGTTTGGAATATCATCTGAATTAAACTCAAGTTGGAACGCTTCACGAGTTGACCTGTCCAGTTTTGACCACAGTAAATGAAATAACATGAAATTTCTATCAGGTAATTTAAGTTTGTCTAAAACTGTCAATGTTTCAACAAATATTCGATGAACTCGTTCCAGCTCGACACCTGATTTTGTTTTAATTTGGTCACAGTACAACATCTTCTCATAATATGTAAAAGCAATCTGACGTTTTTTATTATAATACTTGAACAGAGTATTGTAGGCATCAATATAACTGTCATCAGTAATTGGAAAGTTTTTTATCAAATCCAAAGCTTTGTTTTGAACACTAGTTATCAAATAATGTAATTTTTCAATATTTGGAATGTCCCTTTTATGTATTAACGAATCAAATAACTGAATAAATGAGATCCAATTCTCAAGCCGGCCATCAAATGGTTTAATATTAATTTTTGGTAACTTAGCTGAGGACTCGCCTACTTTCGACACATTTACAGTTGGTCGGCTGCGTAACCGAATAAGAACGGATCTCATCTTCTTATCAAACTCCATAGTTAAGGGAAACTCTGCACTGCGTTCCGTAGCACTACTAGCCGTTAATACTTCTCTTTGAGATCTATGAAAGCTTTCCGCTAACGGAGTCAAATCTGACTCGACATACCCTTCTAAGTCGTTAGCGGCGATATATTCCAACCGCATCATCGCGTAATCACGTTCAATTCTATCCGCATCACCACTATCGTTACTATTTCCTTTGACATTCGTCATTTTATTCACACAATAAATAAAACTTGAGCGAAAACGAAAACAAAACAACGAAATCTAAGTTTTATTTAGAACGAAAACTGGATTTAAATGACAAATGTCACAACGACATATAAACAGTGCTGCCAATACAACCACAGGACATATAAACAGTGCTGCCGATAAAGTTACCGCGGGAACGATAGTCTATGTCTAGAGGACGTTACATTACAATGTTGCCAACTAAACTATTCGAAACGAGTTTACTATAATATAAGTCACGTTTTCCTACCCTCTTAACGAAAAAAAAAACGACAATGGGTCTTACCCTCGACAATTAAAATATGATTAATGCTTTAATTTATAGCCAAAAAAATTCACTTTTCACGATCCGGTTCGAAGAACCAATGTTATTGACGAGAATAGTGGACTGTATGGGTTTATTCGAAATCGAATTATTGGATTATCGAAGATAGGAACAACAAACGAAAATATGTTATTTGGGCGACAATACGGACCGTTAGACTAAGTGCTTCATCACATACCTGATATCCTTTGGAGCGGGGCAACGCTGGGCCTGGGCCTGTCCCTGGCGGTTCATCAGCTACTCACAGCGCGCGAGCTCGACTTACCACCGTTTTTGCCTTTGACACCTTAATATAGCACTTGCCCGTGTAGGAAAACACAGTGAATCCGCACTTATATGAATTGAACTATTTTATATGCACGACAACTCCAATAAGAGAGGAAAAAGTGACTTTTACAACAAATTAAACTAATTAGAAAATTACGGCGTGGTGCCGGTCGGAAGTTAGATCTATCTATGTTGCCATATAACAAACTGTTACCCTGACCGGAAGTCTGTGGGTTACCAGTATTAAATCTATTAATTCTCACGAAAGTGAACAATGTGCAAAGGTGAACTTATCCCTAAATAAGATCTCTTTCAGCTAACCCTGAAGTAGATGAGTTTTTACAATTGCCAAAGACATGCAAAAATACCTTCGCGTATCATATCATACTATATTTATTTTACATAAGGTCAGGTGGGGTAAGGGGAACATACTTTATTCTTCTTATCTTATTTTGAGTTCTATACTACAAAGTATAAGGTTCTAAGTTTTTTCACTAAAGATAAAACATACTTATTTGCGTTAGCTTTCCAGGACAAAATACTTTGTATGCTAGTTCTAATGCACATCGCCAGAAAATGATTATTCGTAAGACTAGTTCTATCATTTCCCTTTCCCTATTTTTGGGGTAAGGGAAACAGTCTCAATAAATCTACAACTAATAATACTAGTTTGGATTATTCATACGCAAAACATTTTTTAAAACACCTTTATTGAAATGTGTACTTCATACTTAACGAAATACGGTTACAAATATAAAATATTGACCACAATCGGTATTTGGGGTAAGGGAAACGTACGAGTTTCGAACAGGGGTAGTCAACTAAAAACAAAGGAAGTAAAAAGTAGGTGCAATTCTTTATTGTAATGTTTATTAAGTAATGGTTAAAATAAAGTAGCCCATTTAAATTACTTTTCATCACACTTGCACGTAAACAGTATCTAAACATACAGGTTAACTTGGCCGCAATGCCCCATATAAAACCCTCGACCTTTTTTTTTTACCATGAAACCCAAGGTCGGTAAGTATTTTTTTTTAATTTATAGCACAGCAACCAGGTCTTGCAAGTTCAAGCAAAGAGTTTACACGCAATTGAAAAATTGTCTTAAAATGTTATTTAAACAGGAATTTCATTGCAATCTCGCTACACTTAAATACTCAATTAATGTTCTTAATAATCGATTTTAATAGTATCAAAACGTCGTTTTTTTACACTCCTTCAGGGCTGTATGTATGTATACCTACGTAAGTATTTGTCCTTAACGTTTCTGAACGAAACATTTGTATAATCTGTGGAGTCCGCCCGCCATCCGCTTAAAAAAAGTTCAAGTAATTCGTATAAATAATAGTTGTGCTGACTTGTGTAGGTAGTTTTTTCTGCCCTATAATTTTATTTATTTACTCGCAAATGTGATGAAAAACATTATATGTTTCACGGGCGGTACGGGAATTACGAACCTCGACTCAGAAAGCCCTCAGTCTTCGACTTCGGGCTTCTACTAGAGCCTCGGTCGTAATTCCTTACTTACCGACCTTAATACACAATGTACTATTTCTTTGGCATACAATTGTTAATAGATAACCAATAGAATAGTTTAATACTTAACATTTTTTTTCCCATAACTTAACTTTTTCCCAACTTTTTTTTACAAACCAATACCCTATTTTGCCATTTACTTAGGATATAATCGGTATGGAGAGGTCAGCTGTTACGGTACCCAAGCAATGTGTAAAATATCATAACATTTATAGTTAGTTAGCGATTCAAGAGACTATTTCTACTTTTTATAAAATTTGCCTGTCTCAAAATGTTTGTTACTTCTGACGTCGGGAAAGAGAAACATATGTCCCCCTTAACCCGGTCATGATAGTTTCCCTTACCCCACTTATGCATTTGTAGGTTATGTTACGAATCACATTAAAATTTAATATTTATAGCATATTCAGCAAAACATTATATGC
The DNA here is from genome assembly GCA_927399475.2 of Acleris emargana. Classification (NCBI taxonomy): domain Eukaryota; kingdom Metazoa; phylum Arthropoda; class Insecta; order Lepidoptera; family Tortricidae; genus Acleris; species Acleris emargana. The sequence continues at coordinate 23,527,328 of OV656838.1, read as the reverse complement.
ATACAAACAAAATATATCTATAAAACAATACTAACTGACATTTGCAGACTTGTAACCATACTTTTTATAACATAAATTAGTATCGAAATAAGGTACGTCGAACTCGTGTTTTCGTTGTTTGTCAACTAAAGTATTGTTTTTGTCATACTCGCAGTTTCAGTTGTCATAACGCTATCTGTGTTATTTTTTTGGAAATAAATCTCAGTTACTGCTTTATCGATCGTGTAATCACAACTCTGCGGTCTATAGTTTTTGATATATCAACTAGTGTTTCCCTTTCCCAGTAGTTCCCCTTACCCCACCTGACCTTATACGAACTAGATGGCGCTAGCTCTGATTTAAAACTCGGTATTGTCACTGGGTGGTTAGTTAATTTTTTCCCTATACAGCGCAATTATAAGCTTAATATTTAATTCTCGGTTCTGTCAGGACAAAAATTTATTCGTCGCAGGCAGAAGCTAGTAACTTATAGATTGCAGGTTGCAATAGATATAAGACATACGATTAATATCAGTGGCGCTTATCGCATTGCGTTGCAAGTATGCAGTTGAATAAGTACTGCACCCAACTTGCAGTCTGAGTCTGCCAGTGCAGTAATCATCGGATTTACAAGGAGTATGAAGTGGAGAGGCGGTAATTTTATTCGATTATCTACTATATCAAATAGATGGTAAATAAATCACACTTGTAAAATAAGGAACTAAATGATAAATCAATGTAAAAGAGCTATCAAGCGTTTCATTATAAGTAGAGAGAAATAAGAGAACCAAACTTGGCTCTGTGCCTAACGTGTAATGTACAAATTAATAATTAATAAGTACTTTGGTAAAATGCCGCGTTTTTTTTTTCTAGTTATATTCGTATTTTTAAACATATTTAATAAACACTAAATAATAAATATCAGGGGACAATGTCACACCAATTGACCTAGTCCCAAACTAAGCTCTAGGCTTGTATGGGTACTTAACTAGACAATGACAAATACTTATATAGAGAAATATGTACTTTAATACATAGAAAACATCCATGACTCAGGGACAATTATTCGCGCTCACCACACAAATATCTGCCCTTACCGGGATTCGAACCCAGGACCGCTAGATTCGTAGACAGGGTCACTACCAGCGCGTCATCAACTAAAATTTATGTCGTTTGTTTATAAATTATCGGACAAACAATACAAAATAATAATAATTAACACAACACTATCTACAATAGTAATTAATAGGACTTTCGTCAATAAAGTCAAGGTAACACATTTTAGAATACCATAAAAAAAAAAAATGGCGGCTGTATTGATTTCTGAGGGGTTATTATGACATAGTTATGCAGATCAGTTTACGCTGAGAGAAACGGACAGAACTATATTGATATATGATTGAATAATGAACTACATAGCTATGCCATAATAACCCCCCTGTTCATTTTTTAAATAAAATGTAGATCTATACTTTGAGTTAATCTGCGTGATAGAATCAGGAATGAAGATATCATGTTCTGCAAACGTTTAGTGGCATTGGGCGGAACACATAACTCGAACCGATGGCTGTTGGGGCGGAAACCACTTGTTCTGGAGTAGCAGCTACATATTGGAATACACAATGATCCAAGCTAATCAAGTTTTGGGAACAGCTGGATGCGCGTAGCACTAAACTGATCCTCGTGGAAGGCCTAGCAGTGGAAGTGTTTAAGGTGGCATTATTATGCTGATGATTCAATTTATACCAACATACACTTTAAAAAAAATCTTTTATACAGGGTATTTGGTAGCTTGGTGCAAAGATTTAAGGGGGTGACTGAGCAGCTCATAAGCTATCGATTTAACCCTATGTATGTTCAGCAATTGTTATTATTAATTTTTTTTTTCACCTAGTATGGAAAATTCAACATTGTGCATTTACTCAAAACGTATTATAAAAGACTTGTCATGTAGCTTTAAAAACTTTCTTTGTTCATAGTGAGTCCAATCATGCAAGATAACACTGTTTAAAAAAAAAAAAATACTTGAATTTAGGTGTTTTTTGTAACACGGACATAAGGAAAAATTACGACAATTCTGATTAAAATGATCAATATCTCGGAAACTAATAACAATTGCTGAACATACATGATGGTTAAATCGATAGCTTATGAGATGCTCTATCACTCCCTTAAAGTAACACTTAGTGTTGCACCTATCTACCAAACACCCTGTATAATCCTCCTAATATTATAAGTTATAGTTTTTATTTTATTATTACCTAGTTAGTTTATTACTTCCTTCATACTGCGACGAATGGACGGATTTCGATGAAAATTGAAATGAAGGTAGCTTTTACCTTTGCGTAACACATAGGTTACTTTTCATCCCAAAATTTAACAGTAACAAGGGAATAACGATGATGAAAATCTACGAGGACAAACTCGAAACAACGTGTTGGAGTAAGATTTTGTCATCAAAATAGTGCTTATTGAGAATTTTGGTGATTGAAAAAAAATAAAAAAATGAGTGGACAATGTCACACCAATTGTCACCGATAATAACCAGCAACGTGCAGACTGTTTTTAACCATATAACGACTTATTTAATTGGCAGACCTGATTATCTGCACATGGGATTCCCTCAGGAATTTTCATAAATATTTCTTCCTTTAATTTCCCATTTAAAAATGCCGTTTTAACATCCATATCGACGGTTAACCACCTCCTAACTGACATTTTTGGTCAAACAACTTTTTTTCGCAATTCATGATAAATACCCTCTAACGCACACATTAGAAAGATCTCCTATTTCAAATAAAGCATATTTCTAGTGTTTTTGTTATCTTGGCAATACCTGCTAAATGACAACGCGCGATTTTTGCCCAAAATACAAAGTTTTTGGTGTCTACTGTAAAGTTTTAACATATTGAGATAGGAGGGATTGGTGGTTAACCGTCGATATGGTGAACAAGCATTGACAACGATATAAATACTTATACAGAGAAATATATACTTAAATACATGCAAATTATCCATGACTCAGGAACAAATATAATAATATGCGCTCATCTCACAAATATCTGCCTGGAATACAAACAAATATCTGAATTTGAACCCAAGACCTCTAGCGTCGTAGACAAGGTCACTACCAACTAGGCCAACGCTTCGTAATCGTTTTATACTATGCATGTCGCCATGACTGAACATGAGATACTATAATGATTTGAATAATGTTTATCCTATTAGTATTTTAATTGCGATACTTTCTTGGTGTGTTTACTCCTTCACACTGCAAAAACTTCACGGATTTGGATGAAATGGAGAAAGCTTATTACCCAGGGTTAAAAAGGCTATTTTTCATCAAGAAAAACGTAAAATATCCCAAATAAAAGGCGATAATCGAAATCTACGCAGACAAATGGCTACTTTTGATCTCGGAAACATGTACGGTTCCCGAGAAAATACCAATAAACAAATTCTACTCGAATGGAGTCGCAGGCAACAGTTAGTATTTTTTTAATACATAACATACATAAACTCACGCCTTCATTCCCAGAGTGGGGTAGGCAGAGCTACAGAATTACCAACTTGATAATTCTGTAACCACATTTGCACAATTAGGTTAAGATGTTTACCAGTGCATCAGGGACAGGTTGCATTCCCATCGCCTAACAGTACCGCAAGCCTTCATTCCCCTAGTCGCCTCCTACGACATCCACGGGAAGACATAGAGTGGCACTATTCTAACCCGGCAACCACACGGGACAATATTTTTTTAATGTTAAAACAATATCACTCACTTAAACAACATCATGTCATGTGACCCGATAGCTCGTTAAAAATATGTCATCATTATCATGTCAGCCGAAAGACGTCCACTGCTGGACATAGGCCTCCCCCAAGGCTCGCCACTCAGACCGGTCTTGTGCTTTTCGCAACCACCGCGTTTCCGCGATTTTTACAAGGTCGTCACTCCATCGTGTTGGAGGTCTACCTACAGCTCGCCTCCCGGTCCGCGGACGCCACTCAAGAACCTTCTGACCCCATCGGCCATCAGTTCCGCGAGCGATGTGCCCCGCCCACTGCCGCTTAAGTTTAGCTATAGGCAAAAATATGTAAAAAAGATAAATTGCCTATTTCTATTTTGGCGCGTACAAAATCAAGGGTGGGTTCTAGTTGCGAAATAAATTGTGTCGCGCAGCTTGCCCCCTCCACAGGCTTCCTGCTCCTGGCGCCGACACTTCGTTACCATGTTTACACAAACCCTCGGCTTCAATCCGATTACTCCGCTTTTCACTTCTTAATTTGTAACTGCAACTTAATAGAACGAGGGACGAAGTTAATTGATCAAATAAGAGCGAGCGCCATTTCTTTTTGTTTAGAAGAGGCATTGGTCGTTTTGGAAGGATTTTTTAATTGAAAAAAGGAAAACGGTTTAGTTTATTAATTAATAAATAATTAATATAAATTGATATCTTCAATATTAATACTAATAATAACAAAATACATATAATGGTTTCCCCGTATGGTTGCCGGGGTAGAATAGTGCCACTCCATGTCTTCCCGTGGATATCGTACGAGGCGACTAAGGGAATAAGGGCTTGTAGTACTGTTAGGCGATGGGCTTGCAACCTGTCACTAATGCGCTGTTAAACACCTTAGCCTAATTGTGCAAATTGTGGTTACAGAGTTATCAACAAGTTTTTGGAGTTGTTGGTAATTCTGTGGCTCTGCCTACCCCACTCTGGGAATGAAGGCGTGAAGGTATGTATGTATGTACATATAATTGAAGCAACTTTAGTAAAAAAGTAATAAATGGTTACTACATTTTTTTTTATAAATAATATATTATGATTATTTATTTCACATCTTTACCAATCAGGGGACTATTGGAGTCCCGGACCTTTGCAAGGCGTACATGGAGCTGAAGCCAACACGCAGATGCACTTTAGACAAGTTTAATTTAGTATATTGATGGAACACCAACCGGCGATTGTCCCTGAGTTCAAATTATTAGTTCAAAGTATGCGCCCACGGAAAACCACAGGTTAGTGTAGGACTATTTAAGAAGCATATAGCTCTCGCGACTCCACTCTAACAGGCCAATAAAGGCAAGCCAGAGGTGTTGGTCTGTTACTCGTCATTGTCCACCGCAGCCGACCGGTGAAGGCAAGCGTGAGATGAGGAACAGGACCTACCCTCGGAAGCACTCAGGTCCGTGGTGTCACCACTCACCATAAGGTCGCCACTAGCTGCCCTGCGGCCATTATTATTATCAATAGCATATATCATGTATAGCAAAAATATTGACTATAGGTTATTTGTGAGGCTTTATTATTGTTTATGATTTTTATTCTAAGTCAACTTTACGAACGAATTTGGATTTACAAAATTGAACCAATCAGATCACCAAAACGCCAGTTTGCTTTTTTGTGATCTCAATTATTCCATTCATTTTAACAGGTTTATATTTATTATTAATGTCCCGTCGTATTAGTAATGTCATGTTTTCCCGTGTGGTTGCCGGGTTAGAATAGTGCCACTCCATGTCTTCCCGTGGATGTCGTAAGAGGCGACTAAGGGAATAAAGGCTTGTAGTACTGTTAGGCGATGGGCTTGCCACCTGTCACTAATACACTGGGAAACATCTTAGCCTACTTGTGCAAAATGTGGTTACAGAATTATCAAGAAGTTTTAAGACTTGTTGGTAATTCTTTAGCTCTGCCTACCCCACTCTGGGAATGAAGGCGTGAGTTTATGTATGTATGTATTATTAATGTGGTGAAGTTTTAATGTCTGTGTTTTAGTCTTACATTTACAAACAATACCTTGAACTTTTTTGTTTCGACAAAATGGATCGATGGCAAATAAACTTCGGTTTATTTATGGATGGATGTATGTATGTATGTAAACTCTTTATTGCACAAAAATATAAATATTACAATATAAATATTAAACTAATGTACAAAGGCGAACTTATCCCTAAATGGGATCTCTTCCAGCTAACCCTGAAATAGATGAGTTAGGACAATGCATAAGGTTGCAGTAGCGAAGCGTCCATACAACCCGATTCCCAGCGGCTTCCCTAAAAATTCCTATGCATAGAGTAGGTACCTACTAGGTATACAAACAACAAAACGTAAAACCGAAAGTAACCCGGTGTACTATAGCTTTACCTTGCTTCATAATACGATGAATGAACACGCACTAACGCCGCAATTCAAATTTATTTATTTACCAAGCCGAAATCTATCACTCGCTCGCACCCATTCACTAACCTATATTACTAGAAAGAAACAAGAACAATATTTTCGTATACACGCACACATGCTCAGTTACCTTTCACTACGCGCGCTCGAACTTACACCCACAATTAAAACCGCCATACAAGCCGGTGACTCGGCGCCGGACCTCACTAACAAATTCAAACCAAATGGTATAATATTATAGCGCTACATTAGCTTTAAACTCGCACACAGACACAGCGGCACCTGTGTGAGCACGCAAGAGGGAGAAGCACGCAAGTCCGGCCGACGAACTACGGCTTATTGCATCCAATTTTGAACTTAAAGTGCATGCGTTAACTTTCTTTTCCCAAGGACACTCAACTCAACAACCGTCTCTCTCCCCCCTGGCCTCACGACCTTCAACTACTTTTTAGTTTTTTCATTACGCCATTACTTTCGCGTCCTCGCGCTAATACGCGGTGTTTTGTTTTGATTTATAGTTAAATTTGTGTTATTACTTAACTTATTGTGTTTTATGAGACTCAACTAGTGAAATTTAGCTTGTTTAGTGTTCTGTGAATGTTTTTCTGTTTGGATTGTGTTATTTGCAGATTCGTGGCGACAACGGAGGTTTGTTTATATTTCGTTAAGTACCTAAATATTGTTATTTTTGCTTCGATCTATTTTAGGTTATATTCGTGGTTTGGTTTTTAAATATTTTTGCCTGTACTCAAAGTACAAACGGCCGCATTGGTGCAAATTGAGTGTTATCTTACAGATTACCTACTTAATGAACAAACATGTTTTTCAAAGTTATCCTTTGGAAATAAGAAACATGTCATTAAGTTAGGATTAGGACGCGCTCGCCCAGACATAAAAATTGATTATAGGCGTAGAGATGGATTCTTCAAACATTTCCACAGCGAATTACAAATACAATTGGCTGACTGGCAGCTGCAAATTAAACAAATTATTTCGCTATTCATCTTTGCTGTTTTCCAATTCTAGCAGTGTTTGGAATCGAACAGGTTTTGCAGATATTCACAATTTATATAATTCAGTTAGGGGACGCAGGACTTATAAAAAATTTCGCCAAAATTGTATCATTATGACACCTAATTTAAATGATTTTATCGTATAGAACACGTTAAAATAAGCATGTTTTACTTGAAAAACTTTTCTCTAAAATCAAAATTGGCCGAGTTATAGGGGTTCAAATGTTGGTCATTTTCAAGGCGTCAGGGACTTAGAAAATTTTGATGCTTGAAAATTATGTCAATATAAGGTCTATTTATGATGATTTAATTGTTTAGAATATACTAAAACAAGCATATTTTTTTAAACAAACTTTTCTCTAAAATCAATTATTACTGAAACATTACGGTTTGAATTAAAGTACGTAAAAAAAATAGGTTATGTTAGGTTAGTTTTTCCCGAAGGGCAAACCGTCCAGAAATAGGGAAATAAATTTGTATTTTTTCTAAGATTTAATCTTAATAAGCACGAAAAAGGCAAGAAAAAAAAACATTCTATTTTCTATAAGTAATTCAGCTAGAAAACATGCTCAAAGCGAGAAACATATACGGAGTTGTATATTATTACATGAGTTTGGTAACAGTAGAATTTAAACTTTTTTTGGTAATCATTTTGAGGCCCACAATCGTAAGTGGAACGTAATCGAAATTTATTGAAACGTTTAATTGATACGGTAGTACTACTTGGAAAGCAAGAATTGCCTTTCCGCGCACTTTTAACGCACGCGACACTTCAGCACTGCTTTTTGAGAACTAGAAAGACGACATCCATTTTTTAAGGTATGTTTTTTTTATGTCACGGAAGGGGCAAACAAGCACACACGCCATACACCTTTTTTTTGCTCCGGCTTGCCTATTTATTTACGTAACGCTTCGCCACTGTAAGGTTGGACACATACAAGTTTGCACAAAAAATATCAAAAACAGATGATAATACTTATAAATAATGAATATTAAGTAAACGAATAAACCAGTACTTAAAGTAATATAAACTTAGGTATCTACATATAAAGTTACTGGTTTAATGGCTTCCGGGGAAATTACAATAAACGAGTTCTACATAGGACATGAAGCGAGTTATCCTTAACGTAACAATCCTCATTGTTTTTTTCTCCTTTGAAAAATATTATTCCAAGAAACAAGTATGAACAGGAAAAATAATGTTATGGTTTATTTTATTTTTTAATAATTAGTGCCGTGCCGTGTTGTTTTATGCCGTGTGGTTGCCGGGTTAGAATAGTGCCACTCCATGTCTTCCTGTGGATGTCGTAAGAGGCGACTAAGGGAATAAAGGCTTATACCTGGTACTGTTAGGCGATGGGCTTGCCACCTGTCACTAATACACTGGGAAACATCTTAGCCTACTTGTGCAAAATGTAGTACCCAGAATTATCAAGAAGTTTTAAGACTTGTTGGTAATTCTTTAGCTCTGCCTACCCCACTCTGGGAATGAAGGCGTGAGTTTATGTATGTATGTATGTATAAATATTTATTATTAATGTGGTGTGGTGGAGGAGTTAGGTGGAGTTTTAATGTATGTGTTTTAGTCTTACATTTATAAACAGTATCTTGAACTTTTTTGTTTAAGATTCGGCAAACTGATGGCAAAAAAACAGGATCTTTAACTCTTCGGTTTAATGGCTTCCGGGAAAATTACAACGAGTTCTACATAGGACATGAAGCGAGTTATCCTTAACGTAACAATCCTCATTGTTTTTTCTCCTTTGAAAAGTATTATTCCAAGAAACAAGTTTGAACAGGAAAAATAATGTTATCGTTTATCAAAATTTTTAATACTTAGTCATAGAGATACAAATGTATTCTTTCGAAAAAATAAAAGAAGTAGAACAATAACTCAAAATTAGAACTAACCTATGACCTACGGATCTGAGACGTGGGCGCTAACAATTGGCCTCATAAGGAAGCTCAAAGTCACTCAGAGGGCTATGCTCGTGTTTTCTCTGCGTGATAGAATCAGAAATGTTGATATCCGCAGTAGAACTAAGGTTCCCGACATAGCCCGAAGAAGTGCTAAACTTAAGTGGCAGTGGGCGGGGCACATCGCTTGCAGGACTGATGGCCGATGGGGTCAGAGGGTTCTTGAGTGGCGTCCGCGGACCGGGAGACGAGCTGTAGTTAGGCCTCCAACAAGATGGAGTGACAACCTTGTAAGGATCGCGGGAACGCGGTGGATGCGAAAAGCACAAGACCGGTCTGAGTGGAGAGCCTTGGAGGAGGCCCATGTCCAGCAGTGGCCGTCTTTCGGCTGACATGATGATAATGATGATGAGAACTAAGACAAAATAAAACTAAATCTAAGATATAAAAATAAACGAAAGCATTAAATCTAAGAATGGCACAAAAGATTCTTGCAGTTTTTTCTCGTTGAATGGTTAAACTATTTCGTTGAGCGAGGAAACTGACTGCTCTTTAGTCTCCATTGGATGAGTCTCTTTGAAAATTCCTTAAAAAAGCTTATACTTTTACTACCCCACAACCAAGGGTTTTGACGCCGAAGTGGGCCGAGATCACCATATTTGCCTATTAAATATTTAAATAATAAATAAATAAATATCAGGGGACAATGTCACACTAATTGACCTAGTCCCAATTTACCTAAGCACTAGGCTTGTATTATGGGTACTAGACAACGATATAAATACTTATATAGAGAAATATATACTTAAATACATAGAAAACATCCATGACTCAGGAACAAATATTCGCGCTCATCACACAAATATTTGCCCTTACCGGGATTTGAACCCAGGACCGCTAGATTCGTAGGCAGGGTCACTACCAACTAGGCCAGCGCGTCGTTATTTAAAACTAAAAAAAAATTGTGGTCTTGAAATTGGTCCCCAAAAGGATGACATAAGTGTTTTCACTACAACTGATTATTCCACACCTTTCTAGAAACTAGTAATTCGAGTACCAATAAACAAAACTTCCAAATACACACGTAACCGATCCCATATCGAGTATCAGACGCTTATCGACAAAAAACACACCCCTATATTATATTTCTGCTCACGACTTTATCGTAAATATGAAGGGTAGGGCCGCACCTTCTGGCGTCTATTGCAAAAAGAGCGTAGCGCACTCTCCATAAAATATATCTGGGGGAACGCCGCGTCCAAATTCTGGAGTTAGTGTACGATGTAAAGGGAGACTGGAGTCATGTCAAATTCTCTACATGAATTCACTTTTTAATTCGACCGTCAATTCATTAACTGGCAAGTTTAAAAAGTTTCGTTAAAGAGTTTGAACAACATTTTAGGGCGTGCAATCTGAATTCAAATTCAAAATTAATTTTTTTTTTGCTATAAGTAGAATCTATTGTACTGTTTTAACCTGTTTGTTTCCCACTAAATAAATAAATTAGGTCACTTAAATATCGATCGTCAAGAAACCATTTTTTGAGCAAAGCACCTTTGTTTCCTATGTCCTTTTATTTTTAACCTGCGACCAAAATAGAAGTGTAATTTAATAAAACAAGTTGGGTTCATGGTCTGTCTATTTCTGGCGTCCTAGTACAATCGCCCACACAGCTGAATGACCAATGAAGATAAACAGAGAGAAACTGTCTTTGTCGTGCACATGAGGTTGTTATGTAAAATCTATATTTATCTCGTTCTACATTTTCTCACTTCTGTCGTCTGAACAAAATAAATGATTCTAATGCGGTGATTGTAATGGCAATGTCCAATTAAAATAAGAAGGCAGAAATACTAGTAAATAGTTAAACTTAAAAATCCCTGTTTTTCTTTTGTACAACTCTTCAAAACTTTCCGGCAGCTTACGTCAATCTTATACATCTTTGATAATTATAATTTTTGTAGACTAAATGTTGAATATGATATTTAAATAAAATGCGAACGGTAAACTACTTATATTTATTTTATCATGTGAAGGTTCCTAAAATCGTTTCAGTGTTTGTCTCTTAATCACGCAACGGCAAAATTAATTTAAGTAAAAATTGCCTTACCGTTAATCCATGTTTACCTACTGGCTTTAAACAAAAGACATTCTTAATCTAAGGAATGTCGATGATTCCCGAAGAAAACTTGATAAACGAGATCTAAACGGACAATGACGCGGGGGAAAGAGTACAAGCATGAGTAAGTAGGTACATCAACGGTAGTAGTTGGTTTTCGTTTATTCTAGTTAATTTTTTAGCGAGATGGTATAGTACGAGATCTGTGAACGGAATACTCCTGCCGCGGCCGTATTACATATTTATATGTGGAAGCCAGTTCTTCGCATATGTTTCTAGCTGTTTTATTTGTGCGAATAAAGTGCGTCTCGTTTCGTTTTTTCAGCGTTTATTTTTTCGCTACTAATTACGAAATACGATTAAACTTAGGGTTCTGTATACATCCAGACACTCCCTAGGCCTTATTTTAAACAAAAGTAAGTCCATGGATGTCACTCGCGAGGAGAATTGTTTGGTCAGCCCATTATAGGCTAGCGGTACCATTTGGCACCGTATGTCGTAGTTAGTATACATACATACATAAACTCACGCCTTGATTCCCAGAGTGGGGTAGGCAGAGCTAAAGAATTACCAACAAGTCTACAACTTCTTGATAATTCTGTAACCACATTTTGCACAAGTAGGCTAAGATGTTTCCCAATGTATTAGTGACAGGTGGCAAGCCCATCGCCTAACAGTACTGCAAGCCTTTATTCCCTTAGTCGCCTCTTACGACATCCACGGGAAGACATGGAGTGGCACTATTCTAACCCGGCAACCACACGGGGGGGGAGTTAGTATTTGTACTTTATTTGTTCTACTGGGTGACTGGATATTCGATACAAACTTTTTAAGGAGGCATAGTAGAGCTCATTTGGAGCCAATAAGGTCATGTCGTACACACAACATCACACCTAACTAACCATTAAAGACAGAGCAGAGAGAAAAAGAAAGAGATGTATATATGTGTATTATGTCAACTTCTATGCATTCTAGTGCGACTCTCTTTCATGCAATATTTCAGATTTCTGAAGTGTATAGCTAGATGATAAATAAAGATAAAGATAAATCATTTATTTCTCAATAATATTACATAAGTTTGACATAGATCAAATTATATATATAAATACTGAGATCGTCAGCTTACAAATAATAACGTTTTACCTTATCTTTAATTTTACTGCATATTAAATAATATATACGATACGAGTACTTTTTTTTTAATAATCATTATTCATGTATTCCTTTATACTGTATACTGTTTGTGCAAGGAGCAGTTCTTTGACTTTTCTGTAAAACACGTTAGCATTGTTTTGGGCTTTGATTGTTTTAGGCAGTTTGTTAAATAATTGCTGACCCATACATTTCGGACTCTTTTTCGCAATGTTCAACCTATGTTCCATTGGTCTTATGTTATCAGGATTTCTCGTTGGTCGGTTACAGTTATCCTTCATTCTTTTAAATATGCTTGGATTGTTTTTTACGTATACAACTATTTCCAATATGTATGTTGACACAGATGTTAAAATACGTAGATCTTTAAAATATTCCCTGCAACTGTCCCTATACTTTGCGTGAACCAGGATTCGAATAGCTCGTTTTTGCATTTTGAGAACTCGTTCAAAATCAGTTGAGTTTCCCCATAATACAATACCATAGGACAATATGGAATGCACGTATGCATAATATGCTTCTTTAAGCTGTTCTATGGAGATGGAGATGTGTTGCTGTGTGTACTCTGACCGAAAATTATTCGTTCCTGAGATTTAAGTTTTTTTTCGAAATTGCGGAACGAAGCTCGCAAAAAAAATGCAAATGTTTAATGCTTTTTTTGTTTATTTTTATTGGAGTTTTATTAAGTTTAGTAACTTGAAACGTAGCATTGTGTCTTTATTTTTGTGTCATTACATTAAATTGCTGACATTTCAGCTTTAGAGTATTTTTTTTTGAGCTTCTTTCCGCAATTTCGGAAAAAAAACTTTAATCTCAAATATCTCAGAACTGAATAATTTTCGGCCAGGGTACTACATGACCTTATTGGCTCCAAATGAGTTCTACTATGCCTCCTAAAAGGTTTGTATCGAATATCCAGTCACCCTGTATAAAGCAGCCTATGATGGGTTTAAGAGTATTTTCTCTTATCTATTGACTTAACAGAAGCACGTGTGCTTGGCTCCATAGATAAGAGTATATTTCTATACTGGCCTAGAAATATATTTATTTCCTGTACATTTCACGTAACTGAATTATATCAAAGTAAAGTATTCCAACTCTACACTGTATCATTACGGTCAGTAATTTTCTTTTGTTAATCCAACATAGAACCTTATCGCAGATTAAATATGACTTAATTTATTCATAGTGTTTTGACGCTGCCATTACGATAACACGGGTTTTTGGTACCTGGACCATTAAAATTAACGATGGTAACATGGTCAGGAATCTGTATGGTTTAGTGAAACTTATGTCATGGAATAAACTGAATGCTTGCGCCTATCATACGTTAGGTTTTTGATGTTTATTTTCCGTACCGATTAGTTATCTTATTTTAATTTTATATCTGTAAATTTATGATAAAAAATTGAATGTACAAAAAAACAAATAAATAACATAAAATTAAATAAAAACGGCCAAGTTCGCGCACCGAGGCCTAATACCGCCGCACAGTAGCTATTATTATATCCCAATATGAATTTAATTTCAAATAGAATCAGTGCGAGCACTACTCACTCTTGACCACCTCATAATCATCATGTCAGCCCAAAGATGTTGACTGCTGGACATAGGCCTCCCCCAAGGCTCTCCACTTAGACCGGTCTTGTGCTTCTCGCATCCACCGCGTTCCCGCGATCCTTACAAAGATCGTCACTCCATCTTGTTTGAGGCCTGCCTACAGCTCGTCTCCCGGTCCGCGGACGCCACTCAAGAACCTTCTGACCCCATCGGCCATCAGTCCTGCAAGCGATGTGCCCCGCCCAATGCCACTTAATTTTAGCTATTCTTCGGGCTATGTTGGAAAACCTTATAAAGTTTTTTATTCAATGTTTGTACTATGTTTCTATGTTTTCCCGTTTTTATGATATTAGTTTACATTCTTTAATTAATTTTATTTGCTAGTAAATCCGCAGAATAAAACATATTTTGAAGAAAAAAATACAGTATCTATTATTATGGTTCAAAAGCTTTTTAAATCATATTAATAGGGTACCTTTGAGCTCCTTTCAGATACGTAACTCTAACTAGCCCAATTTGAATGCTCAGTAAAGACTCTTAACATTCTCCATTTTGTATTAACTGTCATAAGCTAATTGGAGCAATTTAATTCAACTCCAATCCCAGGATTCAATGGCTAAGTTTGGCGACGGACTAAAATGCACTGATCAAAGGCTTTGCCTAAACTCATGTCTACTGTCAAGTGTCTGTGTAATACCTAGATACTATAATTGCCTCGGTCGATATAGCAATTGGACGCAGTTCTGCAAACAAGAACCAACCCACATAGATTTAGCAATAAAATGTCAACTGTCATGCTGAATACTGTGGGTTGGTTCCAGTTTGAAAAATATTTGTGGGTTGGTTCCCGTTTGCAGAACTGCGTCCAATTCAAATTGGGTAAGTTGGTAATCCTATAACATTGTGCTAAGACGATACCAATAAGCTAGGTTTAACTTGTCTTATGATTTATCTACTTCTCAGAAGTTTATTACTTGAAGATAAAACCCAAAGATTAAATAATTACAAATTTGTGGCACTTGCAGTGGAGACCATAGGACCTTGGTCAGCCGATATGAAAAGCTTTATTAAGGCTTTGTCATCCCGGCTCATAGATACCTCCGGAGATCCTAGAGCTGGTGCTTACCTCTCCCAAAGGATTGGGCTAGCTATCTAGAGACGTAATGCAGCCAGTGTCATAGGGACCATGCCGCGAGCGGACCTGCTAGAGGAGGTGTTCTTTTTATAGTTTGGATTATTATTTACATCTTTAACATTTGAGTAAATTAGTTTTATTTTAATTTAAATAAGTTTAGTATAACTTTTAATTGTTAACATCAATAAATTATTAAGATTAACTGTTAAAGATTAAATGTTGGGTGTGGCAGGACAAGCATGTAAGTCGTGTAAATGCAGTTGAAATGCGCTCTTTGCGTAGTATGTGTGGTGTGAAACTGATTGATAGAGTTAGAAATGAAAAAATCAGAGAGAAGTGTGGAATAAAAGAAGATGTAGTGACTAAGATTGAAAAGGGCATGCTTCGATGGTTCGGTCATTTGGAAAGGATGGATGAGGGAAGATTGACGAAAGAGATATACAGATCGAAAGTGTGTGGAAGGGTGGGAAGGGGCCGCCCTAGGCGTACTTTTTCGAATCAAATCGGAGAAATACTGGAAAAGGGCCGAATCTTAAGTACCCAAAACCGACGTGCGTGCATGACTCGATGTATGAATGTTGAAGAAGCGAAGGAAATTTGGCAGGATCGTAGCAAGTGGAAAGAAGTGGTCTCTGCCTACCCCTCTGGGAAACAGGCGTGATTTAATGTATGTATGTAACTGTTAGAGATGCCTTAATATACATAAATTTAAAAGTTAAGTGCGGTCATTCTGTACGACTCTTGTATGATGGCTAACATACAAGAGCGGTACGGAACCCTTTATGTGCTGTGCGAGTCTGACACGTAGCTGTTTTCATTAAATAATAAGTTTTATGTAACTCTGGTTTTTACCTTTAATAACACCATTGTTATAAAATAAAGTATAGTTTTTTCTCAACCGTGTTCTCCTCTTAGAAATTGCTGTTCGACGACATGATAGTGTCAACGGTATCAAGATTTACATTCCCAATTTAAATAAACAAAACGTCTCATTTACTCTCTCCTGCAGCAAACGTAGTAAGATCCCCAACAATAGTATTGTTCAAGTAACAGATTACGAGTAATGACTTAGTCATAGCCGAAGTGATCTTGAAGGAGACGCTGGGATAAATCTACGGCACAATGGCGACTTCCTTAACTTTGCGCCCGCGAATAACGAGTTTTTAACTTTGTGGCAAAACGAAAAATGTCTCTATCTCGTTTACGCATCTGTGCAAGGCACAGGCGCGAGCGGGAGGGACGAATATTTCAATGCATTTCAACGTTTCATTCATAAAACTGGCGATGGCAAAAATATCACTTTACAGGATTGTCGTCTAGCTGACCTATTGCCTAAAGCACTCGCAATCGCAATTAAAGAAAAAAAGAAGAAATAAATTATTTATTCGTGACAAATTAATTAACACATAAAAAAAATAAAAACAAATTGGAAACATGCACAGTTTCTCACGAAATGGTCACAACTCAGCGTGTTGCTGGCAGAGCCAGCGCTGGTCTTCCGTTGCAACCATGACGGACCATAAACCGGACCGTCCGAACCATTGACTTCAAAGTGAAAGAATTGTAGTCATTTGGTATGCACACTTGCCTTCGGACTGTCAAAATTAAAACAATTACGATTGCGAGTCCGTTCGGCAATAAGCCAGCCTCATCATGTCAGCCGAAAGACGTCCACTGCAGGACATAGGCCTCCCCCAATTTGGGGGGGAAAATGCCGTAGTCACAACGCTTGGCAAGCGGGTTGGCGACTGCAGTTATACCATGTACTCCGCGGAGGACGCTGCTGCCCATCCTCCGGTTTATCCCTTAGTCGCCTCTTACGACACCCACGGGAAGAGATGGGGTGGTGCTATTCTCAGCCGCCACACACACGGACCAAATGTGGACCAAAAAGCGAGCCTACATTTAACTTAAATTGTGATTTCTATGAAAATATTCTTAAATAATAATAAATAAAATATTATTTGGTTTACTAAAAAGGAACACAAATTAGAAATTATAAATGATTGGGTTTTAAGGTCACAAGCCAACACACAATTAAAAGAGAACAAGTTATTTACTTGGTTTCTATTAGGATTCCTCTAGCTTTTACTAACTTCAACCGCATAATAATAATTTCTCATTATTCCCTTAAAAATTGTCCAGTATATCGAAAAGAGACCAATGTCGGTTTCTGGCAATTATGATCATTTTATTAAAGTTCACATCTATCTGTCGAGGTTTCGTATTGGGAAGCCTAAGACTAATCAAATAATAATACGTTGGGAAATTTTCATCAATGTTTTAATTTGTTCTTCAGACCTTTCAGAATTTTGTGTGTAAATTACTGCAAGGCGAAATGTCCACTGCTTTTTCGTAATAAATGCGAGCTTGTTTCATTTGCTTTTAAATAATTTCTTAGAATACTTCTGGCGGTATCTCACTTAGGTACATCAAAAAGTGTTACCGCCTTACACTAAATGAAAAATAAAAACTAAGAAACGCCTCCGCTTCCAAATAGCACCAGTTACACAGAGGATCCTGTGGAAATTACAGAAGGAAAAACGGCCCTACTTTCAATAAAACTGTCGTCTTTATTTAACAGGGCAAAAGTTATCTCGCCAGCATTGTTTGGTAACTTTGCGAAAATATACAGGAAAAAAAACAGTTCATTTGCTTCCCCCTTGTTTTCACGCTGCCATTGATTTCATGAATTAACTAGTTAAAAATTTGTTTAAGAAAATGTATTTTAATGTTGGTCTTTGTATAAGTAAATTAAGTATCTTGCTGTTTTACTATTTCATCTTCAGTATAATACTCTGTTCTAAATGCAAAGGTAAGTGAGTATCAAGGTATTTGAAGCTTGGCAGGACCTTGTGCAGTATTATGCAGAATTAAAGGTGCTAATGTCTTTTAAGCATTGGAACATTCCTCATCAGGTGGTATGTGTGCTTGTGGACTTGACTCATTACATAAATGAAAAACGTCTCTAGCATTGTTAACTACTCCTAACATTTATTGGTAAAAATATTGTTTCGAAAAATCATTATCTTTGTAATGAACTAATGACAATAGTCTCGTTTTTGTTTTTATGAAATTATTAATGGTAAAAATAATAAAACTTACTAAATGAACACATTACCACAGATGCTTATTAAAGTTTAAACAATGAATAAAATCGTAGATCTTCTAATGAAATAGCCAAGTCAGGTCTATCAAAATTGTCACATTTATTCCATCGGTCTATCAATCAATCGAAAGACGTCTACTGCTTGACATAAGACTCCCCCAAGACTCTCCACTCGGACCGGTCTTGTGTTTTTCGTATCCACCGCGTTCCCGCGATCTTTACAAGGCCGTCACTCCATCTTGTTGGAGGCCTACCTACAGCTCGTCTCCCGGTCCGCGGACGCCACTCAAGAACCTTCTGACCCCATCGGCCATCAGTCCTGCGAGCTATGTGCCCCGCCCACTGCCACATAAGTTAAGCTATTCTTCGGGCTATGTCGGTAACCTTAGTTCTACTGCGGATATCATCATTTCTGATTGTATCACGCAGAGAAACCCTGAGCATAGCCCTCTCCATAGCCCTCTGAGTGACTTTGAGCTTCGTTATGAGGCCCATTGTTAGCGCCTATCGGTCTAAGATCTCACGGAAACAAGGTTGTTAAAAGTTCCCTCCTACAACTATAGTATCAGTATACTTATCGACTACTTTACACAAACTTCCCAGAATTTTGAGTACACCATTAGACGCTTTCCAAAGCTCAAATATTCAAGATAATCCAGCGCGAAACACTTCCGAGGCTCTCTCAAAATTAAGGAGGTGAGAAGTCCGAAAAGTTTTTATTGTTTCGGGCGCGAATTTATCTCCGCGTCGCGCAGATGTTTAAAATTTCACTTCTCATTACTTTGCGCTCATTAACGCTCGAGGCAACTATGCGGACTTTGCTGTATTATAATGGTTAGTTGATGGCAATAGCGGGACTAACTTCCGTCACTGGTTGACTGACTCGTGATTTAATGGCGTAATTGTATATGATGTGGGAAGAAGATCGAAGTTATCCCACTTATATAATAAAGGCGAAAGTTTTTGTTTGTGTGTGTGATAGTTTGTTACTTCTCCACGCTGCAACGGTTGCAAAATTTAGAGTGGAAATAGCTAATACCTTGGATTGACACATAGGCTACTTTCCATCCCAAAATATTCAATGTTGCAAACAACGACATAAAGGTATATTTCCTTTGGTCTTGAGATTGGTAAATGATGTTTATGTATGTGCTTCAGAGCTCACTTAATAAGAATATCACCACTCTACTCTAGATAGTAAAAACCATATCGTCTTTGACCTGTTTTAGTATAACCAACGTAATTATAGCTCTTATTTACTTGACTACAATGGCGGGCTAAAAACAAAAACGTAATAAGTCAAAGATGATTGGATTTTTACAGCCTAGAAAATAGGCCCTGTTTGTCTTTTTTTCGCCATAAAAAATAAATCAGCATTTAGTAGCTAGAATTAGTTTCCCGCTTCTCTCCCTATTTCTTCCAGTTGGTGATCGATTTTTTTTACTTTAATACTAGGGTACCCAAGGTGTACTTCCTCTAAATTTCAAGTCTCCAGGTCCAGCGGTGGGCTGTGCCTCGGTATGCCACTCAGTAAGTTTCTTCATTTTTATATTTAGATAAAAAATCAATGGACGGTAATAATTTTGATATTTTTAATATTTGTTGTATCGACAGTGAAATGTGAATGTAATTGTCGTAGTAATTCACCTTATAGTCACTTTGTCTCTTTGTATTCTCTAACTAGCCGTTTGCTCCATTTGTACGTTGGAAATAATGAATAGCACACAATGTCGGACTGTGAACAAATTAGTTTTAGCCGGTGTGAACGTTACGTTTATTTTACACAAAACAAGTTTTCATCCGTAATTACGTTCATGTAAAAGTTATATAACTGCGTTGGCTTATGCTTTGTGCATTTGCATTCGGTTTTTAGGGTTCTGTAGGTTGCAATGAGGATCTATTCATCCCCCGTCTGTCTGTACGTCTGCCGCAGTATCTATTTACCATATTAGCTAGACACTTGCGATTGTGACCGAGATTATAACGAGTAATAAAAATTACATATAGCTAAAACAATTATGGTTTTAGTTTTTGGCGTGTCTTGCTCGATCATAATATTGTATATTGGTACGGTACCCTTTGTATGCAAGCCTGACCCACTTCTTTTTCTTTATGTGTCTGTTTGACGACTAAAACTTCCAGTCGAAAGTTTTAGACAGGAATAACTAGCATCCTTAAAAGAGTTTCAACTATTCGATATCGAAAGATATGGAAAAAAATCCTTTGTTACAATGACGCGTTTGTTAATAAAACGCTTTTAAGTATATAACACGCTTAATTGATTATTTGGCAATAATTTTGTTAATTTGTTTTCCAGTAAATTACTTTAAATTATTTCCCGATGTTAGAATAGGCTGCAGTTTGCCGTTACATTATTGTAAAATTAAATTGATGATAATGTTATTTTTTGAGTCTAAAACGTCTGAAAATAAATCGTTGACTCAATTTTGGTCTCGTAAGATTGGACTCAATAGGAGCTGAAAAGAAATGAAAATAAAATCAAGTCTCATCACAAGTTTTTTCTTTAAATTTTATTCAAGGAAATGTTAATTGCACAATCAAAATAGGTTAGTTTTCATAACACAAAGGAAAAACCGGGCAACGAGGGTTCGGTACTGTACCAGAGTACAAAGTTTTTTTTTAAATTAATGATGAACGGACGGACAGACGGACGGCGTAGGCATATTAATAGGGTACAGTACGGAACCATAAAAAAAATGTGTACTTTACTGAACCCCTCACAACTTAACCATAATACTGCCGTTCTACCAAAGAAGGTGGCTAGCTGCATAGCAAAAGTATAAGTATTTTAAATTTTATGTCGATATCTATATAGAAAACAATGCTTTGACAGCTACATTGCAGTTAGTTCTTTCTAAGGTAAGACGGCAGAATAATTGAAATTCATCCAACTATCTTTGCACTAGTTTTAAAATAACTACAGACTAAATTGCATTTTTCAATATGGCAACGTTGAACATTTTCAAATACCCCAACGCCTTTATAAGGCAATTTGTAATCAATTTACTTTTTCCACCATCGCGTGTTCACTAACTTTCAACAAAAGAAACACTCAAGAAAAGATAAAATAACGCAGCAGCTATCAGCAAACATGGAATATTATTAGAGGCCATAAAGGAAGGCAATAAACGTGCAGATTTTATGTATTTGTAATAAAAGTTGGTTTCGTTGTCGCGACTGAAATGTTGCTAGGGTAAGGTAAAGAAAATAAAAAATCCTTACTTTTTTAATATGTAAGGTTTTATTTTAACTGGTAATAATTTTGATAAATATTTAACACAAATTTTACTACAAACCAAGATACAAAACCTTAAGACAGTCGCCAAAAAAACATTACAGACTTAATTGGTGAGCGACAATTGTCATTAAAACAATCATCAAACCAAATCAAAGAAATCACTTTTAAATAAATAACAGATTAGCTGCGACAACAATTTATATTCCACTTTTTGTGTGTTTTTACCTATATTGCTTCTAACTCGGGCACCAATTTAATTAACCAAATTTAACTGTCAAATTAATAGAATAAATGATATAAGATGTTCATTCAGTAAGTAGGGGCACGGGCACTTTTACACGTAAAAAAACTACCACCGCTTCGCAAGAGACCATTGCTGGGAAGAAACGCCACTAGAAACTCAACATTCAGTCGTTTTTAAAACGTTTCTTATGATATTATAAAATTATAAAACTTAACCTAGCATTATATAAAACAATGAACCTAATAGAATGCCAAATAGGCATTATACTCTTGTGTTGTGTAGTTTTTTTATGAAAGACACATCGCAATTTTATAAAAAATACATGAGTTTTCATGAAATTGCGACCTGTCTATCATAAAAAACCTTCCATATCCAAGTCGGTACGACCCAGAGACAGCAGAAGTCGCGAGGCGAATGTTTTCATCGCGCATTTCAATGCCTTTATCTCAAGGAAGGACGGAATAAACATTGCCATAAATTGTCGTTATTTGTAAAAATATATTTCCTCCAGTTTATTTTCGCGTTGGAAGTATTTTCTGGGGCACAACAAAGGAATGATGACGGTGTACGTGTAATTATTTTCTTGTAGGAATGGTTGGTTTTTGTTGTAAAGATATTGGTTTCAAAAGATCTAGCAATTTTTCGCTTTGAAAAAATACCTGTTTAGAAAATATCACAATTAGTGTTTTTTCTTTTGCAAATTTATTAAAATGGCTGGGTTCACTACACAATATTTAAGTTAATCGGATTAATTACGACGTAGGTTTATAACAATAGAATTAACTACTTGCGCTCATCAAATAAACGACGAGCGTTGACGACGCGCTGGCCTAGTTGGTAGTGACCCTGCCTACGAAGCTAGCGGTCCTGGGTTCAAATCCCGGTGAGGGCAGATATTTGTGTGATGAGCGCGAATATTTGTTCCTAATTACTATGTATTTAAGTATACAGGGTTATTGGTAAGTCGACCTATTCCCGTTAGGAGCTGATAGGGGTGACTATTTGCGATAATTTTGACCCTCATATGCATTATACAAAAGTGAACCATTTTTGAGTTATCGCGTTTTTTTTTTTTTTTTTTAAATTAGTCAGAAATTCAACTTGAAAAATTTATTACAAAAAAAGTATCAATTTAAATCTTTTTTTTTTTCTGATTTATAAATACTATTAAACACTGGTTATTTCCCAATATTAAAACAATAATTATCGGTAAAATTTAAAAAAGCGAGACGGAAAACGAAAATTTTTCAATATTTTTTTGCGATCGCTTTCCACTAAAATGCTTTAAAAACAAAAAAAACGTTATAAAACTTGGCTTGCCGATTATTTTAAAAACTTAACTGTTTTCTTAGCTCTTCAAAAATGCATAACAACTAGGTACTTATTTAAAAAAAAACTGAAAAAAAATATCACAAAGGAAGCGGGCGGAAATTCGTCTTCGAACTAAATTAAGTCAGAAATGAAACTTCAAAAATTAAAATTAAAAAAAATACCAAATGTAAATAATTTTTTTTAATTTGCTTTTGTACAAGATGAAATTGTTGTTCTTATGCAATATTAAAAAAAAATATTATCTGTACACGTTTGAGAATGCGAGGCCGAAAACTAAAAAATACATGTTTTTTTATCAAACTCCAACATAAATTATACGAAAACAGAAAAATTTACCAATACATTTGGCGTGCAGATTACACGTTGATAAAAAAACATGTATTTTTTAGTTTTCGGCCTCGCATTCTCAAACGAGTACAGATAATATTTTTTTTAATATTGCATAAGAACAACAATTTCATCTGGTACAAAAGCAAATTTAAAAAAATGATTTAAATTTGGTATTTTTTTTTATTTTAATTTTTGAATTTTCATTTCTGACTTAATTTAGTTCGAAGACGAATTTCCGCCTGCTTCCTTTGTGATATTTTTTTTTCAGTTTTTTTTTAAATAAGTACCTAGTTGTTATGCATTTTTGGAGAGCTAAGAAAACAGTTAAGTTTTTAAAATAATCGGCAAGCCAAGTTTCATAAGGTTTTTTTTGTTTTTAAAGCATTTTAGTGGAAAGCGATCACAAAAAAATATTGAAAAAATTTCGTTTTCCGTCTCGCTTTTTTAAATTTGGACCGATAATTATTGTTTTAATATTGAGAAATAACCAGTGTTTAATAGTATTTATAAATCAGAAAAAAAATAAGATTTTAATTGATACTTTTTTTGTAATAAATTTTTCAAGTTGAATTTCTGACTAATTAAAAAAAAACTAAAAAACGCGATAACTCAAAAATGGTTCACTTTTGCATAATGCATATGAGGGTCAAAATTATCGCAAATAGTCACCCCTATCACCTCCTAACGGGAATAGGTCGACTTACCAATAACCCTGTATATTTCTCTATATAAGTAATTTATATCGTTGTCTAGTACCCATAATACAAGCCTAGAGCTTAAATTGGGATTAGGTCAATTGGTGTGACATTGTCCGCTGTTTTTTTTTTTTTTTTTTTTAATAAATATTTGCCACTACCGGGAATCGAAACCAGGACTACTGTCTTCGTAGGCAGGGTCACTACCAATTAGACTTAAGACGCCGTCAAAAGCATAAAGAGTTTATTCGCACTCAAACCTTATCCTAAGCAAACAGTCTTCCATTTTTAAGTTCTGGGAGGTTATTATGGCATGCAGTTCATTTTACAATGAGCGTAAAGGACGAAGCTATAGCAGTTATATAGCTCCGTTTTTTTTTTCCGCTTAAACTGAACTGAATGGTTATGTCATAATAACCGCCCTGGTGTGGCGGGATAAGACAACCCGTGAAAAAAATAAAAAAATGTGTTTTGTATATTCGTTAAGTTTGCATGGGTACTTTTATACGTACCGTCTAGCAGCGCTTCCCAAGAGGAGACTATTGCTGAGAAGAAACACGTCAAGAAACTCAACAGTCAAGTTATGTTATTAAGGCGGACCTAAATTGGGTCCCGTTGCACAAATCGCTTACTTTAACATAATTTTATCTTAACGGTAAACCAAAAACAACCGAAACGAACGAAGCGTCAAATTTCGTATCATTATAGTAGGTAACCCTAAAGAACAACTACAAATACTAGAAAATGCTCAAGTTAGAGTTGCACTTGCGCTGCTTTTTAATTTTGTTGACCAAAATTCAAATGTAATTATTACTTTTTTTTATTTATTTTTTGACATGCCAACAGCACATAAATATTACCAATTGAAATAGGTACATTTTATAGACGGTAAAAATTTAAGTTTATGCGCCAATAACAGGCACGCGCCAGCAATCATAGTCTAAGTAGGGGAGACCGGGGACAATTGAAACGATTTGACTTTGACTGCCTGTTGCCGTTTTATTTTTAAAGTTAGAAAGATGTTTGCCATAATTATTTCAAGGTTAGTTATCTGGTTCCTAAATAAAGTATATTTGGTAAGTCTATCATTAATAGTTATTTTACAATAATGTAATAAAGAGAATGGGGGAATGTGGTTCAATTGACCTCACACCGTTGTTAATTGAAACACTATGTAAGGTCAATTGAAACACCGTAATATCTTTGACACAATGAAAGTAATGTTATCAGTCCTACTCGTTTTCATCGCTATATTGGTATATAATACGACCATCAAAAGTTCACAAGCATAACATAAACATATCGTCATTTATAAGCATCAGAAAATCTCGATCATCAAACGCAGATAAAAAAAAAAATATGACTTGTAGCTTTCTTTGTTGCTGGCTACCTTATACATAAAGCTTAATAGAAAATAGTTTGAATGTTATAATAAGCTATAATGATATGGAATTGTGTTAAAAATACATAATTATACTACAAACAAAAATGCTTGTTTCAATCATAACAGTGTTTCAATCATAACTTAATGAATGGATAAACTTGAAACGTCGGGATTTTAAATAATATACATAATAATCGGTTAAGATCGTTTTATTATAAAACAAAAACAGTTACAATAAAAATAATACCACGGCTACTTATATGCCGAATTAAAATAAAATCAAAAACGTAATTCCTCTTGCATGTAGTTGTAACACATCAGCTGTATAGACTGTTCGACATTCTATATTTGAAATTTGACATAAATTCCATTCTAGTTTTGTACACAACTTCATGCAAGAGGAGCGTTACTTAAGTTTTTCACCTATTCGTCAGAATGATAGTAAGTAGTAGGTACACATACCGGACTAATACCAAAAGTGGCACCTATATCTATACTTCTATAATATTAATATGAATAAAGTAACTCTGTCTAGTGGTTTATTTATCCAAATCACGGGCAAAAGTTAGTGTAGGTATAATAATTATTGACCATGAAAGAAATCATTATAAAAAAGAAGCCATTTGCGCAAATTCATTTTCACATTTATTAAATAAAAACATGCGTCAAATACAGAACCACCTCATATTTAAAGGCGACTATATTTGGGGACGATTAAAACACCAGGACGAATGAAACGTTTCAATCGTCCACACGCAAGTTGTTCCTACCATCCCCAAATCACAGTTTTTAATTCAAGGTCAAATATTAAACGCAAAAACAACTCGAACACTGATAATTGGCAATAATAAACATTCGTTAATTTATCACAATCACGCTAAAATAGTTAAATCAGTTAAAATACAAGAACAAACAAAGTTATTAACAAATATACAAGATGAGAAATACTTACTTTTGACCGCGAAAAAATTAAATCGCTCCGTGACACCGCTGCGTTGCTCGGTCGCTCGCGCTCTACTGACCATAGATTAAGATATGGCCGGCGGAGTCCTGAGTGTTGCGTCATACTCGTAGGTATTATAGTTTTTGAGAAATTTGACTTGTTTCAGTCATGACGTGTTTCAATTGTCCCCGGTCTCCCCTATAAGGGACTAACAATATAGGCTAAAACAACTAATCTTGAATAGATACATTTTTATAAGAATATTAAATAGGTATTAATAAACAAGCTAAAAGGTTTAAAAAATGTATTATCAAACACATTGTTGAAGAAATAACATGCTATAATTAAATTTAAAAAAAAAATCAGCAGATTACTAAAGAAATCAAGCATTTACGCCTTATGACAGGTATGGAGTCATAAAATATGTCAACAAAAAAGTCATACCTAAGGCCTGATCGTTTGGTAAAGACATAACATTTAAATCGAAAAATAATTTCTACCCACTGTGTGACTTAGGGTCTCCCCAAACCAGTCGACGCGGAGTCGGCTTTCGCCGAGTGTTTTACACCACACTATTCGCATTTAGCCGATCGGCCGTCTCCGCGGTTGGACACCTGCGTTCAGCAGTCTCATCCTCCTTGCGGCCGTCGAGACGCCCGATCGCCTGCGATTTGCTATCGCAACAGTTGTAAAGCGACGGTCGGCTCTCCCGTGCTCCGTACTGCCGTCGAGACGTCAGACAGCACGCGTACAGCCGTAGAGTCGGATGAACAGATGTAGGCAAGAGCGGGTGATCGGCAATCGTAAATCTCATTTTTGGAGACTGGTTGTTAGTAACAACGTGAGTTAGGAATCGGAAAGACGTGTTAGATTATTTTCCTTCATATAATTAAATACAATACAAATATAAATGAAATACAAACGCATCAGTAGCTACTTCGGCCGTCATCGGCTCTGTTCGGCCGTCGCCGGCTATGTTCGGCCGTCGAAGACGCTGAACGGCTTCCGCCAGCTCTGACCGGTCCTTATCGTAGGTACTCGGCCGTGATCGGAACCGAACGGCGGTACTCGGAGATTTATGAATGCAAACGTGTGCGGTAGGCTGCTAACAGCGTCGTACAGATGCGAACAGCTTTACAGCAAAACGCCGTTTTCCCGTCGAAAGACGTCGTTTCGCGTCGGCCGAGCCGATTGACGTCTTATTCGCTCTTATTGCGTTGACATAAAGCTTTTTCCGTACGCGATTTGCCGAAACGGCGTCGACTGGTCTGGGGAGACCCTAACGGAATCCTCGGTTCAACTCGCATTTGTCAATATTTATTTATTTATTTTACAGTTGTCTATTTGTATACTAGACGCGTGTCAAGTAACCGTAGCGACACTCAACCACTCTTAAAGCAGTTTAGCCGGCAGTTAGGGTAACTGGCTGCATTAGTTGCCTTTGCATAATAAAGCGGCGGTACACAAACTAAGTAGTTGCCGGCTCACTGGGCCCGGCGTGCTCCTGTTGTGACCAATTACATCAATAATAAGGCTATAGATTTATTTACTTTGAAATTTTGTGGAAGTAGGTATTAGATACTCAGATAGTTATTTTTTGATCATGTCAAATTACACGTCAGATTAATGGTAGAGGGGTATAGGCTACAGGCTAGGCTCCTGTCATTTTGCATTACACTATGTTTTTCACTAACCCCAAAAAACTACATACATTAGATACTAAGACCTATCCAACGAAACTGCATACTATGGGTTAGCTTAAAAGCGTTTATTTTGTTACAGTCAAGTAGCCCCCCCCCCCCCCCCCCTCCTACAGCTGAAACCATAAACACTAAAAATCAGAAAATATCTTAAATGGACAAAGCACATAATAACGAATTTTAAAGGAAAACAATGACGACTGAGTAGACTTCATTGGTCTTGAGACAAACGGTTTTAATGTTTAAACCTTCTGAAAACTTGTTTGTGGTGTTGGTAAACTGACCACGACCTATGTCGATGTATGGGGATAACAGTTTTCCAACGGCAAAGTTAAGTTTGTTGCGAGGTCTAATTCGTTTGTAGTAACGGCTTCGGAAGCCTACATTGAGCATGGTCCGACATGCTCTTGAACTGTTTTTAAACCAATCGCGTCACTGGTAGATCACGTGACTTTTCGTATCACGTCATCTACGAGTGATGCGATTGGTTTAAAAACGAAACGGATAGAAACGTTGCTTAGCGTAATGCATCTTGGCCAGGGCCTCTGATCTCGTATTTATTTACTTGTGCTGTCTTTTTCAATTCGTAAAATATTTGTAATTATTAAAATCCGACATACACATTTTACCACTGTCACCGTCTTATCCTGCTAATAATAATTAATGCAAAAGTTTGTTTGTTTGTTACTCCTGCTGTAACGGCTGGACGGATTTCGATGGAGTTTAGTTAAGTTTAGTTGTGAAGAAGTGGGCAGAAACTACTCTACCCGTAACATCAAACTCTTAATGGGGTTATTTTTGTAAAATAATGTTTGTAATGTCAATATCTGTTTTTTTGCTCAATAAATAAAACAAAATATACACATACATACATACATACATACCTTCACGCCTTCATTCCCAGAGTGGGGTAGGCAGAGCTACAGAATTACCAACAACTCCAAAAACTTGTTGATAACTCTGTAACCACAATTTGCACAATTAGGCTAAGATTTGCACAATTAGGCAAGCCCATCGCCTAACAGTACCACAAGCCTTTATTCCGTTAGTCGCCTCTTACGACTTCCACGGGAAGACATAGAGTGGCACAATTCTAAGCCGGCAACCACACGGCACAACACTTAACTTTAATCAAATTTAACTTTTTCTAGCGCTTAATCATTCGTATATTAATTTTCATTTATTATTTACAGCGTCAAGAGGAACAAATCGCCGCCGTCGACTAACTTTGATGAAGAAACATGAGACACCAAGTAGTTCGTATAGATTGCCTGTATTATGAGAGTTTGTTAAGGAAGTACAATAAAACCAATTTAAAAGTTGCCTAAGTCAGAATAGAGCAAAATAATAAACCGTCTCACTTAAATCCAGACTCGGTTGAACCTTAAATGTAAATTCTTCTTGACTAAGACGCTTACTCGTTAGCCTAGTTGCGTTTATTGCGTGATAAAATGTGGATGAAGCATCCGACACTCTCATACTTATATACGTGTCAAAAAGTTACGGATGTTATGTCCACATTTTGTAACGCGATGGACGCAGGCATATTAGCCCCCCTGGGCCTCTATTCTACTCGGTAAATATTGCCTTTAACATAAAGTATAGTCAACGTTACGATAGTTGCTATTTACTTAAGTTCACTACTACTAGTACTAGAGTATCATTCAATCATATCATTAATTACGTACATACATACATTAAATCACGCCTGTTCACTGATCACTTCTTTCCACTTGCTACGATTTTGAAAAAAAATAATCGCTTCTTCAACATTCATACATCGCGTCATGCACGCACGTCGGTTTCGGGTACTAAAGATTCGGCACTTTTCCAGTATTTCTCCGATTTGATTCAAAAAAGTACGCCTAGGGCCCCTTCCGACCCTTCTACTTACTTTCGATCTGTATATCTCTTTTGTCAATCTTCTTTAATTAATTGATTCTGTTAAATTAAAATCAAGCAGCAGCGCATTACTGTTCGCATTTGCGCATCTACCTTCAAGGGTGGATCAATTTTTTGTTGTTGTTATTCTGTCCCGTAAGCCAGGAGACAACAGTGATAGAGTTTCTTAGAAAAAATGTTATAATACCTATAAACTTCCAGCACACTCAGGAGAAAGGCCATAAAATAATGGGTGTGTAATTGCCAATATAACAGTTTTTTTGTGGACTTATATTCTTTGAAATCATAGTTTTGAAGAGTGACCCAGGAGACGTCACCATGGCAACGAGTTACAAAGAAAAGTTGAATGACCCAAATAATACTTTTGTAAACGTTTGTCATTTCAGAATTAGCTTGCTTGCATTTCGGTCGCGTAAAAGTCATCTATCGCGATTCCTTTGGGGCTTTTTTCGTGTAAAAAGTAATTTTACGTTTATCTTCCGAAGTCATGCTGCCGCTTCGCCAATTTCAATGAAACTTTTCGTTTAAATGTCGTGTGAAAATGAAACTAATTTAATATTTTACGTACGCCTAGTGTTAACGTTTTTTTCGGTAAAAGTGATAGTCTTTACAAGCAATATAAAATCATCAATATAAAATTCGCAAAATTTGTGATTCTTGGTCTGTTGACGACTGCAAACCACTATTTATACAATTGGATTTATTGCCTTTAGCTTGTACATCAGGGAGGTGTGTGTTTTTGTCAAAACAAACCCCGAGTATTTCAAAAAGCGCAGTGAGGCTATTAGCAGAGCAGAGCAGAGACAGACAAGGCCCAAAATCGTGAATAAGTTGTACGAACCCCCTGTACACAAGGACATTTACAAAAGAATCGCATACAATATGTGTATAGTCATTTTTTTATAATTTGACCTAGAAGACAAAGTTTAGTGGCTTCTGAAACATTGTTTTTACACTGTACATGAGTTTTTGACATGTAAATTGAATTGAAATATTAAAATTATTATTAATAAAATGTAGTAATCTATTATAAAAATATGATAATGTAACGGCATTACCAATTAGGCCATACCTACGTGTTGGTGAATACAATGTACAAATTAAAAAGTAAGACCTACTCGTATTTAAAGACTGTATTTTCTCAAATAAATGATGGATTGATGGACTGAAAAACTGTCTGCTGTCTGGCCAAGTCAACGTGAGATTTAACGATTCTGTTGTGACTTAGCCTACAAAAGTTTGTCCCCTTGCAAAAACGCAGGGAACATAGTGATCAAATATATATTTGTATAAAATTATTAACAATATTGTTTCTAAAATGCTCATGTTTGAGAACTCTCTCCAAAAACCTATTTACTACCAAAATCTGTAAGAACAATATTTCAAAAAAACAATTTGTTATCAGGGCGTGCTCATAATTGTAAGTACAACCATACCGACATATTCCATGATACTTAAAACAACTATGTTAACGCTATAAGAAAAAACCGTGTGATATTTCCATGTTTTTCAATTTCTAATTACTTATAAACCCTTCTAACCTTGCGTTGGACAAACAGCACAGACGTAGCTGACTTTGTATATCTGATTCCAAATGTGTATGTGTACATTAGTGAAAACTTTGTTGGCTTTTGAGCTACCTATTATTGTCATAATACTTTATGTACTAATATTGTATGCTGATTAGTTATCCTCAATAAAAAAATGTAACGGTCTCAGGTTCCATTCCCAGTAAGGAAAAATATTTGTATGGTAAATGTTTCTGTATAATGTTCTTTATCAATAGTAACACCAGTACAAGTCTAGAGCTAAGACTGTTATAAACTCAATTTGTGTGAAAATGTCGCCTTAAAATGTATGTATGACCCTGCCTACGAAGCTAGCGATCCTGGGTTCTTAGAAATAGAATAGGAATAGTTAATTGAAGTTTAGTGAAGGGTATATAAATAATCAGGTATACATGTGGTGTGATGTGTATGGGTCAAATCTCGGTAAGGGCAGATACCTATTTTGTGAGATGAGTTTGACTACCTGTTCCTGAGTCTTGGATGTTTTCTATGTATTTATTTACCTTGTCTGTAGCTATGTTATAAAGACAAAAAACTATATGTATTTCTTTATGCTTATGAAAATGTTTCTCGTGTTTGGTATCAATAGTACAAGCTTAGAGCTTAGTTACACTGGGTCAATTTGTGTTAATTATTTCCTGGTATTTATTTATTCATTTGATAAGTGTTTTGCTCTTATTGTCAAACCCTTTAGTCTTATTTAAATAACACTTTTTTATACCCAGTGCTAACCAAACTTGTCTTATTTTCTCAAGTAGCACTTAATTACCCAAGAAGTAGAAACTAAAGTAAAGCGTATTAATAGGATCGAGGACTATTATAATAGACAAAAATGCTTGGCCTAAACCCGAAACTTAATCGATAATATATATATTTTCAAATTCAAAAGCTTTATCTTGTCTGGGGGATACGGTTGATGTAGGAAAACATATCAATCTTATGTGGTCATCTTGCACCGTCTTATATACACATAAGTAGGTGTTCTTTTTTCCTTTTCTCTCTTTATCTCTCTCTTTAGATTTTGGTGTGTTTTCCTGCGGAAACTACGCAGGATATGTGTTTTTTTATTTTTATTTGCTATTTATAGAATTATATAATGCTAGACTAAGTAGTAAACTTGTAATATTAAATATATTTAAAAAAATTACTGACTGCTGAGTTTCTTGCAGCGTTTCTTTTCAGCAGTGGTCTCCTCTTGCGAAGCGCTGGTAGATTCTTGACGTGTAAAAGTGCCCGTGCGGCCTACTCACTGAATAAATGTATTTATCTTTATTTTTATTAGAACTCATTAGTTTGTTAAAAATACATGAGCACATTTTATTCGCTCTAGTGAAAGTACACTCAAGCGGGTGAAAAACTCGAAAAAAATAAACATTGGGAAGCGGTCGCTTGCGGGGGCAGGTCACGTCTTCAATATTGGAATGGGCCCGAATCGCTATCAATTTTTCTTGGGGGCAGACCCAGATTTAATTATTCAGACCCTGCTGGTATGTGGAATTATAAATCTTGAAGAAATTCGTAATTTATTTTTTGTTGAAGCATTTGCCATCTGCAGTGAGGTTGCTGGTTTCACTATAAAAATAAAGTTCTTTTTAGGGTTCCGTAACCAAAGGGTGAAAACGGGACCCTATTACTAAGACTCCGCTGTCCGTCTGTCCTTCTGTCTGTCACCAGGCTGTATCTCACGAACCGTGACAGCTAGACAGTTGAAATTTTCACAGATAATGTATGTCTGTTGCCGCTATAACAACAAATACTAAAAGCAGAATAAAATAAAAATTTAAGGGGGGCTCCCATACAACAAACGTGATTTTTTATAGATCCCTTTGTGCGCGTCTGTCTCGCACTTGGCCGGTTTTTTAAATATATGCATTAACATGACTCGATAATTATTACTCGTCTTATAAGCATTAATAAATAAAAATATTCTGTTATGTTACGTTAACCATTAAGTTTATTCGTGGTTAGTTTTTTTTAATAACGGTTACTTAATATGCTTTATGTCATTATACCTCACAAGGAACAACATGTGTATAACACAAATTATGTCCACTCAAAAATACTTGATCGTCAAGCTAAGGGCATAATTTTAATGTAATGCGATGCCACATAGAGACACACACACACACGTTAAACCGTATATACCTTTCTGCTTGCGCCACGTTTGGAAAATCTAAACTCCTCCAACGTCGGGTCACAAAGTCGTACACTCGGCACGCACACTCGGTAGCGTTCTGAAAATTTAATTCTGCAGTGCAGCGCGTGATCCTTAGCTAGTGATTTATCTTCCCCGGCTGTACTATTTCTGCTGTTTTATTTCTTACAGGAAACTTGTGTTCTCAGGTAACTTACGAGCTAGTAGAAATGGCATGGTAAAGTAAATTAAAAGTGGTATTATATCTGTACATAAATAACGAACAACTGGTTCTACGCCGAAGAAGTTTCAGGTAAATTAAGTATTTTAATAATTAACTATAACTAACTGCCGCACTCAGAGACGTCAATTAAACTTAATTCTTGATTGAATTCTGTTGTCACTTTCTTTGCCATAGGAATAGAATAAGACAACACGTCACCTAACAAGCATTAAATTTAATTGACGTCTCAGAGTGCGGCAGTAAGACTAATACCTATGGTTAACTCACAAGTTCGTCGAGTAAAAATTATCAGTGTCAGAAGAAGCTTCTAGAGAACAATAAAAAACATTTACGGAAACCAAAGACATCGAAATGTATAATCGTATTTGGAATAAAATGACGATGTATCCACTTTTGAACCTTATTTCAATGCAGTAAGGGGACAAAATGGATATAATCTATTATTAGTCAACTGAACAAAAATTACAAAAGTAACCTGATAACTAAAGCACCAGTATTTTATAAACATTTCAAGAACAACTCGAAAGCGCACCAAATACAAGTTTCAATAAAAGTTAAGAAGTACCTATTCTCAAGTAGTTCTAGAACATTTATTTAAAACAGTAATTCAAATACAGACCGATCTACATAGTTTATGAAGCACGCTTTGTGCAGTGAAAACACAATAATTGACGACGCGTTGGCCTAGTTGGTAGTGCCCTACGAAACTAGCGGTCCTGGGTTCAAATCCCAGGAGTAGTATTTGTGTGATGAGCGCGAATATTTGTCCCTGAGTCATTGATGTTTTCTATGTTTAAGTATATAACTCTATATTAGTATTTATAACGTTGCATGGTATTCATAGTACAATCTTAGAGCTTGGTACTAAGTCAATTGGTGTGACATTGTCATTTGTTTTTTTTTATCATAGGTACCTACTGTTTTACTCTGTGTTCTATGTGTGTGTATAAACAAGGTGTGTTGAGCACGCGCAGCTCCCGTGACGCACTCGACGCGGGACTTATCAAGATCTGGTCTAAACTAGTTTACCCAGGCTGCTTGGGTTGCCCCGGGATGATCCTGGAAGTTGCGATGCTGGATGGGACACGATTTAATCTAATTATCATGAAATAAACTGACTGATATATCAACGTACATCCCAAACAGTTCTATGATTTCAAATTTGGAACATAGTTTCCTTATAAGGTCTAGGGGTGCAGGGGTTTTTTGAAATTCGTTCCCTAAGGGGTTAAAATAAGATAGTGGAGATATAATTCTACGCGTTCAAAGTAATGGGCAACCTGTAGTTATAAATAAGAATGGAAATAAGTTTGCGGATTTAGTTCTGTTTAATTAATGCGCTCTTTGCGTAGTATGTGTGGTGTAAAACTGAATGAAAGAGTGAGGAATGAAAAGGTCTAAGAGAAATGTAGACTTAAAGAAGATGTAGTGACTAAAATTTAAAGAGGCATGCTTCGATGGTTCGGTCATTTGGAAATAATGTATGAAAGAAGATTGACGAAAGAGATAAATAAATAAATATCAGGGGACAATCTCACACCAATTGACCGAGCCCCAAACTGAGCTCTAGGCTTGTACTATGAGTACTAGACAACGATATAAATACTTATATAGAGAAATATATACTTAAATACGTAGTAAACATCCATGACTCAGGAACAAATACTCGAGCTCATCACACAAATATCTGCCCTTACCGCAATTTGAACCCAGGACCGCTAGCTTCGTAGGCAGGGTCACTACCAACTAGGCCAGCGCGTCGATATACACCTACTTTTTCGAATCAAATCGGAGTTATACCTATTGGAAAAGTGCATGTATGACTCCAAGTATGAATGTGGATGAAGCGAAAGTGATTTGTAAGGATCGTAGCAGGTGGAAAGAAGTGGTCTCTGCCTACCCTCTGGGAAACAGGTGTGATTTAATAATAATAATAATGTGGGATGTTGACTCGACGATCATTGTCCCGAAAGTTGTTTCGGCAAACGGTCTTATAGCGAAGAGTCTCGACCAACACCTCAAAAGACTCTCGCTAGATGGATGGATCAAGGGCCAGATACAGAAGGCAGTACTCCTCGACACGGCACGCATTGTGAGGAGGTTCCTCTCTCTGCAGCCCTAACCACCGGTAGCTTGAGCCCTGCCCCGCTGCCGGCGGCACCCGTAGGTTAGGTTTTTTATAATGTTTATATTTTTGTATGGGTATTGTTATTTTACTTTTATATATACTTATTATAAAAAACCTAATTTGCAGAAAATTAAATAAATATCTAAATAATAATAATAATAATAAATCTTTTATTTCGGACATGTCCATATTATGTTAGTAACAATAAAGCTTAAGACCTATATGTTAGAGTCAGTACATCAATAATATCAGTACATTAATGTATGTATATTATATGTAATTAATTACTCAATGTGAAATTATATTGCAATAAAAATACTTGTTTTAGTGAAAAACTGGTTAGTTGCGAGTTGGACTCGCACACTGAGGGTTCCGTGCCGCGGCAAAGTAGGTATTATAATATATCCTCGTAAGGCCCCCCATACTGCAAAATGGGAGTTTTTTGTAACTGGGACTTTGAATCTACAATCAAGGGAATAAAGTTCAATTGACAACATTAAAAAAAAAGCATTATTGTTTTTTCGCGTTTATAATAGCTGGTTAAAAATTAGACTACCCGTATTTCTTGGTTTTTCTTTATTTAACTTTAATTCGTCGTTAATAATTTATTAAAGAAATAGTCATTAAAAAGACCGTATATACAAAGTTAGGAATACTGATGTCGTGATCTTAGCCTGATATAAAATAAAAAAAAGTAACTGTAAACAGAAATAGAACTGACTGTCATGTCATGTCACTCACTTGTCAATAATTCGCTGCCGTTCGTTCACAAATTTGTTATTCTGCGTAATTTAATTAATTACGTAATTTGTAGACGCCATTAAAATAAATGAACTATTTTGCGTAGAATCGAAAACGTGTCGTTAGAATCAAGTAATCCGTCAGACAGATAAAAAATGAACATGACAGTTGTATATTTTTTTGAATTCCTTTGGTAATAAATGGACTAAGGGCACTATAAGTGTATTCCTAACATTCACAATCCAACTTTTTTTACAGTTTTTCCTAAATAAAAAAAAAACTGCTGCATAAAAAAATCCAAAGATATTTTTACTGTAATCAGCAGTGTAAAATCTAGAAACGCTATTTTATTTTACTACCTTAGCACAAAATGAATTGTTGTCAATTGAGATTGTCCGAAAATGCCATTTTCAGTATATAAACATAGGAAAATATACCTTATACTTATTGCAACAGAGTTCAAAATAAATTGCTTTCAGTATTAACATCCTATTGCACACTGTGCCTGACGAGGATATTCTTGCATTTTTTTGTTGGATTTTTTTGTTTGTCTTTTGGGTTTATTATTAATCTGCTCGTTTGCCTACCACCTTACCATAGTTACCACACATACCTTACCATAAAAAAACACATTTTATTTTACGATTGTACAGTCAGCTGCAGAGAAAATGATACCCCCCCTCCTGGTAAGGATCGATTTTTTTAAAAACCTGTCGTTAAATTTATATCATTTTTCGGTGAATTTATGATTTTACTATTGTCTACACATAATCTCAAAATCACTTAAATCTAACCACAGGTTTTCGAAAAAAAAAACAATCCTTATCAGGAGGGGGGGTATCCTTTTCTCTGCAGCTGACTGTACGTTATTCTGTTTTTACTATACAACATAAATTAAAAAACAACCGCTATTACTTACGGTTCGTAAGATACAGCTCTTGGACGGACAGCGTAGGTACATTAAAAGGGACCCGTTGGTTCCCTTCGGGTACCGAAACCTATATAGCTAAATATAGTACAGTCAACAGCATAAATAAGTGATCATTCCTGTACCTTGTCGCTTTCAATCGTTTCACCATTTCGTATAACATTCCAAATACAACTTTAAAGTCACAAGGTAATCACTTATTTTTGCTGTTGACTGTACGAGCACAGTCGAGTTCAAAAATATGTACCTATACACTTTAGTAGCTTGTCTATCTAATGTCATGTTCAAACTACCATATAGGTATTATCACAGCGATTAAGTGACAGAGTACTAAAATGTATACATATTTATGAACTTGAATGTTCTAAACGTGGAATCAATTCTATTAGCATTATTTATCATTCAACCAACAAATCAAAATATACCATGATCAAAACATATAAGTTTTTTTTTTGAAGGGCCTTTCAGGGCATTTAAGGGTTTTACCTATACAGATTTAGTAAAAAATGAAACATGGCATGATATTTTATTCAATTTATTAGTATTTGCCTCTTTTTTCTCATACTGTTATAGTATCCACCGATCAACGAACTACATACGAAATTATTTGATTATTTAGTACATTTGATTATAATATAATGACCAATGTGGCAGCTTTTTGATCATGTGTAAAAAAAAGTGATAAATCCATCACGTACTAAAAGGAGGAGGAAAAGGATATTTAAATAAAGTAAAACGTATAACTAATTAGTTCTAACCATCAAAGCTCTTCCAGTCAACGTCGAGCTTCGCGTAAGCTCACTCCAACTGATAAGCTTAAGGCTACATAGTACAGTGTTTCAACATACGCGGAGACAAATTTCATACACTGCACCGCGTTATCTGCTCAAACAGAATGTGCAAACCCTAGGTAATTTAACTTGGATGCAACTGTTTTCCCGTATGTAAATTGTTGTGGTTAAATAAATTTTAAATCTAAAATATGATCAAAAAATCCACTTAAGCTTCTTTTCATCTACGGCAAATGACATTTCGGATGGCAAATGACAATTTTAAAATTTAGTTTTTGTACTTATTCATAAGCTGGCTAGAAATTAAATCCATAATAGCAACATTTATGATATAAAATAGTTCTAATATGAACGTTACTACTCCAAATATGCTTGGTCAAACCAAGAACATAAAGCCTTGTGAGTAAAATTTACGAGCTACTGGTATGCAACGAATTCAACGAACGATATGCGTTAACAAGTGTAACAAGTTCTTTATAAAAGCTTTAGATGATACACAAGCAACAAAACCACCACCACCGTTTAAATAAATTAAAAGAAATAAGTAATTTATCAATTTAGTTATTCATTCACAATCAATTTTAAACAACATTAAAAAAAAAACATAATGAACATTTGGGTGTTGCTATAGTCATGCCATCTATAAAATTTATTAGGAACTTGTTATACAGTTAGACGTAATACGACGTTACTACCTATACCGCCATCTATTGGGACATAGTATAACAAATTTTCAGTCAGTTGTATTTCCTTCAGCAAGCTTTACAGTTTAAGTAAATGGTTTCCCTCCAAACACCAAGATGTCGCTGAAATCTATGAATAAATATAATTGTTTAATATAATGTTATGCTTGGTCTTAGTCTTCTATCCTTTGCAAATATTTACTACTGTATTTATTCAGTAAGTTTGTAACAATGTCACTTACTGTCTGATTCACTTAGATACGTCTTAGGTTGGCGGCGGTAGATGGCTGTACGGGTGTTATAAAACTTAAAAATAATAACTAATTGATTAAATAAATATTTTATTTTTAATATTTTATAAATATTTTAATATTTAGAATATTTTGTATGGGTTCATCATCATCATCATCATCAGCCCATTTCCGTCCACTGCTGGACATAGGCCTCTCCCATGGCACGCCACTGAGCTCGGTCCTGAGATTTTTGTTTCCAACCACTGCCAGTCACTTTTTTTAAGTCATCGCTCCATCTAGCTGGAGGGCGTCCCACACTACGTTTGCCAAGCCGTGGTCTCCACATCCGTGGTCGGTCTTGTATGGGTTACTATAAGCAATTTGCAGATGTCAATGTTATGAGCCCGCTAAAAGATGCGTCCATAAAGATTAAAATTTAAATTTTAAGTATAATTAACATTAGTAGATTAATATAAGAAAGGTTTGTTACGTTATATTATTTCACATTTATATTTATTAATAAGCTAAGTTTTATGCAAGTTGTTAACTAATTAATGTACCTATTATCACTCCAAAAGCAGACCGGCGTTTTCTTGGTAAAGGAGTGTGAATGGCCAGTATAGCCATGCCATCTGGCACACAGTATTGAAAGGATTTAAAATGATAAGCTTTACTAAAGGACTTAGGACTAATAAATTAACAACACGTTATAATTACATAATTTATTGCTTTATGTTGTACATTATAAGACTTATGATAGCAAATGCTTGCTTGTGTTTTCACTTGTTTAAATATATAATTTACTATTGGTCAGAATAATAGTGACCTGGGCCATTCTACTTTTCGATGCCTAATAAAACGTCCCTTAACGTGAACGTAAATTCGGAGTCATAATTTTCAACAAAACTAGATAATCTTAAAAATGCACACAATATTCGGATTCTGATCGACATACTTGAATATTTTTTATTTCTAAATTGGGTTGGGCTGTGTAAAAAAAGGCAATTATAGTAACGCAGTGGTCGTTATTCGTAAAGGGACGCTGAGACTGGTAACGAAGTGGTAATTTGAGCAGCAAATTCGTGTTTTATATACAAAAATGACAAAAATAGTGGGTAAATTTACAATACAACGTGAGATCTGGTTGAAAATTAATGTGGGACTGCTGTGAAATTATCTCAAGATATCTACGAATTTTTAAAATGGATTTTAAATTATAATTTCTATTTTAGGTATCGAAAAGTAGAATGACCCACCTAATGCAGAAATTTTAAATAACGAATTTGGTCTCTATAATAATAAATTTATGACTTGAAGTTTGAAAGCAGTAATTTTGAATTATGTCACTATTGTTCTGAAGATGCGATATTCTAAATGCGATAGATTGTGTGTATGTCTGTTTGGTAGCGAGAAGGAGCTGAAACGAATAGACGGATTTAAAAGAATTTTGGAATGGTGATAGCTTATACACTGAAAAAAAGGTAACTTTTAACAAGATTGTGATTGTTGTGCCCTTTGACTCCATTCGAGCCTGACAAGACGTTAGAATTTAGATACATCAACTCAGATGTTACAATACAATACAATACAATACAAAACACTTTATTGTACACCAAACAAAAACATAACAGAGATGGAACACAATTAAAAATAATACAGGTAAACAACAGGCGGTCTTATCGCTGATTAGCGATCTCTTCCAGACAACCTTAGTAGGGATAAGGTGTCAAATTAATAAATTTCATACAGTAGGTGGAGCAGACTTAACAAGAGCAATAACAAGATAGATGCTTAAATCACTGAAGAACTGGCCTTTGTTACTATCTGCTTTGGTTGATATTACTGGAGTTGAAATTAGAATCAATTAAGGAGCGTGCAAAGGAAACCCTTTGGAAATATTGCCCCATTTAAACTAGTAGTTGTACAATTATTATATTGTGAAGAAAACAAGCGCTTTCGTGACATTGAAAACACTAACACATGTCATGTCAAAAGCAATATGGTTTTACCACAGATCACAGAAACAAGGGAGATATGTCATGAACGCCAATTCGTACAAGACCCGGTGTCGCCACTTTTAAACATGTGTGCGTCTTACGCTTACGCTCTATTAACTACTACAAAAACAACCTCCTCATAATTGGTTACAGCTTACGAACTAAAAACGCCGTAACATAGTTTTGATAGTAGCAGAAAATTAAGCTTTATACTAAGTTCTCAAGGTTGAAAAATGCTGAAAGATCGTTTTTTTTCCATCGTAGTTCAGTCACTGAACGTAAGGTAGCGCTTACTCGTCACTTAGCTGCCATCTATGCGACGAGTAATTAATTAGTTCCTCAGAGCTAGATGGCGCTAAGATAGTAGTCCCTATGTTCAGCAGGTTAAGGACTACCCACACACAGCGACATCTAGTTATACTTTTTTCAAGAGGTGTGCGTTTCTCTCCTGTCGTCCACTTAGGGATGCCACAAGGAATGTTTCAAAATATATCGATAAACAATTCAAACTTGTTTGCAACGTTAATATAGGTACTATTCAATTTACAGGCAATAAGTAGTATTTTTATTATTTTACTACTAGGTTAATACAATTACATCATTTAAACTTAATATATTATTGTTAGAATAGAATAATATTTTATTAGCAAGAATACGGTTTGCGTAAAATTGATAAGTACATAAGATTTTAAATTTGGAACGATACCTATATTAGAACGTAACAAAAAAATGGCCGAATTTCTTTGGTTAAATTTTCTGGAGCTGTATTTTCGTTTTGATTAGTACATAAAAGTCTAAATTGTAAACTTGGACTTTATGATGTTAATACAAATCACTACATAGTATAAAACAAAGTCGCTTGCGCTGTCTGTCCCTATGTATGCTTAAATCTTTAAAACTACGCAACGGATTTTAATGCGGTTTTTTTTAATAGATAGAGTGATTCTTAAGGAAGGTTTATATGTATAAAACATTCCACGCGGGCGAAGCCGCGGGCGGGTCGCTAGTATACTAATAAAATGGGTTCGGTTGAGTGTCACGTCACAAGATCTCAGTTTGGGACAAACCAGTAGTTTACCGACTTGATTATGTAAACTTTATTTCATAAATGGTACAAATTACTTAAAACAGAAAGATAGACTTAATACTTGGGGCAATCTCTACCATCCAACCTTTAGGCTTGAATCCATTTAAGAGTGAGTCGGCGCGAGCTGTCAATCAGCGCTGTGTG
Organism: Acleris emargana; assembly: GCA_927399475.2. Classification (NCBI taxonomy): domain Eukaryota; kingdom Metazoa; phylum Arthropoda; class Insecta; order Lepidoptera; family Tortricidae; genus Acleris; species Acleris emargana. Next base: position 23,484,686 of record OV656838.1, on the reverse strand, counting down.
CAAGCACAGCTCAATACTGAGCCAGAGCCCTTTGCCTTTGTGGTTGGTTAATTTATTTTTATCTTAATTGTATGATTCGCCTACTTATATTTGAATTGCTAGAGTCCTTCGTCGTTCGTTAATATTGTAAAGAAAATTAAATTTTGTATAACGTGAAAATTTGTTAAAATTATTTTTCTTCTGTTTTAAGCGTGTCGTGGTAGTGATAAATAACTAGAACTATTAACACATTGAATTCTATTGATAGCTGTAGAATAAGCCATTTATCGATAGTCGATAGAAATCACGTCAACACAACTTTCACAACCTTACGCTCTGAAATCCATTCAAATATAAAATATTCATTAAAAAATATAAATAATGCTTAAAAACAAAATTTACCGGTGGTAAGTTATGCCCTTTGATTTTATATTAACGTTTGTATTTCGATTTTTGCACACTTTCACGCTACATACAGTCATTTTATCATTTAAACGGAGCTTCTATACTGACAGCGTTCAGTGAGTGACTGTGTCAACGCTTGACACGCCTCGTGCCGATATGGTCAATTTGACCATATCGAGGCGACACGAACCACGCCCCCATAACATATCTCCCTTGTTTCTGTGATCTGTGGGTTTTACTGTAAAATAATTAAAAACACAGTCTGCTGTGAAATCCATAATATATTTGCACACTCAACGTAAACGTTTTCATGAGCAGTTTTGAGTTTTTTTTTTTCTATGGCGTATTGATGACAAACAAGCACACAGGCCACCTGATGGTAAGTAGAAACTGTGACCCATAGACATTCGCATTTACAAGACTGCAATGCAATCCTAAGACTGCAAATGCGTTGCCAACCCTGAGCACTAAGATGGAATGCCTCTATGCAAGTCATTTTAACGGCTGTCTCATCCCCAACCAGGAACACAACAATGCAAAAACTGCTGTTTGGTGGTAGGTTAATGGATAAGATAGTGGTAGCTACTGTGGTGTACTATTTTTCAATTTCTGTGTTTCCCTCAATGAATATTGAGCTTGACTTTAAACAGACTATAACGTAGTTTCGGTGACAGTGTAGAGATTGACATATAATAATGATGAATCTTTAATTTCAGTCTTGGGGTCGGTACAATATCTTTCTTGAATTGTAATTTTGATAACAATGCTGTAGTGGTGGGACCGATAGTATGGCACCAGGCATCTATTGAATCGCTAGTTTTTTAAAATAAAAACCTGTTGTTGTTAGTTTCGTTGAGGTTTCTCTTAAAGGAGTTATGGTAAGGATCTGCTGATTCACCAGACGGGAGCAGTCTTTTCTTGTAGTATCGAGGTCTATTTCAAACTTACTTAATGGCTTTATTGAGTCTTCTATTTGTTTTGTAGTTTTCCGAGGGCTAGCTGTTGTGAAGGTTTCTGTTAATGAGGGGTCATTAATCATCCAACGAGACGCCAGTCCATTTGTGTCGGGAGGCTGGGCACTGTGATGCAGTCCTCTTATTTTTGTCCTACAATTTAGTTTGTGTCTGAAAGGCTGCAAGTAAAAACTCAATTATGTACTCTGTTATTTTTAAATAAGAAACACAGTGTTCTTTTCATAAATAAATAAATATCACGGGACAATGTCACACAAATTGAGCTAGTCCTAAACTAAGCTCTAGGCTTGTACTATGGGTACAAGGACAACGATATTAATACATATTTTGAGAAATATATACCTGAATACATACAAAACCATCCATGACTCTGTAAATTCTGTAATTAATATTCGCGCTCATCATACAAATATCTACCCTTACCGGGATTTGAACCCAGGACCGCTAGCTTCATAGGCCGGGTCACTACCAACTGAGCTATCGTGTTGTCATCATCGTCATTAGATTGGCCAATGACATTAAAGCAGTAAAATCCGGTCTCAAACATCATATACGCATAACATCATACTAACAAAACATCATAATTATACGCATAACATCATAATAGCATAAAACATGATATTTACAAATAGTCGGGTTTGATTAAAAATTGTAGGTAGGTTTAGGTTATGTTATGTTATAGTAGGTTTGGATGGCAAAACCACCCAGAAATAGGAGCTCCGTTGACATTGTCTTATTCATGTCTTACTAATAATTATATTATGTGATGTTTTGCTACTATGATGTTATGTTATGACTGACTGTGTAGTCGGTATGTCTCTACCGTAACTACTTCACCCGGGCACGGGTAGCGATGCCCTTAGCGGGGGGCATGCTGAACCCTAAGTTAGAGGTGCGGTGGTGGTCGCACCTCTGGAGGGGTGCCTCCGTCGGGAGTCAGGCCGGTCGAGCGCAGCTCGGCCGGCTGAGTGTCTTGAGGGACTTCGTTTTCTTCGGTTGCTTCCAAGTGTTCGGTTTCTTCGGTTTCTTGAGTATGTTCGGTTTCTTCGGTTTCTTCGATCTTCTCGATCCCTGCAGTGATGCTATGAGGCTCAGGTCCGGATCTGGGGGGGCGGCCGCGACGTCCCTGGCGCCGAAGCTTCTTGCGGTCTTCAGTGCCCTCATCCACTGCGAGTTGGATGGGATCGGTGGGATCGAGCAGGATGTGCTTGGGGCGCCTGACGGGTGCCCCGAGCGCAGCGAGCACGTCGGGATCGGACGGGGTGAGTTGGGGAGTGTAGGAGGTGGCACGGACGATGAGCGGGTTTGGGTGGTGTGGGCCTTTATCAAAGAAGCGCCTAGACGCGTCCTTGATAGTATGCCTAATCGACGGGACGCCGAGGTCCCTGTGAAGGTCCGCGTTGCGAACAAACCAAGGGGCCCCCGCGACCGATCGGAGAAGATTGTTCTGAAATGTCTGTAGAGTGTTTATGTGTAAGTCGTGAGCTTGTGCGAATGCCACGCTGGCATATGTGAAAACCGGTCGGATACATACTTTGTATAGTGTTAGTTTGTTGCGAGCGCTAAGTTTGCTGCGACGGTTGAGCAGGGGACCGAGACGACCCTTGATCATCTTGGCCCTGTTGAGTGCTATTTTGATGTGCTGACTGAAGCTCAGGTGTCTGTCCAGGGTCACGCCGAGGTATTTGACCTTTGGTGACCAAGGAATGGGTCTATCGAAAAGAACGATATTCTCGAGGTGGAAATGGCGGAGGGACGGGTAAAACCAGACAGCCGCACTCTTCTCGGGGTTAACTTCTATCCTCCAGAGTTTAAACCACCGACCTAGGTCGGTGATCGCCTCCTGGAGGTAGCGCTGGATGACGGAGGCGTATTTGTTGGTGGTGAAGAGTGCGGTGTCGTCAGCGAATAGGGCGAGCTGCACGTTGGGATGGCGCGGGATATCATTAGTGTATAATGAATAGAGGATGGGAGAGAGCACGGACCCTTGCGGGACCCCGGCTCTGATAGGATGGGGGCGGGAGAGCGAGCCTTCCACTCGATAGCGAAAGCTTCTGTTACTGAGGAAGCCCCTCAGTATTAGGACTAGCCCAATGGGCATACCCATAAGCTGAAGCTTATAAATAAGCCCATTGTGCCAGACCTTATCAAAAGCCTTCGCTACGTCGAGGAAGATAGCGCCCGTGGGAATTCCTCTCGCGAAGGTGGAGAAGCCATCCAGTATGTGCTCCGTGAGGCGGTGCACCTGGTGGACGCATGAGTGTCGGGCTCTGAATCCGAATTGCTCGTCGATGAGGATCGAGTTGGAGCTCAGGAAGGAGTGAATGCGGGATAAAAGGACCCGTTCGTACAGCTTGCCCATGGTGTTGAGTAAGCTAATAGGACGATAGCTGGAAGGATCGGGGCGTGGTTTTCCCGGTTTGTGGATACCGATCACCACTGCGGTTTTCCACGCCTCGGGGAAGTGACAGTTGGACATGCAAGCGTTAAAGATAGCTACAAGGAAGAGAAGTAGAGCGGAGGGAAGCAGTTTGAGAATATCGTTCGGAATGCCGTCGGCACCCGGCGCCTTTCTCGGTCGCAGAACCCTGATCAGATCCTGAACCTCCTCGAGTGTTACGGGAGGGAGAGGAGGGTCGGGAGGAGGGAAGGAGGCACGCCTGTGTACTTCGGAGTCGACCCAATTAATATGGGCCTCGTCCGGGTACAACGTGCTGGGAGAGCACTGCGACTCGAGGCTGGCGGCAAGGACGTCGGCCTTGTCGCCGTCCTCGAACGCAGGGCCGGAGTTGTCGGGATGGTTTAGAGGGGGCATAGGGGAGGCTGTGTCGGATTTGATGCACCTAGCCAACCGCCAATAAGCGGTGTGGCTCGGTTCGATGTCGGATAACAGATCGTTCCAAGAGTCGTTTCTCAAAGTCGCGACGCCGGTTTTGACCTGGTTTTGAAGCGCACGCAGCCTAACTCTATTCTGTTCGGTCGGGTAAGAGTCGTAATGTCTGGTCGCGGCGTTTTTGGCCCTCACCAACTCCCTCAGCTCTCGAGTGAGCGGGGGACGTCTGTCCCTATAGGAGGGCACGACTTTCGCGGAGCTTTTTAGCACTGAGCTGAGGTGATCGGTGAGAGCCCCAATCGCCTTGTCCGCGTCGTCGGTACTCGTCAGAGTCTCTGTTAGGTCAGTGAGGTCGGTCGGGTCGTCTTGGAGTCTGTCCTTGACGACCTTCCAGTCCGTGATAGTCTTGGTCTGGGGGAGCGAGTCGGAGGGGAGGCCTAATGTTACAACAAGAGGTCTGTGGTCGGAGTCGAGTTCGTGTCGCACTTCTATAGAACGCAGCACGAGTGATACGTTCTTTAGAAGTACTAAGTCCAGTATGTCGGGTCTATGGTCAACGTTGTGGGGAAAGTGGGTGGGTTCCAGTGGAGCTATGAGGTCCACTGAAAGCTCATCCACTATCCCGTGCAGTCTGACACCGTTTCCGTTAGTCGTAGTCGCATTCCATGATGTATGCTTCGAATTAAAGTCCCCTGCCAGAATGACAGAAGGCCCTAGGGCTAAAAGAGCTTGAATGTCGGTCGTGAGTATGTCCTTGTTCGGTGAAAGGTAGGCTGACGCCACTATGACCGAGCTGTGCCCGGTCATAGCGAGGCGGCAGACTGACACTTCCAGATTAGTAAGGGGCGGAGGGTCGAGAGGGCAACAGTGGAGGTTGCGTCTGTAATAGATTAGGGTGCCCCCTAATCTATTGTCGAGTCGATCGTTACGAACAGTCAAGTAGTTAGGTATACAAAACCTGCGCGTGCTCGGTTTGAGAAACGACTCCTGTACAAGAAACAAGTCTAAATCGTTATCTTTGATGAAATTTAAGACAAGCTCCTTCTGACCCTTAATACCGTTGGCATTAAAGGAGGCGAGCTTGAGCGATCTAGGCTTAATCTTTAAAGATCCGTTATCCATTAAATGGGGAAATGGGAGCACGGCCGCCGATACCGGCGATGACGTGTCTGTACTCTGACATTAACTCTATCATTCGGAGGCCCGATGCACCTCGAAGCTTCTCCTCCAGCACGGCAAGGCTCTCGCTAAAAGCGAGCGCCCGGCATACTAGGGGATAAGCCGAGAGGTCCACAGGGGGAGAACCACTACCACACATCTGAGTCATCGCCGGTACCTTCGGGGGCGCGGGGGATGGGGCAGGTTGGCTAAGTCTAGGAGGGGCGGCGGCCCAGGGGATAGACTTAGCGAGTGCGGGACGTGTAGGTTCGTAAGCGGGTGCACTTCTGAGTGGCGGAAAGTGTACCTGGCTACTTAGTGCGGGCCTAGGGCCCTGTGAGGTCTGAGGGTTTGGTGGGTGCGAGCTCCTCTGGCCCGCCCGGCCGGTTACTCGCGGAGCCTTGGGGCAGCCACGGTAGTTAGCCGTGTGACCCAATTGTCCACAAAGTACACAGCCGGGAGGGTCAGGGGTGCCCTTAACCCGAGCACACTCAGAAGTGCCATGATTGCCTAGACACTTAACGCATCTAGGCGTCCCATGGCAGTTCTTCTGGCTGTGCCCGTAGTTCTGACACCGGTGGCACTGGGAAAGCGCAGAGGTCTTCCTAGGAGGCTCAACGCTGATCCCCGACAGTTTTGACACATGTGTCAATTTAAAAATTTGTTTACCCTCCGGGGTATTATCGCTAATGACTAATATTAGGTCTAGATTGCCCATATGTCGGTTTTTCAGACGATGAACCTCCTGGATAGGGAGGCCCTGACTGACCAGATCTGATTTGATTGAGTCGGTGTCTAGCTCCTTCGGGACACCTCGGATTACCGTTCTCAGGACTTTGTCCTCGGCCGGGGTAAATGTATGATACGCGACCTTGCGCGTGTTCAAAAGACGCGTAAGGTTTCGGTAATCCGAAATCTCCGCGACTTGCACACTAATCCCTAATACAGTGTTCCTAGCACGTGTAAAATGGATGTTATTTGTCGTGATGGCCTGAGAGAGGTCGTCCCACATCCCTTTGTTATGAATAACAATGGGCGGGGGAGCCTTAAGTTTGGGTTGGGACTGAGAAGCGGGAGTGAAAGTGGACGACTCACCAGTGGTCTTTGAGGGCACACTCTCGTTGCGGGGCCCTCTAGGGGTCTTAGCCGGTCGCTCGCTGGGAGGCGGAGATACCGCTGCCTTCTTCTTTGAGGCCTTGCGGTGGGACACGGTGCTCCACTCCTCGTGGGCCGTGTCCATATCGACCGTTTCGGAGGTCGAAGGAGTTAGTATCGAGCCTCTTGCTGGGCTCGATGACAGTCTGCGTGTGCGGACTAACTCCTTTTTCTGGGTCGGTGGAGAGCGCGATCGTCCGCGCTGGGACTTTGCCTTCTTGGCGTTGGAGTCGGGGGCGGCGGTGGATGCCGCGGAGAATGGCGCCACGAATGGGGTTCGTGAGCGCGGCCGGGCCCGCATCTTGGGGTCCGCGGCCAGCGAGCTGCGACGGGCAGCTCGCAAGTCGGCTTCCGCGACCACGCGGACGTGCAAGCGGCTTGCTTCGTCGTCCGATGATTCCGAGTCAACGGAGATCATGGGCGGAGCGTCGGGTGAGGAAGGAGAGGCGGTCGGGAGGGTAGGTACCGACGGCGGCGGAGCAAGGGCGAAGCTCATCAGAGCGGCCGTAAGGCCCGCGAACTGAGGCATACACTTCTCAAAACGGAGTAGAAAGTCACGGCCTTCGGGTCCAATGCCGGACGGGTGATCACCACACTTATCCATCATGGATATCAGAGCTGTCTTAACTTATAGAGTCAATGTCTCAGTTAAGAGCAGCATCACTGCACAGATCACAAGTAAACAATGTCACAACACTGCAATCCAGCGCGTCGGAGCGAACTCTACGACGGCGTAGGCGACGGGGGCGTAGCGCATCGGAGCGCACTCACGATGGCGTAGCGGGGCGTAGCGGCGGGAGCGACGGAGCGGTACGTGTTCACACGGCGAGCGCAGAAACACGAATCCGCTACTATGATGATTTGCATTTTGCTTTTATGATATTTTTGAGAACGTCATCTTTTGCGAATATGATATCCAACGACGGAGGGCTACTGGTATTATAATATTCCCGTCCTAAGAATCAGCGCGAGCCCAAACTACAACTTGACCATTTATCAGTAGGTATTTGTTGTTTTTCTTTAGGGTTTGTACTAAAATCCTATAAATTTTGAAGCTTTTGTATAATTTGTAAGTACCCTACTTAGTACTTGTTGTTTGTTACCGTTTTTACGATCCAAAAAAAATACGTTGAAAAAAAAGGTTCTTGTATTCTCCCTTTATTATAAAACTTTCTAATTTTATTTATTTGTTAGTAAATCCGACGTAATAACACATATTTAACAATAAAAAACCACCCTCTATCCATTACGGTTAAAAAGATACAGCTCTCATTAAAATTAGGGCGGACGGACAGACAGACGGACGAAAAACGCAGGCTTGCAAAATTAGGATAAGATGTTTACAAGCGTATTAGTGACAGGTTGCAAGCCCATCGCCTAACAGCACTGCAAGCCTATATTCGCTTAGTCGCCTCTTACGACATCCACGGGAAGACATGGAGTGGCACTAGTCTAACCCGGCAACCACACGGGCATTATATATTTTTAATTGTAATGTTTCCGCTCCACGTCAACGCGCCCCACTTGTTCGCTCTGCACTCACGTCGCAGTGTGTCAGCGTCAGTCTTCGAGTTCAGTTCATTTAGAAGAAAATATTAAGGTTTATATGTCTTTCTTATATTCAGTAACTATCTTAAAGCTTATGCTACATTTGGCTTGGTAAATTAATGGACCAAGAATTTAATTCACGAAAACCCACCACCTCTTTATTTTACTTACATTATGATAAGCTTTCAGGTGTTGATGAAACAAAAGAAGAATATACAAATACCTTAGTAAAACTTCAGCACTCGAAGACTGACATTGACACGACACTGCAACGTAGAGTGTGAAACATTAACGTGGAATAGAAACATTACAATTCAAAACAAAAAATGTATGTATTGTAACGAGAGTTAGTTGTTGCATTAGCATATAATACTACTTATACAGGGTGTTACAAAAAAAAACGTAAAGCCGAAAGGGGGTTAAATGGTGCTTTATAACAAGTCCATTTACAATATTTGAGAACCGTACTATCACCGTATGACTTACCACCAAAAAAAAAAAACATTATTTTTTTCATTGATGTGCAAACCCTATTTCAGTAAAATTAAAGAGTAAACTACGCAGAATGTTTATGTACATTTTTACCTAATTCGCGAAACATATTTCAATTCGAGTTTTGGAAGATTTTAAACGAAGAATCCTAAACTAACACTTACTTTTTCGTAATGAACGTCAAATTTACAGGAACGGCTCAAAGTGAGCTCCGCCTTGCTCAATGCACAACCTCCGATACAGTTCGCGAGCACGATTTAAATTGCTATCTTCATGGCCTATGCATAACATCATTAATCGTAATATTCTGAGTTAGAAAACATCGTCATTTTGAAAAAAAATATGGAAAACACGGAACCATTGTAGAATATCCATAAGAAGATTTGAAATTGACAACATGTATTTTTTTTCCGTCTTGACGTTTTTTGAAGCCAGTAGCATAATGACATCATAGTATTGAACCTTTGTGGATGAAAAACAGAAAAACCATTAAAGTTGTCAATTATTAAAATTGGTAGGTAGGCCTCTCTGTTAAATAATCTATGCTAACTCCTGTTCCCTGACATGACAGCTTACTAGGGTTGACAATATTTTTGGGTTTGATAATTTATTATATTTTTTACGGGGTATTTTGTAACACGTTGTATATACTACTTTACTAAATTAATGTTTTTCTTTACATAATAGCAATAAGAAGCTGGAATACAGTCTATCCATGGTCGACACATGGGACACACGGCTGGCTCCCGGCGTCCCCTGAGGGCTGGGCGGGCTGTCTGAGCCTGGGCACCCCCGCTCCAGCCTAGGCACCCCCCGCTTCAGCCTGAGCACCTCCCGCTCCAGCCTGGACACCCCCCGCTCCAGCCTGAGTACCACCCGACCCAGCCTGGGCAACCCTCGCCCCAACGAGGGATATGTTACACAGTATATTACTAATAACCTAAATAATATTAAAATCATTGTCAAATATGGTCTAATAACTTAGTCACTGTTTAAAAATAAAATTATATACAACTTATTCATTATTAAAGCAGAAGAAAAATAATCAAAGTTTTATTTAAAAGACAAAAAATCGACTAAAAACTTATTAATTTTGGTGGGTTTGTTTATGAACGGTTTGATTTCAATTTCACAGTCACAAGCAACTTAATCAAAATTATAATTATCAGAATACTACCGATAAAAACCGCTGAAGCATAATTAATAGTCACGGTATTACACGGTACGCGTCGAGTAATTCAACTTGGCATGGACGTTATATGGACCAAATTGAGCCCTACAAGCTTGTTAACCACACATGACTCTGTTCAGAGGGGTGGGGGAGGGGGTTAAAGTACCAAACTCCCGGCAATCGAAAAAAATTATCTAGTGGCCACATTTGAGATACCTACAAAACTGAATCTGGTGTCGTTTTCGGATAAATCGATGATGGTCGACTCATTAGGCATAATATATTTGTAGGCATTAATAGAGAAAAATTACGAAACGCTCTAAATTATATACAACTAGCGACCCGCCCGCGGCTTCGCCCGCGTGGAATGTATTATACATATAAACCTTCCTTAAGAATCACTCTATCTATTAAAAAAAACCGCATCAAAATCCGTTGCGCAGTTTTAAAGATTTAAGCATACATAGGGACAGACAGCGCAAACGACTTTGTTTTATACTATGTAGTGATGAAAGTAAAAAAAATACAAGCAGATACCTATATTATCAGATTTTTATATCGAAGAACAAAAATGGTTTCAAAAAGCCTATTTAATGTAGATTATTTAAATATAAACATCTTAATATCAGTAACTTATTAACTGTTATTACTTAATCATTTAAAAAAATATGTCCGTACTCGCGGCCTAAACTGTGGCGCAGTGAACATGATAATTATACTAACTCGGTAATTATATAACACACAACTAATGATATCATAGCAAACAGCAAGGGTTGAATACGTAAAAGCTGAAGGAATAAACACCAAAGTGAGGTAAATTAAATAATACGGCAATGTTATTTTGTATTGAATCTTTTATTTATTATTTAAACAAAAACTACTATATTATTATGTGATGCGTAAATCATTATTATGTGATCATTCAAATCATTATTATTATGTGTAAGTTTTATTTATCTTTATATACAGGGTGTTTGGCAGATGGATGGACATACGTATAATGTGGGGCCACAGAATCACCATTTATTAATTACATACATACACCTCTTCACGCTTGTAATCCCAGAGTGAGCTAGGCAGAGCTACAGAATTACAACTTTAAAAAGTTGTTGATAATTCAGTAACCACATTAATTAATAATTTAAACAAAAAAACTTAATTTATTAATTTAAAAATTCATCTTTTTATGGCACAAACAATTTTTTGAATGGTTTTGTTTTTAATATACTAACTGAACATTTCGGTGTTGCTGATGAGCCATCTATAGAATTTATTAGGAACTTACTACACCATTCGTCGTCATACGGTGTGTTACGTACTACCTAAACTGCCACCTATTGGGACATAATAAAACTACTTTTCAGTCTGCTGTACTTCCTTCAGCAAGCTTTACAGTTAAAAGTAAATGGTTTATCTCCAAACACCTAGATGGCGCTAAAGTCTATGAATAAATGTATATTTAAATATAATGTTATGCTTGATCTTAGTCTTTTATCATTTGCAATGACATATTTACTTATTACTGTATTAATTCAGAAAGTTTGTTACAATGTCACTTACTGTCTGACTTCCTCAGGAAATATAAAAAATACGTTTTAGGTTGGCGGCGGTAGATGGCTGTACGGGTGTTACAAAATTGGTAAACGATAGGTAACTAATATTGATTAAGGTATTATTTTATTTTAAAAAACTAAAATATATTGCTACAAACACAACAGTTTGGCATCTGCATTTCATATCATATAGCAGCTTAGGCATCGAATCTTAAAATATAATTTCTAAGTATTTCAACGCAACGCATAATGACGCACTATTCACTTTACATATTCGAAATTATTATAATTTCTCCGATCGAATATATCTTCGTTTCCAACAGTAAACGTCGTCGGCAAACAACTCCGCCACACAGGGCGTTTGAGAACTGTTCCTCGTCGCATGGCACTTGCAGGTAAGAACCCGCGCGTCATCGGTCCCACCTACTACGAGCGTCTACCCGCCGAACTCAAACGCGAACCATCCGACGACATGTTTTGGCGCCGGCTTAAGAATCTTTTGTTGGATAACCCAGTCTATTCCGTGAATGAGTATATGGAACTTGACTTATAAATAGGATTGACTTTTTTTTTTAATTATTATTATTATTTTTAATGTACAGTCAGCGTCAAAAGAAACTGATCACTTAAATACCTTGTCGCTTTACTGTCACATAAGCAATGTCAAACAAGATTGTCTAATGTATTAATGCGATAAAGTACAAAAGTAGCTTGAAGTGACCAGTTACTTTTGACGCTGACTGTACTCTGTATTTGTGTTGACTTTCTATTATTATCATTTCATTCTATTTCTGACGACCTCAATGTAACTGCATATAATTTGACATGCCATGTAATTTATACTGTGTTATATTGAGTAATAAAATCTGAATCTGAATCTATAATAAATAAATAATTCTCATTTGAAGTAAAGACTAACGCTACCATTTTTTATTGTGTGTCCTTCAGTCAAAACCAGAGCTAGTAGTAGTAGCGCCTGAAAAATCACATGTCAAACTATCTTACGCAAAATCCCAAATTAAGTAGCACAAGACTGATCATGATATAAATTCAAAACACAATTAACAGAAATAAAACTAATGCTCGCGGCATGGTCCCTATGACACTGGCTGCATTACCTCTCTAAACGTACAAATCTAGGTTTTCAATCACTACAGGGTCATTCCACTGTTTCGGGTGTTACACTGAACTCATATAATACAGTATTATTTTGATACAAGTGCGAAAAGTATGTCATTTTGATCGAGTCGGGTGTAAAAAGTTTAACTCGCGTGGAGAGGGTTCCGTACATACGTATTTTTTATAGAATTCTTATAGGTTTTCTTGTAATTACTTTTTTTTTCAAATGTTTAGGCTTAGTCGTTTCGGAGAACAGGAGTGGGAATGGTCAATTATTGTCTTCTTTCATGAATAAAATCAAAACTATTTATTTTTTAATGATAACTAAAATATATTTGAGATCCCCATAACGAGTTCTTTTTATATGACACAGTAAGGTTTGCAAAACTTTTATTTAAATTTTCTATTTGTCCCCAGAAACCCTACATACATACATACAAACATACATAACAGAAACGCTTATTTAAAAAAAAACTTTGCACATCTGTGTTTGGGTCATAGGATTACACCATCCTACCAAATTTCATCTGATTTGGTCCAGTAGAACGGAGCTAATTGGCTGTGACAGACGGACAGGTAAAAAGATAGACCTTGAGTGATCCTATGGGTTCCATCACTTTCATATTTTGTGCGGAAACCTAAATCGGACCTGATTTCGGGTGTGAGAAATGTTATCGCCCAGATCAAATTTTGTATGGAAAATATTTGACAGCTGCGCGATTTAAAGGTCGCGTCACAATCTTCTTAATTATTACAGAGGAGTTATTATGACATAACTAAGCAGTTCAGTTTACGCTGACAGAAAAGGACAGAGCTATATAACAGCTATAGCGTTGTCCTTTACGCTCGCCATAAAGTGAACTGCATAGTTATGTCGTAATACCCCCCAGGTTCTTAATTTGGCATTTCCAGGCAATATTTATTATTTATTTAGTTAGTTGCATTTATAAGCTATATTAAAGCGAATAAAAATCGTCGGTCTAAGGTAGGATTCACACCTTCAGAAAATTTAAGAAATTACTAAGCATTACACAGTTTTAGGACCAAGCAGATAAATTATAAATATACACAGGTTAGTGACGAGTGTAATAATTAAAAACTAAAAAGGTATAAGAATAATTAGTCCGTAGCAGTAGTCGACCACATTCTAAATATTTCAGAAGTAAGTAGAAATCTAATTAAAATGCATTCATTATTGTAAGTAATGTTTGATGCACAAGCAGATAGCATATAAATAAGTAAGATCGATATGTTCTGGCATGAAGTCACGTAAGCATTACTTTTCCGTAAGTGAATGTGCCAACAGTGTAAACTTGTTTTGAACAAAAGGTAATAAATAATAATAAAATAAGGAATAATTAGCAATTCATAAAACTTTGGATAAACTGTAGAAATGGGTTTATGACTGTTTTTTTGAAATTTGTTGGTGTACATAAAAGTGTCACAAACTAATTTGTGTATGTGTTTGTTAAATATTTAGAGGCTTATTTAAATATTATAAGGTTCAGCGTATATCGATGACTATTTATAATAATTTATTATTTTGTAAATTGATATCTTTTAGATACTAAATGTGAATTATTAATCCGATTTTTTAGTAACTAAGTATGTTTATTATCTTTTTCGAGGCTTCCAGCAAATACTATAAGTAGGGTGACGGAACCAATAATGAAAAAAGACCAATGATGGATTCTTGATTCTTATTTTACAGAAGATAATGGTTGTTTATTTGTTTTGGAACAATATATTTAGGACCGAATAAAATTTTAATCAATAGTGAAGTGTCCATTACTGCATGCCTGTCAGCTAAAAGTGTCTATCATTGGTGTCGCCACCCTAGATAAATTTGTCTTTGACAAAGTTAAGGTTTTCCCATACAATAATCATTTGATTTTAACCACTTAATTTCTTTCCAATTGTCAAAATAATTTTAATATTTACTTTTAATGCCGGTCTGAATTGTTACTTTTATATAATTCCTTTAATTTATACGTACATCCACTAATTTTTCCATAAAAAATACTAGTGAAATTAAAGGACATACAATTTGGAGGGGCCCGGAGCTAGAGAGACTCAGAAAAAATATGAGGCGAGAATTAAACCTAGCGATGAACACAGGCGCAGACCGAGACTGGGACAGCAATAAAGCGTCCAGGTCAAAGTATAACAATAGCCTAAGGTATAGAAGTACGAACTAATGGCGCAAATTCACAGCAGCATAGAAACATGCACACAGGGTAAGGAAAGTTCTCTCCAACCAGACATCACGCACTATGGGTTCCTTACGCAAACCAGAGAACACGCTAACAGACTCGCCAGAGGAAGCTAAAAATGTTCTCGAACAAACTCACTTCGTTCTAGCCATCCCATTAAATGCGCCATCAACAGCTTCGACTCCTTCAAACCCCCAGCGCTGGATGGAATATTCCCCGCCCTACTAAAGTTAGGTGGTGAAAATCTATCACGGTTACCTACGGTGATCTTAGTAGCCTGTCTTGCGCACAGATACGTGCCATGGCAGTGTAGGGACCTCCCTACTATAAATAATATTCATACCCTCGCCAGGTTATGGTGACCACTCAGACCCCAAACCCTTCAGATATATTAGACTCACCTCGTTTTGTGAAAAGGACCTAACACACTAATACGTGAGAATCAACATGTAAAGGTAAATCCACGGACTCAGCACTGCATGCAGTGGTCTCCAGGCTTAAAAAAGCTTTCAAAAAAGCACCGTGTCTAGGTGTCTTCATCGACGTAAAGGGAATCTTCAACAAGAGTAACTACAGTAGCATAACAACAGCACTGAAAAGACACGGAGTAAATGCCCACTTATCGTCATCGAAATTCATCGCTCCGTCAATCGAAAAAGACGGAAAGGTAAACAACAGCAACTCCATCACAAAACATAATTATATCCAGTGATTGCACTACAACTGATGTGGTAATAACGCGGCCGAGCTGGCAAGAAAGAAATCAGAGATGGTAGCATTGGATCATAAGCCTATCTTGCCTCTCAAGTTCAGATGGCTGCGTAACAAATGTAATGAACGACGCAGTAGAATACCAGCGGTACTGAAGAAACCTAAGCACCTGAAGGCAGGCCAAAGTAGCCCTTCCAACGATAAATCTCGGGTTGTCTCGGAAGCTATGACAGTTAAAAGGGACCCAACTTAGATTCGTACCCGGGCAATAACTTGTCATGGCTTTACGTATTAAAAGCAGCCCCCTGTGCAGAGCCTGCATGACGGCAGAGGAGACTGTCGCCAACGTCATCATGGAATATCCAGAGATGGAAATATATCAGGAGCGACACCTTGGACTAGAACCGAGATCACTACCAGAAGACGTCGGCAACATTAAGGGTTTGCAAGGCTTTCTGGTAGATCTGGGGTGGCAGGAGCCACCAAACCCCACGCAAAATAGGCGCATATTTAGGTCGTGGAGTTGTGGAAAAGACCCCGCTATGACCTGTATCTATAACCTATAACAATGGTGAACAACTCTCGCCGTCTCCACGTTAGTAAGTTGTCGGATTCGCTTTACCTTATAAGCCGCCCAACTTAGTTTACCTGAAATATCATGCTCCGCTCCCTCCCTGTCCTTCTCCTTCTTCGATTAAGCAGACGATAAAGTTCCCTTCCTGCAAAACAGCTGTGGACCCTCTCTCATGTCGCCTGTATTGTTATATTTTGTGAAATATAAGTGAAATGTAGTATCTTAACGTTGCCCATTAGAGCGGCATCGTCTAATTGTAGACAAAGTTCTTTAAATATTGGGTCCTTACCTATGAAATTGGCGTTTTTTTACGTGTTTGATTTCATACGGAATTTATTAATTTCAATTTAAACTTCCAAATTCTTTATAAATTTCATTAATACACTATGCAACAAAGGTTTTAGATACAAATAATATGGTTCAACTTCTTACTTAATGTTTAAAATTAAAGTGTGAACTTAACTCTTTTTATGTGCTGCAAGTTCAAGTGTTTCAATTACGCATAGTTTTATGAAGCTAACTACTTTTTAAGTAATTAAGATATGTATAATATAGCTTAGAAGTGTCCAATATTCCTGACAGAATTTTGTTTGGTTTGCATTTGACGTTACTAAATAATCCGCAAAATTAAATGTATGAAAAACACCGTTTTCATAAAATTCTCCATATAAAACGCCAATTTCATAGGTAAGGACCTAATAATAGTAGTTTATGCAACAGTTGTATAAGAGAGGTCAAAAAAGACGAGTGGTGTGGTTACGATGTGAGCCGCAGGCGAACATCGTAAAGCAAGACGCCACGAGTATTTTTTGACTTAGTTATACACCGTTGCATACAATACTTTTTCTACGACTAGGTTTCAAATAAAATGCAAAATTAAATTAACAAAATTTAATATACCTAGGTTAGAATACGAACGAACGAAGCACAGAACAACAAACGAGCGAGAAACATTCGAAAACAACAAAATATGTGTCTATGGTTAACCTTGTTTTTAAATTGATGTGAACTTGCCAGGTTTCATATTTTTAAAAAAAGTTGCACAATCGATTTAACTTGTGAAATAGGGACTAAAAAACACCTAATGATTTGAGATATGAATTCTTTTACCTGATTGGTCGATTTTAACATAGCTGCGTTCTGGTTGGTTGATACCAAATAAAATGTTTTTTTTAAAAAGTTAAATTAGTAAAAGAGTTTACATACCAAAAAGAACCTAACGTTCCGATTGACAGTCAATGTGTATTGTGATTGGTGGTTTAATTTGGTGAAGTATTTTGATTGGTCAAATTAACCTAGGTGTAAGCTTTGGCAGCTAGGCATATCGTTTTGGCTCAAAAAAGCACAAGTGCTGTTAAGGGGAATAGACTAGATAGACTTTTCTACGGAATGTTCTGCGGACATATTATCTATATTCTTATATTAGTGTTCGTGACTATATAAATGACAGATAAAAGTACAGGAGTAGGAAAATATTAAAAAAAAACTGTTGCTGTTTTAATAACAGGTGCGAAGATAGACCAAGCACGTCAAACGAAATTTGACGCTTACAATATTATCAGTTAATATTCGTATTTGAATGAATACAATATCACATAGAGAAAATTCTATTCTGCAACCGTTATTAATAATTCTGAGATTGAGTGATTCATTGAATGGCAATCAGCTGTTACTATAACTTTTAAAGCGACTTTATTTGGCAAGAAACAATACTTTAAAAACTCGTATTATCCATAACACGATAAAGCGTGCATCAGAATGATACACAAATAAAAAGTTTAGTACATTTGTGAAAAAACGTGTAGGTGTGATGTGAATTCGTGCACGTTTGATCGTGTTTCGATGATAGATTGTAATTTGTGTAACAAGTGAGAATACCTGTATTCTTGTGGCCTTGCTGATTATATTTTCCTTAGAGTAAAAAGATTACCTTTAATAAATAAATAATTAATAAACATGGCCCCCTCAAAAAAATTGGGGGGTGTATAACAACCTCCGGAATCGAATTCAGTTTTTTTTTTTTACCTTTTATGGTATTTATGTGAAATTTAACCTTTGGTAATGTAATTTTTCATTTCAGGATACATTATCACGCACGCATCAATTAAACGAAAAGATTTAAGGACAATTTAAGGAGACTGTACTTATACATCTTATCCTCATGGACACGTTGAGGTCAAAGTTCGAGGACGAGAGATGGGTGTCACTGAAGACGGTGATGTGGATGCGCATGCTGTTTGGTTTCTACTGTAACATCAGCTCTCACAGAATCCTGTCCATTCTAGCTCGTCTCTACAGCATCTGTTTGGCAAACGCCGTCACATTGATGATTTTTTACGGGTGTCTTAAACACGGAGTTGACTTCATATTTTTTATGCCTTTTATTTTTGAATACAATTCAAATGTCTTGGTTTCAATGATAACGGGTGATAACCACCTCGTTAACTATTATAAAGCAATTGAGCAGATAGATCGAGAAATGGGTTCGGAGCATCAGCCACTTATTACGTTTAAATGTAAAGTTTTGCTTTTGTTATCTGGTGCTTACAGAATAGTTTACTATGTTTTGCTAAATTCTTTATTCCAAGGCAATAGTTTGATTTTTTGGCCCTCGATTTTAATCAATTTTGGAGTTAGTTTTGCTGGGATTACCCGATGTTTTACACTCGATATATTACGACTTCGAATGAAATACCTTTGGTATGGTTTGGAGACAGATTTTAAACGAGAAAATTGGAATGAAAATAATAAAATAAATTCAGTCATAGAAAGTTTAAAACTTTTCAAACATTTTAAGAACAATTTGATGATAATGCCATGGGATAAGTTCTTGGTGAGTGTAAAATTATTAGATTTAATCTACTCAGAACGTCTTACTGCTGTCTCATTTTTCTATAAAACGTGTGTTTGTTGTTGCAGATTTGTATCAATTTCACTTGTACCTTTTGTTTTGTTCTCTTGAACTGTTACGACAAGATTATGAGGTGGCGTGATGAGGTAAGTACTGAGTCTAATTGTAACGTTTTGATATAATCAAATGTAACCCTATACATGGCATGATAAATATGTTCTACAATTATCTCAGCCGACTGACACAAGGAGTGGGCTCAGTGTGTGCTGGAAATAATAAAAACAAAAGCCCTGCTTGTTCTTTACAGCTTAAAAAAAACACTTATTTAAAAAAAAAAGACTAGTATGAGATATTTTTCGTATTTTTAAGATACCAGTAAGGTACCTGCTTTAGTATATTTATTTTTAATGTCTTAATATCTATGTATATATGTATATGTATGGGACCGAAAGCTATATTAATTTTATTTACTTTTTTATTTGTTTTTATCGTTGTTATATAACTGCTTGTTAATTAATAAAATGCGCAGTTTATTTTTAAAACTAGGTTGGGATATATTTTTTCTAAAAGGTGGTGGAAGATCATTCCAGATTTAAGACGCTATAAATTTAAAACTGCTTCGAAAACATGAACTGATATGTTGTGGAATACTAGCTTTGTTCTGAACCTTACTGCGGGTATTCTGGTTGTGCTCATCTTTCATCCATCAGATCTTCCCAAACAAATAGTGAGGCTTTTTTGTCAACACGACACCGTAAACCAGGCTAGCTATATGTAATTATCTGCGGACAACCATTTTTAGAATTAGTTTTTGATTGAGAAATATTCATCTTTATCTTATCTTTAAAACTCCCTGTAGGTACTATATTATATACCCGTGTAAAGCAATGAATAAATATAATTATGAATATGAAAATAGGTAATTACTTGCACTGTTATTCAAATTCAAATTAGTTTTTTTTTATTATTTAATGTGTCCATATTATCGTCGGTGATACTGCAAAACCGCGTAAGTAACATTTTCAATAAAGAGCAAAATGCACCTTTTTAATAAGCCCGTAAGGTACATTTTGCTCTATCATAAATTTGTTAGTTTTGCAGTATCACTGACGTTATGTTAGTTATAAAAAATTTATAAAATACTAGCGTCCCGCTCTCGCTTCGCATCGGTTTATGGAAGTTCTCTGTAACATTCTTACAAAAATCAGAACTTATCATACGTACAATCCTTTCTCTTGAATCACTTTATCTATTACTGAAAACAGCATTACAATCCGTTGAGTAGTTTAAAAGATCAAGGCAAACAGACGGCAAAAGCTACTTCATTTTAAAATACCCTAATCTTTCTCGCAAATTATTTTTGGATGATTTAATAAATTCAAAAAGGGTCAAAGGCCCTGAAGATAACAGAGAAGTGGTGTTAACCAACCGCAGTTAGCGCAAAAATGTATGGATGACTGAATTGATTGCGCGATTTACGCATCCCTGTAACGTGCATAAAAATGCATAATTTCATGGTAAGTACTAGTTTCACTGACATTGAGTTTTTTTTTCAGGCTTCATTTAAATTTATTTTAATCTTGATGACCGTGGATTTGTTATTCATTTGCATTGTTACTTGTTTGCCGGCCATTCTGATTGAAATGGTTGCCATGGAAACAGAAACATTAGGATTGGTCATAGCAAACGCGCTGCTCGTCGAAGATGGTAAATACACTTTTAAGTTATCTGTCCAATTGAAATAACTCACAGGGGTATAAAGAGGAACAGCGAGCATCATCCTTTTATTTCTGACACTATGTTATTTAGCTAAAAATAATCCTTAATATGAAGCCTTTCGATCGGTATGATAAAGCTACAGGGTAATTATTTTTCCCGTGTAACGGGTTCGATTCCCGGTTCAATCATGTAATTATTTAAATATCTATGAATGCAGTTTAAATTGTTTTTTAAATTCAAATAATGTCTTCATTCAGTAACATCTTCCATCTACAATATTCAAGGTACTTTCCTTTCATGTGGCATAGCCGTGGGACGCCCTATATAAAAAATGGTGTCCTTTTGTGTGAATTGTAGGTATACATAGACGCTGCAGTAAAGAGACAAACAAAAATTTATCATTGTTTTCATTGCCAACTGAGAAAAAAATAATTAATAGACTTAGAGAATTTAATAAGTCCGAACAGGATCTAGTAAAATTAATACGTTAGTTTAAACCAAAATATTTTTAGAAACACACTTTAATTCAATCTATTTCAATTTATTTGATATAAACAGTTACAAAACATTAAAACCAATGTAACATAAACCATGCAAGGTTAACTTTGTAGACTGTAATTTATTACGGTGTTATATACTCAAATAAAACTAGTCCAAACTGGATGGATGCACTATTTAGACCGCCCGCAAACGGGCGATCGACCACAACCACAAAACGCCCCAACCGATCTACACTCAGCAGAAGAAAACGGGTCACAGTGCGTTTCTCATACTAAAGAGGCTTTTTTGAAGCCTTGGTTCCTCGCCAGGGAACTCTGATGATGGATAACCAAAGCATCGATACAGGACTTCCAGAGTGCCTAGGATACCCACCTGATTGAATCTGCGGAATTATGTTTGTTCAGAAAAACATCTAAAATGCCAATATAATGTAAGTAAACCCAACTGCTGACCCAAACTTGCTTGCTGTGGTGTTAAATGATGAACTTTGATTAATTTATTATTTATTTATTTATTATGACATGTTGACAAACTTCATTTTAATACAATGTCCCACAAAACTGTTTTTACAGTTTGACTGTGGGATCCATGAGTCTTGGTTTACATTATGTAGGTTAGGTATGTATCACAGATATTAAACAATAATTAACTTAAAAAATTCAATAGAACTAAGGCAATGTTTAAAAAGGGCTTTCTTAAACTTATTTTTATTAGGCTCCAGTCTCACAGCCGCAGGCAAGCTGTTGAGAATGTAAGGTAAGCGCTTCTCAATAAGCCTGTCCCATAGTAATTGCTTACTCTGGGTACAGCAAACAAACTTACCTGCGGCTACCAAACCAACCTGGTGCCATGTTTTTGGTTCAATTGCGATAAGTTACTCTCTTGATTGCCATACTCTATTGAACCTCGGAGTGTCTACCATTAAACCCCACTCAAAACAAAACCTGGCATGGAACCAAGGCTTTAAAATAGCCTGGTTTGTATGAAAAATGCACACTGCCCCGTTATCTTTGTTCCTGAGTGTATTTGTAGTACTTTAGTTTCCACCACCAGCGTAAATTGTGTGCGGCGAGTTCATACCGGTATAAATTAAATGTTCTCAAAAACATAAAAAACGCCTTATAAAATGCAAAAAGTAACCTTTTTAAATGGCAAGTAAAAGGTCAGTTTAACTGAAGTCGGCTTTGGGTAAAAAATATTATTAGTCGCCGTTACCATTAAACAAAATTTATTTTTTGCGAAGGTGATATTTCGTTTTTTTTTTTACTTTTTAGAGATCATAAAAACTTTTGTTGATGGGGAACAAACCAAAAACATTATCAGTGTAGGTATATATTTTCGTTTTTGTTGATATTCTTGAAAAGCGCTGAATCAATTTCGATTAAATTTAGTTAAGTATATGGGACCAAACTAACAAAAAAACCATCATCAAAATCAATTTATACGCGGTCGCGTAACATACAAAAAAAAACATACAGTCAAATTGAGAACCTCCTCCTTATATAAAGTCGGTTAAAAATTTATGAAAACTACAGGAATTAGGGGAGTGGTTGTGGTCGGTGGCCCGCGTGCGGTAATCTTAGCCCTTGAGGAGTTCCTACGGCCACCTTCCGTTTTCCCTATTATGTCAGGTCGTTGGTACCCTAATATTGTACTTACTGTCATCAAAATCACATAAATCGCACTGCTAGATCAAGGCAGTATCAACTCAAAATCATTGTTAGTTTTGTTTCAAGCTCATAGAAGTTGTATTAAAGTTGATTTTAAATTACAGTTGTATTTTGAGTTACTACTCTTTTGATCTGGCAGAGCGAAATATTCATTAAAAAATTCAAGTAAATTTTGTGTGCCATTTAATCTTATATCTTCTTCTTCAAGTGCCTCTCCAACTAGTAAAGTTTGGCTACTAACTTCTGTCCTTAACGAGTCGAAACAGTTCAGATGCGCTCGCTAAATATTCCAGTCCACTCTTGCATGTTGCGGAGCCACGACTTCTTTCTCCGACCAACTCGCCGTTTACCGGCAACCTTGCCCATCATTATAAGTTGCAAAAGGTCATATCTATCATGCCTAAGCACATGACCAAGATATGCAGTTTTTCGCCTCTTAATGACAGACAAGAGTAACCGCTTAGAAGCTTATATGGGTCAATCAACTTTTCTTTGTAGCTCGTTGCCATGGTGACGTCTCCTGGGTCACTCTTTAAAACTATGATTTCAAAGGATATAAGTCCACTAAAAAACTGTTTTATTGGCAATTACACACCCATTCTTTTATGGCCTTTCTCCTGAGTGTACTGGAAGTATATATTATAACATTTCTTCTAAGAAACTCTAGCACTGTTGTCTCCTGGCTTACGGGACAGAATAACAACAAGAAAAAGTTGATCCACCCATATAACCGTGATAAAATAATTGTGAGAAACACTATATAATGCTTCAACTATGATGTACGCCGCGGTAGCCTAGGCGGTGTGACCCTGCCCACGAAGCTAGCGGTTCCGGGTTCGATCCCCGGTTCGGGCAAATATTTGTGTGATGAGTGCGAGTATTTTTTCCTGAGTCCTGGATGTTATCTATGTATTTAAGCATATATTGTATCTATACAAGTAACTTAATCGTTGTCTTGTACCCATAGTACAAGCCTAACTAGAGCTTAGTTTGGGGCTAGGTCAATTTGTGTGAGATTGTCCTCTGACATTTATTTATTTATTATTTATAGAAAGGATTGTTTCTTTCACAATTCTTGCTCTTGGCACAAACATTTCGGCTGGTTCAGAGGGTTATTTAAGCTAATTATACTTGTGAGAAATAGAAGAGTATTAAAATAACATTCATAATGACTAATAGGTTACGATGGCGTAGGTATTTGCTAGTTTATATGAGAATGGTGAATCGGTTCTTAATTTCTGTAATCTATGTCAAGAAGACTATACCAAGAATACTTGTAATTATATTGTCTTAGGCGCGAAATACACAGAAGCGACGTAACGGAATACGTCGCAGGGGCGACTGTTTGTACAAGCAGTGTCAAAGTCAAGCTCATAAAAAAAGTCGCGCCTGCTACGTACGCATTCTCGTGTTACGTCGCTTCTGTGTGATTCGCGCCAAACATTATCATTCTACACTATCTGATGTGACGACATACTATTTTTTTTATGGCATAGGAAGACAAACGTGCACACAGGCCACCTGATGGTAAGTGGAAACTGTGACCCATAGACATTCGCATTCACGAGACTGCAAATGCACTGCCAACCCTGAGGACTAAGATGGAATGCCTCTATGCTAGTTATTTCACCAGCTGTCTTATCCCCAAACCGGAACACAAAAATGCCAACACTGCTGCTTGGCGGTAGGTTAATGGATAAGATGGTGGTACCGACCCGGAAGGACCCTGCATAAGGTACTCCCACAAGTAAAAGTCTTTGTTAAAGTGAGAAGCATTTAAATAAAACGTATGTGTTTTTATTCATTTTATGTGCGCAGACGACGATCTACACGCGGTGCTCGAGGACGCTGTGAACTACCTCGCCCTGCGTCCGTTTACCGCCACCGTCTGCCGCGCCTTCACCCTCGACGCCTCGCTTGTATTATCTTTCCTCAGCTTGTGCACCACCTACACCATTGTCATTATTCAATACATCGATATCTTGTAAAGTTGATAATATTATATTACATACATAAAATCATGCTTTCGTTCCCAGAGTGGGGTAGGCAGCGCTGCAAAATTACCAACAGCTCTAAAAACTTGTTGATAGTTCTCTAACCACATTTTAGTAAGAATATTAGTGACAGGTTGCAAGCCCATCGCCTAACAGTACTTCAAGCCTTTATTCCCTTAGTCGCCTCTTACGACATCCACATAATATATTACCTAGTTATATTTAGAGTTAATGTCAGCGAAATCAACATCAGGAGGGTTATTATGACATAGCAATGCAATTCAGTTTACGCTGACAGAAAAGGACAGCGCTATATAACTGCTATAGCTCTGTCCTTTTCGCTCACCGTAAAATGCCCCCCTGAGCGGTTCCACTTGTCGGGTATTGTATCCGATAAAATATCCGGTGTCATTGTTGTGGCAATACATTTCATATGAGGCTGCTCACATCTCTCGGTGTTAGGTAGGTCAGTGGAGACCCGCTCCCTCTCAATATAATTTAGATATTGAATACTTAGTCAGAGTTAGTTACTTAGTTAGTTAGTTGACGACGCGCTGGCCTAGTTGGTAGTGACCCTGCCTACGAAGCTAGCGGTCCTGGGTTCAAATCCCGGTAAGGGCAGATATTTGTGTGCTGAGCGCGAATAGTTGTTTCTGAGTCATGGATGTTTACTATGTATTTAAGTATATATTTCTCTATATAAGTATTTATATCGTTGTCTAGTACCCATAATACAAGTCTAGAGCTTAAATTGGGACTAGGTCAATTGGTGTGACATTGTCCCCTGATATTTATCATTTATTTATTATACAGTGTGTAAATGGTATACGGGCGTTCCTTTTAACTGTGGTTAGTATAACCCCTACTAAGCACATTTAGGTAGCTTTTGTTAAAATTAAATTTAAAAAAAATAACCATACAAAATAATTTAACACGCAATGGATAACAAAAAATGCAATTAATTAAAAACGCAAGTAAACATTGCGTACTTACCTGACAGATGGACTTCGATGTACATTGCGGGTCGATAGTAATGTTCAAAAATTAATAACGGTGTATACGTTAGCGTAATCAAAATAATTCTTTCTGTTAATGATTAGTAGTCTTAATCTATGTCCAGTTTTAATAAACGCCCGTATACCATTTACACACTGTATATTATTAGTTATTAGCTCGTTAAACGTAGTGTTACATGTAACTGCGGTTGCTTTATATCAGTAACATAACAAAAAGCAAGCTTTAAAACCCGGCTGTTGCTAACCAACAACGATCATTCAAAAATAGAGATTCAAATTCATAGATAGAATTAGACTCTTAATAAATGAGACTGTGAATATTGTATATACCACCTATGTAAAGAACACATTTTAGAATTTATAAATTGTTAATAGTTCAACTCATTAGCATGCCCTGTCTATTTTTGTCTTTTTATATATTAAAGCATGCGGTTTATGGTTGTATGTTTTGTTCTTACGGCATTGCCACTACTTTAATTATTGTATAAGTCTCAGTGGGAATTGCCCCAGGATATAGGCTACTTTTATTTAATTCTATGTTCTATTTTATATATTCTTTTTCTAATGTCTGTGTCTGTTTTTTCCCCAACAAAGAAAAAATAAATAGATTTGAAATCCTTAAGATGATTTTAAATACCTACTATAAATAATATTATTTTAAGTACTATTGTAAAGTAGACATAAATTAGTTATTAAGTATATAAATATAGCTAGCACTCTCGTGTTTCTGCGCACTTGCAGGGTGTCACATTTATGCCTTTTCCTGTTTGTTGCACCTTGAATTGTTATGTGATATGCAATAAATTATTCAATTTAACTTGAATTTGACTTCTAAGAAACCCAAATTAACTCGTAAGATGGACGAAAGAGCTATGTTCCAAAAACATCAGCTAAAATTTTATTTTAGAGTCGGGAGTTATTTTATTTTGATCCCACTCCCGTTTTCCCTGTCACGCAGTTATGATTACCTAAGTACCAGGCGTTTTGGCGTCAGTTTGACTTGTATAGTAAAATTCCAATCAGCCATGCGCACATCTCAAGTTTAACACTTAAGATTTGGGCATTGAAGAACACCCAATGGATAATGGGCTAAACAGTCCTGCTCTCCTAATCTAATATGCATACCTGGGATAACTCGGGGCAAGTTCTAGGGATTTGATATCGATAAAAAAGATGTCGATATACAGGGTTGGGCAGATTAAGTGTCCTAGTTAAAAAGAGCCATAAAATTAAAACAAAACAGTTTTTTTTTAAATTTATCACGTTTTTATTTTTAGCGTACTCTATACTTAAAAAAACTAATTCATAAGTTCAAATCGCTCGCCATCAGCTTTAATAACTTGACGCATTCTTCCATAGAATGCATTGCACGCGGCACGCACTACCTCGTCTGGTATTTCATCCCATATCTTGACTAATCGATGCTTGAATGAGTTTAGATTCATGCCCTGTGTGCTCCCAATCTTGCTCAGCATGTAACCCATATCGAAAAGTCCAAAGCATTCAAATCCGGCGATGATACAGGCCATTCTTGCCAAGGTATAAAATCTGTCAAATTTGTTCTACACCAATCTTGAGTGCGTTTAGCTTTGTGAGATGGGGCACTATATTGTTGGAAAAAGTAATAGTCGTTTCCATATCATTTTTGAGCATTTTCTAGCAAATGACCCTGTAACACGTTCTGGATGTAATAGTCTTGGTTAATTTTGACACCTCGATCAACAAACAGCAGCGGTAACTTGCCTCTAGGCGATATCGCACCCCATACCATGACAGCTGATGCACTCTGGAACCCGTTGTACGGCTAATTTGTCCGCAGGAATATCCTTTAATGAAGCACCATAGACACGATCGTTTTGTTGGTTGTGACTGTCTTGTAACTGGAACATCTTTTCATCGGAAAAAATAATATCATCGCCGTCGTGCCAAGCTAGCTATTCCCTACATTTTTTCACTCTAGCTTTTTTCTGGGCATCTGTTAAGCCATGATTTTTTTGTTTTTTGTAGGCCTTTAGCCCAAGATCATATTTTAAAATACGACTCATTGTTCGACGGGATATTTTCATATCTTTAGCAAGTTTGCTTGCACTTCGAGCTGGATTTCGTCTAATACGCTCACGAATATTTTTAATGATGTTTTTGGTGCGAACAGATGGCTTTCTCCCAGGTTTGGGCCTGATTTGTGAAGATCCCGTTTCTTTGAATCGCTTGACGGTCCGCGATATAAACCTTATATTGATATTTAAATGTTTCAGCGTCTTCAATATCTCACACGGTCGGTATTTTTTCTGGTACAAATCGCACACGAGCTAGCGTTTCGCGTCCATTGTTGAAAACAATATAAAAACAAAATATATCAAGCTGACGTGTAAAAATCATAAAGATGGTTAAATTGTCAACAAAAAAAAAATACAAAGTGAATAAGAAGTTAAGTTATATTTAAGTAAAAAAGCCATACACAACTAGGACACTTAATCTGCCCAACCCTGTAATTAAATTAATACATGTGCACATTGAACATTCTCGACTAGGTACTGTAAAGAGGTTCCATGCCATATCTGATATCGAGCCTCATAAGATAATAAAAGTATGCGAATGTCATTTCAATCAAAATGACAATTTACTGTCAGTGCCATTCATATCTTAGAGTAAGAATAACATACGAGGTAATATTCCGCTACGTTTGTTACAAGCAAAGTCCAAAATAATCATGCCGCCCAAGAAACATCCACGCCCACGCGATAATTATATTATTTCGTGGATTAGTGAATATCCTGAATTCCTGACATACAACTACTTGAGTCAACGTTATTTTGCTCTAAATGTAATTACAGTTTTCTCCAGAAAAAAATACAATGTCACGCGTCACGTTAAATATATAAATATTATATCGACATCTTTTTTATCGATATCAAATCCCTAGAACTTGCCCCGAGTTATCCCAGGTATGAATATGCAGTAAGTCAGATAAAACTCCTGTAGATTGCTACAGGAGTTTTATCAACCTTATTACTAAAAGAAGAGAACTAAAACTGCTTTTGTTTTTGGTTTTGGAGTACAGATTATTTGCTAAGGAGGGCAGAGTTATTCAGGTCTTATGACTACAGGGATGTGTCCTGGGTAAAATAATAATAAGTCTGATAAGTCCGTCAGTAAGATTGTCAAAAAAATATTAAACACGTATTTTTTGCTTTATCAAATCAATCGAAATTGACAAATATAATGCGCATATTGGACGACGCGCTGGCCTAGTTGGTAGTGACCCTGCCTGCGAAGCTAGCGGTCCTGGGTTCAAATCCCGGTAAGGGCAGATATTTGTGTGATGAGCGCGAATATTTGTTCCTGAGTCATGGATGTTTACTACGTATTTAAGTATATATTTCTCTATATAAATATTTATATCGTTGTGTAGAACCCATAATACAAGCCTAGAGCTTAAATTGGGACTAGGTCAATTGGTGTGACATTGTCCCCTGATATCTTAGAACGGGCTCAAAGTGGGCTCGTGACGTCACAACGTGGTATAGAGTGTGCCACAGCCTAACAAAACTTGGCGCTTTTACACTTTATAATAGTATTTAATATGCCAACATTTTATGCCCATCAGTGTAGTTCATTTAGGTGGTAATAGTGATTTTGGTTCGCTGTGACTAAATTCACTAAAACTTAAAAAAATACAAATCACAACATCCGCAGCTCATATTGGTCATTAAGATTTGGTATTAATTTACTTAATTTTGTCTACCGCGACAATTTTATTTCTATATTTGGGTTTCAAAGATAATTTTGGAGCTCATTATATTTTCTGCCCACATTAAATACTGTTACTGTCCTTTTAAGCTACAAACGCTCTGAAAGCGGACGCTATACGGTGCGTAAAAATACTCTTAACCAGGTTTTTCGTAAATGCTAGCTCGGAGCGGAATCGATTTGCGAGCGTTATGATCGCGGGGAGTGATCTGGTTTTTTTTTTTGTTGTATGTCATAGGAAGGCCAACGAGCACACAGGCGATGGTAAGTGGAAACTGTGACCCATAGACATTCGCATTCACAAGACTGCAAATGCACTGCCAACCCTGAGGACTAAGATGGAATGCCTCTATGCTAGTCGTTTCACCGGCGGTCTTATCCCCAAACCGGAACACAACAATGCGAACACTGCTGCTTGGCGGTAGGTTAATGGATCAGATGGTGGTACTAACACGGACGGAACCTGCACAAGGTCCTCCCACAAGTTTGATGGTATCGCGACTAGAAAGATAAGGCTGGCTTGATTTTAAGCTGAGCAAGTGAAAATGTATCTAAAGAGCTAGTTAATAGGGTAGAATAGACGAAAAAACGATGGCAGTCCGAACAAATTAGCAATCAAAATTAACTGTTATTTGTAGCAGGAACAGTTTTATTTTGCTCTTAGATCAGAATCGAAATAATATCGATTCTGTGCGAGCGGAATCGGTAAACTATCGTTCGCGTGCCGTACGCGTGGCGGAGGCGTTTTTAGTATGGGAACGTACCGCACCGCGCCGCATTCGCTCTCAGTACGTTTGTGGCTTTACGGTTATAAAAATATCTAACAAAATATTATCTTTGAACCGACGGTGTGGGTTGATTCTTTCGTGATTGTATTCATTCTAATTTATGTTCCCGAAAATACCCAAGGTTATTTGTAGGGTACAAGTTATGACGCGGTGGAAAAAAAGTGAAACTTTAGTAAATATTGTTAACAAATCTTTATTTTAATCAATTAGAGTAGGTAAGTAAGGTTTTTTTACACTTAAAATATATTTTTAAGTAGGTACCTAATAACATCGAAATTACTTTCATGGCCCAGCGTCCTAAACCGCACTTTGCGGCGACGCTTGCAACACTTGCCAAGCATGAAGCTAATAGGCGTCTGCGGCATCAAAACTAAACTAAATTTGTCGCTAATCAGCATCGAAAAAGGTTCGTTTAAATCATTTCTCCGATCGAGATGAAGATCTGCGACATCGAGCTTAAGTTAGATTGGATGCTGGTCGACGTGAGCGGCACTCGGTTAAAACGAAATATGACGCCAATCAGTGTTCTTTAATAATTATAAAATAACAGTTATTACTACGGCAACGCTCATTATCCTTTCGAGAGGTGATCGACCTCGTCGAGGTTTGCAATTGCTGTCAAAAATAATAACTTTAAACGGCGATCGGCCTGTACCAGTTACATGTATACTGATATTTCTCTTTCTTACAAGAAACGCTAGTAAATAGACCAGGATGGCATTAACTTATGAACTGATGTGACCACAGCTTAAGGAAATTTCGTTATATTTCGGTCAGTGTAAAAATGTTCTATGGCGAACAAAATGCAATAAAAGTGTGCATAAATATCTATGCTCTGGTAAATAAACTCGTGATTTGTAAATTTATTGTTTTATCTCCTAATTGTAATAACCTATTAATGATTATTTCCTAATTAAATATAATCTGATACGCAATTTTAGACTGAATCTAACGAAATATGGTTAAAATATAATAAACATACATTTGTTTTACAATTGTATTTTTTCTAATCCCGGTAGGGGCGGATATTTGTGTGTGAGCGCGAATATTTTATTTCGAGTCATGGATGTTATCTATGTATTTAAGTATATATTTATCTATATAAGTGTTTATATCGTTGTCTAGTACCCATATTACAAGCCTAGAGCTTAGTTTGGGACTAGGTCAATTGGAGTGACATTGTCCCCTGATATTTATTTATTTATGCGCTGAATTTGCGGTAAGAGGCGGTGTTGACGGATATTTGCGACAAAATGACCGCGCGTTTGACAGCGGTTTGGACATTAATAGCATCCACGCTCGAAGAGTTATGGAACTGTTTCACACTTCGGTTACGTCATAGGTTGTATTCTGACGCCGTTAACTACCTATATCAAAACTAGAGATTTATTGTACACGAGTACAAAAATACTATTACAACATTTTTATGGTTCAAGTCCCAACTGTTTTTGTAAAATATGGTACCGTAAAACGGGGTGAGTGGATTAAGGGGTGAATAGGGACACAACCTAAAATGAAGCATATGTCACTAATTATAAGACTGAAATTATTTCAAATACACGTAAAGTTATTGTTCAATTAATACTTGTTCTTATTATCAACAAAAGTGTCGAATTTGGAAAAGTAGCGAATTAAAGAAAGTGCCAAATTAACTAAAGTCGCGAATTTGGGAATGTGTCGACTTGTTACTAGACTCGGTAGGTTAATGGATAAGATGTTGGTACGAGTCTAGTTTCGCGACTTCGCGACTTTAGTTAATTTGGCACTTTCTTTAATTCGCTACTTTTCCAAATTCGACACTTTTGTTCAGTCGCTACTTACCCAAATTCGACACTTTAGTTGAGTGGTTACTTTTCTAAACTAGACACTTTTGTTCAGTCGCTACTTTTCCAAATTCGACACTTTTGTTCATTCGCTACTTTCCCAAATTTGACACTAGCCTCTTGATACATCGGTACAGTCATAGATAATCTAAAAAAGCAACTAAATTTATGTAAGTAAGTATTTTACCAAACAAATAACGGACGGACACCCTGTAGCTTGTAACTAAAGCTATGAACATTCTTCAATACTTAACCTCTTTACTTTCTTCCCCGTTACCAAACTGGTTTTGCTACTACAAATTATATCATCGTTGGCAATTTAGTCCTAGGTAATCCCAGGCATATGTATCTTCTTTACAAGCCTCTAGCACTGATGACAAATCTTTTTGCTCAAGCACTGGCCACTTATAGGATCCTATGTATTTGACACCAACAGCAGGCAGTGTAACTGTCTTTTCTATGAAAGTAATTATTTACTTATTACTGTGTTGTGTTTTAACATATTTAACAAGGAATATTGACATGCAGCAATGCTTGAACCAATCAAGCCTAATAAATACGACAAGATCGCTAACAAAGCGTGTTAAGTAGGTTTTGTCTAGTCATTTTAGTCTGAATCTTAAGGAGAAACATAAAATAGTTAAGCTCTAATATCGATAAATATTTTCAGTGGCTCTAGCCAAGACGCTCAACGCCAACTGCCGTTTCCATTCGCTTCGTCTCTAGTCCAATCGCTTCATTGGTAGACCACGTGACTTTTTGTATCGCGTGAAGTAACAGTGACGCGATTAGTTTAAAAACGAAGCGAATGGAAACGTCGCACAACGTCTTGGCTAGGGCCATTGATATTACTTATTGACAAGTATCCTGTATTCTTATAGTATAAGTAATTTAGTTTGGTTAATATAAGTCATGTTAAGTCATTTTAGTTAATCAGCTTTGAAAAGTATTATTTTCAGTTTAAATAAATTCAGTTGCTTATTTTTTGCTTTATTACTAACTGTACCGATGTATCAATAAACACTAGTGCCGAAAATGTCGAATTTGGGAAAGTAACGACTAAACAAAAGTATCGAATTTAGAAAAGTAGCGAATGGACAAAAAAGTCTAGTTTAGCAAAGTAACCACTGAACAAAAGTCTCAAATATGGAAAAGTAGCGTATGGACAAAAGTGTCTAATTTGGAAAAGTAACGACTGAACTAAAGTGTCGAATTTGGAAATGTAGTGAATTAACTAAAGTAGCGAATTAAGGAAAGTCGCAAATTAACTAAAATAGCGAATTAGGAAAGTGCCAAATTAACTAAAGTAGCGAATTTGGGAAAGTGTCGACTTGTTACTAGACTCAACCTACCGCGATGCAGCAGTGTTTGCATTGTTGTGTTCCGGTTTGGGACCAAGACAGCCGGTGAAATGACTAGCATAGAGGCATTCCATCTTAGTCCTCAGGGTTGGCAGTGCATTTGCAGTCTTGTGAATGCGAATGTCTTTGGGTCAGTCACTTTTCCACTAACCGTGGTTTCTGTGCTCGTTTGCCTTCCTATGCCATAAAAAAAAACTAGTTACTACTTATTTTACGGTACTTATTATACCGCAGAATTTGTCAGTTTTCAATAGAATAGCCGATGAGGCACTGCGCAAACAAAGTCGTGGGAAAAATCTAGTAACATAATAATACCCTGTAAGGTTCAGGGTATTATTATCACACGTTGTATTACTACGTTAAATAACTCAAAAGATTAATGTTAACAAAGAAGGAAAATCTTGAACGATGGGTAGCCTTGACTTTAGTCAGTCTGAACCTAAGTTATCATTCTAGTTACGTGCCTATAAGAAATCTTCTGGATACTAGGGCTGCGTGTCCAAAGGCCTAATAATATTATTGTCACTAAACAAGAAAACATTAAACGAAATTCGTCGATAGTTGTATTTGTTTGTTAATCACATAACGACGAGTTTCTTGCGCGATATTCCAATATGCGGATGGTATGGTACCATACATACCGACACACCTACTCGTCAACAGTTTTTTTGTATATTATTCAGTTATTTTTTAATTAATTTAAAGCGATAATTGCTTTGGCAATATAAAAAGTGCTTGTCAGAATCGCTCACCGAGGGTTTTGAATACAATGTTACGGTTTTCGGTTTCAAAGTGCAAAGAAGTTTAAATTAAAAATATAATATATATATATATATAACTTTGTCATTTCAACGCGTTTAACAAATTTGCGTGACTGTCCAAACCAACCTTCAAAGCGACCGGCGTCGATTAGCATTCACTGAAAAAGGATTTGTTCCAAAAAGTAGAGAGAACAAAAATAATGCTAATTTAAAAATGAACTTTTTTCAAACAGAAGGGTATTGTTTCACTCAACAATTTCCGGGAATTAGTTAAAGGGATTTGTCCGAGGAAACTTAGTTAATTATTTTAACGTTTTAACTTAATTGAAAAAATATATATTTTATAATTGTGCCACTCCATGTCTTTTCCTTAAAGTCGTAAGAGGCGACAAAAGGAATAAAGGCTTGAAGTACTGTTAGGCGATGGCCTTGCTACCTAACATCTTAGCCTAATTGTGCAAATTGTGGTTACAGAGTTATCAACAAGTTTTTAGAGTTGTTGGTAATTCTGTAGCTCTGCCTACCCCCCTCACTTATGTATGTATATTTTATATAATATAAAAGAAACACGTACTATATATAAAGATATTTAATCAACCAGAAACAATATCCTTCAACAGTCTAATATATTAATGTACAGGTTTTTATTAAGTAAGTACTCGATCATTTAAACAGGGTAATATCAGAATCTACATTAAATCATTAAGTACAGGTATCCATTAATAATGCAATACTTTTTAAATAACGTTACCACAAGATAAAATATATGTGAATAATGAACCCTTGGAACGATATTCGGATAACCGTCCTGGAAAGCAGCTAGATGGCAAGTGGCGGGATCTCTCTTCCTCGTCACGATGACAGTTCGCTTCCCGCCATAGAGGCCAGCACTGCAGTCGTCAGGTTGGCCAACCGCACGCGTGAGTCAGGCTGCCAACATCTTCACTGACATCTGTCAGCCAAGTTTGTCCATGCAGCGTTTAGATGGCGTCACCTTGGCGCTAGCGGACCACGGCGACAACATCCGGCCGTCCTGCTCACGTGCTCGTCCTCGAGTCACGTCCGGATCTTATGCAGGAGCTGAGGACACAGAAAAAGAACGTCTTAACATACATTGCCCATATATAACATAGTATTTTCGCATCAACAATAGGTACAAATGGCTTGGTACATAAAGTGTGTCGCTTGGGTGGAGTTTGTTATCCCATCGCCGGCCAACTCACTCGCTACCGTGGTTTGAACTTGTAATGTTCAGATTACAAGTCGTGTATCACCACGTACCCTCTAAATAGAAAGTGGCGTTCACTACGGATGCCCACTTCCTATTTTATACACTTTATGTACCTACAAATATTCTATTGTTCGAGGCTACTGCATTAGATCAAATAACAATTTTAAGACAAGTTATGAAAATGTGTCAAATAACACCATAAGTTCACTTCAGTATCTATTTGAGCTAGTCAACAGGAAATAAATGTTACCTTCATTATTTTTGACAACATCCGGTTCTTGTGAGGAGTCAGAGTCTTCTGCTGAGAATTTGATCCACGGCTTCATGTTCTCCACACAAGCTGTTCCGTCGTAACGCTTGGAACTCCTCTCTGCTCCTCTCATATCGGCAACCCTGTAGCGATCCTTACCCAGCACTTCAGTTACTTGGAATGGGCCCTTATAAAGTGGCAACAATTTTGTACTCTGTCCCTCATTTGACTGGCTAGGGATTTTGAGTACTACCAAGTCACCTACCATGTAGTTTGGTGCCTTTTTGCGTTTGGCATCGAAAGCTTGCTTTTGCCTTACAGCATCTCTCCTTATGTTGGAATCAACTTGATTCCTAAGCACCGTTACGTCCACCATGTTCTCAACATTATCGTCGTCAGTGATTCCGTCATTACTAGTCCTAATTCGATATCCGAAAAATACCTCGCTAGGCACTGCAGCAGTGGTTTTATTAATAGTACTATTTATACCTTGTTGTATCCTAGTTATGTGTTGGTCCCACTTGTTTCCTTCTGTGTCCGCGCCTAAACTTCTTAAAGCGTCTAGGATTGTTCGATTATAGCGCTCTACTTGTCCGTTAGAGCGGGGTACCGCTGTTGCAATAATATGGGCCCTAATATTTGAAGCACGACAAAAGTCAGAGAACAGTTTCGAGGTAAATGCGCTACCTGCATCGCAAATCAAGCGTTTCGGAGGTCCAAACATTTTGAATATTTTATTCAACTCGTTGATAACGATTTGACTCTTCATGTTTTTGACAGCCGATATAAACACAAATTTTGTGAAAGCATCTACCATAACTAGTAAGTAACTGTTTTGCTGCGTAGTTTTGACAAAGGGACCCAAGTGGTCAAGATGTAGGGTATGGAACGGCCTACAATATTTTGGGATAGGGTAAAGCTCGCCGGGCTTCTTGCCGTGAACATGTTTGTTATAAATACAGTGAAGACAATTTTTTATGTATTTCTTTACAGTCTGCTTTAGCCGTGGAAACAAATATTTAGCACGTATCCTTTCAACAGACTTGTCCACTGCAAAATGCCCAACATCGTCATGATTTAAACGAATAATCTGCCATATACAATTCTTAGGAACTACCCAGCGTCTTCCGTATTCTGTTCTGCGATAGACCTTGTTACCTACTAACTCATATTCGTTAAACAACCGTTTGTTTGCATCGGCCTCACCTGACTGTAAAGTTTCTCGAATGCTACTAATATTGGGATCTAACAATTGTACCGATAAAAGCCAGTCACTTTCAGTTATTGACATTACTTTGCCTTCAGTTGCTGACACGTCATCGTTTTGTATTGGGTTGCGACTCAAAGCGTCGACATGTTGCATTTGAGATCCTGCTCTGTGCTGAATGTCAAATGTAAACTCCTGAGTGTACAGAACCCATCGGCTTATGCGAGGAACTATTTCCTGTTTTGTCAATGCGTACCGAACAGCATTACAATCAGTTATTATTTTAAATGGCGCGCCTATCAAATAATGACGAAACTTTTGCAATCCTGTTACAATGGCTAACAACTCAAGCTCAAAAGAATGGTACTTCTTTTCGTCATTATTTGTTTGGCGGCTATAGAAATGTACAGGACGTTCACCTTTTTCTGTGGTTTGCATTAAAATACAGCCTAACCCGTCTCGACTCGCATCCGTGTATAAGCTGGTAGGCAGCTTAGGATCAAAAATGCTCAATGCAACGTTGTCGACTAAAGCGCTCTTTAATCTACCTATTGCAGTGTCCTGCTCTGTACTCCATTGCCACACAGAGTCTTTTTTCAATAAATTACTCAAAGGCTTGCAAAGTAAGGCACAATCTTTAGTAAATTTCCGAAAATAATTTATAAGCCCCAGAAATTGTCGTAACTGGTGTATTGTTTTCGGGGTAGGAAATTCCTTTATGGCCTTTAGCTTTCGATCGCTTGGGCGCACACCATCTTGTGAAATATGATACCCCAGAAAGGAAGCCTCTCTCTGAAAAAATCTACATTTTTCGAAATTTATTGTAAGACCATTACTTTCAAATATTTGTAGGACATTTTCTAGACATGCTATGTTCTCCTCTAGAGTCTCTGTGGCAATGAGTAAATCGTCCATGTAACAAATAACACGCCCAAATCGTAAATTCCCTAAAACCGTATCCATGAGCCGTTGGAAAACAGCTGGACCGTTACAAATGCCAAAAGGCATGCGTAAATACTCGAAATGCCCGTCGGGAGTAATAAAGGCAGTTTTATGAATCGAGTCCAGCTTGATTGAAATTTGGTGGTACCCACTCTTTAAATCTAACGATGTGAAATATTTACAACCTCTTAACCTATCTATGAGATCTTCAATCAAGGGCATGGGATATTTTTCTTTCACTGTAATTTTATTCAACTGTCTATAATCAACACATAAGCGTTTAGCTCCAGATGATTTATCTACAAGGAGCGCAGGGCTCGCATAAGCAGAATTACTATTACGAATAATTCCACTTCTTAATAAGTCGTCGGTTATCTCACGAGTGGCGACTCTTTCCGCTTCGGACATTCGATAAGCTCGTTGACATACTGGTTTATTGGATGTCAACTCAATGTCTAATTCAACACAAGTTGTATTTCCCAGGGTCATCAAATCATTTGATATGCATTGAGGGTATTTTGCAAAAATGTCCTTCAATATCACTTCATTTTCTTTATTGTTCATATTACTATGTAAAATAGTCTCAATGCTTAACACATCCAATGATTCAATGCTTTGGAATGTTAAAGAGTCGCCAATCCGAGTGTACATGATACTTCTATCCTCCGTGAAATTACGACCTATCAGTATATTGCAACCCGATAACGTGTCAATAACGTAAAGTGTGGTGATCAATGCAACTGAGTCTACTTTCAAATTAACAGCAACGGCATGAGTTACTTCAATCGATAAATCATTTGTAAATCCCTTAAGATTGATTGGGTTGTTCAGTGCAAATTTATGCAAATTATTCTGCTCAACAAGATCTACTGTAATCAATGAACAGTCACTACCCATATCAAAGAACGCTTCACACTCAATTGTATCTAAATAGACTTTTTTGTAAAACTTTTGTTTAGATTCATTAATCATTTTCACTTCCACATCCTTTTCGACCTTGGGATTAACTTTGGATTTGCAAGCTTTCTCTAAATGTCCCAATTTATTACAAGACGTGCATTTAACATTATCCTTAATTGTACAGTTGACTCTTCTATGCCCTGGCTCGCCACAGCGGTAGCAAATAAGGCTGCTAGTTCCATTCTTTGAATTTCCCGGCGCAGAAGTATCAACTGTACCGTTATTTGTTTTGTCTGTGACGTACTGACTTGAAACCGCGGTAGATCGAATAGGATGTTTCGGTGCAACACTATTTTTACCGATAACGGTTTTTTCTGGCTCTGTATAAGTTTTGCCGTGCAAAAATGAGGCAAGCTCGTCGCAGTATTTAAAACTACCCGCTTCTGCAGCATTGATTATATTTACATCACCTATTGAACCAACTATAATCGATTGATTCGCGCGGTCGACGCCAAGAAAGAAACAAGTAATTCTGCATTACTCCGTCTAATAAATGCTTTTTAAATAGTTTACGTGCCTTTTGAAAGTCAAAAGTGATGTTAATGTATGGTGAACAGTGTCTTAAAACCTAAACAAGTGTCAGTTTTCTCGAGGTTTGAGTAGTTAATCGACAATCTGCGTATTTAAGTCCAATCCCGAGCGTTTTATTTTTTCTGTTGTGACGGTCAGTTGTTTATCTCGTTATCACCTGCGGCCGGCGCGGCGGTAGTGAATAGCCCCTGTACCACGGTATCTTCCGGCAGTGTTTTATATCGCTAAACTGTCGCAATTCACGTACCTGTGAACAAGCTTCTCGTTATATTGATTTCACCCTGGTAGCGGTAAAATGAATTGCGCCGGCTGTCTTCAACATATAAAACAGGGTGAAGTTGTGATCTCCTGTACCTTCGCAAAGTGTAAACACCGACCATTCCATGCAGTGTGTACTAACTCACAAAATCTAAATTTGGACGAAATAAATAAATGGATTTGCCCTAAATGCACCGCTGAATCAAGAAAGGGAGGGGACAATTCCCATACCCCAGTTCGTGCAACAGTTGAAAATGTAACCATGCGTAAGAAAAGTCAACGGCCACAGAGTACGACTGATTGTCCCGCCGAAATACCAGTGGATGCATTGCGGTCCCTTTCTACTGAAATTAATTTATTACGTCACAGTACGTCAGAAATGTGGGACTCGCTCAAGACTCGCCTTGATGAAATAAGCGCGAAAATTTCCAATTATGACACTAGACTTAAGGCTCTAGAAACGGTCGAAAATGAAAATGTCCTGCTCAAGGCCACGGTACTGGAATTACAAAGCCAATTAAACATCCAAGTGCAGTCGGGCCTAAGAAACACGCTGGAAATCTCTGGGCTCGAGGAGACTTCCGGGGAAAACCCATACCATCTCACCCTGGTAACCGCACGTAAATTAGGTATCGAACTGCGAGACGTGGACCTGGATTATGTATCACGAGTTGGTCCAAAACGTAAGGAGCCCATTGCAGGAGATGAAAAGCGGCTGCAGCGCCCCCTTGTTGTGGCTTTTACACGAAAGGCCAATCGAGATGAGTTTTTGCGTCAAGCCAGGTCACGTCGCTCGCTCAACAGTCTCGATATAGTCGGACAGGGACCGGAAAGACCGGTGTACGTTAATGAGAGGCTCACAAGTGAGAACCGTCGTTTATTTCGAAGCGCCAGAACTTTTACAAGAGAATATAACTACAGACATTGCTGGGTCACCAACGGTGCGATTTTCGTTAGAAAACAAGACGCAAAAGAAGGAAGCCCGGCCATACGTATTCAGTCAGTGGACGACATCAATGCGCTGCGCGCATAGGGTTCTTGCTCCCCGCCTGGAACATCTTTTTAATATCACCTCTAATTTTGGTAACAATAGCATAGTTTATTATTTCTGGTTCAGCACCAGTCTAATTGTACTTTTTCTCTTATCGCTGGTTAATTTTTGCCGCAAATTACACACACACTTCATAATCACAGATACACACACACTCTCAAAGCTAACTCACTACGGTGCATCTGAACTCTCATTGACTGCAAAATTTCTTATATTATTTTATTGGTATCATTTGTTGGTAAAAATCTTTTCGTTGGTATGGCAGATAGAACCTCTGTGTTTATCAATTCCTTCTATTTTCCTATCATTTTTCAATGGCTACCCTGGATTTATTGCGTGATATAGATTCTGCGTATCAGATAAAGTGCCATACCTTGTCGCTTCCGGAAAACTGTTCACAAATTATTGCAAAGTATACCCTAAAAATCTTAAGCATAAACATTAGAAGTGCCCAGAAAAACTTTGATAACTTTCTTGTTGTTTGGAAAAGGTTAAATGTCAATTTTGATGTAGTTATTTTTAGCGAGTGTTGGTTAAATGAATACTCTACAATCAGTCAACTGCAAGGCTTCACATCTTTTCACACCCTAAAATATATTAACAAGTCCGGAGGCGTGATCACATATGTAAGTAATAAATGGTCTCCAGTATTTTCTGAATTAGCTGTTGATGACGCCAACTGCATTCTTGTTGATGTCCCTAATACTTTCAGGGTCGTTGCTGTATACAGATCGCCTAGTTTTTCTAATCCTGATAGGTTTATTTTCTCTCTTGACACGGCCCTCAAATCCCTCAGTGCAAGTCCTTGCCTCATCGTTGCTGGAGATTTCAACATCGATATTTTGGCCTCTGCTGATGCCAACTTTTATTCCTCAGAATACCTCGGTGTATTGGCTGAGCATGGCCTCACTTCATGCATAGATGCAATTACGCACCACAAAGCCTGCCTAGACCACATTTCCATCTCAAATCAGTACCAA
The DNA here is from genome assembly GCA_927399475.2 of Acleris emargana. NCBI lineage: Eukaryota > Metazoa > Arthropoda > Insecta > Lepidoptera > Tortricidae > Acleris > Acleris emargana. The sequence goes on along the minus strand of OV656838.1, from coordinate 23,443,157 downwards.
GCAGAATCAATTGTATGTACTACTGACTTGACGGACCATGCAATTACTATGACAGGGATTTCACTTCAATCGCAGAAACCAGAAAAACCGAGTCGAACGAAAGACATGATTGATCTCGTCTCTCTTCAGCTTGAGTTAAAGAAAGTAGATTGGAACCCTGTCATCCAAAACTGTAGTCTTGATTGCGCTGTAGAATTATTTTCCTCTACAGTTTCAACCGCTGTGACTAGGCACTCCAAAACAGTAAAGGTTAGTCGTTCGAAATATACTGTCCAGCCCTGGATGACCCCGGGTTTGATAAGATGTTCCAAACATAGGGACAAACTGCATCAGAACTGTCGAAAGGATCCTGAGAATGCCGCCAAAAGACTAATTTACTCTCGCTATAGAAACTTCTATATTACTCTTTTAAGAAACCTTAAACACGAATATGACAGAAGAGATTTAACGCAAAATAAAAATGCCCCTAAAAAGCTATGGAAATCTATAAGGCGTATAACACACAAGAATGCCACTGTATCTTCGGCAGAGGACTTGTTGTACACAAGAGCTTCTGCTGTGGAATCACTTGATCACTGTAATGCATATTTCTCCTCAGTGGGTTCGAAACTTGCTAGTTCTATATTAGGTAAATTAAATGATACCCAGTACTCTCTTGCCGCAAAAGTTCGTGACACAAGCCTTCTTTCGGGCTCTTTTTTCTTCGCACCTACTGATGCACACGAGGTTCTGGAGATCATCCAAAAACTTGACCCAAACAGCGCCCCAGGCCAGGATGGCCTGAGTAACAAACTACTAAAAGCTATAGGTTGCGTTATAGCGGAACCACTTGCGGCCATTTTTAACTTAAGTATCAACTCGGGTTCCTTTCCACAGGTTTGGAAGACAGCGGAAGTAATTCCAATCCATAAGAATGGGCCAACGAATACCCCTAGTAATTTCCGTCCAATCTCTCTCTTAGGAGCTTACTCTAAACTTTTAGAACGTGTTGTAAACAAACGTCTAATCAAATATCTGGAACAAAACGGTCTTCTTTCCGACCGTCAATTTGGTTTCCGCCAAGGTAAATCAACAGAGGATGCTGTAACACTTTTAACTGATATTGTCACCTCCCATCTTGACAAGGGGCGGAACTGTGTCGGCGTTTTCCTCGACTTGAAGAAAGCGTTCGATACAGTCTCGATTCCAATCCTTCTCAGAAAAATGGAAACTTTCGGAATTGGTGGAAGTGCCCTTAACTGGTTTGGTAGCTACCTAACTGATAGACGCCAATGCGTTAGAATTGGCAAAAAAATTAGCGGCTGGGAACCTGTATCTTTTGGCGTGCCGCAAGGCAGCATTTTGGGTCCCACTCTTTTTATTGCGTATATCAATGATATCACATCTCTTGCACTCCAAAGTAGCGATGTTATCTGCTATGCAGACGACACTGCCATAATTTTTAATGGTTGCACTTGGCGGAGTGTCCACAACGCAGCCACGGAGGGTCTGCAAGTTATATCTGCGTGGTTGGAACGTAATCTCTTAACCCTCAACGCAGCGAAAACACAATTTCTGTGTTTCCACAAAACAGCCTCGTCCCACCCCCCCGCTGGTTTCAGTAGTTTGAAAATCCATTCCCAAACGTGTGGTACACCAAAGGACCTCTTCGTATCAAGTTGCACATGTGATTTCATAAGTAAAGTAAGATCCTTAAAATATTTAGGCGTTGTGTTGGACGAAAATCTTAGATTTAAGGATCACATATCGGTGACAGCTGCTAGGGTCCGTAAACTTATTTATACCATGAAACTAATCAGAGAGGGGGCTGATCTTGTCCTACTTCGGATGGTGTATCAAGCACTGTGTGAGTCCATTTTTAACTACTGCATCCTTGCTTGGGGAGGCATCGCTAAGTCTACCTTGATAGTCTTGGAGAGAGCTCAGAGAGCGGTTTTAAAAGTGTATTTACGTAAGCCTCGCCGCTTCTCTACAGTGGATCTCTTCAAAGAGGCGCAGGTCTTAAGTGTTCGAAAATTGTATCTATTACGTGTTACCTTATTTATGCACAAGCAGACTAGAAGTTTGGCGACTTACCCTGACCTGTTGAAAAAAAGAGTATTTAAGGTCCCAAAACCTGCAGTAAAAACTGATTTTACTAGGAGGTTTAAATCATTCCTTTTTCCTCATATTTACAATGAAATTGTCGCGGCGTGTGATATAAGGTATTGTCGTGTTTTTGAGGCCAAGAGGCGTATTCAGACACTGTTGCTTAGCTGGGATTACAGTGAGTCTGAGAGAGTTTTGAATGTTTTAAGTTAAATATTGGGCGACTACTTCTAGTTACGCTCCTTCGTTTGCAAGGAATTCTTCACGCTCAAATTTTCATGTGCACCTTCGCACACACACACACACACACACACATACACACACTCACACACACACACGCATTTTTCTGGTATTACCTATTTTTGTATAAATAGTTGATGAATATTTTAGTGTTTATTTTAAATTCTTCTATTTTGTTCTTTTTTTGCATTATATAATCTTTTGGTTACAGACCGCTTTCCCTCGGTAATTCTTTTAATGGTTTTTGACTGCCACGACACAGGCCTAGCCTAGTGTGGGGTCAAAGGTATATTGATTTTTGCACTGTATTTTTGGAAAATAAATATTTTACTTTACTTTACTATATAATATCGCGTTCACGAAAAGATAAACGTAATCGATCGATTTTTGCTTTTTGCTGAAAATAGAATTCATATAACGACTGCTTCGACGACGGTTTGGAATCTATGATATCTTTGAGAAGCACATATGTATTACGTTTAACTTGAAAAGTATCCGATAACATATCACGCCACTGTTTCCACACCCATGATGTCCACTTAGACTCATTTTTCTGGAATGAATCGAGCCACATTTTACCGGTATTACGTAACTTTTGCAGTGCTTGATATATTATCATGCTACTAGACCAACCGAAAGTACGCGCATTAGCTTCAACTACGTCTAACCAGCTGTCAACATCATCTATTAGCGGATCGAATTCGGGAATCACTGACGATAAAACAATGTTTTGACTCACGGTTGACGATGCTTTCCGGCGTCGCTTTCGTGTGTGGCTGTCGGCGCTGCTCGACGAGCTACTCGAGCTGCTACTGCTACTGGAGGCTCGGCTTCGCTTCTTTCGCTGTCGCCGATGCCGCCGCTTAGTAGTACGCTTGTTGCCGCTGTCGCTGGTAGTTGATGCTTCCGAGGCGATCGACCGGCGACGCAGTCTTCTTTGTTGATTCTTCTTTTTCCGAGCACGTGGCATGGTTGTGAGCGTTGTTACTCGAAGCACTTCTGATAAAAGAAACACGTACTATATATAAAGATATTTAATCAACCAGAAACAATATCCTTCAACAGTCTAATATATTAATGTACAGGTTTTTATTAAGTAAGTACTCGATCATTTAAACAGGGTAATATCAGAATCTACATTAAATCATTAAGTACAGGTATCCATTAATAATGCAACACTTTTTAAATAACGTTACCACAAGATAAAATATATGTGAATAATGAACCCTTGGAACGATATTCGGATAACCGTCCTGGAAAGCAGCTAGATGGCAAGTGGCGGGATCTCTCTTCCTCGTCACGATGACAGTTCGCTTCCCGCCAGAGAGGCCAGCACTGCAGTCGTCAGGTTGGCCAACCGCACGCGTGAGTCAGGCTGCCAACATCTTTACTGACATCTGTCAGCCAAGTTTGTCCATGCAGCGTATAGATGGCGTCACCTTGGCGCTAGCGGTGCACGGCGACAACAAATACTATATCATAGTACAGAAAAGCTTTTGGTTACGTCTAATGCAATTTAAAAAAAACCGGGCAAGAGCATTGTACCATGCTCAGTGCAGGGTTCCGAAGCCGTTACTACAAACAAATTTGATCCCGCGACAAACTTATCCTTGCCGTTGGAAAACTGTTATCCCCATCTGAGGGGTGGCTGATAAGTAATCTCCTTGGTTAAAAATATATACAAAAATAATGCTGTGACCCGTATAGACATTTGCATTAACGAGACTGCAATCCTAAGACTGCAAATGCACTGCCAACCCTGAGGACTAAGATGGAATGCCTCAGTGTAGCCTCTTCAGGCTACAAGGCCCATATTTACAAATAACTTACAAACTAACATACATAACAATACATAACATAAAATTAACACGACTACTTTTTTTATTTTTTTTATGGCATAGGGAAGGCAAACGAGCGCACAGGCCACCTGATGGTAAGTGGAAACTGTGACCCATAGACATTTGCATTCACAAGTCTGCAATCCTAATGCAAATGCACTGCCAACCCTGAGGACTAAGATGGAATGCCTCTATGCTAGTCATTTCTCTGGCTGTCTTATCCCCAAACCGGAACACAACAATGCGAACACTGCTGTTTGGCGGTAGGCTAATGGATAAGATGGTGGTAGCGATCCGGACGGACCCTGCACAAGGTCCTACCACCCGCAAAGCTCAGTTTTAAGGCTTTTAATTCACCTGCACTTTTTGTAAGAATAAGGTATAAGAAATAAGAAACCATGAAACCCATAACCCAAGAAATAATTTGTAAAATAAAAGCGATAAGTCTGAGAGCACCCAGTTTTTGTCTACAAACTGAATGTGCAGTTTGGCGAAGAATCACAATGCCCCATGCCGGTTTTCTTTGAATAAATGATTTATTATTATTATTTATTATTATTGTATGAATGTTATTAGTTACGCTAGTTTTCTGCTATAAATCTGGCAATTCCATTTTGAACCGGTTCCCGCTAGTGGAATAGTCTGAAATTTGAACCTAATAGCTAGCTTAACTCAATCACAATGCATTAATTATTGTGGTATCTAAGAGCTTATACTTAACCCATTATACGCTAGCGGTCGCGCTTGGAACCTTATGTCGAATGTGTGCTTTATTGTTTTATACATTAGAATTCAAAATAAATTGAAATAATCAAATAATTTATCCTGAAATGGGTTAAGGTAGCCCAACCATGTTGGGACTCATTAGTATTGTCTTAAGAATGACTTTGCAAAAAAATGTACAGACGGGTGGAAAACATAAAAAAAAAACAAAAAAAAAAAACAAAAGATAAAATATATTTGTTTAGTAAGTAGGCCGCACGGGCACGTTTACACGTCAACAATCTACCAGCGCTTCCCAAGAGGAGACCACTGCTGAGAAGTAACGCTGCAAGAACTTGGTGCTACTTGTGGGAGGACCTTGTGCAGGGTCCGTCCGGGTTGGTACCACCATCTTATCCATTAACCTACCGCCAAGCAGCAGTGTTCGCATTGATGTGTTCCGGTTTGGGGATAAGATAGCCGGTAAAATGACTAGCATGGAGGCATTACATCTTAGTCCTCGGGGTTGGCAGTGCATTTGCAGTCTTGCGAATGCGAATGTCTATGGGTCACAGTTTCCACTTACCATCAGGTGGCCAAAAAAAAAAAACTCTGCAGTCATTTAACCATATTCCATAATTATGATACCACTTATTCTAGCATAACATAAATCTATATTCATAAACACGATATCCAAATCGGTGCATCGGTTTAAGAACTACGGTGCCACAGACACACACACACACACACACACACACACACACACACACACACACACACACACACACACACACACACACACACAGACACACACACACACACACACAAACACACATACACACACACACATACAGACACACACACACCACACACACAGACACACACACACAAACACACACACACACACCACACACACACACACCACACACACACACACATACACACACACACACACCACACACACAGACACACACACAAACACACACACACACACACACACCACACACACACACACATACAGACACACACACACCACACACACAGACACACACACAAACACACACACACACACACACACACCACACACACACACACCACACACACACACACACACACACACACACCACACACACACACAGAGACACACACACACACACACACACTTACATGTGAAACTTATAACACCCCCTTTTTGCGTCGGGGGTTTAAAAGGCAAACTAACTCACTGACTTTATATATCAAGGCACAGCCGAAACTAACATTCATGATTTGAATGAGCACTAAGAAAGGATTTTCCGAAAATCGACCCCCAACGGGAAGAAATGGGGGCAGTAGCAGGAAACTAATTCTACGAGTAAGAAGCTATAGGCTAAATTGTTAGATCATTTTAAGGTATTTTAAATTGTAATGTATAGAATAATGCACGAATTACTACGACATACGGTGCCAAATGAGACCGCTAACCTATAATATAATAATTATAATAATAATAAGCCTTTATTGTTTCTTGACTTAATCCTAACATAACAAAATACAAAATACAATAAAATTTAAAGATATGTAAAAAAAAAGTTTCTAAATTATAGTAGCAATATTAAGTCATGGCTCCTCTCGGGTGTAGGCCTCCTCCAACTGTCTCCATTGTGCTCTATCTTCTGCTGTCTCCATCCAATCGTCTCCTGCTACCTTTCGTAGGTCATCACTCATCAGTCCATCGGTCTATAGGTCTACCCCTGGCTCTCTTACCCTTTGGACCTTTCCATGTTGTGACCAGTTTCGTCCATCGTTCACCCTTCATTCGTATCATGTGGCCAGCCCATTTCCACTTCAACCGCTGTGCATGCTTTCCGGCATTTAAGATTTTAGTCCTTCGTCTTATATCACAAACCTATAATAGGTTTAATATAATATCAAATATCATGCGTAGGGATTACAGGCGTGAAGGTATGTATGTATGTATGCGTAGTTCAGCAAGAAAACATGTCAAAAATATTACGAGAGAGATAGAGGGAGAGAAGGGAAAAATAAAAAACACAAGACGACCACATAAAAGTTTCCATATGTGTTCATGTATCAACGGTGTCCCCTAGACAAGATACTTCTTTTGCATTTGCACAAATTATTAATGACTAAGTTTAGATTTAGGCCAAGGATTTGTGTCTGTTAGATAGTCCTCAACCCTTAGTTCGCTTTAGAGATAAACGACTTTTGTAAGTAATGTTTAAGTGCTGGAAAGGGTAACTTTAAAACTACGTGAGGTCATTTATCATAGAAATTAATGCGTTGACGAACAAATGATTTATACTATACTTTACGGACGCGGAATTTTCCAATTGCAATTTTATTTTCATTTCTAGTGTTAAATAAATCAAGACGCTACAGTTAAGATATTAATTTCCTTAAAAAGTTCTCTTAAGGAGTCACGGGAATTTAAGTTGTAAATAGAACGAATGGCCCTTTTTTGTAACACAAATATAGCTTTACCCGAATCCACGTACCGAACGACATAAAACTATGGAAATAACTATTATAAACTAAGAGAGCTGTCCCGACATTGCCAGATCAGCAATATGGGGACACCATTGCAATTTTTTATTTATTATTAAGCCTAGAAAAACTACCTGATCTACTATTTGCAGACACTGCTCATTTAGAAAATAACTAGCATCTACTAGTCGCATTATACAAGAAATCAGGGTACCCACCCCACAAACTATTTTTTATTTTAAGTTTTTTTGACACCCTATATAAAGGTCAGACGTGTCAGAATAGCATATAAGCTGTTAGCTGGAGTAATTTTAGGCTAAGCGCGCACCACGATTATTTGTCGTGCGATAATTTTGTCGCAGAAATGCAACGTATGGGTTTATATAGGGTGTCTCTGACCTTGGGGCTTTAAATGCATGGAACGTTTCTACTCCTGAAACTGAACTTCTTTTGTTCTGTAAGTTATTAAAAATATGCCAAACAAAAAAATTTTTTTTTTCGTACAACTTAAATGTAATTTTCAATGTACGCGATCCAATTCTCTATTTTCCTTTAGGCCTCGTACCAAGGAAATGTCGCCCCCGTACCATGAGATAGTGATTAGATGGCCAGTATTGAATACACTGATTTTACAATTAGACTTTTACATCAATTAGTTATCGAAACTTAAGTTATTTTTTAATGTCGCAGAACAAAAGTAGTTCCGTTTAGCAAGTAGAATCGATCATTGCATTTAAAGCCCCAAGGTCAGAGGCACCCTGTATGTCAATGCGCGCATATACGATACAAAATCGCAGCGATTTTTAAATTGTGATTTGTCGCATATTGCCGCGACGGCTCGCGACGCGATTATCGCAAAAGTGCATCGCATCATACGGAGTTGTATGGCCCCGCGCGCACTGCAATTATAAAATCGCACCCCAGGCGCCGCCTAGAGGTCCAACCATTTTCAGTAATTTGTCAAATGTTTGAATCCTTATTCTATAAAAGCCAAAGAATTTATTGGGATATAGTTGAATGTCATTGTATTTAAGATAAAATAAAACCGTTGATATATCTTTGTGCTGTTAAAAGATGTGTCCAATATTTATGATTTCTTTTTTCTTCCTTCTTCTCCGGAGGAGGGCAAGACAAGCAACTTGTACGAAATCCATGTTGAGAATGAACAATCCATTGACGTTTTCATCGAAGTGCGCGCAATGAATTTATTACGATATTTTTAAAGCGCGATTCTAAAATCGTGTCGCAGAAACTAAAATCGTGGTGCGCGCTTAGCCTTATGGAAAGATAACCATCCGCGTTTTGTAGGAATTTTCTTTTATTACATTTTGTACGAGGGTCGCTGCGAATTGGAATTCTTCCACCAAAATTCACGCTAAAAATTATATTGTACCCAAAATTTGCTACATCGGGTGCTTTTTTATAGGTATGCTAAGTGACTGTGCTAAAATTTTACTCAGCTCACGGGATTTTAACACAGTATTTCATCGGGCCACCTTCGTGTTTGTCGCTGAGAATAAATTTTAAGTGGATAAAATATTCGCCGAGTTCTGACCAATAGCATAAATACATACATACCTTCACGCCTTCATTCCCAGAGTGGGGTAGGCAGAGCTACAGAATTACCAACAACTCTAAAAACTTGTTGATAACTCTGTAACCACAATTCGCACAATTAGGCTAAGATGTTTAACAGTGTATATTAGTGACAGGTAGCATAGCAAGCCCATCTCCTAACAGTACTACAAGCCTTTATTCCCATAGTCGCCTCTTACGACTTCCACGGGAAGACATGGAGTGGCACAATCCTAAGCCGGCAACCACACGCAATAGCTTCATAATATATTCTATGCTTCATTTCCTGTCTTTTTTTATCCATACATGTTTATTGTTAGGTTCTGTATGATTATTTGGTGGACTGGGCAGAGCCACTTATATTTTTTTTGTAATCATAATCATAATCAAAAATAATTTATTGGCTAGAATATAGTATTATAAATCATAAATAAATCATAAATCATTTATTTGTTTGTCCAGCATAGGTTTATACATAGATCTTTAATACAGTTATGTCCCTTTATTTGGTACCTCTCGGCATACAAACATGCTGTGCAGCGCGCTTAAACTAAAATTACGTAAACATAGTTATAAGATTACATAGATTATATAGATTAGGTCCTTACTAAGCATGCAAACATAGTTTATTTTTAATAAATTCAATTATGGTAGCATTTATATGTATTAAATTAACGTCAAAATCATTTGTACTGAATTTATCCTTCCTTATTATAACTAAAATATTAATTTTTCTTAAAATTAAAATTACATTTCCTTAATACTCAAACGGCAGTTTATAAACCCGTATGCACACAGAGTACACATTTATTCTACTGTAACTCAGACGACAATGGGGTATGAAGAGCTTTGTTATAATGTATATTTTGCTTTATTTTTGTGTTATATGCATTGTGTCAAATTTTGACAATAAATCTATTTCTATCTCTATTTTATATAAGGAAAATATTATTCAACACATTTTCGATTATAGACGATGATTGGGAATAAGTAAAAAACGAATACGAGTACAAGTATATTTGCAAAGAATTTTATCAGCTTACGTTATGTAGCAGAACAAAACGTCCTAAGACGCATTGTTTTTAAGATGTAAACAAAAATCCAAATACGTTAAAAACTGACAGAGGAACAAACAACCTCCTACTTTTTTGAAGTAAGTAAAAATACGAGTACCTTGCTTTTGCCCACCCGCCCCCGCCCCCCTAGGGCTTACCTCCGTGGGTTGGGCAGTTTTATTATGTTTGTCTCCTAACGAGTCCAAATAAAGTTACAAAGTCAAACTTTCTGCTTTCAACCTTTCCTTTCACAATCATTCGTTGCCCGGACTAATGGAGATTGGTATTACATGGGTACAAGCGCCCCGGGTCTGTATTTTTTACTTTTGATAGCAAGTTGACATTGACGTACTTATACTTTCTTGCTCCTATTTGTTACTAAGTAATGAAGGTTTTTAATACTTTTCACTTTCTTCATAAACATGTGCCTTCCTTAAAATTGACATTGACAAAATCATAGTGGCAACACAGGTGATAAGGGCCACAAAACAAAAATAGATTTATAGTAAAGACGAAGTTTACGTTTAAATTTTCGGAGCTACACTGGTACCCTGGAAACTGGTGTGAGATGCAACGTGTGTGGACACATTCGCCCTTTCCCACGTCCAGTCAACCCGTAATCGGGCCGTTGCAGCAACTTGATTAGGCCCAAACCATCAAGCGCCGCAAATATTCATCATTATTAAATAATTACCGATTTGTGGCACTTGCAGTGGAGACCATGGGACCTTGGTCAGCCGATATGAAAAGCTTTATTAAGGCCCTGTCATCCCGGCTAATAGACACCTCCGGAGATCCTAGAGCTGGTGCTTACCTCTCCCAAAGGATTGGGCTAGCTATCCAGAGAGGTAATGCAGCCAGTGTCATAGGGACCATGCCGCGAGCGGACCTGCGTGAGGGAGTGTGTTGTTTTATAGTGGTGATTATTATTCACATATTTAATATTTGTGTAGCTTAATTTAATTTAAATTTAAATTAAGTTTAGAATTAACTTTTTATTGTAAGACCGTAAAATAATGTTTTAATACATTAATCTGTGCGTAGAAGTTTGTGCCACGGATACGTTCAGAGGCCCTAGATAAGATGCATAACGTCATCGTAAACGATTATCGAAATCGATCAAAATGTATGGAATTGACGTAGGCACTCGACGCAACCATCTGATAGCTTGCGTTTATCCTATACATTTTTAATATCGATAACGAATACCGACTGCATCTTGTCCAGGGCGTTTGAGCCCTTAATGGAAGTTACTTGTGCAAAACACGTATCGAACGTCTTGCGTTCCTGGTACCTATAATAAATAACGTATATCGTGCGTGGACTGTGTGAGTGGTTTAAGTTACTGCTGGGGGGTTACCATGACATACTAAAGCAGTCCAGTTTAGGTAGAGGAAAAGGGTACAGAGGGGTTATTATGACATAACTACAGTTCAGTTTACGATGCGAGAACGGGACAGTGCTGTATAACTGGTATAGCTCTGTCCTTTACGCTCACCGTAAAATGAACTGCATAGTTACGTCATAATAACCCCACAGAGCTGTATAACTGCTCTAGCTCTGTCTCTTTCTCTCAACCTAAACAGAACTGCTTTAGCATGTCATGGTAATACCCCAGCAGCACTGCACCAATTTGCAATTCACTTGAGTTAGTTGATACTGCACAACTTAATTAATTACAATTTAAATGCGTTTGATAAGACGATAGAATATTGTAGTATTTTGACGACGCGCTGGCCTTGTTGGTAGTGACCCTGCCTACAAAACTAGCGGTCCTGGGTTCAAATCCCGGTAAGGGCAGATATTTGTGTGATGAGCGCGAATATTTGTTACTGAGTCATGGATGTTACTATGTAAGTATTTAAGTATATATTTCTCTATACAAATATTTACATCGTTGTCTAGTACCCATAATACAAGCCTACAGCTTAAATTGGGACTAGGTCAATTGGTTTGACATTGTCCCCTGATATTTATTTATTTATTTTCTAGTAGATTTTCCAACAAGGACTAAAACAAGCCATTATGCCACGAGATGCTTGGTCGCTCACGTGGCTATAGTTTTGAGTGTCATTATGGTTGTTGAGTCTCGCGATAAACACTCTACTTTTCACATTGAATGCGAGAAAGAAAAACGACGTTCTATACAAAATTATAATATTTAAATGTCAGGTTCAAATGACCGTTTATAGGAGCTCCTGGGGGTTGATGAGGATGAAATATCTCGAAATAAGTGTAACGAAAAGCGAGCTTTAAATAAACCCAACTGCTGTTTGGATAATGTCGTCAAAATAATGTTCCTTATCATCCATATATTTGACAAATTTCACATTTGAATAATTTTAATATAGCCTATGACACTCTAGTGTAATTTAAAAAAATTGGGAAAGCCGTTTAGTCGTTATGACAGGACATATAAACAGGTTAAACACATAACCCTCGTTTTGGGGTTCGCCGCAGTCGGATATTAATCAAAACCGAAGCTGGACAGTTGGGTACCTTTCCTTGCCAGATATTATTGGTTCTTTAAAACTAAAATGTTTTCAACATCCTTTGAGAACTCGGAGTTTTATTTTAAAGCACAACTAATTAAATGGCAGTTACACTTTCTTACCAAATGCTTTTGAGGTATTAATTTTATTATATTACTGACACGGGCACTTTTGCACGCCATAATATACCACCGCTTTTTTAACTTAACTTAATAGCCGGTTTTTCTTTTTTTCTGAAATGGTTGTCAGTGGAATAAAATTTAATTTTCAATTCTCATGCACGTAAAGTCCTTCTTACAAAAAAGAAATTTGAAACTATTAAAAACAAGCATTATTAATAAAAACATTACAAAATCAACGTATGACTTGGCAGTTCGACCTAAGTTAAAAACCTCAAGCAGAAAAAAAAAAACAAAAAAACAGTGGCGGGATAGAGGGTTTTGTCTATAGTTTTGGACTATACACTAGGAAGTAGTTTTCTTTGCAAAACTTGTGGTGTTACAGGATTTAGTGCAGAGGAAATAATGCTGACATTTATCACACTAATACAAAAAAAGCAAAAGAACTTATTTAAGAGAAGCGGCAAGCAAGTCTAGACATTCTCATTCATGTAAGTTTTTTTACATTATCACTGTTTTATTTCCTCGTAATCGAAGTGAAAATTTACCATTTTATCCTCGACTTAATTATCCAACCTCGCCTGCCAGCTCGGATGGATACCATAAGTCATGGATAAAATGTTTGTTTAATGCCCTTGCTGTACACAATTAAAAACAGTCTAAATTCGAGATATGTTTTTTAGAAACCTCAATCTCTTGGCATTTGCTGATAAACGTGCCATAATCGTTTTGAACTTATTATAAGATCAGCAAATCCTTAACCTCCTAAGTCCCCGCGTACAAAAAAATGTACATAATACGGCCATTGCAATAAAATATCAATTGTAAAGAAGATAAAGTAGAATTTCTCTTGTTTTTATGACTGGCAATTAAATTAGAAAATAGGCTATTGCAATTGCAATAAGTTTATTTTCCACTGGCAAATTTCGTTGTATGGTGGGTCTTAGCAGGTTAAAATGTCTTCCTTGAATAAATTATTATAACCCATATATCTTTTGTCATGTTTAAATTTTTTAAACTTGCACGCAAAAACATAAATTAGTAACGTAATAACTATTAAATAGTTTAATAAAAAAACCTGGATATACTGGCGAACTTGTGAAGAACGTGTCTAAACTGATATCTCTTACATAAACGGCTCTACCAATTTTTATGTAACTTAGCTAAGGCTATCCCGATTTAAGTAGCTTTATTTATATAGGGGCTATTATTCTAGGCACAGACACTCACGTTAAATTTGTTAAATATTTTATTACAGGCGTAAAAATGATAAAATAACACACGTTCTTTGCTGTTACTAAAATTCAGTGATCGGATTTCACGGTGCAACACTGCGGGATATAGAGGAGAAATCTTAATATGGATATGACTAAAATCCCGGGATCTGGTTCGAAAAGAAAATGCAATTGTTGGGATATTAATAAAAAGGCATTAGGATAGGATTTCAGACGTAAAGAAATCGATTGAACACATACAATATTGAGAAAATAATTGTATGCTTTTTCAATTTCATACAAACTAATAAAATATAATATATGTGTAGTGTGATAAACTGATTATGCGTACCGTGTAACGTCTTTTATTTAAATTCACTAAAGACGAATTACCAGATCAGTTTTAAACAAAGTAATTTAAAAAAAAATACATATTATATACGTTAGTATAGAGAAAATATTTATTCCAAACGCAAGCGTTAAAATATTAAGGAAATTATCATATGATAAATTATTTAACTTTACGCTCTTTCAACAATATCAGTCCCGGCATCCCAAAACATATTCATATTAGCATAATGTTTGAGGTCATTTAACCCGTGTTGCACCGTGAAATCCGATCAATACCCTATTATTATTATTGTATGAAACATTATCTCTCATTCATTTAAGTAAAAGCGGGAAATAACATGATCAACGGGGCGGTACACTCAATCTTGGATAGCAATACCGTTTCTAGCAAAGCTCGCCTTGCTATTGTTCAGGGAGTATTGACACCAATAATAATAATATAATAATAATAATATAATAATATGATGTATGATAGTAATCTTGGGTATGGCAGAAGAAGCACGAAAGCAGGATTAATGCAGTTGAAATGAGAGCTCTAAGAGGTATGTGTGAGTTAGGATGATAGATAGAGTAAGAAATAGCGAGATCCGAGAACGATGTGGATTGAAAGAAGATGTAGCGACTAAGATTGAAACTAAATATATTAAAGATGAAGAGTGAGCGGTCCTAGACGGACGTACGGTGACTACTACGGCAAATCTGTTGCGATGTACTGAATAAGGGTCAAATCAAAAGCACCCGAAACCGACGCACGTGCCGTGCATGAAGAGATTGATGAATGTAGAGGAAGCGAAACTTGTATATTCAGACCGGTGCACCTGGCGTTCCATAGTCTCTGCCTACCCCATTGGGAGACAAGCGTATAGGAATGTATGTAGTTATGTATGTATTTATGTATGCATGAACATTCTCTCTACCGTGTGGTTGCCGGGATAGAATAGTGCCACTCCATGTCATCCCGTGGATGTCGTAAGAGGCGACTAAGGGAATAAAGGCTTGTAGTACTAATAGGCGATGGGCTTGCAACCTTTTACTAACACGCTGGTAAACATCTTAGCTTTTTTGTGCAGAATGTGGTTGCAGAATTATCAACAAGTTTTTAAAGTTGTAGGTAATTCTGTAACTCTGCCTACCCCACTCTAGGATTACAGGCGTGAAGGTATGTATGTGAACATTCTCTCTCTCTTGAAAAACATCAACGCAATAAAGTATAGAGTGTTGAACCGACCTCACTTATTTTTACAGGTGGATGTCTGCTAGCACCTCATTTTACGCGTTTTTCGAACTCAAACGGTAGATCCGCGAAAGTTCACATTTTGCTGCATTTGGTCGTTAAAACTGCATTTGACTTTAATGCTTTCTAAATGGCTCCACAGTTAATAAACTGCTGATTTACAGCTCTAATGCTGCTAGCGTATCAGCCTTGTTACAAGCTCCTTGAGATCTATATCGTTTGATACAACTGCAAAGTTATGTTTGTATATGAAAGTGCGCGAATTGAAAGCCAAGTTATATGTGCGTTTTATGAGTATAGCCTTGTTAAATACTGACAGTATAATTTATTGGGTGTAAAGTACGGTGTTTGACTGTCCTGAGAGCGATAACAGCCACGGTTGAGTTGATAATAAGGGAGTGAGGTTCTTGCACGGAACCCGGAGAGTAATGATCTGGTGTCGGGTTCATTGGATAAGATGTGCTTTGCTTTTTTTTGGTTAGGTTTTTTATTCACTACAAAAGTGCTTTAAAAAAAAAATGCTTTTCTCAAACATGCTCGGAAAGAACGGTTTTCCGATGAAGAGTGCCTTATTTTCGCTTTGCGGCTTTACTAGTTATCAAAACGCTGGTAATACGATAACAGTGTCGAGATTCTAGAAGGTAAAAGAGTGCAATATAATAACGTTTTCAGGATGCCGTTGGGGCTGCCGCGATATTGTAGTGCATCCGGTATGTTTACGGAGGCGCATACCGATGGCTTCTACGCAGTTATTCGTAAAAGGCCCCGCCTCCTTGTTGTCTCGTGTACGTGGCAGCCCTAATAGCATCATGGCCGTTGTTGCCAGCAGCCAGGAATGCCATTACCAGAGGCATTGGGTGCGCCTGCACGTGCGGGGGGTTTAGGGTAGTCTGGGCTGTGGCGCTGGTTTTTTTTTTCTTTCTATTTAAGCATTTGTATCGTACTAACCTTAGTTCTTAAATATTTTGTTTGACTCATACAATTATGGATCGAAAATAATAGTCTGAAAACAATTATTTAAATTTAAATTTTGATAACAGTCAGAAGTGTTTTATTACTTTTATATGAATGCGTGTATATTATACGATGTATTATTGAGAGTGCGGTTAATTATTAAATATAATAATTTGAAGTATAAGCATTGTTGATAAATGTTATCTTATAAAATCCTGTAAAATTTATTAATAAAACAAAATGGTTTTATTTTTTAAGTATTTATTCTTAATCAAACTTAAAAGATAAAATTAACGAATAGGAAACATTACCTAATATACATTACATATATGTCCAACTACATATTTTTTTCTTAAGATTTGTATTTTTTTTCTATTTGCTAAATAAGCTTATTTCATTCATTCATTCATTCACCCATTCATTCATTCAAAAAAATGGGTAAAATTAAAAAACTAAAAAAACATGTTGAAACATAACAAAAAAAAACCTTAACAAATCAAGTACCTACCTACTCTTGCCACTTACATATTTTTTTTATAGTTCAATAAACCTGTTTTAACTCAGCAAATAAACTCAACGGTTCACTAATGTTTGACCAAAAAATTATTGACAAATGATCATTTGACAAACAACGTTTCACCAAATGATCATTTGGCAAACGAGACATTTGACAAAAGTATCATCTTACAAAAACTCACTTAGCAATTGATCATTTAGCAATTAGTTTACCTATTTCTGGGCAGAAAAAAAAACAACCTCGAAGGCCAAGGCGGGAGCCAAGCTCCCGCCTTTGCCTTCTAACCTAACCTATCCGAGTCGGTTATGCCCTGGTTCGTTTTCCTCGTAAAATGTAAATTTAACTGTTGATCATTTGGAAAAGTAAATCATTTGTAAAATGACTATTAGTAAAATGATCAAGTGACGAAACATTTTTTTGTAAAACGTTGTTTGTCAAGTGTCATTTTGTCAAATGACTTTTGGTCAAACAGCAGGACACCAAACTCAACACCAACACCGTGAAAAGTTAATAGCTGATCAAAAAGATAGACTACATCTGGAATGGGGAAAAATCGGCATATGACGGTGTTAGGCTTAGCACGCACTGCGATTAATTCCTTGCGGTTTCAGTCTTGCTGAAACCGCCGAACCGCGAAGGAAGTCGCTTTGCGGTTTGTTTTTTCGCGATTTTCACGTTCAGTATGACAATGGTCTAGTCTAGTCTAGTCTTTGGTCATTACCCGACCCACATCTGTTAATTTGCTATCCCATTGTGAAATTAATATTTAATTAGATATCCGTTGAATTTTGATTTGATACTTTGAGATCAAGTGTTAATCGCATTGAGGAACGTTTATCTATAAATAGTGTTTGGAAACAAGTGTGTAATAAGTCGCAATCAACGGAAATGTATTGTGAATATTTGTCAACCCACGAGTTCTCCAATTAAGTGACCTTCGACCGTGCAAGCGACTTTCACGGTTACTCGCGCGTCGCAAGAGCTATTACAGCGTGTACGCGCCGAATACTGCAACGCGGAGAGATAAGCGCCGTCAAGCGTCAAAGATTAGTTACTACAGACGTGAGACGCTTTGATTGCAGTGTCATTTGCCTCTGAGAGAATTGTGTAAGTGAGCGCCCACACAATGCATAGAGGAGATAGTGCAGAGTTGGTGTGTCACGGATGCACGGGGGAACTAGAGGTGGGCGAGGAGTTTCTGCAGTGCATGGTGAAAACGTGCGGTAAGCTTTACCATCTCTTATGCACTAGTAAAAAACTAACACTTGAAGAACGGGACACATGGGTGTGCCCTGAGTGCTGTAACGCATATAAAAAGGTTGGACGGAACTGTGACACCCCTGTTGGTACCCCGGCCACCATCAAGAACATTACTGTCAGGAATAAGAGTGAGAGTGGACAGAACTGTGACACCCCTGTTGGGACCCCGGCCACCATCAAAAGCATTACTGTCGGGAATAAGAGTGAAGCTTCTGCCCCGCAGCCCCAGCCTTCCGGTGAGTTGGCAACTATGTTTCTTGAAGTCCAGCTTATTCGGGACCAAATGTCTATGCTGGGGGAGCAGCTCGCTGACGCCATTTCTGCTGTCGCACAATACCATATTGCACTTGCCGATTGCTCCAAGAAATTTGAGTCAGTCAGTGAGAGACTATTATTGCTCGAACAACCATCGGTATGTCCTTGTCAAGGAAGTAAATTTGTGTCACCAGAGTCTGCCAGCGGCTGCGTGTTAACTGACTCAAAACCAAATAGGAAACACAAAGCCAAGCATACTGTGAAACATGCCACCTTGACTGAGAAGATTGTCGAAAGTATTGCTGCGGTGATTCCGCATGAGGATGCTGTTGTTGTTGGGCTGTCCGCTTTGTCGCCCGGTACACAGGCACTGCCTTCTGCTACGTCTAGCAACAGTGTGGTGAGGGTAGAAACGCTTCCCTTCGAAGGTGGTAATTCTGTGTCGGAGGATTGGCAAACTGCTCACGATAGGAAAAAACGCTTCTCCTCTGTACGCTGCACTGCTGGGCCGGAGATCACATCACTTAAGGCAGTTGAAAACCGTAAATACATTCATCTGTGGAACATGATATCAGGTGCCGATGATATACGTGCTTACTTGGAAACTCTTTGTCCTAGGAAAACCTGCACAGTCGAGGAACTCAAACCCAAGGGCGAATATAAATCATATAAAATTGGTGTACCTCAGGATCTGTACGAGAAATGCTTGTCTGCTGAAGTGTGGCCCGAAAATGCTCGTGTTAAGGCTTGGTCATTTCGAAAGTCACAGAAACACGGCGTCAATAACTCAACCTCGACGAGCTCCAAACGTGCATAAAACAAGACCAAATATAAGCATTGCGTATCAGAACGTAAGAGGCCTCAACACGAGGCTGAATTATTTTAGACAAAATCTCATGTCTCTTGAATGCGATGTTGTAGCTGTCACTGAGTCTTTCCTTACTGCAGCAGTCGATGACTCTGAGCTCTCTTTTGGTGGTTGGAGTGTGCTGCGCCGGGACCGCGCCACGGGCGCGAGGGGAGGCGGCGTGATGGTCGCGGCGAGGCCCGGGCTCGTGCTGCGGCGCCATCTGGACTTGGAGACACCGACTGGGGAAGACTTATGGGTTTCTTTCGCCGTGGATCATATTACCTGTTATCTGTGCGTGGTCTACATTCCCCCTAGTGCTTTAGCGGAAATCTATATGCGGTGGTTTCAGTCAGTGGAATTAGTGATTGACACTTTGAAAGGTGTAGTACTTATAGCCGGTGATTTGAACTTGAATCCAGTCTATACATCAAATAGTATTTTAAATTATTATTGTTATTTTCTAACTGTGTGTGGTCTAAAAGAGATGAATGAAGTGATGAATATGCATGGTGGGAAATTGGATGCTGTGCTGGTATCGGAACATGTCCTTGATGTTGTGGTCTCTGAAGCAAAGGGCGGTGGACTAGTTCCGAGATCTGATGCGTACCACCCACCATTGGAGATTACTATCTTAATAGATTGTGCCGCACAGCGACCGCCTGCTGAGTTAATGGGTCCTAGCAATGTGGACGTGCGACAGGATTGGAATTTCACCAAAGGAAATTATGAGCTTCTACATAAGCTAATCTCAGAAGTCAACTGGCAGGAAGTTCTCAGTGCTGCGCACGTCGACGTTGCAGTTGACATGTTTTATAAAGTATTGTATGATATTTTTGATATTTGCATTCCGAAGAGGTTTAGATCGAGGGTGCCTAGTAGGTGCTGTCCAGTTTGGTTTACTGCAAACCTTATTAGAGAGCTTAAACATAAATCTAATCTCCATCGAAAGTGGAAGTCTACTAAAGATAGAACTGTCTACAGTGAGTTCGCCAAAGTGAGGTCCAAGGTGAAAAAAGGGATATCATCTGCTTACAATTTCTACATTGGTCGAATTCAAGCCAGACTAAGAGACAATCCTCGTGCATTCTGGCAACACATGGACAGTCTGAAGTCGAAGGGTGGGTTCGTGTCCCGTGTGACTTTTGATGGCAGACAGTTTGCCGATGGAGAGGTTGCTAATGTGTTCGCTCGGTTTTTCTCCGGTGTATTTCTGCCTGATGTTCCCCTTCTTGACCCTAACCTAAGACAGGACAATTGTCAGGGTCAGAATTTCAATTTTGTTAACGTAACATCTATTTCTTTTGAAGAGATAGAGGCTGGCATTAGGCGTCTTAAATCCAATTGTTCCCCGGGACCCGACAACTTACCTGCTTATATTGTAAAGGGATGTACGGAGTATTTGAAAACCCCGATTCATTATATATTTAACTTGGCACTGACCTCTGGAACCTATCCGAGCTGCTGGAAAGTCTCAAGGGTAAGACCAATACCGAAGACGAGTGGCAGTACTGATGTAGAAAACTATAGGCCTATAGCAGTTCTTTCTACGCTAGCTAAGTTGTTTGAATCTATACTCCACCGGACCTTGTCTACACAGGTTAAGCCATTTTTATGTGACGCGCAACATGGATTTAGGTCCAAGCGCTCTGTCAACACAAATCTATTACTTCTGGTTGACATAATTTTTGAACATCTAGACAGGGGCATCCAGGTTGATGTACTTTATTTCGACTTTAGGAAGGCCTTTGATCGCGTAGATAACGATGTGCTCCTAAGAAAACTTGATGGTATTGGATTTTCTCCCATGATGCTTAAATTGTTTGCTAGTTATCTACGGGATCGGCAGCAGTATGTTCGGCATGGATGCTTCGTCTCGGCCCCGTATCAAACTCGATCCGGCGTCAGTCAGGGCTCTATACTGGGACCCTTCTTATTCGGCATAATGATAAATGACCTTAAATCGGTTCTTAAGTCTGCCCAATGTCTTCTCTATGCTGACGACCTAAAATTGATTTACGGTGTCGAGCAAAGAGCGGATTGCGAGTCATTACAAGAGGACGTCAATTCGGTTGTCCGGTGGAGTATGGATAACAAACTCCTCTTCAATCCAGCCAAGTGTTATGTCTGTACGTTCAGTCGATCATGTTCTCCTCTACATGCTCAGTATATGCTCGGGTCAGAGTCGATTAACCGTGTCTTTTCTATTAGAGACCTCGGTGTGGTGTTCGATGCGCGCTTTACTTTCCATGAGCATATCTCAAAACTTGCTGTCGACTGCTTTCGGAGATTAGGCTTTGTAATACGTAACGTTAGAGACTTCTACGATTCTAGCGCCATACAATTGGTTTATAACGCTTTAGTGAGAAGCAAGTTGGAAGCATCTTCACTTGTATGGCATCCGCACGAAATAACCTACTCCTTACTTTTAGAGAAGGTGCAAAAAGCCTTTCTAAGGTTTTTATATAAAAAAAAGCATGGGCACTATCCGTTTTTATATCCCACTAAATATCTCCTTGGGACTCTTGGATTTAATTCTCTCGAGGTGAGACGCAATTACAGCTTGTTGGTTTCGGCTTGCCGCGTTTTACGCGGTGAATCGGATTGCCCTGGGATGGTGACCAAACTCATGAGGCTGCGTGTTCCAGATGTGCCCAGGATAGTCCTTAGGGCACGTCACCGAGAGCTGTTTGCGGTGCCGCCGGCACGCACCGTGTCGCGCAGGACATCGCCGCTCCCCCGCGCGCTTGCGCTGCTCAATGAGCTGTTAGCATCTGCGCCGGAGTGCGACCTGTTTGCAGGCCGATGGTCGGCTGTGTGTTGCGAATGCATGAGATTTTGTGAGGTGAAGGATGCTAGGCAATCGAGTGTCCCAATATAGTATTTAATGTTTACTTATATAGGTTCATTTTGTTAATTTGGTTTCATGGTGCATTAGTCTACCAACTGTAATACCATGTAAATATACTTATAAATAAATAAATAAATAAATAAATAAATAAATGGATTTCCGCAGAGTAGCATGTATGCCTTGGTGATAAGAAATAGAAAACTTAGAAAACGTCACCATAGGACCTCAAGCCAGAGTTTAGCTTTAACATTTATATCGCTGTATTGTTTTAATGGTTTGTCATATAAAGCTGGTCGTTTTGCAACGTCATTAATAATATTTTTAGGCACATTTTCGCTATCTACCGGCAACGTACTATCTGACTCCGATGACATAATGCAGCGCACTACAACACACCTCACCGATCCGCTCTCGGAGCTGAACTGACAAAAAAACCGCGTTTGCGAACCACAGAGGGGGCGCCACTATACATAAAGTATGGGATAAATAGGTACATAAAAACGCGCGTTTGCAAACCGCAAATTGAATTGTGACTAGTTACGTTTTTTAAATCAGTCACTAAAATAAATTTCAAGTGCGTGCGCTTATAAAGCATGCCGTACGTTACATTTTTCCGTTTCTGAAACCGCTTGTGAAAAATCGCAGTGCGTGCTAAGCCCAATGAGGCGGAGCTGTACCAATATTAACCAATAGAAGGCGCACGCGGTCGTGTCGAGCGTGCCTTGAGCTTGTTAATTTAGATTCAATTGGTTAATATTGGCACAGCTCCGCTCTACTAGACGGTTTAGACGGTTTTTCCCACTT
Source organism: Acleris emargana (assembly GCA_927399475.2). Classification (NCBI taxonomy): domain Eukaryota; kingdom Metazoa; phylum Arthropoda; class Insecta; order Lepidoptera; family Tortricidae; genus Acleris; species Acleris emargana. The sequence goes on along the minus strand of OV656838.1, from coordinate 23,420,274 downwards.
GACAATTTTGACGCTATAAATAATTTTAAAACACCTGACATTCATGCAAAATAGAAAGAAGAAGCCACTGGTGCACATATCAAACAACATATTAAACACACTCATAAAGTCGTAACTTGTACGGTTTAATAAATACCTTTGGAAATATACCACCATACAACACTCGCATTTCGAGTTCCGAGCACAACTAAACTTTGAACACCGTTTTTTTCAATAGTAAACAACATAGCGCCATCTCTTAAAAAATATAGAACCAAAAAGTTCCCCTGCTTAATCGACAGATGGTCACAACGGCGTACCGTTCTTAGATTGGGCATAAACGGATGTGTACGGTATTACCCCGCAGATGGAATAAGACACATTGACCTTATCGAAGTTTCCTTTAATCTCTTTAATGCCGTGAACTACATAAGGAGGTATTTTTTTATGAAAATACAAAAATTTGGCCCTGAATTTACGTTACAATGAACCTGAAAGTTTTATCCGAAGTTTTTGTTTAATCCCATCCATCATTCGTTATTGGCAACTGTCAATTGAGAAGGCAAGTAATTGTGAACTTTTTCACTTAGCACATAAAGATATCCTGAGACATCTTAAATAAGTAAGTAAATTAAGTAAATTATAATTGTAAAGAACATGGGAACATAATGATGGTACAAGATATAAGGAGTTCCAACATATTCTGCCATTAGATGGCGTGTAAATATCTAGTAATAAAAACAATAATGCGGTTTAATTAATATGTCAAAGAAATAAGGTAAATTTTCAATTAATTAACATTTTATACCGTTTACAGTGTCATATGTACTTTTTCAAAATTAACGATACAAAGCATGAAGTACGTGTATTAATAACAGATCCCTATCACCGAGGTAATCATTCACTGAGTAATAACATTGCTTAAGAAGCGAACGAAATAGCCTTCTTTTGATAGTATATAGAATCATGTCTATAAATGAATCTGGTAAATGGTTGAAAATCCGAATAGCCATACAGTATAATTTAATTATGTTTTCTACTTGCGCAATAAACCACTAAGAACTAAGAACTTAGGTTACCGACATAGCCCGAAGACTAGCTACACTGAAGTGGCAGTGGGCGGGGCACATCGCTCGCAGGACTGATGGCCGATGGGGTCAGGAGGTTCTTGAGTGGCGTCCGCGGACCGGGAGACGAGCTGTGGGTAGGCCTCCAACAAGATGGAGTGACGACCTTGTAAGGATCGCGGGAAAGCGGTGGATGCGAAAAGCACAAGACCGATCTGAGTGGAGAGCCTTGGGGGAGGCCTATGTCCAACAGTGGACGTCTTTCGGCTGACATGATGATGATGATGATGATGAATAAACCACTTATATTGATATCGTTAACGTTAGCTGATGCGAGAAAATATAACTATAAAGAGCGTTACCATGGTAATAACAGTTATTTTTAAACCTCGACGCAAAAAGAGGGTTGGTATAAGTTTGCTATATGTTTCTGTGTATCTGTCATTGTAACTCCTAAATAGATGAACCGATTTAAATATTGTATTTTTTATTTGAAAGCAGGTTTTTAGTTGTGGTTCATTGTTGGAGGTTTTATTTAACCGGTTAATCCTGGCTGATCAGAACTCGATATGTGTTTGTATTCTTTTTGACACTTGTCACTTAATATATGATTGTTCTTGTATTTTACTCTGCTGATGTTTTTTTTTTCAATGTAATTATATATTTACAATAGGTTATGGCCTAGCAGTATATTATTTTTAGTTCAAAACCGTTGTAAATATGTCGGATAATGTGCGTAATTCTTTTCCGCATGAAAAACTTAAGGGGCGTGAAAATTATGTTGCTTGGAGGTTTGTCATGAAGAATTCTTTAATTTTCGACAATTTATGGAACTGCATAAGTGGTTATAGTTCAGAGGATACTACGAAACCCGAGGTAAAACTACGACTTGATGAAAGAGCAAAGTCAATAATTTGCTTGAGCGTAGAAAAATCTTGTTTTTCGCACCTCATGGAGGCTAAAACAGCCAAAGAAGCGTGGAATGCACTGGAAAGTGCTTATGACGATACGGGTCTTAGCTCTAGAGTACGCACACTTCAGAGTCTTTGTGCTGTCAAGCTGGAGGACTTTGTCAGTATGGAAGCGTACGTCAATGAAATTTTGTCATTAGCTCAACAGTTAGCGAACATGAAAAAACCCATTGATGACGAGTTTCTTGGAGCGGTGATGCTCAAAGGATTACCGTCAGAGTACGAGCCCATGATAATGGCACTGGAGCATTCGGGAGCTGTAATATCGGCTGATTTAGTAAAAACAAAACTGTTGCAGGACAAACGGTGGACTACTCGTGGAGATTTGAGTGAGTGCTTGTATTCGAAAACGAAGGGTCCGACTACAAATTACTCCAGAACGAGGTTAGCGCACGAGAACAAGGATGAGTCAAGAACGAAAGCAACTACTAGTAAGAAGGAACCGTGGTGCTGGAAGTGTCGGCAAAAAGGTCACTTAAAGAAAGACTGTCGTCATGAGAAAATTTCTTCAGGACACAGTGTAATGTCGGCATATTGTACTGGAGCAGCGGATACAGAAACTTCGTGGTACGTTGACTCGGGAGCAACAAATCATATGACTGGTGAGCGCGATTTGATGACGAACTTCAAATCACATGATGGCGCGGTGACAATTGCCAGTGGTGAGAAACTCAAATGCACAGGAATAGGTAACATTAAGTTGTCAGCTACTGCGATGTTAACTAATGTGTTGTATATACCTAAATTATCTGTAAATTTGATATCTGTTTCTCAATTAATCAAGAATGGTTGTGTAGTTAGTTTTGATAAAAATGGATGTACAATATCTAATTTAGGCGATGCATTGCTTATGGCGAATGATTTAAAGGGTGCGTATAAACTTGAGACTTGCTGTCTAAGGGCGAATTTAACTATTAGCACTGCGACTTGGCATAAGCGACTTGGCCATTTAAGTAGCAATAACATGAAGCTTTTGACGCAGGGAGCTAATGATGTTAATTTCCAGGACGACCCTTGTACAGATGTTGCATGTGAGGTTTGTTTAAAAGGTAAACATGTACGTCTACCTTTTTCAAGCAATCCTAAGAAATCTGTGGCTGATAAGCGACTGGATTTAATCCACACTGACTTATGTGGACCAATGCCGGTGAACTCGCTGGGTGGTAAAAGATACATACTTACGTTTTTAGATGATCATACTAGGAAGGTGTTTGTGTACATACTCAAGAATAAAAACGAGGTAAGTGCATACACTAAAAACTTTATTAATCTAGTTGAAACTCAAACTGGAGATAAAGTCAAAGCTTTAAGATCTGATAATGGTACTGAGTACGTGAACAGGGAACTTACCAATTTCTTGAAAAGTAAGGGGATAGTACATCAGCTGACTGTACCTTACAGTCCGCAACAAAACGGCGCGGCTGAGCGGTTAAATCGAACTCTTATTGAGAAAGTTAGGTGTCTGTTGTACACAGCGAACCTTGATCATAAGTTTTGGGCAGAGGCAGCTTGCACGGCAGCTTATTTAATAAATATTTCACCTTCTAAACGGCTGTTTGGGAAAACTCCACAGGAAGCTTGGACTTGTAAAGAGGTGAATTTGAAACATTTACGTGTGTTTGGCTGTGAAGCATTTGTTCATATTGAAAAATGCAAAAGAAATAAACTAGATCCCAAAAGCAAGCGCTGCATATTTCTTGGTTACGAAAGTAATGCTTATAGACTGTACGATTTAGGCAAAAATGAAGTCATTAGGAGTCGTGATGTTGTTTTTAACGAAACAATTTTTCCAGGTGTTGCTGGCAAACGGTCTGTGGAAATATTCTTCCCTGTAAGTGACGGTGAAGCTTCTTTTGAGGATAGCCTCAAACAACAAAGAATAAACGCAGATGATGCAGTTGATGTTGAGGTGGAGGTATCATCAGAACCGAAAGTAGAGCTGCAGAGTGAGGCGGAGAATCCAGTCGCACCTGACATTTGGTTTGAGGCAGATGGCCAGATACCGAGCTCTTCTACTGATTCAGGCGAAACATCACAGGAGTCACGGAATGATGGACCAGCCCAGAATTTGCGGCCGAGACTGCCGAAGACAATGTCTGCACTCGAGGTAGAGTTGAGTGAGCCGACAACTGTCAAGGAGGCTTTGCAGTCGAGCGATAGCAAGCTCTGGAAACAAGCTATGCAAGATGAAATTAATTCATTCAATAAGCATGTAGCCTGGGAGCTAGTTGACAGACCGGCTAATAAAAACATTGTAAAAAATCGATGGCTTTTTAAGATTAAGCGTGACACGAATGGAAAAATTGCGTGTTATAGAGCGCGATTAGTGGCCAAAGGGTTTACACAACGATTTGGTGTTGACTACAATGAGACTTTTTCCCCAGTTGTGCGACATAGCTCACTTAGGATGTTATTATCTCTCGCAGTGGAGTTAGATTTGAAGATTGACCATCTCGACGTAAAAACTGCATTTCTCAATGGCGAATTAGACGAAGAGATTTATATGTCACAGCCGGAAGGTTTTATCAAACAAGGTGATGAACATAAAGTCTATAAACTCAAGAAAGCAGTTTATGGATTGAAACAAGCTTCGCGGTCATGGTACGAGAAGGTAAAGCAGGTTTTAGTCAGCGGACAGTTCGTACAAAGCAAGTATGAAAGCTGTATCTTCAGTCGACGTGTGGGTAAGAAAACCATAATTATTGCTCTATATGTCGATGATTTTTTCGTTTTTTATGACTGTGATAAGCTCGCTTCTCAGCTGAAATTATCACTGAAATCATGCTTTACGATAAAAGATTTAGGCGAGGTCAAACAGATGTTAGGCATCAAAGTAGACCGAATTGCTAGTGAGTTAAAATTAAGTCAGAAACATTATATTGAAAAGTTACTAGAACGTTTTGATATGAAAGAGTGCAAAGTAGCTAAGACGCCCTTAGATACTGGTCTCAGTTTTTCTAATAAATCTAATCACGATAGCAGTCTGCCGTATCAAGAGTTAATAGGTTGTTTGATGTATTTATCTGTGACAACTCGGCCTGATATATCTTTTGCTACTAGTTTCCTTAGTCAGTATAATGTCTGTTATACAGCGGAACACTGGGCTGTAGCTAAACGTGTACTGCGGTATTTAAAAGGCACACTTGATATGGGTCTTGTGTACAGAAAAAGTAAAAGCAATAATAAATTACGCTTGTTTGGGTACACTGACGCAGATTGGGCTAACGGAGCAGACCGTAAGTCATACACTGGATACGTTTACAAGTTAGGTCAAAACGTTATTTCGTGGGGTTGTTATAAGCAATCGTGTATTGCACTGTCGTCCACCGAGGCGGAGTATATAGCTTTGTCTGAAGCGGCCAAAGAAGCGGTGTACGTTCGTGCAATATTGGCAGAGCTGACTGGACTTTCAGACGCAGTGATTTTGCATAGTGATAACCAGTCAGCTGCCAAACTCGCAAACAATCCTGTCTTTCACAAACGTACAAAGCATGTTGATATAAGATATCACTATGTTCGTGAGGCTGTTTTTAATAAAGTGATAGAATTAAGATATACGCCAACCGAATTTATGATAGCTGATATACTAACTAAAGCTTTGCCAAATTGTAAACACAGTTCTTTTACAAATGAATTGTTAGAGCTGGTCATCAAGGATTAAGAGAGCGTGTTGGAGGTTTTATTTAACCGGTTAATCCTGGCTGATCAGAACTCGATATGTGTTTGTATTCTTTTTGACACTTGTCACTTAATATATGATTGTTCTTGTATTTTACTCTGCTGATGTTTTTTTTTTCAATGTAATTATATATTTACAATATTCATAGCTAAATTTCATAAGAATGGGGTAAGCCGTTTAATAGATATCAGCTCTGAAAAAAGGGAGCGCCATTACTTCGGAGGTTTTATCTATGTAAAATTTATGTAACTATACATGTAATATGGTGATAGGTAAATTATGACGTAAGCAAACGGGATGCGGGGCTGGCCGCGCGACAAGTTTAAACTTGTTTGAACACGCTGACTGCGGCTGGCGGCATTTGATTTTACATTTTCACCTTTATTGCTCATAGGCGGTAGAAACATCAACTTAAAAGTTACTGCTTTTTCTAAAATTACGTACGCGCTCTTGTAATTCTCATACAATTTTTGAAGATACGGTGAAATGACTAGCATAGAGGCATTCCATCTTAGTCCTTAGGGTTGGCAACGCATTTGCAGTCTTAGGGTTGCGTTCTTGTGAATGCGAATGTCTATAGGTCACAGTTTCCACTTACCATCAGGTGGCCTGTGTGCTCGTTTGCCTTTCTATGGAATAAAAAAAAAAAAAAAAAAGTTACGTCGGTGATACTGCAAAACCGCGTAACTAACAAAGAATGATAGCAAATGGGCCCAAATAACCAATACAAATCTCATGTACCACGTGAAAGTTAGTTACATAAGCTTCATTTTCTAATACGGGGACAAACTTCAAAAACCCCGGAGAAGAGAGTTATCAGCCTTCAAATATTCTCACACACACAACGTTTATTACTGCACTAGCTGTGCCCCGCATGCGTTACAATGCTTTTTACCGTATATCCGACTCACGCTTAACCAGTTTTTTTTAGACTCAACTATTTCTCATGAAACTACTGGCTATCAAGTACAAAAAGATTTATTCCAATTCGACGGGTAGTTCGAAAGATAACCCGTTTAAACAAACACACACATCCACAAACAAAAAACTCTTCTGCTTTATTATATTAGTATAGAATAGATTTATTCTTAAAAAAAAATACAATAGCACCCAATAATTAAATAGTTGCAAATCAAATCTTCAGCCATGGCACAGAGTTACGAGCCTTATGGAAAACGAGATTAGGCCATCATAATTGCTGAATGTGAGGATTTGTCCTTAACACATCCCCATAGAGTTGAAAGTTACCCACGTTTTCATTCCGGGTCTATACGAACTTAAATATTTTAGCATAAAATATCTCGATTCTCCCAGCCTGCACAGTCTAGTCGTCATAATAACAATTACAGCAAATAGTGGGATCAATAAGCCTACATACGTTATAATACTATTGGTGTTACGTGTGTGTATTGTAAACCTTACAGAATCATTAAAAAGGTGTATGTTGCTTCTTATTTCAAATGTTACTTACGCGGTCTTGCAGTGTCACTGACACGATAACAATTCGTAGAAGTTACTCACTCAGTAGAATAAAAAACCGAACTCAAGGTACTGCCTCGAAATGATTTCTTGAATAAAAACCTTTTCGAAGTGTAGGCCACGACATTATCCTTCAGTTAACATTACCGTCTACTTCATTCCTGTCTATTACGTTTGTCTCATTTATCAATGTCTCCGGGAACTGGGCCATCATTAAATAAGAAAACGCGTCGTTTATACAGAAGTGGGAGACTCGGCAGATCACTCGATTACGCATTAAGGCACTTGTTCCACCTATTCAACCACTATGAAGAAACAGGTGATTTCTAATTGGGATAGACCAAACAAATTACTCATGTTTTTTACATTCTAAGAGACATATTTCATTAATGTTGTATTTGACCCAATAGTTTTGTTTTAATATCTCTATTTATTTAGCAGACATTTTATGGATGACATTATTATTTTGTATTAGGGTAGGGTAATAAATTCTTAAAACTAGCACAAATAAAATGATCACGAATGTTGACTCGCGCAATGACGAGGTACAGTCGATTACAGAGACATGTGAAATGAAAAAAAAAATTGACACAAAAAATCAGTTAACAAGCATAAAAATAATACAGAGTAAGTAACATTTTTTGATGAGAAAAACGTTTAGTTTTATTAAATAAAATGGGTATTATCTTCTATTTTTATTTTATCAGGTATTTGGTACCGCCACGCAGTAGGGTAACGCCACCAATCATGGACACTTTCAGCTGACAGGCACCAGTAAATGAACACTCACTCTTAATTCAAATTTCATGCGGTCCTAAAGTGATTTTGGCAATTCATATACAATTTCATGAGTAATTCTTATCTGACCGCTAACAATGGGCCTCATAAGGAAGCTCAAAGTCACTCAGAGGGCTACGGAGAGGGCTGTGCTCGGGGTTCTCTGCGTGATAGAATCAGAAATGATGATATCCGCAGTAAAACTAAGATTACCGACATAGCCCGAAGAATAGCAAAACTAAAGTGGGCGGGGCACATCGCTCGCAGGACTGATGGCCGATGGGGTCAGAAGGTTCTTGAGTGGCGTCCGCAGACCAGGAGACAAGCTGTAGGTAGGCCTCCAACAAGATGGAGTGACGACCTTGTAAGGATCGCGGGGACGCGGTGGATGCGAAAAGCACAAGACTGGTCTGAGTGGGGGAAGCCTATGTCCAGCAGTGGACGTCTTTCGGCTGACATGATGATGATGATGAACTCGTATCTTCTGATAATTAAGAATCAAGTATTTATCATTGGTCCTTGTCATTACTGGTTCCGTTTCCGTCACCGTAGGTATTATTATATTCCGATTTGAATTCGATTCCGAATCGAATCAGCGCGAGTCCCACTCACACTTGACCGTTTTTAGTATTTTCTGTTTTTTTTTTTTAGAGATTTTACTATTACCGTTTCTTGTATAAGGACCCTATTTATTATTTCACTTTATTTATTTACTAGCGGCCCGCCCGCGGCTTCGCCCGCGTGGAATGTATTATACATATAAACCTTCCTTAAGAATCACTCTATCTATTAAAAAAAACCGCATCAAAATCCGTTGCGTAGTTTTAAAGATTTAAGCATACATAGGGACAGACAGCGCAAGCGACTTTGTTTTATACTATGTAGTGATTATTATTTGTTAACAAATAAACAGCTCTTTAACCTAAGGACGGACGGACGAACAGCGTTAGCATATAAATAGGGTCCCGTAGAGCTCCCCTCTAGTACAGTCAAGTTTATAAATTTGTTTACACTTTCGTACCTTGTCACTTTAATCGATCTGACAAATCATAATTAATAGCAGTTTAAATAGATAAGGTACTAAAGTGCGTCCATATTTATGAACTTCCACTGTACTACCAGCCCATTGGAACGCTGACCCACCATAGAACTGTGTCACAGTGACATTATAAAACCATTTTGTTGGACATATCTTATGACTTGAATCATAACGGCACTGTGACAGAGTTCCATGGATCAGGGTTCCAATGGGCTGATAGTACATTATTCTATAAATAAAACGTGTTTCTCATCACTCTATTTTCCTAATCACTAATCACTCGCAATCAGTTCTGCCCTCCTAAACGAATAAGCAGGATCCCAACATCAATAACCAAAGCAGTTCTAGTTCTCTTCTCTTAGTAATAAGGTTGATATTGCTATAGGAATTTTATCCGACATACTGCGTTTTAATCAAGGAGGGTAGAGTTGCGGTCCCAACGTGATCAGTGCTCATCTTCTCATTTGGTTTTCGTCGGTTAATAAACAATGTATTACTTAATCAGTTTGTAATTGCGTCATTATATACCCGTCAAATCGGTTTCACGAATTCTACGAATAAAATACCTCTAAAGTGCTATGTACATACATACATACATGAACTCACGCCTTCATTCCCAGAGTGGGGTAGGCAGAGCTAAAGAATTACCAACAAGTCTTAAAACTTCTTGATAATTCTGTACCCACATTTTGCACAAGAAGGCTAAGATGTTTCCCAGTGTATTAGTGACAGGTGGCAAGCCCATCGCCTAACAGTACTACAAGCCTTATTCTCTTAGTCGCCTCTTACGACATCCACGGGAAGACATGGAGTGGCACTATTCTAACCCGGCAACCACACGGTGCTATGGCTATGGGACAATTATTCGATGAAATTCCTTAGTATTATTCGAGGAAGCCATCAAAGCCTGTTTTAGGCGTAATTGACCAATCCCTTAAGCAATTACTGAAATCACAATGGAATACCGCGAAGAATGCCATTAAAAAAAACAAGAAATATTAACTGCTAGTCCTTTTTTGTAAGATATAAGACTGACTGATATAGATATAAAATTTATTACGAGATGTAATAAACACCCTTTACATGTACAATCAACTACAAAGAGATGTATCCACGTTTGGACCACGTTTATTTAATTACAATGCAATAAGACATTATTATCGTACGGGAAACAAACAGATATGGAGAATCTATACATATACATGTAAGTAAAAATACATACATACATACATACATAAACTCACGCCTTCATTCCCAGAGTGGGGTAGGCAGAGCTACAGAATTACCAACAACTCTAAATCTGGTTGATAATTCTGTAACCACATTTTGCATAATCAGGCTAAGATGTTTACTAGCGTATTAGTGACAGGTTGCAAGCCCATCGCCTAACAGTACTACAAGCCGATATTCCCTTAGTCGCCTCTTACGACATGCACGGGAAGACATGGAGTGGCACTATTCTAACCCGGCAACCACACGGACGGACGGGGGGTAAGTAAAAATGAATCCAGTTAAACCTAAAGTGGCCTATGAATTTGGTTAATGACCCAGTGAAAACGCGCCATTAAGTGCGTGACGTCGTGTATTGAAAATAATAATAAATATCAGGGGACAATCTCACACCAATTGACCTAGTCCCAAACTAAGCTCTAGGCTTGTACTATGGGTACTAGACAACGATATAAATACTTATATAGAGAAATAAATACTTAAATACATAGAAAACATCCATGACTCAGGAACAAATATTCGCACTCATCACACAAATATCTGCCCTTACCGGGATTTGAACCCAGGACCGCTCGCTTCGTAGGCAGGGTCACTACCAACTAGGCCAGCGCGTCGTCAAATACAATATCACTTTGTCCTTACTTCCACACAAGTACATACATACATACATAAATTCACGCCTTCATTCCCAGAGTGGGGTAGGCAGAGCTAAAGAATAACCAATAAATAACACAAGTAAATGTAAAATAATAATAAAAAATATAAAGAGAGAAGATTTGATTGTTTGAAAAATTAATGAACAATTTAGAATCTTACATTATCTCTGAATAACATAGGCTGTTTTATTTTTCTACGTGGACGGAGTCGCGTAAGATAATTATATAATCTACAAGCGACCCGCCGTCGCTTCGCTTCAGTTTATGTTAGTTTTGTGTTACATCAAACCAGAATTTATTATACTTACATAAAAAACGTTCGTGTTTTTTTTTCTAACTGATGGTGAAAACCCCATGAAAATCCCTTGAGTAGTTTCGTGGTCATTTCAAACATTCAGAATTTCAGACAGACACAGTTGGGGTTTTTGTTTTATACTAATAAATTAACTTAAATTGTTTGACTGTGATTAAAAAGTATAAACGACTTTTTCAAACAAAGCCCTTGTCACTATTTTCCGTGTAATTATTTTGTTGTCTTTGTCCATCATAAAGTTATAATAAGGAAACAGGATTTTTAACTTGAGTTTTGATATTAGTTTCATAATGATATCTTGCCGGATTTTTAAGGGTTAAATATGGTAAAGTCAGCAGTGGTCAGCAAGAGGTCAGTAATAGTCGACCTTATATGAGTGCGAAGAGTGGGAAATATATATTTCGTACTTTTCCCACTCATACAAAGTATAGCCAGAGACCGACTACTGGTCTCTGGCACACCACTGGTGTCTTTACCCTATTTGTAAAGCTATTTCTATCATACCAAAGCGAAACTAGGATATAACTCGCTAGTTTATAATATAAATACTTGTTCTTCAAAAATGCACTTTTACTAGAAGTATTCCCTGAACAATGTTATTTAAATATTTTATGAAAATATGTTTCATAGTTTGAGCTGTGTTACATAAGAGAAAAATTGCGTATTAACACTTACAAAACGGTACAATGCAGCTATATAGAGTCTACAAAATAAGAATTTTCGTACTGTTGAAACTCCTAGTTTATATTTGACTTTTTTAATTTTATTGTATTTTTAATTTTTATTATTATTATTCCCTATATAAGATGTAATTAATTAATTAAACTTTTAATTTAGAATTAAGTACATAATTGCAGTGCCCTTACACTATGGTGCCCTTGCAGGGTATCTATCGCATGGACTAACCTATACATATACTTAAGTTTTAAAGATAGGTACTAACACCAATCTGTACAACTTCTGTGCCATGTGATGACAGTGAATAAATTAATATGAATATGAAGTTACCTATCAGAATATAATTGTAATGATCCGACATGCTCTTGTCCGGTATTTTATTGACAGGTAATAGCGGCCGATTTTAAAACAATGCGATATCATGTCAAAAGCAATTAGGTATTGCCGCGAAGAAATCCCAGTGCGCACATCTCCTATATTCTGCTAGACTTTTTAAAATATCAGTAATGAAAAATTTGTTTTTCCAAAAACGTTTTCGGAAACCGGGAAAAAATTAACGAAGCGAAGAATTACATAGAGTACCGGCAAATAATATATCCTCTTTATACTTACATCTCATACGATTACCTACAAAATGTGACTCACCAAAATTGACAACCAATCAAGAACTAGTTGACCAATTGTATTGCTATTATTCAATTCGTTAGCTGATAAAATTAGGTGCACAATGGTATATAACAAATGTTTGTACATATCGTAGTTTAAAAAAGTGAAGTATTTAACAAACCGTTGCCGACGCGTTCATACTACTTAAATTTACGAGACTTGTATGAACAAATCAGCTATAGTTTTTTAAATATCAAACTTTTTTAAACTACGATATGTACAAACATTTGTTAAATATTAAATTCTTTTTTAGGAAATTGTGATTATGGCGCGAGTACCACCGCCCGCGTTGAAGAAAGACAGAAAGGAGAAGAAGGAGAAAAAGGTTCCGAAAGACAAAACTAAAAATGTTATGCGAAACCTTCACATCAGGAAATTGAGCCTGAACATCTGTGTCGGAGAGTCTGGTGACAGGCTGACGCGTGCCGCTAAGATGTTGGAACAATTGACAGGCCAGCAGCCTGTGTTCTCCAAGGCTCGTTACACTGTCCGATCCTTCGGTATCAGACGTAACGAAAAGATCGCTGTCCATTGCACTGTCCGTGGTGCCAAGGCTGAGGAAATCCTCGAGAGAGGTCTCAAAGTTAGGGAATACGAGTTGAGGCGTGACAACTTCTCTGCCACTGGCAACTTCGGCTTCGGTATCCAGGAACACATTGATCTTGGTATCAAGTATGATCCCTCAATCGGTATCTACGGTCTGGACTTCTACGTTGTCCTTGGACGACCTGGTTTCAACGTAGCACACAGGAGACGCAAAACCGGAAAGGTTGGGTTCCCCCACCGCCTGACCAAAGAAGATGCCATGAAGTGGTTCCAACAGAAATACGATGGTATCATCCTTAACAGTAAGAAGAACTAAGTATACCATTGTGAACCTCATTTAATCAGCTAACAGATTGAATAATAACAATACAATTGGTCAACTAGTTCTTGATTGGTAGTCAATTTTGGTGAATCTCACTTGTAGATACTCGTATAAGATGTAAGTACAAAGAGGATATATTATTTGCCGGTTCTGTACATACATAACTCACGCCTTTATTCCGCAGAGCTACAGAATTACCAACAACTCTAAAAACTTGTCGATTATTCTGTAACAACATTTTGCAAAAATAGGCTAAGGGATTAATTCATGCTCTATTAAATGCTTTCCGACCACGTACAGAAAAACTTAAACATTATTTTACTTGATAATACAAATCCGTAAAATGGAAAAGGGTTTTGGGTTTAAGCGGCTTAAAACTAAGCCATTGGGATAGAAAAATACATTTTTGTGAATTTACATAATTACAGTTGGGTATTACGGCAACCGTTGCATTCGTAATTTTTAAAAGGTGTTCTTTAACGTTTAAATACTAGATTAGTACGACCATTTTATGAATGAAACGTAATTAAAAATTCTGTTGCGTGTACCTTGCGTTAAATATTAATTAATATCATTGGACGATCTCACAGTAAATTGTCGAAGTATTATTATATTACTTATTTCTAAATGAATCCTTAGATACATAGAAAATATCAACGTCAACTGGTAGGGAATGCCATTAGGCATCAAGTTCACCTTTGGAACGTTAGTTTGCATTATGAGCCATAGTTATAAAACATCAGAGACTCAGGACAAACTCATACTTATCGCACAAATACCATCATCAGTATCATCACTATGACTTGTGGGAGGACCTTGTGCAGGGTCCGTCCGGGTTGGTACCCTATCGCCAAGCAGCAGTGTTCGCATCGTTGTGTTCCGGTTTGGGGATAAGACAGCCGGTGAAATGACTAGCATAGAGGCATTCCATCTTAGTCCTCAGGGTTGGCAACGCATTTGCAGTCTTGTGAATGCGAATGTCTATGGGTCACAGTTTCCACTTACCATCAGGTGACCTGTGTGCTCGTTTGCCTTCCCATGCTATAAAAAAAAAAAAAAACAGAAATTGAACCCGGGTCCGCTGGCTTAGTAAGTAGAACACTACCGACTAGGCTTAATGTGTAATCAATCATTAATTACACTTAAAGTCTGTCTAATGAATAAACGCGCCCCTTAGTAGTCTCGCCTCTACACCGAAGTTGTCAATTGCATGACTCCTTAAATTATGAGCTGGACATATATCAACTGTTCTGTCGCTTTTCAAAATAGTTTAATAAATAAATACCTAAGCACTGAGTGTTAAAATAAATAATAAGAATAATGTTAGGAAATAACACGCACACACACAAACACACGCGCACACACACACATATTCACGCACATACACAATAAAAAAACCGGCCGCCGTGCGAGGCGTATGTAATTTTTTGTATAGCGGCAACAGAAATACATCATCTATGAAAATCTCAACTGTCTAGCTATCACAGTTCGTGAGATACAGCCTGGTGACAGACAGACAGACGGACAACGAAGTCTTAGTAATAGGGTCCCATTTTTACCCTTTGGGTACGGAACCCTAAAAACAAAAAAAACAAAGAAGAACTACACGAATAATCGATTCATCCAATCAGCCTGTATCTACCAACACTGTCGAGTATAGGTCTCATAATCACGCGTATCAACGAGTATTGTAAGCTTGACCTTTGAAACGTAAGCTTTAAGACTTGAGTTGTAGCTTCCGAGTCTACAAGCCGCAAACTTTTAAAGCTGGGCATTCACGACCGCTCCAACAAGTCGAATGGAGCAGCGCCACGCCAAAAACGATCCGTGAATGTCAAAAATGTAGCGTTTAAAAGTACTTGGCGCGGTCTGTAGGCTTTCCAAATGGACGAAAAGTCAGCGCGCAATAAAAGATAACAATAAAAGATAAAAAACATAAATATTTTTATTCAGTAAGTAGGCCGCACGGGCACTTTTACACGTCAAAAAATCTACCAGCGCTTCACAAGAGACCACTGCTGAGAAGAAACGCCGCAAAAAACACAACAGTCAGTCGTTTTTTAAATATTGCTTATATAATAATAAACTTAACCTAGCATTATAATTATAAAACAATGAATCTCACATAAAACAAAAAATAAATACATTCATACCCAGTTGAGCAGGAAAATGTGTCAAAACTCACAAGAACTAATACGTAGTAGTAATAAGAAATCTAAAAATATAGAAATTTTAGGGATTACACTCACCTATGACGGTGCAAGACAACCCACTTAAAAGCCTAGACACATTCTCCTACAGAAATCCCAATCCGAATGGAACTATTGTGAATGTCGAAATCCAACGTTGGAACTCGCCACGCCTCACGCCAAATGGCGTTGTCGTGAATGCGTTCTCTGGCTGCTATTTTTTAATAAAGACTAGAACGTAAAGAAGAGGAATAGGTATTTGTTATACAAGGGGGAAAGTTGTATTTTACCTCCGAGTGTTTCAACACACGACACGTAAAATAACTTTTCACCCGTGTATAACACAAAACTTTTCACCTCACTACAGCGAGGAAAATAAGAAAAAGGGTTTGTACTATAAGCTCAATTCCGCATTTTGCACGGTTTCCCGTAATTCCATAGGTTGTTAATACGACTTCATCACTCGAATCACTCATTTTTAATAACAAAACAAACTAGAAAAACATGCGAATATTAAGCGTTGACGACTTAATGGAAAAGTTTTGACTTAAGTTTTTATTTCATTGTTTCGACAGTCCTGTCCAATACAGGACTGTCATTGTTCTGACAGTCCTGGACTGTCAGAACATTTTACCCGTTTTTACAACAAGAATTAAGGTTAACGTTGAATACTGCTGTTTATGAATTAAAATGAAGTTGTAAGACTGTATTTAGTGTTTTTTACTCGATGCAATTCATTCAATTGTGATGTTAAAAATTCAGCACTTTTAACGTTTTACGTTTTGTTAGCTGTCAAATATCATTTAAGCTGCCTTAAAATGTCAAAACTCTTTCTTAACATGTGGATAAAAAGCGATTTTCTCAATAGATATCAAACAAACAAAAAGGGTTTACTGAGCTAGAGAGATGAAAACTAAATGACGTGGTGCGCCTGTGAATATGGTCAAATTTACGCCCATCCAGTTGTAAACACTGCATCTGTTGCCGGACACACTGCGCGTCAGTGAATGTCCAGCTTAAGACCTGAGCTTGTTAGCGTCTAATTAAAACGTTCGCGTCGCTACTGCGCCTGCGGAGCGTATACATAGACCTTAAGACTTTAAGCCTCTAGCTTTAAAGGTTTCGCCTTTACGCTTTAGATCATTTCTTGGACCTCAATTACTCTTAACAAAATAAGATCGATGATATCATTGCTTCATTTCAATGATGACCAAATTAATTCTTATTTACCAAACATGTATTTTGACGTTATCATTAAAATATTTCTCAGTCACTCAAAGGTTAACTGGAAGATATTCCTTAAAGTGATAAGATTGCCTGTGAACATTTATTATATTTTTGTGTATTTTATTGTTATCTCTTTTGTTTGTTCAATAATTGTGTTTAAGTACGTACAACATACATACAAGAGATTTTTCAAGAAATATTTTATATTTGCATACAAATAATATAGGTTTTATCATGTTCTTTCCTTGCTACGGAACTTTTATCAAGACAATCTGTTCTGATGTGTGTTAAATGGTTAACCCTTTTTATGCATCTCGATTTTGTCTCACGAATCTTTCACAGACAGCTTTAAGAGATTCTCATGTTTACATAAAAATACCTAACTTCATCATCTTCCAAACCAAGCAAATACTTAATTTAGTTTAATATTAACTCTCTTAATTTCGTTCCAAAGCAACTCGCTTACTCTCTTAGGAATATTGAAGTTTATCAGGTTTAAAATTGTTTTTTTTTTGCTTTTGGTCTCCACTTCTCTAAAAGAATTTGGGTTGGGTTCTTTCGGATTATAACGCAGATTTCTAGTTCTTTTATCCCTAGACAGATCACTTGGCCATTACAACTCCGTATTTGCTACAAATTAAATCAATTTAAATAGTTTTTTTTTAGAGATTATCGCAGCAGGGTACAGGTATGACGTCGGGATTTGGTGCTCTCTTAGTTAGGACGGTTGGTAGGGTACATACTTACTAAATATCCAATTGACCAAAACTTAGTTGAAGTTCTGTATTTATTAACATTTCAATTTTTTTTATTGACGCCTCTCACACATACACACACCCACACATACACACATACACGCACACGCGCGCGCATGATGAATAATTCAGAATCTGGAATAAACAATTTGTTAATAATTTAGTTAAAATTTTTAATGAATTAATAGTAATGAGACGGATTGGGAGTGCTCTCCTCTCTCTTCCTGTGGCCTTGAAAACTAGCGTCAAGGCTAGTAAGCCTCACACCATGCTGAGTTGCAACCTTTTCGGTTTTAATTTTAGATTTGTTACTCTAAGTTTCTATAACTATTCATTGTATTACAATATTTTTGCTGTTGTTTATGATAATTCTATTATACATAAGTAAAAACAAGTTGATACACTCGGAGGTAAAATATCCGAGTGTTTCAACACACGAGACGTAAAATAACTTTTCACTCGTGTATAACACAAAACTATTCACCTCACTACAGCGAGGAATAGTTATTTACTATACAAGGGGGGAAAGTTGTATTTTGCCTGCGAGTGTATATTCAAAACACGAGCTAGCGAAAGGATTCTATGATTGATCACGAGCGAAGCGGAGGTTCAAAATAGAATCCTGAGCGTAGTGAGTGTTTCAACACACGAGACGTAATCCCACTCTGGTATTACAGGCGTGAAGGTATGTTATGTTATGTTACTTTAAAGCATTATTTTTAATAAATTAATAGTAATGAGACGGATTGGCAGCGCTCTCCTCTCTCTTCCTGTGGCCTTGAAAACTAGCGTCAAGGCTACCATGCTGAGTGGCAACCTTTTCGGTTTTAATTTTAAATTTATAACTCTAAGTTTCTATAACTATTCATTGTATTACAATATTTTTGCTGTTATACATAAGTACATAAACTCACGCCTTCAACCCCAGAGAGGGGTAGGCAGAGCTACAGAATTACCTACAACTCTAAAAGCCTGTTGATAATCCTGTAACCACATTTTGCATATTTTGCAATTGCAATTTTTTTTTTTTATTATAGCACCGAATAAACCAGTTCTATTTTATTCTATAAATGAATAACGCTATCAATACTTGAACTATCAACGCTGCTGCAGTTCAGAAGACAATCTCAAACACATTGAACTAGGCCCAAGCTAAGTTTTAGGTTCTAGTTAACTATATAAAATTAACAATTAAGATCCTAGAGCTGGTACTAACCTCCTCCAAAGGATTGGGCTAGCTATCCAGAGACGTAATGCAGCTAGTGTCATAGGGATCATGCCGCGAGCGGACCTGTTAGGGGGGTGTTCTTGTTATTATATTTGTGATTATTATTTGCATCTTTAATATTTTATTAGCTTAAATTTATTTTTATTTAAATAAGTTTAGTTTTAACTTTTAGTTTTTACTTGTGGAAGGACCTTGTGCAGGGTCCGTCCGGGTTGGTACCACCATCTCATCCATTAACCTACCGCCAAGCAGCAGTGTTCTGGTTAGGGGATAAGACAGCCGGTGAAATGACTAGCATAGAGCCATTCCATCATAGTCCTCAGGGTTGGCAACGCATTTGCAGTCTTAGGATTGCGGTCTTGTGAATGCGAATGTCTATGGGTCGCAGTTTCCACTTACCAGCAGGTGGCCTGTGTGCTCGTTTGCCTTCCTATGATATAAAAAAAAAAAAAACCTTTAATTGTTAACATCAATAAATTATTAAGTAATTAATTAGAAATAAATGCTCGCGCTCATCACATACATATTTGCCCATCCTGGACATTGAATCCAGGACCGCTATCATCGTAGGTTTCACTACCAACTAGGCCAGGTCGTTATAAATAAACCAAACATTTTCAAACATTGCTTTTTTTAGAATGGAAACTCGATTACTCTTCTTACTTGCACTTAACATCTTATAAACAATGAATCTCACCTACGCACTTTTTTAATACTTTTTGGGAATATTAATAACCGAATTTCATTGAAAAATTATTATGACACGTATCATTAATTTTATTTTATTTCCATTGCCTCACATCACCTGAGGGTTTATTATGACATAGCTATGAAGGTCAGTTTACGCTGCGAGAGAAGGACAGAGCTATATAACTGATATAGCTGTCCTTTACACTTGCTTTAAAATGAACTGCATACCTATGTCATAATAAAGGCGGAATCAGACGGTTCATTTTTGTGTTTCATTCCTCACCTTTCACCCGAAGTGACACGTCTGACCATGAAGTGAACCAAAAGTGCCGAATGAATTCACTAGTGAACCGATCCAACAATGTTAGATATTTTCATTGGCATCTTTCACTCGCACTCCGAATGACCGAAAAATGAACGGCCTAAACACGGAAAGAATGTTCACTCGGAGTCGGCCATTTTGTTTGAGAGTTGTGTAGCGCGTGGAGCGCTCCACAAAATGGTTTTTAAATGGAATGACCAAACTACGCTGCTATTTTTGGAGAATTTCAAGAACTATCAGTGCCTATGGAACCACAAATTAGATTTTTTTTCTGCCAAAATCTTGATTAAATGATCACAAATTACGCTTATTCCAAGACGCACGACTTCATTCGATGACATATTGACGAATAAGAATAGTAAATGTTCATTTATATGTTATTTTACCTGAGTTGTGTGAACATTGAGTGAAAGAAAAAATAATCAATCACCCGAGGGAACATTCATCCGAGTGAATCGTCTGATTCCGCCATAACCCCCCTGGTACCGACCTGCCAGTAAAGTAGACTACATTCAACTTATTTTTATTTCTAAGAAATACTAAAAAGGCCAACCCTATCAATATAAAATTAAACAAAACTGTTTTAAATAAAATTACATACTTAAATGTTTTTAAGAACGTTATAAAATCCAGCTCGCGTCTCAGTCAATACACTCGTAATACCTAGTTTTTTGTTTTATATCCAATCCCTTTGGTTATTTTTTGTTTAGTATTTTATCATCCTTTTTTTTAAGAATAGCTAAACTTAAGTGGCAGTGGACGGGGCACATCGCTCGCAGGACTTAAGGCCGATGGGGTCAGAAGGTTCTTGAGTGGCTTCCGCGGACCGGGAGACGAGCTGTAGGTAGGCCTCCAACAAGATGGAGTAACGACCTTGTAAGGATCGCGGGAACGCGGTGGATGCGAAAAGCACAAGACCGGTCTGAGTGGAGAGCCTTGGGGGAGGCCTATGTCCAGCAGTGGACGTCTTTCGGCTGACTTGATGATCCGAGTAAATTGGCTGTACAACAGTTTGACATACTATATAAATTTACCGGGTTACACGTTTTCTAAGAGGCATCAGTAGTGTCAAGTCGGATTTTTTTAGCACAGCTTTGTTACAGCGTGTTACGTTAAAATGGGCCTCTGTCCTGTAAAACAATAATTGTTTATCGTATTGTCAACACTACTATAGCTATTATTTAATTGATACTATTATGATCTAAAAAAACAATGTCAAACACACAAATCTAAAGAAAAGCAAACTATAAAAAAACGAAGTGCTGTTTAGATAATGGCGTCAAAGTAATGTTACTTATTATGCATATATTTTTATTTCGCCAATTTTAGTGGTTAATACGAATCTAACTACGTATAACTTATTAAAATCGGTTTAGCCGTTTTGTAGTTACAAGCGGACATTAAATCGAACATTTATACAAGTCAAACACATAACCCTCCTTTTGGACTTTGCCGAAGTCAGGTAATAAAAAATATTTGATTATTTTACTTAGTTCAAAAGAGGGTCGTCTAAACAACCATTTTACTTTATTATATCTATGCAACACATTTTCAAGCATACATTTTCAACTTAATTTGCATTCAAAAATGCCTTACTAATGCTTTTACCAAATTAAAGAACGCTTTTGCTAGTAGTTTTACGCTGAGTCGGACATTTCATCACACCCACGACCTCTCCCTCATTCACGACTGAAAATTCCATTCAGTCGATCCGCGAACTTCGCAAGGGCGGCACGCGCAATTTTTTCGCGAAAGCCTTCAGATAAACTTTCGAAGTTTAAAAGTTGTAGTGAAGTGAAATGAATTTAGTTTAAAGTTTACGAGTGAGAAGTTAGTGTGTGTTTTAGAGTGTTGTTTGTGTTATTCGTGTTTTTTGGAAAACGAGGTCATCTTAATTTTTGGAGTCTCTTTGAGGTTTAAAATTGTTTTGTTTTTGGATGCTATAGAGTTGTGACTTTTTAATTGGCTTAGATTTCAACTGTTATCGGTAAATTTAGAACTGTCACAAAATTACGTTGCAATTTTCAGTCTTGACTTGGATTCTTTCCGAACAAGAGCACCTGGCGATTGACAACTCTAAATAGTTCAGACACGTCTAAAACTAGAAAAACCAGTTGTATTTACAGAAAATTTCATAATTGAATAAGTACCAGTTTTTGCTCGATATCTTTAGCGTAAAATCGTTTATCGATAAAACTTCGGAAACTGCCGATTTGGTATTAAAATCCTTCATCCGTCTGCGTGTCATTAAACAACAATGCCGTCATATTTCACGTCGATCGGTTAAAACATTGAACCGTGACGGATTAACAAAGAATCAAACATATTTGTGCCAAAATTATAATTATTATTTCCCTGACGATGAGTGTGGGATGCATCGTAATGTGGTTGCAGTAGACAGGAGCCTCACGCCTCTCTCTTTAGCAAACGAGAACTGGCGCAGACCAACGGTGTTGAGCACTGAAGGCCGCAAGAACATATGGAAGAGCAAGGAGCTATACGGACGCTTCCACCGGGTCCTGACAATGCCGGCAGTAGACTTTTAAGCTTCCGTAAACTGGCCACGGTTTAACGACCTCTTTTGGATTTTGTCTGTGCAATTGCTGACGAGGTCATAATGACGAACAATGGATGGCACGGTCGACATTTGTCATAGACAGTTGCCGAGACATATAATTTCAGCAACTTGCTTTTCAATATGGTCTTGTTGAGTCTGAATTGCCGTACTATAAGTACACACCGGCGCCAGTTCTCGAAAATGGTCGTGCTACGCTCTATTGGGATCGATCTGTCATCACGGACAGGACTATTGTCGCCAATAAGCCTGATATCGTGTTGACAGATCGATCTCAACGCCGGGCAGTGCTCGTTGACGTCACCAGCAACAGCAGCTGTTAATGAACCTACAAGCATTTGTCTAAATAAATAATTATTTTATTAATAGCCTACCTACTTAAATCAATTTTATTACATTCATTCGACTATAATATTAAATTAGTACTTAAGCAAACTTATAAAATAAAGCCCTTCAATGCACCCACTTGCGGCATCGTGCAGACGCAAATTCGCAGCGTTACCTCGCTGCACTGCGATGCTCACTCTTTGGGCAAAAAAAGAGCCTTGCCTGTTGTCGCCAGAGAAGCCAATCAATGTGACTTACACTTCTTTGATAAATTTCTTATAGCAACTGCAGCAAATACGTAATCTGGCTTTAAAAAAGAGTATTTGCGGCACTTGATGGTTCGGGCGTGGTTTGCGGCGGTCCCGAAAGGGTTTTTCGAAAATCGATCCCCAATGGGAAAAAATAGCGGGAATAGTACATTGTTGCAGAGGATAGAAAGTACGAGATTTTTGGACGAGTCATATATAGAGGGCCGAAACGTAGTTGAGGCCCTCTAGTGTACGAGTCCATAAATTGCACTTTCTACCGAGGCAGACATAGTGCTTTTCACAACTACTGAGAGGAAATAAAATAAAAAATCATATTCAAAACTCAAATTTTAATTCATGTTAATGTGAATAGTGTTAGTCAAATGGCGTCGGTTTTTCAAAAGTAGAATAGAAGCTGTATGTATTATCGCCAATTTTAGCATAGATAACTTTTTTTTAAATCTGGACCCCTGTTCTCGTGGCTTTCGATATTAATAAACTAACATTCGAGATGAATATGTCAACTCCATATAAAATAGTATTTGTTTCGCCTTATCTCCCATGTAATTTGATCTCTAGTGGTTCGAGATTAGGGGCCAAGTTTGAATTACATAAAAAAAAGCAGTGACATATTTTTTAGTCTGTGTATCTTTTAGCAAAAATACACCTAATATTTTACGAAACAAAATGGTGTGTTATGATTGGTCGATTCCAATTTTTCATTTTAAGGAGCTATGACACAAAAATTGATTGATTGATTTTCATTGGTTATTAAAGTTGGACAACAATGTTCTCGACCAATCAGCAAATGCCGACAAAAACATTCTTCGTCTGTCCTTATAAATGACGTTTTGTGACCCCAAACAAGAGCATCTATGGCCATATTTCCGAGCAGTGTTGTGAAAAATAATTATACGCGGGCAAAGTCGTGGTCCGGTGCTCACCTGTTCTGCCCTCGTAAGCCAAATAGGCAATAAGTTATTAAATCTCCTGTATCAACCACATCACTAATAAAATAGAATTGAATCTGCTTTGGTGATTGAATTTAAGATACTGCTAAGGAGGGCAGTGTTTGTGCTCTATACTCAATTTACTTTAACGACCTATTACTGGAAAGCCGCAGTCACAATGGAGCAAGTAATCAGTCGGCTTTTACATTTGTACGGTGCGGACGCCTTTGTTTCCCTTCTTGCGACTTATTGTTAATCGTTTATTTACCTGTGACTTGGTTAGTGAAACGGAACGATGTCTTCTTAATCCTTTATTCTAAAATCCACTGCGAACGACTCCTAAAAAAAATATCGTTTGTTGCCGCCTACTTGCCCACCTGCTTCAATGTTTTGTCATTTGTATGATTCTGTGCGAGTGAGAGAAACCTATACTAGGTCGTTAAAGTAAATGGAGTACAGGTGAAAAAACACGGACACTCTATTAAGGGTTCCGTACCCTATTACTAAACTTCCGCTGTCCGTCTGGCCATCCGTCCGTCCGTCTGTCTGTCAGCGGTCTGTATCTCATAAACTGTTATAGGTTATTACATAGAGAGTAGAATATTTTACGGAATGTTATTATTCTGACTGTTATAAGTCCTTTGGAAAATGTCAACTTTTCCGGGATAAAAAGTCACTTTGTCAGTTTCCGGGCCATCAACTAAATTTCACGTTGATAACGTGAGACATTAAAACCATGAAAACGAAAACATAAACCAACCAAACTAAAATAACTATTAATTATGCAGGGGATCAATTCTCGTGACTTCAGTATCAGGTCCAATTCGAGATATCTCGAAAAAAAACGCAATTCCCGATTAGAAGTCATTTTTCGCATTCTCGTTTTCTCACTATAAAGATACCTACACATAATGCGCTAAGAGCGCTCGAAATGCAACGTGTGGTCTTGACTAGTCGAGACTGTATTTCACACCGAGCACTGAATCGTCAGCGCGCGCCTCTACTAGAGACGGCAGTGAAGACAATATTCGTGCTTCGCAGTTGCGCTGAGCGCAATTGATGGAGGTAAAGGCCGTCAGTGTCTATTTGGACGTTGTAGAGTGCACATGATCAAAAAAGCGATATTATGCCTCATTGTGCTGTGATATGGTGTAATACCCAAAGTAAAAACGTGAATAAACTAAATTCTGGCGTATCATATCACAACTAAGTATTTAAAATCAATTTTTGGTTATTTGAAAATTGCGATTTGAGGTTATCTTGGAACACAAAACCTCCACCGCGCCGTAAGCAGTCTCACCAGCCAGTGACGCCAGTAAATGCGTTAGTGAAGTGTAGCGGTGTATGGTGTCATATCGATAGAGTGCATCGATGTCCATAAAGTATCAATGCATTTTTATTCCACTTAAAATTGTTAATTTAATATTAATTATCCTTTACTAAGTGTTCCTTTTAGGTTTCCTAATGATGCTTACATTAAAGATAAATGGATATTAGCGACGGGAAAGTAAAACTGGTTTCCTCAGAACCATTGTACGATTTGCTCAGACCATTTCGAGGCTGGAAGTACCACGAAAAGGAGTACCAGAACATAGCTATCTAATGATGCTATTCCAACAATGAAACTCCATCCTGTTTTTAACGAGGTAAAACTTTCATAAACTGATTCATTTCATAAACATATAATTTGGTAAACTGCTTTTTTCCGGAACTGAAAATATTTCAGGACTATCGTGTCAAAACGCTTTAGGTTGGTTAGTTTCATAGAAATCCTGAAATATGTACAGTTTCGGAAAGAAAAGCGGTTTGCTAAATGATGTTTGTGAAATCAATCAGTTTATAAATATGTGGAAAAATATGTGGACATCAGACTGAACTACCTTACAAAAAAACGCAACTCCAATTTATTAATACGAAGTTATTGTAAAAAGTTTCAAGTTCAAGTTTTCAATTAATCTTGATTTTAATAAACAACCCCACTAAAATGATTTCTATTATTTTGGCACATAGTTGGTAATGCATGCCTAAAGGTATTATGAATAATTTTGAATATTGCCGAAATATTGTTTTTAAAATAGTCATGTGTCCGATTTTGGCTCATTAAAATATCGATAAAAATATCAACCTCACACCGCAGCACTCTTAGGCACTTGTGACTTTCTTGTGGCGCACAGATGGTTGACATCTAAGACAATACGGATACATCATTTAAGTAGTAGTGCGTGTACGACCTCTTTTTAAAAAACTTAATTTACTTACGTTGCCCAGTATGTATATTTTTGAAATCTGCGTCTTTGTCACTTACCATTCATATTTGTTCAGAAAACCATTCGTAAACGCAAAGCTGAGACCGAGGGACCCAACGAGGTTAAGGGTGACGACATACAAAAGTGCGCTATATTATAAAAATTGTCACGCGATGGCTATAAAGGTCTTCAATCATTTGCCTGAGTGTCTAAGACGAATCACAGCGATTGCAAAATTTAAATACGAGTTACATGTTTGGTTAAAAGAAAAGTGTTTCTACTCCATTCAAGAGTTTTTCAACCTTGACACAAAATTGTTGACTTGAATAATAAATATAAAAGGATAAAAATAATAATTATACACCACTAGTGCTTGATATATTTATATAATCTTAGATTAAAGAATTAAAAATGGTAACAATTTTAGAATTTTTAAAGCTTAAGAATTTGCATGCTAGATATAGCTAAGTGTGTGCTCTAGTATCTATAATAATAAGACCAATGTATTCCACACTTATTGCAAATAAATATTATTTCATTTCATTTCATTTCATATTTCATATTTCATTGTACTAGTGTGAGTAAACGGTGACGCCCACTGACACGCTTGATTTGTATGGAAAGTTTGGAGCATACCGTCTCTAGTAGGGGCACAGTTCTGTGCTCTGTGGTATTTCACGTGGTATGTCACAGTGTCATTATTAGCTTCTGAGGCTGTCTAGTCAAAAATGTATAATAAAATAAAGTTAAACAAAAAAAATGGCCCAAGAATTAATGACAAAGGAAGAAAACCTCTGATGCAGCTCCTTATGGGCCTCGATCTGGGAGATGAATTGAGCTTTTTTTACAGGGGAAGGATTTCTCTTTTTTTCAGTAGAATCCCTTTTATTACTCCTTGAAATGAAACTTTGAACCGAACGAACGTTGTGGGATATCTATTTCTTATTAGACACTCACTGACTACGTCGTAAAGATTTGCGTTTAGTTTCATGTCGATTATTTTTGAACCAATTGTCAAAAATAATCAAAATGCTCAAATGACGATTTTGCGACTTCATTAAATATGGTTTCTAATGTAAAATTCAATCATTTAAACATGTTTAAAACTACCGTGTGTTTTTAATCGATAACAAAACGTAGCTTTTCATAAACATCGTATTTTCCTACGACATTCATATCAATTAATCATCTCTATCGGCAACGTGAACACGATTTTCTGTATTTGCTAGACATCGTCGTGACATGAATAGTAGAGATATACAATACGAGATCATCTTGAAACAGACCTTATCTTGAAATAAATGAGAATTGGTTCCCTGGGAACTTGACGGTAATAATACGGCAACAGAAAGCCGTATACCGGTTCAGACTTTAGTTCTAACTTTCCAGTATATTACTGACTTAAGAAGTTATTAAAGTTTTAACGATGGCGGTGTCGAATGACTATCATGTTACGGTTGACAATGTAGGAAGATACACATTTACTGAATATTTCTCCGGGGGGGTGTTATGCTTGGTGACCGAAGTCCATTAAAATAAGGATGGAAGTTGTATATTAGGTCAACTGACTGGGTAATTTTCATTGGCGCACGTCACTGTCAGATTTAGTTGCAATGTCTGATGCTGGTGACGCTATCAAGTTGTTAGAAGTGGTCGCTAGATGTCGCTAGGTGAACATGCTAGTAAATAACGCTACAGAATGTGATCACTCAGAAGATGTTTTGGAATTTCGCGCGTATGAGAGTGAGTGAGAGACGAGTACAACCCTGAAGCACCTTCTAAAAGCTATCGCACTGTACCTGGCGGTACGTTTTTGGTTCCCTTAACTTAAAATAGTTATTAAAAAAAATATGGCCTAAAAACGTCGCATCCTGTCTCAAAAGTTGACGCAGTTAATCAAGATGCGTGTATTTTTATGTACATATTTTTTATTGCAAAAACAGAAAATAACAAAACAAACAGCAAGCTTTCAGAATCTGACTGCATTTATTGATATTGTAGTCAAAAACATTAAAGTCCATAAAATCCGCCATTTTTTATTTGTTTTTTTTAATAGGCACTACTTTATTATCAATTACTGTAACTTACTTTTAAGTATAATTTTGTTTTTATGATTGAAAAAATTACCTTCTTATGGAGTTTTTTGCGGCGCTTCTTCTCCGCAATGATGTTCTTGTCCGATGCGCTGGTAGATACACTGTACATTACCGACGAGTAAAAGAGCCCGCATGTGGCCAATTTACTGAATAAATATTTTGAATTTTGGGACACCCGTGCCATGCAGATAAATCAAATTCAAATTCAAATACTTTTATTGTGTGGTTTTGGGTTCTACAGAGTATCATATAAATAACATCAGTTCTCAATGTCCTACCTCACAGATGCGTACAATCTAATGAAGTATCATATATTAAGTAATTACGAGCGGACATAATTATTCGCATACACGTATTTTATAACACATTACCCTTTTGGGCTTTGCTTCGGACAGATAAAAATAAACAAAAACAAAAAAGCTATGTACAAAGGTGGACTTATCCATTTAACCGATCTCTTCCAGTTGACCCTAATAATTATAGGGAAAAGGGTGTTTATGCTCTGTCAGACCGTCAAAAACGTTAAACTTTCAGATAGAACAGGGTAACGACTTTATAAGTAAGTACTCACTGTAAAATATTAAGCCTAGTGAGTGATTCAGTGGCCATTTTGGCTTCGTTTCTCATCGTTTATTCAAGTTTTACGGGCTAAAGTTTTGTTTTTATCTTTCACTGGAGGATCAAAAGATATTTTGTTTGCAATTAAAACAGATTGTTATATAAGCAGCAGAGAGATACGGCGTTTTGGTGTTTACGGTTAATAAAACGTTTTTATGATTGAAAATATCCACGAACCTACTACGCCGCAAGCGGCAACTGACTAGTACACATATCATTATCTCACTGCTAGATCAAAACAGTAGTAACTAAAATACAACTGTATTTTAAAATCTTATTTATAACAACTTCTATGATTATGATTTCATGGGCCTCATAAGGAAGCTTAAAGTCACTCAGAGGGCTATTATGGAGAGGGCTATGCTCAGGGTTTCTCTGCGTGATAGAATCAGAAATGATGATATCCGCAGTAGAACTAAGGTTACCGACATAGCCCGAAGAATAGCTAAACTTAAGTGGCAGTGGGCGGGGCACATCGCTCGCAGGACTGATGGCCGATGGGGTCAGAAGGTTCTTCAGTGGCGTCCGCGGACCGGGAGGCCTCCAACAAGATAGAGTGACGACCTTGAGAAGATCGTGGGAACGCGGTGGAAGCGAAAAGCACAAGACCGGTCTGAGTGGGAGCCTTGGGGGAGGCCTATGTCCAGCAGTGGACTCTTTCAGCTGACATGATGTTGATGATGATGACAACTTCTATGAACCTGAAACAAATCTGGCAAGGATTTTGAGTTGATTCTGTATCGATCTAGCAGTGTGTACGTAGTAGGTACTAGGCGGATAACACGTCAATCCTACAGCCAAAAATACAAGTACTAAAAATGTGAAAATATCCGAAATGTGAGCAAATTATAACGAGTTCATTAGGAAAACCTATCATGCACTAAGACAACTTGATTCGTTCTTGAGATACAGGCTACTAAAGAGTTTACATCTATTACAGTGCACAACATAAAATTAAGGGTTAAATACATTACATTATTAATTAAAAGTTAAAACTAAACTTATTTAAATTTAAATAAAACTAAGCTACTCAAATATTAAACAAGTAAATTATAATCACCACTATAAAAAGAACACTCCCTTTAGCAGGTCCGCTCGCGGAATGGACATTGGCTGCATATCTACATCTACTTCAAAACATCTTAGACAACACCAAGTAACTATAAATATAAAACTTGTTCGTAATTGTTGTTTTTTGGGATAGTATTTTGTGTTTGTAGTAACGACGTTGGAACACTGGCGCATACATACATACATACACGCCTTCATTCCCAGAGTGGGGTAGGCAGAGCTACAGAATTATCAACAACTCAAAAAAACTTTTTGTTTATTCAGTAACCTCATTTTGCACAAACAGGCTAAAATGGGTGTGACCAGTACTTATAAGCATGGTCCATCTAAATAGAAATATAGGTATATGATAAAGATAAAAAAAAGACGTTTATTCAGTAAGTAGGACGCACGAGCAATTTTACACGTAAAAAATGTAGGTACCAGCGCGTCGCTGAGAAGAAACGCCGCAAGAATCGCAACAGTCAGTCGCTTTTTTAATATTGCTTATGATAAGATATTTCACAGTAATACACTTAACCTAGCATTATAATAATCTCACATAAAACAAAAAAATATATAACATGAAAATATAACAAAACTCAGAATTTCACAAGAACTAATAAGTAACAGTAATGAAAAAAAATAAAAAATATACCAGTCATAGTTTTCCTATGGCGGTGCAAGACAACCCACATAAAAAGTTTCCTTTCATTCTCCTACAGAAACCGTGTCCCCTGGACAGTTAGTAAACAATGTTTACATATTACTTTATGACTAAGTTAATAAGGTATGTTTTTTTATTTTTATGTTTATCGTTTTTCCTTCGGCAAATTAGTTTTGGCATATCTTGGTAGTTTAGTTTAGTTTAGTTTATTTATTCATCAATGTAATATTACAATATAAATTGTATGGTATGCGACGTTAATCAAAATCCTTAGCGTAGGTACCCTTCAATGTCATTGCCAAGGTTAGGGTGGGTGATTTTGCCAATAAACCATCGAGCATTATCTAAAACAGTTATATTTGCTTTAATACAGACAATACAAAATTATGTTAAAAGAAAAGCCAAAAAAACCGGGAAAGATCTTTATAAGCGACGTTGCTAACAAGCCATGTCGACAACAAGACCTTGCTCGAGACCTACCATGTCGACAGATGTTTCCAGCTAAATTTTGTTTGACCTTCGGACGTCCTTCCTGGTTACTGTGCGCTAGCCACCGCGGTCGGACCTGCTGGTTTTGATCCTTGTGGCCACCTGTTTTCAACGGCGAGCGAGGCCAGTTCGCTCGCATAACACAATTTTATCACGGAAGAAATTTATTCCCACAAGGAAAGATGTGAATATTATCGTAGTTCAGTAAATTAATTCAATTTTAATGACTTAGGAAATGTAGTTCTTCGAAAGGCTAGTAGCCATTTAGGGCGCTTGCAATTCGTGTTATCAAATTTCTGAACACACTGAAGCTGTGGCATGGTCGGCCGACCGTCAAACCAGACAACTCCGACGGCCTTGGTGACGAGCCTCCTACCAAGGTCACGCCGCCGGAGGCTTGCTGGCGAGCGTCTAGCT
This sequence comes from Acleris emargana, assembly GCA_927399475.2. Taxonomy (NCBI): domain Eukaryota; kingdom Metazoa; phylum Arthropoda; class Insecta; order Lepidoptera; family Tortricidae; genus Acleris; species Acleris emargana. Next base: position 23,388,778 of record OV656838.1, on the reverse strand, counting down.
AGCAAGCGCTTAATTGTATTATCAATTAAAAAACAATTAGTCTATCTTCAATTTAACTAAATTACTTTAGTTAAATAGAAAGGAAATTTTACAGCACTCAGGGCTCCTCAATAGCGTCGAAATTGATACCTCTTTCTTATGGGCTAAGAAAAAGACTAAAAACTTTATAGTTTTGTCCTGTTTACTCAGGAGATTTAACTAATGAGAATGGAATTGAATAGAACCATTTTGTGATGTTCGTTGTCTATGTTATTATTTTTGTTGCGTTTTGTTTGTCTGTTTGTCACGAATAAATAACCTCTTTTGTTTTAAAACTGGAAGTAGGTACAATAGACAAAGAGGTATTGCATGTGACTCTCTCTTGGATTCAGTTAGGCCTTTTTTTTCCTAAAATAAAATGCTTAAATCCGTTTTTATAGACTTTTATCTACCTTTTCGATGATTGTCCTAGGTTCCAGGAAATTTCATAATACCCTGTTATCAAACACATTGTCACGTCCTACCGGGTGGCAAGAAAAACTCGATAAAAGTTTAAAGAATTTATTGAAAAGAACTCCGGTAGTGTGAACAGAAGAGGGTAGTAGGTTCGTAGGGTGTGGTCCGATTCTGTGAAGTGGATAGCACTTCCCTCGTAATTAGAGTGACGCGGAGCGGCGGTGGATGTAACCCGTCGGCAGCCCGACGGTGTACGATGCCAGGATCCTGGCGTCAGGCAGTGCGGATAATCTTAGTACTATGAACAAGGTAATGTCAAAAAGGTAATATTCAACTTTAACATACAGATGGCAGCACAGAGGTACAGTTAATTACCTAAACTTTTTGATAATCTTTACATTATAACGGGAAATAATATTTTAATTTAAATGAATACCATCATGAATATAAACATTAAATAAAAATATCCAAAATCCATAAGGTCCAAATTGTATTATTTACCTTTCTTGGCAACACTAAATTTGAATATGTCAACCATCTTAATTTCTAAAAATACCTACCTACTTTTACCAAAAATACTGTTACGAGATTGTGCGCCTTTTACTATTCTTACAAGTGGTTTTCACCATCGAATCCGTTGAGTTCAGACTTGTCGCCTCCGGTTTCACGTTTGCAGTGATATGGTGGGTTTGGAGGATGACCATAATATATAAATATCGCCGAGTTTGCCGTAGGCTGTTTGAACCCAGATTTCTGTGCAGAAACAATAGGATCAGCAATGCAGCAGTCCCCACATTACATTTAGCAGGTTAGTTTATTGTAAGAAAATTGAATATTGCATATTATGTGGCCAAAAGTATGGCTATTGTTTTATTGTTTGTTGTTCTTTAGGCAACTTTTGTCATGTGAGAGCTATGAACTTGCTATGGCCGAAGTTATTATTTCCCTTATGCTGATACCACTTTCTGATTCCATGGTAATGTGTAAAGTTTTCAAAGTGACGAACCTTTTTATTCTCCGACTGTAAATGCACTTTTTGGTTTCAGGAGTATTATCTTCCCGCCAATTATTATTTCATCAAAGGAGACCTTTAAGGGAGCTGCAAATCAGTGACTCATTGATATCAAAGGGTAACGTTACATATTTTAATCCTTATATTCATTTTAACTACATTGTTGTAATAACAATTAATACTTTTTTTGGAGACCAGTTTTTTTTGGGATTTATTTATTTATTTATTTATTTAATCTTTATTGCACAAAAGAATACACTTTGTATACAAAAGGCGAACTTAATGCCGTAAGGCATTCTCTACCAGTTAACCTTTGGGCAAAGCAGAGATTGTGGTGGCGGTGCAACATAGGGTCTAACATATATGTTGCTTAAACGTAATAATATATACCTACATACCAATATATTAAAATAAATATAAATACATAATTTAAAAAAATATATAAAAATGAGGATAAGCACAAAACATTACAGATAACACCATCAGAGAAACAAGATGATGACTATTCTACCTACAAAATGAAAAAAAATCGCGAACTTTCTTTTTAAAAGCAAACTTGTTCGGAGCTTGCTTGATATCAAGGGGGGGGGGGGGGAGGGGGGGGGGGGGGATTAGATTTTAGGGTTCCGTACCCAGAGTATCCGTAGCTTTTGAACCGTAGGACGAGTAGAAACTTGAAATTAACACAGAGTTTGTATTACTATGGCGCTATAACAATAAATAAAAAATAAACGGGTCTCCACACACGATTTGTATATTTTTGTTCGTTGTATAGTTGTATGGATTCCTTCGTGTGCAAGTTCAACTCCCATTTGGCCGGATTTTAGGATGTGTACAATCTGCTGAAATCACAATTTTTTAACATACTTATTAAATTCATCTTCCTTGCTACTTTAAGGGCTGGGATCCATACTAATATTATAAATCATATATATTTAAATGCGAAAGTCGTCGGTCTGTCTGTTACGTTCTCACGTCTTAACCGCTGAAATAATTTTGATGAATTTTGGTATAGAGATAGATGGGAACTTGGAGAAGGACATAGGCGGCTTTTTTCCGCGAAAATTTAAAACTTGTAGGAGTTTGAAATAACTAGCTCTCCGCAGCATGGATTGTGTATTTTACTTATTAAAATTTCCAGAACCAGAAGTTGAAGTTCAGCAGTGGTCTCCTCTTGTGAAGCGCTGGCAGATTCTTGACGTGTAAAAGTGCCCGTGCGGCCTACTTACTGAATAAATGTCTTTATCTTTATCTTTATCTGTATGTATTTCATTTATTTCCTAATAGGTACCTAAAGTACTTAACTGACAAAAAAGGCCCCATTTCCACGGCCTGCATTTTTACCCCGTAACGCGCGTTCGGCGTAAAAATGACGGCCGTAGAAACGGGACCTAAACTAACTACAAACTATTGATGCTATAGGTACCTATGCATATTTATACACAGTAGTTCTAACTATTAGTAACAGATGGCGTTAGTTACGCCGTTACCCATTTCAGTCCCAGAGTTTGTTCTCTATTTCAGTTATATACAATGTACTCTATGGCGTCAGGGGGGTAGCACCCGGTGTGTAGCACCGGACCCCACTCGACGATCCTGGTCCCGGAGATAGACGCCGCGCCGGCCTAGTAGGTGAGTAGAGGGGGAGTAGATGGGTAGCAGCGTTGGTGTACTCCTAGCGGAGGTGTACTCCCAGCGGTGATTATGAACGGTGAACGGTGAAAGGTGAACGGTGATCGTTGCTCCCTGAACGGTGAATCATGATGGGTGATCGGTGCTCCCCGATTTGGGGATTTGCACCGATTTTATAGATAGGTATTAAGTACCTATACGAACGTTAACACTAAGTGTTTTAAGTGTAGTAGCTGAGGCGGTAAAGAGGACGAATGAAATGAGCGCGGCCCTTTTATAACCTTTCGCCCATTTCGGTTAATTTTGAATATGAGTAGGGCGAACAAAGAAATGCTAGAAAGCCAATTCGCGTCATGAGTGAAAATATCGGGTCATGTAGGTAAGACACCAACATACCCTCCATTATTTTCTCATGCGCTGAATCGGATAAGAAAGAATACATTTTTTAATTATTTTATTAACGAGTGACAATTAAAAGGTTATTTATATTTATGTTGAAGTTAATTTTATTAAAAGATTTAAATATAAGTAAAGTTATACAGAATGGCTAGTAACGCCATCTGTTGGATAAGTGTCGTCAACACTTGACAAAGATCGATTTGTGGTTAACGCAACTCAAATAATCTATGGAATTGAGCTGTATGTTTGACAGTTATTAGTAAACAATTCATAAAGATGTTTACAATACGAATTTAAATGAAAATGAAGTGAAATTGAAGTGAATTGAAGTGGATTAAGCTTGTTTGTATGTTAAAATGCAGCACAGGTAAACAGCGTAACAACTGCATTGTTACAACATCTGGACCTAAAACAATTTTGTACCATAATACATAGATAAATACCGAAATATCTGTTTTATTGATATAATACCGGATTTAGTAGCAACCGAAACCAACTTAGCAACACCTTTATCGCAAAACGCTTTAAATCCAAATTCGTCAAATGCCAAAACACCTGACATTGAAACAAATTGATCCTGACGTTATTAAGTTATTTGACAACGATTAACTTTAAAATAAATTTCAATTACTAACCTAACGCCATTATTACAATGAGAAATTGGCAGAGGAGTGAACGCGTCTAGTAACAAAAGTCATATTAGAGGTACTTCTTATATTACGCTCCAAAAAACTTCAAAACGTTTGAATACGAGTACTCAAACAATCTGGGTTTAGTAGAGTACTCAAAACAGCAAAATTAAGGTGACCTCTCTGAATTTCAATAGGCCAAGTACAAAGGCGCTGCCTTGACAACTAATCGGAAAATGTGAAGTGTGAAAGTGAAAAATGTTAAAAAATACTTAACGATGTTCTCTAACGGGACTTTAAGGGACTTGGGGTCTTTAGAAGAGCTGGGCGCGTCTCTAAACAGTACTTTTGTGCTCGGAGATGAATTCGACATTCTGTTTCAGCCAGAGCCGATACTCATATCGTTGTATATACCGGTGATCCTGCTCTCGTTGGCAGCGAATATCTTGCTCATCGTGGTGGCGGTGAAATGCAACTATACTAAAAAGTGAGTATTTTTTTAGAATTCTATTTTTTATAACGTTATGAAAAATATCGATATTATAACGCTATGTTTCGTTACTGTTTTAAATTAGATCTTAGGTATGCTACATGGCAACGATATCAAAATAATTAACAAACACAAAATAACGAAATAACGCCTTAAATAGCGCGCTTTTGCTGGTTTATGCTTTAAATGCCTGACTCTTATGATTCATTTATATGGGCGGCAAATCATTGGCCTTTAGGCAATCTTAGTATTATACGAACCTGTGTATATAAGTGCAAAAATAAAGATGAAGTATTACGTTTATATAAAGTTAAACCAAATATCGTTATTATCAATATGAAGTTTAAAGCGTTATATTGAATACCGCTATGGAGTCAAGTTTCAAAACGTTATTATAATAACGTAAGAGCACGTGAATAATGATATAATGATAACGTTATCACAAATTAGCGCCATTTCAAGGTCTGATGTTAAAAGCAGTGACATAATAAAATAAGCCGTGTTATACATTCTCGACGTGACGCGACTAATGACACGTTGGTTTAAGCTTTAAATTGCAAAGTATTTTTTACTCCGGAAAATAAAATGGAATTTTATCTATCAGTGGCTCTGAGCGAAATGCATGTTGCGAACGTTGACGTTAATAATGAAGGACATATATGAATGACAAAAACTGCTCGATGGATCAATAACAAAGTTTTTTTCAAAAATCTGGCATTGATTTGGTCTCGGCCCCACGTTGGGCGCCAGAATGTAACGTGGGTATTAGAATGATGACTAGATTTAAAGTAAAAGGTACAAACACAGCACGAATACAAAAAAAACAATCCAAGATAAGGAGCGTGGTGCAAGAGCGAGGGAGGTCACTGAACGTATGTACTCAGCGCAGCTCGGAACTTGCGGACTAGGCAAATGTTACTTTACAAATGTCAAAACTAAGGCTAGTAATGCTACATTTATGTGATATTTATGATAACCCGATCTAAAAATGTCGTAAGTTTACTGACATGGCAATACATTAGGTCAAAATCAAGGTGATATGTATATTAATAAGAATGAAGAAATAGCGTCTCCATCGTTTTTTGAACTAAGGTGTGTAATCAAATATTCTAGTCTGCTCGTGACATTGCAATGATCGAAACGTCATAAGTCCCGTTTTAGATTGATAACAGTAACCTAGTCCTAGCCGTAACCGTCGTTAAAATGCCAGGGCAAATGGAATATTCATCGTTTTAACTAAAGAGCTACGCTTTTAAAGGTTGAGTAATTGCCATTTTCTCTGTTCTCTCTCGGCTTTTTTCATTTCCTGATACGAAGTGACATCGGTTTTCTGTCTTATTTGACTAAAGTACGAATAAATTAGCATAAGTCTTCGTCTTGTTACATTATTATCTTAACGCAAATTTTATATTCGCATTTAATTAAAAAACTAATTTTGACCAGTCATACATTTTCCCACTTATACTTTAAGTCGAAATAGTTTGAATAAGGTAAGTAAACGTAGCGACCCAACTTTGAAAATCGAAGTTCAAAGTTACGTTAGTTCCAACAGATCCATCGATTTATTGTCGAATGACGAGTGACAGGGATGAAGCTATTATTGTAAGTTCGAACTTAGATTTTCAATGTAGGCGGGCTTTAGCGCAGCGTGCTGTGGCATGGAACTGTAGCGCAATTATAAACTGGACAAATATCAGGTGGGATTGTATAATATACAATGGTTTTATTTCTAAATCCGTAATCTAAAGATTTTAAAATTTTCCTAAAAAAACACAAATTTAGCTCCGTACAATAATGTTTCTTACCCCCTCAATCAAGCCCGATTTCTATGATCTTTGAAAAAATAGTTTCTTACGGTTCCGTTTTAGGTTTTTAAATTTGGTTCTTTCCAAGAAATATTCAAGGAGTTACGAGACCACGCACGGAACGTTACTTAAATACTCAATTAATATTCTTAATAATCGATTTTAATAGTTGTCTGTAACAAACGTCGTTTTTTTTTACATTACGTATGTATACCTACGTAAGTATTTGCCCTTAACGTTTCTGAACGAAACATTTGCATAATCTGTGGAGTCCGCCAGCCATCCGCTTAAAAAAAGTTCAAGTAATTCGTAATAATAGTTGTGATGACTTGTGTGTTTATTTACTCGCAAATGTGATGAAAAACATTGTATGTTTCACGGGCGGTACGGGAATTACGTACCTCGACTCAGAAAGCCCTCAGTCTTCGACTTCGGGCTTCTACTAGAGCCTCGATCGTAATTCCTTACTTACCGACCTTAATACACAATGTACTATTTCAGATTTTTAGTATTTGCAGTGTTGGCTGTAGGAGGTGGGGGGGGGGGGGGGGGACACTTGACTCACTCTAACAAAAATTAGCGCTTTGAAGCTTAATCACTACATAGTAGAAAACAAAGTCGCTTGCGCTGTCTGTCCCTATGTATGCTTAAATCTTTAAAACTACGCAACGGATTTTGATGCGGTTTTTTTTAATAGATAGAGTGATTCTTAAGGAAGGTTTATATGTATAATAATACATTCCACGCGGGCGAAGCCGCGGGCGGGTCGCTAGTATTTCATAAACGGATACCTTGATCGTAAAATTGTTGGCACAAACCCGCAATATTTTTGAAATACCTATTCTACGACACCCCACATTATGGGGTAGACGAGGAAAAAAATCCTCCCCACGTTACGTGTAGGGGAGGTATGCTAAAAAATGTAAATAATTATTAATTATTTCGTGTGAGAGTGATTCCCGTATTTGCTAGGCAAAATTGGCCTTAGGACTCCTCGTATTAATGCTCCAAGAAATAATTATTTTTTATGTAGAACTTTTAACAACTATAATAGCACATTTTCTCACTTAGATATATTTAGTCTTTCCCTTCTTAGATTTAAAATTGCGTTGTCTAAACATTAAGTGAAGTGTGTTATTTAATTTAATATTATGTAAGCACACATTTTTTTTGACGTGTTACTCTGTACAGTATTAGTTAATTGTGGCAACTTCACTGGTCAATGTGTTATGTAAGTTTTTCTAAAATATATTTTTTTCTTTACTTGGACCGTTTGTGCCCTGATAAACATTAAACATTAAACATTTAATTTTATCACTTTGTTGGCGTGATGTATAATAATACCAAATTACAGTTTTCTAGTACTAAGAGTCTCTGAGCTAAGCTGCAGACGGACGGACGGACGGACATGGCGAAACTATAAGGGTTCCTAGTTTTACTACGGAACCCTAAAAACTGTGTTGTGTTGTATAAACATTAGTAAACTAAACCAATGAGTTACATACCGCTTTCGTAAATGATTTTCAAAAACTGCCAAAATTGTATAGCGTTGTGCAGTTTACGTAAATCCTATTAAATTTTCAATAACGTCCTAAAACTAACAGAGGGTTAAAGCTGGTTTCAATATTCAATGTTGACGTATCGAATTTCTGCCGGTTGGGAAAATATTCGATAGGATGTATCATTTCCTAATGTTTCCGTTGCAAAATAGTCCACATGGAAGAATTTTACATTTTGTAGTACAATCCTTAACCTTTTTTGGTATCCTGGAAATAATTCCAAAAAAAAACCTACAAATAACTCTTGTGAAATTAAACATTGCGACAAAGTCAACACGGTACGACAGATTACGTCAATCGTTTACATAAATTTAATGGCCGTTGTTAACGTTCGGGCTAAACAAACAGCTCTGAAGCTTAACGATAACGTTAACAACGAAAACTCAATTCAATTCAATTTTTGAGTGTATGGCCCCATCAAAGTCTTGATGATTCTGCCTATGTCGAGGTTGATGGTTAAAATTGATAATCTTTAAAACAAGACAAGTCTCTTGACGGTGCTTGCCTTTTTTTATGAGCAGTATTCAAAATTTCTACCATCTTTATTCAACCAATCACGAGTCGAACAACTCTCGTCAAGGCCATGTCCAAGCGAAGATAAGTTCCACCAATTCCAGTGAACGAACATTATAAAGACCAATTGACCAATCATGGTAATACAGTATGGCCAACTTTACGACATATTATTATTTCAAAATGTTGCCAGTATCAAATATTAAATAAAAGGAAACGTTTAAAGTGGTCGTGTTTTGTAGCTATCGGATGGCAGCAGATAAATAAAGTAAGTAACAAAATTATTGGTATTTGGATACCACTGTAAATAGTACAAAAAAAAACATTGCCGACTGGTGCCGCTGCCAGGATCCGAAATATTTATTTCTTAACTTTACTGCAAAGGCGGTCTTATCAATAACCAAATGTGATTCTCAAATTACCATCATTCCTTGCTTCTTGTCATCCCTACGGGCCAAGGCTGGTAGTTATAATAATATCTAAAAGATATACATAGCAATCGGTCCTTCGTAACCGCATCCGTGTAATTCCTGGGACCTTTGCCAGATTCCTGCTCCAAATCGGCCTATATTACAAGTACCTGAAATGATGGATGTTTATGTACGTATATTTAACGGTTCATATACTATTGTAGGTGTCGTTAATGGGTCTATATTTTTGGCATCATTAATTTTAAGTCATGTGTCGCAGGTCTTAATTATTGTAAGATATAACATATTTTATTAAGAAACAGTGACTTGGAAACGGTTCGATAAATACCCGGTAACTATACTTCTTAACCAGGTTCTTCGTAAAATACTCTTTTTTGATTCTAAAGTGAAGGATCACTTGGATGGCGTGGCGACTATGGTATTTTAAAATGATAAAACTTGCTCAAATTCAAGCTGAGCAAGTGAAAATACTACTAAACGGCTAGTTATTAGGGTTGGAAAAACCAGAAAAGGTGGTTGTGGGCGGTGCGGCTAAATAAGCAAACGAAATTGACCGGTATTTCAAGCAGGAATAGTTTCGTTTCGCTCTTTGATCAAAACCGATATAATTATCGATTCCGTTCGAGCGAAATTGAAATGAAAATGCTCTATTCGTAATGAACGTTTCTGACAAGCTGGTTGAAAAAAAAAACAGGTTTCCGAGCCCTGGTTTCTGGCGATTCCGTCCGTGTAGAAGTCGTTTACCACAATTCCCTCAGAAACTGACCTATTTTCCATTATAAAAGTTGGGATTTAAGCTGTCTCCGTACCAAACTTTATCGAAACCAGTTCAATGGTTCCATAAAAAGATAAAAAAGATAAAAGATGTTTATTCAGTAAGTAGGCCGCACGGGCACTTTAACAAGTCAAAAATCTACCAGCGCTTCGCAAGAGACCACTGCTGAGAAGAAACGCCGCAAGAAACTCAACAGTCAGTCGTTTTTTTAAATATTGCTTATGATATGGTACCGTGTGGTTGCCGGGTTAGAATAGTGCCACTCCATGTCTTCCCATGGATGTCGTAAGAGGCGACTAAGGGAATAAAGGCTTGTAGTACTGTTAGGCGATGGGCTTGCCACCTGTCACTAATACACTGGGAAACATCTTAGCCTAATTGTGCAAATTGTGGTTACAGAGTTATCAACAAGTTTTTGGAGTTGTTGGTAATTCTGTAGCTCTGCCTACCCCAATCTGGGAATGAAGGCGTGAAGATATGTATGTAAGTATATTATACAATAATAAACTTACATACATACATAAATACATTAAATCACGCCTGTTTCCCAGAGGGGTAGGCAGAGACCACTTCTTTCCACTTGCTACGATCTTGACAAATTTATTTAATAAACTTAACCTAGCATTATACAAATTAATGAATCTCACATAAAACAAAAAATATATAAACTGATACTAGACAAATAAACTGAGTCACGTTCACATTTATTATATAACTACGGATCAAGTTATCATTCTACGTTGAAAACTTGATTTAATATTGTTCAATCTTCTCATTACATCAAAGTTACCTTTTCTTCTTGTTGACTAATACCCCCTTGATGTGAACGGTTAGGTTCGGGTTGCCCGTGAAACTTGCAAATTGGATCAAATTTAGCTAACTCCACTATTTCCCCGCCGAGTTAGCTACTTTAGTTCCGGGAACAAATACCCCGGACACGAGCTTGCTTGTCGGTTCCGTATCATCTAAAACTTAAATTGGATGTGTATCTACATTTCGTTGATTGAGTACAAAACGGACACGTTCCAAAATCAGTCAAATTTTGAAATTAGAAGCTGTTCGTATAAGATGCAAGAGAAATTTATTTTGGAATGAGTCAGTTTTGTATTCAATGAGCGATTTGTCCCAAATATATCTAGTATTAGGTAGTTTATCGTTCTCGTGGGATTTAATCTGTTCTTTGATACCTACCTAATTAGTGAAATACCATAATGTGTAAATTCATGTTATTTTTTTTACTATTAGTCTTTAAATTGTTATCGTTTAAACTACCAAGCAGCAGTGTTCGCATCGTTGTGTTCCGTTGTCGGGTTAAGACCACCGGTGAAATACCTAGCATAGAGGCATTTCATCTTCATTTCATCTTCAGTCTTCCGGGTAGGCAATGTATTTGCGGTCTTGCAAGCTGACTGTAGGTGGCCTTTTGCTCGTTTGCTTTCTCGAAGCCACGAAAAATATCGTCGAATGAGTCATGAATCTGCAAATTTACGAGTGGGTTTAAGTTTGTTACTTCTTCACGCTGCAGCGGCTGGACAGATTTTGAAGAAATTTGGTATAACGATAGTATTTACCTAGAATAAACACATAGGCAACTAAGCAGCTTACCTCTGTAGTATTTTTGAACCTTCTTAGGTCACAGATAGTTCCAAATTCAAATAATATGATACATATGTTATGGATGTTCTATACTTACTAACTGGACACTTATTGATTCCATATTCGAAATTCCTCAACTGTACTGGACACTTTGGAAGTTGTCCAGGAACTTCTACCTACTGGCTCCTATTTCTGGTGTTATGGCAAGATAACACCAGATTCTTTCGCAACAATTTCTCTTTGTCTTGTTCTTTTTGTATCTATTAAATGTAATTTGTTTTGTTCCGAATAAATGTCTCTTTATCTTTATTTTTATTAAATAGCATTTTTGAGAAAAATAGATTTCGACGAATTGACAAATATTCTCCTTTTGTGAATATTTTATTCATATAATTTCCTGCACAATGACCCGCCGTCCAAAGCTCCCTATCGCCCCCACCTTTCATTTTAATATTGGGGTGTATAGCATTTTTTTCATGGATCTTTAGATTTTATAATAATTTATTATGCAACAGAGAGCATTTTTCAATGAAATATCACAGCGGACAGGAATGTGTTTTGGTACGTTTATTTCACTCTTAAAAAGAAAAATGAGGCTGTTTTCGTCTTTGTTTTTCAAAACATTTTTCCGTGAATATTTAAGAAAAGTAATTAATTAGCAATGTCTAACTTTTTAAGGCTAAGGGGCGAAAGTCCGTGAGCTGATCGTCCAAAACAGCCACTGTATCACGACTTATCTTACCAGATATTATAATACGATATACAGCTACAAGGCGTGTGCAAACAGACCCATGTGGTTGCCGGGTTAGAATAGTGCCACTCCATGTCTTCCCGTGGAAGTCGTAAGAAGCGACTAAGGGAATAAAGGCTTGCAGTACTGTTAGGCGATGGGCTTGCCACCTGTCACTAATACACTGGGAAACATCTTAGCTTACTTGTGCAAAATGTGGTTACAGAATTATCAAGAAGTTTTAAGACTTGTTGGTAATTCTTTAGCTCTGCCTACCCCACTGGGAATGAAGGCGTGAGTTTATGTATGTATGTATTTATACTTTATTACCTTATTATTACTTAATGTTACTTACTTTTAAGTATAATTATGCTTTTTATAATTAAAAAATTACCTTCTGATGGAGTTTCTTGCGGCGCGGCGCTTCTTCTCCGCAATGTTGGTCTTGTCCGAAGCGCTGGTAGAGTCACTGTACATTACCGACGTGTAAAATAGCCCGTATGTGGCCAATTTAGTGAATAAATATTTTGAATTTCTAATTTTACCGTGGCAGTCCAAAAGTTTTACATTCCATTTCTGTATCCTTTAAAGTTCCTAAAAATGTATATCCGTCAGTTTTGATATAAGGCTGTGCCTCAGCAGGCTAATTGGTTTTAGACCACCATCCGAAAATGGTTCTTTTGCGGAAAATTGATAAGGAAGGAGATTGAGAAGCCAGCTTTCAAAAATATTACATACATACATTAAATCACGCCTGTTTCCCAGAGGGGTAGGCAGAGACCACTTCTTCTTTCGCTTCTTCCACATTCATACATCGAGTCATGCACGGGTACTTAAGATTCGGCCTTTTAAAAAAATCCTACCCAATAAGATTTTATTGTCTAAAGTAGATTAGGTGCAATTATTGATAAATAATTACAAAAAAATACCAATGAAGTTGTGAATATAGCATACATACATACATAAACTCACGCCTTCATTCCCAGAGTGGGGTAAGCAGAACTAAAGAATTACCAACAAGTCTTAAAACTTCTTGATAATTCTGTAACCACATTTTGCACAAGTAGGCTAAGATGTGTATTTGTGACAGGTGGCAAGCCCATCGCCTAACAGTACTGCAAGCCTTTATTCCCTTAGTCGCCTCTTACGACATCCACGGGAAGACATGAAGTGGCACTATTCTAACCCGGCAACCGCACGACTTGTGAATATAAGATACTAAAAATCACAACTTACAGTGCGCACGTATGCTTTGGCCAAAACAAATAATAAAGTCATAACTGAAAATATACGGAACCCTGGATGCCCAAGCCCGAGTCACACTTGAACGGTTATACTCACTGAACTACAAATACAGCAAAACATTGAACACACGAAGCATTTTCAGCAAACGCTCAGGAAACCTCGTTAAAATGTCAGTTACCAAAACATGAGGAAAATGGTGTGGTTCAAGTCGGCTCTCGTTTAAATTTTTGGTCGGTTCGTTAAAATGCTAGTATTTAACTCTGCCCTCCTAAGGAGAGAAGCCGTATGAACTTTATTAATTGTATTGAAAATCCAACCTTATTATAACCATTGAGAGTTTAATATGCTTCTATAAATTAATTGCACATGCGACTTTTCACCGTGGGAGGGCCGAACTAGCGTGTATATTTAATTTACAGGGGAGTGGTCGCGAGTTAGAATTCGAAATTCAAATGTCACTGTGGCAAACACGAGTAATGTGTTCCTGAGTTTTGATGTTTTCTATATTTGTCGTTATCGACCAGTGCGAAACTAGAGCCAATTGTGGGACTAGAGGGGTTATTATGAGGTAACAACGCAGCTCAGTCGGCGCTGCGAGAAAAGGACAGAGCTATATAACTGCTATAGCTTTTTTCTTTTACGCTCGCCGTTAAATTAACTGCATTGCTATGTCATAATAACCCTATAGGTCAGTTTATAAACTTTTAAACTTTACCTACTCTTAAAAAAAAGGAAATGGTTTTTGTTCATAAACTATACACTTACTTACTATATATCATAAAAATAATTACAAGTCTGTTTAAGGTTGCGCCAATGCACAATGAAGCCCTTTTATACGACACGGTTAACTCAATTAATTTTTAGACTTTTCCGTATACTTGTAGTATAAGACGGTATTACTGGCCTTTTATAGTTCTAGATCAACGGAAAATACCCTAAATTTTGATTCCCTTGAGAGTGTCGAAATATACGTTTTTTGGGGCAGAAACGGCCGTATCTTTTTTTACATTGACTAAGAAGTTCGATTCTTTCACAGTTCCAAGGGACTGTAAACCTTAGTATACGGTTTTAATTTTAACTCGATACCTCCACGAGTTTCCAAGATAAAGGGTCTTGACAGACAGGCGGACGGACAACAAAGTGATTCTATAAAGGTTCCGGTTTTTCCTTTTGAGGTACAAAACAGTACTACTTTTAACCATTACACGTACATACATACATACATACCTTCACACCTTCATTCCCATAGTGGGGTAGGCAGAGCTACAGAATTACCAACAACCCGAAAAACTTGTTGATAACTCTATAACCACAATTTGCACAATTAGGCTAAGATGTTTAACAGTTTATATTAGTGACAGGAAGCAAGCCCATCGCCTAACAGTACTAGGTACAAGCCTTTATTCCCTTAGTCGCCTCTTACGACTTCCACGGGAAGACATGGAGTGGTACAATTCTAAGCCGGCAACCACACGGTGACGTTAACCATTACATTTTGTATAAAATGCTCTTTTGTTTCCCTTTGGAATACAAATTAAAAACAAACAGTTTTTTAAGTATATCCCTTTTGATCGCAGACAAAACGACGTTAGCAGCAGTAAATTGTGTTGGTATTGACTTTAAACCGTCACCGACGTTGAATTGTTGTTGAATGTACAAATTACGCGCAGTTAGGATTCCTGTAAACAACTTTCCTTTTACTTTTTTCCAATAGGAAACACCCGTCGAAACCGATTTGAATGTTACATAAAATGAACACCAAGTGGTTACGTTTACATTTTTCACGTACTATTTTCACTATCGCTACTGTGTTTAATTACTTTTAAAATTCGCCGCCCGTCACTATTTAGGGTGAAATTAGCATCAAAAATACTATTAAATAAAAAATAATATTTATGCCTAAATGACTAAAGATTATATAATATTTGTTACAAACGTGAACAGACCGGACCCCACAAACAGCGCCCGATCACGAGTATGATGCTTATCTCAGCCATCGCCTCCCTCGATGCCGTCTTAAGCAAAGACCTTTAAGCGAGCATAACATAAAATACAACTATTACTTAGAAACTTAAGTTAATTTACTGTACCCTACAAGCTTTCAAAGCTTATAAGCAAAGCTCAGACAGGTCAGCGCAAAACAAATATGGAAATAGAACAAGATTCAATAGAGTCGTAATACCTAAGATTTTATAATTATCTTAAGCGTATTTTATCGTAATTTAACATTTGACCTTTTTTTAATTGCATATCTGTCATAGTTTTGTCAAAGTGGCATTCGTGAAACAGTTTTGTGATAATTACATACATACATACATACATTAAATCACGCCTGTTTCCCAGAGGGGTAGGCAGAGACCACTTCTTTCCACTTGCTACGATCCTGACAAATTTCCTTCGCTTCTTCAACATTCATACATCGAGTCATGCACGCACGTCGGTTTCGGGTACTTAAGATTCGGCCCTTTTCCAGTATTTCTCCGATTTGATTCGAAAAAGTACGCCTAGGGCGGCCCCTTCCGACCCTTCCACACACTTTCGATCTGTATATCTCTTTCGTCAATCTTCCCTCATCCATCCTTTCCAAATGACCGAACCATCGAAGCATGCCCTTTTCAATCTTAGTCACTACATCTTCTTTTATTCCACACTTCTCTCTGATTTTTTCATTTCTAACTCTATCAATCAGGTTCACACCACACATACTACGCAAAGAGCGCATTTCAACTGCATTTACACGACTTACATGCTTGTCCTGCCACACCCAACATTCACTACCATACATCAGGGTAGGGGCCAGCACTCCATTGTGAACAGCCAGCCGGGCTTTTTGTGAAACGCCCTGTCTGCTCACAAAGGAGTACAGGGCCCCATTAATTTGATTCCCCGCATTTACCCTCCTCTCGATATCCTTCTCACACTTACCATCTCTTGTAAACACACTTCCCAGGTACACAAATTCGCTCACTTGTTCTACTAATTCACCATTTACATTTATCACGCACTCAGTCATCTCTTCATCCTTCTCTATCACCATGACCTTGGTCTTGGCAACATTTACTTTCATCCCCTTTTGCTTAAATCCCTCATTCATCACTGTCACCATCTCCTGCAACTCAAGTACCGACGGGGCAAGTATAACTTGATCATCGGCATATAAGAGGCATTTGATTAGCAACTCTGGCACACGCAAACCCTTATCATACTCTTTCAAATCCCTCATACAACTGTCCATGAATAGATTAAACAGCCATGGTGAGGCAACACAGCCCTGTCTAACACCTTTAGAGATGTTAAACCAGGCCGAGTATGCCCCATTGATCCTGACACAGGCTCTGGAACCCTCATAAAGGGACCTCAAAGCCTGCACCAGGTTGCTGCTCACTCCATACATAGACAACACCGTCCACAACTCCTTTCTATCTACCCTATCATAGGCCTTTTCCAGGTCAACAAAAGCACAGAAAACCTTTTGGTTGACAGCCAAGAAATTTTCTGTGATGGACCGTAGTGAAAAGACCTGATCCGTACATCCCATTCCCTTTCGAAATCCCGCTTGTACATCCCAGATTTTGTCATTCGTAACATTCAATACCCTTTCAATTAAAATCTTCGCATATACTTTGCCGACAACACTAAGGAGGCTGATACCGCGGTAGTTTTTGCAGTCTTGCTGTGACCCCTTTCCTTTATACAGTGGGACGATAACGGCCTTGACCCAATCTTCCGGGACTCGGCCGCTTCTCCAACATGCATTGAAAAGGCGGTACAACAGACTACCCACCAGGCCATCTCCTCTCCTCAGCATTTCTATCGACACTCTATCACAACCTGCTGATTTTCCCGCTTTCATACTTTTTAATGCTTTCATGATTTCACTCATACTAATCACACTTTCATCTTCGCTACTTGCACCTTTACTCATGCTTTCTGGCTCACGAGAAATATCTTCGCATTCAAACAAGCTTTCAAAATAAGTTTTCCATCTATCAAGCATTTTTTCTTCCTCACATATTAAGTTTCCAGACTCATCCCTCACCGCGCTTAATTTAGTTTTCTCTGATTTCCCCCGAGCCGATTTAATCAAGCTCCAAAAGAGTTTAATATTCGACCGGAAGTTGTGATAATTGAAATAAGAAAAATTATTTACTTATGTAGTAAAGTCACCATAGCTGGGCATTAACTCGTTAATCCGTTAATCGTTAATTAACGAAGTTAACATTTTGATTAACGTATTAACTTTTAAGTTAACTTTTTAAAATGATAACGGACACGTTAACTTCCGTTAATATGCAGAAGTCCGTTAATCGTTAATCCAATGCCTACTATTTACCGAACGGCACCGCGGCGCGGCAAGAAAAACAGGTTCAGACAAGTATGAAACGACAAATGCCGGGCGGCGCGTAGCAGCGAGTGTGTGATGTGAGAAACAACGATGATGACAAGGAAGACTTTTTCAATTCTGTCACTCAGTCTATAGAAAAATCAAAGAGCTCAAACTCTTTAAATAGTAAAGCGCAAAGTCTCGTTAAAATGTGGCTGGACATGAAATCAAAAGACACTCGTTCAAAGATGCTGCATTCCTCGGGGAACAGATATTCATAAATCTATTCATTAAATACAATACTGCTATACCCTCAAGCGCTGCAATTAAACGTCTGTTTTCCACGGGTAAAGACATTTTAACTCCAAAACGAGCCTCGCTTTCAGACGAGAACTTCAACATGTTAATGTTCATGAAAGGGAATATGCACCTTATGCCCTTTTGTATTTTGTTTTGTTCCTATCCTGTTAACTTCCAGAACCTAAACCAACAGGTTTTATAAGTTCACTAACGCAACGATATAAAAATGCATTTTTTTTACACATATTAACGGATTAACGATTAACGTTAACTTGCGTTAATTCTTCCGAAATGTAACGCTTTAACGTTTAACGAAGCTAACTTTTTTTGTAGCGGATTAACGATTAACGAAGTTAACTATTTGATTAACGGTGCCCAGCTATGGACTATACCCATTTTAAAATGATAAAATAATGGTGACATTATAAACGGTTAACCAGTGGATTGAGAACTATACCGAGCTCTCTTATGATGAAAATGTGTGTGAAATATTGTTAACAGCATAATGAATTCGTAACAAAAAAATATAATTAAATAAAAGGTACTCCAAATAATACGACTCTATTAATCTTGTTCTATTACCGTGTTGCGTTGCGGCGATTGCTTTGCGATGACCTTTCCGAGAGAGAGAAGATCTAAGATGTAATGCCTTTAAGCTAGTTATTTCATCGGTTGTCTTGTCCTCACACCGGAACACAAAAACAATAAAATACTTTGACTTTGACTTTAGTATTTTAAAGTAAAATTCTAATTTGATCACTGAGCTGAGATAATAAAGAACTTCAATTTAAAACCAAGAAAATTTCAGAACCTAAACCAGGTGACCAAATTGGTAACACAAAATCAATGTTTTACACGCATCTTCGTTGGACGGTAATGACAGTTGGGTATTAAATGTAGGGTAACCACACCTTAGGACTTTAATTAATAGTTTTATTAGAAATTAAAGAAGGCTAATTTAAACAACTGAGTTGGTGTAATACACTATTCGTCATTAACCGAGCCACATTCAAAGGTACCAATAGCAATTAGAAATAATTTATTATTGGTATTACGAATAAGAAGTCACCCTGTAATACTGCTATACAAAATTTAATCTACGTACTAAAGATGGAAGAACCGAGACAGTCGAGTAGATTTAGTTTATGTTCTCAAGAGTGTTGAATTTTTTCATGTTTTAGATATCTAACCTATAACCATATTCTCATACTCTCTCCTAAGATCCAAAAGGGGTCAATTCTATATCAAAAATCAGAAACTAGGCCCCGATTTTGTATCTTGATACTTTGCCAGCATGATTCACCGGCTTCCGTATCATTCCAATTTTTAAAAGGGATAGAGCTATAGGAGTTGTATATTTCTGTTTTTTTCACTGGCTGGAACTTGAAAGGTTTTGATAGATCATGTTACGGCGTCTGGTCATCGATCTGAGAGTGGTAATGATGGCCGCGTTGATTGAAAGCTATCGGAATTCGCTTTTGCGGCGTTCATTAAAATTCTGAATGCCTGGGGATTAAGGTCAAGCGCGCACCACGATTTCAGTTTTTGCGACACAATTTTAGAATCTCGCTGTTGAATATCGCAGAAATTTTACTGTGGGTATTGCGATTTTAATTAATTGGGGTAGACCAAAAAAAGAATTCATGATTTTTAAATTCTAATTCGAAAGAATAGGTAATTTTAAGAGAACAATTTCATTTATTATGTATTTTACCCAATAGTTTTGTTTTATTAACTTTATTTATTTAGCGGATATTTTATGGATGACGTGAATATTTAAAATTTGGGGTGGCATTTTCTATTAAATTACAACAATTAAATGATATTTAACGATAAAAAGTGCTTGTAATAGTGTATTAAAACATACTATACTCACGGACAAAGTTAGAGGAACGGAATGAAGTAATAATTTTATAACAAAAAAGCATGATTTTTATTTATTTTATTTTTTAATTAATTCGGAAGATTATTTTGTATCGTTACAGTAAACATAAAATGAACAAAAAACAAATGACTATCCCTTTAAGTATGCTGTAATTTTTTTGGATTATTGTTGTTGTTTTCTGCGACAATATTTTTTGTTTTATTCTCTTTAAAATGTGCATTTTTAACAATTATAACAAAAAATACTCGTTTATTTAAAAAAAATACAATTTATAGTTGCACAAACTCAATTTTTCCAAAAAATCGCATAAAGTTAAAGCAAAAGAAAAACAAATGAAGTATTAGAAAACAATTAAAAACATCAATTTTAAAGTAATAATAATAACCCTTTTATTTAAATGACCCAAGCTTCTATCATTATATGACTTACAACGTATAAAATACGTTTTATTAGTTTAATTGTATTTTTGCGTTCCTCTAAATTTGTCCATGAGTGTATTTCAAGCGGATTTCTAGGAGGGCTTCAAGCCGAAATCGAAAGTCAAACAAAGGTTAAATCGTCGGTGAAACTGCAAAACCCTGTAAGTAACATTTTAAATAAGGAGCAAAATGCATCTTTTTAATAAGACATGGAGGTTTATTTTGCTCTATCATAAATTTGTTAGTTACGTGGTTTTGCAGTATCACCGACGAAATATACTTTTGTCGAAATATACGAAATAGATCATTATTTCTAAAACTTAATAATGCAGAACGGCTTAAAAATCCTGTTCCTTGAAATGGTATTCGAATTAGAGTAACTGTGAAAATATAAACAATCACAATTGATGGATAGTTCATTCTTAACATGGATTTTGTTCAAGTTTTTTTTTTAAAGTTGTGTAATTTTAGCCTTAAGGGTTAACATTGCCCACCCCTAAAACTGTTACTATTGTAGTGGGATTCATAAATTTGACAAAAAATATTATAAGTTTTATAACTATACAATATAATAAATATTTAAAGGCGATTTTTGTGGTAAGTAACATTTATCAATATCGGAATTAATTACTTTACAGCTGAAACAATGAAAAACATTATTAATTTCAAAGAATTTACAGACTAACTACTCTACTCTAGATCTATACAACTAGGTTATAACCAGACAGAAGTTTTTGTGGCAAAAACGTCACTTAACTAGGGACTTCCTTCCGATATTAAATTATCGATAACTGTTTCAAATACTCATTTCATAAAACGAAAGTGTCATAGAACGAATAATTTTTCTAACGGCTGCGTTTGTGCTTTTGAGTATTCTTATCTTAATATTATATTTTTTAGCTACAAAGCTAATCTCATATTTAGTACAAAAAGATCTTAGATCCATGTTTACTTGAATCCGGAGAGCTTTTTAACCATGAATTTAGTAAACTTTCACGACACTGTTTTTTAGTCGACATTTTTACGCGTAATATAATTTCTATTAACTAATCATCCTGAGCGGAAAATACTGCCATAACAAGGATTAAAACCGTTATTTTTCTTAATCGAACTATACGGACCTTATAGTGTAGGTATAATAGGTATGCAAGTTGCATGTTCATATAGTTCGTTATCTCTTAGTCATAACTGTCGTAAGGAAGTACAATTTATCGATAAAACAATATCGTTTGGAAGTCTCTAGGATAATTTTATTCGTGCCATAAAAAAAACTGTCTGGTAATAACACAATGGAACACGTCGCTGCAATTTTACAATTGTAGTGTAGGGCCTTATAAATCCGTATACCATCTTCAGCAGCATTGCTGAAGATGTTGTACGCTTCATACGCTTCACTAAAAAACCTATGTAAACAATAAATGGACAAGTGTATTGTTTTGGCTTTTGCCGTTTTCGGCGTTTGTGTTGTAGATAATCGAAGACCCGTGAATAAATTATAAAGCGAAAACTTCTGAGGAAGCCTGAGGGCAGGGAAAATGAAGTAGGGTTTACGAAACGTCCTATATTTTACATTGTCTTAACAATAAGAATTGTTTACGATCGATCAATTTCTGTATTGTAAGTATGCCCTACTAATAACTTTGCCAAGAAACAAACAAGCTAAAGAGAAATAGTTTAAATAAAGACAAAGTGAAATAGAAGCCTTGCTTCATATTATTATTACCTGGCTGCTCATGAAGTAAAATGATGATTTAGGGATAAGATTGCGCATTGTAACTGTTAAAGACCAAAAATCGCATATTATCAGGGAAAAACTAAAGATCAACAACAACTTAAAAGATACAATCAACCAGACAACACTATTTGACGTAACAATGTATTACAAATCAGTGAACACCGTCTACACGCACGATAAAATGTGACTCATTGTCACGTTCCGCCTGAGCCGAGTGTGCAAGCGAGAGCGTGGAACAAGCGATAGAGAGGCATGAGCGGCCTAAGCGTTCGGCTTGTGACGCATCGTTTACATTATCACATAAAATTATCGTCCGTTAACCGACTCTACAGTAAACCATTTTTTTTAAGTCATGGAGAAAGCAGGCGACCAAACAGACCACCTCTATGTGGAATATGTGACCGAAAGACAAAAATTTGCATTCCTACAGCTACAATTTAACGAGAGCAATCCTTAAACCGCAAATGCGTTGAATTCCTGAAGACTGAAATGGAATGCCACTAGTTATGCTTGTTATTTTACCGGTTGCTCGTACTGGGAAACAATAACGTGAGCACTGCTGTAAAATAAAGGATAAGATGGTGGGAATCTGCCTTGAATAGTTTACAATAAGAGACTTAACGTATTATACACTGATTTCCGCAAACTTAATCAACATCTATTTCAAATAGATATAAAAACTTTATTAAGACTATGTCAACCCGGCTCATAGACACCTCCGGAGATCCTAGAGCTGGTGTTTACCTCTCCCAAAAGATTTGGCTAGCTATCTAGAGAGGTAATGCAGCCAGTGTCATAGAGACCAAGCCGCGAGCGGACCTGATAGAGAGGGTGTTCTTTTTATAGTGGTGATTATTATTTTATTAGTTTAGTTTTATTTAATTAATTATTTATTTCATCATGCAAAATGTGGTTACAGAATTATCAACAAGGTTTTAATTGGTACTGGAACTGGTAATTCCGTAGCTCTGCCAACCCCACTTTGGGAATGAAGGCGTGAGTTTATGTATGTATGTAAATAAGTTTGTTTTAACTTTTAATTGTTAACATCAATAAATCTGTAATATTAATAACTATGCAACAAGACGCAATATGCAAGTTTTGCCAAAACCAAAAAAAAAACTCAAACTGAACAACCCGCATTACTTCGTTGCTCAAAGAGTCTCGAAATTCCCGGTCGGTAAGACGGTCCTTAGCACTGTACAGTAAATTTTAACAAACGGCTGCCACCACAACATTTTCAAATATTTCGCAATCGCTAAAAGATGTCGTAGTTAGTTATACATACCTTTTGTATGTCTGTCTATCTTTTTGTTTGTTTTTTCCTCGCTGTACCTACAATCGAGTATTTTACATTCATAAGTGAATAAGCAAAAACGTTATTAAGTACCTAAGCATAATACTGTATTAAGTCCAAAGTTTGCATTCACATGTCATTTTGATTGAAGTTCGATCATAAAAGGGTCATCCCAATTTTTATTCAGTTCATCAAACTTAGGACCGTATTAATAAACTCATCTTGCCTGAGATGCCCGTCACAAGATACGTCAAAGTAAACGTCAAGTCATAGGGAACTGTCATTTTTGACGCATCTTGAGACGAGGATTACACTCGGGATCGGTTTATTAATACGGCCCTTACTCACCTTCGACTCGGTAAAACAATGTTTACTTTTGACGTGTTTCCGTATTGTTTACGTTTTGATAGCTCTTATTTAAAAGAAAGAAAGAAAGAAAATCATTTATTCGTGACATGCATTACAAAAAACAGATTAACAAACACAAAAAGAAAGTAGCCACGAAATGGTCCTAACTCAGCGTGATGCGGGCATTAAA
The DNA here is from genome assembly GCA_927399475.2 of Acleris emargana. Classification (NCBI taxonomy): domain Eukaryota; kingdom Metazoa; phylum Arthropoda; class Insecta; order Lepidoptera; family Tortricidae; genus Acleris; species Acleris emargana. The sequence goes on along the minus strand of OV656838.1, from coordinate 23,365,029 downwards.
GTTAGCGCTGATCTTCCGTTGGAACGATCAGGTGTCACCACGGACGGTTATACACATATAATTAATTGAACGCAAAACGAGAAAAAAAAAAAAAAAAAAAAAACAAAGCTCTGAGTTTCGCAAAAACGTGCCCGTCCTTAGATGGCTGAAAGAGCAACAGTCCCTTAGCCTTACTTAAATGACATAGAGCAAGCAAAGAAAACCGACATGACCTATCCTATCTATGGCAGCGCCTATCTATGATGGTTGATAATAATGCATGCTGCGTGGGGCCATTTGCAACGTTAAAAGATGGCGGACGTGTAATTTGTTCTAGACTTTAATTTTTGGGTAATTAGGTGTTCAAAGTTCTTTTCTGATAGTGATTTGTCCTTTTTATGCCTTTGTGTCGCACAGTGATTGAAGACTTGGACTTATTTCGTGTATCTGGCATCTTTCTTCTCGTTTCAAGTGGACTCGCAGTGGTGCAGAGGTTAAAACTATCTTGACAAATCACCGTGCAACGTTGCCCCCAATCTTCCTAGAGAAGATTGGATTGTGTTTTATTGCTACATTGATTTATACTCATATATACCTTGACACTGGCGAAATCACTTCACATGGAAACGCCATATCCCTGCGGTAGTAGCTGTTCAAGTCACCGCGGGGGCAAAAAAAAATAAAAAATGCATGCTGCGCGCGACAACAGAAACTATTATCTTAACAATTTCGTTTCCTAGAAGATTTGAAATGAATTTACTTGACAGTAATTGCGGCGGAGTTAATAACAATACGGTAACTACACGTACCAAGCGATATTTTTATACCGAGTTGACTAGACGCCCTGATTGTCATTGATGCGGCTACCCCGAGAGAGTTGTCACCGACATAAAAGCAGTTCTGCCGTCCAAAACAAAAAGGTAGAATACCAGAACGGCTTTGTACTTTTATACTACCTCATTCTTTTGGACGGCATAGTGTTGGGTAGTTGATGATGATGAATCTTTAATCATACCTTCGGGCTGTTCCCGAGTACAAACTGGACCTTATGATAACTAATTTATGGTTACAAATTGAACGTAATAAGCAAGAATACAATACAATACAACAAGGATTTTATTAAACATATTTTACTAACAATAAGTGTATCGTCTCCAGAAATCAACAAAAATGTCTTTGTAATTTATATAAAAGAAATAAAGGCATAAAAAATAAAATTGATCTATACACTTTTGAAAGGTTTTGGTCCAGTTACGTGTGTGTGTGTTTTTTATTTTTTTGGAAAAGTTTAGAAAGTTAGGTGTTTTAAATAACCTTCGGCATTGGGGTAAAAATAAATATATATGTTATTTTAACACTTTTTGGATCCCTTACCATTTTGCATGCTCTGTGTCATAGATATAATATTTTGTATTCGAAATTTCGTAAACAAAATGGAATTTTCATGATTTTTGATCCTATCTTATTTATTACAAATGCGGTTAAGTATTCACTCAAATGTCGTTTCAATTAAAAAATTAGTTTAAATAAGAAATGTTTTTTTTGGCAGTAATGGGGAGTATATCTATAATCTTCAAAAACTCGGAAAGTATTTATGTTAGTATACTCACTACTGCAAATGAATGTATTATACGTTTCTCAAATAGAAACGTTACAATTCGAATCCGCCTGTATATAAACTGTGAAACTCATAACCCTCCCTTTAATTTCACTCAACCAAATAAAAATACTAGAAATTAATTTAAAACCATCGGATTGTAAGTAAACCTTCACATACCAATACTTATTGGAAGCACTCCAATAAAACTGGTAGTAAAAAGAGGCCGTAATTTCAACGCTCGACTTTAAAGGAAAAACTGGTCGCAAAGCTTTTAAAAACAAATTATTACGGTGGTAAAATGTTACTTCTTTTCACTTAGCATTTTGCTGAATTGAATGAAGTTAATGAACTGTAGGATGCGTCTCTAACTTTATTTTATTTTAGTTTTATCAAATTTAAGAACTATTTATTGGTATTAATTCACATTTATATTTATTTCTTACCTTAAGTACCTATATGTTACTAGTTAATGTAATCTTTCCATTGCTGACCACGGGGAGCTCAAATTCATGTGCCTGGCTTGCGGTTTACAAACCTGAAATTATAAATGAATTTGATTTGATTTCATTCATTGATGCAACCCTGACCAAACTAAACAAAATTTTAATTATAAAATAAAAATGTGTTTTTTGAACATAACACACGACTTTCTGTGATTAGTTTACTCAAGAGATTTTTATCGATTGTCATTTAAAAACAAATGACTATTAGCTCGCTTGAACGCATTGTCTAACCAAAATTCCATTATAATTATTTACTCTTAATAATTGAAATGTAAATTGCCCTAGGGCCAATTATTCTGGTTTTCTTTTTATCAAATAGAAAGTTCTCTCATAATTAGCTTGATGGCGCTAGTATCGCCCGCTTGATTTTCGAACGATCGCATTTTTAAGTGACGTAACACCGAGCGCTGGGGAGGCGGCCATAAGGCGAAGGCTAGACGTACAATAAATATTGTTATCCGTCAATTGGCAAATACTGATGGATCACAATCTGTTCATGGATTCAGAGTGCCGAGGCTACACGTGCAATATTGTTGACGTCAGTATTATAACGCTTCTCGTGCAGTTCAGTCGTGTGTGTAGATATGGAGACAACAACTACAGCTTGTCTCGCTATTATTTTAGCATTTAGTTTAAAAAAAAAGAATTAAAAGAAATCAGTGGACTAAAAATTGGCTGCGACAAAAAAAAAATACACACACTTGAATCTATTGGCTGAAATTAAACTGAATAATGACGTAGAAGATTACGAAAATTATTTTCTGTATGCCTCTCCTCTTTTAATTGCATCCTTATAAATTTTTGTTGACAAATCCCACAATTCGGGCAAGGCTTCTAAATTTAAAATGAACTCCTTAAGGATTGTTTGTTCATTTGTAAGCCTAGTCGTACTCGCCATTGTAGCTGGCGGCGAGACGGCGCGACGTCGGCGGCGGCACGTCAGTCTCCATTGCTGTCGCGATGCGTACTGACATTTCTCAATATTTTTTGTACGTGTAGTTCAGTATATTGACGGATCTCAATATTTATTAGGTATTGGCAAACCGGAATCCAAAAATCTAGATTTTTGTGACATGTGTTGTCATCCATCAATATAGCAGACTAGACGAACAATATATATCACAATATGAGATAAATATTGATGGATAACAATATTTATTGTACGTCTAGCCTTCGCCTAAGGAAACGTAACTGACAGCTGTCACTTGGGATGGACGGGAATGTGGCGCTCGCTCCTCACGTGCTGCGGTGAACGTTATAATTAATCGTAATCTTAAATTCATCTATTGTAATTAAGAAGATTAACGTGTGTTCGCATTTGATTTAATAATAACATAAGTGAAGTATACGGTACAGCTTATTATTTCTTCAAACCTTTGTCTCCTCGCCCGATTACCCACCTAAATGGATCGACCTGATAATACTCAACTGAACTCGGATCATGACTATGTATGTGGCTTTATATTCATGTCATAACTGTTTGTTTGTCATTATATTATAGAGCGTTTCTCTTTTTTTTGCCACTAGTTTCCAAAATTGTCAAAAAACCAAAATATCACTAATCATAAAGTTTATGAACGAAATTCGATAGAATATTTCATAAAGTTTTAGATTTTGTGCGAGTGACCGCTTTTTAATAGGTTTAAATGGTGAAAAATCTCAAAATATTGAGGGTAAGTAGAATATTGGTTCTTATTGTGTTACTTTTTCTTTGATTAATATCATAAAAAGGTGCACAATTTATCCCTTAATGTTGGTGTTTTATAAAAAAATACTATAAAAGTAATGTAATCGTGTGAAAATATTCTATCAAATTATAAATTATCTTTGAAAATTTGGTACAGATTCTTTTTCTGTGTTAACTTGACCTAAAATTGCCCTTATAGTTTCGTTTCTTTGTAAAGTAAGCATATCTGAATAAGTTTTTGTATATTATATTACAATAGCGTTTTTATTTTTTTTATTAGTGGCCGAATTATTTATTTTTATGTAATATAAATTAAATAAAACGAAAATAATGACGGTAAAAATGTTGGGACAGTAACAAAGAAAACCATTGGTAACAAAGGAAGAAATGTAAGGCTATGTGTATAATGTACCTCAATATTAAGTTTTAAACAATTATTTTATCTAGAAATAATTTATATAAGAAACTTTGTAAAATCATACGAATTATTAGGCAACTGTACTAAATTTCGGTTAGAAACATTTCTTTTGGAAGTCATACTTAAGTACCTATTACATAAGATTCACTTCGTTGCTTGTAATGTTTATTAAAATATAAAGGGTGAAATCTAAGTCGTGATATACCTACAAATGATCACCTCTGTGTTCTACCCACGAATATGAACATACTTTCACTACGGGAGCAACTCTGAAATCAGGAAAAAACATCAGCTGCTTCATACAGACCTACATTTTGATCGAGTACGTATTGAACTTTTCTATGAAACAGCATATCATATTCAAGCTTTTCTGGATATTGGTTTTAACCGTTCTCGTAGCGTCCCAACTTTTTAGCCCCAGAAATCTTAGTAGGTTGCTCTGTTTTTTTTAGCCCTGTACAACAATGAAAACTAGCCTTTATTATTTTCCTCTTAGTGTAACTTAGCTTTCCTTTGATATGTTACCACGCAAAAGTAACACAAAAAGAAGTCACACAACACGTGTTCAATGTTTAAAAAAATATATTGTGGGCTAGTTTTATGGAAAATGTTCTATGACTTTATATCAAACTGTTCGTAATAATATTAACTATGCTATAAGTAACCAAATATAAGTAAATTATTTAAGTTATCTCGTAAAATCACATGTACACAATAGGAAAAGATATTGGTCACATTACCTACGCACGTGCTCTCTTCAGTTTTTTTTAAATAACAACTTACCGCAACAACATTGTCGCGTGGGAAGTGACATTTGTTTGTGTTGCCCGTCGCAAATAATAAGTCTTAGTAGTTTTTATTTTTATATTAAGCTAGTAAAATGGGGAACACAATAGGAAATTACTTTTGGAACATTTCCTGGGACAAGAGTTACAAATTAAATTCTACCATATTACTGGTGTTAACTCGACAAAGTAGACGAAAAATGAATCTTAATACTACTAAGCATAGATTAAAATTCAAAAGTTCATGTAGGTTTATTGACCATCATGAAGATATTTCAATGTAAAGTTATGGATTTTAAGATGGGACAGTCGTTCTTTCATACTTTGAAAAAGTAGAGGTTTCGTTTTTAGTTAATTTTAAATAAATGCCGAGCTTTTTATGTATTGTAAAAACATTTTTAGTGTGCAAATAAAACGATGAAGAAGTAAAAAATTCACACTCCTTAACTTAAATACATTAAGTATTTTATTTTTAAATGCAAAGTCATGGGACACAGAAAAATGTGCTAGTGGCAAAAAAAAAAATGTACTCGTATATAGATAACTTACAAGCTGGAATTTCTTGAGTTTCTCCCTAAGCGTAACTACAGAAGGAGATTGTCTTACAGACAATGGAAACTCGTTCCAGAGTCTAACCGAGCGAGCCGTGAACGATTGTGAAGACACGTGTTCTATTTAAAGGAAAATAAAGAGAAAATCGGAGGGAAGCAAGTCGAGGCGTCATGACGCGTCATTCACAAGGGATTGTGTATGGCGTATATTAAAATTGGAAACGTGAGTCGGTTTGAAGGGCTCGTGCAACGGATAGGTTCCTACCCTTACCATGAGTTAGTCATAGTCATATCATTTTTTGCATTATGTGTTTACAAATGGTCTTAAAAAAAAAACATGTCCAACATAAACCGTGTTCGGCCACTGATTTTTATTTATATTATATTAAGCACCTACTTAATAACTAAATAGCATTAGGTAAATTACAGTACATTGTGCATTAAGGGGGTGGTAAAGACAGAATTACAAACGAGAGTCTGTTAGAAGCCCGAAGCCGAAGGCTGAGTGAAATGATGTATGTTCTCCATAAGTTGCCAAATCGAGTTTACCAATAGTTAATTAATTTTATTATTGAACAACAAATACCAATCAATTGTGAAATTACTCGATGCGATAATAAATCAAATAAACTCGATGTTTTACTCCACCACGTTCAATCATAATAATAAGTGAAATTAAAAGTTAGTTTTGTTAAGCTCGTCAGCCTTTTTTGATGGGTGTGGTGGACGTGTGCACGTAATGGCAATTTGCTGCCCACCTGAACCCCTAGTAGCACCGTGGGGATAGGGTCCCACATTATGGTCCTAACGCATCTGGGGTGGGTTCAGAGTGTTAACTGAACCCCAGCAATAGGCTGGGGCTCCTGGGGGGCACCCAGTGGTGCATAGTTTTCAGCCGACGGTGCCTCTGTTAACAGCCCATTGAAGGTTTACACCGGAGAGGTTTTAGACGGTATACTTCCACTAACCCCCCCATTAGCTTTTCTAGCAGGGGGGGGACGAGGCGTAATGACATTTTCAATGCGGTCAAAAAACAAAAAAGTGTGCACTTGTCAGAATAGGACCATATAACACGAGGCAAGGTAAAGATAGTTGCCGGTACGGGTATCATTATAACCTTAACAATTCTTTAACTAATTAATGGTTTTCATGTGCCGTATCTACGTCAAGTTCAGAGACACCCTGTAGAAAGATAATTTTGCGATGAATATAAAACAAAAACTTCCACTAGATTTTAAATTCCCAGTAAGTGCACCTACCCTAACATTCGAATGTATACAAATGCAGTAAATTGTTCTGAGCTTGCATTTTGTTGTATTATATAACAAAAGTTTAATTTTCCTAGCGGTTATTTCAGCCGTGGGAGTAACGCTTTGTATTCGTCGTGTCACTTTAAAACAGTTTTTGTTTTTATTTACTTTCCACTCAGTACACGAGTAGGGTCTTTTGAGATAAAATTATAACAATAGGTGGATTAATCACTGCAAATGAAATTGAAGTTCTTAAATTAGGTTTACCAAGCTGAGAGCTTCTGTTGTAATACCTTCAACGAAGATTTTATTGTATTTTACATTGGACAACGCTAGATTAACTTCAAAGCTAAGCTAGCAAAGCTAAATAAATAAATTGAATGAAATAAGGGAATAAGTAGATCTTATATGAAAGGTAAAATAACGTTATAGGATGAATAAGAAGATGAAGAAAAAAAAGAAGTGTAATAATATCTTAATTTATATCTGTACGTTCATGATTTTTCTGAGCTATAACAACAGAATCCATGGGTCCTATAACAGACTTAGCCAAGTTGAAAACCACACACCACAGGATAATGCTTTTGTACTCATAATCTTAATATGTTTGAAGGTTCGCTTCTTATTGCGTTTATACGGTTCAACCTGTATACAGGGTTATTGGTAAGTCGACCTATTCCCCTCTAGGGGTTATGGGGGAGATTATTTGCAATCATTATGGTCGCATGATACCCTATGATACGATGTGTTTGTTGAATAAACGTTTTTCTATTCTATTCTATTCTATGCAAAAGTGAACCATTTCTTACAAAAATTAGCGCTTTAAAGCTTAATATTTCATAAACGGATACCTAAATCGAAATATTGTTACCACAAACCCACAATTAAATCTGTAACGTTTTTAAATATACATACTTTTACACCTGTCTCCCAATGGGGTAGGCAGAGACAATGGAACGCCTGGTGCACCGGTCTAAATATACAACTTACGCTTCTTCTAAATTCATCAATCTCGCTATGCACGAACTTCGGATTCGGTTACTTTTAACCTAGTCCTAAGCTTCAGTACATCGCGACTGTACGTGCGCCTAGGGCGTCCCCTACCGACATCGCTACTCACTCTCGCTCACCATATTTCATTCGTAACTCTTCTTTCATCCATCTTTTCTAAATAATCAAACCATCTAAGCATTCCCAAAAACTCATAAAATAAATTTAGTAGAGTGGAAGTACCGTTTGTGGCCACTGTACCATTTTTGGCCATTTAAGGCTGAAATGAGCATTAATTATACTGTAAAATTAAAAATAATATTCATAGGTAGTTATGACTGAATATTAATTAAAGATAAAATATAAAAATATTTATATAATTTAGTAATGCTTTAGATATTAGATACCTACAATAGAGAGTGGCCAAAAGGTTGTAAAGATGCTAAATACGCTAAATGCCAAATACGTATAATGCCAAGACGTATAATGTCAAAATGTGGTTCACGTACGTATAAACCAGCTTGGATTCAAAATACAGTTGTATTTTGAGTTACTTCTGTTTTGACTGTGCGATTTGTACCATCAATAATGAAAAAGAATATACTGAATCTTGAATAATTCCTTACATTGTTAACACAGAAGCAAAACAAAACCATTTATCATTTACTTAAGAAAGGTTCGTATATAGCCCTCAGTGAAATGTATCACTGATAGAAAAGCATTAGCTCTGCCGAGTTGTTTCGACACCGTAATCTATATAGCTCTTAAATATACCTTAGAGCGTCTTCGGCTTACTTCCATATTGGTTGATCTTTCGTCGGTGAAACTGCAAAACCACGTAAGTAACATTTTAAAGAAGGAGCAAAATGCACCTTTTAATTAAGGCTGTAAGGTTTATTTTGCTCTAACATAAGTTTGTTAGTTACGCGGTTTTGTAGTATTACCGACGCTTTCTAATATAGGATATAAAGCGCTTGCAAAATTGAAAACGACTTAACATTTCAGTGCCGCGTTATTCTGCTATGATACAAAATGAACGCGTTTAGGGGTCCTGAAATTTATTTTTTTAAAAACCAACGGTGGATGGTTACGACGTTTAGACATTAAGTTTACGTTGTTATCTGTCTTTATGGGAAACATTTATTGGGGATCCGTACATTAAAATCGCCAATTTGACCATAAATACTATGAAAGCTACACCGTCCGTCTGTCTGTCCGTTTGCCCGTCAGTCGTACATAAGGGCTGTATCTTTTGTCTTTTATTTTAAACCGTAATAGATGACCATTTTTGAAAAGTTATTTTAACTAACTAAAAAAAAATATTGTTTTTTGTCTACCATGGCTGCTTAACTTTATTTAGACAATTTGTCCGAGTCAATTTAATCTTATAATTATATGTAGTCAATATAAGCACTGTCGACCTTTATAAATAGTTGAGCCAATGTTGTCACTATAAAAAATACACCTGAAATAAAGGGACATCCTAGTTCAAGCACATGAGTTATTTTGTCCTTTTTTAGTTTGTTTAATATACGAGTACAGGTTATATATGTATGTATGTATGTATGTATGTATGTTAACTCTTTATTGCACAAAAATAATATTATTATATGAATATTAAACTAATGTACAAAGGCGAGCTTATCCCTAAATGGGATCTCTTCCAGCTAACCCTGAAATAGATGAGTTAGGATTATATCTGTGGCCTGGTGCTAATAGGGCCAAAGTCGGTATTAATACTGATATAGTACATTGTTGCCTAGGCGCGGAAAGTAAGGGTTTTCCTGACGAGGTGGTTAGCAGGCCGAGCAACAGCGAGGCCTGCTAAAATACGAGTCAGGAAATCCTCGTTTCCGCCGAGGCATACATAATGCTTTTCTCAAACATGTGAGGAAATAATACAAATACATTTCTAAAAAGCAAGTAATTTAATTTACATTTTTGTTTGCCCTCCACAGCATAAATTGGTCATAAGTTCGGTTATATTTTTCCTTAGATTTAGCGGGAAGCAGGTTTTGCCTAACCGAGGCAGCTTCAGATTTTAATATAGGCGGTGTGGTACCTATTTAGTCGCTTTCGTCGCTTGAGCTCATTTTTTATAGTATTTCACACAACAAATAGTTTAATATTCGGTTTCACAATTATATTATGCAGAATGAACGAATGTTACCGACTGTCAATTGTTTTTAAATACTAACCATAGACATTGCAATGCAAATTCGAAAAGAAACACACGCACTGTGCTAAAAAAGCGAGCAGTTACCTTGGCTGTTTGGAATTTTTGTCTTGGTCCTTTTGATTTTGTATGCAAATTGACAGCATTTTTAAGAAATATATGGACATGGACGGAAAGTGTTTTCATATGGTTTTTTTACTCCTAGGAGTAAAATGAGGCTCTTTCCGTCCTTGTGTTTCAATCGGAAAACCGTTTTTTCCGAGCATGTTTGAGAAAAACTATTAATGCTGATGCATGGTAAAAACGCTCATTACGGAAAACAATGATAATTGATATTGGCCCTATTAGCTCCAGGCCACAGATATATTAAGTGAAATTTATCAAGATTTATTATTATTTTTGTAACTATGGCCTAACAATTACAACAGCTTATTTTTTTTTAAATAATAATAATAATAAATACATTTAAACTGGCGTTCATTATATTTGATGGAACCCAATGTGTAAGTTCACAATAGAATAGAAAATATTTATTCAACGCGACGAGTTTGACTCTGGGTTCTTATTTACACTGGTGATCAATGCAATCAATCAATCATTATTTTCCCTCCTGACCAAGGACCGGAGATATTTTGGGAGTCACTTGCGGGGGGGGGTAGGAGCGTGACGTGGAAAAATATCAGCAAAAACGGTTGTTGTCAAAAATAAACTTTATTGCACTGTATTTAGGTGCAATGTTTGACTTAAAAGCGATTAACTTTTCCGAGTTGCGTTTCAATATTGCTAATGTTTTTTTTTTTAATATATTGGGTTTTGTTGGTACTTATAATTTGTGAGTAATGACTTCTATCGGTTGGATGGAATTTAAACCTTTTTAATTGCCGTTTCTAAATAATAACAAACCAAATGAGAAAATGGCGCTTAAAATTGAAATATTGTGCCTGGAGGCGTTAGTAAATTTTTATAATAAGTAGCACACAAACAAATATAGGTTTAAGTTTTATATTTCAGTCACATACCATTTCAATCTATCTGATGGGGGAAGGAACCATCGACACGCGAAGAGTAAGACCATTTCCGATTCACCAAAAATAAAGTACAAACCAAGAATAATATGTTATGAAAATTTCACTATTACCCATTATGTTAAAAAAATATTAATTAAATTTTTAAATAGGTAACTAATAAATAAGACCATAAGTTTTGTTTTTGTTCGATTAAGCTCTTGACTAAAGTAGACTAAATCATTCAAAAGAAACATGTAAAAGGAACTCAATCAGGTGACAAAAAAAAACCTTTTAGCCGTATTCCTGATTGGTAACTTCTTACATACATACATACATAAACTCACGCCTTCATTCCCAGAGTGGGGTAGGCAGAGCTAAATAATTACCAACAAGTCTTAAAACTTCTTGATAATTATGTAACCACATTTTGCACAAGGTAGGCTAAGATGTTTCCCAGTGTATTAGTGACAGGTGGCAAGCCCGTCGCCTAACAATACTGCATCCACGGGAAGAAATGGAGTGGTACTATTCTAACCAGGCAACCACACGGGCTTCTTGTTCCAACAAATTACTCTTTGGACGCATGCTTCGTCGAGACGGTCATTTTTTGCACTTTTTTGGCTAGCAAGTTATACGAGTATAGTTTCAGAAAAAAACTGCTGTGACATTCAGACAGACAGACAGACACCAAAGTCTCAGCATAAGGGTTCCATTAGGTACGGAACCCTAAAAACAATATTAACATGTAAAATAAAGAAACTTTATTGTAAAACGACATAAAATACTTAATACAACAACCATAACTAAATAAGACTAAATATATAATAAGAATAACTCTAAGGGTGCGGCTCCACTGAGGCGGAGACGAGAGGAGCGGAGCGGAGCTGTGCCAATATTAACCAATAAAAGGCGCATGCGGTCACGTCGAGCGCGCCTTGCGCACGTTAGTTTAGATTCCATTGGTTAAAATTGGCACAGCTCCGCTCCGCTCCTCTCGTCTCCGCCTCAGAGGAGCCGCACCCTAAATATATAAATTAACTAAAACATTACTTATTTACTTGTGGGAGGACCTTGTGCAGGGTCCGTCCGGGTTGGTACCACCATCTTATCCATTAACCTACCGCCAAGCAGCAGTGTTCGCATTGTTGTGTTCCGGTTTGGGGATAAGACACCCGGTGAAATGACTAGCATAGAGGCATTCCATCTTAGTCCTCAGGGATAGCAACGCATTTGGAGTCTTGTGAATGCGAATGTCTACGGGTCACAGTTTCCACTTACCATCAGGTGGCCTGTGTGCTCGTTTGCCTTCCCATGCAATAAAAAAATAAAAAAAATAAAAAAACATTAAATCTAAGAATGGCCCCTGCGGCATTGTAAAATAAGTTCAAAGAATCCGCTGTCATTCCACAATGAAAAAAATGCGTAATTTGAAATCTTCGAGACAAAATATTTGTCTTTCTTTGAATCTTGATTTTACTCGCATTAATAATTCATGAGATTCTCTTCGAAATCGTTGGCATGAATAAGTACTCAAAAACCAAATTGATGTCAAAAATTTAGTTTTTACATTAATATTAGTGGGTAAGATAGCTAAATTTCTATACATATTTTCATCACTGCCTAATTGTGCAACTAAGATTAGTTGCAAATCTAAAATAGTTTTATAACGATTTTAAACTTTAATGTTATGTTTAATGTTTACTAAAATAACCTTACCCAATTTATTATTCGTTATAAATATAGTAGGTATATGGAGTATAAATTAAACTTTAAGTAGAAATCTACTGGTACCTAAAATAGGTACCTGTTTTGTTTTCACTCAGCAAATATTGTTATCATACGATGAGGGATTTCATAAAGCACATTTTCCTACTCCTGTACTTTTATCTGTCATTTATATAGTCACGAACACTAATATAAGAATATAGATAATATGTCCGCAGAACATTCCGTAGAAAAGTCTATCTAGTCTATTCCCCTTAACAGCACTTGTGCTTTTTTGAGCCAAAACGATATGCCTAGCTGCCAAAGCTTACACCTAGGTTAATTTGACCAATCAAAATACTTCACCAAATTAAACCACCAATCACAATACACATTGACTGTCAATCGGAACGTTAGGTTCTTTTTGGTATGCAAAGTTTACTAATTTAACTCTTTAAAAAAAACATTTTATTTGGTATCAACCAACCAGAACGCAGCTATATTAAAATCGACCAATCAGGTAAAAGAATTCATTTCTCAAATCATTAGGTGTTTTTTAGTCCCTATTTCACAAGTTAAATCGATTGTGCAACTTTAAAAAAAAAAATGAAACCTGGCAAGTGCACATCAATTTAAAAACAAAGTTAACCATAGACACATATTTTGTTGTTTTCGAATGTTTCTCGCTCGTTTGTTGTTCTGTGCTTCGTTCGTTCGTATTCTAACCTAGGTATATTAATTTAATTTTGCATTTTATTTGAAACCTAGTCGTAGAAAAAATATTGTATGCAACGGTGTATAACTAAGTCAAAAAATACTCGTGGCGTCTTGCTTTACGATGTTCGCCTGCGGCTCACATCGTAACCACACCACTCGTCTTTTTTGACCTCTCTTATACAACTGTTGCATAAACTACTATTGTGTGATGATCAGAGATCGGAATAGGTAGAGCTAATTTGGCTAAACTTGATGCATGTTCATTCATAAATGTGTTCCTATTTCACTCACTCATGAATGAATATGCGTCAAGTTTAGGCAAATTAGCTCTGCCTATTCCGATCACTGGTGACGATACTAGTGTCCCCTCAGGGAAAATAATACTTATTATTTTATTATTTATTTATTTAACCTGTATTACACATCGTCAAATGTCGGACTTAATGCTTAATGGAATTCTCTACCAGTCAACCAAATAACCATACAGAAACGTGATGCACAAAAAAGAAAGACAGAAAACAAAGCAAAGCATATAATTATTTACAAAACAATAAAACTTAACGCAAAAGGCACCTACTTAAAAAAGGTACTTAAATTATATACACACACATCAATTATCTAAGCTAAGAAGAGAAGAGGATTGGCTGGAAAAGAGGAAAAGATCTTATCCTTAAAACATATCAATAACAATTAATGTGCACTATTACGGATTGGAGTGTCAACATGCAGCATGAAATCTAGAATTATATTAATGATTTTTAAGATTATTAGTAAAAGTAATTTTTAAGTTTTCTTATTTATTTTATTTTATATTATGTACTTATACATATTTGCATGCTGGTGTCGCAAAAAACCCATTGTAACCGCTTCTCAAGTGAATAAATTTGATTTGATTTTGATTTGAAGATTTTAGCAGTGAAATGAGGTATTACCCTTTCGGAGTTTCTGTTATCTATTGCCGCTCTGGTACTAGGGCTGCTTCGATGCGAGTAGCTTGATACTTAATACGCACGCAACGTAACGTGGCGCCGGCGCGGCCCCGACTAAACCTGCTTGCTGCGTCCTGTTGAGTTTGCTTGTGGTGGCACTTTACTTATTAACACATAATATTTAATACATAATATTTATTTTATAGTTGTATAATAATATGTATTAAGCGTGTATTTTGTATGCATTTATTAACTCATTTACTTTGTGTATATGTATATTTATATGTAGTTTATATTTGTGTAAGTAGTTTTACAATAACAGAAGTGTTTCTTGTATTTTAGTTTGAGTTCTGAAGAATTTAGTTTACACCGCCTGCCTTGTATTTTTGTCTTTATTATGCCTCTGTCCAAGGTTGTCTTGACTTGTTACCTCGAGGTAACAAGACGTTTAGTCTCCTTTGACACGCCCGCGTGTGACGTCGAATATGTGTCATCGAAGAACAAACCCATAGCAACGGAAACGTGCCAAGTTTCATATTGCACTATTGTAAATCGCGATACGGATTTTTTCTATTATTTTGTTTATATATTTAATAAATCGATTTTTAATTGAAATATTTTGGTGATGGTTTTAGAGAATTAGTTTGTTGTTATAAGCGCTCTCTGTTGTTGACTAGATGAACTATTACGTAATCAGGAAGATGTATTGCTTTTATCGTTTTTTAATCGATATTTTTTGTAATTAAATAATAAGATTATCTACTTTAAAAAAATAGTTACTTAATAAATAAATGCAAATACAATTATAATTAACCATATAACTGCAATATTAGTATGGCTTTACTTTATTGTTGATACGTTGACGTCAATATAAAAGCGCGTGATAATGGATACAGTTCTCCCAAATAGAAAAATATTAATGAACTATGGAGGAATTATAATTAATGTAGTACTTAAATCCCACTGCATTAAGTTTGTCTTTTGAATATTGAGTTTATTGTTCTTTGCAATAAAGATAATAAATAAATGTAAATTACAGTTGTGAAATAATAGAAAACTAGTTCTATGGTGACAAAATCGCAATTTTTAAATCAATATTAATACGATATCGATATCTTTATCGATAGTATTAATACCTTAATATCGAATTGATTACACCCCTATCAATTAGCGTCACTTGAGCGTCACCTACCGTTAAATAGCTGAAATAAGTGCTCATATTACTTTGCTACTAAACGCTAGATGGCATTAATGATGCCACTCTATTATCTATAATATTTAGTATCTTTGCAGCCAATACATGCTATACTTTTACTATTATCTTCCATAACCGCTTTTTTATGAAACCACTTCTGTTTGTGCTTAAAAGAGTTTATTTACTTACTTACCTATTTACTTCACGAATAGTGTTGTAATTTATTACCAAGCTTATTTCCCTGTAGGCTTTAACTTTCATTTTTTCATGGCAGACATGAAACATGTAATTTTATTTCGGCGGCGCTGCTGCCTTATAGCCTTACCTTATCGGAATCGTGACTAGTGATCGAAAAAGACTCATTTCGAACGTGAGGCCCTACACACGTAATCACGTAATCGTTCACGTATCGTTACTGAAAATACCATCAGCCCAATGGCACCCTGACCCACCATGGAACTTTGTCACAATTACGTTTGGATTCAAGATGTACGAGGCCCGGTCCAAAAAAAGTTAGTCAACGGCGTATTATTAATCCTATTGGTTTCATTTTATTGCAGCTTAAAGGCGAATTTCATTACTAACTCTTTTGTGTAATGTCGCTGGCCAGTAACATAAAATCATCAAATCAGAAAAAAAAAGGTCTGTGACTTTTTATTCGCAACAATGGAGGCAACGCGGGAAGCATTTCGTTCTATATATATATTTCGATTATAGACGAGGGTAAACTTACAAGGATCCTCATAAAAATTAACAAGTGCATTTTGGGGTATTATCCGGATTATCCCCATCTCTTGCCACTGTCAGTTACTGGTTCCGTCAATTTAAACGTGGACTGAGCGACGTCAAAGATGATCCTAGACCGGGGCGACCGCCAACGGCAGTCACTCCAGTAAACGCCATCAGGATGGAGTGGCTAATCAAGGAATCTCGAAACATTACCAAGTGAGAGATTCAAAACAAACTGAAGGTTGGATCCCAGGTAGTTTCAACCATTTAGCATGATCACCTTGAAGTTCGGAAGGTTGTGTCTCGACGGATACCACATTCTCACACACAGGAGCAAAAAGATAGATAAATTTATGCTGAAAAAATTCGAAGGAGGCAATTCCCAAGAAGTGACCTACATTGTGACACCCAACGAATCTTGCATATACAGCTTTACGAAACAGCAATCGACAGTATGGGTCTTTGAAGAAGATGATTTATCCACTAAAGTAGTTCGCAACAAAACAAAAAAGTGATTGCTGTTTTTTTCGACGAAGTAGGCCTGCAGCCGTAATTCCACTAGAAGATTAATTTATAGCAAAGTTTGTTTGACACAAGCATTCCAGGAGCTGAGCGTCAGTCGTCAAAGTGGTGGAACCCTGGACATCATTTTTCATCAAGATAACGCTTCCGCTCATTCGGCTGCCAGAACTATACATTTTTGAAAAAATCGGGAGTGCAACTGCTACCACACCCTCCCTATAGGCCTGACCTGGCTCTGTGTTTTTTTTTTATTCTCCACGGTAAAAAAATTATAACATCAAAAATCAGCAGTGGCAGAATTCAGGCGACTTTTTTTGACCTTCCGCAGTTTTTTCCTGTTTTTAAAGTTGGTCTAGTCGAATGCATAAGTGCATAGATGTAGCAGGGGAAAACTTTGAAAAGTTGTAAATAACGTTTGATTTAACAAAAAATAAAAAATTTTTGTTTAACAAAAAAAATCGTACCGGTCCTCGTAAGAAGTGTCAAACAATTGGTTTTATAACGTCACTGTTATACCATTCTATGATGGGTCAGGTTTCCATTAAGCACAGTACATAGAATTGACGTTAGCTGCCGGACGATCGTCGAGCACTTATACTCTAATACAAAAAAAAACGTTATAAAACCTAACCTAATTTACTGAAAGTGGTTTTGAAAACTACAATATCGTAGCATATTTTGATGTAACTAAAAATATACTAATAGTCATCGTACACGCGAGGCATTATTTTGTAGGGCAGATGGGCATTTTTCTTTATAAATTTGGCAAAAATGGCATCATGACGTGTTTTGGGGTATCCAAAACAATGCTCTAGAATTGTTTTGGATAGACTAATTAATTTTATGTATACACACGGTCGGTTTATTATTAGAATTTAAGTAGACCTCGATTGCAATATACGCCAGCAAGGCTTAGGTTAAGGGGCGTTATTATAACATAGCTATGCAGTTCTCTTTATGCTGAGAGAAAAGGACAGTGCTTTATACCTGATAGCTCTGTCCTTTACGCGGGATCCTGCTGTTTTGACAAAATTATTTTGGCAAAATTTCATTACCCAAACAAATTTTTGCAACTGTTTTTTTGCCAATGCAATCTTTGGCATAACTATAATACGCTAATTTTCATTTCGTCAAATTTTCATTAAGCAGAGTTTAACTTCGGATACAGACATTTAGGCATTTGGTCTTTTAGCAAATGCTTTATTAAGGCAAAAAACATTACATTATAAACATTTAGGCAAATTAATTGATATGACAATACATATAAAGACAAAAATCGGAGTTTGTTTAAATAATATAATATTGGTAAAACGGCACGATCCCATATATACAAAATGCACTGCTATGTTCACAAATACATTTATTTGTGTATTACAACTGCATTTGTAACTTACAACTTTAAGTTTGTTGCAATGCTCATTAGCGTTTTTTGTAAGTTTATGTGTGCTTGAATTTGTCTGAAAAAAATTTAAAGTTTAAGTAATAATTTAAATTAAACAATAAGAATTTATTACCGAATTGCTGCCAGGTAAGTAGGTAAGGATAGGTTAGAACTTAGACCCCCAACAAAAACGAACTGCTACAAGAACAGTAGGTTAGGTTAGGTTAGAACTGCGACCATAATAGCGCGCGAGCCGAGCGAGCAAAGCGAGCGTGCCGCGGCAGCGGCCGGCGAAGCGCCATAACGCAACTGCTGCCAGGTAAGTAGGTTATAGGTTACAAATTCTACCAGTAAACTAGGTTAAGTTAGGTTAGAACGACCCCCAAAATAAATTCACCATTTTTATACCATACAAATCATTTGCCTTATTTTGTTTTGCGTAAAATATGTTATGCCAACTAAAACATTTGACTAAATGAAATTTAGTCAAATGTCCAGTTGGTAAGCCAGTCAATGACTAAACATTCATGTGCCAAACATTAGGTTTGCGTAACTATTATTTGTGAATAGTTAATTTGGAAAACAATTATTTGGCAAATGAAATTTTACGAAAAAAATATTGGGCAGTGATAATTTGTCAAACATAATTTGATAAAACAATGGGGATCCCCTTTACGCTTGCCGTAAAAGGAACTGCATAGCTATGTCATAATAACCCCTCAGCATGGAATTGAAGCGCTGAGAAGAGCTCGGGTTTGCTCATTTATAACGGGTGGATCGATCGGGTATGATTGACACTATAATTATCGTACTATTATTTCCTGGCTCTTATATTATAGAAGGGATAATTTGATGAATTCAGGCGTGGTTGGTGACACTTAACCCATATACTTCTTAAAATCAAATCTACACTACTATTATAAAGAGGAAAAATTTGTATTTTTGTGTGTTGTATGTTTGTATTAAATAAACTCAAAAACTACTGTGGCGATTTCAAAACTTCTTTCACCATTGGATAGCTGCAGTCACCTTGAGTTACATAGGCTATGTTTAATTTTTCTCCGCGAACGGAGTCGCGGGCAACAGCTAGTTTAAGATATTTATCTGTTGTAAAGTCCCATTAACCTGTTTGATTTAATGTTTGGTTTTCATACATCGAATGATGATTCGACGTCCAGAGGGAGCGAGATCAAGGTCTCCCTGGAAGTTTCCTGAGAAACTGAGAAAGATGCATACTTCACATGTCTGAGCTGATTTCATTGGTAACCTATCACAAACGCGAATTTTTTTTGACCGAATTTCATTTGACCGAAAACGTTTCGTTTTTTATCGTTTCTCCGATGGCACGACTCGTCATTTTTTTATTTCACCATTTGACTTTAAGTAAATGGTTCGTTAGTCCAAGCAACTTTTCTCCTTGTAGTCACGTGCCCTATGTATTGTTACGTATTTTATTTCAAAGCCCATTTTTCATTACACCAATGCTACAACTAGCCTGTGGATCGTTTTGTATTTTGTTTCTTAACCCATTTTTCACTTCATCAATGTTACATATAGATTTCGCTACGTTACGTCGAATATTCATTTCGGCCAAAAAATCTTGCTTGTAATTAGTTTCAACTATCTACAAAATGCAACGAGCAAGACGAGTCAGGGCAGAACAGACTCAGATAGGTTAGGTTAGAAGGTTATTTTTTTTCTGCCCCGAAAAACGAATAAACCGAGCCTTAATATTGGGCAAAGGATACTAAGGTAAAATCAGAAATAGGAAAAAGACAAATAGACAAAAAATTACATTGGACAACTGTTGATACGCCGAAACCAGTAATGAGGTATAGATAATTTGTCAAATCGTTAAAAAACCAAAACAAGTAATGAATAAATAAAACTATTCGAAATGATCATTCGGCCAAACGTAAAAAAACCCAAACCATAGTTGACGAAAAGTATTTGTCGAACCAAAATTCGGTCAAACATTTTTCGAAGTTGTGATAGGTAACCGATTTCATTAATATTTCATTTCAGCGATGTTATTTCTTTTCAGATTCGGTTAAATATGATTTCAAAATAACTTATAAATGATCAGGTATCGGAATTGCTAACAAATTAGGTACTGATATTTTAAGAGATGGTACCTTTCATCAAAATAAGTAATTTTAAATATAAAGTAAGAAAACTTTTAATATGTTTTTATTGTTTTCATTTACCGAACAAAAAAATTGTGTCTAAACATAATCATCCTGTGCAATTAACTGACAAGATGTTGCATTTAACACTATGATGTAAACAGTTGTTTGTCATTTTGTCATTATGATAATCTCCAGATTGGCGGGAAAACGTATACAACAAATATCATGATATTGACATTTAAATAAGTATTTCATTTATCAACGTGAAGTGGCCAGTCAAGTGATTATTAAGAGGTTCTACAAGATATTCAGAGGTCTTAATCAGTGACTATTAATTATTTAATTAACAGGGTGTTTTTACGTAACAAAGTTGTTTCCGTAATTTTTCCAAAAACTACCATAAACCTTATTTTTTTTATACTTAAATCTAGTCCGAGAACCAAGTACCATCAGCTGTAAAAATATCGGTATCTAATTTTTTAGGCATCTTATATAAAATTATTGTAAATATTGCTTGCGTAATTGAAATCTGTACGCCATTCCGGATACTGTTGTATTTAATTCACATTCAAACTGATGTGTACTTGTTTTGTCTAGACAAACGCAGAAGCAACAATAAACGCGTTCATATCTCCCTCGCGCTCCCTTCAGCTAGAGATTTTGTTTACAAAACATGTGCGAAATATACAAACATGATAGGTAAGTCTGAATCAATCCTTAACGACACCCTTTACCTTGTTAAGTGTTAAGAAAAAACGCTTAAATAATTCCGTATTACTGTTGATGCGTGAGATAGCAAAGAAAAGTTAAAATTAAGGCTTTACAATAAAGATAAAGCTGCCAAATTGCGATACGAATAAAGAAGACAGCGGCGTAAAGCGCTCACGTAAATTCCACTAATTTTGACAGTTTTTGAAAATCTGTACGTTAGAGTTATGCATCTAGTTCGGGGAGCCTACTTACTGTTTTTTTGTTGTTGTAAGTATTTAGTGAAATTCTGACTGCGGCGACGATAACTATCTGCTAATTTGCTTGTCTTTGGAAGCGTTTTTCTTATGCGTCATTATCACCCGTAGCATTGGATTTCGGCTTCTATTAGAGTGCCCTAACAGAAAACTGCTAAAAATAACAGTTATCTATGAGGAAATAAAAACCTCAGAGATAACTAGTTATCTCAAAGGAAGTGAGTTTCTTTACAAATAACTGTTATTTTGACCAGTTGTCTGTGAGGAAATTAAAATCCTCGGAATCAAAATCGGAAGCCGGAGTGTCAACATTACGAGTGTTACAACAACATTATTATGTCCAGTTCCGCGGTCATTTAGAGGGTAACGCTAAATTGGCTGCAAAGAAGCTCGATGTGCTGAACATGGGACCGATTTTTGACATTCGAGTGTTCGATTTCAAAACCGAGCGGTAAAAAATATTCGAATGCGAAAATCTTTCACGATTTATTTTCAAATGGTCCCAAATTCCATATTTTTGAGATTTTCACTCGAAACTGAGGGATTGACTAAATAGTATTGTTAAGTTGGAACTTGTTTCATTATAAGCAGAAAGTCGATGTTTTACCTGTTATTTTTATTCATATTTTAATTACGAATAAACGTGTGAAGCTAACAAAAGATGAAATCATAACAAGCAATTTAATATTTCAGTGCCAATAAGACTCTTTTACTCTTATTTTACAAATTCTTGACTGGTTATAAATATAGGAAAAATTTATCGTTTTCTCGTCTGTGGATGTCTATGGCACTGTGCTAGGTTTGTTTATGCTTTGTGTTCTTCCCGGCATAAATACCCAACAGGTTTGAAAGATGTCAAATGTACTTTCTATTGATAGAATTCGAAACGAATACCACGGACCACTCGGGTTCATATTTTCCATCGCTCGCAAGTCAAGAATACCAGTACATTGTTTTTTGTCACTTTCGAGTGAAACTTTCGAGCGGTCGAATGTCAAAACTCGGCACCTAGATCGAGACGGTATTTCATTCCGGCTCACCGCCTGCTGCCTGTACAAGGCGCAGGTTCGGCCGCATATGGAATACTGCTCTCATCTGTGGGCTGGGGTTCCTCAGTACCAACTTCTCCCTCTGGACCGCATCCCGCGGAGAGCGACTCGAATTGTGGCGTGCTACTGATCGACTTGACTCCTTGGCGCTGCGTAGAGATGTAGCCTCACTCTGCATTCTCTATCGCTTGTACAACGGGGAGTGCTCCGAGGAGCTGTCCGTATTAATTCCTGCCGCATCCTTCCGCCTTCCTCCTACGCGACAGAATTTCCACCACCATAATTAAGATGGTTGGGAGTCCACAACTGTGCGTTTCATCCGAAATTTCCTGCCTGTCTGTGGTGTTTCCGGACCGTTACGACCATTAAACTTCAAGAAAAGAGCGTACTCTCATCTGAAACGCCGGCAACGCACCTGTGACTCCTCTGGTGCTGCAGGTGTCTATGGGTGACGGTAATCGCTTACCATCAGGCGATCCGTCTGCTCGATTGCCTCCTATATCATAAAAAAACAGCTATATTGGAGAAAAAAAAATCTTCACACATAACCACGGTTGCCTCACCACGGTTACCTCCAAGAAACAAGGGCGTATATTTCGGTCCATCAAAATTGACGCCATGTAATTACTATGACCCATTCTTTTGATAACGTAACCTCAGCGTATTTTACGCGTTTGTGGCAGATCCTTAACGGGTTGCCTTAAGAGTATTGTGAACCGACTCTTAAAGGTGCGACCACACCACTGCGTAAAATATGGTGTCCTTGCGTAAACAAAAGACGGGGTCATAATAACAACATGGCGCCGTTTTTGACGAACTGAAATAAACGCACCGTTAAGCAGCGGTGCGGTCGCACCTTTAATCGGGTAGTGTAGTAGCACCTTTAATTTTCACATACAAATTTGGCTCCGGGCGTTAAAGTTTTTCACCCCCCTAAATCAAGTCCGATTCAAGATTTTTGAATAATGTTATAGCTGTTATGAAAACCTGGGTTTGTAAGTTTCGTATAGTATTACGTTATCGCATTTTGTATGGGTATTTTTAACCTCACAATCCTCTGAATTCATTTGATAAACTCGACGCTCTTATTTATTATTCCGTGGAACTCATGATACAAAATAACGTCACAGCGTGGGATCCCTTCGAATAACGATAAAACTAGTTTAATAACGTAAGTACGTGACGTGGAATTTAATATTGACGTTGATATTCGGATGGATAACATATAATCCCCCTGACATCGCATTGATATCGATCGTAACGTGGGTTTTATTAAATATAGCGGCCCGCCAGCGGCTTCGCCCAGCTGCAAATTTCTGACTTTCAATTCATTTGTTACAAAAAATGTAATAAATGAAGAACCGCTCGACCGATTTTGTGCAAACTTCACATAAACCATCCACTAAACAGTCCGAACAAAGACCAAACATTTGGTTTGGACAGGTGAGCCCGTTCTTGAGTTATAAAATTACAACGAAAAATGGCATTGATTTTTATATATATAGATTAAATGAATACTCGTATTCGAAGCAAGTTAACTGTGAAATGTAAAGGGAAGGATAGGTAACCATTATTACTTTGCATGGTTTATAATGTATGTATGAAAATGCTTTATTGCACAACAAGAAAATAACAAAGACGAAAAGAAACGGAGACACAAAAGCGATGTACAAAGGCGAACTTGTCCGTTTAAAAGCCGGCCATTTCAACCAAAGTAATAAGCATTGGCCAGACAGGCGCCACAGTTTCATCAATAGCCTAGTTCCACCAATCCATATAGTATCACAAATCCATGTTTCCATACTTCTTAAATAATTATACACTAACCGTTGGCTGTCCGTAGGAGCATACTTTTACCTAAATACGAGTACCTCGTAGTTTTATAGTCCCATCACTTCTAAATTAAACTTGTCTTAAGGGCCTCTGCGTATTGGCTTCGGCTCCATGTACGCCTTCCAAAAGTCTAGGTAATAATAATATTAGGGGACAATGTCACACCAATTGACCTCGTCCCAAACTAAGCTCTAGGCCTGTGCTATGGGTACTAGACAACGATATAAATTATGACATGACATGAATGTAATTTTATTTGAATGTAATTAATTTTTTATTTTCTTGTATTTTATTTTATTTAATCTTAATGTCCTACTACCTAACATAGAATAATGAACTTTTTGTAACTTACTTATTATGGAATTTAATTCTGAATTAAACGATTATTATTATTATAAGTATAAATACTTATACAGGGTGTAAGGGACGGCTCACCGAAAACTGAAACCATAGCTTCAGACCATTATACTGAACCGAAATTCAGTGGAAATTTTCCCGGGAAAACGAAAATTTCCTCGTTTTTTTTTCTATGTTTTTGCATATAAACCGATCTAGGACAACATATTATGACATACTGAAGCTCATTATATAAAAAACTGTGAAAACGGCATTTTCACATTAAAAAAAGAGAAAATTTTCGTTTTCCCGATTTCAACTGGATTTCAGTTCAGTACAATGTTCTGAAGCTATGGTTTCAGTTTTCGGTGAGCCATCCCTTACACCCTGTATATATACCTATACGGGGTGTAAGGAACGGCTCACCGAAAACTGAAACCAACGAGAAAATTTTCGTTTTCCCGGGAAAATTTCCACTGGATTTCAGTTCAGTACAATAATCTGAAGCTATGGTTTCAGTTTTCGGTGAGCCGTCCCTTACACCCTGTATAGAGAAATATATACTTGAATACATGGAAAAAATCCATGACACAGGAACAAATATTCACGCTCATCACAATAATATCTGCCCTTACCGGGATTTGAACCCAGGACCGCTAGCTTCGTAGGCAGGGTCACTACCAACTAGGCCAACGCGTCGTCAACTTTACAAGAAGAAATACTGAATGTGACCTACAGATAGAGAGACACGGCAAAACTATAAAGGTTCACAGTTTGTCTGTGGAACCTGTCGTTACCGTCAGAACTAACTTTTTTCGGTCAAACAATACAGCGTTTATGAGTGTATCGTTAGAAATACACTAAAACAGTAAACACTAGCAGATGTCGAATTGAATCTTTGCCAAAACGGTCCTTTGAAAACTCGCCAATTCTGATTTATTATTTTTCACACATTTACTGCTGTACTGTCAAATTTATTGCTCCATATAATTTATTTAGGTTGTGTTACGAGGGCATAACTCATCACGTGAATAAATATTTGGGATTATTCTGGATAGTTTCGGATTTCTGTTTCGTTTGGTTTGAAAACTAGATTAAATGATTTACATTTGTCTGTACATTTATTTATTTATTTTATGGCATAGGAAGGCAATTGAGCACACAAGCCACCTGATGGTAAGTGGAAACTGTGACCCATACACATTCGCATTCACAAGACTGCAAATGCACTGCCAACCCTAAGGACTAAGATGGATTGCCTCTATGGTAGTCATTTCACCGGCTGTCTTATCCCCAAACCGGAACACAACAATGCGAACACTGCTGTTTGGCGGTAGGTTAATGGATAAGATGGTGGTTCCAACCCGGACGGACCCTGGACATCGAGAGTATCATTGGATACTAGCCTTGTGTGAGTCAGAAGTCGAAGACGCACACGATGTGTTCGTACCATTATTGTATGGTCCCCCCCTTTAATTACCCAACTGGCGAAGGAGGAGGTTAATTCTGCCCTCATGAGCCAAAAGGTGGTATCTTAAATTCTATAGCCAAAGCATATTCAATCTTCTCCCGTTAGTAATGAATGAGGTTCCAATTGCTACAGGAGTTTTGCCTGAGATATCGCCATTTACCTTAGCAGGGCTGAATTGGACCTTTATGTATGCACTAGCTTTTGCCCGCGACTTCGTCCGCGTAGAACTCGTTTATCGCAGTTAAGTACATTCATAGTTTAAAGTAATTTAATAGTTAGACGTCCTCCCTGGCCAGAATTATATCGACATAGCTTTTGCCCGCGGCTTCGCTCGCGTTAACCCTTAATTTGGCAGTGTATGCCACAGTGAACATACTATAATGTTCACTTTTAATGTTTGGAATGTTATTTTATTTTTTTGCTGATTCAAAATCAAAAAGGGTTTGAATTCCCGACTTTTTGTATTTTTGCCAAATTAAGGGTTAAGAAGTATTATTATTAATAATGTTTAGTTTTTGCGGCTTTACTTTTGTTTAGCGTGTGTAAAAAAATAAGGCCTACAAAACTTCTTTGGACACAATATTCTTAACTAATCTGTCATTAGGCGCTAAAACTATCAAGCTACTGGGTGAACTTACTCGAGAGCAAGCAACATAAAACTGTCCATGAGAGAAGCAATGTTCTCTCAAGTCAATACCCGCAAATTTGAGAGTTTGCCCCTGAGACTTGTGTATTGTCATGGCAAAGCAGACTTTTAGGGGAAACTGTAATCGTTTAAATTCGAACGGGATATCATTCGGTATTAATGGGATTCGTGGTATAAATACAGTTTCTCCTTTCGCACACCCAGTTAATATAGTGGCTTCCACTATATTGCGATGTAACGCTTTCACATGCAGTCTCTTAGGTTCTGATAAGTTCAAATTAATACATTTACATCCTCCATCATCCTTTATTTTATCCCCATGGGGGTTGAATTTATCAAAATCCTATTTAAGCGGACGTCTTCACCATAGTAGCTCCAATCTTTAATTCAGTTCAATCAGTCGAAAATCTAAGAAGATTTATACAAACTTTCATCCCCTTTTTATCCCCTAGGGGGTGGAATTTATCAAAATCCTTTCTTAGAGGATGCCTATATCATAGTAGCTATATGCATGCAAAGTCTCAGCCCCCCGATCGGTTTAAAATTGACAAAGTTTCATACAAACTTTCATCCCCTATTGTATCCCCTTGGGGGTAGAATTTATCAAAATCCTTTCTTAACGGATGCCAACGTCATAACATCTACCTGCATGCCAAATTTCAGCCCGATCCGTCTAGTGGTTTGGGCTGTGCGTTGATAGATCACTATATCAGTCAGTCAGTCAGTCACCTTTGAGTTTTATATATTTAGATGTATGAATGGTGCTATGTTCCCTAGTAAAAGCTGAACGGATGGCGAGATTTCGACAAGCGGGCGAGCGATTCGTCTCAGCTTCCCGGGTGTCACGGTGTACTTTTTTTAACCCGACTGCCGAAGAAGGACGGTGTTCTTTAGATTAAGGTTCACTTTAGGTTGTAGGGATTTTGTCACAGAAAGACGTGGATATTGGATGGAGATTTATTAGCGACTGTTTTTTTTAATACATGTTTACTAGCTTATAGGATTACGTACACATGCTCATATCATCCATACTGTCACCCACACATATTCAACACAGGGTAAGCCTATACATATGTTATATTTGTTTGTTCCTTTGTGGCACTTTAGAAACTATAAAAGCTTGGACCGATTTTATTGATTCTTATGTCAATCGATTTGTCTTAATCTTGTGAATATCACTAAAGATATGACAGTAGTAAAAATACACCGCCAAGCAGCAGTGTTCGCATTGTTGTGTTCCGGTTTGGGGATAAGACAGCCGGTGAAATGACTAGCATACAGGCATTCCATCTTAGTCCTCAGGGTTGGCAACGCATTTGCAGTCTTGTGAATGCGAATGTCTATGGGTCACAGTTTCCACTTACCATCAGGTGGCCTGTGTGCTCGTTTGCCTACACATGCCATAAAAAAAAAACAGGTCAGTAAATATAAGTCATATTGTAAAAAAATAGAGGTTGACGAATTGTGACCAAAGGGACATCGTTGAATGGGTATTTTAAAATCATATCTATTTAGGTATCTCTCATCATTTTTACTATAAATGATCATTTAGGATTTATAACAATTTAAAGTTGGTTAGCAACAGTCGGGTTTTTGAAGCTTGCTATTTGTTAGACTTATTTTTGTTATTGTAAAAACGGCGTTGGAAATACAACTCCCACTGACAGATAGACGGGTGGACGAACAGTGGAGGCTGTGTAATAGAGTCCTATTGAAATAAAATAGAATAGAATAGCTAATTCGTCAATTCTTGAACAATTACATTTAAAATTTAAATAAAGATAAACTACACTAGAAGAATGTCAACTTACAGATAATATTTATTTAACATTTTATTATTATTTCTTATATAATAGTGCTTCTAAAAAGTTCACTACTAGACAAAGATATAAATACTTAATTACATTTTTAAATAGGTACATAGAATACATCCATGACTAGTTCACAAAATATTCGCGCTCATCACACAAATATCTGCCCTCACCGAGATTTGAACCCAGGCCAACGCGCATCGTCCAAAATAATGTGTTTCAAGTACGTAATAATTATTATCGCAACCCATTTTTTTTTCTTAAGATACTTACAGGTTTTTTTTTAATCAATTCTAATCTGACCTAGACTTATCTACACGTAAGATGGTTAAGGAATTCTGAAAAAAATACAATTCCAGCGATTAAAAATTATGACTGCCAATAATAATGTCAACAAAGTAAATAAAAAAAAAAACTCACATAAGTGTTAGAAAAAACACTAAGTAATAAACCTAGATCCTTAACTGACTTTGATTGAGGCTTATATTCTTAATCTGTAATTTTTACTTTATTGTAAACTTGTAAAACAGCAATAAAGGCTTATTTTATTTTATAATATTAATCTTCTATACGATCAACTAGACGGTTACGTATCACAACGCCTTACATTAATTTGTCTAATTTCAAAATACCTAAGGTCAAAATACGTAATTTTATAATTCCTAATAAACAAGTTGGTTTGCATTTTCTAGGAATTGATCTATTTCTAAGGTGAGGTTTAATGCTTGTGAATCCATTCATTCATCTATTTTATCCATTAGGCTATTTTATCCATTAGGTATTTAGTCTATTACGTGATTTAAATTTAGTCATTGTAAACTTAGGTCATTCACTATGTAGGCAAAATGAAGTTAGGTGTTTTAAAGAGAATGTGTTGTAAAGAAGGTGTCGAAACACCTAATTTTGACCTTAGGTATTTGGAATTTAGGCAAAATAATTTTAGGCGTTCTGATATGTAACCAACTAGACTGGGCCAACTGTGTTATCGTTATTTATGTGGAACATATAAATATGTTCACCCTCATGCTCTAATCTGACCTAGTACCTGTACCTAGTTTAACGTTTTGCACAAAAACAAGTCAAATAAACGCTATAAATATGTTACCTATTAAAACAAAACATATACGAGTTCATTCGATGGGTATGATGAAATTAAAATTTGCTTAGGTATTCATAACGAGATCGGAACACTTACCGGCCTTCCAATATTCCCTTTCAGCTTTTATTTTGATGAAAGCGTGATGAAAAGACTAGATTTATTTTAATACCTATCGCAATAGACGCTGATGAATAACCTTCTTTATTTGTAAAGGTTGAAAATATATTTTTAATTAGCTCAAGTACGAGGGGCACACCGAAATGATCGGGAATAGAGTACTTTAAACTGAGTTACATTATAGTACATTGTGTATTAAGGTCGGTAAGTAAGGAATTACGATCGAGGCTCTAGTAGAAGCCCGAAGTCGAAGACTGAGGGCTTTCTGAGTCGAGGTACGTAATTCCTGTACCGACCGTGAAACATACAATGTTTTTCATCACATTTGCGAGTAAATAAATAAAAATATAAGACAGAAAAAACTTATAATACACAAGTCAGCACAACTATTATTACGAATTACTTGAACTTTAAGCGGATGACGGGCGGACTCCACAGATTATACAAATGTTTCGTTCAGAAACGTTAAGGGCAAATACTTACGTGGTTATACATACAGCCCTGAAGGAGTGTAAAAAAAAACGACGTTTTGATACAGAAAACTATTGAAATCGATTATTAAGAACATTAATTGAGTATTTAAGTAACATGTAGCGAGATTGCAATGAAATTCCTGTTTAAATAACATTTTAAGACATTTTTTCAATTGCGTGTATACTCTTTGCTTGAACTTGCATGACATGTGTGCTGTGCTATAAATTAAAAAAAAATTACTTACCGACCTTGGGTTTCATGGTAAATAAAAAGGTCGAGGGTTTTATACCGGGCATTGCGGCCAAGTTAACCTGTATGTTTAGATACTGTTTACGTGCAAGTGTGATGAAAAAACCTTTTTTATCATATGCGTACTGGCCACTGACAATCACGATGCCGTTTTAACAATTTAAAAAAATAACGTAATATTTTTTTAATTCCACTTTCAAATTGGCAAGTCGGTGAACAACATGGAGCTCACGCGTGAAAATTTTCGTGCAATTATTTATCACAACTTTCGTCGAGGCTTATCTCCAGATGAGGTGTCTCAATGAGCTTGTTTCTATATATAAAATTGAAGCACCTAGTCAAACGAAAATATATCGTTGGTATGCAGAGTTTTGGTGGGGTCGTGCCTCTCTCAGCACCGTACCTTCAACAGGTCGGCCGAAAACAGCGGTGTCGCCTGAAAACATCGCGGCTGTGGAAAAAATACTCTAAGAAGACAGACATGTGACATACGAGCAGATTCAGGCAACCATAAGCATTGGTATGACTGCAATCCATACTATTTTACATAGTGAGTTGGGTGTCAGAAAATTGATTTCCCGATGGGTACCCCATAACTTGTCAGAAGAGCAAAAGGCGGTTCGTGTTGATTGGTGCCGATCTACTCTGAAACGCTACAATGGAGGAAAGTCAAAAGCCGTTTATAATATTGTCTCAGGTGACGAAACCTGGATTTATTCCTATGAGCCCGAAAGAAAGCACCAGTCAGCAGTTTGGGTCTTCGATGACGAGGTCAAACCAATGAAAATTGTGCGTTCCCGCAGCGTGTCGAAGAAGATGGTTGCTTCGTTCGTCTCAAAAAAAGGACATATTGCCATAATTCCTTTACAAGAACAAAGAACGGTTACCGCTGATTGGTATATCACAGTTTGTTTGCCAGAGATGCTGGCCGATCTTCGCCGAGGGAACCCGACACGCCGCGTCATCTTACACCACAATAATGCGAGCTCTCACACCGCCTATACAACAAAACAGTTTTTGAACGAGGAAAACGTTGAGTTGATGTCCCATCCTCCGTACAGCCCTGACCTAAGTCCAAATGATTTTTTTACGTTCCCTAGAATTAAAGATTTATTGCGTGGTCAGCGGTTTGAAAACCCAGAAGCCGCCGTAGAAACCTATAATTCGGCCATTCTGGCAAACTGGAATAACTGTTTCAATGACTGGTTTAAAATAATGCAAAAGTGCATCGATTGTAACGGAGAATACTTCGAAAAACAATAAAACATAATTTATATATACAGTGTACATAGTTTTTCAAATTTCCGATCATTTCGGTTTGCCCCTCGAGGGTATTTGATAGGTTCTCAGTTTTTATCCCTTGACGCAAACGTATGTGTGTGGCAACGTTGCTTTCAAACGGGTAAACTAATTTTGATTTTGATTATTTTTAGGGTTCCAAAGTTAAACTAGGAACTCTTATACTTTTCGTTATATGCGTCTGTTCGTCTGTCTATCACACTCACTTTTTTCCTATTTTTTTTAGAAATTATCGAAGTTACAAAACTGGCTTGTTCCTAACTGGTCATCGGTCATATTCCAGATTCATCATTTTCGAATCTGGTCATATTCCAAACGGGAGCCTATCGTTTGGCAAAATTACATTTGTTAAATTTCCTAACTTTTTCGTTAGGTTAGGTTAGTTTTTATAAAATCCTGAAATATTTAAGGTTCTACAGGGTGTAAGGGACGCCTCACCGAAAACTGAAACCATAGCTTCAGACCATTGCACTGAACTGAAATCCAGTGGACATTTTCCCGGGAAAACGAAAATTTTCTTGTTTTTTACGTGAAAATGCCGTTTTAACAGTTTTTTTACATAATGAGCTTCAGTATGTCATAATATGTTGTCCTAGATCAGTTTATATGCAAAAACATGGAAAAAAAAACGAGAAAATTTTCGTTTTCCCGGGAAAATTTCCACTGATTTTGCACTCTGCCAATTAGCTTAAGAGGGCAGTGTATTCCGATTAAGTTTTCCGTTTAAGTTCCGTTTTAGTTCTCCAAATTGCTATAAGGCTACACCGCACCAGTGTGGGATGGAGATGAGTCAACAAATCCTCAAATTAAACTGAATAAGGTTGTAATTATTTCAGTTGGAGGCTTTTGATACCCTATGCATACATTTAAAGGTTAAAACCGTTCAAATTTCAGTTTAGTGAAAGGGATTTAATTACTGTATCGTATGTACACACCGTTTTGATGTATGAATATAATTGTGTAACTATAATATATTTATGCGAAATCTGTAAAATTGCGTGGGGTCATATACTCTTAAATGGTTATCATAATCTGTTAACTAAGCTTATTCACAATTTCCTTGTAATTGCAATATCTAACAAAAAAAAGAGAATAATTTAATCTATTATTAGTAACTTCTGAAGAAACAGGTTAA
Source organism: Acleris emargana (assembly GCA_927399475.2). Classification (NCBI taxonomy): domain Eukaryota; kingdom Metazoa; phylum Arthropoda; class Insecta; order Lepidoptera; family Tortricidae; genus Acleris; species Acleris emargana. Next base: position 23,332,293 of record OV656838.1, on the reverse strand, counting down.
ATTCAAAATTCATTAATTTGTCAGAATACAGTAATACACGGTCTTAGTTATAAAATTAAAGCACTTGTATTCAGTATACAAGCAAGCGTACAAATATTCTATTTTCAATATAAATTCTACTCAATAATAATACAAATTTAATTAACTTTTGAATTTTTTATTCTAAAAAAAAGCATAGTGTAGTTTGGCACTAGATCAATAATCATACTGCCCTGTCCTCCCAAGCCCATAGGTAGTATCTCAGACATAGCTCCTGTAGCCATACTCCGTAATTGTATGACAAATTAGAAGATTTATTTTTCTGTCAATTTTTTTTTTCTGCATTGGATGGCAAACGAGCACACAGGCGACCTGATGGTAAGTGGAAACTGTGACCCATAGACATTCGCATTCACAAGACTGCAAATGCACTGCCAACCCTGAGGACTAAGATAGAATGCCTCTATGCTAGTCATTTCACCGGCTGTCTTATCCCCACACCGGAACGCAACAATGTGAACACTGCTGCTTGGCGGTGGATTAATGGATAAGATGGTAGTCCCAATCCGGACGGACCCTGGACAAGGTCCTTCCTCAAGTAAATATCTGTAAGTGTTAGATATATGATGTGGACGTAATTATAAATAAAATGTATTATAATTTCAATCAATTTGACTTAAATACCCGAGTCATAATGAAACAACGAGAACTCACCTTTGAAAAAACCCTTTCCCCACCATCAATGCCACGCCCAAACATCGGCAACGGAAGATCGAGTCTTAGAGATGTGAACGCGAGAGACAGACGTATTGGCTGGATTTTACTTGATCCAACAATCTCGTTGACAGATGGAATCTCAAGATTTTCCCAGCTTGCAACTAGATAAGCGAAAATAAATGTTTTCTCGTTTATTTCGCGAAAGAAAGTTTCCAGTGAACGATTGAGCATGGGCACACGAAAAATGTTTTAAAAACTTTAATAATGAATAAGTTAGAATTGAGTAAAAGTAAAAGTTGGCGTAGGCCCGAACTAAGTTATAAGCATGCGCGATGGGTAGACAACACTTAATAGCGATAATTTTTTTACAAATAAATAAATAAATATCAGGGGACAATGTCACACCAATTGACCTAGTCCCAAACTAAGCTCTAGGCTTGTACTATGGGTACTAGACAACGATATAAATACTTATATAGAGAAATAAATAAATATATATAGGAAACATCCATGACTCAGAAACAAATATTCGCGCTCATCACACAAATATCTGCCCTTACCTTACTTACTTACCTTACGTAAGGACTGATTCGAAACGGATTTACCAAATTCGAAACTACTTTTTTGTAAGAAATAAACATTTATTTCGGCTTAACTTTAAATAAACTGTAAAAATGCATTATTTAAATTATTATTCTGGTATTTTCTTTTTATTTTACTTTCTCTCCCACTCCTGTCGTAATTTTTGACGAATACCCTCCATTCCATCTTGTCACGTGCTGACTTACCCGTTTTACGCAGGACTCCCTTGACCAGAGCCCAGTACCGCTCAATAGGGCGACATAGTGGCACATTAGGGGGATTCATGTCTTTAGGCACTGTTTGGATGGTATTACGTTCAAGGAAGCTGAGGGTATCTTTGGCATAGTGAGATGTCGCAAGGTCCGGCCAGAATAGTGTTGAAGAACTGTGCTTTCGAACAAAAGGTAACAGTCGTTTCTTTAAGCTTTCGTTGATATATATTTCCTTGTTGACTGTGCCTGTTGTGACAAAGGCCCGGCTGCGATCACCGCATTGACAAATGGCTTGCCACACAAGATATTTGGAGCCAAACTTTTCCATTCCGATCGTCGTTTGTGAATCTGGAAGAGTCTCTCCTTCTGCGATTGTATAATACTGATCACCTGGCAGTGTTGAAAACTCAGCCTTGACATAGGTTTCGTCATCGAGTACTAAGTGAAAATTTTCAGTGCCTAAAAAGTCGTACAATTGACGCGACCTCGTTTTGATGGTTGCTTGTTGTTTCGCCGTAGTTTTGGGCACCTTAGATTTCTCCTTGGTCTTCATACCAGCACGTTTTTTGGCACGTCTTACCATAGATTGACTCGTATATATTTTTTTCGCTATATCTCGTTCAGACATACTGCGATTCTTGCGAATCGTTCGTGTGATATTTCTTTCGAGGTTGGGATCCCGAGGGCCCCCGTGTTCTTTAACCCTCGGCTTCTGGGCCGTGGACAAGGTCTCCAAGTAGCGTTTTATAACTTTATCAACAGTTCTGCGATGGATTTTAAATTCCTTTGCGATGAAATGATTGGGACGATTAGGATTTGACAGCCATTTGGCAACAATTTGTTCTCGCCGTTGGATTTGATTCATTCTACCGTTTTTTTAGGAAACCAGTACAGAAAATATTTTGTGTCACAATATTTTAATGACAGTGACAATATCATTTTTAAAAGTTTTACAGAATAGGTTGAATAAAATAACCACACAAACATTTTCCCATGTCTCAAATCGAACCCAGGACCGCTAGCGTCGTAGGCAGGGACCAACCAGGCTAAATACAATACAATACAAATACTCTTTATTGAACAACAAAAAAAAACAAATCACGGAATAGTACATTTTAAACTATACGTATACAACAGGCGGTATTATCGCTAAATAGCGATCTCTACCAGACAACCTTGGACAGAGAGATAATAAAAGACAAAAATACATGGCAGGCGGTGTAAACTAATTTCTTCAGAACTCAAATTAAACTACAATAAATACTTCCGTTATCCGTTTAGAAAGGTGCCAATAGGAGCTCTTCAACTAAGTCTGTTTGCCTAGTCATAGTATTTATTCCGTCTACCCCCAACTTTTATGGTTCTTAAACCATTTTTAAAAACACCACTCGGAAGTAATAATTTCGACGATTTTAAATAAAAATCGGCCAAGTGCGATTTGGACTAACGCGCCGAGGGTTCCATGCCACCACGACAGTAGTTGCTAATATTTTCCATTTGAATTAGATTTGGAGTGACGACCTTGTAAGGATCCTGGGAACGCGGTGGATGCATAATCGCGTAAGTAACATTTTAAATTAGGAGCAAAATGCACCTTTTTAAAAGGACAGTAAGGTTTATGTCCCGCGATCCTTACAAGGTCGTCACTCCATCTTGTTGGAGGCCTATCTACAGCTCGTCTCCCGGTCCGCGGACGACACTCAAGAACCTTCTGGGCCCATCGGCCATCAGTCCTGCGAGCGATGTGCCCCGCCCACTGCCACTTCAGTTTAACTATTCTTCGGGCTATGTCGGTAACCTTGCTCTTTTTCTTTCCGTGGACGTCGTAAGATGCTACTAAGGGAATAAAGGCTTGTAGTGCAACATGTCACCAATACACTGGTAAACATGCCTGACTATGTAAAATGTGGATACAGAATTATCAACAAATTTTAAAAGTGGTTTTTTAATATAATGGCTCTGCTTACCGCACTTTGGGAATGAAGGCGTGAATTTATGTAAGTATTTTATGAAGTTAACCCAAAAACGTTACTTTGCCTAAAGTAATTCCACCGAGACAGCCTTCAATATTCTTTTAAATGTAACCAAATGAGTTGTCGGCTAAACGTGCCCGTTAAGTAGACGTTATACGACCGCTTTATACCACTTTTTTATAAAGGTTTGATATGTCAAATGAAATCCAGCAAAATCCTTTATAGCAATATTTATGAGGGCACTGTACAATGACATGTTTTTGTGAGGGACGACGACATAAATGTCACGCTAGGGATTGTCTCTTTATTTTGAATCTGTTTGAGGTTCCTGAAAGGGGTTACATTCTTATATTGGAGTTTTATTTATTCTAGAAAACTAATGTTTTGGTAGTCGTCAAGGCAGGTCGCTAGTTAAAAAATATGTTTACGGATATGTCTGTGACGGGTTCGTTTCAATCAGTATAAAACATTTTGTATAATTTCATTTAACTAATCACGAAAAGCATAATGCACGTTTAGCATAAAAACCTGTTGTATAATTTTATCCGACTATAAATGTATCATTTAGTATAACTATAATTTTCTTGTTATTATGAATTTTAAGTTAATTTCCGCTAACTAGGTTAGGTTAGAACTGTGACCACATTAATAGTAATAAAAGCCGTTAGAAATAATTCCTGAAACCCGAGTGGTTGCCGGGTTAGAATTGTGATACTCCATGTCTTCCCGTGGATGTCGTAAGAGGCGACTAAGGGAATAGAGGCTTGTAGTACTGTTAGGCGATGGGCTTGCAACCTGTCACTACTGCGCTGGGAAACATCTTAGCCTATTTGTGCAAAATGTGGTTACTGAATTACCAACAAGTTTTTAAAGTTGTAGGTAATTCTGTAGCTCTGCCTACCCCACTCTGGGATGACAGGCATAAAGTTATGTATGTTTGTATGTTGAATTATCATTATTTAATTTATAAACAATGAAGTTTTTGAAATTGTCCATTTCAATATATGCACCATGATTATTATATCGATGGTTTATTATATAGATAGAATTATACGATTAGTGTTTGAAAAATTATCATTAGACCATTTTTTTTTATGCTAAACATTAAACACCCGTCTGTGACACGTCATCTAATCGCCACTACCTTATTATCGCCATTCTTGTTAGATTACCTAGTCCTCTAGGTTTTCATCCCGCAAGTACATTTGTGTTGTCTGCAACAATCGGGCAGTAAGGGGTTACCTTTGTTTTGATGAAATATGTTTTCCAAATGTATCGTTTCACAACTTTTCATTTGCCAACCTGCTTTGTTTTCTGTATTCGTAAATATTTCATGATTTTATAAAACCTAACCTTCCTAACTTATAGGGTTCTACATGATAATTTTGAAATAAATTCTGAAAAATTTATAGGGTTAGTGAAAAAGTTGTGAAATATTACATTTAGCAAACATATTTTTGCCAAAAGAAAATTCATTAGTTAATAATTAACGGAGGCCTTGCTCAGCCATCAACTTTTATAATTGAACGGCTCGAGGCGTAAACCTTTGTACCACGTTGGATATCAGATCGCAGTTGAATGCTAATTGCATTACCTCCGTATTAAAATGGCTTAATATACCACTAAAACAGCAAGACATTTTGCATGGTATCACGTGCCACTTGTTAAGAAAAAAATGCGTTTGGCAAGGTATACTTATACTGCAGGTTAAACGCGTAGATTCGTAAATGCATAAACTCGTCGACTCGTAAACTCGTAGACGAGTTAACTCATCGACGCGTAGACTTGTGGATGCGTAGACTCGGATACGAGTTAACTCGTCGACGTGTAGACTCGTAGATGAGTAGACTCGTAGAAGAGTAAACTTGTTGACGCGTAGACTCGTAGACGAGTAAACTCATCGACGCGTAGACTTGTGGATGCGTAGACTCGGATACGAGTAAACTCGTCGACGCGTAGACTCGCAGATGGGTAGACTCGTAGAAGAGTAAACTAGTCGACGCGTAGACTTGTGGATGCATAGACTAGGAGACGAGTAAAACTCATCGACGCGTAGACTCGTAGATGCGTAGACTCGTGGAAGAGTAAACTGGTCTACGCGTAAAATTGTGGATGCGTAGACTAGGAGACGAGTAAAACTCGACGACGTTTGACTCGTAAATGCGTAGACTCGTGAACGAGTAAACTCACTGTCGCATATACTTTTGGATGCGTAGACTCGGAAACAAGTAAACTCGTCGACGTGGAGACTCGTAGATGCGTAGACGCGTAGACTCGTAGATGAGTAAACTCATCGACGCATATACTTGTGGATACTTAGACTCGGAGACGAGTAAACTCGTAGACGCGTAGACTCGTAGACGTGTTAACTCGTCTATGCGTAGTACATCGTCAATATGCCGTTCAATAAATTTAAGTCTCACATCAAGCGCTGCTTATTGGGTAGGGCTTATTACACTGTAAATGACTTCATTGGTGACCAAGATGTATTTTAGTAGTGTCTAGGATATTTACAATATAAAATAGCCTCTAAGCAAATTATGCATTCAAGCACTGACTCAGTCAGTCGACTGTGATTTCTATTTGTATTTTATCTTTTCTATTCTTGTGTGTACAAGAAGATTTTAAATGAGAACACACTGTGATGTTTCTCGCCGGACAGCTGTTTCACACAATATTACTTTTGTTGTCCGGCAGCATGAGCATGTCATGCTCGCTCAAAGGTCTTTGCTTACGGCGGCGTCGTTGATCGGGTCGCCACTTTCCCGATCACATGGTTGAGAGAGGCGATGGCTGAGATACGCGTCATACTCGTGAACGGGTGCTGTTTGTGAGGTCCGGTCTGTTCACGTTTGCAAGGACTTGTTGTTCAATTTATTATCCAAGTTATATGGCTTTTGACGTAGAGACCTCGTTGTGTTGTTCTCATAGTCATTATTTTATTTTAAGGTTTATTGACCTTACATTTGTAATAATTTTATTTTGCTTGTTTTAAGAATTTATTGTTTATTACTTTATTACCTTATTATTACTTAATGTAACTTACTTTTAAGTATAATTATGTTTTTTTGATTCAACAAAAGACCTTCTGCTGAAGTTTCTTCCGGCGCTTCTTCTCCGCAATGATGGTCTTGTCCGAAGCGCTGGTAGATTCACTGTACATTTCCGACGTTTAAAGAGCCCGCATGTGGCCAATTTACTGAATAAATATTTTGAAATTTGAATTTGACATACGTACGTATGTGAGCATTTCTAAAAAAGTTTGTACATTTCATTCACGACTTTAATTTGCAAAAAAAATTGCAGGTTGGTAGAGTGAATGAAGCTGAGCCTAAATAACATAGTCTCCCAAAATGTCCTCATACATTTGTATGAAACTTTCCTTTTTTGTTACCATGAACCAAAGAAAGTTAGTAACAAAAAAGGAAAGTTTCATACAAATGTATGAGGACATTTTGGGAGACTATGTTATTTAGGCTCAGCTTCATTCACTCTACCAACCTGCATTTTTTTTTGCAAATTAAAGTCGTGAATGAAATGTACAAACTTTTTTAGAAATGCTCATGTAGAACAAGTATACGCGAAAAAGGAAAGATGTCTTTTTGTAACCGCGTTTTATTTTTTTAAGTCTACTAATATGGCTATGTCATATAAAAGACAATGTGGCGTGTAAGCTCTTTGGCGATTAGCGGAAATTAGTTTTTTTATTTTCTGAGTAAAGAAAGATCAAACGAAAGTTGAGATCGTGTTTTTTTCAGAACACCTTTCCAACAAAGTTCCAGTTATCAATTGTGAATGAAATCGGGACTTTTTACCAGACAAAGATCTTTTCCACGTGGATGAACAGATAATAGGATTATCGTAGCGGGATTTACTTCCCTAATCTCTTACGAAAGCAAATCCTTAAGCAACGCACGCACGACACAAAGAGTAACATTTATTCGAGTGTTTATTCACGCCGCAAACAAACTCAAAGCGGAGGCGGAGCGTTGTGGTACGTGTCGTGTTTAGTATTTTTCTGAGTATTACAACCGTCATCCTGCGTTTAATCAAGCTGTGGGGACCATGAGATAACGTATAGTACCTATGAACATGCAGCGTGCATACATATTATACAGTTTTTGTGTAAGAAACACGTTAAATAATAAAAATCCCTTAAAAGTATGTATGTATTTAAACTTTTTATTGCACATAAACAATTATAAACTCTTACATAAACGTAAGATGAACATGTACAATGGAAAACTTATCCCTATTAAGTATACTGAATTAATAAGAAATAATAGGCTATTTCAAATACTCATTCCACTTAACCAAATATAATGATACTTTCTCAATGCAAATGCTGGATTTATTACTTAAATACTATATTCACTATATTATGGAACCCCCCCCTTCGGAAGTAAACCATATCAAAAAAAATACAATCGTTCTACAATCAACGTAGAAATCGGTAATTATACATAAACAAATACAAACATCGGGACCATAGAGCCTCCTTATTTTTTTAAACTCGGTTTTTTAATACGGTTGAAAATGGTTCGTGTCATTTTGTATCAAAGATGATTACGGTATTTCCTCGCTGAATTGCAAAGCAAAATAAAAACAACTAGCAAGAAAATTTCAATTGATATTATCGTTATTACTTGTGGGAGGACCTTGTGCAGGGTCCGTCCGGGTTGGTACCACCATCTTATCCATTAACCTACCGCCAAGCAGCAGTGTTCACATCGTTGTGTTCCGGTTTCGGGATAAGACAGCCGGTGAAATTACTAGCATAGAGGCATTCCATCTTAGTCCTCAGGGTTGGCAACGCATTTGCAGTCTTGTGAATGCAAATGTCTATGGGTCACAGTTTCCACTTACCATCAGGTGGCCTGTGTGCTCGTTTGCCTTCCCATGCTATATAAAAAAAAAAAGTTGCAAGATGATCCAAAACAAAGTGGAATGATGTCCCTAATCTACCAATCATTAATATGCTACCAAACTTTTCATTAATTCCATTTAAATAAATACTGACTTAAATCGAGTTCGATTACAATCTTCCTGTGAAGCCTTAAAATGATACAACCGGCCAAGTAGAACTCGCTCACGAAGGGTTCTGTACCATTGATGCATGGAGACCCCATTTAAATTTTAAAGTAAGTAACATTTTTATTATTTGATGTTATAGCGGCAATAAAAATAGACGCTCTGTAATAATTTAAAGTGTCTATCTACTTCGATTCATAAGACACAGTATGCTGACAGATAGACAGACACACAAACGTACGGACAGCACAGATTTAGCAATATATCGTAAATGTACAGTCGCGAACCGGGGTTGTTGAGCCACTTACCCATGTTTCTAATTTGACTATGTAATGCAAATCGAATAGCTGTCAGCCAGTCGTTGACATCAGTTATTGAATACACGGCTAAATTATGAACAATGGCAAGTGGCTCAACGATCCCGGTTCGTGGCCATACGAAGCTGAAGCAATTGTCTTTTTTTACCTATAGCCAGGCAGTGCTCACATAGAGACTGCTTGGTAATATAACCCTTTGATCTAGCAAAATCCGTATTCAAAAGTAAATAATTCGCTAGGCCCGGCCAAACATTAACAAAAAAACAAAACAATTTGTATGTTTCTTGCTTAAAGCTCATCGGTCTGTAATAATAATTGGCTCTTTTGTCTGTAAAAAAATACTGCTTTTATATATTGTAATATGCTGTTGTTACCCTTTCTAAATAATTTACTTGTGGGAGGACCTTGTGCAGGGTCCGTCCGGGTTGGTACCACCATCTTATCCATGGTAACCTACCGCCAAGCAGCAGTGTTCTCATTGTTGTGTTCCGGTTTGGGGATTAGACAGCCGGTGAAATGACTAGCATAGAGGCATTCCATTTTAGTCTTCAGGGTTGGCAGTGCATTTGCAGTCTTGTCAATGCGAATGTCTATGGGTCACAGTTTCCACTTACCATCAGGTGGCCTGTGTGCTCGTTTGCCTTCCTACCCCATTAAAAAAAATGAAATAAAGAGGCCCGTTGGTAGCCATTAGGTGCGGTCACCTAAAGACCGAAGCGTCAACAAGCCCTTTTTATCTTTCTTGTTTAATAAATAAATAAATATCCGGTATGGGTTTTATATTTGAACCTTATTTTGGCCCGTTTTGGAAAATATCTTATTAAAGACGCCTTTTTAACTAACAACCTTGGTCTTTGCCCTCGTCTACTCAATTCCCAGTATTAAAAGACAGCAAAACAAAACAAAGATGACTGAAGTGATTATACATAGTGAGCTATTCCCAATTCGCAAAACTTTACCTGTCCAAATTAAAATGAAGTATTTAATTGCTTACAAGGTCGTCACTCCATCTTGTTGGAGGCCTACCTACAGCTCGTCTTCCGGTAAGGATTGCGGGAACGCGGTGATGCGAAAAGCACAAGATTGGTCTGAGTGGAGAGCCTTGGGGGAGGGCTATGTCCAGCAGTGGACGTCTTTCGGCTGACATGATGATGATGATAATTTCATTGCTTTAGAACAGTACTACAAACAAGATTAAAAACGACCAGTTATTAATAAATATAATACTAGGAGGGTTAGAGAAAGTTCATGCAAACGCGTTCAATTATTATGGGAAAAGATGAAATCAATATTAACACCCGTATTTATAGACGAGTAAAAGTCATTACTTGAGTAAAAGTAATTACTAAAGTAACGATTTTTATTCTATAGTTAAGCTATTGCTTAGAAATAGAACTGACAAAAGTTAGATTTCTCGGCCAAGTAATAGTCACCATTTTCTTTACTTAAGCATTTACTTCTGGTTACGACGCTTGTCAATATTGTTAGGTTACCTACATTTAATAAAATGGAATCTTTGGACAGAATCGAAGAAACTTTTTCTGTTGTAGACGATTTGGATAATGAAATGTTTGGGGAAATAGAAATTAGAAATCCCAAAGTTTACTTTCGTGATGTGGATCCATTCCATGATTATACGGAAGATTTTTTTTAAATGAGGTTTCGTTTCTCCAAGAACATAGTGATGCATGTGATTTTACCGAAAATTATTCACTCTTTACAATCGGAGACCCAAAGAGGGCTTCCTATTAGTCCACTGTGTCAGCTGCTAAAAACACAGACAGCAGAAACACAAACAAATCTCATATAATCCTACTTAATAACAAATCACTTGTCAAGTCGTCAGTACATCATTTAAGGCTTAAAACTAAACATTCAAATTGAGTAGGATAATATCGTGTCAAACGTTTTATTTTTGCAAATTTTAGTATTGTGTTTGGATAAAGTAAAATTATCTTTTACAGTTGAAATTACTTTCTAAAACGATAACTTTATCAGAATTACGGATTTAATTGAAATTAGATGTTATAATGCCAGCTTTTGCTAAAATAATCTACACCTCACATTTGTCTTTTCATGAAACGAAACGCAGTAAAGAAATGTTGCCAGACAGAAACAATCATCAAGCGTCGAGTCTTACTTAAGCAATTGCTTATGTAAGTAATGTGTATTACTTAACTATAGAATAAGATTCTGTTCTGAAGAATTCTATCATCAAGTAATGACTTAATTAAGAAATTACTTAGCAACAAGTAATTACTTCTTTATAAATACGGGTGTAAGTACCCAAAATATTTCATGAAACAAAATGGTTACGAGAAAACATAAAATTATGTAACCGAGCCCTCAAAAAGTGATAAAAAACTGGGAAAGAGCATATCGGACCATGCTCAGTGTAGGGTTCCCAAGCCGTTACTACAAACCAAATTAGACCTCGCGACAAACTTGACTTTGCCGTTGGAAGACTGTTATCCCCATACATCGACATAGGTCACGGTCAGTTTACCAACACCGCAAATAAGTTTTCAGTAGGTATAAATATTTAACCGTTTGAAACTCAAGAACCATGTAAGTAAGTCTACTTATTAGTGATAGTTTTCCTTTTAAATTATATGTGCTTTCAATTGAGTCATTTTTCAGATTTGTAGTATTTGTAGTTTTGACTGTAGGGGGGGACCCATTTGACCGTAATAAAAATTATATATTTCAACGACACCCCACACTATGGACGAGTAGGGTAGTTACAATAAAAAAAAAATACTACTTGTTGGCGTGACTACATTATATTTATACCAAATTACAGCTTTCTAGTACTAAGAGTCTCTGAGCTAGGCTGCGGACGGACGGACGGACGGACATGGCGAAACTATAAGGGTTCCTAGTTTGACTACGGAACCCTAAAAAATGCGTTTTAAATATTTTTTTGATGGTATTAATTTAATAAGCCACTTGATAAGACTTGTTTTACCTAGTTACTATGCCCAAGTGCATGATTAGCTATAAGTTTAAACGCGTTACTCGTCAAAAACCTGGAGACCAGGTCGGCAAGCATGTTTTTAGATAGATAAAGTTAAAGATAAAGACATTTATTCAGTAAGTAGGCCGCACGGGCACTTTTACACGTCAAGAATCTACCAGCGCTTCACAAGAGGAGACCACTGCTGAGAAGAAGCGCCGCAAGAAACTCAGCAGTAACAAGATAACAACGCATTTACCTTTTTTTTTTACCCGAAAAAAACCCTTTTCTAATAAAACTCTTGTTCATTTCAATTTGATCCACGGATTTTCGGGTAAGTAAGCTTTTGGGAACGGTTTGAAAAATACAGGTTAAATAAGTTTTTCGTACGCTCGCTCGGAGCAGAATCAATTTGCAAGCGTTATGATTGTTGGAATGAACCTGTTTTATTGGTTTTTATTTTTCCTATACTGGGATGGCGTGGCGACTAAAATAAGGCTGGCTTAACTTTAAGCAAGTGAAAACGTTACTAAAGCGCTAGGTAATGGGGTAGTAAAGACAAGAAAACAATGGCGGTGCGAACAAATTAGCGAGCGAAATTAACAGTTATTTTTAGAAGGAAGAGTTTTATTTTGCTCTTTTTCATCAGAACCGAAACAAATTCGATTCAGTTCGAGCAGAATAAAAATGGCAATGCTAATTTTGATAAGTATGTCGTTTCTGACGAGTTTGAAAAAATCAGGTTTCCGACCCCTTATTAAAGAAAAAAAAAACCCAAAAATAGAGAGCTAAAACACTCGATTAAGTCACTTTCCTATATTAAAAAAAAACTTATTAAAATCGTTCCACCCCGTTCAGGGTGTATGATGTCACAGACTGATACACGATACGTTTTTTGAGATATTTTTTTTGTGTTTTTTGAGCTTTGGAATCCTACACTGAGCATGGTCCAACATGCTTTTGCCCGGGTTTTTTAGTTAACTGATCGTTTTCAACTGCTAAATTTTTAAGTAACATTTAAAAGCAATATGGATTATCTTGAACAATAGAGCCCTTGGCTAACGTTTCCTCAAACAACTCGAAACAGTATAAATATTTGTGTTATGATTAATCTCGTCCAGACTTCAAACACGGCCCGTAAACATTCCTGGAATATAATTGACACGTTGTTCGTTTACTTTTTATAAGATAAAAGCATAAAGGTTTAACGGTGAGTTATTTCATCAGTAAAAAAAAAAGAAAAAAGGAAGAAAGTTTGGCAAAATTCGAGAAAGGAATCTACACACATTTTCTTGAGATTTAGCCATTAGTTACGGTTTTTAATTAGTCTGTTGAACCACTGATCAAACAACAGGCCCTAAGCAAATGAAGAGACTGAACTGACCTCCTAAACCAAAAAGTAGTAACTCAAATAGCCAAACCAGATACAACCCTCTGCTGCTAGTAATAATGTTGCGATTGCTACAGGAGTTTCATTTGAGATGCCGCTATTTGGTTTTAGATGCCCATACAAAATGTTGTAACTGTTGTCTCACCCTCAAACCTAGTCTTATTTGTACAATTGTTACATTATTACGTTATTGATTTGTATCATGCAAAAAATATTGATAATTGTAATATAGATCATTGATAAACAATAAGCAAAATAAAATGCTAAAACAATAAAAATCCGTAATTTGCCTGTGATCTGTAATTAAATCTGAAATAAGCATTTACAGTAATTTTTGCCGTAAAAAAAAAGTAAATCTCTTTGATTTTTTAAATAACCAAAAAAAAATAACTGCTAATTTCCTTGCTAATTGATTAAACAACAAGGAAAGAAACCGGGCAACTCCAAGAGCATAATGTTTGATATTTAAAAAAAGTAATTCCACATTTTCAATTGGCCGCTTTGCTCTGAGCTTGAAAGGCGCATTGCTGGCAGGCGCGACCCGCAATGCAGATGGACGACATGAGTAGGGTGGCAGGCAACAACTGGATGCAATAAGAACCGGAATGATCGTGGTAAAGATCTAATAAGAAATAGTTGTGTGCAGTGGCTCTAGATAAGATGCATTCGGGGTTCGTTATCGTTACTTACCCAAAATCTATAGGATTGACGTCAGCTGTTTGACGGTGACGTCGAGCGCCACGTCAACTCAATACAGTGTGTCAGTTAAAAAATTGTTACGTTAATTTTAGATAACTTGGCTAGCCTCAAAAAAGTTGTTATCTTTAAACAGATCTCGAAAATCACTTTTAACGTTGTAAACACATCAATTACATCCAAAAATCAAATTTGATCACTTCACGCAAGTGTGATGAGTGTATCTCGCAATATTTCTAATTTCAGATTCAAGTAAGTTTACAACAATATCTTCTGTATTTATTTAAAAAGTTTTATGTAATGCCCTCCATTTTCCCAGGTTATTTCAAGACAACCTAGTCAACGAGAAAACACGCCCAAGTCACGTATGAATTTTCGAATATTTATACGTGTAATAAATGCAAGTCACGTTACAATATGCCACACGCCAATCACGACTTCATCATGGCGGCAAATATTGTCACACGTTCACAAATTGATTATGCTTATACATATCTACTTATACTCCGTACTTACAGGGTGTGGTTGAAATTCCTTTGCACTTTTGCAAAAATGAATAAGGTGCTTTTATCAATGAAATAGATACAACCGGGAAAAGAAGCAAGCTTTAAATACCCAAATGTTGTTTTTAAAATTAATAATGATGAAAGAAACTTAAAAATGATTTTAAATACGTATTTAATGATATCCTATTTGTCATAGTTAGTAAAATAATAATATTTTTATAATATAGCGTCTGGTAGCCGCCGTATTGAATTTTACTAACGGTCATATCTTTAGTAACACTAACAAGATTAAGACAAATCGATTGACATGAGAATCATCACATTCGGTCCACGCGTTTAGTTTCTAGAGTGCCACGAAGGAACAAACATACATATTATTATATAGGCTGAACACATTACCCCACTCCTTCGGCAGTAGGGTAAATCGCCTTAAAAAAAAAAGAAGGGTTAGGGGGCCGTTACTAAAACCCAAAAAACAATCTCAAAAGCAAGTGTCAACGAATTTTTCTATTTAAATTATTATTGCTGATTATTTTAGTTGGTACGAGTATAAAAACATTAGTACCTGCTTGGTTACTAATTATGGCCACTTAGTTGTGCTACTTTGTTTTTTAAATTCAACATTCAAATGAAATTAGTAGAAACTAATTTATGAAAAATGGCGGTATACCGTATTTAAGCTTCCACCAGCAACTTTATCGTCTTGACTTTATTTACCAGTAAATTCTTATCGCTTTTTCCACACGAAATCCATATTTTATACAAAACAGCCCCGGGAGACGGGTGGTTTGGTCGGACAAGCAATAACTCGGACCACTGCGGGCCTAGTATAATATGGTTGCGTTTATCGCGTGACAAATATGAATAAAGGTAGTTATATGTATAAATGCCAGAAAGTGATGGATGTTTTATCCATGTTTTATGATCGCGATGCGAGAAGAGAGAGAGAGAGAAACGAGGTCGCGGTAATGATTTAAATAATGAATTATACCTAATATACTGCCTCGCCCAAAATATGTAAAAAAATATCACGAGATAATTAACAGAAATCGACCCAAATATGTCTGCTCTATGTGTTACCAATGATAAACATACTTCTATATATAGATAAATACATACGTAAAACATTCAATGATATGAATGTCGGTGATTCGAACCTTCAAGATGTCAACCAAGTTAACGGGCATCTATTCTTTGGCATTACGGCTGTTTTGAGAATATCTGGGAGCTGTGGATGGATAGGTTGAAAGTAGAAAGTTTGACTTCGGGACATTGTTACGGGACGTTGTGTTATATGCATAAATTAATGGAAGAAAGTGACGGAAGTTTTATCCATGTTTTATGATCGCGATGCGAGAAGAGAGAGAGAGAAACGAGGTCGCGGTAATGATTTAAATAATGAATTATACCTAATAGACTGCCTCGCCCAAAATATGTAAAAAAATATCAGGAGATAATTAACAGAAATCGAGATTGAGATATTGAGGCTTTAGTAGTTTAAGAGCCCCAACGGGCCAACGATTAATATAGCTGTATTAAAAAAAAACTGTTCATCAGTTTTGGAGCTACGAACAGACAATCAGATACATAGACACGTTATAAACTTTTAATACCCCCTTTTTAAGTAATACGACGAAGTCTTTCCAGTATTAGGCGCTGAACAAAATAATTCAAAGTAATCATTAATCATGTCTTCAAAGAGACGTTGCTAGTTGTAATCGTATTGTTAATTTAGAAAAGTTTAAAAAAATTGAAATAAAAAATCTTTTTTTTTTTTAAACCAGTAAAAGAAGTTTAAAGTCAGTAAAATAACCTCTAAAAAGTAAAAAAAAGTATTGGCGCTATAAGTTTAATTATAGGCAGGAGATATTTTTTTACCTAGGTACCAATTATAATTATTATCTACATCAAACAAAGTCTAATCTATTATCACCATAATTAAATTCATGGAAGCTGTTGGCTTATTAAGTGGAAGTGATAGAGGTATATTGGCAAAATGATGACGCGGTTAGTTTGTGTTGTAGTAATAGCGCCGGGTGCGTCAAAGATGAACTAATTATTTATATTCCGAATTTTATTTTATTACTCATCATCGCAACTCCTAAAGTGCTTTTTACTGAAACCGTTATTATTTCAAGACTTTATCCCTAAATGAATTAACTAATAGTACTTATATGAGTGGTGCATAATGAGTGGTATTAATACACGAGTGTTGTTTTATGTAACGAGCCAAAAGGCGAGTGTCATAATAAGATCACACGGACGTTTTAATGCCTAATTACGTGTACAATCGCTTCATAACTTTATCAACATGCAAATTTAAAATTTATAAGTTTTCTACAATATGTGAGAAACCTGTAGGTATGTGTGGCTGACCTGTAAGAGTATCTTAATGTAAGTACCTGTATCTCAATGTTTGCATTAAAGTATCGCTTATCGCTTTTAAACATATTGTAGGGATGTTATGATATGAATATATTATGGTGCAGGTAGGTATTGTAGGTAAGGAATTAAATTTATTTTGTCTTTGAACTTTTATGATATTTTAATTACTATTTATTTATTTATTTAAACTTTATTGCACAGTACGCTTAGTAATTACAAATGGCGGACTTAATGCCTTAAGGCAACCACTAGTAGGTCAGACAGAGAATGTTTGAGGAGGGTACGAGCATTCTGTAGAGGATTAAAGGCTAAGTTGTTGTTAACTAAAATACGTAAATGGGAAAATTGAAAACATTTCTTGGGAACGTAAAAAGTTTTGAATTAGTTCTGAAGTATTTTATGAATTCACTTTAATTTTGATCTTAACTTCTTTTCAGTTTAATAACAAGATTAACTTTAATCGAAACTAAACTTAAACTTTGTTCGAAATCGAATCGAATTATGAAGATTAATTATTTAATACACGTAATACAATTAAAAGTTAAAACGAAACTTATTTAAATTAAAATTAAACTAAGCTACTCAATTTAAAATAAAAACCAAGGTACTCAAATATTAAAGAGGTAACTAATAATCACCACTAAAAACGGAACACCTCCTCTAGTAGGTCCGCTCGCGGCATGGTCCCTATCTATGACACTGGCTGCATTACCTCTCTGGATAGCTAGCCCAATCCTTTGGGATAGGTTAGGATCTCCGGAGGTGTCTATGAGCCGGGATGACATAGCCTTCATAAAGCTTTTCATATCAGCTGACCAAGGACCCATCGAATTATTGTTTCTAATAATATCAAAAAATATGATTGCCGTAAAATCAGTGTAATGGTTTTTACGGGGATAAAAAAAATACGAATAAATAGAATAATCTTACTGGAGTTAAGCGTTGCAACATAGTTTTTTATTATTACAAAAAAATCGTACAAAGCATTCTAATTGGAATAAATAAAATTAAATTTTGTGGTTCATGGGCCATTATTTGCTTGAATTTCAATATTTGTTTTTAATAACACTTCTACTAATTACTATGAGTTTTTGCTTCGCACGCCAAGTTTATCTATAAAATTATAGTCTGTTTTAAGTAGTTAGGATTTTTTGACATTTTTCATAATTATGTATGCGAAATTTCGAAAGTCGGACTAAAGATTATGAAAAGGAAAGGTTTGATTCTGCTTGTTTGCATTGAATTGGGCCTGAAACTACTAAACCGATATGAATAATCTTTCACCAATAGATTCCTACATTATACCTAAGTTACACAGCCTATATTTATTTTGCACGGACGGAGTCGGGGGCATAAAGCATATTTTTTGCATATCTTATACTATAAAACAAGAAATATTTGTATTAAATATTTTTTATCACGTTCTCGAAAATGGCTTAAACGATTTCGATGAAATTTGCAATATACGGGCCAGTAAGTAGACACTAAACTGTCCGCTTGATAACGGGGTCTAATGATGAGATAGATACAGCACTGACTAATGTTGGTCGAGTCTACTTTACGCATCATGTAAGCAAAACTGTTCAGGGGAATGTAGCCGGATAGTCAAAAGTTGTTAAACATCAAATTCAAATAGGTAACTTAGGTAATAGAAGTTAGAAAACATAAACTCACGCTTCTGTTCCCAGAAAGGGGTAGGCAGGCTACAGAATTACCTACGATTCTAAAAACTTGTTGATAATAAAAAAAATATAAAAAAAATCAGTTAGCACATATTTTATGAAAAAACTCGGCCATGTGCGAGTCGGCCTCGCACACGAAGAATTCCGTACCATTATCTATAAAAAATCACGTTTGTTGTATCGGAGCCCGCCTTAAATATTTTTTTTATTCTGTTTTTAGTATTTGTTGTTATAGCGTCAATATACATCATCTGTGTCAACTACACTCGCGGTCAAATAATACGGGTCGGAGTGCGGTTTTCATACTAAAGAAACTATTTCGAAGCCTTGGTTCCTCGCCAGGGGATGCTTTTTGTGAAATCTGATGATGGATACACCGAGCATCGATGCAGGATTTCCAGAGTGCCTAGGACACCCAACTGATTGAATCTGCGGTTAACGCCGGAATTGTGCAATGTTCAAAAAAACATCTAAAATGGCAATACAATGTAAGGAAATCCAAAGGCTGACCCAATCTCTTTCGCTGTGGTGTTAACTGATTGTGCGATGAGTTGGGTATCTGAAGCACTTTTGACCTCCTCTATTGAACCTCGAAGTATCCACCATTAAACCTCACTCAAAACAACCCCTGGCCAGGAACCAAGGCTTCGAAATAGCCTCGTTTGTATGAAAAACGCATTCTGACCCGTATTATTTGACCGCGAGTGTATCTAGCTGTCACGGTTCGTGAGATACAGCTTGGTGACAGACAGACGGACAGACAGACAGACAGACAGACGGACAGACGAGCAGCGGAGTCTTAGTAAAAACGGTCTTTATGAACTTTAAGCAATAAAGCTTTGCCCTGAGTGGTTGCCGGGTTAGAATAGTGCCACTCCATGTCATCCCGTGGATGTCGTAAGAGGCGACTAAGGGAGTAAAGGCTTGTAGTTCTATTAGGCGATGGGCTTGCCACCTGTCACTAATGCGCTGGTAAACATCTTATCCTAATTGTGCAAAATGTGGTTGCAGAATTGTCAATGGGTTTTTAGAGTTGTTGGTAATTCTGTAGCTCTGCCTACCCCACTCTGGGATTACAGGCGTGAAGGTATGTATGTATGTGTAAGCAATAAAATAGTATAATTAAAGAATAATTACGAATTTATAATTGCAGAATTAACAACAAATTGTTACAGTTGTTGGTAATTCTGTGGATCTGCCTACAAGGAGTATCTAAAAATAAAATTACTAGAACATTTGACAGAAAGGCAAATTTTGTATAGAAACACGGCTATAGCCTTTGACGTTTCTTTGTTTTCACGATATAAACAAATCATTTCTTGTATGGGGACCCCCTTTATTATTTCACTTTCTTTAATTATTTTAATGAAAAATCAACCCGCTATCTATTAAGGTTCAAAATATACAGCTTTTTAAACTTACGGAACGGCTGCGTAGGCTTTAATTAACAGGCTCCCTTCGGATACGGGCCCCTAAAAACAGGCCATCTAAATTAGTGTAGGCGCTATGATTCCACAAACAGACACACGGGTACATAAGTTAAACTAACAACATGGTCGTACGCATAACTTTTTTGTAATAATTCTATATTGCATAATTAATTGAAGTATAATTGTCTACTGGCATAGTCTAGTTTTGTATACAATCACTTGGCAGAAAGTCCATTGCCCGAATATTTTTTATATTAACATTGATTTGCGGAATGATTTCAAGGACTTTTTCGCTTATTTTTATTATCCGGAATATTGAATTAACCTCATCTTAGGTGTTGCAGTCATGCATGCACGTGAGCATGCAAGTGAGCAATTATTTTATTTCAGCATAAAAAAAAAGTCATATCCTATTCGAGTTGCCTCTTCCCTGGCCTATCTTACTCGCTCACTGCCATTTGTTTTTGTATAGTAATAAGGTGGGTATTTCATTTTTTGCACGCCATTGTGCAATATGATCACTATGCCAAACATGATTATTTATAATGAAATTTGGGCTTGCCAATAGCATACAATTTAAAATTGGAACACACAAATATTTAGATATTTGTAAGTTATATGTATTATGTAATTACGCTTTGTGAAATGTTAACATTCGTTTCGGACAACGCATTTTATGCCAAATAGACTGCACCCCTTAATGTAATTCCTAAGTGAAAACACTATAGAAATAACATCCAATGTGTACTATTTTCGGAACACCTCTCCATCCATTTCCAAAACAAAGACCTCTGAAAACTACGCGCGACTCGGCTGAATAAATTCCAGGAATACAAAAGGCGTATCTTGTTTTTCATCCCACTCGGTTTGTTCCGTTTATTTTGCTGTTTTAATCTTTTACTTAGAAAACAACGAAAATTGAACATTAACGTACAATTCTCGCATTCAAATTGGTTAAATGCGAGTCGGCAGGGTTAGAAAGCGGCTTTTTAAAATTTCGTTCCATCCTTCCGGGTATAAGTTTTAACCAGTGGGAATAGTAAGTATGGTTGCGTTTAGACAAAATGTATACGTGTTAGTAAGTGACGGAAGTTTTTCCATATTTTGGCACGCGTGTAATAAACGCAGTCATATTAGCCCCCCAAGGAATCACTAGAGGACATATGTCCCCCGTGACTTTAGGTGAATTGGTGCAACGTTGCTAATGTCAGACGAACAAAAGGTATAAACTAATCTGGTATCGTCCATGAGCGCGAGGCATAGCTTTTACTTTTAAGGCAAAGGAATACAAAGTTTATTAAAACTAAGGAGGTAAAAATATTATGTTTAAGTTCATTTAATTCGAATAGTGCTGTTTAAGTTTTACGAGTAATTTTATAAAGTTCTAAGTAGGCAGAAAAAAGAAAAATATGCTGCAAGCCTTAGTTCGTCCTTGGGCGTCACCCCGTCTTAGCCAGAGAACACCGAGAGAATAAGATACATGAAGACGAACCAATGAACAAAACGATAGACGTATGCTTTGGCGAAAGGCGTGTCGACGAACTGAAAGACAAATGGTTTAAGAGAATTACACCCCTGGCGACATCACGCGATAGGTGATATGTCAGTCAAAGTTACGCAAAGTTACTCGAATTTACGCTTAAATTTACGCGATGCCGCCGGATATTATATGTCAAGACTGGGACGTTACTCGACTTCGCTTGACGTGTTGCTGACACTTGTCGCGAGACGCCTGTCCCCTGGTGAATCCTTGAATAGCTATTTTAGAATAATAATTTACCATCAATTTTCAAAGTGCTCAAACAAGGACGTTGCAATTTACTTACATTAGGACGCAACATGTTAATTAAAATTTATATTCTTTATAATGAAAGGATTAAATTTAAGTGACTACATCACCAAGCGGTTCTAACGGAAGACCAGTGCTGGCTTTACGGCTAGCGAATGCTGAGTTGGGACCGTTTCGCAGCAATTTATCTGTGTATTGTTCTTTTTGTATTTATTTAATGTAATTTTGTATTGTTGCGAATAAATTTATCTTTATGTTTATCTTTATACCTACTTAAATTAGACATTATGCCACTTCGAATAAGGAATCTTACTAACATTATAAATCGAAAAATTTGGTGTGTACTAGTTCGTTACTTCTTCACGTTGCAACAACTCTGGACGGATTTAAATGAAAATTTAATTGGAAAAGGTTTATACCCTGGATTAACAACTGTAGCGGTTCCAAATTCCCGGGGGAATAACGGCAATCGAAATCTACGCGAACGAAGTCGCGAGCAGAAACTAGTAAATATAAAAATAAACAAGAGAAAAATATAACTGTTAGGTAGGTACTTTTCATGTTTAAGTCGGTTTAGCGCTAACCTAACCACCCAACTTAGAGTCCACTAGATCTATCCTCCTGATCAATTTACTTCGGAACGGCTGAACCGATTTGTCTTATTTCTTTAGGGGTTGTGTTTGTCATTGTAAGGACAATGTTTGTCTGAAAAAAAATTAAAGAAAAATCCACCAGGAATGTCAAATTTGCAGCTAATCGCTTATAAATCGCTAATCGCTTGCGTTTGGAGGTGGGAGGACCTTGTGCAGGGTCCGTCCGGGTTGGTACCACCATCTTATCCATTAACCTACCGCCAAGCAGCAGTGTTCGCATTGTTGTGTTCCGGTTTGGGGATAAGACAAGGTGAAATGACTAGCATAGAGGCATTCCATCTTCGGCCTCAGGGTTGGCAACGCATTTGCAGTCTTAGGATTGCGGTCTTGTGAATGCGAATGTCTATGGGTCACAGTTTCCACTTACCATCAGGTGGCCTGTGTGCTCGTTGCCTTCCTATGATATAAAAAAAAAAAAAAAAAAAAGTTGAACAAAGGCAGTCCCAGGTGAAAGCCTTGAGGTACTGCAGAAGAAATAGGAATTTAACTAGATGTACGGCCTTTAACCGTCACTGCTGGACATCTATTGCAAAGAAATGAAGTGAACCATAGTGAGAAGGGCGCTATGGATTGCAAAAAATCTGATTTTATTTACTTATTCAAATTGCATAAGGTAATTTGTCGAAAGCCTTGGAATAATCTGTGTAAATCGCATGTATTTGATAACCCATATACATATTAGTTAAAACGTATTCCATATGTTCGCATATGTTACATTATATAAAGCGCTTACTTATTGACGAATACTTATGTTGGTGTTTCTTTAACATTTGGTCTAATAACGGGAACAAGGACGTCAGCGAGCTCTTTTTATATTCAGGTAACGTGCCAGACCAGATGCAAAGGATAACTAAAACAATTAGGTAAAAGGTAAAGCCAGGGGCTTCGAACAATTTAAAAAGACAGAATGGAGATTGTCAGAGCCACTTTTCTTTGTTTCGTTTAGTCTGCTGAGATGCTTTTCAATTAATGACGACGTTATTTCATTAGGAAGTTGCAAAAGCATCTCTTAATGGACCAATCCTCGTCCAAAAAAGTAACTTTTTGAATTTGAATGAAAGGCTAAACTGTTTAAGCCTACTAACTTTGTGTGTGTGCGTGTGCGTGTTTGTGTGTGTGTGTAGTAATCTACATTACTTGATAAAATAAGGCTGTCATAGTTAATTTTTTATATCTTTATATATCCCCTGCTAATACGACACAGCGATGGACAGATAATTAATATTGTTATACTTGTTAGTTTTTATAGGTACTTATTTAAACAACGGTATAGGCGGTATTGCCATCCGTCGGGCGTCTAGCAAATATTGTATTTATTCCTTGAGAATAATAGAGCAAAATCCAAACGTGATGTGAATCGTGTTACTGACGTATCAATTTCTAGGAGCACTGGTAATACTGTGTTGGTATTGATTTGAAGCTCTGTGTCTGAGGGTATTGAGCATGAAATACCGATATTAAAAGTTATTAGGGGACAATATCACACAAATGTAATCCTTACTTACGGCAATACGTCTTTGGAATGCGCTCCCGCTTCGTGTAAGGCAAGCTCAAAGCAAATTCTCTATCAAACGTCTACTTCGCAAGCACTATCTTAACAGTCTTCAATAGCAAAGTTCTGCAAAATGTGTATGACAATATCATATGTAAATATATATGTTTATAATAAATATTATGTAAATATTTCCATTTATAAAATATATAAATATATATCAGGGGACAATGTCACACCAATTGACCTAGTCCCAATTTAAGCTCTAGGCTTGTACGTATTATGGGTACTAGACAACGATATAAATACTTATATAGAGAAATAATATATACTTAATTACACAGTAAACATCCATGAGGAACAAATATTCGCGCTCATCACACAAATATCTGCCCTTACCGGGATTTGAACCCAGGACCGCTAGCTTCTTAGGCAGGGTCACTACCAATTAGGCCAGCGCGCTGTCGTCGTCGTCGTCGTTAAAGTTTAGATGTTTATGTAAATTATATAGGTATGTATTTTTTTTATTTGACGTTTCATCTAACAACAACCTTTACTTGTCTCTGTTTTGCCCAGTGTTTGACTGGTAGAGAATGCCTCAAGGCATTGACTCCGCCATTTGTACTTACTGTGTGTATTGTGCAATAAAGTGTAAATAACTACATAAATAGAACTAATATCAAACTTAGCTCTATGTACTATAAGTACTTGTTAGACAACAATAAACTTACTTATATGGAGAAATATATACATAAATAAATGGAAAATATCCATGACTCAGTAACAAAAACTCGCGATCATCAAAAAATAAGGGATTTGAACCCGGGACTGCCTACACCCAGTTTGCTATAATTAAATCACTTTCATTTTTCAACCCCCATTCTAGACCTATTTTCAAATATTTTGAAACATAATTTCATAGTCTGGAGGTGGAAGGACCTTTTGCAGGGTCCGTCCGGGTTGGTACCACCATCTTATCCATTAACCTACCGCCAAGCAGCAGTGTTCGCATTGTTGTGTTCCGGTTTGGGGATAAGACAGCCGGTGAAATGACTAGCATTGAGGCATTCCATCTTCGGCCTCAGGGTTGGCAACGCATTTGCAGTCTTAGGATTGCGGTCTTGTGAATGCGAATGTCTATGGGTCACAGTTTCCACTTACCATCAGGTGGCCTGTGTGCTCGTTTGCCTTCCTATGATATAAAGAAAAAAAAAAAAAAAAAATTGTTTTTACCTAAAAAACTATGCTTAACTATACAACTTTGCCAAATTTCAAGTTGAAAGCTTCTTTACTTTCAAAGAAATACTGCTGTGACATACAAACAGGCAGACAGACAGAAACAGTTCTAAAAATCTTTTGATATGGTGGGGTAGAAGTGCTATTTGCGGCCACTGTACCTTATTTGCCTACTTGAGCATTTCTAAAAAAGTTTGTACATTTCATTCACGACTTCAATTTGCAAAAAAAATTGCAGGTTGGTAGAGTGAATGAAGCTGAGCCTAAATAACATAGTCTCCCAAAATGTCCTCATACATTTGTATGAAACTTTCCTTTTTTGTTACCATGAACCAAAGAAAGTTAGTAACAAAAAAGGAAAGTTTCATACAAATGTATGAGGACATTTTGGGAGACTATGTTATTTAGGCTCAGCTTCATTCACCCTACCAACCTGCAATTTTTTTTGCAAATCGAAGTCGTAAATGAAATGTACAAACTTTTTTAGAAATGCTCACTTAAGGTTGAAATGAGTATCGTAATGTTGAAATATTCATAAATAGTGAAAACTGATTATCTTCTATATAATAAAAATGAATCGCTAAATGTGTCGCTAAGCGCAAAACTCGAGAATGGCTAAACCGATTTGGGTGGTTTCTTCTTCGTTGTGTTCGTTTTTGTCAGGAAAAGGTTTGTATAAAAGAAAATAATCGAAATATCCACCGGGAAAGTTAGAAATTTCCACGGGGCGAAGCCGCTGGCGGGCCACTAGTTAAATATAAATATAAAATATGAAAATATTATCGTAATTTTATAAAATTTAGAGCAAACAAAAACGGTACAAAGATAATACTATATTAATGTAACTTGATAAAACAAAGCCGAGAAAGGGACTTCAAAAGTTCAGTGGAACCTTTACATCATTATTCTAGAAAAGCATAATATTTCTATCAAGGTTTCTTTGACTTCAATTTTGGTTGGGTGGGCAAACCATCCTATTTGCTGCTAGAGCACACTCGTTACTTGTGCAGTCGAGTTCATAAATATGAGTACACTTCAGTACCTTACTTAATTAATGGCATGTTAAATTGTCGAATATTTGTGCCAGAGTCGACGGTTTCCTAGGTTTTTAACTATATTATGTGGGATGGCAAAATGAAAATCAAGTTAACGGTACAAAGTATAATATAATTCGCGAAATTAGAAATCACCGCACATACGTCTTTGCGTCGTACACACCGAACCTCGACCCCTAACCTAAAAGTTAACACGTGACCTCTTCCGTTCGCTATCTCTTTCACTCCCGTTCATACCATCAGTACAGTCATCTCTTTCACTCTAATGCCCAGTCATACGTCACATTGCGTTCCTTTTCACTCATCCTACATACATTATATTTCTCTATATAAGTATTTACATCGTTGTCTAGTACACAAAGTAAAAGCCTAGAGCTCAGTTTGTGACTAGGTCAATTGGTGTGACATGGTCCCCTGATTTATTTTATATTAGTGTTCTGCAACTCCCCTTATTTCTTTCCGTTAGGGGTTGATTTTTGGATAATCCTTTTTTAGTGCACCCTTAGTAGGTACCCAAGGAAACCTACCTCTAAATTTAAAGTCCGAGGGAGTCCTTGAAATTCGAGACAGAAAAAAAACGTACCTTCTTTGACCTGTTACCGTATTGTCAAAGTTGTGATAGCTCTTATTTACTTGACAGTAATAGAGGTTGAGTTAAAATAATTCCTAATAGAGGCTCCATGACTTGAAATATGGATGAAATATTCCTTAGGTACTTTTTTTTAAAGGCTCTGCATCGTCTGTCTGTGAGTCAGTCAGTCACCAGTCAGTACTGTTTTTTTACAAGGTTTTATTTAACATGCAATGTATGTATATCTGTAAGTATGAAGGTATGTATGTACGGGTCAAATCGGAAGAAACTGCAATACTAGTATAACATGGAGCTGATCTGATGATGGAGTCAGAAGGTGGCGACTGAATCTCCGCCATACTCAACGTAGACCGAACATGTTGGGATTCATTTGTTTGGTCTTCATAAGCAGTTAATGACTCTGCAAAAAAAGGACAGAAAGCAAAACAAGCTTGTCCCAAAAAAATATATAACAGAAACTTATTATATATTTTTTTTTTTTTTGTGTCTCATATCTACATACATACATACATAGACTGACGCCTTCATTCCCAGAGTGGGGTAGGCAGAGCTAAAGAATTACCAACAAGTCTTAAAACTTCTTGATAATTCTGAAACCACCTTTTGCACAAGTAGGCTAAGATGTTTCCCAGTGTATTAGTGACAGGTGGCAAGCCCATCGCCTAACAGTACTCGTACTACAAGCCTTTATTCCCTTAGTCGCCTCTTACGACATCCACGGGAAGACATGGAGTGGCACTATAATTCTAAATACTAAAAAATACTAAAATAAACTATTAAAAATACTACTGATAACGACAGAAAAAAATACCGTAGGTATTTAAAAAGGAGGTGGAGTTATACAGGGTTATTGGTAAGTTGACCTATTCCCATCTAGGGGTTATGGGGGAGATCATTTGTAATCATTTCGGTCCCATAATACCCTACATAAAAGTTGGCATTTTTTTTCTGTTTTCGTGTAATTTGTGTTGGATAAACTGATAAAAAACCATGTTTTTTTAATTTTTGGTCTCGCATTCTTAAACGTGTACAGATAATTCCACTTTTAATATTGCATAAGAACAGCAATTTTACCTTGTAAAAACCTTTTTTTAATTTAAAGTGCTGATTTTTTATTTGTTAATTTTTGAAGATGCGTTCCTGACTTTAAGAGCAAAAACTTAAATTTAAATTATCTCAGAAATGGTTTACTTTTGCATAGGGTACTATGGGATCAAAATGATTGCAAATGACCTCTGCCATAACCCCTAGAGGGGAATAGGTCGACTTACCAATAACCCTGTATACAGGGTGTCCCAGAAACCGACGTCAACCCGCCTAGGGCTGAAAGAGCAGCTCATAAGCTATCGATTTAACCCCCATGTATTATTCGGTTTACCCTTGTTTCGCCGATTTTTTTTTAGCAAATTCTTAACTCCCTAAACTACGTATTCCATATTTTCATTTGGTCAAATTTTCATTTCCCAATTCAACGTTTCGCACTGATATCATTTCCCAACGAATGATTTGATAAATTATTGTTAGACAAATTATTACCTGGGATTCTTTTAAGATGTCAATTATGTTTTCATCAAATGTATTGACTGGCATAAAAATGAACCATAATCTATCTATATCTGAGAGCAGTTTCGTTCTTGGGTTCATAAAAAAAAATAACCCTAACCTACCTATCTCTGGGAGCAGTTTCATTTAAACGGTCATAAAAAAAATACCCTAACCTACCTATCTCTGGGAGCAGTTTCGTTTTTAATCCAATTTATATTTGTTTCAGACAACACAATTATTTACCACATAAAATTTGACGTACTTAATAAAATATTGCAATATAAAATTGTAGCGAAATAAAAAAATTACGATGTAAAATTATGCCAAGGATTGATTTGCCAAATAAAACTTCGGCGCAAAGTTGATTGCTAAATGAAATTTGACGAAACATAATTCGGCAAAAGGCAGTACACCATATTATTCAAACAGTTGTAATGAAATAAAAATTGGCATGTAGCTTTAAAAACTTCCTTATTTCACAGTGATTCTAATCATGCAAGAAAACATTGAAAATAATATGAATTAATACATGAATTTAGGGGTTTTTCGTATCACGGACATAGGGAAAAATTACAAAAATTCCGATGATCAATATCTCTAAAACTAATAACAATTTGCTGAACATACATGGGGGTTAAATCGATAGCTTATGAGCTGCTCTATCAGCCCTAGGAAGGTCGACGTCGGTTTCTGGGACACCGTGTATACAAAATATGCTATTTTTGTGGGTACTAACTTCAAACTGTCGGACGAGGTAGCATCCTGAATCCTATCATTAAATAAAAATGGCAACACAGTTGCGACAACGCCACTTGAGCCCTTCTCTTAAATTTCTAACCAGTCTAGGTACGAATGAACTTATAGAGATGTTTTTTTCTGATCGATTACGCCCGATCCATCATCGAAACTGCCAGAATCCAGTTATGAACATAATGATTAATTACTTTGATTAACGGTGGCGTTAACAGGCTGCTTAAAACGCCGGAAAACTAATGGTTAACGTTTAAATTGGAGTTATTAATTTAATGATTTTGATAAACGAGCAAGTAAATGTTTTTCAGCAGTTTGACATGCTACATCAATTCTTATTCTAATTTTAGTTAATGTCGTTTAACGCCTGTTAAGGTGTATTTCGCCAATGTCGAGTTATTTAAAGACATTCCCAGGGAATAACTCCAGGGAATAATAATTAAATTTTTGCTAGTTTTAAAAATTTATTGTTTATTACCTTATTATTTCTTAATGTAACTTACTTTTAAGTATAATTATGTTTTTTATGATTGAAAAAATGACCTTCTGCTGGAGTTTCTTGCGGCGCTTCTTCTCCGCAATGATGGTCTTGTCCGAAGCGCTGGTAGATTCACTGTACATTACCGACGTGTAAAAGTGCCCGCATGTGGCCAATTTACTGAATAAATATTTTGAATTTTGAATTTTTTTTTTGAATCACATGTATAGACAATTGTTCGGTAAGAGTATTTTCTCTAATGGACTAAACATACGCACATGGGGTTCGCTCCACGCGCTTCTGTCAAGCTAATACATCAATTTGACGGGTTATACGTTTTTTACATGTCGTTAGTCGTGACTGGAAATATGACACGGGTAAATTCTCGAATTATACTTTGTATGGTTTGTCATATCATAAACGTATCAATTAATTGTGTCGTTTCGTTTTGCCTTACTAAATGAAGCCCATGAATACGTCCGCGTAGAATTCTTGCATTGCTTTTTAGTAAGGATTGTTGAACTTTATGTTTTTTTTTTTTAAGTTTATATGTAAACTGCGTTCAAATTGGTCCACCTTTTTGGCGACTACGATGCCAAAAAAAGACAAAAAATTAAGGTTGTTTTAAATTATTGGATGCTTAATAAACTGTAGAAAAATAAGATTTTATGCTACAAAATGAAGAAAGTTATATATTATATATATATATATTAGACTAAATACTTCCACATAAAATTTATTCGATGTACAGTCACGAACCGGGATTGTTGAGCCACTTGCCACTGTTCGTAATTTAGCCGTGTATTCAATAACCAATGTCAACGACTGGCTGACAGCTATTCGATTTGCATTACATTCGGGTTCGCGAATGTACTTTTGTGTCCTAAAAAATATGACGTGATTGGATAAAGACGAGCGAATGGAATGTTACTTATTGCGAATTATTCAAATAGGTGTCAGATTTATCACGATCAAAACAAAAGTGTGATCCGGCAGCCATTTTGCCCACTTCTAATCTCGTCTCATCTCGTCGTGGCTAACCTGTCATGCCGTGTACCAAAATTGCAACATCCTCCGGTGTTGCCGTTTGATAATTATTCCTTAGCGCCATCTTTAACAAGTAAATAATGAAATATAAGCGACATCTCTTATCGTCAAAAGGAGGGTATAGTGTAAACGCGATTATCTTAAAGTCATCGTGACAATGTTATTCCCACGCGATAAATAATGTGCATTTAATTTTTAAACGTAATATCATGTAAACTAATAAAAATCTAATTTATAACACATATTATTATAATAGTCTCAAAATTAATTTTGTTTTTAACACATGTAATTTTAAATATTTGCAACGATTTATTATACAAATTAGGATGTCAAGTGTTCACTAAACGCCAAGACTGATATCCGGAATGACCGTAAACATGATAATAAGTATAATAAAAATGCTATAATTATTATTATAGAACTGTTATTACCATGGCAACGCTCATTATAGAATTGTTTTCTCACTTCGGTTACCATAATCGTAAGTTCGTAATTACAATAATGGAAAGTTCTTTTTTTTGCAAAGGGTTTTTACAAACCTAATGCAACCATGAATGAAATATATTTAGGTAACTTATAAATTAGGGTGGTCCACGATTGTATGGGAAAAAAACAAAGTGCAGTTAAAAGTCACGGCACCCGCTTATTTGGTTACTTATGTTTCAAAACGAATCTATGTGAACTTTAAGTTCTCTAATCCAAAAATAAAGCGGTGCTCAACGACCTCAAAGTTTGCATATCCGGATTGCGAATATTCAAAACCCGGTGTATCCGGAAATTAGTTACTTAACATTATCGTGTAATTGAACTGGAGTTTCTTGCGGCGCTTCTCCGCAATGATGGTCTTGTCCGAAGCGCTAGTAGATTCACTCTATGTTACCGACGTGTAAAAGAGCCCTCATGTGGCCAATTTACTGAATAAATATTTTGAATTTTGAATTTTGTTTTTTGAACGTCTCTATTCTTAGTTTTTAATCAAATTTAATATAAATAATTTCGAAATACTAGTTTTTTTCATGTAAGAAACTTACCTACTCATTTTAGCACTTTAGAGTTTAATTACTAGTGAGTGCACTAGTAATTAAACTCTTAATCCTAGTCTAAAGTTAAAAATGCTTTTAAGGCTTTTTATTCAATAGTCCTCTATACGTTTGGAATTAATACTTTAACTCTATCAAAGAAATATTTTTGATAATTTTGTATGCAAATGCAAATTTTAATAAATTTTAATGTCCTTTGAGCACCGTTTTCCACTTAAACTAGAAAGCTATAATTTGGGTATCGTAATAAGGTAGTAGGAAGTAATAAATTACCGGGGTGCCCCGGTCAAAAAACAACAAAAATGATTTTTGAACCACCCTATTATAAATCCAGTTTAACCCACCCCAAATATTGGAGCAATATTTAGGCCAGCAGCGGTTATTTAAAGTTTACGAAAGGTCAAACTTTGTGTGGAAACTTTTTGATTGTTAAAACTCAAAACTCTTAATGGTCAAATAACTCGTAATCAACTAGTAAAATAACTAGATGTTCAAAATTTACAACTTCCAATGTTTGCTAATTGTTCATTTAATTCGAAAGGGGTCCATTGTAATCTAAAATAAAACAAGGAAGTAATTCAATATCTTCATGATTAATCCTCATAATGAATGAAAGAATGAATGAGTAAATAAAATTGTTTCATTACTTGGACAAATTTTTCTTAGTCAGAATTATCAAAGAACGGTAATTTTAATGCATCAGGGGGCCGATTTTTGACTTTCGAGCGCTCGAAAGTTTTACTTGAAAGTGACCAAAATCTGTAACCCCGTATTTTTGAAATTACGAGCGATAGAAAATTTAAAGACGAGTGGTCCACACTATTCGATAGCTCGTATTTTAAAAAACGGTTTCACAGATTTTGCTCACTTCCGAGTGGAACTTTCGAGCGCTCGAAAGTAAAAAATCGCCTCTCTGGATGTTTCCAAATATCCTGGTCACGCAGAGAAAACGGTGCCAGAATAAGCGCTGTTGAAGATGTGACGTTATTTTTTGTTAAAAGGCCTTACATTCTAACCCCCTTACTTATAAACATGGAATAAGCTTGGAATAGTTTATGCCATGCTTTGTCTTTATCTGTAATTGTGACATTTGCATCTGACAGAAAGTGACAAAGCATGGCATAAACTATTCCAAGCTTATTCCACGTTTATAAGTAAGGGGGTTAGTCGAAGGAACTGGGTCATTATTTTAACACATCTGTGATATTTTTTACTACCGGCTTTGCTGCCTTTTATGTTACTGAAATAGAAAAATATTACGGGACAATCTGACGCAAATCAATATAATTCCTAAACTAAGCTTGAATGTAGGTACCAATGGGTACCAGACAACTAATAAACATCCGTATATAGAGAAATATATACTTAAATACACAAAAGACATTTACGACTCGGGATCAAGTATCAATCAAATTTTTGGCCCTTCCCGGAATTCGAACCTGGGACTGTTAGCTTCACAAATAAAATATGGCACAAAATCTTAAAAACAGCATTTAATATTTAAATTATTCGTCTAATTAAAATAATATCAAAACGTTTGCTTATTCACACGGTGCGAAATTTCTCGTGATTAGTAGGTATTTCATCGATTTATTAGAAGCGTTTCTTTACTCGTCTTTTTTGATATAAGGGCGGCGTCAATTTGCGCGTAAGCTCTCTCGCAGTTCGTTCTCCCGTCAACCTAATATCCCTGCCACACACTCGTGGAGTGACATGGGATCGTGGAAAATAAAATAAAAAGACGTAGTGTGGCTACGTTCCTCCTTATACCGGTCATTTAGCTCCTTTTCGTGCCCAAGGTCTCTGTTTGGTCGGCTTTTAGGGCGCGAGTCAAAGGACTTTGTGAGAAGCGTCGCGAATAATAGGGATTTTTATGATATTCTTTGACATCTTCAATAAAAGCCGATTTATGTAACAAACATTTGAGACAAAACATTTTTTGAATAGCTATAAAAATAAACAAGATATAAGCCAACAAAAAATTGTTCCTTTCTCTTTTTAGCGAAACAGAATATAAGATGGAGTTTATGAGGCCGATTTGTTGTTTGACATGACATTTTTGGCACTTTTGAGCTGGCAGTACGTATTTAAATAGCTTCCAGAAAATACTTTAATATTTATGATGTATTCGACAAATCCAAGTGTACAGGCAAACCTTGCATGGTTTATGTTACATTTGTTTTGTAACTTTTTATATCAAATAAATTTAAATTTAAATTGAATTGAATTGAATATCACCGCGTATCGGATTCCTCTGTCTAATCGATGTCTAATCAGCAGTTTAGAATGCTTGTATTATCCGTATTTTTGGCCTTTATGTCCATCCATAGCCACAGCGATTGTAAGGGATTGCAAAGGGACATGGAAGCAGTGTACCACTGGAGTCTCGTTAATAAACTCCATTTTAACGCCACGAAGTGTGAGATGATGAGCTTCACGCGGTCACACGCTACTATCGAGTTTGAGTACACCATCGGGGGAGTTGCCATTACTCGTTCAGCGCAGGTACGCGACTTAGGGCCGGCGCTGACGCCCGGCATGGCACGGCGTGTCATGGCAAAGGATTTCGGTACTGATATAACCATTTTTAATCTTATTACCATGAGTATAGAATTCATGTTACTTTATTTTGACACAACGATGCCGAGGGAGGCCGCGGTAGGACAGAACGTGCCTAAGCATTCCACGGGATGCCGCGGCGTACTGCTGCATCTCGCGAGACGCACGCGCATGACACGGGCCGCCGGCGCGCGGCGCAGTCCGTTCGCCGCGCGGGGGGAGGGCAAGGGTAGGAGGCGCGCGTTTGTCATTTGACACAGTGACTGATTATCGCGCGAGTAATAGGCGGAGTTAATACTAAATGTTGCTTGAGTGGCTGGGTCGACAGCAGGATGCCACAGCATACCGCGGAATGCCGTAGCGGCCTTCGGGATGCCACAGCATAATTTGCCGTGTCATGCCAGCAGGATGCCACGGCATGCCGCGGAAGGCCGTGTTATCCTTCGGAATGCTGCAGCACAACTTACCGTGCCATCCTGTGCCGTGCCGGCAGTCAGCGCCGGCCCTTAGGTGTGCTCTTTGATGCCGGACTCACGTTCCGTGATCACGTAAAAGCTGTGGCCGACGCCGCGTATAGGAGACGGTTCGTTCTGCGCAATTCCGCACCCCTAACCGTGTACACCACTCGCGTGCTCTACGCTGCCCTTGTGCGCAGCATTCTTGAAACGAATACAGCGGTTTGGAGTCCACATGAGAGTAAATATATTCTTATGTTGGAACAAATTCAAAATAAATTTCTAAGGGCTTTATATAAAAGGTTACGTTTATACTACCCCTATATGTATCCAACCCTATTTCTGCAGGGGCACTTAGGATACGATTCTCTGCAATTGCGTAGGTTACTCCTGCTGGCAAAGTTTACTATAGGCATAGTCAGAAACAAAATAGATTGTGTAGCCCTCGTAGAGGCGTTTGTGCGTCTTTTTGTGCCCTGTCGGTACATTCGCGCTCGGAAACACCCGCTGCTGGCTGTGCCGGTGGCGCAAACGCTTACACACGCGCAGGCGCCTATCGCGCGCGCTCTTGCGCTGCTCAACTCCGTGCTCGAGGCGGCGCCACAGTGCGATCTGTTTGCGAATCCGATTGGGCAACTGACGACAGTCTGCAAGAGAGTGATAGAAGGAGAAATGCCCAAGAGCACGATAGATTGATGTAAGTTTAGTTAGACTAAGTACTTAGCTGTAAGTTTGTGCTGTTTTGGCTTTAGCTGTTAAGGAACAAAGGCCATAGCCGGGTTTCCATAGTAAGTCGGCCCTTACATCAAATGGGCTCGGGGATTTTTTTGTCAGTACCTCTTGTAATGAAGAATATTTTGGCCGAGTATGAACATCCTACTTGTAATAGTTTTTGACTTATGATTTTTTCAACATTTTTTTTTAATGTTTGTTTTTTGTATATGTATTCAAGCGATTTGCTTTAAATTTTGAAATGACGTTCTTTAGATACATTTGCATAGCCACCCAAAAAACGAATACTAGTTATCGTATAAAAAAAAGAAAATAAGACCAATTTAAAAATAAACATTTTTTTTATGTGGTTGTGAAGTAGTGACACCCCTAGATTTTTTTTCTCAAAATAGGCCATACATTGGCCTACTACTTGCTTA
The DNA here is from genome assembly GCA_927399475.2 of Acleris emargana. Lineage (NCBI taxonomy): Eukaryota > Metazoa > Arthropoda > Insecta > Lepidoptera > Tortricidae > Acleris > Acleris emargana. The sequence goes on along the minus strand of OV656838.1, from coordinate 23,296,595 downwards.
AATATCAAAATTATCCAGGCGGTACTTCCTACAAAAAAATCAGCAGAATGTGAGACCAAGTTGTGTATTCAATCGGTGTTTTTCAATGTAGTATTCAAACTCTTCGATTATGTTTGAGTTTTCTTATCAGTTTGTCGTATTTAAGAGTAAAATGCTAATGACAACTTAATGTCATCGTGATGCAAGATGTTTAATAAGCAAATAAGTTGACATTGACTTTATTTGATATATATTTATTTTCATGAAATAAACGAACGTTTTATTATTATTTATATGAAACGGATTCATTGCAGTTCAATATTATTGAATTACGCTAGTTAAAATCATAAATGGCAGATAAATAATGCGATAAACATCTTGCATCACGATGACATTAAGTTGTCATTAAATTACATTTTACTCTTAAATATACGACAAACTGATAACTAATTAGTTTACCTATTTCTGGGCAGAAAAAAAAATAACCTCGAAGGCCAAGGCGAGAGTCAAGCTCCCGCCTTTGAAAGAAAGAAAGAAAGAAAGAAAATAATTTTATTTCTGCAAAATGATACATTTTTACTTATTAGTTAACATCATGTACCTGAAGCTAATTATGATAGAAAACCCAAAACTTATTTGTGCGGAGAGTAGTTACAGAATTATCAACAAGTTTTTAAAGTTGTAAGTAATTCTGCAGCTCTGCCTACCCCACTCTGGGATTACAGGCGTGAAGGTATGTACTTAAAACTTAAGCTTAAGATAACTTAGCAAATAAGCGTGCAGGATTTTCATTTGTATTTATTTTTATAATGTAACAAATTGCGAAAAATGAACCCACTCAGCATGGTGTCGTGGCACTCAAGAGCGTCACGACGCTGATCTTCCGTGGGTCCACCATTGTGATACACGGGACAGCAACCGGCAACGTACTTCATAGTGTTTCCGTGTCGTTTGTTAGTGAGTTAGCGTATTGTGTAGGGTGCAGTGTGAGTGCGTTAAGACTAATTGCAATGTAAGGGTTAGTTAGTAGTTATTAGATATGTTCCATTTAATGCCACTATACTATGCTATGAACTTGCTAGTAATGTTACTATATTAAATTATTTAATTAAGTTAAGGGTAATAAGAATATAGGGTGAGGTGAACAAATATAAGTTATCACACATAATTAAAAGTTATAATAAATATGATTGTTACATGTATAGATGTAAGACAGCTATATGCAGTTTCGTTGTAGATCCATTAAATGAGTTTTTAAATTATTTTTAAACTGGTAAAAAGAAGATGCTTTCCTTATCGGAGGAGGGAGATTATTCCAGCATTTCGTGGCAGCGTATCGAAAGCTGCCACGAAATGCAGCCGTCCTACATCGAGGATATATTAAAACAGGGGCCAATCTTTGATGAGAACGGGGAAACAATAACTTGTCATAGAGATACGGAGGTTGTTTAATCCGAATAACGTCAAACAAGAGCAAAGCTAAGTGCAGCTTCCGACGAGCCTCCATTTTCAACAGCCCGCCTCTATTGAGAAAGGGCGTAACATGTGTACGCGGTGGAATTGGGAAACAAAACCTGGCACAGGCGTTCTGTAATCGCTGAATTAATAACTTTGTCTTAGAAAGCAAGCATTCTCCAAAAACGCAATCGGCGTAGCTTAACTTTGGAAGAATCAGGGTGTCGCAAAGTTTGATGCGCATGTCGACATTGAGAAAGTTCCGAACCTTATACAATACACTTAGACGATAAAAGCAGTTACGGACTGTATCAAGGATGTGGCTTTCGAAGTGCAGCGTGCCATCCAGAACGACTCCCAAATTCCGTGCCTCTGATACGTAATCCAGTCTTTTGCCCTCCAAGACAACGATAGGATTTTGGTTTATTACTTTTTGTATCATGGGCCTAGTACCACATATAAGAAACTTGGATTTAGACGGGTTCAAGACAAGACCATTCTGGTAAGACCAATTAGCGATTCCCTCCAGATCCTGATTCAGTTTTTCAACTGCATAACTTGACTCGTTAGGCTTAAAAGAAATATAAAGCTGCAGATCGTCAGCGTACAAATGGTACCTGCAATTCTTGATCTCGTTAACTATATCCGCACTATACAAAATAAAGAGGATAGGTCCGAGTATTGATCCCTGAGGTACACCTCTGTTAACAGAAGCGGCGTCTGAGGTAGTAAATGACCCATCAGGATTATGCACCTGAACTATTTGAGTACGACCACTAAGGTAACTATCGAACCATCTAACAGTACTCGGATCAAAACCGTAATACGTGAGCTTAGAAAGCATCAGACCAATATTTATCGTGTCAAAAGCACGTGAGAAATCGAGCAAGGCAAGGATTGTACTCTCTCCTTCATCGCGTGCAGCCAAGATATCGTCTAATACATTCAGCAATGCAGTGGTAGTGCTGCGCTTTATCCTAAAGCCTGATTGCATGACGGGTAGGATGTTGTTATGTTCCAGAAATTCAGTTAGCTGCGTGCAAACCACTCGTTCAGCTATCTTTGACATAAGTGGGAGAATGCTTATTGGTCTCAAGTCTTTTACGTCTGTCGGCGAAGGTTTTTTGGGAATTGGTTTAACGAGGGCAACCTTCCAGGCGTCAGGGAAAACACAAGTCTGTAGGGATTGGTTAACTATTTGTGTTATCACTGGTAACGCCCGTGGGAGGACCAAAAGTAACATATCAAGAGATATTCCGTCGACTCCCTGAGCTTTAGTTTTAATTGACCTTATAATATTAGCAACCGTGAGCTCAGAGACAGGTTTTAGTTTAAAAACTGCGGGTCCGTACCTATGAAATTCAAAATATGTTAGTTGCGACAAATGAATTAAATTTTTGCCAGGGACATCAAGAAAATGAGTACTTATCAGTTGCGGGTCGTTTAGATGAGAAGGGAGGTCTCTGTCTTTATTTTTGAAATTTGCTACGTTACTTTTTATATGTTTCCATAAAGATCTGGGGTTATTTGTGTTAGCTAGAACGAATTTATCAAAATAAGCTGTTTTTTCACTGTCAAAGGCTTTAATAACAATTGTTTTAAGCTCTTTATAAAACTTTTTATGAGACTCTGAGCCACTACGCCTATATCTGGAGTGAGCAGCATCCCGGATTTTTATCATTTCCTTTACGTTGTAGGTTATCCAAGGGTGGTTATGTTCTTTTATAATAGTGTACTTTTTAGGAGCATAACGGTCGATAATGTGAATATTGAATTTTTAGATGAAGATATCACAACATTAATGGAGCTTAACCAATACTGCCTAAAGTAATATACTCTTAAATCAAATACCAATAAAATACAGAATTGACAAGTAACAACAATGCAAATTAATCGCTCAGTTATTAAAATATAGTAGCACTGGAGGGGTGAATACATGAAGTATTTAAAATATAGGTTTAAGACTACTTGAATAAAACACCATAGGCTAAACAAAATAACACACAATGATAGGCACAATCGAGAAAAAAGTACAGATTCACCAAAATCAGTTAAATACCAAAAACCCTCGAAACATCAGCGTCCGTACGGATTCTGTGTGGAGGGTCATCGGTATCCTTCCGGACGTATATATTTCCGAGCCTCGTCCACGGGGAGCGCCAATTCAGGCGTCGGGCTTCCATCCTGGTTTTATAGAAGATGACTCTGTTTATTCGCGTGAGCCGCTCATTGACATATACTCGGCTGCTGGTGGCGTCTGGCAGTCCAAAGTCGCTGGTATCGATATGGCGGCGGACGCGCGCCTGCCGCAGCAGCTCGTCGCGCAGCGGGCGGCGCACCAGGCGTACCGCGAGAGGGCGCGGCGCGGCGCGCGGCCCGCCGTCCGAGGCACCGTCGGCGCCCGGCGGGGCTCGCCGCGCTCCGACCCGCGCCACGCTCACCACGTCCTGTTCCGACACATCCACATTTATCTTTTTGCCAATTAATGTTAAAAGATGCATTGCATTTTCGCCCGGAGTCTCTGGCACCCCCGTAATTTCAAGGTCGTTGAGTAATAGCTCTTGATCGCGCTCATTGACTTCACATTTTACTCGCTCGAGCTCGACGGCGAGTTTCTTTTGCGTCTCGCTATTGTCACTTACGGCTCGATTCTCCAGCCTAGTGATGCGGTCGTCAAAACTAGCTAAACGGGAGGAAATCGACTCCAGGGCTGTAGTGAGTTTATCTAAACGTGCAAAGAAGTTGTTATTTAGGCTAGCCAGCATATTTGTCACATATGTCTCCAACGTTTTCTGTAGACTATTATTTATGTCCCGCTTCATGTTCTCATACCTGTCAGAATCCGCGCCATTGTCAAAAGATGCATTACCCTTTATATCAGTAGGCGAAGGCAACGAAACCGGCTTTTTACGTTCTGTAACATTTTCAGAATAGTTCTTGGCAGTAAGCGCAGCACTGGAAACTTCATTCAAATGCGATGTACCGTCCGGCCTCGCAGGAGGGTTTTGATTGTTGGTTTTTGGGATGCAGCTGCGGCATTCCGGGCAGATCCACGCGTCACGGCGCTGTTTATCCATAAGTCGGAATCGAGATTCCGATACGTTAGCACAAACTAGGTCGTATTTGCGCTGACATGTCATTGTGTTACAGCATAGGAACACTGTGCCATGGATTGGTTTCTTGCATCCTGTACATTCACTGCTTACACCTTTTGTGGCAATCTCCATACCGGGAATATAATTGCGCAACGCGCAAATGAACACCAGAACGTCAACACAAGTACGAGTATCTCCAGACAGTAAATATAATATAAGTACGTTTGACCGTCGACCACTGCACCGCACTCACACATAGGCATGCACCCGTTATGATTTTTAACTACCGCAACTGTATGTAACTTATAATCGAAATTGTTCCAATACAGAACGTGTTAATAGTATTAACTTAGCACATTCGCGTTATAACTTCAACGGGGAATCCACTGCTACACAATAAAATGAATGACGACGTTTTTTGAAATTGTTTAAAATTAAAAATCCCGGACCGAGTTGACAAGGTGTTAGCTCTGTCGCTGTCACGCGTAACCCTCTCACTTTGCCTTCTAGCCTAACCTATCCGAGTCGGTTATGCCCTGATTCGTCTTCCTCGTAAAATGTAAATTTAACTGTTGATCATTTGGAAAAATAAGTCATTTGTAAAATGACAAGTGGTAAAATGTTCAATTGACTTAACATTTTTTTGCAAAACGTTGTTTGTCAAGTGTATTTTTACCAAATGACTTTTGGTTAAACGGCAAGACACCAGATACGGGAGCTATGGGTCTGACAAAGGCTCCTGTAATGCTCAATGCCCCAATAAATATTAAAAATATATTAGCCGGGTGCCTGTCGTATCGCATAACGTTTTTTGTCCTAAAAATGTTTGCCCGAGAATGTTTGGCATACTTTTGAATGGCATACTACTCGTTTGTCTTAATAATTTTTGCGCATACTCATTTAAAATCCTTAAGCATGTTTGTCTTAATATTGATAATTCTAAAATCTAATTACCTAAAGCATAATATTTCTAACATGGAATGTCCTGAGAATTATTTTGCCTATTATTAAATTGGCTACAATTACAGCACCTAAACTAAACTATGGTAGGCGTGAAGTCAGAAACGTTATTCAAGCAGGTCAGATTTCGGTTAGGTTAAGTACGACGACGAGCGAAGCGAGGACAAGTGTTAGGTGGAACTGTGACCCTTACGAGCGAGCGAAACGCCAGAAGCACCAAGGTTGACAAGGTTAGGTTTGTAAATAAATATTATTTTTTATAATTATATAATCAGAAATTGGTTTTTTTATAAGTACTATTAATAGGATTACATCAAAGTAATATTGCCATCAGTTAGTGTTTTTTTTTAGTGTAGATGGCTTTATTTGATTTGGTGTTTGATTTGATGACTTTGTTCGTTCGGTTACTGGCCGTGGTATATTTACGTATGCACTTCAATCATTCGACATTTGAATCTTAGCCACATCAAACGATAGGACAAATAATATTTATAACAAACGATAATAGGAGCAACAATTTCGGACACTTAAAAATATGCGGAATAAAGTGCATGCCATACGTTATTAGGACACAAAACGTTATGCGACAGAACGATAGGACTAATATATGTAAGGTTTAAGAATCTTTTGTTGGATAACCCAGTGTATTCGTTGAATTAGTATATGAAACTTGACTTATAAATAAGATTGAGTTTTAATTTTTAGTGTACTTTGTATTTGTGTTGACTTCTACTACTATCATTTAATTCTATTTCTGACGACCTCAATGTAACTGCATATAATTTGACATGCCATGTAATTAATACTGTGTTATGTAGAGTAATAAAATCTGAATCTGAATCGGTATGCCATCCGATATAGACCAATATTAGTCTTTTCATGAATTTCACTGCCTGAGCAACGGTCTCTTACATGAGTTTTCACAACTCTCTGTCCATTGCAAACTAAATAATAAATAAATAAATAAAATATTTATTCAAAGGTAAAAGTAACAAATCAAACCGATAATCCGTTGGTCCCACACCTAGGCCATGCCTGTCACGTGGTAACCGGATTCGGAGTTACACTTTAAAATAGAGTACAGTTTACAGTCTACATATGAAAATTGGAAACTTAAGGACTAACTTAAAGTAATGTAACAATTCTTAAGCCCAAATATGGCACAACTATAATTCTATGAAAATTGGAAACTTAAAGACTAACTTAAAGTAGGTAATGTAACAATTTTTAAACCCAAATATGGCACAACTATAATTCTATTATATTTAGTTACTACAATACTAAAATATTTGAGGAATGAGTTGTGCGTGGGTGGGAGTTAGTGTGTGGGTGCGAGTTAGTGTGTGTGTGTGTGTGTGTGTGTGTGTGTGTGTGTGAGTGAGTGAGTGTGCGTGTGTGTGTGTGTGTGTATATACATGTTTCGGTTTTCGTGCGTGAGTTGGTGGACGTTACGAGTTCTCAAGTGATGGTCTTCAGCAATTTATCAGTCTCACTATTGCCTAGAGTTTTTAACCAACTGAGGATTCTTAGACCTGCTTCACGAGGGGAAGATTTTGAAATATCACACGAATTGGCAATTTAGTTGTAGATGTAGGGATGAAGAAAATCCGGGAACCGTCTTGCGAATGAGGTCTTTACGAGTGGGGTAGGTATTCTGAACAAACGCTTGCGTAACAAGTCAGCGTAATGCTGTGAACGAATGGTTTCACAGTGAACCCGCATTGTGACACGTAGCATCATTAGTTGCCGCACACTCAGAACGTCAGCCTCCCTATAGAGGTCCGCAGTGGGAAAAATCCGTGGCTTTCTGAGCATGACCTTTAGAACGAAATGTTGGGCCCTTTCGAGAGGTAAAAGAGCAGATCCAGAAGCACCGCAAACTCCGGCCAATCTTTTATTCTCCTAAGTCATCCTGCCATCTCCAGCTCTGTATCTCTACCTCGCCGTCTGTATTCGTCCTCAGGGATCTAAAAAGTTGCCGCATTAGCCCACCTCAGTGGATGCATGCGGCAGACATGCAGAACCCCATAAATAAATAGAGTTTAGAAAAAAAATGCTACGTCATTTCTAGAGCTAGGCTGGGGGGCACCCAGTGGTGGCATAGTAATCAGCCCACGGTGCCCCCGTTAACAGCCTTTGGAGGTTAACACCGGAGAGGTTTTAGACGGTATGCTTCCACCTCAGCTCTCGCAGGAGACTGAGGTGGTTGAGAGTGCGTCATACCCCCCCTTTATGGCTGCCCTAGCCTGGGGGGACGATGCGTAATGCATTTCCTCTCCGAAAAAAAAAAAAAAAAAAAAGGCTAGGATAGGTGAAGTAATTGCTACCTTATTTTATTCTCCGTCGGTTTTTTCACGTCAATACAACACGACATTGGCCTTTTGTCTTTTATGGCTCAAATGAGTTTACTTCTTTCTCTTTCTCTTTGTACATAATTTAATACACATAACCTTATTCACGGCTCTTAGGACTGAGCTTGAGACCTTGTGTTACAGTCCCCAAGTAAACACAAAATAATAGCATGAAATACAAAAAATAAATCGACAATCAGCACTTTGTTGATTAAACTTAAAAATAACACTAGTTTAATTTAAGTTCTAATTAAAATAACTTCAACTATGTTAAGTGCTTTTGCGTGACTTCATCTTGTTAGTTTTAAATAAAAACTTAAGTTACTCTTTAAATTAAAATAATCACAAAACAAACTGCCTGGCAGCGGCTTTGCTCTGCTGCAATTTTCCGATATAAATAAATAAATATCAGGGGACAATGACAACCAATTGACCTAGTCCCAAACTCTAGGCTTGTACTATGGGTACTAGACAACGATATAAATACTTATATAGAGAAATATATACTTAAATACATAGAAAACATCCATGACTCAGGAACAAATATTCGAGCTCATCACATAAATATCTGCCCTTACCGGGATTTGAACCCAGGACCGCTAGCTTTGTAGGCAGGGTCACTACCAAATAGGCCAGCGCGTCGTCAACCCGTCGTTCACATACTCGGAGAATTCTTATTTTTTTCCTATTCAAACATACCTTGTCCTGACAATAACGGACACAATAAAAATAGTTTATGCAACTGATGAATGATGAGAAGCCGTCAAATACGAGTGTGGTTTTATGAAACGAGCGTCGACGCGAAGGCGAAGACGAATGTTTTTTTTTAAATCATAGACAAACGAATGAAGTCCCTATTCTCAAGTCACTCGAGATCAAATGTCGTGCTGTTTAAATTTAAAAAACATATTGAATTGATGTTTCGAGTCGATAACTGTTTTAGTATTTATGAATACTAGAATAGAGACCCTCTTGAGTTTTGACAGCTGTTCCAAATTTAAACTGATAACCTTACCAAAATCTATACTGTAATAACATTACAGTACAGATTTTACCAACTACCACTTTATTTATCAGTATAAGTAGGTTCTGTTGCGTTATATCGGGGGCCACCTTATAGCATCGTGATATGAGTTCCATTTCTTTTTGCAATTTCGGTTGTTTGCAGTTTTGATAAGCTAATCTTGAGTAAGATGCCAGTCTCAACCGTTTATTAATTAATAGAAAAAAGACATTTGTGACACGCCGTAAGACGGGCCTTAAGACCTTTTTAGTAGAGATAAGTTTTGTTTAATTTAACAACACAATGACACAAAAACAAATGAACTTTGTCCCAAACGAAACTTCTAGGCTTGTACGAGTACTATCAACAATAAACATAATTGTATAGAGAAAAACATACTAAAGTAAATAGAAAACCTCCTATACTCAAAACCAAATAGTCACTAGTCACACAAATATTTCCATATACCAGGAATTGAACCCAGATAACGGTTCAGAGGTTGGTACCAAGGCTAAATGCATCGTCAAATTGAAAAGGAAGGTTGGAAAAGTGTATGACTATTACATACACACTGGACATCAGTTTTATTTGGTAATTAATACAAATACAGAGTTAGGTTAAACGAAACAAATTGAAATAAACTTTATAATATTGATAACACAACAACATAATACTTTCGTAATGATGATGTCCTTGTAAGAAAAAGTTGCAACTGAAATAACTCTTTTTTCATCTAAGACCTTATTACTACAAGAAAAAAGTTCATTTGATGTTGCTGCTGCGACTTTTTTCATCTTAAACACATTTACGATACAGATAAGGAAAGCTCGTTAAGCGATATCCTTACATGTCGGGGCTTTCTCGGAGGCCCCGAGAAATTACTAGCATAGCATTCCATTTTGGTCCTAACGGTTGGCAAAGCATTTGGAATCTTAGGATTCTAAACGTCATTGTAATCCTGAGAATTTAAATCTCTGTATAGGTCTTTGTCCTACATACCATAGCGTGCCTTCTCGTTGCTAAAAAATGGTGCAGTCCGCGAACTTTGTAATTTAAAGTTGAAAATGTGAACGATATGATGTAAATGAGGCCAGATTTTATACGAGTCTTTTAAGGTTTCCTACAAAAACCAATTTCTCAATTTAATAACCAATCAAAAAGATCCTGACCATTACTTGTTGTAAACGTAGCTGTCATTTAATAATGATAAAAGATAAACATTTTGTATCGATATGTAAAAAAAATATGGTTAAATCCTTTTAAAATAAAATATTTTGTTCGACAGTAATTTACACAACAGTTAACCTTAGTAAATAATCTAAAGCAAATAATATATGGTTATTAAATTAATCAAGCACCTTATTGATTTGTAGTTAAGTTCGACAGGTCATAATGCAACACGCAAGTTACTCGTACTAAAATCATCTAAAACAATACCTACCAAATAACTTGTTTTTTTTTTCAAATGAAACTAAGTTATTTAGTGCGGTAACAGCTTCGGAACCCTTCACTAATCATGGTCCAACGATCTCTTTCCCGCTATACTATTCAATTCTTCACACTAGAATCCATGTCAGATGTGGAGCTTATCGGAGATTGTGCAGTACCTCAAGGATCATCAATGGGAATTGATCTTTACAGTCCTTATAAATGCCATTACAGCGGCAACCAGCCAAGCGAAATATTTGCTTTTTGCAGGCGACGGATCTGCCATAGTCAATGCCGAATGCCACACAGAGCTAAAGGATAAACAGTCCAGAGTAATTTCCGCTCTTGCAGACTAGTTTTCCGTCAATGGAATGATAATGTCAAGAAAACCAACATAATGCATTTTCAGCTACGCAGACGCACAATTTTAGATTTAAATATTTACTGTAACTGTGCAATCGTCCCCCAGTTCAAGGAAGAAGTACCTAGGCTTCGTGATAGACTCAGCCCTTACATAGACGACACGTGCGCAAAACTAGCAAACGCGCGCCCTGGCAAGAGTCGCGAATAGTCTCACACGGGAAAACCTCGAGAAAGCTTTTCACGGATATTTCCAGTCTTTATTAACGTACGGAATCGATCTATGGGGAAGAGCTGCTGACCGTGGAAGACCTCTCAGACTCCAGAAATTAGCCATCCGGACAATCACAGAATCCGCACCTGACCAGCCTGCTCAGAGCTTATTCCACCAAAACCATACTCTCACTGCCGTGCCTCTACATTTTAGAGGTAAGTTATTATGTGAGACGGCATCTGCACAAGCTCCTCTCTAACGCTCCAGCAGTTGGGAACGGCACCGCTTATACCCTTATAGTGCGCGTGCTGCGGTTTATGCTGGAAACCGTCGAGTGTCCTGACTTCTGGCCGAAAGGTGTCTTGTTCCGGCGGTTTCGGGGCAACCTACCGGCATCGATCATCACGCCAAGTTTGGCAAAACAGAACCACACTGTTCTGTCACCTCGGTGTTAGTTTTTAAGTTTTATATTGTTATGTATTAGTCTATAAGGTATTTGTAACTACGGGCCTCGTACCTCGAAATAAAAACTTATTATTATTATTATTCGTACCTGCGAGGAGGCTGGCCAAGTCCAACAAATCTCTGCGGGTCATGGGACCAAAAATATATAATGCTATCCCAAATGAGATTAAAGAAGCGCTCAATATAGCTGACATGCCACTTTATAGTGACGATGAAGTGCTGACAAAAATGTCGCAAGTTTAATACATTATATTTAAATATTAACTAGACTGAAACATTTTTTTTTAATGAATTGTTTTCATGTATTTTGTAGGTATATAATTTTTTGACGTATAAATTATATTTACTTCCCAATAAATAACAACTGAACTGAACTACGTTGCTTCTATTCTGAGCTCCGCTTCCGAGAGAACAGGATTAGTATAGAATTTAACTATCCTGAACACTTGTATTACTTTTTAACTCGTTCGATCTCAGCTGAATACGCGGTAACAATCTGGAATCTCATTTATTCTCCACGCCAGTTGTATTAAAAAGTACAAAACAAGTTTCAAATGCAATTCATTTTATATGTCCTCTGTGCAAATGCCGCTGCAGGCGTCGCATTTGAGACGTCTCATTAGAGATCAGATAAAATAATTTAATATATTAAATAATGAAATTGATTACTTTTACCTTTAAGGCAAAATTTCGTCAGGAGCACTTGCTCCAAACTCCGCTATTAAAAACTAATTATGCTAAAAAATATTTTATTCGTGCTTGTTTTATCTACAATAACTTTTTTGAAATTATTAAATAAATAAATACCAGGGGACAATGTCACACCAATTGACTTAGTCCCAAACTAAGCTCTAGGCTTGTACAATGGGTACTAGACAACGATATAAATCATTATAATAATATAGAGAATTATATAGCCGGATTTTTCTAATATGAAAGTCATCCACCCCGCCTCTCCGCGCAGTCCCCACAGAAGCCCTGCGTTTCATTCCGACATGCCCACCCACGTTGAAAGGCTGGCCTTTCCACCGAGCGCATTAAGGCTGGGTAACATTTCGACGGGTAGTGGACATAATTATCTTGCCAAACGAACGACGTATGATGCCAGACGCAGTGCGGATGTCGGCCACGCAACTGATGCCGTCAGCTCCAGGGATGACGGCGACGATTCTGCCCAGCTTCCATTTCAAAGGTGGCAGGTTGTCGTCTTTGACAACCACCATGGTGTCACTTTGCAAGCTGCTCTGGCTTACCACCATTTACTTCGCTCCTGTAGCTCCAAAATGTACTCTTTATACCACTGGGTCCAGAAGTACTGCTTCAGTTGTTCGATGTGCTGGTACTTCGTCAATATTGCCTGCGGAACGTCTTACAAACTAAGTGCTGAAACAGCAGTCAGTGGTCGTCCGATAGTAAAATGACCAGGAGTAATGGGTAGGAGTTCAGAAGGCTCATTGGATAAGGGAGTTAGCGGACGGGAGTTAAGGATCGCTTCTATTTGAGACAAAGCTGAACAGATTTCTTCGTAAGTTCAGCGACAGTTATCTAACACTCTAACTAGGAGATGCTTTATGGATTTCACTCCAGCCTCCCATAAGCCGCAGAAATAAGTTAAATATGATGGCACAAAATGAAATCGGATGCCATCATTGGCCTCTGACTTGGGTAGCTTGTTTTAGTTGAAAGGAATATTTTTAGCTCGTTATAGGGCGTTTTCACTAAAAAGTGTTCCCAATTAAGGACTGAAATTAAGGAACTTTAACTCTGTCAGTTTTGTGACGAAAATTAGCTATATATTGACGGCCGCAATGTATGGCTAATTTTCGTCACAAAACTGACTAAGTTAAAGTTCCTTAATTTCAGTCCTTAATTGGGTACACTTTTTAGTGAAAACGCCCTATATAACATCCTACAAATTAAGTCCCATTGTCGGAGTTTATATCAGACGGAAGGCCGCGATGGCTAACAAATCGTCGCCAAGCTGTCAGGTACCCTCCGCAGACAGGTCACTTCATAACTCCAGATGCAAATAATTTGTCTTAAAGCAGATGAATACTATTATACAAACCTTCAACGGTTCTTTCGTGAGGCTGCTATAAATCAACGGGCATCAAATAGAACAAAAGGTCTTTTGTAGATGTTACACGAATGGTTGTTTAATTATCAAAAAACAGGCATTTGATAAGAAATCCTCTCTGCATACGTTCTAGGGGCAGATGGTGCAAAGGCCAGATGCCAAGCTCTTGCTTTCTCGGCGTAACATGTTTCACGACCCAGTGACCCAAGCGAAGTCTAGAACAAGAGTGTAAAACATGGCGACGCGACGCACGTTCGGAATCTTACTCCCAAACACCACAGTAGTGTTAATGAATACTCCGTTCCTTTCACTCGCCAATCGTACCGAAGTCGAGGGAAAGTGACGGAACAAGCGTAACGTTGAAACTATGATTTTAAGGTCCCTGTGCCCGAGTTATGTCAGAGTGAGCAGGACCAGGTAGTCGTAACTAAACAGTGTGTCTACTCGCTCTCAAGCCACATGCGCCGTCAAGTAAATTAAAGAAAAAGTAAACTATAACTTAAAGTTTCTGCAATTAGTAAAACTACATAAAATAAGTTGCTAATTTGTTTGTCTGTTTTAATCGTTGTTTTTGTTGTTGTTACAGTGTTACCAACATCTTTTTAGTGAACTTGTCGACGGCGGACCTCCTCGTGACGGGACTCTGCATGCCGATCCAGCTCAGCAAGGCCATAACCCTCGTCTGGTTCTACGGGGAGACGGTTTGCAAGATTGTCAATTACATGCAAGGTTAGTAATACTACTGGAGATGCAACAGCATAGGAGTTCTACTTTACTTTGACTTGCAGTACTAGGCAAATAAGAAGTCATCCTGACATTGTCGACAGAAGGAGAACAATGCTACACTTATTTGATGCGTGTAAATGAATAGTATAATAACCAGCATTATGTGACTGCTGTTAACACGTAAAGTTCAGATCGCGGGAAACTCCATGCGCCGTTCCAATCTTCGTTCCGAACTGTACGTGTAAATTTACTTGTGGGAGGACCTTGTGCAGGGTCCGTCCGGGTTGATACCACCGTCTTATCTATTAACCTACCGCCAAACAGCTGTGTTTGCATTGTTGTGTTCCGATTTGGGGATAAGACATCCGGTGAAATGACTAGCATAGAGGCATTCCATCTAAGTCCTTAGGGTTGGCAGTGTATTTGCAGTCTTTTGAATGCGAATGTCTATTGGGTCACAGTTTCCACTTACCATCAGGTGGTCTATGTGCTCGTTGCCTTCTTAAGCCATAAAAAAAGGCGCGTGTGAGTTGGCAGTTCTATCCTTAACAGCGACGCGCCGATCGCTGGAGTTCGGAGCGCGCATCTTGTGTCGACGTTTAAAAGAGCATGGCGGTTGGTTGCGCGGAAGCAATTGTGGAATTTATTCGTTGGTTCCCTGAGCATCCATACGTACCTTTTCCAATATAGAGTCAAAATTGACACTATCCATTCGTAGGCAATTCTTGAAATCTTTAAGATAAATCTCTCGATATTCGCTTGACAATGTTTTACCCACATTTTCCGTTGTTTTCGTTTGAAATCAATTACGAATCCAGCTAACGCAATTTGTTACGTCTGAAGGAAAAACCTTTGCGTTGTGAACACATTCCACGCGCCAGTCTAAACCGCGTTCAGAACTCTATAAAACCATTTACACAGAAAGTTCATACCGCGGGCCGGCAAAAATCACAGATTTAACCGCGGTTCAAACCGTGGTCACATTTGATCGTAATAAAGTCTCGACAGTTTGATGCGCGGTCGAAATCAACGGACGGACCGACGGTTTTATCTGTGGTTCGGAACGCAATCCTAGATGCGCAGTCCAACCTTAATTATACATATTCAGAAACTTCATGGTCAGCAATAGTCAGGACTTACTTCTTATCGGCCGGGCACTAAAGCCCTAATTGTTTCTAAATTGTAATCAAATCATGGTAGGTAACATTATTTGCAAGGGTCTGAATAAGTAGTGCTTAACCTAAACTTGACGCATGTTTATTCATGCGTGAGTACGATAGAAATACATTATTAAATTAAGATGAATCAGATTTAATAAGCACTATATATTCCGACACCGGTTTATGTGTGTGTATGTAAATTAGAATTAATACATTATTGTAGATGTCCCGACAATAGATGCCTCACGATGTTGTTTGCAAAAGACGATTCAGGCAATCCCCACAGAACTCGATATGATTGGCGAGTTAAAAATATAGGTACATTACTGTCCTGAGCGAAATTGGCGTCAATATCCAATTATTACCCTAAAAGTGCAGCTAAAAGCTTACTTTTTTCAGTTGGAAATGTCGTAGTGCTTTTTTTAAACCAAGGTCAAAGAAATATATAATGTTTAAAAAAATTCTTTTACCAGTCACTATGAATCATTTAAGGTAATGGCTTTTGACGTAGAGACCTCGTCGTGTTGTTCTCCTGGTCATTATTTTTAGTTTCATGTATTTGTTACTTTATTACCTTGTAAATAAACTAACTTTTAAGTACCTATTATTGTATTTTATTCGACCTTCTGCTGGAGTTTCTTGTGGCGCTTCTTCTCCGCAATGATGGTCTTATCCGAAGCGCTAGTAGATTCGCTCTATATTACAGACGTGTAACAGAGCCCTAATGTGGCCAATTTACTGATTAAATATTTTAATTTTGATTTTGATAAAAAAAAAAAATAAAAAAAATACAGTAATAGTAGAGTACTCCTGTGGCATCTCCTTGCCATAAAAACATATTTCAACTCAAACAATCTACATACATAATATTTCTGAGTCTCTCTGATTTCTGGTCCGAGTGGAAAGCCTTGGGGGAGGCCTATGTCCAGCAGTGGACGTCTTTCGGCTGACATGATGATGATGATGAATCTACAAAATAACGAATTTAAACTTGTCTGGTCTCCCAGGAGTGGCAGTAGCAGCCAGTGTGTTCACCATAGCAGCGATGTCCGTGGACCGCTGGCTCTCCATATCCCCTGAGCCTCGGCTGAGGCCCCCCAGCCGGCGGCAGGCAGTTCTGCTGCTGCTGTTACTGTGGTGCGCAGCGATGCTCATCTTTATCCCAATCCTGATGGTGGCTACGGTGCAGAAGGAAACTCTGCCAGTTATTGCTCAAGCCCTTCTTGCAAATATTTCGGTGCGTATGCTATTCATTCTAGGGCAATTTGCCTTAGTTTTTAACTACCAACGAGAAAAGAGGGGTGTTATTATTTAAACGTTTTTAACTGTGTGTCTGTGGCATCTTATCTACCTAAAAAATTATCAATTTGGATAGTGTTTTAAAAAAAAAAGAGATTTTATCTTTAGCTAAATTCTATACAAATCAATGTAGCTGTTTAAGAAATATGAGCTCGGAAAGAAAGAATTGCCGTTATTTTGGAGGTTCCTATCTAAGTTTTAAATAAATTGTAATTATAAGAAAATTAAAAGAAAATAACTCCTGTCGAAGATCGATTTTCAAAAAAATCCTTCTTAGTGCATCCTTAGGTAAGACTCCCTCCAAATTTAAAATCCCTAGTTTCAGCAGTAAAATTTATACGTCATTATATTAGTCCATCGATTAGTCAGTCACGTCGTTGATGAATAGAAATTGTATGCATGTTTCATCCTCCCACAATACGGTACACGGGACACGTGTATTACTAATCTATTTTGCTTTGACTCAGTACTCAAATGACGCAGCCCATTCACACTCCCAATAATTGAAAACCCACGAGATTTGAACTAGGTCAATCAGAACGGCATTGCATGAAGCTCGTTCAATTGAAAACTACATCTCCTTTACATAATATAAAACAAAGTAGCTTACCGCCGTCAGTGGCTATGTGTGTGAATGTGTGTGTGTATGTGTGTGTATCCTTCAATCTACGCAATGCATAGATAGAATGATTCAAGGGAAGGTTTTTGTGTTTAATTATTTTAGGATTATCTACAAATAGAAACCGACGTGCGTGCATGACTCGATGTATGAATGTTGAAGAAGCGAAAGAAATTTGTCAAGATCGTAGCAAGTGGAAAGATGTGGTCTCTGCCTACCCATCTGGGAAACAGGCGTGATTTAATGTATGTACAAATGTTACAGTAAACTCTGGGGCGGGTTAATAGTAGCCCATTACACAGTTAGCAAAGGTAACAAGTTATTAGATTTCGTTTATTATTTTGCTGAAGAATAAATAACTTTTCATAGGTAATGATTGAAAAAAATGCATGCAATGCATACATATTATACAGGTATATTCAGGGACAATCTTATTAAAAGTAACCTACTTTGTCCAAAACTAAGCTATAGGCTTAAACTATAAATAGGTACTAAGCAACAATAAACATACTTATCGAGGGAAACGCATACTTAAAGAAAGAAAAGAAAGAAAAAAAAATGCTATACTGCCCGAACAGTTTTACAAATTGTGTTCTTAACTAAAAACAAATTTGATACATATCGGGAATCGAACCCCGTACCGCTAGCTTCGCAGGGTCAGTACCAACTAGGCTGCATTAACCGCGTCGTCAAAATATATTTCACCATCGCACTGCTAGATCGAAAGAGTATCAACTCAAATTCCTTGGTATTTTTGTTTTAAGTTAAAAGAAATTGTAATAAAGTTGATTTTAAAATACAATTGTACATACATGCCTGTAATCCCAGACTGGGCTAGGCAGAGCTACAGAATTACAACTTTAAAAAGTTGCTGATAATTCAGTAACCACAATTTGCACAAATAGGCTAAGATGTTTAGATTGTTTAGGTTGCAAGCCCATCGCCTAACAGTACTAGAAGCCTTTAGTCCCTTAGTCGCATCTTACGACATCCACGGGAAGACATGGAGTGGCACTTTTCTAACCCGGCAACCACACGGGGGATAGGGAAATACAATTGTATTTTGAGTTAATACTGTATTTGATTTAGGAGTGCGCTGTGTTTTACTTTTGCAATAAACACGAAGTCGACAAGTAAGCCCGTATAAAGACGTCCTAAAACCTGGCAAAGTCCACCTGGACATTATGTAACTGCTATTCACCGTCCCTGATATATTTCGTTTTTATAACATGGCTGTACGTGACAGCCCTCTGTAGAAAACAAAAATACAGACGATTTGATAACCTCCCTTTTTGAGGTTGTTTAAAAAGGGCGCATGTCTCATAGAACCACGTAAGTATAAGACCTTATTTCGTAAGATAAGAGGTTAAATTTGCTTTGAATATCAAATTACGCAAGCGTTCTTTTTATTTAGAACAGCGTCTGCTGTCATGTTCTCTGGCTCAAGACAAGGTTACATTGCGGGAGGGTTATCGTTATTTAAAATGTATAAAAATAAATTAATATCAGGGCGATAATAAAGTAATGAATTAACAAATAAATAAATAAATAATCTCACATAAAGGGATAAGTTCGCCTTTGTACATTACTTACATACATACATACATACCTTCACGCCTGTAATCCCAGAGTGGGGTAGGCAGAGCTACAGAATTACCTACAACTAAGAACTTGGTGATAATTCTGTAACCACATTTTGCACAAATAGGCTAATGGTGAGTTCCTATATTCAAAACCGTTGGTAGAGTTGTGACGTCTCGTTAAAATTTGACACATTTTGTACGTAGCAAATGTCATAACGCTACTGCCCGTAAGGAAAACGACTCGTTTCTTGAATATAGGAACCGGGCATTAGATGTTTACCAGCGTATTAGTGACAGGTTGCAAGCCCATCGCCTAACAGTACTACAAGCCTTTATTCCCTTAGTCGCCTCTTACGACATCCACGGGAAGATATGGAGTGGCACTATTCTAACCCGGCAACCACTACTACTACTTTAATATTTATATTGTTATATTTATATTTTTGTGCAATAAAGAGTTTACATACATACATTCATACATAAAGTGACCCAGTCCCAAACTTAGTTTTAGGCTTGCACTATGGGTACTATGCAACGATATGAAATACTTATATAGAGAGATAAATACTTAAACACATGGAAAAATCCAAAGTTCAGAAACAAAAACTTGTCCACATTACACAAATATTTTTTCCATACCGGGAATTGAAATTGAAACCGGGACCGCTAGTTTCATAGGCAGGGTCACTACCAATTAGGCTAACGCGTCGTCAAAGGATTGTAGTAAGCTGCCGGTCGGTCGAGTCGAGCACATATTATTATGTCAATTCTATTACATTTCGTCAGTTTTTTTCAAATCATTTACGTAAGCGATATGCATCATGTCTAGACTTAAACTTTGGAGAAACAGGCTTAAATGACCTTTATTACGTATTTCTTATCGTAAGATTGTAATTATGATAAATGCAATGCTATTAATTTTTACATTAGTTATCACCACATGAAAAAATATATTGGGAGAAATGTGTGCTATAAAAATAAGTGCTACCAGTAAATAAATTATTTTAATTGGCATCTTAATGCATCCTTTTTTTTTTCAATTAGAAGAAAGTTCTGAATTTAGTATCGGATCAGCGTTGGCTTTTATTTGTTAATAATGAAAAAAAATGGGGACAATGTCACACCAAATGACCTATTTCCAAACTAAGCTCTAGGCTTGTACTATGGGTACTAGACAACGATATAAATACTTATATGTATAGAGAGAAATATTACTTAAATATGTACATATAAAACATCCATGACTCAGAAACAAATTCAAAAAAAATATTCAGTTAATTGGCCACATGAGGGCTCTTTTACACGTCGGTTACATGGAGTGAATCTACTAGCGCTTCGGACAAGCCCATCATTGCGGAGAAGAAGCGCCGCAAGAAACTCCAGCAGAAGGTAATTTTTTTCAATGATTAAATACAATAATACTTAAAAGTATCTAAATTACATTGCAAGGTAATAAAGTAATAAATAATTATTTTTAAAACTAACACAAATACAATATTCGCGCTCATCACACAAATATCTGCCCTTACCGGGATTTGAACCCAGGACCGCTAGCTTCGTATGCAGGGTCACTACCAACTAGGCCAGCGCGTCGTCAATATATATCGTATGAAGTAAAGCGTTTTTTTGTAAATAGATGTTTTATTATTGCAAAAACCTCCAACAATGTTACAACTATTTATTATGAACACAACAAAATAAACTCAGAATTTACTTACATTTTATTTCATAAAATATAATATTTTAATTCATAAAATGACAGCATTCTTATTTCAAAACTTCAATCCAAGCGGATAAGTATGACGCAATAATATTACAATAATCAAATAACATTTCAACGTCTGCTTCTCTTGCAGATTCCATTTCGAGATATCACCTTCATAAAGTATTCATTCGTTTCTTGATATTTTAAAACATTTCATAGTTTATCTTCACTGTTTGACGTAAAAGTTTTCAATGTATTTTTTTTCATGTATAAAAGTAGTAAAGTATGTTTATTTTTGCTTAGTACCCAAAGCTACTATAAATGTCTGTTTAATCTTTTGCTTCCTAGATGACTTAAGCATATTCAATTACGACTTCATTAATAAAGGTCACTTCGATAATAAGAGATTTCTGATCAGTTTTTTTTTGAGATCTGGTCCGATTTAGGTCCGATTTAGAATAACAAGATAAAACACTTACGTGCGAATAGTGTGCCGTACGCCACATACTCGACTTGTGCGCATTTCATTTTAGAGTGCAGCCATCTTGTCTTTCATAGGCCCTAGGCAATATAACGCTAACGTAAACTATATTTCTGGATTCCTAGTGAAAAAGGGTACAAGTCGACTTAACTCCAAATAAAAAAGGGTATATACATGAACGGAGTATACTAACTACACTTAGACCATTTTTCACTTGATTTTTTCAAAGACTTATACAATTTTTCACTAGAAACCCAGATTTTAAAACTGTATGGAATTGTCATAAACGCTTGGTGCTACCGTCCGGTAGCTGACGTCAATTCTCACTTAAACGAAACCCTCTATCCTACGCTATCTAAACCCTACTTTTTTCTCAAAGGCCGGCAGCGCACCTGCGATTCCTCTAATGTTGCCAGTGTAAATGGGTCGCGATGATCGCTTACCATCAAGTGGCTCGCTTGCTCGTCTGTCTCCATAAGTATATATAACTCTTACGAAACGATGCTTTGTTTTTTCAGGTCACTGGCTTTTCACTAATATTTAGAATATTCCTTATCCATTCTTAAGACTTTCAAAATTCATCGTTTTCCTTATATGATTACACAAATAGTTAAAGTTAATGACACAAAGTTGCTGGTGCTCCATGGACGTTATGCCTAGTTACAGATCTACTGATCCCAGCATCTCATTTTCTCCCGTATTGATATTCCGTGTAATGTGTCCTGTTTTATATCTCAAACTTATAAACAAGTTTTATAAAGCATATACCTAAGGCTACCTGGTAAATGTAAGAATCATTCGGCATCGCAGTAGGCGACTATCGCATTAGGTGAACTAAATATATAATTATATATATGTATAGAGTTTGTCAAGACGACATGTTTTGGCCGAAATAGTTTCAAACTAGCTGAGCGACCGCTATAGGAGGCCTAATGTTCGATTTTTATTCCGTGAAAATGTAACCCTTATGACCCGCGGTTAGGTTAGTCTGTTAGGGCCTCAAAATCTTTACAGCGTTAATATAATTTCATTATAAACTTTCTTAAGATATCGCAAACTTTAAATATACCAAAGATACCTTTAATATCATTTAGTATAAACAAAATCGTATTATATAACGTGGACGTTAGGTTGGGTTGTCATTCTAGAGTCCTAGTGAAAAGCGGTACAAGTCGACTTAACTCGTAATTAAAAAGGGTATATACATGAACGGAGTATACTATACTTAAACCCTTTTTCACTTGATCATCAGAAGATTTAATCGCGTGCCGCGCCAACTGCCGGCGAAACGGCTAGAACCGAATTTCATTGTTTCAGCATTATGTTTTTTGATGTTATATTAAATATATGTTATGGGTTTTGATTATTAAATAATGAAAATTTATGTCATTTAATTGTCATATAAAAAGTGATAATCTTCATAGTTCATTGTGTTTTGAGATTAATTATTTATTTAAACTTTATCACACAGTAAAAAAGTAAGTGCAAATGGCAGACGTAATGCCTTGAGGCAGTCTCTACCAGTCAAACAGAGAAAAGTTGAGGTGGGTGCGAGCATTTCAGCAAGCTCCTTTGCTGGTTTTTAAAATTTACAATCAAATAATACATTTAATCAATAAATTATGTTTACCATGTACTATCAGCCCATTGGAACCGTGACCCACCATAGAAAGAAAGTAAGAAAGAAAGAAAATCATTTATTCGTGACATGCATAACAAAGAACAGATTAACAAATACAAGAAGAAAGTAGCCACGAAATGGTCCCAACTCAGCGTAATGCTGGCATTAAAGTCAGCGCTGGTCTTCCGTTGGAACCATAAGGTGAAACCACGGAAGGTTACACACACATAATTAAATGAACACAAAACGAGAAGAAAAATAAATTAAAAAATAAAAACAAAGCTCTGAGTTTCGCAAAAACATGCCCGTCCTTAGATGGCTGAAAGAGCAACAGTCCCTTAGCCTTACTTAAATGACATGGAGCAAGCAAAGAAAACCGACATGACCTATCCTATCTATGGCAGCGCCTATGATGCCGTAGAACTATGTCACAGTGACGTTATGATTCAAGCCGTAAGAAATGCCCAATAAATTGTTTTATAATGTCACTGTGACACCGTTCTGTGGTGGGTCAGAGTTCCAATGGGCTGATAGTACAACATGCATAGAAAACAAATAAACGTAACATGCAACACATACATACATACATGATCGTTCCTGCTTATAAAACATTATGCAGGACCCTTATCGAATCGGAAGCGGAAGCGCGTTCCACATACGAATTGCCTGAAGGGCCTGAAGGGTTATATATTTTATCGTTACACGTTCCATTAATTATACCTACTAATTGAATGATTATCAAATGAAATTATACAAATTGGGTTTGTATCTTCTGAGTAATATATATTTTGTTATGTCTTCAATTACAAACCCCTATTAGATACAAGGCTCGGTAAGATTTTTTTCTCAAAAATGACCGGGAAAGTTGACATAACTAACTCCATACTGAGACGCGAAGTACATAGTTTACAGACAGTTCCCAAATAAATAAAAAATACATTGCGTGCTCGCTACACAAGCCCGCAATGTTGCATACAAATTTCACTGTTATCTAGTTTGTAACTTTAAAAAAATGAAAACGGCCATAATAAAATGAGGGCACAAGTCTTATACATCCATATTTTACTTGAAACGTAACTTTTTTTATCTGTATCTGGAATAGCTTGAGTTTTTTTTTCTAAAAAAGCTTGCGTTTCTCCTTGTCATAAACATAAAGGCAGTAAAGAGTAATGTTATTTCACGTGAAATTTCAGTTTATATGCTATTTGTATCTTGCAATTTTTGAGAACAGCACTATATATATATGTCTCAGCAGGAACGGCAATTGCCTGCTTCACTGCCTAGGCAATAATGTACTATTTTAGAACTATGAGGGTTAAATAAAGGTTTTATGTTAATTGTTTATTTTTTCTTTTAGGTAGAAACGAGAGACGTGCATTTCTGCACGGAAGAGTGGCCGGATATTGACACCAGACAAAAGTTTGGAATGTTCAGCTTTACCATCGTCTACGCTATACCAGGTCAGTACGACATTTAAAAAAAAATCGGCCAATCGCATGTCGGACCATGCACTGCACAGTATAGGTTCCGCAATGTTTCAGTCGACTTCATAAATTGATGTACACTTTAGTACCTTGTCTATTTAATGAACATGTATTAAAACGACAATGTACTACTAATATGTATTTATGATCTCGATTGTACTATAAACAAGATGAAATGATTAACAGAACAACAAGGATGACATGGAAATGTCAGGGACAGATAAGGACAGAGCATTTTTCAAGCACATCAGCTATTGTTCTTTTATGAATATAGAGAGTATTTTGTGGGACGCCGACTTCAGTTTGATTGATCAATTATCATTTGAAGTTTTTTTACCCGTTACAAGAAGTAATTGATTTTTGAGCGTATGTATGTATGTAACTATGTATGTCTATATCTGGGCAAGCTCTGCAACCTAAACGGCTAGACGGATTTTAAAATGCGAGATGTCATTCATTTGTCTTAATTGTCGGAGTGACTGAGGGTATATAATATTCCAATATGGCGTCCGCGGAAAAATAAGGAGGGGGATTTTTTTTATTATTTTATTATAACAATATGGGTCTCAAATGAAAGCTATTAACTAGTCTATTCCAAATATATATAGATTATAATACTTTAGTGCTACCATTTGATAGAAAAAAAAAAAACGTAAATCTTAAATAATAGGTAAACTCCTTTTGCTAGAAAGAGAGTTCTGCTTTTTATTTGTCACTTGTAATAATTAATTAAACCACTTTTTAATCGAAAAATCTTGCCACCATCCTTGAAATAGGTACAGTTGAAGAGTCCCGGTGGCCGTCCACGGTCTTCATCATCAATTCAATTCCATTTCATCAAATCATACTTTCCGTATGAAAATGCTGCATTTGTTACTCAAAATACCGAAATCGCTATGCCTATGATATTTGAGGAGTTACCTCAATTCTTCACTATTAACCTCATCAGGTATCGACTTGGTGGTAATGTAAATACTCCGGGAGCCAATTCTATCAAATAAATATTTCTTTCATATTTGGGCTGCAATTGGGATAGACCAAAAAAAAATACTCACGGTTTTTACATTCTAATTTGAAAGAATAGGTAATTTAAGAGACTAATTTCATTTATTTTGTATTTGACCCAATAGTTTTGTTTTTATATCTTTATTTATTTAGCAGAAAATTTATGGATGACGTGATTATTTTAAATTTGGGTTGGCATTTTCTAATAAATTACAACAATTAAATGATATCTAATGATAAAAAGTGATTGTAATAGTGGAATAAAACATACAATTTCAAGCGGTTTTCGCCTAACCCGTAAGATACACCTAGGAGGGCTTCAAGCTAAAAACGAAAATCAAACAAACAAACGAAAATCAGTCAAATATACTTTTGTCAAAATTTCCGAAATAGATAAATAAATATTTCAAAAATTTAATTATGCAGAACGGCTTTAAAACCCTATTCCTTGAAATGGTTTTCAAATTAGAGAAATTTTAAAAATTTGAACAGTCCCAATTGAATTTGATGCAGAATTTGGTGAACATTATATTCAGCCAAACATAGAACCTCCACTTTTTTAAAGTCGGTTATACAACAATGGCCTAATTAAATCTGATAATGCGCAAACAGCTGCAGCTCGACAGCCTTCTTTATGATTTCAATTTAATTTCGTTCTGCGTCGCTCCAATAAACCACAAGGACGACACCTTCACAAAGCAATTACTTTGATTTTCAATCGAAAAGTCGGTATTTATCAAAAACCACAACAGTTTCAAAGGTTGCGGCTATTTCAATACCTGTCTAATAATAGTCCTTTATTAGTAACCATCTGATTCATCAGCCAATGTCAGTCTGTATAATTTTATTTAATAAAAAATATATTTTGTTTGACAAAATAAATGAAATAGGATTGAGGTATACTTTCACACGTTCGCCATAAATTACCCATAAAATGAATATCATAAAATCCATTTCGACACCATGACAAAAAAAAACCTTTGTTTATGATATCTCGCAATACATACGCGTCATACTCGTGAATGGGTGCTGTCTGTGGGGTCCGGTCTGTTCACGCTTGCAAGGACCTGTTATTCAGTTAATTATTTTAATTATCGCTCCTGACGTAGAGACCTCGTCATGTTGTTCTTCTAGTCATTGGGTATTTTATTTATATTTTATAGTCCTTACATTTGTAATTATTTTATTTGTGTAAGTGCTGGAGTTTGCAATGATGGTCTTGTCCGAAGCGCTAATAGATTCACTCCATGTTACCGACGTGTAAAAGAGCCCTCATATTTAAGAAAACAATGCAGATACTTTGTTCTGCAACAAAATACTAGACATTTTGGTAAGTTTGACGACCATATTCAAGGAGAAAATAAACATACGTACATAAATAAACTCATAAATAATAAAGCTACAGAATCACCAACAACTATAAAAACTTGTTGATAATTCTGTAACCACATTTTGCACAATTAGGCAAAGATGTTGATCAGAGTATAAGTGACATCCACGGGAAGTCATGGAGTGACACTATTCTAACACAGCAACAAGGGAAAAAAAAAAGTGAAAAAAGTATTTAGTTTTACTGCACGGCCAAAAAATCCATCGAGAATTTTTAGAGCAATATAAAGTCTTTTTCAAAAATGAGTAAGAAGATCCCTGTGACTTTTTTCTTGTGATGAAAATTAAATTATTATACCGGAAGTATGGTAACGCTGCTCTCTGCGCTAAACGAATTACAATTTATCTCGTAAATTAATAGGCTGTAAATTCTACACGATACGGGTTGGGTTTGTTTGATCATTTTCACAATTTTTCATAGTAGCGAATTTTATAATAGCCTTTTTTCATGTAGCTATACTTAAAATCATAATCACAAGAAAATTATAGTTATACTAAATGAGTGTTATGTTGATCGTATGCCAGATATAATTATACAATTGGTTCTAATGCTAAACGTTCAATTTGCTTTTCGTGATTAGTTAAATGATATTATACAAAATGTTTAATATAATTTAACTGATTGAAGCGCACCCACTGCTACGCTGTCCTCCTAACCCAAAAAGCAATACCTCAAATTCAATAACCAAAGTAGTTTGAATTCTGTTTTGTTAACAATAAGGTTGATATTGCTACAGGAATTATATTAGAGATACTGCCTTAGGCTTAGGAGGGCAGTACGATGAAAACAGTACGTGTAATTGTAAACATGAATAGAACCCTTTGAACGATGTTTGAACAAGTCTTTAGGCGTTTGTATTTGTCTGTAGTAAGTAGTTTCTGTTGTTAATTGCGTTACTAAGGAAATATAGTAAGATATTAATACTTCCTTATATTTATTAGTACTAGCTTGCACGTAAAATAATTTTGATTTTTGTGATAGTTTTTTACATACATACATACCTTCACGCCTGTGATCCCAGAATGGAGTAGGCAGAGCTACAGAATTACCGACAACTTTAAAAACTTTTTGATAATTCAGTAACCACATTTTGCACAAATAGGCTAAGAAGTTTACTAGCGTATTAGTGACAGGTTGCAAACCCATCGCCTAACAATACTACAAGGCTTTATTCCCTTAGCCGCCTCTTACGACATCCACGGGAAGACATGGAGTGGCACTATTCTAACCCGGCAACCACGGGGGGGGGGGATAGCTTTTGTGTATCATAAAGGGTTCAGAACCCTACAATTAAGCGTGATCCGACATGCTCTTGCCTGTTTTGTTAATTTGTAACTAGCTACATCGAATTTTAAACCATTTTCATTGAAAGAGTAAATAAATAAATCAAAATTTAAGAATTGTAACATGTCGTCCGTCGATTTGTTTTATTTAACGCCGAGGATGTAATGGCGGCTTTTGATGCCATCAATTTGGTTTATGTTCCAGATGTGTTTATTTTCCTGTTTTTGTTTCTGACCTCTTTGGAAATAAACTGATGCCTCTGGGCATTTATTCCACTTTGTTGAAACTAAACCAATTCTTTTTCAAACCGTATGGTATGCTTTAAATGTAGAAAATATATAACTCGTTTTTCCAATATGTATAATTTATTTTCAATTTAATTTAATGTCGTATCGATTATTATCAGTTTGCATTTGAACATTCCTTAAAAGTATTTTTAAACACAATAAAACGTAGCCGAAGGCTGTCAACTTGTTAAACATTTAACAAATTTAACAGAAATGATTAGAAAAATATAGTGTCTAAACGAATTTACTGAAAGCTTTTCTAAGAATAACGGGACATTGCCTTAGGCTGAAAAGGCACGTCACATCCAACTAGGATAACTTACTAAAGAAAAGAAGAAACAGATTTTTTTAAGAACATGAAAGACTTCGTCTAACTAGGTGTCTAAACCATTAAATTCTCATTAATTACCTTTAAAAAACCATTCCTTAGTAATGATATACTTATCTTCTTTATATCCCCGAATTGTTTCTCTATATACCTGTCTTTTTGTGTATCTGTGAGTTTGTCAGTCGCATCGTAGCTCTCAAAGAGATGGAACGAAATGGACGCGTTATTAAAAATAAAACGTGATGTCAGAAACAAACATTAATTACATTTGGGAAATATTTGCTTCTACTAAAGCCGCTACATTCGTTGACTAGACTAAACTAATCAGGCAAATCACTAGAGCCCAAATAATAATTAAAATAAATAAATATCAAGGGGCAATATTCTCCCACCAAATTGACCTAGTCCCAAACTGAGCTCTATCCTTCTAGTAGGGGAGATAAATAAATAAATTAACATGTTGTTTTAACAATCGTCGGTGATACTGTAAAGCCGCGTAACTAACAAATTTATGATAGAGCAAAATAAATCTTAATGTCTCATCAAAAAGGTGCATTTTGATCCTTATTTAAAATGTTACTTACGCGGTTTTGCAGTTTCACCGACGATATACAGAAATACACATGTAAATACCAAGAAAACAAATATTAGCACTGAGCACATAAACATCTACCCTTACCAGTAATTGAACCCAATGATACAAAGACCAATGATACCCTCCAGAGACGAATGGCTGAAAGGCCAGTTGGTCTACAAAGAGGGTTGCCACTTTTGGTATACAGACGGTTCCAAAAAAGGGAACGATGTGGGGTGCGGCATCTATGGTGAGAGACCGAGACTCAAAGTTAGCGTCAACATAGGCACGGAGGCCTCAATCTTCCAAGCGGAAATCTTCGCCATTAACAAATGTGCGGAGATCAACCTTGAGAAGAACCGTAGACACCACCACATCTACATCAACTCGGACAGCCAAGCTGCCCTTTTGGCACTAGACGCATTGAAAATAAATTCCAAACTAGTCCAAAACTGCAATGAAAACCTAAATGCCCTAGGAAACTCCAACAAAGTAATACTTAGATGGGTACCAGGGCACTCCAACATTGATGGAAACGAGATAGCAGATGAATTGGCTAGCACAAAAGATCAGCAATGTTCGAAGTGGCTCACAAGGCCCACCTCGACCCCCCCCCCCCCCCCCCAACAATAATAATGTGCAATCTCATTTAATAAAATAAATAACCAAAAATATTTACCTTTTCATGCGGACGATACAACCACTAGAAATGCAATTCGGTGCCATCGATAATTTTTCATTAGCATGGTGACATTGGTTGTATTAAATTTATCAATTTCTAACAGCGATATCATGAAATTACATATTTTCTCGTATCAATTTGTTTAACATTTTCACACACTTAACGTCAGGATAATAAAAAAAAAACAACAAGAAACATGTTAGACGTTTTAATAAAATAGACGGATTTGATATTGTCACGCGTAATAGTCCCGCGGCATCTGTTACAGACAATCTCTATAATATCTCGCTTGAAAAACATCAGCACAAAGCAAAACAAATACTAACTGTGTGTTGCGGTGTAGCTTATCCTTCGTTTCCAAAAACTGACAGTTAGATTAAAACCGTTGAGAACTGTCAAAAGCAAACGCTGTTTCGTGAAATGAAGCCTTCAAACATTGACAGCGATTTTGTACCTAAGAACAAAGAGGAACGCATGGCTGACCTGATTAATTCAGGCTTGACTTTAACCCGTGGAACGTCATGTCGTATACAGGGTGTCGGGTTTCTTGTGGTCCAAATGAAAGATTTAATTAGGTTATCTTGAGGACTACCAAAAACATCCCCATGTATGTTCAGCGATTTTTAGTACTTTCGGAGATATTGATCATTTTAATCGGAATTTTTGTAATCTGTCCTTGTGTCCATCGTACGAAAAACCCTTAAGCTCTTGTATTATTTCAATGTTTTTTCAGTCTTTTCTTACATATTGTTAGAATCATTATGAACTAAAGATGTTTTTAAAGCTACATTCCAGTTTTTTTTTGATGTCAACTTTTCGTGTAATCACACAAAGTTGGTTTTTCCATACTAGATGAAAAACAAACATGGGGTTCACTTAGTATTCAAAAATGAAATATTTTAGTATCCTAAGTTAATTATTGAGACGCGTGAAAGGTTAAAGGTTAAAGCGATAGTGATAGAAAAGTAGTTCTTTATCTCCATTACTTTGGGAACTGTTACATTTTACGTAGTATTCTTTGTCCTTTAGTGGGAGCTGTTCTGTTATAACCTTTAGAAATCAGCACAGCAGTTTAAACGTTATAAACAGACAGACAGACAGCCGGACAGACGGAATTACTTTCACATTTATGATTTTACTTTAAATATAAATTGATAAACAAAGGAGACAATTTCACATAAATTTACTTAGTCCCTAATTAAACTATGACCACCTTATTCATAAACGCTTAATAAACCTGTATAATCCTAATAATAACCCGTAGCGCGGGAGGGACGCCACGTACCCGTGATAGGCATTGAGGGCAGTTTCAACGACACGACATGCTTATAGGTCCTTACAAGGTCTTCTGGGCCGTAGTAAAAACGGCTAACAACCCTTTGAGTTATTAACTACCTATACAGATAGAAAAAAAATGTAAATGTAAAACCCGTTTTTTACATTTAGATTTTTTCCCATCTGTATAGGTAGTTAATAACTCAAAGGTTTGTTAGCTGTTTTTACTACGGCCCAGAAGGGGTTATCTTTATTTCGTCAAAAAGGTTTTAAAGTGTCTACACGATGGTCATGAAATAAATCCTGAAATGTTTACAGTTTCGGAAAAATAGCAGTTTGGTCAAATGATATGTTTGGGTAATGACTCAGTTTGGCAAAAAGTATTTGACGAAACGTAAGGCTCCCGTAAAAAACTCATATTAACGATTTATTAACGGACATGAAAATAGCTTAAACTTTAGAATGGCTAACATTCTAAAAAATGCTTCGATTACCTTGTAACCCGTGATTTGTTTGAGATAAAATAATTGCTGATTCTAACGACATGTATAAAACACACTATGCCTCAAAATGTCCAGTTAGTCAATTTACCTTTCCAGCGTCGATATCACTTCGCAAAATTTCCGTTTCATAGAATTACATATCATAAAGGGAATAAAGGCTTGTAGTACTGTTAGGCGATGGGCTTGCTACCTGTCACTAATGTACACTGTTAAACATCTTAGCCTATTTGTGCAAATTGTGGTTACAGAGTTATCAACAAGTTTTTAGAGTTGTTTTTAATTCTGTAGCTCTGCCTACCCCACTCTGGGAATGAAGGCGTGAAGGTATGTATGTATGAACATATTCTACTAAACCCGTGTTGAGTTCAGTTTATCTTGTGATGGATACAAGTTTAACTTAACCTTACCTACGTGAATCATATTTATTATAACCTGAATTTGACATGGATTCAGCAAAAAATAGCTTTCGTCTCGTATGAAACGAAAATTCTGCGAAATAACAAGTACGTTATGTGAAATGAGTGTCGGAGAAACAGGAGGACTATTGTGCGTTTATGAATAAGAGCGTAGATTTTATAATATTACAGGAACTATAATTAAAGTACCTAAAATCATACGAATATTTTCCGTTACTGTGGATCGGAAGCTGCAATTGCAATCTTGTCAAATAAATAGGATGAGTTTTATCTTCAGTAATTAGTACTTAATAAAAAACGCATGGAATTGAGAGGCCATTTTTTCTGTTTTTTTTTATAAATGAATGAAATAACTAAATTGAATACCTAGTGTTTATTAAAGTCCTAGGTTTAAATAACATACAATGGAGATGGTTATTTAAGACCTTTAACAATTCTAGGTGTTAATAAACTAAATAGGGAATTCTATGACGATATAATGTCAATTAAATTATATAATAACTTACCAAATACTATAAAAACGGAAAAAAACGAAAACAAATTTATAAAACTCTTAAATGAAGTTCTAATAAGAAAAAGTTATTATACTATAAACATGTACTTGAAAGACAAACTTTAATTTAAACTTAATCTTACACATATAAATAACAAACAGTGACATTGATAAATATCATAAATAAATATCACATTAAGTTCATTGGAAAGATAAGTTAGAGACAAATAAACAAATATGATAAATAATAGGATTTAATTAAGTAATACAAAATAACAATAATAAATATTCAAATTGAATTATATAGTTCAAATTAAATTTAACCTAATTTAAATAACATACCTTATGTGCAATATAATTAGTAAGTAAGTACAATGTAAGATTATTAAGCTGAAGCCCTCTCTTAACATTGCTATGCCCAACAGGGTCTATAATTAAGTTATATATTAATTACCTACTGTAATAGCTTAAGTTAGCCTGTCAACTGCCAATACATTGTGGAATGCAATAAACATTTGAGTATTGAGTATTGAGTATATGAAACGTAACTATATTGATATGTACACTTGGAATTATTTACGTCAAAATGGCTCACCCCTGCCGAGCTCTGCATATTAACCGTTACAATGTTTGCATTCCGTTTACACACTGTATAACTGCCATTACATCGATAGCTATGTACTGTGTCGCTACAGGCCGATTAAAGAATCGTTTATTTAATAAAAGCCACCCTAACTGCCATTCAAGATCTAATCGGGGAATGTTCCACGTGACGAAACCTGAAGATTAATTTGGTTTGATCTATTAATAACGTCCCCTTAAGTTTGTGGTATTTGAATGAAGCATTCCAACTGGGCCAGTATTCAATATAATTATAATTAATTAACCGCAAGGCAGCTAGTGGCGAGCTGTTGGTGAGTGGCGACACCACGGACCTGAGTGCTGCCGAGGTTAGGTCCTGTTCCTCACCTCACGCTTGCCTTCACCGGCCGGCTGGAGTGTATAATGACGAGGAACAGCCCCTTACCTCTGGCTTGCTTTTATTGGCCGGTCAGAGTGGAGTCGCAAGAGCTATATGCTCGAAGGGTGGATTTGTTGCATAAGTGGCGAGTGGCCACTTTATGGTCGTTTAAAGTCCAGAAGCACCTCTCCACCCTTAGCCCCTCTCGATCTGTTACCTCCCTGCTGCTTTATATATGCGGCTATTTCGGGAGGCCCATTCCATTGAGTTGGCGAGTCACCGCTTGCCATTTCAACCAAAGTAATTACCATTGGCCAGGCAGGCGAAGTAGTTCATCAATAGCCTAGTTCACCAATCCATATTTGTTCAATCATAGATCCTATTTTTAATACTTCCATCCTTCTTAAATAGTCCTACAGTAACCGTTGGTTGGTCAAACAATAACATGGCTTTTGACGTGTTAAGTAAGGAGTAGTGGTCCGCAAAAAAAGTAGCAGCACATAATATGGTTTTTTTTTTTTTTTTTGTGCTAATTTCTAAGCAGTGCATTTGTAATAGTAATCTGTAGATACTATTAAATAAAATAAACAATAAGAATGGTAAAAATTAAAGAGGGATTTCAAGTTTTCGCCTTTTACATTAAATCTCACCTAAATCTTTTTGAACAGTGTCTTTTGAGGGAATTTATGAGGTGTTTGTCATAAACGTTATTTTTTTCTTTGAGTTTGATGGGCTAGTTAATACCTTATTAAATTGTCTTTTGATCATTAGTTAATATTTTTGATTTGACTTTAGTTTTGGGTAGATACATGGATTTTCAAAAATTGTGTACCTGTGTGGTCACCGGGTTAGAATAGTGCCACTCCATGTCTTCTCGTGGATGTCGTAAGAGGCGACTAAGGGAATAATAAAGGCTTCTAGTACTCTTAGGCGATGGGCTTGCAACCTGTCACTAATACGCTGGTAAACATCTTAGCCTGATTGTGCAAAACGTGGTTACAGAATTATCAACAACTTATTTGGGAGGGCTTGGTGATTCTGTGGCTCTGCCTGCCCCGCTCTGGGAATGAAGGCGTGAGTTTATGTATGTATGTATGTGTATTTGCCATTTTTACAGAAATTTGTCTCCCATAGAAAAACCCCTGTCAGAGGTTAGATTGGAGAAACTTCCTTACTACCCAACGTGAAATCCAGTTTATTGGTATAACTTATTCGTATAATAATATTCTTAAAAGCATAAAACAAGTTCTGAAAATGGAAATTCAATTGTGGTATTGTAGAAAACGGCAAGCGAAGATTGTCAAATTGTGTTGTACAAAAAGTTATAAAGTACATTGCAATAAATATTGAGAAAACTTATGAATCTCATATATTTCAATAATGATTGTATTTTTATTTAATCGTATGATCACTACAGATTACAAAAAAAAAAACTGCTTCATAATTAGCAACAAATAAAAAATAAATACCAGATAATTCATTGCTACTTTTTTACTGAACCACTCCTTATGTATGATATTGTTTTTATCTTGGCCACTATTACTGTCAAGTAAATAAGAGCTACCGTAACGTTGATAATACAAAAACATGTCAAAAACAATGTGGGGTAAAGCACCCAATTATTGGCCTCTAAAATACCAGTTACTGGCACGTAGTGATTGTTGAATTATCATCTCTATTACATTATGTTAAAGTTCA
Source organism: Acleris emargana (assembly GCA_927399475.2). Classification (NCBI taxonomy): domain Eukaryota; kingdom Metazoa; phylum Arthropoda; class Insecta; order Lepidoptera; family Tortricidae; genus Acleris; species Acleris emargana. The sequence goes on along the minus strand of OV656838.1, from coordinate 23,261,634 downwards.
TGTGGCCAATAATTGGTAGGTGGCTAGTAAAAGAGCTATTAATTCACCCTGGTTTTACATGGGTTTTACTCAAGGCAACAATGTCAATGGCAATATTGTTTTTCCCGGTAGAACAGAGGCCCAGTTTAATTGGTTTAGGTTTCTCTGACCTTTAGCCCAATGCACAACGCTAAAGCTAGGGATTGGTGACCTCTCCAATAACCGTAATAGAGCATCGCCACGCTAAAATCAATCTGAAATCTGTATCGTTAAAAATACTCGACGCGGTACGTTCGATTTTCAAATGGACGGAAAACCAGCGCGATACGCGACGCAATCCAAATGGAACTATCGTGAATGTCGAAATTCAACGTTAAAACTCCCAACGCCGCCGCGCCAGGGCAAATGGCGTCGTCGTGAATGCGTGTCTGGCTGCCATTTTCTAATCAGTCTGCTCCGTGATGTCACACTGTTGAGGCGTTTGTATTGCGTTCGTGGTATAATACTTGCGGATAAAATATGCTGCTCTTCAGCGTCGCTGTTTTAATTGAAGACAACTGCAGCGAAAGATAATGATTCCTTTTCATCAGAATTGAAACTCAACGTCCAAACAACACACACGACCACCTAGAAAGTAAAGAAGCGAAAACTAAACGGCACGGCGCGCCCGTGAATATGGTCAAAATATTACTCCCATCCAGTTGTATACACTCCATCTGTCGCCGAGACAAACGGCGCGTCCGTGAATGTGGTCAAAATATTACGCCCATCCAGTTGTATACACTCCATCTGTCGCCGAGACAAACGGCGCGTCCGTGTATGTCGTCAAAATATTACGCCCATCCAGTTGTATACACTCCATCTGTCGCCGAGACAAACGGCGCGCCCGTGAATGTGGTCAAAATATTACGCCCATCCAGTTGTATACACTCCGTCTGTCGCCGAGACAAACGGCGCGTCCGTGAATGTTGTCAAAATATTACGCACATCCAGTTGTATACACTCCATCTGACGCCGAGACAAACGGCGCGTCCATGAATGTGGTCAAAATATTACGCACAACCTATTTTTGTTTTTAAAAAAAAACACTAACACCCTGGCCAACACTGAGATTCTACCCCGGTAAAACTCTATTGCATCTGACGTCCCACAGTGGGCTGAAAATCGGCTCCCATTAGACATAGGAATTAAAGTTTTCAACTGGAGGTTTTTTTGCTTGATAGCCTTTACTACCCATCCTCATGGTAATTATGATTTTGAGAGAATATAGCATGTAAACAAAGGTGTAATATTTTTTTTTCGAAAAAAATGCATGAGTAATATACGAAAAATCAAGATATCTCTGGAACCGCAAGGTTGGCCGTTATAAATATCCTCACAGATTGTTATAGTACTAATTATTTGTGATTTTTTGGCATACTTTATTACATTTATTACATTTCGGCCAAAGCTGCGTTTTTTTATTTTTTTATTTATATAGCACTGTTCTCTTCTCTCAGCGTTAATTGTACGGCATGGCTATGTCATAATAACCCCAACTGTTGTTTGTTCTCAGGCTCAATTACAATCTTGTCTTACACCTTCATGGGCCGGACGCTGTGCTCCGTCAGGCCGCCATTCGACATTGATGAAGGCAACGTTAGTATGCAGCAGGTTGGTATTCAGGTGATCGTTGACGAGGAAAGAGAGTGCACTACAGTATAAATACTCTTCTTTATGAGTTAGAAAGAGATGACATTTAGGTCCGAAAATTGGTTTTTTATTTTATTTTTATGTCATACCTAGGCAAAAGAGCACACAGGCCACCTGATGGTAAGTGGAAACTGTGACCCATAGGCATCCACATTCACAAGACTGCAAATGCACTGCCAACCCTGAGGACTAAGATGGAATGCCTCTATGCTAGTCTTTTGATGCCCCGCCTTAAGAAGAATGAAAAGGGATGGCTTTATGTGCTACCGTGCAAAGAACATGATTTGAGATGCAGCGTCAAATTCAAATAGTTAATTAGTGTGTACTTTAAAACCACAATATTAGTTTAAAAATGGTTTACCGGGATTGAAAATTAATAAGTACTCAACTATTGAATTAAAAATCATCTTTCTAGATCATAGTTTTCGAAGATTCAACCAAAAACATGCGAAAACAAGTGTCATGTTTGAAAAATGAAACTACCGGGAATTTTGATTTCTAATCGTCAAATATAATATATCCAAAGAACCGATACATAGGCATTATAGTTATTAAGATCTAAATCGCACTTAGTCATTGGCCTCTTAAAACAACGATGACGACGACGCGACAGCCTAGTCGATAGTGACCCTGCCTACAAAGCTAGCGGTCCTGGGTTCGATCCCCGGTACGGGCAATTATTTGTGTGATGACTTGGGTGTTTTCTATGTATTTAAGTTTGTATTTATCTGCATAAGTAAGTTTATCGTTGCCTTGGACCCATAGTAAAAGCCTAGAGCTTAGTTTGGGGCTAGGTCAATTTGTGTGAGATTGTCCCGTGGTATTTATTTTATTAATTTCATTTAAGACCGTCTCGGAGACATACAATCTCACAATTTACAGTTCTAGGCTTGTACCATGGATACTACGTATCAATAAACATTCCTATTTCGAGGAATACTAAAATTCATAGAAAGCGTTTCGTACTCGTGGACATAGACTCGCGCTCATCAAACAAATATTTGGTCGGTAAAACTGCAAAACCGTAAGTAACCTTTTAAAAAGGAGCAAAATGCACCTTTTTAATAAGACAGTAAGGTTTATTTTGCTCTATCATAGTTTTGTTAGTTACGCGGTTTTTCAGTATTACCGACAATTTTTTTTTAGCTGGAATCGCACCCGGAAAGCCTAACTTCGTACGTAGGGTCACCACCAACTAAGTTAACTGCATCATTATTTAGCATAGGGTCAGGTCGGGTAAATATAAGACACGGGTAAAAATAAGACTAAGTTATTACACTCAAAAACTTACTCTACTTCATGCCTATTCCATTTAAAAGGAAGCATTGTGTGTTAATGCTTCTTTTTAAATGGAATAGGAATGAAGTAGAGTAAGTTTTTGAGTGTTAAAAACTTAGTCTTATTTTTACCCGTGTCTTATATTTACCCGACCTGACCCTAAATCTATTATTATTTATACTGCCGTCGTAATTTACGTGCTACATCATTTACGAGGTCAGTGGAGTAATTCCCATTCTTTAATATTCCGAAACTTTTTTTTAACACCCTGAAACGGCACGTGACCTTTTTCTTTTAATTGGTCAATCGGTAACTTTGTCTTAGTTTTCCTTTTTTCCTGTTTTCTTTATATCCTCCTTCAATTATTATCTTAATTGACTCGTCGTGACCAAACATCTTTCCTTATCTTACCTATTGTCTGCAATAGACTTTTTTCTCCTTCACAATGCTTTGCTCATTCGTCTTTTCTATCAAGCTATTTTTTTCCATCCAACTCCAGTACCACTTTACTGTTTTTACAGTTCTATCCCTAAAATGTGTCCATTAATTAATTAATAGTTTCGTCAAGCACTGCTATATTATGGTTTGGGGATAAGGTAACGGTTGAAATTACAAGCGTGGCGTTATTCCATCTTTATCCTCAAGGTTGGCTACACATTTGCAGTCTTAAGTTTCTATTCTCGAGACTATAATCGTCTATTGGTCTCAGATCCCACTAACTAAAAGGTGATCTGTGGCTTTTGTCGTCTATGTGCCAAAAAAAACTTTATTCACATACCTTCACGCCTGTAATCCCAGAGTGGGGTAGGCAGAGCTACAGAATTACCAACAACTTCCAAAAGTTGTTGATAGTTCTGTAACCACATTTTGCACAAATAGGCTAAGATGTTTATAAGCGTTTTAGTGACAGGTTGCAAGCCCATCGCCTAACAGTATACTACAAGCCTTTATTCCCTTAGTCGCCTCTTACGACATCCACGGGAAGGCATGGAGTGGCACCACTCTAACCCGGCAACCACACGGGGCAAACACACTTTATTAGAAAAATGTGTCATTGATATAAAGCCAAAAATATTTAATATTCTACAAAACGAATAATATAGTTTTATCGTGCATTTATGAATAACGGAGTAGGTATAGGGAATATTCATGACTTGATTGAATGATCATGACTGGATTTTACACGGAGTTTATATGGTCCACCTGGGGGCCGATTTTTGACTGTCAAACGTTCGAAAGTTTCACTCGGAAGTGAGCAAATACTGTGATACCGTATTTTTTAATTACGAGCGATAGAATATTTAAATACGTGTGGTACACGTCATTCGTTTTCAATACTACCGCTCGTATTTCAAAAAACGGTTTTTCAGATTTTAATCACTGCCGAGTGAAACTTACGAGCGCTCGAACGTCAAAAATCGCCCCCCTGTTACACGACGTCGCATCCCCGTGCATATCGGATCTCTCTGTCTAATTTGCATTTTAAAATGCTTTTGGCATCCGTATTTCTAGCCCAATTTTATGTTTTAATTTGACTTTTACCGTTTTTTTATATTTTGTTGTGAAGTGTGATTTAAAAAATCATGCATGTTACCTATTAAGCTAGTGTAAATTAACTGGAATATTAAGCTATTCGGGCTACATAGGTATAGAGAGTGACATTGCAACCTTATTAGCAGCACACTTTGTGCACCCTCTATGCACTTTGCCCATGACCCAGTGACTGAAAGCTCCTTTGAGAGCTAAGCCCCGACTTCATGCCGCTAGTAGCCTTGTAGAGGAAAATTGGCTTGTGAAGTAACAGCAGACGACGCAGGTAGTCAATAAAAACCCTTGCAAAAAACGGGCACTTAAAAACTAGTTTCTTAGTCAGTAATTCTTTATTTATTTTGTACCATAAAATCTGATGTATGCCTCCCCTTGCTTGCTTTGTGCGCTGTGTGATGATAGCCAGTATTTGTTTCTGAGTTTTAGATATTTTCTATGTATTTAAGATTAAAAAGATATTGTCTTACGATATTAATTTTATTTACTTATATAGGGAGGTTGACTAACTAGTCTATTATACTTATTATGCAATATTAAGACGGACACTTGTATGAAAGTTTATTATGAAGTATTTACTGCCCTGTGACGTAACAAGTATTTAATGTCAATGTTTCTTATTATTTAAAAAAATATGAAAAACAACATACTTACTGTTAGTGTTACTCATAGTTCAAAATAAAATAAATTTCCAAATATAAAGAATCTTTTTTGTTTCAGGGTCTAAGACTGATGAAAGAGAGGAAACGAGTAGCTTGGATCCTACTTCTCTTAGCTGTACTCTTCGCTCTGTGCTGGTTGCCTTACAATATAATGCAGCTTCTTCTAGATCTGAACGCTGTGGATGCAAAAGATTTGAGCATGTATCTTCCTTTTGCATTATTATTAGGTAAGTTGGAATTACATAATTCAAGATTCATTGACATGACATGCGACATCGCGTCCTCGAGTTATTTGTTTTTTATTATATTACTAGCGACCCGCCCGCGGCTTCGCCCGCGTGGAATGTATTATACATATAAACCTTCCTTAAGAATCACTCTATCTATTAAAAAAAACCGCATCAAAATCCGTTGCGTAGTTTTAAAGATTTAAGCATACATAGGGACAGACAGCGCAAGCGACTTTGTTTTATACTATGTAGTGATACTGTTGCTGGTTTTCGGATTCAGTGCATTTGTAATTTTCATAATTCTTATCTCGGATGCCGAAGACGCGTATTCACGTCCGATGTATTTATTTATTTATTTTTATTTATTTATTAAGAAGAAACAGTCTTACATTAAAAGTGTACATGAGTGATGAGATAATAATAAACAGACCTATAGTTTCCTTAATTAACATGCAGTCTATAAGTAATTAGAGAAGAGAAGTGCGTTATAGAAATCACAAAAAGCCATTCCTTATGAGATAAAACAAAAACCAAAAATAGGAGAAAAAAAAACAAAAATAAAACATAACAGTATAAAGGAATACAGGAAAGACTTAGAACCAAGTAATAGTGTTCTTTGGTAATAAGAGAGATTCTACTATAAAGGAGAAGAGTTTTGGAAAGCACGCTTTAAAGATCCCAAAGTACATGAGAATATATCTAGGTTGGTGAGTTTAGTATTTTTATTAAATAATATGCAAGTGCGCTTTATAAAACTGTTTCGTGCATAGCACGTCCTGGAGCGAGAAATTACAAATGTATCCTTTTTTCGACATCGACGTTCTTGCCTACGCGGAACTCTGAACTGAATTTCGTGGAGTAGAGAGGGGATATCGCACTTGTTGTGGAGAATTTTGTATAATAAAACCGAATCAACACAGTCACGGTCACATGTATGTGTAATCGTAATGCCGAGGACGCGACATCGCGTCCTCGAGTTATTTGTTTTTTTTTGCTAGAGAACAACTGTACTTAAATGCTGATACCAAAATGTTACTTTATTTATGAAGAATAATATTATACTGTTGCTGGTTTTCGGATTCAGTGCATTTGTAATTTTCATAATTCTTATCTCGGATGCCGAAGACGCGAATTCACGTCCGATGTATGTGTAATCGTAATGCCGAGGACGCGACATCGCGTCCATGAAATGTTAACCTAATGCCGCGGACGCGAATTCGCGTCGTCGCGTGGAAGGCGGCGGCACTGCGTGATGAGTAAAAATATGAGGCGTCGGCAATGAATGGGTTAAGAAGACTTCAGTGGTTCTTGAGTTGCAAAGGGTTCCCTACCTCAAAAGGAAAAAACGGGACGCTCATAGATCACTTAGTTGTCCAGCCGTCCGTCCGTCTGTCTGCCAAGAACCTTTATCTCGGAAACGCGTAGAGGTATCGAGGTTAAATTGTAACCATATACACAGATGTAGTCCTTTGAAGTTGTGAAAAGAACAAACTTCTACGTTAACGTAGAAAAAAATAGGTACGGCCGTTTGAGCCGCAAGAAACGTATATTTCGACACTCTCAAGGGAATTTAATTCATAGGGTATTTTTCGTTGACCTAGAACTAATAAATTTGGCAAGTAATACCGTCTTATACTAAAAAAGTACAGGGAAAAATCCCAAAAAAAAGTTCTGTCTTGTTTGTCATGACAAAGACACTTAAACGTTTGATATTTTCGTTGGTTTACCATACAGATGAAGTGAATACTTAAACTACATCATATTTTTTGGGTTAGATTTACCATATTGAATGTAACACTAATATCGACAAACACTAATAGCACAATAAAATACTCACTCTGAATAAAGTTTTAATTTTTTTGAATACAGTATGAATTTTCGCAGAAGCCTTTTACTTTTTCATTGTTTTTTAAATTTACTGCTGTTCCTAGACATGCATTCAACCAAAGACGTTGCATGTTCAACCACTTTATTTATTTTTTGAGTACGTCGTTTACCGTTGGTACTATACATACATATAAATATGTAGGTAATAATCAAAAATTCATTTGATACACCTGCGGAACTATAATTGTCACTCGACCGTTGAAGTGCGTATGAGTCGAGTTTTAAAGTGGCATACTGTAGAGGCACTCACTTTGACTATGGCTGCGTTTGAAAACCGAAATACAATTAGGGTGGTTGCCGCATCGATGCTTTTAGAGAGCCTTATCCATCCTCTTCACCGCCGCCCTTTAACCATGGCGCCCCGTCGGCCATTTTTGACTTTCATACATCTAGTATGGAATGCGCGGCAATGACGCCTTTGTGCCGACTAACGAGGTGTTAAAATTAGGACACGTCTAGAATTATTTAGACGGTGGCGTAGTGATCTCGTAGTACATTTTTAAATCTTCATAGGCAAATTGAGTTGCAAAAACAAAAGTTAGTTTTTTTATTAATTTAGACCATTTTACATTATCGTACCCGAATAAAGTCAAACGGGACCCCAACTTACCCTATTATGTCAGTCCAGTTGAAACAAAAGATTTTCTAACAAATTTACAAAAAAAAGGTCAAATGGTTTGGTATGACTATAATAGTACAGTCAAATTTATAAATATATATACGTTCCCACGGCGTCATAATATTTATATACGCCCCTACGCCACTGATAATAAGGTCTATGTATACTATATTTGGCGTGAATGATCGTATAGATCTTAATGCCTTTCACTGTACAAATCCTAAAGAAAAATGACAAATATACTAAAAACCGGTCAAGAGTGAGTTGGGCTCACGCTAATTGGATTCGAATTCAAATTCAAAAAGGATAAACCATCGACTTGCGAGTTGGTTCAAGCTTGACCGATTTTTTAACCGTGGGTTTCATCTGTGATGTGAAATAAAAAATTTTTTTTTGAAAGAGGCGTGTCCTTTATTTTACATTATCTGACTTTGTACCTTCATCTTTTCATAAAGAAATCCCCGAACCAATTTAAGATTCGTATTTTATTCGCATTTCACAAGTATTTGATTGAAGGAGATATAAAAATAAAATGTAATATTCTTCGTCGAAGCCCTAACAAGACGTTTACAAAGGTTTCATAATCATCTCGAAGAAATATCTTAAAGCGGTACAGAAGTAAGAGCGTTCGTGTGCGTGACGCGTGCAGTGATGTTTTATGAAAACGGTTTAAAACCTCTTTAAACAAAGGTGTCTTATCAGTATAACGTGTGTATTTGTGTATGTGTGAATGAGTGTGTCTGTCTGTCTGTAAGTATTATTATATTCCGATTTGAATCCGATTATTAAGTAACTTTTGATATATTTTTTTGAATTTGTGGTTTTTCTTTAAGGTCTTTTCTATAACCGCACCAATTTTGACGCTTGTATATTTTACCGTTTTTAAAAGAAAATTAAAGACATTAAAAAAAAAGTACTTAACTTATTTATACAATTGTTTCTTTTTTACATTCTTTTTTTTTCTTTTAAATATGTGTAACGCATATACGAAAAAAAACGAAACAAGTATACGGAACCCTAAAACACTTCATAAGTTAAGATGGGGCAAGTGTGTCTGCGGGGCAAGTCCGTTTTACCAAAAATTACCCCAAAAAAAAATGGTTTGTCGCACTTAACCATTAACGTTCTTACCCCACCTGATTTTTCTCATTATTTTACTCTTTTTTTATCACCAGGTCACGCAAACTCTGCAATCAACCCAATAGTGTACTGCATCATGACGAGGAATTTCCAGCGGTCTGCGAGGAAGCTACTCTGTGGAAAGGGCGTGTGTAAGCAAGCCAAGTTCACGGTAATTATTTCTATCATTAGATAACATCAAAAGTATAGAGAGTAAGTAGCAAAGAATAGCAGAGATCTGAATCTGACGAAAGATTGTTAGCCATACTTTTATTTGTAAATATTTGTCGCGTAAGTAAAATTTTTAATAAGGAGCAAAATGCACCTTTTTATATAACAGTGAGGTTCATTTTGCTCTATCATAAATTTGTCAGTTACGGGGTTTTGCAGTATCACCGACGATATATATATATGGATGTCTATAGATACGTCATATTACAACTACAATTGACAAGATATAATATTTTCAAGACTTTAATTTTATTCATTTTATAGATACTGTTTGGAAGGAGGAAGACACGAATAGTTTTATTTTTTCCCTAGGATGTATAATTATTTTATTATTAATTTATTAAGATGTTCTTATTCTAAAAGGGCGTAACTTCATTTCTACGACACAATGGACATATTGCGTTAGTCCAATCTGTATTAAAAAAAAAGTTTTTCTTTTTAATAATGGCGGTCAACCGATCTCAAGTATCTATCCATCGGTCAATAGTGTCAATGTCAAACTTGAAGTATGACAGCTTTTTTTCTCGTGAAAAAGGCGATGGTATTATATCTATTCAGGCATAGTATTGGTAAAACTCGTTTTTATTTTAACTTACTTGTAATTTTGTCAATAAAGAAAAATAAATCTAAATAAATATTTTGCCGTGTTCAGGAGGCAAAACCCTTTCGATTAGTATAGTAATTTGCAGGTGTCACCAAAATGAAATGTTGTCAATTATGGAACACCCGCTTTCATACGATGAATACAGTTGTATGTACCTGAACTAGCGTCAATAACTCTGGGGTCCAAGTTTAGTGAAAAAGGGTAAAAGTCGACTTAAATCGTATTAAAAAAGGGTATATACATGAACGGAGTATATCAGACTTATACCCTTTGTAACTAGGACCCCAGAACTATACTCGGGTCGTTTGAAAGGGTTTTACAAAAACTGAAACTACTTTCAGACTACTTGACTGAAAATTAAACAATTATCGCTTTGCAAAATGATTTATAATTTAAAACAATGATATTTTGTTTTATGTTTGTATATAAACTCTATAGCATAAACAAAAACAAAACTAAGTTCGTACATAAACATAAGATTAACATAGGGTGAATTTATCCCTTTAAAGGATCTCTTCCAGTTAACCTGACCATGATTTAGGCAATCATACGAGAACAATACAATACAATACAAATACTCTTTATTTTACACCAAAAAAAAAGACACGGAACAGTACATTTTAACTATAGTTACACAACAGGCTGTTTGACCGCTAATTAGCAATATTTTTCAGACAAACTTGGACAGAGAAACAATAAAAAACAAAAATACAAGGCTGGTGGTGTAAACTAATTACTAACTATTGACGACGCGCTGGCGTAGTTGGTAGTGACCCTGCCTACGAAGCTAGCGGTCCTGGGTTCAAATCCCGGTAAGGACAGATATTTGTGTGATGAGCGCGAATATTTGTTCCTGAGTCATGGATGTTTACTATGTATTTAAGTATATATTTCTCTATATAAGTATTTATATCGTTGTCTAGTACCCATAGTACAAGCCTAGAGCTTAGTTTGGGACTAGGTCAATTGGTGTGACATTGTCCCCTGATATTTATTTATTTATTTATTTTATTTAACTATATATTTTTTTATATTTATAACTATTCTTGTAACTCATAGTACTGACGAGCTAAATACCTGTGTGGGCTATTTATCGAATCAATATTTTTGCCCAAGCTCTTCAATTTATATTGAATATTGACTCAAAATCGATTACAATAGGTACTGAATGTACTTTGATACAAATCGATAGTTCCAATCCTTTGTATAACGTACCACCACTCACGCAATTGACCATTGCGTGACACGCATACAATGTCCGAGAGCATAAGAAAGAGAGGGTCACAATGGGCGTTTTGTATTTCAGTCTCATATTGTAGCTAATTTAGTCTACTTTAAAAACTTCCTAAGAAGGTCCTAACAAAAACTAGTCCTTTAGCCGTCAAAATCTGAAAAAAAATGCATTCGGCGCTCGGGGTTAACTTGGGTTACTCAAATACTACCGGATTTGACGCAAATTCATGATGACTAAATTTACTGGAGTAAAACTGAACACCATAATGTAACGCTATTTGTGTTTGTTGGTCGTATTAATAAACTCATCTTGGCTGAGATGCCCGTCACAAGATACGTCAAAGTAAACGTTAAGCCATAGAGAACTGTCATTCTTGACGCATCTTGAGACGAGCATTACAGTTGAGATCAGTTTATTAATACGGCCCTTAGGCCCGTATCAATAAACTCATCTTGGCTGAGATGCCTGTCACAAGATACGTAAAAAGTAAACGTCAAACCATAGTACACTGTAATTTTTGACGCATCTTGAGACGGGCATTACAGTCGAGATTAGTTTATTAATACGGGCCTTACTGTCTCAAAAAAGAAACGCTATTATACGAAGCGTTACATTTTTGGTCTAGGTACAGCCGTTATAGCATTGTAATACAGCGTCAATAGTCAGCATTGACTTATACTACAATTTTAAAGAAATGAAAATAAAGATGAAAAGTAAAAGTACTTTGTAGAGTCGCTGACGCACATGTGTAAAATTATTTAAAAATAAATAATTATGACTTAATCATATAGGTGAACTTGCCAAAAGTAGGTACTCTTAACCAACGTTACAATACTTAATTTTCTTATTAACACTGCTACTAAGGGTGCGGCTCCACTGAGGCGGAGACGAGAGGAGCGGAGCGGAGCTGTGCCAATATTAACCAATGGAATCTAAACTAACGTGCGCAAGGCGCGCTCGACGTGACCGCATGCGCCTTTTATTGGTTAATATTGGCACAGCTCCGCTCCGCTCCTCTCGTCTCCGCCTCAGTGGAGCCGCACCCTTATACTTGTACATTCCGAAAAAGCAGTTTTTTGTATCTTCTGAAAAGTCAAAAACACATATCGACGTTTGCACACGGTGCGACGATATGTCAATAGTTGATCGCTGGCTATACTCGCTCCCCGCTCATCGTCGGCGGTGGGACAAGAGCCTTAGACGACCTTGCAGGACAAATTAGGCGAACGTACAATACGGGTGTGGTTAGCGTAAACAGGGTTACTGGTACGGTTAAATAGAGTACCTAAGGTGGGGTAACTGATTTTGTTCCAGGGTAAGGTTTTATTATGTTCTAGCGACCCGCTTTTCGCTTTATTTGAGTATTCTGTAACACCCGTATCAAACAAGCAATTGCATTTTTTTATTTTTAAGTTGATTTTTAAATTTTTATTAATTATACAGGGTGACTAAAAATTCGCCGTATTCCTTGAAAGGGGTTATTCTACAGCTCATTTGTAACGATTTAAGTCCAGTCAACCAGGGGTCAAAACTCATTGGTTATCGAGTTATTCACGTTTTTAGAATTTTAAAAAAATACCCGTCTTTCGACAAAAAAATTAGTCATTGTGTAAAAACTTCGTCATTAAGAAATAAAAAAAAGTATTTTTCAAATAGCCAATGAATTTCTGATTACGAAAAATAATAAAAAATGCCAAAGAAATGCAAAGTTTTGCAAATAAAAGGATTTGAAGTTGAAAGTTCTAGTAATTATTTTCCAAATTTTGTAACATTTTAAAGCATAACTAAAAAAAAAGTACAACACTTCGCGTACAAATGACAGGAATAGTTTGCTCAATTCATAAGCTTTCTAAAAAGGTACAATTTATGACATTTTAACCTTAATTCTCATTTAAAAATGTACAATTAATAATAATAGCAGAAATGTTCGCGGTTAAGCTCCATCGTTTCAACCAAAAAACGCGGAATCGTTATCGTTTTTAAATTCACCTAACCGTGTTCTTTTAAATTTGCTTTTTAAAAACATAAAGTGCGTTCCATTTTTAACTGAAAAACGCGGGAAGTGTTGTAGTAAAATGAATAGAACATCGTTCTTCTTTTTAAATTCAGCTAATGGTGTTCTATTTTTAAATAAATTTGTTTTTTAAAAACAAAGTGCGTTCCATTTTGAAATTTCGAGCATCTCAAAACTTTTTGAGTGACCTACGTAATCAGTTACTTTCAACTTTCTTTCCATATCGGACGATATTGATAACTAAGCTTCTTTCTCAAATGCCTGCTTGCCAATTCGAAGAATACGCAGAAAATATCATTTGTTGTTACGGATTCTGCGATGGAGACGCGGCTGCAGCCAGAAGGGAATACCAACGTCGTTACCCTAACCGCCGTTTACCTCACGCAAGCGTGTTTGGTTCATCGTTCCGTCTTATTTGGGAAAGAGGATCAGTTCAACGCCGCCAAGCTGACGCTTGAAGACCTCGACATGATACTGCTGAAGATGAAGAAATCCTTCAGTGTTTGCGGACAGACGGCGTCTCCTGAAACACTGAAGGATTAGGCGGTTAGGGTAATGAAGTAGTGCCGTCTGCCTCAACTCAACCAAAAATTTGAATCTGGTGATTTGGGAATCTGGTATGAAGTGTAAACTGGTATTTTCAAATTATAGTATTTTGGGAATGAGCGATATACGAGACTGAAATTTTTCAGCCAACCTATTCGCAATATATTACTTACCATAAAAGGCTATAGCCGTGTTTCTATACAAAATTTGCCTTTCTGTCAAATGTTCTAGTAATTTTATTTTTAGATACTCCTTGTAGGCAAAGGTCTGTTCCCCAAAGAAGAGCCATGTACACTTGTCAGTTTTCGTAATATGGCTGTTTGTTTTTTTTCACTTTTTAATTTTTTTCTTGAATTCGGTCTTTGCGATTAATTTGATTTTTTGGTAAACTATACTACATAATAAAACCCATCACTACAAAAAATATTGCTTGAAACTTTAGTACAAATATATGTCAAAATAATGGAAACTATAAATTGTTTTTTTTTTTTTTGGTGTTCTGGTGTAGCGGCACCTACAGTTTTTATTTCATAAATTGCCCATCTATAGACCTACTACATATATTAAATTCAAATTATTAGCTTTGGTACTTCATGCCAAAAACTAACTACAAATAAAATTATTCCTTACTAGAACACTTTTTTATTTTTTAGATAATGTTTAAATAAATGTCAAAAACGAAACAAACTTCCAAAAATGACAAAATACAAAAATAGGATGTATACGATTTCATTCATACAAGTAATTAAAGCAATCCTGTAAAAACATTGAAACAAGGAAGGAATAATTTTATTTGTAGTTAGTTTTTGGCATGAAGTACCAAAGCTAATAATTTGAATTTAATATATGTAGTAGGTCTATAGATGGGCAATTTATGAAATAAAAACTGTAGGTGCCGCTACACCAGAACACCAAAAAAAAAAAAAACAATTTATAGTTTCCATTATTTTGACATATATTTGTACTAAAGTTTCAAGCAATATTTTTTGTAGTGATGGGTTTTATTATGTAGTATAGTTTACCAAAAAATCAAATTAATCGCAAAGACCGAATTCAAGAAAAAAATTAAAAAGTGAAAAAAAACAAACCGCCATATTACGAAAACTGACAAGTGTACATGGCTCTTCTTTGGGGAACAGACCTTTGCCTACAAGGAGTATCTAAAAATAAAATTACTAGAACATTTGACAGAAAGGCAAATTTTGTATAGAAACACGGCTATAGCCTTTATGGTTATTATTTAATAATATGATATAAAATACTTTTAATTGAATAAACAGCTGGGTAAATCGTCTCCTATTCGGAATTTAGACCAGACATAAACCAGAATTTATTATACATAAACATCTACCTCTTTAATCACTGTGTGTATTGATGAAAATCATTAAAATCTGTTGCGGAGTATGGAAGATCTAAGCGTATTATATTATAGAGGGACAGAATGCGGGAAGCAACTTTGTTGTATAGTATGTAAAGATATCAAATTTATTGATGTTAACAATGAAAAGTTAAAACTAAACTTATTTGAATTAAAATAAAACTAAGCTACTGAAATTTTAAAGATGTAAATAATAATCATCACTATAAAAAGAACACCCCCTCTAGCAGGGCCGCTCGCGGCATGGTGCCTATGACACTGGCTGCATTACCTCTCTGGATAGCTAGGCCAATCTTTTGGGAGAGGGAAACACTAGCTTAAGGATCTCCGCATTGTTAAATTGTCTTACCCTTTAAATGTTATACTTATGTATTAACGTATAGCGGATAATATACACGCGTTACATGTTGTAGCTAACTTTTTAGCTATTCATTTGAAATACAAGAATCATTATCCTAATTGTCTGCGTCGCCATGGTTACGTGTGACAAGACTTAAAAAACACAGATAAAATAGGAGTTATTTCGTATTTAAGTATGCGTAGCAAAGGGCTGTAGCGTCAAAGAAAAACTTTGCAAAACCTTTTGTCGGCAAAACTTTTCAATTTGTTCTGCCATGTTGGCAGGTAAGGGGTGTTTTGTGTTTTGATACTTCTGCCACGCAAAGTCAAAGTTCTTAATACTTTAATTAAGGCATAATATAATGCACCTATTAATGTCAGAAAGTCTTTGCTCCGAGAAGAACCAGCGTAAAAAACTCGGCAAGGTATAATTAAAAAAAAAAAAGTTTACATCATACGTACAATTACAATATCACAGTATTTTTGCACAGTAGGCGCCTTTATTAAGCGTAGATTACTCATGCAGGATGTACGACTCACTGCTGCTAAACATCCCTATCCATGATATAATAATTTTCTTTAGGTAGGTATAATATGCGCGGGAATAGTTTTTTTTATGGCATGGGAAGGCTAATGAGCACACAGGCCACCTGATGGTAAGTGGAAACTGTGACCCATAGACATTCGCATTCACAAGGCTGCAAATGTGTTGCCAACCCTGAGAACTAAGATGGAATGCCTCTATGCTAGTAATTTCACCGGCTGTACACAACAATGCGAACACTGCTGCTTGGCGGTATGTTAATGGAAAAGATGGTGGTACCAACCCGTACGGACCCTGCACAAGGTCTTCCCACAAGTTAAATAATGTAATAATGTAGTTAAGTAATGTCGTAAATTATAATAATGTACGACATGTAAGACAATAATTGTCTAGGCGCGGAAAGTAAGGCATTATTTCCTGACGAGGTGTTTAGCGAGCAATAGCGGGGCATATACTCGTGTAATGCTTTTCTCAAATAATGCGAGGAAATGATACAAATACTTGATAAATTCTGAGAGAACGTTTGTTTGAAAACTATGAGTATTACGAGTAGTTAAGAGGCCGTACACGAAATTTTGCCGATATCGCTGATTTACGTGATTTTTCAGACGTGATTTTACAGTTGAAATACTGTATTTCTACAAGTTTTAATACACAACACGAAAGATAAATTCTAATTTTATCGAATGTATGAGCTACTTTTCTGTTTTCATTATTTTATTTTGATTAATCGACCTGACACTGGCGACTGTTATGTGAATTTTGCTGGAAGAGGTTTAGAATGTCACATATTCATGAACCGTTTTGTCGTCTAAACGGTATGAAAAATTTACAATGTATTGCTGTGAGAGTCGTCTAAAGAATGTATGAATTACTTTTTACCACTTTTAAATAAATTTTTCGATTAAAAAAATAAATAAACTTGGTAATTTTTTATAGAAAACGGGCAAAAAATATTTTTTATTTCGGCTACTCAGAACTCTTGTTTATAAAATTAAAACAATATAAATAAACTTTAGTTCATAATCAATCCATTACCTAAAAAAAATATCCAAAATGTTCAAAAGAATTGGCAATAAATAATGTTTTAAAACCACCTAAATCTCGCATTTTGATACTCGACAAAAATAAAAAAGTGGCTCATTTATTCGTAGCTCATTTATTCGATCATAACTTAAATGATATTTAATGTTGAGCATTAAAATTTATAGAAAAGCAGTATTTTAACTGTTAAATCACAAAAATAAACGAAACGGTCAAAAAATCGTGTACGGCCTCTTAAGATAGTTTCACGCACGACGAGCCGCCGCCAGCACCGCAGAGCCCCGCCGCCGCACCACACGCGTCCACCCACAAGTTGGGTGTTCTGGATTTAGATAGAGAGCTCTTTTAAAAAATAATAATGGACATAGACGGCAAGTGTTTACACATGGTTTTTTACTCCTAGGAGTAAAATGAGGCACTTTCCGTCCTTGTGTTTCAATCAGAAAATCGTTGTTTGAGAATAGTACATTATTGCCTAGGCAGTGGAGCAGGCAATTGACAACAATTCATTTTGTGCTAAGGTAGTAAAATAAAATACTGTTTCTAGATTTTACACTGCTGATTACAGTATGCCGTGTGGTTGCCGGCTTAGAATTGTGCCACTCCATGTCTTCCCGTGGAAGTCGTAAGAGGCGACTAAGGGAATAAAGGCTTGTAGTACTGTTAGGCGATGGGCTTGCTACCTGTCACTAATATACACTGTTAAACATCTTAGCCTAATTATGCAAATTGTGGTTACAGAGTTATCAACAAGTTTTTGGAGTTGTTGGTAATTCTGTAGCTCTGCCTACCCCACTCTGGGAATGATGGCGTGAAGGTATGTATGTATGTATGTATGATTACAGTAAAAATATATTTGGATTTTTTTATGCAGTAGTTTTTTTTTATTCAAGAAAAACAGTAAAAAAGTTGGATTGTGAAGGTTAGGAATACACTTATAGTGCCCTTAGTCCATTTATTACCAAAGGAATTCAAAAAAATATACAACTGTCATGTTCAGTTTTTATCTGTCTGTCGGATTACTTGATTCTAACGACACGCTTTCGATTCTACGCAAAATAGTTTATTTATTTTAATGGCGTCTACAGATTACGTAATTAATTAAATTACGCAGAATAACAAATTTGTGAACGAACGGCAGCGAATGATTGACATGACAGTCAGTTCTGTTTATGTTTAAAGTTCCTTTTTTTATTTTATATCAGGCTAAGATCACGACATCAGTATTCCTAACTTTGTATATACGGTATTTTTAATGACTATTTCTTTAATAAATTATTAACGACGAATTTAAGTTAAATAAAGGAAAACCAAGAAATACGGGTAGTCTAATTTTTAACCAGCTATTATAAACGCGAAAAAACAATAATGCTTTTTTTTAAAGTGTTGTCAATTGAGGGCCGAGAATTGGTTTAAACGGACGAGCTTGCGAGTCCATGATAACCCTACTGGTCACTTAATTTCGTCCTCGAAAATCCAATGTCTGCGATAATAATTATCGTATACGTTGTCTTACTTGTATGTTAAACCAGAAACGTTAATTATTTTTGTCGTCTTAACGCCTAACGCAAATAGTGTACCTATATTTATCAGTGTATCTGTCCATGCTTCGTAGTTTTAACTGAGTACACTACATAATTTCGAAGAGTTCCAAATGCAATTTTTTGATACAAGACCTTATTTTTAATATCGCTTATAATTTTTTTTTTTTTTTTATGGCATGGATCGCAAACGAGCACACAGGCCACCTGATGGTAAGTGGAAACTGTGACCCATAGACATTCGCATTCACAAGACTGCAAATGCGTTGCCAACCCTGAGGACTAAGATGGAATGCCTCTATGCTAGTCATTTCACCGGCTGTCTTATCCCCAAACCGGAACACAACATTGCGAACACTGCTGCTTGGCGGTAGGTTAAATGGATAAGATGGTGGTACCAACCCGGACGGACCTTGCACAAGGTCCTCCCACAAGTAAATCTAAACCTAACTTAACCTATATACAGCAATAGAATTGTACATTTTATCTTGAATATAATTTCGGCGTGGTATAGCATTCGGAAAACTGAAATTCGGACAAATAATTATACGGAAAAAGTCATTTGAAATTTTAAGACGTCCCCACTTATTTTCAATGGTTGTAACAGTTGTCTAAAGTAACCCATCATTTTATCGAATTTCAATTCATCGATCGTATTACTTCATCGAATTTCAGGATATCTTAATCATTAATTACGTACCTTAGAATAGGTTAGACTTGTAACTACCAAAAAAAAACAAGCGGCGAGAAATGCCTTTCAATGAAATGAAAATTCTGCGTAACACGTTTTTTAAATGGAAATTCAAAAAAACAATGGGTACCTACCCGTTGTTAATGAATAGATAAATAATAAATATCAGGGGACAATGTCACACCAATTGACCTAGTCCCAATTTAAGCTCTAGGCTTGTATTATGGGTACTAGACCACGATATCAATACTTATATAGAGAAATATAATACTTAAATACATAGAAAACATTCATGACTCAGGAACAAAATATTCGCGCTCATCACACAAATATCTGCCCTTACCGGGATTTGAACCCAGGACCTCTAGCTTCGTAGGCAGGATCACTACCAACTAGGCCAGCGCGTCGTCATACATACATTAAATCACGCCTATTTTCCAAAGGGGTAGGCAGAGAACACTTCTTTCCACTTGCTAAGATCTGGACATATTTTTTTTTTTTAGAATGTTTTTTTTTTTTTTTTAATGAATTTCTGTTTTATTTATAATTTGTGTGTGTATTTGGTTTTAGTGGCGTTGTACACGAAAGCCGGAGGGGTCGTCGAGTGACTACGATTTATATCACGAGCCTCACAAACGATGCTACTTACAGGTATTTATTTGGAATGGGTAATGTTTAGCATAAAAACAAATGGTCTAATGATAATTTTACATAGCACGTATTGCATAATTTCGATCCATATAAAAATAGTCACGATAAAACGAAATGCATAATTTCAAAAACTATAATGTTTATAAATTTAAAAATAAATATTTCTTACGGCTTTCAATTCTATTAATGTGGTCACAATTCTAACCTTATCTAACCTAGTTAGAAAAAATTGTTATTCGATCGTATGCCAGATAAAATTATATGATTGGTTTTTATGCTAAACGTTCATTATGCTTTTCGTGATTAGTTAAATTAAATTATACAAAATGTTTATATACTGATTAAAGCTCACCCATGTATTTGAAATGGAGTATAACTGTTTTAAAAAAAACAATAATATAGCAAATCCCGCTCATCACACAAACATTTGCCTACACCGAGAATCAAATTCAGGAACGTTGGCTTCGTAGAGAGGTCACTTCAAACTAGACTAAGTACGTCTTCATTGATTGAATTCTTTTAAGCCCCGACGAAAAAAAGGGGTTTTATAAGTTTGGCCACTATGTGTGCGTCTGTGTCTGTCTGTGGCACCGTTGTTCTTAAACTGGTAACCCGATTTGGATGCTATTTTTTATTGGTTTTAGATAGGTTTTATGAAAATCGATTGGGCTGTTTAAAAGATACCAGCTCTGAAAAAAGGGATCACCATTATCGGTTTTTTTTCCATTACTATATTCTGCATGTGACTGTAGATTATGTAGGCAAAATTAAGCTTATGCGTTAATTCAGGGTATACGCTATTTCCATTTCAAATTTCATCCAATTCCGTTCAGCCGTTAAAGTGTCAACGAGTAACAAACCAACACACATACACACACAAACTTACGCATTTATAATATTAGCATACCTGGGATAACTCGGGGCAAGTTCTAGGGATTTGATATCGATAAAAAAGATGTCGATATAATTAAATTAATACATGTGCACATTGCACATTCTCGATTACTGTAAAGAGGTTCGATGTCATATCTGATATCGAGCCTCTTAAGAAATTAAAAGTATGCGGATGTCATTTCAATCAAAATGACAATATTCGTACGTTAGGCAGTTTAAAGTAGATATTTTCAACTAGACGGCAATCATTAATACCGACGAATATGGAAAAATATTGATTGTATATTATGGAAACTGTTGTAAAATTAACAAATAAATATACGTGTTCATTTGTTTATTTTTTATCTAAAAATGAGGAGAAAATAAGTAATATTTATTTATGTCGAATAACATTTAGATGTTGGCAGTAACATCGATATATTTTATATCGATAAAATATTTTGCTACATCACTTTCGTACAGATGCCCCGAATTATCCCAGGTATGAATATTAGTTGGAATCAAACACTTTTTTTTTAATAGATGAACACATTCCGCCACAACGGCCACCCCCACATGCATGGTCTGGACATCCGTAACACCCAGTTGAGCCACGTGACCCGCTCGTCGCGTCGCACTGCGCCGGCGCACGCGCTCTCCGCGGAGATGCTGCAGCGGCACGCGCGGCAGGACCTGAAGCGCTGACATTTGGAGATGGCTGTCAAGCTTTATAACTAAAGGGGAAAATGCAAAATGGACTTAAAAAAAACCGGCGACAATGTCACACCAACTTTATTAGGTATCCTGCCGTTTGACCAAAAGTCATTTGGCAAAATTACACTTGACAAACAACGTTTTGCACAAACATGTTAAGTCAATTAATTATTTTACTACTAGTCATTTTACAAATGACTTATTTTTCCAAATTATCAACAGTTAAATTTACATTTTACGAGGAAGACGAATCAGGGCATAACCTACTCGGATAGGTTAGGTTAGAGCTTGGCCTTCGAGGTTGTTTTTTTTCTGCCCAGAAATAGGTAAACTAATTGCTAAATGATCAATTGCTAAGTGAGTTTTTGTAAGATGGTACTTTTGTCAAATGTCTCGTTTGCCAAATGATCATTTGGTGAAACGTTGTTTGTCAAATGACCATTGGTCATAATTTTTTTGGTCAAACATTAGTTAACCATTTTATTAACCTAGCCTCAGACTAAGCTCTAGGCTTGGGTTCTCTATTGTATCGCCGACAATTTTATTGCCGAATTTTATTTTGCCGAATCATTATATGGCAACTTGTTAAAATGATTAGTTTCATTTCCCAACCTCACGATTGCCAACTCATTGTTTGGTTTTTTTTATATGGACATTTATTAAAATGTCATTTTTCATATAGCCAAATGGTTCACTTAGAATAATATACAAAAAAAGTGGGTAACTGAAAGTTCTGAAACTTGACATTGGTGAAATACACCTCATTAAAATCAGGACTGAAAGAGATTAATTTATATAAGAAAAGGGAACCAAAATGACAGCGTATTTATTTTATAGCTTAGATAGCGTAAGCCACTTGATGTTACAGATTTTTGTAATGTTGTAGTTAAAACATTGGGTTTAGAAATAGTTGTGGGGTCCTAGTAAAAAACAGCATATCGACCCTTAAAGTATCAAATGTCGTAAAAGCCAAAATGCACTTTTACAGGGCGAGAAAAAAACGAAAACGGGTACTTTATTTTTGCATATATCTTTTGAAGTACTCAGGCTATTATAAACCATTTGAGTTCATTATGCTTAGGTTTTTGTGGTGTTTCATAATTATAAATTAAAAATCACGTAGCTTTAATAGATCCAGAGATGGCGTGGCTTTTACTACAGAAAAAAAGAATTGAAAATGTCTTTTAAGGCCGAACAACAGAATTGAAAATGGCTTTTAAGACATTTTTTTTATAGTGTACAACTGTAACCTTTGTTGTAAAAGGAATCTACGTGTTTTTATTGGGGGTAATATTGTATTAAACGACAAGTGTAAGCATAAAAATGTGTAATTAAGGGTAGTAAAAGCAGTATTAATTTTAATAAATATGCTTGTTTTATAAAAAAAATTAATAGTATGTCAAATAAAAATAAAAATTGTAATTAATTCCCTGTGGTAGCTTCGGAAAAGGCTCTTTGATGAGATTTCGAACCAAAAATAAGTGAATACATAACAACTGGTTATCATAATTATGATACCAAAAAAATTCAGTTGTTGAATGTACAGTACATCCAACGACTTAATAATAATAATCTTTATTTATTTATTTATTTATTTATTAAAGGAATCAACAGCATATTACAATTACAATCTTGACGAACATTAAACATTTAAATATCAACAAGTCTCTAATAATAGGCATAACAGCTATTTGGAACGGTACGATTTATTCAACTACGCAACAATTAGGTATTATAATTACCACATAAATGAAGTTGTTACATGTACTGTACACATGCAACGACTTAATAATAATCTTTATTTATTTATTATAGGAATCGACAGCACATTACAATCACAATCTTAACCAACATTAAACATTAAAAAATCTGACAGTCTCTAAAAAAAAGGCATAACAGCTACTTGAACCGTTACGATTTATTCAACTAAATCCATAATGTTATCGTCACAATTTTCATCTTCTTCGTCCGTGTCCATTAAAATGTCACCATTGCTACCAGTGTAGGGTAAATCCAAAAAATCTTTGTGGAACCTTTTCGGAATCGTGCCATCTAAGCATAGTTTTTTTAAATCTTTATACTTTTGATCTGAAATTGAAATCTTTTTTGTATAGGATTGTTGCAATTTTATGTTATTAAGTTCTGCCAAAAAATCTGAATCTTGTAATTGACTTGTTTCGGCTTCTTCTGGTCTTTTATTATTTGCCTTTCCTCTTGCTTTTCCTTTCCCTTTTCCTTTCCCTTTCCCTTTTTCTTTTTTGTGTATTTTTTCAAATAATACCACTTTTGTACTAACTGTTTCTCTTTTCATTGAGTATTTTACTTCCATTATATTCAAACTCTTCTTTTTAAAGGTAGCAATTCGAATATCCTTAAATTTGATATTTTTACAAGTTTGTTTTGTGAAGGTTTTCTCCGCTAACTCTTCCCAGTTGATAAAATCTGTATGTTCCATAACATTTACTTTATATGGTTTCGGTTTTTTCCTTGCAGTCTCAAAGTATGAAGCCCACTGATTAGGACTCCATACAATGATTTTTTTTACTTCCGATTCAATCGTAGCATGTACAGAGTCCACAGGCATGTATGTGTGGCCTGGGAGCAGATAATTTATCTGGATTACTTTTAGGTTTTCAGAGTTTAATAAAAAGTAATTCAACACTGATAAAACTACTTTATTCTTATTTTGTCCGGTACATGAATCACAATACAACAGCGCATTTTCCACACCTTGCTTGTCCAATTCCTTAAGATAGAAAAATAAACAAGTTCCTATCTCGTTGCTACCTCTCTTTCCGTCACACTCGCCCCATGTATAACATTGAACGTTCTTTGTTATACTTTCATACACGGTAAAATTAAAAACAGCATACTTTCTTGCATAATATAACAACATGCTCTCGCCATATGGTGTGTTCAATACTTTTTGGAGATCAAAGCTACTACAAACCGTTTTAACATCCTTTAAAGTTTGGTGAGCTTTAAATCGTTCATATGATGCCTCTTTTTCTTCTAAATGCTTTTTTAATTTTTCTTTGTCCTCTTCTGTCTCATCACCGCTTGCATTTTCAGCCTTAGTACACGTAACGCATTTATCTTTTTTAGGGCTATGGAATCCTAGATCATACTCCTCGTTAAATATTTTTCTAAATATGGGTTCACTTACGGTTTGTTCGGCTTTGGTTTTACAATTCGCACGATAAATTCTGTATAAATTAGTCAAATTGCGCAAATCTTGAGAAAGATACATTCGTTGGCTATTTTTTCTATTGTAATGCGATGGGCAAGCTGGAAGGCTTTCGATGAATTTTCGCACATTTGATTTTGCGGTTTCTGAATATTTATCCGGAGCATTTCGTGTTCTTGAATCTTTAAGCGACATGCCTTCCATTGCATTTGCCACAGTGTAATTTAAATGCCTTTGTGTTATGTCCAAAGTACTAAGTAAAAACTGCTGGCATATTTTTTTTTGATCCTCACCATCATTAATGTAATAATCGACCGTTACATTTCTTTTGTTCGAGTCCACTCGTTTTCTTCTTATAGGGTTTACACGTGCAGAGCGAACTAACCAATCGCGTCGACGTTCATTATCAAGACTCCAAAAGAAATTAAAAATACTGCTCCTTCGTTCTTCACTAATTTCATAACACCTTCTTTTACATTTTCCAGGAATACAAGGATTAACTTTTATTGATTTTGCTGCGACTACGTTTCCTTTTCGTGTTACGTATTCTTTACCTTCGTTTTTAAGAGTTTTATTTAATTTTACTACATTAAGAGATTGCTTTTTTTTCTTGATAGTAACTTCAGCGTTCTGCACAAATTCTGCAGACTTTTGTTTCTTTTTTTTATCCTGTGTATTATTTCGCTTTCTTTGTTTTTTTCTCTGTTCGTCGTCACTGGACAAGTTTGAATCGCTGCATATCCAGACATCTGAACTCCCTGAAGAAAAATCTTGCTGCTCTTCGTCAGTCAGAAAATCCATAATCGAGTTATTATACGATTTCGTAGCTTTTCGCCTCTTTCGTCTTTTTTGAGAATCAGTTAGTTTGATAGTGTCATTAGCATTTGAGTGGTCGGCCAAAGCAGCGCTATCGTCTTCGGGTTGCGTTATCATCTGCACTACAGCGAGTGCAGAGGGAGGTGAACGGTCGGCCGGAGTTGAACTGTTGGTTCCGGGTCCTGTGATAAGATGATGGTATGCATCGTCCTCTATAGCGATTGCAGAGGGAGGTGAACGGTCGGCCGGAGTTGAACTGTTGGTTTCGGGTCCTGTGATAAGATGATGGTAAGCATCGTCCTCTATACCGAGTGCAGAGGGAGGTGAACGGTCAGCCAGAGCTGAACTGTTTGCTTCGGGTCCTGTGATAACAAGATGATGGTAAGCATCGTCCTCTACGGTGAGTGCAGAGGGAGGTGAACGGTCGACCGGAGTTGCGCCGTCAACTTCAAGTCCCATGCTGGGAAGTTGCGGGTATGAATCGACCACGACAACTTGTGCAGATGGAGGTGAGCGGTAAGCTGGAGCTGAACTGTTAACTTCGGGTCCTGTGATGAGAAGATGGTGGTAAGCTTCGTCCTCTACAGCGAGTGGAGGTGAACGGTCGACCGGAGTTGCGCCGTCAACTTCAAGTCCCATGCTGGGAAGATTCCGGTATGCATCGACCGCTAAAACTTCTGCAGTGGGAGGTGAGCGGTTGACTGCAGATGCACTGTTAACTATAGATCCTGTGCTGGGCGGGTGGCTGTGAGTATATTTTGCTATGGTGTATGTGGGAGGAGTAGAGTAAATAGACGCAGGTACTGTCTCAGATTCAGGGAAACATAAGTTATGTTTAGAAGGAGTTATATCCGGACTTTCAAATAAATCATGAGATCGTAATAAGCTACTTGTAGAAGTATTAATACTATCTCCCGGTGAAGCTCTGGTACTGCGTATCCATTGTCTTTTTACTGGAGTTTCAACATCGCTGTTTTCAATAACATCTATACTATCCAGTGTAGTAGGTGTACTTATCCTTGGTCGTTCCCTTGATTTTTGTATACCCGGTTTATTAGAGTTGTTAGTTTCTGCCTCACTGATGTCAATTAAGGGTGATCTGGAATATAATCAGAAAATTTTGATTTATTTTCGTTATTTATTGAAGCGGGATAAAAAGTTTTAAAAACCATAATGTAAGAAATATTTAGAACCAATATTGTAGTAAACGCTAAATAATATCACTCCTTTAGTATGACGTTTTGTTTTAAAAGCCATAATAAGAATAAGTATCGAATAAAACTTCTGCATTAAAAACCATTATGACCATGGATCGGAAATTCGGATCGATATTTACCTAAAGTTGGCAAAATCCCGGAAAAAGATAGGTAAACATGGCGTCGGCTTCTTAAAAATATTATTTGAATAATTTAAGTTCTGGGATTTTGGGATTCTACAAAACGTTAATATAATAATCAAACATGTAGGATAAAACGTTCTGTTTTGATCCTATAAATTCGTTAGGTTAATAAGTTACAGGTAAATTAAATAACATTTGGTTAAACATATACATGGAAAATAACTTCAAACAGTTAATATAAATAAATAATTATGAATTAATGCCGGTGTAATTTATTTATTTTGAAATCCCGGAAATTTTATATGAATTATATGATTGAGTCCACCTCCATACAACTGAACAACAAAGCCGGCGCTAAAGTATAGGTAAATATCGATCCGAATATCCGATCCCTGATTATGACACATTTGAAATAATCGGCATTTTGTTAAGTTAAAAAAGCATTAACAGTCCCTGCTTAGCTATAAAGTAGCCAAACTGCTTAACTGTTTTATAACTAAGTATGATTTGGAAAAGAGCATCATGATTCTAGATAAAAAAAATGGCAAAGGTATTTGACACATTAAACATTCATAATAATTATGCACCTTAGATTGTAAGCTTTTTTTTTAGGTTTATGCACATTAAAAATTCGTATACACCTAAGTTTTTAAGTTTTTTTTCAGGTTTATACATATTAAAAACCGACCAAGTGCGAGTCAGACTCGCGCACGAAGAGTTCCCTACCATTATCTATTAATAAGTAAAAACAGCAAAAAAATCACATTGTTGTATGGGGGCTCCCCTTAAATATTAATTTTATTCGGTTTTTAGTATTACAGCAACAGAAATACATCTTCTGTGAAAATTTCAACTGTCTATCACGGTTCTTGTTCACAGACGAACGGACAGACAGACAGACAGACAGACGGACAGACTGACAGACGGACAGCGGAGTCTTAGTAATAGGGTCCCGTTTTACCCTTTGGGTACGGAACCCTGAAAGTTCACATATACAACTTAGTTTGTAAGATTTTTTAGCCCCATCAAATATCTCAATAACCAACGATAATTTTTACGTGCTTGTTTGAGGGCCATGTAGCCCATGTAAAACATTAATAACCCTCGTTCTGACGCAGTTGGGTAAAAATTCGTCCATTTCACGGTGGTTAGGTGTAACTCGTTTAACTTAAGATAGAACAACTTAATGCCTTTTTTTATTAAATAATATGCCAATTATCAATAACTTACATTGCGTTAGGGATTGACATTCTCTCATTCAGTGAGACACTGGTTCGTCGTTTCCATCGTCTTTTAACTGGTGTTTCAACATCGCTATTTTCAATTACGTCCACGCTGCTGTCTGTAGCCTTTTTGACAGGTGTTTTAGTAGGTGTATCTGTTTTTTGTCGTTTCTTTAGTTGCTTAGCCGGTTTAGTGGTAGAATTTCTAGTTTCTGCTGCATGAACGTTAGAAGATCTGGAACATAAACACGAAATGTTATTTATTTTTGTTTCATTGATGCGGAATAAATAGTTTTAAAAGCCAATAACCAAGATTTTATTAGGACTGATATTGTAGTAAATGCTAGATAATATCACACCTGTAAAATTTGATTAGTAGTTAAAGCCATATTACGACGTGACTGGCCTAGGGTAGTCACACTGCCTACGAAGCTCACCCAAGACTCAGAAAGAAATACTCGCGCTTATCACGCAAATATTTTCCCTCACCGGGAATTGAACCCGTGATCGCTAGCGTCGTAGGCAGGGTCACTACCTAATGCATATATCTAATGTAATATTATTTTTAACGTCAGTTGTCATATACTTCGCTTTTGGATTCTACTTATTTAAGTAAATCATGTTTCAGCCTTGGGAAACATCCACGGATAACATTTGGAATCATATTAATAAACATTTCATTTACTTAATAAATATTATTATATATCGCGTTATTATTTTTAGATACTAGTTATAAGTTTATTTTTAATATCAATTATATTTTATGTATTGTTTATAAATTAAGATTCACATTAAAATACTTATTTCACAGTTTTAATATTATTTTTATTTTCAAATACCAAGTTGGCATAAGCCAGTCCACAACCTGGCAGTGGATGACCATTGTAGTAAAAGCCAGTTGTTACGCTAGCTCAGTAGATAACCGTTTGTAGTAAAAGCCACTTTTTATCCTAGCAGTAGATGACCGTTTGTTGTAAAAGCCATTTGTTACCCTAGGAGTAGATGATAATTTGTAGTAAAAACCAGTTGATACACTCGCAGTAGACCACCGTTTGTAGTAAAAAGAAAAGCATTTTTTTGACAGGAGTTATTTACTTACAAGAGTGGAGTATTTTTAAGTTAAACGCAACGAAAATTGCAGCGTAAGATGTATGCAGCAACGGAGTAGTTACCTACGTTAGATCCCACACATACAGATGCCGGCAAACTTCTTGACAATGATCTTCGTTGTGCTTGCTTGTGTTTTCATGTAAAAGTACATGCGCAAATTCCGTCAATATTCCCAAGAAGTTTGCCGACTTCTGCAATAAACGCGCGTTTTATGTTGTCGTTGCCAATAGTAAAATCTTATGAGAATTCGTAGTAGCAATAGTAGGTAAGAATATCAATGCAATCGTCATTAGTCATTACTATTAAAAGATAGGAGACATCAACAACCATTAATTACTCGAAAAATAACTTTGTTTATTGTTTATATACTGAATAATAATATTTTACTTACCTCTTGTTAGCCATATTTTTTTTGTAGGTTAGCATTGATTCTAATGCTCGCTTTCTTTTTAAAAGAGAATCCAAAACACTGTTATTCTCCTCCATTATTTATTATATCACACACTTTAAACACAGTCGCACCAATTATTGGTCCTTTTGTTTCGTTTTAACAAATTTACGCACAACTTTATCCTACGGCTTATTTAAGGACTCGATCGATTAGACCTAGTTCTCTGACTGCTGCGCTGCGGTCGCACGCGCCCGCGACGCCTTGACTAGGGAGCGGGGGGTGGGGAATGATCGCCCGCGCGCGCTGCTGGTGTAGGGAGATACCTACCTCTGCGCGGCATCGCTTTAATATTTCGCGCCAAATTCTATACTTTGAATGAAAATTAATGCAGTTAAAATCATAATTTAAAGCAAATTGTCTTGGCACTTCATAATGCAGCTTAAATGATTATGAATACGTTACATGTTAATAATGTTATAAAACCCATGTAAAAGTTATCATTCTAACAAAGACCAAATTACCATTCCTTTTTTATACGTATTTGATTGATAAATGGACGTAAAACCATATTTTAAAATTTGTTTCTTTTACGACGTAAATATTTATTGGTCTTTTGAAAAAAATTCATTATAAAATTGTCGTAAAACCATATTTTAAAAGTTGTTTCTTTTACGACGTAAATAATTATTGGTCTTTTGAAAAATTTTCATTATAAAATTGTCGTAAAACCAACTTTTAAGTAATATCTTACTTTTACGCCAAAAATGCTTATAAATAATCTTTCCTGACTTTATCTCAGTATGTAGTAATAGCCATGTAAAGAAGAATTATGTCTTTAACAACATTTTTTTCAAAACTTAACTCTTTAATTTGACTATTACGACATATTGAAAAAAAAAGTGCTTTGAAACGTAAATCAGAATTCGCAGTAAATTACTTTTTTTTGCGAATTTGAACATTTTAAATACACAGATGGATAGAGCGCACGAAACTGATTAAAATGGCGTTAAAAACTCATTTTGGCCAAAATGGCTTTTACGACATTTGATACTTTAAGGGTCGATATCGTGCGTTTAAAAAAAACAAAAAGTGTCATTTTTTAGATATTGTAATACGCTGCTAGGTTGATCTCAACTTTTCAAAAAAAATAAAATGTATTTTTCAAAATATGACACTTTTTAACATAAACGTCCGAAGACGGACGAAGGGAACCCACGTACCCAGTAGAAAAGTGACTTGAGCTATATCTACCCCGATAGCCAAAAAACAGCAATGCGCCACTTTATACTATATAATTTGGTAAGTTTGTAATGGTGCGTTCCTATATTCAAAACCGTTGGTAGAGTTGTGACGTCCCGTTAAAATTTGACACATTTTGTATGTAGCAAATGTCATAACGCTACTGCCCGTAAGGGAAACGATTCGTTTTTTGAATATAGGAACCGGGCATAAGGCCGTTTATCCAATAAAGCCAAAATCGGATTGTTTTGAATGACGTCACTCTTCGTCTTAACGCACGATATATCTACTAAAAATTAAGTGAAAAAGGGTTTAAAACCTCTATACTCCGTGTATGCATATACCCTTTCTTAGTACGAATTAAGTCTACTTGTACTCTTTTCCCCAGACCCAGGGCCAGATCGAGTATGACCATTATTGATGACCAAACGTGGATTTGGAGACTCACACATGCATTATTATTATAATCTCGAGACTACAATTAAGTCTGCAAATGTGTAGTCAACGACAAGGATGCTAGTGATGCATTTTAGTTCAGAAATAAAAGATAAATGTTATACAGGGTGAAATCTAAGTCGTAGTACAAAAGATTAACTCTGTGTTCTACCCTCGAATATGAACAAGTTTCACTATGGTACCAACTCTGAAATCACGAAAAAACAATCAACTGCTTCATACATTTTGGTCAAGTACGTATTGAACTTTATCATGAAGCAGCTGTTTTTTTTTCGTGATTTCAGAGTTGCTCATAGTGAAAGTTTTTCTATTCGTGGGTAGAACACAGAGGTGATCATTTGGACTACGCAGTAGTACGAGTATGTTTGGTATTTTTGATTATTCTACTTTGTTGAATAATATCTTGATTGTTTCATCATATTAAAGTACCATCTTTATGGTTACTTTAATATTATTATAGTTAGGGGTTTCTTTAATGTCATCAAATGCGATATAAAAGCGACATGGGCTTAACCATTGAAGTAGTATTAAAGCCTTATGGGTCATTTGAATTAAATATAATTAGGGAATGCAATACCGGGATACCGGGATCCCGCATGCAATAAGCGGGATTAATGTTGGTCGTAAATTGAGTGGGATCCCGTAGGATTAGTGGGATTGAGGAACGACGTAGTTCGTACATGCTACTCATGGGCATGCGCTAACTGGTATTAGTACATTATTGCCTAGCCCTAGAAAGCAGCGCATTGCCTTGGCGGGCTAAAATCCGAGTTAGAATCACGTTTTTGCCAAGGCATAATTATGCACATAACGCGAGAAAATTATACAAAGAGGTACCTACATAATTATCAGTATTTGTTAAAAAAAAATTAAACGAATTAAGAATGAATCTACTTTTGAAAATTCTTTATTTTTGTAAATTGAGAGTATTAATATAATTTCATGCACGATGACCCCAATGAACCCCTCGCCCGCCGCCTGCAACAATGCATCAATTTGATTAAATATTGTTAAATTTCATCAAAAATACTTCGAAATTTAATTCCAACTTCCGGGATCCCGCGGGCCTAAAGCGAGGTTCACACTAGCAATAAAAACCAGGCAAGAGCATGTCTGCCCATGCTCAATGTAGGGTTCCAAAGCCGTTACTTCATAAAAACTGTATCAGAAAAAAAAAGTATAAACTAATTCTCAATTTAAAGTGATTTGGTGCTGTCTTACTGCCGCACTCAGAGACGTCAATTAAACTTAATGATTGATTAAAGTGGCTGCTGTCACATTCTTTGCTATAGCAATAGAATAAGACAACACGTCACTTAACAAGCATTAAATTTGATTGACGTCGTAGATATTTATAAACACTTTAGCCGCCTGTATCTCATGAATTAATCAAATCTACTGAGGCGTGTAGTTTATAAATATTTATCAGATTTTTAGTATTTGTAGTTTTGGCTGGTGGGGGGGGGGGGGGGGGGGGGTGATTAGGCAATGGTTTGTAACCTGTCAGTGATACTAGTAGGTAATTCTGTAGCTCTGCCTACTGCCTACCCTACTCTGAAAAGTTCATGTACCTATGTATGTAACGTTTGAAGAACTGCACCAACAAAGACGCTAGTGTTCAGCTTGTAACTCATATAATAAAGTTTCTTAATTAATTCATCGTTGAATTGATGGACCAATGAAAAATAATTTTAGAAGCTTATCAGTCTTATGAGGTTAAATCTAAACTGAGTCTTCTTTAAAAAAACATACAGCCAACATTGGAAATTGATCATATTGCCACTGATACATTTTGAGACAACTGAATTTATTTTAAATATATTATTCTAAGGTATTTGTGTAATTTTAACCACACGGGTTTGTTTGAAACATTTAAAATGTAAATAGAGTCAATGCTCTTGTTTGTATAAAAGGGATGATGTAATAAACCCTATGTATTAACTTAAACATAATAATAATGCTTGTCGAAATATTGTGGATATTGTGATCTATGAAAATGAATGTTTAGTTAATTGATTATATTTAACATTGGTGATGCATATAGTTTAATATGCTTTAAGTAAAAATGTCTGTACATATATTTGAAATGTATCTATTGTAAGGTTTTGTATTATACACGAACCAAGGAGACCGAAGTTTTATTTGTTGTTTATTCCATTTTTAGGATATCGGATCTGTCATAACTTCACATAGGTACTTTGTAGGTAGGTTGTTAATTTTACACGAACGAAATTAGGACCCGACTTTGCGAAGGAGAGTTATGTTTTTCGAGCGTATGTATATAATGTATGTATGTCTATCTTTAGGCCTGCTCTCATTGCCATTAACTGAACAAACCGAGTCGTAGTATATGAATGATAGCTAAAGAAGGAAATAAACTCTCACAAAATATTTTTTTCTTATACGAATATTAAAAAAAAAGTCTACGGCAGTAATACTGCAGACAATCTTAAAAATATCTACATTTCTTCAGCTATCCAACGAGGTATAGCAATTTTGGTTATTATCAGAATTAATTGAAAAATCATAGTTGAAAGTCTCCCAGGTAGTAGTAAAATTTAAATGTGTTATAAGTGGATTGGGAGAGGTGGGCCCATACCATGGCCAGCTAGAAGTCCGGATCTAACCCCTAACCTAACCTCGTAATAAACACATTAAAAATTTACTACTAATTTTACTTTTACTATTAATGTGTTTATTACGAGGTTAGGTTAGGGGTTAGATCCGAACTTCTAGCTGGCCATGGTATGGGCCCTCCTTCATATTCAATCATAGAATCCTTTCGAACACTCGCAGGTAAAATACAACTTTCCCCACTTGTATAACAAATAACTATTCCTTACCAATATGTTGGTAATTCTGTATCTCTGCCTACCCCACTCTGGGAATGAAAGCGTGAAGGTATGTATGTATGTATGCACCAATATGTTCATTTGTTTAGTTTATTTATATATATGTTTAGTAGGTGTTAAAAAATGGTACTTAAATAGGATTTCTACGATTTTATTTTGCAGTCTTTGGAGTTCGGCTCGTTTTGTTTAGGCGGCGCTTCTCCAGAGTTATCTTTGACAAAAAAAAGATTTTTAACACTCGAATTGTATATATAGTATAGCGTATCCGATGTGGAATTTAATTTATCAGCACAGGAACGGAAATGCCTCGCCTCGGCTCGTAAAATTGTATCATACTAACATAGATCAAATAAACTCTTCAATATCTTACTTCAAGCTGTTATGTCTGCGCCAACCTTAAAAATGATAACAAGTGTTTTTTTTATGGCATAGAAAGGCAACCGAGAACACAGGCTACCTGATGGTAAGAGGAAACTGTGACCCATGGACATTCGCATTCACAAGACTGCAAATGCACTGCCAACCCTGAGAACTAAGATGGAATGCCTCTACGCTAGTCATTTCACCGGCTGTCTTATCCCCAAACCGGAACACAACAATGCAAACACTGCTGCTTGGCGGTAGGTTAATGGATAAGATGGTGGTACCAACCCGGACGGACCCTCCACAAGGGCCTCCCACAAGTAAATGATTTGGAAATGCGTCTTTTTGCACTAAATTGTGCACTCGTTCACCCATTGCAGTTCCCCCTACCTTGTGCACCCGTTTTTGCTCTCCCTACCTCTATTCATGTAGTGTTGGATTAATCAAGCGAGCGCCGGCTGTTACAAACCTAATTGACATGTAACAATACACCCACAAATTGGATTGCAAACTAGGTCTACCTAGGCTGCCTTAATATCAAAAAGGTGTCTAACTACATAGTCATAGCATTAGCATTTGAAACTTAATATCGTTACAATAGAGTATAGAATGATTTGACTTCGTCATTGGACTTAGCGCCTTTTCTGGTATTACTGCAGCAGAGTTAACCTTGCTGGTGTTATCAATGTTATTATGCAGTGATCGGAATAGGTAGAGCTAATTTATCTTAAGTTCACTAAAAGACATGATATAGAGTGGTTAGGTACAACCTGGATAAATTTAATACTAATTTATTTTTATTGAATTTTGGATTTATTTTATTTTATTTCTCCCAAAGTGTGGAAGTTTGGTCATAAAATTTACAAAATAATGAATACTTTCGGAGTCCTTATATCGGCAAAATGTTCAGAGAAAAGTTTTTTCAATTAAAGATGCTCCTTTAATTGTATCGAAAAAGTTGAAATAAATTAAAACAGCTGTAAAAATAAAGGTACAGTAAAGGGCGTTAATATCTATACAGCCATCGCGTCAAATATAATGTTATACATGGACCTTATTGCCAGTGGCATAAAAGTGTACGGATATTTTTGACGTATTGGGAACATTAACCAATGGTAGTTATTGTTGAAAAAAACCTTTTCAACAAATGACTACCATTGATTATTGTTTGTGCGGCTACCAAGAAGTAGGATAGTACCTAACCATTGGTTTTTGGATATTATTAAAAAGGCAAAATTGTTTTTCTCTTTGTGTTTAGCAAATGCTATATTAATCAAATTAGTATGTATGTATGCATGTAAAACTCTTTATTGCACATAAACAAACATAATACATGTTTGCATCAATATAAATAATGTACATAGGCGAACTTATTTTAACCATATGGATCTCTTCCAGTTAACCTTGGATTAGAATAAGCAAGGACAATGCCGAAGGATAGACAAATTAACAAAATTTCAAGAAATAACAAATAGTACAATTACACAAACACAACACAACAAACAACAATTTAATAGTACATTACTACAGACGCCGGGAAGTAGGTGGTTGCAGGCCGAGTTCATATAGACGGCCGAGCGAAGTGAGGTCGGATAGTTACGAGGCTGGCAACCCCTTTTCACGGCGAGGTATGTATAGTGCTTTTCTCAAACATATGCAATGAAATAAAAAAAACACATCACTCAAAAAACATTTGTGTAATAGGCATTAACGCGGATATTTTTAGTCCGAACCACACAGATACAAAAAGAAAACGATTTTCAGCTATTCAGCCTGTTCATAAAACCAGCTGTCATGGCCATATTAAAATTTAAAAAAAATTACTTCCCGGCCTAGGCCTTCAATTTTGTATGAAATTCCTTTACAGTTCTCTCGAGTTGTTCCGTCGGGAACGTGGCACTTTGAAGCCTAAAATAACTAACATAACGCCGCTATTACATAGCATGTTTGAGAAAACACCTTTAACATGAAGCCATGTTGCATATGCTCTTTAAACTTTATTGAAGTAAGTGGTCAATTTTAATACTATGTACGAAATAAACAGGTAAGCTAATTCGACCACGGTCAGCAATGACGCTCCAAAACTGAGTGACATCACTCCTCCGTATGTTGCTGAAAAAAAAAACAATGGTTTAGTTTTAAAATTTAAAATATAATTGATCTTTAAATCGCCTCTCTGGTACCTGCATTTGATATAACGGAGAATTAAGTACCGTAAAACCTGGTAACTATGGTCCAACATCTTGCAACTATAGTCCAAAATCAATGACCAAAAGTACAAGTTCCCATTATCTTTAGTTAAGGAAACGTGTTGTTTTATAGACATTTCTTGTTGACTAAAGGTTTAAAATGCTTATACTTAAGTTTTCTATGAGGAATTAAAGAAATTAGACTTGGACCACAGTTGAAGTACTGGACCATAGTTACGAGGTTTTACGGTATTGGATTTAGACGTAAGCATACACAAAACAATAAATACCGTTTTTGTAAGTCAGAGTTATTATGACATAGCTATGCAGTTAAGTTGACGCGAAGAGCTATATAACCGCTATAGCTCTGTCCCATACGCTCGCCATAAAATGAACTGCAGGGATAAATAAATAAATAAATAAAATAAATAAATATCAGGGGACAATGTCGTTTATTCCCAGTAGTTCCGTGGAAGAAGTTCCGCGGCGGAACTAGTGAGACTTTTTTTCCCAATAGTTCCGTTGCGGAACTAGTGACACTTTTTCTTCCCAATAGTTCCGTGTTGGAGTTAGTGACACTTTTTCGAACGCTTACCCGTGGTCCCACTACTTCGTCCCACTGCTCTTTTTGACGGAGCCCTGCCTCGCGGCAGGGCTCCTATTTCAGGGCGGTTTGCCCTTCGGGCATTTATAGATACCTAACGAACCTAACCTACCTACTTTTGCGGAATATACATGATTTCTGACGAAAGCGGAAATGCACGGAACTAATGGGATTATAAAATATTAGTATTTAATTGATGCTTAGTTCCGCGGAACTATTGGGAAAAAAAGTCTCACTAGTTCCGCCAGGGAACTTCTTCCACGGAACTACTGGGAATGAACTGACAATGTCACACCCATTGACCTAGTCCCAATTTAAGCTCTAGGCTTGTATTATGGGTACTAGACAACGATATAAATACTTATATAGAGAAATATATACTTAAATACATAGTAAACATCCATGACTCAGGAACCAATATTCGCGCTCATCACACAAATATCTGCCCTTACCGGGATTTGAACCCAGGACCGCTAGCTTCGTAGGCAGGGTCACTACCAACTAGGCCAGCAACTAGGTAAGCGTGTCATAATACTCATAATAAACCCCCAGTTAAAATAAGAGAATGACATTTACCAATGAAATAAGTAATATCCATTATTAGAGTCATCTTGTAGCAATTGCAGGTAGATTTGCCGAAATATACTTTAATTGAGGCTAGGTGAGTTGTTTCTTTGCCGCCTCTGTGAATAAAGAACCGTTCATTTCAATTATAAAATCTGTCAAGTAAGGACACTTTTGTACTTTGTGTGTATAATTTATTTATTTTTTTCGTACAAAAATCTTAGTACTACATTGAATTGTAAACACTATCTTTTTAGTCAGTAGGTTTAAAATGTACCAAGAGAAAACAAGCAAATTAACCATTTTTGTATTTTATAACCGTCATGTACATAATGATAACCTAATGA
The DNA here is from genome assembly GCA_927399475.2 of Acleris emargana. Classification (NCBI taxonomy): domain Eukaryota; kingdom Metazoa; phylum Arthropoda; class Insecta; order Lepidoptera; family Tortricidae; genus Acleris; species Acleris emargana. Next base: position 23,223,539 of record OV656838.1, on the reverse strand, counting down.
TACTTTACTTTAACTTAACCATATTTTAAAAACTTCAAAAGTAATCGAGAAAAATTACTGTTATAATTAATTAAAAAACAATAAAAATATCGGGGGAAAATTGCGTACAAATTAACCTAGCCCCAACAAGCTTCAAACTTGTGAAATGGGTACTAGACATAATAAATAAATATTTATATAGTGAAATAAATACTTATATAGATAGAAATATCAAAGACAAAAACAAATATTCGTGCTCATCACACACAATTATATTTGCCTTTACCGGGATTCGAACGCAGGACCGCTAGGTAAGTAGGCGGGGTCACTACTAACTCGGCTACCGCGTCGTCGTCGTTACCGTATCCAAACCTGTCTCCGTATCGTCGGTGATACTGCGTAACTAACAAATTGATGATAGAGCAATATAAACCTTACGAACTTATTAATAAGGTGCATTTTGCTCCTTATTTAAAATGTCACTTACGCGGTTTTGCAGTTTCACCGACGATATACAAAAGAAACTTACGTAAAGTTTTGTGGAAAGTCTTCTATTAAGAAAGGCACAACGTTTGATGCGATTAGGTATCCTTTGTCGCGACATTCCCCGTAGCAAATGGGATCACATGGGACTCCTTTACCGTGCACTAAAAAAAAGGTTACAAGGTTACAAGAATAGGGGAAACGAGGGTAAGAAGGGTACGTTCATTTTAAAAATGAATAAAAATATAAGTTTTAAAGAGTACTTTATTTAATATGGGTACTACAATTAAAAGTTAAAACTAAACTTATTTTAATTAAAAAAAAACTAAGTTACTCAAATTTAAAAAAAAACTAAGCTACTCAAATATTAATGATGTAAATAATATATACATACATATCTTCACGCCTATAATCCCAGAGTGGGCTAGGCAGAGCTACAGAATTACAACTTGAAAAAAGTGGTTGATAATTCAGTAACCACAATTTGCACAAATAGGCTAAGATGTTTACCAGCATATTAGTGACAGGTTGCTAGCAGGTTGTAAATAATACTCACCACTATAAAAAGAACACCCTCTCTAGCAGGTCCGCTCGCGGCATGGTCCCTATGTCACTGGCTGCATTACCTCTCTGGATAGCTAGCCCAGTTTTAAGTAAATATAATTTATTCGTAATTTCATATTTATAATCTTTGGATATTGTTGTATAAGTAATTGAGATCAAAATTCTAAAATAAAAATTATTATTTGATTTATGTTTTTAAAAAAAATAAAATCGATTATCAACAAGTTTATACTTAGTTTCTTGAAAAAAAGGAAAGAGGGAAGGTTTCAATTGTGAACCTTTCCAATGGAAGTCAAGATGAACCGATTTTTTAATAAGAAACTTTTTTTTATTAAGATAGCCCTAGCAAGGGGTCTTTGGTATCACCATGGGTGCTCTATTTTTCTCCTTTTGAACTATCCAAAACGATAATTATGTTGTTATTGTAGAAATGATCTACTAATAAATTATATCTACTCTATCTACTTTATGGACACAGCAATTTGTAATGGAAAAAATATTTTCATTATTATCATTTGAATTATGTCGGTATATTATTATAAGAATTCTAAATAAAAAAAAAGGTTCTTTAATAAATTGCCACGGTTTTTATAATATCATGGAATGTGATTTTTTCCATACAAGTATTGACAATTATTCGCCAGTGTCATAGGGACCATGCCGCGAGCGGACCTGCTAGAGGGGTGTCCTTTTTATAGTGGTGATTATTATTTACATCTTTAATATTTGAGTAGCTTAGTTTTTATTTTAATTTAAATATGTTTAGTTTTAACTTTACATTGTAGTACCTATATTATATATATATATTTTTTTATCAAGTTCATACCTGTTAAATTATTTAGACAAGGTAAATCCATTAATTCGCAGAACCTCCTCGATTCCTCTGAAATGAAATTACGATTTAATTTAATTATTTAAATACATTATCTGCAATTTCCTTGAGGCGAGACGGGAGGGAATCTCATCAATTTGTGTCGTTTGATGTCAGATCTGAATAATTAGGTATTTACAAAGACATATTATTATTACCGAACTCATCGGCTTAGTTTAACACTTCGTCGCTAGTAACTAACGATCCACCCTTGCTTTTCGTCGCGTTATTTATTTTGAGCTTTCTGTAACGGCCGTACATATACCATATCTATATATATTACTATTTTTGTTTCTTTTAAATTTGTTTTTTTTAAATAAATTCTAAAGAGCAAGCAGAGCTTTTTTTGTGTTTATTATTTTTTAGTGTGTGTGGAAAAGGGACGGACTGAAAACCATCGCTGCGCAGACGCAGCTGCGCCCGCGTTCGCAGTACACGCTGAGCGCGTTCCTTTTGCCACTCGGCCGAGATCATATAACTAAGTCTATAACTAACTAAAACTAACTATATAACTAAGTCTTAATTGTAAATATTGTCTGTCTGTATTTTTTTTTTAATTCTTATTCTTATTCTTATTCTTATTATAATCGCTAAATGTGTTGCTAAGCGCAAAACTCGAGAACGGCTGAACCGCTATGGCTGGTTTCTTTTTTGTTGTGTTCGTCATTGTCAGGAAAAGGTTTGTATGAAAGGAAATAATTAAAAATCCACCGGGAAAGTCAGAAATTTGCAGCGGGGCGAAGCCGCTGACGGGCTGCTAGTTACCTATACATATAATTTCTCCTGAATGTCTGACTGAATGAGGGATCAACGCACAGCCTAAACCGATGATCGTAGAGACCTAAAACTTGGACGGAGTGCTTTTTGTATGACGTAGGCATCTTTTTCGAAAGAATTTTCCGAAATTCTACCTCAAAAAGGGTGAAAAAGGGGGGCCACGTTTGTATGGGACAACGTGATTCCTTGATCCAATCTTTTTCAAATTATGCATTAACATTTTAACAGAATTGATGGAAGATGTGTTTTATATTTCATTGTAATTCATTCCCTTACAGGTTTAAAAACGGGTAGAAAGTTAGGGGTAGTGCTTTTGATTAAATTAAACTTTATTTTGACACATGTTTGAAACTCAATTCTATTTTATTCAAAAAAGGTCGAACTAAAATAAAAGCTTGGTGCAATGTTATGCAAATACACAAACCGGTACTGGGTATAGAGATTCCAAATTTGGTAAGTACATTCCTTATGAGGTGTAGGGGAGCACTAAGATATGATTTTCCGATAATTGGGAGTCGCCCCAGCGGGAAGAAGTAGGGGAAGTAGGGGGAAACTAATTTAATTTAATGCTTACAAAGTCGCGAGCGGCCTCTAGTTTTACTATAAAATCCTCCTCTTGAAGCTCTCCATTAATGACAACCGCATTAAAATCCGTAGTGTAATTTGAAACATCTAAGAGTACATATAGAAGGAATTTAATGCTAAAGTAGTTTATTATGCAACTGATGCATAGTAAGAGGCTTTAAAATACGAGTGTGGTTTTATGAAACGATCGTGAGCGAGTTTCATAATAGGATCATACGATTTTTTTTGGCCTAATCATGTATAGTTGCATACACTTTTTTAGAATTATCCTACTTTCGTGACAGCAAAAAAACAACAAACAAATGACAACAATAATGGCGGCAATTCGATCCTTCGTCAAGATGTTTTTTTTAAATCATAAACAAATGAATGAACTCCCTATTCTTAAGTCACTCGAGATCAAAATATCGTGCAGTTTATACCTATTAAACAAACATACTAAATTGACGTTTTGAGTCGATACCTGTTTTAATATCTATGAATACTAGAATAGAGACCCTCTTGAGTTTTGACAGCTGTTCCAAATTTAAACTCACAACCGTACCAAAATTTATACTGTAATAACATTACAGTACAGGCAAGAATGTTTTCATAGTAATTGGTTGTAATATTGCTGGTCATTTCCTACGGGTTTTGTACGCGTAATAGAGGACTTATGATATGCGTGTAGATAAAAGATATTTTGCACGTTACGTGGTTATTTCTTCGGGAATTATCCTTTAATATAAATAGTGTTCATTGCGTGATAAAAGTGTGTTTGTATGTTATGTTCTGTTTCTATTGTTCAACGCCTCAATCACTCATGTTATAATATTTAATACAGTTAATTTATATCTTGAACATTTACTCTTTATGTCGTCAAATTGAGATGTACCCGAGTAAATAAAGTTCTATCTAGACGGAGTTGATGACAAGTTGGTTCATCAGATGTTAACTAACTTAAACATATCTTAATTATTAGGTTTTGTTTTTGTATATCTTGGGCCGAGTTAAAAACAATACGATAACGATAAAGTCGATTTAATTTTTACCAAATAGAGGGAAATCTTTTCTCAATTTAAATCTAACAAATTAATCGACTCGAAAATCTTTGATAGTAGGTACTCATTATAAATATTTACTTAAGAGTGTGTTTCTATTGAAGCAAAATGGGAGAAACAGAGCAAAGAGGAGAAAAAGTTCAAGGTTGGGGCAAGTTATTAAACACCCTGTGTATGAAGTTAGCGGTGCCGGATTCGAACTACGTAGGGATTTAATAAATTTGACCATTTAATCACAAGACTATTGAAAAAAATGATTTTTCTCCGTTTGGGAGTTCCTTGATCAAGAACTATCTGTATTAAAACATTGTATTTCAAATTAAGGTGGAACATGAGCGCATCCTGTTCCTAGAAGATCTGTAAAATTCTGGCAATAAATGTCTTTGTCTTTGTCCTTGAAGGGTAGATGTTTGTTAGGTGAGCCCAAGTTTCCGAGTCTTGGATATCTTCTATGTATTTCAGTATTATCTTCGTCTAGTACCCGTAGAATAAGCCTTTAGCAAATACATTGCCAACCTTAATTTAATATAGATAAATACGTATTTAAATACATATAAAACATCCAATATTTAGGAACAAATACTTGTGCTCATCAAACAAGTATTTTTCGATACCGAGAATCCAACCCGGGACTGATAGCTTCGTATGCAGGATCACTACCAACAAGGCTATTTTTTTTTTAATTTACGCTGAAAATTAGGTAAAGTAATGAGAAGTATTTTTATCCAAAGTAATAGCAAATATTTGGGGCCCTAGTGAAAAACGGTGTAAGCCTACTGAAGATCAAGTGAAAAAGGAGTTAAGTCATGAATACTCCGTTTACATAACCTTTCGTAGAACAAGTTAAGTCGATTTATACCGTTATTCACTAGTTCCTCAGATATGTGCCGTGACAAAATAAACAAATGCGAGAATTTTCGCCAAACTGATTCAATTTTGCACACTTTATTAGGAAATCTAATACAGGATTTCCTCGTTGTGATTGTATTTTCGTGGTAAAAAGCAACTCTGAAGAAATTCAATATGAAAGAAACACAGACGAAAGTCTAAAAACTAGGTTTGTTCTGGCAATGTTTGAGGATCACCGAATCACCAAAGTCTGACGGATATAACGACAGTTGAAGGAAAGGCAAAAGTTTAGTACTTATTTGTCGGGAATCATGGCGTTGTTAACTTTTAAAAGCACTTAATTATCCTACTTATATTATAAATGCGAAAGTTTGTGTGTTAGTTTGTTACTTTTTCACGATCCACCGGCTGGACAGATTTGGATGAAATGTGAAATGTAGCTGTAGTAGCTACATCACACACACTTGGATTAACCTTTTAACCGCGGCTTGGTCTATCATCGAATGGGCCCGTGTCGCCGCCTATACAAAATGACCGAAAACCGTATAGTGCTTGACATACTGTTACGATAGATATTTTAATTTTATTTATAATGAGTAACACTTCCTTTTCTACCACTATGATTTAATAAAATACATACATACTATACATTATTATAACTAAATGACGTTCATCATTACTTTATCAATGGTTTCCTTTCTTTTATCAATGATTTAGTTCGAGTATTTTACCAGTCATAAAACTCTATCGATTGACATTGTTACATTACAAATATTTCTAATTTCATATCTCTGACGTCATAAGCGGTCTAGTATTTCAGACATTGGCGTTGGCTTCATTGGATTTTAGATGATAAGTTGACATCAGAAGGGAGAGGATTGACCATGTTAGAAAAGTATCGAGTATGAACTTTTCAAAGTTGTTTGACATGTGTAATAATGCAATTTCACACAGTTACACAACTCTTTTGGTACTTACTTTATTAAATAATTTTAACTCAATATTACTATGGTATTTAACGTTTTGAGACAGCAAAATTATAGTTTTTTTTTAATTTAAACATTACTTGAAATATCGAGTGAACCACACCACTAGAATTTCCTATTTTATATCTGTGACGTCACATGCGGTCTCATATTTAAGACGATGGCGTAGTCTGTATTGATTGTTATTGATAATACAAAGACTTAATAGGGGTTGTCGTTGTACCTCGATAAACATCGCTATATCGATTTCAATATCTACTTAGTATAAAAACACATTAACGTTTTAAGGTATTTATTTAAAACAAAAAAAAGAGGTCCAGCCTTCTAGCTAAAAATATATTTTATTTTTTATTTACGTAAATAGTTCACTCTGATACTCAATGTCGCAACGAAAATAATAACTTAGTTATAAATAAAACCGATTAATTAATACTACATAAGGCCTGTACCGAAAAGTTTTTTTACAATCTCTGCACATGATATGGTACAGGTCAGTAATGGTTTTTTATTTTTTTATTTTATGACTTCGTTTTTGTCATTTTGAACTGTCAATCGACACAATTATCTCCGAAAAAAATATCGCTTCTATTTTATTTTAAAATGCAGGACGATAAAATAATTCGAAGAGAAAAATTTCTGCGACTTTACCTGGAAAATCCTAATTCCACTTTTGCGTCGGTCGGAAAGAGAGTAAATATGAATCGTGCCACAGTTCGAAATATTGTAAACCGATACTTAAACGATTATAGAATCCAAGAAAAAGCTCGGCGTGGACGACCGACAGGTCCTTCAAATAAAAAATTTGAAATTAAAATAGTGTCCACTTACAAAAATAATTGTAATCTGTCTGTGCGAGATGTGGCAAAAAAAGTTCAAACAAGTGCATCTATGGTGCAAAGAGCAAAAGTGCGTCAGAATTTAAAAACCTACAAAAAAGTAAAAGCCCCTAAACAGTCGGTAAAACAATACAATACCTCCGTAACAAGGTCGCGAAAACTTTACAAACTGCTGTGCAATTTGAGTGGAACATGCGTTCTTTTGGACGATGAGACATGTGAAAAAGGATTTTTCGACTTTACCAGGTGACCAATTCTTCACTACCGAGAATAAAGAGAATATTAGCGATAAGAATAAGTACACTTATATGGAAAAAATCGGAGAAAAATATTTGATCTGGCAAGCAATATGTTCATGTGGGAAACGCAAGGGGCCATTTATAACGAAAGGGACCATAAATGGTGATATTTATGTTCAAAAATGTTTAAAAGGGTTATTATTACCATTTATAAGGAAACATGAACGGAATGTGTTGTTTTGGCCCGATCTGGCTACTTCACGTTATGCCAAAGCAACACAGGAGTGTCTTGCTTTGAATAATGTGCAATATGTGCAGAAAGAAATGAACCATCCTAACTGCCCCCAACGACTGTATAGATGAATTCCCCAAAATTTTCTTTCTCCGGTGAGGTAATAGAACTCGATACCTACTTATCTAAAGAGGTTTATTTCTAGTGCTTATTATCATCACCTACCTATACCTATAATAGTTCTAGTAGTTCTCACGACCCCACCCGCTTAGTATTCATCCTAAAACTTGGTAAATTAAATATGCGTCTAGCGTAAAAAAATATTAGATATTAAAACGTGTGACAAAAATAAACCAGTGGAAATATATTCTACGGGGAAAGCATACGCATGTGAATAAAACAGATTGGTGAAAAATTGCAGTGGTAAAGATGCGTGTAGCAAAAATAACGAGTAGAAAAAAAAGCGTGTGACGAAATTATCTGTTGGTAGAAATAACGTATAGGAAATAAAGGAAATGGGGAAAAACGCGAATGGAACTAAAAATACCGGAGAAAGAAAATTTTGGGGAATTCATCTATACAGTCAATGTTATGAATAAATATCTTACAAACATCGTTGAGTGAGTCGATATACTTAAATGTTACAATAAGGTCATCGTCGCATCACTAGTGTCTATTATACTGCCGTGCTAAGCCAAAAAGGCCTATGTCCGAAAATTACCAAATTCTGTTTTTTTTTGCGTTGGATTCCTTAAGCTACAAGGAATAAAATTCTGTTAACGAAAAAGTCGTATTTTTATTATAAGTGCCTTAAAACGACTAAAAAAATAGACGTAAGACTGGTTTTTCCCTTAATTCCTAAGGAAATCTACGTATGTATAAAATACTTACCAATTTGGTCGTATAGTTCCGTTACGAACTAATAGATAAGGTGTCCATTGTAGTAACATTAACGCATTCCTAAGCCAATTGGACGTAAACCATGCTTTGTCCTTATCTGTCATTGTGAAATTTGAATTTGGCAGACAAGGACAAAGCATGGTTTAGCTACCCCACGGTTATTTCACGTTTAAGTATAATAAATAAGGGCATTAAAGACTACTTATTTCGTTCATTAATTTGTTGATTTTATATGTTGTTAATTATTGAAAATGATAGGTACTCATTTAGTTGTCTATTCTAAATAAGTTCTATTTGGCTCATGAGCGATGTTGTGATATTTATTAATTAAATAACTACTAATTGGGAAAAATAGAGATCTCATTTCATAAGTATTGATTACATACATACATACATACATACATTAACTCACGCCTTCGTTCCCGGAGAGGGGTAGGCAGAGCTACAGAATTACCTACAACTCTAAAAACTAATACACAACCTGTCACTAATATACACTGTTAAACATCTTAGCCTAATTGTGCAAAATGTGGTTATTGATTACATTTCATAATAAATGTAACTTACAAAACACAAGTACCTAGATTGCTTCAAGATGAGTCATCAATTTATATGACTAGATCTGTTTATTTTTATAACATTTGCTAGGAGAACTTAAATAAAAGTTTAGTACATACCAATTTACATTTACTTACTTAAAACAAACCAAAAAAAGGAATGTTTTCTTTCAATTGTAGTGAGACAATTAAAGAATTGACTAACTATAATTTTCTTAAATTTAAGTTGAAACCAGTTGTTTTTTTGTTTTTTTTTGTTTTAATATTTAAAAAAGAGGAGTTTCTGAAGAGCAATAAAGTCAATTTCATTATTTTTCTCTTTTTTTTTACCATACTTCATCCACTCAAATATTTTATTACATTGCTATAGAAACCTTCATAGAAAAATAAGATAAAATGTCGTATAACACGTAAAGAATATACGCAAGTGCTTAGCAAAAAAGTCGTAAGTCCGTTTTAAGTTAAAAATATATATAATTTTGAGTTCAAAATATAACAAACATATGGCTCTTTTTTTAACTAAACCATAAGTACAAAAAAAAATAAGAAATGTCCGGTTTTAGATGGAGTTTTAGGTTGCGACGTTGAAAAACATAAAAGCGCGTTTATCTCGAAACCGTCAAAACGCCTATAGGCCTTTTTGGCTAAGCACGGCAGTATATAAGACTTTGGCTACGGGACCACGGCAAAATTATACATAATCTAATATCATATTTTCAATTTTTTTTTCACCTAGAAAATTCAAATAAAGCAACAGAGTAGTTTCGTGGCTGTTTAATTTACAATTACAGCGGCTTTCATATGCGAATCAGTGGAGTTAAATCGGTATAAATTAAAAATACCTTGCAAAAAACATACAGAAAAAATGTCTTAAATATAAGACTACGGCGATAGTGGCTGGACATTCGGTGTCTTATATATCAGACTACGGCGGTCAAAAGGTTAAACACGTGGGCTACTTTTCATTGCGGAAAATGTATAAGCTCTGGAGAGAATAGGGAACTATAATGGATATACGTGCACGAAGTCAAGGACAGAAGCTTGTTAATAAATAAGCAACACTTTAAAATACGTATGCAATAGCAATATAAAACCTTTCTTACTTAAGTGCCAATGACAGCGTAATGAATTAGACAAGCAAGCTACTCTAATAAAATGTAATCAAAACTATTGAATTAAAAATTACAAATCGTTTGATTTGCAAGTTCTGACTAGGATCTGAACAAAACATCTATAAGTTCATTGTAAACTAAATATGCAATAACCATTCCTCAGAAAACTAAGCGACATAATAATTATATTTTAATTTAAAATTGCAATGACATGAGTATAAATTAGTAATTAAATAATTAAATTCAATAATGTTATTGCCAGAACAAACTAGGTCGATAATGTGGTATGGTTCGATACATGTATTCAATAAACTAAATTATTTAAATAAAAACAAAAAACCCGACTGCAGTAAAAAAAACAACTGAAAGCGAGAAACAAGCTATATAATCGATAGGTAAATACTTATAATGTACCATGCAATGATTTTTTGTTTGATACCTCGTTAACAAGTAATGCAATTTATACCAATATACATACAACTTGAATAGTGGAAAAGGTTTTCCAGGCGGGGACAAGCTATAAATCCAAATGTTTTTTGTTTCAAGAAAATACTTAAATTTTATAATTCATTGCTTGTCCCCGCCTGCAATACCTTTTCCACTATTCAAGTTGTATGTATATTGGTATAAATTGAATTACTTGTTAACGAGGTATCAAACAAAAAATCATTGCATGGTACATTATAAGTATTTACCTATCGATTATATAGCTTGTTTCTCGCTTTCAGTTGTTTTTTTTACTGCAGTCGGGTTTTTTGTTTTTATTTAAATAATTTAGTTTATTTCACATTTTTTAGATTTTATTAATAAAATAGTGGTTTTATTAATATAACCAAACGTTAAATGAGCTCTGGAGCTCGATTTTTTAATGTCACGAAGCTATAAGTAACAAATTACAAGCGGAACTCTCCTTTTAGCAAAAGAAGCATCGTGCATTCAAAAATCGATCCCCAGTAGTAACGTAAGATTAGTTCATTTGGTTAGATGGAGGCCGATCGAACAGATTGTAGATACCTACTTAGACCGAGAAATTTGAAGTAGGTATAAATCAACTAAACTTCTCTTCATCTCTAACCCCCTTACTAATAAACGTTGAGTAACGGTGGTATAGCTATACAATGTTTTGTCCTTATCTGTCAAATTTAAATGTCACAATGACAGATAAGGGCAAAACATTGTATAGCTATACCACCGTTACTCAACGTTTATTAGTAAGGGGGTTACAATTTAGTTCCTCAACGGTCAGTACGTCATACGTGTACCTGGGTACTAGACTAAGTACCTACATTGAGGTTACCTATTCCGTGTATCTTTACTTAAATAAACTGTCCATGCATAGGCAGGATGGCGCATTAGGTAGGTATTAGCCAGCAATTTATACTATAACATCAATGTGCATTAATCAAGTATGTAGTAGGTATTCGTGAATTATTAATTATTACACTACTTTCTTAATGGTTTATATTGTAGGCGTTTACAGCTCAACAAGAAATATTTATTACTTAACATTTAACGTCCTTTTCGATTTCCCTGTCTAAATGGTAGCATCAAAGTATTATAATGTATATATATTTGGAATGGGCTATTTACTAGCTTTCATTTGAGACCCATATTGCTATAATAAACAATTTTTTTTTTTTTAAACCCCCTCTTTTTTTTGTAGACGCCATTTTGAAATATTATATACCCTATGTCACTTCAGCAATTAAGACGAATCGAATGACACCTAGTATGTTAAAATCGGTCAAGCCGTTTAGGCTGCAGAGCGTGCCCAGAAATAGACATACATACATACATACATACATACATACATACATACATACATACATACATACATACATACATACGCTCGAAAAACATAACCCTCCTTCTGACGCAGTCGGGTAAAAATAAACCAATAATTCACATAATCTTTTCATTATAAATGATAAACGTTGATGAAACAAGCCGTTTAGGCTGCAGAGCGTGCCCAGAAATAGACATACATACATACATACATACATACATACATACATACATACATACATACATACGCTCGAAAAACATAACCCTCCTTCTGACGCAGTCGGGTAAAAATGCAGTCTATTTCGTTTTTTATGTGGAAAAGGAGACAGACTGGCAGGCGAGCCACCTGATGGTAAGTGATCATCGCGACCAGTAAACACCCGCAACACCGGAGGAATCACAGTTGCACTGCCGGCCTTTGAAAAAAAAGTAAGTAGGTTCATTTTTTGAAGGCCCCCAGCCGTATTGGTTTGGAAATACAAACGCTGAGAGTTGATTCCACATAGATAACGTGCGTGGCAAGAAGGCCCTCGAAACACGCACGGTGGTGGATTTCCAAGATGGTGTTGATGAAATGATAGTTTGGTACAAGTTGTACAATGGTGGAATTCAGCAGCTGCTATCTGTTTTTTTTTTATGGAATAGGAAGGCAAACGAGCACACAGGCAACCATATGGTAAGTAGAAACTGTAACCCATACACATTCGCATACACAAGACTGCAAATGCACTGCGAACCCTTAGGACTAAGATAGAATGCCTCTATGCTAGTCATTTCACCGGCTGTCTTATCCCCAAACCAAAACCCAACAATGCAATGCTTGGCGGTTGGTTAATGGATAAGATGGTGGTACCAACTCGGACGGACCCTGCACGAGGTCGTCCCACAAGAAAGAATTCCTCGGAGCCCGTAAATGCGGTAAAAGAGGGAAGCAGCATCCCTCCGCAGGGCCAGTGGATCTAGATTTATAAGAAGCCCCCGGTTGTTGACATATCAAGCAGCTCTGTTCTAAATTCGGTCAAGTGGAAGAAGTTGATATTGCAATGCTCTGGCCCAAATATGGGAGCACTATCCCATGTCAGGCCGTATAAATTTGTCCCTTGTAAAGTTTATGACTGACCTCTTGGATACTTGTAAGGCGCGCATCCACAAAACTGTAAGGAGTTCTTCATATTACACTCAGTAACACAGGTTTCATAGCTGTAACGATCTGTGTGCTCCAAAGAAACTTCGTCGTGGAACCAACAAGAACGTCGCTCAGGTGAAACTCTTTTTAAGTCTGCTTCAGATTGGTAAACCAAAGGAGTCACTTTGATGTCAACGGAAGTACCTGTGAACACCCATTAGAATTAGCAGTGTCTCATTCTTTACCTGTTGGAGGTAGCTTTAAATTAAAATTCAGATTAAAATTCAGATCCAGTTTAAGAATCAAATTCCAATTCTTTATTCCGTAAGAAGCCCGTTGGAACTTTCACGTGTCTGACTCCAACGCTTCAAAAGAGGAGATACACTGTTGAGAAAAAGCGAGCTGCAAGAAATTCAACAATAGGACATTATGAAATTAAATATTTTAAAATTTAAAGTATACAATAAAAATGGTGTCCTGCTGTTTGACCAAAAGTCATTTGACAAAATGACACTTGACAAACAACGTTTTACAAAAAAATGTTTCGTCACTTGATCATTTTACTAATAGTCATTTTACAAATGATTTACTTTTCCAAATGATCAACAGTTAAATTTACATTTTACGAGGAAAACGAACCAGGGCATAACCGACTCGGATAGGTTAGGTTAGAAGGCAAAGGCGGGAGCTTGGCTCCCGCCTTGGCCTTCGAGGTTGTTTTTTTTTTCTGCCCAGAAATAGGTAAACTAATTGCTAAATGATCAATTGCTAAGTGAGTTTTTGTAAGATGATACTTTTGTCAAATGTCTCGTTTGCCAAATGATCATTTGGTGAAACGTTGTTTGTCAAATGATCATTTGTCAATAATTTTTTGGTCAAACATTAGTGAACCAATAAAAATACATGGGAGATGTATACAATGTTACAATTTTAGTCTTAGAGATGTTACAAAGTCTACGGTCTAGTCTACTATACACTCGCGAGCAAAAAAATCGACTCAAGCTGCACGTTTGGGTTCTCCGCCCAGTATCTCATGACCCATCCAAAATATCTTGAAAAAAATGGTATCAAACGAAAGCTGATAAAGTAACAATTGCAAAAATGTATAATTTTCAGTCATGCCAGGTTCCACAACTGATGGGGCCAGGTTTTGCAAAGACGAATAAAAAAAATACTATGAAAATTAAAAGGAAGTCGTGAAATAAACGGCATTTTAAGAAAAATAATATTTTATTTGTTAATTTAATATTTTGTATTTCCACCCCTAGCCCTTATCACAGCATCCAGGTGGTTTTTCATCGATCTGATGAGCTTTTTGTGAAGCTCCTGGGGGATGACATCCCACACCTCCTGCAGAGCTGCCTTCAGCTCCGTAACATTTGACGGAGCTGGTTCTCTCTTCCGAACTTGTCTTTTCAGGTAGTCCCAAACATGCTCAATGGGATTCAGGTCCGGGCTGAGAGCTGGCCAGTCCATGGTGGGTATGCCGACCTCGGCAAGGTAGGCCCGAGTGATCCTTGCGGTATGACAAGGGGCATTATCCTGCATTAGGACGAACCCCTCGTCATAAAAACCGGCGTAAGGAACAACATGCTCCTCAAGGATCTCGGTGATGTACCTGGCAGCGGTCAAACCACCGCCACGGCCCCCACCAGGTACAAAAACGAGCTCGGTACGCCCTTCCATGGAAATGCCCGCCCACACCATGACGGAACCCCCTCCATAGGCAACTGTTTCCCTGAAACAGCACTGTGCGTACCGTTCCCCTGACCTCCTGTAGACCCTCCCCCGTCTGTCACAGCCATTCAAGCACACCCTGGACTCATCGCAAAAAAGAACTGGGGTCCATCCATTGCTCAATGGTCCAGTTTTTGTGCTGATGAGCAAATTCCAGGCGTGCTTGGCGGTGACGTGGGAGCAGTCTGGGGCCCGTGGCGGGCCGTTTCGGGGTCAGGTTAGCTTCCTTAAGCCTTCGCCTTACTGTCCACTCGCTGGCAGTAACCCCTCTTACATCCTGAAGATGCTGCTGGATGGAAACGCCGGTCTGGTGCCGATTTCTGAGAGAGGTAGTGACCATAAAGCGGTCATCCCTCCGGCGGCCAGAACTTGGTCTTCGTACCAAGGCCCCAGTCTCCCGATACCGTCGGTAGACTCGGGATACTGCTGACTGGCTTAAATTCAGCTGGTCAGCCACAAAGCGTTGGTTGTGTCCCTCTTCCAGCAAGGCCACGACTTGGGCGGCTTCAGTCATGGTGGTATCCATTTTCTCCAAGGCTTCTGAGTAGGGTCGTTAGTAGAGATGTGTACCGGTCAACTTCTGATAAGTGACTGATGACATTTCCCCCTCTACCCCCTTATTTATAGGGGTCAAAGGGGGCACAACTCGTACGTTTCGGAACGAGTAAATGACCCACATATCGGAAAATAAGGCATAACTTGAAAAATCGTGGATGGATTTCCACGGTTTTTCATTTTTTTAATCGTTACATTATCACCTTTTGTTTGATACCATTTTTATTAATATATCATGGATGGGTCAAGAAATACTGGACGGAGAACCCAAGCGTGCAGCTTGAGTCGATTTTTTTGCTCGCGAGTGTATTATTGACCGCGGAGATTAGGTACATCTTTGTGTTCATTTTTTATTTGACATTTTGAAACTGTTTAAATTTCCATAAACAATATAATATAAATATATTTGGTGACAATTGAAACTTTCTACATCAATGGAAAATGTATTTATGATTATTGATTATGGAGATGTAAGCAGTCTACAAATGCCAAGTTAAATAAAGACACAAAGATGTAGTCTTGGCGGTTAATAATGGAGATATATTTTTTATTTTTCCATACGTGTGTTTATTTTAGATAATATTGTACCTATAATACTTTGCCTACAGAAATAAAAAACCAAATAAACAAAAAGAATATAAAAACCCTAATTAAAAAATATTACCTCGCGCGATAGATTAGATAAAAAACTTGTTACTGTGTCGCGTCACTCGCGTCGTATGCGCATCGCCATTCTCGAGTTGTTGAGAAGGTGCACATTGGCGCGGAACTATCATTCTTATTACGTCTGGTGGGTCAAGATAGTATCAACTCAAAATCATTGCTAGTTTCAAAGCTCATAGACGTTGTATTAAAGTTTATTTTGAAATACAGTTGTAATTTGGGTTGCTGCACTTTTGATCTGGCAGGGCGTATCTAATTAGCTTGCAGAAAATACTTTAATATTTATGATGTATTCGACGATCCAGGTGTACAGAAAAACCTTGCATGGTTTATGTTACATTTGTTTTAATGTTTTGTAACTTTTTACATCAAATAAATTTAAATAAAAAAATAAATAATAAAACAAATTGAATTAAACTAAAATTTTAAATTTAACTTATAAAATAAAGCCCTCCAATGCACCCACATGCGGCATCGTAATAAAAAATAAAATAAATAAATATAATTGAAAAAAATAAAATGTATTTTGGATTAAATTTGAATAAAGAACATCATGGTTTCGGATTTCCCTGTACCCGCCCTATAGTGGAAAAAAATAAATAAACAAAACTATATTACTAATTAAAAAAACGAAAGATTGTGTCCATTTACAGATTTAATTCTGAGGGTAATTAAATATAAATCGCTCATAAAACAATTAACAAGAATGGGCTCGGGTTTTTTTTTAAATTATCATCTTTCACCCAAGATAATAATGAATTGAGAACCTCCTACTTATTGTGAATCGGTTAACAAGGAAAAGGTAAAATTAAATAGCGGTTTCGCAGGATGAACAGTATAATGTATTCCGATATTTCCGACGGCTTGAAGGTTCCAGGAAATATCCCTAATCCTATTAAATTTAAGGTGACGGTAAAATAAAATTAAGATGGGTTCGAATTTTTCATAAGAAAGGTTGTACAAATGCCGTTTTTAGGAAACGAATCACTCAAAAAATTATTTATGCAAATAAATATGCCTTCATGAAAATCACTGATTTTTTATGAATTATTTACAATACACGTGCGAAATACAACCTCCTAAGACCCACCATACAACGAAATTTGCCAGTGAAAAATAAACTTATTGCGATTGACATAAAGTCTATTTTCTCATTTAATTGCCAGTCATAAAAACAAGTGAAATTCTACTTTATCTTCTTTACAATTGATATTTTATTGCAATGGCCGTATTATGTACATTTTTGTACGCGGGGACTTAGGAGGTTAAAAAAACATTGTAACAAGACCGAATACATATAAATTTATAGGGTAGAACGTCTCCACTTAGCTTTTTATGCCATGGTAAATTGGGCAGATAATATACCGTAACGTTGGTTTTTAGTGAAACCTGGAGAGGTGAATGACACACCGTAATAACTTCACTAGTTCTTCCCATATGCGAATATTTGTGTATATTTGGATTGATCAGACAAGAGTTTTTTTAAGATTATGTTTGAAAGACCGAGTTAAATTTTCGTATTGGCGGTGGTATTAATTAATTATTTACAAATTAAAAATAAAAATGCTGCCAACCTGGACGACATTAAAAACTTCCTTATAGGCTTTGAAGACAGGCTTTGATGGAAGATGTACATATTGGGTCCAAATCGGGTGAGTTTCGTCAATATTTAAATTTAAGTTAAGAATCGCATGGATTAAGTCTTTTAAATTTAGAAATAGACGCCATTCAGTAGTCGGACGCACATCGCAAACGTCAAACTACAGAATTTTGTCCGAATTGCTCTAGAAGATTCACTTCTTATTATTTTACCGAAGTGTAAAGGCCTCTTCTGACTAATTTACTGAATAAGTATTTCGAATCTGAACTTTGAATTTATAGAATGTAAATTGATAATCACCTATGGTCACAAATTTATCGCGCACCGATGTTTCCGGATAGTCGTTCGGGTCACTGACGAGGATCTGAAACGGTTATTGTTTTATGAGATTTTTAAATAAACAATATGGTTAAATTATATGTAACAATTGATTTTTAATTTTATTAAAACACATCTTGTTACGCTGGTAAACATCTTAGCCTAATTGTGCAAAATATGGTTACAGAAATATCAACAAGTTTTTAGAGTTGTAGGTAATTCTGTAGCTCTGCCTACCCCACTCTGGGATTACGTGCGTGAAGGGTATGTATGGGTATGTATGTATCATGGCGACGTAATTTTTTTACTTCACATTAATGACCTTAAAATATAATAAATTTGCAACATAACAAGACCACTCACTCTAGATAAAAAAAAATGAGATACTTAATGAGAATTTTATACTATTTTATTAAACCTTACATACCGTTGCGCCGTAATTCAGGATTGTTGACCAGCTAGGGTAATCGTCTGGTTCTACGTTAAAAACCACAGTAAGGCCTGATGTTCTGAAAAAAAAACACGGTCGTTTACTTTTAAAATGACGAAGTTTTAGTTAATCATCATCATCATCAGCTCGCAATTCCTCACTGATCCCTCATCAGATTCAGATTTGATGACCATGGGACCACCTCGGAAGTATACTCTATCAAATAAAGAAATATTTTTTTAAATCGGTCCACAATTGATGGAAAAATTGTTGAACATACATAAAAAAACATTCAGGGAGATACTAAACTTATAATCTCCTCTTTTTTGAAGTCGTTTCAAAATGAACTACTTCTTCTTCTTCTTCTTTTGCCCCCCGCGGCGACTTGAACAGCTACTACCGCGGGGATATGGCGTTTCCACGTTAAGTGATTTCGCCAGTGTCAAGTATATATAAGTATAAATCAATATAGCAATAAAACAATCCAATCTTCTCTAGGAAGATTGGGGGCAACGTTGTACGGTGATTTGTAGGTCAGAGGTCAAGATAGTTTTAACCTCTGCACCACTGCGAGTCCACTTGAAACGAGAAGAAAGGTGCCAGATACACGAAATAAGTCCAAGTCTTCAATCACTGTGCGACACAAAGGCATAAAATGTACAAATCACTATCAGAAAAGAACTTTGAACACCTAATTACCCAAAAATTAAAGTCTAAAACAAATTACACGACCGCCATCTTTTAACGTTGCAAATGGCCCCCCCAAAATGAACTAATATTTATTTACCCTAAATTAGTATTCAAAATGCATCAATCTTCACAAGATTTAAATATATATGACCATTGGCACAAAGCCAGATTAAATACGAAGAGTATTTAGAATCTTCAGAGAAAAGCGCAAAACGAATTTTTGCAATAACAACCAAATCCCAAAAATTGTTGTCTGATTTTAAACATTAACGCTGTAGACTTTGAAGTTAGAATAGAAGTACTTGATTTTGTGGTTATGGTCAAATGGTATGGTAAAATGAAATTTACTTGATTTGATACCGAATGTGTGCCAACTTTTTATATATTGTAAGTTGCTACAATAGTAACATTTGTGTTTATTTTCCTGATTTATTACAATGAAGGTCAAAGGGCCTCATAAGCTTAATATTTAACTAGGTACTTTAATAACGTTTTATCCCAAAGAAGTTACCTATTTCATTTATTTATCTATTGTGTATTCTATTATGTATTTATTTACCCATTTTATAGTTTTAGTTAAATTGCTTGCAAGAACACTAAACTTATACTAGTGCGTAAAATAAAAAAAAAAATGAAACCGAAATAAAGACCAGCGAAGAGACAAAAATCAGACCAAAATGCCGAAATTATGCGGTTTAAGAAATAAATACTAAATCTACATTCTAATATTGTATGACAACCTAAGGCTTTATCCGAATTAATTATTATTAAGACCTTTATACGGATACTTAATCCGAAGACCATTATTAAAACCGTACTAACCAGAAATAACGTAATTAAATAAATAACAAAAGCAAAAACATTTTTACTGTCTAACATAAAATGTTTACCGTAAACTTTGAAAGGTTTGTTATAAAAACTATAACATCAAAACATACCATAAAATCTGTAATAAATACACAGTTTTCATCTACTCTAATATAACGACGAATAAACAATAGGGGCATTAACGCTTTTAATTATACATACTACCTATTTTACATTTAAACATATATTTGTTTTTTTATTATTAATAATAGTAATCTTTATTAAATATTTTATGACTCGAGGTATGAATGTTGTTGAAGCGAAAGAAATTTGTTAAGATCGTAGCAAGTGGAAAGTAGTGGTCTCTGCCTATCCCTCTGGGAAACAGGCGTGATTTAATGTATGTATGTGTGTATCTTTATTGAATGACAAAAATATACACTAAACAACAGAAATAGAAAATAATAATAGGTAGTAGGTGTATTTAAACCGTCTTGTTCCTCTTGCTTGCTTAAAGGTATTCATTATAATAATATACAATCATATAACACTAAACATAATTATCTTTTTCTCACTTTTATTAATGTAGATTTTTTTTTTCAAAAATTTGGTAAACCGTAACTACCTTCTATGTTTGACACATAATCACCTAATACTAACTAAGCACTCTTTTGGTATTGAGCGCGTATAAGAAATTCAAATGATATAATGTCAAGAGCTAAACTATTCGACCAAAATATTTGAAAATTTTGTTTTTAATAATCTAACCTTCTGGATTATGGAAATAGCCACGGTTGCTTAGTTTAATAACAGTTTGGCATCAGCTCGGACGTATTGCTGCCACCCTACCAAAGAAGGCAGTTAACTGCAATGTAGTAGTCGAACCATTTTATACTGTATTGTAACCGCATTAAATTTAAAATGCTTATACTATTACTATGCAGTTAGCTACCTTCTTTTGGTAGGACGGCATTTAGTTATCCCCTCGACGGTTACGTCGCGTCCCACGCGGTAAGTTTAAATTAGTTTGGTGAATATTGATTAAACGATGTCTTGTACAGTCAACTTGAAAAAGTGAAGTTTTGCTTTAAACCTAACCGCAGGTATTTTTGGGAATCTTCAAATGTGGTTTAATGGAGCTGAAAACCAGTTTAAGATTTAACGATACGATAGGACAAACGTTATTTAAGTTATGAGCGATGCCTACAAAAATAGCAAGGAAAAACAATTGAAAAACGTATGTACTTAATAGGGAATACCTATGCGTGAATTTATTAAATCGCATTTCGCAAAAAAATTAAACACCGTTAGATACATACATACATACGTAAACTCACGCCTTCATTCCCAAAGTGGGGTAAGCAGAGCTACGGAATTATCAGCAACTCTAAAACCTTGTTGATAATTCAGTAACCACACTTTGCATAATAATTAGGCTAAGGTGAACAGCGCATTAGTGACAGGTTGCAAGCCCATCGCCTAACAGTACTACAAGCCCTTATTCCCTTAGTCGCCTCTTACGACATCCACGGGGTTAGTAAAATAGATCACTAAAAATAAAGTCATAACTAAAATTATCCAAGAATCACGGATAATACAAGCATTTTAAACTGCTAATTAGACAACAAAGCATAAAAGGTCGGCCATAATAAACTATGTTAAATTCTGTTTTGCTAGAAAGAGATAAGAACCTTTGGTTGGCTTATTCTTGGTTTATTGTTACAGCTATTCAAAAAATGATTCCGTGTGGTGGCCAGGTTAGAATAGCGCCACTCCATAATAATGTCTTCCCGTGGATGCCGCAAAGGAATAAAGGCTTGTAGTACTGTTAGGCGATGGGCTTGCCACCTGTCACTAATACGCCGGTAAACATCTTGGCCTGTTTGTGCATAATGAAACTTTTTAAAGTTTTAGGAAATTCTGTGGCTCTGCCTACCCCGCTCTGGGCATACACGCGTGTTGATACCTACCCAATGTTCGCATGTATGTGACCAAAAGTCATGAATAATATTCCCTATTTCAGTTGCTGAATAATAACGTGATTGACTAAATAAAATCTAATCGCGTTTTTGATACCTACCCAAAAACCTGCAAAACAATTATACCGTAAAATGGGGCTATTTGGTAATCACGGGGCTATTTGGAACTAAGTAATCATAAGCTTTTAGTTGATATATTTTTTGTCATGGCTATGCTAGAACTGTAAAATTTGTTGTCAGGCTAAGTTTTTAGTTCTATTATTGCCATGACAAAAATATATCAACTAAAAGCTTATAATTACTTGGGTTCCAAATAGCCTCGTGGTTCCCAAATAGTCCCGTTTTACGGTATGGAAAGTGAAGTTGAAGCGTTATTCTTAAATAAATAGAAAACGAATATTAAAATTAGATTAATTTATCAAGCCATGTTTCTTTATTTGGCTTCTTTCCTATTTCGGATAAAATATAATGTGCCGCGTACATAGTACACCTATTGTGTTCATCCTTTTACGACTCAGTAGCTATGTTTTTGTATTCCTTTTCTTGCCGTCCGTTTGTCACTCTGTAGACTGTTTGTTTGTTATTTTGCACAGTAGTTTAATTTTTGTATATGTAAAACCAACAAAACATTGTTTTTATTCAGTTTCTTAAAAGTGTACCAATTTTTGTTATTGTTACGTAACCTACATGGCTTGTGTTTACATTCCTATAGACTAGTCTTTTGTTTTCTGTTTCCTTAGTGTTGCCAACCTTAACAGGGTGTTACTCTTATGGTCGTTTGAGATAATCTCGAACAAATTATTTTAATTTTAATCTTTCATGTTTTTAATTTTACGTTATTTTGTGTTAAGTGTGTCACTATCCGTCACTTCACCAAGCGGTTCCAACGGAAGACCAGTGCTGGCTTTACGGCTAGCGAATGCTGAGTTGGGACCGTTTCGCAACTGTTTCTCTGTCTTGTTATTTTTGTATCTATGTACCTAATGTGGTTTTGTATTGTTGCGAATAAATGTCTCTTTATCTTTATCTTTATCTTTATCTTTTCAAGATGATAATTATAAAATACGAGAGTGAACCCCTGGTTTCCTGAAAATAGTATATAGGGCAAACACAAAAGAGCATAGATACAGTTACCGCTATAAGTCGCTGCGTATTTACACATTTTTCTACCTTGTATCTCTGTCTCATGACGTTAAAGTGATAAACAGACCTAGGAATATACGGGGCACTATTAAATTACCGCCTACATTGATAAAATCAATTATCAATGCTTTTCCCATGTACTAGTGATCGCTCCAAGTTTTTTTTGTATTTTTTTTTTTAAAGTATGCAAATGAAACAAACTTGGCAGCGTAATTCTGGTTATTCTTTATTATAAAAAGGTTATTTAACCTTCACTCATCATCATCATATTTTTTTCCTTATTGTGTATTCCAGAATTCTGTCCCATTTACTATTGTTAAAATAAACTGTCAGAATTTGTTAGGAGTAAAAAAAATATCATGTTCAGTGGAGGTAATAAAAACCTTTTAAAATAAAGAATACCCAGAACTATATAACCATTTAGTTTCATTTGCATACAATAAAAAAAAAATACACACAAAACTTGGAGCAATCATTAGTAATGGGAAAAGCATCGATAGTTTAGTTTATCAATACAATATTGACGTGTAAAAGTGCCCGTGCGGCGTACTGACTGAATAAACATCTTTTTTTGTATCTTTTTATCAGGTAATCTCTAGCTGTCATTTAATTTTGCCCCGTAGTATTCATAGATCTGGTGACAAAGTACTCGTTTTCTAGAATTACCGTACCTTCCAGATTCGGATGTGGCTATGATAGGCCCTAACACTTCGTCTCCCTCTTCTTCACCATCGTAGTATTCCAAGGTTTCATCGTGTGGTGTCAGAGGACTGAAATTTTGGAAGAAATAATGTTAATAGTCCAATTACAGATCCGTTGAGAATGTATTATCCTGGTATAGAGATTTGAGGAGGGGAGATAAAGAACCTGTGGCGACCTAGCGACATCTAACGGCAACTTGTTTCAACCAACTCGCTAGCGCCACCAGCGTCAGACAGCGAAACTAAGTGTTCTACATTGCGCTAACAAAGTTTCTATAGTCGGCTAACATATATACCAGTTCCAACTTCATCCCGATGGACTTCGGTCACCAGGCATAACACCCGCCTGGAAAGAGATGTCTCTATTGTCCTCTATTCCTAAAAACCCATAACCAGAAGAGTAATAAGAATTAATATATAAAACTGATTCACTGACTGATCGATGAACGCACAGACTTGGACTTGTTCCTTACTAACACGGTATTGATGTTTTGAAATCCATAAACAATTTAACCAGCGTTGATGTTGTCTTATGATTAGAGATCGTTATCAACGTGCACTTTTTGTAGCAAAGGGTACGGTTGACAGAAAAAACAAATACATTTGAATATTCACTTTTGTTCTTAATTATAAAATACATACATACACGCCTGTTAGATAACTTCATTATTTTTACGAGATGCGATAAGCTAATGGAATTATTGTGGAAAAACTATGATAAACAGTTTTTAGTAGCGAACTCCAGCGACTTTATTACCATTATTTTGCATTATGTATTACATAGTACTGTTAGGCGATGGGCTTGCTACGTGTCACTAATATATACACTGTTAAACATCTTAGCCTAATTGTGCAAATTGTGGTTACAGAGTTATCAACAAGTTTTTAGAGTTGTTGGTAATTCTGTAGTTCTGCCTACCCCACTCTGGGAATGAAGGCGTGAAGGTATGTATGTATGTATGTATTACATACTCGAATTAAGAAAGCGCCAGTTCAGGAGAACCTTAAGCCGACGCACGTGTATGAAGATACTTATGAATGAGTATGGAGGAAGCGAGGGTAGTTCGTCTAGATTGTAGCAAGTGGAAGAAAGTGGTCTCTGCCAACCAATACGGGAAAGAGGCGCGATTGTATGTATTGTATATATGTAAAATTTAGATTCAGGTAAAAAAAGAACTCTCCACAAACGTATATACATACATTAAATCACGCCTGTTTCCCAGAGGGGTAGGCAGAGACCACTTTTTCATTGCTACGATCTTGACAAATTTCTTTCGCTTCTTCAACACTCATACATCGAGTCATGCACGCACGTCGGTTTCGGGTACTTAAGATTCGGCCCTTTTCCAGTAATTCTCCGATTTGATTCGAAAAAGTATGCCTAGGGCGTCCCCTTCCGACCCTTCACTTTCGGTCTGTATATCTCTTTCGTCAAACTGTCCACAGTTAAGTTTAATTGGTTATATGACAAAGCACTTCTTACTTTTCAGCCACATCATTGAGAGCCGCATAGTTGAAAGCGCAGCAGTGTCCCTCCGCAGTTTTTATCAGGTTAAATATTTCCACGCAATTCTTCACTTTCCTGTTGAAAGTGCAATAAAGGAGCAGGTTCTCACATTTTTGATATACCTGAAAATTTAAATTGAATTTCCATGTCGTAACGCCCTGTCAAGAGCCTGCAGCTAGCGAGATTCAATATTAAAATATGAGATCATTTATAAGAATAAAATGGCGGTGATATTGCATTTAAATTACCGAGAAGACCGAGCGTCGTTCGGGTTGAAAATGAGTTTTCCCGAAGAAGACAAATTGACGGATCGATTTTTCGCCCCCTTAAGCGTTTTCGAGATCGTGATTGTTAATAATAATATCGCACGGTGAGAACGAAAGGGACCTAATACTTTTTGGAAAATCAACAAAATGTTTTTTTTATCCGTGTTGTATAATAATGATGATATGACAGTCCCTAGTTTTTTCAATTAAAAAGTCCTCCGAGTCATTGTTAAACACTTGAAAATCTTTAAGATTTTAGTTATTTTTCAGTTTTGGCATATTTTACTAACTATTGGAAAAGAGAGTGCGGTTAAATGTCACAGAGTAAAGCTCCTTAACAACAGTTCTAGCAGATAAGAAGTCAATCCTGTTCTGACACATTGCACGACCATGAAGAACCTATCACAATATTTATCATAATGTTGATAGCATTAAAAAATGCTGGTATTACTAGTGTTTCACACGCAAATAGTTAATTATGTTACTTTTACATAATGAAGCCTCTTAAGGTCCGAGCCGAGCGCTCTTATTACAGGCACGAGTACCTTAAGAACTAATTATGAACCGTTGCATACATAACTTTTTCTACAATCTTAAAATGATAATCACAAAAATAAACAATCTCCATCTTTTCTCGGATAATTTACTCAATTTTTCCGCTAGAACAAATTACTTTGTAGTGTGCTACGCCACACACACACTCTCACCAATATGTTAGCTTATATATTCCATGTATGTAACATTTGAGACAATAAACCTGACATCCAACGACTAATGTAGTGTCATTGAATCCCAACATTACATGGCGATCCTGCCAGTGCTGCCTCCGCGCGGCGCTGGCGGCGCGCTGCGCCAGCCAGTACTCATGTGACGGATTTGGACGATTTTTTTTTTAAAGAGGAATTCATAAAGACAGTTTTAATAATTTAAAATGTGGACCGTATTTACTCGTTTATTAAAAAGTGATAGTAAAAATTAACCGAAGGAGTAAGACATTTAAAAAATCCCGCTGGCTTAAAAGTCGCGGAAAGTCGCTGCCGGGAAGCCGGAAGTGGATAAAGTGTTGTTTTTTGTTCGGAGCCGGGAGTTGTTGGAGTCGTGATGAAGGCGCAGGACTAGGGATTCTCAGCGACTCCCAAAACCTTCCGTGACAACTAGTGAAGTGAAGTGAAGTGGTTAGGTTAAAATGCATTACAAAAAAATATTAATCATTAATACGTAGGTACGAGTACAAATATAAATCTAAGATTTAAATAAACTTTTAACAAGTTCAGTTATGTTGCTGTCAAACTTATAATTGATCGGTTATTTATGCGAAATTATGGTAATTAAGGTTAAGTTGTGTTATTAAATCATAATTAAATGCCACTTATTGGCGAGTATAATTTTTAAAATATACAATTAGGTTACAGAAAATGTCAAGATCTGTGTTGAATTCAAATATACACGTGTTTAGTTATTTGGTCGCGTCTTTAATTAGATCGTCACCTCTTCTACATAAATGGAATGGAATCTCACGTCTGCGATTACAGCTCAAATTTCGCGCGCAGGCGGAGAGCCGTGTAACCACTTAGGTAATGCATGTTTATGTTTTGATTTAAATTTGATTATGATTATGAAATTCTTTTTTTTTAACAGTGATTAGCGAATATTTTTAAAGGTTATTCATTCCATTTGCAAAATCTAATAAGTTATTGTTGTATTTTTATTTAAATTTAGTGTAAGTCTCTTATTTTAACAGAATGTAAAGATAGATATATCAACTTAGACAAAGACGTTTACACGTACATAACTGATAGCAGTAGCTTTGACGAGTTAAATAAAAATAATAAAGAACGGAGGAATAAAAGTATGTTAGGTATGTATTGCAGGACTATGAGTTAACGTTGGGATAAAGATTACCAGATATTTTATTGGATAAATTTAGGTTTTCTGGGTTAAAAAATAAATAAAAAAAAGGGATTACCCAAAGTTTAAAAACGTAAAGGATGTTGATGAAAGTATTTGAGAAGGACAGTAAGCTAATGAAAAGGATTTTATATGTAGAGGTAGGTAATGGTAAAGTTAGTTGTGTACTTTATGCAGAGTTTGCGAAGCTACAGTGAATAAGTATTTCAACGAGCGATTAGATTGATCACCTAAGAGTTATTGGAATTCTTATGAACCTAAGTTTCAATTAGTATGAGAAATTTGATAGCGATTGTTTTTTTTTTAAAGCAATGGCAAGAAATAATTATTTATTAATGATATTATCTATTTCTTATCAACAGTTGCCCGAGATGCGCTGTTGAGTGAATTGATATCAATTTTAGCAAGGTGCCCCAGGATACAAGGCAGGCACGGAATCCTTGTCATCTGATTATGATTCGGTCGAGTTACCAGTTGTATAGATACTTGGACACATGGTATATGTAGTTGTTATGAAAGGATGTGTTAAAAGAACTGCCTGTATGTATATGAAATATAATAAATGGTTATAATGTTGTGTGCGCGCACTTAAAATGAATATCCTTGTATCCTGAAATATGAATAAAATACATAAAGTAAGGTCGGCCGACCAGTTAATAAAATGAGTGCACCTTGCCCTGAATTGTTAGTGTTGCCTTAGTAGCACACTAAATGTGTAAAATAAATAATTGAATAAGACTTGCGCAAGCCACGGATACGACAAAAGTATTGAGTACAGAAAACATAACTAGTTATATGTATAGGTACCTAGAAACGTAAAAACGGACAGTTTTAATTATAATTATAGTTTAAGATGATAATTATGATATGTTTTTTTTTTTGCTTTCATGGCTTATTTTATATTCTTTGTTTGGTTTCTTTAACGTAATCGATTGTCTTAATAACTGTACTTTTGTATGAATGAATAATATAATGAATATTTTTATTTTCGAGTAGTTACGTAAAGTTTTATAAGAAGATAGGTTTTAGGCATCAATTTTTTTAATAATTTCTGAAAGATTTAATTTTGTGTGAATCATGTTATTTTAGATATTAAGTAAATAATATTGCTTTATAACGAGTTTACTTTAAAAATAATAATATTGATCAACCTAATTTTGTGGGTCAATCAACTTTTCTTTGTAGCTCGTTGCCATGGTGACGTCTCCTGGGTCACTCTTTAAAACTATGATTTCAAAGGATATAAGTCCACTAAAAAACTGTTTTATTGGCAATTACACACCCATTCTTTTATGGCCTTTCTCCTGAGTGTGCTGGAAGTATATATTATAACATTTTTTCTAAGAAACTCTATCACTGTTGTCTCCTGGCTTACGATACAGAATAACAACAAGAAAAAGTTGATCCACCCTTGTATTCATAAAAAAAAAAACAAGTAAATTAGAATTAGTTAATACGCTGAGAAGATTATTTCTGTTAAATATTGTATTTATTGTTTAATATCATGTTACACCATATTTGAAAATAAGAAAAAATAATTATAACATATATTATTTTAAATTGGTTAATTAAGTAAAAAAAAAAAAAGTATTTTTTTTACTTTTCCAAAAGGGGGAGGTGTAGTGTGCTACGCCACACACACACTCTCACCAATATGTTAGCTTATATATTCCATGTATGTAACATTTGAGACAATAAACCTGACATCCAACGACTAATGTAGTGTCATTGAATCCCAACATTACAACTTGACAGCAAAGTCAGTTTGAATATTTCAATTGGTGTTAATAGTTTGTGAATTTTATTGTTAAGGAAATGTTAAGAAATTTCATGCAAATAGTTACTAAAAACAGTGCCAAACGAAATGCCATTTTGTTGATATCCATATTGAACGTAACCATGGTAACCAAATAATAAATCGATGGATATTTACCATCTATTTTTAGTAATTAAATAAAAAAATAATTTTGAGTCAGCTTCAAAATTAATTTTGTTTAAACGTAATTGTAATTGGTATTAAAATATTTTTAACGGTTTATTATACAAATTAGGATCTCAAGGTGTTCACTAAACGCTAATACTGGTATCCGGAATAACCGTTACCATGGTAATAACAATGTCTATAATAATTATTATAGAACTCTATTACCATGACAACGCTCATTATAGGATTGTTTACCCGTTTTGATACCGTTAACGACATGAATACTCGCGGTTTATAGTACGCAAGTAGACAAAATAATTAAAGTATTGCTTTACTAATGTTGACATTTTAAATGTTCAGAAACTTATCATTGGTGTGCAATATGTTAAGTTTGACTTCTTATCTGACCATAAGTATAATCAGTGTTCACGTCGCAACGCTTTCCTTACCTCTTCCATAATAGTGTCCATGGTGTAATAGTGTCTTTTCAAAATGTTCATAATTTCGACAGCACCATCTGCGTCGGCAGTCCTGGCGTCTTTGAGTTTAGGCAGGTCTTCGAAAAACTTGTTGATCTCCTCTTCTGTACAGTTGTGGTTTCTTCTGCAATGAGTACGTAAGATTTTTACGGTTCCAAAGTCAAACTAGGAACTCCTATAGATTCGCCATGTTTGTCTGTCTTTCTGTTCGCGGTCTAACTTAGAGATTCTTGATACTAAAATAAAGTAATTTGGCATCATCATCATCAACATCTTTTCGAGCATCTATTTGTCTAGTATTGAACATAATATGCCTTCTCAGATTTCCTCCATTTACTCCTAGATGACGTCTTTCTTCTCTACTTCCTACCGGCTGTTGCCACAATGTCGTCAGACCATCTAGCTTTAGGTCTACTACTTCGGCTGCCTGTTCTGAGCCTCCGCTCTGCAAATTTCCACCGATCGTCCGAACTTCGCAGGAGATGCCCTCACCACTGCCACTTGAGACGGAAAATCCGGTTACCAACATCCGTCAATCCGGTATTTGGCGGATAATCTCATTTCGGATCCTATCTCGAAGAGTGATCCGGAGCCTCTCTCTCTCTCTATTGCTCTTTGTGGAACTTTCAGCTTCCTCATAACGAAGTCGGTCATTGTCAGTAATTTGGCATAGTTAGGGGCAACTGTTGTACCTATGGACGAGTGTACCTAAGGACACTAGCAGTAAAAAAAAACTACAAACCTTAGACTGTTATATCGAACACACCCGAATAGCATTTTTCTCGTATGGCAACGTTAACTATCTGTCATTTTCGTATTTGTGAGTAGTAGTGTCTTTTATGACTGCGGAAAGTTTTCGTCGTCAAAAGTAAGTTTTTATTCGTATTTTGAGTGTGTTTTCTAAAGTTTAAAGCATAATGCTGTGAGTCTCTTCGTAGTTAATGAATGATTTCATGATTTGTTGGTTATTTTATGTAGATATTGCTGCTCTCGGGCAACTTTTAACGGACTGACATTAGTTTGAACTGTAAAGTGTCGAATTTGTACCTGTGGACAAGTGTTTTATTGTACCTGTGGACTGTCTAAAGGTACATGTTGAACCTGTGGACAGCTAAATATGAATAGTACAGTATGCCGTAGTGAATAGTATGCCGTCCATAGGTACAAACTGTAGTTGTACCTATGGACAAAAGGGGCATTTTTTTAAATATGCTTATATCTCTATAGTTTTAGTAGATAATTGAAAACAAAGCGGTGATTATGAAAGACTGTTTAATTACGATACTAAAACAGTAAATAGTTTTACAAAATTATTGTCAGCTTTTTTTTAAATATTTGAAATAGTCTAAAAATTGGAAAGTGTCCACAGGTACAACAGATGCCCCTATATGTATATCGTCGATGTAATTGCAAAACCGCGTAAGTAAATTTTTTAATAAGGAGTATAATGCACCCTTTTACTAAGATGGTAAGGTTTATTTTGCTCTATTATAAATTTGTTAGATACGCGGTTTAGGAGTATTACCGACGATATTTCAATCATGCTAACAGAGGCGGTTAATATATTTTTACCTGCTAAAAATCATCTAAGACAGTACCAATCAACTTTACATAGAAAATTAGTTCTTACTTGTTGCTTTTTGAGTTTTTTGCGTTTGTAGTAACGGATTCGCAAACCTACACTGTGCAGGGTATGTCATGCTCTGGCCCGGTTTTAATTCAAACATGATTTTCCAGACTGCTCGTTATTTGACGTTCTATAAGAGGTTTAGGAGGATGGAAAGCAAAGCAAAGTTTCATTTGAGATTCGCAAACACGTCACTGTGAGCTTACACATTCAGAGATAGTTTGCACAGAACTTCAAATTAAACCAAATCAAACCTCGAGTGCTGTATTAAAATATGAACAAGTTAAATATTAATTTCTATTTTTATGACAGTGTTTTGTTATTATTTACTATACTATTTTGCATAGTCATCCTCTGACAGCCGCCCCATTTCAAAACCCACCAAGGGACATTGAGATAATTTTAAAGAAGAGCAAAAAAAAAATTTGTGTCAGCTGTATACAATTTTTCAATATTTGATCAATAAGTGATATTTTCTATACTATACTAGCATTTGAAACTAAATGGAAAGAAGGAATCAGTGAGTCAATGATTTTTAACCTATTATGTGCATGTCACATAATAGGTTTTTTAAATAGATTTGAGACATACTAGATTTTGAAATGGTCAAGCCTAGTTTATTGTGCACTTACTACGTTTCAGGCTACTCGTAAATGTGAACATGAGTGAGATAGGTCTCTAAATGATTTTGATTCCGGTAGGGACTTGGTAGAAACCGCGTGTGATGCATAAATCGCAAAATTGAGTTTTTGAGACTGACTAGGTTTTGAAATAGGGCAGCCGTGATAATGGAGACCTTACTTTTTTTTTTTTTTTATATCATAGAAAGGCAAACGAGCACACAGGCCACCTGATGGTAAGTGGAAACTGTGACCCATAGACATTCGCATTCACAAGACCGCAATCCTAAGACTGCAAATGCGTTGCCAACCCTGAGGCCGAAGATGGAATGCCTCTATGCTAGTCATTTCACCGGCTGTCTTATCCCCAAACCGGAACACAACAATGCGAACACTGCTGCTTGGCGGTAGGTTAATGGATAAGATAGTGGTACCAACCCGGACGGACCCTGCACAAGGTCCTCCCACCAATAAAACTTGTTACTGTGGTAGGGCTGCTGTTGCCACATTTCAACTCCACCATCAGCTCAGTTCTTAGACACTTTAACCCTTAATTTGGCAAAAATAAAAAAAGTCGGGAATTCAAACCCTTTTTGATTTTGAATCAGCAAAAAAATAAAAAAACATTCCAAACATTAAAAGTGAACATTATAGTATGTTGACTGTGACATACACTGCCAAATTAAGGGTTAATAATGAATTGTTGTCAAATTTCAATCGCGTCCAAATTTCAGCCACTTCCAATACCAAGGAGTTAATTATACTCGGTAAAACTATATCACTTTTGACGAGTTATCGTGTTGTCAACGTTATAAAGGCCGTTAACTATCTTATACTTAACTGTAATGGCGGCTAAGTCAAAAACAATACAGTGTCAATATCAAAAGCAGTATTGTTTCACTTAGTAGAATAACGCCCCAGGAACTGGTTCTAATTTGACTTTCAAGGTTCTAACTAAACATACTAACAAAACAAACGAACATTTTTATGAGAATACTAGCTGCCCGCCAGCGGCTTCGCCTCGCTGCAAATTTCTGACTTCCCCGGTGGATTTTTCAATTATTTTCTGTCTTACAAACCTTGTCCTAACAATGACGAACACAACAAAAAAGAAATCAGCCAAATCGGTTCAGCCGTTCTCGAGTTTTGCGCTTAGCAACACTTTTAACGATTCATTTTTATTATACAGGGCGAACGACATGAAGTGTTACCAAATTCACAAAATCGAGCCTGGTGTCAAAGTAAATGCGACTTACTATCGGGAAAATGTTTTGGAAGCTGCGTTGGAGCCTTGGGCACGCAAACATTTCGGTAGTAGACCGTGGACATTACAACAAGACTCGGCCCCGGCTCATAAAGCTCGTGTGAACCAAGAATGGCTGAACAACGCGTGCCACAATTTATTTCGTCCACACAATGTCTTTCGAATTCCCCAAACGCGAACCCGATGGACTTCTATTATCTGGTCCATTGTGGAGAGCAAGGTGAGGAGAAGAAAATATGCCAGTATGGATGCATTGAAGAAAGCGATCGTACGTAATTGCCATTGCATACCGCAGGATCACATTCGTGCAGCGTGCAACTCATTTTTCTACCGTCTGAAGGCCATAGAGAGCAGAAGGTGGTCATATCGAGTTAAAATAAAGTAATCTTAAAAATTTGATATCTTTTTCTCATTTTTTTCTTAATAATGAATAATTTAAGACAACAAAAAAAAATCGTAGGCTTTTGAATTTGGTAACACTTCATATCGTTCGCCCTGTAGATAGATAAGCTTGCTATAAAAACAAAATCATTTCACGGCCTCAATTAGTTTGCAACTCCGTAATATAAAAAAAAGAACCACGAAATTTTCAAATCAGAACTTGTATAGATCGTCTATTAATAAAGAAAATGATGAAACAAATTAATTCATTTTCATGCAGAAAGCTTAGGAAGCCCATTGATGTCCCGTATTCCCTAACGTTCACAAATAAAGCTGCACCCACACCGTTGAATTTACTCTCATTATCATTGCCTTAACGCCTCTTCAAGCGCTTCAATTATGTTTAAGTGATACTATTTTTGGAGCATAAACTTCTGTCGCTAAATAATATTATACTGACACGAAAGCGACACAGTTATTGGAATATACAGCGAGGATAGCTATATTTAACTACATACGAGTACATACCTACCTTCACGCCTGTAATCCCAGAGTGGGGTAGGCACAGCTACAGAATTATCAACAACTTTAAAACTTGGTGATAAGTCAGTAACCACATTTAGCACAAATAGGCTAAGATGTTTACCAGCGTATTAGTGACAGGTTGCAAGCCCATCGCCTAACAGTACTACAAGCCTATATTCCCTTAGTCGCCTCTTACGACATCCACGGGAAGACATGGAGTGGCACTATTCTAGCCCGGCAACCACACGATATATTAACTATAGCTATATTTAACTACATTATTAAACTAATTTACAAATACGAAATAAAAACTAACTACATGTATACAGGGTGCCTCTGACCTTGGGAATTTAAATGCATGGATCGTTTCTACTCCTGAAACTGAACTTCTTTTGTTATGTAAGTTGGTTAAATTATATCCAATTTTTCATTTTATTTTTCATACAACTTAAATGTATTTTTCAATGTATGCGATCCAATTCTCTATTTTCCTTTAGCCGTCGTACCAAGTAAATTTCTCCCTGTACCATGATATCGTGTTTATAAGGCCAGTATTTAATACACTGATTTTACAATTAGACTTTAACATCATTTAGTTAGGTATGTTTTTTTTTACTGTTGCAGAACAAAAGTAGTTCAATTTAGCGCGTGGAATCGATCGTTGGATTTAAAGCCCCAAGGTCAGAGGCAAACTGGATACCTGTATACCCAGACATTCTAAATACAAAAAATGTATTAACAGTAATATTTATTCATTTGGCCACATTTTTAAAGATTAATTCTATGCAAACCAACCAAACGGGACTGTGGCAAACTTAACGAAAGCCCATTCCACAATATCACAGAGTGCACCGAGAAAGATTAAGCATAGACAAGAGTCTTACTTGATACAATCAAGCGTCTTCTTTGATTAGCACGAGTCATTATAAGTATTTTGTTTCTGAGTCTTGGATGTTTTTTATGTAGGGTTCCGAAGCCGTTACTTCACAAAAACTTTCTTAAAAAAGTAGGGTAAAGGTACCAGTGGTCAGCCAGAGACCAGAAGTCGACCTAATGTTAGTGCGAAACGTGGGAAATATATCTTCCCACTAGATTTGTACTCTGTCACTTTTGTACTCTTCCTACTCCTACAAACTACAGGCAGATACCGACTAAAAGTATCTGGTTGACCACTAGTGACTTTGCCCGACGTACTAATTCTCTATTTAAAGTTATTTGGTGCTATCTTAGGCGATTTTGACTCTAACAAAAGTTAGCGCTCTAAAGCTTAATATTTCATAAAATGAGCCCTTTATCAAAACATTGTTTGCACAAACCCGCAATATTACGTTTAGGAAAGGTACACTAAAAAAAAATGTACATCACCAACATAATGACGTAGCGTGGCGGACCACGACCCACGACGCTGTTTTCATTGGCCTCTATTTGAATGACTTACTATGAAACGACCAAAAATTCAAAAGAAAAAAATTTAAGGGAAGAAGAAAACAAAAAAATAAAATACGCAGTTAAATTTTTTAACAATAGACAATTAACCGGGAGAACTACTAGTTGAACTTATCTCTTCCAGTCAACCTTCGAGCGATTGGGAAATAATTAATGACAAAAAATATCCAAATAAGTACGACACTAAAAAGTACCTGAATTATTAAATTGTATGGCAGCACTTGTGCAGGTCTACAAATTAACTGTTAATTTACACTAAGTAAGGGGCAGAGTGATAATGTTCTGTGATTTATGCTCCAACTATCAAGTTAAAAAAAAAAAAAAAAACTGTGACAGCACGACACAATTTAAGTCGCGAGAAGAAGCGCTAACACCGTTGACCAAGAGTCTATTATTGCCTGCACGCGCCATATTATAGCTGGTACTACGTGACTAAATCCCGTTTTAGCTTTAATTACAATAATATGTGTAAATACCTCGAAAGTTTAAAACAAACAGTTTGTTAATACTCTTAGCTTAGTAAATTTTAATTAAACTACTAATAATTTTCATACACGTATTTTAAAATAATTGGCTGCTTATTATTTGATAACTACTTACGTCCGGTTCCTATATTCAATCCGCGGACAGATAGGCTTACTTCGGATTAAAATTTGACACATTTTGTATGAGCAAATGTCAAATTTTAACCCGAGGTAAGCCTTATCTATCCTCGGATTGAATATAGGAACCCGACATTAGACAATATAGTATTGTTACCAAAGGAATCTTACGTTAGTTTAGAGAAACAAATTTACATTTCTGTATTGCATAGAATATTATTGTAAGTCTACAACGTTTTTT
The DNA here is from genome assembly GCA_927399475.2 of Acleris emargana. NCBI lineage: Eukaryota > Metazoa > Arthropoda > Insecta > Lepidoptera > Tortricidae > Acleris > Acleris emargana. Next base: position 23,187,205 of record OV656838.1, on the reverse strand, counting down.
TCATTAAAAACTAACCGATTGTTTGTTATTTTTTCTACTCGCGTACCTACTAAGTACTTATAAACCGTTAATATTGATGTCGTGAACGGTATCAGAATACTAGCCTTAGCGTTACCGAAGCGTGAAAACAGTTCTATAATGAACGCTGCCATCGTACAAACGGTTCTTGTATAATTATTATACTAGCATTGTTATTACTATGGATACGCGTAAGAACAACGTCAGTAAATGGTGTTTTGTGATCAACTGACATCTCAATTTTTATTAAAACTTGTAAAAAGCATTTTTTATGTTAAATTTAATTACCAAAACAATAGAAAAGATCAATAAAAATTATTGCCTCGACTGTTTTGCAATTTATACTTTTTGTTTTTATTTTTATTTTTGTTCTCTCTTTCTACATTGGTGACCCTCGACAATGAACAATTACGCAACCTGACGACCTTTTCAAGCACATGACGCAGTTTCACAGCAAGCCAGACCTACCCCGCACTGTGCACCACTACTAGCATTCTGTCATATCTCTATGCCTGGTGTCTACAGTGTGCAACCCTACTCTCACTCAACAACGCGACTCACTGCGTCCTACAACGAGTACTTCACGAGCAGGTACACGACTCACTGTGTACTCCACTCACACACACACTCCTCTTCTCCTGCTACGCTCGCCAACGCGGCTCTGAGCACTATTGGAGACATCCACTGGCACTTGCAAGCGGCAATTCGACGCACAGACTGCTCGTCATCACATCACCATCAACCTCCGATCTCAAAGGGGGGCTGATGTGGCGACCTAGCGACATCTAACGGAAACTTGTATCAACAACTCGCTAGCGCCAACAGTGTCAGACAGCGGAACTAAAAATCCTACAACGCGCTAACGAAGTTTCTTAAGTCGGTTGACATACATACTACTTCCAACTTCATCCTAATGGACTTCGGTCCCCAGGCATAACACCCGCCTGGAGAGAGATCTCTCTATTGTCCTCTCTTCCTACAAACGTATTAAAAAAAGGTTAAAAAACTAAAACCTGCCTAAAAAGGAATAAACAAAAACAATAAGCTTAAACAATTACAACCCGACTGCAAATAAGACCCAAACAAGTTTGAACCTTTGTAATCTTTTACACTTTTTACCACCATTGTGATACTTGCATGATGACGTAGAGGCGAAATTTAGGAAAATCCAAGAGCCATCAGCAGCTGAGACTGGAACTTCATCCATTGTTATCGTCATCCCGCCTGCCAGCCAAACTGTTCATAATATTGTTCGAAGTCGAAGGGAAAACGGGGATGCACGTTACTATAATACTCTTGGCCGTCGACTACAAACAACATTTTGAATAGCCTTCTAGCTGGTAGGGTTCAAAGCTCCGTAACATCCATAAACTGTGATATACCTTTGTTTCACCGACAATCATTTTATAGACCTATCACTTTGCAAATTTTTCGTTTCCTAGAAACCTATTATGTGCTCAACCCAATTTGATTTCAGGTTTATCTTGTTATGGTTACAAGTCTAACCAAACCTGGTCTACGTGAATCATATTTAAGATAACCTGAAATTGACGCGGGTATAGCAGAAAATATTTATTTACATACATACATAAACTCACGCCTTCGTTCCCAGAGAGGGGTAGGCAGAGCTACAGAATTACCTACAACTCTAAAAACTTGTTGATAATTCTGTAACCACATTTTGCACAATTAGGCTAAGATGTTTCCCAGCGTATTAGTGACAGGTTGCGAGCCCATCGCCTAGCAGTACTACCAGCCTTTTGTTCCCTTAGTCGCCTCTTACGACATCCTCGGGAAGACATGGAGTGGCACTATTCTAACCCGGCAACCACACGGGTTCTTTAAATTTAAATATTTATTTATTTATTTATATTGTACAATTAACACTTACAGTCAGGCCAAACATGTTAATCGCTCACTCTCTTACTGGAGAAGTAACAAGTGAACCAATAAACTTAAATAACCACCTTAAATAATACTAATTAGCCAATTTCCTGCACTGAACTAGCGGTGACAAGGGTTTCCAATATCTTTCTATCAAAAGAAAATTCTGCGAAGTAAACGGTCTATAAAATGAAAATCGATAAAACGAGAGGACACCCTAAACTGTACATCTCGTGAGATGAAATGATTTGTACAGACGCCAAAACAATTACATCTGGTGAGGTAGAACAAATCGCAGTAGGAACTTGGGCTACAAGGTCGATATGATATTGCTTCGCAGGTATTTACAATTACTTACAATATACGAGCAATATTTGATGTTTCTCTCGAGGAAACCATATTAAAATTGCAAATGCTGACGGCGGGAAAGGGCACTTGATTCACTTGGCAGGTCGCGTCGATCTGAAACAAGCAATTATGGTAATGCTGTGAAACCCGCGACGAATGTTTGGGCAAAGTACTGTACCCTTACCGTGAGCTACAATTACCGGTACTCGCTAGCGAGTCGAATGCTCTGTCCCTCGCACTCTATAAGAATAATGTGAGCTCTGGGTATTACAGACTCTTTTGAATTCGATTAAATTTGACAATAAATAGAGTTTCAAGCCACCTGCTGGTACTGAGGCCCTTTATATTATAAATCTCAGACAATTTTTTTAAAATGAAATTCCTGTATTATTATGTCACCAATTGTCATCCCCACACCGTAACAAAACTACTTTTTTTTTTTACCAAAGAAAAACAGTTATTTATGATTTATGCGCACACGGGTGAGCCATTTTTACGTTATTAATGTCAAGTGTAGATACCTTAAAAAGATAATAAAACTTTAGTCATTATAATTAAACTAAAATAACAATACGTTATGTAAAAAACGAGTAAGTTTTAAGTATTTTAATTTATTCTAAATTTTCTTTGCAGTTAATAACTATAAGTTTTTCTATATTTTAAATTTTCAACGCATTTCTTATTATAGATAGAAAAAGGCCATCCACGTGAGTGTAGTGAAATTGTTCATAAAAATACTGTTTACAACTGTATTTTCCTTTAAAGAGATGGCTAAAAAAGCTTGCTATAAAATTCATTTGTTTTGATGGCGATGTAAACATCGTTGTAAAAAGTCAGCCTACGTAAAACAATTTAATTAGTTATTAAATTACACCACATCTACAATTGAAGGAAAAGGTATGTCCATGTTATGCAAACTCTGAAAACAGCTCACCCATGCCGAACTCTATTTATGAGGTATGTACTCATAACCATTTACACAATATTCACAAGGTTCCCATCACTATTACTATATTTAATAACTTATTTCATTTTAAGTTAAGTGCTTATATTAAAGTTCAATTCATCTGATATATACAGGCTCAATAAGATATGAAAAATGTTATAGTAGTTAGAATTCGTAAAATATTGTATATTGGAAGTCAGTTTATGGTCCATTTTGAAACTAGATTTGGTATTCACGTTTTTTAAAAGTTAAGGTGAACTTGATGTATGCTTAAAATGTTTGTGCTAGAAAAAGTGGAATAAAGACAAATTTACCAATTATTACTGTTAAAATTTCATGTCTGGTCTGACGTATTCCGTAACGACATAGAGATTATAAAATATGGTAAACAGACAGACACAGGACTAGACAAACAAGCTGAGTACGTAGTAACTCTATTACGTAACCCAAAAAAAAAATAACCTTTGTAAACCTACCTTTGTAAAAACAACATTATTTTGAAACTTCTGCTTTATTATCACTATGAATATGCTGGTACAAATTAAATTAATTATCATCGCGAATCCCCATAGCCAGCGACTTTTTCCGGATTTCAGTCTAAAATTGTTTGTTCCGTGAATCGTGGTTATTTGCTCCAGAAAAGTCTTTGGAGGGTCTTCTCTCATTTCATTAGCTTTAAAATGAGAGCGTGTAAACATAACTGTTAATAGATTCACTGGATGACAAAGAGTGACTGGGTCGGGGTAATATAAAGTAATATTCTGCCCTCCTAATCAAATAAACAATATACCAAAATCAATAACCAAAGCAGTTTTAGTTCTCTCCTCTTAGTAATAAGGTTGATATTGCTACATGAGTTGTATCTGACTTACTGCGTATTAGCTTAGGCGGGTAGTATTGATGTCCAGGCTTATTAAACTCAGTTTGGTAAATTAATTAAAAAGTAAAAAACGTTAATAGCTAAAGTTTCAATAACAAACTTTTGTTCATTTGTCGAGCTATTAATAAGTAATTGGCGGTTTAAGTATTTCTTGAGAACCACTGCGTAGAGAAAAAAAAGCTAGTCAGTAATAATATTATACGAATGTTTTAAAAACCAGGTAACATCATGGTGGAAAGAGCTCAGTGTAGGGTTCCAACGTCGTTACTACAAACTTAACTTGTGGGAGGACCTTGTGCAGGGTCCGTCCGGGTTGGTACCACCATCTTATCCATTAACCTACCGCCAAGCAGCAGTGTTCGCATTGTTATGTTTCGGTTTGGGGATAAGACAGCCGGTGAAATGACTAGCATAGAGGCATTCCATCTTAGTCCTCAGGGTTTGCAACACATTTGTAGTCTTGTGAATGCGAATGTCTATGGGTCACAGTTTTCACTTACCATCAGGTGGCCTGTGTGCTTGTTTGCCTTCCCATGCCATAAAGAAAAAACACAGTACGAGACGTCGGAACCGCCAGCAAATGGCGAACACAAGGTCGAAAATCGATTCATAGTCCGTGAAGGAACCGATAGACGCAGAAGTTATGCTATGCGGCAGATGCGACCCTCAAAGGGTAGTTTAATGGATAAGATGGTGGTACCAACCCGGACGGACCCTGCACAAGGTCCTCCCACAAGTAAAAGCAGTGTTTTGAAGGAATTCTCCATTGGTCCGTGCCTTTTACCTTTTTAACGGGCTTCTCGCATATGCATCTGAGCGCGATGTATTTGCTAGCGGATGGGCTGCACTGCGAGATCATGTTTAAGGTACTGCGAGAGTATGGATATGCGTGTGTCGTCAATTCTCTAATGTGAAATTTCTATTCTATTTTTATTGTAATTTCACAGTGCCTTGGTTTTTTTACTGTTATACTGTGTAATAATAAATAAATAAATAGCCCCTCCACGAGTGGAGTGACGACCTTGTAAGGATCGCGGGAACGCGGTGGATGCAAAAAGCACAAGACCCCAAGGCTCTCCACTCAGACCGAGTGGAGAGCCTTGGGGGAGGCGTATGTCCAACAGTGGATGTCTTTCGGCTGACATGATGAAATAAATAGCCGGCCTAAACTTGGCTCCGGGAAGGAGTGGCGGTGCAAGTGTGTCTACGCAAGTAGCATCCCAAACCATACACAACTCTAACTTTTACGGTATAAGGGTCTTTACCACAGAGTCTTTACCATTACAACGCAACCCAAAACCGGTTGCGCTCAAAGGCCAATCTAACCCTCGCATTCCCATCCCACAATTCCAAATCCTATTCCAAATCCTTCTCGGTGCATTCTGTCAGATTGTGGAACCGGCTACCGACTGGCATTAGGCAATCACAAACGGTAGATTCCCTAAAAGGCAAATTAAAGAAGTTCTGGCTTGACTCTAGCTCCTAAATATCAATTATCCTCTAGGTACGTAAAATGTAGTTTATGTATGTACATTTAACTATTAGTATATATTTCTGTATCTATTTATGTAGGTATTTGAATGTAGTTTTATTTTAATTTTATTTATATAAGTTGTATTGGTTACTTAATGTGTTATATTCTTCTTCTTGTACACTTGTTTACTCGTTGCACAACCTTTCACTCTTCTCAATCTCTCAAGGGTTAGCTGGAAGAGATCCCTTAAAGGGATAAGTTCGCCTTTGTACATATTTTTATATTAATTGTATTGTTCTGTTTGTTCTTTTGTACAATAAAGTGTTTACATACATACATACATACAAAGTTGACACTAGCTTTGGGACTGGGTCAATTTTCCAGGTATTTATTTATTTATTTAATGTTTTCAAACCACAATAATAGCACTCGTTGCCGATCAAATTGGCGTTGAATGGTAAGTAGAGTTACATCAGTGACGCTTAGTAAAGCAACGGGACTCGACTTTGTGATTCTATAAGACCGATAGAAGATAGTTTAGAAGCCCCCTTATTATTTACTTTATTCTAATCACGTTTCTTGTTCAATGAACGATGAAATTAAAGAGAAAGCACATTGATAAAACAGGACAGCCGCAAGACGGTTCCGGGAAATTATTAGTCGTTTACAAATGACATAATAACTTATAAATATTATTCACAATTATAACTTAATTAATTAATAAAATGACATAATGCAATTAAATTCATCCTGAGTGTTAGTGCTAGTGAATCTGATATTATTGTACACCTATACTAATTTAAAACTGACCATGTATAATTATTACAAATAAAGACACCTTATCTTATCTTATCTTAATAAAAGGAGGAAGCTTTAAATAATAGCTAAAATAAAAATCACAAGCTATTGGTTTATCTTTTTGACACTTGATTTTTAACCCCAATAATAATAATAATAATAATATTTTTATTCAAGTAATATTTACACGAGAATTAAATCTAAAGTACAATAATTCTAACTCTAAGGCCTATTATTATCTTATCCAATGACAAAAGAGAGATCTTAACTTGGGTATCTAGACGTCTCTCTGTGTTTGTATTGATCTATGTATGTATCTGGATTGTTGTTAGATAGGTTTTATAAAAAAATGTTGGATTTTTGGGAAGTTTTGGAAATCGCCATTATTATTTTGTATATTTATCGGTTATGGAATCATAAGAAAAAAATTGTTTGATATTTTTTTTTAGAGGTTTTAGTAACTCTGTTGCTCTGCCTACCCCACTCTGGGAATGAAGGCGTGAAGATAAATGTACGAGGGGCGTTCAATAAATTCTCGGTATGAGAAGGAAAACAAAAGCATACGATTAGTGTTTTATTTTTATTTTTCTATATATTCCCCCCCTATGTTTATACACTTATAAGATCTGTTAATTAGTTTTTTTAACCTCTCATAAATTTTTTTTTATCTTTGGTGTCAAAATGCTCCAGCACCGCTGCCTTCAACGTTTCATCATTAGAAAATCGATGTCCACGAAGATCCTTTTTAAGGTTCGGAAACAAAAAGTAGTCGCTGGGGGCCAAGTCTGGACTGTACGGCTTGTGAGTAAGTGTTTCGAACCCAGATTCAAGAACAGCAGCCTTGGCATCATGAGCAGTATGCACAGGGGCGTTGTAATGAAGAAGCAGCACTCCTCTGGTAAATTTTCCCCTCTTCTTCTCTTTGATTGCTTCCTGTAATTGGCGTAAAATGTAAGCGTAGTACTCTCCTGTAATATTTAAACCCTTTTCTTTATAATCTATTAATAATATCCCTTCACAATCCCAGAATATTGTCGCCATGATCTTGCCAGCTGAGGGGACGACTTTGAATTTCTTGGGACGAGGTGTTCCTTTAACGTGCCACTGCATCGACTCTTGTTTGCTCTCAGGGTCATAATGATGAACCCAAGTTTCATCTCCGGTAACAATTTTTTGGAGCAAACCGTCAGGGTTTTCACCACACAGCTCAATGAAGTCGGAACAACAAGCAACACGCGTGTGCTTCTGAAACGGTGTCAACATTCGTGGTACCCATCTCGCACTAACTTTGGACATGTTAAGATGATCGTGGATCATGTATTGTACCAATAGAAATATTGTTTTTTTTGTGCTATAGACCTAACCTTCACTCTACCATCTTCCAGTATAATTTTCTCCACTTTTTGAATGTTTTCTGGTGAAGTAGCTTCAACAGGCCGACCAGGTCTAGGGTCATCTTATATGCTCTCCCTCCCACGCTTAAATTAATTTGACCACTTTTGGACAGTAGATAATGAAAGAGCGGACTCACGGTAAACTAAATCCATTTCTTCTTTAATACACTTTTGTTTTTTCCCTGTTTAGTCAAGAATTTTATCACGGCTCGATACTCCAATTTAATTATCATTGTAAAATCGCTCATGGTGATCACGTTTGTTCAGCAGTAGCAGAAAAACAAAAGAACGTGTAGGCTTCAAATTTACTTTTTTTTACTGTCAATGAATGACTCTTCGCGGCCAGTATTAAGAAGTTTACTAAAAAGGTTTGCAAGATACCAATACCGAGAATTTATTGAACGCCCCTCGTATGTCATCATCATCGTTCTCCTGCCTATATCCCAACTTATTTGGGGTCGCCGCAACATGCATTTTTCTTCCATACTTTTCTACTAGTCGTCATCTCCGTAGTCAGTCCCTTTCAGGTATGTAGGCGTGAGGATATATGTGTATGTATGTTAAATTAGTTTAAAGTTAAAAAATCATAAGTGCCACATAACTTAACGAATGGGTAGGGTAGATTTTAATTGTATCTTTTGAATTGAGGGAAAATTTCAGATTATTGTTTTTATACATAGAAGTACCTGGATGTAGCTACCTCGGACATCGTAAAATTATATAATTTGAAACATAAATCGTGTTCTTATTCAAAGTCACTTTTTTTCTTGACTGTACATAATTTAAAGCTCATCTAAGCTTTTAGAACACAAAAGCTCTTAAGCCAACATGTCTTTCAAGTGACACTAACAGCCTTTTAATTGCAAAAGTTGGTCGTAACGCCGAAGTTTAGTGGCAAAGTGCTTTACGGGACGGACAACGGCATGCAAAGGAACTCTATAGGCGCATGAGTTTTTACGTGAGTAATTTTTACTGAAAAAAAATATTAGAAAAGTTTATGTGTTTGGGTTTTTTATTTGACTAATTTTAAAATTATTTTTTTAGTTTGATAGATTCTCTCAAGCACTTGATGAATGTACAAGAAGGGAAAGTTGTGTGGTTAGACCGGTGCACCTGGCGTTTCATAGTCTCTGCCTACCCCATCGGGAGATAGGCATGAAGGTAGGTATTTAGATATTTAGTAGGAGATTGTCCTGTTGTCATCAAGTCAGTATTTGGAGAGGGACTCCGTGAGGATTTGAGGAAACTACTCAAATATAATATTATCTAAATTCAGTCTCTGGTAGGTTCCAGTGGGGAGGACGCCTCAACTGATTTACAAGACCTGCAAACAATCATCACAAAATTTTCTTATACAGGCCTCTCTAAACTTTACTAAGTGTGAAATGTATATTACCTTTTGCTGATCACATTTATTTTTATCTTAAGGTTCACCGATTTTTTTTAAAACAATTTATAAAATGTAAATTAAATCTGTTTAAAAATACTTCTAACCTTTTGTATGAAAAAAAAACCCTCCAATGGCGCTTTCTATTATTCGGTTTTGTCTTTTCCCACCAAAATTCATGAATTTTCTACGGAGTTGCCCAATTTAAAATTTTCAAGACATCATGGCTTCTATATAATATATAATTATTTATTACCCCTTAATCAACTCTGTCTAAATTATTAAATATTCATTTTAGTATAAGGCCTTGGGATCAAGTGTTATGACTTACAAAAGGAGTCAAAATCAGTTGCGCAAAAAAAAAAAAAAGATTGGTTATTTATTTTTATTATTTATGTGGTTACAGAATTATCAACAAGTTTTTAAAGTTGTTGGTAATTGTGTAGCTCTGCCTACCCCACTCTGGGATTACAGGCGTGAAGGTATGTATGTATTAAAAAAAAAACCTCCCGAAGTTATAACAAAAAAAAAACACCTGTATAAAAAATACACCAAACTGTTAAAAGGGTGCTTAAATAAAGCAAAAACATTCGAATAGTAGGTTCACAATTAATATATCTTGTAACGGGTGCAAAGCTGCGTGGCGAACTATGATAAAATAGCTGTAATCCGACACAGCCGACCGAGGATATAAATAATATTATAATTGATTCGATCACTACTCAAGATCCAGAAGCATAGCCGAAATAATTAATAATTACCTACTATACACGTTAATTAGTTTCCATATAATCAAGATCGTAAAATTGAAAAGCCTAATTAGAAGGTAAGGCACTTGTACCATCGATGACTATGAATAGATGAGAGTAGAGTCAGCGATCAACAATTAATACATATAGGTACTGTACGCATATGCGTTGGATAGCAGGCGCTTAATTTGCGTTATAATTGTAAAAAATTGCGAAAGGATGTTTAAATAAAAATCAAAAGCTTAACGTGCGTGCAGCTTGTATTAGTGCGAAGGTTCTAGTATAAAATTCAAGGACAGGGGTATGTATGGAACCAATGTGTGACGTTGAGTGTGACGATGTGTGGCTGCTTCATGTAGGTTGCTCACAGGTGTCGCTAGGTGTCCGAATACTATGTGTCTCTTTTATTGACACGGGATCTTTAATCGTTTTGTTTCGACAAACTAGTGGTAAGAGTTCTTTCTGTCAGTGTGAACAGCCAGCGATCAAATATTATTAATAATAATAGTAATAATTGATTTCATAAAACATAGATACATAAAAAAAGATGATTAACTTAAGCTATTAATGCTATATGAATACATAGTTAAAAGCAGAAAATATGATATGGAAATATTTTGACACCTTAAATAGGTACTGTTTTAGTCATAATAACGGAGACCATTTCATCCTTATTAGGTACGGTCAGTGCTTATAATAAGAGATGAGTTATGTGCTATAAGCATCGGCAGTCTTCCATGTGTCACTTTTTAAACGAAAATCCCAACAGTAAAGGGAAGGTAAGTAAGTACCAGTTAACAACTTTATCTAACATTTCAATAGTTCTTGTTTACGTGCATGCATGTGTTCTTGCGTGCGTGCGTGCGTGCGTGCGTGCGTGCGTGCGCGTGTGTGTGTGTGTGTGTGTGTGTGTGTGTGTGTGTGTATATATATATATATTGAGAAGAATAGGTATATTATGTGTCTCTTTAATTCACACGGAATCTATATACCTTTTGTTAGTTATTTGAACGATAAAATAGTCGATAATTAATCGCTTCCTCACCGGCCACGAGACAAGTGGCTTATTATTAAAGGTACGTGAATCATAATATTATGAAGTAGTTTCAGTTAAGGACCTTAAGCAACCCAAAGTGTTCTTGGAAAACTCTCATTGATGTGGTAATTATATGCAAATAATTTATTTACGAGACGAAAACAAACCTACATTGAGTTTTGATTTTGTGTGATGGATTCATTAAAATCGAAAATTTACAACATTGTTCCAAATTTCCGTGGTATTATTTGTTTCGTAAAGTCTATGGTTTGTGGTTACCACTTACCATGTAGGCCACTTGCCACTACCTTATTCTATTGGCTAAACCAGAGAGATTATGCCGCATTTCACCAATCTAAAAATAAGACTTACACCGATATTAGTCTATACAAATTCGGCGTTTACATACATACATACATACATACATACCTTCACGCCTTCATTTTCAGAATGGGGTAGGCAGAGCTGCAGAATTACCAAATTCGGCGTTTAATCTAGGTATAAGACCTTACTCCAGTTTGGTCAAATGCAACCTTAGTATAATGACACATCAAATCGTTATAATAATAATAATAATAAATCTTTATTTCAGACAATTCACGTCCATACATTAATCGATAAAGGTCAAACACTAAATTAAAATACAATTAAAATCAAAAACTTAATATTGACCCAAATTAAATTAAAACAAACAAACACAATAGCATAATAAATGACCTGAAAATAAATACAGACATTCTCTGTTCAGGTGAGCCATAGTGCAGTGATTTACATATAGACAGTCGATCCTACCGGCTATCATGCTCATGATGCTGTTGGCGCCGCCCCGCACCCTGCGCACCAGGGACGTGCCGCGCTTGCGCATAGTGGCGTGGAAGCAGTCCACCCGTGCTTCAGCGAACATCCCTGAGGCGCTGCAGTAACGGGGCAGCCCCATCAGCACCCTGAATGCATTATTAAATTGCACTCGCAGAGCACTATACTGCCTCTGAGTGAAATCAGCCCACAGGCTGCTTGTATAGAGCTGTGTGCAGTATGCTCCAAACAGAGTCACCTTGACCTCAATGGAACATTTAGCGCACCTGCGGGCGATCATGTTGGCTCTTACCGACAATGCTCTGCGTTCGCGCTCGATATCTGCATCGTCCCCAAGATCAGACGTCACCACATGTCCAAGATATTTAAACTGCGGTCCTATCTCCAGCTGTATACCATTTAATCTGATAGGCGGGACATCTGGTAAACCTTTATTTCTAACCTTAAAGACCATACACTGACTTTTAGTTGCGTTGTACTTTAGGCCGTGACTCGCAGCGTACTTTTCACAGACATTTAGAAGCTTGAGAAGGCCGCAAGGAGAGGCAGAGGCAGAGGTTATAAAATTCAGTAATTAAACCTACTGACTTTTCGTTACAAAATGAAAAATAATTATGTGGTTCCTTATTGTCATGGTTTAAAGCTCTTATTTACTTGACTGTAATGGCCGCCGAGCTGGAAGTAATACGACAACACGCCTTTGACGTGTCATCATATTTTTTCAAACTCGGCCGCCCTAAAATCTTCTCGGGCTTTCTTTTGCTCGGTTTGAAAACAATATTTAATAACGACGCGCTGGCCTAGTTGGTAGTGACCCTGCCTAGGAAGGGTGCGTCCCACGAGATATAACTACATAATAACTATTTTCATGTTACTAACGTTTACGAGATATAATGAACGTTAGCTATAATAACAAAATCAATATTTTTATAAGGAATAACGGTCAAGTCATATAATATTCATTTGATATAATATTTTTTAATATAACACTCACAATGACTAATTTCAGTTCGTATAACATACATGACATATAGCGATCATAATACATATTATCTTTTAGTATAAGTGTTACAAGATATAATATCGTATGATATAAATTGCTGTGACAATTCATATACTTATGGCAGTTTAAACATGACATAAAATAAATAGACAAGGTACTAAAGTGTACATATATTTATGAACTCGAGTCTACCAGAACGGTCTTGCTTGTAATTTGTTTTAATTAACCAGAAAATGCCACGAGCATGACGAATCAGGTCAGACCCGACTCGGTTAGGTTAGGTTAGAAGGCCTAGGCGGGAGCTAAGCTCCCGCCTAGGCCTTCGAGGTTATTTTTTTTTCTGCCCAGAAAATTCAGACTGCTGCCATTCCTTCATAAGTCATTGCTACTAAAGTCGTTCTACGCGTTTTTATATTATACGTGTAGGTATTATGTTTTTTGATGTTAGATAATTTGATTAATATATCTTTTAAATCTTAGGTGTTATGAACGTTATACGTTTTAATAGTTATATAAATTGATATTATATATTAATAACGTTATACTTTATGAAAATAGATATTTTGAAATTATATCTTCCGTTCATTAATCCAGTGAACGTTATACTAAACGTGTTTATACAAAGTGAGCATATATATTATGAGTGTTATATTATCAGTTCTTATATCTCGTATTACTTACCCGCCTAGGAAGCTAGCGGTCCTGGGTTCAAATCCCAGTAACGACAAATATTTGTGTGATGAGCGCGACTATTTGTTCCTGAGTCATGGATGTTTACTATGTATTTAAGTATATATTTCTCTATATAATTATTTATATCGTTTTCCAGTACCCATAATACAAGCCTAGAGCTTAAATTGGGACTAGGTCAATTGGTGTGACATTGTCCCCTGATATTATGATATTATTACATTACATTACATTAAATCACGCCTGTTTCCCAGAGGGGTAGGCAGAGACCACTTCTTTCCACTTGCTACGATCCTGACAAATTTAAATATATTGATATTATTATGATATTATATTTCCAATTTTTGGCCGCTGCTGTAGTCATTAACATGCGTTGAGACAATTTATCGGGCCAAAATCTCGAATCACGTTTACACTTTAGCGTATTAATCACTCTGCATTGGCGCTTTGATAAAAGATCCTTTGATGTGCACAAAAAACCGACACTAGCCGATTGGCCGGCCAATGTTGGTCGCCAACAACTACAAACAAACCAAAAGCTTACGACCGCTGCTGTAGGTATACATTGGGCCAATGCGTTGGGCCAAGATAATGGGCCAAAATACTGAATCACGTTTACGCATTGGCGTATTGATCACTGGCCCACTGGGCCAACGCTGAAAGAAAAGAACAGAGCTGCGAACCTGCTTTAGCTCTGTTTTTTACGCTCACCGTAAAAAGAACCGCATAGCTATGTCATAATAACTCCCCAGGGGCCAGTAGCAAAGGTGGTCCTCCACACGTTGGTCCAATACCGTGGCCCAACGCATTGGCCCAATGTGTGGGGCCATAAGCCTCTCTTGCTATCAGTGGCGTGACATGTGTCCCGTCATCCGGTCGTTAAGGCGAGTCAGCACGTGCCCCGGATTATAGACAAATTGATCGAAAATCCAGGTGGTATTATTGTTTATTTGTTTTCGATTTATATTTTAAATGTGTTCTAAAATAAAACCATATTTAAAGAGGTTTGCCTCAATTGTATTTTTTTATGTTCATTATTTACTGAGAAAATAAATAGACTTTCTGTTAATTTCTAGAACATATAAAATGCCACATGGTATTTTCAACGCTACTGCTAGTACCTACTAGATTTAAAAAATCAAAACGCGGTTAGCGATTGCGTAAGGCAAAAAGCCTGTTGCTTAAAAACATTACTCAACTCATCGCTGTAAATTTTAATCTTCAACGATATTTTCCAAAAGTTGGTTATTTATTACACGATTATAAATAAATAAATATACCTACATATCAGTGGATAAAGTCACACCAATTGACCCAGTCCCAAACTTAGCTCTAGGCCTGTACTACGGGTACTAGACAACGACACAAAATACTCATACAGAGAAATATATACTCAAAAACATAGAAAACATCCATGACCCGGGAACTAATATTCGCGCTCTTCACACAAATATCTACCTCTACCGGGATTTGAATCCAGGACCGCTTGTTTCGTAGGTAGGGTCACTATTTTATTTATTACATACATACCTTCACGCCTTCATTCCCAGAGTGGGGTAGGCAACAACTACAAACAAACCAAAAGCTTACGACCGCTGCTGTAGGTATACATTGGGCCAATGCGTTGGGCCAAGATAATGTTTGTTTGTTTGTTTGTACTATTTTATTTATTTTATCTTTATCGCACAAAAGAATACACTTAATTACAAAAGGCGAACTTAATGCCGTAAGGCATTCTCTACCATTTTACCTTTGGGTAAAGCAGAGATTGCAACATAGGGTTTAACATAATAAATATAGTCGGTGAAACTACAAAACCGCGTAAGTAACATTTTAAATAAGGAGCAAAGTGCACCTTTTTAGTAAGACAGTAAGGTTTATTTTGCTCTATCATAAATTTGTTAGTTACGCGGTTTTGCAGTATCACCGACGATATATAACTTATACGTAATAAATAATATGTAGGTACCTACATACTTACCAATATTATTAAATTAATATAAATACTTACATAAATACATAATAATTATAAAAATGAGGATAAGCACAAAACATTACAGATAAACATGTAAACATGACCTACTCAAATTGTCTGAAACCCTCACAGAAATTAGCAAAGGTGCTATAGGTAAAATAATTATTTGTGCTTGTTTGTTTTCCCATAAATTGACAAATAAATGTAATAAAAATATTGATTATCTGAACTCGATATTATATAAAATTGCATTATATAATTCTAAAATACTGTATTTTGATACAAATACATTTGTAAATAATTTCGATTTGACGCGTAAATATTGTTATTTACCATGTAGGTACTTAGATGAATGTGCTAAGTTGTTAGCATATAATATTTTAGACCCCGTTATGACTAGCATAGCGAGCGATAACAGTAGGACGGAGCCTGCGCTGAGTTTTATTAGCGCCGGTTCTGCGCCGGAGCTGCCGGTTGATTTAAACTGACAGCTTCGACAACGACCGCGGCTGCCTTCTTTCGCGACGACAGTCGCGGTGGCCCCGTGCTTGCCCTCAGGCCGACGAGCATTACAAGTAAATTGGGTGATAATGTAATAAATGTTATTCATCAGAATATACAGGGTTTTTCTAGTAAGGAACTTGAAATTGGTTTATTTATAGATAGTGCTAATGTACACGTTTTATGTGTTACTGAGCATTGGCTTAAAGGTTATGAGTGCATGTTTAATTTTAATAATCATAACATAGTTAGCTTGTTTGCTAGGCAATCTTGCAGTCGGGGGGGATCCTTAATTATAGTTAAAAATAACATTAAATGTAAGGAGCGTAAAGATATTGTTATGAAGTCCATTGAACGTCACATTGAAATTGCGTGTATTGAAATGGAGCAATATATTATTGTTTGCGTATACAGACCCCCTTCAGCGGATTACAAACTATTTGAGAGCGTTTTAGAGAATGTTCTTAGTTGTGTTTTTAATAGTAAGAAGTGTATAATTGTGTGTGGAGATTTTAATGTTAATTTACTCGACAAATCGCCCATGTCTATTAACTTACTGAGCGTTTTTAAATCCTTTAATTTAGTAAATCTGTTCTGTGAGCCTACCAGAATCACAACAACCAGTGCAACGTGTATTGATAATATATTTAGTAATTTTGACCCCATTCAGAAATCTATAATTAATATCTTAAGTTCGGACCACTGCGGTCAGCAAGCTTCTTTCAAGGGAAAAACTGATAATACTCCTCAAGATTTTATATTCAGGCCAATTTCTAAAACTCGATTAGATTTGTTTAATTCTAAGATCTCCAAACAATTGAATTATATGACGTGTACTCGGGATGATCCAGATAGCTTGTGTTCTTCATTATTTAATTGTATTATCAAGGAATTTGATGCCTGCTTTAGTTTAAGAAAGGTAAAAGGTCAGCAAGGTACGAAGTTTAGTGATTGGGCTACACCAGACATTCACGCAAAAAGGTATAAATTATATGAGTTATACGCTACAAGAGCTGTCGATCATAGGCCTGAGTTTCTAGATTACGTCAAAAACTATTCTAAACAATTCAAACAGATTTGTGCCGCCGCAAAGTCAGAATATTTTTCCAACAAAATCCGTAACTCAGACAACAAGATTAAAACGGTTTGGAATGTAATTAATACTGAAACTGGTAGAACTAGAGTTAGAGACCAGCATTACAGCCTGCAAGTTGAAGATACTCTAGTGAACTCGGACCTTGATGTAGCTAAAGAGTTTGAGCGGTTCTTTACAAATATACCTTTAGATACCACTAAATCATTACAATCATCTCCTCATAAGGCTGAAATATTATTAAGATCAAATGTGAAGGAATGCACAGATGTGTTTAAATTTTATCATATCACTTCTAAAATTGTTATTAATACGTTTAGGTCACTTAATCTAAAAAAGACTGAAGATCTCTGGGGCCTCTCTGTCACAGTATTGCAGTCCATCCTGGAATTAACTGCACCTTATTTAGCTGCTTTATTTAACAAGTGTATCGATATCGGAGTGTTTCCCGACCTGATGAAACACAGTAAAATTATACCCTTGTTTAAGTCAGGGACAAAAACAGACCCTACAAATTTTAGACCAATTTCGATACTGCCAGCACTGAGTAAAGTTTTTGAGAAAATCATTTTAAACCAAATATCCTCACATTTTAGTAGGAATAAGTTGCTTCACAGTAGTCAATTTGGGTTTACTAAGGGACGGTCTACTACAGATGCCGGTTCAACCTTAATTAAATATGTATTTGATGCCTGGGAAGAATCACTAGACGTAATTGGAGTTTTTTGTGATTTATCCAAGGCGTTTGACTGTGTTGATCACGTAACGTTAGTGCGGAAGCTAGGTTATTATGGAATTAAAAATGGAACCCTAGATCTTATCAAATCTTACCTTGCTCACCGAACTCAGCGGGTGGACATAAACAGAACGCAATCTCCTGGATCAGTTGTTGCTATGGGAGTGCCCCAAGGCTCAATTCTGGGCCCATTCTTGTTTTTGATCTATATCAACGATCTCCCTTACGTTGTGCGCGATAGACATGAAATAGTCCTGTTTGCCGATGACACTTCACTTTTATTCAAGGTAGATAGAAAACAGAAAAATTTCAATGACATTAATGATACGTTGTCTACAACTGTTGATTGGTTTACAGCCAACAACTTACTTTTAAATACCAAGAAAACCAAGTGCATGAAATTTTCTCTGTCAAATGTGAAAGGAGTGAATGGGGCTAGTATTAGACTAAAGGATGAGACGCTGTCATTCGAAGACAAAATAGTATTTTTAGGTATTACTTTAGACTCGAAACTGCAATGGAATGCTCATATATCCACCCTTGCGGGAAAACTTAGTTCTGCAGCGTATGCAGTAAAGCGAATCCGACAACTTACAGACGTCGAGACGGCGAGACTGGTGTATTATAGTTATTTTCATAGTGTTATGAGCTATGGGATTTTGTTATGGGGAAAAGCGGCTGACATTCAGGCCGTCTTTGTACTACAAAAGCGGGCTATACGTTTTATTTATCAACTGGGTTCTCGGGTCTCTCTCAGAGATAAATTTAAAGAAATTAATATTCTTACTGTCGCGTCCAAGTATATCTTTGAAAATATCATGTATGCACGCAAAAACATACATCACTTCAGACATAACCGTGACGTTCACAAGTTTAACACGCGAAATAAAGATAAACTCGTAGTCCCATGTCACCGTCTTCGTAAAGTTAGCACATCGTTCGCAGGGAACTGTATACGCTTCTACAATAAGATACCTACTGATATTGTCAATATGCCGTTCAATAAATTTAAGTCTCGCATTAAGTGCTGCTTGCTGGGTAAGGCATATTATACTGTTAATGACTTCCTAAATGATAAAGACGTTTTTAAGTAGTGTGAGCTTACTGAAGTTAGGGTTATTTTTGTCTTTTGTAATTATAGCTGAGCACTGGGCAGCGCTTATTGCAAAATGCCTTTAAGCCAATGATGTACACTTTTAAAATTAAATTTACCTATTGTTTTTTTTGTAAAAAAAATATATATATTAATTCTTGTGTGCACAAGACATTTTAGAATTGAGAACACATTATGACGTTTCCCGCCGGACAGATACTTTTTTATTGTTATCTTTGTCCGGCAGCATGAGCATGTCATGCTCACTTAAAGGTCTTTGCTTACGGCGGCGTCGTTGATCGGGTCGCCACCTTCCCGAACACATGGTTGAGGGAGGCGATGGCTGAGATACGCGTCATACTCGTGAACGGGTGCTGTCTGTGGGGTCCGGTCTGTTCACGCTTGCAAGGACCTGTTTTTCCAATTTAGTTATTTTAATTATCGTTCCTGACGTAGAGACCTCGTCATGTTGTTCTCCTAATCATGATTTTTAACTTTATTTTATTGACTTTACATTTGTAAGGATTTTGTTTGTATTGCTTTTTTTTTAATAATTATTTATTACTTTATTACCTTGTAATTGTAACTTACTTTTAAGTATTATTGTACCTAATTAATAATTGAAAAAATGACCTTCTGCTGGAGTTTCTTGCGGCGCTTCTTCTCCGCAATGATGGTCTTGTCCGAAGCGCTAGTAGATTCACTCCATGTTACCGACGTGTAAAAGAGCCCTCATGTGGCCAATTTACTGAATAAATATTTTGATTTTTGATTTTTGATAACGCAATCAGAAAATCAAGATGATGTCAATTCTACCTACAAAAAAATATTGCGAACTTTCTTTTCAAAGGCAAACTTGTTCTGAGCTTGCTTGATATTAAGGGGAAGGTCGTTCCTAAGTCGTGCTGCTTGAAATGCAAAAGAACTGGACATAAAGCCGGTGCAGTGAAGAGGGAAAGAGAGTGTGAGATTGTCAGTGAATCGTAGCTGAAGAAGGTGGGTGGAACCCAGAAAAAAAAAACAGGAGAGTGAGGATCGCACAGATTGTTATAAAGGAAACAAAGTAATCGAATTTTGCGACGCTGACGAATAGGAAGCCATTTAGGGTAAAAATATATTAAGAAGTCACTACATATCTAGCTACATAACACGGAACTGATTAATTATTAATTATGTCCGTGTGGTTGCCGGGTTAGAATAGTGCCACTCCATGTCTTCCCGTGGATGTCGTAAGAGGCGACTAAGGGAATATAGGCTTGTAGTACTGTTAGGCGATGGGCTTGCAACCTGTCACTTTTTTTAAAGTTGTAATTCTGTAGCTCTGCCTAGCCTACTGTGGGACTACAGGCGTGAAGGTATGTATGTATGTATGTATTTATACATAAACATTGTTACAAGTTAGTGTCAGACGACTCCCTGCTTACGATTAAGCCACACAGGCTACTGTAAGCGTTTATTGTGTTTTACTAGATTAAGTTTTTTTTAATTGAATAATAAACGAAAAAAAAAACTAGGCCAACGTTCGTCTTAAGATTAAGTCTGTTTGAATAGATGTCGAATATACTATGTCACCATCTAATTTGGTTGCGATACAGAATAACATCGCGCCACCGACGTTTAATACTTGTAATTAGTCAGGTTCAACGACCGCTAGCTATCACACGGATCGGTGCCGATGTACTCGAATGAAAAAGGGTATAACTCTCCTGAAGATCAAGTGAAAGAGGGTTTAAGTCTAGTATACTCCGTTTATGTGTATTTCCCGTGTGGTTGCCGGCTTAGAATTGTGCCACTCCATGTCTTCCCGTGGAAGTCGTAAGAGGCGACTAAGGGAATTAAGGCTTGTAGTACTATTAGGCGCTGTGCTTGCTACCTGTCACTAATATACACTGTTAAACATCTTAGCCAACTTGTGAAAATTGAGGTTACAGAGTTATCAACTAGTTTTTAGAGTTGTTTGTAATTCTGTAGCTCTGCCTACCCCACCCTGGGAATGAAGGCATATGGCATACATTAAATCACGCCGGTTTCCTAGAGGGGTAGGCAGAGACCACTTTTTTCCACTTGCTACGATCTTGACAAATTTCTTCCGCTTTTTCCACATTCATACATCGAGTCATGCACGCACGTCGGTTTCGGGTACTTAATTTATTCGGCCCTTTTCCAGTATTTCTCTGATTTGGTTCGAAAAAATACGCCTAGGGCGGCCCCTTCCGACCCTTCCACTCACTTTAGATCTGTATATCTCTTTCGTCAATCTTCTTTCATCCATCCTTTCTAAATGACCGAACCATCGTTTAACCCACATTTCTCTCTGTCTTTTTCATTTCTACTCTATCAATCAGTTTCACACCACACATACCACGCAAAGAGCGCATTTCAACTGCATTTACACGACTTTTATGCTTGTCCTGCCACACCCGACACTCACTACCATACATTAGGGTAGGGGCCAGCACTCCATTGTGAACAGCCAGTCGGCCTTTTTGTGAAACGCCCTGTTTACTCACAAAGGAGTAAAGGGCCCCGTTAATTTGATTCCCCGCATTCACCCTCCTCTCGATATCCTTCTCACACTTACCATATCTTGTAAACACTTGTTTATGTATATACCCTTTTTAACGGTCATATCCAAATATTCTAATTTGAAAATACCAGATTCCATTTTATACCAGATTCCCAAATCACCAGATTCGACATTTTGGGTAAGTACAATAAATTAATCCGTCGTGCCGTGTCGGCCGTGTGGTTGCCGGGTTAGAATAGTGCCACTCCATGTCTTCCCGTGGATGTCGTAAGAGGCGACTAAGGGAATAAAGGCTTGTAGTACTGTTAGGCGATGGGCTTGCCACCTGTCACTAATACACTGGGAAACATCTTAGCCTACTTTTGCAAATTGTGGTTAAACAATTATCAAGAAGTTTTAAGACTTGTTGGTAATTCTTTAGCTCTGCCTACCCCACTCTGGGAATGAAGGCGTGAGTTTATGTATGTATGTGGTATTTTCAAATTATGGTATTTTGGGAATGAGCGCTTTTTAAGTACGAGTTAAGTCGACACTTTTTCACTTGGTTATTATAATTATAGTATCACCAGTATATTATAGATTTACTCAGACTATGATGAATATTCGTAATACATATTTGTATTTTAAAATATATTTATGTACAAAAACTCTTTTTTAGACAAAACAACTATTAAAAATATTTATGTACATACATTGGCGAACTGAGTTTCATAAAAAAACTAAACTGAAAAAAAAGAGTTGACACTAGCCAAATTATTATTTCTTTATGTTTCATTGGACTATAGAAATGTCATTTTGAAGAGACTGACCTTGACCTACCTCTGTTTGGACTGTCGGTTGACTGGAAAATAATGTCTTTATGTATGTCCACAATTGTTTTTTTTCATGGTGCAATAAAGTTGGACTGTAATAATCAACCTGAACAACTAAAGAAAGATGATTATTACTCGAAATTCGTCTTATATCCAATGTTATGTGAAAAATACGTATTCGTCAAACTGAAAAGCTAAGGCGACCATTAAGGAAGCAATCTCAAGGTTTACAAATAATAAGGTACTTATAGCTGGGCGGTGAAAATAAGGTTGGAGTCGAAAATGTTTGGTATAACATTGAATGGCATTCCATTATGGTTCTTCTGAACATACTGTGTTTTGACACATTTTTCTGCTCAACTACGCATGATATATATATATATAATGTTAGACTCATTGTTTCATATAATGCTGTGTTAAGTTTTATAATTGTAAAATATCAAAACCTATAAGCAATATTTACAAAACGACTGTCTGTTGAGTGTCTTGCGGCGTTTCTTCTCAGCATTGGTCTCTTGCGAAGCGCTGGTAGGTTTTTTGACGTGTAGTGTTTGCATTATTGTGTTCCGGTTTGAGGATAAGACAGCCAGTGAAATGACTAGCATAGAGGCATGCCATCTTAGTCCTCAGGGTTGGCAGTGCTGTGAATGCGAATGTCTATGGGTCAGTTTCCACTTACGATCAGGTGGCCTGTGTGCTCGTTTGCTTTCCTACGCCATAAAATAAAACAGTTACTACATACATACAATATATACATACCTTCACGCCTTCATTCCCAGAGTGGGGTAGGCAGAGCTACAGAATTACCAACAACTCCAAAAACTTGTAAGATAACTCTGTAACCACAATTTGCACAATTAGGCTAAGATGTTTAACAGTGTATATTAGTGACAGGTAGCAAGCCCATCGCCTAACAGTACTACAAGCCTTTATTCCCTTAGTCGCCTCTTACGACTTCCACGGGAAGACATGGAGTGGCACAATTCTAAGCCGGCAACCACATGGCAAACGGCAAACGGTTACTATATACGTAATAATAACGTTAAATAAATAACGTTTTTCCATACTAATGTTTTACAAAGCTATCTTTCAACAAAACAATATTATGCAAAAAAAAACAATCAAACAATTCTCGACATTTTAATCATTCGACAAAACGTTGGTATGCAAAAAAAAATTGTTGCGAAAATATTTTAGACCATCCGATCCGATGTATGTAATCCGGATGTATGTGGGATGCATCCCACGTATCTGTGTTTCCAGGATGAATCAATCCCTGCGGCGCATCCTAATCGCGAAGACTACCGAATTCTGCGAACACTCTACGCTCCACGGCGCGTACTACCTCATGCGTCGTGGGAGGTGCGCAAGCGGTGCCTGGATCGCCATCATGGCCGCCGGCGTCGCGTTGTGCGCTGCGCTGAGCCACGCCATCTGGGACAAATTCAGCATAGATCCTACTGTCACAGTGGTACATAAACAAAACCGCAAATGTGTCACTCATCCTAAGACCAAGCTAAAATTGGTAGAGACCAAAAAGTTGGACCGTAGTTAAGCGCAGTTAACCATTAACCTACCGCCAAGCAGCAGTGTTCGCATTGTTGTGTTCCGGTTTGGGGATAAGACAGCCGGTGAAATTACTAGCATATAGGCATTCCATCTTGAATTCGCAATTTTGAATTTACAGCTCAGGATAATTAAAATGTTGGTAGACAGGAAAACGAAAAAGAAGTGTAATAATAATTATAATATTTTATTTAAGACCTGTAAAATACTTCCTGTTAAAGAGAAACTGGGGTATATATTAGCGTTAGAACAGTTAAAGAACCCTGAATTTAAAACACCTAAAACATATAGCCGTAAGCTTAGGCTAGGGGTAAGGAATAAATATTTAGAACCTAGAGCATGTAACTACTATGGGCAAAGAACTAGGAAGTACATGATACCGCGAATTTTCAATGCATTGTTTTCGGAGGAGGAATGTAGTAGTAAACATATTTTAAAAAAAAAGCTTAAACATCATGTGTTGGATTCATTTGTAAAAGGAAAGGTTTAGTTGCTGTTATGTTTGTAGTAATTAGGATAGGTACACAGTAATTAGTTAATAAGAGTGTAAAATTCGCCTTCAAACTGTTTAGCAGTTTGGCGAAGTT
Organism: Acleris emargana; assembly: GCA_927399475.2. Classification (NCBI taxonomy): domain Eukaryota; kingdom Metazoa; phylum Arthropoda; class Insecta; order Lepidoptera; family Tortricidae; genus Acleris; species Acleris emargana. The sequence continues at coordinate 23,162,892 of OV656838.1, read as the reverse complement.
GTTAGTATTAATAAAACAGTGTACTTAAATTTGAAAAAAAAATAAAAAAAAAAAAAGTCCTAAGGGTTGGCAACGCATTTGCAGTCTTAGGATTGCGGTCTTGTGAATGCGAATGTCTATGGGTTTCAGTTTCCACTTACCATCAGGTGGCCTGAGTGCTCGTTTGCATACCTATGCGATAAAAAAATAAAAAAAATACAAACAACGAAGTCTTAAAAAAAATCCGTTGTGCGACGAAAAGTATCCCTACAATTGTATGGCTAATTTTCGTGTCACAACGGAAAATAATAATAGAAAATTTAATTGAATGAGTTAGCGAGACCAACTTTTTGGTCCTTACCCAAATAGGGTAAAGAGACCAGTGGTCAGCCAGAGACCAGTAATCGACCTTATATGAGTGCGAAGAGTAAGCAATATATATTTCGTACTCTTCCCACTCATATAAAGTATAGGCATAGGCCGACTACAGGTCTCCGGCTGAGCACTGGTGACTTTACCCTACCTCTGTGCTAGTCACCCCACGGGCATTTTTAGGGTTCCGTAACTCAAAAGGATAACACGGAACCCATATAGAATCCTCCAGCCAGCTTGATGGTAAAATGGTGGATGGTGGATTCTGAATAAGATCCTACTACTATAGGACCAGCTCATAAAATATACATACGTATAGTCACGACAAGAAAGGTTCGTCACTTTTGGACCTAAATGACGTTGGAATAGAGTCGAAAAGTGACGAAGCTTTTCTTACCGTGTCTATACGTTTGTGTCTGTTTCTCTTGCAATTATGATTTCAGCCAAAGTTAAATATCGATCCCTTGTAAGTTGCTGTAATCTAATTTTTTTAGGAAAAAATAACATAAAAAATGTTTCTGGGCCTCAGAAAATATTTTACAATTTCATTAAGTTAATGAAAGTAGTAAAATATATAATCTTTATACTGATGATTCTGATGATCTAATTGATAGACTAATACAGAACCAATTTAAGTTATTTAAGTATAAGTTAATATGTCTGTTTTAGTACATGAGATAAGAGTTTATACTTTAACTGCGTTTGGTTGCTTTTTAGGTGGAGTCCACTCATTACTCGACAGAAAGAATCCCTTTCCCCGCAGTAATGATATGCGACAAACACCTGGTCTATGGTCCTCAAACCAACAACATCACTCATATTCTGTAAGTATCATCATCATCATCATCATGTCAGCCGAAAGACGTCCACTGCTTCTTCTTCTCGAGTCGAGGTTCCTCAAATACATGATGCCCAGTAAGCAGCGGTGATGACGGCCCTGGCCGTCGCATCTCTCAGGTCGTGCTCCGAGCAGGAGTGCGGGCACGCGGGGCGCGACAAAAGGTGCGCCATAGTTTGCGGTGCTGAGTCGCAGATGCATTGCGTTGATCGGTCGCCGAGCAGTCCCCATCTGGCCATGTCTTGCTTGCAGCGTCCAACTTGGGACCTGAGCCTGTTTAGTGCCCTCCAAATGGGCAATGGGTCCACTGCTGGACATAGGCCTCCCCCAAGGCTCTCCACTCAGACCGGTCTTGTGCCTTTCGCATCCACCGCGTTCCCGCGATCCTTACAAGGTTGTCACTCCATCTTGTTGGAAGTTGTCTGTAAGTATAGGTAGAATTTATTTTTAGCATTTTATTAAAGATTTTACTTATAGTAATGAAATCAAATCACTGCGGGTTTTTATCCCATGAAGAACGCAATAGACTAGCGCTTAGTCGATTTTTAAATTAATTTAAACGATTCACAAATCGTCAGAAAGGTCCAGATGTTCGAGGCGCGCATAAAACGGAGATGGTGCGAGCGACATTCTCGTTAATACAGAGATATCGCGCGATGTCTGCTCTGATCGAGATAACGCTTTTGGTTTATGATGCCTTGGTACTTGAGGGGAACTCTTAATAAAGTCAAAATAGTTTTCACTTCAATATATTTTTGTTGTGTGACCTTTTGTTCCTTACCTCGTATGTAGCCTTTTTGAAGGCTGTCAAAGGTCTGTATGGATAGTTCTAAATTAAAATAATATGATATGTTATGGAATATTCATACTGGACACTTATTGCTTCCAAATTTGAAATCCCTCAACTGTACTGGACAATTTGAATAGTTGGCTAGGAACTTCAACCTACTGGCTATACTAGTGTTATCGCAAGATTACAAAGCATTTTTGAGAAAAGCTGCTTATTGGTCATCTGGTAGTGAGTGGTGCCTGAGACATATAGATATTTTTAGGTTTCGTTTCCGAACCGTCCTAACTTTAGAGAGCTGTTATTTTTGAACCGCAATAGATAGCGGTTTGGTTTGCCAGAATATGGGTTCTTACGGCGGATAATTAACAATAAAATAAAAAGTTGAATAATAAATCCCCATATTTCCCATACAAGACGCGTTTTTTTTTCGACTGGTTTTTTAATCGTATAATCGACAAACCCCATTGGCGTTTCGTCCACTTTCATAACTAAGATTTCATAACTGGTTATGAATAAGGATTTTTATTCACTGTTGGTAGTTATTAAACAAGACTTTTTTTCCATTTTCATAACCAGAACCTAGATACCACTCTTATTTCAAATCAATTGGACAGTGTCGACGGAGCTCCGCTCAAGCGGAGCTCCTATTTCTTGGTGGCTTGGCCCTCCAGGCCTGCTGCAAAGCTAACATAACCTAAACCGACCTAGTTTCTGATTATAAAAATGGAAAAAAAGTATTGTTTAATAACTAGTTATGAAACAGTGAATAAAACCCCTTATTCACAACCAGTTATGAAATTTTAGTTGTGAAAGTGGACTCAACCAAATTTGGTATGATTATGTAAACAAACCCTATAAAAAAACAGAGATGGGGCTCGTGTTGATTTGATTTAAAATCGAATTCAAATTTGAATATAATAATATTATCTACTGTGCGGCGGTACGGAACCGCATCAGAATAGAATCGAAATCGAAACCGGCTGAATCGCACTTGACCGGGATTTCGGGAATTGAATACCTCTATGTCAGGGCCCCCCCACATCTATCGTCTCCCGAACGTCGACGCCTCACCAACGCCCGCGCCGCGTCGACGCCGCGCTCACGCAGCGCCGACGCGGCGCTGCGGCGTCTCTCGAACGTCGACGTCGCAGCGACGTTCACGCGGCGTCGGCGCCGCGCTAGCGCCGCGCCTCCTGGACGTCAGTGGCGGCTGTCGAGCGTCGGAGCGTCTTGTCGCTCGACAGCCGCCACTGACGTCCAGGAGGCGCGGCGCTAGCGTGGCGCCGACGCCGCGTGAACGTCGCTGCGACGTCGACGTTCGAGAGACGCCGCAGCGCCGCGTCGGCGCTGCGGGAGCGCGGCGTCGACGCCGCGCGGGCGTTGGTGAGGCGTCGACGTTCGGGAGACGCTAGATGTGGGGGGGCCCTTAGTCAAACCTACATCGAAACTCAATAATATAATGGCTTGGCGGGTGGTTCAAGAGCGTTGGTGGTAGCTATTAGAGGATCCAAATAGGAGACAACCTTCACCGGGCTGTTTATTCGATAAACAATATTTTATATCATTTTTTTTTTTAGCCTATTTGTGCAAATTGTGGTTACTGAATTAACAACTTGTAATTCTGTAGCTCTGCCTAGCCCTCTCTGGGATTACAGGCGTGAAGGTATGTATGTATGTATAAAAAAATTAAGTACCTGTAAAATATTAAAATCTTAGCCTAATTATGCAAAATGTGGTTACAGAATACAGTTATCGGCAAGTTTTTAGAGTTGTTGGTAATTCTGTAGCTCTGCCTACCCCACTCTGGGAATGAAGGCGTGAAGGTATGTATGTGTGTATGGTTACAGAATTATCAATCAATTTTTAGTTGTTGGTAATTCTATAGCTCTGCCTAGCCCACCTGTGGGAATAAAGGCGTGAGTTTATGTAATACATATTAATTATACTATGTACCTATGTATGTAAGTAATAAAATTGCGAACAGATAGGCTCAAAAATTTCAATCCAGTATTATAATTAATCTCGAATCGGAAAATGAACTTTAAAAAAAAACGCAATTGCTTGTTTAATATACCAATGGAAAGTATAAAGCCTATAGAATATGCAAACGTTAGGTTGACTATTTTTGTCCCATTATAACTACTGGGCAATAAAAATTTGCACCAAACCTAACGTTTTCATATTCTAAAAGCTTCATTTTTGTATTAAACAAATAATAGCATTTTTTTTTAATCATTTTTAATTGTTTTTATTAATTATATAAGTAGGTACTGGATTGAAATTTTTCAGTCTACCTATTCGCCATATATTATTTAACATATAAAATTTGATATTAAGTACGTTTTATCGAATAAACATCCCGATCAAGGTCGTTTCCTATTCAGATCTTAGGCCAAGCGATCCGGACAAATTATAAAGGCTTATTTAACTAGTCGCACGTGTTGGAGATTATAATATGAGTAAAACTGATTCTTAACAATTTTATTTTGGTTTTCAACTGATGGTGTCCGACAAAATACCTTCTCTATACCCTATCTTCTCATATGAAATGCTTCGATATCGTCGATTTCTATGTATTCATAAAGAAATTGATTGACATAATTGCAGTGTTCAAATTAATGTACATAATCAAGGCAATTCAATTTGAACTATGTTGCCAAGGAGATAAGGTTTATTTTCCTATCTTCATAAACTGAAAATGGCTTTATCAAACAAACATAATTGAACTCTATTGCCTGGATGGTAGATACAAAGCCCTACTCAAAAAAATCTCCTTGTTTGTAGTATGGAGGGCCTTACGAGATATATTTTACCCATACGTTCTATCTTCACTAATATTGAGGGTGCAAATTTTGTGAGTTTTTATCTATCCATCTAGTTAACACAGGAATATATTCGAAAAATTATTTCACTACTTGAAAGTAACATTATTCAGGGTTGACATTGGGTTCCGTTTAAAATTGAAGCAAGGTTAGAGCGGGATGCAACTCTTTTATAAATACAACATTCTTTCATGACTGACAGACAAACTTCGCTCAGGCTAAACCGCTGAACGTAGGGAATACATTTTTGAGGGAATATTGTTTGGTGCACAATGAAGTGATTTTTCCAATGAACCCCCACCCACGGAAATAGGGGGAGAAGCGGAAAACGAAGTGTACATGTACGGAGTCACGTTATGTTGTCTGAAATAATGCAACGATACGACGCAGTTAAATTAGACAAATATTTTAGTAAAGAGCACAACTAGTTGGCTCGCAGTCTTGAATGTTTTCTATGTATTTTGCAGCGTGTATATATCAGTTCGTTAATCGTTCATTAAATATAATACAAGTCTAGTTAGTTTGCTTAGTTTAAGACGAGGTCAGTTTCCGAGAGATGGTCCTTTGATATTATTCTCATAAATGACGAAATTATCTTGACAAGTCTCAAAGCGTTCATAAGCACTCCCAAGTTACTGAAAAGCACATTTGTTATATATTCAAGACAAGTTCTCGGTATATTCCCACTAGTTCCATTATTTAAAGGACTTCAAATAATGAAACTAGTGGGAATATTTTTTTTCCCAGTAGTTCTATTTTATTCAAAATAAATGAAAAAATTGCATTCAATATTAATATAATATTGTTAACGTTTTCAAAGCTCATATGATATTGTTGATATTGTTGTTATTGTGTTATTGTTTATATGATATTAAATCAGTAACGAAAGGGATGTTTAACTAAAGATAATTAAAGGCTGACGGATTCGCGGGTAAAAGTTGTAAGAATTGAATAACTTGGCTGATACCACTACCCGGCTAATTAAACAAGTAACCACTTGATCGGTTACTGACTATTGATAAACCGAGATGAGAGTTTCCGATAACTTTGTATTTATCGGTTCAAACTAGTTATAAAGTTCAAGAATCTAATCATAGCAAAGTATTACTTTCAACAGTTAGTTTGTAGTTTAACTTTATCTTTTCTATTCAATTCAATTTAAAATTTGTTAGTAAAATAATATTTTACATGTCAGATTATTATTCAACATGATTAATAAACACTCGTATAAGCACAAGCAATATTTTAAAACGAGTGACTGTTGAATTTCTTGCAGCGTTTCCATTCAGCAGTGGACCTATCTTGGGAAGTACTGGTAGATTTTTGAATAAACATCTACTAACTGAATAAATATATTTTATCTCATATCTTTTCTGATGTTAAATAATAGTTATATCATTTACAGGAGCAGCCGCGGGTACAAACCAAGACAAATTGAAGAATTCTTCGACAGCATTACAGACATCAGGATCAGAGAGTACATTCCACAAAGCTATGTCAAGAAGATGCACTTGGTTGTGGAAGACCTAGGTTTTTCATTGCGAGTGTTACATAACATAGTAAGATATAGGTTGAAACTTATTGATAATAAATACAACATAGTGTAAATTGGAACGTTAACTAAGAACTGTCAGCCTGTCACTTTGACGTCTACACACTTCCTTTTCCGGCTCACTTGTTGCACCATTGCTTGTCTGTCGCTATTACAGTTTTTTTTATATTGGAAAAGCTTTTCTTTCATTTTAATCCTAACATTAAACTTATTTCATTAGGTTATGGGCCCAGACGCCCGGTAGGCATAGGGAAATCGATAGGTCGAAATTTAAGTTTAATTCCGCGGATTAATTTGGATTAGTGAGGTCATAACCTCAAAGCGACATAGCCGGCAACCGTTCGACATACTTAAACTTACAACATTCCTTTGACAAACACACTGCAACACAATAAACCTAAAAAAACGTAGTGAATTTAGAGCCGCATGACGACGCGTTGGCCTAGTTGATAGTAGCCCGGTCTACGAAGCTAGCGGTTCTGGGTTCAGATCCCGGTAAGGACAGATATTTGCGTGATGAACGCGAATATTTGTTTCTGAGTCATGGATGTTTTATATGTATTTAAGTATATGTTTCTCTATACATACATACGAGTACATACCTTCACGCCGGGTGCGTCCCACGAGATATAACTACATAATAACTATTTTCATGTTACTAACGTTTACGAGATATAATGAACGTTAGCTATAATAACAAAATCAATATTTTTATAAGGAATAACGGTCAAGTCATATAATATTCATTTGATATAATATTTTTTAATATAACACTCACAATGACTAATTTCAGTTCGTATAACATACATGACATATAGCGATCATAATACATATTATCTTTTAGTATAAGTGTTACAAGATATAATATCGTATGATATAAATTGCTGTGACAATTCATATACTTATGGCAGTTTAAACATGACATAAAATAAATAGACAAGGTACTAAAGTGTCCATATATTTATGAACTCGAGTCTACCAGAACGGTCTTGCTTGTAATTTCTTTTAATTAACCAGAAAATGCCACGAGCATGACGAATCAGGTCAGAACCGACTCGGTTAGGTTAGGTTAGAAGGCCTAGGCGGGAGCTAAGCTCCCGCCTAGGCCTTCGAGGTTATTTTTTTTTCTGCCCAGAAAATTCAGACTGCTGCCACTCCTTCATAAGTCATTGCTACTAAAGTCGTTCTAGGCGTTTTTATATTATACGTGTAGGTATTATGTTTTTTGATGTTAGATAATTTGATTAATATATCTTTTAAATCTTAGGTGTTATGAACGTTATACGTTTTAATAGTTATATAAATTGATATTATATATTAATAACGTTATACTTTATGAAAATAGATATTTTGAAATTATATCTTCCGTTCATTAATCCAGTGAACGTTATACTAAACGTGTTTATACAAAGTGAGCGTATAATATTATGAGTGTTATATTATCAGTTCTTATATCTCGTATTACTTACCCCTTCACGCCTGTAATACCAGAGCGGGGTAGGCAGAGATGCGGTATTGCATAGATAATAAAGTACATACCAAATTAAGTATATTTTATTCCGTTTTCTAACCATATTATCTTAAATACGGTACCCTCAGTGCGCGAGTCCGACTCGCACTTGACCTTTTTTTTCCAAATTGGTTTTCTTCTCCACGGTTGACATCACTTTCAACCCGCTTCTAAGATAAATAATGGCTAATTGCCGCAATCAGAGACGTCAATTTTATTAAATTTAATGCTGTGTTTAGTGACGTGTTGTTTTATTATATCTATATTGTTATAGCAACGAAAGTGACATCAGAAATTTTAATCAAAAATAATATATTTAAATCTTTAACTCTGAGTGTGTTTCCCCGTGTGGTTGCCGGGTTAGAATAGTGCCACTCCATGTCTTCCCGTGGATGTCGTAAGAGGCGACTAAGGGAATAAAGGCTTGTAGTACTATTAGGCGATGGGCTTGCAACCTGTCACTAATACGCTGGTAAACATCTTAGCCTATTTGTGCAGAATGTGGTTACAGAATTATCATCAAGTTTTTAAAGTTGTAGGTAATTCTGTAGCTCTGCCTACCCCACTCCGGGATTACAGGCGTGAAGATATGTAAGTATGTATTAACTCTGAGTGCGGTAGTTACTGTCAGAGTATGACACATTTTTTTTTTTAATGATGATTGTAATTTCCAGTTGAAGAAACCTTGTGAGGAGTTGCTGGTCTCGTGCGCATGGCGAACCAAGTCGTACAACTGCGCTGTCATGTTCAGGGAGGTGTTCTCAGTGGTGGGGCACTGCTGCCAGTTTGACATGGCGTATTTCAGGTAAACCAATATACGGCAGCAGTGCAGCACTATGATTGCGTTATGTTCAGGAGTAAATATAATGAACACCCCCCCCCCCCCCCTTTCTTTAGTTCTGCCTAACCCACTTTGGGAATGAAGGCGTGAGTTTATGAATCTATGTTTGTGTGTAAATATAATGATTATATTACAGTAGCTACGATATTCTATTATGTCAAAGATAACAATAATAATCACGACTGGACTGATCATGTTTATGTACCTGTAAAGTTATTTACGTTTTTGCAATTTAGAATAGAGTAGAAATAATTTATTCAACCCAAAGGAACAACTTTAAAAGAACTTTATAGAAGATTTTTTATATTTGATTAAACAAATTTCTTGAAGTGAAGTTTGATCGATATTACACCAGTATGAATCGGTTCATTTGATGATATAATTATTCACAACGTACTTAGTCTTTTGTGCCTACAAGGTAGCATTCACACATTTAAAATGTATCTTCCTTATAATTTGAGTAGGGGTTTTAATCGGAAAATTAATTCCATTAAAAGAACATTTATCTCCCTTAACATGATAAACTGAAAGAAATGGGGCAGCGAAAGAGGGCAAGCATGTCTGGGCATAAAATAACGCAAGATAAGCTTGTCTCCATTTACATTGGCTTTCTGATTAATCTTTTTCCATCTTTAAACCATTTTTTCGTTTACACCGAAATCGCCCTTTAAAATCTTACGAGGGGCGTTCAATAAATTCTCGGTATTGGTATCTTGCAAACCTTTTTAGTAAACTTCTTAATACTGGCCGCGAAGAGTCATTCATTGACAGTAAAAAAAAGTAAATTTGAAGCCTACACGTTCTTTTGTTTTTCTGCTACTGCTGAACAAACGTGATCACCATGAGCGATTTTACAATGATAATTAAATTGGAGCATCGAGCCGTGATAAAATTCTTGACTAAACAGGGAAAAAATCAAAAGTGTAGGTATTAAAGAAGAAATTGATTTAGTTTACCGTGAGTCCGCTTCTTCATTATCTTCTGTCCAAAAGTGGTCAAATGAATTTAAGCGTGGAAGGGAGAGCATAGAAGATGACCCTAGACCTGGTCGGCCTGTTGAAGCTACTTCACCAGAAAACATTCAAAAAGTGGAGAAAATTATACTGGAAGATGGTCGAGTGAAGGTTAGGTCTATAGCACAAAAAAACAATATTTCTATTGGTACAATACATATTATGATATTATACACGATCATCTTAACATGTCCAAAGTTAGTGCGAGATGGGTACCACGAATGTTGACACCGTTTCAAAAGCATACGCGTGTTGCTTGTTGTTCCGACTTCATTGAGCAATGTGGTGAAAACCCTGATGGTTTGCTCCAAAAAAATGTTACCGGAGATGAAACTTGGGTTCATCATTATGACCCTGAGGGCAAACAAGAGTCGATTCAGTGGCACGTTAAAGGAACACCTCATCCCAAGAAATTCAAAGTCGTCCCCTCAGCTGGCAAGATCATGGCGACAATATTCTGGGATTGTGAAGGGATATTATTAATAGATTATAAAGAAAAGGGTTTAAATATTACAGGAGAGTACTACGCTAACGTTTTACGCCAATTACGGGAAGCAATCAAAGAGAAGAGGAGGGGAAAATTGACCAGAGGAGTGCTGCTTCTTCATGACAACGCTCCTGTGCATACTGCTCATGTTGCCAAGGCTGCTGTTCTTGAATCTGGGTTCGAAACAATTACTCACCCGCCGTACAGTTCAGATTTGGCCCCTAGCGACTATTTTTTGTTTCCCAACCTTAAAAAGGATCTTCGTGGACATCGATTTTCTAATGATGAAGCGTTGAAGGCAGCGGTGCTGGAGCATTTTGACACCAAAGACAAAAAATATTTTTATGAGGGGTTAAAAAAACTAATTGACAGATCTTATAAGTGTATAAACATAGGGGGGGAATATATAGAAAAATAAAATTAAACACTAATCGTATGCTTTTGTTTTCCTTCTCATACCGAGAATTTATTGAACGCCCCTCGTAGTTAACTGGACGGTGACCAAATATTTGTATGTTTTAATATAATTTAAAACTTATAACAGCCATCTTTCTGGGTCGAGGATAAAAAAACAAAAGGAGCGTTTGTATGAGTGTGTCATTCATTAAACATAACAATACATTTATTTTAATTTTTTGAAAACCACATAATAACAGCATAAAAAGTAAATAAAAAGAAAAATTACGAAGTAAGTCAAGTGGCAGTCCTATTGCTAAATAGCGCTTTCTTCCAGACAACCTTACAAAGAATATAATAGAGATTTTGCACCAGTTTTGTTACATTTTTTTTTGTATTCATGCGCGCTCTATCTAGCTCATTTGTCCCTATTTAGAGCATGCTTCCACCACTCGCTTAAAATTTGAGCTTCCTGCCACAAATATATAAAATACTTTTTGTGTTCTAAATTGTGAGATAAGCAATATTATTTCATTGTTTAATAAAAATCGAACCCGTTTTAGAATCAGTCGAGTGTTAGTCTGTCCGTCCGTCTTACACAGCCAATTTGCTCCGACACTACTGAACCGATTTAGTTACCACTTTGAGGGTCATATAATTATGTACCTATAGATCACAGATCTATAAGAAATCTAGGTATACAGTGTGTGACATCCATACGAACATATATTTTGACAACAGTTAATATGCATCCTAATTATCATAAAAACAAGTGTTTTGTTAACATAAGTTGTACTTTTTTTTTTCATACTAACTAATTTGCCACGCAATGTATTAGACATAGCTCAATTATCCCTCAATTAACTTGCAATTAACTTAGACTTAATGTTATACATTGCTGCTCGTTGTACCCTTTAAAAATGAATTACACTAAATGTAATTTAGCTAATAACTTAACTCCTTCTTTAAACGGCTAACAACACTTAAAGCTATCTTTACGTAAAATATATGTTCTTATGGATGTCACACACTGTATATTTAAAGTAACATAAAATCGAGCGGAACACTCTCCAGAGTTTTTTATTCCATCTGCGCCCTGAGCCAACTGATTGGTTAGAGCATTAATTGACCTTGACACGGCAATCTCAAGACGAGGTCTTGGGCGTCCGTTACGCATTAACTTATCAGTAGCCTTAGACAGCATGCATAACGCAAACGTAAATGATTTTCGAAAACTTTCATTAAAAAAAAAAAGGAAGCGTTAGAAAACCCAACTGCTTTTTGGATAAAGTCCTCAATTTAAAGTAAGACAGTTACAAAATCAAACTTAAGTACCAACAAAATTTAGAACATTAAAAAAACAAACAATAGTAGATGCAGCTAGATCTTAAATTAGGTTTACCCTGTGCCATAGGAACCAACACTTGTCCATTGACACGGTGAGTGCTTGATAGAAGATACAACAAGTAGATGAATTGAAAGAAAACAACTTAAAACTTAGATTTACATATTATAACAATAGTTAAAAAAAAATCAACGGAACTCTAAAAAGTACTAAGTAACGAGGGGCAAAAAAACCTAATACATCTTTGGTATTGTAGTATTATTTCACGATAAAAGGATGATACGATACTTTAATTAGACTCGAAATAATAAACTAAACTTCGACCCTAGGCAAAATCCTTAACGTTGCGTAAATGATTTTCGTAATTGAAGCAGATCCTCTCCAGGATTTGGGACCGCTTAGTTTAGAAGAATGATTGCCAAATTAGACCAGATTGTCTAACTGGTTTCCTTCGAGAAGGCTTGCTTCCGAATAACAGTAGATTAAAAAAAAAAAACAAATGGAGGAAACCTTGAACAAACTACATGCCTTGTGACGGGCGTCTTTGCAGAGATCACTGTCAATATAGCTCTTGAAATTGGAATAAAGATTACAACAGCCTGGCCCTCTATTCTAAAGAATAAAACCATATTGCTTCCGACGTGTTATCGTAGTCAACGTTACGATAGCTCTTATTTACATGACAATAATGTCGGCCTAGTTAAAAACGATACGCAGTAGAATAGAGACGTTATAGTCAAGTTTATCATGGCCTTAAATGAGTTTTAATTTCAGGCAAAATGCACCACGAAATACTACGTTCACAGCCGGCAAGGAAACTTATTCAGGGCTGGATGTGGTTGCCAACGGTCAACAAATATTTGCAAATGGAACTGTCAGAGAAGAATCGGTCTCGGTATGATTATTATAACTTTTAATTGACCTCCACCTCCTAGTGTTTTATTTTTAAAACCATGTTTGGACTATGATAACTAACTCCAAACAGCCAAACACTCGTGCCATCAAAATTCTACTTTGTATATTGGATTTTTTAAATTTCATAGACATCATCTCATCAAATATTAAATCTTTTTAAACAGCGTTTACGTTTACAGAGCATTTATTAGTGTGTATCGAATAGTTTGCCTTTTGATTTGTGATTTGATTTAATGCTTTATTTTAGTTTCATACTAAATCATACCTGTTTAGAATGTAAGTAAATAATATTATAAGTAACGTTCACGATGATGGCGACAATGTTCTTTTTTTTAAGGAAAATTTAAGATTATTAACAATTGTGTTAAATTTTCTCGCAATGTTGGAGAAGCACTATACAAGCCTCGTCAGCAAGGGCGGTTGCTGGACTTGTATATAACAGCACAACGAGGTGTCTACGTCATAAGTCATAACTAAAAATTACCCAGTTGCTAAAGTTCATGCAATAAAATTCCGTAGCTCGAACCAGAATTTCTCAATCATACATTGACGTTAACAATAGCCTACCTACGAAGTTAGCGGTCCTGGGTTCAAATCACGATAAGGGCATAATATTTTATTTGTGTGATGACCGCGCGTATTTGTTCCACAGTCTTAGATCTTGTCTTAGAGTCTTGGATATTTCCTATGTATTTAAGCATGTATTTCTCCATACAAGCAACTTCCTGTCTGTCTAGTACCTACCCATAGTATAATATTAAATTAATCAAAGAATATAGGCTTGTAGTACTGTTAGGCGATGGGCTTGCAACCTGTCACTAATACGCTGGTAAACCTCTTAACCAATTTTTGCAAAAAGTGGTTACTTCCCCGTGTGGTTGCCGGGTTAGAATAGTGCCACTCCATGTCTTCCTGTGGATGTCGTAAGAGGCGACTAAGGGAATAATAGGCTTGTAGTACTGTTAGGCGATGGGCTTGCAACCTGTGACGGTAAACATCTTAGCCTATTTTTGCAAAATGTGGTTACTGAATTATCAACAAGTTTTTAAAGTTGTAGCTAATGATGTAGTTCTGCCTACCCCACTTTGGGATTACAGGCGTGTATGTATGTAAACTAATCAAATCGTTTGTAATAATTCGAGTCAATAAACTTTTAGTAAGAAGGATTGTCTTTAGAATACACGAAACTCCTAAACTAGCCACAGTTTAATACACCGAAACATGTTTACTTGTAACGAGCGACACGTACATAAAAACAAACTCTCCTATACAAGTTTCAACATGATTCCATAAAATTTCTAAAGAAACAATTAACTTCCGCTATTCAAAACTTTGTAACGGCTCGTAAAAAAAAGTTAGCAAATTACCGAAAATTGTTACCGTAAATATTTTGCTGAAGAAAGTTGTATTAACTGCTGTTTCTTAATTTACTTGGTTGGTAGGGACAGATAATGGAAAACGCTTTTTTATACTATGTAAAGATTTAATCAATTCACATTACATCAACGCTACTGCCGCCCTGTCTCTTACCTTATCTTAGCAAACCCATCGATCGCTTTTTCTACGTTCTTAGCCAAGATCTCCTTAAGGTCCCTATTTCATATGGAATACTATAAGCGTGGCACTGAACGCGTTGCTCATTTTCTTTCACCCCAGTGCTAATTCAATTTGGTGCAAGACATTACTCGTGACCCTGGTCCGCTCGGTGAATTGCGAGTCATTGACAATGAGAGAAAGGACCGTGACCAAACCGTTAAGATAATAAGATATTTTTTTTTTAATTATTAATACAAATTAATAATAACATTTTTAACTATTCATACACCTCAACATCTTAAAAGACTTAAACATACACCTTTAATAAAACTTTTACACTTTAATAAGGAAAAAAATATTATAAAATGATGATGAGTGAATGTTAAAAAACGCCTTCATTCCCAGAGTGGGGTAGGCAGAGCTACAAAATTACCAACAAGTCTAAAAACTTGTTGATAACTCTGTAACCACAATTTACACAATTAGGCTAAGATGTAAGAAAAAATCTTTTAAAATAAAGAATAACCAGAACTACTTATGTTACTTTTTTGTTTTATTTGCATACTTTCAATAGAAAAATATTATTACGAACAAATCTTGAAGCGATCACCAGTATATTGTCGGTGAAACTGCATAACCGCGTAAGTAACATTTTCAATAAGGAGCAAAATGGACCCTTTTAATAAGACGGTAAGGTTTATTTTGCTCTATAATAAATTTGTTAGTTTTACAGTATCACCGACGATATGAGAAAAGCACCGATAATTGAGTTTATCGATAGAGGCAATCCCTAGCTGTCATTTAATTTTGCCCCTTATACTCCTAGGTCTGTTTATTAATATGCGCAAAATAGGCACATAAGTCGTCGAGTTGCGGAAAATAGCCCACCACAACCAACCTGCCCTTAAAGTCTCGTTCCTGATTAAAGGTCACAGCACACATATCAACTCGGAAAGGGATCGTCACCCTATCAACTCGAGCCGTTCAGTATCATTTGTATGAAACTCCCTACTGCAACGCAGACTAATCGGAATCGTAACGTAGTCGCCTCACCTAGTAGTGGAAAGGCGAGGCGGTGACGATCCCTTTCCGAGTTGATATGTCGCATCTTTAGAATTAAAGTGACCTAATTCACAAATGTTGTGTTTCGAGTTAGGTCTCTATAGCAATAACTATATGTCTCAAAGTCTACAGCAGAAATTTTGCATTAGGTCACTATAATTCTAAAAGTGCGATGAGTGCTGTGACCTTAAATAAGATAGAGATGAGTAAGTATTATGTCAATCATTCGAAATTGACCTAGTCCTAAAGTTCTAGGCTTGTGCTTTGGGTACTACACAATAAATCGCACCTTCAGACAGAACCATAGTGATCTAATCCAGAAATTTTAAATTTCGATTTAGGTCTCTACAATACTAAATTTATGACTTGAAGTTTGAAAGCGGAAATTTTGAATTAGGTCACTATTGTTCTGGAGTTGTGAAATATTTACAAAACACTCAATACTCGTGCTCACCACACAAATAACTCCACTCACTGGGATTTGAACTCGGGGCCACTAACTTCGTAGGCAGGGTCACTATCAACTAGGCTAATGTGTAGTCTAGTCTTATATTTGCGTTTTATTATCTACTAATGATAACAAGGTAACAGATGTTTATTCAGTAAATAGGCCGCACGGGCACTTTTACACGTCAAAAATCTACCAGCGCTTCGCAAAAGAAGACTGCTGAGAAGAAACGCCGCGAGAAACTCAACAGTCAGTCGTTTTTTAAATATTGTTTTTATACTAGTAAACTTAAAACTAGCATTATATAAAACAGTGAATCTCACATAAAACAAAACAAAAAATATTATAATCATGCGTAGTTGAGCAGGAAAATGTGTCAAAACTAATAAGTAATAGTAATTAAAAAATATATAGAAGTTTTAGAAATTATACTTACCTATATGACGGTGCAAGACAACCCACATAAAAAGTTTCGATACATTCTCCTACAGAAACCGTGTCCCCAATATTCAATGTTTACAAATTTTTAATGTATTTTACACATTTAATTAATGTATTATAATTATTATTATTTTCAGTTGTATATCTTCGATGCCGCTAACAGTATGACATTGATAGATAAATCTATTTCATTGGCACCTGTGACGTATTTCGATATCACCTTAGAAGTATATGCTATCGATTCCTCCAGAGACGTCAAAGCTCTCCCGTTGAAAGGTAGAAAATGTGTGCTACCATCAGTAAGTACCATTTTGAGTGCGTTATCATTTCAAAACTTTATTGCTTTTCTAAACGCTTAGTTGAGTCATTTTTAACAATCTGCGGATGTAGTATAAACTCTTCTAACATGCTAAGTTCCAGCGAAAGTAATAGAGCTACATATAATTTTGCTATAAAATCCTCCTTTTTGTCTGATAGCTTGATCTAATTCATAATACTGCCTCAAAACTGAAAGGAGGTAGGCGAAGGTGGGCGTAGCCATTACAGGAATCTAATTAAAACAATAATTAATAATGTGTTTTTTAACTACTCTTTGTGAAGTGTCATATTTTTTCTACAAGATTTAAAATGTTACAATAACGAATAACATTGATGATTACTGTTACCGTAATATGGGATCGGCCTTTGTTTTGTGGCATATTTCATTTGTGTTGGTCGTAGTAGGACATTCAAAACAAAAAATGCAGTTCCATTTGCTTCGTTTTGCGTTCCCCACATTGTGGTAATTTGTGATTTATTGTGTTTTTATCGAACTTCGGCAAGATAAAACAACACTGTACAAACTGTGGAATTGATATTACTCGCAATAATGCTATAGGCATGCATCCTTTGGAAGACGAGGCCATCCTTACACTTGTACAGTAGCGGTAAATACTATAATTTATTATTCATTTTATGCTTCTTAAATAAAACTTTTCAGAGTATTCATCGAGTCCTATTTTATCTACCTACTTTGTTTGATATGGAGAACCGTTCATATCTCTGTTTCGCCATAGGCCGGGCTTGGAATTTTTATACTGAAAATATCCTACATAGTGATCTACAAAACCACCTAGAAATCATTAGTCTAACGGTTGGGCCCAAGGCTCTATGGATGTTCACCGATCTCCTTTCTTCTTCTCTGCTCTGAATTAACGCTTAGCTTTGTTTGAACACCTTGAAGCAACAACGCACGCGCACCCAACACATGCGCCATGTCCGTCCATTGGTCTAGTTGTTTATCGCTATCCTTTAGAAGCTCGAGTTAGGTTCCAAGATGTGACATCCAATGATAATGCAGTTTTTGACAAATTTATGATACTCAAAGCTTTAATTAACGAGTACAATCTAGAGAAACGCATTGCTGTTAATGAGGACCCACTGTTATGGTGGAAAACTAATACTAAATATAAATCGCTACATTCAATTGCGCGCCATTTTTTGTCCTGCCCACCAGGTTCTGTAGCGAGTGAACAACTTTTCAGTGGTGCAGGCCTTATCTACGACCCACTTAGAAACAGACTGTAGGGAGACAAAGCGGCTAAGCTTTTGTTTATTAAATACAATTTACTTCTTCTTGAATCACTCCAATTGCTTTAGGTACCAACTTTAATTGTAAATTATTAATTAAACAAAACAACTATTTGTTTAAGTGATGCTAATTTTAATTAGTGATTGATTGTATCATACCTAGTACTGATTAGGTATTTTTTTATTTTATTAACACCTATGTTTTTTTACTGCCGTAATAAAGGCTGATGATTAATGTTTGGAATTTTTATTATGAATAGACTTAGCTTAGACCTACCCTTAACATCTTATCCACCTCCATCCAATCTACCTAACTATCACTCGGGTTCCGCTTCCGTTTACGGTTCCGCTTCCGCTTCTGGTTCCGTTAAACTAAATTTAAAACATCTGGTTCCGGTTCTGGTTCCGATATAACCACATCTGTTACATCCCTGGTTCCAACGCACACATAAGAGGCGCAGCTGTGACTGATTCACCATCAACCGACTTCCCCTAAACTTAAATGTCTCCGTTGTTGTTGTTGGTCTAAATCTGTTTTATTTTAGGACCATGGCAAAGGAATGAGTTTTTATCAAAAATGTATTTCAATTCATATGCTGAGACAAGTATCAGAGTACTGCAAGTGCTTGCCTTTTGAATATACAGGTAAGCTTAACAAGATGAATATTATGAATACAATTATATGTATGTAACCTGGTGTGGTTGTCGGGTTAGAATAGTGCAACTCCATGACTTCCCGGGGATATCGTAAGACGCGACTAAGGGAATATAGGCTTGTAGTACCTACTGTCAGGCGATGGGCTTGCAACCTGTCACTAATACGCTGGTAAACATCTTAGCCTATTTATGCAAAATGTGGTTACTGAATTATCAACAACTTTTTAAAGATGTAGGTAATTCTGTAGCTCTGCCTACCCCACTCTGGGATTACAGGCGTGAAGGTATGTATGTATGTAATTATATGTATGGTATTTTATGTGTTAGTAGAACCTTGTGCTGTTTGGATCGGTACTATGAAACAATATTGTTCAGATCGTTGTGTTCTAGTTTGGGGATAAGAGAACCGGTGAAATTACAAAGAGTAGTATGGAGGCATGGCATCTTAGTAATTAGGGTAGGCAATGCATTTTTAGTTTTCGGATTGCAGTCTGAAGATTACAGTCTTGAAGATGCAAATGATTGTATAGGTCTCAGATCCTACTTAGTAACTCATAAGATCGACCGTAGGGCAATTGTTTACTTAAATCAATAAAAAAAAAAAACTTTTTATTAACCATTTACAAAACTTTGACATAGAATCAGTCATCTCCTGTTCAACATTAACCGAAAGACGTCCACTACTGGACATAGGGCTTTCCCAAGAATCTCCACAACCAAGAAAAAAGTACATTATTGTAGGTTAGAATTGTCACCTTATCAAAAACTAATTGCTACGTTCGTTTCTGACGTTTGTCGATAATTCAGTCAAATAATGTTATGACAAAACATATTTCTGCAACGATAGTTTTCGGCAAAACAATTTTATGCTCAATCAATTTATGCGTAGACATGATTCGAAGCATGAAAAATATAACCGAATAATATTCGGACCATGCTAATGTAGATTCTGCGATGACAGTTTATACGCAAAGAGGCATAATTTTGTAAGTAGTAATTACAAAATAATGCCATAACAGGATGGAGCTAACGTAACTTCGACCTTTGCTTATTCTAGTAGTAAGGTAAGTCGGAGAAAATGCGTCCACGGGGAAAGTGCGTCAAACCAACTATATCTCCTTAAAAATGTATAGTTTGTCGTACTTACCCCGTTGACGCTCTTGCCCCACCTTGGAGTGAGTGCGTCTATGGGGAAAGTGCATCAAACCATACTTTTTTTAGGAGATACTGTTGGTTTGACGCACTTTCCCCATAGACGCACTCACTCCAAGGTGGGGCAAGAGCGTCAATGGGGTAAGTATGACTAACTATATTTTTTTAAGGAGATATAGTTGTTTTGACGCACTTGCCCCGAAGACGCACTTACCCCAACTTACCTTACCTCTGAATGCTTTAGGATTAGTTAGCTGCGACAAAAACGCCAAAATGTTCTTAATTGGAGGACCGCGAGCGAAGGGCTCCTACTGTACCTCCAACCTAAAATCTTCAAGATAAAAACGCGTTTTTATGAGTAATCATTAAAATTAAGTGCCCTTGTCCATTTCAGACCTACAAATAAGCAATAGCTTTCAATACGTAAAGAAATACGTATGTTTTATCTACCTCATCCGTAAGTTATCTCCCAGTGCATACCGTACCTCATCCTTTATGAAAGGTTAATCTCACTTTCTATTTTAGTCAACAAATTAAACTTTACCACGAACTTTTGATTGCAGGATGCCCATTATTTCATTCTCTTGTAATTGAGGGCAATTAAGTACTGTCTGAAATTCTGGAATAAACCAAGTTCCTTTGAGAATTATTAGAGCAGTATTTAACGCTTCAAATCCTTTATTGGGTTGGGTATGGCGATATTTTTACCATTATTTTTTGCTAGCAATATTTCAATTCACTTATTTTACCGAAATTTTTACCCTCAGCAGAAATAATTTTGTAGTATCATAATATCCCCATCCGTATTTATCTGAATAGTTATCATTTCCACAGAGTCGATGGAGCTCCGCTAGTGCGGAGCTCCTATTTCTGTATGGTTTGGCCCTTTGGGGCCTGCTGCAAAACCAACATAAACCTAAACCCGGCAGCCTATTTCAGCCTGTTAACAATGGTAAATGTGCCACCGGAATGAGAATGAGAAAAAATGTAATTCGGTAAAATTACATAGGAAAAATTGCGTCTGGAACAATTGCTTCGTAGAATAATCGGGTTTGAGAAACAGATTGATACACCCATTTTACGTAATATTTAGAATGTATTCAAAAATTGTACGAATCGGACGAATCGGATAAAGGGGAGAGAAACGTTATCGCAATAATCTTTATATCGTCGGTGATAGGTACTGCCAAACCGCGTAACTAACAAATTCATGATAGAGCAAAATATACCTTAGCATCTTATTAAAAAGGTGCATTTTGCTCCTTATTTAAAATGTCATTTACGCCGTTTAGCAGTTTCACCGACGATATGCAGTATTGGATTTAAGTACTTGTATTTCAGCTCAGGAGCTGCGCGTTGCCGATTATCAAGGTTGTACTTGGGAGAGATATTTATGCGTTTACGAAATATTGGGTATGTAACGTCTTTTATGGTTTTTTTTTAGGAATTAATAGGACAATTTATTTTCATCTCTGGTTTCAAAAGTAAGGATCGGAGGTAGTTAGCAGGCTCGGGAATAGCGAGGCCTGCTAAAATACAAGTCAGTAAATCCTCGTTTCGTATAATGTTGTTCTCATACAATGCGAGGACATGATACAAGTACATGTGAATAAGTATTTTTTTTAAACCTTTGACAAATTCGGAGAGAGTTTGTTTGAGAACTACGAGTATTAGTAAAGATAGTTCCACGCACGAGCCGCCGCAATCACCGCAGAGCCCCGCCGCCACAAGTTGGGTGTACGGGATTTTTTCATGGTCCTTTCGAGTTTAAACGCAATAGGGCCGGCGCTGACTGCCGGCACGGCACAGGATGGCACGGTAAGTTGTGCTGCAGCATTCCGAAGGATAACACGGCCTTCCGCGGCATGCCGTGGCATCTTGCTGGCATGACACGGCAAATTATGCTGTGGCATCCCGAAGGCCGCTACGGCATTCCGCGGTATGCTGTGGCATCCTGCTGTCGACCCAGCCACTCAAGCAACAATTAGTATTAACTCCGCCTATTACTCGCGCGATAATCAGTCACTGTGTCAAATGACAAACGCGCGCCTCCTACCCTTGCCCTCCCCCCGCGCGGCGAACGGACTGCGCCGCGCGCCGGCGGCCCGTGTCATGCGCGTGCGTCTCGCGAGATGCAGCAGTACGCCGCGGCATCCCGTGGAATGCTTAGGCACGTTCTGTCCTACCGCGACCTCCCTCGGCATCGTTGTGTCAAAATAAAGTAACATGAATTCTATACTCATGGTAATAAGATTAAAAATGGTTATATCAGTACCGAAATCCTTTGCCATGACACGCCGTGCCATGCCGGCAGTCAGCGCCGGCCCATAGAGAGCACTTTTAAAACACAATATGGACATGGACGGAAAGTGTTTTCATATGGTTTTTTTACTCCCTATGAGTAAAATGAGGCACTGAGGAAGGACGGAAGTCCTTGTGTTTAAATCGGAAAACCGTTCTTTCCGAGCATGTTTGAGAAAAAAAAATCGGATGTTCAATGCTGCAACAACCAGTAGGCAAAAAAAAAGACAACAGCAAGCGAAAAGACAATGTAGTATTATGTCTAAAGCAGGACGCAGGATGTGTTTATGATCAATATCCTCTAATGTTTCAGAAAAGACACATGCAGACATGACCTCTCTTGTACATACTAGCAATTGTTATCAGAGGTGTGACTACGTAGAATATGAAACTGAAGTGGATTATATCAAAAAACAAAGAAATTTTGGGTATGATTTGCTAGTAAACATGTTAATCTCAATTATTTAGCTGCAGCACTTCTTCCAAACATCCCTACCAACTGTCGTCTTAGTGTTCACTTCCTTGTTTCTCCATATTGTTCTTCATAAACTCTGTCCATGAGTTTCCCCTTTCACTAATATTCAGATTCAATCATCAGCTGATACACTTACGCATTGAAAATTTGGGAAAGTCGTTTAAATTTTGCAAAAGAACCGCAAATACAAATAATGTAAGAAAATTTAAAAATGTAAAAAAACATGTCAGCTTTATCTAGATAAAACCTTGTATGATTAAATACTAAAACGTCAAAGTTCACGATGCAACGATTCAAACTCGTCTTAAAATAACTTTCGCTCGAGTTCTTCTAACTAAGAGCAAAGGCGTTGTAAATCGTGAACTAAAGCGCACTTACAGCTGACTCGTACAGTTTATCATTTTAATAACTTTTAAGGGGCTGGAGTCCTAGTGAAATAAGGGTACAAGTCGACTTAACTCGTCATAAAAAAGGGTTAAACATGAACGAAGTATAGGGTAGGGGCACCAATAAATGAACGATTAAGCGACTACACCAACTTTGGACATTTTTTTCTCAGTGAATTAAACGAATTTCACCCAATTACTTTATTTTATACGCTAAAGTATATACTCTAGATTGGAAATAAATATTATAAAGTTCATTATTATAACACATTATTTTTCTAAAAATCTTTGAAACCAAAAATGTACCAATTTACCCAATACATGAACAGTGATACCCTAACTCTGAACGATTTTACTCCAATAGTTGAACTAATATAATAAAATCAATCTAATGTGCCCTAAATCTGAACGGATTGACCCCAATAGTTGAACTCAAATCATTAAAAAATCTATATGACTAATTGCCATTATTGATTTTTTAATTATGAGTATTTTGTATAATGCTCTAAATAAATAAATAAAGTTATTAAATGGTTTTCAAAATAAATAAAAGGCTCGTTAATCAAATCAGTCTTTTTTTAATTGTTTATAAGAGAATATTGGTATCACAATCATTGATATTCAATAAAAAAATAACTTAATAACTATAAAGTTAAATTTTCTTTTCTTCTTATACAACTATTTGCCTGAAATTTATAGTTTAGTAATATTATTTTAATAATATTATTTTAATAATTATTTTAATTTAGCTGCTGGGTCGTTAGTAAAAATACGTGCTAAAAATAGCTTGGGCTTTACAATAATAAATAGCTAGTGTTCATATTACAAAACTTTACCTAAAACATGAACGACTGAGTTTACTTGGTTCAGCTTTCGGATACAGAATTAATGAAATGAACGAACAAAATCAATTAAAAATTCAACTATTAGAATAGAACCCAAAGCTTGAACCAGTAAATTTAATTAAGAATTCAACTATTGACATGGAACCCAAAACTTGAACTAGTAAATTTAATTAGTTCAAGTATTAGGCACATATTTCATTGTTGAACAGTATTTAGTTTTCATACTAAAAGAAACTTCAAAATAACCAAAAGTTGCGTTCATGTTTTAGTTAAAAAATTCGGAAGCAATAAATGATCAGTTTACGCTATAAAGTTTCTATATGCCGGTTCAGTACGATTTATTACAAAGCTTTTAAAAATGTATGCCCTACCTAGTAGTTGAACATCGTTCAGCTTTTAGTTTCGGTACATATTTTTGGGACCATAACTTGAACGGCTTATTGCTCTTAAATTAACAAAGATAATAAAATAACGTATAAATACATTAAAAGAGGGATTAGTCAAGAATTCATACTAAGAAACCCTTGCAAGAAAGTAAGTTATTGAATTTTATACGTAATAAAAAGCTTAAATTTGAAGTACACTTACCTTATCTATATTCCCATACTAGCGACGTTTTTGACGACACACCACAGAACAACGACCGATTCCCGCCGCGGTAGACGCGTAACTGTCAGTGAGTTTTAATGGCGGCGTAGGCATAGTGTTGCTGTTTAAGAAAAAAAAATCCCCGACTATGGAATATTTGTCACCATTTAATTATTTACTTATTTCGTTCGATCGTTCATTTATTGGGGTGTGTTCATATTTTGGTGCCCATACCCTACTAGACTTGTTCCCTTTTTCACTTGATCCTCATAAGACTTATACCCTTTTTCACTGGGACATATTATGGTCGTGTTTATCGCGGTGAATAAACGTGGATAAAGGATCATGGGCATTTTTGTATGGAAATTGGGTGTGGCACCAACAGAATTGAAAACTTTATATTTAAAATGAACTTAGTGAAAACATCATTTCTTATTATGGCCGCAAGTACCTAGCTCACCGGAGAACAAAAGTATGATCACTTGAAAACAAGACAGTCCATATAAACTTTAGGTAATATACATTAACAAACTATATAATATATAGTATTTTCTTGAAATCGAGAGTTTATTTGTCATACAGATAAATACACCATTTATAAGATACATTAAATACCTACTTACATAAAAAAATAATTCGTGTATTTTTTTTCAGTTAAGTAAACTTAATCGAAGGTTATGTTGATGATAGAGTTCTACAAGATAGTTTGTAATCTTGCGAGTAACTTGTTGTTACGAATATTTTTAAATACCTATACATTTTTAGACAAGTTCTGGAGAAGCACGAACACTACAGTTTACATATTTTTGTACATCAAATACCCTACACGCAGTTCTATAATAAACTGTTACAATTATACATTACTTAGCCGAAGTTTCTACGGAAGATATATCTTGTTTTGAAATGCCCATATTTTTGTTCTCCGGTGAGCTAGATATTTGCGGCAATATTAAGAAATGATGCTTTAACTAAAACCTTTTTAATGAAAAAGGTTTCAATTCTGTTGGTGGCACACCCAATTTGCCCATGATCCTTTGTTGTAACTTTATGAGCGCTACTGGCCATAACAAGGTTTGAACGTTATCGTTATTGAAAATGTATGAGGATTGACGTAACCTGCCAGAGGGTCACGTAGAGCGCTTCTCTCAATTTCATACAGTTCGACAGTTTTTTAACAATCGTTTATTATTATTTTATTTATTTATTACAACAAACACAAAGTTTATATATTATTAATTGTTCAACAAAACTGTTTGCACAGTTTGACTGCAGAATCTTCGGTCCAGCTTGTTGATCACTACATAAAAGTACTTAATTAGATATACACTATTACTTTAGAGAATCTAGTCTAGGGCCCTAGTATACACAGTGTTATCCACGTTTATCTGCCGAAATATCTACTCACTGGACCCGATTCGCTTCTTATTTTAGACGGTCTTATACATGGTCAGCTTGACATTCTGGGATAGCACTGATTAAATCTGCCGTCTAAACTATGTCTTGAAATTAGACAATTTCGTTTTAGTTAGTTTTAGGCTATCTAAGCGATGTGCAGGTAGAACCGGGTCCACTACCTGTATTAATTGTATTAGTGTTACACTCTTTTTGTATTAATCTTATTCACCGTAAAATCAGGTAAGGCGTTTACTGAGCGTCCAGTGGCGCCCTGATCACTATTATTCTGTTTTCTAATAAACTAAAGTATAATCTTCATTTCGAAGAGTGTTTTGTTGTGCAAATTATAACATTTATAACACAATAATATAACACACTTAATCATTGGTGTCGTCAATGTAACTGAAAAAATTACCTATTTTCAGCAAATTATTTACACATTAAATTGAGTACCTATTTAAGTAATTGAAGAACAAAAAATTACTGTCCAATTTCAATAAAATACGTTAGTTTATTAGAAATCTCGATACTAGCTACGAGGGCGCGACTGGACGGCCAGGCATTCTAAGTGATGCCTGTGGGATTACCATGACATATTAAAGCAGTTCAGCTAAGGTTGATAGAAAGGGACAGAGCTATTTGCAGTTATACAGTTCTGTCTCTTTCTCTCAACCTATACTGAACTGCTTTGGTACGTCATGGTTACCCCCATGCAACAGAGACAACAATACGTTTCAGTGACCAGAACAACAGCTACACCTTGCTGACCGTTCACTTCGGCAGTAACACCTGCATGAAGTACAGACGAGAAGTGCTGTACACCTGGGATCAGATGATAGGTATTTCTTGTTTTTTTTAATCCTGGAATTGTTATTTATGCTGAGGGTCTACTATGTTCGCGTTTATCATTGTGAATAAACCATCCGTCAGTCTCGCACATACATAATAATAATCGCACGGTGAGAACAAATCTGACCTAATACGAAAGTCTAGCTTTTTGAAAAATCAACAAGATGTGTTATGATTTTAATAAATTTCTCCTTACTTATAATCATAACTTCCCGAAATAAAGAGCTTACGAATAAAAAACAGAAATAGAATAGAATTACTCAAATAGAACATCGGCCACTTTAAGATTTAAATCCATTCACAGAGCTTACCTTATTACACGTAGTGTAACGACGCATTAAGTTTTACGTAACTGCTTTTTTTTTAATTACGTGCAAACACTTTTACTTAATTCCTCTAAATTCATCAAAATTTCGAAATGATAGAAACCCGAAGTCTACGTTTGTCCCTTTCCAGCCCAAATTCGTCAGTTTTTGATTGAGTAAGCAAAACAACATTTTTTTTGAAGTCATTTTACGTATTTAAATATAACTTACTAGCGACCCGCCCGCGGCTTCGCCCGCGTGGAATGTATTATACATATAAACCTTTCTTAAGAATCACTCTATCTATTAAAAAAAACCGCATCAAAATCCGTTGCGTAGTTTTAAAGATTTAAGCATACATAGGGACAGACAGCGCCAACGACTTTGTTTTATACTATGTAGTGATTTACAAACCAATTTATTGGAGTCACTTTTGTACTCACCGTGCGATTTATCAAGAGAAGCATTTTAGCTTAATTGGTATTGGTAAACAACTTAAGAAGTGACTTTCTTGGATGGAGTTGTGAACTGTTAAAATATACTCACGACATTAGAAAAGTGTAACAAAACGTTCCAAAGTAAAGTTTATACGTGAAACTGAACTAAACTGAATTTAATTGAACTGTTTACAAACTCGTTATGAGCAAATAAAATTGGTACCTTCTAATTAAATTAAATTAATAAGACTATGCATAATAGTATATTATATGACTGTTGCATAATGCCTTATTATGTGCACAGTCGCATACATAACTTTATCGACATCCATGTCAAAAGTTTTCTACAATACTTATGTGAAAAACCTGTATTTGCGCTTGCCCTGTATCTTAATGTTAATATTAAACATGAACATTTTTTTTTTTTTGCCGCAATCATTAAAATCGTTCCACGCGTTTTTTTTCTAAAGCACCACAAAGGAACAATAATAGTTTATGCAATTCATGCATAATGAGAGGCCTTAAAATACGAGAGTGGTGTTATGTAACGAGCGTCAGCGAGTGTCATAATAGGATCACACGAGAGTTTTAAGCCCTTATTATGTACAGTTGCATACACTACTTTATTTACCACACATTATCATAAATTTAGAATTATCCTAAAATAACTCAATCATTGAATACCTACAAAACGGACACACTAAAAAATCAGACAGTGTTGCATTTTGAAATTAGAAGCTGTTCTTATAAGATTTTCAATGCAAGAGAAAATTATTTTGGAATGTGTTCGTTTTGTATTCAATGAGCGAACTGTTTAAATATCTATGAATACTTGAATAGAGACCCTCTTGAGTTTTGACAGCTGTTCCAAATTTTAACCTTACCAAAATGTATACTGTAGTAACAGTACAGTACAGATTTTACCTGCAACCACAGACAAGAAAGTTCTCATACTAAAATTAGTTGTAATATTGCTGGTCATTTCCTACGGGTTTTGAACGCATAATAGAGGACTTATGATATGTGTGTAGACAAAACATACATAATCGCACTGCTAGATCAAGACTGCATCAACTCAAAATCATTGTTAGTTTTGTTTATTTATTTATTTAATCGTATGGCTTTATTAAGCCGAGTCACGCACATGCACTATAGTTTTGTTTCAAGCTCATAGACGTTGAATTAAAGTTGATTTTAAAATACAGTTGTATTTTGAGTTACTACACTTTTGATCTGGCAGTGCGATATATAGGCTGATAAACATAGTAGCCTCCTCCTTCGGCAGTCGGGTAAAATAGCTGACTGATACTGAATATTTCCGCTTATTTCTGTTTTTTTTTTTTTTTATGGCATGGGAAGGCAAATTAGCACACAGGCCACCTGATGGTAAGTGGAAACTGTGACCCATAGACATTCGCATTCACAAGACTGCGAATGCGTTGCCAACCCTGAGGACTAAGATGGAATGCCTCTATGCTAGTCATTTCACCGGCTGTCTTATCCCCAAACCGGAACACAACAATGCGAACACTGCTGCTTGGCGGTAGGTTAATGGATAAGATGGTGGTACCGACCCGGACGGACCCTGCACAAGGTCCTCCCACAAGTAAAAGTTATTTGTGGAATGTCATTGCTCGTTATTGTTTACAGCAAACCTCGGTGGGATATTCGGCCTCTGTTTAGGGGGTTCTATCGTCAGCATAATAGAAGTGGCGTGGTTTCTGATAGACCTCCTGGTCACGGCACTACTCAGCTATTCGAGAAAAACAAAAGTATCGCCACCTGAGAAGAAGATTGCTTTTGTCGCCCAAAAAGAATTTTCCAAGAAAAGTGACTTTAACAAAGACGGTTGCTACAAGTTTGTGAATTAGTAGTGGAAGTAAAAGCAAAGTCATAGTCATTTATTAAGAAACAATATATATTGCATTTGAAATATCTTGTCATAACATAAATTAACTAATTAATATTTAAGACACATACTCAATAGATCTTAAAAACTTACACAATATTTAAACATACATTTTACCATATAATATGTATAAAAAACGATGTATGCACTTATTCGTATCATTATATGTATAAAAAAAAATTAATACATTAATTAATTAATTACACGACTCACAGAAATCGTCAACTTTTTTTTTTTTTTATGAATAAAAACACTTCCCCAGCAAAAAGGCTTTAAGCTTATTTGTAAATATAATATTTGAAAGCAACACAATTTCCACAGGCAACTTATTAAAAAGAACAATTGGCTGGTAATTCGCCGAGTGCTTTATAGCTTTAAGCCTAGTTTTGGTAGACTGAGGGCTGAGGCAGATTTTTACTCCGTATCGCCAGTCGCTTTTTTCGCTCTTCGCGTGTTTCTATGTTAGTTATATGTTTCATAAGGTCAGAGAGAACTATATGGATGTATAGGCAAGTAAGAATTTCAAAATCCAAGAAATATTTCTTACAAGATGTACTCTGAGGAAATATCAACATTACAAAACAATCTAATGTTTAAGCTTTTTCCTTAATACCCAGCGTATTATAATAGTAGTTTATGAAATTGTTGCATAAAGAGGGGTATTAAAACACGAGTGTGTGTTTAAGAACCGAGCCGCTAGGCGAGGTTTTTAATAGTTTCACACGAGTGTTTTAATACCTGGTTATGTGCAGTTTCATACACTACTTTATCTACTCTCATACATTGCGATTCAACCTACTAAATAAAAGATCAAAGTTAACAAAGTAACTACAGCAAAACGTATTCAATGAATGGCGCCAAAACCTAGCACATCACCGCGCATGCGTTAAAGCGGGCGCTGTCACAGACAAGTAAAAATTGGAATGAAAACTTTTTGTAATTCTGTAAAAATGACGCGAACCGCATTTGCGGTCCATTATAAAAAAAATATGGAACCTCGTCGGTGACATTAACTTTTTGGATTAACTTGTATCGTAATGGTAAAAAAATTACTTTATAACATTATTTTGTTAGAGAAATCACTACATAGTATAAAACAAAGTCGCTTGCGCTGTCTGTCCCTATGTATGCTTAAATCTTTAAAACTACGCAACGGATTTTGATGCGGTTTTTTTTAATAGATAGAGTGATTCTTAAGGAAGGTTTATATGTATAATACATTCCACGCGGGCGAAGCCGCGGGTGGGTCGCTAGTAATGTTATAAAGTGATTTTTAAATTTTTTTTCGGTATTGTGTTTATAAAGTATGCCAATATAAATTCGTTTTGAATTTTATAATTCGAACTTTACGATATGAGAGTAGATAAAAGTAGTTACCTACAGATCATATTAATATAATTCGTCTTCTTGAAAGTAAAATACCTACCTGAAATGTAAAGAAATATTCTTTGGACACGTTTTTTAAACGAGCTCTTTGAAATTAAATATTTACTTTTGAGCTCTCGTTATTTTAAGCGTGGGTTTTAAGCAAAATAAATCCTGTTGCGTTGATTTAAAGTTTAAATTGTTGTGTTATTTAGGCATGATGCGATATTGCGAAAGGTTCATGTTAAATGAGACGGAATAATAAATCTATAAACGATGTCTTTAACGATGATCCTGCGAGCCGGATGCGCTAAGCGACGGAATTGAGTTAATATTATTTTATTTAATGATAAGAATTGTTTGTTCAAAGGTACTTGTAGCGTACGTACTCAGTGACTTAGTAATTATAAGGATACAAAAATATACGAAATAAGAAATCTCGAGCACAATATAAATTTTAAACCAATCTTGTTCACTGGTTAATTATGAAAGGTATTTACTACGAAGATAAATATTAAATGGCTAATAATTTACATGTTTCTAATTTATTTGTGTCCGATTTTAATGAGTTTAATTTTAAAACTTATTGATGCTTTAAAAGAATCTGATTAATGAAATGTTATGATCCTAATTTTAATGATATTTTTACGGTACATTTCATTAATTCTGCGAGTCAAAAAGTACATGCTGTATGTATTTTAGGATACAAAGGGATATATTTTTGGAACGAAGTTCCTTATCGCGCGTTGTGAAAGGGGGCTAGACGGAAAAAAATCTTACGAAAAGTTGTCACGACACTTTTTGCTATAGTAAGCTATTGTAAGCTGTGCGGCGTCGCATGTTTCTGTTGTTGTGTATGTTGTTGTATGTTTTGTGTGTTTGTGTTTGTTTGTATGTGTTTAATAATAAAAAAATATATTATTATAACTTAAAAAAAATAAAATTTTATTACAATTCCTTCACTAATTAATCAAAAGGAACTTCGTTCCATCTGGGTGTCCCTTGACACCTCTCAAGTTTTTTTGTAATGAGCTAAGTAAATTTTTGTCAGTGTTTTTTTTTTTGTAATTTTTATCATTGAAGCTCTAAACATGCTCAGTGAGCCTGTTCTGGGGGATGCTGGTGGTTGCTGGGATTAAAATATAAATGATAAGAAAATAGGTGTATTCATTTCATCATCATCATCATGTCAGCCGAAAGACATTCACTGCTGGACATAGGCCTCCCCCAAGGCTCTCTACTCAGACCGGTCTTGCGCTTTTCGCATCCACCGCTTTCCCGCGATCCTTACAAGGTCGTCACACCATCTTGTATTCATTTAAAAACATTATTTTATTAGTTGACCATGTATCAACAAGAAAGCTAAAGTCGTGCTCGCGCTCTCTGACACGTTTTGAGAGTGAGACGAGTGAAATTAATGCTCTGTGGGTATATTATGTGAGTTATAAGTCGCGTAATTTCGGTAGCGTAATGTCTACTATATTTGGTTTCATACAAAGCCCCTATTTGGTTCACACGGCGACGCAAAATCAGCTGGCATTTTTTATGCAGCAGAAATAACAAGACTCAGAACTCAAAAAAATTCGCTCGTGTGGCTTCACCCTTATGGTCGTGTTTATCGATTGGTCTTTTTCTGACAAGTTTTAAGGCCTCTCTACACGTCGACGGGTCATGGGCAAACGTAAGAGTGAGATGCAAGAATACGTCGCTCACTCTAAGGTGTAAATGCGTCCATTACGTTGGCCCATGATCCGAAGACGTGAAGAGGGGCCTTTATCGACCTCGATAAAGACGACCATATTCACACGGGCCCTGATAAGACAACTTAGGCTCACCTGTGCATATCTCTTCTATGGGTACCTATTTACTACATCGATACACCTTTCAGCGAACTTTTTATTACGCAGAATTTCCATTTCATCGAAAATAATTTCTCGCCGCATGTTTTTTTTTATTGTTTTCTCATGCAATCTAAACATAATGATCCCAGCATAAAATATCGGTCAATGAAATGAAATTCGGTGAAATGATACAATCGATGACGTGAAATTCGGTAAAATGTCGAAAATTAGGGTATCTTTAATGCTTGATTTAAGCTGCTGCCGTCACTTTCTTTGCAATAGCAATAGAATAAGACAACACGTCACTAAACACATTTGCTGGACTTGTATTACAAATTACCCTCAACTTGTAATTTTTACCTATATTTTTTTAAAGTGTGCAAATAATTTTACCTAGTAAGTTTAATAAGTTTATCATAGTTAATATAACAGACGATTGAGGATAACGAATCTTACTCCATCGTGTTACAGGTTTAATTTTAATACGGGGAGTAAAGGACTTCATTATACTGAAACGAGGTAACTTACAACTTTATATTAACATGTACCGCATAGATATAAAAATGTATTGTTGTTGTAGTGAAAAAAAAAAAAAACATTAAAATTAATTGACATCTATAGGTGCGGCAGTAAGAGAATTATTCTGAAATGCAATCGTTGTTCTTGTGTTATATTTTAGTTTGTTTGACTAAGCCGTGTGGTTGCCGGCTTAGAATTGTGCCACTCCATGTCTTCCCGTGGAAGTCGTAAGAGGCGACTAAGGGAATAAAGGCTTGTAGTACTGTTAGGCGGGCTTGCTACCTGTCACTAATATACACTGTTAAACATCTTAGCCTAATTGTGCAAATTGTGGTTACAGAGTTATCAACAAGTTTTTAGAGTTGCTGGTAATTCTGTAGCTCTGCCTACCCCACTCTGGGAATGAAAGCGTGAAGGTATGTATGTATGTATGTGACTATGCATTTCGCTTAAACAATCCACCAAAACATGATGAAGCCCTAGTTCGTTCACTCCTAATTTAGGTTGTACATTATTTTACAGACTGAAGTTGTTTAGAATTTCATTTCATAGAAAAATTTTCTCGTATTATCATTTCATAGAATAATCAATATGTAGAATAATTACTTTGAAGACATTTAAATCATCGTTTTTTATTTCAAATAAAATTCAATGTTTCTTTTTTCATATCATAGAATAGCAAATTAAATATTCTTTGTTCTCATATTATTTGATTTATAATCAAATTATATCGCATAGCTTATTCAAGGGATATAAAAAAAAATAACCTCGAAGGCTAAGGCGGGAGCTTGCTTCGCTTCGCTCCCGCCATAGCCTTCTAACCTAACCTATTCAAGTCGGTTCTGCCCAGAGAGGTCTTGCTCGCTCACTCATATTTATAGGTTGTAGTTTAATGAGTTTCTAATGAGTTTTGAGTGAGTATGAAAAAATACACTGACCAAACAATATTCGTTGAAAAATAATTATATTGTTTGATAAGTTTGTGTAATGAAAAAATAAAATTACAAAATTCATTGAATTGATTTTCTGTCGAATTTGTTTCTTTCAAGTAAATAGTTAAAAAATAATAATATACGAAACAAAAATACAAGGACCAAATAGTATATGAAACATTTTCTGTGAAACAAAATTCTGTAATTTTTCAGTCTGTAAAACAAGGGGACACCCCTAATTTATATATCGGAAAACAAAGGACGCCACCGAACACAAACTTCATTCAATTATGAATTCAATGAGCCAGTTACACCCAATTACAGCCTGTTTTAAGGCAATTTGTTTTGTTTTGGAATTGACCAAATTACTAGCTGCAAAACAATTAAGTACGCTTTGGGACTCGTATTCAACAATGGATTTTGAATTATTCGTTTAGTAATTACTGAGTCACATTGTTTCAATATTTCTTGAGTGTTTTTTTTTATAATTTCATTTAATTAATTAAACAGATTTCAATAAGTTATTAATAATCCAATTATCGACTATTTACTATAATTAAAAAATATGTTTTTTTTTTAATTCATACAAGTGTAAAAATATCAATTTTCAATTTTACACTATTTTACACTGTTTATGTTTGATATTTTATAACAAAAATCTATGAAAACCTTTATAGTTTTGCCAATTCCGTCTGTCTGTCTTGTAAAATATCTTAAATGTAAGAACTAAAAAATATAGCTATCATGACCAGACAGAAGAGTTTATAGCCCGAATAAAATTGTCCTAGGGACTTCCGAACGATATTGATTTATCGATAAATTGTACTTCCTTATGACAGTTATGACTTAGAGATACGAATGAACATGCAATTTGCATACCTATTATACAGTATAAAGTCCGAATAGGTTTGCGGCTGCCTCTTAGCACAGGTATATTTTATACTTAAAAAGAGGTAGTCAACTACTGTAATTACGATGTACTTATGGAAACTAAATAAATGATTTGATTTGATTTGATAGGTCAATAAGGAAAAATAACGGTTTTCATCTTAAATACGGAAAAATAAGATTTTGACATAACATGGCAGTGTTTTCCACTCAGGAAGATTAGTTAATGGAAATAATATTACGCGTAAAAATGCCGCATAGAAAACAGTCTCGTGGAAATTTAATAAATTCATGGTTAAAAAGCTCCCCGGATTCAAGTAAACGTGGATCTAAGATCTTTTTGTACTAAATGTGAGATTAGCTTCGCTTCGTAGCTAAGAAATATAATATTAAAAAGCATTTGATACTGAAATACACAAATGCAGCCGTTTTAATTTATCGATAACTATGTCAGTTATCGATAAATTTTATATGGGAAGGAAGTCCCTAGTTAATTGATATTTTTGCCACAAAAACTTCTATGTCTGATAATGACTATTAAGGTGGAAACCCATTACACCATATCATGCTATGACCGTGCTATGAACGTGTCAGACAAAAAAATATTCTTTGTATTACAAAGTATGAGGCTATGCATACTAGCCCGTTCCGTCACCGATCATAGTGGGCATAGCCATCCGTACACGTTCATAGCACGGTCATGGCATGGTATGGTGTAATGGGTTTCCACCTTTAAGTAGACTTGATTGGTTCTTGTAATACAGGCTATTTAACCTTATAAAAAATAACTGATAGAACCAAATAGGTTTCTTTTAGTTAAAAATTCATCCGTACTTGTGTTTTTTCGAAGTACCGGTGCCGGTACCCTCCACTGAGCATAGTCCGAGATGTTCTTGCCCGGATTAGAAATATACTTGCGATATTTATTTACTTTATTATAACCACTACTGAAGTATTTTTTAAATCTAATTACACTATAAGGGTGCGGCTCCACTGAGGCGGAGACGAGAGGAGCGGAGCGGAGCTGTGCCAATATTAACCAATAAAAGGCGCATGCGGTCACGTCGAGCGCGCCTTGCGCAGATTCCATTGGTTAATATTGGCACAGCTCCACTCCGCTCCTCTCGTCTCCGCCTCAGTGGAGCCGCACCCTAAGGGATATTAAAAGCTTGGAAAAAAGAGAGAGAGAGTCTATCCACTCGCTTCACCTGTCGACACAGTTAGTTTCCAGTTGCTTCACACAGTGGCTAAAGTACCTCCACGACAGAGTGCGCTCTTCAAAATATAGTTGATTTGATAACACCTAAGAAAAATACGTCCAGTAAATGTGTCCATCCTTTTATTTAAGTGGTCCTTCTTTCTTCGGCATCTGAGTACGAAGTAAGTCATTCGTTGTAAGTGGTATAGCGGTAGAAAAATCCGTGTTATAATCAAACTAAAAAAACTATAGAATTCTAGTATGGTTTTGGACAATAACAAAAGACAATTTTGGTGCGCATAATGTTTCTCTTGCTGCTAGTATATATTGACTTAGAGCACAGGTGTAGCGACCGTAAAATGAGATTGGCTAAACGTGACGGTTAGACGTCTAATAGATATAATTCACATCATTTCTTACGTTTATACTTTTTACAGGTCCAAAACTCTTAAGTAGCAACACTATTATCAAATATAAAATTACTCAATTATGTACATCTTTTGACTGGTACGCAACTAAAGACAAATATAAAAATATAAGTTGTGTTAGATTATTAAATATTTTACCAGTACCATTTTCCAGATATAAAACAATATTAAAGTCAACTAAACTTCGATAACAATTTTAATATCGAGAAAACGGTTTATGTTAATAGGATTCCAAAAGTTTGTTTTTCTCAAGAAGCAACTAACCGACCCTAACATTTAGGGTTCTACGCGATGGTACTGAAATAAATCTTGACATATAAAAAAAAACCTGGTTAGCAAATGAACCGGTTGGGAAACCATGCATTCGGCCAAACATATTTCGGACAAAAGGTCCTGGAAAATATGGGTTTCTTTTAAAATATCAACAAACATTTCATCGAATGTGTCATTTTACCGCATTTTGATATCATCAGAAGCTAATTTCTGAGAAACCTTATAGTTTTTAGGGTATTCTGTCTAGAACAACATTATGTGCCATTTTAGTGTGTCTGGTTCTAGGCGCCGCGTCGTTCCACAGGGCAGTCTCTTTCAACCTCTATTATAGTAACTTGCACGCGTCAGAATGTATGGCAATTTGCAGTGGTGGGAGGTTGAGCAGGACCTCCATTGCCGGCGTGAGCATCGTTCTGAAGGCCACGCTCTGCACCTTAGTTAGAGAGTCCTTGCATGTCCTTAGTGTTATTTTTGGCCACCAAGCCAAATAGCCGTACATAATTATGGCCCGAAAATATACTAACATGATACTATTCTTACAAAAATATTTGAAGATGGAATTAACATTTGCTATTTAATAAATTGAAAATGTAACAGAATCTAAGATACCTCCTATTTATATTTTATGGGATCACTTTGTTTGCCCGAATTTCATTTGCCATAATAGTATCACTTGCCATAATGTTCATTTGCCATAAAGGCATTTTTTCTGAAACTGTACACCTTTCAGGTAAATTTTACATGCCATCGTATAGAGCCCATTAGGTTAGGTTAGGTTTGATTTTGAACAATTCTGAATAGTTCACGGTTTTAGAAAAAATGCCTTTATGGCAAATGAACATTATGGCAAGTGATACTATTATGGCAAATGAAATTCGGGCAAACGATAGAGAACCATATTTTATAACGACAAATGCAGCTATATACAGATTATGAAATAAGGTTTTTTTTTTTCAAAATTAAAATCATATGACTAAAATAAAAAAAATAAAAAAAATAAAAAATAAAAAACATTTATTTCGGACAAATTATTACATCCATATTACAGTTAGTCAGTTAGTAACAATATTTCTTAAAAATAAATTAGTGTTTAGATTAGTTAGTAAGTACATAATATGCGGTGCAGGCCAGCCCAGTGCTGTAAATAGCGACTGTCCTGTCTGTCCGCTATGACGCACAGGATGATGTTGGGGCTGGCGCGCAGCCTGCGCAGTGCGGCGGCGGCGCGCGCGCGCAGCACGGCCGGGAAACCGTCGACGTGCGCGTCCGCTAGCATGCCGGACGCGCTGCACGCGCGCGGCAGCCGCAACAGCACCCTAAACGCGTTATTATACTGAACTCTAAGGGCGTTGATAGCTCTCTGCGTGTAGTTTGCCCACAGGCTGCAGGTATAAAGCGACGTACAGTACGCTCTAAAAAGTGTTATCTTGACTTGCGCTGTACATCGACGGAACCTGTGGGCCAACATGTTTGCTCTGACCGCCAGCGCCCTACGTTCCCTTTCGATATCGAGGTCATCTCGTAACGTATCCGTGACAATATGTCCTAAATATTTAAAGTGAGTTACTCTTTTAAGCTGATCTCCGTTTAGGCGTATG
This sequence comes from Acleris emargana, assembly GCA_927399475.2. Classification (NCBI taxonomy): domain Eukaryota; kingdom Metazoa; phylum Arthropoda; class Insecta; order Lepidoptera; family Tortricidae; genus Acleris; species Acleris emargana. Next base: position 23,124,635 of record OV656838.1, on the reverse strand, counting down.
GGAGGCACGTAGGAAGGACACTTCGAACCGGCTTTAAAAACCATAAATTCACTTTTTGTTACATTGTTTCTAAGACCATGTTTATCAGCATACAATTCACATATCTGAATAAGTTTAGTGAGACCGCAGGGCGACGGACTCAGCAGCACCATGTCGTCTGCATAACTTATGTTATTTACGCATACACCACCAATATGACAGCCGACACGCGTGTTGCTGAGTTCCTCGATCAGTGCATTAATATACAGGTTAAAAAGCCTGGGTGAGGTTCTCCCCCCCTGCCTCACCCCGCATTCCAACCTGTATTCTTCAGATATATCGTTACCCCATTTGACAACATTCACCTGACACGAGTACCAACTCCTACATATGCGTATCAGATCCCCAGGTACTCCAGCCTTCTCTAGTTTTCTCCACAGAAGCTCGTAGTTAACCAGATCAAAAGCTTTAGAGAGATCTAAAAAACACGCATATATAGGAGTCTTCCTACGTGTGTAGTATTCAACGGTGTGCTTGAGACTTATGATTGCGCTTTCAGTCGACAGTTGAGGCCGAAACCCGAACTGGGCGTCGTGGAGTTTGATGTGGTTATCTAAGTGAGTATCAAGCACAGCGTCCAACACCTTAGCTATCACCGTTGCCAGTGAGATAGGTCTATAGTTCGATATCTTTGATATATCACCGGTCTTATTTTTAACGATCGGCACAACAACAGTTCGTATCAAATCTGGGGGCAAGTAAGCATGACTAATACACAGAGAGAAGAGCAAGGAAAGTACCCTGGGCAAATGGGACCCGGCATACAGCAGGTGCTCGATACTGAGCCTTTCGTTTGCTTAGCAGTAAACTTAATAGAGCACTCGCCTCCTTGCGGCAAGTATTTTGACTCGGATGCCGGTACGATAAGTGAAGATTGCACTGTAAAATGTTTTTTAAATGTTTTTTAAATAAATTCGCAAAAATAAACATACTTAATTTGTGTTTCCAAATGACAAAACATTCATGACAGGGTATGTATGGTCAATATCTAATTGTAATAAAAGACAAAACCTAGTCAATAGGTTTTAATTAGCAAATCTTGACGTAATAGTATAAATGACAATGATGATGTGAAGTTGACATATGCATAGAAAATTTAAATATACATAATAAAGAGGTTTATCACATTCACCCCGGCCAGATGTAATCTAGTAAGCGCTTTGGCGGATTCCTAATTCGACCTGATCTGCGCTGTGTTTCAACCACAGGTTCTCTATTGTCTGGTCTTTCTCGCTGCGGCACTTCTTGCAGTCCCTCCGATGGAGTCGGCGAGGGAGTAGCTGGCGGCGAGACTGGTGGCGAGTGTGGTGACGAAAGCGGTGTTGCCAGAGATGCTCTGCGTCTTCAAAATCGTCAATTGCAGGGATTTCTTCTCCGCTACAGCCCAAAGGCGCTAGATGACGGTTCGACACAGTTGTTTCTCGACCATCCGTCGTCCGAACATATGAATAGGTGGGGTTAGTCTCCAGTACCTCCACCTCTTCGGCTAGTGGTTGATATTTCGTTATTCTATCAAACCGTCGCATTAGCACTTTGTTAGAGCCAGTTAACCACGTAGGGATTGAATCCCCGTTCACCGATCTTCGGGAATGGCGGAACATTCTTTCATGTGGTGTACAATTAGTACTAGTACATAAAAGCGAACGTATGCGCAATATTCAACAGCCGTGGTCCTGGCTATATTAACGACACGCTGGTGGGTGATGATTGATTGTGATTCTCTTTAGAGCCGCAGACGGCGGGTTCGAAGCGTCGCTGATGGCTCTTGAGACGTGAAATTATGAACAACTGTTGATTTGAACTGATTTAATCACAGTAAACACTTATCACGATATACAGTAATAATAATGAAATATGCTTGAAATATGCGTCCGCACGCTCGTGAATTGACAGGGCGGAAGGGAAGTAGTAACCAAAAACAAACATAGATTTTAAATCTATACATAAACTAGATTCCTAGACTATGGTTATAAGGCCGGCGACAGACAACCACACATGGTTGATAAATTACACGATGATATAAAAGTAAATAAAAACATGTTAATTTTCCGTTAACATTCCTGCCGCCGCCAGGGGAAAAATGAACTGAATACTTGAAGTCCCTAATGAACTCTACTTATAGTATAAGGACACATGATATTGATACAAAAACATAGTTTAACATTAGTTGAAACACTATGAATAAACTGACATAATGAATACGTAATAAATGCACAAGTTTAACACTATATGAATAGACACATAAATGGTTAACTTAAATTATTGGTAGTTTACACAACTTGACCACTGGCCTTACAAGCTCTCCAGATTGAGTCTTTAATTTAACTGATCTAACAACTTGATCTGATCCTTTGAACAATTCTATAACTCGACCTCTTCGCCATTGCAGAGGCGGCGAGTTTTCATCAATAATAAGAACTAAGTCATTGAGCTCTACGTTGTTAGTATGACTATACCATTTATTACGTGACTGTAGTGTAGTGAGATATTCAATATGCCATTGTGACCAAATTGACTGATACATTTTCTGAGTGACTTGAAAGCGTGATAGTCGCGAGATTTTAGTTTCCCGCCAGTGAGCTTCTGGCAAGGCTACTAGTGGTTGACCAATGATGAAATGACCGGGTGTAAGAACTTCGAGATCACAGGGGTCCTCTGACATAGGTACTAGAGGCCGGGAATTAAGTATTAACTCAATTTTAGAAAATAAAGTAGATAATTCCTCAAATGTCAAAATGATATCGCCCACCTCTCTCTTGAGGAGGTTTTTAGCGCTCTTGACGGCAGCCTCGAATAGACCTCCCATGTGGGGCGATGCAGGAGGATTGAACTCCCAACGAATACTCTGTTTTCTAAACTCCTCCTTGAGGATGATCTCGTTGTCCAACAAGAACTGATTGATCTCCTTTAGATACGAATTAGAACCAGTAAAATTTGTACCTCGGTCCGATCTGATAAGTGAAGGCAGACCACGACGACTGACAAACCTGGTGAATGCCGCAATGAAGGCCTCGACGCTCAACGAAGAGACGACCTCGAGATGAACAGCTTTTGTACCTAGACATACAAAGACACACAGGTAAGCTTTGACTGATTTAGCATTTCTTAATAAACTGCTTTTAACTAAGAACGGCCCAGCAAAGTCAGTCGCTACGCCTGAAAATGGTCGTGCGGCTGTGACTCTATCAGCGGGCAGATCAGCCATAAACGGTGGCTGAGTCGACGCATTAAATCTGAAACAAACCAAACAGTTTCGGATAACCCTAGACACTTGTCGCCTGACTGAAGTGATCCAATACTCTCGCCTGAGTATCGATATGAGCGCGTTTGTCGCAGCGTGACAATATGACTTGTGATAATATTCGATCAGTAATTGCCCCCACCTATGATCCTTAGGTATCAAATAGGGATGCCTTGCCCCATATGGCAATGCTGATTTCCGTAGTCGTCCACCGACTCTGATAAAGTGTTCGTCATCCACGAATACACTTAATTTCTGTAGTGATTTACAGAGCATTTTTCCTTGTTTGATCAATATGATTTCATCCTTGTATGAATCCATTTGAATTTTCTTAATCCAATGTTTCGTAGCTTCACGAGTCTCGTCGAGTGATAATGAAGACGTAAGATTCCGTTTCTCCCTCGGTAATCTGGCATTCCTGCAAAATCTGAGTACAAATGACGTAACATTGATGAGTTTACTGAACGAGCTGACGCGTGACAATAACGTCTCTTCCCATGGCTCGACAGGGGTAACAAAATGGACTAATTTCTTGAATCCAGGTAAGTCGTGAGGCATCGAGACTGGTAGTGAAGGCCATTGTGACTCTTCCCTCAGTAACCAGTCTGGTGACCACCATAAATTAAATCCAAGTAGCTCTTTCGCTGACAGACCCCTTGAAGCGACATCTGCAGGATTTAGTTCAGACCTTATGTGACGCCATGTCATGTGACGTTTGGAGTTTTGAATATCCTGTACTCGATTGCATTCGAATGTTTGCAGCATGTGAGGTTTGGTATTTAACCATGATAACACAATGGTGCTATCTGACCAAGCATTGATGCTATCAAATTGAATTGAATGGTCATACCGACACCTCCTAAGTATACTGATGCAAGTGCAAAATCACGATTTTCCAGGAGAGCCGTGCAAAGGTAAATACATGTTTAACTATTTTTCCTTTAAAGATATTGCAATGAAACTTTAGATTTATCCTAATGAACGCGCTACGTTTTTTTCTACATCAATAGAATTTAAATATCTTTGGTAGTTTTTTAGAAAAGCGCATATACACTAGTATACGCGTATCACGTGTGTTTCCATTTATAGTACACTGAGCTAACTAACACTTGATCCAGTATACATCGTTTGTTGCAATTATCACAATTTAGCATATAATCATTATTTTTATAGGTAATTAAGTGATTATGGGTGATATCTTTTATAAATAAATATATTGCTTTGCTCTGTTACCCCTTATTATTATTTTTAGGGCATAATAATCACTTGTACCAGTTTACAATAAAAGTAATGTCACTTGAACCAGTACACTTTCATACTATTTTCATGTTTTATGTATAAAAATAATAAGGGTTGACTTTTAAAAATATGCTTTAACTTGTGTTGTTTAAATGAAAAGATAGAAATATGCAAAATAACGGTTTTATTCTGGTATAAACTTAATTTCATTTTTATTACAGCCATAATTATTTTAAGTAATAGAAAGGAATATAACAAATGCTTTTACCTCTTTACTAGTAGTAAGGGAAATAAAGGAACTTAATTAAATTATCTTTAAAGAAAGTCTTTGATCATTTTGGTATTCATAATATTGTGTTCAATTAACCCTAATAATAAAATATTATTTAAAAACAAAACAAAAAGTTGGTGAGCGGAGTCTTAGAAATAGGGTCCCGTTTTTACCCTTTGGATACGGAACTCTAAAAACAACATTACCCAATATTTATTTATAAAAAATACAGAATATGAAGTTTTTCACTTGAAAATTTCATTTTGATCTGTAATTACGTTTATCTCTTGTGGTATACGGATTATAATTTAGCAAAAGAGCATGCGATTGCGGTCTTCAGATTATAGTTTTAAGAATGCTTATGGCAATGGGTTCTAGATTTATCTGCTAATTTCCCATAAAAAAAATACTAATCTAAAAATAAATGACTTCGTAAACTGGGGTTACTTTAGCCCTAGGGGTAACATTGACAACGCCAAAAACTATCTTTATATTTAATCATTCTATTAAATGCTACATCAGGACTAAGCTACTTTTATAGCTATACATTTATTTAACCAATTTAAAAATGGTTACCACTAAAATAGTCACAGATTTAAAGATGGGTAAATTTTACCCTAGGGTTAAAGTAATCCGAGTGTTTTGAAAGCGATATCTGGTTGTTATACAAACGTAAACTAAACAAAATGGCGTAACGTTATTAATGTACATTACATTTCGTTGATGGGTTCGTTCATAAAAACCTCGACTCCCCTACTGCACTTAAGAGCCTTAAAGCTGAGACTTTATCAGAAAACGAAAGAGCTATTTTCTGAAATTAATTTCTGTGCAGTGGATCCAAGACAATAGAACGCTTTCGATACTAAGTTACCCGTCTCTGAGCCGGTCTCGAGGGCTGTACGACAGCTTGAGACTTCACACCACAGGGTATTATTCCAATCCCCTACTTTTGCATGTGGCCTTGAGGATGGTTTCACGGGCCACATTTTTTTCAATTGTCCTAACCGATCAGTTCCTTCATATGATATTCTTCCTTGCTCCATCCCGAAACCTATTAATTTCAAATATCTTCTCTCCCTAGCTTTCTCTAATAAAAAACCGTCCTCACCTCTCAGGACTGACCCTGCACTAGGCACCAGCACCAAACACTATCGACTAAGACCAAGATACACTATGCTCATAGAAAACACACAAGACTAGAAACGAATACATGCGCTCATCACACAAATGTTTGCCCTGACCGGGAATTGAACTCGGGACCGCTAGCTACGTAGGGTACCTACGTCATTATAAAATAAAAACCGGCCAAGTGAGAGTCGGACTTGCGCACGAAGGGTTCCATACCATTATCTATACAACGTTAGACACTCTACCAGTTGCCGTTATTAATATCGAACAAAAAACGGCAAAAAAATCATGTTTGTTGCTTTAAATATTTATTATTTTAACCTGTTTTTAGCATTTGTTGTTATAGCGGCAACAGAAATACCTTATCTGTGAAAATTTCAACTGTCTACCTATCACGGTTCATGAGATACAGCCTCGTGACAGACACACAGACGGGCAGTGGAGTCTTAGTACTTAGGTAGCTCCCGTTTTTATTCTTTTGGGTACGGAACCCTAAACATGCATAATTAAAGCGTAGTGTCATAAAATAAACTGAATTATTGCAGTAATAAAATAAATGATTAATTTAAAACCATTGCAACTAATTGTTTTCCTCTCGTTCGCTTCATTTTGATTGGTTACTTGTTTAATTATCATTAATTAATATGAACAAATGACTGATTAGAGACAACACAAGTATTGAATATTAAAATTAAACTTAAAACCGAACTTAGTCGGTACATTACACTTATATTATTGCGTCGCCACAGACGCGAGCATACTGAGCCAACGTCCGCTCGCGTTAATGGTTTGCGAGCACACTGAGCCAACTGTCAGTTGTACCGTTCACACGCAGCCCCTCCACGGAATCGGTCCCGCGTACTGTGGTGCAAGCGGCTTGACTCAGTATACAACGTACCGATTTACAAAATAGTGTTACTTGCATTGGTATACGTCACTTTATTTCAGAAAGTAGTAGGAATTTCAGCACAAAAAAATTGTGGGAGGTAAATATAAGTATTATTATCATAAAAATGCAAAAAAACAAAAATCGCAAAAAGACCACTTGCATCAGTATACTTAGGAGGTGTCGAATACGACTCTGCTACGTGATTTAATAACTTGTACACTAGATGAGCTGCACTGAGCTCGAGCTTTGGTATTGTTTGCTTTGATTTCAGAGAAGCTACTCGTGATTTAGCCAAAAGTAAACGTACCATGACGCTCCCTGACGCATCCACTGTCCTGAGGTAGACGCTCGCAGCATATCCGGCCTCCGAAGCGTCTCCAAATCCGTGAAGTGAATATGAGACAGCCTGCGGTAGTGCAACACATCTAGGAATCTGCAAATTCGACAAATAGTTCAAGTCTTGAATGAGTTCGTCCCACTGACGACATTGATGATGGCTGACGTGTTCATCCCACGATAGTCCATCTGAGAATAGTGATTGAAGGAACACTTTGAATCTGAACACAATAGGCGCGCAATATCCACACGGATCATATAGGCGTGCTATTGTACTAAGGATATGACGCTTAGTAATCGGTTGACCTAATGGTACATTGATCTGATATGACATTGAGTCTGATACTGGGTCCCATTGAATCCCTAACACTTTAATAAAGCTTTTATCATCAGTGTCAAACTGTCGGGGTTGCTCGCAGTGTTCTTGGGGTAAATCTTGCAGTAGTTTATTGCAATTCGATGACCATTTCCTAAGCTCATATCCGGCGCTTTTCATAAGCGCGATGAGTTCCGATTTGAGGTGTTGCGCGTCTGATAGTGAATCCGCGCCCGTTAGAATGTCGTCGACGAAGATATCTCGTCTGATGACGTCTGATGCTAGTGATTCATGATGATCGGCCTCCCAATCATCGGCTAGACGTAACAGTGTCCGAATTGAAATGAACGGACTCGACCGTAGTCCATAGGTATTAGTATTTAACTCGTATACCTGAATTGGTTCAGACGGGTTCTCTCGCCACAAGATGAGCTGATACCTCCTGTCTTCAGGGTGTATCCAGGTCATTCGAAACATCTGCTTGATGTCGGTTGTGAAGACTATTTGATGTCGTCTGAAATTCAATAATATTTGGGTAATATCATTTTGTAAAGGTTGGCCTGTATGAAGGCACTGATTTAAGGATGTCCCAGTACTTGAGCGGCCACTACCGTCAAATACGACACGGATCTTATCCGTTCCTTTTTTGAATATACCATGATGAGGTATGATAAAATGTTCTGAATCAAACTGAAACTCTGATTTTGACATATGACCAAGAGTTTCATACTCTTTCATGAAATCCTTGTATTTATTAGCAAATACTGAATTTCTAGCCATCTTTCTTTCCAAAGATCGCAACCTATGAATAGCTAAGGCCTTTGATTCACCCAATGGTGGCCTTGTTGACAGTAATGGTAACCTAACCATATATTTGCCGTCTGGCATACGTTGAGTACTTGAATTATACAACCTTTCACATTCCAAATGATCTGGATGAACAGCTGGCTTTGAGGGTGGCTCCTCAACCTTCCAAAACTTCTCCAATACTTCCTCCAGCCTGACTGCATGAAGTCCATAGTCTTCCACTGACGTGCCGGCTGACTGGGCGGGCGATGTCTGCGTCGACGAAGTCTGTGGAGTTGGTATGGCTCCCATGATGACGTGACCAAAGTATGATCCGTAAGCTGCTATCCCTGGAATGTTGGTGGGTATCTTAGAACCATCAAGCACATAGTTAAGTACATCTGCACCTAATATAATGTCAACATCTCTTGCTTTATCAAAGTTGCTATCAGCAAGTATGATATTTGATGACCTTAATTGATTATTTAATTGAGTATCATATGCCGGAATATTTCCTGATAATGTGTACACTACCATTGCCATGGTACTAACAACTGGTAATTGAGTACTTACAGGTTTGATAACCAATTTGGCAATAAGGCCAGGTGTACTAACTGGTTGATGACCTACTCCATACAAAGAATTACTGTTACACTGTTGGTGCAAATTTAAGTTATGAACTAATGAATGTTTGACAACTGAAACAGCGGCTCCTGTATCTAACAGTGCCCTGACCTTGACATATGTGCCATCACCTGACCTGACCATAACCATTGCAGTAGGGCAGATGGTTATAGGGAGTGATGGACCCTGAAGTGCACCAACAGCGACCGCATCTCATTGTTGATCAGAGTCCTGCGTAGAGCCGAACCTGAGGGTATTGAACTGTGTCTGAGCATAGTGTGCTCTTGCACCAACTGGCAGCCTACGATAATGATGCGCGCGCACCGGTGGAGCCTCCCATTGAGGCGCTGATGATGAGCCCGCTTCTCCCCGGATCACGTCAGCGGCCTGCTGTGTGACCAGGCGAGCGGCAGGTTAATCCGGCTGCTGAGGAGCAGTGGTGTCCCCATCGGCATTGCAGATTAGCGAGTTATGCGCTGGGGATCCACAGTGAGCACACCAGTTCTTATGAATACACTCATTGGCATAGTGCTTCCTCAAGCATCGATAACAATGCCCGGTCTGAGTAGCCCACGATCTACGGTTAGACCGTGACAGCTGTTGAAAGCTGGAGCACCTATAGAGGGAGTGTCCCTGGACACCACAAAAAGAACATTGAGGCCTCACCTGACGAGCTGATGATGATGGTCCTTGATCGGAAGATGATGACATCACCTGAGTTTGTTGATGGGGTTTGCCAGACTTCACTTGGCGTTGAGTTGGCCACTGTACTGATGAACGCACAGGCGGTGGTGACACACGCTGTGGTGACACACGCGATGGTGACACACGCGGTGGTGTCTTGGCAGTCTTCGGTGTCGGTGCAACTGTCTGCTGCAGGCGGCACTGCTCATCCACCAACTCCAGAAGTTGGTGAATAGTAGGCAGAGTGTCTCGGTCTACACCATACCTCTCCTCAAACAATGCCCTAATGCGAGCGGGAAGTTTGTGTAATACTAAATATAGTATTAAGTAAGACCACTCCTTGACAGGCTGCTTCATCTTCTCTAAAGCTTGAAGGGCTTCCTGAAGAGGATCCTGAAAGTGAGCCCTTAAATCTGAAACATTAAGGATTAAGGGGATGTTGACAATCCTACCAATGTAAGTGTCTAGCAAGACCCGCTGATTTTGGTACCTATTTTGTAACAGCTTGATGGCTACCGAGTAATTGGCATCATCTATAGGTAGCTGCCTGACTATATGTAGGGCTTCACCCTCCAAGGATGCCCTGAGATAATAATGTTTCTCGGATTCGGTCATGTTTTCCCTATCATGAACAAGGGATGAAAACAAGTGGAAAAATTTGGTATCCAGTCCATGAGATTGCCTGAAAACTTGGGCAACTCAATAGCGGGCAATTTCGCTATAGTTTGTGACAGCTTTGTTCGAGGCGGAACAGACGCGTCGGTTTCACAGAGCTCCTCGATTTTGATGAGCAACCTATTTATCTCAGTAAATTTAGCCCTATAGGAAGCCATGTCGTCCTCATCTACCTCATCTCCGGCCCCCACTAGTAGCTCATAAGCTTGAACAAATAAACCGTAGTACTGGTTAAAATGTCGCCTAGCGACTGCGGCGGCAATAGAACTGGTTGTGTCACTCACCGTAGCGGCAAAGTCCACTAACATTTGATATTTAGAGCTAAATTGCGTACGCGCACTTCGTACCGACATTTTGAAATCTCAATACACACTTACAATTAAATTAACTCACCGGTTGGTGAGAAATGAACTGATAAATTAAGTTTATAAACACCGGTAACGATGATAATGAATTCCTAACCTAAATACACTGTCAAGTCAAGTTGACATTGACGTTGACAGGTAACAGATAAACTTAATGTCCATAAAGCACTGACGTCGCTGAGTGTTGCCAACCTGACAACCGTCACCGGTTGCTTATCCCGCTCCGCGCGAGATAACCTCAAATGAATGACGCAATAAAGATGGCGTGTTGAATAAGTAGCCGATTGACACGGTACCACTTAATCACACGCAACACACTGAAATGATCACTGATTCTAATGAATGAATGCAAATAACCACTGATTTTCGATGACGATCGATACTTGCCGGGCGTTGCGACCTTGATGTTGCTTACGCCGCCATGTTGATGAATATTGATGCTTGCATGGTGAACTCCGCGTTCACAAGCCGTTTTCCCCTCATGGGCCACCAAAAATGTGCGCAATATTCAACAGCCGTGGTCCTGACGGGCTATATTAACGACACGCTGGTGGGTGATGATTGATTGTGATTCTCTTTAGAGCCGCAGACGGCGGGTTCGAAGCGTCGCTGATGGCTCTTGAGACGTGAAATTATGAACAACTGTTGATTTGAACTGATTTAATCACAGTAAACACTTATCACGATATACAGTAATAATAATGAAATATGCTTGAAATATGCGTCCGCACGCTCGTGAATTGACAGGGCGGAAGGGAAGTAGTAACCAAAAACAAACATAGATTTTAAATCTATACATAAACTAGATTCCTAGACTATGGTTATAAGGCCGGCGACAGACAACCACACATGGTTGATAAATTACACGATGATATAAAAGTAAATAAAAACATGTTAATTTTCCGTTAACATATTGAGTGTAATGCTTGCGGTAAGACATTCTCCCAACCGTCTATCGGCAGATTTTTGCTTTTTAATGCTAGCTGAATAGCTTTCCAGAGCGTAGAATTGAGCCTTTCAACTTGGCCATTGCCTTGAGGGTTATATGGAGTAGTACGGCTCGTAGCTATTTGTCTGGCATTGAGAAAATCTTTTACTTCTGCCGATAAAAATGATGTCCCCCGGTCTGAGTGTACGTAGGCTGGCATGCCAAACATGTTGAAAATGCTGTCCAAATGCTTGATGACAGTCTTTGCACTTATGTCACTGCATGGAAAAGCAAAAGGGAAGCGGGAGTACTCATCAATTACAGTTAATATGAATTTGTTATTTGATTTGGATGGAACAGGCCCTTTAAAGTCCATGCTCAGCCTTTCAAGAGGTGCTATGGCTTTAATTAATGTATTTTGCGGATCAGCTTTTATGAATTTAGGCTTAACTTCAGAGCAGATACGACATTCACTTGTCATCTTCTTTATCTCCTCAATCGAGTACGCTAGATTCTTAGATCGAACCCAGTGTGTCATTCTTGTCACCCCGGGGTGACAAAGGGCCTCGTGAAGTGATTGCAACTTTGAAGGTGTTTCGACGATGGCGCAGACACGGGAGAGGGCATCCGCCACATAATTCTGTGTGCCAGGCCTGTATACGATGTCGTATTTATAAGGAGACAGTTCTAATCGCCAGCGTTGGATTTTCTCGTTTTTAATCTTACTGGTGTGCTTAACGTCGAACATGAAGGAGACAGATCGCTGATCGGTGACGAGCAGGAATATTTTTCCGATGAGAAAATGTCGCCATTTCTTCAATGATTCGACAATTGCGTAAGCTTCCTTTTCGATGGCCGAATGATTTTGCTCACTTCGGTTCAGAGTTCTTGAATAAAACGCTACAGGCCTGCCTGCCTGTGAAAGAGTAGCCGCAATAGTATGCTCTGATGCATCAGTCTCCACAGTGAAAGGCACATTGTTGTCAATGGCGTGGACACAAGATTTGACTATATCGTTCTTGAGTTCTTGAAAATCTTTGATAATTCCGTTACTTAGCGGGAACGTTTTGGTTTTTGTTAACTCGTGTATCTTATCGGAGAAGTTTGGTATCCACTTAGAATAATGGGCGAACATACCCAGAGCCCTTCGCATACTGGGCAAATCATGTGGTGGCGGTAAGTTTAGAAGAGGCTCTAATCTATCACTATCTGGTTTAATTATGTTATTCGAGATCGTATATCCAAGTATATTGATAGTGGTCTGTTTGAAGATGGATTTAGTTTCATTCAAGGTCAGACCGTACTTCTTAGCAGCCGAGAGAAAGTTCTGCAAGTTTTTGTCGTGCTCTTCTGGTGTTTTACCACAAACTGTTATGTCGTCGAGGTAGGCGAACGTGCCCTCGAGCTTTTCCGTCCGAATTACCCAATCAATGGTTCTCTGGAAGCTGGAAACGCCGTTGGTTACTCCGAAAGGAATCCGGCAGAACTGGTATAGATTCCCGGCAGCTTCGAATGCAGTAAACGGTCTCTCTTCATGCATAATCGGTACTTGGTGATAGGCGCTCTTCAGGTCTATGGCGCTAAATATGGAATATTTGGCCACTTTTGATACTAATTCCTCTATACTGGGAAGTGGATAGGCGTCCAGTTCAGTATATTGATTTATGGTTCTCGAATAGTCAATTACAAGGCGTTTCTTGTGATTAGCGTTTTTAGTGATCAGTACCTGCGCTCGCCATGGTGATCTGCTTTCTTCAATGACACCTCCATTCAAGAGATTCTTCACCTCCTCTTCAATAAAACGTTGATCATCATCACTATATCTTCTTGACTTAATAGCGATCGGTTTGCAACCAGGTGTTAAGTTACTGAATAAAGGCACAGCAGGGACGGACGCTTCGGCCACATTACAGACAACAAGAGGATCTTTAGGGCCGCCGAAAGCAAATTCGAGAGAAGAATGCTTTTCCAATACATCGTGCCCTATGATCATATCGGAGCATAGATTTTCTACGACAAGAAGCTGGACATTTTCGTACGAGTGTTTGCCCAAGGTAAGTTTGAGACAAGTTTCTCCTTTAACTAACGAAGTGTGATTAAGAGATGCCATTGATATTGTTTGCCGGCTGGGTCTCATGTTCAAAGAGCACAGTTTTGCAAATTCGAAATTTATAAAACTCTTCGAACTCCCCGTATCGAGTAAGGCTTCGGCTCTAATGCCTTTAATGTACGCAGGGACTGTAGCTTTGCGTAAGGACGATGGCGAGGCTGCAATGATGCAGGCGTTAATGGTATCCGGGTCCGACATAGCAGCGCTGGTTATATTCTTACTTCGACAGACGTTAGCAAAATGTCCTTTTCTATTACATAGCTGGCATAAGGCGTCGAAGGCCGGGCAAATCTTACGCGGGTGCACGCGTCCACCACAGAAGAAGCATTTACGATTTGAGCGATTTGGAAAGGTTGGCGTAGACGCGGAAGCGTTCTCACACGAAGCAGCAGAAGTATATTGTGCGTTGGTGTTATTTGGGATATTTTCGCTGGTCGCATTCACAGGTATATTGGTGTAATGTAGCGTGTTGACTTCAGCCATCTCCAAAGAGCGCGCCTGGTTATGAGCTTCGTCCAGTGTTAGGCAAAGGTTTTCGAGGAGTCTCTCCCTTATCTTTGTAGAGGAAATACCAGCTATGAATGCATCGCGAATGTTATCGTCCCGATTTGTCTTACTATCAACAGCGACGAAATTACAATCTTTAGATAATTGTTTCAAGGCTTGAATGTATGTGTCAATAGTTTCGTGGCTATTTTGTCTCCGTGTGGCGAGAGCATGGCGTGCACATAAGACGTTGTTCGGTTTTACAAACAGTCGGTCCAAGAGACTTATAGCCTGTTCATAATTTTCGCACTCGCTTATGTAGTTATACACGTTTGGCGACACGTGATTAATTAATAAAGTAAGTTTGACCTGATCGTTGCTAAAGTCCTGCACGGCAAGAAAGTTGAGGAACGTTTTCTTCCAGTGTGCCCATTCTGCGGCCGCCGAACTTTGCGACGGGTCCCCATCGAAGCGCTCGGGTCGTAGGTATTTGTCCATACGGACATTAGTCGTTTTTTGCTAATTAAATTGTAATAAAAGACAAAACCTAGTCAATAGGTTTTAATTAGCAAATCTTGACGTAATAGTATAAATGACAATGATGATGTGAAGTTGACATATGCATAGAAAATTTAAATATAATAATGAGGTTTATCACACTAATTCATGTCTTAACTTCAAATAGGTACATTGCTGCTGATATAACAGACATTGTTTATTTATTTATTATATTTATTGTAATACCAACAGTGATTTCACAGACACGTGATAAATAATAATACAATCGTGCATATTCGCCTGGGTACACTAAATGACTACACCATTTTGAATTAAATAAAATCTAACAACTAACTTTATTCATAATTTAAACGTAAAAATATGTTAAGAAAAGAACACGCATTAGAAACAATTTTTACAATTATATTTTATATTTAGATAGGTACGTTCTGCTCATACTAAACACATTTTAAATCGCCAATCACTGACTGTTGCTACGTTACCATGTTTCTACAGACAATGACGGCAATCCGTAGCAAACGCTATTGTTAGAAAGAGAAAAAACAGTTGTTTCAAATTGCTCGCCATTCTCGCCAAGATAAGCGCCTGGTAACCTTTCTCTCTCTATCTCTCTCTTAAGATTTTGGTGTGTTTTCTGCGGAAACTACGCAGGTTATTTGATATATTTATTAATTTAATATTTATAGATTTATATAGTGGACTAAGTAGTACCATTGCAATAAATTTTAAATATATTTTTAAAATTTACTGACTGCTGAGTTTCTTCCGGCGTTTTTTCTCAGCAGTGGTGTCCTCTTGTGAAGCGCTGTTAGATTCTTGACAAAAAAAGTATCTACTGAAAAAATGTGTTTTTATTTGTCTTAATCTTTATCTTTAAGAAACGTAGAAATAGCAACAGTTAAAGTTTGTAACAGTGAAAGATTCTAACAAATATAATTATGCATTAGATAAAGGTAAAGTTAACCAGTTGAGTAGTTTTACAGAAACAGCTTTAAATCGCGAGCACCCTTTGTAACAAATAAGAGCGACCTCGTTGAGAGCTCAGCCTATTTTCATTACGCCAAATGGACTGACCTTTCCCCAGAAACGCGTAATCTCGGTTGTTATACCAGGCACGGTTGACTTACCCCCTTACTAATAAACGTTGAGTAACGGTGGTATAGCTATACAATGTTTTGCCCTTATCTGTCATTGTGACATTTAAATTTGACAGATAAGGACAAAACATTGTATAGCTATACCACCGTTATTCAACGTTTATTAGTAAGGGGGATAGTGTTTAGTGCCCTGATTCGGACGGGGGTCGTAAAACCTTTTCATCTGACAGCAGCTGAAGGAGGAGAGTAATGTATTTGATAAGTCGGCATGAGTAATGTATTTGTATTTAAAGCTGAAACACGTCCACTGCAGCCGGTCATAAGCTTCCCTCCACCTTTAGTCGCTGGGTACCTAAAACGTAGTCTGACTAATTCGCGTTATGCCTAGACCAATCGATAGGTAGCCGCATTAAGACTTAGGCCTTTTGCGTTTTTGTCCAAAAGCCAATTTGGCAGAGTGAGACTAGGACTTATTACGATTTTGTCCAAAAGCGAATTCAGCTGAGTGAGACTTGAACTTAATGCGATTTTGTCCAAAAGTGAATTTCCCCTTCTTTTTCAAAATTAATTTTAACAGAGTCGACGGAGCTCCACGTTCGCGGAGCTCCTATTTCTGGGTGGTTTTGGCCCTCCGGGCCTGCTGCAAAACTAACATAACCTAAAACTACCTCATATTTATTATACTTTTGTCTATAGGCGTAACGTGTTTTAGCCTAACTGCTAGTTAAGTGTATCGCGAAATGGACAAACAGCTACTTAGGCTTACTGCGTTTGGGTCATATTGCGAAATAGAATAGGTAATATAAGTAACAGGTCAATATCGACTTAGACGAATAGCGAATTTGAAATGAAGTTTTGTCATAACGCGAATTTCTCAGACTACGTTTTAGGTACTCAGCGACTTACCCCCTGAATATACCCTAACGCTTTTTTCAAAAGAGTAAAGTTCAGATAATTAGGTCATGAGTAGGTACCCTATATGTTTCGATATACACTTTGTTTAAACTGCAACTGATAACTTTGGTTAGATTAGGTTAGGTTAGGTCTATTTTAAATTTATAAAAGATGCTTTGTATCCTCGACAATAATCTCTCGGGAAATTCTATTATTTCCAGAGGTAAAAATTAACTATCTAAATATCTAAAACTTGTTATTTTTAATGACTGTGTCAATTTTTTTCCGTTTTTTTTTTGTTTTTTTAACTAAGGTATAAAATAGAGCAATTAAGGTTAGGTATATAAATTTAGTAATTATCTTAAAGAGCAGGAAATCATTTTATTGCCTTACGACAACTCAGTCATTCTTGGAATTTTGTGCAATTTATTATAAAAAATTCTGAAAAGTTATCGGTTCTAACTTCCATTACATTTCCATTATGGTAAAATGATTTCTATCCTATTTTCAAATTAACGGGTGGACATCCTTGAGCAGCTCTGAAAGCATGCGATGAGATCCTTAAGTAGCTAACAGCATGCTTTGACATATTTTGGCATCTGAAAGCATGCGATGGCAACCTTTAGTAGGCTGCATGTGATAGCAGACTCTGACCAGCAATGCATATTATATTATGTATCTGAAATATTCCAGGTAAATCCGATTCGATGCTGATAGCCATGATTCCACTCAAAATAAAACTGTATTTTCATTTTAAGCATTTATTAAGAGGCAAGGTTACACCAATTAAAAACTCTGACATAAATTTATTTTAAAAACACAATTATATCTGTCACTCTAAGAATGCAATGCTTGAATATTTAGCGAAGATGGCCTTATCCATCATTCAAGTATTTTTAATTCTAGCAATAAAGGTGAATACATCATTATGAATTTAATAAACTCGAACTACTTATTTCATTCATACTTTAAATGTGAAAATATTTGTATGGAAAGAACACACAAAATGTGGTTACTAAATTATCATCAAGTTTTTATTATCATCAAGATAACAGGCGTGAAGGTATGTATGAACACGCGGTAGATAAAATTTGAAAGTACAAAGTAAAATAAGATAAATGCTAAACGTTATGTAAATCACACAAATCTGAATTAAAACGTAATTATTATAAGGGCTTATAGTTTTAAATAAGTTTCATGAGGATGTTAAATCAAAATACAATGATAAAAAACTAGACTATATTATAGTAACGATCTCAATGTTAGAAACTTTACACAATATCGAGGTATTGGATCATGACAATGGTGTGAGTAGAGCACAAGCTGAGGAAAGATAGGACAAGTGAGGCGTCGAGGGCGAAGGCGCGGCAGACGGTGGCGGTAAACGGGCGGAGGGCGAGGTAGTTCACGGCGCCCTCGAGCGCCGCCTGGAGATCGTCGTCTGCGCACATAAAGTAGACATGGTAATGAAGACGCTTCTGATTTTAAAATTAAAAACAATAGAGTTCGAAATGACAATGAAAGGCCTGGGATAAATTATGGATCTCCTAGTAATTGCTTACAACGCATGTACTTGTACCTTCATTAATTTTTGCAACAAATTTTTATTAATCATTTGGTTGTTAGAATAAATATGAAAATATTTACTCAAAAAACTTATTCTAACACTCGACTGACGTGGCGTGAAAAAAAATCGCTTCATAGCGTAATATTGCTCTGCCTCGCTCAGTATCTTCTAACGATTCGTGATTTTTGTTAAAGCCCATATACCTACATGTTTAATTTTAAATTCCACATTAAAATTTAATAATCATGCTATGCACTAAGCCAACAATACTTACCATTGAACCATTAGTATTTCTTCAATATTTTATCAAAAATGACGTCTGACAGACTCCACATCAAAATAATGTTTCTATAAAATTCACCACAGTTGCAGAGTAATGCAGAGGTATAAGGCTTAACCATGATTTTGGGTCCTGAACTAGGATTCCCTGCGTTTGATTGTAGTCATTAATATATATTTTTTTTAAATAAGATATAAAGGAAAGGTATACAATTTTGGGGGTCCGTTCATTTGACCGAAATACGTTTGGCCGAATGACTCGTTTGGCAACTGTTTCATTTCCCAACCCGCATATATTTCTGTAACTGTGAATATTTCAGGATTTATTTTTGTACCATTGTGTATATGGAGAGCAAAAATAATGTGTGACAACCATTGGAGCGAGGAGGTGCGATTCGTTCATATTATGTAACCACCTAAGCACGAACCGAGCGAGTGTAGCGAGCGTTTTGCGGCAGTGCCCGACGAGTGCCAGAATCGAAGTCAATAGTTTATTATAAGTGATTTAAGGCCAAACAAAATTATGGCAATTTCATACTGTCAGAAAATTGAAAGGTAATTGGACTTTTTTTTATGGCATGGGAAGGCAAACGAACACACAGGCCACCTGATGGTAAGTGGAAACTGTGACCCATAGACATTCGCATTCACAAGACTGCAAATGCGTTGCCAACCCTGAGGACTAGGATGGAATGCCTCTATGCTAGTCATTTCACCGGTTGTCTTATCCCCAAACCGGAACACAACAATGCGAACACGGCTGCTTGGCGGTAGGTTAATGGATAAGATGGTGGTACCAACCCGGACGGACCCTGCACAAGGTCCTCCCACAAGTAAACCCAAAACGCAAAACATAAGATAGGTAACCCTTACCGTCGCAGACAAGAAGCGCATTTCCAATAACCAATTTCAATTTTTCCACTTCTTTGGCAATTAATTCACATAAAATTGCGGGCAAACAAGTAATCGTACTAGTTATTAGCAAGTCTATTACACCAACAGCTATGATCATTTCTTTGTAATGCTGAAATAGATTACCTAACGTTAGTAACACTACATTATTGTAGAGGCTGGTAAAGTAGAGGATTGCCTGACGAGGTGGTTAACACATGATGCTAACATACTAGTCAGAAAACCCTCGTTTCCACCCAGGCAAATACGAGTAGATACATTGATTTTCTCAAACTAAGTACGTGAATAAATGAAACAAATAACGTCGGTGATACGGCAAAACCACGTAACTAACAAATTTATGACAGAGCAAAATAAACCTTATCTTCTTATCAAAAAGGTGCATTTTGCTCCTTATTAAAAATGTTACTTACGTGGTTTTGCAGTTTCACCAAGGATATGAAATTGGTAACTAGGATTCTGATATAGTGACAAAATTCTCCTCTTTTTTAAGTAAAATAATCACTCTGTACCTACTGCCCGAATACGCTATGTGCGTTTTTTTCTTGGTGCCTTCAATTTTGTATGCAAATGACAGCGTTTAAGATACACATTGCAGATTTGCAGCGGATATTCGTTTATTTTACTCTTACGAATAAAAAAAGGCATTTCAGCTCTTCTTTATTAAAAGATAAGGTTTTATTTCTTAGCGTGGTTGAGAAAAACAAATGTTCAATATTAATATAAAATATACACACCTTTGTTTTAAAACCCAAAATTGTATTGCGAGTAATTAAGAGAACGAAAAAAAAGGTAGTTAGGAAGTTGATACAAATCTGAAAAAAAAGCAGCGAATTATTGGTGGGGCTCAGTCACTTACGGTTTTTACGCAATTTTTTTAGTCATGGATGTTAACTATGTATTTAAGTATATATTTCTCTATATAAGTATTTATATCATTGTCTAGTACCCATAATACAAGCCTAGAGCTTAAATTGGGACTAGGTCAATTGGTGTGACATTGTCCCCTGATATTTATTTAATTAATGATCAAAAAACTTGGCAAGAAGATCTCAACCGAGACCTCTGGATCAGTTGCAAGTTGCTCTGGATTGAAGTTATGTTTGCCTTGATTATTAGTCACATATATTGTTAGTCGGGGCCTTTTAGATCAGCCAATGATAGTAGCAATGTGTTCCTGACTCATTTTCTTTGCATAGAGGATGAAATAGTAATGGGAATAATATTTTTTTATTGATTATTATCCCTGATAATATATAATTTATAAAAGGTTTAATATAAGTAAACTCACCTTCATCTCGATTGTACGCGCGGCGATTAGTTCTATTTTAGTCTATTCTATTCTATCGGTTGGTCTAAAATTAATTGGCCCATTTTAATTTCGCCATATTTTATATTTTTATGCATACTAACGTTTTGTCGAATGATTTTGATGTTGATTTTTTTGTTGATCGAAATTATTTTGCATAATAATAGTTTGGTCGAAAAATTGTTTAGTATAATTGTTCAAAAACGGAGTAGGGCACACAAAATTTGGGAAAAACGTTAAATTTGTCAGGTCAGCGTGTACATACCTTGGAGCTGGGAGCTGTATCCTTTGCTGTTCCCGCGGGATAGGTGGAATTCACTGAGCACACACTGCACACACAGGCTATCAATAACACGCATCAAGTCGGTATGTCACGTAAGATTGATGTTTCTAAAGAGAGAGGGGAAGGGCGCGGGGTTCGGAGAAGCGCTGGGTAGTTATATTAAAATGGTTATGAACATACCCCCGCCCTAAACATGAGTATGTTTACGAAAGCGTTAGTCCTCAATGGGTAAAGGAATAATCCGGTTTGTTGGTCTGGTCAGGACACCTGTGGGGGTTTTCACGGTCACCACACGCACGACGCCGTCTTTGCCTGGTTGTAGAGTTAGTATACGACCGCGACGCCATTCCAACGGAGGAACGTTGTCCTCTTTGAGGAGAACCAAGTCACCCACTGAAGGGGGTTCTACACGGGTAGTCCATTTCGGCCTTGTTTGCAGGGTTGAGAGGTATTGTACATGCCATCGCGACCAAAAGTGTTGCGTAATCTGTTGCACAAGCTGAAACCGAGTAAGCCGACTGATTTTGGCGTCATGCAACGGATACTCGGGAACCGCAGTTAAAGGTTGTCCAATAATAAAATGACCGGGCGTGAGCACCTCGAGGTCATTAGGGTCCGGGGATAAGGGACATAAAGGCCGCGAATTAAGGACCGCCTCAATTTTTGCAAAAACCGTCGTAAGCTCTTCGTATGTGAGTGGAGTATCTCCAACGACGCGTTTTAAATGGGCCTTGGCAGACTTAACTGCTGCTTCAAAAAGGCCACCCCAGTGTGGTGTGGTAGGGGGATCAAAAATCCAGGTTATTCCGCGTTTGGCCATTTCTGATCCTAGCATTAAGGTATTTTGGTTAAGGAAACAGTACACGTCTCGGAGATGATTATCTGCTCCTACATAATTTCTACCACAGTCCGAACGAATAAGGGAAGGGAGGCCGCGGCGAGAAGCGAACCGGGTAAGAGCCGCCATGAAGGCTTCTGTTGAGAGGTCGGACACTACCTCGAGATGGACGGCCTTAGTCGCGAGGCACACTAGGACACACAGGTAAGTTTTCACTAACTTTCTATTTCGAACCGCTTGTACTTTAGTGTAAAATGGCCCAGCAAAATCCGTGCCTACGCCTTGAAATGGGCGCGCAGCGGTTACCCGATCTTTAGGAAGGTCACCCATAAATGGTTGTCTAGTAAGGGCTTTCAAACGGTAACAAGGTAAGCATTTAAACACCACGTTATTAATTAACCGGCGAGCTGAAAGAATCCAGTACTCACGGGAAATTATTCCGCCTAAAGCACCTGGTGAGGCGTGTGAGTTTTCCTTATGATAGTGTGAGACTAGCAAATTTACAAAGCTGCCCCTTTTAGGGAGGAGGAGTGGGTGGCGAGCATCGAAAGGTAACTCAGCATGTTTTATGCGACCACCGACTCGTATAAGGCCGCTGTTGTCTAGGAAGGGGTTCAATCTACAAATAGGGGAATCAACTGTAGAGCCTCGTTTAAGAAGTTTAATTTCCTTAGAAAATGACTGGTTTTGTACTCGCTCAATGAGGAAGTAGAGTGCGGCTTTGCGTTCATTCACTGATAGGTATTGCAGAAAATCGCGTAGATGAGGTTGGCGAGTGTTACGTATAAACCGGAGAATGTAACCAGTCACACCTATCAACTTCTGGAACGAACTAAACTTATCCAGCAGGAAATCAGGGGAGGGAGGTGGAGTTACACTGGTGACTAAGAGACAACGTAGTCCAGGAAGTTCAGTGGGCTGAAGGGGTTCATGCTGTGGCCAGCTAGAGGGGGGTTTTAGTAACCATGAGGGGGACCACCAGAGCTCATGTTGTAGGAGCGCTTGCGGTGACATACCGCGAGAAGCACAGTCAGCAGGGTTTATGTTTCCGGGTACATGTCGCCAAGTAGAGGGAAACTTAGAATTATTAATTTGAGAGACTCGGTTCGCTTCAAAGGTTTGCAGCTCGTACGGTGAAGTGTTAAGCCAGGCAAGAACAATTTTGCTATCCGTCCAGGTGTAGATAGCGTCCAACACTATTACTTTCTGAAGGCAGGAGGTAACGTGTTGAACTAATTTTGACAGGAGCGAAGCTCCTTGCAATTCCATCTTCGGAATTGTTAAACGAGTCCGAACGGGGGCAACCTTTGTTTTGGACATTAACAAGTGGACGGAGCAATTATTTTGTTGGTCTACGGCTCGTAGGTACACGACAGCAGAAAACCCAGCCTCCGATGCGTCGCTGAACCCATGAAGCGTGTATGACGATGGTTCGTCAGGGGCAATACGCCGGGAGATCGATATTTTGTCGATGTTGACCAAGTCTTCAGCAAATGTCAGCCACTCCAATTTCAGTTCATGAATAAGAGGTTCATCCCAATTAAGACCAGAAAGCCAGAGGCGTTGGATAAACACCTTGGCCTTAAAGACAACAGGGGCTATCCAACCGCATGGATCAAAGGTTCGGGCTATCAACGAAAGAACTTTCCATTTTGTAGGGTGATCATCAAAATCTATATGGGAAGAATAAGTAAAGGCATCAGTCACAGGATTAAATTGCACTCCGAGGACTGCTACTGTCTGCGGGTTCTCGCCGTCCTGGATGGTATGAAGGGGTTGAATGTGCCCCTGGGGTACATTGTCTAAAAGCTCGGGTCGATTCGAGAGCCACTTTCTCAACTCATACCCACCTGACCGCATCAAAGATTCTAGTTCGGACTTGAGGCAACGTGCCTCTTCAAGATTGGCAGCTCCAGTCAAACAGTCATCGACATATATATCGGTATCAATGACAGCAGCGGCTCGGGGAAATCTATCGCGTTCCAGCTCAGCTAACTCAAGGAGAACCCGGATTGCAATATAGGGGCTGGATCGCAAACCGTAAGTGTTAGTGTTTAGGTTATAAACGCAAAGAGGGTCAGATGGAGACTCGCGCCATAAGATCAGCTGATATCGCCTATCTTCAGGATTTACCCAGGACATGCGAAACATCATGCGGATGTCAGCAACAAATACGACGGCATGTCTGCGGAAATTTAGGAGAATATGGGAAATATCTCGCTGTAATTTGGGGCCTGTATGCAGACACTGATTGAGGGACACGCCATTAGTGGTAGGGCTGCTGCCGTCAAAAACGACTCTTATTTTATCTTTGTTTGCCAATTTAAAGACGCCGTGATGAGGGATGAAGTAATGTTCACTCGTTTGAAAGTCAAAAGGGGATAAGGACATATGGTTTAGGAGTATATATTCACGCATGAATTCTATATACTTAGATCGGAGTAAAGAATCAGCTTGTAGTCGCTTTTCTAAGTTAAAAAATCTTCTTTCTGCTATAGCACGAGATTCGCCGAGAGGGGGTCTATTACTTAAGAAGGGCAATCGTGTAACAAAGGTACCGTCAGGATTTCTTATAGTGTGCATTTTAAAAATATTTTCGCACTCAAGGTCCTGTGGATTTATATGAGGTAACTCAGGGGGCTCTTCTATTTTCCAGAACCTTTCAACTACCTGAGATAAGGAAACGCCAGTCATTAAAGGTTCGGAGGAAGTTAAATTCAAAACAGGACCGGAAATTATGTACCCAAAGACAGTGGATATAGCAGTTAAGCCGCTAGGCTCTAATTGTACTATGTTGGAGCGCAAAAGGGAGCCCAGTACGTCAGCACCTAGTAAGACGTCGACCGAGTTAGGTTGGTAAAATGAAACATCGGCAAGAGGCAAAGACTTAGTGCACGACTGAATGGATAAAGGTAACTCCACATCAGGATGCGTGCCGGCGATAGTATCAATTACCATGGCATTTGTGTTAACTATTGGGGAAGAAGTATTAACTGGTTTAAAGGTCAAGGAAACACAACCGCGCACGGGTACACAGGGTATATTACCTATGCCACGAACAAGCCCGGGAGACACTGGAGGTGCAAGGTGCATATTTAGTCGCGTAATAGCTAAATCAGTTGTTAGGAGGCAGCCTTGAGCACCGGTGTCGCAAAGTGCTCGCGCTTCAATGAAATGTCCGCTGGAAGACCTCACATTAATTAATGCAGTAGGGAGTAGGACAAAGTCAGTATTAACAACGATAGGGGGAGAAGGGGAGGATATGGAGAGGAGAGGGCAGTCTAGCTATTGTTGATTGTCGTGACGAGAGTCACTATACGGAGCTTGACGTGGTGAATAGGGGGACGCTGCACGTCTGCCTCTACTGGTGGTAGGGGTAGGGGAGCGTTGACTGCGACGAGGTGGTGGAGAAGAGAGTCGGGCTGGGAAACGCGCAGCGGTACGGTGCCAGGATCGGGAAGGCTCGGGCGGGGGAGAAGCGCGAGGCGAGGCTGTCGGTGTCGCCCGGGGGCTCGGGCGCGCAGGCGCATAGTAGTGTCCACCCCCGCCCCTGCGAAAGCGCGGGGAGCCAGGGCGGGCCGGCTCGGACTGACGATGGAAGGCAACCGACCGAGAGGTCGGGGCAGGCGAGGAGGGGTATACTGGGTGACGAGGGTCATTAAAGCACAGGAGTGAATGATGCGTCGAGCGTCGGCAAGTATTGCAACGATAATCGCGTGCGCACGATGCTATTGGGTGCTTATCCAAACATCTGTAGCATAAACCATTTGTTTTTACAAAATTTGAACGCTCATGTGGTGAAATATCCAAAAAATCACGACATTCACGTAGGTAGTGGGATTGGCTAGAGCACATATAACATTTAGGCGTCCCAGGTACGCGTGAGTCTGCTTCAGCGACAAAATAGCGGCGCGGGTTTACCGCGGCGGGCGGGGTCCTCGGATGGGAAGCCGAGGCATCGACTATGGAGGTGTTTCCGACATTATCGTGATGGCGGCATTCTTCCTCTAAAAATGAAATTAATTGGTCAAATGTTGGGAGGTCTCTCTGACCGTCACCATGACGACGCTCGAAACGGGACTTTAAATCGGTCGGGAGTTTGCCAAAGCAAATGTGGACAAGAATATAGGACCACTGCCTGACCGGTAATTCAAGTCGCTCCAGGCAGCGGTACGCCGTAAGCAGGGGGTTGAGAAATAAGGCGCGGAGGCCAGTAAGCCTGTGGCTGATTTCGGGCAAGGTCATTATTTGGGAAATGTATGTATCCGCAAGAACCCGTGTATTATGATATCTTCGTTTGAGTAGGTCTCGGGCTACACTGTAGTTACCAGCTTCAACACGTAAATGTTGTATCAAGCGTTTCGGTTCGTCAGATAAAGCGCTCATTAAATAGTGCATTTTGTGTGTAGGGAGTAGGTCAGTCCGAGAATCGACGACGCTGTCGAATTGGTCGATAAAACTAATCCAAGCGTCCGGGCGACCATTAAAATTTGGGATAGGGAGGTCAGGTAATTTCTGGCGACGAGGACGATCAAGGTCCAACCCCACTAAAGTGGCCCTATCAGTAGCTGGGCGGCTGGGGGTACTAGTAGCCATAGGAATAATTTCGTTGCGTTTTATTTTAATATCAACAACTTTATCACGCATTGATCGAATGAGTCCCTGAACATAACTGTACTCCTCCACATCGATGGCCTGGTCGAGCCCACCGAGGAGTTGGGCGCTGGCCTCACGGAACTCCTTATACTGTTCGTCGAGTTCACTGAGGAACACAAACAGTCGCGCATGATCCGCGGTATTAAGGAGTTGGTGCGCGTTTGCGATCCAGTCACTTGTCAATCTTAGAGTGCCCACGGACTTCCGATAATCTGCGGTCTCCGTGTACAACATAGACCTAATTGTATCATTATTTCCGCGTTCACTCATTTTAACTTGGCAACAGAATATTAACAAACAATTTACTCAAACAAAGAAGGTTTAACCATCAACACTTGAAAACAAGGTGCAAATTTAAACAAGAAAGGAATAGATAAAAGATAAGCGCCGGGAACGAGTTATGGGTCGAGAATGCAAAAAAAAACAGGCCGGCGGCCGGGCGTTAGGTGACTCGTCAATGTAATTGAACGTATTAAACGTTTGGTAATTAGGTATAACTACAATAAGATTTAGCAATCAATTATGATTTTGACGGAAAGTAATCTTGGGTAAATATTTAAGTACAAGAATGATCAATAAAGAGGGGATCTAACCACGCTCTGCTACCAAATATGTTCAAAAACGGAGTAGGGCACACAAAATTTGGGAAAAACGTTAAATTTGTCAGGTCAGCGTGTACATACCTTGGAGCTGGGAGCTGTATCCTTTGCTGTTCCCGCGGGATAGGTGGAATTCACTGAGCACACACTGCACACACAGGCTATCAATAACACGCATCAAGTCGGTATGTCACGTAAGATTGATGTTTCTAAAGAGAGAGGGGAAGGGCGCGGGGTTCGGAGAAGCGCTGGGTAGTTATATTAAAATGGTTATGAACAATAATATTTATACGGAAAATCGTTTTTTTTGTTAAATGGTTTTTTGGTATAACATTGTTATTCCGAATAGTTTTACCACTAGTTTCATTTTTTAATGTTCCAATACCAGTCATGTTAAATAGCCCTCATTTTATAGATACAACAATTAAAAGTTAAAACTAAACTTATTAAAAATAAAATTAAACTAAGCTACTCAAATTAAAATAAAGCTAAGCTACACAAATATTAAAAATGTAAATAATAATCACCACTTTAAAAAGAACACAACCTCTAGGCCCGCTCGTGGCATGGTCCCTATGACACTGGCTGTATTTCCTC
This sequence comes from Acleris emargana, assembly GCA_927399475.2. NCBI lineage: Eukaryota > Metazoa > Arthropoda > Insecta > Lepidoptera > Tortricidae > Acleris > Acleris emargana. Next base: position 23,096,968 of record OV656838.1, on the reverse strand, counting down.
TCTGGATAGCTAGCCCAATCCTCTGGGAGAGGTAAGCACCAGCTCTAGGATCTCCGTAGGTGTCTATTTTAGCCGGGATGACAGAGCCGACTTTTTATAGATATTGTGTTTGGAAAGCCAATGTTCATATGGAATGAACCTTGACCCTAAGACAAAGTCAACGGAGTTCCGCTTCGTGAAGCTCCTAATCCACATAGTTGTAGCGCTTCGCGTTTTGAAACTATTCTTACCTTACCTATAGATTTGATGAGTATTAATGTTACCTACATAGGGTAAAGTCACCAGTGGTCAGCAAGAGAAAAGTAGTCGACCTTATATGAGTACAAAGAGTGGGAATACAGTGGCGTGCCTAGGGTTTCAGAATAGGGCAAGCCGAGAGATATGTTTTGTAGTTTTTACAGTTATTATGGATAAATTTATCTTGTTACCACATTACTGATCAATCTTCACTTCACTCTGCAGTTGTATAGGCATTTGCTTACGGGTACGAGCTCACCAAAGCACCCTGAAGGCATGTTACCTACTACTAGATATAATTTTACAGACATATCAGCAATTGCATACTTTCGGTGGCCTTGAAAAAAGCCGCTTGGTTTGTTTGCGCAATAAAATAAAGGTTCAACTTCTTATTTTAACTTTGCTTGCCTAGGGAGAAAGCAATAAGTACTTACTTTTATTTCAATTACCTACCTAAAAATTACATATATATTACACAACATAGTTAAATAAAATAAAATAAATAAATAAATAAATAAATATCAGGGGACAATCTCACACCAATTGACCTAGTCCCAAACTAAGCTCTAGGCTTGTATTATTTGTATGCTTCGAATGTGTTTTTCTAAAACGCCATCGTATTTTAAAAGTAGCGACACAAGCTCTTATTAAAATTACCCCTATTCAATGAAGTTTTAGACTCATCGTGACCTCTGAAGGGAAGTTCTTGTTGTGCTAAATGACAAACAATATCGACTAATCTTTGAAAAACGCTACGATTGTTGTCAACACGCATGCCATGTAATTTCCTCTGATAATTGACGCGATAAATATATCTCAATTCGCTGTTTACCAAAATTACCAAAAGAAATTACCGCGTTCATGTGTTTTTGAAAATTCATGCGTCTTTTAATGGCGCCAGCTAAATTATTTCAATCGTCATAACCAGAGATGTACTTATTCCAGAAGTTTTTGTCGTTAGAAAAGAAAATACAACACCAGCAATATAACTTATTAGAGTGCGAACAACCAACAAACAATCCAATGAGTTTTGTACACTGAGCTGTTAAACTGTCTTTTGTGCGATTTACTACTCTGAGAAATACAAAAGTCAGCCGTATGTTTTGGCGAAGAAATAGGTAAATAAGTAGGTAGCTTTTTCTTTGCAAAGTTCAAACATTTTACCTTTCCGTCGACAAGCAAAGTTTGTGCACACTTTAAGTTATCACAGTCACACGGGACTACATCCTCCATTGTCAATCTAATTGAATCACAACTCACAATACCACAAACAAAATACTTATTACTGCACTGACCGCTCAATTTTTTAAACAAAACAATTCAACAAGTAAATAAAAGTATTTGTCAACAAATAGCAATGAAGTTAAGTTGGCCGCTAACGCGGCTCAACGCGCGCCCCGCGCGACTCGTGTACAACTTCATACGCAAGCAGGGCTTAAAATCTCGTACTATTTTCTATTTATTAACTTACGAATAGTCATATCTCATCAGTAGGCCGTTTCGTTGGGTGAGACAGAGAGGCACCGGCTAATATAGAAGCCCGCTTGCAAGCCAATACGTGCGAGCAAGATACGAGCTAGCCGCGTCATAGTTCGACTCGGCGCCGCACAGCGCTGAGCGCTGAGCGCCGAGCGCTGAGCGCCGAGCGGCGTCTTAGTTCGAGTCGTCGCTGCAGGGCGCTGAGCGCTGAGAGCTAGAAGTGCTGCGGAGGTAGCGGCGGTGCGCGGTCAAATTTAGTACTACTGTTGCATGTAATTTGATTTGAAGAATTAAGTGAGAGCGCGAAGGTGAAATAGGTACCTACATAATACGTGGATTTTATGAATAGTTATTTTTGTAAGGCAAGCCCGGCTTTTGGGCTTATATGGCAGTACCGCCACACTGGGGAAATATATATTTCGTACCCTTCCCACTTATACAAAGTATAGGCAGAGGCCGACTACCAGGTCTCTGGCTGACCACTGGCGACTTTACCCTAGGTGTTGTATATTGGCCGCCAGCTGAGCTGCATTACTGTCCCGCCCATCCATGTACCGACCATTCTTTCATCTATCTTCACAAACTTTTGTAGGACTAAAATGTTTCCTACTTGATGCTGATAAAATAAACGCCTAGTATAAAAGTTGGAGCAAACACATTGAATGTTAGGCTAAATAACAATTCGACCAAACAAAATTATGGATTAATTATTTCAGTTATTAAAATTTTAGATGGTATCATTTTTATGTTGTAAATACTATTCTTGCTATCTTGGCTACTTTTTCATTTGAAACCTCAAAAAAAACGAAACTAAATTTAAAAAAATATAAGTTCTCCAACTCTTGCCGTTTGAGACCTACACAACCGTTGCATACGGAACAATAGACTGACCAACTGATAGCAAAACGGACGGACGGTAGATTATCACCATCATCATCGTTATATCGGCCGTTGGACGTAGAACGTCCCGACGTCGCAATCAAGTTCTGATCTGCCTGCACATGCTGAAAATTTCTGCGTCATCCAGGTTTGTTGACCCACCTTGGTGGTAGGTCTACTTTCGGCTCTGAGCTCGGCTACGTGGTCGCTATTCTAGAAATCTTTGATCCCGCCAACCTGCCCTGTAGAAAGCTCATAGCGACTTAAGTCTAGCATTTTTAGGATTCTCATAATGTTACAGTTACTTACCAACATTTTTTCTGATGACATAACCCTCAACTTGTCGATGAGATTTCTATACAGTTTCAAAGTTTCCATGACTGAATTTATTTGGTTAATATTTCCTCTCCAATTTTCTCGCTTCAAATCCATTTCTAAACTATACCAAATGTGTTCTACTCGAAGACGTAATAATTCAAGTGGAATACATCTGCTAACACAACCGATCATAATAGAATAAGACATAATAATTGATGCGATAAAAATAAAAACATGAGTTTGAAAAATAAAAGATATGCCAATAATTGTAAGTTTCTTGTAGCCACAAAACAAGCAAAACAACACTTTACATTTGCTCGTCATAAATGGCTGACGGTCTAAACCCATTTCACGATCTATTCGTTCAATTTCTGTATAAAAGTTAATGAGATGGTTTTCTCCCGTAAATATTGAAACCAAGAAATTTAAATTGTATTCGATAGCAAGAGGTAAATAATATAAGAGAGAAAAGTCGTCTTTGACAAATTCAAAAAAAAGTAGCATCGTGGCGGTAGTCGCCAAAAAGATGCAATAGAGACGAGCAAGAAAAGACAAGATTATGCTGCAGCTGATGTTGCAGTAGTAACCACACAGCATTCGGATCAACATCACCGTCCTCAGTGACAGCCATCCGTTCGTGAACTTTGATCTTGATAAGCGGTCCATTTTGTCACACACAGTAATTCTTCTTAAATCTTTTCGATTTTCCCATATATCTTTAAGAAATTGAATCTAAAATAAGCAAATTTACAAATTGTATGGTCGTCGTGAACCACTTCAGTGGTTTTAACTATGATTCATACAGTATTTACAATACAAATACTTTTCATTGAATATCATAATATCCTTAGAATCATAAAAACATAACATGAAACAGTAAAATCTATAAAAAATTGTGAAGTTAATTTTACCACAACGAATTTTTGCTCAAGTTTTGGTGTGGTCAAAAAAACCTAGTTATTGAATACGCAGAGAAAATTATTTTGAACTTTTTACTAGAACAAAATCTATAATCCCGCGATATGGAATGCCTTTCAATAAAATAAAAATTCTTCAAATTTATACATTTTCTAAACAAATTTCGATCAAACAATAGTTGTGTTTTACGTAATTTACCGATGAAATATTTTACCTAATTCTGTAATAAATACTAACTTACTCGTATTTCTGCTTCTGTTCGCAGCTTGTTTTACCTTTACAGAGCATTTTTTTTCTTCATCTGCATTGTTTTCTTTATTAAAAACAATTTAGTTTACGCCGTTGATACGTCCAAAGACAAAAAGGAGCGTCTGTCTACTGACTTCATGGCGCAGCATATTGATCCGTCTTATTTCTGTACTATCTGCTTCTAGATCTAATATTAATTGCAATAGTATCCGGCAATTTAAATGAATGATATCTTTTTAGGGTTCTTTGTTCAAGGGGCCAAAGGAAGCTTGCACACCTAGCTATCAGTCAGTATGTCCGTCTGTCGGTCTGTATTTCACGGGTCTCTAGCTGGGATTGACGGAATAGGGTGCCTGCAATATTGTCAGTGTTAGGCCGTTTTCGTTTGGTATCCATTTCAAAAACTAAACTTGTCAGATTATTGCGAATTGTGTTATATTATGCAAATGGTTCATGGTCAGACTAAAGACAATATATACATACATAAACTCACGCCTTCATTCCCAAAGTGGGGTAGGCAGAGCTAAAGAAATATCAACAACTTTTAAAACTGGTTGATAATTCTGTAACCACACTTTGCACAATTAGGCTAAGATGTTTACCAGCGTATTAGTGACAGGTTGCAAGCCCATCGCCTAACAGTACTACAAGCCTTTATTTTGCAAAATGTGGTTACAGAATTATCAACAAGTTATTAGAGTTGTTGGTAATTCTGTAGCTCTGCCTACCCCACTCTGGGAATGAAGGCGTGAGTTTATGTATGTATGTATGTAATTGAGTATTTAAGTAACATGTAGCGAGATTTCAATTAAATTCCTGTTTAAATAACATTTTAAAACAATTTACATTTAATTACCGACCTTGGGTTTCATGGTAAAAAGAAAGGTCGAGGGTTTTATATGGGGCATTGCGGCCAAGTTAACCTGTATGTTTAGATACTGTTTACGTGCAAGCGTGATGAAATAGTAGATTGTACAACAAGTGCATAAAACGTACCATTTTACCCGAGACGTGCATATAGCCACCCGAGCCGGTACGGCGAGGGTGGATGGTCACGTCGAGGGTAAAATGGGTTTTATGCTCGAGTTTTACACTCTGCTTTTCACTTCGATTGCAAGGAAATAAAACAACAATTAAGCATATACAAGAAAATTTAATTAATTTTTATAATGTAATTAATATGTACTATCACGCATAAAATGTAATTTCATCGAAAGTTAGTCAAATTAGCTTAAAAAAACACACTCCGCAAACATGTTTACGCTTTTTTGGTTCCTCCAAATCATAAAACTTTAGTATGTGCTGAGATAGATTTTCTTTGATTTAGGCGGCAATATCTGCTCAATTACATTTTTCACACTTCTGTCCATTAAAGTCTCAGGCGAAATCATTTTTTGATCGTCACTATCACTACTTGAAGACATTGTTCAATTACTTACGAATAATTTATTGAATTTTCAACCGCAACACAACAAATTTAGTTAGTTTTTAATTTTGTTTGACGAATAATTAGCTTCCCGCTACACAATTTTTCTTAATTTTTTTTTTAATTTTCAATTATGTGACGTTTGAATGGACACTATGGTTTGAGCCTTAATGCCAAGTTATTATAAATATTTGCGTTACTTATATTTTTTTTACGTAAATGCACGGCCGTATTAATCTTAAAGTATTAAGATAGTATTACATATGTCGTAATTATAATAAGATATAACCTAAATCTCATCGTTTTCATCTCATCATCCGTACGTGGCTGTAAGGCCTTATTGCCTTAGTCTTAAAAGAAGAAATTACTTTATGCACTAGAGCATAAAATGCGATTTTATGCAGCCTATAGCCAGCATAAAGAAGGACTTTACGTGCATGAGAAGTAAAATAGTAGATTGTACAACAAGTGCATAAAACGTACCATTTTACCCGAGACGTGCATATAGCCACCCGAGCCGGTACGGCGAGGGTGGATGGTCACGTCGAGGGTAAAATGGGTTTTATGCTCGAGTTTTACACTCTGCTTTTCACTTCGATTGCAAGGAAATAAAACAACGATTAAGCATATACAAGAAAATTTAATTAATTTTTATAATATAATTAATATGTTCTATCACGCATAAAATGTAATTTCATCGACAGTTCGTCAAATTAGCTTAAAAAAACACACTCCGCAAACGTGTTTACGCTTTTTTGGTTCCTCTAAATCATAAAACTTTCGTATGTGCTGAGATAGATTTTCTTCGATTTAGGCGGCAATATCTGCTCAATTACATTTTTCACACTTCTGTCAGGCGAAATAATTTTTTGATCGTCACTATCACTACTTGAAGACATTGTTCAATTACTTACGAATAATTTATTGAATTTTCAACCGCAACAACAAATTTAGTTAGTTTTTAATTATGATTGACGAATAATTAGCTTCCCGCTACAAAATTTCTCTTAATTTTTTTTTTAATTTTCAATTATGTGACGTTTGACTATGGACACTATGGTTTGAGCCTTAATGCCAAGTTATTATAAATATTTGCGTTACTTTTTTTTTTTACGTAATTGCACGCCCGTATTAATCTTAAAGTATTAAGATAGTATTACATATGTCGTAATTATAATAAGATATAACCTAAATCTCATAAAAATATATCAATTAAATGAAGGTGTATTGTGTATGTGGGCTGTAAGGCCTTATTGCCTTAGTCTTAAAAGAAGAAATTACTTTATGCACTAGAGCATAAAATGCGATTTTATGCAGCCTATACCCAGCATAAAGAAGTACTTTACGAGCATGAGAAGTGAAAAAATATTTTTTAAATAAAGCGTGTATTATTCAAACGGAACCCTCATTTCATGGCCTGAGGCCCACTTCACCGGTTTTTACCTGAAATTTCACATCATAAGGAATCACTTTAGCTGCTTATTGCTATATTTTGTTTTAAATATTATATTCAACTAAAAAAATCACCATTTGTACCTTTGTTATAAGTTTAAAAAAAAACGAAGTTTGGATCCCATTTGGGATTACAGGCGTGAAGGTATGTATTATATTAGTATGTTTATCGTTTTTTTACCCATAGTTAAAGAGTAGAGCTTAGTTTGGGTCCACTGATACCTGTTTACTAATTCATTTGATATGATTCTAACTTTACTAGAAACAGAAGTTATGTCATTTTTTTAAAGAACTACACGTTACTACATCTCCGAAGTAACTACGTTACGTAGTTATCTACTTTTTAATTAAAAAGATTAATATTAAAATGGTTATAAATGGGTCCATTCATGTTCGTAAGGTCGCCATTTTTTACAAGTTTATAGATAGTTTTCTAACTACCTGAGGGAACGGCTGGGGTACATTTATCCCTCAGCATCCGAGTCACTTTGCTCCACTTTAACCAATGCTTCTGCTTTGAAAGATAAAACCTCCAAATTCAAAAGCTTTACATTGTCTAGGAGACACCGTTTATGTAGTATTATGTAAATATATCAATCGTATGTGGTCCTCTTGCACCGTCTTATATACACATAAGTGGGTGTTCTTTTTTCTTCCTTCGTTCGTTCTCTCTATCTTTCTCGTAAGATTTTGGTGTGTTTTTCTGCGGAAACTACACAGGTTGTTTCATATATTTCTTAATTAATATGTATAGATTTATATAATGCTAAGTTGTACCTTTGTATTTTTAAATATATTTCAAACAATTACTGACTGCTGAGTTACTTACGGCGTTTCTTCTCAGCAGTGGTCTCCTCTTGTAAAGCGCTGTTAGATTCTTGACGTGTAAAAGTGCCCGTGCGGCCTACTTACTGAATAAATGTGTTTTTATTTGTCTTAATCTTTATCTTTAAGAAACGTGGAAATAGCAACAGTTAAAGTTTGTAACAGTGAAAGATTCTAACAAATATATGCATTAGATAAAGGTAAAGTTAACCAGCTGAGTAGTTTTACAGAAACAGCTTTAAATCGCGAACACCCTTTGTAACAAATAAGAGCGACCTCGTTGAGAGCTCAGCCTATTTTCATTACGCCAAATGGACTGACCTTTCCCCAGAAACGCGTAATCTCGGTTGTTATACCAGGCACGGTTGACATAGTGTTTAGTGCCCTGATTCGGACGGGGGTCGTAAAACCTTTTCATCCGACAGCAGCTGAAGGAGGAGAGTAATGTATTTGATAAGTCGGCATGAGTAATGTATTTGTATTTAAAGCTGAAACACGTCCACTGCAGCCGGTCATAAGCTTCCCTCCACCTTAAGTCGCTGGGTACCTAAAACGTAGTCTGACTAATTCACGTTATGCCGAGACCAATCGATAGGTAGCCGCATTAAGACTTAGGCCTTTTGCGTTTTTGTCCAAAAGCCAATTTGGCAGAGTGAGACTAGGAATTATTACGATTTTGTCCAAAAGCGAATTCAGCTGAGTGAGACTTGAACTTAATGCGATTTTGTCCAAAAGTGAATTTCCCCTTCTTCTCCAAAATTAATTTTAACAGAGTCGACGGAGCTCCACGTTCGCGTAGCTCCTATTTCTGGGTAGTTTTGGCCCTCCGGGCCTGCTGCAAAACTAACATAACCTAAAACTACCTCATATTTGTTATACTTTTGTCTATAGGCGTAACGTGTTGTAGCCTAACTGCTATAATTAGCAGCACTTAATAGTGTATCGCAAAATGGACAAACAGCTACTTAGGCTTACTGCGTTTGGGTCATATTGCGAAATAGAATAGGTAATATAAGTAACAGGTCAATATCGACTTAACTACGTTTTAGGTACTCAGCGACTTACCCCCTGAATATACCCTAACGCTTTTTTTCAAAAGAGTAAAGTTCAGATAATTAGGTCATGAGTAGGTACCCTATATGTTTCGATATACACTTTGTTTAAACTGCAACTGATAATTTTGGTTAGATTAGGTTAGGTTAGGTCTATTTTAAATTTATAAAAGATGCTTTGTATCCTCGACAATAATCTCTCGGGAAATTCTATTATTTCCAGAGGTAAAAATTAACTATCTAAATATCTAAAACTTGTTATTTTTAATGACTGTGTCAATTTTTTTTCCGTTTTTTGTTTGGTTTTTAACTAAGGTATAAAATAAAGTAATTAAGGTTAGGTATATAAATTTAGTAATTAACTTTAAGAGCAGGAAATCATTGAATTGCCTTACGACAACTCAGTCATTCTTGGAATTTTGTGCAATTTATTATAAAAAAATCTGAAAAGTTATCGGTTCTTACTTCCATTACATTTCCATTATGGTAAAATGATTTCTATCCTATTTTCAAATAAATGGGTGGACATCCTTGAGCAGCTCTGAAAGCATGCGATGATGTAGGTTCTTTAGCAGACATATTTTGGCAGCTGAAAGCATGCGATGGCAACCTTTAGTAGACTGCATGTGATAGCGGAGTCTGACCAGCAATGCATATTATGTATCTGAAATATTCCAGGTAAATCCGATTCGATGCTTATGGTCATGATTCCACTCAAAATAAAACTATATTTTCATTTTAAGCATTTATTAACACAATTAACAACAAGGTAACACCAATTAAAAACTCTGACATAAATTTATTTGAAAAACACAATTATATCTGTCACTCTAAGAATGCAATGCTTGAATATTTAGCAAAGATGGCCTTACCCATCATTCAAGTATTTTTAATTCTAGTTATATAGGTGAATACATCATTATGAATTTAATAAACTCTAACTACTTATTTCATTCAAACTTTAAATGTGAAAATATTTGTATGGAAACAACACACAAAATGTGGTTACTAAATTATCATCAAGTTTTTATTATCATCATGATAACAGGCGTGAAGGTATGTATATATGAACACGCGGTAGATAAAATTTTAAAGTACAAAGCAAAATAAGATAAATGCTAAACGTTGTGTAAATCACACAAATCTGAATTAAAACGTAATTATTATAAGGGCTTGTATTTTTAAATAAGTTTCATGAGGATGTTAAATCAAAATACAATGATGAAAAACTAGACTATTTAGGAACGACCTCAATGTTAGAAACTTTACAAGATATCGAGGTATTGGATCATGACAATGGTGTGAGTAGAGCACAAGCTGAAGAAAGATAGTACAAGCGAGGCGTCGAGGGCGAAGGCGCGGCAGACGGTGGCGGTAAACGGGCGGAGGGCGAGGTAGTTCACGGCGTCCTCGAGCACCGCCTGGAGATCGTCGTCTGCGCACATAATAAGGTAGACATGGTAATGAAGACGCTTCTGATTTTAAAATTAAAAACAATAGAGTTCGAAATAAATAAATAATAAATACCAGGAAACAATCTCACACAAATTGACCTAGTCCCAAACTAAGCTCTAAGCTTGTACTATGGGTACTAGACAACGATAAACATACTCATATAGATAAATATATACTTAGAAATAGAAAACACCTATGACTCGGGAACATACATTCGCACTCATCTCACAAAAATATCTGCCCTTACCGGGATTTGAACCCAGAACTGCTAGCTTCGTAGGCAGAGTCACTACCAACTAGGCCAACGCGTCGTCAATTTAATGATGATGAATGAATGAATGAATGACAATGAAAGCCTTAGAATTAATTATGGATCTCCTTGTAATTGCTTACAACTAGTGTTCCAAAGGACTCGAGCCTTTAAGCTCTTTTTTTTAAGCCTGGCTTCGATTTTAACGCCTAGAGGGCTAAAAGCCTATAAAGCTTTTTAGCCCACAAGCCTTGTTATATTCGGTAGCCTTGACTCTCGGAGCTCGTAACCTTAATAAAAGGCTTTATATTTTTAGACTTAAAGTCCTTGTCAAAATATTGAAACTTAAAAATATTTTTGCCTCCAAGCTTCTTTAGGCTCGGAGGCTAAAATATTTTTGAGTTTAGAAAAATATTTTTTAATGATTTTTTTGAGTTTAATTATTTGTTGTTTAGCGGCAACAGAAATACACAACTGTTTTTTACGAATTGACCCGAACTGCGACTGCATTCATAAAATTTAAATATTTTATAATGCTCAGCTCGGCTCAAGTTAGTGTGGCTACAACCTTAAAAAAAAGCTTAAGCCTTTAAAAACGCTAAAACCCTAAAAAAAAAGGCTATAGCCTTTTTTAAGACTACGGCCTTATTAAAATTACTAGCTCTTTGAAAGCCATTCCATTAAGCCAGCTCTAAAAAGACTTCGGGTGCTTTAAATTCGGGCTAAAAAGGCTTGAGTCCTATGGAACACTACTTACAACGCATGTATTTGTACCTTCATTCATATTTGCTACTAAGTCGTTTTAATCATTTGTTTGTTAGAATAAATATGAAAATATTTACTCATAAAACTTATTCTAACCCTCGAGTGACATGACGTCTATAAGTCGCCAAAACAAAACGCCTAATACCGTGATATAGCTCTGTCTCGCTCAGTATCTTCTAACGATTCATGATTTAGTTTAAAGCCCATATACATGTTTAATATTAAATTCCGCATTAAAAGTTAATAATCATGCTGTCCACTAAGCCAACGATACTTATCATTGAACCATTAGTATTTTTAATATTTTATCAAAAATGACGTCTGACAGACTCCACATCAAAATAATGTTTCTATAAAATTCACCACAGTTGCAGAGTAATGCAGAGGTATAAGGCTTAACCATGATTTTGGGTCCTTGCATTGTAGTCATTAAGTATATTTTTTTTAAAATAAGATATAAAGGAATGGTATACAATTTTGAAAATATGGAGAGCAAAAATAAGGTGTGACAACCAGTGGAGCGAGGAGGTGCGATTCGTTCCGAAGCACGAATCGAGCGAGTGTAATGAGCGCTTCGCGGCAGTGCCCGACGAGTGCCAGAATCGAAGTCAATAGTTTATTATAAGTGATTTAAGGCCAAACAAAATTATGGCAATTTCATACTGTCAGAAAATTGAAAGGTAATGGTATGGCATGGGAAGGCAAACGAACACACAGGCCACCTGATGGTAAGTGGAAACTGTGACCCATAGACATTCGCATTCACAAGACTGCAAATGCGTTGCCAACCCTGAGGACTAGGATGGAATGCCTCTATGCTAGTCATTTCGCCGGTTGTCTTATCCCCAAACCGGAACACAACAATGCGAACACTGCTGCTTGGCGGTAGGTTAATGGATAAGATGGTGGTACCAACCCGGACGGACCCTGCACAAGGTCCTCCCACAAGTAAACCCAAAACGCAAAACATAAGATAGGTAACCCTTACCGTCGCAGACAAGAAGCGCATTTCCAATAACCAATTTCAATTTTTCCACTTCTTTGGCAATTAATTCACATAAAATTGCGGGCAAACAAGTAATCGTACTAGTTATTAGCAAGTCTATTACACCAACAGCTATGATCATTTCTTTGTAATGCTGAAATAGATTACCTAACGTTAGTAACACTACATTATTGTAGAGGCTGGTAAAGTAGAGGATTGCCTGACGAGGTGGTTAACACATGATGCTAACATACTAGTCAGAAAACCCTCGTTTCCACCCAGGCAAATACGAGTAGATACATTGATTTTCTCAAACTAAGTACGTGAATAAATGAAACAAATAACGTCGGTGATACGGCAAAACCACGTAACTAACAAATTTATGACAGAGCAAAATAAACCTTATCTTCTTATCAAAAAGGTGCATTTTGCTCCTTATTAAAAATGTTACTTACGTGGTTTTGCAGTTTCACCAAGGATATGAAATTGGTAACTAGGATTCTGATATAGTGACAAAATTCTCCTCTTTTTTAAGTAAAATAATCACTCTGTACCTACTGCCCGAATACGCTATGTGCGTTTTTTTCTTGGTGCCTTCAATTTTGTATGCAAATGACAGCGTTTAAGATACACATTGCAGATTTGCAGCGGATATTCGTTAATTTTACTCTTACGAATAAAAAAAGGCATTTCAGCTCTTCTTTATTAAAAGATAAGGTTTTATTTCTTAGCGTAGTTGAGAAAAACAAATGTTCAATATTAATATAAAATATACACACCTTTGTTTTAAAACCCAAAATTGTATTGCGAGTAATTAAGAGAACGAAAAAAAAGGTAGTTAGGAAGTTGATACAAATCTGAAAAAAAAGCAGCGAATTATCGGTGGGGCTCAGTCACTTACGGTTTTTACGCAATTTTTTTAGTCATGGATGTTAACTATGTATTTAAGTATATATTTCTCTATATAAGTATTTATATCATTGTCTAGTACCCATAATACAAGCCTAGAGCTTAAATTGGGACTAGGTCAATTGGTGTGACATTGTCCCCTGATATTTATTTAATTAATGATCAAAAAACTTGGCAAGAAGATCTCAACTGAGACCTCTGGATCAGCTGGATCAAAACATTATTCTGGTTTGAAGTTATGTTTGCCTTGATTATAATAATCAAGGCAAACATAACTTCAAACCAGAATAATGTTTTGATCCAGTAGTCACATATATTGTTAGTCGGGGCCTTTTAGATCAGCCAATGATAGTAGCAATGTGTTCCTGACTCATTTTCTTTGCATAGAGGATGAAATAGTAATGGGAATAATATTTTTTTATTGATTATTATCCCTGATAATATATAATTTATAAAAGGTTTAATATAAGTAAACTCACCTTCATCTCGATTGTACGCGCGGCGATTAGTTCTATTTTAGTCTATTCTATTCTATCGGTTGGTCTAAAATTAATTGGCCCATTTTAATTTCGCCATATTTTATATTTTTATGCATACTAACGTTTTGTCGAATGATTTTGATGTTGATTTTTTTGTTGATCGAAATTATTTTGCATAATAATAGTTTGGTCGAAAAATTGTTTAGTATAATATTTATACGGAAAATCGTTTTTTTTGTTAAATGGTTTTTTGGTATAACATTGTTATTCCGAATAGTTTTACCACTAGTTTCATTTTTTAATGTTCCAATACCAGTCATGTTAAATAGCCCTCATTTTATAGATACAACAATTAAAAGTTAAAACTAAACTTATTAAAAATAAAATTAAACTAAGCTACTCAAATTAAAATAAAGCTAAGCTACACAAATATTAAAAATGTAAATAATAATCACCACTTTAAAAAGAACACAACCTCTAGGCCCGCTCGTGGCATGGTCCCTGTGATACTGGCTGTATTTCCTCTCTGGATAGCTAGCCCAATCCTCTGGGAGAGGTAAGCACCAGCTCTAGGATCTCCGTAGGTGTCTATTTTAGCCGGGATGACAGAGCCGACTTTTTATAGATATTGTGTTTGGAAAGCCAATGTTCATATGGAATGAACCTTGACCCTAAGACAAAGTCAACGGAGTTCCGCTTCGTGAAGCTCCTAATCCACATAGTTGTAGCGCTTCGCGTTTTGAAACTATTCTTACCTTACCTATAGATTTGATGAGTATTAATGTTACCTACATAGGGTAAAGTCACCAGTGGTCAGCAAGAGAAAAGTAGTCGACCTTATATGAGTACAAAGAGTGGGAATACAGTGGCGTGCCTAGGGTTTCAGAATAGGGCAAGCCGAGAGATATGTTTTGTAGTTTTTACAGTTATTATGGATAAATTTATCTTGTTACCACATTACTGATCAATCTTCACTTCACTCTGCAGTTGTATAGGCATTTGCTTACGGGTACGAGCTCACCAAAGCACCCTGAAGGCATGTTACCTACTACTAGATATAATTTTACAGACATATCAGCAATTGCATACTTTCGGTGGCCTTGAAAAAAGCCGCTTGGTTTGTTTGCGCAATAAAATAAAGGTTCAACTTCTTATTTTAACTTTGCTTGCCTAGGGAGAAAGCAATAAGTACTTACTTTTATTTCAATTACCTACCTAAAAATTACATATATATTACACAACATAGTTAAATAAAATAAAATAAATAAATAAATAAATAAATATCAGGGGACAATCTCACACCAATTGACCTAGTCCCAAACTAAGCTCTAGGCTTGTATTATTTGTATGCTTCGAATGTGTTTTTCTAAAACGCCATCGTATTTTAAAAGTAGCGACACAAGCTCTAATTAAAATTACCCCTATTCAATGAAGTTTTAGACTCATCGTGACCTCTGAAGGGAAGTTCTTGTTGTGCTAAATGACAAACAATATCGACTAATCTTTGAAAAACGCTACGATTGTTGTCAACACGCATGCCATGTAATTTCCTCTGATAATTGACGCGATAAATATATCTCAATTCGCTGTTTACCAAAATTACCAAAAGAAATTACCGCGTTCATGTGTTTTTGAAAATTCATGCGTCTTTTAATGGCGCCAGCTAAATTATTTCAATCGTCATAACCAGAGATGTACTTATTCCAGAAGTTTTTGTCGTTAGAAAAGAAAATACAACACCAGCAATATAACTTATTAGAGTGCGAACAACCAACAAACAATCCAATGAGTTTTGTACACTGAGCTGTTAAACTGTCTTTTGTGCGATTTACTACTCTGAGAAATACAAAAGTCAGCCGTATGTTTTGGCGAAGAAATAGGTAAATAAGTAGGTAGCTTTTTCTTTGCAAAGTTCAAACATTTTACCTTTCCGTCGACAAGCAAAGTTTGTGCACACTTTAAGTTATCACAGTCACACGGGACTACATCCTCCATTGTCAATCTAATTGAATCACAACTCACAATACCACAAACAAAATACTTATTACTGCACTGACCGCTCAATTTTTTAAACAAAACAATTCAACAAGTAAATAAAAGTATTTGTCAACAAATAGCAATGAAGTTAAGTTGGCCGCTAACGCGGCTCAACGCGCGCCCCGCGCCTGCGCGATTTTCGCATTTTACTATGGACTCGTGTACAACTTCATACGCAAGCAGGGCTTAAAATCTCGTACTATTTTCTATTTATTAACTTACGAATAGTCATATCTCATCAGTAGGCCGTTTCGTTGGGTGAGACAGAGAGGCACCGGCTAATATAGAAGCCCGCTTGCAAGCCAATACGTGCGAGCGAGATACGAGCTAGCCGCGTCATAGTTCGACTCGGCGCCGCACAGCGCTGAGCGCTGAGCGCCGAGCGCTGAGCGCCGAGCGGCGTCTTAGTTCGAGTCGTCGCTGCAGAGCGCTGAGCGCTGAGAGCTAGAAGTGCTGCGGAGGTAGCGGCGGTGCGCGGTCAAATTTAGTACTACTGTTGCATGTAATTTGATTTGAAGAATTAAGTGAGAGCGCGAAGGTGAAATAGGTACCTACCTAATACGTGGATTTTATGAATAGTTATTTTTGTAAGGCAAGCCCGGCTTTTGGGCTTATATGGCAGTACCGCCACACTGGGGAAATATATATTTCGTACCCTTCCCACTTATACAAAGTATAGGCAGAGGCCGACTACCAGGTCTCTGGCTGACCACTGGCGACTTTACCCTAGGTGTTGTATATTGGCCGCCAGCTGAGCTGCATTACTGTCCCGCCCATCCATGTACCGACCATTCTTTCATCTATCTTCACAAACTTTTGTAGGACTAAAATGTTTCCTACTTGATGCTGATAAAATAAACGCCTAGTATAAAAGTTGGAGCAAACACATTGAATGTTAGGCTAAATAACAATTCGACCAAACAAAATTATGGATTTAGCCTTTCAGTTATTAAAATTTTAGATGGTATCATTTTTATGTTGTAAATACTATTCTTGCTATCTTGGCTACTTTTTCATTTGAAACCTCAAAAAAAACGAAACTAAATTTAAAAAAATATAAGTTCTCCAACTCTTGCCGTTTGAGACCTACACAACCGTTGCATACGGAACAATAGACTGACCAACTGATAGCAAAACGGACGGACGGTAGATTATCACCATCATCATCGTTATATCGGCCGTTGGACGTAGAACGTCCCGACGTCGCAATCAAGTTCTGATCTGCCTGCACATGCTGAAAATTTCTGCGTCATCCAGGTTTGTTGACCCACCTTGGTGGTAGGTCTACTTTCGGCTCTGAGCTCGGCTACGTGGTCGCTATTCCAGAAATCTTTGATCCCGCCAACCTGCCCTGTAGAAAGCTCAAAGCGACTTAAGTCTAGCATTTTTAGGATTCTCATAATGTTACAGTTACTTACCAACATTTTTTCTGATGACATAACCCTCAACTTGTCGATGAGATTTCTATACAGTTTCAAAGTTTCCATGACTGAATTTATTTGGTTAATATTTCCTCTCCAATTTTCTCGCTTCAAATCCATTTCTAAACTATGCCAAATGTGTTTTACTCGAAGACGTAATAATTCAAGTGGAATACATCTGCTAACACAACCGATCATAACAGAATAGGACATTATAATTGATGCGATAAAAATGAAAATATGATTTTGAAAAACAAAAGATACGCCAATAAATGTAAGTTTCTTGTAGCCACAAAACAACCAAAACAACACTTTACATTTGCCCGTCATAAATGGCTGACGGTCTAAACCCATTTCACGATCTATTTGTTCAATTTCTGTATAAAAGTTAATGAGATGGTTTTCTCCCGTAAATATTGAAACCAAGAAATTTAAATTGTATTCGATAGCAAGAGGTAAATAATATAAGAGAAAAAAGTCGTCTTTGACAAATTCAAAAAAAAGTAGCATCGTGGCGGTAGTCGCCAAAAAGATGCAATAGAGACGAGCAAGAAAAGACAAGATTATGCTGCAGCTGATGTTGCAGTAGTAACCACACAGCATTCGGATCAACATCACCGTCCTCAGTGACAGCCATCCGTTCGTGAACTTTGATCTTGATAAGCGGTCCATTTTGTCACACACAGTAATTCTTCTTAAATCTTTTCGATTTTCCCATATATCTTTAAGAAATTGAATCTAAAATAAGCAAATTTACAAATTGTATGGTAGTCGTGAACCACTTCAGTGGTTTTAAGTATGATTCATACAGTATTTACAATACAAATACTTTTCATTGAATATCATAATATCCTTAGAATCATAAAAACATAACATGAAACAGTAAAATCTATAAATAATAATTTGTGAAGTTAATTTTACCACAACGAATTTTCGTTCAAGTTTTGCTGTTGTCAAAAAAACCTGGTTATTGAATACGCAGAGAAGATTATTTTGAACTTCTTACTAAAACGTAATTTATAATCCCGCGATATGGAACGCCTTTCAATAAAATAATACAAAACACTAATTTATCCATTTTCTAAACAAATTTCGATGAAACAATAGTAATGTTTTACGTAATTTACCGATGAAATATTTTACCTAATTCTGTAATAAATACTAACTTACTCGTATTTCTGCTTCTGTTCGCAGCTTGTTTTACCTTTCCAGGTCAGTTTTTTTCTTCATCTGCATTATTTTCTTTATTAAAAACAATTTAGTGTACGCCGTTGATACGTTCAAAGACAAAAATATGCTTCTGTGTACTGGCTTAATGGCGCAGCATATTGATCCGTCTTATTTCTGTACTATCTGCTTGTAGATCGAATATTCATTGCAATAGTATCCTGCGTTTTAAATTAATTACAATTTTTTAGGGTTCTTTGTTCAAGGGGTCAAAGGAAGCTTGTACACCTAGCTATCCGTCCGTATGTCCGTATGTCCGTCTGTATTTCACTGGTCTCTAGCTGGGGTTGACGAAAAAGGGCTATGCCATCCTTCGACGCAATTTCTGGTTCGATGTCTCTCAAATGCGTCACATGCGAAACTGTTTCGGAAACCTGGCTTTCTGGAAATAGTTCTGTAATTCAGTGCCATGCTTCCGAAATATTACTCTGAGTTTCTTCGCACCTTCGTGTGGTCGCACCTTAGTTCCATCCTCGTGGTAAGAGTGTTGGTTTCAAAGCTCCCGTTCATTTCGGATCGATAGATTTACTAGTCAGGATAGGAGAACATAGTATCTATATTTGTTAGCCTACCCCGCGTGGGAAGGAGGCGAGTGTGTGTTTTTGGGAGATTGATCTAAAAACTGATCTTTTGGGAAACTCATATTTAAAGAAACGGCTTATTTAGGAAACGCATATTTTGGAAAAAGTTAATTTAGGGAAATGTAATGATGGAAACGGATGTTTTTGAACGGGTGTTTTGGGAAACCCTTGGGTAGCCCTTCCCAAAAGGTAAAAATAAACCAAAACTGGTCAGATAATTGCGAATACTGTTATATTATGCATAGGGTTCATAGCACGGTTAGACTAAGAAATAATATGGAGTCGACATTAATATAAAATTTAGCCTCATAGTCAAACTCAATGCTCAATTATTTTTGGCATTCCACTATTTTATTAATACATTTGAAATAAAATAACGATCCTTTTTAAGGTTCCATATTTTTTATTCTTAATATTTGCCATTATATTTATAGTGTTTATTGTTCATGAACCGCCAGAACACATTGACGTTTCGCGGTGTCTTCAATGTACGTAATAATAAGTACCTATCTACGCATGGTTATTATGATCCTAATACGTTTTTTAATGTCGTTACTAAATTAAAACGCTTCATAACGATCGTTTTTTTAAATTAAATTCTACAAGCGTAGCATAGTTGAGTTTTTTTATAGCATGTCGACAAAAAAGCGAGCATGGAGAACATCTGATGTTAAGTGGGACCTGTATCCCATGCACATGTGCATTCTCAAGACTACAATCTTTAGTCTGCAGTCTTAAGACCCCTAATCCGTTACCAACTCTGTGGATTAAGATTGTCTTATATATCACCTAATCCCATAACACTGCTGCTTGTCGATGTGTTAAGGGATAAGATAGACGGATAGAGCGACCAGGACGGAAGGATGCATTACCGACCAAAACTGTAAACACTATTTTTTGTGAGCTAAGTAGTTAACATAGAGAAACCCTATGATGAGCATGATTTGAGGTCTGATTACAAATATTCGCTCCTGATCCAAAAGTCTTTGTTTGTTACGTTTTGGTGTCGTTGAAATTGGCTCTCTTTTAAATAAAGCGTGTATTATGCAAACGGAACCCCTCAATTCGTGGCCTGAATCGATTTGAAATTTAACATCATAAGGAATCACTTAAGCTGCTTATTGCTGTATTGTTTTAAATATTATACAGTCTTACCATAATGGTTCCTTTTTTTCAATATTTTGGTATGGAACCCTAAAAACAAATACCTTAAAACCTGGTACCTATGGTCCAGTACTTCAACTGTGGTCCTTGAATTCTTCATAGATGACTTAACCCTCTGCGACTGACGTGACGTCCATCAGACGTCGCCAAAAAATAAACGCCGTATACCGTGATATAGCTCTGTATCGCTCAGTACTTCCTTCTAACGACACGCGGCATTGTAAGTTAATCTTTGTGAAAAATACCAGTTTGTTTTGCCTTATTCAAGTAAATTACATATTTTTTTATTTAAAAGCTCATATTCATGTTTATTATTCATTCCGCATTGAAATTTAATAATCATGCTATGCACTAAATGAACAATACTTATCATTGAACCATTGGTATTTTTTCTATATTTTATCAAAAATGACGTCTGACAGACTCCACCTCAGTAGAATGTTTCTAAAAAAGTCACCACAGTTGCAGAGGGTAAGTATAAGCATTTTAAAACTTTAGTCAACAAGAACTGTCTATAAAACAACACGTTTCCTCAACTAAAGATAATGGGAACTTGTACTTCTGGTCATTGATTTTGGACCATAGTTACCAGGTTTTACGGTACTCAAAAACTGTCAAATGTGAGTTGGGCTCGCGCTGATAAAATTTTAAATCACATTCAAATCGGTATTATATTATATCTACTGTGCAGCGGTCGGGACCCTCAGTGCGCGAGTCCAACTCGCACTTGACCGATGTTTTTATCGTTGTATACACCGTGTTTTTATTGATTTACGATAACTTCGGCATATTACTAGGTACATCCATAGAAACTAAGTGGTAGATTCTTTTTTTTTATATTGCAAAAAAAAAAAAAAACTCTATGGAGCAAAGTAACTAAATGAACTTAGCTCCATAGAGAAAAAAAAATATTAGTAATATGCCGAAGTTATCGTAAATCAATAAAAACACGGTGTAGATTATAAGTTGCGCAAAAAAAGTTAAGTCTATAAATAATGATCAAGCTTTGTTAAAAATTTAAAGCTCTCGATAAACTCAACAAATTCAATTTTACCTCAGCTAACGGCTCAAATAACGTACGAACCTATTAAGTTAGAGTCTAGAGTTAGCAAGCTGTAATTTAATCTCCACGACTTAATTAAATAACGAGTTGGAATTGGAAGGTTCAAAACTAAATTTTAGTTTTACACTCCTGGTAAGATATTCTATTGTTGTTTTTTTACATTTGTCGATTATCGATGTTAGATTGTAATATAAAAAAATTGCTGCAGACTTTATAATTTTACTTGACTAAATTTTTTATTTACTTAATTATGAAGGATTTTTCACCAAATCTTCTACTACTATTAGTAGTACAATGATTTATTCAATTCAAAAATAAAAGCTGCAAATAAAATGAAAACCCATATTTGGCTCACCCGTTTGGATGGAACACGTGTTTTATAAACTAGTTTCAAACTCAAAAAAAAAAAAAAAAAAATTGCAGGGAAAAATAAAATGTGCTCTTCATTTCCAACGCCCTCGTCTCACAGGCTCATAAGAGTTAATCAAGTAGAATGCTTTGTTTGACCCACTTCTTGTGTTTACACCCTGTATAAAGGAAATAGTTCATTCACTCCTCGATTCCTACGTAGTTTACATAACAAAGGAGTTTGTTGCTGTCTAGTTTCATTTCAAACTTATCGCTTGCAAACAGACTTTTAATAAACCTTCTTTCTGTGTCAAGGAGTAGGCAAAGTAGCACACAGTAAGTTTAAAACTGTACAGTCAGCATCAGATAGATCGAACCGGACGTCGTGCCCATAAAAATTGTATGCATTGGATTTTCAAAAAAAACGAACCCGCTAAAAGTCAGAAAAATGTGATGTGACGGGATGTTTTAAGTATCGGCTTGGATAAAATGTCAAGATGATGTAACTGCATAGATTACCTAAAAGATTGAAATGTTCAACATATCAGCCGTATCTAAGCATTTAAAATTCCAACAAGATGGGATGGGATAGAATGCCTAAAAGGTGTAAACATTCGATAAAAAGTAACTTAGTCCCAAGAAGTTAAGGTTCCTAATTGTTTGCCACTTCAAACGCAATGAACAGCACAATATTTGCCTGGTATAACTCTTAAACCTTGGTAATAAGGGTTAAGGTGAAACTACAGATAATGTAACGCGCGACTGAGAGGTCGTTCAGCAGCATGTTGTCCTGCTCTTCGCCGTCAGTCATTCTGAATAAAAATGTCTTATCTGTTATGTCTGTTGAGTAAACGTATCAACCAGACATATCCAATCTATTATGTAAATACTATGCATTCCGATATCGAACGCTTAAAAATATTTATAGCACAGCTTTATGTTCCCAAATGAAAAGGACGACAGTACGGCAGCCAGTACACTAACGGAAATATTTCGAATTTGATGTTCATGGGACAAACGGTCCAGTTAGGTAGGCCCATCTTTGAGAAAGAGGTCACTCCTCAAATCCGACTCGGCTGGGCAGCGTTCGGGAAGTGTTTGAAGTCAAAAGTCTTTGACTAGTGTGTGTTTCCAGTGATGACTTACGGATTTGAGACGTGGGCGCTAACAATAGGCCTCATAAGAAAGCTCAAAGTCACTCAGAAGGCTATGGAGAGGGCTATGCGCGGGGTTTCTCTGCGTGAAAGAATCAGAAATCATATCCGCAGTAGAACTAAGGTTACCGACATAGCCCGAAGAATAGCTAAACTGAAGCGGCAGTGGGCGGGGCTCATCGCTCGCAGGACTGATGGCCGATGGGGTCAGAAAGTTCTTGAGTGGCATCCGCGGACCGGGAGACGAGCTGTAGGTAGGCTTCCAACAAGATGGAGTGACGACCTTGTAAGGATCGCGGGAACGCGGTGGATGCGAAAAGCACAAGACCGGTCTAACTGGAGAGCCTTCGGGGAGGCCTATGTCCAGCAGTGGACGTCTTTCTACATTTTGTAATAGTTTTACATAATTAACATTTTAATCAGGAAAGGTTGTATCATATCCATTAGAACTTCATTTTATCGAACGCTATATTCAGCTGAAATCACGATTTTCTCAGGATATCTTAAACGTTAATTACGTAGGTTAAGTTATTTTAGACTTGTGACTAGCTAAAATAAGTTTCTGTCAAAAATATCATTTCTGGGACAAGCTTTTGTTGCTGATTGTACTTTTTTTGCACAGTCGTCATCTACACGCCAATATGATTCTAATATGTGTTTATTATGTGTAATTTAGGAGTTCCCATGGCCTCCCTGAGTCTCCATCATCAGACTAGCTCGACGGTACTATATTATTGTATTGTCATCAGAACTAAAGGTCTAATTTCAGCTTCATTGGAAACCAGAAAGTGGCTCAAATTTAACTGGCAAGATTTGACCCGTACAAACATACATACAGGGTTGGGCAGATTAAGTGTCCTAGTTAAAAAGAGACATAAAATTAAAACAAGACAGATTTTTTAAAAATTTATCACGTTTTTATTTTTAGCGTACTCTATACTTAAAAAAACTAATTCATAAGTTCAAATCGCTCGCCATCAGCTTTAATAACTTGACGCATTCTTCCATAGAATGCATTGCACGCGGCACGCACTACCTCGTCTGGTATTTCATCCCATATCTTGACTAACCGACGCTTGAATGAGTTTAGATTCATGCCCTGTGTGCTCCCAATCTTGCTCAGCATGTAACCCCATATCGAAAAGTCCAAAGCATTCAAATCCGGCGATGATGCAGGCCATTCTTGCCAAGGTATAAAATCTGTCAAATTTGTTCTACACCAGTCTTGAGTGCGTTTAGCTTTGTGAGATGGGGCACTATCTTATTGGAAGCAGTAATAGTCGTTTCCATATAATTTTTGAGCATTTTCTAGCAAATGACCCTGTAACACGTTCTGGATGTAATAGTCTTGGTTAGTTTTGACACCTCGATCAATAAACAGCAGCGGTAACTTGCCTCTAGGCGATATCGCACCCCATACCATGACAGCTGATGCACTCTGGAACCGTTGTACGGCTAATTTGTCCACAGGAATATCCTTCAATGAAGCACCATAGACACGATCGTTTTGTTGGTTGTGACTGTCTTGTAACTGGAACATCTTTTCATCGGAAAAAATAATATCATCGCCGTCGTGCCAAGCTAGCAATTCTTTACATTTTTTCACTGTAGCTTTTTTCTGGGCATCTGTTATTCATATCATGAATTTTTTGTATTTTGTAGGCCTTTAGCCCATGATCATATTTTAAAATACGAGTCATTGTTCGTCGGGATATTTTCATATCTTTAGCAAGTTTGCTTGCACTTCGAGCTGGATTTCGTCTAATACGCTCACGAATATTTTTAATTATGTTTTTGGTGCGAACAGATGGCTTTCTCCCAGGTTTGGGCCTGATTTGTGAAGATCCCGTTTCTTTGAATCGCTTGACGGTCCGCGATATAAACCTTATATTGATATTTAAATGTTTCAGCGTCTTCAATATCTCACACGGTCGGTATTTTTTCTGGTACAAATCACACACGAGCTGGCGTTTCGCGTCCATTGTTGAAAACAATATAAAAACAAAATATATCAAGCTGACGTGTAGAAATCATAAAGAAGGTTAAATTGTCAACAAAAAAAAATACGAAGTGAATAAGAAGTTTAGTTATATTTAAGTAAAAAAGCCATACACAACTAGGACACTTAATCTGCCAAACCCTGTACTTACATACATACGTTGTAAGTTAAATAAAATAAAAAAATGCTTGTGAAAATTCTGCATAATGATACATTTGTTGAAAGTTGTTTCTATAAAATAATATTAGGTACCCGATTTTGTATTGCTGTCTCAATATTGTAATTATAAGAAAATTGATTTCATTTTTATGTAATGTCTTGACATATAAGTGTTTCGTGTAAACTGTTAATTTGTACGGAAGTGAAATAAATTAATCAGTTGCAAATGAAAATATTAAAGCGGCTGAGTTTTTTACTTACGTATTACGAGCATACGAAAAAATGCAGAATACTCAGTCCATAAATTCAACGCCAAAAATATGAAAGAATCTGCAAAGGGACGGAACTTGTTTTGTAAGAATATTTTATAACTCTACCAACATGCATGAAAAAGTTGGTTTTCTCATTTACGAAGGAAATTGAATCATATACTGCGTATCTGAATACACCGTGGCCCAATAATACGTTGACAAAATTAAAAAGTAAAAATTTTGAAAATGGAACACGCTACGAGTTCATTTGTTTTTCTATTACATTTTTACACAGTTTGTTGACGATTTGGAAGAGATAGCTTGTGTAAAATTATTTAGTTAAATATTGATTTTTGTCATGTCTTCGCAACGCAACGCAATAATTTCCTTACACGAATCTGGAAAACGACAGTGTGAGATAGTTAGATCGCTAAATGTCAGTCGTCAACTAGTGTCCAAGACTATTAAGCGATATAATGAGCTCGGGCATATCGCGGACCGCCCAGGAAGAGGAAGAAAGAGGACTGTTAGGACTCCCAGGCTCCGAAATATTATCAAGAAACGGCTTGATCGCAATCCACGGACCAAAGTGCGAAAAATGGCTAGGGAGCTGGGTGTAAGTCGTTCGACGGTGCAACGTATTGTCGCTAATGACCTCAAATTGAAAGCATACAAACTGCGTAAAGCACAACTTCTTGAAGAAAAAGATAAAAAAGTTCGCCTCGACAGATGCCGTTTGATTAAGCAGCGTGCCGCTACTGAAAAGTGGAAAAATATCCTTTTTTCAGATGAAAAACTTTTTTGCGTTGAACAGGCCCATAATCACCAAAATGACAGAATGTATTGTTCTAGTCGTCCTGGACCGGCCGCAATTGTTCCTCACCGTCAAAAGCCGGAATCAGTTATGGTTTGGGGTGGTATTTGCTCCACAGGTAAAACTCCCCTTATATTCATCGAAAAAGGTGTCAAAATTAATCAAGAAATATACAGAAGAGATATCCTTGAAGCTGTAGTTCTTCCTTGGAGCCAACAACATTTTGAAACCCAACCGTGGATATTCCAGCAGGACTCGGCTCCATCTCACAGGGCCCATAGTGTGCAGCAGTGGTGTAGAGACAATTTTCCCGGATTCATTAGCTCAAAAGAATGGCCACCCTACTCGCCTGACCTTAATCCTATGGATTATAGTTTGTGGTCAATCTTAGAGGCAAGGGCCTGTGCCACTAAACACAAAAGTGTAGACGCTCTGAAAGCAACACTTACCAAAGAGTGGGCAAAAATAACCTCGGAGGAGCTGCGGCATATCGTTGACAATTTTAACAAACGTTTGCATCTGTGTATCAAAGCCAAAGGTGGATATTTTGAAGATAATTGATTTTTTTAATTAAAAAGATTGTAGTTTTTAATTTCTAATGTCATATTGTGAAAGTCTTGTAAGTAATAAAAACATTTTCTTAAAAATCTTTGTCAACGTATTTTTGGGCCACCCTGTACTTACTTGCGAGGTTCGCGGAACTGTGTAGACTAAATAAATCTATTCTTTTATGCAGAGAACCACTCGTCCCATTACAACTCTTAACTTACTTAGCAGGTTTTTTCCGAGGTTTATTTTGTGTAAAAGTTATTGTTATAACCTTTGTATTATAAGATAAAGACATACCTTCACGCCTGTCATCCCAGAGTGGGCTAGGCAGAGCTACAGAATTACCACTTGAATAAAGTTGTTGATTATTCAGTAACCACAATTTGCACAAATAGGCTAAGATATTTACCAGCATATTAGTGACAGGTTGCAAGCCCATCGCCTAACAGCACTACAAGCCTATATTCCCTTAGTCGCCTCTTACGACATCCACGGGAAACCATGGAGTGGCACTATTCTAACCCGGCAACCATACGGGACACTTATATGTCTTATCTATAAGATAATATATATAATTATCTTTGCCATTAAAGATATTAAGTTATCGCAACTGAGTCAACTCCCGTAAGAGTCGGAGGCTCTGCGCTCGAAGTTGTTGACGACTATATTTACCTGGGAGAAACGGTCCAGTTTGGTAGGTTCAACTTTGAGAAAGAGGTCACTCGTCGAATCCGATTCGGCTGGGCAGCGTTCGGGAACCTTCACAGCATCTTTTCGTCCAAATTACCGCAGTGTTTTAAGTCAAAAATCTTTGACCAGTGTGTGTTGCCATGCCAGTAATGACTTACGGATCTGAGACATGGGCGCTAACAATGGGCCTCATAACTCATAAGGAAGCTCAAAGTCACTCAGAGGGCTATGAAGAAGGCTATGCTCGGGGTTTCTCTGCGTCATAGAATCAGAAATGATGATATCCGCAGTAGAACTAAGTGACCGACATAGCCCGAAGAATAGCTAAATTGAAGTGGCGTATCGCTCGCAAAACTGATGGCCGATGGGGCCAGAAGGTTCTTGAGTTGTGTCCGCGGACCGGAAGACGAGCTGTAGGTAGGCCTCCAACAAGATGGAGTGACGACCTTCAAAATACCACCACCCACAAATTATCTAGGGCACTAGTGCATAAAATGCGATTTTATGTAGCCTATACCCAGTATAAAGAAGGACTTTACGAGCATGAGAACTTTAAATGAGAAATGAGAGCTTTATTACCTTATGATTAGATAGCATTTTTTTGTTCCGATTATCTAAGATAAGTAGCTAATTTCTTTATAAAATGTATTCTGTATTTTTACTAGACTTACCTTGCACGCTCTATTAAAGTTTTTACGCGCTTCGATCCGCCATCTACCGCATTATATAAGAACCAAACACTACGGCAACGTAATACGATAACACAGGCACGTTGAAACGAGGTACTTGAAAGACAAACGGCTCTTTTGGTAGTTCTGTTCCAAAGCCATTAGAGCTAACAGTAACATAAGTATACCGCTAGGTGGCGCTGTTATCAATGAAGTGGACTTTTAACTACAATGTACGGTGCAATTGTTAATTTTTTTTTTTTTATGTATTTGAAGTCAACATAAAGATGTCAAGATCAAAAAAATTAAGATCAGTCATATTTTCACGCGAAAGATATCGTTGCTTAAATACAAAAGCGACACAAAACAATGTGTTTGTGTTGCATTTAAATTCGGAATGCTTTATACTTAAAGTTTTAAATCAAACTATATTTGTTTTTGATTTGTGGCGCTTTTGGATTTAAGCAGCGATATTCACCGCAGGCGGAAATATAAGCCTCCCTCCCTGAAAACGCCTTTGAGCTTTTTAAAAACGAGTCAATTCAGATAATGATTAATGAGCATCCTATGTTTCGATATGGTTGTTATTTAAACTGCAACTTATATTTTTTGTTTAGTAAACAAGATTCATTATATAGAAAAAATACTTTATATCCTGGAGAATACTTTTATTTTCTAAGATAAAAAAATACTTTATAAATCTGGTCCATAAACACGTTTTAAAAATATCTTAAATTTGTCATTCTTAACTTCAATTTAAAAAAAAAAACTGTTATTTATTAATTAAGTTAGACATTACGTTCAATAATAAAATCAATCCCAACCAAATAAATAACAACCAACTCCATAAAGAAAACTTTAATTTCAAAACGTTCATTTTAAAAATAAAAGGCTACATAACATTAAATAGCATTCACAACACTGCATTTTTATTTAAGATTACTCAATTCACACATCTTATTATCTTAATGCACTTGTCTGCTAAACCACGACCACATCACTTCGACCGGGGGCGAGGTTGCGTCAAATCTAGTTACACTGCTCCTACCACTTGACCGTTTTCAAATTTGACCTTACTCTTGCAAATTACGAGTATATAAACTAGATCTTAATGTCTCAAATTATCATTAGCATTGAGCAAACAAAACAAAAATGTTCTCTAAAGTGAGTAGCGTTTAAAATCGAGACTAATTTTTATGCCAATTACATATAATTAACCTTATTCATTTTTCTTCAGATCGTAGCCCTTTGCGCCTTCGTGGCTGTAGCCCAGGCTGGTCTCCTGCCCGAGCCGCACTACTCCTCGGCCGCCGCCGTCTCCTCCCAGAGCATCGTGCGCCACGATCAGCCCCAAGCTATCGCCCACAAGCTGGTGGCTGCCCCAGTCGCCTACCACGCCGCCCCCGCCGTCGCCTACCACGCCGCCCCTGCCCCTATCGCCTACCACGCTGCCCCTGCTGCCGTCCACTACAGCGCTCCCATCGCCAAGGTTGCCGTTGCTCATGAGGAAATCGTAAGTTAAATATACTGTTTAATGGCATCAATAATGTATTAGTTTAACTACAATGTTAAAATTGTTTGTGTGGCACAGGCCTACCCTAAATACGAGTACTCGTACTCCGTGGCCGACGGGCACTCCGGCGACAACAAGTCCCAGCAGGAGAGCCGCGACGGCGACGTTGTGAAGGGCTCGTACTCGTTCCACGAGGCCGACGGCTCCGTCAGGACCGTGGAGTACTCCGCCGACGACCACAGCGGCTTCAACGCCGTCGTGCACAACTCTGCCCCCACCCACGCTCCCGTCGTCGTCAAGACCCCTGTCTACGCTGCCCCCACCTACTACCATCATTAAATAGACTAAATCAAATATGTTTAATCTAATTGATGTCTAGTTAATTTATTTAAAAATAAACGTAAGCTACTGAAAGTTTTTTATATATATATATCACACCTTCACGACAAATTCTACATTTTGAAGTGTATGTATAAAACAATTTAATTAGAAAGCCATAGAATAAAAATAAAGGCTTTACCTAGCTTTGTTATGCTTTTTGTGAAGGACAATAAACGTTTTTAATGTGATAAATCTGACACAATATTACGGAATCGCCACCTATATCCAAGGTCTATTTAAAGTGCGCATTTCTTGAAAATTGCCTAAAATGCACCAAACTATGTTTTTACACCTTTTGTGAAGTTACTCTTATATCATAAATTATTAATGTTAACAATGCCAATTTTGTTTTAGTTTTCGCAGCATCTTTTTCCCTCTATTCACTTTTTATTTTTACTTTAAGTATCATAGCAGTGCTTACTAGAAATGCATGTTGCTGTTTTAAAACCCTTTTAACAATAATTGTGATACTTTCATCATAAAATTGTTTATATCTCGTTAAACACTGTAACATTATGTATGTATACTACAGATATAGAGACAGCCAAAAAATAAATATCAGGGAACAATTTAACATAAGGTGACCCAAACTAAGCTCTAAGCTTATACTATGGTCACTAAAAAACCATAAACATACTTATAAGGTCCCAGTATAGCTTTAAAATCAATAAAAAGCTTAGATTATTTAAATTTATCAATAGTTTTATCCCTTTATTCACTTACGCACTTTAAACCTATTTAAATTAAAGTAGGTATTAAAGTATTAATTTTTATTACAGAATTATCATATTTTTTTTAGATTTGAAGGTAATTCTGTAGTTCTGCCTTCCCCACTCTGGGGATAAAGGCGTGAGTATTTAAGTAAAAGTATGCAAAAATGAACGCTCGCTATTTTATTTTTGTTGCCGATAGGATTATTGTTCAGGATTTTAAACATTAATTAAAAAAATAAAAATGAACCTCTTTTTTACATTGCAATTGATTGTTTAAAAGACAAATTACAAAATAAAAGAAAGTATGAAGCATATACAATATGCAAACGTTAGGTTGACTATTTTTTCCCTCATAACTATTGGATAGGCAGGTATAAACAGGGAAGTAGGTACTAATAAATTGCACCATACCAACCTAACGTTTGCATATTCTAATAGGCTTAATACTTTCCATTAGTTTGTAATTTGTCTATGAAACAAGCAACTGTATTTTTTTTTTAAATAATTATGTAAGTACCGTACTGAAAATTTTGAATCTACCTATTTGCCATTATATTCATTCATTCTTACCTTCACGCCTGTAATCCCAGAGTGGGGTAGGCAGAACTACAGAATTACCTACAACTTTAAAAATAAATATAGTGCCATATATTATTATTAATTTACATATAAAATTTTATGTAAAATACTTTTTATCGAATAAAAAGCGCGGTGAAGATTTTCCTATTCGAATCTTAGACCATCAAGACAAAAGTATTTAAGGGTCATACACATTCGGAAAATCAAATTTGTCTCTCCTGTGGTCAATAGTTAAAGGCTTGTGTGCATATAAGTTATGTTTTTACTTGCTAGGTTCAGCCAGAAAATTAGGGCTTGATAACGTTAACTTTGGGTTTGTCTACAGGATATACGGTAACCTAAATCTGTGTAATTCTGTAGCTCTGCCTACTCCACTCTGGGATTACAGGCGTGAAGGTATGTATGTATGTATGTAAATCTGTGTATGACTCTTAATCAGAGTGCTGTACCTATCCTGACATACCTACGAGTACTAATGCAGAACCGAGAGTCTGGTTCATAAATTTTAAGTCTTTTAACTGGCCATGGATTCGGAGTGTGTCTGAAGTATGGAATTCGGATTGAGGACAGAGAACCAAAGTTATTTATATAGCTCAGCAAATAAGCAAGTTGAAGTGTCAGTGGCTAGTCGCATTAACGAAAGAATCTACAACCGTTGGGGTAAACGGATTCTCCAGTGGAGACCGCAAATCGCCAATCGAACACCTGCAGCACCCCGCAGACTAGGTGTAATGATGACCTCCGCAGGTTGGCGTGCATATGGAGAGGCTTTTTTCTAGCAGTAGGGTGCAGCGGCCTGATTATAATAATTCTTAGGGATAACTATAGATAAAAACTTGCAATGGAGTCCCCATATAGCAGTACTATCAGGTAAATTAAGTTCGGCAGCTTATGCTGTTAGGAAAATCAGGCAACTTACTAATGTTGAGACAGCTCGCTTAGTTTATTATAGTTATTTTCATAGTGTTATGTCGTACGGTATTCTGGTTTGGGGAAAAGCTGCTGACATACAGGCTATATTCGTGTTGCAAAAAAGAGCCATTCGTTCTATATATAATCTAAACTCCCGTGAGTCCTTAAGAGTACTATTTAAAGAAATTAATATTTTGACAGTAGCATCACAATTTATTTATGAGAATATTATTTATGTCATTAAAAATCAAGACTCTTTTGTTAAGAATTGTGATGTACATAATTTGAATACAAGAAATAAAAATAAAATTGCTATAAAAAAATTTCGTGTCCGTAAGGTTTATAAATCATTTGTAGGTCAATGCATCCTTTTCTTTAATAAATTACCTGACGTTGTTTTAAAGTTACCATTTCCAGTACTTAAAACTTACTTGAAAAAGTCGTTGATGTCTAAAGCTTACTATAGGGTCGAAGACTATCTAACAGATAAAAATGCTTGGCCAACATCTAAATAATTTAATAATAACTTAGTCATAAAAAATATGTAAATATTGTATATTGTCTAGGGGACACGGTTTCTGTAGGAGAATGTATCGAAACTTTTATGCATGTTGTCTTGCACCGTCACAGGTAAGTATAACATGTATACTTTCTATATATATTTTTTATATTACTTTTGCTTATTAGTTTTGTGACAATTCTTATGAGTTTTGACACATTTTCCTGCTCAACTACGCATGAATATATAAAAAGTTGGTGTTATGTGAGATTCATTGTTTTATATAATGCTAGGTTAAGTTTATTATTGTATAATATCATTAGCAATATTTAAAAAACGACTTACTGTTGAGTTTCTTGCGGCGCTTCTTCTCAGCAGCGGTCTCTTACGAAGCGCTGGTAGATTTTTGACGTGTAAAAGTGCCCGTGCGGCCTACTTACTGAATAAACATCTTTTATCTTTTATCTTTAATGGAAAGTACAGTCATTCAAAAAAATTTACCTCTAAAATCTTTTTGTCAATTTGTATGATCTTGTCAGGAACGCCATACATTTCTAAGCAAAGCATTTTCATTTTTATTCCGTTCGAACAGAATCGACATTATTTTGGTTCTGATGAAAGAGGAAAATAAAACTATTCCTGCTCGAAATTACGATTAATTTCGCTCCCTAATTTGGTCGCACTGCCCAAAACCGCTTTCGTTTTCTCATATTTCCTATCCTATTTGCTAGTTTTTAAGATGCATTTTTACTTGCTCAGCTTGAAGCAAAACCTTATCATTTTAAGACGCCTCGCAATCCAACTGCAGGAAGAATCAAAAACTTAAAATACCAGGTTAATAACATCGATCATAACGCTCGCGAATCGATTCCGCTCCGAGCGATCGTTTACGAAAAACCTAGTTAAATCTCAAAATAAAACAAAAGATTGTAAAAAATTGTCTACCGTAGGATAAAATAAACGCTCAAAACCTTCCGAACCTTAGTTATCATTTTACTTTTTGAACCTGTTCTTAGCATCCAATCTCATATTAATATCATTTAAATGCAACTGTTCATTATTTAAAATGCAAAAAAGTAAGACTATATTATATGAACAAATAAGAGCGAGTGAAAGAGAAAAACGAAGAAGAAATATAAATCCGAAAGATGTTTTAAGAGTAAACTAACCTAATCGTATTTTAACTATGGTGCATAATTTTGGAAATGTAATTATGTCGGTCACCATTGCTTTATCTTTAAAAGTTTTAATAAATATGAAGTCTCTATTATGTATACACATATGACAAGCATAAGCAAGTTGCCTTAATGCATGCCATATGAGTTTTGACAAACAGACCTATTTACCATTATAACTTATAACACCATAATCAAGTACTTTTAGACATCGCGGGAGGTATATTTAATGATGTTTACGGTTGATTGTTACGTTTACATTCGTTTTAAGATTAAATAACTATGAATTAAGCGGATTTTTTAAAATCAAAACTCGTCTGCAGAATTATTGAGGTTATGGTGTCAACCAGTATTGATTTCTTGACATATTTTATCATTTCTATTGGCCCCGAACTTAAATATCTGAGGGTTTACTCGTTTTTAGGGTTCCGTACCTCAAAAGGAAAAAACGGAACCCTTATAGGATCACTTTGTTGTCCGTCTGTCTGTCTGTCAAGACCCTTTATCACGGGAACGCGAGGAGGTATCGAGTTGAAATTAAAACCATATACTCCGGTCTACAGCCCCGTGAAACTGTGAAAAAATCAAGCTCCTACGTTAACGTAAAAAAAAGATACGGCCGTTTATGCCGCAAAAAACGTGTATTTCGACACTGTCGAGGGAATCAAAATGTATAGGGTATTTCCCGATGACCTAGAACTATGAAATTTCGCAAGTAGCACCGTCTTATACTACAAGTATAGGAAAAAGTCTGAAATTTGTAAATTTTAATTAAATAACCAAAAAATCAGGGCCTTTATGCAGGAAACGACGTGTGATCAATGAAGTGTTAGCTACTCGCTAGCAGATGGCGTTAGTAATCGTAAATAGAACTTTGAAATTTGGTAAGTAATACCGTCATGAACTACAAGTATAGGAAAATATCTGAAACTGTACATTTTTAATTAAATCACAAAGAAAGGGTCTTTATGCAAGGCACGGTGAAATAAATTTGGTGTAATAAATGAAGTGTTAGCTACTCGCTAGCAGATGGCGATAGTAATCGTAAATGATGGTAATTTTGGTTTGTTAAATCAGTCTCCCGAACTCATTATTTCTTTGTATTAAATTTTCCGTTCGCATTTTTCCCCGAACGCGATATTACCTAATTTTATTTTTCACCATTCGATTTTATTACAGTCGCTTTTTTTGTTGTTCGACTTTTTTCCTAGTCGGTTTTTTTCCCGTTCGATTTCTATCTCAGTCGCACTTTTCCCAAAAGTATTTACATCGTAATTCGTAGGTAGGTTTAGGTTATGTTAGTTTTGCATCAGGCCCGGAGGGCCAAACCACCCAGAAATAGGAGCTCCGCGGTAGCGGAGCTCCGTCGACTCTGTATCTTCGACAAATTGGAACGGGAAAAACACGACCTTGAAAATATGGTGGTAGGAAAAGAAGCGACTGGATAAAACTCGCAAGGGTAAAAACACGAATGTAAAAATAAACCGCCGGAAAAAAAGTGACTGTTAATTATCACTTTCGGGGAAAAACGCGAAAAGAAAATTAGCTTCAAAGAAAAAATGCGTTTGGGAAAGTCATCTAACAAATCACTCTTTAAAACTATGATTTCAAAGGATATAAGTAAGTCCACTAAAAAACTGTTTTATTGGCAATTACACACCCATTCTTTTATGGCCTTTCTCCTGAGTGTGCTGGAACTATATATTATAACATTATTTCTAAGAAACTCTATCACTGTTGTCTCCTGGTTTACGGGACAGAATAACAACAACACAAAGTTGATCCACCCTAATAACTGTAACTATAACTAAGAAATAAACGTTAACGCAGTTCTAGATTCAATTACTTTGTTTGTATGATTAAACACCTAAAATTACAAATTACGGCATATCCAATAGCAATAATAGCAATCGTTTTCATTTTGAAAATCGAAAGCTTGTCTGAATACAAAATGAGCACACTTGTTCCGCTTTAAAGTCGATTGCGACTGCGTGTGCGTCAGGCAATAGACCCGCTGAACTATTATATATGTACCTACGAATTTGTGCGGAACCCTCGGTGCGCGAGTCCGACTCGCACTTGACCGGTTTTTAAGTTAAGTAATAGTAATATATACAAAAAAATGTACAAAGAAATGAACCTTATTCCACAAAATAATTAAAAGACAAACACACTCCTGGCACCAAATGAGTCGCGAAGGCAGCGAAATGGCGAATATAAAATAATCACAAAGCCATTTAAAATATAAGTACCATCATCTTTTCTTGCAATCAGAAATGTGATCCGGATAGATTTTTATCCATTCCTACTTTTGAAATAAAATCAAGAATTTAACCATGCCTTAACGGAAAGAAAATTGTATGTGCAGAAGACTATCACATTAAAATGATTTGTAGCTGACAAATTTTATCATTAATAGTCCTTGGAACACCTAATTAAAGAACTTGACTTATCTAGGATAGTAACAAGTTTGTCAAGTTTAACAAATCTACTCACATAAAGGCTCTTAAAAATATTAATTCATGTCGCAAGACAAAATTTAGATCAGATAAGTGATAGAAATCTATCTTGTTAGTCTATGAGACACTCGATGTAATGTCATAATTAGCGCAACTTGTAAATTGTTGCAATCGGTAACGTCAATTATCGAATTAAAATGTAGTTCAGTTTGCTAATGTGGCTCAAGGATTAGTAATTTCCTAATGTTTCTTCCTATATTACTTTTCGGGTGAGGATTGAATTAATGAGAGGCGTTTGTAATTTTGACACTAGACATTTATTTCTAGTAATAAATAATCAGTCAACATTCAATCAATTCAATCGCGCTTTAGAGTATAATACTGAATTAATGATGGTAGTAGGTGGGGGCAGCGTAGACAGGGGTCTTGACGACGACGGGAGCGTGGGTGGGGGCAGAGTTGTGCACGACGGCGTTGAAGCCGCTGTGGTCGTCGGCGGTGTACTCCACGGTCCTGATGGAGCCGTCGGCTTCGTGGAACGAGTACGAGCCCTTCACGACGTCGCCGTCGCGGCTCTCCTGTTGGGACTTGTTGTCGCCGGAGTGTCCGTCGGCCACGGAGTACGAGTACTCGTATTTGGGGTGAGCCTGTGCCACACAAACAATTTAAACATTGTAGTTACACTAATACATTTTTGAAGCCATTAAACAGTGTATTTAACTTACGATTTCCTCATGAGCAACGGCAACCTTAGCGATGGGAGCGCTGTAGTGGACGGCAGCAGGGGCGGCGTGGTAGGCAATAGGGGCAGGGGCAGCGTGGTAGGCAATAGGGGCAGGGGCAGCGTGGTAGGCGACGGCGGGGGCGGCGTGGTAGGCGACGGGGGCAGCCACCAGCTTGTGGGCGATATCTTGGGGCTGGTCGTGGCGCACGATGCTCTGGGAGGAGACGGCGGCGGCCGAGGAGTAGTGCGGCTCGGGCAGGAGACCAGCCTGAGCTACAGCCACGAAGGCGCAAAGGGCTACGATCTGAAGAAAAAAAAAAGGTTAATTATATATAATTGGCATAAAATTTAGCCGCGAATGCGCACAGAACAACCATCTGTTGAAAAACAATTGATATTAGTTCTGTCCAGATAAGGTTGCATTTATAATTAAAAACACAGATGTGCACATTAACTTACGTTAGAGATCATATTGGTATTGATTCAGATATGTCTAAACTGTAAATGATATATTTCGAATAATGTGTGCCAGTTTTATACCTGATTTTTGCAGTGGATAGCGCTTTAGCATTGGGCAGTGTAAGTTGCCAGACGAGTCGAAGCGGCCTTGCCGCGGGGCACGTCGCTGATACAACATGTCATATTTATCAGTTAGTAATGCATTTCGTGTATCAGACCGGAAGTCTCACAGCCAGTGAGGCAAGAATAGATATTGATTCTCAATTTGATGACACTTTGGGCCATAAAAAAAGGTGATTTAGTTATTTAAAACAAGTAGCTACCTACGCTAGTTATGTTAGCATTGCTAACTATAATAATACAGAGTGTAAAGCAAAATTCGTTTAATAAAAATAAAATCTTAAATTGTGGGTTCATTGGAGTCTTCGGTTTTTGAATAATTAAAAATTATAAGTAATTATGTTTAGTAGTTTTCGTTATTTAGAACGCATATAATATTTAGTTAGTGGTGTGAAATTTTTAAATTATTTTCTAATGGGTATATGAGCATAAATCACATAATATTATCATAAAACATCATCAATTTTAAAACATCGTAAGCCAAGAGGCGATCTTTTTGTATGTTATCATACAATAATAGCTTAAAAAGGTGGCTTTCTTGTCCGTCCGTTTGTTCATTCGTTCATGACTCGCGAAGAAAAGCTGTTTTTTGCAAGACGGCAAGAAAAGGCTGAAATTTGTTATACTTAATAAGTTGTGTAAACGAATTTTTAAATGTTTTAATCAATCATATGATACATAATTTAAAAGCTCTTAAGTTAAATAGGATAATCATATTCTTGTGTGGATATTCGAGTACCTGTCATGAAACGCGAAGAAAAACACCCACCACCATCAGGAACCGCTGAATTTAAAAATCTCAAGAAATTAGATGGACTACAAAATAATCTGTTTATTTTAGGAAATAATTGGGATAGACCAAAAAAAATAACTCACGGTTTTTACATTTTAATTCGACAGAATTGGTAATTTTATAAGACCAATTTCATTTATTTTTGTATTTGACCCAATAGTTTTGTTAATGCCATGTTCACCAACAAATTTAACAGACGATAAGTCTTAATCAGCTGTTAGTCAATACAATTGACAACCGTCCAACCGCCGCGTTGGTCCTTAGAAGAATAGACATTTTTGATTATCCTCCTGAGGTTCCATGTACTAAAAATAGAACATAATACGGTCATTGAAATAAAGATCTAGTGCAAACGAAGTAAAGTGGAATTTCTTTTGTTTTTATGAGAAATGGTCAAATTAGAAAATTGACTTTAATTCATTCACAATAGATTCATATTCCATTGACAAATTTCGTTGTATGGTGGGCCTTAGGAGGTTATTATAAATTTGGGTTGGCATTTTCTTTTAAATTGAAACCATTAAATGACATCCAATGATAAACATATTTTGAAATTGTGTATAAAACATACTTTATTACTATTTAATCAAGCAGTATCAATGTCAAACAAAGGTAAAATATACTTTTGTCGAAATATCCGACATAGATAAATATTTCAAAAACTTAAAAATACAGAACGGCTTTAAGAATCTATTCCTCGAAATGATTTTCAAATGAGAGTAATTGCCAAAATATGAACAAGCCCTATTGCTCTTACACTATGCCTTGTAGCAGATAAAAACTGTCACAGGGTGAACTTAGTACTAAGGTTGGTGAAGTTACTGGTCTGTTTACTTTAAATAAAACCGGTCAAGTGTGAGTCGGAGTAGGGCACCAAAGGAGTCAACTCCATACATTACGAGTAAATAGAGAACATAAACATTAACATCGTTGCCGTCAATCATAGCATAACCTCATGATTACCAACGGATTACTAATGTCTTGCACAACATTTATTCGCACATTTTCGTTTCGCATAGCAACCATTGGCACAATCATCATTTGGCACAATTGCTTTTTGCCTAAATTTCTTCGCATACTGTCATTTGGCACAATTGTCTTTGGCAGAATAGAACATTGGCATAACGTTGATTAGAATAATAGTCCTATGGTAGAATAATTGTTTCGCCGAATTTTGTATGGCATACTATGTAGTT
Source organism: Acleris emargana (assembly GCA_927399475.2). NCBI lineage: Eukaryota > Metazoa > Arthropoda > Insecta > Lepidoptera > Tortricidae > Acleris > Acleris emargana. Next base: position 23,057,642 of record OV656838.1, on the reverse strand, counting down.
GGCATAAAGTTATAAAGCAGAATAATATTTTACTAGGTACTTCATCCTTGATCGTACGCCTACTTATTTATCCCACTGCTCCAATTGCAATGCGGTCATGGCGCTTCGCCGGCCGCTACCGCGGCACGCTCGCTACGCTCGCTCGGCTCGCGCGCTGTTATTGTAGAACTTCCCTAACCCAACCTATTTTACTGGTAGCAGTTCGTTACTAATTATTATGCTATGGTACAATTATGCCATAATAAATTCGGTGGAAGGTATATTCTGCTACATAAAATTCTGCGAAATGAAAGTCGGCGATATTAGTATTCTGCTATTCAAATTTGTGCCAAATGAATATTATGCGACATAATAATTGTGGTAAATATATAATTATGCGATAGTATCATTCGGCTGAAAGTAATTGTGCGAAAACGGTTATGCGAAGTGTATTTCGGACAACAGAGATTGTGCAAGATAAGGGGTACCCTTACCAACTACCCTTTAAGTTCATGAGCACTTTAGTATACTATGTACATATAAGGCAAATAACTCTTTTAAATAATTACCTGTTAACGAGGTATCAAACAAAAAATCATTGCATGGTACATTATAAGTATTTACCTATGTATGTTTGAATGTAAACACTTTATTATACAAACAAAAAAGATAATATAGCTTGTTTCTCGCTTTTCAGTGGTTTTTTTTACTGCAGTCGGGTTTTTTGTTTTTATTTAAATAATTTAGTTTATTTCACATTTTTTGGCTGTAGTAAGAAATATTTATTACTTAACATTTAACGTCCTTTTAAATGGTAGCATCAAAGTATTATAATGTATATACAGTGGTGGACATATAATTAGAAACAGTACATGAAACTTAGGTAAACACAGAATGAACTATCGTTATGAGTAAAAATTATATTGATTAAATCACTATTGACTATGCCAGAATATAGCCAATGAGTTAAAAAACTCATAAAATATTTAAAAAAGTAAATCTGTTCTATCTTTAATTATTAAAAGATTTTAAAAATCATGATAGTTGAATTTCTATTACTGGCCGCTTGGACAACTAATTAGAAACAGGATCCATGGTTCGTTCCATTTTTGAAACTAAAAAAAAAACCTCTTTTTACGCTTTTTCTGTTGTTTCGGCGGCAATTAAACGTCAATTTGGAAAATTACGTGAATAATAAGTATTGTTAAAAATGGGTAAAAATAAGAGTTGTGACGAGTCAACCAGGTAATTAATCGTTAAATTACATTTAGATCGAAAGTAGACTCATAGAAGAATTGCTAAACATCTAGAATGTTCTGTGAAGAAAGTTTTCAACGCTATTGCTCATTATAAAACTAACGGAACTACTAAAAGTGTTGTTAGAAAGGCTCGTCCAAGGAAAAAATCTCCCCGGGAAGATTCGCAAATAATACGTGTAGCTAAACAAGACCCGTTCAAAGGCTCCAACGAGATTAGAAATGAAGTTTTTTCACCTGATGACCCAAGGAACATTTTCTCGAAACTGGTACGCCGCAGATTAGTGGAAGCTAAATTGTTCGGGAGGGTTTCTCGAAAGGTACCGCTTCTTACCAAGCAACACCGAGAGAAGCGATTATTATTTGCAAAGAAATATCTTAACTGGACCGTACGAGAATGGAAAAAAGTGTTATTCTCGGATGAAACAAAAATAAATATGGTGAATTCAGACGGCAAACGCTACGTTAGACGTCCAATAAACCATGCTTTTGATTATAAATACACGAGGAGCATAGTCAAACACGGCGGTGGTAATATTAAAGTATGGGGATGTTTTTCTGGTTGCGGAGTTGGACCCGTCCGTAAGATTGAAGGTATAATGGATCAATTTCAATACAAAAACATCTTAGAAGAGACAATGATTCCCTACACCGACGACCATTTGCCTGTGACCTGGATCTTTCAGCACGATAACGACCCAAAACACACGGCCCGCAGTGTTAAATCCTTTCTTAGTGAGCAACGTGTTACCATGTTAGACTGGCCTGCAAATAGTCCCGATTTAAATCCAATTGAAAATTTGTGGTACGTCGTTAAAAAAAAAGTCTCCGTTAAACGTAATTCCAGTCAAAATGAACTTTACGAAGCCTTTGTATAAATGTATGAAATTACTTGAATCAATGCCACGTCGTTGCAGAGCCGTCATTAATAACAAAGGCTACGCAACTAAATATTAATTGTTAAGAAATTTAGTAAACCAAACATTATTTTACATAAATAATTTGAAATTGTTGACGTTGACACGTTAAAACTTTGATTTTTACCTCATTTCTTTAGTGTTTCTAATTACTTGTCCATGACGGATGGTACTGCAAATGTCGTTTAGTTGTTTGTACGTAACTAAATATCTAAATGGTAGTTGTAAACTCGGATATTTATTTGTTTTTAATTAATTATAAGTTGTTGAACGTATTCTATGCATTTTGTTGTTTTATTTCCAAAAACAAAAGTTTTACGGCAATGTGCCTTGTATAATGTGAAATACGTCGCAAGTGTTTCTAATTATATGTCCACCACTGTATATTTGGAATGGGCTATTTACTAGCTTTCATTTGAGACCCATATTGCTATAATAAACAATATATTTTTTAAAACCCCCTCTTTTTTTTTGCAGACGCCATTTTGAAATATTATATAGCCTATGTCACTTCGGCAATTAAGACGAATCGAATGACACCTAGTATGTTAAAATCGGTCAAGCCGTTTAGGCCGCAGAGCGTGCCCAGAAATAGACATACATACATACATACATACATACGCTCGAAAAACATAACCCTCCTTCTGACGCAGTCGGGTAAAAATAGGGTTACCTTTATTTTAGCGATATATGTTTGCCAAAATTTATCCATTCCCAACCGTTTCATTTTTGCCAACAAGCTTTCTTTCTGTGATCGTAAATATTTCAGGAGTAAACTATCTCCACCTAACCGATAGGGTTCTACATGATGGTATTGAAATACATCCTAAAATATTTATTTTAGATTGGGTCCGCAAATAAAAATGTTTGGAAACGATACCTTTGGCAAATACATTTTTGGCAAACGGCTGGCTCCTATATAAAAAAGTATGTACTTTGATTGTTAGATGTATCTGTTTAAATATCCACCTACCACTGCATTATTTCAGTTGGTTAAATAAATAGAATTGCTGAGTTTATTATATCCTGAGTAAGTGTCTTAAAAAAATTGGCTCAAACAAACACCAAGTCTTTGAACATTGAAAACATACATTAAATTTGAATAGTAGCTATCTTTTAATAAAAGACTTCGTATATTGGTCTTAGTATTAATGACCAAAGCATTAATATAATTTTTTATCCTGCCTAACTCTTGGGACCGCATGCATTATTGTGTTAAAACTTAATTCAGATATTTTAATGGAATTACATCACTTCAACAGATGACAACTTTAATTATCATCTTCTCCTTCTGCAGCATTTTATTATATTGGAAATATTTTTAAAAAAATGTACCTACATTGTTAGGCTCTTAACTCACAAAAAAAAGCATTCATAAGATACACTTCTCCAATTTACTCGAGTGTGTGTAATTGTGAGTAGAATAATTGTGAACAGTAAAAATGGAAAAAGACACAAAGTATTTTACGCTTTCGTATATTTACAATAAATAATGGTTCAACAATATAATTATCACAGTTTAGTGGTGGTAGTAGACAGGGGCCTTGAGGACTACGGGGGCGGCCTTGACGACGACCGGGGCGGGGGTGGGCGCAGAGTTGTGCACGACGGCGTTGAAGCCGCTGTGGTCGTCGGCGGAGTACTCCACGGTCCTGACGGAGCCGTCGGCCTCGTGGAATGAGTACGAGCCCTTCACGACGTCGCCGTCGCGGCTCTCCTGCTGGGACTTGTTGTCGCCGGAGTGTCCGTCGGCCACGGAGTACGAGTACTCATATTTAGGGTAGGCCTGTAACCAACAATGAATAATATAAGAGGTGTCTTGTAACCTTGGGTTGAAAAACTTTAGTCCTGTTTTGAAGTAAAATAACTGTCGTGTCTTGAAATACTTTTTGCACTAGCAAACTTTAAAAAATTAGCAAAATATGAAATCGTGACTCAAAAAACCATTGTATTATTATTGCAGTGCATTGTACTCACGATCTCTTCCTCATGATGAGCGACGACCTTGGCGATCGGAGCGGTGTAGTGGACGGCAGCGGGGGCGGCGTGGTAGGCCACGGGAGCCGGAGCTGAGTGGTAGGCAACGGCGGGGGCGGCGTGGTAGGTGACGGGAGCGGAAGCTGTGTGGTAGGCGACGGGAGCGGGAGCTGCGTGGTAGGCGACGGGAGCGGGAGCTGCGTGGTAGGGGGCGGCGTGGTAGGCGACGGGAGCAACCAGCTTGGCTTGGTGCGGCTGCTCGTCGTGGCGCACGATGCTCTGGGATGAGACAGCTGTGGCGTGGGAGTAGTGCGGCTCCGGCAGGAGACCCGCCTGGGCCACGGCCGCGAAGGCGCACAGAGCGACAATCTGTTGAAAAACATTGACATTAAATTCTGTCTATTGATTAATTCCATTAACGTTTATTAAAGTGCCTTTAATTAGTGACTTACTTTGGAGAACATGTTGGTAATGATTCAGATACGTCCGAACTGTAAATGATATTGGTTTTATGTTGTGCGCTAGTTTTATACTCAAATTTTGCAGTAGGCTGTGCTCGGGGGAGCATGAGTAACCTGCCGAGTCGGCGCGACCTCACCGCGGGGCACATAGTTCATACGACGTTATTAAGTTGTTATAGTTAGGGAGGCGAGGTAGCTAAATGGCGTAATTCAACGGCGCCGTCGAGACCTATCAAAATCGAAAGATAAAATAATTTCGAAAAGAAAAGCTCGTATGGTAAAAACCATTTTAGCGGTGGGTTTGGCGTGTACGGTTTTTCAAAAATGTTAAAAAAAACAGTTGCTTGGGCATTCTCGAGCGCGTCAGATATTCATACTACGTATACCCCAAGTGCCTCTGATACCAACGGTATACTAATCTGCCGGTTTGCGTGGTGGGGTAGGCATATAAAGTAGTCAAAAATGCAAAAAAAAAAATTACTCGAGCGCGTCAAATTTTCGGAAGGGGTGTTAAGTAGGCCCCAAGGATTCTCCCTTTAAAAAAACTGACGATTTCGGCGTGACGATAAGTTACGATGAATTTTTGAAAATGCAAAAAAAAAAGTTTTTTTTAAATACTCGAGCGCGTCAGATTTTCATAGGGGAGGTTTATCTCGGTATCCTGAAAGCATATTTTCTTAATCTGACGAACATGTTGGTCTGACCGAAAAAGGTATTTTGGTTTCTTTTTTTTCCTTTCTTTCTCCTTGATAAAACGGGGAATTTAAGAATGACAATAAAGCGATAGATTTTCCCTTTTTTGTTTATTTAAACTTTTTTTTTGTAAAATGTATCGTTCGCGACTTATATGCCGCAACGCGTTTTTCGGAAGACGAAATGGCTCCTCCACACTTCCGGTCATGCGGAAACCGGCAGATTTTGTATTTTTAGTAAGTTTTAGATTATATTCTTCAAAATAAAAAAAATAAAAATCGCGCTCGAGAATGCCGGATTAACGTTTTTTTTTTACAAGTTCGCGACCCTATAACTCGGCGGCGTCAAGGACTTATCGTCAGATTAGTTAAATTTAGTCTTAAAACACTAAAATCAACCCCCAATATTTTAATCTGACGCGCTCGAGTATTTCAGACTATCGATTTTTTTTTACTAATCTGATCGTCTATCCTAGGCGCGCGTCACTACATATAGAGCTAAATACTTTACAAGGTTGTTCTATTAGGTCTAAGGTATCTCTCATATCTTAAACTGCCACGCTCGAGTATTACCGAAAATTCCCCTATTCGCCTCCCTAACTATTAAGAAAGTCTATCTTCCTAAAGAACCAGTAAATGATGTTCCCTTATTATTTCATGTCTATAGTAATGAAACGTACATTTTTGGAAAACTGTTTGTACGGTCTTGTAAGTACATAAATACATACATTAAATCGTGTATGTTATCAAGAAAAATGGGCAGAGAACATTCCTTTCCACCTGCTACGATCCTGAAATATTTTTCCCTTCTTCCACATTCATACATCAAATCAAGCATGCACGTCAGTTTTGGATACTTGACTGTTTCAATGCCTGAAAGAGGTTTAAAGGTACAGCAATTATTACGTTTCAGTTGACTAGAAGAAATATTTTTCATTATGATATTATTATTATTATTTGTATGTCTTTAATAATCACGGGACTATGGGAGTCCCGGACCTTTAGAAGGCGTACATGAAGTCGAAGCCATCACGTAGAGGCCCTTATGACAAGTTTAATTTTCTAAAGTGATGGGACACCAACTGGCGATTGTCCCCGAGTTCAAACTATAGAAGTATCGGTCAGTGTAGGACTATTTAAAAAGGATGGAAACATTAAAAATACGCTCTATGAATGAACTGATATGGATTGGTGAACTAGGCTATTGATGAAACTACGGCGCCTGCCTGTCCAATGCTAATTACTTTGGTTGAAATGGCAGGCGGTGACTAGCCAACTGAATGGAATGGGCCCAAAATAGCCGCATATATAGAGCAGCCAGAGGTGAGGGTCTGTTCCTTGTCATCATACACTGCAGCCGGCCTGGGAACGCAAACGTGAGGTGAGGAACAGGACCTACCTTCGGGAGCACTCTTAACTTAGTACCTAGTTTATAAAAGAAAACAAAAAAATATACATACCTATTGTAATTTTTTAAGTTTTTATTAATTTTTTGCAGTCAGAATATAAAAAAACTGCAGCTTTTTAAGTTTATACTTAGCTCTTAGTAATAGCTACAGGTTCTAATAAAAGACAGTCTGACATGTTTTTATTTGAATGGTTATTCATTCCAAGTAAAGTAAGGGTGAATATTTAAATTATTATATGCCAACCATTTTTTTAAATAATTGCTGATCAAAATGTGAAATATATGATAGATATTCGCCTAGTGCCTGCTATACGGGCACATCTCAAAAAAACAATATTAAGAGAAATGGCCGATCAAAGTTTTGCGAGTTGAGTGTTCGGCAGAAAAAAGGGTCTAATTCCTCAAGTTTTGGGTCAATAACACTATGGTTTAGGTTATTTTGTAGTTCATTCATTATATAGAGCTTCAAATGAATGTGTAATTTTTTTTCAAGTATGCAAAGTTTATAAAGTACTGAACTTCAAATATAGGTACTTCGTGTTGTGACCATATCGCAGAAAGTATTTTACGGAATTTCAAGATGTATCCAAAATTGCAGAAGAATTTAATAACGATAATAAGCATACTATCATACAAAAATACATTTAAAAATAATAAAACAAATGCAAAACACGAAAAATACTTATCAGATACCTTTATTAATCATCTTTGGACAGTAACAACATTATTATATGCGATAATCAATGTTTACTTTTCTTATGTTGTAACCCTATGTTTGAATATCTGCCCAGCTAAATATTGCCACAAAACAGATAGGTAGTACCTACCTTACCTTACCTACCTTAAATTATCTAATAACAATTAGTTTTTTATAGCACATACTTAGGTTTTATTTAGTAGAGTACTTATAACTTTCATTTATAATCATAATTACCTTTCACTTTTCTCAATCTCTCAAGCGTTAGCTGGATGAGATCTCTTAAAGGGATAAGTTCGCCTACATATTTTTATATTAATTGTATTGTTCTGGTTTTTATTTTGTACAATATAGTGTTTACATACATACATGCATACATAATTATCAGCATGACACAAGCTAAAACGAATCAAGTAATAATAGGTACTCATAATAATAGTTACTGTATTGAAAACAACACACAATTTTATCTCACCCTGGAGCTTAAATTATCATTACCAAACACGACATAATGCAGAGTATGTATTCCGCGAATCTAGAATGAAATTATCTTAAAAAAACAAACAGTCCTTCGGTGAAGTTCTACAAAAAAAATACTTTCAATAAACACACCATGTTATGTATGTCTTCATGAATAAAATAAACATATTCGCAAAAAAATAACGACACATACTTATTAGCTTATTACACATTAAAACCGTCTGTCCGCATCCAAGCTCAGAGACTCTTAGTACTAGAAAGCTGTAATTTGGCATGAATATACATTATTAGTCTCGCCAACAAAGTGGTAAAATAAAATCTTAAAAAAAAGGTTTAAGTATAGTGCACCTCCCCTGCACGAAACGTGGGGATGTATTTTTTTTCCCGTCTACCCCATAATGGTGGTGGTGGTGGTGGTGGTGGTGTCGTTGGATAGGTCTTTAAAAATACTCCCCTAGAAAAATATCTTAAATGAAAGCACATTATTATTATCATGAATTTAATAGGAAAACTATCACGACTAAGTAGACTTCATTGGTTCTTGAGTTACAAACTGTTTAAATGTTTATACCTACGTACCTACCTACCTGCCGAAAACTTATTTGCAGTGTCGGTAAACTGACCGCAACCTATGTCCATGTATGGCGATAACAGTTTTCAAACGGCAAAGTTTAAGTTTGTCGCGAGGTCTAATTTGTTTGTAGTAACGGCTTCGGAACCCTACACTCCCTGAGCATGGTCCGACATGCTCTTGCGCGGGTTTTTAAATATTATAATACATACATACATACATTAAATCACGCCTGTTTCCCAGAGGGGTAGGCAGAGACCACTTCTTTCCACTTGCTACGATCTTGACAAATTTCTTTCGCTTCTTCAACATTCATACATCGAGTCATGCACGCACGTCGGTTTCGGGTATATATATTATAATATATATATATATATATATATTATAATATCACTGCTTATTTTCGTTTTTAATGATGTAGTCAATTGACTAGTTAATTCATATAATTACCTATCTTTGTCAAGTACCTACCCATATTATTAATTCCTAAAAATTGTGAAAATTGGGTAATTACGTGTCTACTGAGTTACTGTCCGCGAATTTGTGTGATAAACAGTGAATTGTCAACTGAGTTACCACATTTTTATTACATACATTTTTAAACAGTACATTATAATGTGATTTAAGAAAGGAATTAATGATATTTCCTACAATTTAAACATAATTTTACTCATTAAAGTCCCCAGATTATATTTTATTTATTAAAATCGGACCAGTGGGCAACAAACAGAAATGTGTGGGTAAAAAATGTTGATTGACCCTAATATTGATATAAGTAAGGTATGCTTCGAACCTTGTCATTGTGAATCTCATTGCCACTGTAACGCTTGACATGAGTTTGAATATAATTATATTGATGCACTAAAGTGCTAAACATTTTAATTTCCATAACTGCCCATAAATATAATAAAAGCCTTTTTCATACATTTCCCCGTGATCCTTGATACATTTTAGAAACGAACATTCTTACTTGCCGAGGTGAAAAAAAAGCAGGGAACATATTTTATACGTAAACTAATTCACTTTAAAAAAAAATACTTATTTTAAGAGTACTACGTTTAAACTAAGAAAATAAAGCTGAAACAGTTTTTAAACGCAAATCTGTAAAAACGGTGCAGTCAAACACTTATCGAGCAGCAAGAAAAAAACAGTAGGAACTTTTGTTTAAATAAATATTTGAAAAGTGGTTTAAAATGTGTCGTCTACTACAACCTGTACCAAAGAGGTAAATTATTGATTAAAGAAATAGAAATAAATCCAGTGAATAGACATGTATAACAAAACTTCTTAGCCGTTGCGTCGCGTTGTAAATTGTGATACAATAAATACAATTTTCATCAGCGTTTTTTGTAAAGTAAAGTCATTTAGTACCTAATATGCGGTATGAAAATGGCATTTTCATAATAAAGGACTTTTTTTTTTTTAATTAATGTGTTGTATGTAAAATAGATATTAAGCTCTCGTTACTGTGAGGACAAATTGTGTTTTGCACGGTTACAAGTCATTTGCGTCTCGTGCCTTAGAATCCACGATACAACAATGATCCTATTTTAAGGGCCATTCGCTTGTTTGCTATGAATTCAATAAAAGCACTCGCACTACCTAACTTTTTAAATGGAGAAAAAAGGGTTTTATGTTATTTTTGTGTTTTATTATATCTACTAACATAGGTACTCGTACGTTTTGAGAATTCAATTCTGCCTTCATAGTAGTCGTAGAAAGGAAAAAAAAAAACGAATTATTCAACGCTTTCGTATATTTACAATAAATAATGGTTCAACAATATAATTATCACAGTTTAGTGGTGGTAGTAGACAGGGGCCTTAAGGACGACGGGGGCGGCCTTGACGACGACCGGAGCAGGGGTGGGCGCAGAGTTGTGCACGACGGCGTTGAAGCCGCTGTGGTCGTCGGCGGAGTACTCCACGGTCCTGACGGAGCCGTCGGCCTCGTGGAACGAGTACGAGCCCTTCACGACGTCGCCGTCGCGGCTCTCCTGCTGGGACTTGTTGTCGCCGGAGTGTCCGTCGGCCACGGAGTACGAGTACTCGTATTTAGGGTAGGCCTGTAACCAACAATGAATAATATAAGAGGTGTCTTGTAACCTTGGGTTGAAAAACTGTAGTCCTGTTTTGAAGTAAAATAACTGTTGTGTCTTGAAATACTTTTTGCACTAGCAAACTTTCTAAAATTAGCAAAATATGAAATCGTGACTCAAAAAACCATTGCATTATTATATAGTCAGTGCATTGTACTCACGATCTCTTCCTCATGATGAGCGACGACCTTGGCGATGGGAGCAGTGTAGTGGACGGCAGCGGGGGCGGCGTGGTAGGCCACGGGAGCCGGAGCTGAGTGGTAGGCAACGGCGGGGGCGGCGTGGTAGGCGACGGGAGCGGGAGCTGCGTGGTAGGCGACGGCGGGGGCGGCGTGGTAGGCGACGGGAGCAACCAGCTTGGCTTGGTGCGGCTGCTCGTCGTGGCGCACGATGCTCTGGGATGAGACGGCTGAGGTGTGGGAGTAGTGCGGCTCCGGCAGGAGACCCGCCTGGGCCACGGCCGCGAAGGCGCACAGAGCGACAATCTGTTGAAAAACATTATCATTTAATTCTGTTTATTGATTAATTCCATTAACAAGTATTGAAGTGCCTATAACTAGTAACTTACTTTGGAGAACATGTTGGTTATAATTCAAATACGTCCGAACTGTAAATGATATTGTTTCAATGTTGTGCGCTAGTTTTATACTCGAATTTTGCAGTAGGCTGCGCTCGGGGGAGCATGAGTAACCTGTCGAGTCGGCGCGACCTCGCCGCGGGGCACATAGTTCATACGACGTTATTACGAGTATATTGTTAAGAAAGTCAATCCTGCCGGTAAATGATGTTTTCTTACTATTTTAAATTTCTCTAGTAATTGAACGTACATTTTTGGAAGACTAACGGTACGGTCTAATCACTACATAGTATAAAACAAAGTCGCTTGCGCTGTCTGTCCCTATGTATGCTTAAATCTTTAAAACTACGCAACGAATTTTGATGCGGTTTTTTTTAATAGATAGAGTGATTCTTAAGGAAGGTTTATATGTATAATACATTCCACGCGGGCGAAGCCGCGGGCGGGTCGCTAGTTAGTACATAAATTCAAAAATAAAATCGTTAATGTTTTCAAGAGAAGTAGGCAGAGAACACTCCTTTCCACATGCTACGATCCTGACAAATCTTTTTCGCTTCTTCCACATTCATACATCGAATCATGCATGCACGTCAGTTTCGGTTACTTATTTTTTTTTTATATTGTTTTTATACAAAGATTTTTTTTAATGCCTGAAAGAGGTTCAAAGGTTTTACAGTAATTATTACTTTTCAATTGTCTAGAACAAATTGTTTTTATTATGATATTATTATTATTATTGTTTTGTCTAAATGGGAGTCCCGGACCTTTGGAAGGCGTACCTGGAGCCGAAGCAAATATGCAGAGGCCCTTTACATAAGTTTAATTTAGTAAAGTGATGGGACACCAACCGGCAAATTGTCCCTGAGTTCAAACTATAGAAGTATGCTACCACGGACAACCAACGGTCAGTATAGGACTATTTAAGAAAGATGGAAACATTTTAAAACTAGGCTCTATGAATGAACTGATATGGTTACTGTTGAAATAGCAGGCGGTGACTCGCCAACTCAATATTGGCCTCCCAAAATAGCCGCATATATAGAGCAGCATAGAGGTAACAGTTCCAAAGGGGCTTAGGGTAGAGAGGTGCTTTTTGATTTTAAACGACCATAAGGTGCCCACTTGCCACTTATGCAACACTTCCCCCTTCGAACATAATATAGTTCTTACGACTCCACACTGACCGGCCAATAAAGGCAAGCCAGAGGTGAGCATCTGTTCCTTGTCATCATACACTGCAGCCGGCCGGTGAAGGCAAGCGTAAGGTGAGGAAAAGAACCACGTAGGGGCACTCGGGAGCACTCAGGTCCGTGGTGTCGCCACTCACCAACAGCTCGCCACTAGCTGCCCTGTGGCCTATTATTATTATTACTAGTATTGTCTAAGACGTAGGATATTTTAAGTTTTAATTGATGAAATGTAATAAAACTTATTAGTTTATGTAATTATTGACATAAAAGGAACCAAAAAAATAAAAAATAAAATACCTATTTTAATTTGTTAGATTTTTATTAATGTTTTAAAGTCAGTAAAAAAAAGAAGTAGTATAAGGTTTTTTAGGTTTTTGACTTAGCTCCTAGTAATAGCTATAGGTTCTTATAAAAGTCATAGCCTGACTTGCTTTTATTTGAATGGTCATGCATTCCAAGTAAAGTAAGGGTGAATTGATAAATTATTTTTATGCCAACCATTTTTTTTAATAATTGCTGATCAAATGTATAAAATGTATAATTATGACAAACGTCGTCATTGCGGGAGTAAAAACAATTTGGCAATACTGAAAGATCATGAAAAGTAGGTAACAACAGAAATGACACCTGCATCCATAAACGCTTATGCCTACGAGTTCAGAATGTATAATTTTTTTATTTGATAACTTACCTCCGTACTCGATTTGATTAGTAGTACATACTAAACATGGGTTAAATAATATGAGATATACCTAAGAACTGATAAGATAACAGTCACAATATATACGCTCACTTTTTATAAACTTGTGAAGTAGGTACCTATAACGTTCACTGGAAATAATGAACGAAACATAATATCAAAAAAAAAAAAAGAGTATAATAGATCAAAGAAAAGAGTGAAAGAAGTTGTGGCTAGAAAGAAAGATTTACTGAATGAAAAGTATGATAGGAGTTTCTCTGACAACTTCCAGTCGAATATTAAACTCTTTTGGAGCTTGATTAATTCGGCTCGGGGGAAATCGGAGAAAACTAAATTAAGCGCGGTGAGGGATGAGTCTGGAGACTTAATATGTGAGGAAGAAAAAATGCTTGATAGATGGAAAACTTATTTTGAAAGCTTGTTTGAATGCGAAGATGTTTGTCTTGAGCCAGAAAGCATGAGTAAAGATGCAAGTAGCGAAGATGAAAGTGTGATTAGTATGAGTGAAATAATGAAATCTTTAAAAAGTATGAAAGCGGGAAAGTCAGCAGGTTGTGATAGAGTGTCGATAGAAATGCTGAGGAGAGGAGATGGCGTGGTGGGTAGTCTGTTGTACCGTCTTTTCCGTTTTTTCGTCTTTTGTCTTTTTTTTTGTTTTTCGTTTTTGCATGTTGCCGAGTCCCGGAAGATTGGGTCAAGGCCGTTATCGTCCCTCTGTATAAAGGAAAGGGGTCACAGCAAGACTGCAAAAACTACCGCGGTATCAGCCTCCTTAGTGTTGTCGGCAAAGTATATGCGAAGATTTTAATTGAAAGGGTACTGAATGTTACAAATGACAAAATCTGGGATGTACAAGCGGGATTTCGAAAGGGAATGGGATGTACGGATCAGGTCTTTTCACTACGGTCCATCACAGAAAAGTTCTTGGCGGTGAACCAAAAGGTTTTCTGTGCTTTTATGGACCTGGAAAAGGCCTATGATAGGGTAGATAGAAAGGAGTTGTGGACGGTGCTGTCTATGTATGGAGTGAGCAGCAACCTGGTGCAGGCTTTGAGGTCCCTTTATGAGCGTTCCAAAGCCTGTGTCAGAATCAATGGGGCATACTCGGCCTGGTTTAACATCTCTAAAGGTGTTAGACAGGGCTGTGTTGCCTCACCATGGCTGTTCAATCTATTCATGGACAGTTGTATGTGGGATTTGAAAGAGTATGATAAGGGTTTGCGTGTGCAAGAGTTGCTAATCAAATGCCTCTTATATGCCGATGATCAAGTTATACTTGCCCCATCGGTACTTAAGTTGCAGGAGATGGTGACAGTGATGAATGAGGGATTTAAGCAAAAGGGGATGAAAGTAAATGTTACCAAGACCAAGGTCATGGTGATAGAGAAGGATGAGGAGATGACTGAGTGCGTGATAAATATAAATGGTGAATTAGTAGAACAAGTGAGCGAATTTGTGTACCTGGGAAGTATGTTTACAAGAGATGGTAAGTGTGAGAAGGATATCGAGAGGAGGGTGAATGCAGGGAATCAAATTAATGGGGCCCTGTACTCCTTTGTGAGCAGACAGGGCGTTTCACAAAAAGCCCGGCTGGCTGTTCACAATGGAGTGCTGGCCCCTACCCTGATGTATGGTAGTGAATGTTGGGTGTGGCAGGACAAGCATGTAAGTCGTGTAAATGCAGTTGAAATGCACTCTTTGCGTAGTATGTGTGGTGTGAAACTGATTGATAGAGTAAGAAATGAAAAAATCAGAGAGAAATGTGGAATAAAAGAAGATGTAGTGACTAAGATTGAAAAGGGCATGCTTCGATGGTTCGGTCATTTGGAAAGGATGGATGAAAGAAGATTGACGAAAGAGATATACAGATCGAAAGTGAGCGGAAGCGTCGGAAGGGGTCGCCCTAGGCGTACTTTTTCGAATCAAATCGGAGAAATACTGGAAAAGGGCCGAATCTTAAGTACCCGAAACCGACGTGCGTGCATGACTCGATGTATGAATGTTGAAGAAGCGAAAGAAATTTGTCAAGATCGTAGCAAGTGGAAAGGAGTGGTCTCTGCCTACCCCTCTGGGAAACAGGCGTGATTTAATGTATGTATGTATGTACATAATATCATTCATAAATAATTATTTCCATAAAGTATTAAGTACGTTATTATTGTGTTATACCAATCAATATAATTATAAAAGTTTATAATGTATATGACACCTAATAATATAATAAATGCAAGTATAATATCAACAAATAAAAACAAAACCTCGAAGGCCAAGGCGGGAGCAAAGCCTTCTTACCTAAAATAACTAAGTCGGTTCTTCCTTAATTCGTCTGGCTGGTTGCATTTTGTGGATAATTAAAGCAAGTTTTTCTGGGCGTTATGAAAAAACCTTCCAAAAACTAAGGCGGGAGAAAAGCCGCTAATGCGTTGTAAGGTATTGTTCGATCTTAGAATATCTTACCAATTTTCCCTTCTCTGGTAGTCGATCCTTTCAGTATACAGTATAAGTGATTAGCATACATCGGGTTGACGGGGGCAAAAATGTACCAGTGCTAGTGATTCATTAAATATCGTGTGGTTGCCGGCTTAGAATGCCGTGTGGTTGCCGGCTTAGAATTGTGCCACTCCATGTCTTCCCGTGGAAGTCGTAAGAGGCGACTAAGGGAATAAAGGCTTGTAGTACTGTTAGGCGATGGGCTTGCTACCTGTCACTAATATACACTGTTAAACATCTTAGCCTAATTGTGCAAATTGTGGTTACAGAGTTATCAACAAGTTTTTCGAGTTGTTGGTAATTCTGTAGCTCTGCCTACCCCACTCTGGGAATGAAGGCGTGAAGTTATGTATGTATGTTTATCGACAACTTTGGTTGTGACATATGGATCTTACTTTTTTTGCAAAAGTAAGTCGTACCTTTATCTTCTTTATATGAATGATCAGCTTTCCATGAAGATAAACAATTTAACCGACTTAAAAAACAAAAAAAAACTCAATTCGTCGGAATGCTAAAGAATATTGTTGTAGTGAAGGAATTGGTTGTTCAACGTAATTTCAATGGTTGTCAAAAGTGACTCGAGTACAGGACTCGAGTGAGGAGTACTATCAGATACCATTTGTTTAAAGTTGCGATAAGTATGAATAAAAGAGGTTTGCACATAATTAAAAGGTATTCAAACTTGGCCATTACTTATGATAATGATGGATGATTAAAAATTGTTTTTTATCGATGTCGATAAACTAAGTCGACATTTAATGAATCACTAGCATATGTACATTTTTGCCCCCGTCAATCCGGTGTTTGGTGATTAGGTACATTCTTCCAGCACCCAATTCAAATATTAAGTATGCTTAGAACCTTGTCATTGTGAATATCATTGCCACTGTAACGCTTGACATTTAATGTTTAGTTTGAATATTATTATATCTAGGCACTAAAGAGCTAAACATTTTCCATTAAATAACTGTTACGTATAACGTAAGCTTTATTCATAAATATTCCGTGATCTTTGATAGATAAGAGATAGAAAAGCCAAAGAGCTGGTTTAGCAAGGATCTAGTCAGAGATGCGCCGCAGAAAAAATTGTATAAGTGAATTAAGTTCTCTCTAATTATTGTAAATATGTCTAAACTCTAAAGTTCCTAATTATATCCAAATAAAGATCTCAAACTTTAATAAATGTTGAATATACTGAAAACCTGCATTTTATTATTAGTATTATGCAGATTCCTTGAGCTGCGTACGTTTACCCCGCATGCGTAATTTTACCCTTAAGCTTGCGTAATTTTACCCGCATGACGGGGCAAGAGTACGCGGTCGGATCATGTTGCTTTTTTGACATGTACAACGAAATCTCATAGAATTTGACCTTAAATCTTCTTAAATAATGGAAATATACAAGATTTCCTATGAGCTTTATATTGAATCAATTAAAAAATCACACTTGTGACGACTTTTTGAGACCAGAGAAAATAAAGTG
The DNA here is from genome assembly GCA_927399475.2 of Acleris emargana. Lineage (NCBI taxonomy): Eukaryota > Metazoa > Arthropoda > Insecta > Lepidoptera > Tortricidae > Acleris > Acleris emargana. The sequence goes on along the minus strand of OV656838.1, from coordinate 23,040,666 downwards.
CGTACTCTTGACCCGAATGACTCTACATTTTAGAAACGAACATTGTTACTTGCCAAAGTAAAAAAAAAGCAGAGAACAATTATTGTTTACTTAAACTAGATAATAAAAAAATATTAATTTGTAGAAACTAAGAAAATAAAGCTGAAACAGTTCTAAACTAAAATCTGTTAAATCGTTGCAGTCATACACTTATCGAGCAGTAAATAAAAAACTGAAGTTTGAGAGAGATTGGGCACAACTACGATGGGAACTTTTGTTCCAATAAATATTTGAAATTTGGTTATAAATGTGTACAGTACTTCAACCTGTATCGAAGAGAAATATTAATGATTAAACAAATATAATTAGAACTTCTTAGCTGTTGAGTGAATTAACGGTGTACCCTTGTTTTGTCGACAACCTTTTCATCGAATATTATTTCATCGACAACGATTCATCGAAACTTTAGTGCTAGTAATATTGTTTGGCGTTATCTTATTTCAACTACTATTTAAATATGTATAATAAAACTAAGAATTACTTCTGAATAATAAATTAATAATATTATTGCATAACTAGTTATACCGTGTGGTTGCCGGGTTAGAATAGTGCCACTCCATGTCTTCCCGTGGATGTCGTAAGAGGCGACTAAGGGAATAAAGGCTTGTAGTACTGTCAGGCGATGGGCTTGCCACCTGTCACTAATACACTTGGAAACATCTTAGCCTACTTGTGCAAAATGTGGTTACAGAGTTATCAACAAGTTTTAAGACTTGTTGGTAATTCTGTAGCTCTGCCTACCCCACTCTGGGAATGAAGGCGTGAGTTTATGTATGTATGTGTATGTAGTTATATCAAGAAATAGAACTACGATGGTTGAGGGAGGCGATGGCTGAGATACGTGTCATACTCGTGAACGGGTGCTGTCTTTGGAGTCCGGTCTGTTCACGCTTGCAAGGACCTATTTTTCAATTTAGTTTTTTTTAATTATCGTTCCTGACGTAGAGACCTCGTCATGTTGTTCAACTAGTCATTTTACCTTTTATTTTTATTGACCTTACATTTGTAATGATTTTATTTGTGTTAATTTAAAATAATAATATTTTATTACTATTATACCTTGTAATGTAACTTACTTTTAAGTATTATTGTATTTAATAATTGAATAAAATGACCTTCTGCTGGAGTTTCTTGCGGCGCTTCTTCTCCGCAATGATGGTCTTGTCCGAAGCGCTAGTACTCGTAGATTCACTCCCCTGTTACTGACGTGTAAAAGAGCCCTCATGTGGCCAAATTACTGAATAAATATTTTGAATTTTGAATTTTGAATTTTTCAAAGTAGGCTAAGGTTAGGTTAGGACCCCCAAGAAAACGAACTGTTGACAGAAGTGGGTTAGGTTAGGTTAGAACTGCGACCCCCAAGAAAACGAACTGTTGACAGAAGTGGGTTAGGTTAGGTTAGAACTGCGACCCCCAAGAAAACGAACTGTTGACACATAGCTAAAATCGCTCAGAGTGAGTGATTGTGTTTAGTTTTGATAGCAAAATATTACCAATTGAAATTATTTTATGCGGAATAAATATTATTACAAGTAAAAAAAAACAAATTAAAAAAACCCCAAAATGATTAGTCATGACATGAATTTTATTGAAATAAGTCAACTAACTACTAATTAAAAGACCTCGGTTCAAATTACCTAGTATGGAGTCTTCGACGCAATGACTTGTCGATGAAATGAAAATACTTGAAACGTTGTCTTTGAAATAATATTCGATTAAAAGTCTGTCGGCAATTCAATGGTAAACCACAATTAACACATTCTTCATCAGCGGTTTTTTTTAAGTAAGTCTTTTAGTACTTATCTCAAAAGCTGGATGAAAATGGTATTTCCATCACGAAGGAGAAAAAAAATCTGAAACTTGATGTGCTGTATGTAAAATCGATTTTTATAACGTCGCTACTGTGAGATCAAAATTGTGTGGTCTGCACGGTAACACGTTATTTGCATCTTGTGCCTTAGAATCCTTCGTTACAACTAGGATCCTTTTTTAAGACCCTTCGCTTGTTTGCTATGTACTCGTATTCAATACCAGCGCTCGCACTTCCTAACGTTTTCGTTGGAGAAATAAAATTATTTCATCTTATTTTTGTGTTGTTTCTATCTACTAACATACTTGTACGTTTTGAGTATTCAATTCTGTCTACATAGTAATCGTTGAAATTAAAGAAAAGAAAACGAATTATTCAACGCTTTCGTATATTTACAATAAATAATGGTTCAACAATATCACAGTTTAGTGGTGGTAGTAGACAGGGGCCTTGAGGACGACGGGGGCGGTCTTGACGACGACCGGGGCGGGGGTGGGCGCAGAGTTGTGCACGACGGCGTTGAAGCCGCTGTGGTCGTCGGCGGAGTACTCCACGGTCCTGACGGAGCCGTCGGCCTCGTGGAACGAGTACGAGCCCTTCACGACGTCGCCGTCGCGGCTCTCCTGCTGGGACTTGTTGTCGCCGGAGTGTCCGTCGGCCACGGAGTACGAGTACTCGTATTTAGGGTAGGCCTGGAACCAAACATGAATAATATAAGAGGTGTCTTGTAACGTTGTGTTGAAAAACTTTAGTCCCTGTTTTGGAGTAAAATAAGTGTTATGTCTTGAAATACTTTTTGGACACGCAATACTTTAACAAGGTAGCAAAATATGAAATTGTGACTAAAAAAACCATTGTATTATATAGTCAGTGCATAGTACTCACGATCTCTTCCTCATGATGAGCGACGACCTTGGCGATGGGAGCGGTGTAGTGGACGGCAGCAGGGGCGGCGTGGTAGGCCACGGGAGCGGGAGCAGCGTGGTAGGCCACGGGAGCGGGAGCAGCGTGGTAGGCGACGGCGGGGGCGGCGTGGTAGGCGACGGCGGGGGCAGCGTGGTAGGCGACGGGAGCGACCAGCTTGGCTTGGTGCGGCTGCTCGTCGTGGCGCACGATGCTCTGGGACGAGACAGCTGAGGTGTGGGAGTAGTGCGGCTCCGGCAGGAGACCCGCCTGGGCCACGGCCGCGAAAGCGCACAGAGCTACTACCTGCAAATGAATTAAATATTCCTTTCTAAGTAAATAATTCTTGGAGTCACATGAGTATATCCATAAAATATTACAAAACTACTGAAAGTTAAGCTATACATGGTGTTAGACAGTAATTTAACTGCTTTGAAGGTTGCCTTAAGTGACAAGCTTTGTGATATTTGTTTTAGTTTTTGATCACTTCTACTTCTAACAAAAAAAAATCTTTAAAAAAAACTTAAAACATTTTTTTTTAATCTAACTAAACTTACTTTGGAGAACATTTTGCTTTTTTCTGTGTCGTGTATGAACACTGAATGATAATTCATTCAAATTGCGCTCTCATTATATACTCGTGTGGTATGACAACTTTTTGGACTCGTAGGTCAACTCAGTAGTACGCAGACGGCAAGTCATCGGCCTTGACGGTCAGATTTCAATCATTTGGCCGACATTTTGGCTATGAAATCTATAAACAGGTTCAAATGGTTACTTTGTAAGATTAGGTACACTCAAATTCACATACATGTATATACAGGGTGATTGGTAGCTAGGTGCAAATCTTTAAGGAAGTGATAGAGCAGTTCATAAGCTATCGATTTAACCCCCATGAATGTTCAGCAATTGTTATTAGTTTCCGAGATATTTATCATTTAAATCGGATTTTTAGACATTTTTCCTTATGTCCGTGTTACGAAAAACACATACATGTATTCATTAAAAAAAAAAGTGTTTTCTTGCATGATTAGAATCACTATGAACTAAGGAATTTTTTAAAGCTACATGACAAGTTTCATTTCATTACAACTTTTTGAGTAAACGCATCATTATAATAGATTGGCAAAAATAAGTGGAATGAACCGGGCAAGAGGGTATCGGACCAGTTACTACAATCTCAAAAAAAACTCAAATAAAAAAACAAGTATAAACGAATTTTCGGTTAAAGTTATTTGATGCTGTTTTAGATGATTTTTAGTAGGTGTAATCACATTAACCGCCTGTGTCTCAGGAATTCAGAACATGTGCTTTTATTTAAGCTATTTTCCAGGGTTTTAGTACTTGTAGTTTATTTAGTTTATTTTAGTTTATAAAAACCTTTTTTCATTGATCTTTGAGTGCAGTATAAATAATTATATGTAAAAAAAACATTATTTTATCTTTTTAGTTTTTGAGACAAAGTAAGTGTGACGTACAGACAGACGGACGGACTTTGACACCCAAAAATTAAGGTGCTGTCTGAAGTCAAACTAGTTACATATTTAAATATTTACTTTCAACCCGCTACTTAATTAGTTAACTTGGTTACCATTGGTTGTATTTAACTGTTTTTACGCCATTTTTTTGGTAAATCCCTTTGGTGTTTATGTTAATTGGTTGAGACGTTGAAAACAGATAAACCCTTTTCCAGGCATAGTACATTTCTTCGACCACATTCATGTCGCTCAAAATTGAACTTAACTACCTACATTTTATGACACAAATTTAATTGAACTTTCCCGAAATATGACTTTATGGATCAGTATCCTTCAGGAAGTTACGGATTCGTGGCTCTATTCCATTTCTTGCTTGTGTCCTTACTTTAGCAAGGCCTGGAAAAGGGTTAGGGGTGATTCTTCGAGGTCGTGATTTTTGTCTTATTCCTCTGTCGTATTTTTTTTTGCTTATTTGAGTAATTAATATGTTCTTCCATGAAAGTAGATCTATTTAGAAACATGAATATGGTTGTGGCACTCATTTTTATGAACTCGCTCAGAAAATAATTAACTGTTCCATTTTTGTACCCAGAGGAATAAGAAATTGACGTCAGAGGAGTAAGAATAGGTTTAAAAAATTATCAAATATGTGATTTTCTCGGTATTTTAATTACTTAAAAATAAAACAATGTGCAATTATTCATTGTTGTTTTAATCAATTCAATAAATCACAATATTCTTATAATAAACCTTATTAAAATATATTGATAACATAATTTTTTGAAGCAGGTTAAATCGACTGCATGTGTCTCTACTTAATTACCTCGTATCTTGGACTTAATAAATAAATAAATAACAACATCTAAAGTGAAAAAAAAACGATGAATACTGTCAATTGTCTCATTCCACTGTCCATAACTCCAAAGCAATAAGGGACAGAGGAGTAAGAAAAAATTAAAAACAAGCTCATGGTTCATAATACGATCATACTGGAAAGCAAACGTTAATGCTACGGTAAGATAGCATTTAAAGCAGTTAAAAAAGCACAACTCATTTTTTTTAAAGATTACACAAGTGTTAAAAAAACTAACAAAGTAATAAGAATGTTACGTAAACCAAGGACAGAGTAATGATATATTTACCTTCGTAACTCCGGGGCGATGAGCATCAGCCGACACGTCCACCACCTGACACGTTCGGAGCGTCAGTAAAAACCGGCCCACATGGGAGTTTTCGCTAGGTTCTGAAATGTCTTTATGATACGGCTGATTGAAGCCCGCTCCAGAGTAATAAGAATTTAACGGCGGACAAATCTTATATCCTCAGTTATAAGAATAATATTGCATGTAAAAAATATTTGTTGAATTTTGTTAATGTAACAACTAATCTTGTTTGTATGTGGTCACTCAAAATATTTATCAAGTTGAGTAAATTTCAGTTATTATCATATATTTTCAAGAAAATGAAGAACGGACACGACAGAGTAATAAGAATAATGGGTTTTTTAAATATTTTTTTGTTAATGTTTATAATCAGTTACACAAAAATCGACCAATGTCCTAGTTAAACATGAACATCAGTGACCTCTGAAAAAAAAACCAACCTTCTAAACTAAGAGTTCATTGAACTAAGCACCCGGACGTCAAAAATCAGGGCCTCGAAGAATCACCCTTAGACAGACGATGAAACCTCAGCATATATTATACGGTGTATGGCCCAGCATAGGGGATAATATTGAAAACAGAGACACTTATTAAAGACTTCCACTTGACCGGTTTTTTAGATGTTTTAGGAACACTTCGGCTACTGATGCTAATGCCTCTTGAGTTCAGTGCTATTTCAAAAAAATCTTAGGATTTTTTTCTAGGATTCCTCCAAACACAGATGTCCATAGGCGGCGGTGACCACTTCTCTTCAGGTGGGCCGTCGGCCTGTTTGTCAGAAGATATCAATTAAACAAATGCCTTCATTTGATTGTCGTGCTTCTTTAATATTGCATAAATTGCATGATGTTTCTTCAATTGCACCTGCAAATTTTTAAAGTAAGAATTTAACGCAGTAATCATTAAATTCTTAAGTTACTGATTAAAAATAAATCAACCAAAAATATTTATTAAGAGTCTGGCCACGCTAGCTCTGCAATACAAATAAGTTGAAATATCGTCAGTGACACTGCTATTAAACCACTTGAGTAACATTTTAAATAAGGAACAAAATACACCTTTTTAATAAGACGTTAAGGTTTATTTTGCTCTTTCGTAAATTTGTTAGTTACGCGATTTTGCAGTATCTTGGTCGATATGGCAAATTCATGGCACCTAGTGGTGGATTTGTTCTGTGTTTATTGTAATTGAATTGCATTAAAATCAAAACAGTATTTCTTTTTTCTGCTTGTATTGAAAGAAAGAAATAAAAAACATTTATTTGTGACAAACAGAAAAAAAAAGCTCAGCAAAAATACTGACAAGGACAAAATACCTGTTGTCGTGAATTAGTTCCAACTCAGCGTTATGCTGGCGTTTAGACCAGCGCTGGTCTTCCGTTGGAACCATCCAGTGATCCGTCTTTTCTTAAAAAACAATTGGCTTACCGCTGACATCTTCCAAACCTTTTAGCGTTTTGAACAGTTTGCAGTTGAGGCTAAGATCACGGTTTATTGCTCCTGGAATCAGATGATGCATAAGTATATAAATCAGGCATTAGAACAATACTTTTATTTTAGCCAACAAAACAATACATACCACCCATGTTATAACATGTCATACTGATTTGATTTCTTATGATTTATGACTATCATCATCATTGTAATGCTAATAAAAATAGTTCATCATCATCATCATCATGTCAGCCGAAAGACGTCCACTGCTGGACATAGGCCTCCCCCAAGGCTCTCCACTCAGACCGGTCTTGTGTTCGCATCCACCGCGTTCCCGCGATCCTTACAAGGTCGTCACTCCATCTTGTTGGAGGCCTACCTACAGCTCGTCTCCCGGTCCGCGGACGCCGCTCAAGAACCTTCTGACACCATCGGCCATCAGTCCTGCGAGCGATGTGCCCCGCCCACTGCCACTTAACTTTAGCTAGGTATTCTTCGGGCTATGCCGGTGACCTTGGTTCTCCTGCGGGTATCATCATTTCTGATTCTATCACGCAAAGAAACCCTGAGCATAGCCCTCTCCATAGCCCTCTGAGTGACTTTGAGCTTCCTTATGAGGCCCATTGTTAGCGCCCACGTAAAGAATAGTTTGTTGGCATTTAATACATTATAATTATTTTACTCTTAATATCGTGTTCAAACGTCGGTTACACCCGTATATCCAGACAAGGAAAGTCGCAGGAAAGTATTCCATCTTTGTCATCGTGTTTGTCAGGCGAGAATTGCCATTTAGGTTAGAATGACTTGATTTATTTTATATTTTCATGCAATTGAACTGTTGGCTAACCTGAAGACCAAGCCTGCCATCCAGATAATAGAGTGATTATACCCAAAGCCAACCAATTAATTAATTAGAAGGCGTGAGTTTATGTATGAATGTATGTATGTAACTATAACAGCGAAAAAATCAGATCAGTCAGATGACATCGGGAAAACTCCGCATCCACGACTTTATCCGAACTTAGTTTACGAGTCTAATAATTTAATAAATTACCGATGTTATGTCAGATTATTTTTGTCAGCTGATTTGATGGAAACACCGAATGACAAGGATAGAATACTCTTTCTGTTACACAGATATAGACATTGTCATCATTCGTTATGATTTGTATGACATGGCTAAAATATGAAGTCGCAAGTGGCTCAATAATCTCGTGTGGTGACTGTAGTACATAAATAACAACTATTACATTTTCAGTATTATAATATACCATAGTGGCAAAGTAACCGCATTAAGGTAATAAATTAGGATAAGTTAAAGCTTTGAAAAAAAATATTTTAATTAAATTAACAGCATAAGACTTAGAGGAGTATTTCAATTTAGGACAGACGTGCGTGAAACATTGTATTTGTATAACCAATTTGAAGTCACCTTCTATACTGTGCAGGGTTATTATGACGTTACTTTGCAGTTAATTTTACTGCGAGCGTAAAGGACAGAGCTATAGGAGTTGTATAGCTCTGTCCTTTTCTCTGCTGAGCTGCGTGCGTTTGATTGTGTGATTTGCTTGCGTGGCGATGCTTCTTAGATTACTGGGTGCCGTGAAGGTTTAAGACTTTGCGAGATTATAGATGAAAGGGCATCTTGTATTACCGAATGATTTTAGTTATTATTTTTTTCCCTACCTTTTGTTTTTATTAAGTTTCACAAAATATTGGTTGTATTGTAATGCCGTTTAAATATATTTGACTAAATAAATAAATAAATGATTATCTTCATATTACAAAGCGACTGCGGGGTCGTGTAGGAACAAAGTAAACTAAAACTTAATAAATCATTAGGAACATAACTTAATAGATTTAAAAGCGTAAGAACAATTTATTTGTTTTTATATTTAAATAAACATTAATTTAACATTGCCACCCTACTCAATTTCTTATTCGTCTGTTCGGTTGATTTTCAATTAGGTTTTAACATGAAAATCTTAGGTGACCATAACTTTAGAGTATATTCATTAGGGAAACATCATATTACTTTAAAAAAATGCTAAACTCTAAATGTTTCAAAAGCCACTAAACTAATAGAATCTCAATCATTTACTGAGTTGGGAAAATTAAGTTAGGATCACGGCCCCACAGCGCGGCCGTTACCCTATTTAAATAGGTACCTGGAAAACCCAGCTCGGGTTGAAAACGAATTTTCGCATCACCTATTCGGAAAGGGGACTTTTCTTCCCTGCTAGAAGGGATCAAAGTGGCACTTTTCTGTTCAAGGACATTTTGTTTCCAGTATAAAATATAAACGCAATGAAATATGAAAATAGTATGCACATAATCGACTAAAATTTATTTCACCGTCGTTTAAGTGCATACTACTATTTGCACATAATCGATAAATCCTTAAGATATTTTGTTTTCCTCATAGATGAGGAAAAGCTGCTTGTGAAAAGCAGTATGTGTCGCATGGTGGCAAAATTATTTCCACCTTGGGCGTTAACACTTAAATCCCCACTACGCTCAGGATTCTATTTTAGAATCCCTCGGTACGCTCGGGATTCAATTATAGAATCCTTCGCTTCGTTCAGGATTCCGTGGACGCCCTCGCCGTAAATATGTCATTTTGCTCCCTTGTGACACAATCTACTATTTCCAGAAGGTAACTTGATAGATCGTTTTTTTGTCCCCGTACACTTATGTTTTGAAAATCGTCGGTGAAACTGCAAAACCACGTAAGTAACATTTTTAATAAGGAGCAAAATGCACCTTTTTAATAATACACATATATACATAAATAAAGTCACGCCTTCATTCCCAAAATGGGGTAGGCAGAGCTAAAGAATAAGTAATACAGTAAGGTTTATTTTGCTCTATCATAAATTTGTTAGTTACGCGGTTTTGCATATCACCGACGAAATGTCATCGCAATCGTAGGAACCGTTTTAGAGAACGTGATTATAAAATATAGGTAGGTATATACATATACACATTTTGCTCGTTTAATAGTATAGAATATTGTTAACAAGAATTAAAAGTGAGATCCTAAAAAATATCTAGATTATTTTGTCAGGGGCCTTGTATGATGGGTTGTTTATCGCGTGACAAAATATGGATAAAACATCCGTCACTGTCGTGCCTATATAAGTGTCAGAAAGTGACAGATGTTTTATCCAAATCTTGCCACGCGATAAACGCAGCTATATTATGCCACGGTCGATACGCCTGATATGGTCGATAAGCGCTAACGCCATCTATCGAGCATGATTTTAATTAATCAAGGAACGTTCAAGACTCCAAGGCCACTTAAAATAGGAATCAAATGTCCAATATTTGTGCTCTTCATACACAATGTACTACTGTTTCTAATTAGAATTATATTATATGGGATCAAAATATTTATTGCGTAATCTCGATAGTTCTTTGTTGCCTAGTTTAAAATTTCCTACGGGACGAGCGACCATGCGGACGAGGCCAGCGGCAGGAGCCACGTGGGAAATTCGGTTTGACATAATATTCATGTGCACGAGTCGAAGTTTTGGCCTCGTTGCTGGCTGCGCCGTCGGTGCTTGGCTGGTTTTTTCGGCGATGTCCATTTCGAATAGTTCGTCATCTCTAGGGAAAATAAATAGTTTTCAGTTGCGTTTCAATGGTGATATAAATACACGCAGACAAAGTAGTGGACAAATGCAAGTAATTAATCAATCTTAACCCTCTGCAACTGCGGTGACTTTTTTAGAAACATTCTATTGAAATATAGAAAAAATAGTAATGGTTCAATGATAAGTATTGTTTATTTAATGCATAGCATAATTATTTAATTTTAATGCGAAAATAACAAAAAACAGTAATGTATATGAGGTTTTAAATAAATAAATATGTAATTCACTTGAATAAGGTAAAAACATCTGGTATTTTTCACAAAGATTAACTTACAATGCCGCGAGTCATTAGAAGAAGGTACTGAGAGCGATACATAGCTATACCATGGTATACGGCGATTCTTTTTTGGCGAGGTCTGATAGACGTCACGTCAGTCTCAAAGGGTTAAACATGTATGTCCAATATGCCCTTTTTAACAAAATAATAATTTGGATAGGGTTTATGTTTTGTACGTAGTTCCGTATTATACTCGTAGATTGGCAATATCGCGCGACGTCAAATTTGGGTTGAAATGACCCGGCGCCATTTCAATTCTCGCGCCGCCTTGCCTTGCCTCATCTTGCCAGTGGACAAGCACCTCCAGGCACTTTTCTTAAAATTTTATTCTATGTCTCTGTATGTAATTTAAAAAATACTCACGTAGTATAAGATGAAGCTACGTTGAATATGGCCAACTTTGGCACGTGCTTTGATTTCCATTCGTTTTTAAAATTCAAATATTGACGAAAGATATTTTCCTGAAAAAAGAAATTAGCAAAGTGAATATTGGGACGTGAAAAAAAAACGTAGGAATTCCTCATTGTTCAATATCTTTGAACTAGTTTGGGGTCTTTTCTCCGCTGTAGTTTTTGTCTTCGTTTTTTTTATAAATCTTTAATCTTAATATTATTTGAATTTTTGAGAGCTTAATGCCAAATTTGATGACAATATTTTGTTTTAAATCATGAAAAACATGTCAAAAATTACTAAATAATACAATAAGACACATAACGCACAAAAATAATAATAAAACCAATCGGTTATAAAAAACAAAGAAAGACTTCATCTCGACAGCTTACATAAACACAACAACAAACACAGCTTAAATTTAATTTGGAGCATCATGTAAAGTCTGTATATGTTTTACATTACGCTACACAATAACAAAAAATGCATTAATGAACTATTAACTATCAAAAAGCCTTACCAACTTATCATTCTCGACCACCAATCTTGAACCGGCCACATCTTTATTAGCTTTATATGCACGAATGTAATGTCCTGGGATGAACTGGTTGTACACCTTGGGACCCCTCTGGGCAACGTAGGGTTCCAATTCGGACTTTTTTGGTGGCAGTTCCATGGACCCTTCCACCTCCTCACCACCCTCGTATTCAAAGGCGACCCTCGGCTTACTTGTGGAGTCTTTGGTACACAGTCTAATCGTCTTTTTATCTTTAAGTTTAAAAGGCAAAGGGGCGAATTGAACTGCTTCGTTGCTAAATGGGTCTTTTTCATCAAGATCTGCTGGATTTGGACAAACGTTTGGAGTGGACATTGGTTCTGACTTTAACTTAACTGATGGTTGATGGCCTTTCCCCCTAAACTTATGTGAGGAATGGATTTGAACCAGTTTTGTTCTATTTGGATAAGTTGGGGGCATACTTGAACACTTTGCCGCTAACGATATTACCAGAACAATCTGAAAAAAATACGATTTTGATTATTGTAATATGTCCTAGTAAATAGTACGTAATTTTCAAAAGGGTGCTTACTAATGAAGGCACCTGTCTGTAATTTCAAATTACACGTAAATCTATTTCAATAAGGATTGGGTTATCCATACTAACATTATTAATGCGAAAGTAAGACTGTTTGTCTGTTACGCTTTCATGGCTAAAACTCTGGACCTATGTCGATTAAATTTAGTACTTTCTATCTGCAATAATAAAAAAATCTACAATGGCAGGTACTTGACTCCCAAACCGAAGATGACGGCTATAAAATGCAATCTATGGCTTTCCTTGTTACCGCCGCCCGTCGTGTATAATAACATTTTACATCGTTCTCTGTAACGTGAAGTAATGTGTTTTTATGTCGGTTAAGCTGCCTAATTGAGAATGTCAAAACTGGTAGAACCTCATCCGTTTCGATTTGGTTTTCGCTCGGATCTCCCTTTCTATCTAGTCAGTAACGGTAGAGACGCACTGAGCGACAAGTGAGAAAATAAAACTTGGGCTACCCGTGCTGGTCACGGGCACTGCGCCCAACACAAACATCGTTGCTGCTGGATCGACTCTCCCGCCTACGAGAGCAAGGAACAAGACATCGATGACATCCTTCTTGATTGATAAATATATACCTAAATACATAGAAAACACCTAAGACTCATGAACAAATATTCGCGCTCATTTCACAAATATTTGCCTATACGGGGATTGAACTCGGGAACGCTAGCTTCTGCACCTGACCCTGCCTACGAAGCTATCGGTCCCGGGTTTGATTCCCGGAATGGGTATACTCGTATGTGTGTGATGACCACGAGTATTTGTTTCCGAGTTTTGGATGTTTTCTATGTATGTAAGTATTTATATCGTTGTCTAGTACCCATAGCAAAAGCCCAGAGCTTAGTTTGGGACTTGGTCAATTAATATGACATAATCCCCAGATTTTTTTTTCTGGGATTGGTGTCATGGAGGTATGTATGTAACCTTGATACAAAAACAATGGATATCATTTTGCTTTCTCTAAGTTAATTTGCTATTTGCGTCCATTGATATTATATATTATTAGTTATTTATTTTGCGAGCAGTGTTCGATATGTTTAACCTTGACCATCCATTGCTAGATTCAGATCTATCAATGTTGTAAATAACTAACGCCTTTGTATGCCACAGGTTAGTAAACAAATCGCATTAAGGTGACTAATACTATTGTAGTGATTTCTTCAATGAATGGCTTGGCTTTAATGACTGTAAAAAAGTCCTTGTAAAGTTGCAATTCCGATATAACATTCTTTATGACGCATTTATTTTCACTTCGTTGATTTTATCATTTTATCGAACGCTAGTCTTTTGTTAAAACCGTGATGTTTTCAGAATTTCTCAAACATTAATTATGACTACCTACCAAAAAAAAGTCTAGCGACGAGAAATGCCTTTTTATGAAACAAAAATTATGCGTACCTAATAATACATTCCTTGAAAGGTGTTGGATAAAATAATACGCACAATTATTAGCATAGATATTATTTAGGATTTTTATTTATTTATTAATTTTATTCATTCATAATGTTTGAATTTACAAATTCCTATGGTCACCATTGAGTACATTTCTGTGTATAACTAGGTCTAGAGACGTAAAAAAAACTTATTTTCGAAACGACCCAATCACACTGACACAGGCCTCTGCGAGATATCTAAGCAAGGTTCGCCATGCAATTAATCGCGGGTGCCGCGTTAATACCTACAAGTGAAATGATTATAAGTGTATGTGGATAAGTGGTCACGTTTGGAACACTTTTCGGGGACAAAAATTTACTGAGATAATGTTTTTTACGGTATGAGGTTAGCTATGCCGGTTGCTAACACATAAAATATTTTTTTAATACAAAATTCCTGGGATTACATATTTTTATGTCAGTATTCATTTTTATTGCAAAAAATATCACCGCGGGTAATCTAACTAATAATCTAATCTACTCTTCACATTAAAATCCACTCATAAGCATTTGGTAAGTATATAAAAGCCTACATTAGAGATACTTTTTAACTTTTTATAGTACCGGGCTGAGTTTCGAGGTGGTAAAATCCATAATTATCATCTCTAGTTTTTTATCATATTGTCAACGTGTTACGTACGTATTTTTTATCGTACGTACAGTAACGGCAGCCAATATATAAATTTTACTTTATTTTCATTATATAACAGGTCGGAGAGGTTTCTATTTTATTCCTAGTATAATAGAGGCGAAGATTAAATGCTGCAGTTGTATACTTATTGTACCTTTTAATAAATGCAATTTTTTTTTAATTATAAATAATTAAAAAAAAAACAGTAAAATGGCTGAGTGGTATAACACTGGAGGCATTTCAAATCCTTCAAACGATTTCTACCCAATTTATTTTTAAAAATCCCAAGGCCCACCATGCAACGGAATTTGCCAATGGTGTATAACCTTATTATAAGTACAATAATAACGGGTTAGAATAGCGCCACTCCATGTCTTCCCGTGGATGTCGTAAGAGGCGACTAAGGCAATAAAGGCTGTAGTACTGTTAGGCGATGGGCTTGCAACCTGTCACTAATACGCTGGTAAACATCTTAGCCTATTTGTGCAGAATGTGGTTACAGAATTATCAACCAATTTTTATAGTTGTTGGTAATTCTGTAGCTCTGTCTACCCCACTCTGGGAATTAAGGCGTGAGTTTATGTATGTAGAACTGAATTTCTTGATTTGAAACGAATTTTCCATTTTGTTCCTTTGCAATGGATATTCCAATTGCTGTAATATGTAGAACAAAATACGAGAAGCTTTCAAAGGCTACCTATAGTAAACTAAATTAAAATTATTTAATTAAATAATTAATTGCTAACTTACGTATATAGTCATCATGTCACAGGATCGTCTTCTCCTACGATTGGAATAGTAAATGTTTGGATGCAGAACGCCTCACTGACTTATAAGCACCCTTTAATCACAGGAACTTCACGGATTATGTAACAGCAGTTGAATGTTTATTGCTAGTCCTAGAGTACAACAAAGGGAGCCGTACACCCGTTTTTTGTACCAGTATATATGATAAAGATACCGTTCTTCGCGGCATTGAAAACAAGACTGCCTATAATAAACATCGCGGTCAGAGTTGTTATGGTTCACGCATAACAATATCAATAGTTTCTCATTATTCTCACTTACTGTATTGTTTCCATGCATTGATCTACCAGTACATTATACCCCAATGCGTCCATGTAGATATTTATCATAGTTTTATTCAAACAAGGAACTATAAAATGCTATTGACATTCGAACTTGTTAAACGGGGTCCTTTTATTTGACCAACTCACGTAACGTACATACGTACAGTTTGCTTTATAAGTAGCTGTTCACTTTTGTGGGTACACTACATAAATACGAAAAACTAAATTCCGAGTATAGGAAACACGAATTTCATAATGCCGATTATTATAATTCCGAATGTTTTAAAACTCCGAATATAAGTATTCCGATTTTTCATTTTTCCGATATTTATAAATCCGAAATTTAAAAATGTCTAACGTTAACAATTACGATTTGCAAAATTCTGAATTTCAATACACCGAACAATAATAAGTCCGAATGAATAATAATCAGAAATATCAAAAATACGAATTCCGATTATTAAAATACCGATCATCAAAACTCCGAATATCATTACACCGACTAATAATAAACCCACCTAATCAAATATGTAATTGAAGTAAGAGTAAGAGTGTCGACGGAGCTCCTATTTCTGGGTGGTTTGGCCCTCCGGGCCTGCTGCAAAACTAACATAACCTAAACCTACCTCATATTTATGATAGTTAGACCGGGAACACCCAAATACTCCGAAATATTTTATTCCGAATTTACTAATTCCGATTTATAAAACATAATTCCTAATAAATAAAATTCCGATTATTGAAAACACGAATTTCATTATCCCGAATATCAAATTTCCGAATTAGTAATAAAGTTTCGGAAAATTAATAACCGGAATTTTGTTTTTCGGGCCAATGACACTTCGGGCTTTTCATTATTTGGAGTTATAAAAATCGGAAAAATATACAATCGGAATTTGGAAATTCGGTTAAATAAATTTCGTGTTTTTTAGTAATCGAAATTTTATTCCTTAGGAATTATGAAATTCGGGGTTTTAAAAATCGGAATTAGTAAATTCGGAATAAAATATTTCGGAGTATTTGGGTGTTCCCCACTTTTGTATCTTGTCGCTTTAACGCCTTTGAAAGATTAGTGCGGCAGTTCAAACATGACGTTAGAGTGACGACGAACTAAAATGGGCAGCTAATTATAAGTCTAACTGTACGTAGCAAATGTATCATTTTGCAATGATTTTAGCTCACAATGCAAACAAAGGGGTTTAATAAGTTTAGAGTGTTTGAAGTTTTGTTTCACAATTTGTTTCATTTTGTATGAAAACTCATGAGTTAGAAAAACATTTTTTCTGAACCCATTACCCCGTCAAAGACCTTTACGAGACATACCTACTGAATCCGTCTGAGGTTTGTTTTGTAATAATCCAGTAATTGTAAACGGGTTACCAATCTACTTTTCATTTTAATTATAAATTTGTCTTTATGGACCGCGCGCCAGCTTCAAGGAATCTCAAGAAAAGCGACGTCATGATATGGTGCAGTTATAAAGTCAATATAATATTAATGATTATAGCCAACTAAGGTCACACACGCGGTAAGGTCAAGGTAAGGCAGGAACACGGTGGATGCGAAAAGCACAAGACCGGTCTCAGTGGAGAGCCTTGGGGGAGGCCTATATCCAGCAGTGGACGTCTTTTGGCTGACATGAGGTGAGGTGAACTAAGGTCAACTCTCGTACTGGGAGAGGCGGGGTACGATGCGATGGGCGTGCGGGGGCACACCCGTCGTCTTCCCTACCCTTGATTCCTCAGAGCTTGCGGACTGTAGATACCTGGTAAAAACCAGTTAACAAAGTCTGTGTTATTTCCTAATGGCTGTATAAGATTCTTCCATAGTCTAGAAAACAGTCAGAAATGGTGGAGTATTTTATTTCAAAATTTTCCGCCCTAGGGATGAAAATGTACTTTTCAGCCCGCTAATGAGATATGGAAATATTTTCCGAATAAGAGATCCCACCAAAAACATAAATGTAAAAAAGGAGAGCCAAGTTCAATACAAAAATTATTCTCTGCTGTGGGCTTCGCCGCAAAAAGAATGGAGATCTGAGATTGAGTGCCAAGTTCTATGCAAAATCCAAATATGTAGTCTAAGGGCTGACTTGGCTGGTTTTCCCATACGAATTATTATTAAGTACCTACTTTTACACAGTCATGGAAGAGCCTTATGTTCGATGGGTAGTTTCTACCAGCAAGCCAAATTTTCGGAATAATAAAATAAGAACCGAAAGGTAACAGGTTTAGAACATGCGAAGGCTATATAATTAGTATGGGAAAACCAGCCAAGTGAGCCCTTAGACTACATATTTGGATTTTGCATAGAACTTGGCACTCAATCTCAGATCTCCATTCTTTTTGCGGCGAAGCCCACAGCAGAGAATAATTTTTGTATTGAACTTGGCTCTCCTTTTTTACATTTATGTTTTTGGTGGGATATCATTACTTTTTGTAGGTAAGTACATATCCTCGTAACGCCGTGGGTCCTTTTAAAAGGACAAATTCAAAACTAAAAGTAGACTTTATAAATATAAAACAATTGCATTGCCAAGCCCACAGCAGAGAATAATTTTTGTATTGAACTTGGCTCTCCTTTTTTACATTTATGTTTTTGGTGGGTACCTACCTACGTAATAAAAAGATAAAACTATTTGCTACTATCAACAAGTTCTCAAACTCAGAGTTAAGTAGGTATATACACCTACTTACTTTTAACTATACTTAACTTACCTACTTACTAAAAAATACAATTATTATTTATTTAAACTATTGCCTATACTATACTAAACCTACGTACCCACTTATTATAGGAATTGTAATAATAATAAGTATATACACTTCCCTACTTATAACTATAAAATTATTATTTATTTAAACTATAGCCTATACTATAATACTATACGTACGTAGGTACCAACTTATTAAAGAAATTGTAATAATAATATTACTACAAATTATAAGTTTTCCTTAAGAAAACTTAGCAATTTCGCAGCATAAATTGCAACCTTATAGGTCAGATATCGAGAGACAACCGGACGGACAGCAAGCCGGCGCTCGCGCTTGTGAGCGCGGCTGCCGCTCGCTCGGCCACGTTCGCGTCAACGGTTCGATTCGATCGTCACAGCGCCCGCGCCGCTCCGGCGTCACTCGGCGCGCGCGCGTCGTGTATATACCGAAAATCTAAATGCCTATTATTTTATCATTATTTATGAGTAGGTGATGATTTTACACTATTGATGTGCGCTAAATATAAAAATAATAATTAATCCCAGTTAATAACGTAGGTACCCTAAGTAATATTAGGTATTTATGTTAAGCGTTCATAATAGAATCTAATTATTTAAAAATTGACAGTTTTTTATTTATTCCTTTGTATTCATCTAATTACCTATCTGCATACCAAATTTTAACTCTCTAGGTCATCTGGAACTGGGTTAGAGTTTTGGTCTATAGGTCAGTCAATGATAAAAATGAGGAATTTTGGACATTAATATCTAAATAACCGTTTGAGATAAGCTTATGAAATTTAGAACACATATGTATCTCGCAAGTCTCAATATATGAGCAAAATTTGATACGTTTATGTAAAATAGTTTTTGATTTATGAGGGGGTCAAAAGTGGCTCCAAATGGTTCGTGTAATATTACACACGGTGCGCCTCGCCAGTTCTGTTTCTTGAACTTGGCTTGACACGCTCCCGCGTGTCTAGATGACAAATGATTTTTCAAATTGTGCCAATTCAGACACGTGAAACCTTAATCTAAATTCGATCTTGCGATAGGTAACGGCTTAACGTGGGTGTTAATGTATCTGTATGTCTGTATGTGGGATTGTTACTCCCAAACCGATGGACCGATTCTATTTAATTATATTAAGGATGAATTCATTTTATAGTACATGGTCCCCGTGTGGTTGCCGGCTTAGAATTGTACCACTCCATGTCTTCCCGTGGAAGTCGTAAGAGGCGACTAAGGGAATAAAGGCTTGTAGTACTGTTAGGCGATGGGCTGTCACTTAGCCTAATTGTGCAAATTGTGGTTATAGAGTTATCAACAAGTTTTTCGAGTTGTTGGTAATTCTGTAGCTCTGCCTACCCCACTATGGGAATGAAGGTGTGAAGGTATGTATGTATGCATGGTCCAATATTGTAATTTTGTATAGAACGTCGTCGAGGCCAGATCAGGGACCGGAAAACCCCTTCTTTTGATTAACCCTATCAATAGGCTTAGCCTATCATTCGGTAAGCCAATCGATGTGCTTAGCTATGATTGAGTCACCTCAACGTTAGGGCGAACCCCTTTGATGTAGTTAACCGCATCAATAGAGCTTACCCAGTTCATTAGGGTTTCGGTAGTTTAATATTTAAGCGCTTAGCATTGACTGGGTATTACCCAATTGATCGCCTCTCTCTTTTTTGCGCATTCGGGCGAATTCTAGCCGTCTCGCTTAAGCGGCTACTGCCTGCCGCCACCCTATCAATTGTTAGGTAATTCAATAATAAGTCTAAACTCTTGCGCATAGAGGTTAAACCAGCTTGAAACCGTTCGAATAAGCTTGAATAAGGTAACAGACAATAGGGTATTGGGATAGGCTTAGCGCTTAGTCGAATTAACCGTATCGTTTGGTTGCCCTTTCTTTGAGCTAAGTCGACGATAAGCTTAGCGCATCCTTGGGGTTTGTAACAACAAGTCTATCAAAAAGCATATCGGAAACCCCTTTCGCGCTAAGCGGTTTCGATCCCTGGGCCAGATTGAGCAAGCACGGGGTCCGTAGCAAATTCTATAAAGAGACCCCTGAATCGTTTAAGGTTAGAGATTCTGGCGGGCTCTTTTCCGCAACTGGGCGACTTAGATATGCGCCTATATTGCATGGGGTTTTGTTTTAGTTTATTATGCTGAAGAATATCGACTGGATTATTCCTCGTATCGTCAACCCTGATTGATATGAGTACACGCAAAATGATGTAAGTACCAAAACAGGAGAATGTCTACCAGACTAGCCTTTGAGAGGTTAGACGTGGGTGCGCGGAGCCACCCGATGCGCGGGGCCCGTAGCATTTGAGGAGTTTCTTGCGGCGCTTCTTCTCCGCAATGATGGTCTTGTCCGAAGCGCTGGTAGATTCACTCACTGTACATTGCCGACGTGTAAAAGAGCCCGCATGTGGCCAATTTACTGAATAAATTATTTGAATTTGAATTTGAATTTGATACTCTTGCTACGTGGCAAATCCGGCATTGAACGTCTTTTTTTTCCTCGCATTCAACGTAAAAATAAGAGTGTTTGACGCGATTAAACAACCATAATGACACTCGAATTATAGCCACTCGCGCTTTACTTGGGTGGCTAAACATCTTGTGTCATTATGGCTTGTTTTAGTCCCTTGTTGAGCAATCTACTATTATTGAATTAACCGTTAGATATTTCATTAGTAAGATTATTTAGGTAAGAGTTTATATACATACGTTCAGTATATTGTGCAGTCAAAGACTTAAATTTGTGACCCACTATA
The DNA here is from genome assembly GCA_927399475.2 of Acleris emargana. Lineage (NCBI taxonomy): Eukaryota > Metazoa > Arthropoda > Insecta > Lepidoptera > Tortricidae > Acleris > Acleris emargana. Next base: position 23,019,787 of record OV656838.1, on the reverse strand, counting down.
GGTTCAAAGTCAATCTGACATTGTACAACAATTAGGTTGAGTTTTCTATAAGTTACGACTACAAGCATATTTTTTTGAGGTCATAAATCAACGTTCGTGAGCGTATATAGGGCGAACGATATGTACGATATGTAGTGTTACGAAATTCAAAAGGCTAACCTAAAAGGCGCTTTTTACATAAAGCCTGCCTGACATTATAATAAGCGATGAAGTTTCTATCATGATTTTCAAAAACAGCCTTAGAAAGTGACTTTTGGAAATAGCGTTTTACGATGACGATGACATTCGGAGTATGCCCTTGACATCGTAATGTTTATTTTAGGTAGACATGTTGACATTGCAACGCCTGATACTGTTATTGTATTCGTAACTTATACTTATTAGTGTTGTTGACGTACTGTATCGTCACAATACGTGGCGTAGTATCCAACGGCATCCCACACTATCGGGTAGACGAGAAAAAAACTACATCCCCGTGTTACGTGTAGGGGAGGTAAACAAAAAACTATTTTTTTTCAGGTTTTATTTTGTTACTTTGTTGGCGTGACTAATATGGATATTCATGCAAAATTGCAGCTTTCTAGTACTAAGATTCACCGAGCTAGGCTGCGGACGGACGGACGGACGGACAGACATGGCGAAACTATAAGGGTTCCTAGTTTGACTACGGAACCCTAAAAACCAAGCTTTAAAAACCCGATTGTTTTGTGCTAAACAACTTTAAAACGTTATAAATCCTTAATTATCGTTCAAAATGAAAAATTATAAAAAATACCTATTTGTCATAGTTTGTCGTCCTTTTTATTTTCCTTTTACATAATGGCATCTAGCTGCCGCCATATTTAATTTTAATAACTGTTATATCTTTAATGACACTCACAGGACTCATCAAAATTGGTGCACGAGTCTAGTTTCTAGAGCGAACAAACATACATTATATTGGCTAACAACACAATACCTTCCTCCTTGGGCAGTCGGGTAAAAAGGAGTGTACGAGTATCAGGTTACCAAACTTTAAGGTAATTTTTCACAATGGGTTTTACATTATTGTTACGAAAGTAATATAATCTCGGATTAGCGGTTTCTAATTCTAATCTGGCTGAGTGGGCTAGCCGTTGACACTCGGTTGGAGGCCAATGCCCGAGGCGTTACACTCGAACTGGTCCAAGTTATAAGAGCTTTACAGAAACTTAATCACTTGTTATACAATGGTTCGCACGCAGCGGTTTGCTGCGTCGTTTCTTATTCGCACTGCTATAGAGTGGAACGCTCTCTCCCTGTGTCTGTATTCCCGGAATCATATAACCTTGGTGTTTTTAAGGCAAGAGTGAATAGGCATTTTCTGGGTAAGCGCGTACCAACTTCGACCTCGTCGTCACTTAACATCAGGCTAAGGACAAACGCAAACCCATTATGGGTAAAAAAAAATACACTTGTAAAACATGCGTTACGTTTTCTATGAATCAACATTTTACTATACACGTATATAAAGTTAGTTTTTCAGTATATTTGCACCAAATAATATTCATTACAAGTACAGAAATATTTCATTTTGCGTCATCTTTGCATATTTCATTAAACGTCCAATCAAGGAGAGGAATCTAAATTCAATAGTCAATGTAAACACAAATGTTTTTGTTACCTATATACTGCGCTTTTACATTTGGTATATTTATTATTTTGTAAAACATTTAAATTATAAAAAGCAAATAACCAAAAGTACTTATAAGTAATTACTATTTAAGACCGCAAAGCATCGACTTAATTAAAGTAATTGAATGGCATTACGTCACAATTTGGCACACATGTAATAATATAATTTTTTTTTTTTTATCTCAACTCCTATGACTTGCACATCCGCCACACGAATACAATATGTGTAGAATATTTCGAGCAAGCCGGTCAGCAATGCAGGCATCCTTGACCCTGCAATTAGGTCAAACAACGCAACTAGCATTGTGTTATTAATTACTTCGAACTGATGGAACTATTGCTCTGTCAAATGACTAATTGACTGAGATTACGATTTGACCAAACTGTAACATGGTAATCAACTTAGTTTTGAAATGAATAAGGTGCAGATTTAGAATTATTGGAAGACGACGTAATAATAAAATTTCATTTCGCAAAAAAATACTCGTGCTACATAAATTTAGCAATGTAGGTACTAGTTGCAGAACATTCTCAAATGTTAAGAAATCTTCTTAAAAAATTACTGAGAAAATTATCGGAAACATTTAAGAGCATTGAGAATGTTCTCTTTCCATACAAAATTTAAGAATATTCTTAGAAATTTCCGAAAATTTCTCATAAGGAACTTTCACAATTTTAGAAGTTATTTTTCGGTACAATGTTATATAGATTACATGCAAGGGAAGAAGTAACTCTATACAAAACGATTTTCTTGCCATTCGTATTTTATTGATATTCTACATTCGATCCTACACTCAAGCATATTATTATATGTAAAATTTGATTATTAATAATAATATTAGCTCCCATATAATAAACGAGTTTACACGATCAGGTTCCCGCCTGCAAATATTTGTTCATTAAGATATCACTTTTACATTCTCTGACATTTCCAGCAATGCAATTATTTCTCCTTGTACAAACATATGACCTATAGGTTAAGGTTATAACAATCAATTGTTGCTAAAGGTGATGACCTGTAAACTGATATTATATACCTAAAGTTCACTTGTATGTACAATGATGTTCAGACTGTTTAGACGGATGCCTTCATCATCTTTCCATCATCGTAGATAAATATAAGATAAAGATAAAGACATTTATTCAGTAAGTAGGCCGCACGGGCAATTTTACTCGTCAAGAACCTACCAGCGCTTCACAACAGGAGACCACTGCTGAGAAGAAACGCCGCAAGAAACTTAGTTCACAACGTGCAGGGTCAGGTCGTTCACGCTCTTTTTTCTCCATTCATCATCACTCCAAATATGCGTATTGAATCACTGGACAAAGTCACACAAATTGAGCTGGTCCCAAACTAAGCTCTAGGTTTGTACTATGGGTGCTAGACAACGATAAACTTACTTATTAAGAGATAATATCGTACCTTCGGTAGAACAAGGGCACAATATACTTTATGACAAGGGGAGCAATTGTGCCCTTGTCGTACCGAAGCTGCGATATATAGAAAACATCAGACTCATGAACAAATACTCGCGCTCATGAGCATGACACAACCCATACCGGGATTTGAGCCCGGGACTGCTAGCTTCGTAAGGTCACTACCAAGTTATCCAACGTGTTGTCAAATGAATGAATTTGGAACTTCCTGCTAAAACTACGAATTAAGGAGCGTCTCCAACCAGAGCATTCGCTTGAATATTTGAGTGGTGTGGACGTTGAACCGAGCGTTACAAAGCTTACACACTACTTGATGTTCGCAAATCTCAGTGTGAAGGCTTTTTTTGTTAAAAACCTCACTTCACAACTACTCTTATTCAGAACACAACAAACGTCCATTATAATCAAAGCTAATCTTACCCTTGGTTTTAACAACTCGAAAACCATTGATAAACTTGTTTAGAAACAATTTGGCATTGAAGATTTCATTGATGCGCACGCGACGCGACTGACTCATCTTCATTCATCGCTGGGTCGTTGACCGCAGAATCACGGTCACGGAAATCATTTGTCAAGATTTGGTTGCATCTGTGACATCGCCACGTTCTTTTTCTTATTTTTTTATGGTAATAAGAAGCCAAAAATAAGAACGGCCTGGGGCTATATCCTATTGGGCAAGACAGTACTTACTGATTTTGAGGTGTTATGATATTATTGTTAACTCGGCCACCATTACTGTCAGGAAAATAAGAGCTATTGTTGAACTTCTATTGTTGAAATCTCAAGGAATAGGATAGAATTGATTTATCATTTATTTTATTGTGAAAATGTTAGATAGAGTTGAAAAGTAAACAATAAGTAATAACACTTATCTAATCAAACTTACAAAATAGAAACACTAATCAAACTTACAAAATAGAAACCATCTTAATCGCATATACTTATATGCATCGCAGCAGTACAACAAGGTCATGGCTCAGCTTTTTTTCTTAACATAGAGTAGGTGTATTTCACATAGCTTTCAAAGTATTCGGATTTGTGAATTTTCTGTGGCGATTAAATTTTTTTATTAGCTGCAAAATCAAATAATTACAAGTCTCACCTTTGAGATAAGGTAACAATATAGTGTCACATTTGACCCGTAGAAATCGGCGTGTCACAGCTCACAACCCGTTGACCTTGTCGCTCCCAAAACTCGACCACTATAAAAGGCATGCGTTACACATCGAATGCATCAGTTGTGCCCTAGACAACAAACAATGTTCTCTAAAGTAAGTTACCGCATACATCTGCAGTTTAACGTGTGTTTTTTAAAGTAAAAATACATTTTGAAACCTAAATTGACAGTAGGCGGTTGCTCTAGTCTCCTATAAAATAGCATTATACCGAAAAGTGCCTTCCCAAATTGTTAAAGTTTCTTATCAGAAATTCTCGGAAATTTCTAAGAATATTCTTAAATTTTGTATGGACTGAGAACATCCTCAATGGTCTCAAATGTTTCCAATAATATTCTCAGTAATCTCTTGAGAAGATTTCTTAACTTCTGAGATTTTTCTGCAACTTGTACAGTGCTACGTATAACGAATGCCCAAGTGTTGAGAATAGTAGCTTACTCGTTTAAAAATAGTAGCTCTTGTGGGTACAGGTTTGTTGTATGTACGATAGTTTAGTGTTTTATAATTCACGTGTATCGTCTTTCATCTTTATTAAATTTCTTATATTCTATTGAACTTAGGCAACTGACAATATTTTTCATGTTATATGTAATTCTGGCTTTGTTGTGTTTTTCCTAGGTGTTTACAATGTCGTTATACACCCAGTTTTTGATAAGGTCATTGTGACTTGCAAAATTTTTCCTAAATATTACTGTGCTTAAAATAATTGTCGGGTTACAACAGGACTTTAGAGGGTTATCAAAATGTTTGACGAGGCTATATATTCGATTATTCATAACATCAGCAACAAACGGTCGGTATATTTGAACATCTAATGTTGTTCAGTGGTTGACTGGCAGAGAAAGCTTTAATGCATTAAGTCCGTTCACTAGAACATATTGTGCAATAAATATGTAATGCGACCACCTAGCTCTTAATTATTAGTGCATTCAGTTCTCTACCAATATTTTAACTATCTCCAGGTCCTAGCTCTGTGCGCCTTCGTCGCTGTGGCCCAGGCGGGTCTCCTGCCGGAGCCGCACTACTCCCACACCTCAGCCGTCTCGTCCCAGAGCATCGTGCGCCACGACGAGCAGCCTCACCAAGCCAAGCTGGTCGCTCCCGTCGCCTACCACGCCGCCCCCGCCGTCGCCTACCACGCCGCCCCAGCTCCCGTCGCCTACCATGCCGCTCCCGCCGTCGCCTACCACTCTGCGTCTGCCCCTGTCGCGTACCACTCTGCCCCCGCGCAATACTCCTCTTCCCACTCCGTCTCCTCCCAGAGCATCGTCCGCCACGACGAACAGCCCCACTTAGCCAAGGTGGCCGTCGCTCCCGTCGCCTACCATGCCGCGCCCGTCGCCTACCACTCCGCACCTGTCGCTCACTACGCCACGCCTATTGCCAAGGTGCTCGCGCCTGCGCACAAGCTGATCGCTGCTCACCACCAAGAGGAAGAATACGTAAGCATTACAGTTCTTGTACGACTGTTGTGTACTATTTTGTTTAAGATAAGAATCATGCTGTCAAAATTACTGTGGACCCAGAGGGAATTAGAGTATTTTTTGAAAAAAATATTTCATTTATGCTTAATACCACAATAACCACAAGGCATAGAAAGGTCATAATAAGACCTAAGGTTTCATAGTTATACATATTTTTATTGTATTTTTTTTCTGCTCCGCGTTCCTTTCACGCCTATTATGATACATAACAAGGTTCCATCATCAATAGCAGCTCGGCAGACAATAGTTTAGAATACGAGTTCGTTTTAACAATAGTCATACCACTTTAATAGGAATCTTATGTTTTAAGCTTGATCTCTAATTACTTGTTTGTCTCCAGGCTCACCCCAAATACGAGTTCTCTTACTTGGTGGCTGACGCTCACTCCGGCGACAACAAGTCGCAGCACGAGGCGCGCGACGGCGACGCCGTGCACGGCGAGTACTCGCTGCTGGAGGCGGACGGCTCGCTGCGCACCGTGCAGTACTCCGCCGACGACCACAGCGGCTTCAACGCCGTGGTCAGCCACTCCGCGCCGCACGGCCACGCCGCGCCCGCGCTGCTCGCCCACCACTAACGCTCCGCGCCCGCGCCGACACCGAACTGTACATAGTCGATAATATTTATTTTTATCATAATAAAAGCAAATTGTTGAAATTATTACTTTCTTGTGATTTGACGTTACCTAAATCCAAAAAAAAACCAAGCATGATAATATTTTTTTATAAGTAAGGTTTTGTGTCACCATCGGGTTAATTATGTTGTTTGTATACCTTTATCATAAGATCATAACCCTGTTTTGTTAGAAGTAGCTAAATGTATTTTGGGCCTTGATCCTTTTAAATATATTTATAAAAAATATTAAGCATGGTCAAATCTGGCAAAAGCTTGACTTTGAGTTATAGCACTGCCCTTTACACTAGTAGACTGAAAAAATAAGTGTCCCCGTAAATACCGAAATACAGTATAGGAACTTTAAAATTTAAATTTTTACTTTGATTCTGTCAACTAGTTATATCTTAAGGTACGCATTCAATATTTACATTTAGTATATAGGTACATATAATAATATTCGCAACTTATAACATTTATTGAAATCTGAGGCCTTATCAAAAGATCGTTTTTTGTAAAGATTTATGGGAGTTTTTTTACCAAAATTGACTTATAACATTTTTTTAATTAATCTAGTACTCCAATGCTGGGCAAAGGTCTCTCCCTCATTTCTCCAGTGTTCTCTTGTTCTGGCTTATAATTGCCAGGCTGGTTTGAATTTATCCAACCGTTACTTACCATGGCAGACATGTCCCGCCTAGTTCCATTTTAGTATGGCGGTCTTCCCTCCAACATCTCCTTCCACCTAGAATACTGCACTCTATGGCTCTCTGGCAAATCTTAAGTTTAGCCTTCTGAATAGGAGACCAGGTTTAATAAGCGTAAGTTAGAATACTTTCAACCACATAATCATTATTATGTTCTAAGTAAACTAACACATCCCTCATGATTACGATTCGGTTTTGTATTTACACGTTAAGTTTTTACATAATATTTTATACCGAGTTGCCTAATTTGGGGATTTGCCGATACTAAATATTTTGATTATTTGATTGGTTGTCATTCTACTCCTACAGCGTGTACTGATACAACGCTATTATTAATATCTTCGCTCGTGACTCCATCCACTTAAATGAAGTTTATCGTTATTTCCTTGGAAACTATCAAGTTTTTCGGCATACAAAGTTCATTTCCAGGCCATGCACCATCTTTAGGCCTCTATTTTACTGACTTTAACTATATTGCCTTTAACATGTATTGTTATCGTATTGTCAAATGAACGTTATGACAGCTCTTATTTACTTAACATTAATGCCGGTCAAGTTAAAAACGATGTCATAATCAAAAGCATTATAGTTTTACTCAGTACAGATATAGTAACTGCATAAGTGCCATGGAAGCTCTAAAACTATTATAGAAACGCCTTGTACGAAAAACGCTACTTTTTTTTTCTTTTTTTTTACAGGTGGCAATCTCACACAAATTGACCTAGCCCCAAACTAAGCTCTAGGCTTGCACTATGGGTACTAGACAACGATAAATTTACTCAAAAACATACTTAAATACATAGATAAATACATACGTAAATACATAGAAAACACCCAAGACTTAGACCAACTACTCGCGCTCATCACACAAATTATATTTGCTCGTACCCGGGATCGAATAGCTTCTTAGGCCGGGTCACTACCGACTTGACTACCGCGTCATCACAAATATGACCGACATTCACATGTTTTGACAGACCCAGAGCGGTATGGGTGATTATGTACCGAGACGAAAGAGAGACCTAATTTGCTTACTAAATCAGGAAGGATTCAAGCGACTTTCGAGTCGTCCGGACTATTTTGGAGGAGGGAGGGATATTGCTTTTCCGTTAAACAAGGGGGATTCTATGAACGTTTAATATACCGAATAATTCAAGGTAAGATAACACCTAGTACCACTAGTTTTCACCAAGCCTTCTAATCCAACACCGGGGATCTTTTATAAGAAATAATATTATAATACTAACGAAAGACAACGACGCATATGGAAAGGACAGAAACTTAAGTAATGACATATTAAATGAGCAACTGATACCAAAATTACTAACTGCAACAAAACGAGCTCGGGATTAAGGTTTTATTTAAAAATAAACATTAAATAACTTAGATTCAGTCAGTTTTTTGATAGCAGCCACGGTGTCAGGGTTTTTTTTTTTTATAAAATGTAGTGTTCGTACTTGTAAATATAACCCACATACCTAACTAAGTATATTACCAGTCAACACTCGTCATACAATAAGAACACTGTATACACTATTGATTTTGATTTCACCTACGAGTACAGTCAGCTTCCTAACAGTGTGATGAAAATATTTCTTATTCTACTGCCAGCCTTGTAAAATTGTAGACGATAATTATATTTCGAGTTTTTTAGGATTTAGGTCACGTCAAATCACAAGAAAGTAATAATTTCAACAATTTGCTTTTATTATGATAAAAATAAATATTATCGACTATGTACAATTGGGTGTTCGCGTGAGCACGGGAGCGTTAGTGGTGGGCGAGCGGCGCGGGTACGGCGTGGCCGTGCGGCGCGGAGTGGCTGACTACGGCGTTGAAGCCGCTGTGGTCGTCGGCGGAGTACTGCACGGTGCGCAGCGAGCCGTCCGCCTCCAGCAGCGAGTACTCGCCGTGCACGGCGTCGCCGTCGCGCGCCTCGTGCTGCGACTTGTTGTCGCCGGAGTGAGCGTCAGCCACCGAGTAGGAGAACTCGTATTTGGGGTGAGCCTGGAGACGAACAAGTAATATTAGATTAGATGAAGCTTTAACATGTGGTTTTTTACTGGAGTAGTGAAATATTTATTGTTTTTAAAACTAACCAAAAGGTTGTTATATTATTATTAAAAATAATACAGAACAGGTAAAATAGCATATATGATTCTATTATGATTATATATTAACATCGAGCTTAGGCATGAATATTTTGAAAACAGATTTGTTGTACGTATTAATTGTTACAAAAAAGACGGAAATTGTTCTTTAATTACGAGTTTTTCCAACTAACAGCCAATTTTTTTTATAATTTACAACAGGGTCATCTATTTAGACAAGAACCCAAATACTTACATATTCCTCCTCTTGGTGAGCAGCGATCAGCTTGTGCGCAGGCGCGAGCACCTTGGCGATAGGCGCGGCGTAGTGGGCGACAGGTGCGGAGTGGTAGGCGACGGGCGCGGAGTGGTAGGCGACGGGAGCGACAGCGACCTTGGCCAAGTGAGGCTGCTCATCGTGGCGGACGATGCTCTGGGAGGAGACGGAGTGGGAAGAGGAGTATTGCGCGGGAGCAGAGTGGTACGCGACAGGGGCAGGGGCAGCGTGGTAGGCGACAGCGGGGGCAGCGTGGTAGGCGACAGGAGCGGGGGCGGCGTGGTAGGCGACGGGAGCGGGGGCGGCGTGGTAGGCAACGGGAGCAAGCAGCTTGGCTTGGTGCGGCTGCTCGTCGTGGCGCACGATGCTCTGGGATGAGACAGCTGAGGCGTGCGAGTAGTGCGGCTCCGGCAGGAGACCCGCCTGGGCCACGGCCACGAAGGCGCAGAGAGCAAGGACCTAAGAGTTAAATTATTTTTAGAAATTCATATTATTCATTTAAAATTGTAAAAATAACTTTCTTTAAAGACTGGTGCAAACGATAATTTTCTGCGATAGATCATCTTCAGTAGAAACACTTGTCAAAAAAACCAAACGATTTTAACCCTTAATTTGGCAAAAATAAAAAAAGTCGGGAATTCAAACCCTTTTTGATTTTGAATCAGCAAAAAAATAAAAAAACATTCCAAACATTAAAAGTGAACATTATAGTATGTTCACTGTGACGTACACTGCCAAATTAAGGGTAAATGACTAATTCTGTACCCTTTGACCAACTGTCACAGTTGAAACATGACAGAAATAAAGCCTGTTTACTAAAGGGGATTTAACTTTGATTCTGCTAATAACTTTGAACTTTTAATTCAAATGTTTCACTTATTATATGGACCACAAGCTTCACATAAATCACTTCACCACACACTGAACACATAATGCCACTTACTTTGGAGAACATTGTTGTTTGTATCCTACAAGAACACTGATACTTTGCATGTGGAATTACCGGCTTATATAGTTATTTCGGTGAGGCAAGGTCAACAGGTCAGAGAGTAATTTCGTGATAAATTATTGTCGCTCTATGAGAAATGTGCCCGTAGGCAACTAGTCATACGAAATGTGGAGCGCCTTGGATTTTGGAAGACTTTTACGATCGAATGTTGGACTAATTCAGTGCCCAAAACTCGATGAAGGGTCTGCTTTAAAAGAAAATGGGAAACCAGGCTCTTAGTGTGATAAAGGTCAGGTACTTAATGCTGCATTTACAATATAAAGTTTGGTCGTATACGAATCTGGTTAAACCAAATGCAGCCAATGCATTTGGTCACTGACCTACGGTAAACGCGCTATTACGCAAGGAGTTTTCAAAAATTAAAGGCACCACAGCGTTTTTTGTAGCTTTAAAACACAACAAAAAAGTTTTACGTTTATATTGTGTATATGTGTGTCTGTATGTGGAATCGTAGCTTTTAAACGCTACGACGGATATGGGTGATTTATAAAAGAAATCTAGTGTAAAAGGTTCGTTAGAAGGGTTCGCAATTAGAATGGAGTTTTAATCTATTTAATACTTACATACATACATACCTTCACGCCTTCATTCCCAGAGTGAAGGTATGTATGTATGTATGGTTACGGTCCTTCCGGATATTAGTCTCGGCGTTTAGTGAACACTTGACATCCTAATTAGTTTTTATTTTTTATTTTTTATTAACAATTAAAAGCACTTATAATAATTATGATTATAATTCATCGACGTGTGATTTGGTAACCATGATTACGCTCAATATAGATATCAACAATGGCGCTTTATTTGACATTGCATTTTTTGAAATAATTTGTAAATAAATAACAGTCAAATTCACAAGTTATTAACGCCAATCGAAGTAATGAAAATGACTTTACTGACAAGTATTTTTTCAAAAATCAATGAAAGTAAACAAAAAAGGTTAGCCATTGTTTATTTATATCATTATCATTTCAAAAGCTTGTAGAAAAAAATATGTATGAAACGGAACATAATTAGCTCTTAAGGTACTCGTGCCTCAAGATGCTTCATTATGTACCAGTTACATAATTAACCATTAAAACGTTGGAGCTTTACCGTGTTATGTTAGCTGTTTAATTATAATACTTTGACGGTTTTGGATTCTATTATTTGACATGTTATTTAGACATTAAAGTTAGACTTAAATAAAATAAGACTCACTCAGAATTAAATTTTATTGCTTGTATCCATGTACAAAATTTAACAAATAACAAATCCTAAAATAAAACAACAACTAAATATCACTTAAAATGTCATATTTATATATATTAATTCAGAAATCTAGTGTTGATGAGAGGGTGCGGAGTGCTTGGCGTGGCCTTCGTGCTTAACTTCTGCGTTGAATCTGAAGCAAGAAAAATATCACTACATAGTATAAAACAAAGTCGCTTGCGCTGTCTGTCCCTATGTATGCTTAAATCTTTAAAACTACGCAACGGATTTTGATGCGGTTTTTTTTAATAGATAGACTGATTCTTAAGGAAGGTTTATATGTATAATACATTCCACGCGGGCGAAGCCGCGGGCGGGTCGCTAGTATTATTATAATAAAAAGAAAACATTTTTTGTTTGTTTTGAAAAATAATAGTCAAGGAACGGGGCTGTTCAAAAAAAATCATAGAGACCGGCAACGCGTTGGTAACGCCTATATATACATAGGGTGGGCCGTCTGCCTGTTTGTCCATCGAAAGTTATAATTATCTTTCTCCGCAGCCGTAACCCACCCAGTATTGTTATTTTACTTTTAAATTGGAATATATTTTTAGTAAAAGACCTTTTTTATAGGAATTTATATAAATATCAAAATATGTAGTTGTAATATCCATAGTTCTTGAACATATTGAGTTGCGTTTATGAAATATCTAACTATGCAGCTCAATTTACGCTGAGAGAAAAGGACAGAGCTATATAACTGATATAACTCCGTCCTTCACGCTCAAATGAACTGCATACCTATGACCGATATAGATGAAAGTTTAGAACATTGAAAAACTGAAAGTATAAGGACTAATAAATATGATAAATTGACAGATAACCAAGGGTAATATTTCTAATACCCTAAGTAATATTAAAGAGTTCTAAAGCGAATAAAATTCTGATTGAACGAAATTTGAATAAGATTAATTACTCAAAAACTTACCCATTCTTCTTGTCAGCGGTGTAGTGCACAATCCTGACGGTGCCGTCGGCCTCGTGCAGGCTGTAGTACCCCTTGACGACGTCTCCGTCGCGCGCCTCGTGCTGCGACTTGCGGTCGCCGGTGTGCGGGTCCTCCACCGAGTACTCGAACTCGTACTTGGGGTGTGCGTAGTGCTCGTGGTGCCCGGCCGGCGCCTTGCCCGGCACGTCGTGACGCTCAACGTGCTGCGCGGAGCTGGCATGCGCGTGGTGGTGATCGTAAGTGTCTTTGTGATCTTCGTGATGATGGGACTCTGTGTGTGAGCTATGCTCGTATGTCTGTATGTGCGCGGGTTTATGGTTCTCATGTCCATGAGATTGATGCAGCACGATGTTCTGCGAAGAGTAGGCATGTCCGTGTCCTTCTTGAGGTCTTGCGGCGCTCACCGCAAGGGTAGCAGCTAAGAGGATAATCTGTCAAATAGAAATAAATATCATTGACCTAGTCCAAAACTAAGCTATAGGGTTGTATTATGGGTACTAGACCACGATACATATTAACAGTTATACCCAATACTCAGGAAAATATATTCATGTTCATGACACAAATATTTGCCATGAACGGAAATCAAAACTCTAACCGCTAGCTTCGTGGGCAGTTACCACCAACTTGGCCAACGGCGTATTTTTTTTTTTAATGTCATAATAAAACATTCATAAGGCACCTTCGAAATCGCAGTCTCTTCATAGAGTTTGGTGTCACTACGATTTAGGCAAAACCTTAAGTTCTTATCATATCAAAATTAATTGTGTCTTTATTTATTAACTAAACAGTGGTGAATTACCTTGAAGTACATTATGCTAAATTGTTGTCGTTAACGAAGTAAATACACAACTGATGACGGGAGTAAATTACTACAGTATTTTATACAAACTTTGTTGAAACTTTCGCAATTCGAAAACTTGGAGTAAACCTGAATATTAAATAATCCATTTGACAAGTAGAGTGTAAGCGCCCTTGAGTTTCCGTTGTCCTTTTGCTTCCATTCGGATATTTTACTTTCGACTATGTAGTCGGTTACAAAACCAACTAAGTCCTTATAAGTAAACTATACCTATGAACTATTTCAGATACATTTCAAATTTTGTTTTCTAAAACAGTGTCAATAATTAATTATACCTATATCAGACAAAATTATTACAGTGTTTTAACTTAGATACATACATACCTTCACGCCTTCATTCCCAGAGTGGGGTAGGCAGAGCTACAGAATTACCAACTACTCCAAAAACTTGTTGATAACTCTGTAACCACAATTTGCACAAATAGGCTAAGATGTTTAACAGCGCATTAGTGACAGGTTGCAAGCCCATCGCCTAACAGTACTACAAGCCCTTATTCCCTTAGTCGCCTCGTACGACATCCACGGGAAGACATGGAGTGGCACTATTCTACCCCGACAACCATACGGGGAACTAAAACTAAAACTGTTTTAACTTAAATAAATAAATTATTTTGTTATTACAGTAATAATTTTTTTATCATTTCATTTATCGTGTTAAGTAAAGTATTCCCCGTTTTCGTCGTTTAATCCCAAAACGGGATAAATGGCGGTTAAACGCTAGCCTTGAATCAAAGCAGAAGTTTTTAATGTAAATAATCTGAGTTTCTTGCGGCGTTTCTTCTCAGCAGTGGTCTCCTCTTGTGAAGCGCTGGTAGATTCTTGACATGTAAAAGTGCCCGTCCGGCCTACTTACTGAATAAATGTCTTTATCTTTATCTTTATCTTTGACCCTTGAATATCAATTGCTTAGGGCTGCCGCTATGAATAAAATGATAATTAAATGAGTACTGAATCTTAGATTTCATGTAAACCTATTGCTTGGCATAAATAAATTGCAATGGTGTGAGATGGTATTAAAATATGTTATATTGGCAAATACCCCATTTTTTAATTCGATTTTGGCTTAAAAAATTAATCATGTTTATGAAATACGCATTTTTTCTATATGTTTTTTGCCAACTTATACTCAACTTTAACTTTATTTATACTTAATTTGTGCAATCAGACTTATGTTAAAAGCAAAATCTAATTATTAAGGTTTCGAATTAGCGTCACGAAGTAAATGCATTATAAGAAAATATTTACAAGATAATTCAGCCTTCGATATCTGAAGAAATCTGGATTGTTCGGTTGCGTGACAAATCAGTAAGATGTATAAACTTAGCATTGATACGATAAAAACAACGATTTTATTAACATGATGAACGAAAGCATTAAATAATACTATATTTACATAAGGGCCATTCTACTTTTTGATGCCTAAAATATATATTAAAATTCAAGATCTTTTGTTCAAATTCATACATATCTTGAAATTTTTTACAAAACTCCCACATTAAATCTCAACTAGATTAATTTATATCATAAATTTACTTATTACTTCTTTTTGTATATAAAACATGAATTTGCTGCTCAAATTATCACTTCGTAATCAGTTTCCGCGTCTCTTTGCATATAATGACCACTACTTACACACGTAACTATTAAAAGTATAGCCTTTTTTTACCTAACCCCACACAATTTGGGATAAAACGTTACATATTATCTAAGATAATGCAGTTTTGTAGAACATTATGACTCTAAATTAAAGTTCACGTTAGGGGACGTTTAAGTAGGCATCGAAAAGTAGAATGGCCCAAATACCTAAGTACCTACCTGATATTTAAAAGAAAATTATCGAATAACTTATTTTTTCATTAACATATTTTTCTCTTCTATGTGGCAGAAATATAAAAAAAGCGACTTTCGATTCTTTCAAGTAGTTTAAACGTACTGTAACTAAATGATTTTTGATACTAAAGCATTAAACGAACACCGTGGCCGTGTGGTTGCCAGCTTAGAATTGTGCCACTCCATGTCTTCCCGTGGATGTCGTAAGAGGCGACTAAGGGAAATAAAGGCTTGTAGTATTGTTAGGCGATGGGCTTGCTACCTGTCACTAATATACACTGTTAAACATCTTAGCCTAGTTGTGCAAATTGTGGTTACAGAGTTATCAACAAGTTTTTAGAGTTGTTGGTAATTCTGTAGCTCTGCCTACCCCACTCTGGGAATGAAGGCGTGAAGTTATGTATGTATGTATGTATTTATATAACAATTACAACTTTTTTTCTTTCTCGAACAATATTTCTTTTATTTTGTAGCTGTAGTTGTACGAAATGATATTTAGTTATAGTATAATTAGTAAACGTACTTCAAAAATCAAAAACGCCCGTTTTCTTTGCAAAGGGTTTTTTTAATTTGCAAAGATTATGTGAAAACATTAAATATTTCAATGAAAAGGACAGTATTACTTTTTTTAGAGCAAAAACGTGGGCAGCACGTGGTCAACCGGTTTGCAAGAACTTGCTTGCGAGAAATGCAACGTGCAGGCGTAAATTTAGGGTAAGTATATAAATTGGTTATTGACATTGTTTTTTTATCAGTTGCTGTTTAATTATCAACAGATAAACACTTCTCTGCTAAAAATTACCATGCACGCAAAGGTAATATTACTTCCTTAAATGTTTATTTGTTTTATTTTTAATAATTGGTGGTAGGACCTTGTGCAGGGTCCGTCCGGATCGCTACCACCATCTTATCCATTAACCTACCGCCAAACAGCAGTGTTCGCATTGTTGTGTTCCGGTTTGGGGATAAGACAGCCGGTGAAATGACTAGCATAGAGGCATTCCATCTTAGTCCTCAGGGTTGGCAACGCATTTGCAGTCTTAGGATTGCATTGCAGTCTTGTGAATGCGAATGTCTATGGGTCACAGTTTCCACTTACCATCAGGTGGCCTGTGTGCTCGTTTGTCTTCTCTATGCCATAAAAAAAAAAAAAAAGGTCCCAAACTAAGGTCTAGGTTTATACTATGGGTACTATACAACGATATAAATACTTATATAAAGATAAACAGAATCATATAGAACACTCAGAACTTTGTGCTCATCACACAAATATTTACCAACACCGGGAACCACACCCAGGACCGCTAGCTTCGAATGCAGGGTCACTTCAAACTAGGCTATTGCGTCATTGATATAATGTTTTTTTTTTTTTTTTGTTGACAGGTTATTTTAGTCGCTGCTACCCTCGCGGTATGCGCTGCTAGGCCGCAGTCTGGCCATGGGCACGAGCACAGCCACGCGTACTCATCGCAGAGCATCGTGCTGCACCAGCCTCATGAGCATAAACAGGAGAACCAGCCCACGCTCATACAGACACAGGAACACCACCACCAAGCACACCAGGACTCCTACGAGCATCACGCCAGCTCCGCGCAGCACGTTGAGCGTCACGACGTGCCGGACGCGGCGCCGGCCGGGCACCACGAGCACTACGCGCACCCCAAGTACGAGTTCGAGTACTCGGTGGAGGACCCGCACACCGGCGACCGCAAGTCGCAGCACGAGGCGCGCGACGGAGACGTCGTCAAGGGGTACTACAGCCTGCACGAGGCTGACGGCACCGTCAGGATTGTGCACTACACCGCTGACAAGAAAACCGGGTAAGCATAAAATTTCTGCTTTCTAACGAAATCCATTTTAAAATCAAATTATTTTGAATAGGATATTATAATTAGTTCTTCCATTTACAGATTCAACGCTGTGGTCACCCGTAAAGGTCACTCCAAGCATGAGGTTCCCGCTCACCACCACTAACTGTGCGACGTTTTGTTTTAATTGTTGATTACTAGTTACGTAGACGATAATAAATTTGTTAAGAATTATCTATTCTCATTTTCATTATTTAATACCATCAACATTGCTTATGGTAGTTTATGCAACTGATGCATAATGAGAGGCCTTCAAATACGAGTGTGGTTTTATGAAACGAACTTCAGCGAGTTTCATAATAGGATCACACGAGTGTTTTAAGGCCTAATTATGTACAGTTGCATACACTACTTTATCTACACACATATCATAAGTTAAGAATTATCCTACTTTCGTAACAGCAAAAAACCAACAAACACATGACAACAATAATGGCGGCAATTCGATCCTACGTCAAGACGAATGTTTGAAATCAAATGTCGTGTGAATTATATTAAAAACATACTGAATTTACGATTCCAGTCGATAACTGTTTTAATATCTATGAATACAAGAATAGAGACCCTCTTGAGTTTTGACAGCTGTTCCAAATTTTAACTCATAACGTTACAAAAATCTATAATGTTAAAACATTACAGTACACATTTTACCTACTAAGACGGACAAGAAAATCCTCATTGTAAAATGGGTAGTTCGAGTAATAATGCTGGTTATTTCCTACGGGTTTTGATAGTTTAATAGCGGACTTATGATATGTGTGTTGATAAAATCCTTTATTACATGACTCATATATAGCATAGCACACGGCAACATTATAAGTACATACATACATACATACATTAAATCACGCCTGTTTCCCAGAGGGGTAGGCAGAGACCACTTCTTTCCACTTGCTACGATCTTGACAAATTTCAGACTTGTCCGTTCCTCGTTCCGAGGTAGTGGCCATTTAGTACTTGCAGTGTTCTGTTATGATCAATCGGCATTACCGGTTTTGATATAAAACATCACAACTGCAGCCGTGGTGTTTTGGCTAGTTTTATGCAGATTTGCCGCGTTTTGACAGATTTCTACAGCCTAAACTAAAACATATATTTAAAAGGACTTTCGTAGGTATGATAGAAGCACTCACGAGGAATCGTTTGATGCAAGTTAACACAAAACGCTGTAACTCGAGTTGCAGCGTTCTGCCGTTAGACGGCAGTATGCAGTTTCTAATGTAATGGGGTTCACCATTTTATAATCCAAATAACGGCTGGTTGCCGTCAACCAACTGGGTAAAGTTCTGTGGAAGGTATCCAATTTGCTGTCCAAGATGTTGTTATCTAAGCGGCGTCAGGTCTACTTTGGCCCGACCAGATAAAAACATATCCTATATGCACACAAGCCTTTAACTATTGACCACAGGAGAGACAACTTTTGTTTTTTGTGTGCGTTTGACCCAAATGCCATCATACAAAATACAAGTAAACATATTGAGCATCAATTTAAGGTTACGGTTTAGGTAGGTTTAGGTAAGGACCCCGTGTGGTTGCCGGGTTAGAATAGTGCCACTCCATGTCTTCCCGTGGATGTCGTAAGAGGCGACTAAGGGAATAAGGGCTTGTAGTACTGTTAGGCGATGGGCTTGCAACCTGTCACTAATGCGCTGTTAAACACCTTAGCCTAATTATGCAAAGTGTGGTTACAGAATTATCAACAAGATTTTAGAGTTGCTGATAATTCCGTAGCTCTGCCTACCCCACTTTGGGAGTGAAGGCGTGAGTTTATGTATGTATTTAAGGTTAAGGTTGTCCATTCAAACAAAGTCATTGTTTTAAATAAAAACACTCAGATTTATTACCTAATAATCAACAAATAGAACAAATATCACAGAGTTAGTGGTGGGCAGGAACTTCGTGTTTAGCGTGTCCTTCGCGTGTGACTACGGCGTTGAATCTGTAAAAAAAAGTTTATATTATTTTTTGTTTTTTTTTTTATATTTTGGATGTGCGCTCTGAAAAAGTTGACTCACTGTGCTTTGTTGTTTGTAACACGATAGTATCAGTAGTATTCGACTGTCTATTACTTTTAAATTTTCTTTTCACACAACAGATAATATTGACTGATGCCACTCAATTACCCTAACGAGTGAGGAGGGAAGATAGCAGATTAAAAAAAACGACTTTTATTTCTGATTTTAAGGGCTCCATACCAAAAGGGTAAAAACAGATTACTTAGACTCCGCTGTCCGCCTGTCTGTCTGTCACCACGCTGTTTCTCGCGAGCCGTGATAGCTAGACATTTGAAATTTTCACAGATGTTGTATTTCTGTTGCTGCTATAACTTACAAATACTAACAACAGAATAAAATAAATATTTAAGCGGGGCATTTATTTAATGGTACGGAACCCTTCGTGCGCGAGTTCCACTCGCACTTGTTTCTGTTTACCGATTTTTTTTTTATTTTTTTTTTATTGCATGGGAAGGCAAACGAGCACACAGGCGACCTGATGGCAAGTGGAAACTGTGACCCATTCACAAGACTGCAAATGCGTTGCCAACCCTGAGGACTAAGATGGAATGCCTCTATGCTAGTCATTTCACCGGCTGTCTTAACCCCAAACCGGAACACAACAATGCGAACACTGCTGCTTGGTTAATGGATAAGATGGTGGTACCGACCCGGACGCACTCTGCACAAGGTCCTCCCGCAAGTAAACACACACACTTACACTTGACGGAATACTGCGGTGGACCGCAATTAAACAAAAAAAGGAAGAAGTTGGTACAATTAATGCTGTGGTTTTACTGTAAACTTGTATATAAATGAAATCTATATTTAAACATATGAAATTCTTACCCAGTTTTCTTGTCAGCGGTGTAATGCACAATCCTGACGGTGCCGTCAGCCTCGTGCAGGCTGTAGTACCCCTTGACGACGTCTCCGTCGCGCGCCTCGTGCTGCGACTTGCGGTCGCCGGTGTGCGGGTCCTCCACCGAGTACTCGAACTCGTACTTGGGGTGCGCGTAGTGCTCGTGGTGCCCGGCCGGTGCCTTGGCAGGCACGTCGTGACGCTGGATGCTCTGCGAGGAGTACGCGTGCCCGTGCTCGTGCCCATGCCCGTGCTCTTGTGGCCGGGCGGCAACGGTGGCGAGGATGGTGGCAACAAGGATGATCTAAGTAAAAAAAAATGTCATTAGCTACATGAGTGTAGGAAGCAATTTTTTTTAAATTATAATACAAACAGCCGTTTAAAGTAAAATTACGTTTCAATCGTTAATTACTTAAATAAGGCCTAAATTGTCCTATATTACTAAATATACTTGAACATTAGTAACGTTCTAAATTATTAAGTATTCAACATACAAAACGAATTTTAAGCTAACGCGTCGTCTGGGTGCATAATTATGATCAAATAATAGAGAAAATAATCTGATTATTAATTTAAGAATATAAATTTAGCTGTGACGCTTAAACACAAAATAAAAGTATGAATTTTGTTAGACTTGCACTTTATTATTTGTTGATTTTGTTATTAAAACGTTGAATAAAATCTGTTCACATTTTCTAATACACTTTACCTTCATCATTTTAAACTTTTTTTAAATATATTTTTTGCAAATTGTAATATGTTAATGTCAGACTGACAGTCTAGCTGTGACTGATGTTGTGCATTGAATTCAAAAACTTTTATAGCTTTTAACCACTGTCGTGAAACCGGAATATCCTTTGCAATAACTTTTAGTTGAAAGCAGTCTTGTTTTGGCACAATTTAGGGTATCAAGTTCGTGCATGAAACTGCCCTTGAAATGATCGAAAGGCTGTATATTTAAACCCACATTAATGAATTTATTAAGCTGTTAAACAAAACAATAAATTAATTTCTTAACTTATGTTGGGATTTTAAGACTATTTTAACCACATTTTTTATATACCATTTTTTATATTTTGACCAGGCCCAAACCATCAAGCGACGCTAAATATTCATTATTATTAAATAATAACGAATTTGTGTCACTTGCAGTGGAGACCATGGGACCTTGGTCAGCTGATATGAATAGCTTTATTAAGTCTCTGTCGTCCCGGCTCATAGACGCCTCCGGAGATCCTAGAGCTGGTGCTTACCTCTCCCAAAGGATTGGGCTAGCTATCCAGAGAGGTAATGCAGCCAGTGTCATAGGGAGCATGCCGCGAGCGGACCTGCTAGAGGGGGTGTTTTTTTTATAGTGGTGATTATTATTTACATCTTTAATATTTGAGTAGCTTAGTCTTATTTTAAGTTTAATAAGTTTAATTTTAATTAATCCATTTAAATCGACCTCTATCAACCTCGTTCGTCACACTCTTTCCTTGTTTCTCCTTCTTCTTCATGGTTTGTTTTTTTGATGGGTTACGGATGTCTTCCTCCTAACAAGCACCCTGCTACCTGTCACTAAATGCGCAAAAAGTGGTTACTGAATTAGCATCATTTTTTTTAAAGTTATAAGTAATTCTGTAGCCCTGCCTGCCTACCACACTCTGGGACCACAGACGTGAAGGTATGTATTTATGTTCGTCCTCCTAACAAATAATAGTTTTTTTTCCACTGAATGTGGAATCCTCGGCATTTATAAACTTCGTCCATCTGCCATCTATTTTATCATAATGGGTTCATTATTACAATACAAGAGTATACAAAACACTTTATTGTACACCAAACAAAAACATAACAGAAAAGAAGCACAATAAAAAAAAAATACTATTAAACAATAGGCGGTCTTATCGCTGATTAGCGATCTCTTCCAGACAACCTGATTAGGGACAAGGTGTCAAATTAATATATTTTATACAGTAGGTGGTGCAGACTTAACATAACAAGATAGATGTTTGCAATTAAACGTGGATGCATTCATTAATTCATGTTATTAGTTCCTTAACGTGAAAAATATTCATTCTATGTCGAATCTTGGTGTTTGTCCATGCGCCTTAGTGCTATTTATGGGAATCCTGAGGCTTCTTACAGAAGAGCGGAATTTTACCAACAGCAGAGGCTACTGCAGCCATCGCCACCTGTCGGCGGTAGCTACCAATACGTCAGTGGCACCTGTCAACCTATAGCGACGCTAAATTGACACGGTACAATACAACTGTAAGCGTCACTACAGATGACGCTGACGTGTTTATGACTGCCGCCGACAGGTGGCGACTCCTGCAATAGCCTATCGTCGGTGATACTGCTAAAACGAGTAACTAACAAACTTGTGATAAAGCAGAATAAACATTACCGTCTTATTAAAAAAGTCCATTTTTCTCCTTATTAAAAATGTTACTTACGTAGTTATGCAGTTTCACCGACGCTATGACGTTGGCAAAATGCTGCTCGTCTGTAAGAAGCGTTACTGCCGCACTCAGAGACGTCAATTAAATTTAATGCTTGTTTAGTGACGTGTTGTCTTATTTTATTGCTATAGCAAAGAAAGTGACAGCAGCAACTTTAATCAAGTATTAAATTTAATTGACGTCTCTGAGTGCGGCAGTTAGACTCTTTTGCTGTGTAGCTATTTGCTAACAATGCGATAATGAGTATCTGAAAAACTTACTTTTTTTTTATATAGCCTTATAAGGCAAACGAGCAGACGGGCCACCTGATGGTATGCAGTCACCGTCGTCAATAAGCATCAGCAACTACTATACTATTACGTTTTTAAATCGGTTGACGGGTTTGTTTGTATCGTAGGTTATTTTTTCCACGTTTTTTTAGAGTTTAAGTTTAAGTGATTTTGGTAAGTAGTTAATTTGTTCATTATCATTTTGAATTTCAGGCTAAATATTTATTTCATGTATCTTAAAAAATTCCACAAATCCCTATCAGTGGCAACGTCCGGCCAGTTGTCAAGAAACGCGTCCAGGTCGTCCCGCCATCTCCGCCTGGAAATAAAGGGGGGAGGCCTTTGCCCAGCAGTGGGACACTCAACAGGCTGATTAAAAAAAAAAAAAAAACTTAAAAAAAAATATATTCCTGCATTTATTATCGACTACACGTTGATTACAGAACAAAGTATAAGGTAAGGTTAACCTTGTTAATTTATTACATGCTTGAGTTACTAAGCAACTAGGTCGAGCTTAAACCTGTGCTGAAAAGAAACCAAACTAGTTTGGTTGTTATATTTGTATACTTAAGCAGTATTTGCATGAAACAGTCCAAACCAATTTCGACTCGCGCAACGAGGGTTTCAAACATAAAACTATTTTTTTTACCAGTTAGTAGATACAATGCTGTATATTATAAATTGAGTAATAACTATTAAATATTTTTTCCCATTTTTTCTTCTTATATGTTTTGTAGGAACGAAAGGAAAAAGAAACCATTCTATTTTCTAAACGTTTCTTAAATGATGCAATATTCATAAATTACGACAGTGAATGCAAAGAGATATATCTTAAGTAACATTAAGTTATTCTATGCCACTGACGCCTCTCGACAAACTTTGTTTGCCAAGCTATAACTACAAACAATTAAAATAAAATACAATCTTTATTTTTGTTGAAATACTTTATGCCCCCAAAGAACTTAATTTTTTTCCAGAATATTAAGAGTTATTTTTGAAATAATAAAACTTTTTAACTGTCAGACAAAGGATCAGATTTTGTTAATTTTAACATTTATCATGTTCACTTTTACAGTCTTGTATTTTTTTTAAGTGTGATCTATTTTCATTTTTGTATATAATATTAATCTGAAGAGATTGGAGCTTGATAATTTTTCACTCCCGAGTACACCAAAGGTTAAAATTTTCTTGTTTTTGTGTTACTTGTTTTTAAAGGTAACGATGTTATTTCTTATACAGCTGTTTATTAGGTTAAGTTTCTAGACAAAGGAAAGATTTTGTGTCATGTGAAAAATACAACTATTCAAGTCCTTATTGCAGTAAATTTTAACAATAATAGTATAAAATGTATCTTAGATGTTTTAAACTATGCAATGAATTTTTATGCGATGAATAGATATAATTTATTTATTTATTTTATGGCATAGGAAGGCAATCGAGCACACAGGCCACCTGATGGTAAGTGGAAACTGTGACCCATAGACATTCGCATTCACAAGACTACAAATGCACTGCCAACTCTGAGGACTAAGATGGAATGCCTCTATGCTAGTCATTTCACCGGCTGTCTTATCCCCAAACCGGAACAAAACAATGCGAACACTGCTGTTCTGTTTATTATGTATGTGTTACATAAAACTCGCTAGTAAAAACTACATTGGTAAAAGAAAACATAGCAAGATTATATGCAAACAAAATTTATTTGGTACAAAAAATATTTAAGAATCACAGTAACAAAGGTTTTTGTAGAAAATTAACAATATTTTGGCAGGAGAAACAGCGGGATATTTTAATAGTGGTGATGCTGCTGCGGGACGATGTGGTGGGTGCTGTGCTTCACATCGGCGTGGAATCTGTGAAAATATCACTAATTTAGTCATCATCATCATGTCAGCCGAAAGACTGAAGACTGCTGGATATAGGCCTCCCCCAAAGGCTCTCCTCTCAGACCGGACTTGTGGTTTTTGCATCAACCGCTTTCCCGCGATCCTTACAAGGTCGTCACTCCATCTTGTTGGAGGCCTACCCACAGCTCGTCTCCCGGTCCGCGGACGCAACTCAAGAACCTTCTGACCCCATCGGCCATCAGTCCTGCGTGTTATTTTAGTACATTCATACATACAAACTGACGACTTCATTCCCAGAGTGGGGGTAGGCAAAGCTACAGAATAACAACTCTAAAAACTTGTTGATAATTCTATTACCACATTTTGGCAGAATACGGTTAAGATGTATACCAGTGTATTAGTGACAGCTTGCAAGCCCATCGCTCAACAGTATTACAAGCCTTTATTCCCTCAGTCGCCTCTTACGACATTCACGGGAAGGCATGGAGTGGATCTATTCTAACCCGGCAACCATACAGTATTGTATTTGAATACAAAGGTCCATTGATATTATATAAATATTCACTTATAGTGCTATGTAAAACAATAGTAAATATAACAAAAACATTTTATACATATCTTCACGCCTGTAATCCCAGAGTGGGCTAGGCAGAGCTACAGAATTACAACTTAAAAAGTGGTTGGTAATTCAGTAACCACAATTAGCACAAATAGGCTAAGATGTTTACCAGCATATTAGTGACAGGTTGCAAGCCCATCGCCTAACAGTACTTCAAGCCTTTATTCCCTTAGTCGCCTCTTACGACTTCCACGGGAAGACATGGAGTGGCACTATTCTAACCCGGCAACCACACGGGGAACATTTTATTATGTTCACTAACGCAAGAGACCAGATGTAATCTTCATTAGACAACGTTATTTTAATAACTCTTCTATTATGCCTTTCAATTATTTTTCTGAAGACATACTAAAGTAGTTCCATTAATGTTGAAAGAAAGGGACAGAGCTACAGATCTGCTATAATTCTGTCTCTCTCTCAACCTTAACTGAACTGCTTTACAATGTCGCTTAGTTTACAAAAAAAACTCGACTGCGTATTTAAAAATACAATCTTACCCAGTGTGTTTGTCACCATGGTAGTCCACGTGTCTGACGGAGCCATCAGGCTGGTGCAGGCTGTAGTAGCCTTTGACGACGTCTCCGTCGCGGTGCTCGTGCTGGCTCTTGAAGTCGCCGGTGTGAGGGTCCTCTACCTTGTACCCGAATTCGTACCTGGGGTACGCCTGGGGAGATGACGGTATTAGCTTGGTGGCATTCGTTTATTGAATATTGAATCTTACTTACCTAGTTACCTAGAAAAGTAAGTATTGTGAGTAGACAAAACAGAACAAATAAGGCATATTGGAATAAAATTCCATTTCAAAGTAAATAAAATTAATTTTCCACTGCTTTTATGACTGCTAATCGAATTACAAAAATTGACTCTATGTTCATTGAGACCTTGTACTATGAATACTACAGTTCGACGAAAAAATCTGTATTGAGAAAACATACTTTAAAACAGTTCATAGAAATCATCCAAGTCACTACTAAACAAAGCTAACGAGTCGTCAATACAGTTTGTATTTATTCCGCTTTTTCGATAAGCTTATCAATGGGAACAAGCCTTTATTCCCTTAGTGGCCTCTTACGACATTCATGGGAAGACACGGAGTGGCACTATTCTAACCCAGCAACCAGGCGGAGAAACTTTACTAAATTATTTCGCAAAACATAATTTTAGAGCTTGATACGATGTAGCAGTAACTTGAAGATTAAACTATTTGATACATACATACATACATACCTTAAAGCCAGTAATCCCAGAGTGGGGTAGGCAGAGCTACATAATTACCTACAACTTTAAAATTAAAATTAGTGACAGGTTGCAAGCCCATCGCCTAACAGTACTATATAAGCCTTTATTCCCTTAGTCGCCTCTTACGACATCCACGGGATGACATGACATGGAGTGGCACTATTCTAACCCGGCAACCACACGGGAAATTACTATTTGATTATCATCATTAATGTTAGTCTTACGCAAATCTTATACTACTAAGTACAGTAAATAGTATATTAGTAAATACTAATAAGTATTGTCTTTGAACTGTTATCGTATTGTTTATATTTTGATAGCTCTTATTTACTTGACAGTAATGGTAGTTTAGTTAAAAACAATATCATAACAGGTCACAGAATAGAGGAATTGGTTACTTCAAAAAAACAGTGTACATGTTTTTGCTTAAAACCGCGTCCCAATACAAAAACCCAACCACAAAATTGCACTATAAACGACATTATAACAAAAACGCGTTAACACGCTTTTTGCATAAAAGTGCGTTCCAATTTTAGTTAGAAACTAGGCTGTTTTCTTACGTAGTAATCGTAATCATGGCCATGACCGTGGCCGTGGATTGGAACGGCGTGCGCCGGCCCGTCGTGGCGGGAGATGTGCTGTGAGGAGAATCCGTGGCCGTAGGCAGCGGCGGCAGCGATGAGAGCGGCGAAGCACACGATCTGGCCGGAAATAAATTCTTATTTTAAACTAGTAAACAACTGGCTGATATACAGGGTGGAAAAAACCTATGGGCCCTGCGCGATTTTTTTAATGTGGCTTGTCTCACCTGGGAATCGAACCAACTAAAAATAAAAACCCACGATAAAATTTGTCTAATAAACTTTTATTTGGTGATTGAAATAAAAAAGTGAAAACTGAATTTATTACGGAATGAAAGCAAAACAAAACAAAATTTGAAATTCGAACGAATACTTCTTCTCTATAGTTTTTAAAATGTTATCGTTCGAATTTCAAATTTGTTGCCCCGCGTTGCAAACTTTTATTTTTATTTTTAGTTGGTTCGATTCCCGGGTGAGACAAGCAAAATTAAAAAAATCGTTAAATGCTGTTTTGTTTCTTTTTAAAAATAAAGGAATGTTTCCTTTCAGTAAAATGAGCTAACTAAAGGATTTAAGGTAATTTCTTCCACCCTGTATTTCAAGACATTATTTAAGAGACAATAAACTCGTTCCTTTTTCAAACTTGTGTATATAAAAACGACATTAGGAAACTGGCTCTGATGCGGACGTTAAAGTGTAGACTGATATTGATAATATTTTCACAGTAATTTGTAGCTGGCCACAATTTTTTTTTTTTATGACATGAAAAGTGTCATATTTGTTCTATTTCCAGGTGCAGCCGTCATCAAATATAATGAGAAAGATTTTTGATACAAGATTGTTTCAGGTGTTGCATGCTCTAGCATGTCAAATATTTTTAGTGCAACAGTATGGTGATTTCACATACAGTTGTCCGAGTAGAGACATATTTTTGCAATAGGAATAGAAATTTAAAAACTTTTTCGAATCAAATAAATAAAGGTCCTTATTCTGGAAACTGGCACTATCAGGCTATTAACTTAATTTGTTACTACAGACTGGAATTATTTTACAGTACTTTTTAACATTTTAAAATGACCACTAATTAATTTGAGAATTGGAATTTTAACTAAGCGTCCTGAAATTAATTAGGAAAATATTTTGAGTGAAAACAATTTCAAATAACAAATCAGTATAGAAGAAAATTATTAAGCGTCAATAAATTACCTTTGAATACATCTTGGCTTGTAGTTTGGTATTGTGCTAATGTCACTAGGCTCAACAGTTAACTGATACATATTCGATAGATTCTGCGTCTTTTATATTCCCTATAATTGTATCAAGGCAATATTGATTTCACTTGCCTATTAAATTGCTCGGCAAAGTCATGCAAAGTGTTTGCAACTATTTCGTCAATCATTTGTTCACCGTACGTACGCCGAGCTGAACCTCATAGAACGGAGGCCTGCTGTGTTGCTATTGCAAGAAAATTAAAAAACATATAAGGTCATATGGCACCTTGGGCTAATTAATGAGATAATGGTGAAGCCGTGTGGTTGCCGGGATAGAATTGTGCCACTCCATGTCTTCCCGTGGAAGTCGTAAGAGGCGACTAAGGGAATAAAGGCTTGTAGTACTAGTAGGCGATGGGCTTGAAACCTGTCACTAATACGCTGGTAAACATCTTAGCCTTTTTGTGCAGAATGTGGTTACAGAATTATCAACAAGTTTTTAAAGTAGTAGGTAATTCTGTAGCTCTGCCTACCCCACTTTGGGATTACAGGCGTAAAGGTATGTGTATGTATGTATGTATGTGGTGTTATTATATAATAATATAATATGGTGTTTTAGTTGTGGCCTCCCTTGTGCAGGGTCCGTCCGGGTTGGTACCACCACCTTATTAATTAACCTACCGCGAAGCAGCAGTGCTTGCATTGTTGTGTTCCGGTTTGGGGATAAGACAGCCGGTGAAATGACTAGCATAGAGGCATTCCATCTTAGTCCTCAGGGTTGGCAGTGCATTTGCAGTCTTGTGAATGCGAATGTCTATGGGTCACAGTTTCCACTTACCATCAGGTGCTCTTGTGCTCCTGAAAAAATGAGATAGTGTGCTCGTTAACCATCCTATAGCATAAAAAATATATATAAAAGAATACGATAAAACAAGAAACAAAACTCAAATACGCATATTCTGTATTTAGCTAAAAAGCTATTAAACTAGAGTTTCGATGTTTCAAATAAAAAAAGTTTTAATTTAATTAAATTTTCACTTTGGTAATTCCCTATTAAACCTTATTCAATTTTAATAACTGTTAAAAAAAATTAAAACAAAGATTGGAAATTAAAGAAAGTGTTTCTCTCTTTTGTTAAATTCTTTTCATCAAGGTATCAAATAAAGCGGGTAAACTAAAATTAAACCAACTAGCCTTATTATTAAAAGTGCAAACAGTTTTGATCCGTTCTGTATTTAGGATGCTAATTATACCAATTGATACGTGTAAATGGTATTCTAATAACCACAAACTAAGCCGGAAACAATGTAATATTAGATTGAAGGCTCTGATTAAAATTAGTTGTAGTTATACAATGTGTTACAAAAATACACAAACAAAAGAAATTATTATCAAATCCATAAATAATGCCAACCCTAGCCGTCGCCCTGTCAGTCAATGACTGAGATGACAGCCTATTAGGATTGACATAATTTTTGGCTTTGATAATTTGACTTTTTTTCACTGATTCATGTAACTCAGTTGAGTTTTTTTTTTTTAATAGCTATAAAAGTATCCAAGATAGGGTAAAGTCACCAGTGGTCAGCCAGAAACCTGTAGTCAGCATCTGCCTATACTTTGTATGAGTGGGAAGAGTATGAAAGATATATTTCCCACTCTTCGCACTCATATAAGGTTGACTACTGGTCTCTGACTGACCACTGGTGATTTTACCCTATGAGCCAGCAAAGATTGGTTCCTAACTCAAAACCGCGTAATTAACATTTTAAATAAGGAGAAATGCACCTTTTTAATAAGATGGTAAGGTTTATTTTGCTCTATCATTAATTTGTTAGTTGGGTCGTTCTTCTTTTTTACCGACAATAGCCTGTCTCTCATCTTATTAATTATGTTTTTCGTGTTTAATATACGTCCATACTTTTATTTATGTAAGAGTACCAAATAATTGTGCTCTTTCTTTAACCCACGTTCTTTTTAATAATATGGTTTTCCGTAGAATGCCGTGACAGAGTGGTCATCTAATATTTGGTCTCGGCTGAAAACGGCCACTCTGTCACAGTGTTTCTGGTAAACCATATTAAAAAGAATAAAATATTAATGCAGGACAGGAAACATTCATTCACTTTTTTTGAAATCGAACACTGAAACCATAGTTATTAATAGTTCAAAAATCAAAAAAACCGGAAATCGACGTTTTATTGTCGGTAAAAAAGAAGAACGACCCAGTTACGTGGTTTTGCAGCATCACAGACGATTTAACATGGAGTATATTATATCGCTGACCTGTTACATGACGTCACAGTACATATCGGATCTATCTGTCTAATCTCTATCTTATTAGCAGTTTAAATTACTTGTGTCATCCGTATTTCTAAACCGATTTTAATTTTAATTTCACTTTTGGTGAATTTTTTTTAGGCTGTATCTTCATATTTATTTTTTAAGAAATGCGTTTTAAAAAATTCATGCATATTCCCATTATTAAATGACGAACGAACACAAGTTCACTTTTTAACTGATCTTTACAATCATTGACGAGAAACCATAATGCCTTGACATACTGGAGTCCTAGTAAAAAAGGGTACAAGTCGACTTAACTCTCAATAAAAAAGGGTATAAACATGAACGGAGTATACTATACTTAAACCCTTTTTCACTTGATCTTCATAAGGCTTATACCCTCTTTCATTCGGGCCTAAGTTTGACATGTTATCATTTTGTCAAGAATAGTTCTCGTAGAAGTGACAGTAATGGCGTCCGAGTTAAAAACAATACGATAACATGTCAAAAGCAATATGGTGTTACCGATGAGAATAGAGCTCCAGCGTAGTTTTTAACTAAAGTGATTAAATTTCGAAGGAATTTCAAAACTACTTTTCTAGGCTACTGGATTATTTTAAATGAAATAATGAATACGTATAAGTGATTTAACAACAATACTTTATTTCTACAAACATTAAATATTATCAGGTAAGTGGTTTAATGGTGCTGCTGGGGCTTGATGTGCTGCGCGTGACCTTCGCGTTTCACGTCGGCGTTGAAGCTGCAAAAAAAAGCATTAATTTTCAACCAGTATTTGTGAGTCGAACCCGGGAATACAAACTTTGTAGATACTACCAAGTAGGCTAATTGCTTCGTCAAATGATAAACAATAATCTCGTAAAGAACTTGTTAACTGCTATATTTCTCTGCAATTTATAGCTATCAATAACTGAAAGGAGCATCTTATTATATCATACAAAGTAAGATAAATATTGCTGGCGGCTATTAATTGCAGACAATTTGGCTTAAAATGGCTTTTTATGAGTATATAAATAAGTAAAAATAGATTACCCAGTCTTCTTGTCGGATGAGTAGTGGACGATCCTGGTGGTGCCGTCGGCCTCGTGGAGCGTGTAGTAGCCCTTGACGACGTCGCCGTCGCGGGACTCATGCTGGCTCTTGATGTCGCCGGTGTGAGGATCCTTCACTTGGTACTCGAACTCGTACT
Organism: Acleris emargana; assembly: GCA_927399475.2. Lineage (NCBI taxonomy): Eukaryota > Metazoa > Arthropoda > Insecta > Lepidoptera > Tortricidae > Acleris > Acleris emargana. The sequence goes on along the minus strand of OV656838.1, from coordinate 22,988,027 downwards.
TGGGGTGACTCTGGAGATACGTTCTAACAGTCAGATAGGGAAGACTTCAAGCTTGATGAACGTGAGGGTTGGAAAGCTTACGTAGTGTTCAAAGTGGCCGGCGGGTGCCTTGGCGGGCACGTCGTGACGCTGGATGCTCTGCGAGGAGTACGCATGCGCGTGCTCGTGCCCGTGCTCGTGTTCCTGTGGCCGAGCGGCGGCGCACGCGACGATGGCGCAGATAATAAAAATCTAGGACAAAAAAAAAGCAGTGAATGTAAGTCCTACAAAAAAAAAGAGTCGAGTAAAACAAATGAATCCGTTAGATGACCGTAATAAAATTACAGTGATGCAAAAAAAGCCTCTAAGACTTATTTTTACCATTAAGAGGGCAAACGAGTAAGCAAGATTGTAAGTGATATCTAAAACCCATAGACATTATTTATTCTAAGAATTCAGTTTTAAGACTGCAAATTCGTGGCAAATCCAAAAGACTTAAGATGGAATACCTATAAATATGAAAAACATTTCACTGTTTGATTTATTTCCGTGCTGAAGTTCTAAAGATGTAACGTAAGAAGTCAGACAGTCGCGTCGAGTGCCTATATCAATTCCATAGATTTTGACAGTTTTCGAACATCATTTACGTTAGCGTTGTGTAGCCTCAGAGGATACTTGCAAATAGGTAATTAAATAAGCAAATGGTGGGAGCACTATGAACAGATAATGCACAAGGTCCAACCTCCTCACTAAAAAAGTGAATTATTTCATATTAGTATACTTTTTAATACCTTTATGGACATGGTTGTGTTGTGTTCAGAACAGTTCAATAAATATTGATAATAATTCAACCTCTCGTATTCCTTTTATATGGAATGCATTTTGTCATTTCTCATACAGTTAGTATCAAACCAGTTTTCAATAAAACTCGTATCTCCTTGCAAGGAATATTAATGCGTCCTTGAATTTTTGGTTATTCAATCCATTCAAAAATGTGCTCGTTAGCTTGATCGCGTATTTGTGAACAGTTTAATTTTCTGTTTTTTGTGACCCTGCCTACGAAGCTAGCGGTCCTGGGTTCAAATCCCGGTAAGGGCAGATATTTGTGTGATGAGCGCGATTATTTGTTCCTGAGTCATGGATGTTTACTATGTATTTAAGTATATATTTCTCTATATAAGTATTTATATCGTTGTCTAGTACCCATAGTACAAGCCTACAGCTTAGTTTGGGGCTAGGTCAATTGGTGTGACATTGTCCCCTGATATTTATTTATTTATTAAATAAAGGATTGTAGTACTGTTAGGCGATGGCCTTGCAACCTGTCGCTAATACTCTGGGTCACATCTAAGTCTAATTGTGCAAAATATGGTTACAGAATTATCAACAAGTTTTTAGGGTTGTACGTAAGTCTGTAGCTCTGCCTACCCCACTCTGGGAACGAGGGTGTGACTTTATATATGTATATGTGTACTTTTTAGCAAACCGTCAACATTATCATGAATAATTAGGACAGCCGGCAAAGTAGTTACTTTCTTGTTTAAAATCCCATCTACGACTAAAGACCTAAAGGTGTTGAAGGCTGACATCTGTGATAAGGTAAAATTACATTGTATTTTCAAAAATACATACTTTAGTATCCAGTATTTCTATTCATTTTTCACAGTGAAGCGAGTCTTTAATGTTTTACATTTCGGCTTACAGAGGAGATTACTCGTTCTTATATGGGGCGCGGGCAAAATGCAAAAGAATACGTCCCACTGTAACTCAAAATACAACTGTATTTTAAAATGAACTTTAATAAAACGTCTATAAGCTTGAAACAAAACTAACAATAATTTTGAGTTGATACTGTCTTCATCTAGCAGTGCGACGTATTGTGATTCAAAGATGGTAAAAATAAAGGCATTTCACCGAAGATTTGAGAGACTGAATTATCCACATATGTTTTGAGGTCAGTTTTGACCCGTGTCACATTCCAGGGCCTCTATTATAGGCGGTAATAACTATGTCATCTTTGAACTGTTATCGGATAGCCATCGTTTTGATAGATTTTATATACGTAACTGTAATGGCGGTCGAGTTATCAACAATACCATAACAGATCAAAGACAATTTGGTTTTCCCCGCTTAGAATAGAAGCCCTGACCTGGTTTCAGCTGCATAGCATTGATAGTCTTTATTATAGCTTTAAATGTGTTTTTATTGTTCTCCTTTGCTTCGTCGATGGGGCGACTAACGGCGAACAATATATTCGAACCACGGATAGAAGAGACTTACTTTAGGTTAAAAATTGACATTTGCCTATACGAAATGTGCCGAATTTTATTTGAAAGTAGCCCAATCTATTCTTGTTTTAAAAATTAGAATAGCGTGACTAATATGTATATTCAGGTTAAATTACAGCTTTGTAGTACTAACAGTCTCTGAGCTAGGTAGGCTGCGGACGGACAGACGGACGGATATGGCGAAACTATAAGGGTTACTACTTTGACTACGGAACCCTAAGAAAGTGTTTTTAAAGAAAACATAGTACGTTTAGGGGATAGTTACTTACTTTTCACTGAGAAAAATAATAATGATAATATTAGCAGTATTTACTACGCCCAATTTGGACTAGTTGGTTTACTTATTTATTAAACAATAAAAAAAATACTATTAAACAAAAGCCCTGCAAAATCGTTAAAGTAAAGTTCGACTGCAAGAAAACCTTAAAAGAACAGCATCTACTATAATCTTAGTATTATATTATACGTCATTTTGTGTCTAACCACGTTATGTACCACCGGTACCTATGTGGTTTCCGGGATAGAATAGTGCCACTCCATGTCTTCCCGTGGATGTCGTAAGAGGCGACTAAGGGAATAAAGGCTTGTAGTACTGTTAGGCGATGGGCTTGCAACCTGTCACTAATACACTCGTAAACATCTTAGCCTGATTGTGCAAAATGCGGTTACAGAATTATCAACAAGTTATTAGAGTTGTTGGTGGTTCTGTAGCTCTGCCTACCCTACTTTGGGAATAAAGGCGTGAGTTTATCTATGTATGTATGTATGTGTATGTACCACTAGCCGTGACGTAGAAATTACCACGTGCGTTTTAGCTGAATAAAAAAAGTATGATTTTGAGACGAAAAGTGGAATGCTTATAAGGAGATAATGTACACAGCTGTACCTACACTAAATAGGTAAAAGAAAAAGGTGAAAAGATATAAATTATATTTTTGACGTCAGCCGTAGGTACCTACATGACATGTACCTACGTATGGGAGGTTCCCTGAAAATGTATTTGAATAATTTGTTTATTGGTTATGTGCGTGATAGAAATATCTATATATGTAAAAAAACACTATACGATTTTGATAGACGCTGTAAAAAAGTTACTGCGACATACAGACGGAAAGGGGACAGAAGGGCATGGTGAAACTGTAAGGATTACTTAATTCTAAGACCTAACCAAAAGTTTTATGGGCTCAAAAATTTAAAACTTCTTTTGCAATAACCCTACTTATAGCGACGGGTAAAAATTCAACGAATATGAATTGTATTGCTTATAAATAAATAATAATAATAAATATCAGGGGACAATGTCACTCCAATTGACCTAGTCCCAAATTAAGCTCTAGGCTTGTACTATGGGTACTAGACAACGATATAAATACGTATAAAGAGAAACATATATACTTAAATACATAGAAAACATCCATGACTCAGGAATAAACATTCGCGCTAATCACACAAATATCTGCCCTTACCGGGATTTGAACCCAGGACCGCTAGCTTCGTAGGCAGGGTCACTACCAACTAGACCAACGCGTCGTCTAGCTCGTCGTTGTAAAGTTAATCCGAGCAAGCTAATCCAACCTTAATATTATTACCTTTGGGAGTTTAATATATGCTTCTATGTATTTATTGTCCATGCGTCTTTGCGCAGCAGAAGGGCAGCATCCGTCACTGCGTCTTGTATAACCATTTGCACTCTCAGATTAATGAAACTCAGGGCTTTCTGTTACCCATCCGACTTCTTAAATTGTTGGTATTCATTGATACAAAACAGTCCAGTGAAAAATATAAAAGTATGTTGAGAATTTATTATTGAATCCTCAGCTAAATATTTTGTTAGGTATGGGATACAAAACCACATTTTAATGGGTAAAAATAGTTTATTTATAACAATGACAATAAATACAACGTAAATATTATAGAGGTCTAATGATGATATTTGGGCTCGATGTGTTTCGCGTGACCTTCGTGTTTCACGTCAGCTTGGAATCTGCAAAAAAATAAAAATGTTATTAGGTAAGTATATACAAATGCAAACTACGCAAATGTTAATTTTACAGAAAAATTGAAGAAAATTTGAATTACGTTGCTACAAAATAATTACCCAGATTTCTTGTCAGCAGTGTAGTGCACAATCCTAACGGTGCCGTCGGCCTCGTGCAGGGTGTAGTACCCCGTGACGACGTCTCCGTCGCGTGCCTCGTGCTGCGACTTGCGGTCGCCGGTGTGCGGGTCCTCCACCGAGTACTCGAACTCGTACTTGGGGTGCGCGTAGTGCTCGTGGTGCCCGGCCGGTGCCTTGGCGGGCACGTCGTGACGCTGGATGCCCTGCGAGGAGTACGCGTGCCCGTGCTCGTGCCCGTGCCCGTGCTGCTGCGCGGCGGCGGCAGCGAGGATGGCACAGATAACAAGGATCTGTAACAGTGGAAGTAAATGAATTAATGATTATGACGTCATAATTAACAGCCGTCAATATATGACGAGATTTGACCAGGTCCCATACTTAAATAGCTCAAGACTTGTACTATCCTAGTCCTGCCCAAGTACATTTTTAATACTTCCGGTTTCTGCCCAAATGTCCTCCATACCTAAAGGACGGACAATTTTACATGTATAATTTGGTTTACCGATCAGAAACTACCAAATCGAATGTGTTATTTATGGACACTGGATAAGCGGAGGTTAATATATACAAGACAAATTCAGAGAAAATAAATACAGAAAAACTAAAATATTTGTGTTAATCACATTATTTTAGTTTTGCCCCTTTTGGGAATCCTAAACTTTATAGATAGGATCATTTCCAATGAGGTTAAGTTTAGTGTGCCATCAAATTATGTTGTTTTATAAGTGCTTTCTAATGTATCTATTTTATAATGTTTTATTAGTACCTTGAAAGACATGATTGGACTTGAGCTTTAGGCTTCTGAGCGAGAATTAATAGTAATTCCACCACCCGTTTGTCTTTTATAAGCGTTATATCTTGGCTCTTAGTGTCAAACCTGTTCAAAATATGTAACACTTTCCGCTTTATTGCAGTAATGAATGCAATTAGGTCTTGTAATATGAGTAGGTATATAATTATTCATTCAAGATATAATTACCAATTATTGGCTGGTAGCGTTAAATTATTTGTTAGTTTTGGTTAAATTGTCTGTTGTAACAAAGGGGCGCAAGGGACGCCTTGTACAGTCAACAGCATAAATAAGTGATAATTTCTGTACCTTGTCGCTTTCAATGGTTTCACAATTTTGTATAACATTTCAAACACAACGTTAAAGTGACAGGGTACATAAATGATCATTTATTTATGCTGTTGACTGTACCTGTCTTAAAAAAAAAGACGTGTGGCACTCGGGGACTGCCGCGGTAAAGCTATTGCATGTCGTACAAACGCACACAACGCCGTGTCGAAGACTGCCGAACTGAAACGACGTTAGACGATGCACGGCCTTCAAGCCACACCTCCTTGCCCGTCGGAGTGGGGAGCGTGAGGTTTTTTCGTTACGGAATTTCTGGATTCGGTCCCCGCGCTCAAGGCCCGCGATAGAAGCTATGCAATTACACTTTGTTTATACTTATATTGCAATTGAATTGTTTTTAACTTAACTACCTTTATTGTCTCTTTAGGAGATGATAATGACAATGTGTAAAAATTGTCCAGGTCAATCGTTTGTTTTAGATGATGTAGGTAATAGGATTTGGGGAGGTTATTGTTGGATTAAGCGTCGATCTTGGATCCTGTTTTTTTTTTTTTTTTTTTAATTCATATTATACCTACCATTAGCAGGTGGAAAGAAGTGGTCTCTGTCTACCCCTCTGGGAAACAGGCGTGATTTAATGTATGTACCAATAATTATGTATATTACTGTAAAAACAAAAGTCTAACATTTCTATACAAAGGAGGATTTTTTCCTGCAGTAAAATATTATTTGTTTACAAAAACGTATTCGCCCTTTTACACGTGCAATCGTAAAAAGATTGATCAACGAATTATCTACAACAGGGGGTTATTATGACGTAGCTATGCAGTTGATTTTTATGGCGAGTGTAAAGGACGAGTAATAGATGCTACATAACTCTGTCTTTTTCTCTCAATGTAAACTGAACTGCGAAGTTATGTCATAATAATCCCCCAGACGCTTTATCAAAATGTCTCTAGGATATCGAAGACACTCATTTTGTTTTGGTAGCTAAGCAAACTTATACAAGAAGAGCAAACTTGTTTCTTTCTGGTTTCTTGTGCGGACACACACTTATCTTATCTTTCAGATACACTTCGACCTTTTAGAATCTTTTGTACAATTATCCTGTTACACACTCAGCTTTTCGAATTTGCCGGTTTCTTCACGATGTATTTCCTTCACCGTAAGAGCATCGGGTTATGCACTTAAGTTAAAAACTCATTGCTACATGGTGACCGCGGGGGATCGAACTCGGTACATTGCGATCACGAGTCGACCCCCTAAGCCACTAGACCACCGACGCTCCTAATTGTGCGGACACACTGATAATGATATACAGGATGTCCCAGAAACCAACGTCAACCCGCCTAGGGCTGATAGAGCAGCTCATAAGCTATCGATTTAACCCCCATGTATGTTTAGCAATTGTTATTAGTTTCCGAGATATTGATCATTTAAATCAGAGTTTTTGCCATTTTTCCTTATGTCCGTGGTACGAAAAAACCCTAAATTCATGTATTAATTCATATTTTTTTTTGTGTTTTCTTGCATGATTAGAATCACTGTAAAACAAGGAAGTTTTTAAAGCTACATGCCAATTTTTTTTTCATTACAACTTTTTGAGAAAACACACAAAGTTGGTTTTTTCATACTTGGTGAAAAACAGACGCGGGGTTCTCTTAATAAGGAAAAATGGCAAAAACTCTGATTTAAATGATCAATATCTCGGAAACTAATAACAATTGCTGAACATACATGGGGGTTAAATCGATAGTTTATGAGCTGCTCTATCAGCCCTAGGCGGGTTGGCGTCGGTTTCTGGGACACCCTGTATAATAAAAAATATTTTTGAGCATATAGGTAATGAACTGAAGACAAGGTCGAGCGGGTATTTTGACCGAGTTGGAGTTCAATCTTTTAATATTGATTTTGAAAGTAGAATTTATGTTTCGAGTAATATGAAGAATTAACCATCTCTCGTTATAGTTTCGTTTGATTTACAGAATGAAGTAAATAGTTTTTAAAATACAAAACATTGACTTTAGGCTCATAAGGCATTACTCAATTATTTAAACTTTATTTTGCAATTTCAAAAATAATACTTTCTTCTGCATTTTTGAAAGAACTAAATACTTAACAAAATAAGTCGACGGATTTTTAATAATAATAATTATGTACTTATGAATAAAGAATTTGATGAAATAGATTGATCAATAAAAACTAAAGATCAGTGCCAATGTTATCGACATTTGGGGTCTTGTTATAATGTTAAAAATCATCGACACACATTCAAACCCTTCACCGGTGATAGTAAATTCTTTTGAATGAATTTCTACATTAAAAATTCGAGGACATTTAAATATTCAATAAGGCGTACAAGTTAATGTAACAAACGTGTTTATCTGGCTGATAACGTAAAGTGGATATAAAAGACACAAGTGATGTTGACTTATTATCATTTCTTATTGAACTTTCAATAATACAACACAACCATGTCTTTTAAGGTACACATATTTTTTTAATTAAATAGATATAAAAATAAATCTGTGTCAGATTTGACGACAATTTAAGCTTCGCTGGAAGTATTTATAAAAGCAAAGCACAAGGGCCAAGTGTGTTATGAGCAAGATTTGTTCAGGACTCTTTCTTCTGTTTATTCTAGTTGCTATTTATGTATCTCAGAATTTATCTTTTTAAGCCGAGCCTAAAACTAATTCAAGGACTTCGATTCAGATTGTCTCCTAATAATTAATTATCATTAGATCATCGTTATCTGCGCCATCGTCGCCTGCGCTGCCGCGCGGCCACAGGAGCACGGGCACGGGCACGAGCACGCGCATGCGTACTCCTCGCAGAGCATCCAGCGTCACGACGTGCCCGCCAAGGCACCCGCTGGCCACTTCGAACACTACGTAAGCTTTGCAACCCTCACGTTCATCAAGCTTGAAGTCTTCCCTATCTGACTGTTTGAACGTATCTCCAGAGTCACCCCAAGTACGAGTTCGAGTACCAAGTGAAGGATCCTCACACCGGCGACATCAAGAGCCAGCACGAGTCCCGCGACGGCGACGTCGTCAAGGGCTACTACACGCTCCACGAGGCCGACGGCACCACCAGGATCGTCCACTACTCATCCGACAAGAAGACTGGGTAATGATTTTTATAGATATAAAACTGCTGCCTTTAATTAAGTTTTTAATAATAAAATGTCTAATTTCCACATTAATCTACTCTTGCAGATTCAACGCTGACGTCAAGCGCGAGGGTCACGCGCAGCACATCGAGCCCCATCACCATTAAGCATTCAGTTATTCAGGACCTATTTATTTATTCATGTTATAGTAACAATAAATTGTTGACAAATTACTTTTGCAGTATTTTGATTAGAACTCCTTTTTAAGCCAAATATGGTTGCCCTAATTATGATTTTGTTTTCATAGTTTTCATCGTTATAGAAAAAAAACAGTTACTGTAGAACCTTGTCATAGTAAAGCAATGCCAGTGAAATGATTTAAAAAATAAGTACGTTGACAATGTTCTATAGTAATTAAAGACAATTAATATAGTAATTCTGTCATTGAACAGATTCAATTTCTTTAGTTTACTATGTGTTTATTTATTTTTACTGTTTGTATTAAAAATGACAAATGAGTAAGTAAGTTGTTTACTTGATGGCAAGTCATAATTGTAGGCAAAATACCAAAATCTAAAAAAATAAGGAATATTAAATAACAATGAGAGGACGAAGATCAAGCTTTCCTTATCAAATGTAATGTAATGTATGTATATGTCTTATTAATGTAACCTATTTATAAAACATGAACTGCTAAATAATTATGACACCGCGCTAGCCTAGTTGGTAGTGCCCTGCCTACGAGACTAGCGGTCCTGGGTTCAAATTCCGGTAAGGGCAAACAATTGCGTGATGAGCGCGATTATTTGTTCCTGAGTCATGGATGTTTTCTATCTATTTAGGTATAGATTCAGATTCACATTTTTAGCAGCCACCCGCCCTAGCAGTAAAACCGTGTGACGGCAGGTATAGCCCTCTCTCCTCCACAGTCTTAATAGGGGGTTTAAATTAAAGGTGGTTTTGTTACCAACGGGGTGTAATAATACATAAAAGACCTTATCTGCATATTTTAAAACATTTTTTTATAATTTTTCGTGACGTAAAAAGTACTTATTGATATATAGACAAAAAATTACAAAAAAAATACAGCTTGTCCCTTGTACAGTTTTAGGTATCCTTGAACTTTATGGACCAAAAAATATATTTGACGCGAAATTTTACGCAAAAAATAAAACGAAGTAGTCAGAATGTAGTTTTGGAACTATAAGCAAAAATCAAAAAATCTAAATTTATTAAAATGTATAATTTTCATCCTCTGGTTGCTTTCTATTTTTACACACCTACCCAAAAAAAGAAGTGTAATGTTTTCAGGGTTCATGTATCCACCATAACTTCTAAACGCCTAACCTGATTTAGATGTGTGTGGAATGTTAGAATCCTTTCATCTTTCCGAGTGACATTGGATACAGTTGCAATTTAACAACCTAAGGAGTTACAATTTAAATGATAACAATGAAAAAAATACAATTATTTATGTCAAAAAAAAGTATTCTAATTATAACAATATCGGTATCGTGTTAAAGGTCTTAATGTGACCATTTCAAATACATACATACATAAGTACATAAACTCACGCCTTCATTCCCAGAGTGGGGGTAGGCAGAGCGAATGAATTACCAACAAGTCTTAAAACTTATTGATAATTCTGTACTTAACCACATTTTGCACAAGTAGGCTAAGGTGTTTCCCAGTGTATTAGTGACAGGTGGCAAGCCCATCGCCTAACAGTACTGCAAGCCTTTATTCCCTTAGTCGCCTCTTACGACATCCACGGGAAGACATGGAGTGGCACTATTCTAACCCGGCAACCACACGGCGACCATTTCAAATATATACGAATAAAGTAGTTAGCATTAATAAACGGGTTTACCTTGTAAAACATGATAAGTTGGTGTTAGGTTAGTTAATAACACATTAAAAAAAAAGGCTTTACAAGGCTAAAAATAAAATAAAATAATTAAAAAAAACGATTGCCTTAAATAAATTGTACTAAAAAGGGAAAAATAAGTTTTATTTTAAGAATAGGACAGAAAAAGTTATTGTTAGTTCCTTTTTTTTTTAATGCAGTTGTGGGAATATTGTCTACTTAGACGTTGTCCTTAAAAGTCCCCCGATAACCTAACTAAACTCAAAACTTTTTTTTTCTATTCCAAAAATAAATCTTATTTTATAACTTTTGGTTCAATGTTTTTAACGGCAGTCGTGTTTTGTAATTTTGTAATTATTTAATATTTTCCTTGATTTATTATATTTTCGGATTTTGCCTGCAATTATGATTTGCCATCGAGTAAACAACTCACTTAGGTAGGTAGTTATTTTTCACTTTTCAAACAATAAAATTAAAAATTGGATATATTCAATAACTTAAACGACAGTTCCTTTGGAATTGTATGGTCTCAGACTTATTGGTTTATATTTTGTTGTATGTAATGTCACTGACATTGCTTTACTACGACAAGGATCTACAGTCGGTGCCTTTTATAGGATTCCACACCAAAATGGTACAATAGGAACCCTTATGGTGAGACTTCGTTGTCTGTCTGTATGTCACAGCGGGTTTTCTCAGAAACTACAAATGCTATCAACTTGTAATTTAGCATAGTTGTACAACTTGCTTGCCCGCATCTTTTTTAATAAAACAAATATGAAATTGATTTTATAATTGTATGTATAATTGAAAAGGGGTTTAATAAAAGGGCTCAATCTGCACATTTCAAAACCTATTTTTTTTAATTTTCTTGTATGTGGTTTTAAATTTATAGCCAAAAAAGAACAAAAAATGACCGTCTGCCCCCCCTTATTACCAAAGTTTATTAATCGATCAATCTGAAAAAAACCTGGGGTATAAGTATTAATTATAATTTTATGGAACAAAAAGTGTTATTGTTTACAGTTTTCGAGAGATAACAAAAAACTTTTAAAACATTTTTTTAAAAATTTATAGGCTAGTTAAAGTGACCATTATTACATAAAAAATAAAGTTCATATCAAAATGAGTGTTTTCTTTTGTGTTTACCAAGTATGTTATCTTAAATACGGATCCCTCGGTGTGCGAGTCCGACTCGCACTTGACCGGTTTTTCTATTATGCTGCCGTCCTACTAAAGAAAGCGGCTAACTGCAATGTAGTAGTCAAAGCATTTTATACTCTATTGGTAATCACATTAAATTTAAAATGCTTATACTATTACTATGCAGTTAGCCGCCTTCTTTGGTAGGACGGCAGTATGATGAAAACTATGATAGAAATGCTATCATTGAAAAAATCTTAATACTTTTAACATTTGAGGAACCGTTTTGCTGTTAAAATGGGGAGTTTCTAATAAAAAGTGTGCCAGTTTAACTTGTCAACAATTTATTGTTACTATAACATGAATAAATACTACACAGCTAAATGCTTAATGGTGATGGGGCTCGATGTGCTGCGCGTGACCCTCACGCTTGACGTCAGCGTTGAATCTGCAAAATTAGATAAATGTAGATTTTAGTAAGTATAACAAACTCAAATCTATGAAAATGGATCCTAACAAAGCCTTTGTGCGTGTGTATAAGTCCACTAGCCATCTGATTGTAATGGGGGCCTAGAGACATCAATGCAAAAAATCCACCGGTTGTCTACCCCTGCTGCTAAGTTGCAGAGAAGAAGACAAAAAACAAAAGCTTGCAATAAATAGTCCGTAAAAAATATTATATATTTACCCAGTCTTCTTGTCGGATGAGTAGTGGACGATCCTGGTGGTGCCGTCGGCCTCGTGGAGCGTGTAGTAGCCCTTGACGACGTCGCCGTCGCGGGACTCGTGCTGGCTCTTGATGTCGCCGGTGTGAGGATCCTTCACCTGGTACTCGAACTCGTACTTTGGGTGACTCTGGAGATACGTTCAAACAGTCAGATAGGGAAGACTTCAAACTTGATGAACTTGACGGTTGGAAAGCTTACGTAGTGTTCGAAGTGACCAGTGGGTGCCTTGGCGGGCACGTCGTGACGCTGGATGCTCTGCGAGGAGTACGCATGCGCGTGCTCGTGCCCGTGCCCGTGCTCCTGTGGCCGCGCGGCAGCGCAGGCGACGATGGCGCAGATAACGATGATCTAATGATAAATTGGGATATACCAAAAAAAATAACTCACGGATTTTACATTCTAATTCGAAAGAATAGGTAATTTTAAGGGACCAATTTCATTAATTTCATATTTGACCCAATAGTTTTACTATAATATCTTCATTTATTTAGCAGACATTATATAGATGACATGGTAATGTTAAATTTGGGTTGGCATTTTCCAATAAATTACAACAATTAAATGGCATCTAACGATAAGAAGTAATTTTAATAGTGTATTAAAACATACTATTTCTATCGGTGTTCGCCCAACCCGTAAGATACACCTAAGAGGGCTTCAAGCCAAAAACGCAAGTCAAACAAAGGTCAAATATAGGTACTTTTGTCAAGATGTCCGAAAAAGATAAATATTTCAAAAACTTAATAATTCAGAACAGCTTTAAAACCCTATTCCTCGAAATGGTTTTCAAATTAGAGTAATTTAAAAAATATGAACAATCCCAATTAATATTAGGAGACATTTTAACGCGAATTAGCTTAGTGCTTCACTAAATGACTTTTTTTTAAATATATTATATAGGAAACCACCATGGGTTACTAACAACAATCATGCTGATCTCACATTTGTCATTAGATCAGACACGGGACAACTAACTGCATAGGTGATAATTTTACTTGCTAGGAGAACATCGTCGTCAAATCTAACACAGTCTTTTCTTACATTATTTTACTGAATAATTAACACCTACCTTGAAAGACATGGTTGTGTTGTGTTATTGAGAGTTCAATAAGAACTGATAATTAGTCAACTTCACTTGTTTCTTTTATATCCACTTTACGTTATCAGCCAGACAAACTAGTTCGTTACATTAACTTGTACGCCTTATTGAATTTATGAATGTCCTCGAGTTTTGAGTGTAGAAATTCATTCAAAAGAATTTACTATCGCCGGTGAAGGGTTGTCTTGTATCGATGCTTATGTGTAACAAGAATTTATTGTCGCTGACATTGACACTGATCCTTGCCTTTTATAATCTTTTTCATCACATTCTCTATCCATATGTACATATAATTAAAAGTTCGTCATTTTTTCAACTTATTTTGTATATAGGATAATTCTCGCTCAGCAGCTTAAAACTCAAGTCTAACAATGACTTGGAAGGTACTAAAAAAAAGAAAGAAGTAAATTACAAAGCAATGATAAAATAACATTTAAGGATGCGGTTAGCCTGATTGGAAGTAATCCTGCTTACGAAGCTAAATGTCCCTGGTTCGATTCTCAGAAAGGGCAGAGCTTAGTGCGATGAGCGCGAAAATTATACCACGTGTTGGATTTTTATATTTATAAATAAAATAAATACATATCAGGGGACCATGTCACACCAATTGTATTATGGGTACTAGACAACTATATAAATACATATATAGAGAAATATATACTTAAATACATAGTAAACATCCATGACTCAGGAACCACACAAATATCTGCCCTTACCGGGATTTGAACCCAGGACCGCTAGCTTCGTAGGCAGGGTCTCTACCAACTAGGCCAGCGCGTCGTTATATAAGTTTTTTTTTTTGTTTTTTTTTTCTTACTTAATGTTGTATCAATAGCACAAACTAAGCTATAGCCAAACTAAGCTCGATTAATTAAGGACTCGATCAATTTGAGTTAGTGCAAATTAAAACGAAGTAAAAATTAATTCATTCACTTTTGCTGTTACAGATCTTTGTTATCTGTGCTATCCTCGCTGCCGCCGCCGCGCAGCAGCACGGGCACGGGCACGAGCACGGGCACGCGTACTCCTCGCAGAGCATCCAGCGTCACGACGCACCGGGCGCGGCGCCCGCCGGGCACCACGAGCACTACGCGCACCCCAAGTACGAGTTCGAGTACTCGGTGGAGGACCCGCACACCGGCGACCGCAAGTCGCAGCACGAGGCGCGCGACGGAGACGTCGTCAAGGGGTACTACAGCCTGCACGAGGCCAACGGCACCGTCAGGATTGTGCACTACACCGCTGACAAGAAGAATGGGTAATTATTTGGTATCTATATAACGCAAACTGCCTTCAATTGTTATGTAAAGTTAACTTTGACTTTGCATTTATATCTAATAACATTTTTTTTGCAGATTTCAAGCTGACGTGAAACATGAAGGTCACGCGAAACCCATCGAGCCGAAATACCATCATTAGATCTCTTTTTACATCTTTACTGTTTACTTATTTATTGTTGTTGTGTTATAAATAAACATTGTTTTTTTTATTTATTTTTTTAATCAGCTCAAAATTCCAGTCAAATATTTATCAAATTATAACCCTCCGGTCCAGTATAAAAAGTTTGAAATTAGAGATCAAAATATGCTGGTTATTTTGTTACTTTGTTTTTTTAATTGCAACCGATATACTCGTACTAGTTCTGGACCTGATAAGTCCTGGGGGTTATTATAACATAGCAATGCAGTTCTGTTTACTCTGAGAGAAAGGGACAGAGCTATTTGTGAAGCACGGCATACTAACCGTGATATCACTTTACATATATTTAGTGTGCATTTTTGTTTATAAAAATAAGTCCAGTTTTGCATGTAATACTAACAACAGACCACGTAGGTTATGTAAATATAATTTTGACATTCAGTTACCAGAATCTAAAAATTATGTGAATTATAAAAGAAGCCTTGAATATAATGGTATAAAAATTTATAACTTTTTAAACGAGGACATAAAGCAATGTAATAATATAAATGACTTTTCTAGGAAATTAGAATCCTACTTGATTACTCGACCATTTTATAAGATAAATGAATATTTTGATAAATTGTATGAATAAATAATAAATAATAATAGTTTTAAGTTAGATTAAGATTTTGCATGCCAAATGTGGCAGAGCATACCTTCATGTACTGAAATCCTACTGACATGTATATATATTTAAAACACCTGTGTATGTTCTTGCAAAATAAATAATTTCAATTTCAATTTCAATTTCTATATAACTGCTATAGCTCTGTCCTTTACGCTCACCGTAAAATCAACTGCATAGCTATGTCATAATAACCCCACAGTACGGAAGTTCGCGTATGGCGATTTTTATCCAGGATTGTTTAATATGTGTCCTAGTAAGTATTTAAACTTCGGTGGACATTCGACGGTGGATACTTTTTGCAGTTGTGACGCCACTCCATCAAAGGTGGCGGCCGCTCGATCACTGAACTATTTATATCTATTTTTAAACTTGATAATATGTTTGTATGGAACTTAAATCATTATGCTGTTATTTTTAAGGTGAATCTACGACGCGCTGGCCTAGTTGGTAGTGACCCTGCCTATGAAGCTAGCGGTCCTGGGTTCAAATCCCGGTAAGGGCAGATATTTGTGTGATGAGCGCGAATATTTGTTCCTGAGTCATGGATGTTTACTATGTATTTAAGTATGTATTTCTCTATATAAGTATTTATATCGTTGTCTAGTACCCATAAATACAAGCCTAGAGCTTATTTATTTATTTATTTTATCTAAAATTTAATGAAACTGTAACCTAGAATAAACAAACAATAATTTTGACAAAATGATTATTATTTTCTATTATTTACTCCTGAAACATGTTCAGACCATGTTAAAAAGGGGTGCGCATCAATCAATATAATACCATTTTGTATAATTTCATTAATACTTTGGGATTACAGGCGTGAAGGCATGTATGTATGTACTTAGTACAACAGTATATAAAGGTTTTAACTGCATCATCAGAATTTCCCCAATAGATACGTCAGCAATGGGTAGACTGTTCCGTAATAAAGCTTGAACACAGTAAAATGTGGGCACAAGTAAATGATTATATATTTTTATTTATACAATATGGAAACTTCTTAGTATTATAAATAAAAACTATTTGATATCATGAATAAAAACTTTTATGACAGCGTTCCACTTTGATCATTTGTTTTCACGATGGCGAGTTATGAACACAAGAAACGTGAAATTATTTTGCGCAAACATACTGAAAATCCCCATTTAAGTTATAGGGCATTAGCAAAACTTTTAAAATTACCGCAATCTTCCGTATGTTTAGTTTTAAAAAGGTTCCGAGAACGATTGACAGTAGATCGCAAGCCGGGAAGTGCAGGTAAGCAAGGCGCAAAGGATAAAAAAAAAGAAGCCCATGTCTTGCGGCTTTTTACAGCGAATCCGAAGTTATCGTCCCGTGATGTCGCAAAAAAGGTCAAAATGTCGCAGTCATATGTACAGAAAACTAAGTCTAGAGCTGGATTAAAGTCGTTCAAAGCACAAGCTGCACCCAATCGCGACGCTAAGCAAAATCTGTCTGCAAAACAGAGATCACGAAAGTTGTACGACAATTACTTGACAAAATTTGGATGCGTTGTATTGGATGATGAAACATACATCAAAGCAGACTTCCAGCAGATACCGGGGCAAGAATTTTATACTTCTAAGAATCGTAAGGATGCCCCAGAAGATTGCAAGATAAAAAAGAGATCGAAGTTTCCAAAAAAATATCTTTTATGGCAAGCTATTTGTAGTTGTGGTAAAAGAAGTCGTTCATTCGTAACAACAGGCACAGTAAACGGTGAAATCTACAAAAAAGAATGTTTGCAAAAGCGTCTACTGCCCTTTTTACGCAAACATAGCTCACAGCCATTATTTTGGCCAGACCTTGCGAGCTGTCACTACTCTAAAGCAGTAGTTGAGTGGTATAAACATAACGATGTCGCAGTGGTACCTAAAGAGTGCAATCCTCCAAATTGTCCTGAACTGAGGCCGATTGAAGAATATTGGGCAATTATGAAAGGGATTCTAAAAAAAGGAGGCGGAGAAGTTAAATCGGCAGCTGAATTGCAAAACAAATGGAAATGGGCTTGCAAAAGATATCCTGACAGTGCTGTGCAAGACTTAATGAGCCGGATTCGACGCAAAGCACGCAGTATGGCATATAGAAAGCAAATTAAATAATTGTATATATTTGTAAAAATGGTTATTAGTCTAGTAAATAAATGCAATAAAAAATTCCTTGAAATATGTTCCATAACATTTTTATTTTTGTTACTTTATGTGCCCATGTTTTACTGTGTTCAAGCTTTACGCACTTAATATCAATGAATGTTAAATTTTGAATGTTGTTGGCTGAAGCTAGTTAATAATAAATAAACTGCCAGTATGTTTTTGGCAACATATCATCGAATGAATATTATTTAGTCAAAAATCTAGATTTTTATTAAATTACAGACCATTTGATTTACTTTTGATACATGTTTTTGCTACATATGGCTTCAAATATTTTTTTATTTCCGTGTAACACTTCTGATAAACGCGCTATTATAAAATAAAAAATACAAATCAAACGATCTTAAACTCGAAGGAACTATTCTGTTTACCGTTGAGGAGTTTCTAAGGATCTGCTTTCAGTTCGATGTTACCATATATGTACATATATTGACTAATACATTATAACGTCGTTAATGTCTATAGGGTATTATAGGATCGAGGACTATAATTACAATAGACAAAAATGCTTGGCCTAAACCCGAAGCTTATTTAATAATATATATTTTTTGAAATTCAAAAACTTTATCTTGTCTAGGGGACGACGTTGATGTAGGAAACATATCAATCTTATGTGGTCATCTTGCACCGTCTTATATAGGTACACCTAAGTAGGCGTTCCTTTTTCCTTTTCTCTCTTTATCCCTCTCTTAAGATTTTGTTGTGTTTTCCTGCGGAAACTATGCAGGATATTTGAAATATTTTCTAATTTGCTATTTATAGATTTATATAATGCTAGAGTAAGTAGTACCATTGTAATATTAAATATATTTAAAAAAATGACTGACTGCTGAGTTTCTTGCGGCGATTCTTCTCAACAGTGGTCTTTTGTTAAGCGCTGGTAGATTCTTGATGTGTAAAAGTGCTCGTGCGGCTTACTTACTGAATAAATGTCTTTATCTTTAACGGCTTGTTTAAAAATCTACAGATAAATATTATTTGCCAGTTAAAGTTACCACTCGCTATCTCTTATAAAAGAAATGAAAAAAGCAAACACTATTTTTACTTAGTATATTACTATCTGAAGATGATTAAACACACCCCTAGTAAGTACATAAAAAAAAGAAGTAGGTACTTAATTATTATTTACAAAATATTAGGTAGCTAGGTTAGGTGGGAACAGTGGTTACTATCATTTATGTAGACATACTGCGATGTCAACTAATAAATAAAAAAGGATAACATTGAACATAACTCACTTCTGTGGAAAACTAATTCTTGAGGGATTTTATAATTAAAAGTGTGCCAGTTTAACTTGTCAACAATTTATTGTTGCTATAACATAAATAAATACTACACATCTAAATGCTTAGTGGTGATGGGGCTCGATGTGCTGCGCGTGACCCTCGCGCTTGACGTCAGCGTTGAATCTGCAACATTAGATAAATAAATATTTTAGTATAAAAAACTCAAACCTATGAAAATGGATCCTAACAAAGCTATTATGAGTGTAAATAAGTCCACTAGCCGTCTTATGGTAATGAGGGCCTAGAGACATCAATGCAAGAAATCCACCGGTTGTCTACCACTGGCCCTGCTGCTAGGTTGCAGGGAAGTAGATAAAAAAACAAAAGCTTGCAATAATTAGTCCATCAGAAAAGTTAAATCATTACCCAGTCTTCTTGTCGGATGAGTAGTGGACGATCCTGGTGGTGCCGTCGGCCTCGTGGAGCGTGTAGTAGCCCTTGACGACGTCGCCGTCGCGGGACTCGTGCTGGCTCTTGATGTCGCCGGTGTGAGGATCCTTCACTTGGTACTCGAACTCGTACTTGGGATGACTCTGGAGATACGTTAAAATGGTTAGATAGAGAAGATTTAAAACTTGATAGATTTGAGGAGTGAGAAGCTTACGTAGTGTTCGAAGTGGTCGGCGGGTGCCTTGGCGGGCACGTCGTGACGCTGGATGCTCTGCGAAGAGTACGCATGCGCGTGCTCGTGTCCGTGCCCGTGCTCTTGTGGCCGAGCGGCGGCGCACGCGACGATGGCACAGATAGCGAAGATCTGTAGCAAAAAATGTTGACACATTAAAGAGAGAATTTACAATAAATGAATATTAAAGTCTCACACAAATTGACCTAGTCCCAAACTAAGCTCTAGGCTTGTACTATTTGTACTAGGCGACGATAAAAATACTTATAAATTGAAATAAGTGCTTGTGCTAAAACACCCAAGCCTTAGAAACAAATACTCGTGCACATCGCATAAATTTTACTCTGACCGGGAATCGAACAACTATTCTTATGCTTCGTCAATAAAAGTGAGTGTTTTAAATAGCACTCACTTTATTTAAAAATGTTGTAAATCAAAAACAATTTCAAAATATTGTGGTAGGTACCTTTAGAGACATGATTGTATTAAATTGTTGACAGTGCAACGAGAAATGATAAATTTGTAAATTTACGTTCGCTTTTTATACGCGTTGTTTTGGCAGCTAGTGTCAAACCAGTTCATTACTGAAATACTAACGCGCCATATTGGGTTTATGAATGTCCTTGATTGTTGGAATTAAAAAAATCTTTTCACAGGTGCTTTTTATTTTAAATGCAGTTTAAGTACTGCATTTTGTTTTCAACGGTGAAAGGATCGCAGTAATATGCTCATCCCTATTTGAGCCTTTAGCGCGTCATTGTATTCGTATTACTTTAACTTATTAACAAAATCATCATCATTTTAGTCAAAAAACACCCAGTAGTGGTCATAGGCCTTTCCTAAGCATCTCTAAAGACAATTATATAAAAACTACTAAAAAGCTATTGGTGGCAATAAAACTATAGCTATAAATATATAAGACAAAAAATTGAGTTTTAAATGTCGCAACCCGGTATATGTAAGTAAAATTAACGGGGATAAAATAAAATAAAACAAAATCTTATAATGTTCTAACATTTCTTTGATACCGATTTCTTGTTCTTGATAAAAATTATTCCTGCATTAATGGATTTTTGAAAATTTGTTTGCCTTAACGAAGTAATTTTTCTGTCGTAAGTCATAAACGTCGAATATGACAAAATAATTAAGATGGATATTTTTCCGATATTTATTTAATTTAAAGGTGTATGTGTTGTAGACATAAATGATCAATAACAATGACCCTTTCGATCTGTATCATAAAACACGACTTTTAGGTTTTGTGAAGAGGATTTTTTTTTAAATGCAGTTTTTTTTTTTTTTTTAATAAAGGAAAGTCTATTTCCAATATTTGAGATGTTAACTGTCCATTTGGCATTCGTTTTTTCCACCCTGTATAATTTTCAAAGCCAGTAATCCCCTAGACGGGTTCTCTGTGTATATTTTCGCTACAATACTAATCGGCGCTCTGTGGCAGCGAATGTGTTAAGTGTTTAAGGCTCTATACTTTTATATTACAAAATATTTATTTAGTATAATAATCATTTGCCATACATTTCAGATAACTCATTCATCCACCAAACCAATTAATGTATGTACCAAACGGATGAAGCGTCGCTGCCTATCGCTAGATAGATCTTTTGTCTGATGATTTGATGAACTAAAGCATAAATAGGCATTTTCGACTCTCTTTTAGATCTTTTATATAAGTTCGAGCAATGATATAATAGTTTTATAATGCCTGAATAACAAACCGTCTCATTCTGAAAACACCTGAATTTTTATGATGACTTTTGATCCAAATCGTCTGATTCCCGAAAATTCTAGTCATATCAGTATATTACTGAATTTCTGAATGCCTTAAATCAGAAACATCTGAAAGGCACGGTGTCTGCTTTAAAAAAAAATACAGCATAGTAAAGTAAAATCTCTCCAATTTGTAAGACATATTTTTTTATGGTCCTGGTGAATAATGGTCCAAAGTCAAGGAGGTTTTAGTTAAAAAGGGGTAATATTTTGGTGCACTTTGTGTTTATGCTTAATACCCTTTTTATTTCGATCTAAATCTCTTAGATCTTTTATTTCATCACTATATAAGTGCTTATTTTTTTTACAAAGTCTATATTAATATAGTCGCTATAACAATAAATGAAACAATAAAATAAAGGTACAATTAAAGGGGGTCCTTATATATATTTTTTTATGGCGTAAGAAGGCAAACGAGTACACAGGCCACCCGGTGGTAAGTGGAAACTGTGACCCATAGACATTCGCATTCACAAGACTGCAAATGCACTGCGAACCTGAGGACTAAACTGGAATGCCTCGCTGCTAGTCATTTCACCGGCTGTCATACCCCCCAAAAGTGTGTTCCGCAACAATGCGAACACGTTACGTTAAGGTGGGTTTAGACCTAACAAACAAAGAGCTAGAGCCAGAGTAGAGCATTCATTCTTGATATTTTAGTGTAAACAAAAGTTCGTTTTCAGCGTTTACACCACGCGAATATGAACGAGCAAGAATCGAGCACTAGAACTAGATTAAACGGCATATGCTCTAGAGATGTTTAGATCAGGCGAACGATTGCTCATTCGTCGGGGGTCTGTGGACTGTGTGGACTATGTCTGACTCTGAGACTGATATTGTAAACTTGAAAACTATTTAAAACTAATCGGACCATGCAAATAAATTCATCCTTAATATAAATAAATAGAATCATATTCGTAATCATTAATGTTTCACGAAATTAAATCGTTTTTTTTTATATTTTTGCACAGTGGTCATTTTGAGGTTATTTTCACGCCCTAAAAAATGTCCATACGCAATCACTGAATATAAAAATAAAAAAAACCCCAGAGATTAATAAAGGAGCTTTAGTCCCGTTGTGCATAGACTAGTTATTTTAAGAGCAAGAAGTGAAAAAAAAGTAAAACAGGTAGGTCTTCTGCTTTATGATCTAGAACGCTTTGAAAAGATCGCCCCGGGAGCGAGCCCGTTCGAACACGAAAGAACGCTCTAGGCGAATGTTCGCACGCTCGTCCGTAGTTTACATCAAGCGACCGAGCATTCTTAGAATCTTCGCAAATAAAGGGAGAACAACGAAAGAATGCTCTGTGTCTGTATACACAAAAATAATTTGGTAGAGAGGGGATAGAATGAGCATTCGCTCGTTTGGTCTAAACCCACCTTTTGGCGTTTTTCTGCTCAAACTTAATATTGTACGGACGGTACGAAACCGAGTCCGACTTGCACTTGGCACGTTTATTGGTGATTAAATTTTCATTTATTTAGTAATGATAACTTGTTAAATAACGTATGACAGGATCGTAAGGATAAATAACGTCGTGTTATTTTCATGTAATGGTAGGTCCAAAGCTCAAGTCATTAGGGCAAACATAATTATGTTCAAACTTGCTCGGATTAACTTGACAACGACGAGCTAGACGACGCACTGGCCTAGTTGGTAGTGACCCTGCCCACGAAGCTAGAGGTCCTGGGCTCAAATCCCGGTAGGGGCGGATATTTATGTGTGAGCACGAATATTTGTTTCCGAGTCATGGATGTTTTCTATGTAGTTAAGTATCTATTTCTCTATATGAATATTTATATCTTTATCTAGTACCCATAGTACAAGCTTAAAGCTTAGTTTGGGACTAGATCAATTGGTGTGACATTGTTTCCTGATATTTATTTATTTATTTAAGATTCTACGTGGAGAGTGGAGAGCTACCTGAAATCCACGCAGATTTGTTTTTCTGCGACCTTACTAAAATCTTCCGTTTAGATGTCGAATAACCAAAAAGAAAACTATTTATTTTAGTAAAATATTTATTTCATGATTTTAACCAGACACTTATATCATTAAATAACAGGCAACGTTGAAAACAGTATTCGTGTAAAAACAAATGACTCGTAAAACGTCAAAAGACATTTTAATGATGGTGGTGGTGCTCAGGAACAATGTGGTGGGTGCTGTGCTTGACATCGGCGTGGAAACTGTAACATACAAACATCATGAATATGTATTTGTATAGTTATTTACTCAGTGCTTAATGGAGCTGATAGACTTGATAATTCTAGCGAACGCTTGAGTTAATGCTCGATATTTCCACAACTATCAATATGCTCCATGATACTAAGCCCTATGCTACAAACAAAGCTACTCCAGTAAATATATTTAATTATCATTATCATGCTTGTCATTTGATGTTCAGTTTCAGGTTTAGCATGACAATTTGTTAGGGTTGTATTCATTAGTGTACAGTTCAGTAAAAAAATATATATAAAAAACTAGTATTAGAGATTCGCAGACTTTCTCTAGTATTACATAAATAATTTACCCAGTTTTCTTGTCAGCGTGGTAGTGGACATCGCGGGTGGTGCCGTCCGGCTCGTGAAGGCTGTAGGCGCCCTTCACGGCATCGCCATCGCGGTGCTCGTGCTGCGACTTGTGGTCGCCGGTGTGCTTGTCCGACACCTCGTACTTGAACTCGTACTTGGGGTGAGTCTGTATAAGAACAATAAGGCTATTAAGTTTGTCTATCACAATAGTAACATTCGCATTTTCCTACTTTCATTGCTACTGTAAACTTATGTGATTTCAAAATATTATTATAAAGACACTTACGTAGTAGTCAACGTGTTTCTCATGTCCATGCTCGTCCTTGATGGTCACCTCCTGATGGTGGCCGTCGTGTTTAGAGATGTGCTGCGAGGAGTGCGCGGGCTCGTGGTGCTCGTGTTTATGCTCATGTTTGTGTTCGTTTTCATGTTTGTGCTCTTGCTCATGTTTGTGTTCGTGTTCATGCCAATGACCATGCTCATGTTTCAGCTCAAGTCCATGCTCGAGTTCATGCCAATGACCATGCTCATGCTTTATCTCAAGTCCGTGCTCATGTTTGTGTTCATTTTCATGCCAATGAACGTGCTCGTGCTTCAGCCCGTGGCCGTCCTCATGTTTGTGTTCTTGCCATTGTTCATGTTCGTGCCCATGTTCGTGCCCATGCTCGTGCTTTTGTTCATGTTCATGCCATTGCTCGTGTTCATGTTTGTGCTCATGCCCGTGTTCATGTTCATGCTCGTGCCCGTGTCCGTGAATGGTTGCTATTTGTGACGGGCCGTCATGACGTGAGATGTGTTGCGAGGAATGAGCAAAGCCAAGTTCATGCCAGTGTGCAGTAGCTACTACCACCAGAGCGGCAAAACATATCACCTGTAATAAAAAAAACTATTTTTAGCAATGACAATGGATAACCTACAGTTTTAGAAACCAAATAATGAAGAAAATTTGCTCTTTTAGTTTTTTCTCTTGGGTGAACTAGGTATATGTTTTAGAATATAGCCTCAAAAAAGAAAATAGACAGAACTTTGCTTTGTTTTTGAAATAACTTTCTTCAAAATGTGGTCAAAATTAAATTTCATTGTAAAATCTGATTTATGCCATAACATTACGTAGACAATGGAAAAAAAGTTAAATAACTATATTACCTTAGAATACATGGTTGTTGATTGTATCTGCGGTCCTATTGAGACTAGGCTCAGCTTAAAACTGATACCAATACACAAAAATTCACTTCTTTTATAATCCAAATAACGATACAGGCCATATCAACATCGATTTCTTTACAGATTAGGTATTGGTCGTTAACATAATGCAAGCAAAGGCTTTCGGTGTAATAATTTCGCAATACATTTGTTTCCCAAATATGTACGTTTCAAACGAGTGTGACATTGTACTTTATGTTTTGTTAAACATTCTCTTTTAATTGTCCGAGTTGTTTGGTTATACATTGATTATTAGTAAATATCATGACGAAATACTAGAATTGATAATTATTTAAAAAAAATCTTAAATTAATCTTTAGCAGCAAAAATTTTAAGATTGTTTAGAAATAAGCAGCAAATATCCATTTCAAATTATCATTTAGTCCGTCCAAACAATATTTTGTGTGTCATAGAACCTACCATACGGTCGATCTTTAAAATAGCTGCACACTTCATTTGTTTTTCATTTTTACGTCATGTTTATATTGCTGCATTAATCGGTCAAAAGCGTTAAAGCCTTTTCCTACTCCTGTACTTTTATCTGTCATTTATATATTCACGAACACTAATATAAGAATATAGATAATATGTCCGCAGAACATTCCGTAGAAAAGTCTATCTTGTCTATTCCCCTTAACAGCACTTGTGCTTTTTTGAGCCAAAACGATATGCCTAGCTGCCAAAGCTTACACCTAGGTTAATTTGACCAATCAAAATACTTCACCAAATTAAACCACCAATCACAATACACATTGACTGTCAATCGGAACGTTAGGTTCTTTTTGGTATGTAAACTCTTTTACTAATTTAACTCTTTAAAAAAAACATTTTATTTGGTATCAACCAACCAGAACGCAGCTATATTAAAATCGACCAATCAGGTAAAAGAATTCATTTCTCAAATCATTAGGTGTTTTTTAGTCCCTATTTTACAAGTTAAATCGATTGTGCAACTTTAAAAAAAAAATGAAACCTGGCAAGTGCACATCAATTTAAAAACAAGGTTAACCATAGACACATATTTTGTTGTTTTCGAATGTTTCTCGCTCGTTTGTTGTTCTGTGCTTCGTTCGTTCGTATTCTAACCTAGGTATATTAATTTAATTTTGCATTTTATTTGAAACCTAGTCGTAGAAAAAGTATTGTATGCAACGGTGTATAACTAAGTCAAAAAATACTCGTGGCGTCTTGCTTTACGATGTTCGCCTGCGGCTCACATCGTAACCACACCACTCGTCTTTTTTGACATCTCTTATACAACTGTTGCATAAACTACTATTAATTTGAATAAAACGTTAAAGTGACCAGCAGCGGGCCGATTATGGTCGTGTTTATCAACGTAGATACGCGTGGATAAAACATATCGATGGTCCCACCGAATAAACGTGTATGTGAAAAAAGCTGATTTTACAGGAAAAAATAAAAACGTTAAAATTGTAATTACGATTAACTGAGACAATATAGGTATATAAGATGTATACAAAAAAGATAGATAGTAAAATAATCTTTGTATTAAAAAAAAAATAACTTAGGGATAAAAGCTAGTTTTCAAGAAAATTGAGAAAAAGTTGTTATTTTATTATTCTAGTGCAGGTAAGCGAAGTTAATTTGTGTTTTAAACGTTTACACGTTTTTTCGTGTTATAAGGCTCGTCTACTTTATATGTAATGCAAAGTAACGTTAGTTTTTGTGTAGAATCAAGACTATTGCCTTGATGTGTACTAAACTCTTGCATGCTTCTTTAGGTAGAAATATACGATTGTTATAAACAGCAAGTTACTTTTCCACGATTTTGTTATATAATTTATGTTGTGCAAAAATACTTAGCAATAACTAAAGCGTTTTAATGATTGTTTTGTTACTGAAATTTTCTTGTTTCTTTACTGTTAAAACAACGTTAAAACCAAACAAACCTCTTTTTATTTAATAAGTTTTATAAAAAATCTTTATATAAACCGATTTATATAAAATAACGCATACTCGCCGTGGTTGTACCTATCACTGATACAAATACAGCAGGCTCGGTCAAGATTTTTTCATTGTGTCTTATTAAAACAAGGAAATATTTTTTCTATAAAACTTTAATGCAAAGTCAACGAAACATAAACATTTACTTAGCTTTAAAATCCAAACATCCTTATTCAAAGAAAGTAATAAACGAAAAAAAAAAACCTTAAAACGAGAACGCTAAATAGGTTAAATCAATCTCGTAATGACTAGAAATAGTGCTTATATAAACAGGATTAAACAACCTAATCGATTAAAACCGTGTGATTTCAAAGAAACTTCTGTTCCGTGCTACCTAATAGGTATCTACCTACGAGGGGCGTTCAATAAATTCTCGGTATGAGAAGGAAAACAAAAGCATACGATTAGTGTTTTATTTTTATTTTTCTATATATTCCCCCCCTATGCTTATACACTTATAAGATCTGTCAATTAGTTTTTTTAACCCCTCATAAAAATATTTTTTGTCTTTGGGGTTAAAATGCTCCACCACCGCTGCCTTCAACGCTTCATCATTAGAAAATCGATGTCCACGAAGATCCTTTTTAAGGTTGGGAAACAAAAAGTAGTCGCTGGGGGCCAAGTCTGGACTGTACGGTGGGTGAGTAATTGTTTCGAACCCAGATTCAAGAACAGCAGCCTTGGCAACATGAGCAGTATGCACAGGGGCGTTGTCATGAAGAAGCAGCACTTCTCTGGTCAATTTTCCCCTCCTCTTCTCTTTGATTGCTTCCCGTAATTGGCGTAAAATGTTAGCGTAGTACTCTCCTGTAATATTTAAACCCTTTTCTTTACAATCTATTAATAATATCCCTTCACAATTCCAGAATATTGTCGCCATGATCTTGCCAGCTGAAGGGACGACTTTGAATTTCTTGGGATGAGGTGTTCCTTTAACGTGCCACTGCATCGATTGTTTGCTCTCAGGGTCATAATGATGAACCCAAGTTTCATCTCCGGTAACAATTTTTTGGAGCAAACCATCAGGGTTTTCACCACACAGCTCAATGAAGTCGGAACAACAAGCAACACGCGTATGCTTCTGAAACGGTGTCAACATTCGTGGTACCCATCTCGCACTAACTTTGTACATGTTAAGATGATCGTGGATAATATCATGTATTGTACCAATATAAATATTGGTTTTTTGTGCTATAGACCTACGAGGGGCGGCTGAAAAGTTCTAAGCCTAAGGTATTTTGAGGTTGCATATGCGTTAGCGATACTGGCCACTAAAAAGACCATTTAAAAAGTTAATAAATAAAAGAAAAAAATGTCGTCTTTTGTTTATTACATCTCGAGATATCCGACGCTAAAGGTCATCATGTGTGAATTATCAACGCATATCACGAAAATAGAGCACCGTGCAGTCATTAAGTTTCTCACGAAAAGTGAAAAATCGCCGAAAAGAATTTTTGAAGAAATGTCTAGTATTTACGGTGAATCTGGCCCTTCTCATGCCACTGTTAAAAAATGGAGTCGATTTTTAGAATTATGTGAAGAAGGTTTAGATGAAGTTTGTTCCCGCATAGTAACTGTTGATGAAACATGGATCAGACAGTATGATCCAGAGTCGAAGTCTGAATCTATGCATTGGATCGAAAAGGGTGAAAGGCCGCCAAAGAAATTCAAGGTTCAAAGATCGGCGTCTAAGCTAATGGCCACCGTGTTCTGGGATTGCGATGGCATTCTTTTAATAGACTATTTGGCGAAAGGCTCTACAATAAATGCAGTTTATTATGCTGAGCTATTAAGAAAAGTGCGACAAGCCATAGTCGAGAAACGAAGGGGCAAACTGAGCAAAGGCATTTTGTTTTTGCAAGACAACGCCCCCGTTCACACCGCTCGTGTTGCCAAGCTTGCTCTGAAGGAAACTGGCTTCGAGGAAATTGATCATCCACCTTACAGTCCAGATCTGGCCCCTAGTGATTATTTTCTATTCAGCAATTTGAAGAAAGATTTAAGGGGAAAGCGATTTGGCAGTGATGAAGAGATGAAGGCGGCTGTACATGAACATTTCGACAGCCAAAATAAAACTTATTTTGTTAACGGTCTAAAAGCATTATTTAAAAAATGTAATAAATGCATTGAATTAGAGGGAGATTATATTGAAAAATAAAAATAGTAAAAAAAATCTGAACATTTTTTTTCTACCTTAGGCTTAGAACTTTTCAGCCGCCCCTCGTAACCTTCACTCAACCATCTTCCAGTATAATTTTCTCCACTTTTTTAATGTTTTCTGGTGAAGTAGCTTCAACAGGCCGACCAGGTCTAGGGTCATCTTCTATGCTCTCCGTCCCACGCTTAAACTCATTTGACCACTTTTGGACAATAGATAATGAAGGAGCGGACTCACGGTAAACTAAATCCATTTCTTCTTTAATACACTTTTGATTTTTACCCTGTTTAGTCAAGAATTTTGTCACGGCTCGATGCTCCAATTTAATTATCATTGTAAAATCGCTCATGGTGGTCACGTTTGTTCAGCAGTAGCAGAAAAACAAAAGAACGTGTGGGCTTCAAATTTACTTTTTTTTACTTTCGATGAATGACTCTTAGCGGCCAGTATTAAGAAGTTTACTAAAAAGGTTTGCAAGATACCAATACCGAGAATTTATTGAACGCCCCTCGTACATTGAAACCTCAGTACCGACACCTAAAGAACGCTAAATAGGTTAAATCAATCTCGTAATTACTAGACATAGTGCTTATATAAACAGGATTTCGTCGTGAATAGTTTAATATTTCGTTATTATGTACAAACACTAAATGAATTATAACTCTTATAACTACTAACCTTTTCCAGATTCTTCCCTTATCATGTATGTATAGTATTATTTTGCACCGAGCTGAAGCAACCGTTGTTGACACTCTTTTTATTTTGAATAAAAACACTAATTTAAATGACAAAAAACTAAAAGAAGATAGTCTAAGTACGTCAAACGAAATTTGACGCTCATAATATTATGAATGAATATTCGTATTTGAATTAATACAATATCACATAGAGAAAATTCTACGCTGCAACCGGTATTACGAATTCTGAGTATTATTAATTAAATAGCAAACACTTCTTACTATAACTTTTATAGCACATTTATACGGCAAGAAACAATACTCTCAAAACTCGTATCGACCATAACACGAAAAAGCGTGCATCAGAATAATACACAAAATATAAAGTTTAGTACAAATGTGAAAAAACGTGTTTTATATTCACGCACGTTTGTTCGTGTTTAGACGATGCATTGTAATTTGTGTAACAAGTGAGAGTGCCAATATTCGTGTGGCCCTTGCTGATTATATTTTCCGTAGAATAAAAAGTTTTTCTTTAATAAATCAAAAAATAATAAGCATGGCCCCCTCAAAAAATTAGGGGGGGTGTATTACAACCTCAGGAATCGAAATCAGCAAAAAAATTTTTTTACGGTATTAACCCTTGCACGTTTATTCGGTGGAGCCATCGATATGTCACTTTCTGACCAGTATGTAAGTGCGAGAGTGACGGAAGCTTTATCCACCGCGATAAAGGCGACCATAGTACGGGCGCAGGGGGTTCTAATATGGCTGCGTGACAAAATGTGGATAAAACATCTGTCAATATTTGACACAACCATATTAGGCCCCCGGAGTTTGGAAACCTGGTTATTTTTTAAACCAGCTCGTTAGAATGCGCATTTGTTGAAGTTTTTTTTCAGATTTTTAGTATTTGTAGTTTTGGCTGTAGGGGGGAGGGGGACTTGATTCTAACAAAATTACGATACGTGTAGGGGAGTTACAAGTAAATTAAAGCATAGAGGCATTCCATCTTAGTAATCAGGGTTGGCAGTGCATTTTCAGTCTTGTGAATGCGAATGTCTATGGGTCACAGTTACCATCAGATGGCCTGTGTGCTCGTTTGCCTTCCTATGCCATAAAAAAAGTACAGGTTTTTTTTTTCGAGATTTTTTTTAAGCACTTGGTTGGCGTGACTAATATATGCCATATAACAGCTTTCTAGTACTAAGAGTCTCTGAGCCAGGCTGCGGACGGACGGACGGACGGACATGGTGAAACTATAAGGGTTCCTAATTTCACTACGGAACCCTAAAAAAAACAGGTGAACCCGTTTAAGAGCTACTTATAACACCCCTCTTTTTGCTTCGGGGGTTAATCTAGTTAGAGCATGTTATAACTAGAACAAGGTGTAAACTTCCTCCCATCTTATTTAAAGTATTCATAAATCAATTACTTACGCGTATCAACTTTATAATATTTACTAACTACTTACTTATAACAATAAAACGGACAAACCGGTTCATCGAACAGAATTACCGCTAAAATGAGGGTTATTTATAACGAGACCTTGAAATGTATTTATAAAATTGGGTTAACGTTCGATACTATGCAAATCATGCCAATTAAAATCTGGTCAAGAGCGCACCGGAATTCACATTATTAATTTATTATTAGTTTCATTCATACGTTTCATAAAACTCGATTCTCGATTTTCAGAGAGCTAATAAGGGTTCACCAATGTTTTACCAAATCATCATTTTGGCACGCCGGATTATTTTATTTTTTTGTGTCGTCAAAAGTCTAGCGTAACCTCCTATTTAATAAGCCTTTGGAACGAATGTAATAATATATGTAACAGTTTAAGCACAATTTTTTTTTTTGCGAATTTAAAGTTTTTAAATCGATATAGTTTGACAAATCGCACTGCCAGATCAAAAGAGGAGTAACTCAAAATACAACTGTATTTTAAAATAAACTTTAATACAACGTCTATGAGCTTGAAACAAATCTAAAAAAGATTTTGAGTTGATGCTGTCTTGATCTAGCAGTGCGAAATGATGATTTGGTCAAAATTCGGGTTACCGCCAATAAGAGATAGTTTGGTGATAAAAGCAAATAAAATAAGTAACTTAGTAAAAAAACAATAAATATGAGTATGTGGCCATCTTACCATCAGGTGGCCTGTGTGCTCGATTGCCTTCCTATGATATAAAAAAAAAAAAAAAAAAATTTACTAGTCGACAATAACGATAAATAGAAAATGTGTTCGTACATAATAATGTTGTATTTTGAGTTATTTTTTTGTGTTTGTAGCTGTAACGGCATTGGAACATTTGGAACCCAACACTGAGCATGGTCTGACATGCTCGTGCCCAGTTTTACCTCTATTTTGTATCCCTTTGCCTGTACCTATCTGTTAATTATTCTGTTGTATCTTTTTCAAAATAAATACGAGCGAACCATACATCTTTGCTAAATTTCAAGTCGATAATTTCTGTTACTGTTTTTAGAACAGACAGACAGACAGATACATCGAGGTAGAAGACACAAGAAACCCTTAAAACGTTAAATCAGATCGTTTGGGATATTATTTAGATAGTTTTAGACTAGAATTGATCTGAATAAGTCAATCTTTAGATCTATGCTAAGCGTTACGAATGTAGTATAAAACGAAGTTTTTCCTTCTTATAAGTAATTCAACTAGCTACGAATATTACCTTCGCTAAGATGAAGCATACCCGTACGTAGAAGGCTAATTATTTCTTCATGCAATTTTAGCTAAGATACCTACACTGACGTGCTTATTTGCATCTACATTATGTCATCGAAAGAAATCTTAAAATAAGGGTATGATAAAAAACCTGTTTTGTTTGATATGGACCATAACCTACGCAATAATAAATTAAAAAAAAAAGTATTCAAAATTATGAACCTTATGGAAAACATTTTTCAAAAACCATCAAGCAGCATATCGAAGCAGTAAATATCATATAGGTTTTCATTGTCGTCCTCAGGGTTGGTAACACATTTGTAGTATCCTGAGTTTGCACATGTCTAAGGCGGCGTCCTAGCTGAGCGAATTCCACGCGAATGCGATGCGGAGCGACGCGGTGCGAAAGAAACAAGCAGTCGACAGCTATTGAAGTAGCCTACGTGACCAATACAGGTGCGCAGTGCGGGTGGCGGCGCGGCGCGTAACGAAGCGAACGCAATCAGTTGTCAGAGTGTTAATTCGCGCACACGGAGGACTAGGCCGGCGCGTCGCACCGCTTTCCACTGAAATTGCGTGTCATCGCATTGGATCGCTTCGCAATTATGTTCGCTTTGAATCGCCCACGAAGGACGGAGCCTAAGCTGAGCCTATATCAGGGCATGTGTGCTTGTTTGCCTTCTTCTTTGTAATAACTACGAGATGTAGTTTACGTAGCAATTTCATCAATTACTTTTTAAATAATAGTTGAAAAGTACTCGAAACTCATGCAGGTGATTAAATAGAGGTAATTTCCTAAGGAAACCGTAAAACTACAAGTATGTTACCTACTTAGTAAAGGTTAGATGGAAGAAATTCCTTAAAGGCATAAGGGCTTTTAATAAAAATAAGGATGTTGGCGCCAAAGGTTTTATATTTTTCCATTGATGATGGTGTCACGACGATTCCAAAACTTACTAGTTTATTAAAAAACATTAAATTTATGTTTGCACAGTCCTCAGCTAAAATTATTTTTGCTCTTATTTTGTGTTAAGATAGAGCAGTGTAAGTTGCAAAATATTCCCGGAGGTTTGAAAATGTTGAAAACAAATCATGGAAACATTTTCAAAAACATTTAAGAGTGTTTAAAATGCTCTCTTTCACACAATTTATTCTAATATTCTTCTAATTAACCGAAATTTAATTATAATTAACTTTCACGAGGGGAATTTCCTCGTAGGTACAATGATATAGCTTTTCATAATTCATAATTCATAATTCATATACTTTATTGCCTTATGTTGTATGTCACAAAGATGTTATAATATATTAAATGCTCTAACATAAACCCTGGGAGGGCACTGCAATATCATTACAATTTCTTACATAGGTAGGTATTTAATTTAAATGTCAAGAATTATTATTATAAATATTACATGTCACTACTATAAACTAATGCTATAACTAGTTATCAAAAAATTCATTTAAGTCATAATAACATTTTAACATCAAAATTTCTTTTAACTCTTTACAAAATGTGGCCTCTTTTACAATATTTTTAATGGAAAGTGGTATCTTGTTATATATTTTTATCGCCATGTGATGGCTACCCGAGCTCACAATTTTCAATGTAGTAAAGGGTCTAACTAATTTATTTCTTTTTCGCAAGTTGAATTTTATGCTGTCGTCTCTTTCTTTTCCATATATGTCCTTATGTCGTCTTACAAATTTACAAATTTCATAAATATATATCGATGTCAGGGTCAGAATACTTAAATTATTAAAATGTGGTTTACAGCTTTCTCTGCCTGTTATGTTTGCTAAAATTCTTACACATTTTTTCTGTAATACAAACAATTTATTGATATGCGAGCTATTGCCCCATAAGACGATACCATAGCTTAACCTCGAATGAGCATATGCATAGTATGCAGCAACAGCCGTTTTGAGGTTCGTACATCTCTTTAGTTGGTATAGAGCATAAGTAAATCTGGCTATTTTTCTTGAAATAGTATCCACATGGGTTTTCCACGTTACACACGAATCAAATTCTACCCCTAACAAATTACATGATTCGACTGATTCTATCCTATTGGTATTATATACGATGTTAGTTTCGATCGATGTTTTTTGTCGTGGATTCATTTGTATTATTTTAGTTTTGTCCAAATTTAGTTTCAGATTATGTTCATCCAACCAATATGTTATTTGTAGTAGACTATCCTGTAGTTGTTGTTTAAAATGATCACTATCGTTACATTCCAAAATTACTGTTATGTCATCTGCGTATAGAATACTATGGTTATTGATAACTTTTGGCAAGTCGTTAATATACAACAAAAACAGTAAACACCCCAAAACACTGCCCTGCGGTATTGAATTGTTCGCTACTAACTTTTGGGATCTAATATTCGTTAAGCACCGACTCTTGCAATCATGGAATTCGATATCTACATACTGTTCCCGGTTTTTTAGGTAAGACGTAAACCATTTAAGAGGCAATCCACGGACCCCTATTCCCGATAATTTATTTAGAAGGATTTCGTGAGACACTCTGTCATAAGCTTTACTCATATCTAAGAGCATTGCCACAGCGTACTTTCGTTTGTTAATAATGTCTAATACTCTTTGGGTAAATTTATATAATGCAAGAGTAGTCGATCTGTGTTTTCGAAATCCGTTCTGACGATCATCATAGATATTAAATTTTTCGCAAAAAGAGTTTAATCTATTAGCCATTGCAGATTCGAACACTTTTGAGAATGACGATAATAACGCTATAGGACGAAATTTATTCGGGTCATCGGTTGCTTTAGTCTTTGGAAGAGGTTTTATGATAGATATTTTGAGATAATCGGGAAATGTTCCTTCAGAGAATGACTGATTAACTAGATACGTCAAAGGTTGTATTAAATCATCTTTGCATTGCTTGATAAGAATTGGGGGGAACTCATCAGCTCCAAAACTAGATTTATTTTTCATTTTCTCAATAATATTACGAATTTCTTTTTCATTTACTGGATTTAGGAAAAAAGACTGGAATGTAGGGGAGAGTACTGGTCTACCTTTTGGTGCACAGGAAGGGTTAACTCCTATGGATAAAAAGAATTCGTTAAAAGTATTGGCGACTTTTTCGGGATGCTCTATAACTGTGTCGTTAATTTTTAACTTGATATTTTTTATACCCCTTTCACTTAATTTATTTGTTCGCTCTTTTATTACTTGCCACATAGTTCTCGTACTATTTTTAGAGTTCTCCATTCTTTTAATATATTGATTCCGTTTTGAAACCTTAACAAGACGTTTCAACATTTTTTCGTACGTTTTATAATACCCGCTTAAAACAGAGCTTGTCTTTTGATTTAATAACAGCTTTAAAAGTCTTTTATTTTTACATGAAATTTTCAGACCTAAACTTAGCCAAGATTTTGTCTTTTTCTTTTTTAAATGTATCCTTTTTTTTGGAATGCAGTCGCCTAAAATTGAGCTCATGGCTTTAATAAATGCGTTATAGTTTTCATTAATGTCCCTATCTGCTGTAATAATCCTATTCCAGTCAGTATTTTGCAATCGTGTTTTGAACTGGGATATGTTTTTATGGTTGTATATTCTCTTCACCGTCCAAAGCGGTGGCGTTTTAGTTGCATTTCGCGACTCTTTAGTTATTGTTATGCCCTTATGATCCGACAAACCAAATTCTTTAACCTTAAAAGTATAGTCATGAGTATCAAAATTAGTAAAAACTACATCTAAACACGTCGATGTTGTTTTAGTGATTCTAGTTGGTTCTTTTATATTTTGTGTAAAATTAAATTTCCTAAATATGTCACTCATAATTTTAGTTTTGTTCGAGTTATTCAAAAAATTCACATTGAGGTCACCTCCGATTATTACATCTTTATTTGTATACTTAAGTGTAATTAATTTCAGTAGGTTTTCTAACTGTACATAAAACAAATCTACTTCTCTAGAACTATTTGGCCAATAAATCGTAATTAAAATTAAATTGAACATAACTATTTCGATTGCACATATTTCTATAATATATTCTATAGATAATTTATTTATTTCTCCTAATTCTATATATTCTATGTCCTTCTTTGTAAGTATGCAGACTCCTCCGCCGTCATGATTGTTCCTACAAAAAATACTTGCGAGATTGTGGTCTTCTAGAGTTATAAGATCTTTCTTGACATCTGTGATCCATGTTTCAGTGAAACAAAGAATTGACAAATCCTCTTCTTCGATCAATGCTTCAATTAAGTGCAGTTTGTTGCTCATGCTCCTTATATTTTGGTACAGTACTATTAAATTACTTGTTACGAAAGGAATGTTTGGAATGTTTGTGTTCTTTGCAGGTGGATTTATTCTGTGTTTGGACTTGTTGTGTTAGTGAGGTATTTTGTTCGAATTGCTTTTCTTTCCTTTAATAACGGGTGTAATTGATATTATAAACACCTATTCATTCAGAACTTAGGTGGACACATAAATTATAACTAAAATAAAAAATGAAAACTGGGTAAAAAAATCTAATTAATGTATATTACAAAACATACAAATATAATAACAACAGCCTTGATAAATGCGCAAATAAATTAATGATGGTGGTGGTGCTCAGGAACGATGTGGTGGGTGCTGTGCTTGACCTCGGCGTGGAAACTGCCAAGGAAAAAAACAAATGGTTAAATTAAATGCAACTCAATGACACTAATATAAATACAAATAAACATTGTCTAAAAAAAGAGAGATTTTTTTTTATGCCCTCTATGACAAAAGTATATGTTTACACGCACTTATGCCACCAAAAAAAATTTAGTCATACTTAGCTATTCGAATGCGCATCTAGCAATGTACTTATAGTAGGTACTTAATAACTGCGGGGGAATAAACTCGCTACCTTCATGATCAACCCTAAAAGCTACTAGGCCTCTGACGGTCTTGGAGACTTGATAACCTATTGATGTAAATTCTATTTCCCTTACCCTGTATGTTTGTCAGCATGGTAGTGCACGTGTCGGGTAGAACCGTCCGGCTCGTGAAGGCTGTAGGCGCCCTTCACGGCGTCGCCGTCGCGGTGCTCGTGCTGCGACTTGTGGTCGCCGGTGTGCTTGTCCGACACCTCGTACTTGAACTCGTACTTGGGGTGAGTCTGCAATGGTTTAACACAGCTGTTAAATAAAAACGAGTTGCTATAATGCATGAAACTGTAATAAGCTTCAACAAGTGAAATGTATACATGCGCTGTTTCCAAGATGTAATTGGAAGAGGAAAAATCAGTGTTTCCACCTTAAATTTTGGTAAAAAATGTAGCTACATGAAAGGCTTCATTTTCCCTATAGCATTAATGTATATTAATTTATATGTTTAAAATATTCTTAAACACTGCCATAACATCTTGCTTCTGTAGTTAGGAATTAGATAACCATTTTATACATATCTTTCTTACGTGTTCAAAAAGGATGTGGAATGAATTTCCAGTGCCCTAAAATTTATTTTCAGAGCAACAACGCATGAGTAACCCCTAGGTGAGACTATAAATTTGTTGGCCCATCTGTCTGGTTGGCTACTTTTGACTTTAAAATATGGTAATGTTTGTAGAACACTAACGTAGTAGTCGATGTGTTTGACATGTCCGTGCTCGTCCTTGATGGTGACCTCCTGCGCGTGCCCGTCGTGCTTCGAGATGTGCTGCGAGGAGTGCGCGGGCTCGTGCTGGTGCCCGTGCTGGGCCGCCGCCACCGCTAGTACGGCAAAGAGACATAACGCCTGAAAAAAGAAGATTTTGTCAGGTAGAAAAATGATGACCCGTTTCTTTAATTCGTTTGTTGTATTTTTAACTTAATTTTTACCTTAAAGTACATTTTATTCTCTAATTAGTGTTGCACCAATGGAGTTGAAAAATTAACTGATATCTTACTTAAACAACTTGTGCTTTTATAATCTGGTTAAACAAAGCATTATCAATTGCAATGTATTTATTAGCCGTTAAACATTTATAACACTGCCCAAAAGTGGTGCTTGAAATAATTTCGCAATCATTATTGTCGAATCATGAACTCATTCTGCATGCTCTTTTGTTTCTTGAAATGTGATATATTGCATCGTCAATATAAATGGTATTTTTAGAAAAACTAACTTAAGATTTACAAAACCGTAATACTCGGAAAAGAGCAAATTCTGTGAAATCGTATTTTTGAAATTACGATCGACGGAAAATTTAAACACGAGTGGTCCACACCATTCGTTTTCAATTCTACCGCTCGTATTTCAAAAAACGGTTACAAAGATTTTGCTCACTTCCGAGTAAAACTTTAGAGCGTTCGAAAGTCAAAAATAAGCCCTTTGGTCTATGTTGAATTAAAACGATCCATCGCAATTAAATTGTCTCTGGTCTTTTTAGTTCATCCAAACCATTAACAGTGGCTTTCATAACAGGAAGAAGGCTAAGTGCTGGCTATTTTTATGCAACCATCATTTTCAGAAATAAAAAATATATTTTAATTGACTAAAGCGAAGAGGTTGAGAAATTAAAACCTCAAAATTAAAACTCTTGCAAACGGATATACAAAAATGTAAACTACTGACTATATTTATCATTTATACATCATTTTGTATACATTATAATCTGATCATAGCTGAGTCAATCTATGCCTATTCAGAAAAATAAAATGAAATTAAGTATAGTAACACGTATTACAAAAACTATAGTTTTGTCGCCAATTCAATGACAACACTGTGCGTGCAACTAAAGACTAATTAAAGAAAGTTACGTAATCAATTGATAAGGAATTGCAAGACAATGTTCTCGTTTAATGTAAGCATATATGCAAATTTTGCGTACAAATTTTGCTTACGAAATTGTTAAACACTGCACTAAACGGCGAATTTTGAACTACATAACGAGCATAATGAAACTGCCCTGCTTTTGATTGGTATTATAAAAGCACTTGATTTCGTGGATAGTGTCAGTTCACAGCTGAATTTTGAGTAGAATAATTCTCACAATGATGTCTAAGGTAAAATTTCAAATGATATGAATTCCTAATATCAATTCCAATCAAGCAGTAATCAAAAAATATTTATTTATTTTACAGATCTTCTTTATATTGGCCATCATTGCGGTGGTCACCGCTCAGCAAGGTCATGAGCACAGTCACGGGCACTCATCCCAGCACATCATCAAGCATGATGACCACCATCAAGTAGTGACCATCAAAGACGAGCATGGTCATGAGAAACATGTTGACTACTACGTAAGTGAAAATTTCATTTTATTTTTGGATGCCGCTTTTTGACACACATTTTTATTAGCTTCATTTAAAAAATCATAAAACGGAAAAGTAAAAAAAGGGTGTAAGTTTCCTGAAGATCAAGTGAAAAAGATACTCCGTTACTCCGTTTATGTGTACCCTTTTGTAGAACAA
Source organism: Acleris emargana (assembly GCA_927399475.2). NCBI lineage: Eukaryota > Metazoa > Arthropoda > Insecta > Lepidoptera > Tortricidae > Acleris > Acleris emargana. Next base: position 22,948,037 of record OV656838.1, on the reverse strand, counting down.
TCTACGTTGCCTTATAAACTTTTTCACTAGGTCCCCAGAATTTAAATAATTTAAAATGTTGCATACTTATGCGATTTCGATGTCAGTACATTTATTATGTGGTATCATCAAGTTCATAATACAGTCAGTTAGTTTTACGAACTTAATGGTTAAAAGCACATCCATCGAGTTTAGCCTCGTTTGACTTGCCTTTGAACACCAAATTTAGCATCTGTTCTTAACCCTCTAAAGAGTAAGCTGTACAAGATTCTTCTGTAATTGTTTAGACGCATCCTAAATACAAGTTCGAGTACGAGGTGTCGGACAAGCACACCGGCGACCACAAGTCGCAGCACGAGCACCGCGACGGCGACGCCGTGACGGGCGCCTACAGCCTGCATGAACCCGACGGTTCTTCCCGACACGTGCACTACCATGCTGACAAACATACAGGGTAAAGCATTTTTGTCAACCTTAATACCTATTTATACCTTTTCGGATATTTCCTAGAACAGCGTTGCTCGTTGCTCGTAGATCTAATGACCGTTAAGCAGAAAATTTCTAGAATAACAGCCGCGTACTGAAAAGCGAAGTGTTCTGATAGGCGTATGTCCAAGAGTGGAGATCCTTGAGCAGATGTCATGATGAGGCCGCTAACTTACGTTTGCTACTGTCAAAATCAAAGAAATTGTATAGAATGGAAGTTAATTGCTACTACTATTATGTCGCGTCAGTTGCTCATGTTTATTCGTTTTTTACGTTCCGTATTATAGTAGAATACATTTTTTTTAGGTCCATTTAACTGTTTCTCCTCGATAATTTACTTCTCACTAACAAAGCAAAGTTTGAAAGTTTTTACAGTTGTCATTATTTTTTCCAGTTTCCACGCTGAGGTCAAGCACAGCACCCACCATATTGTTCCTGAGCACCATCACCATCATTAAAACTATTAAAATGATCATTGTTATATTAAGATCTACCTTCACTATTGTTGTTAATGTTTTTGTGCAATAAATCTTAAAATATGTTTACATAAACCTGTCTTTTCATAATACTTTCCAAATTTCTATTATTTAATGTAAAGTTTCCCTCAAGTACTCAGATAAAAAAAAACGCACTATTTATGTGAGATTTTACAGAGAATGATCAACAACTGAAACAAAAGCGAGCTTTCAAACCCTTTTGTAGCATCACGAAGGAGTCGAAACTTGAAATTTCGTGGAAAAATATTTACTTAATACCTTTGCAAAATGGTTTAAATAAACTCTCCCTCACTTTTGAGCATAAAAAGACCAATCTAACGATATAATATTATAAAATAAATAAATATTAGGGGTCAATGTTACACCAATTGACCTAGGCTTGAACTTAGGGTACCCATAGTAATAGACTACGATGTAAGAACTTAAAAAGAGAAATATATATAGATTAAATACATAGACAACAACAAGTATTCACGATCATCACTCAAATATCTGCCTGCCTGCTGTATATATATATATATATAATAATAATAATAATAATAATAGGGCAGCTAGTGGCGAGCTGTTGGTGAGTGGCGACACCACGGACCTGAATGCTCCCGAGGGTAGGTCCTGTTCCTCACCTCACGCTTGCCTTCACCGGCCGGCTGGAGTGAATAATGACGAGGAACAGACCCTCACCTCTGGCTTGCCTTTATTGGCCGGTCAGAGTGGAGTCGCAAGAGCTATATGCTCGAAGGGTGGATGTGTTACATAAGTGGTGAGTGGGCACCTTATGGTCGTTTAAAGTCCAGAAGCACCTCTCCACCCTTAGCCCCTCTGGAACTGTTACCTCCCTGCTGCTATATATATGCGGCTATTTCGGGAGGCCCATTCCATTGAGTTGGCGAGTCACCGCCTGCCATTTCAACCAAAGTAATTAGCATTGGCCAGGCAGGCGCCGTAGTTTCATCAATAGCCTAGTTCACCAATCCATATCAGTTCATACATAGAGCCCATTACTAATGTTTCCATCCTTCTTAAATAGTCCTACACTAACCATTGGTTGTCCGTGGGAGCATACTTCTATTTTTTGAACTCAGGGACAATCGCCGGTTGGTGTCCCATCACTTTACTAAATTAAACTTGTCTAAAGGGCCTCTGCTTGTTGGCTTCAGCTCCATGTACGCCTTCCAAAAGTCCGGGACTCCCATAGTCCCGTGATTGGTAAAGACATACAAATAATAATAATAATAATATATAATCATAATAATATATATATTGCATTTTAATCCATCAAGGCGATTAAGTCTACATATATCACAAAGAAACAGATATGGATACATAACAACGTACATTCGTCGATACAACCGTAAAACATTAACCAAAATACTTTACCCTCCTTATTGGACAGTTATTCATGGTCATGTGAGCGTTACTAAAATCACGGAAAAGAGATAAAAGATAAAGATAAAGACATTTATTAAGTAAGTAGGCCGCACGGGCACTTATACACGTCAAGAATTCCGCAGCGCTTCACAAGACGAGACCACTGCTGAGAAGAAACGCCGCAAGAAAATCGGCAGTCAGTCATTTTTTAAATATATTTAATGTTACAAATCTATATTTATTTTATTTTTTTATCAAATGGCCTGCGTAGTTTCGAAACATTATTCAGTCATTCATAAACTTTATTCAATAAACATTATTTAATCAGGAAACATTATTTAATCATAAACTTACATACATACATTAAATCACGCCTGTTTCCCAGAGGGGTAGGCAGAGACCACTTCGTTCCACTTGTTACGATCTTGACAAATTTCTTTCGCTTCTTCAACATTCATACATCGAGTCATGCACGCACGTCGGTTTCGGGTACTTAAGATTCGGCCCTTTTCCAGTATTTCTCCGATTTGATTCGAAAAAGTACGCCTAGGGCGACCCCTTCCGACGCTTCCGCTCACTTTCGATCTGTATATCTCTTTCGTCAATCTTCTTTCATCCATCCTTTCCAAATGACCGAACCATCGAAGCATGCCCTTTTCAATCTTAGTCACTACATCTTCTTTTATTCCACATTTCTCTCTGATTTTTTCATTTCTTACTCTATCAATCAGTTTCACACCACACATACTACGCAAAGAGCGCATTTTAACTGCATTTACACGACTTACATGCTTGTTCTGCCACACCCAACATTCACTACCATACATCAGGGTAGGGGCCGTGAAACGTCCTGTCTGCTTACAAAGGAGTACAGGGCCCTATTAATTTGATTGCCCGCATTCACCCTCCTCTCGATATCCTTCTCACACTTACCATCTCTTGTAAACATACTTCCCAGGTACACAAATTCGCTCACTTGTTCTACTAATTCACCATTTATATTTATCACACACTCAGTCATCTCCTCATCCTTCTCTATCACCATGACCTTGGTCTTGGCAACATTTACTTTCATCCCCTTTTGCTTAAATCCCTCATTCATCACTGTCACCATCTCCTGCAACTCAAATACCGATGGGGCAAGTATAACTTGATCAATTATTATTAATCATAAACTTAAACAAAAGAAACCTGTTACATATATAAACTTATGACATCATGCGAAAAATCTATCATTAAGGAAATTTAAGGATATTATATTGTTTTAGTTTGCTTTTGTTGCATTAGAAATTGAACCGTTATTGCTTGTACGGCATGAGGTCTGAAAGTTAAATTAGAAGTATTCGAGATTCAGATACACTGCGACATATCGCATCTTTAGTGCAACTGCAATCTTACACACTCAACTGTTTGAATGTGCAGGCTTTCTCATGATATTTTCTTTTACAGTAAGAGAATCGGTTGATGACATGTACTTTATTTAGAAAAACGAATGGCACAAAACGGTGACCGCTGAAGTTCTAAGTCAACTGGGCTATGGACTCTTGATCATAAATTCAGACCTTTTTCCCATTGTTTGGGGTACATCTTGAAGGATAGCATGTCATGTTTGACCCTGGCTTTAAAACGTTAGTTATATTAAATCAGCTATCCCGTGCTTAAGCAAGTAATTTAATTGGGTACAATACATAATTCTTTTTTTTGTTAGAATTCTTACCTTTTTCCTATCGCTTATAAATCAAACCGAACCTAACCTAAGTATGAAAATTGAATTATGAATTTAATTTAAAAAGCATCAGCGCAACATGCTTATAGAAAAATGAAAATTCGGAAAAAGGAAAAATGCGAAAAAATTAAATTTTTTTTTTTTTTTGGAAGCCGTCTATTGATGTTTTATTTCGTTCACGTGAGGAAAAGTTTTTTAATATTGAAGTCGAAGATATTGACCAATTAAAAGGTTCATTGACTGAACTGACGGTAACTTGCCGTTACTATTAAATTTTAAATTTTAACTTACTAACATAGTTATAAGACCAATGTTACTAACACTCTATGGGTTACGCCTGAAATAAATGATTTTTTTATTTATTTAATTCATTCATGCTTAAGTCAAAATCAAATACAGCTAATCAAATCAAATGCAGCTAAAGTCAAAAACATTTTCAAATGTTTTCTAACAAAGAAGATAGAAGAAAGTATATTTCTGTATCATTAAAAAATAAAGCTTAATAAAAGGGAGACAAATATCATGGAGCCTAATAAGCTACCCTGTTGAACCCTTTGTCTCACCATTCACCATTATTGGAACTCAACAATTTATAATCTTCAAATCTTGTTACAGAGTACCTTTTAACGTAGACATATTACGTTAAATGTATCAAAGGTTAGTACAAAGATAAAAAATAAATAAAGTGAGATGTCATTTCAAAATTAACATTGTTAAGTTCTAAACATTAAGCTCTTAATGGAACTATAGTAGTGAAAGGTTTTTTAGTTTTTTTAGTACAACTTCTTAATACCAACAGAAAATAAATACAAACATTCCAGGTACACACAAATATTTTTTATTTTAAATAAGTAGCATTATCAATAATCAACAAACAATCACAGGTGGATAACAACAAAATGGACACTTCGTCTTAATGGTGGTGCTCAGGAACAATGTGGTGGGTGCTGTGCTTGACTTCGGCGTGGAAACTGCAAACAGACAAAAAAAGATTGACAAACCCCATCAATTACGGGAACTGAATTTTATCAAATATATCTCTATCCTATTTGAACCTAGTAACTTGGTAGGTTTTGACAATTGACACGTCAAAATTTTTCAATTACATATTATTTAAAAATAACAAATGATAAACAGGCTGTAATTAAATATACCCAGTTTTCTTGTCAGCTTGGTAGTGCACATCGCGGGTGGTGCCGTCGGGCTGGTGCAGGCTGTAGGCGCCCTTCACGGCGTCGCCGTCGCGGTGCTCGTGCTGCGACTTGTGGTCGCCGGTGTGCTTGTCCGACACCTCGTACTTGAACTCGTACTTGGGGTGAGTCTGGAATTGTAGACGAACTTTGTTTCAACTTTGTACCAATAAAAAAAAAGGCTATTGGCATGATTGTTAGAAGAGTACGTACGTAGTAGTCCACGTGTTCATGTCCGTGCTTGTCCTTGATGGTCACCTCCTGGTGGTGACCGTCGTGCTTAGTGTAGTACTGCGAGGAGTGCGCGGGCTCGTGTTTGTGCTCATGCTGAGCTACCACCACCGCAATCAAAGCAGTAAGGCACGTAATCTAGTTTTGAAAACAAAAAATAAAAATAAATTATTGATGATTTTTCCTTAGTCTTTGAAGTAGATTCGAATATTTCTCTATATAAGTATGTTTATTGATGTCTAGTACCCGTGGTACAAGCATACAGCTTAGTTTGGGACTAGACTCAACTATGTGACATAATCCCCTGATATTGTTTGTTAATTTTTAACACACAATTTTACCTTTGCAAACATTTTTATCAAGTTTATTTTTCTGTTTTCTATTTGCAGTCTTGCTGTGAACTGATAATTAATTGAACCTTACCGTTTCTTTTATAATATTGATACGCAATACATTCAGTAAAAGTTTATCGGCTATCAAGCGAACTCGTTCCTAAATGCAGTCCTTTTCGTGAAAGAAACATTTCATAATCATTTCATTGGTTCAGATTTCTGCATTAATTAAGCAAAACTGGACATTGAATTGCTTATTAATTAGAATGTTATTAAAGGGAACTAGTTTATATTAAATTGAATGAATTAAGAGTACTGTAACCTTGCAAAGGCTATATTTAAAATCCAAGTTTTCGACCTAGTGATGTGCTGCTTGTGTTTGTTGTCCATAAAAAACATACGCTTTAAAATTTTCAGTTTTTCTTTAAATTTATTGTTTTCTCCGGGTTCAACTTTGAGAACATGATAATATTCAAAAATGACAAAAGCCCAACCTTTTGCTAGGTAAATTTTATAATTTTATTGTATTAGTCAAGCCAATCCTTGGGAAAGGCTTATGTCTAGTAGCGGATGTCTTCCGTCTGATATGATGATGATTGTGATGATGATGATGATGTAGAATAAATCATTGATTTTGTATTTCTTATTACTTTCAAAAACACCAGTTAAGTTTCTGAAACGGCATGTAAATACTGGTACAGCAAGACAATTAATGCGACACGCAGTTTTTTTTATGATATCGGAGGTAAATGAGCAGACAGATCGCCTGATGGTAAGCGATCACCGTCACCCATAGACACCTGCTGCACCAGAGGAGTCACAGGTGCGTTGCCGGTCTTTCAGATAAGAGTACGCTCTTTTTTAGAAGGTTTGAAGGTCGTAACGGTCCGGAAACACCGCAAGAGACCGACCATTTCATAGTTTAGTTGTTTGAGGCAGGAAGGCATAATAGACTTTCGATCAATGATGTAAGCGCTTTGTACATAAGTCAAAATAGGAGAAACCAAGCCGTGTTGTAAAGATGTAACTATAAGTAAGTGACTCATCTTTACATGCCACTTTTTTAAGAAAACGCCGATAATAGTTACATTACTGCAGAGGCCGTGAAGTCAGGGATTTAAGGACGAGTTTGGGATAGAACGAGTCCTTCAATCCCTGTTCCGGCCGAGGATCGTATAGTGCTTTTCTCAAGCAATGTGAGGAAATATTAAAAGTACATTACTGCAATCTTACGATGGTTATCTCAAAACTGCCATCTTAGGATAGCAATCACAAGACTGCAATCTCAAGACTTACATTTTATGACTGCAATCTTACGACTGCAACCCAAGACTACAATATTACGATTCCAATCTCAAGACTGCGATCTAGCGATGGCAATCTCGACTACAATCTTACGATGGCAATCTCAAGACTGCAATATTAAGACGGCAATCTCAAGAACGCAATCTTACGATGGAAATCTCAAGGTTGCAATCTTACGACGGTAACCCAAGACTACAATATTACGATGGTAATCTCAAGACTGCAATCTCACGATGGCAATCTACAAACTGCAATCTTAAGATGGCAATCTCAACACTGTAATCTTACGATGACAATTTCAAGACTGCAAGCTTACGAGTGCTTACGATGGCAATCTCAGGGCTGCAATCTTACGACGGTAATCTCAAAACTGCACACAAATGTAGAACCATCGTTTTTTTTAGTTTTTTTACGTCGCAAAATATGTTTACAGAGTCAAGTGATGGTTGGCACTAGGCATAATGTAATTATTCCTTTGTCAGTAAAATTTTAGTAAGAAATTTTAAAAAGTTAGAGCAACGGCCAATAATATTTTTTCTTAGGGTTTTCTTACATTACTTATTGGCCTCGGCCAAGAAGTAATGTAGGGAGCCATAAACAAGAAACTTCATGTCTTCATTTATACAGTCTTAAAATTGTCTTGGGTTTGCTGTCTTTACATTGTTATTATCAATAGGCCAAAAACCCATTATTTTACCATTCGATGGCCAAAACTTTATTAAAGCTCTGTCATCCCGGCTCAGAGACACCTCCGGAGATCCTAGAGCTGGTGCTTACCTCTCCTAAAGGATTGGGCTATTTAGCTATCCAGAGGGGTAATGCAGCCAGTGCCAGTGTCATAGGGACCATGCCGCGAGCGGACCTGCTAGATGGAGTGTTCTTTTTATAGTGGTGATTAATATTTACATCTTTAATATTTGAGTAGCTTAGCTTTATTTTAATTTAAATAAGTTTAGTTTTAACGTGTAATTATTAACATCTAAATAGTTTAAGATTGTGAATGTAATAAAAAATAAAATAATTAGATGGCCTATGTTTGTTTTTGCACGTAATCTTGACATAAAAGTACCAACTACGACGTTTAATTTCTTATGCAATGCAATTCCACATTCCTGAAACAAAATTAAGAATGAAAAGCAAATGATTTGCGAAATAACTACATCTGTGCCTTAATTTAAATCTGCAAATAAATTTTATGAGATTGTTGCGTTGGTACTTATCAGTTATATAAAAGCACAAGTGTTTTGGAAACCAGTATCAGTCGATACTTGAACTTCATTACAGCAACAGAGAAAAATACAAGATGTTTTTTAAGGTAAGTTTGAATAAAGGTCGGTCATGAAAAATAATAATAATGGGCAGTAATTTTTCTAAAGCTTGAGATGCTTTATGCTCTACGGGCAGTTTGTTTCACATGATGCGTCAGAGATAAAAGTACTCTTATATTACTCTTAGTATTGACTACTTTAAATATATTTATGTATCTTCTAGATTACTTTTTTTTTTAAATGCATTTTCACCTATTTTCGTACAGCTTAGTTTGTGTTCATAGCTTATTCTATGAGGAATCTATGATGGTTTTGGATGAAATTTTAGATTTACGAAAAAATACTCGCTTATATTACATACATATTTGAACATACCGGGAATCAAAACTTGGACCGCTAGATTTGAAGGCATGGTCACTACCATCTATGCTAATCACGCCATCGATAACTACAGCTTAGTTTTAAATTAGTTAATATTTTAATTATTTTTTTCAATTTAGGTGGTCTGCGTTTCGGTCCTCATTGCAGTAGTGGTTGCTCAACATGAGCACAAACATGAGCACCACGAACCCGCGCACTCCTCGCAGCACATCTCAAAGCACGACGACCACCACCAGGAGGTGACCATCAAGGACGAGCATGGACATATAAAACACGTTGACTACTACGTAAGCGATTCACACCAAAAAAGCAAAGGTAATTTCTAAAAGAACTGTAGTTATAATAACTTGTAATACTATTGCAGACTCATCCCAAGTACGAGTTCAAGTACGAGGTGTCGGACAAGCACACCGGCGACCACAAGTCGCAGCACGAGCACCGCGACGGCGACGTCGTGAAGGGCGCCTACAGCCTGCACCAGCCCGACGGCACCACCCGCGATGTCCACTACCACGCTGACAAGAAAACTGGGTAAGGCTACAAATTATACTTGGAATAAATATTATTAGAATCGCCAAAAGGACGCATAGGCCGCCTGATGATAAGAGGGACACTAAACTTGCATTCTCATACATAGCTACATACATACATACATAAACTCACGCCTTCATTCCCAATACTGCAAATTGACTCTGTTGCCAACTCTGTCGAATGAGATGGAATGCCTATATGGAGTCAGATATACTTTAATTCGGCGAAAAAAATCCTGAGAATATTGCTATTTCTGTGAATATACGGTTCTCTATTGGATGGCATAAAATTATTTGTAATAATAGTGTTACGCATAATTGCTTTTAGCCGAAATAATGATGGGCATAATCATCTTTACGCATATATTATTACGCATAACAATAAAAAGCATAAATACAGAAAGCATAATTGTCATCAAGACTAACGTCAAATAGCATAATTGCAAAAAGTCATAATAATTGATTGGCATCATTACAAAATGCATAAAAGTATTGTCCTAAAAAATAGTCACAGACGTGTTGCAATGTAAATGAATTGTTTGAAGTTCTGGGCAGAAAAAAAAAAACCTCGAAGGCCTAGGCCTTCTAACCTAACCTAACCGAGTCGGTTCTGACCTGATTCGTCATGCTCGTGGCATTCTCTGGTTAATTAAAACAAATTACAAGCAAGACCGTTCTGGTAGACTCGAGTTCATAAATATGTGTACTAACTAATAAACTAATATTATGGTTAATCACAGATATGACAAATAATTATTAGCCCAAACAATAATATGCATAATGTGTATTAGTCAAATACAAATTAGTCCAATTAAAATTATTCTAATAGCGTAATATGGTAAAAAAGGAGTATGCTAAAGTATTATTATGCGACAGTACTATTATGCCAATACAAATTATGCGAAAACAATTATGTGAAACAATATTAGTCTAAAACACATTATGCCATCCAAGGGGATCCCGAATATACTTATTGACTCACAAATAAATGTCGGATTCTAAATTTATTTCATTTTATCGTCTTTATTTTACTTGGCGAAACCTTATTCCTTTTAACAATAATAAAATCTTTTTTTTTTTTGTGGCAAAATTGTTATTATATAAATGTTTTTCATTTTTGTCTGTTTCCAGTTTCCACGCTGAAGTCAAGCACAGCACCCACCACATTGTCCCCGAGCACCACCACCACCATTAAACCAAAGTGATATACTTACTCGTTATGTTGTTATAGCTATCTGTGATTTTTTGTTATGATTGTCGATTAAAAGAGCTGTTGATATATAACTCTTACCTATTATTTATTTCCTATATCCACAACCTTAAGAAAATCTATTTTTAAGTTAATGCTACACTATAACTTGAAATCAAGTAAGTTATATTGTACTACGAACAAATTTTGTGTGTTTTATGTTTTTTATAATTATTTTTAGTCATAATATTGTATTTTAAGTACTACTAACTGTCGCAAGTCATACGTACTTTATGAAATTGGATTTTTTATAAATCAAAACGAAATCCTTTTTTACTTCAAAGTAAAACATCAAACTTCATTTGTTTCAATCGTCAGAAATACATTAAAGACAAACAATGCTATTTATTATTGGTTTTTTTTTTTTAATTTTGAATTTGAATTTGAATTCCAACTGCATTTTTTATATTGTCGTCAATATACCTATTTATGTTAATAATTGACATTTTGCTATTGTTGTTATTCCAATTTTAACAGACTAGCTGCCACACTCAGAGACGTCAATTAAATTTAATGCTTGACAAAGTTGCTGCTGTCACTTTCTTTGCTATAGTAATAAAATAAGACAACACGTCACTAAACAAGCATTAAATTTAATTGACGTCTCTGAGTGCGGCAGTAGGTATCCTATATCACCCGGGGTGGTGAAAGGATTCTAACAATAATAGCACACACATCTGAATCGGCTCAGGCGTTTAGACGTTATGTTGGAATAAAGAATCGCACATACATTAACCCTAAAGCCTGAAAACATAACACTCCTTTTTTTGGGCCGTCGTGTAAAAAGGACCACGTTATGTCAATCATATCTTACTAATACTGTAAATTAAATGCGAAACTTTGGATGTTCGTTTATCAATGACGCCAGAACAACTGAACGGATCTTGATGAAATTTGGCACAGATTGACTTTGTTCATTCTGAAATAGCTCAAAGGCAATTTTTAATCCCGAAAAAATGTACGGATCCCGAGGGAAGAGCGAAAACGACTTACTTGTGAACGAAATCGCGCGCAAAAGCTAGTTCTTTTTTCTAACTGAGCTCTTTAATTGAACTATGGGTATTAGATAACAATAATCAAACACACATTAAAAAAAAAGAATAAAAATAACCCAAGGATCAAAATCAATAGTCTCGCTTTTTGTTCATTCCAGAAACCAAACCTGAGACCACTAGCTTTGTTGGCAGGCTAACCAACTAGACTAACCACTCATAACGCCATCATATTATTTATTGCCTTTGGCATGTTATCAAGCAGTACGTCCGTCCAAGTTCGAAAAAGAAGCGTAGTTTTCTAAACAAACGTAATTAAAAATTAATACTCGAAACCATTAATTAAGAATACAGCAAATCTCAATTATCTAGATCAGTGCCAGCTTTACGATATGTGACAATTTAAAACATGATTGTAAGTATTGCATAAATGGGCATCATAATTATTAATAGTACTTTATGCAACTGATGCATAATGAAAGGCCTTATAAAATGGTTTGTTAAATCATTCTCCCGAACTCATTATTTCTTTGTTCAATACAAAATTTTCCGTTCGCATTTTTCCCCGAACGCGATATTACCTAATTTTATTTTTCACCATTCGATTTTATTACAGTCGCTTTTTTTGTGGTTCGACTTTTTTCCCAGTCGGTTTTTTTCCCGTTCGATTTCTATCTCAGTCGCACTTTTCCCAAAAGTATTTACATCGAAATTCGTAGGTAGGTTTAGGTTATGTTAGTTTTGCATCAGGCCCGGAGGGCCAAACCACCCAGAAATAGGAGCTCCGCGGCCGCGGAGCTCCGTCGACTCTGTATCTTCGACAAATTGGAACGGGAAAAACACGACCGTGAAAATATGGTGGTAGGAAAAGAAGCGACTGGATAAAACTCGCAAGCGGAAAAACACGACTGTGAATATAAACTGCCGCAGGAAAAAAGGCGACTGGTAATATCGCGTTCGGGGAAAAATGCGAATGGAAAAATTACTACGAAGAAATAATGAGTTCGGGAGAATGATCTAAAATATCAGTTGCAATCACTACTTTGTCTACCCACATATAATAAACTTAGAGTTGTCCTACTTACGTAACAGCAAAAAACCAACCAACAAACGAATATGACAACAATAATGGCGGCAATTCGATCCTCCGTCAAAACATTTTTTTTTAAATCATAGACTAGCGAATGGAGTTTCTATTCTCAAGTCACTCGAGATCAAATGTCATGTGGTTTATATTAAAAAAACATACTGAATTGACGTTTCGAGTCGATAACTTAGATGCTAATGTAAACGTAGGCTAATGTTGATGTGAATTAGGTTTTTATTGCTGAAGTTTGTGTGTTTATTAAGTCATTCATTTGTTTACAATGCCGTTTATTTAATTGTAAATGAAATTTTATTACATTTAGTTGTGTTTACCATCTTTTTATATATTTTACTTTAATTAATTATGTCTTAATTCATAAGACTACTTATTAGCACACAAATTGCGTAACAGTCACTGTCTGATCTAGAACTTAACTCTTAGTGGTTTTTTTTTCAGGATGCAGACTAAACCTAACTTTAAGAGATATTTTTTTTTATAATATTTTGTTATGTCCATAGCTGTTTCTTTCTCCAATAAATAAAATAAAAAAAAACTGTGATAATATCTATGAATACTAGAATAGACACCCTCTTGAGTTTTGACAGCTGTTCCAAATTTAAACCCATAACCTTGCCAAAAGCTATATTGTTGTAACAATACCACATACTAGAAAGTTCTCACAGTAAAATTGGTTGTAATATTGCTGATCATTTTCTACGAGTTTTGAACGATGAAGACTTATGATATGCGTTTAGATCAAGTCCATTGCGTGTTTACATCGCAAACGTTCAGGTGTTGGTGCTGACACACACACTGCCGTATATCTAGATCAGCCGAAGTTGAAAGTCAGCAGGCTACGACTGCGGAGCCCCGGAGCAGGCGGTCGCTCAAATCGTAGAGGAGTGCTCTAAGAGACGCTTTGCGGGGGGAATTGGCGAATTGTGCGCGCTTATGCCGGATGCCAGAAATTGGCTATCAAGATTAGACATAAGACTGTGAACAGAATGTAGAGCCATACGATTATTATTATAAGCCGAAAAACGTCCACTGCTGGGGCCAATTCCTCGAAACTCACTAGACTAATAATATAAGTCCATGCGGTACATTCACTAGTAAGATTCGAGAAATGAGGCCCTGGGAATGCCTTTTCCAAACATCTCTACGACGTTTGGGTTTGTGAGACTCGGATTCATCGTTTTACCTCTGAATAATATTATTAGTTTCACATAAAGATTTTATTTAATAATAACAGTAGAACAAATTTAACGATTACAGATAACAACAGGAATTTTCCACTCTTTGGTTTATTGATGGTGGTGGTGGTGCTCAGGAACGATGTGGTGGGTGCTGTGCTTCACCTCGGCGTGGAAACTGAAAAGGAAAAAAATGTATGTGAGAAAATTCCTGTGGTATAATTAGGAAATGTATCGCACAAAATTAAAGCTTTTAATTATTGTACCGTAGGCAAAAAATCTACGCCACATTTTTTTTGTTGTCTTCTTTAATCTGACGAAATTGAGAATTAATGACGTGTGCTGTCCAAAGTGCTCGTAGATATTGTTTTCTGATGTGTAAAGGAGCCCAAAATTGAATTAATATTTTTATAAACTATGAAAATTATTGTAGTTGTTTTTTTCTCCATCTATTTAGGATAATAATCCTATAGGTGCCCTAACATCTATGCAAAAGTTTAAATTACTGTGACGTACCCAGTTTTCTTGTCAGCGTGGTAGTGCACGTCGCGCGTGGTGCCGTCGGGCTGGTGCAGGCTGTAGGCGCCCTGCACGGCGTCGCCGTCGCGGTGCTCGTGCTGCGACTTGTGGTCGCCGGTGTGCTTGTCCGACACCTCGTACTTGAACTCGTACTTAGGGTGAGTCTGCATTGAGTACATGTTATATTATAACCTCGCTCCACTCAGGCAAAAGGCACATTTGGGTTGTTGTAGTGTGGATGCGAATATTTTCTGCTACCGTATAGATTTAAAAAAAACTGGCAAGTGCATATTGGACTATGCTCAGTATAGGGTTCCGAAGGGGTCCGTTCATTTGACCGAAATACGTTTGGCCGAATGAGTCGTTTGGCAACTGTTTCATTTCCCAACCCGCATATATTTCTGTAACTGTGAATATTTCAGGATTTATTTTTGTACCATTGTGTAGACTATAGGTTAGGTTAGGTTAGCTATTTTAAAAAAAAAACTGAAATATTTACAGTTACAGAAATATAAGCGGGTTAGGAAATGAAACAGTTGCCAAACGACTCATTCGGCCAAACGTATTTCGGTGAAACATTAGTGAACCGGTTCCGAAGCCGTTACTAAAAACAAAGTAGACCTCGCGATTAACTTAACTTTGCCGTTGGAAAACTATTATCCCCATGCATCGACGTAGGTCACTGTCAGTTTACCAACACTGCAAATAAGTTTTCCGAAGGAACAAACATTTAAACCGTTTCTAACTAGAACCAACGAAGTCATCATAGTTTTCCTTTATACATACATAAATACCTTCACGCCTTCATTCGGCAGACGGATGGACGGATGGACGGACGGATGGACGGAAGGATGGATGGACGGATGGACGGAAGGATTGACGGATGAACATAGCGAAACTATAAGGGTTCCTAGTTTGACGACGGAACCCTAAAAAGATGTTCTGTATTATTTTTTCAACGACTGTTTTTTTTTTCAGGATATGGTTTGTGGAATACTTACGTAGTAGTCGACGTGTTCATGTCCGTGCTTGTCCTTGATGGTCACCTCATGGTGGTGACCGTCGTGCTTTGAGATGTGCTGCGAGGAGTGGCCGGGCTCGTGGTGCTCGTGCTTGTGCCCTTGCTGCGCGACCACCGCCACCACTAGAGCGAAGAGGTAGACCACCTTCATGGAAAAACGAAATGTTTGTTATTACATTGATCTTGCGTGACTGCTGTTCGATATTGTTGTTTGAATGATTATTGATTCTGTTAATGAAAACGATATGAATTTAAGATGATATGAAAAAAGTGCCTGTTAATGTTGTTTGCAGTACTTGGATGTTGTACTTATATTTGGTTTAGTAGTACTATGTTTAAAGTATTTTTTTAGTTGGACAATCTTAAAAGAAACAAACGCACTGTATAAAAACATTTCGTTTTCAACTCTTGTGTTAAGAAGAAGTACATTCTTTTTGTAAGTTAGTTTGTAGGAGGGAGAGGATATTTCTGAGACAACTGATTGAATTCTGAAAACTATAAAATTTCGAAAGCTTCATTATTTCCGAGTGATTAGGGCTTACTTAGCTATCGCATAAAATGAAAAGTTACAAAATAAATCCTAGTAACTAATAAATTAAACTATTTTGTTATGACTCATGATTACTAATGTCTATTCTTCAAATAGTTTTCACGACACATCAATCATTTAAATTTCAGAGACAGGAGTAATTTAAGACAATATTTAACCTAATAAGTCGTAAATAAAAATAGATTTCGTTTTTGATCGAAATTCATACATTCTTATTATAGGATAATAAATTATGACATCAATGTAAATCTCAAATACGGCGGAGTTCTAGATCATGTTTTTAAACAAAAAATCGAAGTAAAGATGGATTGGGTTAATTCAGTTTTACAACAGAATTACATCTTCTTTGAAAATTTCAACTATCTAGCTATCACGGTGCGTGGCATACAGCTTGGTGATAGACAGAAAGACAGACAGATGGACAGGCGGACAGACGGACAGCGGACTCTTAGTAAATAGGGTCCCGTTTTTACCCTTTGGGTACGGAACCATAAAAATACGTACTATTGTGCTGGAAGTCAAGATTCTCTAGAGATCGCTTAGCTAGTGTAAGTATTTGAATTTTACAATCTGATTTGTTATCTTTATATCAAATAAAATTATAAAATATGAAAAACTAATTTGTAATTATTATTTACCTTTGAACACATCTTATTTTCAGACAGTAAACGTGTGTCGCTAATGAAGTAAACTTGCAAACTGATACTCGTTTAAAAAAACTGGGGCTTTTATAATACTCGATCGACAGAAACATTAATTTATTAGCATTGATCCATTAAAATACGCCCAAATACAGTGCTTGATATAATTTTGCAACGCTTTATACTTTCCAGTCTTGCTTGCATTTTGTAAGTGTGACATTGTTTTACATATTGTAATGTTACTATAGCAATGCAATAATAAGTGAGCATATGTAAGTAGGTAGGTGCTACTAATAAAATGTGGATTTTACGAAGTATATAATACACAGTCTGGTTGATGGGTTAGAATAGTGCCACTCCATGTCTTCCCGTGGATGTCGTAAGAGGCGACTAAGAAAAATTAGGCTTGTAGTAGGTACTGTTTGGCGATGGGCTTGCAACCTATCACTAATACGCTGGTAAACATCTTAGCCTAAATTGTGCAAAATGTGCTTACAGAATTATCAACAAGTTTTTTAGAGTTTTTGGTTATTTTGTAGCTCTGCCTACCCCATTCTGGGAATGATAGTGCGTGAGTTTATGTATGTATGTATAATACACATTATTATATTATAACAAAAACAAAAGACACGTAGGTAGTAATCTTTTATGACTGACGTTAGTCTATATTTCCTTCATTTTCTTTGTTTAAATAAATATATATATTTAAAAAAATAACACTTCTCTTAATAAGACCTGAAAGTTGGCGGTGAAAAAAAATCTGCAAATTGAATAATAAAATCAAGAATCATTTGAAATCATTAAAATTTTCTCTTTCCATATAAAAATTATATAATTCATAGAAATTACCTAGAAAATTTAGAAACTATCACAATATGAGAAGTAGGTACAATGCTGAATTATAAAAGCTGCTGGGTTTCCAAAACAATGAATAAGTATTGTGCTGTATCAATTGCATTCCTTAGTCGTTATTAAAATCCGCAAAATGTTAATCGATTTCTACAGAAAGAAATAGCAAGAACATTTTTTTCATAAACCTTTCTGACCACGAGGCTCATATATATCACATCATACGACTGCAAAAATATATCTATATAAAGGCCCTAAACAAGATGGTTAAAGCTAACAAAACTATTTTCGGAAACTGACAAAGTGCACAGAAGCGCATTTTGCTAATGTCATCGCTATCAAAAATATCTTATCGTAAATTGTCAGACGCTCGCGTCAAGCGGTTATGTAAATTCTACGCATTTTTACAGTTTTCGTTTATTGTTTACTTTATCGTTATGCATCTTATCTAATGCCCCACTACAAACCAGCGGGAGTTTTGTGGAATTTGGCTTCTTACTTGCTGTTGGGAGAATAGCTAAACTTAAGTGGCAGTGGGCGGGGCACATCGCTCGCAGGACTGATGGCCGATGGGGTCAAAAGGTTCTTGAGTGGCGTCCGCGGACCGGGAGACGATCTGTAGGTAGGCCTCCAACAAAATGGAGTGACGACCTTGTAAGGATCGCGGGAACGCGGTGGATGCGAAAAGCACAAGACCGGTCTGAGTGGAGAGCCTTGGGGGAGGCCTTTGTCCAGCAGTGGACGTCTTTCGGCTGACATGATTGATTGATTGATTGACTCGCCGTTGGTAGCTGCATCGGGACCATTGCACTTTCCTCATCATCATCATCATTTATAAAAGTTATAGGTCCTATAATACTACTTAAGTACTTTTGAATCAGCACAATTTTATTGACAACATTTCATTTTGGTGACACCTGCAAATTACTAAACGAATCGAAAGGGTTTTGCCTCCTGAACACGGCAAAATATTTATCTAGATTTATTTTTCTTTATTGACAAAATTACAAGTAAGTTAAAAAAAAAACGAGTTTTACCAATACTATGCCTGAATAGATATATAATACCATTGCCTTTTTCACGAGAAAAAAGCTGTCATACTTCAAGTTTGACATTGACACTATTGACAGATGGATAGATACTTGAGATCGGTTGACCGCCATTATTAAAAAGAAAAACTTTTTTTTTATACAGATTGGACTAACGTAATATGTCCATTGTGTCGTAGAAATGAAGTTACGCCCTTTTAGAATAAGAACATCTTAATAAATTAATAATAATATCGTCACTGGAAAAGCAAAACTACTAACCTCCAAAAGGGTCATTTCGAGAAAAAGCATTTTTAATGGATTTTTTTGTCTTTACACTGTCATAACTTTTTTTCTTTGGAATGAAAACGGAAGCTGTAAAGAGTAACATATCATGTTCTTTTTTTATCTGCACGACTCATTTATCGTATTGTACATGTGTTCAATATTTACGGAGTTACGTGTCGCTTTAGCATTAATGCTCTCAATCCTAAAAAAATGCTGGTAAGACAAAATTACTAACCTCCACATTAAAGTTTTAGGTAAGGAGTCAATAAATACGTACGATTTGTCTCATTTTACTTTCTCTTGAGAAAAAAATACTTACATGTATCAAAAAATATGTTAATCATAAGCGGAAAATACTAAAAGTCAGAAATACTTTATAGAAATTTCAATGTCCGGGTGTACGCTGCTCGCGAGGTCGAGCCAGCTAGGTGAAACCCCGTTGGGGGAGGCCCAGCTAGCGACCTACGAGCTGAGCAGCGTCTTCATGGGTCTTCCGTGGGTGTCGACGTCGTCGCCTTGTCGAGGTCGCGTGGGTAGGCCTTGCCGTCGGGGGGTCGCGCGTGCTGCGGTGCGATATCCCCCAGGTGGGGGAAGCGCGACTCGTCAGCTCGCGCGAACATCGACGTGGCAAGGCGTCCGATGAAGTCGTCCAGGCTCTCAATCTTGAGGTCCCTCTGGATCGTGGTATTCCTCACGTAGCGGGGGGCATTTGTGGCGGCTCGCAGGGACAGATTTTGCTGAGAGTTCAGCTTTTTTCTGTGCCCTGCGGCCAGGAGGGCGTACCATGATGGTGCGGCGTACGTGAGGCGGGGGCGTATATATGTCTTGTAGACCCCGAGCTTCACACGCAGAGGGAGACTGGATTGGAGCACTGGACGTAGCAATGCTCTTGCTGTTCTCGCGGCGGCGACGACGGTCTTTGTGTGGGGATCCATGGTTAGTCTCTTGTCGATGGTGATCCCCAGGTATTTAACTACCGGGGACCACTGGATGTCAAGTCCGAGAAGAGTGAGTTGTGGAAGGCGGCGTATGCAGTTGCTCACGAAGATCGCTTGGGTTTTCGCAACGTTGACGGATAGCCTCCACCTGGAGAGCCAAGCTGGTAGGGCATCTAGTGGTCGCTGTAGCTTGATGACGGCGTACTCTGGCTTGTAAGAGGAGGCATAGTACGCCGCGTCATCAGCGTACAGGGCCAGGTGGGATCCGTCAACAACCGGTATGTCATCGGTGTAAAGGCCGTAACATACCGGCAATAGGCAACTGCCTTGGGGGACTCCGGCTGCGATGGGGCGATCTTCGGAGATGGCGTCTTCCACAACCACTCTGAAGGTGCGGTCCGTCAAAAACGACTGGACCACCTTCGTCAGTCTGCGGGGGGCCGAGGACAGTGACAGCTTGTAGACCAGGCTTGAGTGCCAGACCCGGTCGAAAGCCTTCTCCATGTCCAGGAGTACTGCGGCCGTGTGCTCGCGCTTGTTCGCGGCGACCGCCATGTGGTGCAGCACCCTGGACAACTGGAGCGTGGTGCAATGTTCCGAGCGGAACCCATATTGTTCTTGACGAGGCATGATGTGCGGGACCAGCTTCGTCAGCATCAGTTTTTCGAGCACCTTCGAGATGCACGGGAGGAGGGTGATGGGCCGATAGCTCTCAGGCTTCAGGATGTTTTTCCCCGGTTTGGGCAACATGATCACATGTCCGGATTTCCAGTTGGCTGGGAAATGGCCGGTGCGGAGGATGGCGTTAAAGAGGTGGGTTACCGCCGCGATCGCTCGAGGCGGTAAGTGGCGGAGGGTGGCGTTAGTGATGCCATCCGCACCGGGGGCCTTTCTGGGCTTTGTTTTCGCGATCATGTGCCTCACTTTGCCCGGGAAAAAGAAGATGGGGTCTTCTTCAGGAGCTATCGGCGCCTCGAAGTAAACTCGAAGGTGCTCTTCAACTGCGGCTATGTGGTCTGCCTCGTCGGATGGGTTCGGCTGGAACTGACGCTCCAGGCACTCGGCGAATATTTCGGCCCGGTCCTCGGCCCGGTACCTAGGGGTACCATCGGTGTGTAGCAGGGGTCGGACAGGTGTGGGGGCTCCGCTAAGTCGGCGGCATAGACGACGGATGGAGTTCCAATCGTCCGCCGCGCCGGCTAGCGTTTCTTCCCATTGCTCTGTCCTGTGGTCCTCTAGGGCTGCCTTGACCTTCGCTGTCAGGGCGTTCAGCTGGGTCTTCATCCCCGGACAGCGAATGATCTGCCAACGCTTTCGGAGACGCCTTTTGTCTCCTATCAATTTGGCGATGTGCGTTGGCAGTGAAGGCAGCCTGTTGGTCGTTTTCCTGGTGTGTGATGCAGCGGACAGAGCTTCTCAGATGTGACTGGTTAGGTCCATCGAGAATCTGTCGATGTCCGCTGCATCAGTGAGCTTCTGCTGAGGAACTGGGGCATCCATGCGCCTCGAGAACTCCTCCCAGTCTGTCACGGGTCTGGGAGTTCTCGGGGTGGAGACTGCGGGTGCCGCAGACAGGACGAGGAGTACCGGCTGGTGGTCGGACTGGACCTCATCGTCCAGGGTCTCCTGGAGGAGCTGTCCCTGGAGTCCGCGGTGCACGGCTATGTCCAGGACGTCCGGAGTAAACGCGTTGTTGTTGGGATAGTACGTCGGAGTCTCCGGACCGTCCACGTGGTAGCCGTGGGCCTCAGCGTCCAGGAGGAGTCGGCGTCCGTTCTGCTTGAACGTAGAGGAGTTCCAGGCCGGGTTTTTGCAGTTCCAGTCGCCGGCCGCTAGGGTAGGCAGCGGCGAGACCAGCAGAGCCCTGACCTCGTTTAGGTCGAGACGGGTGTGCGGGGGCGACCAGGATCTCCACACCTAGGGCTTGTAAAGAGCCCAGGCGGATTTGCGGCAGCGGTTGGTGGATTACTCCTCTACGGACCAGGACGGCCAATCCTCGGTAGGCCCTGTTTGGCCCTTCCTCGTCCTGTCGGTAGATGTGGTAGTGAGGCACCTTCAGCTTGATGGCCGGAGACAGCATGGTCTCCGAGATCAGGGCTATGTGTATCCTCTGATCTCGGAGGACTTCCATAAGGAGCGAAGTCTTCTTTTTTAGGCTCGCGGCGTTCCAGTGTATAATCCTCAGAGGGTCCATTAAACCAGCCGAGTGATCCCTCTGAGGACTATGGCGACAATGTCTGCGCCGGTATGGAGGGCCATCAGTACCTCCTGGAGAATCTCCAGGGCCATCTTGACCGTGTCCGCCTTCCCTGAGTTTGCACCACTCAGACCAGGCCCTTGTGCAGGGGCAATAGTGGCCTGGGGCGCGGCTTTAGTGGCAGCTGGACCGGCGGCAGTTGAGGTGGTGGTAGCAATTGCGGAGGAAGTTGAGGGAGCGTCGACCACAGGCGCGCTGTTTCCGCCTTTGGGGGGCTTTTTCCCCTGCTTCTTGCCTTGAAATTTAGCTTGAGAAATAGACTAAAGGTTGAATATGTAACAACTTACCTATAGTTTTCTAATTTCTTTTATAACGTAATAATTACTAATATATCTTAATATTCTTAAAGTATATAGTGCAACGTTTCTTAACAGTTGTAACAGATAGAGGTCCCGCATTGAAATTTACTAATATCCTTTTACTTTGTTTATTGAGTAAGGCAAAAATACTAAAGCGCCACAATTGTCGATTCCTGTTATAAGATTATTTACTAACAAGCATGACTTCATATGATTTCAATAGAGAAAAAATACTCAATTACTACAAATGACGGTTATTGTGTAAACGTTATTGACTAAGAGACATTACATTTAATATTTAATAGAAGCGAAATTTACATAATCACCACCGAGTATCCTCAGTTACGTTATCTAAAATTACTAATAAAGCTTGAAATGGCTAGATACAGCAAGCACAATACTTAACCGCCATCTATTCAAAAATATGTCTAAATGAGTCGGATGTTAGTAAAAAATCCTTAAAAATTATTGAAATTTTGTCCCAATTTTCACTACTAAAGCGCCAAAAACATGCTCCGATCGCCACGAGACCCAGACCAATCGATGCAGAAAAAAAAAAGCAGTCGAACTGTATGTATAACTCATTTTGACCATAATGGCGCTTTAGTAGTTTTGCCTTTCCAACGACGATATAATTATACATCCTAGGGAAAAAATAAAACTATTTGTGTCTTCCTCCTTCCAAACAGTACACTATAAAACGAATAAAATTAAAGTCTTGAAAATATGAAATCTTGTCAATTAGGATACGATTCTTTGGTTGGCTAGGGCTGTGTCTGTCTCGGTTTAAATAATGGCCATTTTAAAATACACTTATCAAATTTTATTGCGATAGACTGACTGGTAATTTTATATTTGTTGATAAAATGGTACTTCGAAATATACCCTCTCCACTTTCTCACATCGGTCTTCTAGACTCCGGGAAAACCCCTTTAGGTGATTAAGTGTATCGATCGGATACATCATATGCTCTCCCAACGTTAGCGTATCCCTATCGATAGGCTTACCCTAATGACATGAAAACTGCTTCGAACTAGTTAACTACAACCATTGAGGTTTCTAGTTTCGTAAGGATTTCAGATCTAAGCACTTAGCATTACATTAGTGTTACCCTATCGATTCTCCTTCTCCGTTGACTCTGTTTCGCAGATACGTGTGATTGGTTGGTTTCAAGCCTATGTGTGTGGATAGCCAATCAATTGCTAGGTAGTGAAAACATATTTTGTATGGACTACGCGTAGAGATTGAAATAACTTCAAGCCATTCCATACACACTTCATAGGGAAAGCCTAACGAGGGGGAATTAATTGTATCGTATTGGATAGCTTTTTGTTGGGGTAAGTCGAAGATATTATGCTTAACTCATCGTAAGGGTTTGTAAAAACCAGTCTATTATATCTCTAATATATAAAATTTCCATGTCACAATGTTAGTTACCGTACTCCTCCGAAACGGCTTGACCGATTCTTATGAAATTTTATATGCATATTCAGTAGATCTGAGAATCGGCTACTATCTATTTTTCATACCCCTAAGCGATAAGGGTGGTTCACCCTTAAATTTTACATACATGGCAAAACAACGTTTGCCAGGTCAGCTAGTACCCTATAAAAAACTCTTTAAATGGTATGGCGGTTCCGGTCCCTGGTAGTAGAATACTCAATGTTTCGCACGCAGTGGTTTGCTGCGTCGTTTCTTATTCGCACTGCCAAGGTGTGGAACACTCTCTGTATTCCCGGAATAGGCCTTTCCCAAAGATCTCCACAACGGTTGGGTTTGTGTAACTCGGATTCATAGTTTTACCTCAGAATAATTATACTTGTTTCACATAAAGATTTTATTAAATAATAACAGTACAATAAACTTAACGATTACAGATAACAACAGGAATTTTCCACTCTTTTGTTTATTGATGATGGTGGTGGTGCTCAGGGACAATGTGGTGGGTGCTGTGCTTGACCTCGGCGTGGAAACTGTAAACAATTATCTTGTCAGCAATTAAAAAAAAAAACTACTTTAAGTACGATAATTTACATAAAAAATCGTTACCCAGTTTTCTTGTCAGCGTGGTAGTGCACATCGCGGGTGGTGCCGTCGGGCTGGTGCAGGCTGTAGGCGCCCTGCACGGCGTCGCCGTCGCGGTGCTCGTGCTGCGACTTATGGTCGCCGGTGTGCTTGTCCGACACCTCGTACTTGAACTCGTACTTGGGGTGAGTCTGGAAATTATTCATCGGGAAGGTTATAATTCCACTCCGTTTAGAAAAATGACTTATTATTTATTGTTTAGATGGACCCTTTCTTATAACAACAGTTCAATATCCACTCTTATTTCTCACGTTTGCTTACCCTTACGTTAATAGCATTGATTACCTTACCATAGCACTTACTACAGTTAGATAAACTTGACACATAACACAGCAATAACTAAGGTTTGAATTCAGTATCTTCAAAGCTTTTTCAAAAAATCTTTATTTGTGGAACACTTACGTAGTAGTCAACGTGTTTTATATGTCCATGCTCGTCCTTGATGGTCACCTCCTGGTGGTGGTCGTCGTGCTTTGAGATGTGCTGCGAAGAGTGCGCGGGTTCATGATGCTCGTGCTTGTGCCCATGCTGAGCCACCACTACTGCCACAAGGGCAAAAATGCAGCCCACCTGATGTAAACAAAATGTCATCATCACCATCATGTCAGCTGAAAGACGTTCACTGCTGGACATAGGCCTCCCCCAAGGCTCTCCACTCAAACCAGTCTTGTGCTTTTCGCATCCACCGCGTTCCCGCGATATGTACAAGGTCGTCACTCCATCTTGTTAGAGGCCTACCTACAGCTCGTAAACAAATTGTATTATTAATACATAAATAGACCTACTCCCACACTAAGCTCTAGGCTTATTCTATGAGTACTACAAAACGAAACTTACATAAAAAAACAACTTAAAAAAAAAAAAACAAGACTCAGGAACAATACTCTCTCATCACACAAAAATTTATTCACACCGGGAATAGAACCCAGGACCGCTATCATCATAGGGTATCGACTAGACTAACGCGTCGTTGTAGATGTTGTACTTGTGCTAAAAAAATACACGATTCGATTTTTTTGTGTAATATTACCTTTAAGTGCATTATGTTATTTGAACTGGCGGGTTGCTAGTTGATTATCAACTGATACTGGTTTCCAAAAAACTTGTGCTTTTATATTTTTGATCAACGCCAACGCAAAAACAGCTGACATAAAATGTATATGCAGATTTAAATTAAGGTAGCAATTGTAATAATTTCGCAAATCGTTTACGTTCTCGATTTTATTTTGGGAATGTAACGTTACATTGTATATATAATGTTGCGTCACCGACATGTGCTATAGAAAAATTAAGTGATTTTAGTTGCCTCTTTTTCAGTTACATTGGTATCTTAATAAATTAATGGAACTACTTAATTCCTAGAGGCTAGTGTCTCCGGGTTTGATAAAGCAACCAAAATGTGTGATGATTGGGATTGTTCCTATTTTTTAAAGTACTCTAATTTGAAAACCATTTTGAAGAAGAGGGTTTTAAAACCGTACTGCATTATTAAGTTTTTAAAATATTTATCTATTGCGGACATTTCGACAAAAGTATATTTGACCTTCATTTGACTTTAGTTTTTGGCTTGAAACCCTCTAAGGTGTATCTTACGGATAAGGCGAAAACCGCATGAAATGGTATGTTTTATTACACTATTAAAATCACTTTTTATCATTAGATATCATTTAATTGATGTAATTTATTAGATAATGCCAACCCAAATTTTAAATTATCATGTCATCCATAAAATGTCTGCTAAATAAATAAAGATATAAAAACAAAACTATTGGGTCAAATATAAAATAAATCAATTGGTCTCTTAAAATTACCTATTCTTTAAAATTAGAATGTATAAATCGTGAGGTTTTTTCTTTGGTCTATCCCATTTATAATTAGTTTTCCTTTATCCTGGATGTTTTTATAATAATTTATATAAATTATTATTTGGTCTGTGTTTGTGTACCACTAATGGACAAAAGACTTATTCTTATTCGCCATTCTTCCCTATTGATTGCAAACTCCCGAAATTCTATTTTAAACACGTCCAAACTCCTTTTTGTTTTTTTATGGCATAGAGAAGACAAACGTGCGCACAGGCCACCTGATGGTAAGTGCAAACTGTGACCCATAGACATTCGCATTCACAAGACTGCAATGCAATCCTAAGACTGCAAATGCATTGCCAACTCTGAGGACTAAGATGGAATGCCTCTTTGCTATACATTTCACCGGCTGTCTTATCCCCAAACCGGAACACAACAATGTGAACACTGTTTGGCGGTAGGTTAATGGATAAGATGGTAGTAGCGATCCGGACGGACTCCGCACATGGTCCTCCCACAAGTAAAACAATACAATAGTAATGATATTAACTATATCAGCGAGTTCTTTAGTGATTCAACTAACGTCTTAGTTCATGAATCTAACATCTTGTGAGGTTTGGATCGAATCAAGCCGCTTATGCACTACAACGCGACGCGACAAGCGACTGTTTTTTCTATCAGAGTATGGGTAAGGACCAAAAAGTTGTCCACGCTAACTCACTCAATTAAATTTTCTATGAAACTTTTCCGTTGTGACACGAAAGTTAGCCATACAATTGTAGGGATAATTTTCGTCGCACAACGGAACTTTTTTCAACTTCGCTGTTTGTATGGTTAACTGCGCTTAAAACAGTGGTCCAACTTTTTGGTCCTTACCAGCATGGGTTGTGGAAAACTGACGTAGTAGTCGACGTGTTCATGACGGTTTATTTTCCTCGCATTCAAAGTGAAAAGTAGTGTTAAACGCGAGACTAAACAATCATAATGACACTCGAACTATAGCCACCCTCGCTCCGCTTTGGTAGCTAAACATCTCGTGTCATTATGACTTGTTTTAGTCCCTTGTTGAACAATCAACTATTATAAGAAAAAAGTAATTTTACTATTTTTGTACCTTACAGATCATTAAGCTCTGAAATATATAGAACCAGTATTCGTGTTACGGCCGCAAATTTGTAAAGTTGGAAACTACTACATCGCTAACTGGTTTGCCTTTCATTTCAAACACGCTAAATACTCTCATAAACGTAATGTCACATTATTCTTAATTATTACAGATATACTTTCATCATTGTTCTTACACAAACCAAAGTGTATTTGGTAACTTGATTATAAAAGGCATGGAATTATTCAATTAAGTATCAGTTTACAGCAAGACTTCAAGAAGAAAACCACCTCATAGTTAACTTGTTAAGATGTTCGTTAAGGTAAATATAAAGATGCATTTTTAAATTAATTTAACATTTAAAAGAAATGAGATAATTGTGACTCAATAACGTATAAACGTTTGAGCAGTTTACCACAGTACAGAAAAGACTGATTTGTGACCCACCTTAGGTCCAAAGTCAATCTGACTATACAACAATAAGGTTGAGTTTCCTATAGGTTACAAATGACTTGGCACCCCTAATGACATTGACGACGTCAAACATACTTTTGTTAAAATCGGTCACAAATAACAAATAATTCGTTCCTTTTTCAAAATTGTGTACTATGAAAAGTTTTCACGGGAACTCTTAACCGACATAAATTGACTCTGAGTAAAGCTGCATGATATAATCGTAAACGACAAATACAGACAAATATATTAAAAGAAAACAACAATGCACTTTGGACAACAATTTTAATAAAAGTCTTGATAGTTGGAAATTCAGTACCATGCGTTTTTCGAGAGCTTATTGCTTATTGCTTTGTGGAATCAGCTCTAGTTTATATTTCCGAACCAAAACGACTTGGGAAACTTCAAAAAATGAGCCCACTCTTTTCTCAGGGGCTAGCAGCGCATCTGCGTTTCGTTTGGTATTGCGTTTGTTTGTTCATCTGCCTCCTTTTACAGATAAAATAATCTAAGGCAATCGGTTATGTCATGTACAAAATAATAAATGAGTATCTATTTGGACATAGTCGCGAGCAAACACTAGTTGACTAAAAACCACAGAAAGTCATTCAAGCACTCAAAAATTTCGTCTTTAAAATAAATTAGTTTTATTCACAGATCACGTGTTTAGCTGTCTTATTAGCGGTAGTCGTGGCTCAGCATGAGCACAAACACGAGCACCACGAACCCGCCCACTCCTCGCAGCACATCTCAAAGCACGACGGTCACCATCAGGAGGTGACCATCAAGGACAAGCACGGACATGAGAAACACGTGGACTACTACGTAAGTGCTCTACTAACAGCATAAAATTAAATTTAAAGTACTCACATTGTTGTATTCCGGTGAATGGACAAGACAACCGGTCATTTACTAGCATTTCATCAAGATGAGATAAGAGATAAATCATGTTTCTAAGCGGAATGAAATTGTAACGTTCCCGATGAATATTTCCAGACTCACCCCAAGTACGAGTTCAAGTACGAGGTGTCGGACAAGCACACCGGCGACCACAAGTCGCAGCACGAGCACCGCGACGGCGACGCCGTGCAGGGCGCCTACAGCCTGCACCAGCCGGACGGCACCACCCGCGATGTGCACTACCACGCTGACAAGAAAACTGGGTGAGTCTCTAGAGAATCTTCTAGTTCAAGCTAGCTTAAATGTTAGTGACGAGGACAATGTTTGGCGAGAAAAGCCTTTTTACCTTCACAAAAATATTTGCGTGCATAAATATTAATAATGAAATGAAAAAGTCAAAGAGAAGTTAAGAATAAAAGAAGATGTAGTTACTAAGATTGAAAAGGGCATGCTTCGATGGTTTGGTCATTTGGAAAAGATGGATGAAAGAAGATTGACGAAAGAGATATACAGATCGAAAGTGAGTGGAAGGGTTGAAAGGGGCACCCTAGGCGTAATCGGAGAAATACTGGAAAATTGCCAAATCAGAAGTACCCGAAACCGACGTGCGTGCATAACTCGATGTATGAATGTGGAAGAAGCGAAATAAATTTGTCAAAATCGTAGCAAGTGGAAAGATTGGCGTGATTTAATGTATGTATGTATGTATTAATAATTTAACCCTGTAACTGACAAAAATAGTCCAGAAAATTGTTTGTGTCAATTATTGAACTCGTATTGTTTTCCAGTTTCCATGCCGAGGTCAAGCACAGCACCCACCACATTGTTCCTGAGCACCACCAACATCATTAAGTTGAAGATCTTAAACTACACGTAGAGTTAGTTCCACCTCAATTTGTTATTGTTTTGTTGAAATAAAACTGTTATCTATGTAATTATTGCATTTTCTTGTTTTACTTATGTGTTTTTAGTTATATGAAGTAACCACTTCACAAATAATAAAAAGAAATAACACGTTATCCTCCATTAGTGTTGATTAATGGTAATCTAACACAAATCATTGGGTTAATTTTGTCACATTTTCTTTTTCTTTTTTTTTATGGCATAGTAGGGCAAACGAGCACACAGGCCACCTCATGGTGAGTGGAAACTGTGACCCATAGACATTCGCACTCACAAGACTGCAAATGCGCTGCCAACCCTGAGGACTAAGATGGAATGCCTCTATGATAGTCATTTCATCGGCTGTCTTATCCCCAAACCGGAACACAACAATGCGAACACTGCTGCTTGGCGGTAGGTTAATGGATAAGATGGTGGTACCAATCCGAACGGACCCTGCACAAGGTTCTCCCACAAGCCCTTACCAAAACCCTTTCCTTATCGTTACCAAAACCCTTGCAAATTAATCACAATCACAGCTTAAGTATTTATTCAGAATCTTTATATGAGAATAAAGAACCGAGCTAGTGCGAGTCGGCCTCAAGCGCCGAACGTTGCGCACTTAAATCTTATTTGTAAGAAATATTTAGAAAAAAAAGGTATTAACGGGCAGATGGGCGGACGGACAGTCGGACAACAAAGTCATTATATAAAAAATCAAACAAACACCATACATACATATATTATTTATGCCGGTAATCCCGGAATAGGGTAGGAAGAGCTACGGAATTATCTACAACTTTTAAAACTTCTTGATTATTTTGTAACCACATTTTGCACAAATTGGCTAAGATGTTTACCAGCGTATAAATGACCGGTTGCAAGCCCTAATAAAAACCATTAAGTGTACAAAATATAAGTTGTTTTATTTTTGGGCATAGCAAAATCTTTAAGAAAAAGTATTGCTTTGCTTGTGCCTATTTTTATTGGTTAGTTTATAATTGATCTATAAATCGAATGCGTTCCGTTTTTAACATTAATTAATTCATTATTAAGGCTCACAAAACATGTTTCAGTCTTTGTAACATAATGCTAAAAGACAGAGTTGTAAGGTCTGGACTATAACGGTAAACGGTGTGCATAGTAAGACATACTTTTATGTTGGCTAAATAAATAGTACTTATATTTAAGTTTTAATTACTATTAGGTTATACAAATCAAAAACGGATTATTGTTTCTTATAAATAATATTTTGTGCAATATATCCAAAGAAGAATGCTTGCCTGTGATGTCATTGTAAGTTTGGCACATTCTAATAATAGGATTATAAAAGGATATATTATTTTTAAATATTTGTAGTTGGAATACTTTCAGATAAATCAACAAAAACGACACAGTTCATATAAACACTTATTACACTTTTTTTCTTTAACTTTACATAAATACTACATCGGTAAAAACCACACGACGCCGTTCGGGAATTTAAATAATTATTTACCTATTTTTATTAATTCTTAGAATTGCTATGACAGGTATTAATAAAAAGTTACTGTGAAGGTTGAAGACCTGCACGTCGCCTCTATGGCCCGTTAATTTAAAAAAAGGAACTACTTAAAATAATATATGGTGGTCATGGACTTGTACGACAGAAACTTTCAAGCTTTTGATATGGAAACATACATATAAACAACCACTGATATTATAAATATACTGTATTCATATACTATAAAGTTTAATTGAAGAGCACCCCACCACCCCCAAAGCTGCACCAATCACTCACTTTTAGCAATATGAAATGTTATGTTTTATTTTTATAACTTTCGAATCATATGACTCGTGAAATTCAAAACAGCAAATTACACTTTCTAATATTATGACTAACACTAAATATAATGAAAACCGTTATGAATTGTAAAAAACTGAACAGAGACAATATAGACCCTTTGTAAGTTTGTTTATAATATGAAGGGACTAGAGCAGGAGGCCAACTTGGTTTGACCCAAGATCTACTGTACACTGACACCCTGTGCGATCTACCAATTATATACTTCTTGAAATCTTAAATGAATTATAATCAACGTATTATTTTTATTGCCTTGCCACGATCGACTGGACTAATTAATAGTTGCGATCGACCAGCTGGCCACCCCTGGACAAGAGGGTAATCTCCGGATCTACTGTACCTATTAAAAACCATTTTAAAGATATATTAATAATTTAATTTAATTTACGACGCGCTGGCCTAGTTGGTAGTGACCCTGCCTACGAAGCTAGCGGTCCTGGGTTCAAATCCCGGTAAGGGCAGATATTTGTGCGATGAGCGCGAATATTTGTTTCTGAGTCAGAGATATTTTCTATGTAATCAAGTATATATTTCTCTGTATAAGTATTTATGTCGTTGTCTAGTACCCATAGTATAAACCTAGAGCTTAGTTAGGGACTAGGTCAATTGGTGTGACATTGTCTCCTGATATTTATTTATTTATTTATTTAAAGCCAAAGTCAGGAATTGAAATTTAATAAAAAATACCTTTTACAATTACATAATCTTTATTCCATAAATAACAAATGATAACAAACACGGTGCTACTGAAGGTTAATGGTGGTGGTGTGGCACGATGTGGTGGACGCTGTGCTCGGCGTCGTTGTCGGTGAGGTCCCCGGCGCGGTGCTCGCGCTGCGACGCGCGGTACCCGCGGTGCTCGTCCGACACCTTGTACTCGAACTCATACTTGGGCTCAGTCTGGACCAGAAACAACAGCATGAACAACCACATACCACATTCAACAAGTCTAACGAAAGGCAATCTTTTGAAACCCTGAGAACTCCAAGAGTTGGTACATGTTTGATATCTTTGATACGTCAAAATAACTAGCAAACCCTAAAACTCTGCTTTTGAGATAACCTGAACTTCTATATCAGAGCTTGATTGAGTGTCGAAAGTGGGGTAAGCTAAACTATTTCATGATATTTTTTGGAAAAATAGAGGTATAACCATAACCTGTTAAGCGTTTTCAAAACAAACATAGAAACAAAAAATCGAAACCCAAAAAGGTGACATTCAGTCCAATAAAAATTCCACAAATAAAATAAAAGGAGTATAGAACACTTACGTAGTAGTCGACGTGTTTGACGTGTCCGTGCTCGTCCTTGATGGTGACCTCCTGCGCATGCCCGTCGTGCTTCGAGATGTGCTGCGAGGAGTGCGCGGGCTCGTGCTTGTGCCCGTGCTGGGCCACCGCCACCGCCACGAGAGCAGCCAGACAGGCAACCTGTTTATTCAAAAATGTAGGTTAGTTTTTTACTCGTAGTAATAATTGCTTCCTTCCTTTGTGAAGAATAGCTAAACTGAAGTGGCAGTGGGCGGGGCACATCGCACGCAGGACTGATGTCCGATGGGGTCAGAAAGTTCTTGAGTGGCATCCGCGGACCGGGACACGAGCTGTGTGGGTAGGCCTCCAACAAGATGGAGTGACGACCTTGTAAGGATCGCGGGAAAGCGGTGGATGCGAAAAGCACAAGACCGGTCTGAGTGGAGAGCCTTGGGGGAGGCCTATGTCCAGCAGTGGACGTCTTTCGACTGACATGATGATGATGATGAGTAATAATTGAAGAATTGCAATGCAAACCCTAATACAAAAAAATAGGAATGCGCTGCAGAAGAATCTACGCGTGATATTGCAGACATTTACTATAAGGAACAAAATGGCTCACTAAGAAACTAAAAACTAAGAACGCATACAAAATATTCTATTTTATCTTATTTGTTTGGTTTATTTCTGTGTAATTCTCAGACAATGGAATTACTAATTCGAATGTCCTATAAAAAGGTCACATTGAACGTACTTTAGCAATATTGTGTTGATAAGACACCAAGTACCATACCTTAAAGAACATTTTGAGTATTGTAACGATGTTGTTTTCTTTTCTAAATGCAGTCGTGGACTGATACTTTTTCAATATCGACTATTTCTTTTATAATACCAATCACAACCGAAGTAATGTCAGTTTCAGTATAAGGCATAATAAAGGCATTCGACAGTAAAACAATTAACATAACAACGGTGCAAGTTACAACACTGCACTTGAATATTTTTATAGTTATCGGTATCGAGCCCAAATATTTCGATAGCAAGATTCGTATTGGAATACTTTGAAACCTAAATGTTGAATTGTGTATAATGAGTCTGAACACTTCAAAAGAAAAGCTGTCATATTAACTAGTAATTAAGTCATAAAATATCGCAAACTTTATTATATTTGTGATAGTTTTGCTAATGTACGATTTTGAAAAGATGAAATTCCATTTCTAATTTCTACTTCTACTTCATGCTTGCTTGCATGCTTATGTGCAAAGTTTAAGAGATAAATGATTATTTCTGCTAATAATATTAACACCAAAGCTACTTACGCTAATATTAAATGTAAGTTTTGCTTTGTACAAGCTTTTACTTAGTCAGTAATTTAGTTTTATTTAGTATCTTAGCCTACAAGTTGTAGAGTTGTTGGTTATTCTTTAGCTCTTAAATCCCCACTCTGCTAATAAAGGCGTGTGTTATGTATGTGTGTATTTAGTACCATTTGTACTTGTTCCCTTAATGGAATGGGCTGAAATTTGGACCACGTATGTTTACATTTTAAACCAAACGACGATACCATAATTAATAATTATGGTGTCTAATTAGCTGATCTGATGATGGAGTCGAAAGATGGAGATATGATCTCTGCTGTATTTAATATAAGGTCAACATTCTGGTTCGG
Organism: Acleris emargana; assembly: GCA_927399475.2. Lineage (NCBI taxonomy): Eukaryota > Metazoa > Arthropoda > Insecta > Lepidoptera > Tortricidae > Acleris > Acleris emargana. Next base: position 22,913,842 of record OV656838.1, on the reverse strand, counting down.
ACTCATTAGTTTAGTCTTGATAAGTACATAAAAACTTTGCACAAAAAAGAAGATTCGACTAAAATGCTGAAATTGAAATTTGAATTGAAATTTTTTGACAGAAACTTACCTATTCATATTATTTTTCATTTATTTTCTATTTCACTTTATCATAGAATTATAGTTTGAAGCTTTTTACCGCTTTAAAAAAATATAATTTAACACAATATAAAGTTATAAATGTCACACAAATATTTTTAGCTTTCATTGTAAAAAAATGAACAAAACGATCGGTTACGAAATAATCATTGCAAAAACTGCAAGTGCGCAGCGGCTTAAATTTTAATTGCCGATAAATTAGACTGAAATCCATACAGACTGGGTTCTTATCGGTATTATAAAAGGAGTGGTTAATTTTGGAAGTGTATCAGTTCACCACACTGCCTCAACAAGCGTGCAACCAAGAAAAAAACATTATGTTTCTTAAGGTGAATACAAAAATGTAATATGAAACCAGTGTGTGAAGATTAAACATTGATTGTGCTGATTTAAGTTTAAAGAATTTAACTCTGGTTTGCGTTCAGTAACTAATCACTTGCTTGAAGGTTCTTTGACTCAATTGTATCTTAAGTAGTGCGATTTAGAATATAACGACAGTGTTTTGTTAAAAAAAAATTTTTTTTTATTAAAGTACTGCATTATTTTGTGAGCTGGACTGTCAAGTGGCAAGTTTAGAACACACGGAACTTTAAAAATGTCGTAAATTAAATGATTAATATAAGTCAATTTCTACTGTACGTTGTCATTAATTCTTTAAAAAACTAAATTGTATCAATATTGAAAGTAATTAATGACACTGTACCTACATACCTAACTAAAGCAACATGAAAAAAGGTTTTAATGAAACAGATTGCCTGTCTGGCTGGTCTCATAGCGGTGGCGGCGGCCCAGCACGGGCACCAGCACGAGCCCGCGCACTCCTCGCAGCACATCTCGAAGCACGACGGGCACGCGCAGGAGGTCACCATCAAGGACGAGCACGGACACGTCAAACACGTAGACTACTACGTAAGTGTTTCCACATTTAGTGTGAAATATTACAGATAGCTTGTTTCTTAATGAAATTAATAAAACCGTTTGTGTTGCAGACTCATCCTGAATACAAGTTCGAGTACAAGGTGGACGACCACCACACCGGCGACCACAAGTCGCAGCACGAGCACCGCGACGGCGACGTCGTGAAGGGCGCCTACAGCCTGCACCAGCCCGACGGCTCCATCAGACACGTTGACTACCACAGCGACAAGAAGACTGGGTAAGATCTTAGATTGCTGTATTTGTTGTTGTCTCTTATGAAATCGAATTATTTAACAGTCTTGATAACAGCCAAGAAAGTCTTGCAATAATTCGATACTTAGGTATTTGTGATGACTTATTCGCTGTTGCTTTTACTCCTACCTGTATTTTTCTAAACATAGTGCTGATTTTTATGCTGATATTTTTTGATGCTGATTTATGGTGCGTTCCTATATTCAGAACCGTTGGTAGAATTGTGACGTCTCGTTAAAATTTGACACATTTTGTACGTAGCAAATGTCATAACGCTACTGCCCGTAAGGAAAACGATTCGTTTCTTGAATATAGGAACCGGGCATTAGAGTGCTGATTTTTTTTCCTAGAAAGCGAAAGGAAAGTAGAGAAAAAATTAAATAATAAAGACCATCAATAACAATATCGCTTGTGAAATTTCGAAATAAGCCCTATGGCTAGTCAGTGAAGTCGATGATTAATTAGTAAAAATGGCCAATTGGCAATGTAATTAAAATTTTAAGTGACACATTTTAACGAGAATATTTGTTGCAGTTTCCACGCCGAGGTGAAGCACAGCACCCACCACATTGTTCCCGAGCACCACCACCACCACTAGACTGACGTTGAGATTGCATTTTTTTTTTTTAATTCTATTGTTATGTTGTTAATTTTTAAATAAAATATTGAATATATTTGTGTTTTTAAACTTGTTAAAAATCATAGTTTTTATATTTATTAACACTCAAATTACAGGGCACAAGTTACCTACATTTATCAATGTACAAGTTGCAGAACATTCAGTTAAGAAATCTTGTCAAGAAATTACAGAGAATATTATCAGAAACAATTATAAAGTATTGAGAGTGATCTGTTTCGAAACAAAATTTAAGAATATTCATGGAAATTTCCGAGAATTTCTCATTAGAAACATTTACGTTTTGAGAAGTTACGTTTTTGGTATAATGCTACCTACATGCATACTCAATTCAGATATGTGTAGCAAAATATCGTATTAGAAAAGAAACACAATTATGAAATAATTATCAAACGAACATTATGACATCATTCTTATTTTTTTCTTTTTGTAGTGATTCCGTATTGAATTTAATGATTTAATTATTTTAGTTAAAAATAACTTCTTCTGAGAATTTCTTCTCAGTATTCGTCAAAGGAATTTTGCAACCATTTACTGTAAAATATTACATTTTCTAAAACTTTTAGAAACGTGCCCCTAATTACAAATTAATATTTTTATAACGGGTTTCTGTACATATTTTACGTGCATGATAATGTTAAAAATACTTTATTTTAAAACATATTTCTATGTAGACGTATTCAATCAGGAAACAGTGATTCAATTTTTTTTAACATTACTTAATCAAAGTCCAAATCAAATTCGAAATATTTATTCAGTAAATTTGCCACATATACGGGCTCTGAAAGACAATTTTTTTACATTTTTAATTTTTATTTAGCCACCAATACTTAAATCACTACATAGTATAAAACAAAGTCGCTTGCGCTGTCTGTCCCTATGTATGCTTAAATCTTTAAAACTACGCAACGGATTTTGATGCGGTTTTTTTTAATAGATAGAGTGATTCTTAAGAAAGGTTTATATGTATAATACATTCCACGCGGGCGAAGCCGCGGGCGGGTCGCTAGTAAAAATATAAAAATAAAATCTTAGAAATGTAAGTAAAAACACATGTACTTTACAATTTTAATTTTAACAATTCCTTTTTTTCTAGACTCCACAAAATTATTGAGACATGGTTTAGGTGCAGACTGTTTGTACTTTTTTTCGTCTTTTTTAAACAGTATTCGGACCAAACTTTATTCTCTAAATACGGTCTACTTCAAGTTTTAACGGAGATTCTGTGACTTTTCTGTCATCTGGTTAGCCTTCAGATACCATAATATTGCGTTGTTATAAGGTAAAATGATTAAAAATTCAACTTTTTTCTACAACAAGATATACTTTGTAATGGATTTGCACCATTTTCACTATACATACTGACAAACAAACAAAACTACTCGTCGTTTACAAATTTTACATGTTGCCTGAAAATCTAGAAATTTGTAAGGGAATGATTTTCCGATACCTATCAACTTCATTACCATTATCAATTAAAAAAAAAAAAACATCAAATTGCGCACCACTGCTCTTGGTAAGAACGTTTTATTTTATTTTATACTTTTTAGTGATCATAATTAGCTGTTATGTAGTCCGACTTCTTTATTGATGTGAAATGCTCGCCCCAAGAAACGCCACGAAAAAGTCATAGTTATATGAAAACCATTAGATGTTCTTCGCTATAGTTGCTCTACTATCTTAATTGAGATTATCTTATCGCCACCCTTAAAATAAGAACCTTTGAGGAGTTCCGGTTGTCCCCTGTGGTCTTCATTTCCGCTTCACCAAATGATACTTTCTGAATGCAAATGCTAGATTTGTTACAAAATATACTAAAGTCGCTATATGTATGCCTATAATTTGAGGAGTTCCCTCAATTCCTCACGGATCCCTTCATCAGATTCAAATTTGGTGACAATGGAACTAACTCGAAAATATACTCTACCAAACAAAAAAATAATTTCCAAAATCGGTCTACAATTGACGGAGAAATCGGTTAACATACATAAAAAAAATACATACCTACAGTGAAACATAGAACCTCATCCCTTTGTGACGTCAGTTATAAAGTACACCTACTTATTATTTTCAGCGTGTATGATGCCAGATGACTTTTTGTCCTATTTCTCTCAGATATTGTGCAAAGAAGCCCTTAAATCTTTATAACATTGGTAGATCAAGCAGTCAATTAACGTCATCTACGATAACAGTGTTTGATAGTTGTTTAACATCTTCCGACTGTGAGTCCTTTGATAAAACCTCTTCATATGAAAATGGTTGTTAGCAGTCGACATTTACGAGTAAACTGCATCTCTCTTAATTTTGCGATGTTTGTTAATTTATAACAGAATGTGAGACTTTACAGAAATTTTAAATGGTTTGTAAATACGTTATAAAAATGTAAGTTATTGAGACAACATCTTTGTTTTGGGTATTTAGTAAAAACAGTTTGTATATCGGAATACTCGTATTCAGTTACTACACTCGCGGTCAAATAATACGGGTCAGAATGCGTTTTTCATACTAAAGAGGCTATTTGGAAGCCTTGGTTCCTCGCCAGGAGATGCTTTTAGTGAAATCTGATGATGGACACCCCGAGCATCGATATAGGACTTCCAGATTGCTTAAGATACCCAACGGATTGAATCTGCGGTTAACGCCGGAATTGTGCATGTTCAGAAAAACATATAAAATGGCAATATTTTATTGCCATTTTATAAGTACATCCAAATGCTGACCCATGCTCTCTCGCTGTGGTGTTAACTGATTGTGCGATCTGTTAGGTATTTTAAGAACATTTGACCTCCTCTATTGAACCTCGAAGTATACACCATTAAACCTCACTCAAAACATGCCTGTGTCCAGGAACCAAGGCTTCGAAATAGCCTCGTTTGTATGAAAAACGCACTCTGACCCGTATTATTTGACCGAGAGTGTAATTGTTAAGTCCCGTACCTACATTACGTTTATTTGGATACTCTCTTTGACATATTCAATTGCCTTAGAATTCCAAATAAAGTAAGTTTAAGTTAAGAAATTGGTCTGTTATTTTGGCAAAGAATTTTTGACCGAATTTATAATTTTTCTAAAAGTAATTTTGTAAAAACCTATTTTCAGTTGCTGCGTTTTTGTAACCTAACTTTTCTGTCGATATTTGCTTTTTGGACGATATGCTTCATCACTTCTGCGGATATTAACATTAATTTCAATAAATTTTTTGAGAAATAAAAATGATATTAGCATTAAATCTTTACTAACAAACATAATAAAAAACAGCAATACAATGGTAACAACAATAAAACTCGTATTTAAATTTTAGTTTAGTGGCAGAGGTGCTCTGTAAATGTTGCCTAAGATCTCTGAAATAAGTACCTACGTAGGTATGTAATCTTTGACCTATTGTTGTAGTGTTAATAAATGTTAAAACGAGGCTTTTAAGAGTTTAAAAACACTAATTATATTAGTATTCATTATTTTATTTACAAATTTAACAACAAAACAATACAATTTAAAAAAACAAAGATAATCTCAACGACGGTCTAGTGGTGGTGGTGGTGGTCGGGAACAATGTGGTGGGTGCTGTGCTTCACCTCGGCGTGGAAACTGCAACAAATATTCTCGTTTAATATGTATCACTTAAAATGTTAATTACTTTGAATTTGGTAAATTTTACTAACTAATAATTAACTGCACTGACTCCCCATTTGGGCTTATTTTGAAATTTCTCAAGCGATATAGTTTTTGATGGTCTTTATTATTTTTCTACTATCCTTTCGCTTTCTATGAAAAAGAAATCAGCACTCTAAGTTACTTATGTTAAGCAAATCTTTTTGTTTTTTTTTTTATGGCATGGAGAAGGCAAACGAGCACACAGGTAACTGTGACCCATAGACATTCGCATTGACAAGACTGCAATGCAATCCTAAGATAGAAAATGCACTGCCAACCCTGAGGACTAAGATGAAATGCCTCTATGCTAGTAATTTCACCGGCTGTCTTATCCCCAAACCGAAACACAACAATGCAAACACTGCTGCTTGGCGGTAGGTTAATGGATAACATACATAAAATACAGGTAGGAGTAAAAACAAGAGCGAATAAAGTTACCATAAATACCTAAATATCAGAATATTGCAAGACTTTCTTAGCTGTTATCAAGACGCTGAAATAATTCGGTTTAATAAGAGACAACAAAAAACACAGCAATCTAAGATCTTACCCAGTCTTCTTGTCACTGTGGTAGTCAACGTGTCTGATGGAGCCGTCGGGCTGGTGCAGGCTGTAGGCGCCCTTCACGACGTCGCCGTCGCGGTGCTCGTGCTGCGACTTGTGGTCGCCGGTGTGGTGGTCGTCCACCTTGTACTCGAATTTGTATTCAGGATGAGTCTGAAACACAAAAGGTTTATTAATTTCATTAAGAAACAAGCTATCTGTAATATTTGACATCAAATGTGGAAACACTTACGTAGTAGTCGACGTGTTTGACATGTCCGTGCTCGTCCTTGATGGTGACCTCCTGCGCGTGCCCGTCGTGCTTCGAGATGTGCTGCGAGGAGTGCGCGGGCTCGTGCTTGTGCCCGTGCTGGGCCGCCGCCACCGCCACGAGAGCAGCCAGACACGCAATCTGTTTCATGGTTTTTTTATAGAATAAATGCGTAGTGTGATTTTTTTAATTTGATAACGTACAGTAGAAATTGACCAACAAAATAATGATATCATTTAGTTTTTTGATGAAAATTTAACTCGTTGAAATTATATCATAAGCTCCATTGAAAGAACCAAACGATGTCAAAACGTCTTAACTAATTTTGACCATAACAATACATGAATGTGTGTAGACATTGACCCATAAATATTGTTGTCAACTTAGTTATTGCTGCGCTCTTAGATCCATAAGTTTATCATACCTTGATGAACAGTTTAATAAGCACTGTAAAATCTGAATATTAAAATTACCCGGCTGTTTATCGCTGAAATACTCCTCGGTATCTATTTGTATGCTATAATGTTATGCTGGAATGAGTGTGGAAACGATAGACAGCCATATTGAAGCTTTTTTACATACATACATACATACCTTCACGCCTTCAGTCCCAGAGTGGGGTAGGCCGAGCTACAGAATTACCAACAACTCTAAAAATTTGTTGATAACTCTGTAACCACAATTTGCACAATTAGGCTAAGATGTTTAACGGTGTATATTAGTGACAGGTAACAAGCCCATCGCCTTACAGTACTACTACAAGCCTTTATTCCCTTAGTCGCCTCTTACGACTTCCACGGGAAGACATGGAGTGGCACAATTCTAAGCCGGCAACCACACTGCATATTAAAGCTTTTTTATTGTTCTTTAATATTCACCTTGACAAACATGGTTATTGTAATCCTTAGCTGTACTTCTGTCGAATCACAAATGTGAACTGATACAATTCCAAAGTATACCGATTCTTTTATAATACTGGTAACGACCTGGTCTGCATAAATTTCCTTTTTGTCGGCAATTAAAAGTTAAGCAGCTTTGCCAATAACATTGGTGCAGTGATTATTACAAAATCGAAATTTGAGTAAATTGAATGTAACATTGCTAGTGTGTACATTTTAAAATTCGACAGTTCAGTCTAAACAAGGCAATGTTATTTCGATGTTGATTTTAAATACGAGTTAATTTAAATTTGATTATACCATTATGAGTATAGCAGCTAATAACGAGTATTATTGCGTGCATCTAACCTATTTTTAAGTTAATAAGTTTGTAGTGTTTATCTATAATTAGTTGTGCGATTAATTATATTTTAATGTAATACAATATCTTAATTGTGTTGTAACAACTGGTCTTCTTCTTCTTCTTCAAGTACCTCTCCAACTAGTGAACTAACTTCTGGAATTGTTGTCTGTCCTTAGCGAGTCGAAACAGTTCAGAACCAAACTGTTAGTGAACCATTACTAAATACATTCTTTCTTTTACTAAATAAATAAATAAATATCAGGGTGAATTTCAACAAGCGTCAAATTATCCTAATTTAGGTGGTATTTTTTATTTTGTCAGTAGGGTTCACAATTTTAAGTGTAAGGGACGTCATTAGTCATAATTAAAACAGTGTTAAAATGGCCCTTCATTAAACCAAGTCGTTTTAAGATATATCGAATTTACTAATTATATACCACCAAAATTGCTATTATCCACCAAAATTACTTTTCTAAGAAAAACACACGATCAATAATGACATATCGGGATAGTTAAAATAATGATCGTTAGGGAATCATTCTTGTTATTTTTTAAAACCAACAACGTATTTTTTTTAATATAATAAATAGTTATTGTTTGGTGTTTATATAATTTTGGTGGAACAAGGAATTTTGACAATTTTGATGTCTTAGGAAAAGCCACCAAAATTGTATCACCAAAATTAGAACTTGTACTTTTTTATTTTATTTAACGTGAATATTTTAGTTTTATACAAATTTAACTTCATATATTAAAAAAACACCATTAACATACTCAAAATAATTTAAACACAATTGTTTTTTTTGCAAAATAACAAGTTATCTAAGTTATCACAATTATAAAAATGTATTTCGTACCACCAAAATTTGATTCTTATGTACTTAGAGGGAAGATGCAGCAAGACGGTATAAATCTTTCACCATCTAATCTGTCGCTGGAACTGAACGAACGACTGACGCCATATTTGTTTGTTTAATCACTTTTCGTTCGATCATAAAATCAATTTTAATATTCACCACCAAAATTGACTATTTCGCAAGAACAGTTTTATTTACACTGTTCCCAGTTTCTTTTTATTTGCAAATGCAATAATTGTAATATTTTATAATTCCTTAACTAATAGGGAATAGAGGTAACTAAAATATCAATCTAGTTGAGGCTTAATAACTTTGTACCACGGTATATCAGTGTATGCGACAAGTACTGGACACGACACCAAAATTGATTTTGGACAGTTTTTTTTTTTTACGATAAACATGATAAGTTATTAACAATTTTAACTTTGGCTCAACATGGTACTTTGTGTAAGATTTTCTAGAAAATAAATAGTTTTCCAATAAATGTACTTTACACCCCAATTATCACGTCCGCCGCTAAAAAATGTGGTTGGGATAATTACCCATCAGTACTAGCGTGATATTTCTTAGGTAGACAGAGCATGCATATGTGTATGCAGTGAATATAAGGCGCTGCAATACAAAAAATCCAGCAGTGAGTTGACGCCGTAAATATCTTAACTTGTAGACCGTAGGTTGTCAGAGTAAAATAGAGGGACAATCTCACACAAATTGACCTACTCCCAAACTAAGCTCTAAACTTAGGTATACTATGGGATTACGATAAACGTACTTTTATAGAGAAAATACATATGTCAATACATAAAAATCATCCAAGACTCAGGAACAAATACTCACACTGATCGCACAAGTTATGTGCCCTTACTGGGATTGAACCCGAGACCTGGCTAATAAGTGTCGTCAAAATATTTAAATCGAGCCAAGCTCCGCATTCTTCCGCGATTCGGATTTTGTTTTTTTCGTATATTCCTCCCAAACTATTAAAGATATCAGGATCAAACTTAGCCCGTAATACGACCGCTAGCCGTAGGTGGTTTAATAGTACATTGTGTATTAAGGTCGGTAAGTAAGGAATTACGATCGAGGTTCTAGTAGAAGCCCGAAGTCGAAGACGGCTTGAGGGCTTTCTGAGTCGAGGTTCGTAATTCCCGTACCGCCCGTGAAACATACAATGTTTTTCATCACATTTGCGAGTAAATAAATAAAGATTTTCAATGATTGTTTTTGCTGCATGGATAATATCTGGCGGTGTTGCATTTAAATTACACTCATCGGACGATGACGACGACATATTTTATAACTTTGTTACTTGTCTTCAAATATAAAATGTAAATAACTATGAATTATAGCTTTAATACACAAGTCAGCACAACTATTATTACGAATTACTTGAACTTTTTTTAAGCGGATGGCGGGCAGACTCTACAGATTATACAAATGTTTTGTTCAGAAACGTTAAGGGCAAATACTTACGTAGGTATAGGTACATACAGCCCTGAAGGAGTGTAAAAAAACGACGTTTTGATACAGAAAACTATTAAAATCGATTATTAAGAACATTAATTGAGTATTTAAGTAACATGTAGCGAGATTGCAATGAAATTCCTGTTTAAATAACATTTTAAGACAACTTTTCAATTGCGTGTAAACTCTTTGCTTGAACTTGCATGACCTGTGTGCTGTGCTATAAATTAAAAAAAATTACTTACCGACCTTGGGCTTCATGGTAAAAAGAAAGGTCGAGGGTTTTATATGGGGCATTGCGGCCAAGTTAACCTGTATGTTTAGATACTGTTTACGTTCAAGTGTGATGAAAAAAATATAAAATTGAATCTGATCTCATATACTTTCAATGGAAATAATGGGAAAACTGCCGAAACTTAGATTGTAAGCGGCGCTCTTCGCTCGTAACCTCTTTGAAGCTTCATCTTTAGCTTTAGTTACAGACATGATGAGAAATCTGTAGCAGCTTCGCTCCATTTAGGTTTGCCGGGGGACAGCAAGTAGGTACACCTAGTCATAAATAGCCATGACACAGGTTTTTTTTTTTTTTTTTGCCCCCGCGGCGACTTAAACAGCTACTACCGCAGGGATATGGCGTTTCCACGTGAAGTGATTTCGCCAGTGTCAAGGTATATATGAGTATAAATCAATAAAGCAATAAAACACAATCCAATCTTCTCTAGGAAGATTGGGGGCTACGTTGTACGGTGATTTGTAGGTCAGAGGTCAAGATAGAATTAACCTCTGCACCACTGCGAGTCCACTTGAAACGAGAAGAAAGATGCCAGATTCACGAAATAAGTCCAAGTCTTCAATCACTGTGCGACACAAAGGCATAAAAAGTACAAATCATTATCAGAAAAGAACTTTGAACACCTAATTACCCAAAAATTAAAGTCTAAAACAAATTACACGACCGCCATCTTTTAACGTTGCAAATGGCCCCCCAGGAATATGTATGTAATGAGGTTGTCATTAAAAGGTTGGCAATATATTTATACAGAAAATTTGTATATCTTGTCTTGAATTTGTATGTACACCTACGTTTCAAAACATCTTTTGATTAAATTTTGAAGACAGACAACGCACGCCTTAATGCTGCGTAGTTCAAAATAAAGCAACGTTTTAAAGCCTTGGAAGCCTCAGCATAATCCAAAAAAAAATAATAACAAAACAAGTTCCATTGTAGCAATTGTTGAAACGTAATATTGATAATTATTATTGCAAACGCTGAACTTGGCCAGGCCTTTAATTTACTGCCGATAACTGTATCGAAGATCGAGACTTACATACATACATAAACTCACGCCTTCATTCCCAGAGTGGGGTAGGCAGAGCTAAAGAATTACCAACAACTTTTAAAACTTGTTGATAATTCTTGTAACCACAATTTGCATAAATAGGCTAAGATGTTTACCAGCATATTAGTGACAGGTTGCAAGCCCATCGCCTTACTGTACTACAAGCCTATATTCCCTTAGTCGCCTCTTACGACATCCACGGGAAGATATGGAGTGGCACTATTCTAACCCGGCAACCACACGGGGGTTCAACAAGATCGAGACTTTTTTAGCAAAAATCGATATTTTTAAAGAAATTGGTGTTATTGAACAAATAATCAGTTCACAACTCCACTTCTACAAGTGAACAACAAAACAATACAGTTAAAAATATGTTTTTCAAGGTAATTTTGATTCTGAATCCTTTAGTCATGAAGCAATCGTAACATAATACTGGGAGCTTTGTAAAAAATACACGTTGCTATTGTTTTATATTTCTATTCAACGTTAAGTTGTTAAGGCTAAAATAAAATAAAGAGACGTTCGACCGCGCCGACAACGACGCCGACCACAGCGTCCACCACGTCGTGCCGCACCACCACCACTAAACCTATCTAGTTGAAGCACTTTGTTTGTTATCATCTGTTATTTATGATATAATTATTATGTTATAATATTGTAAAAGGTATTTATTATTAAAATCCTGACTTTGCTCGGGTAAGCATGTAATTAATCATGTATAGTTTAAATGGTATTTAAAAGTTGCATTAGATCCGGAGATTACCGCTCTCTCCTTCTGTAACATTAATTACTTGAGGTTTTTGCCCTCTACTTCATCAACAGAGAGTCAATGCTTTAGTTAAAAAATACAGATTATAGACTTCATCACCTATAGGTAAAATTTTCCAAAAAAGGCCGGTAATGTAATTTTTATTTTTATAACTGTGTGGATAAATTTAAGAGCGATTTGAGCTATTGATTTCGAAAATTTAAAGTGAGTGAGAGTATAATTAGGTAATAAAATAAATCAATAAATAAAAAATCAAAAGTAAAACATAAATCATAACTAAAAGCTGGACATTTTTTACCGGCAGTATTCCTTCCTTGGCGATTTCCGAGCGGGTTTCCTTATTTTTTTGCTGCAGGTTGAAACAAACAAATTTAGTAATACCATTTTATAACATTGTAATATTATAATAGACAGTAGAAGACAACACTACACAGATGCCATCGACAAGATATCGTATCATAGAATATAAAGTTCAATAATACATAATGGTCATAATCAGAGGCCGCTCGTAGCACTTTTGAGCTGTCATAGAGACTTCTCGTTTATCGACTTCCGATATACATATTTTATCGATACATAACAGAACACAACACAACATATTAAAGAAGATTAAAAAAAGAGGTAAACAACGGTATAATTGCTAAAGAGTGATTTCTTTCTGATAACTTTTGAGTAATTGAAAATGTGAAATAGAGATTTGAAATGAAAACAATGAAAAGTTCATAGTTAACCATTTCACATTTAATCAGTTCAGTTCAGTGTTTTATCATTTATAATTTCATGTTAAAAGTCTGGTGTAATGCTAAGAAGTATTTCATCTTTATTTTTTCTATAAAATAAATAGATAGTCATCATCTGAAAGAGATCGCTACTTAGCGATAAGAGCGCCTGTTGTTTACCTCTAGTTTTAATCTTCTTTAATATGTTGTGTTCTGTAATGTATCGATAAAACATTTGTATATCCGAAGTCGATAAACGAGAAGTCCCTATGTCCGCTCGAAAGTGGTACGAAAATTCCGGCCTCTGGTCATAATACATGATTTACTCGTTATGCTTTTAAACGAGTTATTATTTATTTCAATATATAATCTGAATCTCAGAAACGGCTCCAACGATTTTAAGATTTTCATGGTATTTCGTATGCAAGGGGGTTTCGGGGCGATAAATCTATCTAGCTAGCTTTCATTTAAAAGAAACTTACAAAAAAAATACCGATCAAAGTTCGGTCATCCAGATAATTGTTCAAAATACATACTGGTTTTTTATTTCTGAATCCGTATACTTTCTAGGTTTAATAGTATTTTATGTAACTGGTACATAAAGAGGGTCCTTAAAACACGAGTGTGGTTTTGTGAAACGAGCCGAACGTTCTAGATTTTTCTACTAGAAACTTTTTGTACTAATACAAAACTTCAGTTTACTATCCAAAATTACAAAGCAAATTCTATGGTGTCAAATTGTGGAGTGTCGAACAGCAGAGGTCATTTACATAGATTTGAAAAATGTAGAGCCATTAAAATTGCCTTAAAAATAACCGAAATTTACTACACCTTTCGACTTCATTGCTTGTGTACTTCCGCATATTACAGAACTAAACTTTAATTAAACTTGTATATACTTATTTACAGTCTTCACTCATTAATGGTTAATTAATATAACAGTTTGGTCACTGACATCGTCCATAAATAAATGCTATTGTTGAGTTTAAAAAATATGTATTGGCACAATTTGGATAAAGAAGAGCTTTTCTAAAATAATTAAAAGCAATTTATTTGAGGTTAAATAAAATATTGTAAGAGATATAAATAAAGTAATTAAATTACTATTAACTGATTCTACGTCTGATGATAAGTCTATATGAAAATAAGTTAATAGAATATAATATAATGTTTTTAATATTATTATGAAAAATAAATAAGAAATATGTTGGATAGGGTCTGACCCGTTAGCTACTACCACAATTAGCCAACTACAAAAGGGATCAAAACATGACTCAATATGAAAGTAAATAAACTTTAAGATATTATAATTTTAAAATACCTCATAATTATGCCTATGAATTAGTTAAACAAAAAATCATAATATAACATCGATGAAATATCACTTTGAAATAAGCATTTGAAAAAAGGAGTCCCCCAGTTGATCGACGTTTTTGCCTTATACGAGTAAACTTTTATGTCTGGAAATGACATAATATTGACATGTCATAGGACTTGCGGAATTCTCTGAACACTGGTTTTTTTTCATCTCATTTCATCTCATACACGTTTTTTCAGACGGCGAACTGGGTAATTGAGTATTTATTTTTATCAAAACCCGAATCTGTCATTTTATTGTTTAAATAATATTAACTATACAGTCTATGACTTCACTACGCCTTTGACCAATACGAGATGAAATTCTCAAACCATGTAATTTATTTTACCAAAAGAAGAAAAAAATAATGGTGTACGTTTGATAATTATTAAAACAATACAAAAAAAAATGCCTAGCATCCGTTAACAAAACGCTTATTAACGAGTTTAAAAACACAAAATATATTTTGTATTCATTATTTTATTTACAAATTTAACAACAAAACAATTAACAAAAAACAAAGACAATCTCAACGACAGTCTAGTGGTGGTGGTGGTGCTCGGGAACAATGTGGTGGGTGCTGTGCTTCACCTCGGCGTGGAAACTGCAACAAATATTCTCGTTTAAAATCACTTCAATAACTCATAACTTTGTTATTTGGCATTTTTAACTTAATAATTATTAATTTACTGGCTCCCTTATGAGATATTCAAAATTGCTCGTTTTTTTTGATGGTCTTTATAACTATACATTTTCTCTTCTTTCCTTTCACTTTCTTGGCAAAACATACGAGCAAAAACAAAATTTTCCGTCCCTGTTATAAAGACGCTAAAATAATTAACAATGAACTTGGAATCGTACCCAGTTTTCTTGTCGCTGTGGTAGTCAACGTGTCTGATGGAGCCGTCGGGCTGGTGCAGGCTGTAGGCGCCCTTCACGACGTCGCCGTCGCGGTGCTCGTGCTGCGACTTGTGGTCGCCGGTGTGGTGGTCGTCCACCTTGTACTCGAACTTGTATTCAGGATGAGTCTGCAAAACCCGCGAATTCTATACTCTACGCTCAAAAAAAATCAACATCTTCTTTTTGTCATTAATAGCAAATAACTTACGTAGTAGTCGACGTGTTTGACATGCCCGTGCTCGTCCTTGATGGTGACCTCCTGCGCGTGCCCGTCGTGCTTCGAGACGTGCTGCGAGGAGTGCGCGGGCTCGTGCTTGTGCCCATGCTGGGCCACCGCCACCGCCACGAGAGCAGCCAGACACGCAATCTGTTTTCAAGATAATAAATAATCTTACAGTATGTACTTAATGTAGCATTTGGCAGTCCAGCTCGCAAAAGACTGCACCAGTATAATTAGAAATTATTGAACCGTGAACCTTATTAATTGTTAACTAAACGCCGTCGTTATTTTGTCAATTGTATTACTTTAGATTCAATTGTTTTTACAAGATTGTCAAGCAAGTGCTTAGCTACGGAACGCAAAGCAACGTTAAACTATTTACACTTAATCAAATTCAAAATGTTACTGTTCAGGCAACATGTTAATCCACACACATGTTGTTATTACATATTTGTATTCACCTTAATAAACATAATGTTTTTTTTCTTGGTTGTACACTTGGCGAGTCACTGTGGTGAACTGATACACTTCCAAAATTAACCACTCCTTTTATAATACTGATAAGAACCCAGCTCGTATGGATTTCAGTCTTATTAATCGACAGTTTAAATTTAAGCCGCTGTGCGCTTGCAGTTTTTTGCAATGTTTATTTCGTAATCGGTCGGTTTGTTCGATTATTTTTACAATGAACTCTAAAAATAAATTTGCGTTGCATTAAATTTTATTTTTTTGTAAATTTATGTTTTTTTTTCTAGATACGTGTATTTCAATGTGTTAATATGAAGACGGCGGACGAAAGAAAATTACTAAAAGTTTTGCTTACAATTTAAATTAAAACTTTGCTTTTTAAGGCCAGTTTATAATTTTAAAGATAATCGTTTTTTCTAGTACGTTAGCGCTTGTTTGCTCAATATTTTCACTGGACGTAGATAGCGTATTATTTATATTTAAATGTTGATTCAAACATGAAGGTACCTACAGTACTAGTTTATATTTTAAGACATGAACTGGTTCTGGACTAGATACCCGTTGGTAGATTAATTGTTCTTGTATTGCCTTGGCGTAGAAGGCTTTAGGTCTTCGTTGTTTGTGGATTGCAGCCAGATGGTTTTATTTATTCGGTCTGATATTTTTCATTTATTTTGCCCAAAATCTTCAATATAGCTCTCGGCAACGACACAAGACTTCCGCCGTCCTTGCCTCTTCTGACTTATTAAATTTGCCCTAGAGTTAGCTGACGATCTAAATAAGAAAGCAATGTTTAGTATAACATTCTATGTTCGGCAAACGATTAGCTATCTGATTTGGTATTCTCGTGCCTCTCAATAACCTGGTTGGTTCACTTTCATCTAAAAGAATACAACAGCTTTTATTTTGAAATTCTTGAATTTTTCTTCAATAGCGATTCGACGTAAAGGTTTTGAAATTCATTTGGTTTAAATGGCAAGTAAAAATACGACTACAACCGTACAACAAAGTATTCCAGTATAATCTTGCAATCGAAATATTTGGGCTCGATGCAAATAACTATAAAAATGTTCGTTTCAAGTGCGGTGTTGCAACTTGCACCGATGTGGTTTTAATTGTTTTACTGTCGAATGCCTTTATTATGCCTTATACTGAAACTGACATTGCTTTGGTTGTGATTGGTATTATAAAAGAAATAGTCGATATTGAAAAAGTATCAGTTCACGACTGCATTTCCAAAAGAAAACAACAACGTACCAATACTCAAAATGTTCCTTAAGGTAAATCACGTGCTCTCTTAATTATGAATACGAAATTGCTAAAGTACGGTTATAGTGACCTTATCTTACAGTAAGACATTAGAATCATAAAGAAATTGAGATAAAATATATTGTGAGACCACAGAATATTATGTATGCATTCTTACCTTTTAGATTCTGAGTGCACCCTTTAGTAAAGGTCTGCAATATCTTACACGGCTTACTTCCATCATTCATTCTTCAATTTTTAGTACGAACAAAAATACTAACCTACTTTTAATGAAACAGTATGCGTGTCTGGCTGCTCTCGTGGCGGTGGCGGTGGCCCAGCACGGGCACAAGCACGAGCCCGCGCACTCCTCGCAGCACATCTCGAAGCACGACGGGCACGCGCAGGAGGTCACCATCAAAGACGAGCACGGACATGTCAAACACGTCGACTACTACGTAAGTGTTCTATAATCTTAATTTGTGGATTTTTTACCGTACTGAATGTCACCTTTTTTGAGTTTCGGTTTTTTATTTCTATGCTTATATTCATGTGTGCTTTTTCCCAAGAAATATCATGAAATATTTTAGCTTACCTAAGTTTCGACACTCAATCAAACTCTGATGAAGATATATAGTTTATCTTAAAAGCGGAGTTTTAGGGTTGGCAGTTTTTTTGACGTATTAAAGAGATCAACCAAGTTCCAACTCTTGGAGTTCTCAGGGTTTCAAAAGATTGCCTCTCCTTAGACTTGTTGAATGTGGTACGTGGTTGTTAATGCTGTTGTTTCTGGTCCAGACTCACCCCAAGTACGAGTTCGAGTACAAGGTGTCGGACGAGCACCGCGGGTACCGCGTGTCCCAGCGCGAGCACCGCGCCGGGGACCTCACCGACAACGACGCCGAGCACAGCGTCCACCACATCGTGCTGCACCACCACCACTAAACCTATCTAGTGGAACTTTGTTTGTTATCATCTGTTATTTATGAAATAAAGAATATGTTATTGTAAAAGTTATTTTTATTTAGTTCGGTGTTACGCATTTCCCTACATGCATTACCCTTCGAGTTGCAAGCAGATCTTTAAGGGCTGTCAAAAAACAAATAATACTTTAGGACTGTATTTAAACTTAGTATAGTTTTTTTGCCACGTAAAGGGGTAAGGAAGAAAATTAGTATTATTTTTAAAATGAAATTTCTGATGTTTATCGGTTTAAACAATTACCTTTCCATCTCATACACAGTGTGTTACTAGCATAAGGGCTTCTGGTTTCACTAACGATAATATCGTACTGCTAGATCAAGACAGCATCAACTCAAAATCATTGTTAGTTTTATTTCAAGCTCATAGACGTTGTAATAAAGTTGATTTTAGAATACAGTTGTATTTTGAGTTACTACACTTTTGATCTGGCCGTGCGATATGTTGCTTAAGTTATTAATTTGCAGGTATAATTAAGAAGAAGTTAACCAACGTAACGCTGCAATTTTATTTGACTTCGTAGATTTTAACTACCAGCAACGTATTGGAGCTATGCGTAGGTATCGTAATCAGTATCGTTATTACTTGGTACAAGGCATACACTGGTACAGGGGCAAAACGTAGAGACTTATTAACATTCCTTGAATTTGTCAGATTTGGCTTTTAACTACTTAAGATTTCAAATTTCAAAACTTCTTTGTCTTAAAATATCTAAACTGCACAGGACTCTTAATATGGCTGAATTTCAAAATGCTTAGTCTCATAATGCCTAAACTTCAAAACACTTTCATGGCAAAACCACATATGCTTTAAACACCCAAATGTCAAAATACCTAAATTTGTGTTACACGGAGATTGTGTATTTTAACACTTTTAGTGGGGTGAAATCTATTTTTCTATCAAAGATCATTATTTTATTCGGTTTAAGACTGGTTTACATTATTTAATGGCATAGTGAAGGCAAATGAGCACACACGCCACTTGATGCAAAGTGGGATCTTTGACCCATAGACATGACTAAAATAGAATGCCTCTTTGTTAATAATAATCTATGATCAAAACAATCTGATATTGATAATTATGAAGTATACTTTAGATTTCTGATTTAGATAGTTTATAAAACTTTGTTTTCAATTTATAAAATTTGGGTTGCTTGCATTTTAAGATCCCATGATAATTTGTTTTATTGTTGCTTTACCAATAAGACAACGCAAAGGATTTTCTCTTCTTCTTATCTTATCTTACAGATGGGCTCTTTCGGATTCACTTCGATCCTTTAGGATCTTTTGCTCAATTACCCCCTCTCACTCTACAGACTCAGCTGTTCGAATGTGCCAGGTTTCCTCACGATGTTTTTCCTTCACCGTAAGAGCATCGGGTAATGCACTTAAGTTAGAAAAACTCGGTTCGAACTCGGTACCTTACGATCACAAGTCGACCCCCTAAGCCACTAGGCCACCGACACGCTCTGTGAGTAATGTTAAAACGGTGAAATAATTAAAAATACAGAGAGAGATTTTAATAAGACACCTAACCCGATCTTATGCCTATATCTTATGCTTATGGGATGTTATGCCTTTTTAACGTCCTATTTTATATTACAACCACTTCTTGCTTTGCATAAGTATTAGAATATTAACAAGATAATTACTCATAATTGAAACATAAGAAAAAAAAAGTTCATACCATTTATTTGTAATTACAACACTAACATAACAAATATCACATTCAGGCGCTAATTAAAAAAAACAATCAAAACATTTTACCAACACGATGAATCTTGAATTACAATTAATGATGATGGGCAGACTCATGTTTGGCATGACCCTCATGTTTCACTTCAGCATTGAATCTGCAAATTAAAAAAATATATAATTTAGTCTTTATTACCTACTGTGACAATTTTTCTTGGTATAATTAATGCTTATAATATAAGGATGACGATTTTGTACTTTAGGTAAGACGTACCCTAAAGCCCTTTGCCACGATGAACTACGATGAATAACGTTTCTATCCGTTTAGTTTTTAAACCAATCACGTCACTGGTAAATCACGTGATTTTCGAATCACGTCACCTAGCAGTGACGTGATTGGTTTAAAAACTAAACGAATAGAAACGCTAGTAAGCATAGTGCATCTTGGCAAGGGGCTCTGGTTTATCGTTTTATTTAAAACTATAAGATATGATGACATAGTACTCATATTTCTACGAAAGTATAAAGTAATGAGAATAAAAATGTATTTCGCTTATTTTACGTTTACATTGTGCAGATATAAAATTTTCATAAAATTCTAATTATGAATTTTCTTTAGCACCACTCACAGTACTGAGGCCGTATAACACCATTTTTTACCCAAATTGCTATTGTATTTGCAGTATTACGATCGCTCTTATTAACTTGACGGTAATGGTAGCCGAGTTGAGAACAATAGACGACGCGCCGGCCTAGTTGGTAGTGACCCTGTCTACGAAGCTAGAGGTCCTGGGTTCAAATCCCGGTAAGGTCAGATTTTTTTGTGATGAGCGCGAATATTTGTTACTGAGTCATGGGTGTTTTCTATGTATTTAAGTATATATTTCTCTATATAAGTATTTATATCGTTGTCTAGTACCCATAGTACAAGCCTGGAGCTCAGTTTGGGACTAGGTCAATTGGTGTGACATAGTCTCCTGATATTTATTTATTTATTTATTTATAGGTGTCAGAACAATGTTTAATAAGGTATTATAATTTTAGTGTTGTGGCATGCATGTTCTTTCAATTTAATGCAGGCTACAGGCTGTCAGTAAGACTTGCTACTTTTTCTCAACGGATCGTAAAATTACGATGTGTTGTGTTGCAGTGTTTTTGAGTTTGAATAAAAAGGAATGTTTCTCCTTACCCATTCTTCTTGTCAGCGGTGTAGTGCACAATCCTGACGGTGCCGTCAGCCTCGTGCAGGCTGTAGTACCCCTTGACGACGTCTCCGTCGCGCGCCTCGTGCTGCGACTTGCGGTCGCCGGTGTGCGGGTCCTCCACCGAGTACTGGAACTCGTACTTGGGGTGCGCGTAGTGCTCGTGGTGCCCGGCGGGCGCCGCGCCCGGCACGTCGTGACGCTCAACGTGCTGCGCGGAGCTGGCTGGAGCGTGATGCTCGTAGGAGACCTTGTGTGCTTGGTGGTGGTGTTCCTGTGTCTGTATGAGCGTGGGCTGGTGCTCCTGTTTATGCTCATGAGGCTGGTGCAGCACGATGCTCTGCGATGAGTATGCGTGGCTGTGCTCGTGCCCGTGATCGGACTGAGGCCGCGCGGTGCATACCGCGAGGGTAGCAGCAACAAGGAAGATCTGAGGAAGACAAAACATAGCTCATGCGTAGCCTCCAACATATTCTTAGATGCGACGTACAGTCAGCCAAATATGTGATATGTTTCACTAACGTTCGATTCCGTAAAAACTAAACAGAACAATAAGGCCAGTATTTTAGGCAACACTATTTTATCGTTTTTTGAAAATCGCCATAATGGCGTCCAAGCGAGAGCCAAATAGTGTTGGGTACTGTAATACCCAGGGTGAAGTGACGGAGCACGGCGTAAGCCGATAATGAAGCGGTGGCTAATGGTTGAGTTTATCACGTGACAAAATGTAGATAAATCATCCGTCACAGTCATACTTGTTTATTATCATACGTATTCTATTTACCTGTATACGTGTCAAAAAGTGACGGATGGAGAGATTTTGTTACAATTTCAATATTTATTTGTATACAAATAAAATCCATCAGCGAAAATGATTGCAATTTTAATCGCATAACATTGTGTTTTGAAAACAATAAATTTATAGCCTACTCCACCTACCTTGGCGTACATGTTGTGTCAAGTTGTATAACGTTCAAGGGTTAAGTGCTTTTTGATATATCGATACTGTAACCTGACACTTATATACTTATCGTTCTTAATATGGAATAACCAGATCTAGGCTATAACAGGAACCAGTTTTTTTGGGCAGTAACGCCAAGTGCAATGTTACGAGTTCTCCTGTCCTTGAATTTTAATGCAATCTCTCCATACCGTATCACCTTGGAGCTGTCGTGAAATTTTGAGTACTAAATGTTAACTTCTTACAATCACTTAATGTTCCTTTCGTTTAAAAATCATGGTATGTGACAACCCTTTGGCAAACAATACAATAAAAAATAGGGCCAGTGAAAACGCTAGTGCTAGTCCTTAGGGTTGGCAACACATGTGCCGTCTTAGGATTGAAATCTTTAGATTGCGAATTTGAGGATACACATATCTACGGGTCAGAAATCCCACTTACTCTTAGGTGCCTTATGTGATTGTTTGCCTTCTCCATGCCAAAAAAACCCGGGCATGAACATCACATCAGACCATGCTCAGTGTAGGGTTCCGAAGCCGTTACTACAAACATATTAGACCTCACGACAAATTTAACTTTGTCGTTGGAAAACTGTTAGATATCCCGACATAGGTCGCGGTCAGTTTACCAACACCGCAAATAAGGTTTCGGTAGGTATAAACATTTAAACCGTTTGTAACTCAATAACGAGTGAAGTCTACTAAGTAGTGATAGTTTTCCTATTAAATTCATTATAATAATATGTGCTTTCATTTAAGATATTTTTCAGATTTTTAGTGTTTGTAGTTTTGTCTGTCACTTGACTTCATTGATTTCATAAACGGATACCTTAATCGAAAAATCGTTTGCACAAACCCGCAATATTTTTGCAAGACCTATTCAACGACTCCCCACACTAAGGGGTAGACGAGAAAAAATACATCCCCACGTTACGGGTAGGGGAGGTACAATAAAAAAAAAATGTCAAAATTTTATTTTACCACTTTGTTAGCGGGGTGGATCAACTTTTTTCTGTTGTTATTCTGTCCCGTAAGCCAGGAGACAACAGTGATAGAGTTTCTTAGAAAAAATGTTATAATATAGGTATACTTGCAGCACACTCAGGAGAAAGGCCATAAAAGAATGGGTGTGTAATTGCCAATAAAACAGTTTTTTAGTGGACTTATATCCTTTGAAATCGTAGTTTTAAAGAGTGACCCAGGAGACGTCACCATGGCAACGAGCTACAAAGAAAAGTTGATTGACCCAGCGAAACTAACATGTATACTCGTATTTATGCCAAATTACAGCTTTCTAGTACTAAAAGTCTCTGAGCTAGTCTGCGGACGGACGGACGGACATGGCGAAACTATAAGGGTTCCTAGTTTAACTACGGAACCCTAAAAAAACAACATAACATAATTCAACTTCCTAGTCTTGCTTTTCTTCTTGGTCCGTTTCAACGCCACGGTACCTGTCCGATTCATTGCGAATCTAACCTGAAAACATTTAAACCAAATTCAAAATTAAGTACTTATTGATAAGATTATAACACACCGTTTCGTATCTTCTTGAGAATATGTTACAACAAGTACAACCATTTTAATTGTAGCTTAAGTTTTTATTAAATTTTGGATCAGTTTGCAATTAAACGATATTTTATGCAAAACTCGTGCGGTTCAACGACGTCCGAAAAGTGAACTAAATAATGGCCGCCGGGATCTGTCATAATTTATGGGTTTAATAGTGGTAATCAGTGTTGCCAACAACCAAAAGACATGAATATTTTCGTTCAGTTTTTTTAAAGATAATAATAATAAATATCATTGCGTATACATACTACCCCCTACATGATTATTTTATTACAATATAATATTCAATCTACATTCAATGTGTTTTAGCTCTTGTTAAGACCTAGTTAAAATATTATTAAATACATTTATTTTATTTTCCTTCTCAAGGACAACGAGGACGGACCTTTATAGCGATGTTAATAATCAACAAGTATTTTTTTAATATAAAACACTGTAACCTTTATAATCATTGTTCTATTATATTACTAGTAAATTAAGGAGTATTACTAGTAAGCGTATTACAGGATCGAGGACTATCTAATAGACAAAAATGCTTGGCCTAAACCCGAAACGTAATATTTTTTATTTTATTTTTCTAATTCAGTAGCTTTATCTTGTCTAGGGGACACCGTTGATGTAGGAAAACATATCAATCTTATGTGGTCGTCTTGCACCGTCTTATATACTTACACCTAGGTATGTGTTCTTTTTTTTGCGCCTATCTCTCTCGCAAGATTTTGGTGTGTTTTCTTGCTGAAACTACGCAGCTTATTTAATATATTTTTTTTATTTAATATTTATATAATGCTAGACTAAGTATACCATTGTAAAATACAATATATTTAAAAAATGACTGACTGCCGAGTTTTTTGCAGCGTTTCTTCTCAGCAGTGGTCTCCTCTTGTGAAAAGCTGGTCTTGACGTGTAAAAGTGCCCGTGTGGCCTACTTACTGAATAAATGTCTTTTATCTTTATCTTTTATTAGAAAAAACACTTTTACGCGTCAAAAATCTACCAGCGCTTCGCAAGAGACCACTGCTGAGAAAAAACGCCGCAAGAAACTCAAATTATTATAGTCAACGCCAATTGAAATTGACAAAGATGTAAACAAACCAAACACATTAAATATTACAATAACCGTGGTTGATGCCTCTTTTTAAGTAATTTGATTGAGAGGTGCTCAGAGGCACCGCTCTTCTTAAATTAAAACATATCTGTGTTATTCTTAAAAGTTAATAAATACACTTATAAATTTTATAAGTACATTATTACCCAATAATCAAGTGATTTTATGATCAAGTGAGGTCTAAGCAATGATTTATACACTTAATCTTTACTTTTGCATTAAGTTAAGGATTAAATAACTATTAATTATACGGTTTTTTAATTAAAAACACTTTCGATGGATATTTCAGGTTATGTGTCAGGTTTCTGTTTACAGTAATAATTTGTTTACGTCTTGGGCAATTTCAATTGACACAGACTATATTTATACCTAGTAAAAAGTATTATTGAAATGCAAGTTTATGTAACAACGGCCTGATTTATAAATATTAAAAAAGGTATTCTGGTATTTGGTTTTAAAGATAAAGATAAAGACATTTATTCAGTAAGTAGGCCGCACGGGCACTTATACACGTCAAGAATCTACCAGCGCTTCACAAGAGGAGACCACTGCTGAGAAGAAGCGCCGCAAGAAACTCAGCAGTCAGTCATTTTTTAAAAAATATTTAATATTACAATGGTACTACTTAGTCTAGCATTATATAAATCTATAAATAGCAAATTAAAAAAATATTTCAAATATCCTGCGTAGTTTCCGCAGGAAAACACACCAAAATCTTAAGATAGAAAGAGAGAAAAGGAAAAAAGAACTCCTACGTATGTGTATATAAGACGGTGCAAGATGACCACATAAGATTGATATGTTTTCTTACATCAACGGTGTCCCCCAGACAAGATAAAGTTTTGAATTTAAAAAAAAAAAAAAAAAATTGATTAAGTTTCGGGTTTAGGCCAAGCATTTTTGTCTATTATATAGTCTTCGATCCTATAGTACGCTTTAGACATTAACGACTTTTTCAAGTAATTTTTGAGTGCTGGAAAGGGTAAATTTAATACTACCTCAGGTAATTTATTATAGAAATGAATGCATTGACCAACAAATGATTTATGTACTTTACGGACGCGGAATTTTCGAATAGCTATTTTATTTTTATTTCTAGTATTTAAATTATGTATATGAGATTTTTTTGTAACACAAATATAGTTTGTATGTCAGCTGCCTTACCCCAAACCAGAATACCGTACGACATAACACTATGGAAATAACTATAATAAACTAAGCGAGCTGTCTCAACATTGGTTAGTTGTCTAATTTTCCTAACTGCGTAAGCTGCCGAACTTAGTTTACCTGGCAGTACAGCTGTATGAGGACTCCATTGCAAATTTTTATCTATTGTTATGCCTAGGAAAACAGCCTTATCTACGATTTGCAAACACTCGTCATTTAGAAAAATACTAGAATTTAGTAGCAAATTGTTGCTAGTAAACCAATTAAGTTATTTAACTAGTGTGGAGTTTATGCTACTGTAGTCTATGGATTTTCCATCTACCTTGAAAATTAGTGAAGTATCATCAGCATAAAGTACAATATCACAAAGTTTATCTACTGATGGTGGCAAGTCATTTATGTAAACCAAAAATAGAAAAGGACCTAAAATAGAGCCTTGAGGCACACCTATTTTCACTGTAGCTCCATCAGATTGTGTTTTGTTTACAACAATTGTTTGAGTTCTATCACTGAGATAAGAAGACATAAGACTTATAGCTTTATTAGACAATCCATAACGTTCTAATTTTAAAATAAGGGTCGTATGAACCACGCAATCAAAAGCTTTAGAAAGGTCACAAAATATTCCTACTGCATCGCAAGATTGCTCCCAACTGTTATATATATATTTAATGAGAACAGATGCCGCATCAATTGTTGATCGACCTCTGGTAAAGCCAAACTGGATATTGTTAAGTAGTTTATTTCTATTAAAGTAACCTAACATATCATTCAGAATTAGTTTCTCAAAGACTTTACTTAAAACTGGTAGTATGGAAATGGGACGGAAGTTCGTTATATCACTCATCTCACCCGATTTAAAAAGAGGTATGACTTTACTATATTTCATAAGATCTGGAAAGATCCCTTCTGAAATGCAATTATTGTAAATTAATGCTAGATGGGGTGCATTTACACCTATGATATGAAAAAGTACACTAACTGATGTGCCCCACAAATCCTCAGTCTTCTTTAAAATAAGCGTTTTAAATACTTTGACTATTGAAACTGAATTTATAGGGCTGAATTCAAAGTTTATATTACATTTACTAAAGTAATGATTGAGCTTGAATCGCGGATGATTTGAGACATTTCGTAGTATTAATGGCTATGTTGGAAAAATAATCTTCGAATGCTAAGGCGACGTCTTTATTTGACGTGATTTGTTTGTCACCTGAGTTTAGGGTGACCTGATTATCGCGAGTTTTAGATTTACCCGTTTCTCTATTTATAATATTCCATACAGTTTTTACCTTATTGTCAGACGATTTGAGTTTAAGACTAAGAAAATTTGCCTTAGCAGTTAAACAAACTTGCTTAAAGGTCTTTGAATAACTCTTAACATAATTTAGAAAGTCAGCGTTCTTATTGTCCTCCCTCTCTCTATATAGGTTGTAAAGCCTATTTCTACTTTTATGAATACCTGCAGTAGCCCATTCGCTAAATTTGGTTTTCGACCTAGTTAAAGTTTTCATTTTAAAATAGTTATTAAATTGATGCAGAATTACGCCAAACAAGTCATTATAAATACTATTACACTCATTATGTATGAAAGTATTACACTCATTTTCTTGAACATATGGTTTGTCTAGATAAAGGTGTTGTGAAGTTTGGTCATTATGAGCCTTAGACATTTTAGAATCCAGCCATGTTAAAAATCCGGTGTTATGAGATTTTTTTTAGGCATTTTGGGATTTAGGTATTTTGACACTTAGTCCTTTTGAGATCTAGGAGTACTGGTAGAAGGGTAAAACGAAATAAAGCCGTAATGACCCCTAAGCGTGCCCTCGTAAGCTATTACGCAGTATGTCAGATAAAATTCCTGTAGCAATATCAACCTTATTACTAAGACAAGAGAACTAAAACTGCTTTGGTTATAGATTTTGGGATAATGTTTATTTGCTAAGGAGGGCAGAAGTATAGTAAACAAAACTCAATCTTTCTTTCATGAAGTATATTTCATACAAAATGTATCAAAACAGTAACAAGTCACTAGAATTAAATAAGAAACAGAACATAAATAACAATGGCGGCTAAACTTGGAGTTTAGTGATGATGATGATGCTCGGGCACTATGTGGTGGGTGTCGTATTTCACGTCAGCGTGGAATCTGAAACAAGGATCATTCATAAAATTTTGTTTTTTTTTTTTGCATTAAACAGGGCTTACATTTTTATAAAACCTTGACATACATTATGCAAACTGACTTTACTTTTATATTAACCCTCTGCGACTGACGTGACATCTATCAGACGTAGCCAAAAAGAAACGCCGTATACCATGGTATAGCTCTGTATCGCTCAGTACCTTCTTCTAACGACTCGCGGCGTTGTAAGTTGATCTTTGTGAAAAATACCAGATATTTTTTCCTTATTCAAGTTTTTTCACATTTTTTTTATTTAAAAACTAATATACATGTTTATTATTAATTACGCATTAAAATGAAATAATCATGCTATGCACTAAATAAACCATACTTATCATTGATTTATTAGTATTTTTTCTATATTTTATCAAAAATGACGTCTGACAGGCTCCACCTCAGTAGAATGTTTCTAAAAAAGTCACCCAACATTTTTACTGACGACGCGCTGGCCTAGTTGGTAGTGACCCTGTCTACGAAGCTAGCGGTCTTGGGTTCAAATCCCGGTAGGGGCCGATATTTCTTTGATGAGCGCGAATATTTGCTTCTGAGTCATGGATGTTTTCTATGTATTTAAATATATATTACCCATAGTACACATAGAGCTTAGTTTGGGACTAGGTCAATGGTGTGACATTGTACCCATTTTTTTTCAGTGTCATTAAGCTTTTAGAATCTTACTGCCGCACTCAGAGACGTCGATTAAAATTAATGCTTGATTAAAGTTGCTGCTGTCACTTTCTCTGCTATAGCAATAGAATAAGACAACACGTCACTAAATAAGCATTAAATATAATTGACGTCTCTGAGTGCGGCAGTTAGGTAGAATTAAATAATGAAGTTATTTAATTCTTAACTGGAAGAGATCCCTAGGCAAAAGTTCGTCTTTTTACGTAACTTTTGTGTTTATGTCTATTTAGATTTTTGTTATTTTTCTGTTTGTACAATAAAGTATGTTACATACATACTCTGAAAGCAATAACTGATAATAAGATGTATATAGATATTTAAGAGAGGTAACTGTTTCATTCAAATATATATTGAACTGTATTCATGTATGTCATCATATGTGCGGTTTTTCAAAAAGTCCATCATGAGTAAGTATTGCCTCTTGCTAAAAGATCGCCTAGTCTTTAATTCTAATTTTGTAAGTGAATTTGAAACATGAGTACTTGTCAAGATGTATAAGTCAGTGATTTTCGAAAATTTACAGAATGTATAGGATTGACGGAAGCTGATGATAGATCGCGTCGACCGCTTATGTCAACTCCATACGAGCGGACAGAGACCCTAGCAACGCTTTTATTTTGGCTAGGCCTACAGTAATTATATTGAATAATAGGCAAAGTTAGAAGAAAAAAAACACAAATGTGTGGAAAGATTTGTTAGTCCTTTACGCTTCAATGAATTTGAAATGGAAATAGTATATCCTGGATACTAGTCTTTCGATATCTATAGCAAAATTGAAATTTTCAAAAACTGAAGATCTAACTGTCAATTTTAGGGAGCTGCTCCCGACCCGTCATTCTTTTAAAGCCGTTTTGATAGATTGGCACTTATATGCGCTTATCGTCTTAAAACTGTATTTATTTTCCAGTATTTCGAGATTACTAACTATCGTAGGAGAAGGCATAGGTGTAGTTGATACAGTAAGGGAAACTAAAATACGTACCTTTTTATGTCTTATTAACATTGTGACAAGAGCGAGAAAGGTACGTCTTTCCATTTCTTTGACTGTACATTATAGTTTACCTAGTACTTAGTACTACCTAGCCTACTTTTCACCTCGGAAAATATCTAAGCTCCCGATGAAGTAACGATAATCTCGAAGGAAGTCGCAGGTATGTCAGCTTACCCGGAGTGTTTGTCAGCGTGGTAGTTGACATGTCTGATGGAGCCATCAGGCTGGTGCAGGCTGTAGGAACCCTTCACGACGTCACCGTCGCGGTGCTCCTGCTGGGACTTGTGGTCACCAGTGTGGTGGTCGTCCACCTTGTACCCGAACTCGTACTTGGGATGAGCCTGGTGGAAAATCATGAAATATTAAGGAAAGATTCCAAACTCAAAGTATAGTACAATACTATAGACACCGGGAAATAAGCCGTTGTAGACTAGTCCAGCAACGGCCCTTTCTGGCCTTCATTATATTAAAGTCCTAAAAGGTTAACCTTTTTAGTCTATGACATTAAAAAGTAAAAAGAACTTGGAAGAACTTTGATTGTTCGAGTGTTTGGCTGTTTGTAGATACCTAGGAGATACCAGTTAATGACGATTTAGTCGTTCTTTATTGACGATTTTTAATACATTGGGCATGCTATCTAACACAATAAAAATTTCTATTATTTTTTTCTGATGTGGGACCAAAATTTGCCATACAATTGTAAGATATACTTTTTGTCGCGCAACGGAACTTGTTTCACCTTCGTTCTTTGTATGAATAACTACGCTTAGGAAAAGTCCAACTTTTCGCAATTCAAATTTGAAAAAGGAACGAGTAAGCTGCCTCTATATTATCTCTGAGTTCGGTTTCTGTTACATTTCACTAACTAAGATCCTTTTTTTTTAATTGACACAGCACAGGTGATGATTTATTTGAACATCATCATCAATTATACGGCATTTTATACAATACTAGTAAAATATCAAGAAACACAACCAATTACAGATTTTGATTATGACTTTGATGAAGAAGATGATGACGATAACCGACGATTTGTTTAAATGCTGTACTTATTTAGCTATTCATATTTACATCTTTTTCAACTGCTCAAAAGTTCACAGAAAGAAATCACTTAAAGGGATAAGTTCGACTTTGTACAACCCTGTTATATTATGGTATATTTTATAATGTTATTATAATTCTTTTGTTTGTACAATAAAATATTTATAGACATACATACAAACATACTATATTCATCATTCGTTATGATGAGTCCTCTGTGGATCCTGAAAATGTATGTAGCAACATTATACATCTTCCGTATTGACTTTAACAAACCGACGACTTATGTTAAAAAAAAACTATATCCGTTGTTTAATACTCCAATTAAGTGGTTAACACCGACAATTTAATTGATTGTTTGTCGCTTGCGTCAAGGAGTAGGAAAGACTAGGGTTTGGCATTTCCCTTAAAACGATCCGGTGTGTGTTAAATGAATGACGGGGAAATTAACAAAAAACGAGGCCGTCCTACAAGCGTCTAACCCTGCTAAGTTCCAGGCAGGGAAAAAGACAAAGTTATAACAATCATGGACCAACCGTCCTTGTTTCTGCTTGAAACCTAACCAGAAAAATATTTAATAATACTTAGGTCTTGCATAGTCTTAAGGAACATTTTTGTTAGCTCATACTTACTAAGGCCCCGGGGTTTATCAGTGGCTCTAAATTTGTTTGGCCTATTTTTGTTTCAACACATATTTTTTTGCCTACCACCGTTTCGTCTAATCAATTAAAATGTCGAAAATTGTTTGACCGAAATTGTTTTGCATATAATTTTTTAGTCGAACAATTGATTAGTATAAATTATTTGTTTGGAATTACTTTTTTTGTCGAATGATTTTTTGGTAAATCGTTGACGGTTGCGACTTGACACACTTCTAAACTAATCTTACCTATACATTAGTTGAAAACTAGGTGTTTTATAGTGGGAGGGGGGGTTTGACCCGACAATATTATGGATTTAGCCTTATAGTAATCAAACTTTTAGATCAATGCTGTCGAACAAAAAATATGTTTTAAACAAATCTTTATGCTAAAAAAAGGTATGCCATTCAATATTATTGGAAACATTTTCGACCGAAACATTTATACATATAAAAGTTTACGTCAGTCAAAGCCCTACTAGGCTCCTGAATTGAAGACCCTCATTTATGGATATGTACCGAAACGGATAGAACTAATACTCAGTTTTCCACTATCTCGTTTTGCCACCTGAAGGAGTTGTATGAAAAAATCTGCTGATAAATAACAATATGAAATTACTTACTAAGTCCTTATCACACTAAGTGCATGAGTCGTATCTATAACAATCTTAATTCGATCCTTAAGAAAAAAAAACACATAGCTATAAAAAAATCGAGATTCGTTATTCAAAGGGTTCCGTTTCCGAAGGGTAGCCTAACGGACCCCCTAATATGCCAACTCTGTCCATCCATCCGTCTCCGTCCGTCCATTCGTCCGTCCGAACTTTAAGGAGCCGTCAGAATAGGTTTTATTACGACAGATTTACTATTTTTTCTAAGGAGAGTAAAATATTGACACATGAAACGTTTTTTTTCAACCTATTTTTGTATTGTTGTGTCGTTAAAACGGTAAACATACGAGCCAAGAATTTGCTATGATTATGTTATTAACCCTACTAGAGTAGGTTAATTGATATATTTTCTCGTGATATTCATGAAAAGCACTATAAGTTAAGTTAACTCATGTACTCGTCCATGTAATGCTAACTTTCCAGCCTCTACATTCGTAGCTCTAGCATTTGGCAATGTTAAACATAAGCCAAGGTACTTACGTAGTAGTCCACATGTTCTTCGTGACCATGGCCATGACCATGGCCGTGACCGTGGATGACCACTTTCTGTGCTGGGCCATCGTGACGCGACAAGTGCTGGGATGAGGTGGCGTGTCCATGGCCATGGCCGTGCCCGTGCTGAGCTACCACCACAGCGACTAAAGCAGCGAGGCACAATACCTAAAAAAATAAAATAGGTTGAAATCTAGCACAAATTTACCTAGTCCCAAACTAAGCTTTATGCTTGTACAGTCAAGTTCATAAATATGTGTAGACTTTAGTTCCTTGTCTATTTAATGTCATGATTGAATGACAAGGTACTAAAGTGTACACATATTTTATGAACACGATTATACTTCATAATTATAGTTATATTGAAGAAATAAATACAAGTATATACATATATATAAATACATATATAGGCTTCTAGTACTGTTAGGCGATGGGCTTGCAACCTGTCACTAATATACTAGTAAACATCTTAGCCTATTTGTGCAAATTGTGGTTACTGAATTATCAGCAACTTTTTAAAGTTGTAATTCTCTAGCTCTGCCTAGCCCAATCTGGGATTACAGGCATGAAGGTATGTATGTATGTAAATACATATATAACAATATAGGTACATAAAAAAACATCCCAGACTTGATACTCGCACTCATCACACAAAAATTTGCCCATTCTGGGGATCGAACCCGGAACCGTTTGGTACATAAGCGGGATCACTAACAACTTGGCTAATCGCGATATTATGTTATAAAATAACACTTTTCAAAAATATAGTTCTCATTTTACGTTCACTTGTTTTTTTGGGAAAATTAAATAGGTAATTTTCAAATTATTATTTACCTTTGAGTACATTTTGTTTTGAAGTATGTTTTGCAGTCCTAATGAGACTAACTTCAGCAGCAAACTGATACTAATCGACTAAAAGCGCCCTCTTTTATAACACAACTAACAATCAAGGTAATATTGATTTCACTCCAAAGTCTCGGCCGTACAAATATGCACATACCAAACGCAATTTCGGATTGTTTCGAAAACGTTTGTTCTCTTTAAAGCTTGGCTTCATGTGACATTGGATTTTATTGACACATTAGCTTAAAAATTATTATGCAATTCCTTCTCTTATTGACACAAATTCGGATTGGCAAAAAGTAGCCTCATTGATGTAGTTTTTTCATGTCTCAAACGCGTTTTTTGTCTAATTTTTCGGTGCATATTAGAATGATTGACGCCTATTCATTAATATAAAAAATGTAATTCTGTCGCAAGAGGTTAAGAGCCGTATTTTAACCTGTAACGTTATTACCGTCTTACCAACAGAATTTTTTAGACTTCTAAATACACATTTATTTTAGAAAAAAATATAGTTTATCGTCAACTGTTAAAACATAAAATCACACGTTGAATCCAACAGCGACATTAAATTAGGAAAAGAACTATTTATAAGTAGTTTCATTGTCGCGATGAAAAAAACAAAATTGTTTTTTGCATTGTGTCACTGTTGAATTTAAACTTGCAATTAATGCCTATGGAGTAAAAAAAACATTTCAGTATTCCATAATAGTCAGAAAAACGGGACGAAAAGATATCTTTGTTGTATGTCTGACTGTCCGTCCATTTATTTATCAAAACTTTTTCGCTCCGAAATGGCTAAAGCTATCAGGCTGAATGGAAATACTTGATTTTAGTACTCCGTGTATAAATTTTCGTCAATAACGAGTAGAAATTCAAAAATAATTAATTTTACAGCAAAAACGCGAAATGGTCGAATTTTTTTTTCAATTAAACTTACAAATAAGAGACGAGAAAAGAGGTTCAATAATATTGATAAAAGTACCGTGAGATAGAGTCACCATTCATCATATAAATAATTTTAATACCTTTCCTACTATCCGCTTTTTGGAAGGAGTGGAGCTGCAATGGATTAAAAGTTATAAGAGGGGTAATTAATTATTTTACCACTCTTAATTATTATTATTAAGAGGGGTAATAGGATTGCCGTAAGATGTCAGACGGGGTAATCTATCACTTTACAGAAAATCGATTCATCGAATATCTGTTCCCAGAACACTATTCGCAGAATGTCGTTATGACTTAGGAATCATTCATCGAACTTCAGTTGATCCCTGTTACATTTCTTCAAATTACCTGTTACACCGGAATCGAATCATCGAATTTTACTTCACTATTTTATTTGTTTATCACAATAGTTGTTCATCGAATCACGATTGCTATAATTTTGATTTAACGTAAGTTTCAGTTCCCAAATTTCATATTACACAGAAAATCATTTCATCAGTGTTACTATATGTACATTGTAATTACAACGCGCTCACGTAGTCCGAGGAAGGTTAGGGTTATTTTTTTTTTATGTCCTGGAAGCCCGACACGCTCACGGAGTCCGAGGTAGGTTAGGGTTATTTTTTTTTTATGACCTGGAAGCCCGACAACATTTTTCTAAACGCGTTGCAATAATAACAAATGCATCGTTCGATGAAACGTTACTACGATAAAACGTTGTTCGAGGTAGTTATAAAATATGAATGGTACCATTATTGAATCATGTTTCGATAAAAGGTAAATTCGATGAATCGTTACTGCGATGATTTGAGACTTAATGAAAAGTTGTTCGACTAATTGAAAATCGATGAATTTAAAATTATGTGTATAGAAAATAAAACGTAATTACATTCGTGGAAAAGTTTTCGTCGATATGAAATTCGATGACAGGAATTTCGATAAAATGATAGACACCCGTCAGACGGTCGCATCGAACCCCTTTTGTCAATTCCATACATTTTGTCCCCCTGGAAAATCCCCATAAACATATTGAATCATCAACCTAGGTACTTTAGGTAAAGTATTCACTGTCCCTTTCTGTCAAAATCAAATGTCACAATGACAGATAAAGACAGATTAATTTTAAGCTCAAATATTGCGTGTTTATGAATAAGAGATAATGTTATTACACAATTTAGCCCTATTTTAGATTTATAGCAGTACTAGCGAACCGCCTTGCAACGCTTCGGTTTATGTGAGTCTTAACACCCGTACATTTACTATTCCTAAGTTAAAACTGCTTTAAAATCTGTTGCGTGCTTTGAAAGATCTAAGCACAGGTACGACTTTGTTTTATAATATGTAGAAATGGGTGTCCCCTTGTTTTACAGACTGAAAAATTACAGAATTTTGTTTCACAGAAAATGTTTCATATACTATTTGGTCCTTGTATTTTTGCTTCGTATATTATTATTTTTTAACTATTTACTTGAAAGAAACAAATTCGACAGAAAATCAATTCAATGAATTTTGTAATTTTATTTTTTCATTACACAAACTTATCAAACAATATAATTATTTTTCAACGAATATTGTTTGGTCAGTGTATTTTTTCATACTCACTCAAAACTCATTAGAAACTCATTTCATAGAATGTATCACTTCGCAGAATTTTCATTTCTTAGAAAGCTAATTTCTGCTGAAACCTTAATGTTTTCAAATTATCTTAAGCATGAGTTACGTAGGTTAGGTTAGACCTGTGACCAAGGTTACAGCAGAAATTCGCTGTCTAAGAAATGAAAATTCTACGAATAATACATTCTATAAAACTTCTGTCTGTAAAACAACGTACAACCTATAAATATGAGTGAGCGAGCAAGACCTCTGAGGCAGGACCGACTTGAATAGGTTAGGTTAGAAGGCTATGGCGGGAGCGAAGCGAAGCAAGCTCCCGCCTTAGCCTTCGAGGTTATTTTTTTTTATATCCCTTGAATAAGCTATTTAAGCATTATTTCTGTGAATGTGGTGTTTTAATTTTATAGGAGGGTATGCTTTTTTTTCAAACGTTTCATTTCACACATCTTCACAAACTGCACCCTACTCTATAAGTTGATTTCATAGTTATTAAGTTATATTTTAAACAAATTATATGAGAACAAAGAATATTTAATTTGCTATTCTATGATATGAAAAAAGAAACATGGAATTTTATTTGAAATAAAAAACGATGATTTAAATGTCTTCAAAGTAATTATTCTACATATTGATTATTCTATGAAATGATAATACGAGAAAAAAATTATATGAAATGAAATTCTAAACAACTTCAGTCTGTAAAATAACGTACAACCGTAGAAATGATTAAAAGAAATACTCGACATTGCCCAGTGTGATAATTCAGCAAGTATCAATACTATCCCGTGTGGTTGCCGAATTAAAATAGTGCCACTCCATGTCTTCCCGTGGATGTCATAAGAGGCGACTAAGGGAATAAAGTCTTGTAGTACTGTTAGGCGATGGGCTTGCTACCTGTCACTAATATACACTTTTAAACATCTTAGCCTAATTGTGCAAATTGTGGTTACAGAGTTATCAACAAGTTTTTGGAGTTGTTGGTAATTCTGTAGCTCTGCCTACCCCACTCTGGGATTAAAGGCGTGAGTTTATGTATGTATGTACCAATACTAATCCTTTATAAACTTGACCCAAATCGTGTAATAAGCACTAACGAGCTAAGTTGGCCCCAATTTAAGAATTAACTAAAGTAATTACGAGAATCCGTGCCCATTCAGCTGCTTAATTCTCAGTCTTAGTGGTGTTAAACTACATCCCGGAAATTCTTAGCAATTATATGTTGCTGCGTTATTATAAACTACGTAATTACTACGATTGAGATCACTTTCTGATTATAATGGTTTTTCAGTCATGCAACACTTTAGATTTAAATAAGTCGGTTTTTCAACTAGTTAGAGTAGCAGCGGTCCTAAGACATAACCTATTAAGAACAATTTAAAAAGAAGGACAAGTGAAAAAAAATGTTTATGAGTTTTTTAAAAACTATGGGTGAAATTGAAATTGTTTGTGTAAATAACTCTTATAGATTAATCAATCAAACTTAAATAAACTGTTAATATTTATTTAGTTAATTTATAACTTAACAGCAGACAGAGCATTATAAAATTATACATAAAAATATTCCATTCATTAAAATAAATATGCCAGCAAAATTAAATAAATAAATACATGCTTTATGGGACAAATTAGGTGAAATATCGCTGGAAATAACTCAAAAATCAAAATCAAATTCTTACCTAGAAAGTCTTTTACTATAAAATGGAGTTGGTTGATTATACTGTCCGCAAAATTAACTAGCGATTCGGGTCATAAATCATCGGAATCGTGCTATCTCTTTCGCACCTGCATTCCTTATGGAGTCGGCCGTGCAACAATAGTGCAGATATAGCGCTTAGTACAAAAAGGAATGTCGATAAAGGTAACTGACGTTTATTGCCCGACTCGCCACTTAAGTTTGCGGTTAGTATAGATGATTTTAACGTTTTTTCCAGTTATATAATCCCATAAATCCTAATTCAAAAACCTAGTAAGTGCAATTTCCAAAATCGTCACCCAGTATGTACAGGTACAGTCAACAGCATAAATAAGTGATCATTTATGTACCTTGTCGCTTTCAATCGTTTCACTATTTTGTATAGCATTTCAAAAATAAAGTTAAAATGGCAAGGTACATAAATGATCACTTATTTATGCTGTTGACTGTACGTAGTTACTAGTGTTTTGAATTTGGAATTGTACGTTGCCAGGATTTTGATTTCGGAATTGACGAGCATCAAGTGGAGATACTAGGTTTTAGGTAAACTTTCATTTTTAACGCGATGAAATGGGCTCTATCACGGTTAAAATTAATAAATAATAATTAAAAGGTAATTATAATAAAGAAACGAATATTGAAAAATTTCACTATTGCTAGTTTTTGGTTTGGGATAGCCGCTAGTGTCAACCCAAAATGCTTTTGGGAAAAGCTAAAGTCTATTGAAGACATAATCTATACTTAGGTCAATATGAATTATTATCAATTTGTAAGATCAAATGATACACCACCTTTTTATAGTTCCGTACCCAAAGGGTAAAAACGAGACCCTATTATTGAGACTCCGCTGTCCGTCTGTCTGTCCGTCTGACTGTCACCAGACTGTATCTCATAAACGGTGATAGCTAGACAGTCGAAATTTTCACAGATGATGTATTTCTGTTGCCGCTATAAAAACAAATACTAAAAAAAGAAAATAAATATTTTAGGGGGGCTCCCATGCAACAAACTTGATTTTTTATAGATAATGGTACGGAAACTTTCGTGAGCAAGTTCGACTCGCACTTGACCGGTATTTTTTGTCATAAAGCTCTATGCGTCGAACACTTTTCAAAAATAATAATATAAAGGATTTTAATATTTTTTTTTTATTATTTAATTGTAACATTCGTCTTTTTCACCTTAAAGCTATTTATTTTAATCTCACCTACGTTCAAATGCAAGAAGGATAAATATATCAATATTTTAAAAAAATAGGAGGACTATCTCATACCTACAAATTGACCCAGTGCCAAACTAAGCACTAGGCGTTAACTGGGTACTAATCAACAATTAATATACTTAAATAGCGAAACACATAATTAACTACAACGAAAAAAAAAAGACCAGAATAAACTTAAAAAAAAATATTATATCATAGGACAATATCGCACCAATTGACGTAGTCCAAAACTAAGCTCTAGTTTTGTACCAAGTGTACTAGACAACGATATAAATACTTATATAGAGAAATATATATTTAAATACATAGAAAACATCCATGGCTCAGAAACAAATATTC
This sequence comes from Acleris emargana, assembly GCA_927399475.2. Taxonomy (NCBI): domain Eukaryota; kingdom Metazoa; phylum Arthropoda; class Insecta; order Lepidoptera; family Tortricidae; genus Acleris; species Acleris emargana. Next base: position 22,874,798 of record OV656838.1, on the reverse strand, counting down.
GCGCTCCTCACACAAATATCCGCCCCTACCCGGATTTGAACCCAGGACCGCTGGCTTGGCAGGCAGGGTCACTACCAACTAGGCCAGCGCGTCGTCGACGAAATACTTGCGCTCATGACTCAAATATTGGAATCAAACCGGGGACCGCTAGCTTTGTAGCCAGGGTCACTGCCAAATATACTAAAGCATCAATTAACCACATACAGATCTAGTACATAATTGTTTTCCATCGTATTTTATCGGAAACGTTCGTATTTGTCATGCTAATTCAATAAACCCCAGCACTTATTGTACTGTGACCGACTGAAACAGCAAAATACGTTCGTACGTTTCTCTGAAAATACGATGGACAACAATTATTATGCACTACATCTGTACCACGATGCGTGATAGATGCTTGAGTATTGACACGGTGGCATTATTAAGTGATCGTTGATTTTTCAGCAAAACGAGGTGGTTCAGGTGTATAATAATAATGATTGACGATTAAAATAATATAATATTATGTCATTAAAAATGAAACACATTACTGTTATCCAAAATTTCTATAAATTTTCGGAGGGCATGTCAACGATTAATCTTCTTAATTTTGATTGCCCTGTTTATTTTCCATTTTAATGCACACCTAAAAAGATACAAATAATACATAACATAAAACTTAAAATTAGAGGAAGATAACAGGCGGTCTACAAGACGAGACTTGAATCGGCTTTTTTTGTGAAATTGTTATTTAATTACCAACCATATCTATTTAGTATCTAAGTTCTAAATGGCTTTGATTTTATTTGATTCTTGGTTGAAACAATTTAATATTTGCCACTATTATAAACCCTAGCACTGCACCAAAAATACTGGAAAATCTACGATACGACTAACCTTAACGTAATGTTCATCGAGATAATGTCTATAGCAATTGATATCAGCGCCCTCTAGTATCTCTTTAATACTTATATTTGAAAGCTAGCCCAATCCTTTGGGAGAGGTAAGTACCAGCTCAAGCTTATTTTTTGTTTTATGTGTAATTGATTGTTTAATAAAATGCGAGGTTAAGTTTATTACTTTATAATATCATAAGCAATATTTAAAAAACGACTGACTGTTGAGTTTTTTTGCGGCGTTTCTTCTCAGCAGTGGTCTCTTGAGATGCGCTGGTAGATTTTTGACGTGTAATAGTGCCCGTGCGGCCCACTTACTGAATAAACGTGTTTTATCTTTTTTTTACGTAAGTTACGTATACCGTAAAATAATGTAAACATGAGTTTATTTTAGGGGTTCATACTCCTTAACTACGGATAGGTTTAGGACACTTTTTGGAATAGAACTTTAAGGCGATTTGAAAACGTGACGTATTTATTGAACTGTTCGCGCTCGACCGAAAAATTTACCTTGCGCTAGTTCTGAATTATTGCAGAATTATTAATGGTATAGTTCCTAGTGTCACTTGCAACGATCCAACAGGAAACGGTTGTGTTGTTCTGGTGTTGCTACACAGATACCATTAGTCTTTGTTAAGATTTGTCAATGTGTATTTAGGTATATTGTTTTTATTTCTCCGTATGAATCAAATTGCTACCAGTGTTGGTTATGTTACCTGTTTACTGTTACCCGTCTTTTTATTTGATTTAGATAAGTTCAGTCAGGGACCCTCTGAAAATCAACGCCGCAGTTTCCCTGCGGCACAATGCTGAGAGGGATCCTGTTCAACGTACCTACCTATTGTCTTCTTTTCACTTTATATTTTTCTGCTGTTTTGTTTTATTTTCTATTTTATTATATTCTAATTTAACATTATAATTCAAGTTTTCAACCTAGCATGACGAACGATGCCTGTTAAAAAAAAACGAAGTCACTATTCATTATTGTTCCGTTTGTGCCGATTTTAACCTAGAGGAACTTGATTTCGATAAAACGAATGTCATCATCATCACATCAGCCGAAAGACGTCCGCTGCTGGACACAGGCTTACTGCAAGGATCTTTACGAAGGCCAGTTTTGTGCTACTCGCATCCATTGACTTCCCTCGCTCTTCTTAAACGTATGTATATAAATATATTATAGGACATTTTTAGAAAACTTTCTATGGATTGTATAACTATAGCTATTTGATATGGAACCACCGGACATAAACAACGGATCAATGTTGCGATTATTTAAAAAAAACTTTACCGATTCATTCAATAGCATGATCAAGAAGGCCAAGGTCACCGTTGACTAAAACGATATACACACACATACCTTCACGCCTGTAATCCCAAAGTGGGGTAGGCAGAGCTACAGAATTACCTTACAACTCTAAAAGCTTGTAGAAAATTCTGTAACGATATAGAGTACTACAATTTTGAAAATACATACAAATTCATTAGTTTATTACTTGTTTATACAACAACTACTAAATTAAAACATCGTAAATCCATTCTGATCGTATACAATTACCAGTGCATGATGTAATAAATACGCTGGTTACTCGAACCAGAATTGCAAAAATGTATATCACATGTCGGCTTCCGAAACCAAACCGACCAGTTGTGAAGTAAATTATACGATGTATAAAGAGAGCTTTTGTTGCAAATGTGTTCATTCGTAAGTGCCTCGGTGTGGCGGCAAAATGTTTAAGGTAGGTACAGCTTGGAATAATGGATAATTTAATTTTTGGATTCTTTTAACGCGGTTAGTCTGGTTGGCAGTGACCTCGCCTCCGAAGCTAGCGGTCCAAGATTCGAGTCTAAGGTAGAGGTAAATATTTTTGTGAGTGCTAGTAAATATTTCTAAGGCTTTAAAGTTTCGTTTGCTTCAAAATAAAGTATGATTATCGTTGTCTAGTACCCATAGTACAAGTTTTAAAGCTTAGGACTAGTTCAATTCGTGTAAAACTAACAAGACATTAGACCAAAATATAAGAAAACAGTCGCCATCTCAAAGATTCACGGAAAAAGGATGCGAGCATCCTGGGCCAATTCTGCCCTCCTAAATAAAAAGGACGTATAGGCAATTTCATAGTCGAAGCAAAATTAACCCCCATGTGAAGAAATATGGTCACTAATAAATACGCGGTTCTATGAGACATACGCCCTTTTTTCTAAGAAGGGCAGAATGGTGGTGGAGAACTTTGGTGAAGACCAGATTCCTTACCTGACTTGAATCCTATACTTACACTAGTTTCAGCCGACATGAAAATCATGATGAAGAGTTCAATCGTTTGCTATTTGATCTGTAGGTTTTGCAAATTTTAATATACCCTAGTAACTGTTCTAATTGAAGTTAAGTTGATCCAGACCTACATGACATTCACTATCACCAAGACTGGGTATCAATCGTTCATTTTACAAAATACGCTAGCACATTAATACCTTTCACTTGACCTTTCAGATGTTATGACACTGATTGTACTCAAGAGGATTACGAAGTAATATACATTTACCGTAAATTATTTTGGGCAGGAACGTGTCTACCTTTGGAAATGAGATAATTTTGGCCTCGTTTGTTTTTATACACTTTGATTTAAAACCACATTTCAGATTTTTTAATTTTAAACAGTGTTTCTTAAATAAAAAAATAATAGTAAATATCAGAGGACCACCTCACACAAATTAACCTAAATCCAAACTGAGTTTTTGGATTGTAATAAGCGCGGGTACTAGGCAAAGATAAATATTGTTGTAAAGAGAAATACATATAAAATATCAAAGACTCAGGAACAAATATGGAAATCGAATATGGGACCGCTAGCTTCGAAGGCTGTATATTATATATAGGCTAAGTGCGTCGTAAAATAATACACTTGCCTACTTTTCTGTAATGTTCACGATTTGTGCTAAATAAATATGTTTAAACGCAGAGAGGTTTTGGAGGTGGGAGGACCTTGTGCAGGGTCCGTCCGGGTTGGTACCACCATCTTAACCATTAACCTACCGCCAAGCAGCAGTGTTCGCATTGTTGTGTTCCGGTTTGGGGATAAGACAGCCGGTGAAATGACTAGCATAGAGGCATTCCATCTTCGGCCTCAGGGTTGGCAACGCATTTGCAGTCTTAGGATTGCGGTCTTGTGAATGCGAATGTCTATGGGTCACAGTTTCCACTTACCATCAGGTGGCCTGTGTGCTCGTTTGCCTTCCTATGATATAAAAAAAAAAAAAAAAAAAAAGAGAAAAATAACCGCATTTTGTATGCTAATTTCTAGCTGTAATTCTTCTAAATTAAAACATTTTTTATTACAGTTGGTGGCGGTAGCAGCATTAGCCGTCCTGGCTAACTGCCTGGAACATCACTCTCACTCATTCTCAACCGTCATCTCGCATGGTCCTTCCAAACAAATCGAGTACCACTCCCCACCCCTCATCCAATCTCACATCACATCCCAGATCCCTTCACAAATCTCACCCCGTTATGACTTCCCAGTCCAATCTCCATCTCAGCCAAGCTCTAGTCAATACACGCTCCCCACCGCAGAGGAAGCTGAAAAACTTCCACCTCCAGTCATCAGAACCTTCATTCCCAAAGACCCAGCACCAGTCCATCAAAACCAAGAACCCCCAGTACCAGTGCAACATTACTTCACTCCTGTCAGTTTCCAAAAGCCAGTGCAGCCGAACCTTGTCCAGTTTAAGCCAATTCCAAACACCCAAGTCTATTCAGCTCCTGTCCAGCATCAGACCATTAGTTTTCAGCATCAGCCAGCTCCTGTGCTTCAACAGACCGTGTCAGTTCATCACGAACCTGCTTCGGTTCACTTTGAAGTGCCTGTTCATCATTCTGCCCCAGTTTATCATCAGACGCAACCGTCTCATCATGAAACGTCTCAAAGCGAGGAGTCACATCATGATGATTATTATGTAAGATAATTATCACATTTATAAACTAACCCTCTTATTTACTAACGCAAAATAGCTAAAGTTTGCATAAAGTATGCTTTGTCTTTATCTTTCAATGTGAACATTTTATTTCGCTGAAAGTGACTAGTGGATACTTCATCTGAAAAAGGTTTATAGTGCGTTTGTGTTTATGGCCAGGATTAGCATAGGAAAATGCTTTAGGATTGACGATATTCCAATCTACCGACGCATCAAATGAGGAGTAATAAAATTACGATTTCCGTCACTGATCCCTATCTATAATTATTATTCATAAACCACTTTCTTATTTTTAATGTTCCTCACTGAATTATTTAATGCACCATTAATGTAATGGTATATACGTTTTTCACGAGTGTAAACTCAAGTCCATATTTTATTGTACAACCATTTATAGTCCGCGAACGAATGAAAAATACAAATACAACGACTCCATTATTTAAGTACTTACCTACAACTGCATTAGCTTCCTAATAAGACTGAAATCTTTAATTGGACGAACCTTTTATAATTTAAATGGTTAAATATCTTGGCATTTTTAACCCCCAACGCAAAAAGAGGGGTGTTATAAGTTTGACGTGTAATTGCTCGGGATAACACATATATTTTTAATGCCATGATGGTAAGTGGAATCTGTGATCCATAGGCATTTGCATTCTCAAGACTACAGTCTTGAGACTGCGATCTTGAGACAGCAATCATATGACCTCACATGTGTTGCCAACCCTGAGGACTAAGATGGAATGCCTCTATCCTAGTATTTTTACCGGTTGCCTTATCCGACACCGGAACACAGCAATGCGAATACTGCTGCTTGGCAGTAGGTTAAAGAGTAAGATGGTTGTAGCAACCAGGACGGACCCTGCACAAGGTTCTGCCGTCACTTAACTGTTTGTTACTGAGATGTATCTCCACAATATCTGCTTTGCCTAAAGATTAACTGGTAGACAATGCCTTACGGCAATGCATTGCATGGTACAATAAAGATAAAAAAAATGCCTATTCTTACGTATATTTAAAATGAAAAAGTATAATTTTTGGTTGATTGATGTCCTTTCACGCAGCAATACAATATTATCGATAGATCGATATATTGTTCTTTAGTATTTTCGCATCGATTTATATAGCTATAGGTACGAAGAGTGTCAAAGTCCACATTTTATACGAAATCAGAAAAGAAAAAACATACAGAAATGATACAGATCCCACTTTGATACCCATAAACATCTCAAATGTGGTTGGAGTGGTGAGCGAAAGCTAGCATTTATAATTTAGCTTTACATAATCTGACATTTCCGATGGTAATACACATAACATTATAGTCTGAGTGTGACTCAGACGTGTGAAATGATGCAGGTCAAGTTATATGAAAACTGTCAAAATGTATGTCGTCCAAGCCCGTGATCCAAGCGCTCGGCGTGTCCCTTTATGGCAGATTACTAGTATGTCAATCACGTACTATAAGCCCATTGGAACCCTAACCTGCTATATAACGGTGTCACAGTGACATTATAAAACAATTTGTTTGACACGTCTTATGACTTGAACCATAACGTCACTGTGACAGAGTTCTATGGTGGGTCAAGGTTCCAATGGGCTGATAGTACATTAACGATAACAATTCGCAGACTCATGTCTAATCCCACATGGAACTTTTTCTACATCGTCTATTCATATTGCATTTCTATTGTTTTTGACTCTGCCGCCATTACAGTCAAGAACATCAGAGGTGTCATTATTTATAACGTTAACGATACGATGATTATATGATTGGTGTAGAAAGAAAGTAGAATAGAGGCCCATGGGCTTTATTTTACTCTGTAAAACCATATTGCTCTTGTTATGCTATAGCATTGCTGTCACGTAAATAAGAGCGAATGTAACATTCCAAAGGCATGTAGTAACGAGTTGTTAAAAGTACTTTCATTTGTTTTTGTTCCAGGCTCATCCCAAGTACGAGTTCGAGTACAAAGTGGATGACCCCCACACTGGTGACAGGAAGTTCCAGCACGAGTCCCGCGACGGAGACGTCGTGAAGGGCGTCTACAGCCTGCACGAGGCTGACGGCTCCACAAGGACTGTTGAGTACTCAGTGGACAAGCACAGCGGGTGAGCCACTGTACCACTCTTTGCGTGACAAATGCCTTAAACACTAGAGCTTGGATAGAGTTCGATTGTTCTTCATACATTGAGTTCCACCACCCATCGCCGACTGCGGAGCTGTAACTATACGCCGCATTACTAGTGAAAGTCAGTCAATCGTTTAAAAAATACGAGCAGTAACTTTAATCAAGCACTTAATATAATTGACGTCTTTGACTGAGGGCCTGTTGTTTGATCAGTAGTTAATCGAAAATTTGACACATTTCCTTCCTATTTAACCATTAGTTACGGTTTTTAACGATTAGTTAGATTAACTACTAATCAAATAACAGGCCATAAGGAACAACTCGTTATTAAATAACTAAGTGCGGCCGTTACAAGTCAATTGCTAGTTAATCCTGAACAGTGTTTGTTTTTATATATTACATAATTTTCAGTGTTAAGATTATCCTTAACGTTACATATTTTATTAATTTCAGATTCAACGCTAACGTAAAGAACGATCACCACTACGGCCAACACCAATAAAGTACCTGTTAATATTAATTATTACGTCAAATACCTCTCTGTTAACTAACTATCTTAAGTTTTTAATAAAGTTATGTTGTAAAACGTCGGTGTTTAGTTTTCACGTGATACTTTTAGTCATATAATTTGAATATCCTTTGAAGAGCGAGGCATTTTTGTTTTGTGGGTTCCGTTTTCTATAATTACCCGACTGCCGAAGGAGGAATGTGTTTATCAGCCTATATATGTATGTTTGTACCTTTGTGGCGCTATATAATCAAAATAATCGATTTGTCTTAATCTTGTGTGTCACTAAAGATATGGAAGTAATTAAACCATCTTATCCATTAACCTACCGCCAAGCAGCGATGTTTGCATCGTTGTGTTCCGGTTTGGGGATAAGACAGCCGGTGAAATGACTGCATAGAGGCATTCCATCTTAGTCCTCAGGGTTGGCAGTGCATTTGTGAATCCGAATGTCTATGGGTCACAGTTTCCACTTACCATCAGGTGGCCTGTGTGCTCGTTTACCTTCCCATGCTATAAAAAAAAAAAACTAACTTTAATAATCCATTCATTTTTGACATTGGTTTTTGCTACATTACTTTTTTGTTTTTACTTCTTTGACGATCATAATATGAATTCTGTATAATTGACATGTGTGCAATATAACTGTATCTTATATTATGTAATAAATAAATCTAATCTAAGCTAACTAGATGCTATAATTCTAATAACGTCTACAAACTATTAACAAGCGGGGTGTCATTGAATAGGTAATTAAAAATGATTCTTAGGTTTCTTTCATCATTTTGCATTTTAAATGATCATTTAGGATTGGTAACGATTTAAAGTTGGATAGCAACAGTCAAGTTTTATAAGCTTGCTTTTTGTTATACTTGTTGTACTTGTTTGTTTGGACTTGTTACTGATTATACTAATACATACATACATACATAAACTCACGCCTTCATTCCCAGAGTGGGGTAGGCAGAGCTAAAGGATTACTAACAAGTCTTAAAACTTCTTGATAATTCTGTAACCACATTTGATTATACTAAAATGGCTTATATTTGAAGAGTTCCCTCAATGTCTCTCGGAACCCCTAAGTGTTTAAATCGATCCGTAATTGACATCGCAAAAATTAGGTCACATGGTCACACGGTACGATTCATTACCTTAAAACACTAGAAGAATTTGACGCAAATGCGCTGAGAACCAATAAATTAAGTTTCACAGAACCCTAAAAAGCTATAGCAATAAACCAGCAAACAAATCTGTCACGTCACTATTATTAATTAACTAAAATAATATTATAATGTCAAATTCATTAAGTTATGTAACTTTTGTCGATGAACTTTAAATGAGTTTTCGTTGTTGGTCCAGTTACCTATAAAGTATATTAAATGAACTCATTAACCTGCTTATTTTGCATTAATTTAAATAAGTACATAATAAGTTCGCTAGGCCTTATGTAATTTAATGCATCAGAAGTACATGTCAGAGGCTTGCTCACATACTACTTGGATCTTTGTCGCTGTACAGTTACACTCAATAATGATATTATAGAACGATTGATTATTATAGATTGATTTTAATTACGACGCGTTGGCCTAGTTGGTAGTGACACTGCGTACGAAGCTAGCGGTCCTGGGTTCAAATCTCGGTAAGGGCAGATATTTGTGTGATGATCGCGAATATTTGTTCCTGAGTCATGGATGTTTTCTATGTATTTAAGTATACATTTATTTTTATAAGTATTTATATCGTTATCGAGTACCCATAGTACAAGCCTAGATCTTAGTTTAGGACTAGGTCAATTGGTGTGACATTGTCCCTTGATATTTATTTGTTTTTTTTGTAGGAATAGAAAAGATACCTTTATTTCTGGCAATTAGGTAGGCCTTTAGTCACAAGTACATTGCAAACTACGTGGTAACAAAAACACATTATTTTTGGACGTAGAGAGGCCAACGGACAAACAGGCCACTAAAACTACATGAATAGAATATGAGAAACACAGAGACAGAGACACAAGACCACATTCTTATTACTGCAATCCTAAGACTACAAAAAAAAGGAAGAAAGTTCCCTTCTTTTATTTTCTTTATTTCTTTCAAAAGCGCTGCAATGTTAAAAATAACACAAAGCTATTTAAACAATTTCGTAGTATTTAAATTTAATTAGTCGCTACGAAATTACCGAAATATAAACACCCCTGGCCAGAATTCCTCTTGTGAATAGGTCAAGAGATTACTATCTCCATACCACTTCGCTGGTAGTAAGACCTTGTGCAGGGTCCGTCCGGATCGCTACCATCAATTTATCCATTAACCTACCGCCAAACAGCAGTGTTTGCATTGGTGTGTTCCGGTTTGGGGATAAGACAGCCGGTGAAATGACTAGCATAGAGGCATTCCATCTTAGTCCTCAGGGTTGGCAACAACAGATTTGCAGTCTTAGGATTGCATTGCTGTCTTGTGAATGCCAATGTCTATCTATGGGTCACAGTTTCCACTTACCATCAGGCATATGTGCTCGTTTGTCTTCTCTATATCATAAAAACAACAAAAAAAACTTAGTCCGGCGCGTGGATAAATGTACGGTAAATGGACGGCAGTACATTTGCAGTTTTAGGATTGCGGTCTTGTGAATACAAATATCTATGGGTTGGAAAATTAACTTCAAGATGGAGCTCAAATTCAACCACTCCAACCTCAGGGTAAATCCGGTCTTGAGTCGTACTTACTCTACGCGCTCCTTTACCTCCGTCATATTTAAATCTATTGCGACAATGTCCCACGCCAGAAGATACTCAAGTTATTCAGCGACTAGCAGTGATTTAATAGCTTTTAATACTTTAAAATTCACAGGCCATTTTGTAAAACATAAATAGTGGTGAAAGTTGACAGGTTGTACCAAGTCGTGCATAAAAAATAGCATGATTAACTGAACTAAATTCGCCGTCTGTGTAGATTTGTGCTCAAAGACTATACATTTCGAAAAGCTTTGAATAGGTCCGTAGTTATAATTAGAAAATCTCAATCCAGATGCCCTAGATAAGATGCATTTGGCGTTGATTATCGTTATCGAAAACCGATTTGTCAGGACAAGGTTTGTATGAAAGAAAATAATTGAAAAATCCACCGGGGAAGTCAGAAATTTGCAGCGGGGCGAAGCCGCTGGCGGGCCGCTAGTTATTAATATAAGCTTATTTACGTCCATTTTCTTGTTTCAAGTTAGAAAAAACAGCACTTTTCCGTTTTTTGAATTAAATATAGTTAAGTGTGAGGTTAATAAACTATTTATAACAAAAATGGCCCAATTACTCTCTTTTTGAATGTGCTGGTTTCCTCACGATGTTTTTCTTTCACAGTTAGAGCATCGGGTAATGTACTTAAGTTAGGTAAAGTTATAAGCCGGGTAAGAACGCTATTGTGTATAAAAAATCGGTACCATATTATCGCACGCTTTTTTCTGCTGAAACAATGATTATTTAAGGATATGGTTCAAATCCCGGTAAGGGCAGAGATGAGCGCAAACTTTAGTTTCTGATTCATGGATGTTTTCTAAGTATTTGAGTATATATGATTCTTTAGCTCTGCCTACCCCACTTTGGGAATGAAGGCGTTAGTTTATGTATGTATGTATAACCCTATGTAAGTATTTAATCGTTGTCTAGTACCCATAGTACAAGCCTAGAGCTTAGTTTGAGACTAGGTCAACTGGTGTGACATTGTCCTATGATATTTATTATATTTATAAAATACGACGGCATGAGACCTGACCTGACTTGATGGTTTGTCTTTAATATTTATGCTGGTGTGGGACGCTACTTGTGTAGAGACCCTAGCCTCGTCACACCTCCGCGGAACAGTAAATAACCCAGGCGCGGCAGCTGAGGCGGCCGAAACTATGAAAAATAATAAATACAAGGGTCGAGACCCATGGTCCGTGGGGACCCGGTGCTATTAGCCTTTTTAAGGAAATTTCAAAAAGGCTAATAGAAACAACGGGAGATGACAACAACAGAACTGGCAGCTTCCTCGGGCAGCGCATTGGCATTGCTATTCAATGAGGAAATACTGCCAGCAGCTGTGGTACTTTACCACGGGGGACCTCTCTATTTTAGTTTTTATTTAGTTTTACAGACATACATACATACCTTGACGCCTGTCATTCCAGAGTGGGGTAGGCAGAGCTACAAAATTACGTACAACTTAAAAAAAAAATGATAATTCAGTAACCACATTTTGCACAAATAGGCTAAGATGTTTATCAGCGTATTAGTGACAGGTTGCAAGCCCGTCGCCTAACAGTACTACAAGCCTTTATTCCCTTAGTCGCCTCTTACGACATCCAAGGGAAGACATGGAGTGGCACTATTCTAACCCGGTGACCACACGGGTTCATGATTTAGTTTTATTTTAATCTTATTTTTTATTTTTGCTTTAATTTATTGTTTATTTGCCATAGTTTGAGTTTTTATTTGGAACACATACATACATACATAAACTCACGCCTTCATTCCCAAAGTGCGGTAGGCTGAGCTACAGAATTACCAACAACTTTTAAAACTTGTTGATAATTCTGTAACCACACTTTGCACGCACAATTAGGCTAAGATGTTTACCAGCGTATTAGTGACAGGTTGCAAGCCCATCGCCTAACAGAACTACAAGCCTTTATTCCCTTAGTCGCCTCTTATGACATCCACGGGAAGACATATGGAGCGGCACTATTCTAACCCGGCAACCACACGGGGAAATATATATTTGGAATATTAGAGATAATTACAGATTTGTTTATTAATTGTTAAAAATCCCTCTTTTTATTTTATTTAATAATTATTTTACCTTAAGGATTTGTTACGTAGACGAGGTTAGGTTACACTTGTGACTAACAAAAAGAATAACTCATGCTGTGAGAAATGTCTTTCGATGAAATAAAATTCTGCGTAATGACACATTTAAACCGTATTTCGATGTAATAATAGATACTTACCAAAAAAAAGACGGACATGTTACATTAACCTATCAACTCTCACACCAACCAGCGGTTATGTTTCCGTTCGATTATGTAACTTCTAATTTATCACCTTTTGAAGTTTACTACTTGTCTTGCCAGCATACCATTAGAAAGCATAATATCCACCAATTTTGCACATTGACATCCTTTTTAAACGGAAGTGTGTTAATAACTACTTTAAATTTAACAAACCATCTTAAACAAACAACTGTGTTTAACTTAATTACACGAAACGAAAAGAATCTTATCAGAATCGTTAGACACCGTAATTAATTCACAACAGAAGCTACCTTAGTTTATGATTATTATTCAGTGCCGTGTTGAAAAAATCTGGTGTTTTCCTACACTGGGAAAAAAGTTATGAGTGGGAAAATAGCGACTGAATTCAAGTTTGCTTAAAATATATACACTGCAGTGTCGCTCGGCTTACTTTTCCAACTTTTCCGGATACACTGCCGTGTATGTAGGTAATTTGTATATTTTATCACTTTAATTGAGGTCTAGTGAGTTATTTCACGTAACAACTCATTATTGCACACCAAATATTTTGGAGTACGTAATATTAAACAAATCAAATTAGCTCCAGGCCTTTGTAAATCTAATTCTTATTGTTATTAGTATACTTGCAAAATATTCTCCATGCACCAGTTTAATGGCCTACCAGCCTTCACATTGGTTACGTAAATTGCATCACACAACGCGGCGTGTTACGAGCAGACATCTTAGAGTAACAAATTCAATCAATTCGCTCATGGAACATCATCGGTATATATTGAGGTATAGACTATGCTAATACACCAGTTCTACCGCGGAAGTGAAAGAAGAAGGATCGAAATGTTCGCTAAAGTGCGTGTCCATTGCGTAACATGTGTATAAATATCTGTGATTATTCGATGTGAGTTAACGGTGTTTGTTGTTTCAGGCTTTGGTTCTGTTAGCCGTAGGGGCGTGTTACTGCCAGGAGCATCATAACCATTATGCTCTGAAAACGTTAGTGCGCCAGGAACCTCAGGAATACGAGCACCAGGCGGAACAACAACAGGAACCAGCTCCAATTTACGAAATCCAGTACCAACCAGCCGCTGAAAGCCACGAGCAGGCCCAGGACGCGCAACAGGAAACTGAAGGGCATGAGGAGATCAAACACGCTCCTGCGTATCAATACGTGCAGCAAGAACAAAGAGAACAACAGCCTGCCCATTTCCACCACGGAATCTCTCTCCAATCCTTACACAAGCATGCTGCCGCTACCCACTTCGCCCCGGCCCCACAGAAATACCAGTCCCATCATGAACCCGCTCATTACGAGACCCATTACTCCCACGAGCCCCAAACTCACCACCATGGTCACCGCGCCCCAATCCATCACCAGAGCCATTCGGAGGAATCTCACGAGGAGCCAATTGATTATTATGTAAGTTCCTACGCGTAAAGTGCGCTGTCACCGCGTCCGGTTTGGTATTCAAATCAACTTTCCTTTACTGTTGGTTTCTGATCGCGTATTTAATTCACAGATATAAAGGCAAACGCATAAATTAAAGAAATTCTTTACACTATTTTTCTAATTGTCGTTAGCAGTTTGGTATCTGATACAGTTAACTCAGTGCGAGGCACTGACAGCAGTGGTCATCGAAAACCAAAAATGTTTTTTTTATCATTAATAATACGTTTATTAAGTATGTATGAACTATGCAAGAAAAAATACAAATAAATCTTAAATTAAATTAATTATAAATATATTTGAACGGAAAATAATCACGGATAGAAGTGCGTTATTAAAAAAACAATACCGGGAGATAAATTATCAAACTGTTAATTTACCGTATCACTTATTCTGAATGAATGTTAAGAGGCCCTGGGATCATATTTCTTGCATATCATCAATATCCGAGAAACATTATGTACCTTCTTAACTCATATATGCCCAGAACTTTTTTTTTTATTGGTTGTTTATATACTTTATAATTTGAAAACGATCAACACCATATATGCCCATACTTATTTTGTATGTTGTTCGTTTTCAAAACAGGGAACAAATATGACTAAGTTTCAAAATTGATAAGATATACAAGGTAAATTCACCAGTGGTTAGCTAGAGACCAGTCGTCGACCTATATGAGTGCGAATAGTGGAAAATTAATCTTTTGTACTCTTCCCACTCATACCAAGTATAGGCAGAGGCCGACTACAGGTTTCCGGCTGAGATATGGTGACTTTACCCTAATGATCTCCAATAACGTGACCTCGATATTATTTTCAGGCTCACCCCAAGTACCAATACGAGTACAAAGTGGAGGACCCTCACACCGGAGACAACAAGTACCAGCATGAAGTCCGCGACGGCGACGTCGTGAAGGGCGTCTACAGTCTGCAGGAGGCTGATGGCTCCATCAGGACTGTGGAGTACACCTCCGATAAGCATAATGGGTAAAATACTAAAAATCTACAAATAAATAGTAAATGTTTGGTATGGACACGTTTTGCGCCAAATCTGGTGATTATGTTAATTTATGGCCAAACGATGCTAAATCTCAATGGAATAGAATAACAATAGAAAAAACCGGCCGTGTGTATGTATGTATGTAAAACTCTTTATTGCACATAAACAAAACAAGACATGTTTGCATCAATATAAATAATGTACATAGGCGAACTTATCCCATATGGGATCTCTTCCAGTTAACCTTGGAGTAACTCCAAGAGCCGGACTCGCGCACGAAGGGTTCTGTATTTTTATTAAAAATGACGTCTATTGTTTTGGGAGCCCCCCTTAAATACATATGTAATTTATTCTGTTTTAAGTATTTGTTGTTATAGTGGACACAGAAATACATCATCTGTACCATCTGTGTCATCATCAACTGTGGAACAGACCGACAGACGGACATACAGAGAGATGGACAGTGGAGTCTTAGTAATAGGGGTTTATCCTTTGGGTACGGAACCCTAAAAACTAATATCAAAGCTTATTTCGTGATATCAATACTAATGTGTGTATGTTTTCAGATTCAACGCCGTGGTGAAGCACACCGCTCCAGGGCAGCACGTCCACATCAAACAGCACCACAAGCACTAGGCGAAGACGAGCCCTGTTGTTATTATTTGTTGTTAAATGTGTAAATAAATAATTTATTACTGTTCATTTTTAAATTACCATTTTATTTTACCTTCATATCTTAACGTAGTCACTCGTAGTCTGAACACTTACATCTTTTAAATGAAGCAATGGATTTGAATGCTGTTTTCAGCAATAGAATAGAGTAAATTATGGATAGAGTAAAATACGGGTGTCACAGAGGACTTACTTAAACCGAAGCGAAGAAAAGATGGGTCGCTAGTTAGAAAAAAAATCAACACAAACGGTCTGGCCGGTCTGCTATAGTAAAATCGCCCCTGGCTGAATATGAAAACTGAATATACTTACGATTGGCGAAACATTAAAAAAAAAAACAGTTTTTAATTTATATTGGCCAAACTACTTTATCGATTGTCACGTCCTTCGAATATTTTATACATGTATTTAAGATACATTTATAAAAAAAAATTAAAGTCCTAGCTTTTTTGAAGTCAACATTTTTGTCTATTTATGTTTTTTCTTTTTTTTTTATTACTTGCAAGTTAGCGACACCTACCATATTTTGATATAATATACACAATTTAATATTCCATTACATATATTTTTTTCAAAAGTATTAGTTTGGATCAACAAAGTGGAAATAAGCTATTTGTGTAGGAGTGGTATTCAGATTGATTCAAAGACTTTGAATTTCGAACACGGTGGAACAACTTACTTTCTCTGTTTACGTTTACGGAATCAATTTGTGCCATGGATGTCATCTTCGATGTGTGTAGGCATTTGCTAAAACCACTACACTATTTATTTTTGTGAATTTAAGCGGCCTACACTGGCAGTATCAACCCGATCGCTCGGTTATTTTACCTTAACCTACTTTTACCTCCATGACCTACACCACCTTAACCTTAAAACTACCGCCTAGTAGCAGTTTTCGCATTACTGTGTTCCAGTATAGGAATAAGACAACCGGTCAAATTACGAGCATAGAGGCATTCCATCTTATTCCTCAGGGTAGGCAACGGATTTGCGGTCTTAGGATTCATTCATTCATCATTCAGTCATGTCAGCCGAAAGACGTCCACTGCTGGACATAGGCCTCCCCAAGGCTCTCCACTCAGACCGGTCCTGTGCTTTTCGCATCCACCGCGTTCCCGCGATCCTTACAAGGTCGTCACTCCATCTTGTTTGAGGCCTACCTACAGCTCGTTTCCCGGTCCGCGGACGCCACTCAAGAACCTTCTGACCCCATCGGCCATCAGTCCTGCGTGCGATGTGCCCCGCCCACTGCCACTTCAGTTTAGCTATTCTTCTTAGGATTGCATTCTTAAAATTGAAGTCTAGAAAATGTGAATGTCTATGAGTCACAGATCTCAATTACCACGAGGTGGCCTGTATGCTTGTTTGCCTTTTATGGCTATGTAAAAATAAATTAAAATAAATGTGACAAAATACCGAAAACTGTAGCAGAGGTCTGACTAAGAAAGTTCGTATCATTAACCTGGAAAATACGTTCTTGATTAAACTTAGGCAGATTAAATACATACTAATCACGATAAAGATACGGTAAACGAATTAAAACCAAAAAGTTCTTACAGCTTATTTACTAGATTACTACGCTAGCGGTCTTGGGTTCGATTCCCCGTATAATCATAATTCGTCGGCGTAACTAACAAATTCATGATAAAGCAAAATAAACCTTAGTATCTTATTAAAAAGGTGCATTTTGCTCCTTATTTAAAATGTTACTTACGCGGTTTTGCAGTTTCACTGAAGATTTGTGCAATTTATTTCAGTGACTTGAATGTGTTCTATATATACATACATACATAAACTCACGCCTTCATTCCCAGAGTGGGGTAGGCAGAGCTAAAGAATTACCAAGAAGTCTTAAAAGTTGTTGTTTGTTCTATATATATAAGTTTATATTTCTCTTTCTATTTATGTCGTTGTCTATTACCCATAGTACAGTCAGCTGCAGAGAAAAGGATACCGCCCCTCCTGGTAAGGATTGTTTTTTTTCGAAAACCTGTGGTTAGATTTAAATGATTTTGAGTTTATGTGTAGACAATAGTAAAATCTTCAATTCATCGAAAAATCATATAAATTTAACCACAGGTTTTTGAAAAAAATCGATCCTTACCAGGAGGGGGGGTATCCTTTTCTCTGCAGCTGACTGTACCAGTCAAGAGTAAGGTTTGGGGCTAGTTTCATTCGTGTGAGATTGTCCCTTTCTTCTTCTTCTTTTCTAACCTTGATCCACCCAAAGCAGAGTAAAGGTCTCTTCCATTTGAGCCCATTGAGAGTTGTCTCGTGTTTTCCGCATCTAATCCTTTCCAGCCTCACATACTAAATTGTAAGTCCATATTGCCCATGATATATTTGATTTATTTATTTATTTTACAAGCTTTATTAAGGCCCTTTCATCCCGGCTCATAGACAACTCCGGAGATCCTAGAGCTGGTGCTTACCTCTCCCAAAGGCTAGCTATCCAGAGATGTAATGTAGCCAGTGTCATAGGGACCATGCCGCGAGCGGACCTGCTAGAGGGGGTGTAACTTTTATAGTGGTGATTATTATTTATATGTTTAATATTTGAGTAGCTAAGTTTTATTTCAATTTAAATAAGTTTAGTTTTAAATTTTAAGTGTAGTACCTAATTTTAATAAAATTTTGAAAAATCTGCGAAGAGAAATGGAAATACGAAAAGTGGTTTCCGTGTTTTTTTCAGAGTAGAAGCGAGTCGGCCTTAATTATCAGCACGCAATAATATTTGTCATATTCAAGTCAAACTAAACAAGATTTGAGTTCCGATATTTTAAACTATTCATACGCGAGTTCTACATATAGATGGTTTTTTTTTCAAATTCAATATATTTATTTCGGACTGTTAGTAACAAAGTTTTACTCTAGTGTTAGTACATAATAATTAATAAAATATAAAGTAATTAATAAAATTGAGCCATGGATAAGGCTTATTTAGATTAAAAGCCTCTCTATATAAACTAGAATTTATAATACATGAAAACCTTCCTTGATTTTTTGAACTTATGGTGAAAAATGCATGAAAATCCTTTCGATAATTTTTGAGGTCATCACAAACAAGCCGGGGCTAAGTGATAAGTAGTGATAGTGACGCTACGCGTATTTTTTTTTCGTTATGAGAATTATAGTTAAGCTTTGCGCTTTAAACATAAAATGAAGTATAAGCCTACAAAATGGTTGGTGTGTGATCTTTTTCGGCACACATATCACACGCGGGTGATAGGACCTTGTGCAGGGTCCGTCTGGATCGCTACCACCATCTTATCCATCAACCTACCGCCAAACAGCAGTGTTTGCATTGTTGTGTTCCAGTTTGAGGATAAGACAGCAGGTGAAATGACTAGCATAGGGGCATTCCATCTTAGTCCTCAGGGTTGGCAGTGCATTTGCAGACTTAGGATTGCAGTCTTGTGAATGCAAATGTATATGGGTCACAGTTCCCTCTTACCATCAGGTGGCCTGTGTGCTCATTTCCCTTTTCTATGCCAAAAAAAAACTTTAGTTTGCACAATATTATAAGCTAGTGTCATAGAAAAGTAATAAGAAAAAAATATTGTTTAAATAGTTTTATTTATGTACATAGTCAACATTAACAACAATCAGTCCTTTGTTTTATAGTTAAGTGTATTACTTAATGATGGTAGTGCTGTTGGGGCTGGGCGTGCTTGGTGGGCTCTGAGTGCTTCACGTACGCGTTGAAACTGAAAATAAAAATACTATTAGATAAATTTCTTACCAAAGCAGAAAATGTCCAAGCAACCTGACATGTTGAACTCTGCTCATGATAATTAAGTCGTGCATATCTTTATTTATAGTTAAGATTTTGTACACAAAACAAATGAGCCAAGATACATTCTAGCCAAAATAACACAGCAGCAAAACTTATAGTCATGCAAAACTGGCAGTTATTGGTTACTGGCTGGCAAAAAAAAACAGATATTGTTCTATTTTTAAAAATATTTAGATAATCGTACCCAGTGTGCTTGTCGGAGTCGTATTCCACGGTGCGGACGGAGCCGTCAGCCTCGTGCAGGCTGTAGACGCCCTTCACGACGTCTCCATCGCGGGACTCGTGCTGGGACTTGCGGTCGCCGGTGTGGGGGTCCTCCACTTTGTACGCGAACTCATACTTGGGGTAGGCCTGTAGGAATATTATTTGGCTATTAATATTGGTGTAGATAGATAATATAAATAAGCACGAAGGGTACATGATCGGGAAGTGATCTCTGACGCCCTGTTCACATAATATGAAATAACTATTTAAAGATGTAACTATAAACCTGAGGCTAGTAAGAGTTCTCGACTTTTACTTGTAGAATAAACGTGCGTCTTAATGCGCCACAAACCAGCACTCTTTTGACGTAGGTAATCTTGGCAAGTGAATGTCGAACAAGTTACTTGGTTCAACATTCACAGCTGACTATAATGGGATTGATACTACTTAAGAAAACTTACATAGTAGTCATGGTGCTCTTCCTCATGATGATGTTCATTGTGAGAGGGAGCTGCGTGGTGAACGGGAGCAGCATGGTGCTCGTAAGTCACATGGTGCTGAGGAGCAACGTGCTGGACCGGGGCAGCGTGATGGACGGAGACTTGTTCATGATGAGCGGGGGCAGCGTGGTAGACGGGGGCAGCGTGTTGAACAGACACAACGTGCTCGTGATGGGCAGGAGCAGCGTGATGGACGGGAGCAGCATGATGCTGGTAAACGTGTTGAGGAGCGTGCTGGACTGGGGCCACATGTTGAACATTGACAATGTGTCCGTGATGAGAAGGAGCAGCGTGTTGTTGAGCAGCCTGGTGCTCGTAGCTTTCATGGTGTTGGGGGGCAGCCTGGTGCTCATAGCTTTCGTGATGTTGCTGTTGAGCAGCGTGGTGGACTGGGGCGGCATGGTGGACAGAGATCACGTGCTCGTGGTGAGCGGGAGCGTGCTCTTGAGAGTTGTGCTGCTGGTATGACTGCTGGGACTGGTGGTGCTGGTTGTGCTCAGAGTGCGGGTGGTGCACTTGGTGCAGCACGAAGGACTGCGAGGAGACGGCGTGGCCGTGCCCGTGCTGCTCGTGGCCATGGCCGTGCTCTTGAGAGCATACTGCCGCTAGGGCCACGGCTAAGATCAGGACCTATATAAGAGAAATCATGTTAGTTAATAAAGTTATTTGTTACTACAGTAGTTTTAATGCGAAGCAGAATTTCACTGTCTGTCTAGTTGATAGTTTTTACACGCAAACCACTTCGATTTTGATGAACTTTAGCATTAACATAGCTTTAACCTTGAGAATGTACAAACGATACTTTATGATTTAGAAAACAAAAAAATATTTCCGAAGCTTGCTTTGTAATCTTAGCTCACTCTTTCACTTTTGATATAACCAAACTATTAGCTGTAATTATTCACTGCAAAATTATAAGCGTTAATTAACATCATTGTTATTAGTAATGAGACTCACTTTAGAGAACATTTTGAGATGTGTAAGATGTTGGGAAGTAAGTCGTTGAATGATGATAAGTCATAACGCTCTGGCCTTTTATACTCAAAACTTGAGCTTGAATTTTTGACCGGGTGAACAGGTTGGTACGTAAGAACGGCAAACTAGTTTTTGGGTATTACATTCGTTGAGTACTGACCAGAGGAATGAGATCGCTTTTTACAAAGGGGCCATTTGTCATTCAGAACCGCTTTTGCCTACGGGTATCCGGTATAATTAAACAAAATTTCCATGCTCCGGAGGCTATAATTAAATGCTTTAGAAGTATCGTCTTTAAATTAAAAGCTTTACAATGATTACCTACTTTTCCGTTAGCTCTCGATACTATGAATGTATGAATACAGAGTGCATCTTGAAGTTGTATTTTAAAATAGTATGAGTTTGTAACAAGCTTAGTATCGGTATATTGACTATATAGACTTACTTAGTATAAAGGCGAGCTTACTTTTTAGAGAGATCTCTGACAGCTAACCTTTTGGTGTGACTAGGAGTGGCGGAAAAAAAAAAAATTTTGCCTAACTTTTAATCCACCTGTTGGATTAAGTTAAGCCCCTTTTTTTCCATTCCTGTCAAAAGCGCGCCCACAAAAAAGTGTCTCCACCACATCCTTTGGGTCGACCCCGACTACGATATCTAATTTTCTGAGCCTCAGATAACAAACTTTTAGAGGAACTTAAATAAACTAAATACACTTTAACGAGCTAGATGACTGAAAACGATGTATAAAATACAAACTCTGATTACTTTTTTCTTAAATGAAAGTTAGTATGGAGTTTTATATAAAATATTCAGCTGTGTCAACACGCCTTAGTATTGTCGAGTTTTCTACTCCTTTTAAACTTTGTTAATTCAACCATCATTATAAATGTTCTAAAATGCGCGTTTCAGTTTACTCAAAAAAATTAAAGCCATTTTCTCTCAGTTGATACAAAATGCATAATAATAGTTATGATATTAGTTATATTAACCCAAGCAGATAGTAACAAAAACAAGTTCTTTAGCGATTTAACTAACATCTTAGTTGATGTATATCCAATATCTCGTTAGGCTCGTATGGAATCAAGACGCCTATGTTCGTCAGTGTTCGTTATTATTTTTAACATACATTTATTCATAGTTTGTGTGATTTAATTTATTTAAACTTTGATCCCTATTACCTTTACTAATATCCCATAAATAATAAATAAATATCATGGGACAATATCACACAAATTGACATACTCGCAAACTAAGCTCTAGGCTTGCTATGGGTTGTAGACAACCGATATTAGAACATACTTGTTAGAGAAACATAATATTTAAATACTCAGAAAACATCCAAGTCTCAGGGAGAAACACTCGCACTCATCACGCAAATATTTTTCCACTAGCTTTCGCCCCGCGACTCCGTCCGCGTAGAAGTCGTTAATCGCTGCTAGCTCGGAAACTGCCCAATTTGCCGAATCTTACGTACCCTGAACCGACGTGCGTGCATGACTCGATGTTTGAATGTGGAAGAAGTGAAAGAAATTTGTCAAGATCGTAGCAAGTGGAAGAAGTGGTCTCTGCCTACCCCTCTGGGGAACAGGCGTGATTTAATGTTTGTATGTATGTAAAACTATTATGTCCTATTTCAGGACCTAACCAATATGTGTGCCCAGTTTCATCTCGATCCGTCCAGTGGTCGAAGCGTGCACGACAGACAGACAGACAGACAGGCAGATACTGGGAATTGAACCCGAGAATATAATTTAATCATTGTCTTATCTTTACCGAAAATGTACGTAACAGACACATCGGCGCCTATATGAATTAAATCAAACTTTAATTTACCAAATTAGGAAAGGAACAATTAAAACAAGTTTTCCAATCCGTGGTTCAAGGTCTGAATGGATCAAAAGAGGTCAATACTCATGTTAATTGCGTTTATTACACGTTTTATTGGTCATAAACACGGAATGGAAAGTATGTTTACTGTAAATATATTACGCACCATACAAACAATGACCCTCGTAACGCTCAACTTTGACGACGCGTTAAACCTTTGGTTGGTAGTGAACTTGCCTACGAAGTAAGCGACTCTGGGTTCGATTTCCAGTATGGACCAATATTTGTGTGATGAGCGCTAGTAGGTATATGTTCAATATAGTCTTAAATGTTTTCTATCCACATTAATATTATAAATTGAAATATTTGACTGTTTGTTTGTTTGCATTGAATCGGTTTTGAAACTACTGGACCGATATAAAAGTTCCTTCTCCATTTAGAATCCTACATTATCCCTGAAGTAACATAGTATTTGTATCTCTTGATACAATTTATATCGCCACCGTTATCGTTCATAGTACTCAAAATACAAGCCTAGATTTTAATTTGGAACGAATCCAGGTCAATTTAAGTGAGACCTTAAAAAACCTGTTGATTATAGCGGTAATTCAACTTATTACTTTTTATTTCATAGTTTAGCTCAAAGTTAAGTTTAGTTGGTTGTTTCGCTGGTTAGTTAACTTTAATTGGTTAGCCAATCTTACCACTTATCAAACTTATAGTTTTACTCTTATTCATATTTACAAAGGTTTATTCAATTTACCAGCGCTTCATAAGAGGAGCCGAGAATCCGAAAAAACGCATCTGTTAATTACTCTTTAAATTAATTTATTTAATATTTGCCCCGTGTGGTTGCCGGGTTAGAATAGTGCCACTCCATGTCTTCCCGTGGATGTCGTAAGAGGCGACTAAGGGAATATAGGCTTGTAGTACTGTTAGGCGATGGGCTTGCAACCTGTCACTGATACGCTGGTAAACATCTTAGCCTGATTGTGCAAATTGTGGTTACAGAGTTATCAACAAGTTTTTTAGAGTTGTTGGTAATTCTGTAGCTCTGCCTACCCCACTCTGGGAATAAAGGCGTGAAGGTATGTATGTGTATGTATGTAATATAATTTAATCTAACATGGTCTAGCGTAGTCTAGTATTAGTGCCCTAACAGATAGTTGCAGGATTAAAATTAAAAACTTCCTTGAGCTTCCTCAATTTGCTTGAGCCCTCAAAATAAATTCTATAAAACTTTCGATTTTATACGAAAAAGAAAAGCACGTATACGTTTTCTTGCAAAAAAAAAAAACAAGTTTAATAAGTAGAGATTTAAAAGACCGTAATAGTTACGTTTTTTTCAAAAGTATGGTTTGAGATTGTCACTTTGTCTTGTCTTAAATAGAATAATTATAAGTTTATCCATTATGCATTATTCGTTTTTTTTTGCCAGCAAGCATTTCTAAACGCAGAGGGTATTATTTTCAACATAATCGATATTCAGAGCAAAATTTCAGTAGATGAAATAATTTTTCGTAAGTCCGAAATTACTATTAAACTGTATTATACCTTAGGCCAATTAGCTCAAAAAATTAGTAAGCGGATTTAAACATCTAAATAGATATTTGGGCTAATTTGAAAAAGTCTTATATTTGTTAACCTAAACCTGTATAAACGTTTGCCGTTTATAAATTAAGGTTGACTGATATTCAACCTAATCGACCAAATTCTGCGTACAAAATTTCTTTTTAATTCTGAAGACGTAATATCTCAGTTTTATATTTTGATAAGCTAAAATTTGATTAGATTACGATGCACTGTGTTTTTTATTCTATCCGACTGCGTATTAAGCAAATTAATATTCTCGAAGCGTTTTTAGACGAATGCATGTTTGTAGAAGGATTATTATTGTTAGTTTCCTTTAAAAGGCTGAAGAGATGGTTCAGTTTAGAGTTTCGATAAACGAGGTGTCACATTTATTGAAAAAAATATTTATCACGAGTCTAAACCTCATGGGTTAATTAATAAATGCATGGTGTTCAACATCCCATTGAACTTATCAAATAAAAAAAAAGAAATATACGTAGACGACAATATCAAACAGATTTTTCAAATGCATCTTATATATATTTCAGATTTACTTGTTGAATATTAAATATCTTCAGTAGTTTCTAATCGTTTATGATAAAAATCCTTATACACAGTCCTTAATAAGTTTAAACATTAAACTGGAAATAATAATTTGTCGCTTATAGCAAGATTGTGATTGTTGTGCATAACCGTGTTGATTCCATATGAGCCTGGCAACACCTTAGATACATCAACTAAGACGTTAGTTGGGCGGATTTCTGGAACGTTGTTCGTTATGTAATGGAGTTCCACAATTTGCGAATGGATGTAATGTCACGTAATGGATGTGACGTATGTCTACCTGTTGTTATTCAAATTAAAATTACTTGTAAATTACTGATTATTATTGCAAACTGATACTACTACTTAAATTATTAATAGTTTATAAAAATATAACTACAAAAACATAACGCTAAACAGTAATATTACCTTCAAAAAGTCCGTTCGTTGTGGAAGTAATATTTTGGCCACGTGACGGTCTACACTTTCACTCAATGTTTTGCTTATAACTAATCGGTCAAAACTAATTTTAACGGCTGTTTAGGGTAAAAAATGTTGCCATTTATCAAATTAAAATCTAACTTTGGTAGTTTTGACATTGAATCTTGAAAATAATCGTCGTGACGTGTTGCGGAATTTCTTCAGGAACATATTTTAAGACTTGCAAATTTTGTAGGTTTTATAATGTTTTGAGCTCTAAATGTCTTGTCTTTCGGTTGGTTTCAATATTTTGAATATATGACTTTTTACAAAATTAAACCAGAAGGTATCAAAGAGTGGGACAACAATATAAAATTTCACTTCAAACTTTGCGTAAGGGGTGTGGACACATGAAATTTCGCTCCCAATATTTTGTTTTACTGTAATTTTTCAGTCGGTTTAGGTTTATGGTTATTTTTAATATAGATAGTCAACAGGTTATTAGTTACTTAATCGATAGGTACCAAAAATATGATGTTATAAAAAGATGCCTCTGTGGTAAACGAGTTAGAAGTCGTAGGACACGCTATTTTACGGTGTACAACGTTCCAGAAATCCGCCCAGTATATAAACTAAGATGTTAGTTGAATCACTAAATGAATTTTCTGTTGTTAATATCAGCTTTGGTTGATATTACTAATATCTTAACTATTGTATTCATTTATTGTCAACTAAGAGAAATTCTCTCTTAGTTGGCTCCAATTTTTTTTGAGTGTACTTAGTGCTAAAATTGATTACCGAATATCTCTCCATTACGAGTAACACTATTGCCACGGTAATAATAAAAAAGAGCAGTTTAATAGACTAGATCATTTATTCAACAAAATCAACAACATAACATTATTAGCAGGTACGTGACAAATTACAGATGGAATCAATGGTGGTGCTTGGGCTGCTCGTGCTTGATGGGCTCGGAGTGCTTGACGTAGGCGTTGAAGCTGAAAAAACAAGGTTAGTTTTAGAAAACAATAACGTTATGGCATGTAAAAGTGAAAGAGCTAATAGACATTTGTAAATTCAAGATCGCAATCGAAAGAATGCGTTACCAATTCTAACGATTAAGATGGATTGCCTCTGGACTTGGCATTGACCGGTTGTGTTACCTACATTGGAAATCGTCAGGGAGTAAGATTGTGGTAGCGAGCGTTTAGAATTTGACCTAGAAAGGTTATTATGAAAGATATCGATAGGACGAGCTCATGACTTTGTCCTGCAATGGGTTCATCATGGGCTAATTGGATAGATGGACTGTTAAATTTAACCGTGTGGTTGCTGGGTTAGAATAGTGCCACTCCATGTCTTCCCGTGGATGTCGTAAGAGGCGACTAAGGGAATGAAGGCTTGTGGTACTGTTAGGCGATGGGCTTGCAACCTGTCACTAACTCGCTGGGCATCTTAGCCTAATTGTGCAAAATGTGGTTACAGAATTATCAACAAGTTCTTAGAGTTGTAGGTAATTCTGTAGCTCTGCCTACCCCTCTCTGGGAACGAAGGCGTGAGTTTATGTATGGACTGTTAAATTTAACTTACCCGGTGTGCTTGTTGGAGTCGTATTCGACGGTGCGGACGGAGCCGTCAGCCTCGTGCAGGCTGTAGTACCCCTTCACGACGTCTCCATCGCGGGACTCTTGCTGAGACTTGCGGTCGCCGGTGTGGGGGTCCTCTACTTTGTAAGCGAACTCGTATTTGGGATAAGCCTGTAAAAATCAGTACATGTTAAAGAGTTGAGACCGCATTTAGGAGATTTTTGTGCAGGACAGCAGGAAGACAGCCGATGGATTGGGGCATTACTTACATAGTAATCATGGTGCTCTTCTTTCTGGTGGTGTTCCTCGTGATGAGCGGGAGCAGCGTGGTGCACAGGGGCAGCGTGGTAGACTGGGGCAGCGTGGTGCACGGGGGCCGCATGATGAACAGAATCAACATGCTCATGATGGGCAGGGGCAGCGTGATGGACGGGGGCAGCGTGGTGAACGGACACCTGGTCGTGGTGAGCAGGAGCATGGTGCTGAATGGTCTCGTGCTGCTCATGGTGCTCAGAGTGCGGGTGGTGCACTTGGTGCAGCACGAAGGACTGCGAGGAGACGGCGTGGCCGTGTCCGTGCTGCTCGTGCCCATGGCCGTGCTCCTGAGAGCATACTGCCGCTAAGGCCACAGCGAGGATGATGATCTAAAGAAAATAATGGGTTACTTTAGGTCAATAATCAGATCTTAGAACAATAAAGAAATATAATGGTTATTATATTTGATGTTTAGGGTTAAAAAAGTATCAACACCTGTGTTCGAAAAAAATAATCTTTTTGTAATTGATGTGTTTTCAAAATATTTTTATAATATCAAATTCATGCTTACTTTGCTGAACATTTTGCTTGTCCTGTTCTGTGTGTAGCAAATGAATGATGCCAGTTCGAAATTAGCTTCAGTTTTTATACTTCAAAATCAAACTTGAATCGCGGGTCCACAGTTCGTTACGAATACGTAACAGCATTAAAAAGGGTGGCAAACGAGTTTGCTACATTGACAACTATCACTTTCGCACATTCTTTGCTCGACTTGACTCGTTAAAGGGCAATATGGTTCAAACTGATTTCATACTGAAATATCTATACAAATTGACCGATATAATATGGGATTCAAAATAATTAATTGTACTCATTGTATTTCTTATTTTTCTACTTAAATATTGAATTCTGTTTTTTTTTTTATTGCATAGGAAGGCAAACGAGCACACAGGCCACCTGATGGTAAGTGGAGACTGTGACCCATAGACATTCGCATTCACAAGACAGCAACTGCAAAAACCCTGAGGACTAAGATGGAATGCCTCTATGCTAGTCATTTCACCGGCTATCTTATCCCCAAACTGGAACACAACAATGCAAAATGGTGGTACCAGGTTGGATCCAGCACATATGGTCCTCCCACAAGTATTTTCTACTCTAGGTCTTATTAACTAAAGCACTCAGCTATACCGATAATCGTTAATATTAAATAATGAGACCCCGTTATCTTGAGGCACTGACGTCGCTTATTCGTAGTGATTGAATATTTATTTTATCGACTATCTAAATGTCGATGGTATTGCACTTAGAGTTATATGTCATGTCACTGTCAATGAGTCAAAGACAATCACTACTAAAATTTGATAATAAATAATGGGAAATAAAGTCGTGGGAGTTCGTTCGTTAAAACTGTTTATCATAGTTTTTCCACAATAATTGCATCAGATGATCGCTTCTCGTGATAAAAATGAGGTTATCTACTTATTTTAGTACCTACACTATATTGAAATTGAGCAGAGATTTAAAAAGCAAAGAATCAATCGCTTTGTTGCATAATATAAACTACACACATCGATAAAATGAGGGTCGAAATAAGAAACATTCAATCCCTACAAAAAAGCGACGTCAGCGCCTCAAGATAACGGGGTCTATTAATAATATTTTATAATACAGATAATAAATAAAATCACATATTTATGAAAGTATTATAATTTATTTTACATCATTTTCAGTCACAAAAACCGGCTTCGTACACCACACAGGCGCTTCATAAACTGTATTCAATAGTTGGAAAACGAGAGACTTACAAACTACGGGAAGTATAATACAAAAGTAAAATAACAGGGTCATTGATAAAACTAATTTGGGCCGTCGAGTCCCAGGATGGATACACCTTATGAAACGCTAAGCCTCTGGAGTTATTACTCTTTGAAGCAACAGCAAAAGACCATTCAATCTTGACCTCTGTACTCATAACTGCTATTCAAAATCGAAGATCAAATTACACTGTCACACAATATGAAGCATCTTTGATTTCTATGTACCATAAGAGTCAAAATAGAATGATTGAACTGAATCCTGTTGATTCTAAAATAACGCAGCAGCTCAATGTCTTCACTCCATTTTGAACCGTAACCGTGAAGCGTTCGTTTCGTTGTCGCATTCCGTCCGTGCTTAAGCTAGGATTATTAATAAATATTACCCTCTAAAGACAAAAGGTCGTATCTACAAATATCTTTACTAATACAGACTCTTTGTATTCACTAGAGAATCCGATGTAAAGAGTTATTGACGGATGCGTCGTTATTTCTAATGAGGGTAGCACAGTTGTCATGAGTTGGGTCTAGCCATGGAGGAGGCCATGGCCATAGGCGGGAGCGGCGACGACAGCGGCCGCGGGATGCGCGGCGTGGCCTTGCCTGCTTACCACTGCGTTGAATCTGAAATTTCAAGTTGTTATTAAAATGTTGAAATATATCATAAATGTTTCAACGTTATATGCGTTTTAAGAACAACCGAGTTGCTAGTTTTAGTGAGCATGAAATTACCAAGACCGCACATAATATGATGAGGTCTATGAGAGTATGTTCGTAGATAAGGAGAAAAATGGCGAAAAAGAGAGAGAGAGAGAGATCTTTAAGTTTTAAAGAAGATTGTGAAGATAAAAATTTCAGCCGTCCGTGCCACAGCACACGCTGAGCTGGCACACCATTTTGGCTCATCATCATCATGTTAGCCGAAAGACGTCCACTGCTGAGAAAGAACCCATCGGCCATCTGTCAGGTCTGCCATCTGTCACGAGCGATGTGCCCCGCCCACTGCCACTTAAGTTTAGCTATTCTTCTTCTGCGGATGCTTTTTTTTTATAACCGAAAACCTAACTGCTGTCATTTTAGTCGCACAAGTTTTGAAAAACCGCTTGTATTTATATATATGGCGTAATGGTATTGTTTTTATTGTACCACGTAGCTGCGCCGGAGTCGTTGAACCGAAGAAAACTGAGGCAGAGTGTCAAGGGCACCGATTATCGCTCGATTGAGGCTAAGCGGCAACCCGCACGACTAGCATTCGTGTCTCTTTCATTCGAGAATAGTTAAAAAGAGAGGCAGCTAGTTACTGAATTGGCGGATAATTGGAAAGTACCAGATTAAGTTTTTTATGGCCGTGGATTGGCTTAATTTTGTAGAATTATCTAATAGCTGTAAACGGTGAGTAACTATTATACTTGTTTACTAATTCATTGAGTAATATAACTTGTTTATCATAATTAATTAACTGATCTTTTTATTTATCAAAAGCTTCCTGTTAGCCGAATATAATGAAGATTTTTTTTAAGCATGGATGCTATGTAATAAATCCTAATTACTCATTGATAATATTAGTACTATTTGGTGTTTAACATTAAAGTGCTCAAATAGAAAACCCTTTAAAAAAACGTATGAGAGTATTTGAAACTTCTTCTCAAGTACAGCAGCACATTACAGCTCCAATAAAACTAAAAAACACAAACTACGACTAAATTCCACAAAACGATCAAGTGACAATATATTATTTTGTCAATTTTGACAAGTTATACCTACCAATTACACTATTAATGAAAGTGATATCGGTATTGAGACTGATCATTGGAGCATTTTCAGGAAAGCATTTACTCTAGCAGGTGGAGTCTTTGATAATTATGATAATAATGACAAAAAACAGCACCTCCAAATGGTTTTAAACATGGATGTGATAGTGCAACTTTGACTAGTTACAATTAAAGTAAAAGATCGTATCGATCATGATCACAAAGTGACAGTATTTATTTGTAGCTGTGTCAGGAGAACAGTAGCCTACCTGGGTCATATCCTCTAAAGTAAATTATACGAACTGCTTCAAACTAATATTATGGGCAAGGTTTAGGGGAAGAGAAGCGTTGGCAGACCCCAGATGTCATGGCTCGGGAACATAAAGACAGACAGGCGTCGTCATAGTTGAAGAGCAGTTTGCAGCACCATTTGGCGAGAGATAGGAAGTTGAATGGTGAGCTGACTGCCAACCTCCAGTAGTGGAGAGGAACAAAGGAGAATATGTCAGGATATTCTGGTCTTACCCATTATGGTCATCGGCGGAGTAGTTGACAGTGCGCACGGTGCCGTCGGGCTCGACCAGCGAGTACTGGCCCTTCACGACGTCGCCGTCGCGGGACTCCCATTGGCTCTTCTGATCGCCTGTGTGGCCGTCAGCGACGCCATAGTTGAATGTGTAGCGGGGGTGGGCCTTTAAAAAAAAACATAGGTCTGCTAAAGCCCGTCTTATTCCTAGACGCAAAAGATCTACAATCTTATCCTTCATTATGGGCTTGCCACCTGTCACTAATACACTGGAAAATATCTTAGCCTACTTGTGCAAAATGTGGTCTATAAAGATTTTGAAAAATTACCAAGTCGGTTTTTAAAGGAGTTCACTGAGGGTGCACTAGTTACAGTTTCTGGTAAAGTGTTCAATAATTTCACTCCACGATTCAACAAGAAGTGTCTCCAAGGGCTGCTAGCACACAGAGGCTTGACTAGTTTCGTGGAGTTTTCAACCTTGTGTTTTGGCTTAATGTGACATTTAAATTAGTCAGAGATATGTCAAAGCATTCAACAAACATGGGTAATCTGTACGTTTATAGGCTATTATAGGCTAGCGGTACCGTTTGGCACAGTATGTCGTAGTTAGAATATGTACTTTATTGTTCTATAGATATCAATCAAACTAAATTAAATAATCAAATAAGTCAGCCTATAATAGGTAAAGAATAAAGAGGTTCCGTCGGTGATACTGCAAAACCGCGTAACTAACAAATTTATGATAGAGCAAAATAAACCTTACTCCCTTATTAAAAAGGTACATTTTGCTCCTTATTTAAAATGCCACTTACGCGGTTTTGCAGTTTTATTGGCGATTGGTGGAATCACTGCGGAACGCCATTAAGAAAAAACATGAAGAAGAACAAAAAGGTTAGAGTTATTTTCTAGCTGACTAGCTGCCAAAACGATCTAAGTTGACATGCTTTGACGACGCTTTTATCTAGTTGGTAGTGAACTAAGACACTAGCAGTCACGGATTTGATTCCCGGTAAAGGCAAATATTGTTGTAATGAGTCCTAAGAGTTAAGATGGACCCTCTACACAAAATAAGATTCTAATCGACCCATCCTCAACTTTACTGAGAGTTGGTTAAAGTGGTTACGGAGAGCTATCCGGATGACTACCAACATCTTATACTTTAACCTGCCACCAAGCAGAAGTTTCTCCATTGTTGTTTTCCATTATTGCTTTAATTACTAGACTAAAGTCATTTTCTCAGTGAAACTGCAAAACCGCCTATGTAATATTTTAAATAAGGAGCAAAATGCACCCTTTTAATAAAACGGTAAGGTTTATTTTGCTCTATCATAAATTTGTTAGTTCACCGACGATTTCATCTTAGTCCTCGGGGTTGGAAATGTATTTTTAAGACTTGGGATGGCAGTCTTGATATTATTTATATCTAAATATTTATAGTCTATGCTACGAGTACCTGTGCTTATTTGCCTTATTAGTGGCAAATAAAGGTAGTGACTTACATAAACTTCAACAGGGGCAGCGGCGTGTGCGAGTGCGCCGTACGGCGCGCGCAGCACCGGCGCGTGCGCCACCACCCCGTGCGCGACCA
Source organism: Acleris emargana (assembly GCA_927399475.2). Classification (NCBI taxonomy): domain Eukaryota; kingdom Metazoa; phylum Arthropoda; class Insecta; order Lepidoptera; family Tortricidae; genus Acleris; species Acleris emargana. Next base: position 22,841,841 of record OV656838.1, on the reverse strand, counting down.
CTCCTCCGTGACCTGCAAATACCAACAATTACACTAGTAAGCGGAAGAAGTTTCTAGTTTGACGGTGATAATGTGTTTGAAGGGGTATCCTGCCTTTTGGCCGAAATCCCTTTGGAAAAGGATTTATTACAGGACCATCGTGTAGAATCCTCCTCATACCTACATCCTTCGTTTGGAAAGGACATAAGAAACCAAGCAAACTAGTCCCTAAGCGATCTCATCTTAAAGTTTCAAAAATATATTCCATAAAAAGTATACCCCCTCGGCACGAGGGTTGGTTAGGAAAGTTTTTATAAAAATCCTGAAATATTTAGTTTTAGAAAAAAAATGCGGGTTGAAAAATATTGGCACAAAAGAGAGCAAACTGAAAGCCAGCGCTATGCAGCAGCCCTGCAAGACTGCGGCCAGCACCAGCTGAGTTCGCTTCTTTTGCTGCAGTCAAATTTTCAATACGTGATAAAAGCTGTAATAATTGTATTCTGCAGCAACAAATATTTTGTAATTCCAATTTTCATTTTCATTTCAAACGGTTGGAAAACGACACATTTTGCTAAACATATTGTTGCCAAAAGGCAGAGAACCGTTTTTCTGTACTTAATTTTTTTTGGAATATTGACCTATTGTGAATACAATAGAGTCAATTTCCTAATTTTATTATATCATAAAAAAAAAGTTTTTTTTTATTTCCTTTGCAATGGCTTTATTCCAATGTCCCTTCGTTCCCTTTTTCAAACTTGTGTATGAAAAATCATTACTAACAAACGATTTATTAATTAAATGACTTATCAATCGTTAACTGACTCTGACTGTGACAGTGAGGACTAAGCATGACCACCTCTGTAACCCACAAACCGAACCACAGAACGTAATGTTAGAAGCGCACTTGTTACTCTCGCTTCCACCTTGACACCTCGATAGTTTGCGGTCGGGGCTTCGACTTGTCCTTTTTTTAGCAAAGCAAAACAACTGACGGTCATTGCCGTACTTAAATGACCTTTATAAAGCGTTACCACTTTTATCGAGCTAACATCTTTCAATGGTGAAATGTCATAGGATTTTGATAGAGGCAAATACAAGTGCGAATATAGAGGCTTGGAACCGTGTATTGGTATGGAGAGTGAAAAAAATCCAGACTGTGTAACTACAAATCAACATTATTTCGAGATATCATGCTACTAGCATAGATACTCGTAAATTGCCATTTTAGTCCTCAAGGGCAACATAATTGCAATCTTTTAGCATTTGTTCATGAACATCGAATTACTAACAGCTCGGTTGCCTTTCATATACCACAAAAAAGTCTCATCATGCCGCCTTTAATAACGCCTCATTTAATAACGCCAAACAACAGTCTGTTCCGCCTCTGCATTATGATCATTATGACCACCACCACCACCACCACCATCATCATCATCATCATCATTATCATCATCAGCATCATCATCATCATCATCATCAGCATCATCATCATCATCATTATCACCATAATTTCAGCTGAAAAACGACAACTGCAGGATATATCCCTTTCCCAAGGATATCTATCATCTTCCTCTCACATAGACAGTGTCAATTGCCCCCCTTTCCTTTCCCTCTCCCATTTTGTCTGTTTTTGCAACAACCCTCGCTACCTTACCGTATCCAAGCCCCAGAGCTGGTGCCCCGTAGCCGTGGCCGAGCCCGCCGAGCCCGCCAAGTACCAGGCTCGACGATGACAGTGCTCCATGGCCGGCCAGCAGGCCGCCGCGCACCAAGCTGATCAGAGCACACGTGAGGATTATCTAAAATGTAGAAAACACATGTATCATTTAATCGTTTTTATATTGTTCATTTCATTAAGGTTTTTGTATGCAGGTTCTGTCAGGAGACAAATAATTATGCATATTCTCTGCTCATGCGGACCACTAATGCGTAAGTAGAGCTACCGAGGGCTACATTATTATTATGATCATGGACCCACAAAAGATATAACTTCTCACTGCCAAAAGCATTTGGAAATTCCTGGACGTAAAGGGCCTTTGCGTCGAGCTCTAGACAAAGCGCTCGCAAGGCCTATCTCAATCCAATAAAAAAAAGTTGTTTTATATAAGAGTGTTCACCACAATTTTCCCACCGCAATCGGAGATTAAATATGACATTTATATTTAAAAAAAACATGTACAATCGTGTTGAACAAATCGTAATAGGTACATAAGGGGTCAGGCATTTTATTCAAACACTACCAAATATATTTTTTTTTTAATCGAAATGGTTGTATAAATAGTTATATTATTATCCATTACTAAAACAGCTTTGAAGCACATTTTTAGCCAGCCTAAGTTTAATTTATGGTACACCAAACGATTTGACAATTAAGCAAATCTTACTCGTATTCCGTTTTAATTATCTATGTGAACAAAGCACAAAACCTTTAAAGTAAACCCCAATTTTTACAGCCTATTTCAGTAAACAACCTGCCATTAAACACTTGAATTTCTTATCACTTCTATTTCCACATCTTATCACGCACTGAACTAACCTTCGCTATCATTTTGTAGAGCTTATACTACGACGCTTGTTCACTGGGCCTAGGGCTTGAGTTGTGCCAAATAGTGAGATAACCGGGGCTTATATACCGTGGCTATACGTCCTATAGGTACGAGAGTCCTGTATGTCTATACTTGTAGGTAAATGTGTGCCGTGGGCGGGGCCGCGGCGAAACTAGATCGCGAGACTAGGCTGGATATACCCAAGACCGTACTGTTTTAACAATATAATAAACGCCATGCTACCAAAACGTTTCAATAAGGAAGAAGCCTATCTTTAAAACTTCCTCGTTAGACCTTAGAAATAGAACTACGTAAGGTCAGTCAGCTGGGATTATTCTAATGGGTTCCATTTGAAAAAAAACGAATCTAAACCTGTCAACTGCTATTAGAATAACCTTTAAGAATAACATGGCATTTCTTGACATTTCACATTCACATCGGACAACTTAACACAAATAAAGACAAACATTTTCTGACAATACGCGCTGTGTCGAGAAACTTCATTAGAAATTATTTAAAATTGCAATTTGGTTAAAACGAGGACGTTGCACAATGCAAGATTTTTCGTAATCTAATTAGTTAAGTAACATCTAATAAAAAAATAAATGGATGTAACTCTTCTTATAAACATAATTTCAAGTGGTACAAGGAAGCGGTTACTAAATGAAATATTATAAAACCGTTTCTTTTGTTCTTATATCTCATCGCTAAAGATATGTTTTGCATACAGTTGTCGGATTCGTCAATAAGCTTCGGATCAACGATTCTTGAGAGACGTAAAATGCCTTACAGATGTGGATGAACATGCTTTTATTTAAAATAAAGCTTTAAAGGGTTACCATAAGCGGTTTTTTTTAACTATGGCAATACATGGATAACTATCGTCGTCTCTTTCCTAATATGATATATGGGGAAACTTGCATATATTTTCTTTATGATAGATTTTGAAGTCGTATTCTTCTTCGTCGTCGTAGTCTATTTTTATACAGCCAAACTTTTCTTGTAATCCATACAATATCAATGCAAGTATTATACACACAACTCACAAATTGGCTACAGTAAAGCGTTGACTACGTATTAATAGTTCTACTAACATAAAAGGAAACCACTCGTGTACCTAAACAATATACCTTTATTTTAGGTACCTTAATGAGTACGAAATCTGAGATTAATATCGATTTAATAGACAATAAACTATGTTTTATTGCCTAAGAACTCAGTCTCATAAGTACCTATCTCAAGGCTAAAAATCCCTTCGCGTAGATTCTAGAACGTAAAATCCACGTTTTGAAAATGGCGGACATGCGAGTATAATTCAAATTTAAATTGTATTTGCAGATTAAAAGATTACCTTATATAGTGGCCTATCCCAAAACTGAGGTGGTTTTGATGTGTGGTATGATAATGGCATAATTTACATAACAATGGTGTGCTACAAACATGCCATATGTTAAATGCCAGTGGCCGTTTTTTGCTAACAATTTATACCTGATTCTGAAACATCGGCACTGAATATTTTAAGACAATGCGTACTGCTGAATCTGTTTGGGATAAAACATGCTTATGTGTGTGTAAACATGTTCAAATAGACGATGGTTTAATCTCACACTAGACTCATTGCGTATGTGTATTAAATTTGTTCTAGAATACAGTTTTGCTCGGAATACCACTACTTATAAAGACCGCAAGCCTTAGTGATTTTGCATAACGCATTATGAACGCCTGCGCAGTGCGCATCCAATTATGATTTAGGTAATGCAAGATTGAATTACGTACACAATTTCAATGTAGATTATTTGTACACTGGTAAATTAACATTCGATAGTTTGCTAGTAAGTAAATTAATTCACAATTGTAAATGTTCAGTATGTACATTATGTTTACAAGCGAAGTTTTTTTTTTATTTGTTTAAATTAAGCATTTAGTGAATACAATTAATTTAATCTAAATCAGTGGAATGATAATTTGTTGATTAGAAAAAAGAAAACCTATTTTCTAAAAAACGTAACTGTGCTAATTTGGTTTGAGATACGTAATGTATTTCTACTAGTTATTTCCTACTTCACTATAAACATTAAAATTTTCATGGTAAGTTTGCTCGTTTTAAAGTTTGAATGCCTTTAATTATAGTTTTTAATCAGACACATACATGTTATATACACAAATAGTACATAACATTCTTTACTTTTTGTCTCGGAATATAAATAACTAGAAACGAGTCGTTTCCAAATTCCCATGCAAAGACCAAAATTAAATTTAAAAAAAAATCAAGCTTGACGATAAAAAGTAAACTTAATGCCTAATAGCATTTAATGCCAGTTAACCTTTGGGCAAATCAGAAAATTATATTATGTTCACTCAATACTCAATTATTTACTAGAAGACGGGTGCGACTTCGTACTTGTAGAATTCGTTCTCCACTGGTCCCCCTTTTTTCCCAAAGGGGTGAGATTTTCGGAAAATCCTTTGCACCCTTAGACCTCATAAGGAACCTACGCACCAAATTTCGAATTTCTAGACCCAGTAGTATGGGCTGTGTGTTAATATGCTAGTTCTTTTCTTCTTTTATATATTGCACTGGTAGATCAGGACTGTATCACCTCAAAATCATTGTTAGTTTTGTTTCAAGCTCATAAACGTTGTATTTAATTTGATTTTAAAATACAGATTGATTTTAAAGCGTATTATAGGATCGAGGACTATATAATAGACCAAAATGCTTGGCCTTAACCCGAAACTTAATCAATAAATTATATATTATTTCAAATTCAAAAGCTTTATCTTTTCTAGGGGACACCGTTGATGTTGAAAACATATCAATCTTATGTGGTCATCGTGCATCGTCTTATATACACATAAGTAGGTGTTCTTTTTTCCTTTTCTCTCTTTATCTCTCTCTTAAGATTTTGGTGTGTTTTCCTGCGGAAACTACGCAGGATATTTGAAATATGTTTTAATTTGCTATTTATAGATTTATATAATGCTAGACTAAGTAGTACCATTGTAATATTAAATATATTTTAAAAAATTGACTGACTGCTGAGTTTCTTGCGGCGTTTCTTCTCAGCAGTGGTCTCCTCTTGTGAAGCGCTGGTAGATTCTTGATGTGTAAAAGTGCCCGTGCGGCCTACTTACTGAATGAATGTCTTTTACTTTATCTATATCAGTTGTATTTTGAGTTACTACACTTTTGATCGGGCAGTGCGATATTATGTTGCCGTAAGTTAAACTCAGCAAACATTGCAAGTTTCATCTCATTAGGTACCAATTTTACGAGTATTTCAACAATTTACACCCGTTAATATAGATTTTCTATTAATAAATGTCTTTTATCTTCTTTTTTTTATCTATAGTTCTAGACTCGTCTAGTCCAGTCCTAGTTAGTTGCCGTTATCTCATCCATTACGTCTGTCAGCCGGAGATGCCTTCGCCTTGGCAGTGACTCATCCGCGGTGTCGTTCACCTTTATAAAGAAGCTAGGCAGGTTTGTGTTCATTGATTCAAAGGCTCTTTTGATTTATCACTCTTCTATCAAATGCAAAAGGAATAAAACTGGTTGCAAACTTAACTTAATTTGAATATATTTTGCCTACCAACGGAAAAAAGACACACCTGCTATATGAATTGTGTTGCACTTCCAACCTTATTTATAACCCGTGAGAGTTTCATATGCTTCTATGAATTCATTGCACTCGTGTCTTTTTTCCGTAAGAGGGCAGAATAATGTTCTTTTACAATTTTCAAAGTGTAGATATAGATAAGATTAGGAACATAACATAGATTTTTTAAATGTGTAGTTTTAGTGGATTTAAGTTAAGCCCAAGACCGGTCTGAGTGGAGAGCCTTGGGGGAGGCCTATGTCCTGCAGTGGACGTCTTTCGGCTGACATGATGATAGTGGATTTTGGTTAAACGCTAGGGGAAGCAGGGGTAATACCAGTCACCGGGTAATGGCGCTCACCTCAATAACTTGATATAACTAGCTTCTATGATCGCGGCGTGCGGGTGAAAGGGAGCGGGGAGCGACGCTTGAACCAGTGGCAACGTGTCGCGCCAGTCTGTGCAAAGCACGTGAGAGTGAGAGTCGTTTGTTTGTTTCGAGCTCCTTCGATCTAATTTTTCGCTGGATGTTTTTGTCGGTAAGTTGAAATTCTACAAACTTTTACGTTAAGTACCTGATTGTATGGATCGTTAAGCTATTCAAGTTCAAGGCCTTGTTGATATTATTGAACAATATTAGGCGTAAAATTTTAAATTTCAATTTTAATACAAAACGACCGTTTGGGGTAATAGCGCTCAGATGAACGCCATTTCCCCCCACGTATTTTTTTTCTTACAGATATGCCCAGAAATCATCCGAGAACTACCGCTAAGGCGGCATGGAGTGTTCAAAGCTGTTTTGGAAGAAAAAGAAAATAGAAAGAATACTAAGAAGAATAAGATAGTAGAACAAGACAAACAAAAAGAGGTTCCAGGAAAACCAAACAGGATTCTAATACAGCTAAAGTAACAGTTTTGAAAAATAAGAATATCAATAAAAAAGCCAAGACCAATAAAACTCAAAAAGCAGCAAAAGGAATAAAGTACAGGGAAAAGGCTACAAACGTAAAGTTTTAGAAGAAACTTCATCAGATATTTGTAACGACAATAGTGATGATGAAATGGACGATGAAGGTAATACGGATAACATGTGCAACCTATGCAAGGAATTTGGACAGAACAATGAAGTATGGTACCGCTGCACCATTTGCGGGATGTGGAGCCATGCTATGTGCTCTGGGTGGGATTCAGCACAGGGGTATATATATGCGATTTCTGTTCCTAAAGATATATGAATATTGATTATGTTAATTTTTAGAAAAAAATACTCATTATCATGTCTTATTTATAAGTAACTATGATAAACGATGTTAATTTTGTTTGTAAGCTTTGATCTCTTATTTTTAATAAGTAAATGTTGATCTCAATTACGTTATTTGGGCTAATGTTGATTTGAGCGTGATTACCCCATTGCCTGAACGGCATTACCCACACCTAAGGGCAATGCCGTTCAAAAGTGTTTTTTTTTAAACATTATTTTTCTCGTTATCTAAAAGATCTCAACTTATTTTATGTTTAAATTCTAATGAATGATAAGTAACACTTATGTTATGTTTGATTTTCATTTAATAAAACTTGATATTTTCAAAATCATGGGCATTTTTCCTTAAGTGAACACCATTCCCCCTGCTTCCCCTACATATTTTCAGCTAAAATCTTGTTGTTTTTAAAGATAGGTGTAAAGCCAAGGATATTTATGAAAATTCTAGAAATTGATACACCAGTTGAGTAAACCTTGAATAATTTGTTTTACCATACGTTACAAAATAATTCTGCATTGCAGATATTTTCCTTTTTTCTACTCAAAAAATAATACAATGATTTTATTATTCAAATTAAGAATATACGTCTACCAAGAGATAGTTTCTTAATGGTCAGTTTTTTGTTACTCTGTTTTGTAACGATGTTGTGACGTAACGTCACTGCTCTTTAAGAAAAAAAGGGCGCAACTCCCACGAAGCTCCAAATGAAAATATATCCTTATTAATAGCATCATACAGTTGACTTTTACTTGGCTACGGAGTTGTATGTAAATCGTTTAAACTAGGGAGGGTAGGACAGGTGTGCGACGCTAACGAACCGCAGGCGCAGGCGCAGGATCCATTCGTATGAGGTTTCTTTTGCTTTGTTACCGGATGTTTTGTTGAGGTAACACTAATAGTCACATCCTTAACAGTTACGTTTCAGAACGAATCTAGATATTTAAGAAAAAAATAGTATCAGTACTACTATAGGTAGTAATTCAACGGTCAGATTCTAGTATTTTCTTATTAATAATAAAAATACCAAAAAACAAACATAAATAGGTAAACATCACTAATATTACTATTGTCAACCAATAAAGACCTTTAGCACTTTTGACTAAATTTTTGTGGTGTAGGTAAGTTGAAGACTGTGGAGTGGTAAAGAACCTTTTTTTAGTCAACTTTACTCCAAATAATTTTATCTATACAACACCTTTTTGCCTGACTATGTTTATAGTAGCAAATTTTTGCATTAAAATTGTCGGATGTCATTATTGCCACGAGGTATCCTGAGATAAAGGAAAAAAAACTATATTTTACGCGGTCTTGAGAAAAAAACTAGTTTGCTATAAATTAATGCTGTATGTGACATTCACTTCGAAATATGAGTAAGTGTCGTGTTAGAATTTTAAATGCTGCTCGCGATATCGCAAGAATCGCAACCTGCAAGCTTGACTTATAAATATGGAGTGCTTTAAGCTCAAAAGCTAGCTAGCTTAAAATTAGTCACTTGTTTTTTCCTGTGACTTTGTCTGCTCAAAACTCATGGTTTTTTTTTACTTTTAATGATCCCTAGTACCTAATTAGTAGTTAGTAGGTAGTCCTTTTAGTGGTTGTGTATGTAGCACAAGATTTTTTTTATATTCTTTGTTTTTAACTTTATACGGTTTGCTGCAAGTGATTTTTTCTAGTTTGTTGTATAATTACCAATTTTCAGGGATAAAAGGTACCCTTTAACCTATATATGAAATGAATATCACGTTAGTTAATTGAAGAGTTGAGCCCTGAAACGGAATAAGCAATAAATACTTTTGCAACTATAATATTACTAAATGAATTAAACAATTATAAATGTACATACTTTTAACTTGTTTTGATATCACAGCAGCAGCACTTTTTAGCAGTGGTCTCCTCTTGGGAAGCTCTGGTAGATTTTGTCGTGTAAAAGTTCCCCTGCTGTGTACTTACTGAATAAATATTTTTTTGTTTTATTTTTCATCAGACTCCTAATATAAATCTTGTCAGTGATCGATAAACGTTGTCAATTTTGTAATATTTGCAAAGTTAATTTGGTTATACCCCACTGGACTTCATAATGCTATGTTTCGAAGTGTTACCTGCCACTTGGTTCTTTCATATCAGTGATCATGGACGAGATAAATGATCTTACCATGTTGGAAATGTTACAACCGATACTTAAAAGAGTTAAAGAATGTGAAAGTACATAATGTATTGGGCTAATTATATTTTTTTATTCATTGACAAATGATAACAGTTACAATCATTTTCGAAATGTAGACAGTGATATAAGATCTAAAAGGCAGATTAATTGTTCTAAGAAATCTAAGACAATAATCATCTAGTCAAATGATAATCTAGATACGGCATGTGTCAAAAAAATTAGAGCAGCTTTCGCTACTTCAATTGCATTAATAATAGGTACGATAGATCGTTTCATTATTTTACCAATGCTGCAATGTTTAAAATCAAGGTATGTTAAATATCAGCAAACAAAAAAATATCACCGAGGATCCTTGGCTTCCCCGTTCTTATAATGCTACTTCTTTTCTATTGGTCAGTACCATCATACCAAAAAGTTTATATTACGATTTTCATTGTTTTTCCGGGATACTTTAACTGTTTATTATGGCGGTTAAGTTAAGAAATATGAGTACACAGTACTTACCTGATTTGCAAAAAAAATAAAAATGCTCATTAATATTTTGTAAGTACCCATCTGCCCTGCTGCGGAAAAGAGGCACATCTGCTATATAAATTGTATTGAAATTCCAACCTTATTAAAAACATTGAGATTTTAATATCCTTCTATGAATAAATTGCACTTGTGCCATTACTCCGTGCGAGGGCATCAAATCATTTTGATTACTGATTCAAGTAAGTATACATTCAATTCAAAAGTTAAAACGGTAATCTTTAACGAAATGCCATTTAAGGCTGAGTGTCTACCAAAGCAATGCAAGATAGCGCAGCGGTGTACGGGGAGAAAATCCACCAATAGGAGAGCTGCGCTGAGCGAGACAAATTAAGTAATCCCATGGCACTGGTCCCACTGCTGAAGGAAGCTGGCGACAGTGGTCACACAAACAACAAAGGTGCGTCAAAAAAAAAAAGTTGTTCGCACTGCAGATCTGTATTTTGTCGAAACGAATGATATAGATCTAAATAGTATAATTGTTTTCCATCCTATTTTCACGGAAACGTTCGAACGTGCCTTCCTATTTCAGTCGGTCACAATACAAAAAGTACTGAGGTTGACTAAAGTAGCATGACAAATACGAAAGTTTCCGAGAAAATACGATGGAAAACAATTATACACTACATAACATCTTTACTCGCTTTCTGCTCATTGTCGGGTATGGATCAAGTGCCTATTGGTGCATTATTTTCTCGCACATCGCTCCGCTAACTCTCCCACCTATGCTGGATACCCACCCTAAAACTTGTATCAATACTGCATTCCTTCCAATATCACACGTAGTACCTATATTTAGTTGAATAAAAAGTTAAACTTAATAACTCCAACTATTGCAATTGATAATTGGAACGCTGGTTATTTTAAAACTATGTTTAATATGTGTTATTAAGATATCGATGTCGATAAAGAGTTTAACTACTTGTTTAATGATCTTTATGCTATTATGCTATATAAATAATTATATTTTAACCTGGAACGATAAATAATATATTTTTACTAGTAATTTTAAGAAGTTGTTTGACGAAGCGGCTTTAGAAAAAATTAAAACGAAAAGAAAACTTAGACAAAGGCTAAAAAGGAATGGGTCTGATTTAGATGTAAACTAGAGATTTTAGGTGTATTAAAAATTTTAATGTAGAGTGAGATGCCCGTCTCAAGACGCATCTGAAATAAGAATTTTCCATGACAACATTTACTAGTCTCCTTACTTAATATTATTTTGTTAATTAAGCCCCTTATCTTTACTTCTGGCCAAATCCCAAAGTTAAAATCAAATTTATCATTCTTACGGCCGCACCTAGTCACGTTAATGACGAATAATTTGTTCGTTAGTGACGATTTTTCGTAAGCATTTTCGAAAACAGAACGAGTTAATTGTTTCCAAAATATATCTGATTACGGAGTTACCTATTTATACGATGCATCCATAAATAGACTAGCAAAAATGCAGAAGTGGATCGCTGTCTTACTTTAACTTCAGTCCTACAGCAAGAAGCACAAAATTTGACTGTCTTTTTCTCACTTAAAAGTTAGAGAAAGACAGCAGTTTACTTCTGCATTTTTTATTACTAGTCTTAACCTCGCACAATTCTTCTGCAAGGTTCTCCAGAAACCTTCAAAGATAGTCCTTATCCTCTTTCTAATAAGTGATGACAATTAAACATTTGTCTCTGTTCGTCTTACATCGGTTTCATTGTTTAGGTATAAATATTGCCAAAGTTTGAGACTATGTTTTTATTTATTTCCTATAAGTTTGCATATCACTATAAGGTTCCCAGAGTAAAATTTTCATATTGCGTGATTCATATAAGGGTCATTTTGAGATACAATTCATACGTCATGCACCATATATATAAAAGGCACAACCAGTTTACAAAATTAAACCTTACAGACTTTACTGGAAGATTTGAATTTGGTTCTCAATGTAGTGCAGTCACTTAGTATGTATGTGATATGGAGCAGGTACAGAAAACGTGGTAAGAACAATTTGTCAACGTTTGTCTCCTGATATTTATTTTATTTATAAACAGAGCTCGGCAGGGGTGAGCTGTTTTCTGGGTTTGCATACCATGGACATACCTTATCATTCAAAGGTAAATGTGGTGTAATTAAATAACTAATGAAATTATTTTCTTTAGGCTGCTTTTCTGCTGCGATCTTTACGTCGCCATCAAAACAAATGAATTTAATACCAAGATTTTTTTATAAACCTATTTAAAAGAACAGATGTGGACAGTATTTTAAAGTACAATTTCACTCCACTCACTTTCGTGCATGTAGAATGATATTTTTTTCATTATGTGGATATTAAACTCAAGAAATGCGTTTAAAATTGAAAAAATAGAAAAACTTATATTTTTTACAATAACAAAGAAAATGTAGAACTTCTCGTTTTGTACATAATGCATTGTCACTTTTGATTAATTATATTAAATAAAGTTTAATTTTCTTTTAATATTTGATTTTAAGGTGTATCTATATTAATATCTACACTTGACATTAATGACGTAAAAATGGCTCACCCCTGCCGAACTCTGATTATAAGTGACTTTACCTTTAATAGTGCATTGTAAACCACCACAATACAGAATAGTGTTTCACGGTTGTTTCTTTGTATCAACATGTGCAACACGAGGCCCAATCACGCTGCATGACTCACAGGTATTCAAATGTTCTTAAATTGGAACCACGCCAAAGCGTTCATTAAAATAATCACCCTGTATATTTATGTCGATGAATTACTACAGGTCTACTTCGACTGATAATTTTAGGGCGTGTGTGGAAATACAGGCTTTAAGGACATGTGGATTTATTCTGCCTTTTTAGTATTAAAGAAGTCAAAGATCACCAAAGTATAGTTCAAAGAGCACCATGGTTTACTCAGTGTAAACCAATTGTATGCCACGACATAACGTCTTTAAAAAAAAAAGTGAAATTTAATGTTTTATTTATTTATTTATAATACCAGAGCTTAAGCCCTCTTAAATGGTCTTCAAGACGAGGTCCAGGATGCAGATATTTTTGCGGGTAAGTTGCATGTGTATTTACGCAAAATAGTTCTTTTTTAAGTTTACCATTGTTAGCGCATTGATATTTACTGTAAATGCACTGAGTTTTTTATAAAAAAAAATGAATTGCATTGGTATATTCATTAAAGCTTTCAAGTATAGGTACTTAATGTATACAAGTAGTAATCTTTCTGACCACTCTGTCATCATAGTTTTTCTTAAATACTCTGTACCTACAGTTTGACGCTGACATTGTAAATATTTTTATAAAATATGCGAAAAAAAAATGTCAGCTACAACAGCTGTAGCCAAATTACACGGATTTATATGTTCCATTAATTTTAATTTAAAACATACAGATAACCTCAACAAAAAAAGAAAAGTATAAAATTCCTCGTTGACAGCTCAGCACGAAATAACCTTTAAAGCTAAATACACACGAAATAACTTATCCCTAATTACGCAAGAGAATTAACTCAAATAAGAAAGTGATCGAGTTGACGTTAACGCGGTTATTTGCGGTTATATCGCATATTGATAACGAAAAATAATAAGTCAAACAAAAATGTAAAATTATTTTAAGCCTTATTCATCCAATTCAAGGTTCAAATTGGCAAATATTTGTTGTACAGGTTGTTTCTTTTTTCTCTTAATGCCTGCGCGCACGCACGTACATTCACTGTCGGCCATGACACCGCCAGCATTGTCGCAACGAATATATTCCACTCTAGTTTCGGTTTTTGCAGTAACTATTAATAATGTATTGAGTGGACAGATATATCAAATACAGGTTGTTTCGTGACATGTACTTAAAGTTAAGGGCATGTTCTAATTAGGTTTTAGTAAAAATAACATGCCGTACATATAAAAATATATTGAGTTTTTCTGATACCTGATTTTAATTAAATGTTTTTTTAGAATGTGTACTTTTAAACAATTAATTTTGATTCAATATCAACCCGCAAACTACAAGCTAAAGAACCATTGTAAATTGTTGTCAACTATTTTTTTTATGACGGAGAAAAATAAATAAAAAAGTTGAACCTTGTAATATTCCAGGTTTTGTGCTTAAAATCAAACCTTAAAGTTTGAGGATGTAAAATGGAATTTTTATTATTATCTTCAATCAAATATCGGCATCGTAATCTTGAAAACGTAATCAAAATTCGATTACTTAGTGAACTAAACAATTGGATTATAACTTATAAGTGGAACACACCTCGTGCCTCTCGATAAATCTCTAGATTTGTCTCTCGATTTGTCCACTAGTTGCCTTACAAATCCGATACCGAAACTAATGTGTTGTGCTATAGATATTTTATAAATTTTCAGTAGGTAACATTATTGCGTGCATACCTACAACGTAACTAGAAAAAACCATTTTTGAAAATTGACTACGTATTATCAAGTAGCAATATTCTGATAAAGATTTTCTTTTATAAGAAATATAGATCCTTGGTAATGTTTATGTTATGAAAGGCTTTATGGACTTGACTATAAGAGCCACCATAACATCTACAGTGTTTTTACGATTATAGAACCGATCTGTGCTCAAACAAGATCCCTAATATTAACAAATACAAAAAAAAAACTAGTAACGTCAATTAAAATGTGTTCCTCATAAAAAAAAAAAAACAACCGAAATTGTCGTAAACAGCTTCAGGGGATAATTTATTATAAATTTTCCTAGTCTTTAGGCTTGTAACTTACTATATTCACTACCATAAATTCAACGATATGAAACAATCAACAAATACCCGGGACCGCTAGCTTTGCAGATAGTATATATAATATATATATACAAATATAGTAGGTATGCTAGAAACAAAGTAACATAGAAAAGTAGCACCACTTTTAATATAATAGACGAACTACTTTTTTATATTGATTGATTGTTTGTTGAAATACAAAGTATTTGTGTTCACGTAATAACTAAGAGATTGCGAAAACATCATCAATCACTATCTTGATAAGAGTGAAACTCATTCGTTTATTTGTTTTGTAAAGCTATTTGGCGCTCCTATATATTTGCAGTATTTGCTACATGCGTCTTATTAACAATAATGAACTATTGAATTACGAGTCATGCAATCATAGTACGGTCAGCGTCATAAATATATATACGTTAACAAGGTTTCAGAAATATATATACACCCTTATTCCCTCGCAGTAGAGTCGTGTTTACATATTTTTGGAAGTTTTACTGTGTCTATATATTTGATGCTGACTGTACTTTATAATTTGGATTCAGAATTAATGTTGATTATTTAAAGATGTTTAAAAAACAAACTGCATTTTTGTTGAAAATATTGTGGTGGCCGACTTCAGTTGGACTCACCTATTAGGTTTTTGCAGGTAGTTTTTTGTTTTGTAAAATATTTATTTTATATAACATTTTAGTGATCATAATACTCTGTTAAGTAGCCCCACTTATTAGTTGATATTTAACTTATTTAAACTTATTTAAGTTATTTCAAGCGCACCTCAAGCAACGCCGCGGGAAAGTCCAAGTAAATATTTTTCGTTGTAGTCGCTCAACTATCTTAATCGAGATATCTTATCGCCACCCTTGAAATAGGTACCGTTGAGGAGTTTCTGTGGCCATTTGTGGTCTTCATCATCAGTTCCACTTCACCAAGTGATACTTTCAGAATGCAAATGATATAGTAGTTACTTAAAATACTATAATTGCTATATATTTGCCTACAATATTTGAGGAGTTTTCCTGACCAGATTCAGATTAAGTGACAATGGGACCACCTCGAAAGTATACTATATCAAACCATTTTTATTTTTTTTAAACGGTCCACAATTGACGGAGTAATTGGTGAACATACATAAAAACATACAGTGGAATGCATGACCTCTTCCTTTTTTTAAGTCTGTTAAAAATGGAGATTCATTTTAGCACGGCTTACCCGCACACACACACGCGTCATAAACCTATTTTAGTTTAAGTATTCTTTGTTCCTTTCTGTTAACTTCAAATTTTATGACAGATAAGGACAGAGCATATTTTAAACAGACTTGAGCTATTGCGCGTTCATGAATAAGAGAGTTAATGTGTACCCCAAGCTTGTCCAAGTAGAAGTCTTTTACCTCTATTCTTTACAATGTTTTTGTGATCTTTGTCGGTACTTAATTTTTTTTCCCAATTTACTACAAGGTCCGTCAATTTCGTAAAAAAAATGCGGCTACTAAATTTCCATTTCATCGAAATTTTAAATGAATTTAAAACAAAAGTAACGACTCTATAACTCAATCAAAATAAATAATTAAAGCCCTTTACTTTCACATTCTGACAAAACTTGACCTACTTAATACAAATTGAACCAATTATTTTTATTGAAATGGTTTTTTTTTATAAAAACCGCGTATCAGATTCAGATTATGAATCATAAGATATAAATAAAGTAACGTCCTTGTGCGGTAACGTTGGTCCCGTTTCGCTTGTTGCGGGGGCGCCACTTTCGCTATCATTGGAGATGGCTTGCGCAAGAGTCGTATAGTTGTTACAGTTTCAATTCATTTGTAACGTGATCACGGATTGTCTAGAGAAACTTCTCGATAGCATCGTTTTTCTAGTAAAATGTATTGGCGAGGAGCGTCTTGAATAACTAATGTAATCATTTAGTACCTACGTTTGTATGTATGTAACTTTATTTAACAAAAGAGAAACCAAAAACATAAATTAATATTTACAAAAATAAACTTCTACCTTCTACCTCCTCTAGAGTACTTTATTTAGAAGAAAATAATTATATAACATTTAAATACTTACCTTAATAAATAGTCAATAACATTTCGCGCATTTTGCATTTTGGCATATTTTTTTATAGTGACTTGACGCTGTTATAATGACAGGGTTCTACGGCGATTTCTCTATTATTCATATTTTTCTCTAATCCAAAATTAGCTGTTTTTTTTTGGTTTTGTACAAAGTATACCTAAGTAACTTTGAACGTATAAATTTAAAACAGAAACTTACTGATTTAAAAAAAAAAAAAATATCGTTTATTTAAATACCAAAATAAATCACTGCCAAATAATGCAGTTAAATAAACATACCTACTTTTATACAACTGACTATATTAATACCAGTTACAAACCTCCGGGTCTGAGTTCCGTCTGAACTAGAATGTACTAGTACATGAGTAGTACCCACTCGTAATTGTGGCTTTGTGAATATTAGTCCAAAGAACAATTAAACTACATTCTCTAAGCTTAACCAATTATTTCACTTTGATTTTGATGTTACGTCACAATGTCACTGCCTATGTGGTAGGATGTAGACCCGTATCCGGTTATTAAATTTGCTTGATTGACTTACTGACTTACTTATCACATCCAGTTTTCGGATAGTCGCCATCTTGGATTATGCTAGGAGGTAGATAAAACAGTGAGTTATATCAGATGGTAACCGTATACCGTCACCCGTAGCAGTATGAAAGGAATGTTTGATGCGTTCCCGACGAGGAAACGAGTTGGATTGTCTCTTGAAGATTCCACTCCTTCCCGCTTTGGTCCAGAAATACAGCTGCAGGAAGCTACATCCACAGAAATATCAATTATTTTGTGCAGTATACCAGTTAACAGAAAAGTTATTTTTTTGCCGCACGTCCAAATCGAATGCATATCTGATTTTTTTACTATAATCCAAAGTGGCCATCAAATTACTTTTTAAAATGGTGGCGCTGTTAATAAATACACTTGATGAATCCAATAATTCAAAGTATTACCATAAAATGAACCCATTTTTTTTCGCACCACTACATTGGATATAATGCGAAGGGCCTTGTCGCAGATATTGATGAACTAAATTCAAACCACATACATACATACCTTCACGCCTTCATTCCCAGAGTGGGGTAGGCAGAGCTACAGAATTACCAACAACTCTAAAAACTTGTTGATAACTCTGTAACCAAAATTTGCACAATTAGGCTAAGATGTTTAACAGTGTATAATTATGTATTATTAAATTCAAACCACTCTCGCTTTAATACGTTACTGCGACAAGGTACTATAATTTACAGCTAGTTCTGAATTCGATTGTATGCAAAACAAGGAAATTATCCCATTATTAAGATGAGTTACACCTTTAAACCCTTTAATTTTTTAAATGTATGAGATAAAATAATTGATTCACTGGTAAGTGAAAATTATGGGTTAAATCGGCCAAGTGCGAGTAAATATTTACTTTATTATGTTTTTAAAATTGGTTGCTATAGCAGCAACAGAAATACATCAACTGTGAAAATTTTAAATGTCTAACTATCACGATTCGTCAGATACAGGGTGGTGACAGACAGACGGACAACGGAGTCTTAGTAATAGGGTCCTGTTTTTACCCTTTGGGTACGGAACCCTAAAAACAGTACAAATTGACCCTGTTACTATTGTTTGTCAGTATAATTGACGACAAATAGCTTAATGAATGGTTTCCTGTAAGAATTATATCTTAAACAAATAAAAGTTTTTACAGATTCGTTTTGTTTATTATTTATTTACATTCAACAGTGTAAACTTCTTATTACACTATTTAAATGGATATCCATACGAACTATTACAGCACTTATCATAAAGGTAAATGTCGTACGTTTCGTGTCATGTCTATCAAAAATTATCAAGTCATTCCAATTTCAAGTAACGTGACATTTTCACAACCCACATAAATTATTCAAGTATGTATCAATTCTTAGTTTAATACTTTGTATGTGGTCCAAATGTGGTTCAAATGCAATCATAAAGATAACCTTTAAAAGGTTTTCACAAAACACAATCGTACCTTTAATTAGTTTCAATTAAATAATACATATATTCTTAACTAGATCAGTCTAGCATCGAAATCATCTGACACACTTACGCTATGCTTAACAAGTAAAGAACAATTTTAAATATCAAGAATATCAAGTAAATTAATGGTTGGACGTCTCTTCTTTATGATTTTGCGAACTACTTTCTTTTCGCCTTTATGCGGGTGATGGTGTCTCTCGTCTTCATCTTCTTCATCATTGACTGGACGTTCGTAATCTTCTTCTTCTCTATAATCAGTTAGATCAGGAATCCTAGGAGGATGTTTAAATTTCTTCTTTGGAACCAATATGTAATCATCTATGTTGTCACTTGGATAACTGTAATCTGGCGTTTTGATTGGTCGGTTTTTCTTCTTAGGTCGAATGGGATAATCTTCAGGGTAGTATTTGTCGGATGGAGGTACATCTGGTACACTAGGATAGTTTTCATTTTCATAATTAGGTCGATTCCTGTATTTATTAGCCAATTGTCTCAAATCAGCTTCTGTGAACGAAGGGGTTTTGTATTGTCCGTTGTAATTGTATGGATTGATAAGCTTTTCTACGTCGTAATTGGAAGGTGCGTCGTGCATTTCATCACCGTATTCTGATGGCTGCACTAGTTTATTTACTGGATATTTTTTGCTTAAATCAAATTCAACTAGATTTCCATATAGGTTATTAGCTTCTTTGTGATGTTTTTTGCAATTGGGATCATAACTGATCCCTTGGTGACTATGAGGTTCATTTCCTGCGTTATCTATAGGATGCTTTATAGTTATACTGTGGGTAAAGTCACTCGGTTCCAGATCCACCGGATACTTTGGTCGTTTTTTCATTGAATAATCTTTGAACAACGATTCAAACGGATGTTTTGCTCTTTTCCTGTCAGGCATGTAGGAGTCTACATCTTCTGAGTCTTCGGAAAAGTCGTAAAACTTCCCGTAATCTCTGAGAGATTTTTCTTCAAATAGACTACGACCAGTTTTCTGCGCCGGTTCACCATCATTTTTGACAGTAGCTGTAAAGCCAGTCTCAGGACCAGCTGAGTATTCTACAGATCTAACGGAGCCGTCAGGTTCTACTACGCTATAGTGACCTGTAAGAGAAAGTTTATTGATTGTAGCAGTTATTATCGTCATTATTGATAAATCTCTCAGTACCATAAATACCTTTAACAGTGTCACCATTTTTGGACTCCCACACTGATTTGACATCACCAGTTTGCACATCAGACACTCCGTAGCTGAACGTGTAACTAGGATTTCCCTGAAAGCAAAAAACAAATTGATATGAGCCCACACTCTTACCACACCCACAATTAGGTAATTAACATAAAAAACTGTAAAAGAATGTGTGAATTGATAGCTCGCGTGATCCAAAGTCGTCTTTTAGCTCATGACAATTCATCGCATGCTACGCAATTAAAGTTTAGTATTCTGAATAATAAATGAACGGTTTAATAATTTCCATGAGAGTGGAATGTGTGTATAATCGGCCTAATTAATCGTAACAGTGAGCGTAGTCGTCAGCTGTCCGTCAGCTAATTGTAAGCATGCATTTCTTTATTACCTCACTGTGCTAAGCGAAAGAAGGTTAATGTGTTTAATTCAATGTATTTGTTTTTATGCTAAGGAAAAAGCACTCGAGCACTCAGGCTATCTAATGGTAAGCGATATCTAAGACCCATGGACATTTGAATTATCAAGACTGCAATCCTAAGATTACAAATGCCTTGCCAACCCTGAGGACTAAGTTGGAATGCCACTATGCTACTAATTTCACCGGTTGTCTTATACTCCGGAATAGAACAATGCTAACACTGCTGCTTGGCTGTAGGGTAATGAATAAGATGCTGGTCGCGGTCTGGACGAACCCCGCATGAGGTCCTATGTATGTAATGTATATGATCATACATTGGATGTTTCAATCTACGAGAGGCTTGTATAATCTTGAACCGATTTAAATACATTGCTGGCTAGTTTCCAGTCGCGTTTTACATTTGGTCAACTATTTATAATATTAAAAAGTTTTTTTAATTGTGCCGTTTAAAGAAGTCGTATGTTCATTATGTGCTAAAAAATATAAAAACAAATATCAAGAATTGCCTCTTTTCAACACGACGACATGTATATAATTAATTTAATAGGAGAACTATCACTTCTAAGTAGACTTCAGTGGTTCTTGAGTTACAAACGGTTTAAATGTTTATACCTACCGAAAACTTATTTGCGGTGTTGGTAAACTAATCGCGATCTATGTCGATAACAGTTTTCCAACGGCAAAGTTCTGTTTGTCATGAGGTCTAATTTGTTTGTAACGGCTTCGGAACCCTTCACTGAGCGTGGTCGGACATGCTCTTGCCCGGTATTTTAAAAATAAACTTAATCTGATTGGGTTCGTTTTTATCTAGTTTTGATTTAAATCAGCTAGCTCTTAAATTAGTGGTTGCCATTATAACAGTTTTTGTGTATGTAATAATTATTAATACCTGTCGATAGCATTTTTATTTATGACAGTAAATAACAGTTAAAATATCGCAAAAACATAAACAATCAGGTGTATTGTGTAGTCATCCATACTGAAATTCCAATCAAGTGACCGTATAAATTAATTTAAACGCGCATTTATTACCAGCTGAGGTTTCTTTCATACCTTATTGATTTAAGCGGTAGTGTTACTGAGGCTTAACTTTTTTGACAGTTAAACGTCTTCCACGTCCGGTTCTGATTGTTAATTAAATCGTGTATATTATTTTAATGAATGAGTCTATTTAATTATACTCGTAAATGTTACTATGCTCTATTTTCTTGCAAACAAGTTTATTTGTTTCTCCAAAAGAAACAAATAAACTAAAAGTACAAATGTAGTTCTTTATAACAATTGAAAGATTTAGGGGGTGATAAAATTTATTGAAAATAAAGGTAAATTTGAATGGTTTTTTTGACAGCTACGCGATTTAAGAGATGCTTTACAATCCTTTAGGGTGGGCCGTTGTAGATTACGAACACTGCAAACCATAACGGACTTGCCCCGGTAGAGGTACCGGTTTTGGCGATCTTTACCGGTTTTTTACCGTTTTTGCCCACTATTAATTTTACCGAATATCTAAACCATTCTTAAATTACAAATATATTTTAATATTTTTATCTTGAAATTAATATTTAGTCTATAAATATTATTTTTATTTTTACTGTATTTTTGAAGCTCATTTCAACCTTAAATAGCCAAAAAGGCTACAGTGGCCACAAACAGCACTTCTACCCGGGATCACTTTTTTTGCCCGAATTTCATTTGCCATAATAGTATCACTACCCAACCTAAAGCAAATAAAAAAACGTCTACACCGAATTTGCAACTATTAATGCCATCTGCTGACACCGGTTGTATGCCAAACAAAGAAAATATTGTTTCAACACAAGAAACCACTACCGAACCGAGCGAGAACGGAATAAAACTATTGATAAACAAATACTAGTACCTAGTAGTGATGATGAGTAAAATTTCAGATTTAGTATCTTTTTTATATATTTATTTTTGTCTTATAGGTGATGTGATGAGTACCTTTTATATGTTAGGAGGAATAATATTTATGTTGTTAAATAATTCATACAAACCGTTGATTTAGATCTCATTAAAATTAGTAATTATGAAGGCTGAGTACTGGGTACAATGAGGCTGTTAACTGGATCTTTGAGGCTGAGTACTGGAGAAAAGTGCCATTATTTGTTTAAAGTAATATATATATTTTTTCAAGAGATTTAATATTATCTACGTAGTTTGTTTAGAAACTTAAATAAATAATGAATTAAATAATGAATGAATGAATGAATACTTGCCATAATGTTCATTTGCCATATAGGCATTTTTTTTGAAACTGTAAACCTTTCAGGTAAATTTTACATGCCATCGTATAGAGCCCATTAGGTTAGGTTAGGTTTGATTTTGAACAATTCTGAATAGTTCACGGTTTCAGAAAAAATGCCTATATGGCAAATGAACATTATGGCAAATGATACAATTATGGCAATTGATATTCGGGCAAACGATAGAGAACCCTTCTACCCTATGTTATGGTAGATTAGATTTATTATATATTATATAATTGATTTTATAGTGTCATTTTTTTATTAATTATTAATTTTATTGCAAAAGTAAATAAATAAAACCAACCTCACCTAACAGACCACAGACTATACTCACGCTTATAAAAAAAAACGCTATAACCACAAATAGGTACTAGTTTGTTTGTAAACATCGTGAAATGCCAATTGATCAAGTTCAAGACGAGCCGGATTGCGCACGCGGCGCTGACGGATCCACTTTCGATTATTTCGCTTTCCTTCTTACTAGCGCGTCTCACAAGACTCGAATGAAAAAAGGTCTCATGTCGCTTATTTTGATACTCAATAGCGGTTCGTAAATACACAGTTTTAGAGCATGTTTTTCCTTGATACAACTTCAATATAAGCCTTTCGATTTTTGTCTTGAATTATGCAATAAATTATGATGTATTGCTGTTTGAAATTAAAAGTATAGTAGGCTTAATTTGACAGCTTGTTGTGGGTCTTTTATTTTGTGAGTTAACCTAAATACGGTCAGCTTTCTACTAAGTGTAACAAAGAAAAAGTGTTACATATTGTAAATGTAAATGTGTATACTTATAAATCATATGTTAGTATATGTTACTTGTATGGTTAATTCGTTATTAACCTCGTGATTCCGGGTTTGATTCCCAATAAAGGCAAAGATTTGTTCTAAACAAATTGACCTAAATCCAAACTGAGCTCTAGTTTTGTAGTTACCATGGGTACTTGAAAACGACAAAAATACATACAAAGAAATACGTAGGAAAATAGAAACTATCTTTAACTTAGAAACAAATACTCTTGCTCATTACACAAACATTTGCCCTCAATTGGCAACCATGGGACAAGATCAGGGGACCATGTCACACGATTAATTGACCTAATCCAAACTAAGCTCTAGGCTTACACTATGGTAATGTACTAATGTATATGGTAACACGGGACACCTAAATGTAAGTGGGATCTATGGTCCAACGATATTTGCATTCTGAAGACTGCAATAACCAACTGCCAAATGCATAACCTTGGGGACTAGGATGGAATGCATCTTTGATAGTAATTTCACCGGTTAAAATAAATACTGGTAATAAAGTTTAAAGAAAGCTGATATGAAAAGCTTTATAAAGGCTCTGTCATTCCAGCTCATAGACAGGAGACCTCCGGAGATCCTAGAGCGGGTGCTTACCTCTCCCAAAGGATTGGGCTAGCTATCCAGAGAGGTAATGCAGCCAGCGTCATAGGGACCATGCCGCAAGCGGACCTGCTAGAGGGGGTGTTCTTTCTATAGTGGTGATTATTATTTACATCTTTAATATTTGAGTAGCGTAGTTTTATTTTAATTTAAATAAGCTTAGTTTAAACTTTTGATTGTTAACAGTATTGTTATAAATTTTAGACAATCAATTAAATAATCGGTTAAACTGTCAAAGGTCAATAGCGGCTAAAACTGACCAAAACTTGCCGTGTAGCAAAACGAGTTGGGGAGAAAAGTGGGTGAGCGACATCGGGCAGCAATATCGCTCGCTTGCGACACCAAATGGCCACTTTCCATAACTATTTGTCCATTATGTTGTGGGAATTGTTGAAATATGGTAATGTTGAAAATTACGATGACGTTAGTGACCCTACGAAGCTTGCGGTCCCGGGTTCGATTCTCGATCAGGGCAAATATTTGTGGGATTTGGGTGTTAGTTTTTTTCTTTGTAACTATCTTTATCGTTGCCCATAGTGCAGGCCTAGAACTCAGTTTGGGACTAGGTTAATTTGCGTTAGAATTTCCCCTTACATTAAATCATTTATTAATTTAACCCCGTGTGGTTGCCGGGTTAGAATAGTGTTACTGCATGTCTTCCCGTGGATGTCGTAAGAGGCGACTAAGGGAATAAAGGCTTGTAGTACTGTTAAGCGATGGGCTTGCCACCTGTCACTAATACACTGGGAAACATCTTATCCTACTTGTGCGACATGTGGTTACAATCAAGATGTTTTAAGACTGGTTGGTAATTCTTTAGCTCTGCCTACCCCACTCTGGGAATGAAGGCGTGAGTTTATGTATGTATGTGTATGTATGTATGTCTTTTAACGTGTCGAAGTATTTTATTTCTAGGGAACTGATCCATTTTCCAAGATAAAATACACTATGGCCATTATGGGATATCAAAATTTTACGTCGATTAGTTGTAGAGTTGGACCGTAAAAAAGAAACAAATAAACATACTTTCACATTCCTAATAATTCGGAGCCATTTGCAGCAAAAAGATAAATCTAGCATTCGCTTTATGTTAATAATATGATAATGTTTGGTTGTGTCAGTCTAGATATTTTTTATATAGTTATATTCTTTTAATTAAAAAACTGAGGTCAAACGTTAACCCATGTTTTCATATAAAAATTAAATGAAATGTGGTTTCTGCTTTAATTTAATTTTATTTTGTTTTGTACGATTGTGTTTTGTCTTGAAAATGCTTTATACTTATCTTTTCTTGTTTGTAGCCGTTTATTAAATCGTCTAAAACATTGAATTGCCGGTGACATTTAAGTATTACAAGAGGGCGCTTATGGATTTCGCCACGACTTCGCTGCGGCTCTGGTATGTTAATATGCTTATTTGTTCCCTTTGCAATATCATGTTACTATCATTATGAATATTGAAATAAGCTATTTTAACACTATTCGACGTTTAGGTTTGTATTTTTTACGTGTTAGAAATAGGTGATGACACCTTAAACTATTATTTTGGATAATTTTAAAGCTATTTATTTTGGATTTTCCAAAATTTTAATAAACCTAATTTGACAGAGTCAGCATAAGTCACATAAAAAAAGGGGATATTTATTATAAAAGTACATCCATTCTTTTGTTATTATACATTTTTGTTTTAATTTCTTGCTCTATTATTTTCACTTTGCCCAATAAATTAACTCTTTCATGCTAAAGGTTACTTAATCAACATTAACTTACTTGACTTGAAACGCGTTGAGTCACTTCCCTATCCACGTCTCCAGTCTCTTCCTGCCACGTAAAAACTATAAAATTCGCCAAGAGCGCCTAAAATTATAAAACAAATAATTAATCTAACATTATTCAACAAAACATCGAATAATATATTTAAAAAAAACATACCAAAAGCGCAAAAACTTTCGCCATCTTTAACACCACCACAGTTCACTTTGTTTTTTGTATTTTTTTTATTACATTTTAATTAATTAAAGGTTAGTCCATGACCAAGGTTGCTAAACCGCTAAGACGCCCCACATCGTGTCTACTTACTTATATATAAACGCATCCATCTGCACTGAATGCACGTATGTATGCACCCACACATTTACTGCATTCACCAACTAGGATGCACCGATAGTAAAGTGCAGAATTATCTATTTTAATTATTTTTAATTGTTATATACAACATAGATCATAGCTGTTATAGTTTATAACAACGTACTTCCTACGTTATATGTAGTTGCATGAGTGTGAGTTGTTAAATTACAATACATTACATTACATTAAATACATTTTAATATTTCTGGGTCTGTATTGCCTGCAATAATTAATTTAAGTCATAATGTGTTTAAGTCATAATTCTCAGAAGTCAATGTATTTTTTTAAGAGACGGTTGATTTTTCAAGTTATTTAGAAATTAAAACTGACCTGTTATACAAGTTAGCAAGTTAGTTTAGCTCTATATACAAGTTAGATGTTTATGAGTTTTCAACCCTACAATATATGACTTTTTATTATTGTAAAAACATAATATGATAGGTAGTTATTGTGGTAATTGAGTTATTAACTTATGATAACATCAGAGAAAACATTTATAAGAATGAGTCGGTAATAACTTAATTTAGCAAAAATAGATTTCGCTGCGTTTTTTTTATTTACAACTTACATTACTTAGATACTTAGTTTTGACATTTGTCACTGTATGCATTTTAGGGTTAAATGTTTACTTTTCCATTAATAAAAAATATAACTCGCAATTAATGAATTGATGAAAGACATGACGAAAACGCTCAATGTAAACACAAAAAACTATGTCGAAAAATATGTATAAACATTTTTTTTCAAGTTTAGATTCAAAGTTTTGGTTACAGAGAGGAAGAGTGGGGGACAACCCTAGTGAATCTACACTTTCTAGTTTAATATTTCCGAAACGACGCGCCAAATGTAAAAATTGATAATAATATTATATAAATATTAATAATACTAATATTATTAATACTAATATTAATAATATTATTAATATTAGCCTATTTTGTATACTCCCATCCTTCTTAAATAGTCCTACACTAACCGTTGGTTATCCGTGGGAGCATATTTCTATAGTTTGAACTCAGGGACAATCGCCGGTTGGTGTCCCATCACTTTACTAAATTAAACTTGTCTAAAGGGCCTCTGCGTATTGGCTTCGGCTCCATGTACGCCTTCCAAAGGTCCGGGACTCCCATAGCCCCGTGATTGGTAAAGACATATACCTACATAATGATTTTTAAGAGCTATCAATGATACCCCATACTATGTTAGAACGTTAAAAAAACACCTTTGCCTCAATTGTACACGTAAAAAAAAACATACAATCGCATTTATTTACAATGTTTGTGTGATAAGTGTGATAACCACGCATCAATTTATTTATAAGATTGTTAATTGGTGTGTCAGTTAGATAAAAAACACGAAAATATATTCTGCAATGTTCCAATGCAAAGATAAGTTGAAATAACTTATTAACATACCTTGGATAACTCGGGGCATCTGTACGAAAGTGATGTAGCAAAATATTTTATCGATATAAAATATATCGATGTTACTGCCAACATTTAAATGTTATTCGACATAAATAAATATTACTTATTTTCTCCTCATTTTTAGATAAAAAATAAACAAATTAACACGTGTATATTTATTTGTTTATTTTACAACAGTTTTCATAATATACAATCAATATTTTTTCCATATTCGTCGGTATTAATGATTGCCGTCTAGTTGAAAATATCTACCTACTATAAACTGCTAAACGTACGAATATGATTGGTACTGACAGTATATTGTAATTTTGATTGAAATGACATCCGCATACTTTTATTATCTTAAGAGGCTCGATATCAGATATGACATCGAACCTCTTTACAGTAATCGAGAATGTGCAATGTGCACATGTATTAATTTAATTATATCGACATCTTTTTTATCGATATCAAATCCCTAGAACTTGCCCCGAGTTATCCCAGGTATGCTTATTAACTTAAACTATACTTCCATAATAAACTTCCGTCTATGGGTCTCAGGTCCTACTTGCCTTAGGTGACCTGAGTTCACGTGTGCCTTCTTCCATAAAAAAAACTGTACTTTGATTTGGACAGTCATCGTCTGACCTAAGCCCGCGTAACGAGACCAAACTAAGAGTTCTTGGTGGGTTGGTACGTTAAGGATGTCCTGTTGCCACCTTCCGACTCCATCATCAGATCAGCTCTCAGATACCATAACTAAATGATTTTTTTGTAGTAACTAAATAAAACACGTTGTACGTCGTGAAATTAATCATAGTTCAAGATTTCTTTACGACGGTATTCCCTTGGTTGATATAACAACTTTTCTTCTATTTTCGGTTTGCCTAATATTGTTTGGAATATTTAACCATTTGTCAAACATCACTTTTCATATTTTTTGATCGAACCACGTTAACTCTAATAGACGTTTTGCACCATTTTTGTATAGTCTAATATTCTTATACCTAATGATTAAGTTACCTAACTATCGTTTAGTATAACTTATATTTAATCTAAATGATTATACTGATAATTTGATCGAAAACCGACTTCAGGGCACCCCGTATCCACGTGGTCTTGTCTGTCCTACCCCTAGAGTGTTTTTGCAAAACGCGGAGAGTTCTGGCGGGAGCCTACTAATTTCCAATATCTGATTATATAAAAAATATTATTTTACCACATGATTATTAGGCAATAAGAGTATTATACTAACTTATATTATGCACTACAAAAATTATACAAACCGAAATTATATAGTTTAAGTGTTTATGAAAAATAATATTATATTAAACAATTATAAGGCGAAGTGAATGTTTATGGCAAGTGATTTTAGACAAACTGAAATTAGGCCAATGGCAAATAGAACAAAAGTTGTTATACCAATCATTAGACAACCCTTTACGACCTGACCCATTTTTTAAACGCTAAAATACAAATTGTTTGTTCCATTTCAAGCATTTGAAAAACTTAACGGATTTAAATTACCAATCCACTGTTTCTAGCAATTATTATTCAAATGAAGTTATGCAAAAGAGTAAAAAAAATATAACTCAATTATAGGTAATGAAACTAGGCATGCAAATCAAAGAAAGTGAACGCGCTGCGCATACGCAGTATTATTTGGTATAATTTTCTATTATATAAAGGAATAATTGCCGTGAAGATATCGCATTTAGGACACTTTAGTTTAGTTTATGTTTCTGCGAATATAGCGTATCGGAACCCTTTTAATAATAAAATTTCTGTCTGCAATCCGTCTGTCTGCAGTCTAGCTCTAAGAGTCACTACAAAGCTGTTATTTGACATCGATATATATTTAAGTAAATTACGCCGACAAAGTTGTATAATCACGAAAAAAGTATTTTCGGGTACCTCCAATACATTTAAGGCCAAGGTTAAAAAAAAAGACGTGTGGCACTCGGGGACTGCCGCGGTAAAGCTATTGCATGTCGTACAAACGCACACAACGCCGTGTCGAAGACTGCCGAACTGAAACGACGTTAGACGATGCACGGCCTTCAAGCCACACCTCCTTGCCCGTCGGAGTGGGGAGCGTGAGGTTTTTTCGTTACGGAATTTCTGGATTCGGTCCCCGCGCTCAAGGCCCGCGATAGAAGCTATGCAATAGCTTAAAAACATTTTAACATTGACTGAGTTGTCATTAGACAATTGAAAATGATAATTTTTCGCGAGACACCTACAGCCAAGTTCAAGTAAAAAACTGAAAAATACCTTTAGTGAAAGCACAATGTAACGAATTTAGAAGGAAAACTATCACGGCTGAGAAGCTTTGATTGGTTCTTGAGATACAGACTAGTAATAGTACATTACTACAGACGCCGGGAAGTAGGTGGTTGCAGGCCGAGTTCATATAGACGGCCGAGCGAAGCGAGGTCGGATAGTTACGAGGCTGGCAACCCCTTTTCACGGTGAGGTATGTATAGTGCTTTTCTCAAACATATGCAATGAAATAAAAAAAAACATCACTCAAAAAACATTTGTGTAATAGGCATTAACGCGGATATTTTTGGTCCGAACCACACAGATACAAAAAAAAACGATTTTCAGCTATTCAGCCTGTTCATAAAACCAGCTGTCATGGCCATATTAAAATTAAAAAAAAATTACTTCCCGGCCTAGGCCTTCAATTTTGTATGAAATTCCTTTACAGTTCTCTCGAGTTGTTCCGTCGGGAACGTGGCACTTTGAAGCCTAAAATAACTAACATAACGCCGACATTACATAGCATGTTTGAGAAAAGTATAATTACTGCTTTAAATAGTAAATTCGTTTATACTTGTGGTTTTTCGAGATAGGGTTTTGGCTTTGTAGTAACGGCGTCGAAGACTACACTGAGCATGGTCCGACATGCTCGTCCGGTTTCTATTTTAAGGTAGTCATTATATACATATATAATGACCATGTACGATCAATAATATTGCACTTTTACCTACAGAGGGGTTATTATGACATAGCTATGCAGTTCATTTTACGTAGCGTAAAGGACAGAGATATAGCAAATATATAGCTCTGTCCTTTTCTCTCAGCATAAAATGAACTACATAGATGTCATATTAACCCCTCTGTACAGTCAAAGTGACAGATGTTTATAGACATCGTATCCAACTATTATCCTAAACATAGATCCTATTAACTACTTTGGAAAATAAATATTAGTAGCATACAGAGTATAAATATTTTTTTTAAATATTAAATATTTGAATCGTACTTACTTGTCTATTTAACATAGGTAGTTGAAGAGAAATTATGGCCAAGTGTCTTTATTCCTTTTTATGCAAGAACCAAAAAATAATGCTTAGCTAACAAACGATCGAAGCTAAGAAAAATTTGTTTCTAGTTGGTAGATACTCGTAGCCTGCCTTTTTCTTTCTTCATTTTTTTTTTGACAAAAAAAAAATTGAGTATCTCTCCACTCGGGGCCAATAACGCTCTTGAAGAAAAAAAAAGACATTTGCCCGATGTGACATAAACAAATATTTTTAGATAGATAGGTACACTCTCGTTTAGACAATGAAATAAAGGGATGAATGAGGAAAAATAATTAGATTTATACCTTAAAATAATTGGTGTTAAATATTTAGTAAGTTTGTTAAAATCGGTTTATAAAATGAACTGCTAAAAATAGACAAGTAGAGAGACAATTTTAAATGGCAGATTTTAATTGTTGAGTGTGAAACAGGCTCTTAAAATAACAAAATACAAAACAACCAATCCATTAACCTACCGCCAAGCAGCAGTGTTCGCATTGTTGTGTTCCGGTTTGGGGATAAGACAGCCGGTGAAATGACTAGCATAGAGGCATTCCATCTTCGGCCTCAGGGTTGGCAACGCATTTGCAGTCTTAGGATTGCGGTCTTGTGAATGCGAATGTCTATGGGTCACAGTTTCCACTTACCATCAGGTGGCCTGTGTGCTCGTTTGCCTTCCTATGATATAAAAAAAAAAAAAAAAAAAACAAAACGAAGGCTAAATTAAAGTTTTTTAAATCTGATATGCGCGTCAATATACATCCACCATGATATTGAATACTGCCAAGAACGTTGATTCAAAAATCATATCAGTTTACTATAAACCTGTTTTAATAAGAAATCAGATACTGCAATCTGAAAACTTTAACTTTGTTAATACTAGCTAGTTCAATAATAATATCATCTTGCCTGTATTCCTATCATTACGGGTCGTCAATGTGCAACTTGGTAGCCAATGCAAATTAAACTCTCTGTGGTTAACTATGAGGCGGCTTTTACGATAGCGGAGTGAAAGAGAGGGCAATAATATCATGATCAATACATTTCAATTGTTTGGGCTGTGAACAAGCTCAAAGTCGTCACAGCTCATCTTTCTCTCTCAGACATCACTATCGGGCGCTAACTCAGTATTCACTTCCTTGTTTTTCATATCGCTCTTTACACATTCCATCTCTCTCTTCTGAAGTCTGTCTCTTCTACTATAGCTTTCCAAATTCCTAAATAAAACTCTCGTCTCATTCCTCCCCAAGACATGCCCATACAATGACAATCTTTCTATTACCTTCCATTCCATTCTTGTGACACCACACATCTATTGTAAAATTAGCACATCCATTTTTTTTAAACCACTTCAAAAAGGAGGAGTTTTTCAATTTTACTGTTTTTTTGACTGAGTACATCGATTTTGATGATTTTTCTTATTTGAAAGCTAAGGCTTTCCGTTTGGTTCCATTTTTAACATAATAAAGATTTGATGATGGAGTCAATAAGGAATCCAAAGAACAGAACTCTTCAAAATGTATAGGCACACCTTTTGGTATTTTACATTGTACTTTACTCGCTTATTTGCTCTTAGAACGCACTATTTACTGAAGTGGAACTGATGAGTGACGAGCCCCCTTAATTTTTTTTCTGTTTTTCGTACTTTTTACCCGACTGCGTCAGAAGGAGGGTTATGTTTTTCGAGCGTATGTATGTATGTATGTATGTATGTATGTCTATTTCTGGGCACGCTCTGCAGCCTAAACGGCTTGACCGATTTTAACATACTAGGTGTCATTCGATTCGTCTTAATTGCCGAAGTGACATAGGGTATATAATATTTCAAAATGGCGTCTGCAAAAAAAAAGAGGGGGGTTTAAAAAAAAAAAATGTTTATTATAGCAATATGGGTCTCAAATGAAAGCTAGTAAATACCCCATTCCAAATATATATACATTAAAATACTTTGATACTGCCATTTAGACAGGGAAATCAAAAAGGACGTTAAATGTTAAGTAATAAATATTTCTTGTTGAGCTGTAAACGCCTAGAATATAAACCATTAAGAAAGTAGTGTAATAATTAATAATTCACGAATACCTACTACATACTTGATTAATGCACATTGATGTTATAGTATAAATTGCTGGCTAATACCTACCTAATGCGCCATCCTGCCTACGCATGGACAGTTTATTTAAGTAAAGATACACGGAATAGGTAACCTCAATGTAGGTGCTTAGTCTAGTACCCAGGTACACGTATGACGTACTAACCGTTGAGGAACTAAATTGTTAGAGATTAAGAGAAGTTTAGTTGATTTATACCTAATTCAATTTCTCGGCCTAAGTAGGTATCTACAATCTGTTCGATCGGCCTCCATCTAACCAAATGAACTAATCTTACGTTACTACTGGGGATCGATTTTTGAATGCACGATGCTTCTTTTGCTAAAAGGAGAGTTCCGCTTGTAATTTGTTACTTATAGCTTCGTGACATTAAAAAATCGAGCTCCAGAGCTCATTTAACGTTTGGTTATACATTAATAAAAGCACTATTTTATTAATAAAAACTAAAAAATGTGAAATAAACTAAATTATTTAAATAAAAACAAAAAACCCGACTGCAGTAAAAAAAAAACAACTGAAAAGCGAGTAACAAGCTATATTATCTTTTTTGTTTGTATAATAAAGTGTTTACATTCAAACATACATAGGTAAATACTTATAATGTACCATGCAATGATTTTTTGTTTGATACCTCGTTAACAAGTAATGCAATTTATACCAATATACATACAACTTGAATAGTGGAAAAGGTATTGCAGGCGGGGAAAAGCAATGAATTATAAAATGTAAGTATTTTCTTGAAACAAAAAACATTTGGATTAATAGCTTGTCCCCGCCTGGAAAACCTTTTCCACTATTCAAGTTGTATGTATATTGGTATAAATTGCATTACTTGTTAACGAGGTATCAAACAAAAAATCATTGCATGGTACATTATAAGTATTTACCTATGTATGTTTGAATGTAAACACTTTATTATACAAACAAAAAAGATAATATAGCTTGTTACTCGCTTTTCAGTTGTTTTTTTTTACTGCAGTCGGGTTTTTTGTTTTTATTTAAATAATTTAGTTTTTCTAATAGCGACAACAGAAATACATCATCTGGAAAAAAACAGCTGTCTAGCTATCACGGTTCGTGAGATATAGCCTGGTGACAGACAGACGGACAGACGGACAGACGGACAGCGGAGTCTTAGTAATAGGGTCCCGTTTTTAGCCTTTGGGTACGGAACCCTAAAAATGCCGAGGACCGTGCTAGGTCAGTATGAATGATGTTCTGTCCTTTTGTATTTGAATCTCTCGCTGCGCTCGCTACACTCGTGATTCAGTTGCAAAGTCCTTCGCTTATTCGGTTTATTTAAAATCAACAGCAGCTTAACCGAACTTTGCTCTCTTGTTGCCCAAATAAGTTTTACACAGTTATTCTACTGCGCTCCAAGACAGGCATAGCCAATGTTGGGAAAAAGACTGCCCAGCTAAACTGGGCCTGGGCCGGGCATGTTTGTCGCATTCACCCACAAAGGTGGGCCAATGCAACAACTTGGTGGGTCCCCCAGGACGGCTATAGACGGCGAGGCAGACCCAAGCGGAGATGGCGGGTTAACTTGGACGTTTTTCTGAAGGATTGGCCAAAGATTGCCACAGAGAGAGAGGTGTAGAAATCAAGGGAGAAGGCCTTTGCCCAGCAGTGGGAAACTATATTGGCTAATTAATAATAATAATATTCTACTGTAACGCGGATAAAATCAAAGAAAAAGACGGAAATTGCCCCGATGAAACATCCTCGATAAGCGCCATTAAATGCGTTAGTAACCAGCATCAAACAAATTACATGTGCAGCAACAATGGACACTTACAGTGTTAACGTCGACAATCCACGGGCACATCAATCGCCTTCAAAACAATGGCAGACTTTCTTCATAACTTATTAGCTTATTATAAGGAAAACACTTTACACATGGCAGTAAACCTGTCATTCATAAAAACATGTTACTACTAGCCAAGCGTGACGTCTTGTTTTAGAGACCAGACGTACCATTCATAAATTTAACAGTTATTAATCACTATGTTTCATGCTTCGGCGGTTTTTGTAACTATGATGTATGGCTACTAGGAAACAGACAAGCGAGATTGATTTAATCTTCACATCTACATAGGAAATTAAACAGTTACATTGTGTGAACGATTTATTTCGTTTTGAGAGTGAAAAAGGCATCAACCACTTAACTCTATGACACTTTTACAATCTATGTTTTATAATGTGGATACGATATCATCGGTATACAGTTATAAGCAGTGTTTGTAACGTATCGCACTTTTATACAATATGCAAAAAGACGCCAACTCAGGTACAAATAACTAAATGTTTTTTATACACATTTGATGTTACAAAAGTTAAAGTTATAAAAAAAATCAGTTTGAATAAATTAAATATCTTTACATAGGAAATATAGCATTTCAAATAAATTCAAAGTATCTCGACGACAATATCACAGCTATACATTTTCAAAGGCAGCTCGAGCGCCATCTATGAGACGGCAGCGGAACTACTTGCTTATCATACAGCGCCATCTAGTAGTGTCCGTGGTAACTAGGTGCTTCGTGGCCGTACACTTGGGGATGGTGGGCGTGGCCGATGCGCTTGACCACGGCGTTGAAGCCGTTGTGCTTGTCTGCGGTGTATTCCACGACGCGAGTGGTACCGTCGGGTTCGGCAAGGGAGTAAGCGCCTGGAATTGAAATGGAAATAATCAGATTTGAATGTTATAGGTAATATAATAATATAGGTATTTTTAGAAGGTGCGTTTTGTATCATCGTCATGTCAGCCGAAAGACGTCCACTGCTGGACATAGGCCTCCCCCAAGGTTCTCCACTCAGACCGATCTTGTGCTTTTCGCATCCACCGCGTTCCCGCGATCTTCACAAGGTCGTCACTGTTTTGTATCATGGAGATAGCAAACGATCACACGGGCTAATTGACGATTGTGGTGTTTGCAATCTCAAGACTGCAATCTTAGGACTACATTAAATAATTTAAAAAAAACTAAGCTCACAAGTTTTTAGATAACCCTATCGCTATAATATAAAAATGTAGTTTTGATTATTTAGCCTTTGATTAAAATAAACTAAAGAGAGTTACGATAAAATGAGTATAGTCAATCACGTAGTGTCGTGATGTACTTTCTGTCGCAGAAGTAAACATTTAATTTACCTATGTGATGGTGTAACCGAACCTGACTTTAGCAAACAGTAGTTTTCGATGAAGGGACTTGGTGAAATGATATGATGATAGTCGACTAAACAAGGGTAGGTGAATCGTTTGTTTTACAGATCAAAATTATGTTGTACATACATAAACTCACGCCTTCGTTCCCAGAGTGGGGTAGGCATAGCTACAGAATTATTTAAAATTATGTAGAATTTATGTAAAATTAAAGTTAGTACAGATATAGTACGTAATGGGTTTCCATCGTATTTTCACGGACACGTACGAACGTGTCTTGCTATTTCAGTCGGTCACAATACAAAAGTACTGAGGTAGACTGAAGTAGCATGACAAATACGAACGTTTCCGAGGAACTACGATGGAAAACAATTACCTATGCACTAGATCTGTACACTGGTTTCGTGCCCGAAGGGTATGTGGGACGGTGATGATGATGAGGTACCCTATTAATATGCCTACGTTGTCCATCCGTCCGTCCATCTTAACTATAATGAGCTGCTAATGGCCATTTCAACATATTTTATTTTCGATAACGTATTATACGAGTATAACAATTACTGAACAAAAACAAGAAACACAAAAAAAAATGTCAAGGGTTGCACTGAAATGATTCAAAATCGAATTTAAATTGCAATGTAATAATCCCTACTGTGCCGTGGAACGGTACCCTCAGTACGCGAGTCTGACTAGCAAATAAAAGGTAAGTTTACCTTTAACGACGTCACCGTCGCGGGTCTCCCACTGTGTCTTGTGGTCGCCGGTGTGCGGGTCCTTCACCGAATAGTCGAACGCGTACTTGGGATGAGCCTGGAACAAAAAAAAAGGATCAATAAATTGATTGCTAAAGTGCAGCTTAGTGGTTTGAATTTTGAAATAGTTTTAAGGGACATTGATCTAATTGAATAAAAATTGTTCTTAATAGCCTTTATAATTTACTAACTCCATACTGAGACGCGAAGTACATAGTTTACAGACAGTTCCCAAATTTAAAAAAAAAATACATTGCATACAAATTTCATTGTTATCTAGTCTGTAACTTTTTAAAAAGTGATTCCGGCCATAATAAAATGAGGGCACAAATCTTATACATCCATATTTTATTCGAAACGTAACTTTTTTATCTGTGTCTCGAAGAGCCTGATTTTTTTTTCTAAAAAAGCTTACGTTTCTCCTTGTCAGCTGTCATAAACATAAAGGCGGTAAAGAGTAATAGTTTTTTTATGTGAAGATTTTGCAATTAAAAACACAATTTTTTCTTGCGATTTTTGAGAAAAGCACTATATTTTATATGCCTCGGCAAGAACTGCAATTGCGGGCCTCGTATTTTTATTATTTAAACTAATACTCGGCCCGCAATTGCCTGCTTCACTGCCTAGGCAATAATGTACTATTAATATACAGTTACATTTAACAACCAGCAATCATTTGATTTCTTGTTCAAGCATCCGGTAGCTCGTTACATTACATTACCGTACGGAGGACAGTAATAAAGTTGCTAATGACTAATCATGTCAACACGGCGGATCATTTGACAAGACTGTGTCATTTTGCCACTTGTTTGTCTTGTAATTCATTTTTAAGGTTCCATACGTCAAAAGGAAAAACTCTCGACGGAATCAAAATGTAAAGAGTCCTATTTTAATTGAATCACAAAAAACAGGGTCATTATGCAAGGAAAGGCGGTCCAAATTTTGAATTGAGTTAACCGTATCATGTGCGGAACCAACGGTGGGCGAGTCCGACTCGCTCTGGTCCGGTTTTTTTAATGAGGTAAAAGATAAAGGTAAAAGATACACACATAAACTCACGCCTTCATTCCCAGAGTGGGGTAGGCAGAGCTACAGAATTACCAACAACTCTAAAAACCTGTTGATAACTCTGCAACCACATTTTGCACAATCGGGCTAAGATGTTTACCAGTGTATTAGTGACAGGTAGCAAGCCCATCGCCTAACAGTACTACTTACGAGCCTTGATTCCCTTAGTCGCCTCTTACGACTTCAACGGGAAGACATGGAGTGGTACTATTCTAACCCGGTGACCAAAAAAAGGTAAAAGATAAAAGATGTTTATTCAGTACACAAGAGTTCACTTTTACACGTCAAAAATCTACTTCGCAAGAGACCACTGCTGAGAAGAAACGCCGCAAGAAACTCAACAGTCAAATGAGCTAGTCACACATGATGGTGTGGCTTTGTTCTACTCAGGTTAAATCATAAAAATCAGCTTTTAACTAAAAATATTAGGATCGTGATAAAGATTTAAATCCTCATTTTATCCGAATGATTTAAATATATTTTGTACGAAAAAATATACTTACATAGTAATCACCATGTCCTCCATCATCGTGGGCGTCAACGTAACCAGCATGACCTCCGTAGCCACCGTGACCTCCATAGCCGCCGTCGTTGGCAATTTGGCCACCGTAACCCCCGTGGGCGATTTGGCCACCGTAACCCCCGTGGGCAATTTGACCTCCGTAGCCGCCGTGGGAAATTTGACCTCCATAGCCCTCGTAGGCTTGGGCACCGTAGCCACCGTGGCCTCCGTATCCACCGAGGCCGCTGTACCCGGATTGGCCAATATAGCCAGCGCTGGCTACGGCGCAGGCGACGGTGAAAACTAAAACCTGAATAATAATTTAAAATTATTATAAAATGTGAGAGCTAGAGGGAGTTTTAAAATACAAAACCTTATTAAAACATTCATAATTATTCATGCATATAAAAAAAAATAACATTATTATTACGTATAAATATTTTTTTTTCGGCTATTCCCAATTTTTCTTGTTGTTTGATGAACTAAAAAAAAAGTGTTTGTGCACGAATTATAATTATAATTATAATAATTTTTAATTTAAATTTTATGCAAAGAATTTGCCATTCAACAATAAAACACCGAGTTTTCTGGAATTTTTGTACATTTAATTAGTAAGGTATTATTTTAAGATTTTTTAATAATATATTTTTTAGTAAGTAATTTTATCATCTGCATCTTTGCTATGAAGATTTTCTAAGGCGCAACAATATCTATATAAAAGACTTAAACGCGCTCTAATGAAGATTACGGGCTTGGCTTGTATTACATTCACAAAATGAAAAATAAATAATTAATTATGTAAAACATTACCAGCGCTAATAAATTATTCGAAACTAAAATAATATAAAGTGGTGGTAGGACCTTGTGCAGGGTCAATCGAGACCGCTACCACCATCATTATCCTTTAACCTACTACAAAACAGCAGTGTCCGCTTCTTTGTGTTCGGGGTGGGGTTAAGACAAGAAGCTACTAGCATAGTGGCATTCCATCTTAGTTGTCAGGGTTGGCAATGCATTTGGAGTCCTAGGATTGTAGTCTTGGAAATTCATTATGTCAATGGGTTCAGAACCCACTTTCTTGTAGTAAAAAAATGAGTGCCCTTTGCATGGTCTATAATTATAAAAAAATGTGCTTTTTTTTTTTTGGTTTCAAATGTTTCATGTAATATTGAATGGCAAACGTCTTTTTTAGCACAATCATTTTTGTTACGTATTTTTTGTTTTTAAGCTCTTTGTTTAGTCTGAAATAAGTAAAATGTTAAAATTGGGTTAGGTCGACTTGTTATTTGGCATTACATACAATGTCCTAAAATTAAAATCACATGATTACTCAACTAATCTATAGGTTAGGTTAGAACTGTGTCAAGGTGCGAAGCACCACAACTAGGCAGAATAAGAGCTCCGCGAAGCGGAGCTCCGCCGGTTTTTCCCTCAGGGTCAGAGTTCATTCAAAATTAGCAATAACAATATTCGGAATAACAACGTTACATACATTCGACATAATTACGTTATTCCATAAAAATGTTACACTAAACAATTTATTGACCAAACGATATTATACAAAATAATTTCGATCAAATAATTTTCAATATTTTAATTATTTGCCAAAAAGCTTGTATAAAAAAAAAAGTTGCGAAAAATTTGTACAATAAACGAACCCTTTCGATCACACTACAGTGTAGTCATCATAAGAAACATCCAATGAAACAAAAACATTGCAAATTACAATTAACATACAACCAAATTAAATTTAATCTTCTTATCAAAAATAGCCTTGATTTAGATTACAATGCAAACAAAGGTCGCCATTTGCAAGTCATACAATTTCCCATCCAATCTTAATAAACTAGAACAATAGGTTCAAAACAAAAGCAGGAAGTTATGAATCGTTATTTTCCGGCTTAACGTATAATAAAAGCATTTCCCGTACAAGTTGTTTACATTTTACTATTGGCGTAACATAAGCCGGAACTAAGTAAAATTATCCAAATTGCATTACAGCATCCAATTATTAATTTACTAGTGTAATTATGTGATTATATTTTTTGTTAATCTGAGTTTTTATATTTGTTTTCTTTAATATTTAAAAGTATGGTCGGTCATCCAAAAACACACCTAAACATAACTTAATTGACTCATAACCACATTTATAAAAAAAGGATTCATTGTCATTCAAAGGGTAAAAACGGGACCCTATTACTAGGACTCCGCTTTCCGTCTGTCCGTCTGACCATCTGTCAGTCTGTCCGTCTGTCCGTCACCAGGCTGAATCTCACGAACCGTGATAGCTAGACAGTTGAATTTTTCACAGATGATGTGTGTCTGTTGCCGCTATAACAACAAATACTAAAAACAGAATAAAATAAATATTTACGGGGGGCTCCTTTACAACAAACGTTTTTTTTTATACATAATGGTACGAAACCCGTCGCGCGCGAGTCCAACTTTTCGAAATATTTATTAACTGATATGAAAAGATTTATTAAGGCTCTGTCGTCCCGGCTCATAGACACCTCTGGAGATTCTACAGCTGGTGCTTACCTCTCCCAAAGGATTGGGCTAGCTATCCAGAGAGGTAATGCAGCCAGTGTCATAGGGACCACGTCACTAGCGGACTTGCTAGAGGGGGTGTTATTTTTATAGTGGTGATTGTTATTTACATCTATAATATTTGAGTAGCTTAGTTTTATGAGTAGCTT
Organism: Acleris emargana; assembly: GCA_927399475.2. Lineage (NCBI taxonomy): Eukaryota > Metazoa > Arthropoda > Insecta > Lepidoptera > Tortricidae > Acleris > Acleris emargana. The sequence continues at coordinate 22,800,536 of OV656838.1, read as the reverse complement.
AGTATTATTTTAATTTTCATAAGTTTAGTTTAAACCTTTATTATAATATTTAAAAACTGACTTAGTTTCATCATCATCATTTTTCTGCCTTTATTCCAATTTATTTGGGGTCGACGCTAATAACACTTGACCGGAAGCATTTTTCAAGTTTCAGTAATAACAGTCCGTCTTCGGAAGGCTACATTTGTAAAGTATTATATAATTTACAGTTAACCTGGTTAAAAAAACCGTGGAAATGGCTGTCGGTAACCTATCGCAAGCAAAAGAATTGGTTTCATAACTGTTTCATTTGCCAAAGTTTCAAAAGAATTTGAATTATGTCATTACTTATCACCCATGTTCACTGCTTCCGTTTTCCTGTGGTGTTCCTGAATTAAATCGACTTGGCATTCCTCTGGACTCTGATTTTGTTTGTGGAACTGAAACGACTACTCGGCACTCTTAACGGAAGTTGATTTCGCTCTGTAAAATGTTTTTTTTTGGTGATGTTTGAAAGACAATATTTATTCAAAACCAATAAGTAACGAAGAGGAACTACGGCGACGTGTCTTCAATGCAGCCCGAGACATATCGGAAACCAGTTTACGAAAATTAAACCGAAATTTTATTCGAAGATGCCATTTGTGCCTTAAAGTCGGAGGGAAACAATTCGAACATTTACTGTAAAAACTAATGAAAATTAAACCCGTTTTTTATTATCTTTGAACCAAGGTCAACCAAAAATCAATCATATTCTTCAAAGGAGCACAAACAAATGAGATATCGTAGAGTACAAGATAATTTTTTAGATGATTAACATTGATTTCCGAGGATCCGTATTGGCAAATGTCATACGAATTCCTACTTTTATGCATTAAGATATCATGTGTATGACACATGATATCTTAATGCATAAAAGTATCCACTTTAGAATTGGCATAAAATACGCATGTTTTTAAAGTTATTTGCTCATTTCATTTGTAGTAAAAAAAAAGTTATGGCAGGTGTTCAAAGTTTAAATTACTATGTGGATGATAATTTAAGTCAAGTTCATTACAGTATTTTTCCAACTTGTACATTAGTTATTGACATAATAATGCTTTTATCATCTTAATCAACTATTCATAAACGCGCAAAAATAAAAAAAACTAAATTCTAAAGCTATCCCAGTAACTGCGAGCACTTACAATGTCAAAAGAGGTGAAAAATTGGAAAAATCTTTAAATTGGTATAACTCGAAAACGGTGCAACTTTTACTGAGGTCATGTTAGGCTGGTTTGGTTCGTCTGAGGCTGGGGAATCTCCAGTGTCACTGTGACGTGCTATTTTTGGGACACCCTGTATGTAGTTTAATTGTTTACGTTACAAAATTTTAATAAATAACATAATAATATTATGACAAGTTTGACGTCACACGCATAAACATACATACATAAACTCCCGCCTTCATTCCCAAAGTGGGGTAGGAAGAGCTAAAGAATTACCAACAACTTTTTAAACTTGTTGATAATTCTGTAACCACATTTTGCACTAGTAGGCTAAGATGTTTCCCAGTGTATTAGTGACAGGTGGCAAGCCCATCGCCTAACAGTACTACAAACCTTTATTCCCTTAGTCGCCTCTTACGACATCCACGGGAAGACATGGAGTGGCACTATTCTAACCCGGCAACCACACGCAAGTATAACAAACATATGGACAACAAGTAATTCTGTAGCTCTGCCTACCCCACTCTGGGAATGAAGGCGTGAAGGTATGTATGTATGTAAATGCACGTTTCATTTTCCGGTATTTCTTAACTCTAAAGGAATCATTTTGAAACTTTGTCAAATGAAACAGTTATGAAACCAATTCTTTTGCTTGCGATATGTTACCGACAGCCATTTCCACGGTTTTTTAAACAGGTTAACTATAAATGATATAATACTTTACAAATGTAGCCTTCCGAAGACGGACTGTTATTACTCAAACTTGAAAAATGCTTCCGGTCAGGTGTTATTAGCGTCGACCCCAAATAAATTGGGATAAAGGCAGGAAAATTATGATGATGAAACTAAGTCAGTTTTTAAATATTATAATAAAGTGTGTGACGTCACTACTGATGTGCCAAAGGAAACTTTCCAAAATTGCGGAAAATTTCATGTAGGAAAATTTCGGAAACTTCTCACAATTTTTTATGGGGATTGAAACTTTCCGTTTCTTAAATTTAAATTTCCTATATTTCTTGTGAAAGTTTCCGGAAATTTCTTGCAACTTGTCCAACTTTTTGGAAACTTTCCGCAACTTGCACATCAGTAGACGTCACCACAAATAATCACAGCTGCAAACCAATGACATAGCGTTTCTGCTACAGATACAATTTAAAAAAATACTAAATTATTTTCGTGTAGTTTCCCAGTAAATAAACACATCATTTTGTTTTAAATAAATTGAAATATGTTGTTTTATGTTAATATCTGATAGATGACCAAAATTTGTAGTATGTTGTCAAATAGCCTATTATGGACAAAATGTATTAGTCTAAATTACGTCATCTATATTATTTTGACGACTCGTTGGCCATAGTTTGTAGTGAGCCTGCCTACGAAGCTATCGGTCCCGGTTTTATTCTCTGTATGAACAAATATGATGTGATGTGTATTTTGAGAGATATTTTGTTTTTAAGTCTTGGGTGTTTTCTCTGTATTTAGATACATACATACATAAACTCACGCTTTCATTCCCAGAGTGGGGTAGGCAGATCTACAGAACTACCAACAACTCTAAAGTAAATATTTAAATTTATTAAATAAATATCATGGTCAATTTCACACAAATTGACCTAGTCCCAAACTAAGCTCTGGGCTTGTACTATGGGTACTAGGCAACGATAAACTTACTTATACGGATAAATACATACTTTAAAATACTTAGAAACAAATACTCTCACTCATCACACTAATATTGTGAACGGGAATCGAACCCGTATGATAGCTTCGTTGCTAAGCATACTTCGTATTTAAGTATTTATTTCCCTTTATAAATATTAACTTCGTTATCTAGTACCGATAGTACAAACCTAGAATTTAGTTCGTGACTAGGTCAATTGGTGTGATTGTCCTCTGATACTTATTTATTTATTTTAAATAACAAGGCTTAATCCTTAAAATATAGTAGGGTCATTATCAGAGATCGGAATAGGTAGAGCTAATTTGCCTAAACTTGATGCATGTTCATTCAAAAATGTGTTCCTATTTCACTCACTCATGAATGAATATGCGTCAAGTTTAGCCAAATTAGCTCTGCCTATTCCGATCACTGGTCATTATGACCTAACTATGCACTTCATTTTACAGCGAGCGTACAGGACAGAGCTATAGCAGCTATATAGCTCTGTCCTTTTCTCTCAGCGGAAACTGGACTGCATAGCTATGCTGCCGTCCTACCAAAGAAGGCGGCTAAGTGCACAGTAATAGTATTGGTATTTTAAATTTAAAGTGGTTACCAATAGAGTTCAAAATGGTTCGACAACTACATTGCAGTTAGCCGCCTTCTTTGGTAGGACGGCAGTATGTCATAATAACCCTGCAGCTCCTAAAACGTTTAAGTAGCAATCACGCACAATTGTGTATTTAACGCAATATGTAATACTAGGGACTTGCTCTCGCTTAATTCGCTTCGGGTTTTCTGTATCACTCGTATATAAGCCTTAATTTATTATACATAAAAACTTTCTTCTTGAATCACTATATCTATTGATCGATACCGTATTGAAATCCGTTGTTTAGTTTGTAAGATCTAAGCGGACATACAGACGGACAGACGACGGAAAGGGACAAGGTTTGATACTACCTATGTAAAGATAAAGAACAGTATTTTCGAATTTACATAAAAGTTATCATCGGCAATGAGCTTTCTTAATTTCATTATAAGATAAAATCGTCAATATACACTTACCCTAACTAACCCCAACCATACTAAAGATAATTTTAAAATACCTATTTCATTATTATATTAGCGTCTAGTGGCCGCCATATTGAATTTTAATTAGTGCTATACATTTAACGACACTCACAAGATTAAGACAAATCAATTGCCGTAAGAATCCTCAAAATTGGTTCATGCGTTTAGTTTCTAGAACGCCACAATGGATCAAACATACATTTCGACGGCGACATGTATGTCTGGCGACTTGACGCGACAGCCTAGTCGATAGTGACCCGGTTAACGAAACTAGCGATCCCGGGTTCGATCCCCGGTACGGGCAAATATTTTTATGATGAGTACGAGTATTTTGTTCCTGAGTGTGGGATATATTTGTCTTTATAAGTATGTTTATTGTTGTCTAGTACCCATAGCACAAGCCTAGAGCTTAGTTTTGGACTAGGTCAATTTGTGTGAGTTTTTTTTTAATTTTTTATTTATGTATAGGCTGAAAATGATTATGATGGCATGGGCTACAATAAAACCGCTGAGCCCGTATATCATATATTTTTGTATCTTGCTTGGTTTCTATTTTTCAGCAAAGCAAAGGTATAGAACAACTAGGTAATAAAGTTATTCAAAAACAATAGTGTTTATGTTATGACAAGACATAACTTGTATTTAGGCATATCCTGTTACAATTTTAAAAACTTTAACAAATATTTGGTTTAATACTTATCTTATATTTATTAAATTTTAGCTGCCGCACATCCATTAAAAAAATTAAACCTTTATAAGATCACTCGCATAATTATTTGTTTGTACGACTGTGACAGTCTAGTTTTAATCACTTTTTTAAATTACTTTCTACTTACTTGGAAGGCACGCATATTTATCCTCAGGTCACTTTCGTCCTCTTCAGCTGTAGACAGGAGTCGAACTAACACTGCTCGGCTCGGCCGTCGGCTGTTATTTATAACTGAGCCGTTGCGACATTGACTTCTGTTCGATGTTGGTCTAGGCGATATGGAAGACTGGAGTACAGCGATATCATAAGATATGTTTTTGTTTTGATATTTTCGTTATTACGTTATTTCGTTTTTTAAGTTTTCGTTCGTCTTTTAAGTTGAGGGGAAATTTTTGATATCGAAAATGTGTCGTTAGTAAAAAAAAAACATTGATGTGTACTTTATGGGTCATCATCATCATCATAAACTCACGCCTTCATTCTCAGAGTGGGGTAGGCAGAACTAAAGGATTACCAACAAGTCTTAAAACTTCCTGATAATTCTGTAACCACATTTTGCACAAGTAGGCTAAGATGTTTTCCAGTGTATTAGTGACAGGTGGCAAGCCCATCGCCTAACAGTACTACAAGCCTTTAATCCCGTAGTCGCCTCTTACGACATCCACGGGAGGATATGGAGTGGCACTATTCTAACCCGGCAACCACACCACACACTACTAATACTTTATGGGTGTTTTTTTGAAATTATTTAGTGTGCTTTATTTTTTGCCATAATTTATTTTATTAATGCTAGTTTTAATTAAAAATTGTAACATCATTTAATTTTATTTCTTGTTTAATGTTTTCTTTTTATAGCAGTCTTGTATCTTTGTGAAAGTAACGTTAGTATGTTATGTTTAGCATTTCATTGTTAAGCTTTAAATAAATGAAGCGGATTTCATAAAATAAGCTTTGCGGTTCTTTTAGGTACCAGATTTAGTAACATTTAATAATCATTGATGAAAAAAGTCTTAAGCTGAGCATCGGTGTCCAGGTGCGAAAGCTTTTGGTCTTTTAATGGATCTTATTATGTTTTCTGTAAAGTAAGTACTTTTTTCAAAAACTTTTTCTAGGATAATGGTTAGACAAAAGGTCTACATACATTTACTTATAGTGGTCGTGCGGCCTTGTGCAGGGTCTTTCAAGAGCAGCAGTGTTCGTTATCTTGAGTTCCGGTGTGAGGATAAGACAACCGTTAAAATGACTACTATAGGGGTATAATATCATCTTAAACCACAGGGTTGGTAAAGCATTTGCAGTCTTTGGATTAGAGTCTTGAGATTATAGTTTTAAAAAGAAAGAAAATGTGCTCTCTATGGTCTCAATTTTATTTTACCATCAAGATGCTAGTTTGATTTTGTGCTAGTTAGCGTTCTCCTTGCCATATAAATAAAATAAAGAAATATCTAATTGCGCTCGTAGAAAAACCTTACATTTAGTGAATTATAAGATATGTAGGTATCAATAATAATAACTACGTAATTTATCCTACTTGTTATTTTTATATTTTTTCATCATCATAAAACTGTTAGCCTTTTATTGTGGAAATAAATAAATATAAATTTGCCCAAACAGGGAATCAAACGCGTGACAGCTAGCTTAAAACTAATAACGGCAATATAAGATTACAAAATACAAAGCATACATTCATAGAAATCGTTTACAAAATAGCTTCAACCTGATCAATGGTGCCCTAGTTCTAATGATTTTAGCAAACACTTGTTACATGGTTTGCAAAACGAACAGCAAATCTCATAAAGCGTTCACTTATCAACTCGACGGATGAATTACTAACCGGCGAATTTAAGTTGACCCGTCAGTGCGTACAAATAACATTTTAGGCCGAGACTTCTGGATTAGGTATAGCTTGTAGCTCGCCTAACCGTTTTTGAAAGAATAACACCTTAGTTGTGAGTCAGCGGTTCATAAGAAAGCAGTGTGTTTAGTTTGTTTGCATTATTCATACATCACGTATTACGTATTATTAACCTAAGTCCAATTTATTGCGTATATAAGACAGAAGTAAGCGTAAAAATTTAAACACATTGAATAGCACTGACGACGATATATTAAGATCATTAGAAGGTTGTGGCCCTGGGTTCAAATCCCGGTAAGGGCAGATATTTGTGTGATGAGCTCAAATATTTGCTCTCCTGACTCCCTGCCTCTAGATCCTCTAGATCCTCTAGATCTATCTACGGGACCGCTTCTCACACTTATGGGTCCATCCACCATCTCGGGCCCACCTTCTACCGTGTACCCCTCAGGGCGCTACCTCCAATCCTACACCGTACATTGCCAGCCGTACCCCTGATCTGACGACTGCGGGACGCGAGCCAAGGGGAGTTCTGGAGGAATTTCCTTCATTCTCACCGTCAATCTTAACTTCACCATGGTGATTTGAGGGAATCCATTTTTATTTTTTTTATTCTGTGTAAAGAAGACCGTGTGCTTAAATAAATAAATAAATATCAGGGGACAATATCCACACCAATTGACCTAGTCCCAATTTAAGCTCTAGGTTTGTATTATGGGTACTAGACAACGATATAAATACTTATATAGAGAAATATATACTTAAATACATAGTAAACATCCATAACTCAGGAACAAATATTCGCGCTCATCACAATACCCTGACCTTGATCTATATTTTTTTCTCTCCACTATTTCCGTCCTTTTCTCTGCTAATTACCTCAAAGTCTGGTTCCTCGTCTCTCGAACGATCCGAAGACCACGTAACACGACAGTTCTAGACGATCTTGTTAGAAGAGATTTTTTTTTGTGTATCTTTTTCTGTTAAACCAACTTTACACGAACCCAAAGGCTGTTTAAGGTTTCAGGGGTTTTATTCTACTTAAAAAAGCTTCATATATTGCTTTTGAAATTATATTTTCAACGTTAAAATAGATATTATTTTCTTGTACAATAGTCAAGGCCGAGTTTAGAACGCGATATGGTTTTGCCAAATTCCTACAATAGAGCCCCTTCACCTAAAAGACAGATAATTTTTTTGGAAAAATTCAAATTCAAAATTCAAAATATGTATTCAGTAAATTGGCCACAAGAGGGCTCTTTTACACGTCGGTAAAGTACAGTGAATCCACCAGCGCTTCGGACAAGACCATCATCAAGAAACTCCAGCAGAAAGGCCTTTTTTCAATCATAAAAACATAATTATACTGAAAAATAAGTTACATTAAGTAATAATAAAGTAATAAACAATAAATTCTTAAAACTAGCAAAAAAACAATTACAAATGTAAGGTCAATAAACATTAAAATAAAATAAAGACTATGAGAGTAACACGACGAGGTCTCTACGTCAAAAGCCATATAACTAGGATAATAAATTGAATCCACGGTAAGCTAACTGCTACTTTATTGATAGGTTTATCTTTAAATGGAATAATGCTGCGTGAAATATTTCGTCTCGTTAAACAGAAAGTGAATTGAAGCGGTACGTAACAATGTGCCTATGTCAATATAGACGGCAATCGCATTGGCCGAGAGTAGAAATGATACGGTCCGTGAACATCTGTGCTGATTATTATAAATAAATTAGGGTGCGTCTCATAAAATATAACAACAATTTATATAATTTTATGCTATCAACTTTCCACTTATAAATCCACGAAACTATCGGAAGTGGAGTTAAGTATGCCATTATGGTCCTTAGGGTGAAGACTATCAATCAGTAAAAAGGATGCGAAAAAATTATGTGGCAAGTAATTTTAAAATCACCCCTTTACACTCGAGCTGATACGATATAAGGCTTTTTTCTAATTTTTTTTTTTCCCCTTTTTTTTATTTTATTGATATACTTGAAAATTTCATTGTCTGAATCGCTCGGGTGTAAAAGGACAGGAACCAACCCACATATATGGTAGGGATATAATTATAAATCGGAAAAAAGGTCCAATCCACTTTGTTGGATCCTTACTGCTGAAAACAAGCTAGAACCAGTGTCATGCAAAACCAATTCACTTAACGTATCCAAAACGGGTCCAACGGCAATCCAAAACGGATCCAATTCACTTAAGTCCTAATAACTCGAAAAGTAACTAAATTTTTTTTTTACACGTGTAGAAAAAAAAAACTGTCTTTTCTCCATAATATAATTTTGAGTAAAATCAATCAATTATTGTTTAAATATCGTTTAAATGCCCCGTGAACCTAAAATTGCAAATAACTCGAGTGCAAGTCACGGTGCATCGACGCCTTTTCCTTTAACTACGGTATTCCAATTTCAAACGGTATGCTTAATAAGTATAACATTTATATGTTACTAGCGACCCGCTCTCACTTTGAATCAGTTAGTGTGAGTTTTCTGTAACATCCTCACAAAATCCAGAATTTATTACACATAATATTATCTATTGCTGAAAATTGCATTAAAATACATACAGTTTAAAAAATCTAAGCGAACAGATAACGGAAGCGGCTTCATTTTATACAATGTAAAGAAGAATAACCTATAGTTATAACACTCGCAAGTGATAATTACTTTTAATATAACTTACACAAGGTATATTAATTATAAGCTATAATTAATATACCTTGCATTCCACCTTAGTCCTCAGGGTTAGCAGTGCATTCACAGTCTTGTGAATGCGAATGTCTATGGGTCACAGTTTCCACTTACCATCAGGTGGCCGGTGTGTTTGTTCTCCTTCCTATGACATAAAAAAAAACATAAGACATAGGTACTCCATAAGAAAAATATTTTAAAAAAGAAACTTTGTAACTCTTTTTACATATTTAAGGTAACAAAATGGCAATAGGCGAGCGAGCGGAGCGAGCGAGAAAGACGTTCCGCAAAATAAATCTTGCTCTTTTGTTTATTTACATGTTGTTCAATCGAAAAATAAAGATACAGTAAAATCACTGCATAATGCAATCAAAAACAAAACATTTTTTTTTTGTAAACAGAAACTTGGTAGCACAATATTGCTTTCGGCATTTAATCGTATTCGTTCGTGTGAACCTTATGATAACTCTTATTTACTTGACAGTAATAGCAATTTATTACTGCCAAATTGTCATGTCCCTTTTCGACACTGAGCCAAATGGTCATGTTCGTGGTCGACAGAAGAGATGTGACTTCTCAAAACAGAGTCAATCTCTATAAAAGTACCTGTAGCCAGAACTCAAAAATAAGAATATGCAAATTTGCACAAATAAAGAAAGGAAAATTATCGGGCGCCAGGGTCCTGCGCTAGGCAAAAAAAGAAAACAGATAGCAAATATAAGAAACGGTAGAGTACTGGAAACTTCTAATTTCAAGGCGGGCGTGGTTATGTCAGAGTTAAATAATTAACACAGAATTGTTTAAAGGCTGTTTATTTACCTTCTAATTATGTTCAGGCGGTTACACAGTAGCTGATAACCTAAATTCCCAGGTGGTATTAACCTAAATTCTCAAATAGATGTCCAAGGAACAGGAATTATTACTCTCTTCCTTGGTCAGTCGGGTAAGAGGCTTGTAAAGTGCCTCTTGTTTAAACCATTTCGTAACAGTTATGAATTCGTTTACGTGCATAACACCTCGTTCTATTATACGACTATTACAGGGATAGGTTTAAGGCGATAGCGTATCTTATGAAACCGCTAAAGTTATGCAAAGGGGAAAAGTAGATCAAGTCCTCACAGATAAAAGTGATTTATGGTCATTACAAATTACACATGCTTTCTTAATCGAAGGATTCCTGGTTGTTTATCAATATTTATTATGTTTGTTTTTTAAATCAAATTTTATTTTTGTTACGTTTTTTTTTACGTATTTTTTTAAAACAGTTTGCGACTGTTCATAAATAGTCCTACCTACTTTGGGTCTTATAATGTAGTGATAGTTCTCTAAAAAACATGTAATATATGTATGTGTAATGTGTAATGTATTTAAAAAAGGGTTTTGTGTAGGTCAAGTTAAAACATGTTAATCGTTACTACAATGCAAGGAAGCTTAAGTAAGTTCCAACTGCAGTTTTTTGATATTGTCGTCAACATAATATTATTTATTTAATGGCATTATTCTTTTTATCCTCACTAAATTAATTAAAATATAACGACACCTCACTTCAAATCTGTCAAATAGTTTAGGCTACAAGAAGTCACAATGGAACAGACACACCCACATACATACGCGTGAAAAACATCACCCTCCTTCTTGGTCAGTAAAGTAAGAAAGACTGACCGTTGAGATTGTCCCTGCATCGGATTATTCGACGTTTATGCCGTTACAGAATTATCAACAAGTTTTAAAAGTTGTTAGTAATTCTTTAGCTCTGCCTACCCCACTCTGGGAATGAAGGCGTGAGTTTATGTATGTATGTATGTATGCCATTATTGTATCTTACTATTCGTAATTCTGCACAATGTGAATTTTACACATTTGCATTTGATCACATTCGCTATTCTTCACAGTCATTATTTTTAAACAATCCTGTTTCTTCCTAGTCACGATTCTTATAATTATTATTTGTATTTCTTTACCAATCACGGGACTATGGGAGTCCCGGACCTTTGGATGGCGTACATGGAGCCGAAGCCAACACGCAGAGGCCCTTTAGACAAGTTTAGTTTAGTAAAGTGATGGGACACCAACCGGCGATTGTTCCTGAGTTCAAACTATAGAATTATGCTCCCAACGGTTAGTGTAGGACTATTTATGAAGGATGAATGAACAGATATGGATTGCTAAACTAGGCTTTTGATGAAACTACGGCGCCTGCCTGGCCAATGCTAATTACTTTGGTTGAAATGGCAGGCGGTGACTCGCCAACTCAATGGAATGGGCCTCCCGAAATAGCCGCATATATATAGCAGCAGGGAGGTAACAGTTCCAGAGGGGCTAAGGGTGGAGAGGTGCTTCTGGACTTTAAACGACCATAAGATGCCCACTCACCACTTATGCAACACATCCACCCTTCGAGCATATAGCTCTTGCGACTCCACTCTGACCGGCCAAAAAAGGCAAGCCAGAGGTGAGGGTCTGTTCCTCGTCATTATTCACTCCAGCCGGCCGGTGAAGGCAAGCGTGAGGTGAGGAACAGGACCTACCCTTGGGAGCATTCAGGTCCGTGGTGTCGCCACTCACCAACAGCTCGCCACTAGCTGCCCTGTGGTCTTATTATTATTATTATTATCACCAGATAAAACCCAAGGAACTACTTTAAATAAATTTAACGAGTTACGGCCGAGAGCTAATATTTTCCATGGTAACCCATAATTTGATCGAATTTCACTTCATCGATTGAACCATTTCATCTAACTATTATTTTCTGCTGAAACCATGATGTTTTCAGGACATTAATTACGTAGATTAGGTTAGGTTAGAATAAAGACTACCAAAAAAGATATGCATGGAGAGAGAAATGCATTTCGATGAAATGTAAATTCTGCGTAATTATACATTCGTTGAAAGATATTTTGATTAAATTATAGGAGCCCATTTCCCATACATCTTGACGCACATTACAGCCTTACGAAACTAAATGAATGGTTATTGGATGTTATCCTTTGGTCGAGTTATTTGAAACAACTGGGGTAACGCAATTACATATTGGAAGCGCGTGCGCCGGTCTTAATCTTGATTAATTGGCTTCAGGTTTAATAAATAATAATAGGAAAGGTTTGTAATAGTAAGGATTACGTCAAGGCTTCAAGTAGAGCCCAAATCTATTAATTCAAGAAAATTTATAAAATCAGGGGAAATAATTTGTGTAGTTTTGTAAATTGGTACAGTTATCCAGATTCCTTGCGGTATCCAGATGGATATACTAAAAGTCCTCAAGAGGTGAATGATGGAGAAGACAAAGATATCAACGTAGCAGGCGATGAGTAACATAATAAAAACGAACTAATTTTCTTTTTTTTATCCTAAATCGTACATCTCCATGTCAACTTAAAACATGCTGTAGCTCCTAAAGTATTGATGTTAGAAAAAATACTAATAAAGCAAATTTTGTAGGAAATTGTATTCAAAACTTTTGTCAGCAGTATTCATTGATATTCGTATAGACATTCACGGCTTTTTCGACGAGTCGTGAATCGGTTTACTGTCTCACATCGAGCCAATTTGGCATGAGCATAAGATGTGACACCCTAGAGGGTGATATTGGTTTGTGCTGAACGCTTTAAGATTAGCTAGCTGCAACGAACAAGTAAAAATTTTCTTAAGTGTACCACCGCGAATGTCCCTGAATACCTATTTATCATTTTTTTAGGGACACCGAGTCGTAAGCACTCGGAATCACAGATAGGCGTGGCATGGCATTCCCTATTTAGCCGTGCGCATAAAACAAATTGACCCTAAGTTCTTCATCGTAATTTTTAATACAACAACCTTATAGGAATGACGGAGTCAATACGTACACCGCGATCTTACGCCTTTGGTCCAGGCTTTGAAGCTTAGACCTATCTAGCGATTTATTTTGTCAATCGAGTTTAACTACTTGGCGGAACCATCTAATTGGTAACTACAGATATGAATGACCGGACTTCTACACCCAATTTTATCATCAGTTTTTTTTTCGCAAGATGTTTTCTCAGGGTGTAACCAGTAATAACTTATGATTCAAAATTCAACAAATGATTCACCGTATCCTGAGGGGCTAATGTCTAATGCACTCACAATTGTTTTAATTTTTTTTGCAGACAAGCCTTCGCTTTTCAAAATGAAAACGATTGCGATTGCAAGTGCGTTAGACAATAAGCCCTCAAAACCATTTCGTATTTAAAAAATGCGGTCGTAAAGCCATCAATTAGGTACATCTAATTATCGGTCGAGAATCCGATGAAAATGGCCGATATTCCGGTTGCAGAATCGGCACAAGGCACTAATGCAATAAAGCCCAACCCACTCATTAGAGGAGTCGTGGAACAAAGTTTCCATAATTATCTATAGATCCGTCGATTACGTGTAAGCGATCGATTTGATTCACGCATTCTGATTGAATGGAGTGCAACTAGGACTAACACATAGAGTAAAATTATTAATAAGGTAATTTAGCTGTTAATAGATCCAAACATATCACCTTGTCATATCAAGTTTAGTCATGACAAGACGAAGAAGACGATGGACCTTGTTCAAGTGCTACCACTTCCTTATATTTAACCTACCGCCAAGCAGCAGTGTTCGCATTGTTGTGTTCTGGTATGGAGCGCTCATCAGTTCATCACACGAAAATTTGCCTTAACCGGGAATTGAAAGAGGACCCGCTTGTTTCGTTGGCACAATCAAGTAGTGTAAATGAATGAAATGAATTTAAATTCGAAGAGGGCTGTGTTGCCTATTGATTTCCTAAAGGAAACTCACAACTGCCCTCACATTTGCAACTCTAAGAACACTATTGCAAAACCAAAGTTCTTCATTTTTGCCGTAAAACCACCACACTGAGTCGGCCAAGGAAAGAGGTATAATGACCACGTACTCGTTTGACCGTCAGGCTTCGCTTGTCACCTTCTTATGACAACTGAGTCGTGGCTGTTGGCCACTAGTTGGTTTCTATACCATAAAAAACACCTTTATTTGTATTTGGAAGTACTTTACGGTACCTTTGGTTCATTCAGTCAGGAATTGGTATCGCTTACGTAATCGTATTACCAAGGAGTGCGTTATCAAATGCTTGGTTATGTTTTTGTACACTTTCTAATGGTTTTTCGTGTTCCACACCTTCAGGGGGCCAACGAGACCCTAATACTAAGTACCCAAGGGCCGTCCGTCCTTCCGTCTGTCTGTCAGAGGTCTGTGTCTCATGAATCTCGTAATAGGTAAATAGGTGAAATGCAGTGTTCGCATTGTCACAGCCAATTGTAAGGCTAAGACTAAAAAGATAAAATAACTGGCATAATTGCATTCCATTCTAGTCCTCAGGGTTGTCTGCATGTGTAGTCTGAGATTGCAGTCTTGAGAATACAAATGTCAAATAGTCTAACACCATGGTCTTAGGATAAAACACACACCACCGTATCTGTTTATTTTTATGTATTATTATATTTATATTACGTATTTACGTATATTGTTACAATTACAATATTACCCGTATCTTGTATATATTTTATTTAAACAGTTCTTTTTATTCTCAACGCTTTTTTTTCTTCGCACTGATCTTGGTTTTTTTTTCTGTTTCGCCTACTGATTTACTTGGAGAGAATGCCATTGGCCATTTGTACTTTATTGTATTTGGTGCAAAGAAGTTAAAAAAAAAAAAAAAAAAAAAAATGGTCTCGGATCCCACCCATTAGCATAAAAGTTGAAATGAACATGACTGATGGACAAATACAAAATTAATCTTATATGTAGAGCTACTTAACTACTAATAGGTAAACTTTACAAACAATATTGCAAAATCATAAAGGTACATTTTTTTTCCCTTTAACCTTTTTCTAAATATCGGAGTCATTAAAATTTTGCATATCATGACGGGACACGGATGGTGCTCATAGGAACTCCTCAATTGCTCATAGTTGATTTATCGAGTATAGACTCAATTAGAATTATTCATATTTTTACAATTACTCTAATTCGAAAACCATTTCGAGGAACAGGGTTCTAAAACCTTAACTAACCTAAATTATTGAAACATTTATCTATTTCAGATATTTCGACAAAAGTATATTTAACTTTTGTTTGACTTTCGTTTTCGGCATGAGCCCTCTTAGGTGGATCTTACGGGTTAGGCGAAAACCGCTTGAAATAGTATGTTTTAATACACTATGTATGTATGAATGTATGTTTGTATAATATTATCATTGAATTGTTGTAATTTATTAGAAAATGCCAACGTAAAATCAAAATAATCATGTCCTCCATAAAATGTCTGCTAAATAAATAAAGATATTAAAACAAAACTATTGGGTTCAATACAAAATTAATGAAATCGGTCTTTTAAAATTACCCATTCTTTCGAATTAGAATATAAAAACCGTGAGTTATTTTTGGTGGTCTATCCCAATTGACTGATATTTTGAAAGCGAATTCATTTTTAGTATGAGAATAACAGTTAGCAAACAAATATTGTATAAAACTAATCAATTTGAAGGTACGGTGGTCCAAAAAAAAACTGCATTTCCACACTATACTGAATGAAACTCTACAAGTGGTATTGTATAACTAAAATTTCGTTTGCCCGGTAGTTAGCACGGTGAAGTCGAAAGTAGGGCATGTGTATAAGATCTCACGGTAAAAACTGACCTTGTGCATGGTAACACTGAGTCACGGACAAGTAACAATGTTTCCATGAGAGTTATACACCTGATTGAGAGTACAATTGTATTGGTCTTGACCACAAAATTCGGTCATTGTGACCTATAATAGCTTAGTATGATCTGAAAATCGCAAGGTGCAGTGAGGCGTAGGAAACAATGGCATAGGATAAGACTAAAAAAACGAGGCGAGAGCATGTCTGAATGTAGGGTTCCGAAGCCGTAACTACACAAAAACTATCTCAAAAAACAACAAGTACGCACTAATTCTCTATTTAAAGTTGATTGATGCCGTCTGAGGTAATTTTAGTAATCAAGTCTACTTAGTCATGATAGTTTTTCTTTAAAATTCGTTAAATGTGCTTTCATTTAAGATATTTTTCAGATATATTGTATTTGTAGTTTTGGCTGTATAAGGGGTTACACTTGACTCTAACAAAAAATAGCTCCAGCTTAATTTTCGTAAGCGAATCCCTTACTCGAAAAATTGTTATCACGAACCCGCTATATTTTTGAAAGACCTATCCAACGACCTCTACACAATGGGGTAAACGAGAAAAAAAATCCCCACGTTACGTGTAGGGGAGGCACAGTATATATACTTTTCTAATAGTTTGTTTTACCACTTCGTTAACGTCACTTATATGTATATTAATGCCAAATTACAGCTTTCTCGTACTAAGAGTCTCTGAGCTAGGCTGCGGATGGACGGACGGACATGAAGAAAATCAGAGTTCCTAGTTTGACTACGGAATCATAAAAAGTTGAAAAGTAATTTTAAGATAACAAACAAAGTAACAAACATATTTATTGCAAAGTGTATTAAAGTAACATAATTAAAGTCAGGCATACGAGTCGTCTTCCCTCTGTTTCACATTATGAAATTCGACACAAAATTTTAGTACATTACTTAGAATTTTCGGTCTTGAAATTTGTTTTTATATGTTAAATGAAATTAAATGAAATGAAATAAAATTTATTTGGCACTTAAAGCACTTAAGTTAAAAATAGTAATAATAATACAAGTTGCTTAACTAAATCAACTTAAATTCTAAATAATACCTTAACTGCATCAAGCCCAAAATGGTCTCCACTCAGCTTTTTATGCCACGATATATTGTTTAGATACACCGTGACGCTGGTTTTCAGTGAAACCTGGAGAGGTGAATGGCGCACCGTTAAACTACACATTCATTCATTTTTTTCATTTTTTTTTGGCCTAGTTGGTAGTTGGTACGAAGCGAGCGGTCCTGGGTTCAAATCCCGGTAAGGGCAGATATTTGTGTGATGAGTGCGAATATTTGTTCCTGAGTCATGGATGTTTTCTATGTATTTAAGTATTTATTTCTATATATAAGTATTTATATCGTTGTCTAGTACCCATAGTACAAGCCTAGAGCTTAGTTTGGGACTAGGTCAATTGGTGTGAGATTGTCCCCTGATATGAATATGATATGATATAATGCTGACTTTCTTGAACCTGAGCACTAAGGTAGAAAAAGAACAGCTGCCACAATGCAATCAATACAAATCAATTTTTAACGCGACCTGAATGAAATAATAGGAAACCGCATAAATATAACTAATAGGTTTTTTTATAAATACCTAATTCATGGGTACACTAGGGGTACAACACTCCAAAGAGTCATAATTGGGAATTGTTAAAAATCCCGAATGTTCATAATTCTGATGATTTTTTTGACATCACTCACAATTAGTGTTGGGCGGCTTGTAAGTTTCAAAAGTGAAACTTTCACTTTAATTTCTGCAATATTCTGAAAGCTTCAAAAGGGAAACTTTCACCTAAAATTTCATGTAATATTCGGAAAGTTACCAAAGTGCAATCGATTAATTTCTGAAAATTACTAAAGTTTTGTAATGTAACGTAAGTAACGGAAACCTTTCATGAAATTTAAATGAAATTTACTTGTGTTAGAATCATTTCTACCTAATTTTGTAACTTCCAGAAGCTGTAATTTTCGCAGTTAAGGAAAGTTTTGTAATGTTTCAGAAATCGCCCATCACTACTCACAATAAATAAAACCTAACGTTACCTACTTACGGAGCGATTAAATAGTGTTTTAATAATCCAAAATAGCAAATGCATAACATAGCATTCGGAAAAATGAAAATTCCGTCAAACGAATAGTATAACAAAAATCAGCATTTTAAGGTGTTCCTATTGAGAACACCTTACAAGTGTATTATGGATGTTTTACTTTTAAATTCTTCTTCTTCTTTTTATTAATGGCGGTTTCGTAGTGATTTCGCCAATGTCAAGTGAATGAGAATAGAAAAAGTAAATAATATAAATCAAAAGTAAAGGCCGGACAAATTTCAATCGGCATCTGCCCTCCCTGACAGTTTCCCACTTTTAAATTGATTCTTCTTCTTCTCTTTCTTTAAATTAATGGCGCTCCAACAAGTAAATTAAAAATTAGTAAATTAAAATAACGAAAATTAAAACCAGGTAATTTTCAATCGGCCATCTTCCCTCCCTGAAGATTACTAGAGCATTCCTTTTAAATTGATTTGTAATACAGGCTTTCGGGTGCTAAATCTGAAATTTATACTTACAAATAAATTTAACGCTGTCACATAAACTAGCGCCATCTAGTTTAGTAATCACGAACAAACAACAGCAAATAGCGGCGCTCAGCAAATTGAATAGTTCGTGCAACAAGCTAAAGTGGACTTGGTATGCCTGTTAAAAGTGTATGCGGTATCCGTAAGATGGCGCACTCAGACCGATATTATCATACATAGAACGTTTTGAACCAAATGTTTAGTAATAGCTCTCTTCTTTTTTTGGTATTTTTTTTTACGAAAAAGGTAAAATTAGCTTTAAAAAATATATAAGCTACTTTTTTTTTTAATTTACATTTGCTTTTTGTCACAGATTTTTATACTTAACTTTTTTAGGTCCTTACAAAATGTAAACAAGCCAAACCACGAGTCTCTGTCAAACAACCAATAAAAACGGTTTTCTCGAAGTTTTGACGTATCGGTGTCGTGTCATTATGATTTGTTAATAATACATTGTTGCAGATGGTTGAAAGAACTACAGGGTGTCCCAGAAATAGCACGTCACAGTGACACTGGAGATTCCCCAGTCTCAGATGAACCAAACCAGCCTAACATGACCTCAGTAAAAGTTGCACCGTTTTCGAGTTATACTAATTTAAAGATTTTTCCAAATTTTCACCTCTTTTGACATTGTAAGTGCTCGCATTTACTGGGATAGCTTTAGAATTTGTTTTTTTTTATTTGTGCGCGTTTATGAATAGTTGATTAAGATGATAGAAGCATTATTATGTCAATAACTAATGTAAAAGTTGGAAAAATACTGTAATGAACTTGACTTAAATTATCATCAACATAGTAATTTAAACTTTGAACACCTGCCCTAACTTTTTTTTACTACAAACGAAATGAGCAAATAACTTTAAAAACATGCGTATTTTATGCCAATTCTAAAACACATGATATCTTAATGCATTGAAGTAGGAATTCGTATGACATTTGCCAATATGGATCCTCGGAAATCAATGCTAATCATCTAAAAAATTATCTTGTACTCTACGATATCTCATTTGTTTGTGCTCCTTTGAAGAATATGATTGATTTTTGGTTGACCTTGGTTCAAAGATAATAAAAAACGGGTTTAATTTTCATTAGTTTTTACAGTAAATGTTCGAATTGTTTCCCTCCGACTCTAAGGCACAAATGGCATCTTCGAATAAAATTTCGGTTTAATTTTCGTAAACTGGTTTCCGATAATGTCTCGGGCTGCATTGAAGACACGTCGCCGTAGTTCCTCTTCGTTAATTATTGGGTTTGAATAAATATTGTCTTTCAAACATCACCAAAAAAAAAACATTTAACAAAGCGAAATCAACTTCCGTTAAGAGTGCCGAGTAGTCATTTCAGTTCCACAAACAAAATCAGAGTCACGAAACGCAAGGTAACGAACTATGAGTAGTTTGGGTCACAGGGCTACAACTGCAATAAATTAATAACTATCCTACAATTCTTTACATGATTAACTTGCAAAGCGGTTAATCGCGTTTCATTTGTTAGTTTGATTGCCGGGATCCTTATTGGCAAATGTGATACGAATTCCTACTTTTTTGCATTAAGATATCATGTGTCACTCTGATTTTGTTTGTGGATCTGAAACGACTACTCGGCACTCTTAACGGAAGTAAATTTCGCTTTGTAAAATGTTTTTATTTTTGGTGATGTTTGAGAGACAATATTTATTCAAAACCAATAATTAACGAAGAGGAACTCTGCCGTGCTAGTGTAAAAGGCGACTTTTCGACAAAAGACACTTTCGAGATAATCGCAAAAAAGTGACCGAAATCTTCATTTTCATATTTCTAGGTAATTTAAACAGATATTGAAATGAAACTTTTTGGGTCGGATAGACATTGTGTTTTACTAGTTTTCTACATAAGTAATGTATTTTTATTACCTACAGTTTTTTTTTTACACGCATTTTTTCCTTTTTGTTTTGTTGCCGATTAATAATTGCCACTGAAAAACAAGCAAAAAGGCGGTATATGAGCACTATACCGCCTTATAGGCTTGATTTTCCTTCATACGTCTTCATACTAAACTAGGGCTTGAACGTATCACAATAATGCTTAATTAAAAAGACGTATTTGCAACATACCGCCTTATTGCTTAGTACAAAATATTTTTTGAATAATTCTGATCTAAATAATAACGCCGAATAACAAAAATACGTTTATCTTGTCTAGTACGCAAATCAAAAAAATATGGTTTGTTTTCGTATCGATCATTTTATATTTATATACTAGTCTAAAAAAACGTATGTCTTCATAAGTCAGACGAAATACGGTTTTTTAATCTAGTACTACGATGAAAGGTTAGACTAATTGCTAATTAAAACCATCATAAATTCGGTACAAATATATTTGAAATAAACAAAAATTAACAGTTAAATCACAGGAAATATTATCTCTTCTAAGATTGGTGTCGTGTTATAGTTATTCAATAAATCAACAATAATACTCTTTGATTCGTCTGTATGACGCACTGTTAATCAAAACTTCTTTTTTAATTATTTTAATTTAAACATAATCAGTCTCATAAAGTAATTGAATTGCAATTTTGGGAGGACTTGCCAGAATCCAACCATGAAAAAGTCGATGAATTATAGGTTAAAAATACTTAACCTATAATTCATCGACATTTTCTTGGTTGAATTCTGGCAAGTCCTCGCAAAATTTCAAGCTAAGAGCAGGCATTAATGGACCTAGTTTACGTACTAAATTCTGTTTTCGACTTGCGTCTGTCTATCCCTCGGAAGTGTGTGTGCGATGAAAGCATCGGGCGATTTCCTTTTGCTTTGGTAAATGTTTCTTTACTAAAATGAAACTCAATATATTCTCCTTGCAATAACCCTAATGTAGCCTAAGCACTTTTAAATAGAATTACTCAAATCCTGGTCCTCGTGGAACCAATTATAATAGCTAAAATTTTATTTTTATTTTATTTTTACCTAATTCCTACTACATCTATCTACCTAACCTAATAACTTAGTCACCATAAGTAACATTCCTAGTCTATTAAGCTTCCTATTCCTAACAACCTATTTTAAAAGTAAATTAGTTTTGGCATGTGATCGTCAAGTAATCTAATATAACCCAATAGTTGTGAACCTATAGTAACCCTAGAATTCTTTAAGTCTTTGTTTTAAGTCCTAGCTATACTAATACTCTCTAGAATATTGATACCTAAATATTTACAATAATATGTGGTTGCCGGGTTAGAATAGTGCCACTCCATGTCTTCCCGTGGATGTCGTAAGAGGCGACTAAGGGAATAAATGCTTGTAGTACTATTAGGCGATGGGCTTGCAACCTGTCACTAATATGCTGGTAAACATCTTAGCCTATTTGTGCAAATTGTGGTTACTGAATTATCAACAACTTTTTAAAGTTGTAATTTTTAGCTCTGCCTAGCCTACTCTGGGATTACAGGCGTGAAGGTATGTATGTATGTAGACTATAATTTAAAACTTATCTAACACTATCCTAGTTTATTTAATGACTCCTAACCACTTGAAATTCAACCTACGTACTAAGTGAATTGGTTTTAAAGATAAAGTTAATATGTACCTATAGTAGATATAATTTATGAAACCGAAGTCTAGATTAAAGCAAATCTAAGAATTCCCTTCCCTTAGGGAAGGAGGAACTTTACTTGTGAGAGGACCTTGTGCAGGGTCCGTCCGGGTTGGTACCACCATCTTATCCATTAACCTACCGCCAAGCAGCAGTGTTCGCATTGTTGTGTTCCGGTTTAGGGATAAGATAGCCGGTAAAATGACTAGCATGGAGGCATTCCATCTTAGTCCTCAGGGTTGGCAGTGCATTTGCAGTCTTGTGAATGCGAATGTCTATGGGTCACAGTTTCAACTTACCATCAGGTGGCCTGTGTGCTCGTTTGCCTTCCTATGCCATAGAAAAAATAAGGAGATCTCCTCCATACGCTCTGGGATCGCTATCCCTAGACCTTAGTCTACCTCAATAGTCATCCTCCATAGACAGGTCAGACTCCTTGCCAATATGTACGAATAGTCAGTCAGTCGTATAGTAAGGGAAGAAAAGGGTCAAAATATAAATTGAGTGTTTAAAAACTCAATTATACAGTAGATTATTTATCGTTCAATAAAGCGATAGTTATACTTTGTTATTTTTATATCATATAATATTGTGACTCAAGATTGATATTGCTTGCTTCACCTTTAAGTCTATATTTGACTTGAGTTTTATATAACTAAATGAGATGTTCAATTTCACTAAGTATCCATGTTTAACTTTAATAGTAAAACAGTGGGATACAGAAGTCATTTTGACTTCTAGCTAGATTGAGTCCTCATGTTAGTGAAATATATTATGAAAAGTAAATAGACAAATCTTACTATAGTCACTTTATCATTTACTGATATATTTGTTTTATGGTCTATAAAATATTCACTTTATAAAAGGACTTAACCATCTCTGTAAGCTAATTATTGATATTCTAGATTTGCTTTATTTCCATAAAACTCTCTCCATAAAAACTTTATTATTTATTTGTATATTTGTATAAATGCATTATAAAAAAAGGACTTATTTCTTTAAGCTAACTATAGATGTTCTAGTTTTTTTTATTGTTCATGTTTTTCTTAGATACTAATATAATTCATAATTGGGATAGTTCAAATTTTTTAAATTACTCTAATTAGAAATCCATTTCGAGGAATGGGGTTCTAAAGCCGTTCTGCATGATTAAGTTTTTGTTATATTTATTTATTTTGGACATTTCGACAAAAGTATATTTGACCGTGTGGTTTGACTTTCGTTTTTGGCTTGAAGCCCTCCCAGGTGTGTCTTACGGGTTAGGCGTAAACCGCTTGAAATAGTATGTTTTATTATACTATTACAATCACTTTTTAACGTAACTTATCATGTAATTCATCGATAAAATCTCTGTTAAATAAATAAAGATATAAAAACAAAACTATTCGGTCAAATACAAAATTAATGAAATGGGTCTCTTAAAATTACCTTTTCTTTTGTATTAGATTATAAAAACCATGAGTTATTTTTTTGGTCTATCCCAATTATGTTAGTTCTCCAAAAAAATATATCATATATTAATTTATATATTTATTTTATTTATTTTTACTGTACTCAGGTAACAAACATTTAGAATGGTATTATGTACTCAGTTTTATGATTTATCGTCAATTCGTCGTCCTCGTCTTTTCGCGTGATAACGGGCGCCAGCGCACACGCACCTTCATTACCCGTAACGTCACCGAACTGAAGGGCGCCCGAACGCGAGCACTCCCGTCCGCGGGGGGTATGTAGGAGATTGGGGATTATACGGTTTTATTAAGTAGCATGGGTCGACTGTGGATATTCGAATAGTAATCTAGCGTTAAAAACTACCTCTGTCCCAAGTAAAAATACCGTATCACAAAATAAAAGTTTTTTTAAACAAGTTTATCATTATTTAAAACTCGGCATTAACTAGACTAAAATACCGCAAAATACTGACATACGGTCTTTTTGTCTAGAAAACTCTGTTACGTTCATTTAAATTATGAGCAAATAGAAAAAAACATTTGAAATACTAAGTTAAAAGGCGGTAAAATATGTTATTCGTTCTTTTTACTTAGTAATCTGCAATTACGGCCTTATAGAGTAGTTCAACTTATTAATAAATAAAACCTACACCAGACAATAATGCGGAGTGTCTTGTTTTACGTCTTTCTAATGTAGTATTGTGTAGTTACCGCTTTATTGATTAGTATTTGCTGGAAAATTGTCTGTTATACGGCCTTTTTCCTTATCGTATCTTCGCAACCAAGCCTCTTATCGACAAACGGGTGAGATGGGTCGACGCGGCTTGTTCTCCATATCACGATGGTCATAACAACTCAATTTGGTCAAAATGTCGAATGATCGCCTTTTACACTAGCACGGCAGAACTACGGCGACGTGTCTTCAATGCAGCCCGAGACATATCGGAAACCAGTTTACGAAAATTAAACCGAAATTTTATTCGAAGATGCCATTTGTGCCTTAGAGTCGGAGGGAAACAATTCGAACATTTACTGTAAAAACTAATGAAAATTAAACCCGTTTTTTATTATCTTTGAACCAAGGTCAACCAAAAATCAATCATATTCTTCAAAGGAGCACAAACAAATGAGATATCGTAGAGTACAAGATATTTTTTTAGATGATTAGCATTGATTTCCGAGGATCCATATTGGCAAATTTCATACGAATTCCTACTTTAATGCATTAAGATATCATGTGTCATACCATTTTAGAATTGGCATAAAATACGCATGTTTTTAAAGTTATTTGCTCATTTCGTTTGTAGTAAAAAAAAATTAGGGCAGGTGTTCAAAGTTTAAATTACTATGTTGATGATAATTTAAGTCAAGTTCATTACAGTATTTTTCCAACTTTTACATTAGTTATTGACATAATAATGCTTCTATCATCTTAATCAACTATTCATAAACGCGCACAAATAAAAAGAACTAAATTCTAAAGCTATCCCAGTAAATGCGAGCACTTACAATGTCAAATGAGGTGAAAATTTGGAAAAATCTTTAAATTGGTATAACTCGAAAACGGTGCAACTTTTACTGAGGTCGTGTTAGGCTGGTTTGGTTCGTCTGAGGCTGGGGAATCTCCAGTGTCACTGTGACGTGCTATTTTTGGGACACCCTGTATAGACGAGTCATATAAAGTACGATGTACGAGTTTATTAATTGTTCTTTCTGCCGAGGCCGACACAGTGCTTTTCTCAACAACTCAGAAAGTTTGCGGAAAAGATATAACTATATAACTGCCATTAGAATTTACTTAATATTAATGTGACACAGTTACCACAATTAACAAAGTTATGAAAACCCCATAGTTATACGTCTTCACAGAACGCATGTGCTTCTTACAGGGTTTTCCATGGGATAAAGTTTGAGAATGATTGTGTTACTACATCACTAGGCGTTATCATGTTTGCAATTAGACAAATCAATCAGCAAACAGGTTAACAAAAACATTCGTGGTCAGTACATATAGGTGATGTTTTGTGATCTGAATCCAGACAGACCATCTTCGGAAATATATCCAAGTAATCTTGAGAAAAATAATTTTGTTCAGATCTGCCTTCCTAAGCTAATACGCAGTATGTAAGATAAAACACCTGTAGCAATATCAATCTTATTACTAAGAGAAGAGAACTTATACTGCTTTGGTTATTGATTTTGGGATACTGTTTATTTGCTAAGGAGGGCAGGGATAATGTCCATAGCAGTGTTGATAAAAACGCTTTATAGTTTTACTTTTACATACATACATACATACCTTCACGCCTTCATTCCCAGAGTGGGGTTGCCGGCTTATGGCCCCTCTACACGTCGGCGGATCATGGATGTGCGTAAGGGACGCATTTACACCTTAGAGTGAGCAACATAGTCTTGTATATCACTCTTACGTATTGCTCCGTCCCTTACGCACGCCCATGATCCGCCGAAGTGTAGAGGGGCCATTAGAATTGTGCCACTCCATGTCTTCCCGTGGAAGTCGTAAGAGGCGACTAAGGGAATAAAGGCTTGTAGTACTGTTAGGCGATGGGCTTGCTACCTGTCACTAATATAATTACACTGTTAAACATCTTAGCCTAATTGTGCAAATTGTGGTTACAGAGTTATCAACAAGTTTTTGGAGTTGTTTGTAATTCTGTAGCTCTGCCTACCCCACTCTTTTACTTTTAATGATTTGTAATCAGGCCTATGGTAATTATTATGTATATTTTCTAGAAGAAATTACCATTTATATATGGAATATTATAAGCGAACAAGTCCAGCTATGCTGTTAACGGCTAGATATTAAATTAGAATGTTGATAAAAGGACATATTGACAGGTATTTAAAAAACTGGCCAAGTGCAAATGCTCAACATATTCCGTACACATGTTATTTCTAATTGAGTTATGAGAGCACATTAATGAATTATTAGATTTGTATTTGTTTCGTGCGAAAATAGAGAAGTCTTATTCTTATCAAGTGATTATTTTACCGCTTACTCGTACACACAATAAATATTTTGTAAAAACTCTGCGATAAACCGACAATTAAATCTATTCTACAGGATAAAACGATATCACCTTTGAGGTGTTATCGTATTGTATACGTAACGATGGCTCTTATTTACTTGACAGTTACGGCGGCCGACTGAAAGAATACCATAACATATCAAAGACAATATTATACAATCTTTACTTTGACGTGCTATAATCTGGGATAGGTACACCAAAAAACATTACTCTAATTCGAAAGAATACGTAACTTTAAGTGACCAATTTTATTAATTTTGTATTTGACCTAATAGTTTTGTTTTATTATCTTTATTTATTTAGCAGACATTTTCTAATAAATTAAAATAATTAAATAATATCTAATGATAAAAAAAAACATTGTAATAGTGTAATAAATCATACTATTTCAAACGGTTTTCGTCTAACCCGTAAAATATACCAAGGAGGACTTCAAGCCCAAAAAAAAAGTCAAACAAAGGTTAAAATATACTTTCGTCGAAATATCCGAACTAGATAAATATTAAAAAAAAAAATGCAGAACTGCTTTAAAACTCTATTCCTCGTAATGGTTTTTAAATTAGATTAATTGTAAAAGTATGATCAATCTCAATTGCAATAGACTATAGTCTGGAATAGCCCATGGGCTACTTTGTATTCTGCCAAATTGACGAGTTCCCTGGGATATAAAGATAAACGATTTCTACGCGGACAGAGTCGCGCTTAATAGCTAGTTTACAATCAAGAACACAATTTCTGTGTAAACCAATAAGTGGGTATCATTTAGCAAAAACGTTTATTTTAACAATGTACCTACGTGTATAGCTTTACATAAGAAGAATGCAAAAAACAATGAGCATTAATTCAGAATAAGGCGTTATACCTGTTCCTTCAGCGCATTCATTTCCCTTCCCGACAGCATTAAGGCGATATAGCTGTATGTCCTACGATACATCTGGGGCCTTATTCTACTATGTAAAATCTTATTGCTTATGAAATTTTATCGCATAAGCAACGTTTTGTTAGCTATTATTTAAAAGTTATCGCGGCCGAGTTAATAAAGAACAATATGGTTTTACAGAGTAGAATAAACCCCAGTAAGATGTGCAACTTAATAACCATCTAACCATCTTTCTCTTATTATAGAACAGTTTTTTTTTTAAAACATCATCATCATCATCATGTCAGCCGAAAGACGTCCACTGCTGGACATAGGCCTTCCCCAAGGCTCTCCACTCAGACCGGTCTTGTGCTTTTCGCATCCACCGCCTTCCCGCGATCCTTACAAGGTCATCACTCCATCATGTTGGAGGCCTACCCACAGCTCGTGTCCCGGTCCGCGGACGCCACTCTAGAACCTTCTGACCCCATCGGCCATCAGTCCAAAACATACATACATTAAATCACGCCTGTTTCCCAGAGAGGTAGGCAGAGACCACTTCTTTCCACTTGCAACAATCTTGACAAATTTCTTTCGCTTCTTCAACATTCATACATCGAGTCATGCACGCATTTTTCGAATATTTACACTTATTTTCACACACTTTGGGATCTTTTATCTAACGCATTCGCAATCGGAACCAGCTTTTAAGTGGAGCAATTGTTTTCATTTTGTATGCAGAGAAGCGTTCGATTTTCAAATTGAAAACTACTTTCACGTTGGATGAGACGTATTGGTGTCATAGCACTAGTAGACACGACGCTACTCTCAGTGTGCTTCCACCCTAGTTGGGTCACACTAGGAATAGTTTTGTGCGCATATAAATTGAATCATCATTCATCTCATATAAATAAAATCAGTAGCGTATATTTTGGGTTGTTTCCTACTACGCCCCCCGCCCTTTACGTCACAATTCATATTGCGAGTGCGTTAGACAATAAACTCTCAGGTTATAAACAAAACATCAACACGACAAAAGCTATATTGTTTCACGTCGTATAATAGAGGTCCTATTTCAATGGTTCACTATGCTTTTTCATAAGATAACATAACATAAGCAAAAGTCATTAAAACAGTTACAGCTTTAGAGGCTTAGCATACAGAAGCTTAGAACTTCAACTTAAAAAAAAAACTAATTACTAATCGATTCAGAGCCTCTATTCCACTTTGTCTTAGACCATATCCTAATTGTATCGTTATGGTAGCTCTTATTATTTTGACTGTCAAATAGTTAAATAGACAATAGACACTCTGGTTTAGATCTTTATAAATACTTATCATTATTTATTAAGTTAGCTCAAGAACGTGCAAAAAAAACCCATGGACCCTAAAATAGCCTGTATCTTGGGGAACAGTTAGTCGTTATACAGACAGATAGAAAAATAAAGCTTCTGTATTTGTATGAGAGAGTGGTTTTTTCAAGCTAATGATAACGCTGGATGCTGAATAGTGTTTTATATTAAATCTCTCGCTAACCTCGTTGTATATTGTCGGATGAACAAACAAGGGTGCGTCTAAATAAATTAATAATTAAATTAATAATAATTAAATATTGGTTTCTTAATTTATGTGAAATTTTGTTCAGAGATAGTATTGGGTCCTAATGAAAAAAGGTATATTATTAAGTCAACTTAACTCGTATTAAAAAAAGGTATATACGTGAACGGAGTATACTAGATTGAAACCGTTTTTCACTTTAGAAGACTTATACCCTTTCACTAGGACCCCAGAGTATAGCTCATAGACGGACATAGGGTACCTTTTTATCCTGAAGAATTGGTCAGTTTCCGTGGAAAAAGGCAATTAACAACTTCTATGCGGACGGTGTCGCAGGTTACAGTAAACTGTCTATAATTCTGTCTCTGTCTAAAAACCATCAACATCGCTTTAGTGTCTGTATTCGACGGGGTGAAAGCATATTGCCTTTGACAAGTTCATCATGATCATCATCATTATATAGCCGCAAAACGTCCACTGTTGAACAAAGGCCTTCCAGGTTTTCCACAAAGATCGATCCTCTGCTGCTGTCATCCCGCGACCTTTATGAGATCTTCGGTCCTCCTTGTGGAAGGTCTGTGGACACCTCGTCTCCCGGTTCGCCGTTGCCACTCTAGAACCTTCCAGCTCCAACGGACGGTTCTACGAGTAATGTGCCCCGCCCACTGCCACTTAAGGCTTGCAATTCGGTGAGCTATGTCAGCCCTGCGGATCTCCTCATTCCTGATTCGA
The DNA here is from genome assembly GCA_927399475.2 of Acleris emargana. Classification (NCBI taxonomy): domain Eukaryota; kingdom Metazoa; phylum Arthropoda; class Insecta; order Lepidoptera; family Tortricidae; genus Acleris; species Acleris emargana. The sequence goes on along the minus strand of OV656838.1, from coordinate 22,770,859 downwards.
TCTCGCAAGGAGACATCCAGTATAGCTCTTTCCATCGCCCTTTGAGTGACTCTGAGCCTTCTTATGAGGCCCATTGTGAGCGACCATGTCTCACATCACACTGATCGAAGACTCTTGTCTTGAGGCGCTGCGGTATTCGCGTTATTTTGACAAGTTATTGTATTGCTTTTAACTCAGCCGCTATTATTGACAAGTAAATAAAGCTATCAAAACGTTGACAGTTGATACGGAAACAAGTCAAAAGCAATAGATTTACCGTGTAGAAAGAATCTCAGCCCAATTACTTATTTTACTCGGTGAATCCACATTGCTCTTGACAATGTTAATGAAACGCCATTACTATACATTACATATGAGCAGCTATCATAATGAGGACAATACGATACAAATATCACAAGTAATATGGCTTATATTATTTTTTGCGTCAATTATAGAAAATTGTGGAATTGGTTTTGATAAGAGAACAAATATACCTAAATGGGTATGAGTACAGTCAAGAAAATTGATTCGTAGACCATTTTGAACTATGTCAAAGTGACACTGTAAATAAAATCGTAAGACGTCTCCTACGATTTGATTGATTACGTCACTATGACAGTCCAAAATGGTCTACGAATCAATTTCCTTGACTACACGTTGGACGTGAAATATATTTTTGGAAGTATTTGGAGTATCCCTTTGATGAAGCAGTCGTTCAAAGAGTGGTATTTATTCCACTTTGAGGTTACTATGCGCCTTAACGATGACGCAACCTCCACAACAAGTTGCTTCACGATTAAATGTCAAACACATAATTACAAATCGTATTTTTTCAAAGGCGTTACTTCCTTTGAACCACTTTTGGTTTATGTCTACATTTTATTATTACTTTCTAGATTTCTTTTGCACGTACAAATAATTGCCTTTTTTATATAACGAAGTACCCAGCTGAGAATATGTTCGTTTTCAAATTGTCTGAATTATTATAAACACTATTCCGTTTTGCAGTAGTAAAAAAAAAACCTTTGAAATTACTAATTCCAGTACTTAAAACTTACTTGAAAAAGTCGTTGATGTCTAAAGCTAACTATATGGTGGATGACTATCTAACAGATAAAAATGCTTGACCTAAACTAAACACCTAAATAACGTAATAATAACTTAATCATAAAAAATATGTAAACATTGTATATTGTCTACGGGACACGGTTTCTGTAGGAGAATGTATCACAACTTTTATGTAGGTTGTCTTGCACCGTCACAGGTAAGTATAACTTGTAATATTTCATTTTTTTTTATTACTATTACTTATTGTGGCTTAATTCTGAGTTTTGACACATTTTCCTGCTCAACTACGCATGAATATATTAATTTTTGGTTTTATGTGAGATTCATTGTTTTATATAATGCTAGGTTAAGTTTATTATTGTATAGTATCATAAGTAATTTATAAAAAAACGACTGACTGTTGACTTTCTTGCGGCGTCTCTTCTCAGCAGTGGCCTCTTGCGAAGCACTGGTAGATTTTTGACGTGTAAAAGTGCCCGTGCGGGGCCTACTTACTGAATAAAATTTATTTTTTATTTTTTTACATTTTAAAGTATTATTAATTGACGTTTCAATTATTATTTTTGATGTAAACAATCTTTATTGAATATTTATACATACATACATACCTTCACGCCTGTAATCCCAGAGTGGGGTAGGCAGAGCTACAGACTTACGACTTCAAAAAGTTGTTGACAATTCAGTAACCACAATTTGCACATAATATTTATATATTATGTATTTTTATATTTTTTATATCATAATTTAATCTTTATTGTATATAATGAATATTTATTTTTATCTATATACACTATGAGTACAGTAATAATTTTAATAATTAAAAACTAATGTAACCTATTATCTACTTAAAACTTTATTAGCTAGCTATATTATTAAATATAATATGTGTGTACACCACCACAAAAAGAATACCCCCCTCTAATAAATCCGTTCACGGTATTGTACCTACCCATGATGCTGGCTGCGTTACCTGTCTTACCTCTCTCTCTACTTAAACCTATCCTTTGGGAGAGGTAAGCGCCAGCTCTGGGATCTTTTTATTTAATGTTTATTTTTTACTTGCGGCTACGTGTCGAAGACACTCGCAGCGTTGCCCTGCACTGCGATGCTCAGTCTTTGGATAAAAAGGAGCCTTGCTTGTGGTCGCCAGAGACGCCAATTAATTTGTCTGACACTTTTTTAATTAAAAAAAACACAGCCCAAACGCTGTCATAGCAAGTGCAGCAAATACGTTATTTGGCTATTAAAAAGCGTTTTTTCGGTTCTTAATGGTTTGGGCGTGGTCTGCGGCGGTCCCTGGCTTGCGAGTATCAACGCAAGTGACGTCCCACGCCAAGGGACAACCAAGATGCCACGGTATTAAAGTGCATCATGTTATTTTACTTTCCCAAGTAAATATACGTCTTTCATCAATCATATTCGGTAACACAATTGACCTAACGAGTGTGCATATTATTCGCAAAATGACCTAACCATTCAAAGTTGCAAAACGTAACAGTCCATAGAAATTAATGCGCCTATCTCGCTAACGCGTTACTGTCAAATTATATTTTACTGCATTACAAAAGCAGTCTGCAATGTTTTTAGTTGTATCTTCAATAACATACATTTTTATTTATATATTGACAGTAAATCTATCGTCTAAAATTGGACACATTATTTACTTTGAGTATGGAGTATTTATTATTTAATTTTCACCGACACGCTCGGGATATTACTAATACACTTAATCATGTCAGCCGAAAGACGTCCACTGCTGGACATAGGCCTCCCCCAATATTGGTTTGATCTAGAACCGTTGGGGGGGAAAATGCCGTAGTCGCCACGCTTGGCAGGCGGGTTGGCGACTGCAGTTATACCACGTACGGGCCAGTACACACGGACAGCATTTCAACTGCAACCCAGCTGCAAAGTAGCAGTTCCAGGGCTGTTCTGATGCAGTTGGTGCAACTGCATCGAAACTGCAGACCAACTGCACGACACCTGCAGGCTGCCGCTTGCAGTTGTTTTGCAATGGGTTTACAGTTTCGATGCAGTTGCACCAACTGCATCAGAACAGCCCTGGAACTGCCACTTAACAGCTGGGTTGCAGTTGAAATGCTGTCCGTGTGTACTGGCCCGTAGTCCGCGGAGGACGCTGCTGCCCATCCTCCGGTTTATCCCTTAGTCGCCTCTTATGACACGCACGGGAAGAGATCGGGTGTTGCTATTCTCGGCCAGCACCCACACGGCTAGGCTACACTTAAGTAGATAGATAAATACCTCGATATAATGGTAACCCCCTTTTCTAAGCTGATATCAGCTCTTAAACGGCACACGAATAAAAAAAAACCCGCATCCAAATCCGTTCACCCGTTTTAGAGCTACTGAGCCACAGATAAAACACAAAAAGCAGTCAAATTTATGACGCCCCTCTTTTTGCGTAGGGGGTTAAAAACAACTAGGAAAGTTCCCTTTTTATTGCATAGGTAGGCAAACGAGCTCACAGGCCACCTGATGGTAAGTGGAAACTGTGACCCATAGACATTCGCATTCACAAGACAAGGAATGCCTCTAATCTAGTCATTTCACCGGCTGTCTGATGCCCAAACCAGAACACAGCAATACAAACACTGCTGCTTGGCGGTAGGTTAATGGATAAGATGGCGGTACCAACCCGGACGGACCCTGCACAAGGTCCTCCCACAAGTGAAGTGTCCCTGCTAACAAGGAGCCAAAATCTGTTGAGTGGTTGACGCAAAGTTAGCGGATATACAAAGAGACAGAAAGACAGACAGACTAGACAGCCGTGGAAAATGACCTTGATTTAAATTTAAAAATAAATAAGAAAGAAGATTGTAGGCACAGACAAGGAAATTGATTCCTAGACCACTTTGGAGTATGTCAAACTGTTACTATAAATAAAACGATTTAATGCCCTAGAAAAGTTTAGAAGTGGTTAGTTCTACTAATAAATTATGTAAAAACCTCGTTAAACTTACTTGAAATATACTTTTGTATGATCAACAATCCAATAAACATAATTATTGAATGCAATTTATGGTTGAATGATTAACTGTTTGTTTACAATTATACTTCAAAACTTATTTGCCAATTAAATCATTCTCAACCTCTCGAGTGGAACATTGTATTGGAAAATTCATTGCGAAGATTAATTAAGTATTGACGGATTTATTATTATAGATATTAAAATAATGTGTTTTGTAAATAACATTAGTCGCTGTGTTTACCGTTCATACTTGTTTAAGTTTAGGACGTCAATTCAGTGGTGGTGGTGTCGTAGTTAAATTTAGAAGCCAATGCGGGTGCTAGGACCTTGTGCAGGGTCCGTCCGGATCGCTACCACCATCTTATCCATTAACCTACCGCCAAACAGCAGTGTTCGCATTGTTGTGTTCCGGTTTGGGGATAAGACAGCCGGTGAAATGACTAGCATAGAGGCATTCCTTCTTAGTCCTCAGGGTTGGCAACGCATTTGCAGTCTTAGGATTGCATTGCAGTCTTGTGAATGCGAATGTCTATGGGTCACAGTTTCCACTTACCATCAGGTGGACTGTGTGCTCATTTGTCTGCTCAATGCAATAAAAAAAAAAAAAAAAAAATGTCAGGAGGTTTAGGGACTAAAACAAAAAAACTACTTATTTAAAACAATGACGAAGCAAACAGGAATACAAAGTACTTTCCACATATCATGGTATCGTTTTTAGGGTTCGGGAACGGGACACAAACGAAAAATTGAAAAAGTGGATTGCAGCGTTATGCTTCTCAGGTTCGTATATTTCAATCTGCCTTCCGTAATTTTGTGCATAAATGACCCGGACATATGTTATAATCGCTATTTTACATAATTAAACTCACGCCTTCGTTCCAAGAGAAAAGTAGGCAGAGCCACAGAATTACCACCAACTCTACAAAGTTGTAGATAATTCTGTAACCACATGCTGCACAATTAGGCTAAGATATTTATCAGCGTATTAGTGATAGGTTGCAAGCCCATCGCCTAACAGTACTACAAGCCTTTATTCCCTTAGTCGCCTCTTACGACATCCACGGGAAGACATGGAGTGACACTATTCTAACCCGGCAACCACACGGCTATTATAATAGCGATTATAACAGATTACCTTGCCCCATATTATCCCGTGTGGTTGCCGGGTTAGAATATTGCCACTCCATGTCTTTCCGTGGATGTCGTAAGAGGCGACTAAGGGAATATAGGCTTGTAATACTGTTAGGCGATAGGCTTGCAACCTATCACTAATATGCTGGTAAACATCTTAGCCTATTTGTGCAAATTGTGGTTACTGAATTATCAACAACTTTTTAAGTTGTAATTCTGTAGCTCTGCCTAGCCCACTCTGGGATTACAGGCGTGAAGGTATGTATGTATGTACCTTGCCCCAATCCTTAAATTTAAAAAATGTCGCGCCATGTCAACTCAATTGCGGCATCCGCCAATAAAACACCCATTTAATTACCAACTTGAACTCACATCAACGTACCTATCGACATCCGTTGGTAAGAAGGTATTTTAAGAATGCAAACTGAGCATCGGATAGCCTTTACTTTAATTGCGAAATGAAAACGTAAACAAGTCCTTGACCCGAGGTGTAACAAGTAACGTACGGCAAGATCTTCATCGTAATAAGATTTAAATCTGAATTGCACTCACCAACAAATGTGTTTCGGAAAGTGAATATTTTATCACGGTTTTATTTTAATTACGCCACAGTAACTAGACTAAGAAAGTGAGAAACTATGCAAATTAATAAAAGTAAAATTTAACATCATCAAGTTGTCTTCGAATGTTTCTCTAGCTTCAAAACTGCATTGGAATGATTTAGCATAAGAAAAGGTGTTTTTTACTATGTATGCAGCAGGGATTGCATAACCGGAAAATAAAGGTACCGTTTCGTTTCAGTTAGTTTTGGTAGCGTAAAAGATTTGGGATAGAAGCTTTCCGCCTACATCTCTATATGGCTAGGTAGCTAATACGACCAGATCGCTTTGTGACTACATCTCGATCTGACTACATCGCTTTGTGCCTAGATCGCAATACGACCAGATCGCTTTGCGACTACATCTCTAAAAGTCCGAGTCGCTAAATGACCACATTGTTTTTTTCACCTTATGTCTGTCTTAGCAATATTGACGGAGCCCCGCATGGCGGGGCTCCTATTCCTGGGTTATTTGCCTTTCGGGCGTTTGAAGTTACCTAACGAACCTAACCTACCTAGTAACGCAAACGAAGTAGTCATTTTGCAACTCGGACTTTTAGAGATGTAGTCGCAAAGCGATCTGGTCGTATTGCGATCTAGGCACAAAGCGATGTAGTCAGATCGAGATGTAGTCACAAAGTGATCTGGTCGTATCAGCTACCTAGCCATATCGAGATGTAGGCGGAAAGCTTCTATCCGAAAGATTTTATGGGTGCCGGAATATAACGGTACCGTTAACTTTTTTCGATACCTGACCGTTTTCGTAAAGGTACCGAAATAATACCGGTTGACTACCGTTTTAATAAAGGTTTAAGTAAATATGAAGAAAAATAACCCTCCCGTTATTTAGGTCTTACATTTATTAACTTCTTACGCTTACTTTGCCTTTATGAGATAATAACCAACATCGTTGTCATCATTTCAGCCGAAAAAGGTCAACTGCTAGACTAAGCCTTCCCTAAGGTTTGCCACAAGGACCATCATCATCATCATTCTCCTGCCTTTTTCCTAACTTATTTAGTGTCTTTGTTTTGTTTCTCTATTAGTAGTAATCTTAGTATTCACTTCCTTTCTAGCCATATCATCTTTCACACAATCCATCCATCGTTTTTTGATCTTCCTCTACTGCACACACACACACCCACACACACATCCACATTCATACTCAAAACTTTCCTGACGATATTTTCTTCATTCCTCCGCATCACACGTTCATACCATTACAACCGATTTCCACACAACTTATCAGTGACCGGTGTCACTTTAGATATCCTTTTTTATACTCATTTCTAATTGTATCTGTTCGCGCAACACCGAGCCCGTTCTCTCTGAGCATTCTTCATTCCTTACAACCACAACCAACATTCTGATGCCATAAGGACCAAGGCCCCCAAAAGGTTAGTTTTTTTAAATATTAACGTTCCTGTGCAGCTTTATTAATGAATGAATATATTTATCAATAACTTCAACCATTCAATATTCTTTATTCATTATGAGTTAACCCAATCAAACTTTAATAACATGAAAAAAACTCAGACGTAATTGCTTTCCCGACTTTTACTAACTTTCCGCATCCAATAACCCTAATTTTGTCCTTCCCATTGACAGCAATGAAGCCACAGATAAACCGACTTACAGAAATCCAGACATGGCGTCAAACTTATACAATAACACGTCATAAAATAAAATTTTCTGTCATGCTATAAGAATAAAATCCTAACCTAAAATATAATTCATCAAGTAAGTTCAAGCCAAAATAATAAATATTGCTTTATTTGGCTAATACACTAATGTTTATCAATGTACTGTTTCGATATAAATAATCGATTAGCGTTGCAGCACCGCACCTTGATGCAACGCAGTAATACATTAGGTGCCAATGTCACTGAAACGCGCCTACATTGTGTATAGGAGGTTGGAGCATGGGCACTGTTGTTGTGTATGAAGTAACTGAAAGCAAACACAGCCATGAATAGCTCGCGTTATTAAAAATCAATTCCCTTTAGACATTACATGGACACATTCGGCCATATTTGGCCATTCTCGATTAAAAACTTAAGGTCCCTTTGCGGACAAGAAGACTCTTACTACGGTTTTAACTTTATCTTTATTAATTTACGTAATAATAAAGGAGATTATGTCACTGCTGTAACATTAAATTGCAGTAAAAACTGCATATTACGCATCCGTTCTTACGGTCAATGTTAAAAGCATTACATTGCTACTTCTGTAGGTAGGTACTATGTCATTTTAAGTCTTGATTTAATTCATGCTATGATTTTTTTTATGGAATAAAAGAGACACGGTACGAAAGTGGTTTCTTTGTTTGTATCGGGTCAGCTTGACGTCATCACGAAGTGCCAGTATGAAATTTGTAGTAGCTTGTGTACCTAATCTCAATAGATATGCAATAATTTGTCCGTCAGATAAATATCTGAAGAGATTGGAAGAGATCCTTAAAGGGATAAGTTTGTCATGTACATGTTAATGTAAGTACTCACTTACGAGTAGATTTTTTATTTAAGGTCTCGTCCCCGATGGAAGCCCAAGGATTAATAAGCATACGCTGTCCGTGCGTCCGTCTGTCTGTCCTAGTTTTAAAGAGCTGTATTTTTGGAACCGCAATAGATATTCGTATAATTTGGTTTTATTTTCAGAATATGTGTTAAATGTTTTTGTTTAAAAAAAGTTAAATCACTAATGCCCTATAAAAGAAACGTTTTTTCAACGTATTTTTTTTTGTTGTAAAATCCGTTAAACATACACAAGCGTAAAGTTAAGTACCTACGATTATAAAAAAAGCCTGACGAAAACCCAGAAATACAAAAAAAGTGGTCAACTGTAAGTTGGGCTCACGCTGAGTCGAATGGAATTCAAATTTCAATATTATAATAATACATACTGTGTGGCAGCGGCATGGAACCCTCGGTGTGCGAGTCCGACTTGCACTTGACCGGTTTCTGTGTAATACAAAGATTACTGTGCAGTAATTTTGAGCGTATTTACAAAAAATATTGTATGTATAAAACAACCATGAGTCTTTATTTGCTTTTGACACCTATAGTTTTGTTTTCAACTTGGCCGCCATTACTGTCAAGAAAATAAAAGCTATCATATCGTTGACATTAAAATAGTAATAACATTTCAAAAGCAGTAAGGATTGTTACTGCAGGTTCCTAAATCAAATTACCTTTTTTTTTATATATCATAGGAAGGCAATCGAGCACACAGGCCACCTGATGGTAAGTGGAAACTGTGACCCATAGACATTCGCATTCACAAGACCGCAATCCTAAGACTGCAAATGCGTTGCCAACCCTGAGGACTAAGATGGAATGCCTCTATGCTAGTCATTTCACCGGCTGTCTTATCCCCTAACCGGATGCGAACACTGCTGCTTGGCGGTAGGTTAATCACCTCACGTAATTCATTTGATGCAGTAAGCCAATAATCTTGTCAATAATAATTTATCATGCTATTATTTCATGCTCATCATCATCATCAGCCTATACTAGTCCACTGCTGGACGTAGTCTACCATTGCACGCCACCATGCATGATCTGCTGCCACTCTTATCCAGCTCTTGCCAGCCGTTTTGCAAAGATCATCGCTCCACCGTGTCTTTGGGCGTCTTATACTGCGTTTGTTTGTGTTTAATTTGTTAACTTTTAGCTTTATTTAAGACACATTAAAAAAAAAAAGTAATCGTATTGTATCTTTAAGGTTTAATTAATTGAAACTGTATTGCTGTCCTATTTTAATTACATGTAAGAAATACTGCATCTTAAACTCGTTAACCTCTACAGATCATCATTTAAAACACAGATCAAAACGCAGTACGTATTAAAATACTACCTTAACACCTTTACTTAAGTCATAAAATTGAAAACTTGTACAAGTGATATAAAGCCTTTATTTACACAATTCTTGACTCATAAATCTGCAGCGACCGGTGTTTATCTCGAGGTTAAATAGCGGTAATGTTCGTTTAATAATTGTTAATGGTCATTATTTTGCTAGTGGTGGTTTTTAACCACACCCTTGCAGTTTTTTATGGTCTTGAACTGAAGAAGCGATTTACTGCCGCACTCAGAGACGTAAATTAAATTTAATGCTTGTTTAGTGACGTGTTGTCTTATTCTATTGCTATAGCAAAGAAAGTGACAGCAGCAACTTTAATCAAGCGTTAAATTTAATTGACGTCTCTGAGTGCGGCAGTTAAAGACGTTAGCAGTCAGTTCGTTGCCGCGAAGAATAACTTTGACTTCCATCATTACATGTCACCGCATACATGATCAGAGCAAAAATCTGAGGATACTGTTGGATATGCGTAGTAAGTCGTCTTCTTGGGGTCGTCCAACGCCGGTCGTCTTTCGGATGATGTTAATAGAGTAATGGTAGTTTATAGATTTCTTTTCCTTTTTTGATTCAAGGCTTTGATGCCGATTATTAATGTTTGAATCATCGATTTTTGAGAGTAAACGAGCCTAAATTAAAAACTACAGCCGAGTGTGACAACAGTGGCATATGCGCATGCAAGATTTAAAGAAAACATACACACAAAAAACCGGCCAAGTGCGAGTTGAACTCGCGTGGAGAGGGTTCTACATACATACGTAATTTATTTTATCTACTCTCATATCGTAAAGTTCGAATTATAAAATTCAAAACGAATTTATATTGGCATACTTTATAAACACAATACCGAAAAAAAATTAAAAAATCACTTTATAACATTATTTCTCTAACAAAATAATGTTATAAAGTAATTTTTTTACCATTACGATACAAGTTAATCCAAAAAGTTAATGTCACCAACGAGGTTCCATATTTTTTATTTTTTTATAATGGAACGCACATGCGGTTCGCGTCATTTTTACAGAATTATCTACAAAAAGTTTTCATTCCAATTTTTACTTGTCTGTGACAGCGCCCGCTTTAACGCATGCGCGGTTATGTGCTAGGTTTTGGCGCCATGAATTGAATACGTTTTGCTGTAGTTACTTTATTAACTTTGATCTTTTATTTAGTAGGTTGAATCGCAATGTATGAGAGTAGATAAAGTAGTGTATGAAACTGCACATAACCAGGTATTAAAACACTCGTGTGATCCTATTAAAAACCTCGCCTAGCGGCTCGGTTCTTAAACACACACTCGTGTTTTAATACCCCTCTTTATGCAACAATTTCATAAACTACTATTATCTACTCTCATATCGTAAAGTTCGAATTATAAAATTCAAAACGAATTTATATTGGCATACTTTATAAACACAATACCGAAAAAAAATTAAAAAATCACTTTATAACATTATTTCTCTAACAAAATAATGTTACCTATAAAGTAATTTTTTTACCATTACGATACAAGTTAATCCAAAAAGTTAATGTCGCCAACGAGGTTCCATATTTTTTATAATGGAACGCACATGCGGTTGGCGTAATTTTTACAGAATTACAAAAAGTTTTCATACCAATTTTTACTTGTCTGTGACAGCGCCCGCTTTAACGCATGCGCGGTGATGTGCTAGGTTTTGGCGCCATTCATTGAATACGTTTTGCTGTTGTTACTTTACTAACTTTGATCTTTTATTTAGTAGGTTGAATCGCAATGTATGAGAGTAGATAAAGTAGTGTATGAAACTGCACATAACCAGGTATTAAAACACTCGTGTGAAACTATTAAAAACCTCGCCTAGCGGCTCGGTTCTTAAACACACACTCGTGTTTTAATACCCCTCTTTATGCAACAATTTCATAAACTACTATTATTATTTTTGATAGATTTGTTATAGATTGTCCTATATCTACAAGGAATTAACTACATTTTTTTTCCTAAATTTTAGGCTCAGTAGTTTCGGAGATCAAAACTATTTATAACAAACAAAAATATACTTGAGATTCTCAAAACTAGCCTTTTCATTTGATTATAATACAATTAAGGTTTGCAAACCTTTTTTTTTCATTTCCTAATTTGTCCCTCGAAAATGACCCTTATTTTAATTTTATATTTTACACTCAAATTAAAAAAATAAATTGATATATTATATTTAATACAACATACATACAAACATACATAAACTCACGCTTTCATTCCCAGAGTGGGATAGGCAGAGCTACAGAATTACCAACAACTCTAAAAACTTGTTGATAATTCTGTAACCACATTTTGCATAATCAGAGTAATACAACATAATTTTTTACTATTTCACAGGTAGCTGCTATCCAACATTTGCAAGAGGGTAATCTGTCTAGACAAGTACTTTGCGAAGGGGCTGCTTGTACGAGCTGCTCGTCACGGTCCCAGTGGCAGCTCCCGCTCCTCCCCTTCTTTAGTTTTTTTTTTTTTTTTCATAGCATGGGAAGGCAAACGAGCACGCAGGCCACCTGATGGTAAGTGGAAACTGTGACCCATAGACATTCGCATTCACAAGTCTGCAAATGCGTTGCCAACCCTGAGGACTAAGATGGAATGCCTCTATGCTAGTCATTTCACCGTCTGTCTTATCCCCAAACCGGAATACAACGATGCGAACACTGCTGCTTGGTGGTAGGTTAATGGATAAGATGGTGGTACCAACCCGGACGGACCCTGCACAAGGTCCTCCCACAAGTAAGTAGAAGCGCATCTTTCTGCAACCAAAACTTGAAAGCAACTAATTGTGCGCAAAGGTAGTTTTAGCACTTAGCAGATCTTAAACTAGTCTTGGCGATAACCTTAAAGCTGCGAAAACAGCCTTGTCGTTTAAAGTAGCTCCGCGAGATTACCATAAGCTCATATTTTGGGAAACATTAGGAGCTTTAAGCAGTTAACTTTCTGAAAAGGTTAATTAAATTAAATAAGGCCTGCCATATTTTTTCAATGAAATAATAAAAAACAAAAAAAAAATGCAATAATTAAATTAAATAAGGCAAAATTAAGTATTGCGTGCTATAATTATTTCAAAATACAATTTTAATATCAATAGAAGCTCTATTTTCTAATGCCATTTACCACCAACCACCTAATTTTATCATTTTTATTTCATTAAAATACCTTAAAAAAAAACTTGCGAAAGGCCCGTCTCGTATACAGTACTATTATCCTAAAGTTCCATGAAAAAATGCCAAACAATTCAATAGTTAATTTAATTTGAACTTTGTCACCTATACCTAAAGCATTATTTACTAAGGAAGATTCATGTTGTAAGTAGCAAAATCATCGACGTACAACATAAATAAATTCAATCAATTTCTTAGTAAATAATGCTTTAGGTAAAGGTGACAAAAGTTCAAATTAAATTAAATATTGAATTGTTTTTTAAATAATGTAAATCTCGGTAATTATGCGTTATTGGACTACATGTTATACCACATTATTTACTCCAAATAGGCTCTAGAATTTATGATTACAATATCCGTGACTAATTTGTTAGCACCTTACATATATTGACTCGACTACTTGAACTGTAAACGACCTTTATCTACACACATATGTATGTATGTATGTATGTAAACACTTTATTGTACAAAAGAAAAACCAATTAACAATACAATTAATATAAAAATATGCACAAAATCGAACTTATCCCTTCAAGGGATCTCTTCCAGCTAACCCTTGAGAGATTGAAAAAAGTGAAAGTTTGTGCATCGAGTAAACAAGTGTACAATTTTATTTAGAGGAACATAACACATTAACTTACCAATAAAGCCTAGACAAATAAAAAAATAAAAAATACAACACACATAACATAAGTCCTCTATAATGCGTTCAAAACCCGTAGGAAATGATCAGCATTATTACAACCAATTTTACTATGAGAAGTTTCTTGTCTGCGGTATGTTATGTAGTAGGTAAATCTGTACTGTAATGTTATTACAGTATAGATTTTAGTAAGGTTATGAGTTAAATTTTGGAACAGATGTCAAAACTTCAAGAGGGTCTCTATTCTAGTATTTATATATATTAAAACAGTTATAGACTCGAAACGTCAATTCAGTAAACCGCACGACATTTTGATCTCGAGTGACTTGACAATAGGGACTTTATTCGTTTGTCAATGATTTAAGTTAAAAACATTCGTCTTGACGGAGGATCGAATTGCCGCTATTATTGTCGTCATTTGTTTGTTGGTTTTTGCTGTTATGTTACGAAAGTAGGATAATTCTAAACATATGATATGTGTGTAGGTAAAGTAGTGTATGCAACTGTACTACATGATCCCCGCTCGTTTAATAAAACCACACTCGTATTTTAAGCCCTCTCATTATGCATCAGTTGCATAAAGTAATATTTTATTATACTACATATTAAGCAAATAGTTCCATGTCTTCCCGTGGAAGTCGTAAGAGTCGACTAAGGGAATAAAGGCTTGTAGTACTGTTAGGCGATGGGCTTGCTACCTGTCACTAATATACACTGTTAAACATCTTGACCTAAATGTGCAAATTGTGGTTACAGAGTTATCAACAAGTTTATAGAGTTTTTGGTAATTCTGTAGCTCTGCCTACCCCACTCTGGGAATGAAGGCGTGAGTTTATGTATGTATGTATGTATTTATCTCACTAATCTGACAACGATGTATGACAGGTGAAAATTGAGTGTACATGGCGTGTCTTATATAAATCCCAGGGCCTCTATTGAATACGGAAAAAAACCATATCGTTTTTGATCTATAATCGTATTACGTTTGGATAGCTCTTGTTTACTTGACAGTACTGGCGGCCGAGTTGGATATCCCAGATTGCCGACTATAATAGAGGTGCAATTTGTCGGTGAAACTGAAAAACCGCGTAAGTAACATTTTTAATAAGGAGCAAAATGCACCTTGTAAGTAAGGTTTATTTTGCACTATCATAAATTTGTTAGTTACGCGGTTTTGCAGTTACACCGACGAATTGCAACTGACGGACAATTGATATTTCCTTAAGTTTGCTCATGTTATATTTACAGCTCTTGATTTTAAGTTCTAGAGCCATTCAAAAATAGACTACCCTAGACTTGGGTTTGCCGATGCTAACGATATAATGCCAAATAATTTATTATCTATTATACATTTTAAGGGGACATGTCGATTGTGCGATCTAAGTGACGCCCAGCGCCATCTATTAAACGCTTTGAGAAGCAAGCATATCGTAAGCAGTGAAGCAGTGAGTTTACTTGCGGGAGGGTCCGTCCGGGTTGGTACCACCATCTTATCCATTAACCTACCGCCAAGCAGCAGTATTTTCATTGTTGTGTTCCGGTTTGAGGATAAGACAGCCGGCGAAATGACTAGCAACGCATTTGCAGTTTTAGGATTGCGGTCTTGTGAATGCGAATGTGTCTATGGGTCACAGTTTCCACTTACCATCACTTGGCCTGTGTGCTCGTTTGCGTCCTTATGCCATAAAAAAAAAGTAAAACATCAAATAATAGTTTGACAGCGAATTCTATGCGGAAACAGCAATAATAAGGGATGTAATTATGGATCTAATTATCCCTATCCTGCCAGGAACTAATCTAGGACTATAGGATAAGTGCATAACGCTAACGACTTACGTTACATATGTTTGAAAAAGGACAAAATGTATAGGATTGACGTAAGCTAACAATCAATCACGTCGACCGCTTATGTCAACTCTTGAAATTGACAGTTTTAGAAAGTCCCTCGAAACCGTTATTAAAATAAAAAATATGTATACAGGGTTATTGGTTATTGCATCCAATCCCATTAACCGGTCAAAGTGTTTTTTTTTGCAATGATTACATATTTATTAATGACCGTGTGGTTGCCGGGTTAGAATAGTGCCACTCCATGTCTTACCGTGGATGTCGTAAGAGGCGACTAAGGGAATAAAGGCTTGTAGTACTGTTAGGCGATGGGCTTGCCACCTGTCACTAATACACTAGGAAACATCTTAGCCAACTTTTGCAAAATGTGGTTACAGAATTATCAAGAAGATTTAAGACTTGTTGGTAATTCTTTAGCTCTGCCTACTCCACTCTGGGAATGAAGGCGTGACTTTATGTATGTATGTATGTATTAGCTATTTAATTTATCTATTTTATATTAGGGTACAATCTCACACAAAGCCAGTATCATTAAATTTTTAAAATAACATCCTAAACTAATTAACATATTGGAAAGTTAAAAGTATATTCTGGACCAGTGTAAAAGGGGTCTTCTTATGCGGTAATATTTTTGTCAAATTCTGAAACACCATGTAGGTGACGCGTTCAAAAAAAATGTTACACTTAACCTTAACCTCCAAATTATTTGCCATTTTATTTTAAACACGTAAGGTGACATTTTAAAGTTTTATGTTGGACAAAATATTTTTCATCACACTTGCACGTAAACAGTATCTAAACATACAGGTTAACTTGGCCGCAATGCCCCATATAAAACCCTCGACCTTTTTATTTACCATGAAACCCAAGGTCGGTAAGTAATTTTTTTTTAATTTATAGCACAGCACACATGTCATGCAAGTTCAAGCAAAGAGTTTACACGCAATTGAAAAATTGTCTTAAAATGTTATTTAAACAGGAATTTCATTGCAATCTCGCTACATGTTACTTAAATACTCAATTAATGTTCTTAATAATCGATTTTAATAGTTTTCTGTATCAAAACGTCGTTTTTTTTTACACTCCTTCAGGGCTGTATGTATACCTACGTAAGTATTTGCCCTTAACGTTTCTGAACGAAACATTTGTATAATCTGTGGAGTCCGCCCGTCATCCGCTTAAAAAAAGTTCAAGTAATTCGTAATAATAGTTGTGCTGACTTGTGTGTGATTATAAGTTTTTTCTGTCCTATAATTTTATTTATTTACTCGCAAATGTGATGAAAAACATTGTATGTTTCACGGTCGGTACAGGAATTACGTACCTCGACTCAGAAAGCCCTCAGTCTTCGACTTCGGGCTTCTACTAGAGCCTCGATCGTAATTCCTTACTTACCGACCTTAATACACAATGTACTATAAAAACATATGGCGACCTTATCTGTTATAGCCCATCAAAGTCCTTTTATGTCTCATCTGATTATGCAACACATCGCACGTTCAGCAGTTGAAAAATAACATGTCCAACCTCAAACCCGTTTGAAATTGAAGTTTAACCTATGTTGATAAAGTGTCAAGTTAAATGTGTATTGATATACAGCTTGCCTGTGCAGGGCCTTGTGCCTATTCTATTGTATAAGTGTCGGTGACAGCTAGTATATAGTATTATACTTTATTTTACCTCTGTATACTTTATTATATACGAAACACATAAAGTATGCTAAAATACTATATTTTAACCTGAAATTCTAAGATCACAAGTTGACGTTAAAATTAGGGTTTACGTAAACATTTCCGAACGTGCTCATAAAAAAGTGACACTAGTGACAGTAACGTAACACATTGTACGATCTGTGGCCTGCCTGACTGGTGGCGAACTTATTTTTTCAGTGTATACTTTATTTTGAAAGCCTTCAAACCGCCAAATACTATATATCTCAGAAAAAAATCTGGCAACCCTAGTGACAGCTGACAGTTTAGATGCCTCCTTTAAAAAATGATGACCAGTGGTTTATAAACGGTCAACTCAGAGGAGTAATTTAATAACATTGAAACTAAAAAAGGGAAAAAGGGCCGAATCCGACGTGCGTACATGACTCGATGTATGAATTTTGAAGAAGCAAAAGAAAGTTGTCAAGATCGTAGCAAGTGGAAAGAAGTGAATTGATCTCTGCCTACCCCTCTGGGAAACAGGCGTGATTTAATGTATCTATGTAAAAAATTATGATAGTCCAAAAAAAATAGCTCACGGTTTTTACATTCTAAATCAAAAGAATAGGTAATTTTAAGAGACCCATTTATTAATTTGGTATTTGACTCACTACTCTTCTTTAAATATCTTTATTCATTTAGCAGACATTTTATGGATGACATGATTAATTTAAATTTGGGATGGCATTTTCTAGTATATATTATTCAATGATATCTTACTTGTGGGAGGACCTTGTGCAGGGTCAAGCAGCAGTGTTCGCATTGTTGTGTTCCGGTTTGGGGATTAGACAGCCGGTGAAATGACTAGCATAGAGGCATTTCATCTTAGTCCTCAGGATTGCCAGTGCATTTGCAGTCTTGTGAATGCGAATGTCTATGGGTCACAGTTTTCACTTACCATCAGGTGGCCTGTGTGCTCGTTTTGTTAAAAGTAATGGTCAGATTCCTAGTCAGGGAAAATATTATTTGTGTACTATGCGCGGGTAGTAGTTACTAAGTTTTTGGTGTTTTTAATTAATGTATATATTTATTTCTTTATGTTCACGTCCATGTTGTTTATTATTCATGATCTAAATATTCGTTTAGTACTAGGTCAATATATGACTATTATGTTTGTGTATATATGTGACGACGCGCTGGCCTAGTTGGTACTGACCCTGCCTACGAAGCTAGCGGTCCTGGGTTCAAATCCCGGTAAGGGCAGATATTCGTGTGATGAGCGCGAATATTTGTTCCTGAGTCATGGATGTTTTCTATGTATTTAAGTATATATTTCTCTTTATAAGTAAGTATTTATATCGTTGACGAGTACCCATAGTACAAGCCTAGAGCTTAGTTTGGGACTAGGTCCCCATGATATTTATTTATTTATTATATGTGTGTATAGGTAAATATATGTGTGTGTGTATATGTGTAATCTATCAACCTATTAATTCATCACTTTTGAAATTTGAGATCATCGAGATTAATATTATTATTCCTCAATTTCTTACATCGTTATATTATTAATGTTTAAGTGCGTTTGTTTGTATTCTTTTCACGGTTCACCGTATCGATAGATTTTAAAAATAAATTGGATACTTTTTACCCCGAAAAATCAGTAAGTAATAAAGAAAATTATGATATAACACTTGAATAGAAAATCCTCGGGTAAAGCTAGTTTTGCACATCGACCTAAAAATCAATCATCATTTTAAAGTCAACCAAACTGTACTGACCCACTAATAAAAAGTGTTCCACTGTGTTTTTGGAACACTGTCGCTATCGAAAGTCGCTATCGCTATCGAGAGTGCAACGTCAGAAGCGTCGACGTCATTCGGTCAGGGTCACTTGCACTTTCAACGAAAGTGAATCTACGAAAGTGAATGACGAACGTCATTATGTGACGTATCACGATCGTTAGGTCACGTCATGACGATGACTTGTAATAAAAATGCGGTGACAGTTGAATTAGTGTTTTTAATTAAGTATTGTTAATATGATGTAATGCAATGTCAATAGAATTTGGTGATTTATTTTATAGAATACTTGATGAATCACTGCTAGTTTCTTGCCCTGAAGATGTCTGTCTCAAGAACGACAGTGAAATTATCCGTCGGTATCTTGCCTCCGTCAACGTTCCCGCTTAACTGGAGCCAACCGGTATCGCTAGGGACGATGGCAAGAGACCTGACGGTATGTCTTTAGTTCCGTGGAGTATGGGGCGAGTGCTGGTGTGGGACGCTACTTGTGTAGACACCCTAGCCTCGTCACACGTTTTCGGAACAGTAAATAACCCAGGCTTGGCAGCTGAGGCGGCCGTAATTTTGAAAAATAATAAAGATAAGGGTCTCGGCGCCGAATATAACTTCGTTCCTTCCTGCGTCGAGACCCTTGGTCCGTTGGGACCCAGTGATATTGGCCTTTTTAAGGACCTTTCTAAAAGGTTAATTGAAACCACCGGAGACCATAGAGCTGGCAGCTGCCTCGGGCAGCGCATTAACATTGCTATTCATAGCTGTGGTACTTCGCCACGAGGGCCCTCTCTTTTTAGTTGATATTTAGTTGTAGTTTAATTGTATTTAACTTAGTTATAATTAGGTGAGTGGAAGGGTCGGAAGGGGCCGCCCTAGGCGTACTTTTTCGAATCAAATCGGAGAAATACTGGAAAAGGGCCGAATCTTAAGTACCCGAAACCGACGTGCGTGCATGACTCGATGTATGAATGTTGAAGAAGCGAAAGAAATTTGTCAAGATCGTAGCAAGTGGAAAGAAATGGTCTCTGCCTACCCCTCTGGGAAACAGGCGTGATTTAATGTATGTATGTATGTATAATTAGGTTCACTTATTTTTTTATTTGTCATAGTTTTAGCTTTAATTCGTAATTTTTACTTTTTATTGTATTATTGTTAATATTTCAATGTACCAATCTATATAGATAGGAGATATATTTATTAATTTAAGTATTGGATTTAGGGTAAATAAACGTAGTCTTAATTTTTAGGATGATAGCAAGCAATATCCCCAAAATGATGATGTAATTAGGGTCATCAACGTTTTGAATGAAATTGAATGATGAACGTCTTTTTTGACGTATTGTGTTTGAATCATGACGCTGACCTGTGATAGGGAAATATATTGACACCGTTGTTTTATTGTTGATTTTATTTATTTTTTGCCCCCGCGACGACTTGAACAGCTACTACCGCAGGGATATGGCGTTTCCACGTGAAGTGATTTCGTCAGTGTCAAGGTATATATGAGTATAAATCAATAAAGCAATAAAACACAATCCAATCTTCTCTAGGAAGATTGGGGGCAACGTTGTACGGTGATTTGTAGGTCAGAGGTCAAGATAGTTTTAACCTCTGCACCACTGCGAGTCCACTTGAAACGAGAAGAAAGATGCCAGATACACGAAATAAGTCCAAGTCTTCAATCACTGTGCGACACAAAGGCATAAAAAGTACAAATCACTATCAGAAAAGAACTTTATTGTTGATTGATTGAGTTTTGTAACATGACGTTATGTTATGTCAAAGAGGGTTTGGCAATTTATTAACAAGGGTTACAGAGGTTACATGGTAATTGTTTCTTTGCCAACTTGCCAATTCTGGGATCTAGCACAAGTTTGTACGTCAAATCAATAAATTTGAATGCAGATATTAATGAGTTATAAGGTGATCTTTTCCTGTTAATCTTGACCATGATTGAGGAAAATGCGCATTCAAGTATCTAAAGTAAGATGCACTTTATTCAGATGCTATAAATAACAATGTATATATCTCATCAGTCTCGTCCGTACAAAGTTGCGCTCTGCAAGGAAATATACCAGTAACAGTATTTCTATGTACCTGTAACTAATTTTATTCATGATATTATTAATGCCAGAACGGCTACACGGATCTGGATGAAATTTGGCACAGGTATAGATTATAGTCTGGAATAGGGTATAGGCTACTTTTGTTGATGAGGGAACAGTAATAAACAACTTCTATGCGGACGGAGTCATAGGCAACAGCTAGTAGGTTATTAATTATGGTCATGGACATAGTGCTTCCTAAAATTGGTAAAACCGATACGATATGTAATTAAAAACCTAAAGTTTTTAATGTCGCGGCATGCAATATTTCAATCCACAAGAGATTACCTATTAGCGCGGGGTTATTGGCCCAAAAAATAGGCCAACCTTGTACAAATTAAAAATAGCTTTTTTTTCATTAAATATTTTGAGTATAGACTAGAGAGTGTTTTAAATTGTATCCCACAAAACGTTCATCGCCGTGCATACGTTTTCTTAAAGTAATTACGTGTTACGTGTATCAATTTAACTTGGCAGAATAAAATATTCACAGGCATATTTGTAAGGTGTTTTTGTTGGAGAGATAAAGTTTTACCAGTAGGTTAGGAAATTAAACATTTAGCGTCGCGCAGCAATGTTTTTTATTGAAAAATATTTTTATTTGACATTGTACATTACGCAAAAATACTAACAGGACAAAAAAAAGACTAAATGCATTTAAATTCATATATATTGAGCTAAGTTTAAATACATGATTCAAGAAATAAACCGCTGCTTAGATGTTTAGCAAGGTTCAAATTAAAAAGCCCCTCAGTATATTTCTCTTTTACTGAACTAATTGTCCTCGCATGTGATACTTATGCATCGACTTATTTCTGTATGTCCATGGGAGTGTCTATAATTAACTTGACATAAGCGTAATACGTCTTAAAGCCAATAATAATTTGCGTTTATAAGATTTATACAAAACTCCCGTGTCCGTAACGGACAACATGCGTGCCATTTTATGAAAATCTGTTTAACCGTTTTACTTTAATCAACGAAACAAAAATACAAACTCATTTTCGTATTGCGTTCTAATTATAAGTAAAGATTAAATTGACTAAATATCTACCACTAGCAAGTCAAAATTACCGCAGTGTTTGAAGTCGAAAGTCTTTGACCAGTGTGTGTTGCCAGTGATGACTTACGGATCTGAGACGTGGGCGCTAACGATGGGCCTCATAAGGAAGCTCAAAGTCACTCAGAGGGCTATGGAAAGGGCTATGCTCGGGGTTTCTCTGCGTGATAGAATCAGAAATGATGATATCCGCAGTAGAACTAAGCTTACCGACATAGCCCGAAGAATAGCTAAACTTGAGTGGCAGTGGGCGGGGCACTCGCGCTCGCAGGACTGATGGCCGATGGGGTCAGAAGGTTCTTGAGTGGCGTCCGCGGACCGAAAGACGAGCTGTAGGTAGGCCTCCAACAAGATGGAGTGACGACCTTGTACGGATCGCGGGAACGCGGTGGATGCGAAAAGCACAAGACCGGTCTGAGTGGAGAGCCTTGGGGGAGGCCTATGTTCAGCAGTGGACGTCTTTCGGCTGACATGATGACCACTAGCAAGAAATATTTTGCGTGAGTTTCCTTTATAACTCACGTGCTTTATTCATTATTAGTTTTACAAAAAGAAGACGTGACACGATGCGCTCGTTTCTCACTCTATTATGTTATGTCTAAGCCGTGGAAAACGCAAAACTAGAACGTGGGCGTATTTCTGTGCGTACAATCTAGAAGCTCTCTAAATTAGAATACTCTATTATAAATCACAATCAAGTAATTATATGAGGTTTGGGTAAAAGTGTTGTCATTTTGTAGTAGCCTATTTTGAGGTGTCGCAATGTGATGTAATAACTACTTTAAGTGCATGTAAGCCAAAAAAAAAATTGATTACCTGGGCATACTTTCAGTAGGTACTAAAAACTTAAACTTATTTATTTAATATTATTTCAGGTCTGATATTATTAAATACCTTAAGAGCACTGTGAACCATCGCTTAAATATCGTAGCTATAAAAAAAACATATGAATTTAGCTCCGGGCCATAAAGAGTCTCACCCCCTAAATGACGATTTACGATCCTACTTACGAAAAACAACTGTTGCGAAGAAATATCCTATCATCGAGGGTCTCAAGTCAGAATAATAAAGAAAGCGAGATGGTAGAGAACCCGATGGCCGCTGCAGATCAAACACCAAAATGTATAAATAAACGAGGTATGTCTAAACGAGGCACGGCTATTAACCCGAAGAAGTTGTTGTTCCCGCCAGTACTCTAAAAGAGGAGGTGTCGCAATACTGTTCTAAAATCGGACTAGGTTAGGCAGAGAAACGTTATCGCATTTTGTATGGAAATGTTTAGCTTCACAAATATTCACAATCCTCTTATATTATTGTTTATTCACGTGTCAAGCCTTTTCAAGGAATATAATTTTATGTTACCATTTGGTTTGAATTATTTGAAAAAAAATCATCCGAGGCCGCTACAAAACTAAGTGAATAATATTCATAAAACTTACGCAATGCCTTTTAAATGTTTGTTAATTTTTATATGCTTGTCTATCGCGCTGAAACGGCTGGACTGAATATTAATTTGAAATAGCTAATACACGTAACTTTAATCCTGAAACAAATCAAAATACTTCAACGCGGAGGAACGGACAGATACACAAAATACACAAGAAAAAAACACAAGCACGAAAGTATAATTTTAGACGATACATATTCTCACTTCACACCAGCACATGCCAAGTTGGAACCAGTATAAATGAAGAGCCACTGTATATGTCGTTTATTTTTCTTTGTTAATGTTTTTTTTAATGATCTGTTTTGAAATATTTCGGCGTTTCCTTTAAATCAAAACTACAAGATTGTATTTTTTTATGGCATAGGAAGTCAAACGAGCACACAGGCCTCTGATGGTAAGTGGAAACTGTGACCCATAGACATTCGCATTCACAAGACTGCAAATGCACTGCCAACCCTGAGGACTACGATGGAATGCCTCTATGCTAGTCATTTCACCGGCTGTCTTATCCCCAAACCGGAACACAGCAATGCGAACACTGCTGCTTGGCTGTAGGTTAATGGATAAGATGGTGGTACCAACCCGGACGGAGCCTGCACAAGGTCCTCCCACAAGTTCAGCAATCGTCCAGAAAATAGTAATATCAGACTAGTTTCAATAACAGGAAATAATCCCAATACCAAAATTTGCTTTATTAGATATAAGAGCTAAAGAAACATGAAAAACAAATGATCGCTAAGATTACAACAATGTTTACATTTAATTAAGCCACAAATGAGATGAATCTCGTGGGAATGCGGCTATAAAGAACATAAAGACAACACGCTATTAACAATAGAAATGTTATTAAAGGTGATTAGTTGCAGGATGACTGACGGTTGCACAAAAACTGAGGTTAATTTGCAAACTGGTAACACAGGCTTTCACGAAAACACGTGAAAAGGTAGGTATTAGTTGTCGCGCCGTTTGGCGTGAATCCAACATTAAATTGATAGATCAATTAATAACAGAGACATTGTCATACAAGTTAACCTAGTCCCAAACTAAGTTCTAGGCTTTACTAAAGGTTCCGGATTTCAAGAAATCTATAAATGCATATTCAAATACATAGAAAATATCCTAGATTAAAAAGCAATTGAACATAAAGTCACCGTCAATAGAACTTGCGAAAGATGTAAACAAAACCAATCGAAATAATTCACCATGATTACTCGATAATCACGTACTTTTAAAGATCAAGTGAGGTCTTTGCAATGATTTATTCACTAGATCATTATTTTCATATTAAGTTTAAGATGAAAAAATCATTCATTATACGTTATTTTTAATAAAAACACACTTGGTAAATATTTGAGGTTATGTGTCAATCAGTACTAATTTGTTTACATCTTTCACAAGTTCTATTGCAAGCGACTTTAGTTCCGCAAGCTTCGGGTCACTTCCGCTTCCACTTAGCTTTGTCAATGTTTATGGGCTCATTTAGACATGTCTTGGTGATGTGTTAAAGAGAGATAATTGTATGGTAGTGAGGTGGGTGTGTTTTGTTTTTATATTTTTTAATGTTCGTGTATGATGATGATTTTCAACTAGTCGGGTTTTTTAGGTTGTGTTTGACAATATCGTAACATTTTTATATCTTTTCTTTTTATCGGTATCTTGATAAGTTAAGAAAAATAAAACATAGCAATCAATTGTTTATTTTCTTCAGGCAATAACATAAACACTTATAGAAAAAAAACAAGAGCAAGTTTTTAAAAACCCGTCTGCTGCTGACCAACTTTAAATCGTTATCAATCCTAAATTATGAATTATGATTCAAAATGAACAATGATGAAACAAACCTTAGGATGATTTTTAAATACCTATTCAATGTTACCTCACTTGTTGTAGTTGGTCGACTCATTTTTTTTCTTTTTTACAATGTGGCGTCTGATGGCCGCCATATTGAATTTTAATTATCGTCCAACAAGATAAAGAGAAAATTGATTGCCATAAAAATCATAAGAATCGGTCCACGCGGCGCCACAAAATAACAAAAATACCTACGGCACTCTGGTTTTTAAAGCATGCTTTTCATTACTTGTTACACAGAACATTATCATAGGTTACGAATGGAGTGATCGTGAGTGGCTGCCTTAAGCCACTTTAAAATTTAATTGAATCAGTCGAGCCTGAAACAGCCATTTGGCAAAAATATTAATTGGCAAGCGCTTAAGTAAGATTTATTAACCCGAAAAAATATTACAACAAAACTTGTTGGCTTGTCTTTAACTTCAGTTCGCTAATTAGAGTAATTAGTAACAATGTATGTTAGGGTTAATTTTGAACCAGTTCTCGTCGGTAATCAGAATTATCACACTTTTAATTACTTTAATGACTTTTAATTACTTGTTCGCGTTGGCGGAGTTGATTGGTCATATTGACAACCTCATCCTCAGTGTTCGCATTGTTGTGTTCCAAAGTAGGGATAAGTCATCCGGTGAAATAACTAGTATTGAAGCAATCTACCTTAGTCCTAAGGGTTAGCAACGCATTTGCAGTCTTAGGATTGCAGTCTTGGGATTGTAGTCTTGACAATGAAAATTTCTATGGGTTTCATAACTTCGTTAATCCACCAAAATCAAACTAGTAAATTGGTTTCCGAGAAGCAATTATCAATTATTATTTTTTCAATTTGTTAGTAAATCTACATACATACATACATAAACTCACGCCTTCATTCCCAGAGTGGGGTAGGCAGAGCTACAGAATTACCAACAACTCTAATAACTTGTTGATAATTCTGTAACCACATTTTGCAAAATCAGGCTAAGATGTTTACCAGTGCATTAGTGACAGGTTGCAAGCCCATCGTCTAACAGTACTACAAGCCTATATTCCCTTTAGTCGCCTCTTACGACATCCACGGGAAGAAATGGAGTGGCACTATTCTATCCCGGTAACCACACGGGCAGTAGTAAATCTACACAGTCCAAAAAGGGTTAAGTACCTTTGTTTCGGCGAAATATGTTTGCCAAATGTATTGTTTCCCAAGTTTTAATTAGCCAACCCGCTTTGTTTTCTGTAACCGTAAATATTTCAGGATTTTATAAAAACTTACCTAACCTATAGGGTTCTACACGATGGTACTAAAATAAATTTCGAAAAAATATAAAACACTGGCTAATAGACACCTCCTGAGATCCTAGAGCTGGTGCTTACCTCTCCCAAAGGATTGGGCTAGCTATCCAGAGAGGTAATGCAGCCAGTATCTTAGGGACCATGCCGCGAGCGGACCTGTTAGAGGGGGTGTTCTTTTTATAGTGGTGATTATTATTTACATCATTAATATTTGAGTAGCTTAGTTTTATTTTATTTTAATTTGAGTAGGTAAGTAGCTTAGTTTAATTTTAATTTAAATATGTTTAGTTTTAACTTTTAATTGTACATTTAATTGATTTATTAAGTAATCACACAGGGTTGGCAAATGAAAAAGTTGGGAAACGAACGATACATTTGGCAAACATATTTTTGCCAAACGACAGGCTCCCGTCCAAAAGATACAGCAGTTAGTACGGACGGACTGACAACGAAAGCGTAGTAATGAATTCATGTTTGTTAGAGATGAGACGTACTAAGTAAAATGCGTACTAGGTCTTCCGAGTACGTGTCCACGAAAAGACTAGACCCAAAAACTAGGTCCACAGTACTTACTAGTACGCGACGCGAGAGCAAAATAGGAGTTTTGCGTAACTACGCGTCTTGAAATTTTGACGCCCTTGGGTAAGATACCCTAAAACATAAACCTGACATTTCTATCCCTTTTCTGATCTTCCCGGTAATGTTAAATAATATTGTGGACACTAAAATTATTTGAAAATTATTTCATTTTCAAGTTGCACTATTCGCATATTTTTTATTGTTATGACAGAATGTTTACTTTTCATATGTTTTTTGCTCTGATTCGTTTTATTGGATTTCGTAGTTATATACGTATTTAAATTCGCTGGTACCTAAGCGTGAAGCAAGTATATGACTGTGTTTAAAAGCAAATAAATTATTTTTTAACATCATAAACAGTACTGACGGCTAGTTTCTACTTTACATAATAATAATCACGTTTAACATAATACTGTACGTAGTATAAATGTCCAAATTTCAAAATTTTATTTATAATGCTGCATTAATAAAGAAATAAGTTTGCCTTGGACCTGCTATCTTAGTTTGAAAATAGAACTTTCCGTCGTCTATTATGCGTTCAAAACCCGTAGGAAATGGCCAGCATTATTACAACCAATTTTACTATGAGAACTTTCTTGCCTGTTGAAGTAGGTAAAATCTGTATAAATTTTGGTAAGGTTATGAGTTTAAATTTGGAACAGCTGTCAAAACTCCAGATATTTTAGTATTCATAGATATTAAAACAGTTATCGACTCGAAACGTCAATACAGTATGTTTTTTTTTAATATAAACCGCACTACATTTGATCTCTACGTCTTGAAAATATGGACTTCATTAGTTTGTCTATGATTAAAAAAAAAACATTCGTCTTGACGAAGGATCGAATTGCCGCCATTATTGTTGTCATTTGTTTGTTGGTTTTTGCTGTTACGAAAGTAAGATAATTTTGAACTTATGATGTGTGTGTAGATAAGGTAGTTTTTACAACTGTACATAATTAGGCCTTAAAATACGAGTTTTATAATAGGAACACAGTGCCTCTCATTATTTATCAGTTGCATAAACTACTATAAAGACTCATATAATACTGATTCTACTCGTAGTGTTTATTTATGTATTTTTTTTATTAAATATTTTTTACAAACTTTTTAATATAAACTACAAAAACATGAATGGCATTGTCTGCTGCAAAATTATCAGGGGAAGTGCATTTTTTTTAAACTTAGTACGAAAATGTAAGCATGACAAAGACTACGTAGGTACATAAATTACAGACATCTTTTCGGCCATGGGCCATTAAGGTAAGCATGCACAATCAAACCTCAAACGATAATATTCAGAATTACAGTCCTTGGTATCAATTGGTGTTATTTACCTTTACCCTATCACCAATTAACCACGCCTGCCTACGTCCGACCAAGGCGTTAACAGTAGTCAGATGGAGTAAGAGGAAACACAAATTATGGATTTGAGCGTTTACTTCATGTACTTGGACAGTTAGTGCTTACCATTAAACGGTACGGCACCGGCACGGTGACGTGATCAATCCGGCAACTGGATATATTTTAATTTGGAATACCTATAGGTACGTATGTTGAAGCTACCGAGCATAGGCCAGATGTGCTGTGGTGCCCTCATTACTGGTTTCTTTGAATATCTATTTAAGTATTTTCTTGAAACTTCATAATGCTCCATAAATTAAACAATAATTTATTTGTATTCCTCACTTACAACTATTTTTACAGGTGCTAAGCCTAAGACAATAGTGTAACTACTTTTATTACGTATTACAACAAATTATATACTATCTATGAATAATATATCTTAAGTACCCGAAACCGACGTGCGTGCATGACTCGATGTATGAATGTTGAAGAAGCGAAAGAAATTTGTCAAGATCGTAGCAAGTAGAAAGAAGTGGTCTCTGCCTACCCCTCTGGGAAAGAGGCGTGATTTAATGTATGTATGTATGAATAATACTACTTTTATAACATAATATTACGAATAGTGCCATTTTTGTGAATTCATTGAAGAAACCGAAAAACAAATCGATGCCTTCTGCTATAAGGTTGAGAATACGCAGTGCGCGCGTCAGCGGATCAGGTTGGTGGTAAGTTTGACGTTGACGGGGTGCTGTTCCAATTGCTATACTAATTATCATGATGACTATACGTTATACATTACATACTTGACTAAAGGAAAAAATCGGGCTGCTCAGACCCCGCATGTTCAGTTCCAATCGGTATACCTTTTATCTCGATGACGACAATAAGTAAACGTTACTAGAAAAAATCGTGTTCGAGGTACCTACCTGCTCGTATAGAAGCCCTAGCCGAGCTGCATTCGGCGTTTCCGATCGTTATCCAAAATGTATAGGATTGGCGTAAGCTCTCGTAGGTAAGTGTTGTGTTCCATAAAATTTGTCAGTTTTCGTGAATCGTTTTTTTATGGCATAGGAAGGCAAACGGCACACAGGCCACCTGATGGTAAGTGGAAACTGCGACCCATAGACATTCGCATTCACAAGACTGCAAATGCACTACCAACCCTGAGGACTAAGATGGAATGCCTCTATGCTAATCATTTCACTGGCTGTCTTATCCCCAAACCGGAACACAACAATGCAGTCACTGCTGCTTGGCGGTAGGTTAATGGTTTCCAATAACGTTAATCAAGTTGTTTAGCTTTACTGTTCACAATCTATGTTTTTCCAATTTTCCACGCTTGCAAGCAAACTAGCATAAATAAACCACTGGCACTTGTACATTTTGTTTAATTTTGCAATCAGCATTCCTTCTTAAGCTTACCTACGTAATTTACTCTTGAATATTTACTCTGTTTTACTTACAATATTTACATAGCATAGGTCAAACCTTAATGCATTGAAATCTGATAACAACATAGCATTATAGATACATTTATATTGCTTACTTAGCATTATATTTATTTATTATTAGTTACACGTAATTATCTTCAAAGAGTCTTATTCTAAACACTTTAGCCAATTTGTGCAAATTGTGGTTACTGAATTGTCAACAACTTTTTAAAGTTGTAATTCTGTAGCTCTGCCTACCCCACTCTCTGGGATTACAGGCGTGAAGGTATGTATGTATGAGTCTTATTAAGTAAAATACCATTTTGTTACCTAATGGTAGATGACTTTTTTTAATTATATACACATTCATACGTAAGTTCACGCCTGTCTCCCAAAGGGGTAGGCAGAGACCATGGAACGCCAGGTGCACCGATCTAAACATACAACTTTCGCTTCCTCTACATTCATCAATCTCTTCATGCACGTACGTCGGTTTCGGGTGCTTTTTGTTTGGCCCTTATTCAGTACATCGCGAATTAATCACCGTGCGCTCGTCTAGGACGTCCCCTATCGACATCTCTCTTCTTATTTCATTCTAAATTACCAAACCATCTTAGCATACCCTTTTTGATTTTAGTCACTACATCTTCTTTCAATCCACATCGTTCTCGGATCTCGCTATTTCTTTCTCTATCTATCATCCTAACTCCACACATACTTCTTAGAGCTCTCATTTCAACTGCATTCATTTCGTTTTATAAATTGTATTGTCATTACTCATTTATATAATGATGTTACAAGGTATTAGGTCAGTCCATGACACCCTGTAAGGGTACAAAATTCATCATCATCATCATGTCAGCCGAAAGACGTCCACTGCTGGACATAGGCACAAAATTATAATAACTTAAATCTAATAAGTAAATGTAGGTGAGTACTAGTAAATAGGTCCGAGCAACTAATCCAATCCAATAATAATTAATCCAATCTAATAATAATATTAATTTGCTTGTTTTTTTTTTCATGGAATAACTAAACAAGCACGCAGGCCACACATAATAAACATTTTAAATCGAAGCCCATAGGGCCGTATTAATAAAGTCATCTCGACTGTAATCCTCGTATCAAGATGCGTCAAAAATGACAGTTCTCTATGACTTGACGTTTACTTTGACGTATCTTGTGACGGGCATCTCAGCCAAGATGAGTTTATTAATACGGCCCTTAGACTATTATCGCACGACGGAATGCCTCTATGCTATAGTCATTTTACCGGCTGTTTTACCGCCACACCGAAACACAAAATTGAGAACACTGCTATAGTATGAATCTTCTCAAATGAACTTTTCGCTTCGAGCCCTAATCTTCCAAACAAAGGCCATTGTTTCTATTATCGCAAACCCGCTAGCTACCGAGTTAGCACGTGCTACTACAACATTGATATTGAAAAACAAACGGTATCGTCATAGTATTAAGGTTCAAATTGAATGTCACTGACATTCTAGATGTTACGTTTTGGTAGTGTAGGACGATACCGCCCCGAGGCAATACGGCAAATACCAAAACGTAACATCTAGAATGTCAGTGACATTCAATTTGAACCTTAATACTATGACGATACCGTTTGTTTTTCAATATCAATGTTGTAGTAGCACGTGCTAACTCGGTAGCTAGCGGTTTTGCGATAATAGAAACAATGGCCTTTGTTTGGAAGATTAGGGCTCGAAGCGAAAAGTTCATTTGAGAAGATTCATACTATAATTTGCATTGGATTTTATGTTGGTAGCGATCCAGGTGAGCTCTACTTAAAGCTTTATAACTCACGATATTTTATTAAATCATTGCTATTCTATCAATAAACGCTAATTACTGTCAAATTTACTCGTATTAGATTTTGTCTCTTGGTATGTAATGTACGAGTTGTTATGTACCATTGTTAAAAAAAACCTACTTATACCATCCGATTTATGAATAATTTCTAACTTTAAAGCTCTGAAAGGTCTCATGGCAGTGAATTCTTATCAAAAAAAAAACCTAATAAAATATAGTGAACCATAAAAAGTCGCATAAGCTGTTTTCTTAATTGAAGAAATCCAATCTAAGCTTTAAAACGTCGAAGGTGGCACATCTATATTTCTATTTTCCACATGCCTATCCGTAGATAGATTTTGATATAGAAAATGTAGGCCAATTAAGAAAATTACTGGCCCGTAATGACACTTCTAAAAGCCAGATCAATCGACTCTCGGAGAATCCAATGAATGCTACTAATAAATCATAAATTGTGGAAACCGTACTTGAAAGACATTTCCTAGATAATCTTGCGGGCGGTTCCATTTATAAAACCGTTAATTGAGTCTATTTATTTTGTTAAACATGATTATAAAAGGTTAAATAAGGTAGACGTCCTAGTGCTCGTCGCTGTACTAGTACTTGACACAAATACTTTGAATTACGATACATAAGATAAGATTAACATAATTTGATCACCACATCATTTTAGCCATAAGAAATATTTGATCTTTTTTTATATTTCACACGCCAATTTTTAATGGACTGGTATATTTGAAATTTACTCATACAATCCGACAACCTTTTTTTTTGATATATTTCGGCATGGTCATGGAAAATTAAAGGTCCCCCAAAGGTCTCCCAAATCACAAGAAAATATTTGGTATAGATGTATAAATGGATATAATAAGGTGGAGTCTTGTAATTGCAACTGTCTGGTTATTGCAACTAATTTGAATAACTTCCTCTATGATCACTGTTTTTAACAAAGACAGGCGTGATATTGTTCTTCTATACTAAGAAATGAAATATCAAGCTTGTTGTTGTTCAAAACAGTGATGCTACAGGGAGTTATTTAAGTCAGTTGCAATTACCAGACAGTTGCAATTACAAGACTCCACCTTAGCACGACACAAATAAATATTATCATTTGACATGTCACGCACTCGGATCTTCTTAACAATTTAAAAAAAAAAACATAGTAATTCGATATTTTAGTCAATCAACAGATTTTTAACGATGACTTAGCTGTAGTTAACGGCTGGCAAAGTATTCGTTTCCGCAACGCAACGTTTTAAAATGAAAATGCTATCAATTGAGTTAAGTGCGCTATTCGTAATTATTTTTGCAAGAAAGATCGAACAAATCGTACTAATTCCTAAGAGGATGTTTCGTTTTGTTTCAATTACTACGATTTAGATGTAAATTTGGTTAAATAGTAATAGTCCTTATCCTGGATTAGCACAGGATATTATTAATTCTGGAATTCTGGAGAGCATTCAAAGTAAAAACAATATACGTTCCAACGCGGCTGTAAAGTCTATTCAAATAGACTTGTCTTATTTAGTAAACTACTTTCTAACCTCAAAATGCATTATTTTTGTCTGGAACAGCTCTTTTATCATAAATAATGCAAATTGAGAAAACATTTTTGGCATCATTAGGCCAATGCGTCTGAGATTGCTTTATTTTATTTAAAATAGTTGTTTCAGCCAAAAAAGTTACATTTTTTGGTTAGAAAGTTGTTTACTAAATAAGACAAGACTATTGGAAAATACCTTAGTTGCGCGCATTTGTGTGTAAAAAAAGATTTCGATGCACTGAGACTACCTCCTCTGTTGAAGTTGATTTATAAATGGGGGGCCTGCTGTTTGGCCAAATTATTTTCCATAATGGGCCGTATCCCAACCGTTTCATTTGCCAAGCCATTTTATTCCTATAACTGTAAATATTCCAGGAATTATTTCAGTACCATCGTGTAGATCCCTGGTTAGGTTAGGTTAGTTCTTATAAAATCCTGAAATATTTACGGTTACAGAAAACAAAGCGGGTTGGCAAATGAAACGATTAGGAAACGATACAATTTGGCAAACATGTTTCGCCGAAACAAAGGTAACCCTAGTAAATGGATATTTAATAAATCTAAAGTGCACGAAAGCTTATTAACAGACTAGGAATATGCGGGGCAAAATTAAATGATAGCTAGGGATTAACTATATCGATAAACTCAACTATCGATGCTATTCCCATATTACTAGTGATCACTCCAAGTTTTGTTTGTAAACATATTTATTGAAAGTGTGAAAATAAAACAAAATAGCAACATAATTCTGGTTATTCTATATTTTAAAAGGATTTTTGGACCTTCACTTATAATCATCATGTTTATTTTCCTCATTGTGTATTTCAAAATTACTGTCCCATTTACTACTGTTAAAGTAAACGATCAAAATTTATTCCAAATTTTCGGGCGTTCATTTTCCTCGTCTCGAATGATGAATGCATTTCAAGTGGCTAAAAGACTTCAATTTCTGTGGAAGTCGTAGGGGGGGGAAGTTAAAAATACACACTTACAAACAATGCTGGGGGCGATCACTAGTATACGGGAAAAGCATCGATAGTTGAGTTTATCGATGCCGGCAATCCCTAGCTGTCATTTCATTTGGCCCCGTATATTCCTAGGTCTGCTTATTAAGAAAGGTCGGATTATCTCGGTATAATCGATGTTCGGGCTAGTTTGATATTTAGAAACCAGAAACATTTACAATGCTATTATGCTTGAACCTAATAACAAAGGTTTTACATTTAATGAGGTTGGCAGTATTTACAGAAAGGTGATTAATATCTATAATTTTACATTTTCACTTTAGTTTGTGTTGCTTTTTAAAATTGTTTTAATATTAATAACACAATGATTCATTAACTTAGTTTTTTTTTAAATTTATCTATTACTCGCCAAACTGTTGCGTTTATCGGTGAGACGCGCTCAGTTTAACACTACTTAACTTATCCTAATATCTAATCGGCTACTAAATTATTTAGCTACACACATAGATAGACACAGCGGCATTCATAGGTGGGTATATAGGTGTTCGCTTCCCGACGACCGCAAGCGTCTGCTGTTTTTGTAATACCTACATATTTTCCTTTTTATCCTGTTGAAACCTGTTATCGAGAAGCAAATCCTTTAGTTTTGATTTTAACATTATTTTGCTTACTTAGTCTCTTGTCTTGTCTCTTGTTTTGTCTTGTCTATTGTTGCTCTTATTACATAACTCAATCCGCTACTATCTTCAAATATCTTCTAAAAACACCCTTCGTCAAACGATTATTCAAATTAATCAGCAACATGGTTCTTCGATAAACTTCAGTGATCCTCCGGCTCGGCTAGCACCTGGCTCAAAGATCCCCAATATGTTGGCAGCATTGCGATTGCCAACAGAACTTTCAAACATAACCGCAATACTAACGGCGGAACGCGTGCATTATATTTTTGTTATTATTCAATAATAAGATGGTTTTACTACCATAGGTTTATTGGTAAAAATCCTTGCAATATGTCGGAAAGGATAGAAACTACATAACTACATAATTTATTTGCAAATTCCGGTAACCTTCGGGGAGGGAAGATGGCCAATTGAAAAATCTCCGGCTTTTACTTTTTATTGGTAAAATTACTGCGGACCGCCATTAATATTTAAAAAGAAAGAGAAGAATATATTTGCAACTCGCGTAACACAGATTAGAAGAATATTAGCTGACGTTTTCAATGTAAAATGTCCGAGGTTCATTCTACGAGTATATCTACTAAGAATATGTAAAGAAAGGAAAAAACTATATTGCCGTTGACGTGATCAAGTATCATATTGTCAACGTTACCATTTAACTCTTATTTACTTAATAATAATATTATGACATAGCAATGCAGTTCATTTTACGCTGAGAGAAAAGGATAGAGCTATATAACTCCCATAGCTCTGTCCTCTACGCTCGCCGCAAAATAAACTGCTTAGTTACGTCATAAATAAATAGGTCCCAATATGTCTGTAAAAAATGTCGGCAACACAAACTCTAAAAATAATATTTTTGACTGAAACTATTTAATATCTCCACTCACAATTTTCAGTGTGTATGAGAACTCATACAGCGGGATATAAATGATTCCTGTTAATAACGTTTACTCTGACATTATTATCATCGCGGTCTTCTTAATTCTAAGTAAACGGTACTAGGAAACGCAGCTGCAGCCCTCTCGAGATGATACGTGGGCTAATGAACGTGCCTCCGTGTGGTACAAGACACAGAAGAGGTTTTAATTATCGCTTATACTTATACTCAAAGAGGAGGGTGGATAAACATATACATATACACTTTTATTGTACACACTTGTATTAAAGTTAAGTCGCTATTTAACTAGTATGGTCTTCAATAAATACCCTCCCCCTCTTCCTCTTTTATCTACTAACGCCATCAGTGATCACTTACAGGTCTAATTTAGGAATTTACAAAGCTGAAATTTTGTGTAGTTTTTGGTGTCTCATTTTTTTCGTCGTTTTTTTTAGGTAACATTACAACTGTGTTTATAATAAGTAAGGATTATTTCTAGTTTATCCAACGATACCAGATAGACGACAACGAAATCTGTTTTTTTTTGCAGTCATTATCTGCTCATCAAGACCAATCGAATGAGTCCCAACACAGTGTGGATCTATGTTAAGGAAAGCGGATATCCGGTCGCCACCTTCCAACTCATCATCAGATCAGCTCGATCGTGCCATATTATTGTATTGTCATTAAAGTTTCGTAGGTACACCAAATTTCAGCTCAGTTGGTCCCCTGGAAGGGGTTCAAATCTTCCTAGCAAATTTTGACGAACAAGCATACATACTAACATTACAAGTAAAAAAGCTAAAATTACTTTAGCGGCACTTTTCTATTAAAAGCACTCGTCATGGATATTTTCTTTGTATTTAAGTATATATTTCTCTAAATAAATATATTCATAATAATATAATTCATATCGTTGTCTAGTACTCATAGTACCTACAAGCCTAGAGCTTAGTTTGGGACTCAACTCAACTCTTGGGTCAATTGATGTGACATTATCCCTTGATATTTATTTATTATTATTATTATTTATTTCGGCAAAGACAGTGCGCCCCCATTATTTTTAAAAAGTTTTAAAAACTTACCTTTCGTCAAGTCACCATTCGCCTGTTGCTTGCGGCTACCTCGTTTGCGCGTACGCAGCGACTAGTTGAGATCGCGATGATTATGTCCGACTCGTGCCACGCATGCCATGCTTTGTTACGTGCATTAACCGCTGTTATAACATACCGTACTGAAGATTATTCTCGGTTTCAAACATTTATTTCCCGCTTTATCATTTTTTTTGCTATTTTAGATATGTTTAATGCGATTAGGGCGTTTTGGACCCTCACACACACACACACATAAACTCACACCTTCATTCCCAGAGTAGGGTAGGCAGAGCTACAGAATTACCAACAACTCTGTTAAGTTGTTGATGTTGTTGTTGAGTTGTTAGTTGTTGTTGTAAAGCCGTTGTGTAGCCGTGTAGCTGCCGGCTTAGAATAGTGCCACTCCATGTCTTCCCGTGGATGTCGTAACTCGTAAGAGGCGACTAAGGGAATAAAGGCTTGTAGTACTGTTAGG
Organism: Acleris emargana; assembly: GCA_927399475.2. Lineage (NCBI taxonomy): Eukaryota > Metazoa > Arthropoda > Insecta > Lepidoptera > Tortricidae > Acleris > Acleris emargana. The sequence continues at coordinate 22,733,562 of OV656838.1, read as the reverse complement.
CGATGGGCTTGCTACCTGTCACTAATATACACTGTTAAACATCTTAGCCTATGTACAGGGCGAACGACCTGAAGTGTTACCAAATTCACAAAATCGAGCCTGGTGTCAAAGTAAATGCGACTTACTATCGGGAAAATGTTTTGGAAGCTACGTTGGAGCCTTGGGCACGCAAACATTTCGGTAGTAGACCGTGGACATTACAACAAGACTCGGCCCCGGCTCATAAAGCTCGTGTGAACCAAGAATAGCTGAACAACGCGTGCCACAATTTATTTCCTCCACACAATGTCTTTCGAATTCCCCAAACGCGAACCCGATGGACTTCTATTATCTGGTCCATTGTGGAGAGCAAGGTGAGGAGAAGAAAACATGCCAGTATGGATGCATTGAAGAAAGCGATCGTACGTAATTGCCATTGCATACCGCAGGATCACATTCGTGCAGCGTGCAACTCATTTTTCTACCGTCTGAAGGCCATAGACAGCAGAAGGTGGTCATATCGAGTTAAAATAAAGTAATCTTAAAAATTTGATATCTTTTTCTCATTTTTTTCTTAATAATGAATAATTTAAGACAACAAAAAAAAATCGTAGCCTTTTGAATTTGGTAACACTTCATATCGTTCGCCCTGTAATTGTGCAAATTGTGGTTATAGAGTTATCAACAAGTTTTTAGAGTTGTTGGTAATTCTGTAGCTCTGCCTACCCCACTCTGGGAATGAAGGCGTGAAGGTATGTCTGTCATGTCTGTCTGATAATTTACGAGTCTTCGTAGAAGTCATTTTATCGCTATTCCTTCGGGGACTATTCAATTGTCCTATTCCAGAGTATAATCTATGTCTGTGCTAAATTTCATTCAAATCCGTTAAACCAGTAAAAAAACATCCAAACTTTCATATTTGTGATATTTATGAGATTATTATGGACTTGTAGTTAAAAAGCGGCCATTTTAGTCACTTTTAGTCACCAAAACAGATTCAAACGATGACCCCCAGCACCTACCAATGATAATTGCTCTGTTGGTGAATACCAACCAACAGTGGTGGTCTGAGTGGAGAGCCTTGGGGGAGGCCTATGTCTAGCAGTGAACGTCTTTTGGCTGACTTGATGATGATGATGATGATGATGGTGAATAATACTTATATTATTAATAATTTTCTTAACCAACTTTAAAAAAAACAAAAACAATTATAAAACTCGTTTTTATTTATTGTACATATTTACAAGCGTTATTATACAGCCACAAAAAACAAAACAGACGCAGCTAATGGTGTCGAAAGAAACTTTGACAAACCGTCATACTCGTAGTCACTCTGTAAAAGTGTAAACTAATTCATAGATAATGGATTCATCTTCAGGAAGTTCCAAATCGTCATCATTAGCTTTGTCGAAAAAATACAAATAACGAAAGTCACGAACGATTATTACATTAAAAATATTCGTGACATCATCTGTCCGCCATTGAAGAGTTAAGAAGAATTGGTCACGCCAGTTGCGCGTACGGCTGTTTGCATTGGCGTAAGTCCATATGTTACCATAATTGCATTTTTAAACCAACCATTACGGGGACAAATGAGACCGCGCTAGTCGTAACTGAATTCTTATCGAACAATGCGGTGTTATTCTTACATACAACTGCATTCAATTTACCGTCAAAATCATCAACTCAACGTTACGTCTTAAATTCGACATTTTCTTGTGATATTTTAACTACCTATGAGTTTCGTTATTGTTTGCTTTTCACTGATCTTTTATATTAATTGTTTCGGACGGTATAATTTTTAACGTTTAATACAATATTTCTTCAAAATAAAAAACGAAAATGGGTGTTCTATTATACGGGTGTCCCAGAAATAGCACGTCACTGTAACACTGGAGATTTCCCAGCCTCAGACGAACCAAACAAGCCTAAAATGACCTCAATAAAAGTTGCACCGTTTCCGAGTTATACCAATTTAAAGATTTTTCCAATTTTTCACCTCTTTTGACATTGTAAGTGCGCGCATTTACTGGGACACATTATATCTTAGTGCATAAAAGTAGAAATTCGTATCTCATTTGCCAATATGGATCCTCGGAAACCAATGCTAATCATCTAAAAAAATATCTTTTACTCTACGATATCTCATTTGCTTGTGCTCCTTTGAAGAATATGATTGATTTTTGGTTGACCTTAGTTCAAAGATAATAAAAAACAGGTTTAATTTTCCTTCGTTTTTACAGTAAATGTTCGAATTGTTTGCCTCCTACTCTAAGCCACAAATGGCATCTTCGGATAAAATTTCGGTTTAATTTTCGTAAACTGGTTTCCGATATGTCTCGGGCTGCATTGAAGACACGTCGCCGTAGTTCCTCTTCGTTAATTATTGGTTTTGAATAAATATTGTCTTTCAAACATCATCAATAAAAAAATCATTATACAAAGCGAAATCAACTTCCGTTAGGAGTGCCGAGTAGTCGTTTCAGTTCCACAAACAAAATCAGAGTTCAGAGGAATGCCAAGTCGATTTAATTCAGGAACACCACAGGAAAACGGACGCAGTCGTAACTAAAAAGTCTGCTATTAAAACGAGGTTTAATATTACTCAACGGGTATGGCACGAAACGCAAGGTAACGAACTACGAGTAGTTTGGGTCACAGGGCTACAACTGCAATAAATTAAAAACTATCCTACAATTCTTTACATGATAAACTTGCAAAGCGGCTAATCGCGTTTCATTTGTTAGTTTGGTTGCCGGGATCCTTATTGGCAAATGTGATACGAATTCCTAATTTTTTCATTAAGATGTTTGAAAGACAATATTTATTCAAAACCAATAAGTAACGAAGAGGAACTACGGCGACGTGTCTTCAATGCAGCCCGAGACATATCGGAAACCAGTTTACGAAAATTAAACCGAAATTTTATCCGAAGATGCCATTTGTGGCTTAGAGTAGGATTTATTGTAAAAACGAATGAAAATTAAACCTGTTTTTTATTATCTTTGAACTAAGGTCAACCAAAAATCAATCATATTCTTCAAAGGAGCTCAAGCAAATGAGATATCGTAGAGTAAAAGATATTTTTTTAGATGATTAGCATTGGTTTCCGAGGATCCATATTGGCAAATGAGATACGAATTCCTACTTTTATGCACTAAGATATAATGTGTCATACCATTTTAGAATTGGCATAAAATACGCATGTTTTTAAAGTTATTTGCTCATTTTGTTTCTAGTAAAAAAAAGTTATGGCAGGTGTTCAAAGTTTAAATTACTTTGTTGATGATAATTTAAGTCAAGTTCATTACAGTATTTATCCTACTTTTACATTAGTTATTGGCATAATAATGCTTCTATCATCTTAATCAACTTTTCATAAACGCGCAGAAATAAAAAAAACTAAATTCTAAAGCTATCCCAGTAAATGCGCGCACTTACAATGTCAAAAGAGGTGAAAAATTGGAAAAATCTTTAAATTGGTATAACTCGAAAACGGTGCAACTTTTACTGAGGTCATGTTAGGCTTGTTTGGTTCGTCTGAGGCTGAGAAATCTCCAGTGTCACTGTGACGTGCTATTTCTGGGACACCCTGTATACAACAACGTTTTCAAAAAGCAAGTTAGGACAGTGGAACACACTGTATTTTACCAAAAATTTGCAACTTTGTTATGAAATAAAACTATGGTTATACCATAAACCAAAAAAACTAGCTCATTCATTTTGGTCATTGTCTTAAAACGTGAGTACAGTCTAGAAATCGAAACAAAAATCAATGGTAAAGTCGATGTTGACATTGCTGTTGCAATAAAAATAACCATTGCATATGTAACGACGAAATGAAATTGAATAAAGCAGTTAATTAAAACAATAAAACAACATCACTTTTAACATAAATTGGAAAGTATTTCAACACAAAGAAAAGGTTATCTTAAACGCTAGTAAGAATAAGACAACATAGAATAATCTAGGTCAGCAAGAGGCGACTGAGCTAAGAGGTCTGACCACATAATTATTATGTCAAATTACAAGCAAAGATGCAACTAACTGTATTTTGTGGTATATAAGCAAAATAATATAATTTAAACAGTGTTCTACCTTCTCCGAACAATTTTTCCCAAACTGATTCTTTTCCCAAAACTATCATTTAGGAATCGCTTTTTTCCGAAACTGTAAATATTTCAGAATTTATTTTAAGACCAAAGTGTAGAACCCCATAGGATAGTATAAGCTAGTTTGAAAAATCTAAAAGTTTTAAAATTCTGAAATGTTACGTTTCGGAAATAAAGCGGTTTCCAAAATAATTTGTTTGAGAAATTAATCCGTTTGAAAAACGTTGTTCGGAGAAAAGGCAGTAAACCAGTTTTTAACGTATACAATAAAAAGCCATACTTACAAGTAGACGAAAACATATTGGTCATACCTTACTTTGAAAGAACGTAAAAGCATTTATTCAGTGATACATACAACACTTATTTAAAAATAGTAAGTACACAGGAATGATAATGACAAATTAAAATACAGAGGTTAATTTAAGGTACTACCTACTACATAAGAGTACAGTGGTTTCTGTTCTTTTAACAGTTGAGAAAAATCAAGCTTTGTTAAGATCAGCCGTCTCTTGGTGGTTTGATATGATCTATGCACCCTTATACAAATAATATTTATTATAATGAAGATATTATTATTCACTGTGGATGTAGGCAAGATTTTCTATCAAACTAAATTTAGTACTCATTCAGTACTGACCATTTACAATACTTGTTTACTTGAAACAGTATCTCGGAACATAAATATTACGTCATGAAATGTTGTTGATATTTTTATCTTAACAGCCTGTTCTGATTTTGAAGAGTGGTTACCAATTTATTAATTCAAATACATTTTGCATTTATTGGCAACATTAATGCATATAAAATACTTTAACTTCTGGCACGTTTCCCTAACGCTAGACTATCACTAATGACATCACAGTATTATGTTGTCGGCTATGCGGTTTTTTTTTTTATTAAGACATTAGAAACGGTTCGCAAATCATGCTTGTATGTAATAACTGCAAAGAGAAGAATTTTGTTGATTTATTTTTCGCTTTTGTTAAATTAAACGTTTCGTAATATTGTCACTTTGATCAATGCCGCTGAAAGTTCAAAAATAATGTGGATAAAACTATTCAGTCTGATTGTCATTTTCACATCGACTAAGATCCGGATAGGAGACGACCTTCAGCCAGCTGTTTATTAGATAAAAGTATTTCATATCAAATATGCTAACTAAAATTATGGCGAATAAGTAGGCTGATCATGACCTACCTACACGCCTTAATTCCAAGAGTGGGGTAAGCAGAGCTACTGAATTACCAACGACTCTAAAAATTATGTAACCACATTTTACACAATTAGGCTAAGATGTTTGCAGTGAAAGGTTGCAAGCCCATCGCCTAATAGTACTTACTACAAGCCTTTATTCCCTTAGACGCCTCTTACGACATCCACAGGAAGAAACGGAGTGACACTATTCAAACCCAGCAAACAGGCGGGATCGAATTGCATATTCTCATATTCATATTTTTGTTTATTAAAAAAGCACTTGATTTTTTTTAACTAAGTTTTTAATACTTCTTATCGAATAAACAGCACAGTGAAGGTCATCTCCTATTCAGATCCTCCAACTCTTAAAATAATACACTTGTACAGTACATAGATGGCGTTGTCAGAGACTGTTATAGAACCAATTGTAACTTTGTATTGAATCTTAACCGCATAGCTCGTTGTTTAATCGATTGGTTCTAGTTACTGAACTGCGATGATACTGTTAAACTTACAGCTAATAGTTAGTTAATACGTTAGCGGTGTCGAGAGACGGGCGACGGGAACTGGTACACGTACGGGATTGGGACACCCTGTAAACAAATGGTTAGGTAAATAACTTGATTATTCTTACAAGTGTCCAAAGCCTACATTCTTTGTTGGTCTTGATGTAGGTCACTGAAGTTTTGATGATCTTTATAGGATATTTCAATAAAGGTAATTTTTTTTATAGAATGGACATGGCACGATCATTTGGAACGAAGTGAGAACTAACTAAGATGTAAATGTGCATTTTTAAGACTACAATCTCAATCATCTTAAAACTGCAAATGCGTTGCCAACCCTTAGGACTAAAAAGACAAGAAGACGACGAACACAAGGGCCCTTACAGGGATAAGTTCGTCTTTGTTCATTCCTTTTCTGTAAATATTGTATTTGAGTTTCTGTGTTTTGTTCAGTAAAGAGTTTACATACATACTAAGATAGAAAGCCATCGTCTTACCTACTGACCCTTCAACTGCCTTCAAGCAAACGTGTTTGTACTCTTGAATTTTAGAATGGAGGGCAAAGATTGAAATATTTAACACAGGAGGAAGAGGTCCGTAGGGTTGCCAACACTGCACGGCATGTTTGTAAATATGCCGAGAAGTACCACATAAAGGGACATAACCATAACTGTATAAAGGATCTATATGTGAATGATCTATGGTTAAGGATTCCTTTAAAAAAAGATATGTGCTTTTGGTTCGGTAAAATTTTATAATAAAGTAAAAATAAAGTATCTATATGCCTTACCTCTTGCGTGTTTCTAGTAGTTCTCCTTGTAAGATCTTTCTCCAGTTGCCACTGCAGATCACCCGATGCATCTCTTCTCTCGTTGACATTCACTGAATCTATCGCATTCACTTTAGCGTCTTCTTGTCTCGCTTCTTTAGGCTGTTCATTGTACAAAGGCAGGAAGTACCGCAGACCAAATCCTGGTAAGCTTTGAGAACTCAAAACTTGGGATGGCGTGAAGTAACCCTGCGCCGTGATAGGCTTGGCTTGTATCGGTTGGTATCTTGGTATGTATGAGTTAGCGAATCGTTGGGCATTGTTGAGAGGCTGAGGTTGGCCGGAATAGACTACTTGGGTAAATCTTGGCTGAGGTATGAAGAGTTGGGGCCGCCTGTGTAACAAAAAATAAACATTAACAGCTGAAGTATACTTAAGCGCTCACTTTTTTGGAATGTATGCGTGTGGTTGCCGGGTTAGAATAGTGCCACTCCATGTCTTCCCGTGGATGTCGTAATAAAACAAATAAAAAATATAACTTAAAACCGACCAAATGCGATTCGGACTTGCGCATGAAGGTTCCGTACCCATTATTTATTTATTTTATTATGTTTTTAGTATTTGTTATTATAGTGGCAACAGAAATACATCATCTGTGAAAAAATTCAACTGTCTAGCTATCACGATTCGTGATATACAGCCTAGTGACAGACAGACGGACAAACGGACAGTGGAGCTTAAGGAGAAAAATAAATTTACCAAACTAACAAAATAACATGTTGTATGAGTCTTCCTTCAAACATAACCATGAATCGATAGCAAAAGGTCTTCTAGTAATTATTTTGTCATTAAACAAAAGCCTTCTTGGATCTTCTACTTGCTCATCATCAAATAGAAGCAAAATCATATTCAGTTATGCACAGCACATAACTTACCTATTTGAAAACGTGGGAAAGTCCTAAATTCAAACCTGTCATGGCAACGACTGTTATGTAATGACAATTGGTTGTCACCTTGTAATAGTGCGCTACATGAGCGTGCATGACGACGAGTGATGAACATTACTGCCTCAAAGCCCTAAGCCACGAAACAGTATCTCAAATTCAATAACCAAAGCAGTTTGAATTCTATTCCGTTGGTTATGAGGTTGATATTGCTACAGGAGTTTTATCCGATATACTGCCTATTGGCTTGGGAGGGTAGATTATCTAATGGTCGTTGGTTGACCCTTTAAACTATTGGGACGTGTCACTTCCGCTAGGTTCAGTGTTGTAGTGACAAACATTGGGACTGATGTACAATTTCCTCGCAATAATTTAGTTTTATTGAAAAATTTAAATCTGGATTAATATTTTTTTATTTTTTTATTTTTTATTTATTCAGGCAACATACAGTCTTATAAGTATTACCAAAAACTACATATCATTAAGTGACCTTGAGTGCCATACTGAAATATACTAATTGCATTACATTACAGTAGAAGCGGTAAGCAATGAGACGCAAAATGAGATATTGTTTTTAAAGTTAGTAACAATTAATTATCAATGTGGAATATCTGACAACACTAAACTTAAGCTTAGCCTTATGTGAATAAACTTGTAGGTACATCAGAGTGGTAGAACAACAGATAGTAAACCTTTATAGGTACAAGGAACAGATTCGAATACAAGTACCTAATAGTAAAGAAAAAAAACAAAGAAAAGGGTGACCTTTGCTAGTATACTAGCGGCTAGTATACTGGGATCCAGGAGGCTAAACAATAAAAAGAGTGTAGGGTACATAATACTTAATAACAACAAAAAAATGAAGTTTTTTTTTTTTTTTTTTTTTTATCCATGCATGCATGCATGTTCCATGTCTGGGAACGCAGCAATCAAGTAAGACAAGAGTTAAAGTGACCTTTGAACTTATTACAATTTTTAGTTTTGAAAATATCTATATCATATAATGTTTTATTGTAATAATCGAGACAGCGAATAAAGAAGGCATTTGAAGTGTAAATAGTAGTAGAGGCAGGTACAACAAATAAGTTTCTAATATAACAAAGCTTAAAAGACTTGAATTTCGTACAACGCCTGGATTAATAAAGATGTTACATATTCGTTCATATTGCTTTTATTCTGTTGACGTATATAACTCTTATTTACTTGCAGTAAGAATATCTGCAATGACAACTATCAAAATGAATTCAACACTCATACTTACAAAAAAAAAAAAAAAACTTAACTGGACATGATTTGGCCAACATGATGATAACATACACATACACACTCACGCCTTCATTCCTAGAGTGGGGTAGGCAGAGCTACACAATTACCAACAACTCTAAAAACTTGTTTTTCATTCTGTAACCATATTTTGCACAATAGGTAAAGTTGTTTACCTTGTGTATTTTAGTGACAGGTTGCAAGCCCATCGCCTAGCAATACTAGAAGCCTTTATTCCCTGATGATGATGATAATGATCATAAAATCGCACCGCTAGATCAAAAGAGTAGTAACTCAAAATACAACAGCATTTTAAAATCAACTTTATTACAACTTCTATGAACTTGAAACAAATCTAGCAAGGATTTTGAGTTGATACTGTATTGATCTAGCAGAGCAAAAAGTAAAAAAAAATACCATTGTGCGTTAGGGTCAGGTGTGTCATTGGCCCGCTCCTCCCACACGGGCGCCGGGACCCGAAACGGCTGCGCGGGTGCCTGTGCGGGCTCCGGCGCCGGCGGCACGATCGGCCCGCCCTTCGTGCCGAACTTCACCATGATTGCGTGCGCGCATGACGCGTGCAGCACCAGGCATGTCAGCAGCTGATGGGAAAAAAACAGAGGCTGTTTATAAATGTCAGGGGATAATTAAACACTAATTGACCTAGTCTGAACAACGATAACCTACTAGACAAAGATAATTATTTCAAGAAAAACATAATTAAATACAAGGAAATTACCTAAGCAAAATCACCAATATTTCTTTCTACCAACAGAACTAGGCCTACCTATAACTTTTTTTTTCTTTTTTCGTTTATACCCAGTACTAATTAATTAGACCTTCAGTCGAGAGCGTCAGTAGCCTAGTGGCTTAGGTGGTCGACTCGTGATCGTAAGGTACCGAGTTCGAACCCCCGAGGTCACCATGTACCCATGAGTTTTTCTAACTTAAGTAAGTACATTACCCGATACTGTTACGGTAAAGGAAAAACCTGTACATTCGAACTGCTGTGTAAGAGGGTAATTGCACAAAAGATCCTAAAGGGTCGAAGTGTATCCGAAAGGGCCTATCTGTTAGATAAGATAAGACGTACAGTCGCATAAGCAACTTTAAGTCTGTGTTGTTCCTCTATCTATGTGTTCGTAGATCTCAAACAGAAATACCAATTAATACGCGGTGTTTTCAAAGAAATCAGTAGGATCATCTAAGATTGCGCCGAGCGTACGTGGGATATTCAGTGGTGCCCATATTATTGTGATTTCTAATAAAGTTTACTTTATTAGACACATTTTCTTGGAATCAGAAAGTAATAAACATGAAACAAATGAAAACCTAATATATTATAGGAAATTATCACATAGTTTAATATCAATTGACCTCCGAGTTATAAACTTAACGGGAAGTCGCCACCTTTTCCCGTTAAGCTAACTACCTACTCAAAGGGTAAAATTGTGTTTTTACTTGCGCTACAAAAAAGTATCGTCCGATTCCAAGGAAATTCTTTAGCCGCCATTACTGTCCAGCAAAATAAAACATTGACAATATATCGAAGGTCTTTCAGTAACCTTCGGGGAGGGAAGATGCCCGATTGAAAAGTGCGTGAGTTTTACTTTTGTCAATTTTGATTTACTGTTCTATTTACTGATTCTAATACTCTCACTGACACTGGCAAAATCACTTGGTGGACCGCCATTAATTTAAAGAAGAAGAAGAAGACAATACTTCACGACAAAGACAAAGAAGAGAGATAAAGTTTTTAGCAGTACGTAAATAAGGGGTATAAAAATGTGGACATGTCAACTTCAAATACCATATCGTTTTGCCGTGTAGAATATTATAGCGGCCCCATATATGTAGTTGTCACTACAGCCGGTGAACATGCATTACATTTCTCGTATACCTTTAAAATGCAAGTTATATTTAGTCCGAATTGTCTTAGTCGCAATAAATAATCGTAAGCAATAAAAACATAAATTACAGCTTTTACAAATGCATGTAAAATATGTGGGCGAGTTATCTCGGTAATCGTTGACCATAGATCAATCGAGCTCTAGAAACACTGACTTTTGATAATTACGTCGTTTTGCCTGATGGGGTTAAGCCAACTCGTGATGCTAATTTATTTACTTTTTTATTACACATTTTTAACACCCAACGTTATTGGACGTTTGTGTGTGGTTTACGTATAGGGTGTAATCGGCTGCCCAATTTCAAATCCTAGCAACATTGAGGTAATTTTAAAGGAGAGCAAAAACAAATCGTCGATGGAACTGCAAAACCACGTAAGTAACTTTTTAAGTAAGGAGCAAAATGCACCTTTTTAATAAGGCAGTAAGATTTATTTTGCTCTATCGTAAATTTGTTAGTTACGCGGTTTTGAAGTATAACCAACGAAATGTTTTGTTTCAGCCGTACAATTTTTTTGCAATATTTGTTGCAGAAATGATAATTTCTTTGTTTATTAGATTAAATTTCTTTTTTTCTTTTCTCTCTCTATCTCTCTCTTAAGATTTTGGTGTGTTTTCCTGCAGAAACTACGCAGGTTATTTGATATATTTTTTATTTACTATTTATAGATTTATATAATGCAAGACTAAGTAGTATCATTGTAATATTAATATATTTAAAAATAAGAAATGACGGACTGCTGAGATTCTTGCGGCGTTTCTTCTCAGCAGTAGTGGTCTCCTCTAATCTTGTGAAGCGCTGCTGGTAGATTCTTGACGTGTAAAGTGCCCGTGCGGCACTTTACTGAATAAATGTCTTTATATTCTAATATATACTCAACTCGTCTTTTAACTTGAAATCTTGAGATCAATTTGTGTAATATGACTCCTGATATTTATTAATATATGGCTCGCTTATGTTATTTATAGCGCGGAATTCGTATTGATTTTCATTATCTTTTCCGTTGATACCTTTTTAGACATATGAATAGCCGATAAATTTTACTCGCCACAATTATCCAAATACAGCTAAGCGTCACATATTACACGATAATTTACAAATCCTACTTTCCTTAAGTGTATTTGCTTCCTTAGTTTCATGTTAATTAAAAAAAAGTATACCGGTTTTATACAAGCTGATGCCTAATTCATTAGTGCGTGATCAATGCGTGTTCAGCGATTAATATATTTCAATTGCCCAGTTGTAAAAAACATGACGTTGGATTGTAGTTTTAATCTGCAAAAAATATTTCGGTTACCATTTTTTTAGTGGACTTGGCTAGTCTTGTTTGCCGCATACCGAATGACTTCGCAATGGAAACTACTGATTCCATTCTACTGAACAGCGCCTCTATTCTAATGGGTAAAAATAGTAGTTTATGAAATTGTTGCACAATGAGGGGTAATTAAAACACGAGTGTGTGCTTAAGAACCGAGCCGCTAGGCTATATAGTATCACACGAGTGTTTTAGTACCTAGTTATGTGCAGTTTCATACACTACTTTATCTACTCTCATACATTGCGATTCAACGTACCTACTAAATAAAAGATCAAAGTTATTAAAGTAACTACAGCAAAACGTATTTAATGAGTGGCGCCAAAACCTAGCACATCACCGCGCATGCGTTAAAGCGGGCGCTATCACAGACAAGTAAAAATAGGAATGAAAACTTTTTGTAATGCTGTAAAAATGACGCGAACCGCATGTGCGTTCCATTATAAAAAAATAATTGATATGGAACCTCGGTAAAGACATTAACTTTTTGGATTAACTTATATCGGAATGGTAAAAAAATTACTTTATAACATTTTTTTGTTAGAGAAATAATGTTATAAGGTGTTTTTTTATTTCGGTATTGTGTTTATAAAGTATGCAAATATAAATTGAGAGTAGATAAACATATTTTCGAAACACTTGTTTTACATTCTTTATCTTAACTAATCGGCTTCCCTTCAGTCTTATTTAATAGCGTTTGTTTTGCCGTAAGTTACCTTTTGTTCTATAAAAGATCTAAGTATGCAAACTAGATAAGGAGAGCAACTACCAACTCACTCAAACAAATTACAAAGGCTTCTTTCCGTGGATAAGAAATTAATTTTATTCCAATCAAGATCAACTCGGCCTTGGAAGGCAATCTCATTCCCACGTGAATCTCGCCAATTCCACAATGAATGTTGCAAATAAGTCTAGACTTTGCAAAACAAAATCATCAAAAATGAAATTAAGTTTAAGTCATTGTTATGAATCAAGTTGTGTAATCGATGATTCGCAATGCGCATAAGATTCGGTTAACATAATTTATTAGCTTTATTAAGGCTCTGTCATCCCGGCTCATAGACAACTCCGGAGATCCTAGAGCTGGTGCTTACCTCTCCCAAAGGATTGGGCTAGATATCCAGAGAGGTAATGCAGCCAGTGTCATAGGGACCATGCCGCGATGTTCTTTTTATAGTGGTGTATTATTTACAACTTTAATATTTTAGTAGCTTTGTTTTATTTTTATTCGAGTAGCTTAGTTTTATTTTAAGTTAAAATAATTGAGTCGTTTAACTTCAAACTCGGATAAATCCATACAAAAAGACAATGGAACTTGCGTCTTTTTTCAAACAAGTTAAGTTTTAAATTCGTATACGAAATTTCAAGGAGATATCCGAATTTTATTTTTTCTACTAACAGCCATCTTAAATAGAGTGTAGTACAATATTGACGTCCGATCAGTGTGGTATCACTTCGTTTGCACGGATTTTAATTTGCATAATTTAATCACTTGACATAATATTAATTTGTCATAAAGGTTTTTTTTCTGAAACCCGTAAACCTTTCAATTAATTTAATTTGCATGCTATCGGATAGAGGTCAACAGGTTAGGTTAGGTTCGTTTTGTAACAATTCTGAATAATTCACGGTTTCAGAAGAGACGCCGTTATTGCAAATTAATATTATGACAAGTGATACAATTATAGCAATTCAAATTCGGGCAAACGATAGAGAACGGATCAGTGTAAATGTATAATTGGGTAAATATAAATGTGTTTATACCTGTGGCATTGATATACTAATTGTATTGAAAGATTTCGACTCTTTTTTTTTAAATAAAGCTTATTTACTCGGGATGGTTATTAGCTCATACAAATCTATTTAATACAAAAATCACGCAGGAAGCAAACGAGAACACAGCCCCAATGTTGACTGGGGTGCCAACGTTACGCGTAGGGGAGGTACACTAAAACTTCTTTTTTCAAGATTTTGTTTTAAGTACTATTTTGTTGGCGTGACTAATATGTATATTTATGCTAAATTACAGCTTTCTAGTACTAAGTCTCTGAGCTAGGCTGCGGACGGACGGACGGACGGACTGACATGGCGAAACTATTAGGGTTCGTAGTTAACCTAAGGAACCCTAAAAAGGACAAGAGGTTCAGAAGGTTCACAACTACATAGATCGATGCTTTATTTAGAATTTTTATATGGCGGTATATTGGAGTGAGGTGTTGCCTCCGCAGATACAGGGTGTTCGTTTATATTATGAGAAATGCTCACGCGAGAAATGTAAAATTTAAAATTAAATATTTTTCTTACCAAGGTCAAGATTGTTTATTTAAAAAAGTTTTATTGAATTACGATCAAATTTGCGCTTTATTTATTTTATTACATACCTGTAACCTCGCCGATATCATGTTGACTTGTTTGCAGGCCGGTGGTCTACTTTATTATGCACTTCGTGTATCTGAAACAATAAATATAAATATAAGAAACCGCCCGAAACAATAATAATAATAAATATAAAATACCACCCAACGCTAAATGCTTGAATAATTTACAAGGTTGTTGCTCTTGAAAACGTAAAGTTCGATTCTGATGAAACATGTTAACATGTTAACATAATTTGTAATTTTCACACGATAACGATTTCAAAAACATAAGCTTACGAAAATTCAAAATGTCTTGTCTGCTACTTAAAAACATAATATTCATAAAATATAAGTGGTTGTAAAAACGTTTTAAAATCAGATAATTACCAAAAGACTAGAGTCATGAGGAAAAGTTTGCTTAAAAACATTTACTATTATACACCGCATAAAAAAAAACCAGTCAATTGCGAGTCAAACTCGCGTAACGAGGGTTCTGTACCGTCACACAGTAAGTATTGATATTAGAAATATATATATATATATTATATATTTCAAATCAAATCAGCGCGAGCCCATGTCACACTTGACTATTTTTTCGTATTTGTGGTTTATTCCGCGTTCGTACTTTAATCATACTCAATTTGGCACTTGCATATTGTACAAAAATAAAAATACTTAAAAAAAAACGTTTCTTGCATGGGGATGTTTATTATTTCACTGTCTTTTTTATTATATTTTATTTATTAGTAAATCTGCTAAAATGAGACATTAAAAAAAACCCGCTATCTATTACGGTTCAAAAGACACCGATTTCGAAACTTAGGACAGACAGAAAGAAAAATAGACAGACGGACAGACAGACGGACTGACGGACCAGCAATTTTCAGTAATAATGGTACTTTAAGATTTCGAAAGCCACTTAAATAGGTGCTTAAATTAAACATAAAAATCCACAGAACTTTTCGTCATCGTTTCACATCTACAGCGTAAACAAATCACATTTTAATGTACTTAGATATTGTTTAGAAACAGGGTGTTACAAAACTGTTGGAAGAAAGGTGAACAGGTCTGTAATCTTTCGCACACATCACAATGGTTTGAGTAAATAGAGCTCGGTATTTGATGCTACCGCGGCTGTGGGCTCGTTGGAGCACTTCGTTGCACTATTCGTTATCGCTGTAGATGCCACAGATAGGTAGATTGAAACTAGTTTTAATAGATAAAAAGGTTTTTGTTTACGCTATGTGTAATTTACGTGTCGGTAATTACGTTCGAGGATATTTATGTACACTTAATAAAAAATAACAAACGGGCTTAAAACGGCATTGGGTCGTTCTTCTCGGCCCCCGTCAGGGGGCCGGGGAGACAGATCGGGGCATCGCCCCTTTCTGTGGTCTCAATTCTCCGCCTGTCACTACAGGCGGGGCGTTTGGTTTGCCTTCTTGGCGTTTTGAGGTGACTCTTGGTCATTTTTCCCTTTCTCTCAAGTTGGTTGGCGCCGCGGCGATGTCAGCCGGTTAGGGGAGATTTCCCCCGAGGCGGTTTCAGCCAGCGGCGCTGGAAAGGGGAGGTCGTCCTTTCGATGTTATGTCGACGATGTCGACGATTGATTAACGACGTTTGTCGTCGTTGCTGGCCTCGAGGCGTTAGCCGCGCTCGACAGATCGCGCGGCAAGGCCCGCCTCTTGTTCAACCCCTTCCTCCCGTGATGTTGTTGCAGTCTCGCGTCCTCCTCCGGTGTTGTGTGGGGCGCGAGACCTCTCAGGTGAGGCTGTTGTGATAGGTCCGCCCGCCTGAACATATTCATGTTCAGCCGGCGGACGAACTCCTCCACGCTGTCCATTTGCAAATCTCTGCGTATTACGTCGTTGCGGACGCAGTAATGTGCGCCCGTCACTCGCCGGAGTGTCAGCGATTGCTGCGTCTCCAGGCGTTTGCGTCCCCGGGGTTGTACCAGTGGGTACCAGGCTGCTGCGGCGTATGTTAGGCGTGACCTAATATAGGTTTTATACACGCCCAACTTCATCCGCAGCGAGAGCCTGGACCGCAGGATGGGATGCAGCAGAGCCCGCGCTTGGCGCGTCTTGTTGACGGCCATTTTGACGTTGGCGGCCATGGTTAGGCGGCGGTCTGATAGGTGACCGTGGAGGGTGACCGTGGAGGGTGACCGTGGAGGGTGACCGTGGGGGTCCATTTGATGTTCTGGCCGCCGAGCGTTAGCTCCGGCGGGAGCTTGACCTTCCCGGATATCGCAATGGCTTGCGTCTTGGCGACGTTTACTGACAGCCGCCATTTCGCAAGCCAATCCGGGATGGCGTTCAGAGTGCGCTGGATCTTGGCGGCCGCGTAGTTTAAATTCATCGAGGACGCGATTTAGGCGGCATCATCGGCGTAGAGCGCCAGAGTGGTGCCGCTTTCCAGGGGGATGTCGTCCGTGTATCGCGCGTATAGCGCGGGCGAAAGGACACTCCCCTGGGGCACCCCTGCGGTAATGGGGCGCTGGCTGGAGATGTGGCTGTCCACCAACACCTCAAATCGGCGGCCCTCCAGGAAGGAGGCCACCGTTCTGATTAGCCGTCTTGGCGTTTCAGAGTCGGCGAGCTTGATCAGTAGGCCCGGGTGCCAGACACGGTCGAAGGCCTTCTCCATATCTAGGAGTACTGCGACCGAGTGTTCTTTCTTGTTGGAGGCAACAGTACAAACGGGCTTAAATCAATTAACAAGGTTAATTTAACGGTAGTTTTCGTTTAATTCTATTAATTCAAACAACAGTTTAACGCAACCGAATCGCATGTCCGTAATTTCGCTAAAATATAATATTTTATGCATTATCATCTATTTAAACGTAATAAATGTACAAAAAATAATTTTTCACTATCAGTACTATCACAGACAGACAGTTTTGTTAAACATTATGTGAATAACAATAAGTCAAAAAAATTAGACACACATTTAACAAGGCCTCTTGTCTACTGAATAAAACATTGTTTTTAACTCAGCCACCATTTACTGTCTGTACAAATAAGACCTATCGTAACGTTGACATGTCAAATGCAGCTTTTAGCAGCGTTAATTCATCAACCTGTATATACCAATCCGGTTGACTATAATCGTAAAGCAAGTCATGCGTTAAGAAGAATGTTCCATAATATTACACGTCCATGACCGGTATCATAATATTAAATAAATGTCCAAGAGAACATTACCGCAGTGTCTTTATATTATACTTGCACTTCCATTTCAGTCGCCGTGTTGCATATTATGTAAATCGATATGGTAATCGTAATATTTATATTTTTCTACATTTTTATGTATGGAATGGCCCTATTGAATGAAATATAATGTTTTTGCTTGGGGATCTACATATCGCACCTTTTTTTTTTGCTATGTCATAGGAAGGCAAACGAGCGCACAGGCCACTTGATGGTAAGTGGAAACTGTGACCCATAGACATTCGCATTCACAAGACCGCAAATGCACTGCCAATCCTGAAGACCAAGATGAAATGCCTCTATGCTAGTCATTTCACCGGCTGTCTTATCCCCAAACCGAAACACAACAATGAGAACACTGCTGCTTGGCTGTGGGCTAATCGATAAGATGGTGGTACCAACCCGGACGGACCCTGCACAAGGTCCTCCCACAAGTATATCTACAGAACAATAGTGACCTAATTCAGAAATTTAAAATTTCGAGTTAGGTCTTTATAAGAATAAATTCATGACTTGAAGTTTGAAAACTGACATTTTGAATTAGGTCACTATTATTCTGAAAATGCGATATCTCAGTGCATTGGTTCTACTGTTTAATGCTGTGATCTTTTTTAGTTCAGCCGTTTACTCGTTGAATCGGAACAAAGCGACAGACAAACTCATGTTTGCTTTTAAAACACTAGCATGAATCTAAGAATATATTGTTATTTATATTAGACTGTAAGGTATTCTATTCTATTCTATTCTATTCAATACAACCACTAAAAAAAGGTAAAACGTAACATTATTAAGTACATACATACATAAACTCACGCCTTCATTCCCAGAGTGGGGTAGGCAGAGCTAAAGAATTACCAACAAGTCTTAAAACTTCTTGATAATTCTGTAACCACATTTTGCACAAGTAGGCTAAGATGTTTCCAAGTGTATTAGGGCCAGTACACACGGACAGCATTTCAACTGCAACCCAGCTGCAAGTCCGCTTGCAGGTGTCGTGCAGTTGGTTTGCAGTTTCGATGCAGTTTCGATGCAGCCCTGGAACTGCCACTTTGCAGCTGGGTTGCAGTTGAAATGCTGTCCGTGTGTACTGGCCCTTAGTGACAGGTGGCAAGCCCATCGCCTAACGGTCAAACCCTATATTCAATCCGCGGACAGATAGGCTTACTTCGGATTAAAATTTGACACATTTTGTATGGGCAAATGTCAAATTTTAACCCGAGGTAAGCCTTATCTATCCTCGGTTTGAATATAGGGTTCGGCCGTAACAGTACTACAAGCCTTTATTCCCTTAGTCGCCTCTTACGACATCCACGGGATGACATGGAGTGGCACTATTCTACCCCGGCAACCACACGGTATTAAGTATTCTTTGTAATACTTAACGTAAAGTACCTAACTATACTCGAAAATCTAATTAGATTCCAAAATCTGACAGTTCCCATCTTGATTATTTCTTTATTAAAATATTATTTCATAAACATATCAATGAGAACTCGTGTAACCAGTAATAATAGGGTCAGTTTAATTGATAAAAATACCTACACTTAAACCAAAATGCAGTAATCACAGCGAATGTGCGTCGGTTGAGGTTAGGATTTTGGAATCTTATTACAGTTTCGAGTATATGCAATTACTGTGGTAATTTATAATGATATTGCTAATGGGACTAAAAAAGCAGACGAAACTTGATCTTTTTTATAAGTGGCAAAAAGTTATTTTTAAAGATCATTAGCTTAGGATGTCGACTCCAGTGTTACTTGCAAGGTCAAGGCCCTTCTTTGAAAATCGAAGTTCAAAATTATGTTATCTCCATCTCTGTCTCGCGATTTAGTCTCGAATGACGAGTGGCAAGGTTGGGGCTAACGTAACTTCGAACTTCCAAGTGTTTTTCTTGCCTTATCGCTTCGTTCCGTTATAGGCAAGTTTTCTGTAACACCCGTGTATAATCCAGAATAACATTCTTCTTGAATCACTCTATTTATTGGTGAAAACTGCATTAAAATCTGTTGAGCAGTTTGAAAGATCTAAGCGTATGTACAAAGGAACAGACTGCAAGAAGTGACTTTTTTTTCATACTATCAATAAATTATGATTTTATAATTGATCCAAAGAGCTAATATAGCACAGCAATATGTGTTGTATTATACCTAGTCTGTTTACTGTATGTTTTATTATACTATTTTATCCTGTAATGCATAGAGGCATTCCATCTTAGTCCTCAGGGTTGGCAGTGCATTTGCAGTCTTGTGAATGCGAATGTCTATGGGTCACAGTTTCCACTTACCATCAGATGGCCTGTGTGCTCGTTTGCCTTCTTATGCCATAAAAAAAAACAAAAAAAAACTCTTTGGATCAATTAAAAAATAATTTTCATTTCATGTCTTTCTTGACAGGCTTACAATAGTAGGAGATCCGAATAGGAGATGACCTTCACCCAGCTGTTAATTAGATATAAAGTATTTTATATAAAATTTAATATGGTAATTAATATATAGCGAATACTTGGCAAATTACATACCAATCGAAAGTATGAAGCGTATATAATCTCTCAACGTTAGTCTGACATTTTTTTCCCATCATAACTATTGGGTAGGTTGGTATGAACAGGTAAGTCGGTACTAATAATTTGCACTAAACCTAACGTTTGAATACCCATTTTATAGGCTTCATACTTTAAAGAAGTGGTCTCTGTCTACCCCTCTGGGAAACAGGCGTGATTTAATGTATGTATCCTTATGTATAAAATACTTTTTATCGAACAAACAGCTGGGTGAAAGTCATCTCCTATTCGGACCTTAGATAAATATTGTAATTTCAATGAACAGTGTGTACCTAGTACTAGCAAGATATAATTATCTTCTTTGTAAGCAAATATAATGGAATTGTAAAATACTCAAATTTGTAACAAAATTTTCTTACCTTTGTACTTGATTGAATATAGCAACTCCGAAACAAATCATCGCGGTCGATTCGTCAAGTTATAAGAATCTTGTGTAATTGAAGATAAACTTTGACCTGCGCAACGCCATACCTAACAATTTTACTCGCTTATTATGTAAATATAAAGCAATAATCACGTGCCACGAAATTTGGAAATAATAACTGCGGGTTGGCAATTTACTCAACCTATTTTTGCATGAGAAACACGCACACTACCAAACTAAATCGTTAACAAAGTTGCAAGTTGATCTCTCATTTGTCTTATCTATTTCTAGATGGGCCCTTTTGGACACGGATCTTTTGTATAAATACCCTCTTACACAGCTGTTCAAATAAAGTACTTAAGTTAGGAAAACTCATTGGTACATGGCGGCCAGTGGAGTTTCAACTCGGTATCTATTCGACATCCTAAGGCACCTAGAAACTTCATGTTACATTAAAAAAAACACTATTAGATATGTGTCCTTATAATATGACTGAATTAGAAATTATTTTGCATGTAGTGACTTAATATTAATGCAAGTTTTTTTTATTTTATTTAACTTCAAATTTATATTATTTTGTTGTTTTTGTTAGTCTAAAATTACCTATATGTGTAATCTGATGATATTGACATTTAATTTATATTTTACTAATGATTTGGTCTATTCTACACCTTATGGTTAAAATTGTATTCGTGTTCTACTTAATTACAAAGTACTTTCCTTCTTTGTAAAAAATATTGCAAATAAAGAAACTGAAACTGATATTGACCCTGACGCTCTCTATTATCATGATCATCATCTCCTTGCCCTCATCCCAATCTCTGGGAGTCGGCGCATTACATATTTTCCTTCCACACATCCCTACCAGCCGTCAACTCAGCATTCACTCCCTTCTTTCTCATCACTCTTCACACTCTTCATCTGTTTTTAGGCCATAGACCCATAAAACGATTTAATTGGTTGAGTTTTAAAACTAGTCTCGATTTGATATCATTGACTATCAATTTAATATCTATTTGCCACGATTTACGACGTAATTGCATGTCAAGTGTCGTTCAAGAGTGGCAATAAATTTGCAAGACAGTTGCAAGCTAAGCCGGTGCATTTGACCAAACTGAGACTTTTATATCCCTAAACGTGTGAGGGAATTTGTCATAAAACGGCTCCACATTCCGCGGCGCTTGCGTCGGTGTTTAGTGTTATTATTTAATGCAACCTCATTAAGATCATGCTTTAACCATTTTATTTATATCCTTATAGTCATAACAAGTATTTACAGCTACAGTTCGAACTATGCTGGTCTGAACGTTGATCCAAAACCAGTGGACTTGGTCTCAGGTTTTGAACAGTAATGTAGTATCTATAGGTTAATGTAAGCTGGTTTTGAAGTGTATTTGCACACGTTACAGAATAACATAGTTGCAATAAATCAGGAACGCGCCTGCTCCTTCTACGGGATGCTTATGAAACGCTTTTTTGCTTGCCTATCCGCTGCATAATTTGCCACATGCTGTATGATTGCATATCGATGAATGATAGGGCTTGAAACGCTCGATTGAGGCGTATGGTAGCATGTGAGGAAGGAACGATAGTCCTTTGTAAAGATACTTAAGAATAGACTAGAATAGAATAGAAAAACGTTTATTTAACAAACCCATCAACACAGGGGTACATCATAGAAAAGATAAAATAATAATACAATCACTTCTTATCCCCTAATAAGCGACACCATTAAATTAAAAAGTACAATGAGGAGTGAGTGGAAGGGTCGGAAGGGGCCGCCCTAGGCGTACTTTTTCGAATCAAATCGGAGAAATACTGGAAAAGGGCCGAATCTTAAGTACCCGAAACCGACGTGCGTGCATGAATCGATGTATGAATGTTGAAGAAGCGAAATAAATTTGTCAAGATCGTAGCAAGTGGAAAGAAGTGGTCTCTGCCTACCCCTTTGGGAAACAGGCGTGATTTAATGTATGTATGTATATGTACAATCAGGTTGATGTGTGTCAAAATGATCTCCACTCATCAAAATGGTTGGCATGGGGATGACAACCGGGCTGGTTTTCAGGGGACCCAGGAGGGCTGATTGGGACAGCGTACTGTGACTTACGAAGGATAACTTTATACATAACTATATACTTTAAGTTATCAAACAGTATTTGGGTTTGGCAGAGGGCTTCAGAAATCAATCTGTATACTTGTAATCTTAAAGATGACTAGTTTTCTTGCTTTCGCTCGTTCTTGCAAATACATGATCAATATTCAAAAAAATAAAAAGACCTTTCGATGAAGCGTCTGCTTTTCAAAAGATTCAAACATTTTGTGTAGAATACTAGTACCAAAAGTGGCTCTCGCACTCGTAGCAAATGCTGAGCCGTTTGCTGCGATATCAGTTGTTTTTTACACCTGTCTTCATTATTATTCTTTGTTTTTTCTTTGTGATAATTTGTAACATCAAATAGGGTAAAGTCACCAGTAGTCAGCCAGAGACCTGTAGCCGGCCTATGCCTATACTTTGTATGAGTGGGAAGAGTACGAAAGATATATTTTCTACTCTTCGCAGTCATATCAGGTCAACTACTCGTCTCTTGCTGAACACTGGTGAGTTTACCCTATTTGGTAATAAATTCCATTCTATTCTATAATATATATTGTACTAACTTCTCGGTAAAGTTTTTTTGGCGAAGTTATCGAATTCTCAATTCGTCTTTAGCCCAGCCAGCTTTGAAATTAGCTGATGCCTTGCAGTGGTAAGTTACTCACTCAGAGTTAAATCAGTGGGCATTAGTACGAGTATGTCTATATGTTTGATCTACGATAATGTGTGTATAATTGATTCGATATTAATATAATTTAGTAGAGTTTTACAAATACCTAGTGGTGATAGGACCTTGAGCTGGCTCCGTCTGGATCGCTACCACCATCTTATCCAAGCAGCAGAGTTCGCATTGCTGTAACCCGGTGTTGGGGCCAAGATAACCGATGAAATTACTATCATAATAGGCATTTCATCTTAGTCCAAAGGGTTGGCAAAGCATTTGTAGTTAGGAAAAAACTTAGGTTGGAACATGAGTAGGATCAGTCAAGGGGGGTAAAGAAGTAAGGGGGGGAAAAGCGAGGTCCCTGTTGAGGGCAAACTACTAGTTATACAATATACAGACATTTGACGCTTCTCATTTACAAACCGTGGAGAAATGTGTGAGTGACAGCGAATCTGAACACGCAGACACCGTGACGTGACCGACACGTGATTCAACCATAACACAACGCCATAAAAACCACCACAAGTTTTCCTGTGAGTTGATAGCAATAACCCTGAATAACTAACTCGTTTACATAGATTACCGTCGTTATTTAATTATTAACGTAGTATTAAGTCGTTATGCTTTCCGTATGCATATTAAACGATTTGTTTTCACTACAATAAGCGTTGGAATTTGCGTGTTGAATAGGAGTCATTTATATCAATTAAATAGCATTTGCCGTGTGGTTGCCGGCTTAGAATTGTGCCACTCCATGTCTTCCCGTGGAAGTCGTAAGAGACGACTAAGGGAATAAAGGCTTCTAGTACTGTTAGGCGATGGGCTTGCCACCTGTCACTAATACACTGGGAAACATCTTAGCCTACTTGTGCAAAATGTGGTTCGGCGTTTTCACTAAAAAGTGTACCCAATTAAGGACTGAAATTAAGGAACTTTAACTTTGTCAGTTTTCTGACGAAAATTAGCCATACATTGCGGCCGTCAATATATAGCTAATTTTCGTCACAAAACTGACAAAGTTAAAGTTCCTTAATTTCAGTCCTTAATTGGGTACACTTTTTAGTGAAAACGCCCGGTTACAGAATTATCAAGAAGTTTTGATACTTATTGGTAATTCTTTAGCTCTGCCTACCCCACTCTGGGAATGAAGGTGTGAGTTTATGTATGTATGTATGTACCTAGTCGGTTACTAAGTTCTGTTACTGAGATTAATTACAATTTAAAAAAAAAATTAAAGCAGTTTTGCATAAACCTGTATATTAATCAAAACTTTGATTTATATAGAATTATAATAAAAATAATGTACTTATTCTAAACTATTGCAATTATTTGATGTATGAGCTTGAAGTATTCCCATTTCGGACGATAAAATCATAGTTAAAATCACGCACGACGATGATACTGATAACGGCCCCAACTTTTGTAAGAGTTCCTGTAGAGAGTTCAAATTTGCGTGACATATTGAACAGACTTCTAGCTTTAAATTCTGATACAAATGTATTCAAAGCAACTAAAGATCCGCTTGGACACCGGTCAATCTTGATGACGCATTAAATTGACTTTAAGATTTCACATGATTTTGCAGAAATACGAAAACACACCAAATCTCTTGCTTCATAAGTTGGAATTAAGTCATGTTGAGAAATATAATTTTGGTCTCTAAACATATACAGAGATAGGATTTTTTATAATATTATACAAAAAAAGTTCTTTGGTAAACAAAGACTAACTTTTAAGCGATTTCAAAAAATGAAATTTACAGAAAAGTCATGCGTAATTTCATCGATGCCGGCTGTGAATGTTAAAAGATCGTATCGGGAATTGCGGAAACTAAGAAAAAATATTAATTGTTTTTCAACATGTATATTAATTAAGCTTTTAATTTCTATACATATTGAAATTAAAAAATAAACATAAGTTAGTTTTATTTGCATCAACCTTAGTAACAGAACTTAGTAACCAACTAGGTACGTATGTAACCTAAAAGCAAACTGAACAAACATTTATCTCAAAATTGGTTACGAGATGAAGCGTGCAGGTTGTGCCAATCAATGGATAGAGGAAACGGAAGTATTACATCCGTAGCTCATGCCGACTACTCATGCGTAAAATAAGTGTCTTCCCATAGTAACACTTTTCCTACGATTCACTGCATGCCGCATTTGAAAATTTCTGGTCCTAACCCTTAATTTTGGCAAAATTTTGATTTTGAATCAACAACAAAAAAAAACAAAATCCAAACAAAAAAAGTAAACATCATAGTGTGTACAGTATTCTGGACAGTGCCAAATTAAGGGTAATGTGCCTTTGTATTTTACAATATATGAATAACCTAATATTGAATGTATTATTTGAAATATTTCATTAGATATAACTTTATTTCGGAGCTTAAACACGTATTTCTCTAGATAAAGATAAAGATGAAGATGGAGACATTTATTCGCAACAATACAAAATTACAGTAGGTACCTACATAGATACAAAAATAACAAAACACAGTTTTTTTTTTGCGATACGCGATACTACTCAGTATTCGCTAGCCGTAAAGAACTGGTCTTCCATTAGAACCGCTTGGTGAAGAGACGGAAAGTGACACACTTAACACAAAACAACGCAAAAAACAACGTGGATTAGTAACGGGTTTATATTATAATAATTGTTGTTGCAAATCACTTTGTGTAATAAATTCTCAAAAACAAAGTTACTAGCCTCTTTAAGGTCCTGTTTGGATCGATTCTTTTTCATAGGCTATTCAATAATTCCAGTACCAGGGTATCTAAACGCCATACCGTGGCTCCTAATGGAGTAATGTATTAAGTGCGTAAGCAAAAGCCGTTGGCATAATTGGCCCGTCTCCTTGGCTCGGTGCCTTGACAATGTGTCAAATAACAAAGAGGCTGCATTAGTCAGGACAGGTAATGCAAATTTGTCACACCCACTGATGCAATTGTGCGAGGAAATCAAGACTGCATTGAGCCTTTGATTATGTTTATAAGGGTTAACGTTGATTAGTTTTGAAGTTGATTTATTTGGTTGCAGTGACAGAGTTGACGTTAATAGTAATAACATTAACATTATATTTGAAATAGAATTAAAAATGTTTTACGACTACTTATTTAACTCGTAGCACGTGAACCAAGAAAGTAGTTCTTATTTAAATTGCTTCTTACGAGAGAGTGAAGTTAAACGAAAAAGTTTTAAGCTACCTTGTTGAAAATGCACGATTGCACGCCCTAAAATTTTGTTTGTTCTCTTTCGCAGGACAACTTAAACTCACCGGTTAATAACTCTTACGTCGAGTCGCAAATCGAATTGCTTAAGATAATTTTATCAAAATACACTCTAAACTTGGGAAAGTCGTCAACATAAATAACTTCTCTAAAGTTTTATTAATTGTACTAGTGTAGGTACCCCGCAGACGTTATCCTGCCCGAAAAAGCAGTGCTACATGAAATATGATATTATTATTTAAAATTTAACATTTTTATTTTTTTATGTTTGCAATTTCATAATTGGTATCTCATTGTTTACTTAGGTCTCTGTCTAAATTTTAAAATTGGACTACTATTAATTTAAATTTGGTGACATTCCGACAGTCCGACCTATCGGGTCCAATTGTGTTTTCGAATCATCCAGGAACCCATTGAAACGTACACACAAAATTCCATAGCTTCTGCCTATGACTTCGTCCGCATAGATTTCGATTATCGACACTTTTAAATTTCCCGGAATTGAGAGTAACCTATATTTTAATCCAGTTTAAAAGCTATCTCCATTCCAAATTTCATCTCATTCCGACCAACCGTTGCAAAGTGAAAGAATAACAAACATCCATACACACAAACTTTCGCGTTTATAATATATAAGCAAGGATTAATGTTTTGATAAAACCTTTTTTAAATTAAAAATAAAACTCCACGAAGCCTTCCTCCTTCCTTCCTCCATCCTTTGGGAATAAATTGATTTAATTTGATTCATTTGATTTTTATTTAATAATTGGAAAGTCCCTCCCTTCCTCAAGCCTCATTTACAACCATGTACATTTGTACTAACCGGTCACTAGTACTTTAAACTTGTCATAAGCCGCACCTATGCATGCTTCTTGCACTATTATGCCTGATTGACAAACTAGACTTGCTATTTGCACTTCATAATAATCAGAGCTTGTGCCTACTTAAGTCATAATGGTTACCTAAGTACCCAATATTATTCGACGATCGACTTACTTTACACTCATTACAAGCCCACCTAAACACTAAGTAATAATTACACAGTAATTCTACTGAATTAGACATCTGGACTTAGAAATATTGACAGTCATGTCAATTTGAAATAATAGACGATGAAGTGCAAAATGAAGATTGAAGTGTTATATTTATTATTTTAATAAGTAGTAACATATATATTTTAAAAATATTTTATACGCTGATTAAAATATCGTTATAGCTATGATAATGGGCAATACACTCAATATCTTCAGTCAATACTTGTTCAATAATGTCATAACTCACAATAAAACTTCACTCAGAGAACCTTTATACTTTCCGTTTAAGTTTAATATTTGAGACTTGTTGCCTCTCAAGCCATTATTATTGGTAAGCAATGATAATTACATCACTACGTATTGCTAAATCACCCTACGGTTTCAGTCTTTGTATGTAATAGTAAATCTAACACAGCCATAATTTAAAACAAAATGGCCACAGAAAATTCACGGTTGCTTGTGCAAATATCATCTATGTAAACTATCAGGAACTCTATTCTACGACGAGGAACAATATCGCTTTTGACCTGTTATCATATCGTAAACGTTTTAATAGCTATTATGTACTTGACAATAGTGCTGCTCTCCTTAGCAAGTAAACAGTATCTCAGTTTCAATTGCCAAAGTAGATTCAATCCTCTCTTCTTAGTAATGAGGTTGTTATTGCAGATGCTGCTCTTTGGCTTAATGGCGGTTGAGTTAAAAACAATACATACGCTCATTGAAATCTTATACGAAAGCTTCTTATTTCAAAATTCAACACTGACTGATTTTGGAATGTGTCCGTTTTGTATTAAATGAACGACATGTCTAAAGCTATATTGTTTGTTATCGTAAAAGAGGCCATTTACAAGCGTAAACACAAGAATTTATACGCAAAGCCTAACAGATTTAGCTTTAATTATATCAGTTAACGTTACGTGTCCACGACTTGCGCTTACATTGAGGAAGGCTCCGTGCCCTTTCTCCTTTCTCAATATAAATTTTATACTTTCTCATGAGCTTGTGTGGAAATATACTTTATGCGTTTTAGTCTAACCTAACCTAACCCACCGACGTTTTGTATTGCACAAATAACTCCTCTTTGTACAATAGACCTTTATTTTTTTTTACAGGTAAATCTGAGTGATTGTAACTTACGGTTTGTTTCCTTGTCTGCCTTCACAAGAGAAATGAATGGAAATAACCATATAATATAAAAAGGCAATATAGATAGAATACTGACGACGCTGGCCCAGTTGGTAGTGACCCTGCCTACGAAACTAGCGGTCCTGGGTTCAAATCCCAGTAATGGCATATATTTATGTGATGAGCGTGAGTATTTTCTCCTGAGTCATGGATGTTTTCTATGTATTTAAGTACATATTTCTCTATGTAAGTATTTATATCGTACAAGTGCAAGTCTAGAGCTTAGTTTGGGACCCCTGATATTTATTTATTTATTATAGATAAGTTCATTGCTTAGATATAATCAGTGGAGGGTATTGTAGCAGACCATATTCTGGGCGCCTAAC
This sequence comes from Acleris emargana, assembly GCA_927399475.2. Classification (NCBI taxonomy): domain Eukaryota; kingdom Metazoa; phylum Arthropoda; class Insecta; order Lepidoptera; family Tortricidae; genus Acleris; species Acleris emargana. The sequence continues at coordinate 22,704,539 of OV656838.1, read as the reverse complement.
CAAGATGCTAAGGATTCTAACGTTTTATTTTCGATCAACATGTACGTAATGACATTCTCGTATGTTGCAATAAACCATGTGGTCAGCCGCCATCCCATACATTTTGAGCGATAGAAAAGAAAAATAGTAGTGATTGCATTTTGGCTAAGGCCTCAATAACCTAGGTACTTACTTCTTCTTCTGTTTTATTAATGGCGGTCTACCGAGGTATTCCGCATTGATTTCGCCAGTGTCAAGTGAGCAGAGTAAATCAGTAAACAGAATAAATCAAAAATAAAAGCCGGACATCTTTCAATCGGCCATCTTCCCTCCCTCAAGGTTACTGGAAGACGCTAGGTACTTATCTTACTTTAAATATTTAGGTACCAAACGTCCTATCGTCGGTGATACTGCAAAAATCGCGTAACTAACAAATTTATGATAAAGTAAAATAAACCTTACTTTTGTATTAAAAAGGTGCATTTTGCTCCTTATTAAAAATGTTATGTGCGGTTTTGCAGTTTGCAGCATGTCAATTAGTGAACCTTCGTTTCTACGTTCTCTCCCTCTCTGTATGTACTATGTATGCTTAGATCATTTAAACTAAGCAGCGGTTATTGTCGCCGTCAATAATTAATTTTGGATTATGTACGGGTGTTTTCTAAACAATGCCTTACCATAAATGTCTGCAAACGCCTACACATGACTCAGCATTACTCATATCTACGCATATAGAACTCTTAAGTCACTTACTGAGTGACAATCAAAGCACAACATAAGCCGCACCTAGGGACTTGAAGTTTGAAGGGAATATGCACCCTAGGGCGTAAGACAAAACGAAGAAAATTGTTTTTTCCAAATGATCACCGTTGACTACTACTTTGAAGAAAATGTTGGGAATATATTTATAAAGCATGGAGAAGGCGATTTAGTACAGACCACGTGATCCTAATTGAGGATCCATAGACCCTCTAAGCTAGTAATCTTATCCTCACAGCAGAACACAAAAATGAAAACATTGGTGCTTGGCGTATGGTTTAAGATAAATATTAAATTATTTTAAAGGAGTTGTGGCAAATGTGTCAACTCGCACAAAAGTCGCGGATGTCCTTTAAGTTTAGATCATTATATCGTTTGAAATAAACCACTTTGTAATGGATGTGGTCAGAAAGCTATTTGTCGGACGACATCATAAATTTCAAGGCACAAGGTTGACTGTTGATGTTTGTTCGTCGTGACATATTGACGAGCTCAAGGTTATAGTTATAAATGTTTATTTTTAGAGCGTTTATTGATTCAGTTAAATCTAAAATCAGGTTAAGTAAATATACTAAAGTGTGTTTCAACCAAGACAGAAGGCCAATGTCGTATCAAGAGATGATAAAGCTGCCAGAGAACAAAGAAAAGTAATAATTACATCACCGCCCAGAGCCTAGCTCTTAAGTTAAATGATAATGACGGCTTTGTGTAGGTCCGTTTTGATAACTACCACCATTTTAATATTTAACTTTAATAGAAGGAGATCCCAACAGGAGATAACCTTCACCTGAGAGTTGTTTAATCGGTAAAAAGTATTTTACATGAAATTAAATATGATAAGGGAATAAAGGCTTGTAGTACTGTTAGATAATGGGCTAGCAACCTGTCACTAATACGCTGGTAAACATCTTAGCCTGATTGTACAGGGCGAACGATATGAAGTGTTACCAAATTCAAAAGGCTACGATTTTTTTTTGTTGTCTTAAATTATTCATTATTAAGAAAAAAATGAGAAAAAGATATCAAATTTTTAAGATTACTTTATTTTAACTCGATATGACCACCTTCTGCTGTCTATGGCCTTCAGACGGTAGAAAAATGATTTGCGCGCTGCACGAATGTGATCCTGCGGTATGCAATGGCAATTACGTACGATTGCTTTCTTCAATGCATCCATACTGGCATGTTTTTTTCTCCTCACCATGCTCTCCACAATGGACCAGATAATAGAAGTCCATCGGGTTCGCGTTTGGGGAATTCGAAAGATATTGTGTGGACGAAATAAATTGTGGCACGCGTTGTTCAGCCATTCTTGGTTCACACGAGCTTTATGAGCCGGGGCCGAGTCTTGTTGTAATGTCCACGGTCTACTACCGAAATGTTTGCGTGCCCAAGGCTCCAACGCAGCTTCCAAAACATTTTCCCGATAGTAAGTCGCATTTACTTTGACACCAGGCTCGATTTTGTGAATTTGGTAACACTTCATGTCGTTCGCCCTGTACAAAATGTGGTTACAGAATTATCAACAAGTTTTTAGAGTTGTTGGTAATTGTGTAGCTCTGCCTACCCCACTCTGGGAATAGAAGCGTGAGTTTATGTATGTATGTATGTAAATATGACAATATATGGTGGAGGTTGACTGACAAATTTCAATCCAGTAAACAAAAAAAAACAAAAAAACAACTTTGCAATTTTTTTTTTTTTTTTGTGGCATAGAGAAGACAAACGAGCACACAGGCCACCTGATGGTAAGTGGAAACTGTGACCCATAGACATTCGCATTCACAAGACTGCAATGCAATCCTAAGACTGCAAATGCGTTGCCAACCCTGAGGACTAAGATGGAATGCCTCTATGCTAGTCATTTCACCGGCTGTCTTAACCCCAAACCGGAACACAACAATGCGAACACTGCTGTTTGGCGGTAAGTTAATGGATAAGATGGTGGTAGCGATCCGGACGGACCCTGCACAAGGTCCTACCACCCGCAAATTGCTTGTTTAATAGACAAATTATATACCAATCGAAGGTACGGAGCCTTCTCATTATGTCTGTAACTAAAGCTAAAGATGAAGCTTCAAAAAGGTTATGAGCGAAGAGTGCCGCTTAAAGTCTAAGTTTTGACACTTTTCCCTATTTAACAGATTTTCGGTGATTATTCCTCCGTGGTAAGTCCGATAAAAAAAAAAACTAAACCATCTGTTGCTTGATGTCGTATTACGGGCTAAATTTGATCCTGATACCTTTAATAGTTAGGGAAAAGGAGCGATAATACAATAACCTGTTTAGAATAGAGTCCCAGGATTGTCAAGTGGATTGGATTTTGCTTCTAGCTTATAACTACACTTCCTTATACGAAGTAGAATACTTTAATGAATCAATTAATTAATTTACTCAGAAAAAACAACGACTACATATCCATGGGTATGACTTGTTATTGTTTTAACAACAAGCCATTGTTTAAGAGTATATAATTAAAAACCTTTGAAAAACAAGGAAATAGCATGGTACTAGCATCTTTACTCTAATAGATTGTAATCGCAGGAAACTTGGTTTAATAAGTGGCTTGTTCAATGGTATAGATAAAGATATGACTGAACACATGCATAGTGTTTAGAAGTGTTTGTTGGCAGCTTCCTTCCGCACGTAATTTAAATAATCGATGTACAGTCAGCTGCAGAGAAAAGTATACCCCCCCTCCTGGTAAGGATTGCTTTTTTTAGAAAACCTGTGGTTAGATTTAAATGATTTTGAGTTTATGTGTAGACAATAGTAAAATCTTCAATTTACCGAAAATTCATATAAATTTAACCACAGGTTTTTGAAAAAAAACGATCCTTACCAGGAGGGGGGGTATCCTTTTCTCTGCAGCTGACTGTACTTTTGGGAATAATATTTCGTAATGTATATCGTCTTTACTTTGTTATTATCATTATTAGATCGAGTGGTTGCCGGGTTAGAATAGTGCCACTCCATGTCTTCCCGTGGATGTCGTAAGAGGCGACTAAGGAAATAAAGGCTTGTAGTACTGTTAGGCGATGGGCTTGCCACCTGTCACTAATACACTAGGAAACATCGTAGCCTACTTGTGCAAAATGTGGTTACAGAATTATTAAGAAGTTTTAAGACTTGCTGGTAATTCTTTAGCTCTGCCTACCCCACTCTGGGAATGAAGGCGTGAAGGTATGTATGTTTAGATTGTAAATGCAGTCGTGTAAATGCAGATGAAATGCGCTCTTTGCGTAGTATGTGTGGTGTGAAACTGATTGATAGAGTTAGAAATGAAAAAATCAGAGAGATGTGTGGAATAAAAGAAGATGTAGTGACTAAGATTGAAAAGGGCATGCTTCGATGGTTTGGTCATTTGGAAAGGATGGATGAAAGAAGATTGACGAAAGAGATATACAGATCGAAAGTGAGTGGAAGGGTCGGAAAGGGCCGCCCTAGGCGTACTTTTTCGAATCAAATCGGAGAAATACCGGAAAAGGGCCGAATAAGTACCCGAAACTGACGTCTTAAGTACCCGAAACCGACGTGCGTGCATGACTCGATGTATGAATGTTGAAGAAGCCAAAGAAATTTGTCAAGATCGTAGCAATTGGAAAAAAATGGTCTCTGCCTACCCCTCTGGGAAACAGGCGTGATTTAATGTATGTATGTATGTATTAGATTGTTATGCAAGGGATTAAAGGAATAATGTCACCTGAGATATTTATTTGTTCGACGGCGCGGTGACCTCTCGAGCGAATCAAAAGTCGCGTTTCGTCGGTGATACTGCAAAATGGCGTAACTAACAAATTTATGATAGAGCAAAATAAACCTTACCGTCTTAGTAAAAAGGTGCATTTTGCTCCTTTTATTTAAAATGTTACTTACGGTTTGCGAGGGATGCGAAGAAGCAGTGAGAGTTCTTGAGAGGCGAAAGACTACCCATTTTACTATCTGTTTCCAGACACCATAATATTAATATGTCAACTGGTATCTACTTATACACCAAGGTTAAACTCCAATGGGTGAATTTTACTTGTAAGATTCCTAGCACACGTACTAACTTATTAAAAGGCGCAGATAAACATATTAATAAAGGGAAACAATTCGCTCCTTTTATGCAGCAAGAAGGTTGCGCTCAATTTATGCAGCAAGTAGAATGCGCTCATTTTATGTTTACTAAATAAATCTTTATACGGTGCAAAAAACTAAAAAAAATGTCAAACCAAATTTGGCTTACCGATCCATAATAAATAAAATAAATTCCTGCTAAAATTGTTTTTGCCGACCAAATGCATTTACTGCCGACCAAAACGTCAATATTCTGCCGACCGTTTAAACCATACCCTTTTTGTTTTGAATAAAGGATTAGAATACAAAAATATTGTACATATAATATTGTCACAAACTGTTGAGTTTCTAGCGGCGTTTCTTCTCAGCAGTGGTCTCTTGCGAAGCGCTGGTAGATTTTTGACCCGTGCACTTTCCAAATAGGATCTGAGAAATGAAAACCTTTCTTATCTGTGGTCTATTTTGATCCGCTAATTATAATGGATAACTTTTATTTTTGTTAACTTTGTAACCAAATCAGACAGTGAAAAGGAAACATCTCGCTTAGTCAAAAAAAAAAATTATTTATTTATTAAGATATTAATAGTGAATAATTTCATCGACGGTCACAAATGATTGTATGAAAGACAATAGCGGGAAAAGAACAATTAGGAACACACTAGGGTGCTCACACGCCGGCGAGTTCAAGGCCGCCTTACGTAACGCGGTTTACGAATGCGTGGACGCATCGTAACGGCTTGCGAGGCGGTTAGCGCATTAGGTCAAAAGGTCCGTACATTTTTAAAATGTAAAAAAAAACGTGTTTGTATATCGACAATCTTTGGAACGTTATACGTACCCACATACTTATATGAATAAATAAAAACATTTATATTTTATGTTTCAGTAAAATTTATACAAGATACGGGTATATAAAATATAAATATACGTTAATTCGTTTTATAAGTATAATAATACGTTGAAATAATAAGTTGAAAGTTCTATTAATTATTTTCCAAATTTTGTAACATTTTAAAGCATAACTAAAAAAAAAGTACGACACTTCGCGTACAAATTTTCTGCTATTATTATGAATTGTACATTTTTAAATGAAAATTAATTTTTAAAATGTCATAAATTGTACCTTTTTAGAAAGCTTATGAATTGAGCAAACGATTCTTGTCATTTAATGACATGACATTTTAAAAATTAATTTTCATTTAAAAATGTACAATTCATAATAATAGCAGAAATGTTCGCGGTTAAGCTCCATCGTTTCGACCAAAAAACGCGGGATCGTTATCGTTTATTTCAGCTAATCGTGTTCTTTTAAATTTGCTTTTTAAAAACATAAAGTGCGTTCCATTTTTAACCGAAAAACGCAAGAAGTGTTGCAGTCAAATGAATAGAACATCGTTCTCCTTTTTAAATTCAGCTAATGGTGTTCTATTTTTAAATAAATTTGCTTTTTAAAAACAAAGTGTGTTCCATTTTGAAATTTCAAGCAATTCAAAACTTTTTGAGTGAAGTAGTGCCGTCTGTCCGGAAACAATGAAGGATTTCTTCATCTTGAGCAGTATCATGTCGAGGTATTCCAGCGTCAGCTTGGCGGCGTTGAACTGATCCTCTTTCCCGAATAAGACGGTACGATGAACCAAACACGCTTGCGTGAGGTAAACGGCGGTTAGGGTATAGTATGAATCTTCTCAAATGAACTTTTCGCTTCGAGCCCTAATCTTCCAAACAAAGGCCATTGTTTCTATTATCGCAAAACCGCTAGCTACCGAGTTAGCACGTGCTACTACAACATTGATATTGAAAAACAAACGGTATCGTCATAGTATTAAGGTTCAAATTGAATGTCACTGACATTCTAGATGTTACGTTTTGGTATTTGCCGTATTGCCTCGGGGCGGTATCGTCCTACACTACCAAAACGTAACATCTAGAATGTCAGTGACATTCAATTTGAACCTTAATACTATGACGATACCGTTTGTTTTTCAATATCAATGTTGTAGTAGCACGTGCTAACTCGGTAGCTAGCGGTTTTGCGATAATAGAAACAATGGCCTTTGTTTGGAAGATTAGGGCTCGAAGCGAAAAGTTCATTTGAGAAGATTCATACTATAACGACGTTTGTATTCCCTTCTAGCTGCAGCCACGTCTCCATCGCAGAATCCGTAACAATAAATGATATCTGCGTATTCTTCGAATTGGCACGCAGGCATTTGAGAAAGAAGCTTAGTTATCAATATCGTCCGAAATGGAAAGAAAGTTGAAAGTAACTGATTACGTACGATGCTTATGAAGTATCCGCTTGAAAGCTAACTTGCTTGGGGCTTGTCTGATGCTCAGTGGGAGCTCATTCCAGAGACGGATCGCCTTGAAGGCAAACGAATTAGACATAAAACCAGTATGGTGGAGAGGAATGGTAATTTTCATTCTTATGTAGGTGTAGCAGTATATGTGATCTCTTAGAGTAAATATGAATGTTAGAAAGAGAAGGCCATGGTGAACGTCACACGATCAGATCGGGGACGTATTAAGAACAGGCCAGAGCCCCTAGAAAAGATGCCTTACGCCAAATTAGCGTTTCTATTCGTTTCGTTTTAAAACCGATCGTGTCACTTGTAGATGACGTGATATGAAAAGTCACGTGATCTAGCAGTGACGCGATTATATACTTTTTCTATAGGAGCTCTGGTCAGGAGTACCCTTAAACCGTTAGGAGCGTCGACGGCCTAATGGCTTAGGGGGTCGACTCGTGATCGTAAGGTACCAAGTTTGAACCCCCGAGATCACCAATTAGTTTTTCTAACTTAAGTGCTTTCCAAGTTTAATTTTACCACTTTGTTGGCGTGACTAATTTGTATATTTATGCCAAATTACAGCTTTCTAGTACTAAGAGTCTCTGAGCTAGGCTGCGGACGGACGGACGGACGGACGGACGGACATGGTGAAACTATAAGGGTTCCTAGTTTGACTACAGAACCCTAAAAAGCAGAAAACAACATTAAACATGTAGAAAGAGAGGACAATAGAGAGATCTCTCTCCAGGCGGGTGTTATGCCTGGGGACCGAAGTCCCCACCCCCGATGCTATTACGGTGAAAAAAAACGTCATGAGGAAACCAGCACATTCGCACAGCTGAGTGAGTAAGAGGGCAATTGCACAATAGATCCTAAAGGGTTATGAGTGTGGACGCGAGGGAAGTCTGGATTGCAGCAAGTGGAAGGAAGTGGTATAAATATGTCTAAAGAAAAGAAGCGTGATTGTGTGTATCAACGGCATCGATCAGCAATCGATCGACTGGTCACTACCCCGGCTGAGCCGGTCAATCGTGTCACAACCAGCCACTGGCGATGTGCCACATATAACTTGTAATGATGCTCTTTGTTGTGGCGATCTTTATTTCTCAACATTTCTCCCGTGCCTAATGGAGTTTAAAGAGTAAGTTACGTGTGCTATACGCGTGGTCACGCAATATTTATCGTTTGACTTTGCTGTGAGGCTGTGGATTTGGTTATAGCGGAGAGTTGAGCGGTAGCGTAAACGGGGCGACGGTGACGGCAAGAAGTGATGAGTTTTCAAAAAAATAGAAATATTACTTCGAAATTTCATATTTTGATCTAAAATCATAGCATACAATAAATAAAATAAATTGTTCAGTGAAACCATGTGCTATTTAGATTACTTTAGTCTTACATAAGATTGATAGGACAATCTAAATATGAAAAAGTAATGATGTACAAGTTGCAAAACATTAGTAGCATTCTCGGAAACATTTAAGAGAACTGTTTCTATACAAAATATACAAATAAGAGTTGCCTAGATTTTTTATGAGAAACTGTCACAATTTGAGAAGTTTTTCCTCGAACAATGTAACGCAAAGTCTTGTCAAGTCAAGTCTAAAAACTTGTACGTATCCAACCCCATCCATTGTCCTTACTCATCTACTTCAGGGTTAGCTGGAAAGGATTACATTTAGGTATAAGTTGGCCTTTGTAATTTACTGTAGCATTCATATTTTCATACAATAAAGAGTTTAAATACATACGTATACAAAAATACACAAACACATACATACATCCACTAAGATTTCGTTAAGGTTGGAATAAATATGCCTGTTAATTGTATCAGAGACGATCAAGACTCGTTTTGCGTAACATAACCGCTACCGCTCTCCTCTACCTCCCCCGCTTTCATCTCAAACATACTCGTACCCTTAAACATGACACGGCTCACTACCAGCACAAAGCCTAATTGTACCCTGTCAACACATCACGGCTCTCAAAGAGGTTAGAATCACACATTGGCCAATAGAATGAGCGCATTACCTCGGCCATTTCGAAATTGTTCAAGAAAGAGTAACAATTCACGAGACCGCAACCCATCCGTACAAGCTTTAAATTGTTTAAAACCGACGGTGGGCGTGACAAGAAGTTATAGCAATTTTAAATTACATTACGGAGTAAGTTTTAGTGACAGTTTGAAGACCAGGCTGTTTTCTAGTAACTGTTCATCTTCGTGACCTCCTGGTGAAGATTGCGGGAAAGCAATGGATGCGAGTAGAACAAAACCGACCGTCGTCGCGTCGTGGAAGTGCATACTTGAGGAAGCAATGGATAGTGTTGTACAAGGGATCCTCTTGAAATATCGACAAACATATCATCGAATGAGTCAATTCACCGAATTTAATTTCATCGAACTTATTTCTGCTAAACCTTATAGTTTTCAGGTTATCTTAAGTATTCGTTACGTACGTTACGTTAGGTTAGACTTGTTTTTGTCTTGTTTTTATGCCACCGAGAAGGCAACGAGCAACCAGGCCACTTGATGGTAAGTTGGCCTTTAAGCCCCTGAATGACCATCACGAATCTAAAGACGGCAGAAGTGCAGACGCACTACCAACACTAACCAAAGGGTTAATCAAAGTAAAATAAAGGTCTGTGGGCTAATGTAATCGATTTTCGAAAACTATACAAATCGCTGCTTAAATACAAAAGCGATACAAAACAAAATCAGATACAGTTTGATTTAAAACTTAAAGTAAATAGCATTCTGAATTTAAATGCAACACACACACATTTTGATTTGTGTCGCTTTTGTGTTTAAGCAACGAAATGTAAGAATTGATATAAACGATTCACGCGACCGTCCGGCAGCAAATTAAATCGGTCGATCCTTTTACATTGTCCATAACAATAACGTTCGCCGAGTGCATTGGGGCTACTGAAATCACTCATACATAGTAATTATAACATGAACAAAACGGTCAAAAAACGAAAAAGATATAAAAATCGTGATCCTTAAGGCTATGTCCAGCTGGGCATTTTAATGTCTAATGACTGATATAAATGGTAATGTTATTTCAAACGTTCAATCTTTCTTTCTAAACTTTTGATATGAATCACAATTTGCTAATAATAACGTGGTCTTATAATAACCGGTGCAGCAGCTGATCAGGCCCAAACCTTAAAGCGCCGCAAATATACATGATTATTAAATAATTCCGAATTTGTTACGAATGGAGACCATGGGACCTTGGTCAGACGATATGAAAAGCTTTATTAAGGCCCTTTCATCCCGGCTCATAGATACCTCCGGAGATCCTAGAACTGGTGTTTACTTGTCCCAAAGTAAAGTAATGATTTATTAACAAAAAGGTACAATGTTCTTAAAAGTAATATCCAGCGGACCCCAAACTAGGCTGAGCCTGTATCTTGGGCGTCCAAAGAGTGAGGTAAAAGGATTGGGATAGCTATCTATAGAGGTAATGCAGCCACTGTCATAGGGACCATGCCGCGAGTGGACCTGCTAGAGGGGGTGTTCTTTTTATAGTGGTGTATTATTTACATCTTTAATATTTGAGTAGCTTAGTTTTATATTAATTTAAATAAGTTTAGTTTTAACGTTTAAGTGTAGTAACTAAATTATATTAAATAAACTGTCATTCATAAATTTCAATTCCATTTATATTCGAAGGTAAAACGTAATAAGAATCTTTAACCATAAAGAAGCTGTGACAATACCAGTTAACCCTCTCCACTATTGCATCAACTTGCATAAACGGAACCCGTTCAGCGATGCTAATTCTGATACCATTAATCCACAAGATACCAGTTCTATGCTTGTCACGGTCGCGGTATCACGCTGCATCTACTCCAAGGTCAAACTGGCCATTTGTTATGCCGCTTCTGTCAATTTTTATGCAACATCAGTTTTGTTGCAAAATTTGGGATGGTATGACAATGTTTGGAGAAATAATAAATGGTTATCAAAGGTCTTGTTGAATGTGATAATCAAAATACTTCAAAGAATTCGAAACATCGAAAGTTTGAGAGTTTTAATTTTACGAGTACGAGAAATATATCAAAGAGTTCGACAAGTCTTGTGATGATAAAAGCTTATTTTCAAATCGACCCTATCTTATACATTAGTTCAAAACACGAATTAATTTTGGTTTAAAAAGGTACAATACTTAGTTACGAAATCGGAATAAATTTAGCGTTATTACAGCCAAATATAAATATATCGTCGGTGATACTGCAAAAACTCGTAACTAACAAATTTATGAAAGAGCAAAATAAACTATACAGTCATATTAGAAAGGTGCATTTTTCTCCTTATTTAAAATATTACTTACGTGGTTTTGCAGTTTCACCGTCGATATCGACAATTAAACACCATGCAATGCGAAACTTGAATATGGGCCAGACTAACCAAAATTAAATTAAAATTGAAATAATTTTAAAGTAGTATGTCCTATTTTAATTATATTATAAATGCAGTCAAAGAGACGCAAAATTTTTACTTCGCTGTTTTGATTGTGCAACAAGAGTTTCATGAGTACATCCACTTGACATGCATCCAACGCATTCAAAACTGTTAACTGCTTTCACATGCACAGTCAAATTGACAGGCCCATCAATCTACTGACCGAATTGCGAAGCAATAACTTATAAAATATAAAAAACACGTATGCAGTGTGGTGTAATTCTTTACCTTATACAAATTTAATAAATACAAACTTTGAAAATCCAAATACCCCTGTAGCATTATGACTGAGGTGTTGAATATTATTGAAATTTAGAGAAACTGCTTGCTATCTTCAACACGATATTAAAATAAGCAAATCCTTCAACCCTACGCTGAAGATATCATCTGTACTTCTGCAGCATCAGAAATTGAGTGCCAAAGATACCTCAAGGCTATGAAGGCTATGATACTTCTTGGGTAAAGACCAATTTCACGACCATTTTTTAAAGGAGGTCACAAAGAAACAGACGTAGATACAAAGAAAGAGACATCTCACACAAATTGACCTATTACAAAAGTTACGTACCTACTATAGAAATTACCTTTAAACGATAAAAATAGTTATGAAGATAAATACACAACCATCCAAGAAATAGACACAAATTCTCGCGCTGATCACACAAAATTATTAACCTTTAGAATATCGAACCCAGGACCGCTAGCTTCGTTGGCAGGGTCACTAAAATCTACGCACATAAAAATAACCGTTTACTTACTCACGCAGACGGGTATAATACAGAGGCATTCGTCCACGTAATGTCGGTGACACGACGACGATATGTCGAATCAACACTAAATACTTCCTGCCAGACGGATAATTTACTCAGGCAGGCAGTTGGCAGGCATTTGTAAAGACAAATGCCTATCAACAAAATATACGTGGAGAATGGCACTTAAAAACCAAAGTGGTTTCATCATCATCATCATGTCAGCCGAAAGACGTCCACTGCTGGACATAGGCTTCCCCCAAGGCTCTCCACTCAGACCGGTCTTGTGTTTTTCGCATCCACCGCTTTCCCGAAATCCTTACTCCATCTTGTTGGAGGCCTACCTAAGTGGTTTGCTGGATAAAATACCCACAGAATGTCTTATAAAGACTATCTGCAACCTTAAACAATAACAGCCAGCACCAATGTCCAATGCATCGCGCGTCCATCCCTCACCGCAAAGTTTACGAAACAGTGACGCATACTGCAACATCGTTCTAAGTTTTGGTCCCTAGAGTGAAAAATGTCTGACGCAAGTTCCTTAAGACCACACAACTGTTCCTTACGTAAAACTGAGGAAACATTTTGATTCCATTCTAAGTTGTGTCACGGTTATAATTCGGTTATTCGAGTGGTCACATTGATGCAATGCTTGCAGTGCAGGAAGACGATCTTTAGATTCGTAGACGTTTTACACGTCACAGTGAATACATGAAGAAATGACGGTGATTTGTCTTCGTATATATTGTTAGTGTAGTCACCAGTAACAGAATCTGTGGCATGTTAGTTCGAGGTGTCAATTTGTGATATATCCGCACAACGTTGCAAAGAAGGTCAATGTACTATATGAGACTTTGAGGGGTATAAATATTGGTGCTTTTTGTATCGATTTAGATTCTTAGTGATCATCACGTACCGGTTTCCACGTAAAGGTTTCCTAACGCTTACTGGGATTTATATTTTGGAACTCATTTTGTTAAGAACCACGCTGATTACTTCACTAGAAAGTGCTCTCTAAAAAAATGATTTGAGGGAAAAGTACAAATATAATCTGTTTTGTCCAAAAGCCAAAACTTTATGTGCTATAAAAACATGTTAATTATGCTGAAACGCGTTTTCATGCGCTGCCCAGTGATTTAAAAATGATAGAGGGCAATTATTTCAAGTAAAATTTAAAAATAATTGGTTTTGGCCATGATACACGTAAACATTATTATATTCAAGTGTTTTTAGATATAAACCACAATAATTGTATGCTCGCAATGGGCAACAGTTGACGCTAATATCTATTTATTTTCCTTCCTTTGTACACAGTTCACAAATAATAAATACTAACTTACTTACTGACCTTGCCTTAAGTTTTTTTTATGTTCACTTTATGAGATCTTTCTGTGATAACCGATGATGTTACGGTAAAGGAAGAAACATCGTTAGAAAACCTACACATTCCGCTTACTCTAAGTATAGAAAATAATTTTAATTAATCCGAGAAATCCTCTGTGAAATAACCCACTTATAATGAAACATAACTTATGGAGTAACGACGCGATGACGTATTTATTAATGACTACAAAATGATTTCACTTAAAATTAATCCCAGGAAATACTTGTTTAAAAATTAAAGAAAATATTAACTGTTGCAAATAAGCCTATTAGTAAAATACAATTAACGTTCTAGTACCGTACTTGCTTATAAAACATTCATGTACAAATCGAAACAATCGATCTAAACTCATTAGCATGCGATGCACGTTTGCAAAACCATATAGGTACACTGTATAACATTAATCAAGTACCAACATACTCACTCCTTACACAAAACCTTAAAGAAACCTGCATTCACATTTGTTTGACGTGTTGCGTCGTGATGTGTTCTGTCGTGATCAGTACCCGTTCACATCTGAATGATGTGTTATGACGCTTTCTGACGCTATTTTGAATCAAGCTGCACTCACTTTTCTCTGATGTGTTGTGTCGTGTCGCGTCAGAACAGTATTATCGCTTGCACACTGTTGTAGGGCCATTACTAACAGAACGTCGGGGCAATAAATCATTTTTATCGGACTCTCTCGCTCGTACTCGTGGGGCTTATGGCAAGCGTAAGGGATACAAGATAACGCTGATACTACACGCATCTCTTACGCTCGCCATAAGCTCCACAAGTACGAGCGAGAGACTCCGATAAAATGATTTATTGCCCCGACGGTCAGTTGGTAATGGCCCTACAATAGTCTGATCCGTTCTGACGCGGCCGCTCCACCGCCCAACTACCTAACCCATACTGACGCAGACCGGGATTGCTTTTGATGCGACACAACACAAACCATCACAACACACTGCGTCAAACTAATCTAAACGCAACAATATTCAATGTATGAAACCGATACTGTTATGACGCATCACGTCACAACACGTCAGACAAATGTGAATGCAGCTTAACTTGTGTTCGGCGTTGAACCTATTAAGCAATTTTGCGTGTCATCTCCCAATTAGCATATAATAGCTAGTCAGTGCAACGGAATCAGAACTCGTTACAAGGGTTAAGTAAGACTCTGCTTAGGCTTCGGTCAGACAATGACGCGGAGACGAGTCATTCCGAGTTTTGTAAGATCTCGTGGTGGTTTGGGATAATCATGGTACGGTTACAAGCCTAATTCTTGCGACAGTGGTGTCTATTACGAGGTAGGGTAAATGCACAATAATTGGTTACTTTTGAAGATGTCATTCAGTTAGTTGACCAATTTTGTACAAGCACGTAAAAGTACGTTTTGGAAAATCTTAAGGATAGCATGCGTGTAAGTATATAGTATGAATATAAATCACTTTTGTAAGTATATAATTCAAGTATGATGAGGAAAATGCTTACCGACGAGCTATTTTTTTATACTTTGACATTAATTTGATCTTAGCCTGATTATGCAAAGCGTGCTTACAGAATTATAAATAAGTTTTTGGAGTTTTAGGTAGTTCAATCGCTCTGCCTAACCAACTCTGGGATTACAGGCGTGAAGACAATAATATTATATGTATGTTTGTATGTCAGAACGTTTTTAATTAAAATACGGTTGCAGTTTTGTAATTGACCATTGTTATTTATTTGCCTTTGGGCGGTTTTCAACAAAGCTACATATTGACGGACTAAAATTATGAAACGGTAACTTAAGTAAGTTGAGTCATGAAAATTAACTATACTGTTACGA
This sequence comes from Acleris emargana, assembly GCA_927399475.2. NCBI lineage: Eukaryota > Metazoa > Arthropoda > Insecta > Lepidoptera > Tortricidae > Acleris > Acleris emargana. The sequence continues at coordinate 22,689,034 of OV656838.1, read as the reverse complement.
CTTTAGAACAAATGGTGGTATTTCAGACAAAACTCCTGTAGCAAGTGCGATCATATAACTTACGGGTGAGGATTGAATCTGCTTCGTTTATTGTATTTGAGATACCCCTTTGGCTTGTGAGGGTGGAATATAAACGAATGATTAATTACCCTATTTTTGAAAATCCCCCTTTTACCAATCACGGGACTTTGGGTGTTCCAAACTTTGCAACGCACATACTCTTTAGATAACTTTAAGTTGGAAAAGTTATTACTATTTTAAAAATTGGGATGAATATTTGGCTACTTAATTAAACATAAAATAAATACGTAGGTATCAGATTGAATCTTATATGTAGATCTTAATCTAGGCTCAAATTTTGCTCTGGGAGATTACTCGTCACAAAAAAACATACTCATGATTCTCAACTACGTTAACCTCGTAATTACATAAACGTGCTACGTTCACGCAGAAACCAGCTAACAACAATCAAACGCCGACCCATGTAATCTACACCGATAACATTCTCAAACGTCCAAGCCACCGTTAAGGTGTTACTAATCTCAATAAACACCATTTCAACACAACCAGGCCCTACAAATTTAACCAACGGATTGCATGTGTTTAATAGAAGCTGACATTATCTCCCGCGGAATCTGAGAACCCTGGCTAAGTGGACAATTATCACCGATCCAACAAAAGATCGTACGTTACTATAATCGGTTCATAATTATGTCCGGGATTTAACATTAGTTTCTATAATTTTAACGTTTCTACTTAACTAACGGCTTACAAACACTAAAAGCGGGTCCGAGGGAATAGTTAACAAGCATAACGCTAAGTTAGCGATTTTTGAAAATTGACAAAATGGTGGCGATCGACAAAATGGCGGCGATCGACAAAATGGCGGTCATTGACTTCAGGATTAAAACATTACAAAGGCCCTATACAAAAAAAAAGATTTTGATTTGTTTTAAACTGTATCGAACTGAGATAAGAGCTTGACACAACCATCTGGCAGCGTACGTCATTCCTATGATGACCGTTTGTACTAACATGAACCATACGGTGTAAATGGATATAAAACAAACGTTGACTGCGTTTGCATCTTGGCTAGGGTTAAAATGTGATACGTTCGCCACATAGTGCCAGCAAGTAGAAGTTTTAACATATTTCAAATAGCTAGATAAAACGCATATTTAGCATTAGTTAAGAACAGCTGTAGACAAATGGTCGCAAGCTATAAGTTAATTAACGTCACGTTTCTTGTAGTTATTAAAACACTAACATCTATGCATTGCCATTGCCTATGGACATTAGCGCAACCCCACCATCAGATGGCCAATGTGGTTTTTCAGGCTTTAATAAAATACTACCTGCGTATCACCCGCTCTGCTTCTAGCCAGCTATTGGTGTGTAGAAACCTTAAGCGCAGTTTGGCCATGTCTTGATGTTTCTATGAAATGCCGGTCACGAATATCCTCAAGCTAAGTATTATACAACTACTTAACGTCATTTTACAACAATTTCGATGAAGCATATTAGTATAGGAACTGATTAGTTTCTGAAAAAGGGTTTGGCTGTACCTTTATAAGGTAGTATTCTACGAAATCATGACAATTACGTTTGATTTTAAGATGCCCTTGCTGCGTAAATGTTTCATTTAAAACCACAATAGACAGAATATAATGATGCGTGCTGAAATTAATTTCCATTAAATGGTTTTTATGAATGTGTGTATTCTTGTCTTTTACACCTAAGGAGACTTCATTTGAGAGTTCTGAAAGATGTCCAATACATGGTTGTTGTTTCCCGAGTGTAATCAAATTCCCTTATTAGTAAACGTGGAATAGGTAACCGTAAAATAGCTAAAGCATGCCTTGTCCTTTTCAAACTCAAATGTCACAGTAACAGATAAAAACAAAGCATGCTTTAGCTATTCCGCGGCAAAAAGGTTCGACTTCCTAGGATAATTACCCTTTACTTTAGTTTAAACTAAGCTGCTGTTGTTTCGGGAATCTTGCCCTTATTAGCTGATCATTTCGTCCATTGACGTCTTCTAAAATAATGATAATGATGTTAGGTATTTATTTAACTGTAAACTATACGTTATTTTTGTGTAACAAGATTAATTCTTCTTTAAAGCATGTACATTAATTAAGCTATTTATTTCCTGTGTAATCAATTCAAATGTCGAACTTAAACCCACATCGTTTGTTATTGCACTAGAAGTTTTTTGATGACATTAAAATTCACCACATTAATTAACTTATCAAATTTAAAAAAACTAGCTTCGGTTGATATACAGATCACATCAATCAAAGACAAAAACTGGTTAAGTAACTAGCCGAAGGTCGACCCTGTATCGTATTAGGCTAATATCGGATGACATTTGGCAATGCTATCAATATTTCAAATAAATGTCATAAGGAATTCTATCTTTAGGTTACGAAATAGTAAAGACGTTTTTTGCTTATCCATGCAAAGGGCGTACTTTGATTAGCAATCAGTGTATACATAAATATTGATATTGGTAGAGTTCTATCCAGGCGTACAGTCAATCAATTAGATTTGTAAGTACAATAAAACTACATCGAATTGACGTAGTAATTCAACATCGAAAAAGTTTCTTAGGATTTGATTTACGGTCCCAAAACAATTTGTACTTAAATATTAGACAAAACGTATTAAGTACTAATTAATTATCTTTTCCAGAATTGGGATAGACCATAAAAAAACAACTCACGGATTTGACATCATAATTCGGAAGAATAGGTAATTTTACGAGACAAATTTCATTAACTTTGTATTTGACCCAATAGTTTTTTTTAATATCTTTATTTATTTAACAGACATTTTATGGATGACATGATTATTTTAAATTTGGGTTGTCATTTTCTACTAAATTATAACAATTAAATGATATCGAATCATAAAAAGAGATTTTAATAGTGTATTAAAACATACTAATTACTAGCGGTTTTCGCCTAACCTGTAAGATACACCTAGGAAGGCTTCAAGCTGAAAACGAAAGTCAAACAAAGGTTAAATATATTTTTGTCGAAATATCCGAAGTAGATAAAATATTTCAAAAAATTAATAATGCAGATCAGCAATCCGTGATCAGGAAAAAGGAGGCCGCTAAGCGAGAGAGCATCAGAAGGCAGAAAGATGCGTGGCAGCACTATACGCCCCCCCCCCCTGTCCCCCCATAACGGTGCCAGAGCGCAAGGGTCGGGGAACCCTGTGCTCTTTCTAAGAGACCCATTCGATGGAGGATATTTTCGACTAACCGAGGGATCTAATAGACGCAAACACCGTCAAGGGCTGCATAGTGACAAAGACCACATCTCGTTGGTTTCGAGACAGCCTTCTGCTCAAGAATGCGTTACACCCACCATAACCCCCACTACAAACATAACGATTAAAAAAAGATTACTTTGGACTAATATTTGACACATTTTGTAAGTGACAAATGTTAAAAATTGGAACTTCTATCTAAATAAAAAAACCTTATAAGTAGAACCAACAGACGGGCTAGACTTCAGTGAATAAGTACCGACTCTTTTAACACCTCGTTTAAAGGAGGATATTATTATGTCGTAATGCTGAGAAAACACCGTGCAAGGATGTTCATTCCATAGTTTCAAGGTGCGGAAAGGATCATCGGAAACTGTCTGTAGTTGATTTTAGTCGTTCCAGTTAGTATGTAAATCTATCTAGTTTGGAAAAATAGGAAAGAGTATTTCTGACATTAGGTCACTTAACTTCAAATTAAAAAGCGGACAATACGCTACAAACTAGGTTTTATAAAACATAACCAAACGTGCAGGGTCCGTCCGGGTTGATACTGGTGGTATCAACCCGGACGGACCCTGCACTTCACTTCACTAGCAGTCTTGTGAATGCTAATGTCTATGGGTCACAGTTTCCACTTACCATCAGGTGGCCTGTGTGCTTTTTTGCCTTACAATGCCATAAAAAAAAATGAACAATAAGTAAGAACTATTGAAATGAAAAACTTATTCTTAACATGTTTTGTTTAATACGCAACAGTTTGTAGGACGGCAATAGCCATGGGAAGACTCTATGTTGAAACGGATTGGGCGTCGGACCCGCGATGGAACGCAACTTGTGTTTAGAATTAGATGAAGCAACCCAGGCCGGCTGTGGGGTCTAGCCCAGATTTACGGCGTGTTTAGGATAACTGTTTTAATAAGATGCAACTGGCGATTAATGTAACACGAACTTTTTTTTGTTTTACCCATGTTTCATAGACACTTTCATTTCATAGAATTTTCATTTCATAGAAAACTATTTTCTGCTGAACCCGTGTTGATTTCAGTTTATCTTGTGATGGTTCAGCAGAAAATAGTTTTCTTTGAGATGTAAATTCTGTGAAGTGATAGTGTCTATGAAATGTATGTCTATAAAAGAAGCGGCACTTCTTTTTTTAGGGATCCCCTTGAAATTTTGACAAACATTTCATCGACTGTTTCATTTCACCGAATTTCATTTCATAGAAAACTAATTGCTGCTGAAACCTTATAGTTTTCAGGTTATCTACAGCATTCGTTACGTAGGTTAGGTTAGGTTAGGTTAGACTTGTGAGCACAAGAAAAATAAAGCTCCTGCGCGTGGAAATGTCTGTCGATGAAATGAAAATTCGGCGAAGTGAATCGTTCTATGAAATGAGTTTCGATATTTCAAGGGTAAACCATTTTAACTCTGTTTGTTTGATTTATCTTAGCTAGTAGTCCCGGGGTCAAATCCCGGTAAAGGCAGATATTGGTGTGATGAGCGCGAGTATTTGTTCCTGAGTCTTGAATGTTTTCTATATATTTGAGTATTTATTTATTTAAACAAGTATGTTTATCGTTGCCAAGTACCGATAGTACGAGCCCAGAGCTTAGTTTGGGACTAGGTCAATTTGTGTGAGATTTTCCTTCGATTTTTTTCGTCGGTATTTTGGATCAAGTCTTGCAAGTCATTTATAAATTCTCGTTATAATAGGCTGAAATATGGAATTCCCTAGTTAATCCGAGAACAATGCAATATTATGATATTTGGAGCTTTTATCGTATTGTCAACGGTACCATAGCTATACTTTATAGTGACGCCGGCGGAAGAAAATAATATATCATGTCAAAAGCAATAATTATCGTTTTAAAGTGTGGTTGCCGGGTTAGAATAGTGCCACTCCATGTCTACCCGTGGATGTCGTAAGAGGCGACTAAGGGAATAAAGGCTTGTAGTACTGTTAGGCGATGGGCTTGCCACCTGTCACTAATACATTGGGAAACATCTTAGCCTACCTGTGCAAAATGTGGTTACAGAATTATCAAGAAGTTTTAAGACTTGTTGGTAATTCTTTAGCTCTGCCTACCCTACTCTGGGAATGAAGGCGTGAGTTTATGTATGTATGTATGTATGTTAAAGGGTAGAATAGAACGCTCTTAACATACGATTATTACGTGTTATTTATTGTGAATTCTAAATGATCACTTTATAAATCTTCTGTTTATACTACTTCGTGCTTAATAAATACATTAACAGCTTTACATTTTATTTGCATCGTTTACGTACAAATCACAAATAATCCAACCATTTTGTAAACACTTGAACAGATCCTTTAAAATAACACTCTAGTTTATATGTTAACAAATCTGAATCGAAGTTTAACTGTTGAAATTTCACGTTTTATTATCTCATAAATATATTACACAATATAACTTACTAGGACCCGTTTCTAAAATATTATAAGAAGATATTTATTAAGATACTGAATAATACATTACCAGTTATGTACAAATTCGCCTTAAAATTAAACGCATACAGGCCTAATAGCACCAGAGTACGATAAATTTGCTTTAAAAATAAGTTAAAAAAAGAATACCAAGTATTGAATTCAATCGGTTTGGCTGATTGACTGTTGGCAGGGCAGTGAATACCCGCTGTCAACGCGCGATAAAATCGGACAAACACGGCCCTTAATCGGCAAATCTGATGCGGCCCGATTTAATAATACAAGCGATTTCCACATCTTAACGGTCAGTTTCGGATTTCTGTCGCGTCCGCTAACTTAATAGGCGTGAACGGTCGAGTTACAGTAGGGAGTTCAATTAAGAAATAAAACGTTTTATAACGCATAATTTAAGGTACGTATTTATTTTTATTTGTAGGTAGGCCTCCAACAAGATGGAGTGAAGACCGTGTAAGGATCGCGGGAACGCGGTGGATGCGAAAAGCACAAGACCGGTCTGAGTGGAGAGCCTTGGGGGAGGGCCATGTCCAGCAGTGGACGTCTGTCGGCTGACATGATGATGATGATGATTTATTTTTTGATAAGAATTATTATAAAGGCCCTTAGACATGATCCCAAAGTAAACTACTGTTAAAACTATTCCGTAATGTAGATTACGAGACATAATAAAATATGTGAACAAAATTATTATGACGTCAGTTTTATATTTTTTCGTTTATTGATGTAATTGTAATTGTAAATATTTCAAGGTTTAAATTGTTTTGACCCTAAAATTTACATACTTGAAACTCACTGTTGTACAATCAGAAAAAAAACTGGTCAGCCACCCTAATTTTGAATTCCGTTTTCACGTCGTACAACTAAACTGTTGAAAAGAGTGCCGTCAATAAAAAATGCCTGTAAAATACCACTTATTCCACCGAATTAACTTAAAACGTCGCTCCAATATTAAAAAGGGACACATTTAAACTTAAGACCATATTTTTCTATTCATCTCACTTCAACGTTAAACGTTTTCGCTTTCACTGACCAATTGATTGTGCCGTAATGTGATAATATTTTTCATAAACAATTACAACATCCAACTCATAACCAAGCCCTGCAAATTTAAGCAACAGATTACATAACAGAAGCTGAGTTATCTTCCACAAGTCCACCACAAATCTTAAATGTTATTGATGTTCCGAAACCGGTAAAGTAAATTATGCTGTGTCCACCCACTGCACCGTCTGAAGGTCTAGATTCCGAAGCCAAGGGAAATGGTGTCAGATTTAAAACGTCACAACGTCGGTAGTGACTGCAAGACAACCTTACTCATCGTATTTATTTTCATTATATTAAAACGGATATTAAATATTTACAATAAAAACTTTATGTCCGAAATAGGAGAGTTATTTTTGACTTATGGTATCGAAGAATGTGGGCCTTAAGCATATTTTTCAATTAAGAGCAATTATTTGCAATTACGTGAACATATTTAACGGCACGAGTGTAAAAAGCAACCGGTGTTTTTATTACACGTTTTATGATTTTATAGTCAATTAAAAGGCCGTGAATTTCATTTATTTAATAAAGAGTTTTAAAAGCAAAATTATAACATTTACTTATGAGTGGCACCGTAACCGTAAAATTATTGTAGCAGATGTAAAAATATTGCAGTTTAAAATCTATAAAAATCTTTCAACGACAGATATTGTGCAGCCTAAACCACTGTACGAGTTGTAAAGAAATTATATTTCAAAAATGAACCTCCAACGAGAACAATTAAAAAATACCAATTCTACGTGAACGAACGCCTACTTTATTCATTATTATACTGCAAGTTGGAAAGGTCTTTTGATTGCCGTACAAGATCTTAAACATTGGGTTTCCTTCTATGAGCTTCATGTCTTTGATAAAAGGTAACCAGAAGACATCCACATTTCGTTATCATTACATAGATGATACTCGAAGAACTTTCTTAGGGAGACCATCGTTTGTCATAGTATTTTATGGAAAGGTCTACGTCTCAGAAGGGCTTCCTGAATGCATCAGACGCACACACACACTTATCTTGAATAAATTAATTTAGTTAAGCAAATTGCAAATTTAGTCTTTAGAGTGCTTTGAGAGCCATTTAAAAAATATTTTACAAATTTTCTTCATTTATAATTCGGATTAAAGATGCAGTAGAAAACATGACAATTAGGGTTTTCAATATAGACCGAACTTTCTATATCTCAGTAAATAGGATACGCTGGTTTCCCTATTAGTAAAATAAACTAAAGTAACGGAACTTGCGCTCTCGATGACGCATAATGTAAAGAGAAATGGGACCATACCATATTAAGAACCAGGAAGCTCTTCTATGGCGACAGATGTAAGGCATTCATACTTTATGCATGAAGAAGATTAACTATTACTTGAACTTTAAGGTAATTTGTATCTTGACTTTGTATTTCGATGTTTTATTACTATAGTTAGACAAACATCCGTTTTTATGGTGGGATCCTTTGTATGTCCATGTGTTTGTCAGACCATCTGTCCGTCCATAGCATCGAGTTTAGGAATACTCAAACAGACAGATAGACAAACATGTCGACAGAAAAAGGTGTCAAATTTAAAATCCCCTCCTCTTATTCCGACTGGGGCTTATAATGTTTTCAATCCATATTTTATGGTAATGCAATCGTTCAGCGTCGGAAAACTGTATAAAAGGAACAGGAATAATTAATAATTATAGACATTAATTGAAGTCTTAACTTATATCATTAAATTTAATAGAATAGTTCAGAATAAGAAAGGCTTATTCATTTGCGACGTTTACGACTGAAATTGAAATAATTTTACGATTGTCTATTGTTTGGTTGGTATTATTCCTTTGACATCGATTCGTGCACATTGATCTTTTTAAGAGCTACATTACAAAATGTAACGTTTAAGTACCAACTGGTTGGTATTTAATCCTTAAACCTGCTTGAAGTGGATTGTCCAGATTTTCCTCCCAAATATTAAATATGGGTCTATATCGAGTGGCATTGTTATTGTTTGTCTTTCACAAATAAAATAAAAAAACTATGCGAGGAACCCACACAGTTAAAATTTATTTATTTAAATAGTTAGTTTAAAATTATTAGTTAAACTAACCTAACGCAACTAAACCATTCTACACAATAGTTATTAACTGATTAAATTCTGTTATCCTCTGGAAAACAGGCGTTTTAATGTTATTCTGTAATTTCAGCATAAAATCATGTTAGACGATTAAACATTTAAGACCAAAGAATACATTAAGAAAAACAATTTTATGTTATTTAAAGGGATACTATAATAATAACTGGGTCTTATTATGTTACGGTGTAGTAATAAACTTATCTTAAACGTGATGTCTCAGAACGCGTCCAAAAAGTTAGTATTGTATAACATGACGTTTAATGAGACGTATCTTGAGACGGGCATGTGATTCAAGATCTTGAGCTCTAGGTACTTGGTAAAACCATATTGCTTTTTGACATGTTGTGTTCCACTTGGCCGTCATTACTGTTTAGCGAATTATAGATAACATATCAATAGCTTTATAGTATTGCCTAGTATAATACAGCCACAGTTTTTTCAAACTGCCCTTTGTTGTTATCATTGAATTGTATGAAGGCAACAATATCCACAATAAGAATGTAATCTAGGAAGTGGTAATAACTTGCTATAAATAATGCATGATCCATAACTTATTTGACTTGATATCAAGACCAAGAATCTAATTATGATAAGAAATAATACAACCTATAGTTTTTTTAATGTCATTAAGAAGTCAAACGAGCACATCGGCCATTTTTTTCTACTGCAAATAAACCGGCCTTGCCTTGCTTTCAACATGTTATCGAATTATCAAAGTTATAATAGCTCTTATTTACTTGATAGTGACTCAGTTAAAAACAATATGGTAACATGTCAAAAGCAATTAGATCCAGCTCAAGTAAGAAAGAGCATAAAGAAATGAACATTCACAAAATTACAATTTTAAAACTGAAATCATAAGACTAAAAATCCGTTGTCAACCGAGACAGAGACGGAATTAATGCCTCTGTTTCAATTTTATTGCGAGTGTCAAAGTACGAGTATGCGGCACAAACGACTGTTTCTTTTATTATGATTGCATTGACATAGATAATCATTTTGGTATTGATTTGATACTTCTGGACGCATTTCTGGGATAAAGGATCTTGACAAACAGACAGACGTACGACGATGTTACCTAAAAGGCTATAAGGCTATAAGGGATCTTTTTTGCCAAACCAAAAAAGTACAGTAACTTATGAAGGTTGCTGTTAATATTTGAATTTTGTGGCATACGTCTCAATATTATCTGTAATAATTAATATTATGTCTTAAAACATTATTTTCCTCTCTAATTGACTTAATATAGCCTTAAGAGCAACTATACTATTTGATCTCATTTCATCGTATACGGTGGATCCAGGAAAGAATGTCTAGTTAACATGCTTCTCATGATCTAGTTAACATCGAAGTTCAAATGCCTCAGCTGTTCACTAATCAGCCGTAACACTATAAAAGGGAAATAGCATCTCCGTTTTAGTACACTGAAAAAGTCGATGGAAGAAAATCTATAGTATGGAATTAAACTGTACCTAGCACGAGCAAACATCACACGTTTACTTTATTTGGCTTGAAATAAGGAAAGATAGAGTAAGAATAAGTAAGATGTTCCTACGCATATTAGGTCATTTTTTTTTAGGATTTCGATTTTCTCGTCAAATTCATAGTTCTTAGTAAACGGAAAATACCCTTGAAATTTTGATTCCCTTGAGAGTGTCGAAATAAAGGTTTTTTGCTGCATAAACGTCCGTATCTTTTAACATTAACTTAGACGTTTGATTTTTTCAAGGACTGTAGATGGTTTTAATTTCGACTTGATACCTTTACGAGTACCGGAGATAAAGGGTGTTGACAGACAGACAGACAGACAGACGGACGGACGGACAGACTGATGGACAGACAAACGGACAAACAGACAAACGGACAACAAAGATCCTATAAGGGTTACGTTTTTTTTCTTTTCGGGACCCTAACAAAACATATTATGGGATTAAAAACGATGGGTTCCTTAATTTTAAATTAAGCTACATAAATAAATTTAAAAATATCACTTATTTAAAATAGACGAATTAAAGCATGAATTAATACCAACTTAAAAATATATTTACGAACAAAAGTTCAAATAGTTATTGTGATAAAGAAAATATTAACAGATAAATCCAAAACAAATGCAAGTTAATAACAAACAAATGGCTTTTAGAGTCGTAATGGCTAATGATAGAGTAATTTCAAAGCATAATAATATGTTTTACTTTCAAAGGGTCAAACTGCCGACCCGCTGTCGTCTCACCGTCTGTCATTATACCCATTACAATGATCGATTGTGAAATATTACTGGCTAAGATTGGTCCTTTCTTTCTTCGGTCGGATACCGGAACAATATGGTCTTAAATAAGTCACGAAGTAGAGCAAAGGCGTCTGAAGATGTTCACGAATACACTATTCTTAAGTTCTTTGGGGTCAGAAGTAAATCGCGAGTTCTATTCAAGTCGGTTAAGTATTGCCTTTGACTTGTTATGGAATTGTTTTTAACTCTGTCGCCATTATTATTGAGTCATCATCATCATCATGTCAGCCGAAAGAAGACCACTGCTGGACATAGGCCTCCCCCAAGTCCTTCCACTCAGACCGATCTTGTGTTTTTCGCATCCACCGCGTTCCCGCGATCCTATTATTGAGTAAATAAAAGCTATCGTAACTTGAAAAAACTATTGTCATGTCGGAAGCAATATGGTTTTACCGGTTCATTAATGATATTCAAAACATCATTTGCATCAACAATGGACCCGATTCTACGTGCACATCGCTTAAATAGCCTAAAACTAACTAAAACTAAATTATCTCATTTTAAGACATAGTTTAGACGGCAGATTTAGTCAGTGCTATTCCAGAATGTCAAGCTGACAATGTATAAGACCGCCTAAAATAAGTCAGTTTCAAATTAGCGCTGTCATGGCGCTGTCATTTGATTATGACAGCTGCTCATAGAATAGCAGTGTTTTAGCTACACCTAACCTAACCACCTAACCAACCTAACAAGCCCATGGAGCCTTTGTATATGTTATGATTTAATAATAATAATAACAATAAAATTCTTTATTTCAGACATAAAGTCCATAGTAGTTGTTAGTATAGGTACATAAATGATCTTAATGATAGTGTTAGTAGGTACAATGTGTGGAAAAAATACTTAAATCAACATAAAACTAATAAATTGCTGAATTAATTATCACCCCCAATGAGCCCTATTTGATGGCAAATCGAGCAATACTTTTAATTTGCCCCACCCAGTGTGCAAGTATTGGGCAGTCAAACCTGCTGGCAATCACCTTTAGTATGCTGTTGTGACTGGCCCTTACTCGGCCAAGCAGCGATACAATCTTCTTGCGGATGATCGCCTGAAAACTATCCGTGCGGGCTTCGGCAAACATGCCTGACGCGCTGCACCATTATAATTTTTTCAAAAGTTTGTAATTTTTTTTTTTTGCGAAATGATAATTTGGTTGATTTCATTTGTACGTTTTAAATGTCCAATAATAATGCTATTTCTATTAGTAATTTAACTAAATTCTTTAAAGCTGAAAATTATTATATCAGGTAATTTGGGTCAAGCTAAGATAATGGCTGGTCAAGATTTTGAAATCTTGCGTGGATTGCGTTGGTATTATGATGAAAATACTACTTTAACTTCTTTCATATTATACAAGTAACCTAAGGCTAACACGCAAGGGTCATTTCAAAAAGAAAAATAATACATACATACATACATAAACCCATGCCTTCATTCCCAGAGTGGAGTAGGCAGAGCTAAAGAATTACCAACAAGTCTTAAAACTTCTTAATAATTCTGTAACCACATTTTGCACAAGTAGTAAGATGTTTCCCAGTGTATTAGTGACCGATTGCAAGCCCATCGCCTAATAGTACTACAAGCCTTTATTCCCTTAGTTGCATTTTACGACATCCACGGGAAGACATGGAGTGGCACTATTCTAAACCGGCAACCACACGGCATAAAAGAAATAAGAAAAATAATGTTTTTGAAAAATGGATTTAGACACATATTTTTTAATCCACTGACTGCTTTTAATTAGTCTTTCACATAAATACGCCTTATTCTAGTTATTTTTTTACTTCTCAGCATGAATGTAAAAAGCTTAATAGAAAAAACAAGTAAGCTGACATGAGATCTACTTATAACTTTGAAGGTTATAAAAAAACATCAAAATAAGACGGTTACGCTCGTATTAAAGCGGTCATCGACCATTATAATAATATCATAGTTGTAAAAAAAAACTGGAACAAAAAACAAACCTACCGACAAAGATTAAAAAAAAGTAAGCTGGTTCTCTATTCTACTCTTTAAATTAGACTTATTATATCTTATTGTTTTTATTTTGGGCGACATTACTGTCAAGTAAATAAAGCCCATTGCAATGTTGACAATACGCTCTTAAATTGCGCCGCCATTACTTCATTATAGATATCACTAAATTAGCATTATAGTGAGACTCCACAGGGGTATGATCTTTCTTAATAAAACAACGTTGCGGTTCTTAAAATAAAATAAACAAAATGGTAGAAAAAAGTATAGAAGTGGTTTTGCAAATAAAGAGGTCTAAAGAGTCTCAAAAAATCTGGTATAGGGCTAGCACAGATGTTATAGCATTTAAATTTAAATTTATATAGGTACCTGAATATTGAGTACCAGCTCCGCTAGTGCACTAATAATCCTTGGACTCTTTCTACATTGCCTAGCACTTACTTAGCATATCAAGTCGCTATCGCTGGAACCAGAGCTATCATCTTTATTGGTTCAGCCATTTTACTAATTGAAAGAGCAAATTGTACCAGTTGTAATTTATGCTTGTGGCTATGTCATTTTAAATTATTAAATTGGTCTTAAAATCTTGTTTCATTAACATATTTCTCTCGTGTAAAGGAATTTATCAAAATGTGCCTCTACTTTACCAACAGGGATTATTTTCAATCCCTTTTAAGCTTCAAGCCGTTTCCTATCCATTTCTGGTCTAATGCAAAAAGTCTAGTAAAAAAGAGCTATCAAAACGTCGACAACCCAATAACACGTCTAAAGTAATAAGGGTTTACCATTTTCAATCTCAGCCTCTATTTTTGTGGAAACTACTTTTTAGGTACTGTATTACCTTTAACGTGGTTTGATATTGAATGTCATCATCATCATGTCAGCCGAAAGACGTCCACTGCTGGACATAGGCCTCCCCCAAGGTTCTCCACTCAGACCGGTCTTGTGCTTTTCGCATCCACCTCGTTCCCGCCTTCCACCAAGGTCGTCACTCCATCTTGTTGGAGGCCTACCTACAGCTCGTCTCCCGCTCCGCGTACGCCATTCAAGAACCTTCTGACCCCATCGGCCATCAGTCCTGCGAGCGATGTGCCCCGCCCACTGCCACTTAAGTTTAGCTATTCTTCGGGCTATGTTGGTAACCTTATATTATTATATTGAATGTACTATCAAGTAAATAAGCGCTATCAAAACGTTCACAATACGGTAACACGTCAAAAGCGATATGTCTTTACCGTGTAGAATGTCGGCCCTGGTCGGAGTGGTAACTTTATAAACAATGTGACATTCTTGCACATAAACACTTCACGTACCTACTCGTATACTATACAAAGTAGATTAATTCAACGAGGCTATAAGCGCCGGCGTAGCCAGTAGTATAATTCTCGTAAAGAATTCCCTTACACATCGAAGACTGACCAAGGTCTAGGCCCGTTTGCAAAGGTAATATTTACACGCTGACGGGTCAACCAATGTATCTTTCTCGACGAGTTTTCCTGTGATTTGTTTATGGGAACGCAGCCGGGCGGTGACCGCTACGCGTCTTCGACTCCGAAGGTCTTTGCTGCAGTAAACAAAAGGCAGTAAAATCCAAAATGTGTCAGTCAGATTTATACTGCTTTGACTTAGCTATAAAGTTTAAAGTTGTACTTTTGTCTTGTTCATTCTTACGACAACGGTTGACTGTCTTATGGCACTGACTACCTATTAGAGAAGATAAAATACTGGGCTATTATGAAGAAGTAATGTCAGTCATTGTTCATTATTCTACTCAATTAGGTACACTTAAAGAAGACTTTTTGAAGACACAGTTCAAATTCCAGTAATGGCAGAAACATGGTGTGAAACGAGCGCAATTATTTTGTTTCTAAGTACAGTCAACAGCATAAATAAGTGATCATTTATGTACCTTGTCGCTTTCAATCGTTTCACAATTTTGTATAACATTTCACACACAACGTTAAAGTGACAAGGTACATAAATGATCATTTATTTTTCTGTTGACTGTACCTATAGGTAAATTTATCGTCTGGGATATAGTTTAGGACTAGGTCGATTTCTGTATCATTGTCCCCTAATATTAAATTCTTTATCTATTTATAGCCAATCCTACCAAACCAGTGACAACTTAGTAACTTTAAAAATAACTGATGAAATAATTAATACTATTTCGAATACAAGTAATTTAATTGGCAACCGTAAACAAAAAACGTACAGTCTATGCAGGTATCTACCAGTTTATTCCGTGTTGACAGAACCAAGAATGATAAATGTACTAACAGTCAGATGCCAGAGCAAGTGTGAACTGAAAACTATTAATAGTTTAGAGGCACTTTGCACTACGTTCAGAAATTTGAATGATCCATGACAGCATGTCGGTACAAGTACTTGACAGTGACCCGTCATATGAATGAAAATGAAATACTATACAAAATTGTATGGAGACGCTTATAATTTTAACAACGGTATATGACAACGGCATTCAGATCCACCATTTATCATGGACTAGGAATCCTAGAAGTCTAGGACAGTACTATTAGTAATATATTAGTAATGCTAATGACTGAATCTTTAAGCTTAAAAAAATAGACAATGTCACACAAATTGACCTAGTCTCCAGGCTTGTACTATGGGAACTAGAAAACGATAAATTTACTTAAATAGAGAAATACATACGTAAATACATAGAAAGCATAAAGACTCAAAATCGCATAGAACTAGAAGTTTAAACCCTTTTCTTGGCCAAAATAAAAAAAGTCATGGATTCAAGCCTCTTCGGAAAAAAAACAATTAACTTAAAAATAAAAATTAAGTATAAAATGTGAATGTTTTTTATAATACACATCGTCAAATAAGGGCTAGAGCGCCCATTTCCGCCTCTAAAATGGTAATCATAAGTATTAAAACAAATCACCACAAGAAACAAGTCGTTATATTTTTTCTCCCTAATTGCAAGACTTAAAGAGAATGAACGCATGCAGTTGCATAAAACATAGACTAACATTAATGCACGGTAAGTGGACGCAAACTAATTCAAATCGAGATCACATTATAATATCATTTGTATGAATCAGTTTAATATTTATAGTTATGCAAAAACTGCACTCGCTTTGCTTACGGTCTTTTAAAGCATCTGAAGATTTAAAGAAACAGGGTGATATTATTTTATTGTTATTTGATCAAGGCAAAAGTTATTGACCCAAGAAACTATAATAGTTTATAGTAGCTCATAATAGTTTATATCTTAAAGCGTGAGTCAATGCAGAATCGAATGTTTTTACATCGAATGTAAGATCTAAATATTCATTCATAAGTTTTAACGAGTTTTCTCACGGTCGTAAAATTAAGGAAAACCCACTAAAGCTAGGTAAATTGACACCTTTTAACTATAATTACGTCAATTAGTATTTTATTACAACTAACGATTGATTTATTCATAGTAAATCGGTCAACTTTATCATTTTATTTAAATTATAAGGTCAAACAACCTTGCAATGTTTTTATTATAAAACTTTGCGTATGATAATATTAATGACAGTGACATTCAATTTGATTAGTCTTTATTAGTGTTAAAATAATTGTAGACATGGAACGCTAAATCATGCCAACCAGAATTAAGATGTTTAATTAGATATTAACTTGCAAAACAAATTCGCATTTAAAACCGTTTTGGAATTGCATAC
This sequence comes from Acleris emargana, assembly GCA_927399475.2. Taxonomy (NCBI): domain Eukaryota; kingdom Metazoa; phylum Arthropoda; class Insecta; order Lepidoptera; family Tortricidae; genus Acleris; species Acleris emargana. Next base: position 22,672,191 of record OV656838.1, on the reverse strand, counting down.
GAAATTCGTCTCTATTCCAAATTATCATAGCTCATCTTGCTTATATTTCGCGATAGTGAACGACTATGACGTCAACACGGGCTAGATCCAATTTAATAGGCTAGGTCTCGTTCCACTTTGCTTGAGGCTATTAAGGTTTTTACAACCGTATTGTTTTTTATCAAACATTTACTATCAAAGTACTAAAAACCGAACAACCACATCATCGCCTTTTATTTTGCAATATGAATAACTGGTAAAATAATAACTAAATATTATCCGTCCATGATTCAATAAGTCTTAAATCTATTTCTTTTCAGAAAGTGGATATTGAGGCTTTCCTAACCAAGGGACATTATAAGAGCCAAATAACTAGTTCCTTTTTCAAACTTTTGTATGAAAAATTGCTATTTAGGGGCAGGGTCGAATTTTTCATGCCGATGACGTCCATTTGTATACAGGCCGATTAAAAATGAACGACTAGTATTGAAAGGTTGAAATTTGGTTCGAGTATGGCCGAAGGTTCTGTATAAACCTATAGGGAGTTTATGTAATGCTCAGGAGTTATTAACTAACTATGACTGCGGTGTTTAGTCCTCAGGTAAAGAAGGTCAAATGTCAATATTTTTTTATTATTACTATATAACTTTACATTATATAAAAATAATAAAATAGTATGCTCGTATGTGTGATCGTTCGTCTTCTATATGCAATAAAAAAAATAAAAAAAATATTATATGAAATAATAGTCGCTCCCGCTGTCTGTAAGCCCGCTTAGGCCTTTATAACTACGCAACGGATTTTATTTCAGTTAACAGCTATATATACAGTGATTCAAGAAAAATGTTGTATGTATAATATATTCTAGATTATGTAAAGGTGTTACAGAAAACTGACATGAAACGAAGCGAAGCGAGGGCGGGTCGCTACTAATAAATTTTAATATGAATCGGCGAAATATACGCGCATAATTTTCAAACGACTGCACCACATTGGATAATAATTTTTTGTTACGTTCTTTATTGTCTGGACAAGTTTGTTGAAGGGCCTCTACTATTTCAAAATCCTTGTGAAATTATACCTTTAATAATAGAAAAAAGTCAATTTTTCTTTTTAAAAGCAATGTTGGTAATTATTTCATTTGTTCCGCTAAACAAACTCATCTAAATATACGTTTACGCGCCTAAAGATGACTAGCGAAAGTGTATTAGCATATGAAAACTACAAAAGTTAACCTAACCATAATATATTTATGTAGAGTACTGTATAGTGAGTGCTCACACGTCAGATTAGAATGCATAATTTTTCTCCCTCGCTTACTGTCTAAATTTAGTAAGCAAATTACATAATGTTGCGGTTGTAATGTTACATTTTCATAACGGTTATATAGACGTTACCCACATTCTGTTCGTCTTTATTCTTCTTAATTATTGAGACACAGACCTGATTCATTAACATTTTTTTATCGCAAAAAGAATACGTTTTTACTATTAGCAAAAGACGTTAATAAAAAAGACCAATATTGTTACAAATCCAAGCATGACAATAATTTTCATGATATCATTTAACGCCTGCAGAATTTAAACCCTATGCGGGTTCAACATCAACGCAATCAATTATCATCAATACATCGCATATAATCAAGAAAAAACCATCTCTAAAACAAAAAAAAAATACAAATCCTTTTAAATCATCCTGTAAATAAAGGTATATACACACGCACCGTTTCCACCGGGCTGTCACCAACTTTAACCAATCACTGAACACTGCGGGCGCGGATGTGTCTTCCTCGCGACGCGCGCACATCAACTGCTGAGTCGCACGCGCTTCTCGCCCGATAACAGATATAACTGAATCACTTTAGTAACGCGTCGTGAACCTGTAGTGGTGAGACCAACACAACAACTACTCGGAATAAAATTGACGCGCGCGCTTGTGTTGTTTAGTGTGCGTTACCATCGTTTTTTATTTGTGCATGGTTACACACACGTTTGCAAATGTCAGTGTGGAGTGATTTCGGTTGTGTGGATAAGCAGAAGTTCTGATGACAGCCAAATTGGATGAAAGTTAAAACCTTGAATGGGTAGGATGAATTGGACTATGCGATGGTTAACTGGGGGTTTTGTCATGGTTTAAAAAAGTGTAAAATGGGTTTGTTACTATGATTTATTAAAGATTTATTTAGTTTATACCTAAATGTTGCTACATTTTGTATACATCATACGTAATCAGATTTTGGGTTATACAATGTCTTCTACATAGGCCACGTTGAGGAAAAAATTACCATGTAAAAAAAGTCAATTTATTTTATTCTGGTAGGGGATAAATTTGTTATTACATTCAAGATGATTTTGAATTAAAAGGTTTTACAAATTATTAAAACAATAATTGAACTTTAATGCACTTCTTAATAGACATAATGATACAATATTAACTTGTCAATTAATTTAAATAAATTCACCCTTTCCCACGTCTAGTCAACCCGAAATCGGGCCGGTGCAGCAGCTGATCAAGCTCAATCCCTCGAGCGCCGCAAATATTCTTTATTATTAAATAATAACGAATTTGTGGCGCTTGCAGTGGAGACTATGGGACCTTGGTGAGGTGATATGAAACGCTTTATATCGGCCCTATTATCGCGGCGCATAGACTCCTCGGGAGATCCTAGGGCTTACATGAATTTAATAGGAAAACTATTACTACTAAGAAGACTTCAGTGGTTCTTGAGTTACAAACGGTTTAAATGTTTATACCTACCGAAAACTTATTTGCGGTGTTGGTAATCTGATCGCGACCTATGTCGATGAATGGGATAACAGTATTTAAATGGCAAAGTTAGATTTGTCGTGAGGTCTAATTTGTTCGTACTAACGGCTTCGGAACCCTACACTGAACATGGTCCGGCATGCTCTTGCCCGGTTTTTTTTAAACACAGAGAATAAGTAGAGGAGTTTTTAAAAAGTAATCCCGCTTATCCATATGTAACCAAAACATTTTTACATAAACAAACAACTTTGTTTTTGAGTGACGTAAACATGATTGAATCATTAATATAACTCATGTATTTTATAATACCTTCAGTTTGCAAGCACCCTGTAATTACAGATGGTTATATCCGGACATGAAACAACGTACATCGATCACACGCCAAACCATGCGTAAGGCTTGGTAATTTATTACTTTACCATGTGATGAGAATCAATAAGTATTCTATCGTGAGGTTAATCGACCATTAAAATCATTGGTTAGCTTATATGCACAGTATTACGAGAACATTATACCATAAAAGTGAGGATTAACGATGCCACACATCACAAACCGGGTTATATTTTAAACTTATCTCGTAATTTCGATACGTCCAAAATGTCGTCTTACCAGAAAAGTATTTGACGCGTCCACTATATTTTATAATTGACGCGTTTAAAGTTAAAGACTATATTTTTTATTCGTTCGTAATCTAATATATCCTTTGTGGTTGAAATGTATGTCAAGCATTAAAAATAATATAGCCCGAACAAGCAGTACCACATTAAATATATTATTAAAAAAAGAAATGCGTTTCCATAATTACTTGTAATGAATCTACGGTTGAGTCATGATTGTTTTATATCTTTCTGTTTACTACGGTCTCTATATCAAAATGATTAAAGTGAGTTATTATTAAATTAAATTTGGTAACATACCGACTGCAGCGTTACCTAACCATACAGGTACCCGTTGAAATATACACACAAAATGAAGAGAACCTCGTGAAAGCCGAGAAGGACCAGCTCAGCATTTACCTTGACTTGGCTCACGAGGTGACCGCCATGTGGGATGTTCACTCGACGATCATTGTCCCGATATTTGTTTCGGCAAACGGTCTTAAAGCGAAGAGTCGACCAACACCTCAAGAGACTCTCGCTATATGGCTGGATCAAGGGCCAGATACAGAAGGCATAATCCTCGACACGGCACGCATCGTGAGGAAGTGCCTCTCTCTGCAGCCCTAACCACCGGTAGCTTGAGCCCTGCCCCGCTTCCGGCGGCACTCATAAGTTAGGATTTTAAAAATGTTTATTTTTCGTTTTTTTTTTTTTTTTGTCATTTGGTCGAAAAAATAGAGGTTACCTGGAAAGTTTTCCGGGAGTTTTGAAATTTGGCAATTTTATAGATTTTGGGATGCTCTTGCCAAATTTCAACTTTGCCACCTCGTATGGCTGCCGCTCGCGCCGCCATATTGAAAAAATGGCGCCGAAAAGCAGTTTTTTGATAATAACTCCTTTCTGGCGCATTTTACAGGAAAAACATATTTATACAAAATAAAAGTAGAGAAAATTTCCTACAATTTATGTCTTAACCTTTTCTTTCCTAAAATCAATAGTTTCGGCGTAGGAGCGCCGTAAAGTGTAATTCAATACACGTTTCGGCAGAAATACTCGTTTCCACACCACCATGAGGTAGAGAAATCGGCGCATTTTTTTTATCGTGGTATCCCCAGTAGGTCTAATCCACATCTGACTCACTATTTAAGTATTTAGGTCAATTTAAAAATATTTCTATTGAGCTCAGCTGGGGCCAGATGTTTCTTAGAAGGGAAAGAAGGGGGCCTGACACAAAAGGGACGCATTCCTTTATACCTGCGGAGACATAACAGACTAGCTAGACATGGTAGACTAGTAGTTAGGTAGGTTTTCATTCTATGGAACAATATTTAACCTTCGTATAATTTTTATAATTTACAAATCACAATATGAACAGTTTAAAGTAAATATTACACGTTGGCGTGGATGTATAATGGTTTACGGTGCTCGTACGCCGAAACTATTGATTTTAGGAAAGAAAAGGTTAAGACATAAATTGTAGGAAATTTTCTCTACTTTTATTTTGTATAAATATGTTTTTCCTGTAAAATGCGCCAGAAAGGAGTTATTATCAAAAAACTGCTTTTCGGCGCCATTTTTTCAATATGGCGGCGCGAGCGGCAGCCATACGAGGTGGCAAAGTTGAAATTTGGCAAGAGCATCCCAAAATCTATAAAATTGCCAAATTTCAAAACTCCCGGAAAACTTTCCAGGTAAAAATACTAAATGACTGGGCTAAAAATAAAAAAATATCTGAATAATAAATATAAATAAAGTAACTTGTCCCCTGATATATATTTATTTATTTAACACAAAAAAAAAATGTGGTAATTATGTATTTCAGACAAATTCTGGGGTCCTAGTGAAAAAGTGTATAAGTCTTCTGAAGATCAAGTGAAAAAGGGTTTAAGTCTAGTATACTCCGTTCATGTATTACCCTTTTTTATTACGAGTGAAGTCGACTTGTTACTGTTTTCACGAGGAACGCAGAATTGACCTAGTAATAAACTAAACTTGTATAATAGGTACTAGACAACGATAAAGGTACTTCTAATACCTCATACCTCATCGCACAAATAATTCGTTGTTTTAATACAAAAGCGACACATTCCAAAATCAGCCAGTGTTGAATTTTGAAATTAGAAGCTGTTTGTATAAGATTTTCAATGCAAAAGAAAATAATTTTGGAATGTGTCCGTTTTGTATTCAATGAGCGAAATGAGCGAAAACGTCCTTGGCAAAATATTTATAGGGAAAATGTTTCACTTCATAGATAGGTCAAAGATATCGCTATGCACAATAATTAATACATCAGTACCTAATGCTTGAGTTGTTACTATCCACGTGCAAGCATTTGCAATGTCCGAAATTGCCAATGCATTAATTATACAATTTAATAACTAGCGTGAATGCATCAATTACCGATTGCATATTTCTTAAGGCATTATTCCTTCAGGGATTTTTTGATAAGTTCTCTGTTTTTTCATAAATTTTAAAAGTAACGGACTTTATTATATTTTCAAAGTGCTTTTTATACGCAGTAAGTGTTAAAAAAACGATTGATGAAAAAGTGGCGTAAAAATAGCTTGTATGGCGGAGAAAAGTCTAGTACATCCAAAGGCAAAAGCGTTGGATCCAAAGGCGCTGGCAAAAGACAATAAACAGATTCTTCCATAACACACATACCTACAGGATGTCCCTAATTATAAGATCCAAAATCAACCTGTTGATATATCTAAAGGCCCTTTTGCTTTATTTAAACATTTTAAATACGATTATTAAGGTAATCGCAACTTACTGAAATTTCAATGTTTTGCATCTTGCCTCTATGTTTCTGATACTTTCTCAGTGCTTTTTATTTTTTAGCAAACTTTAGTAGTGGTTTAGTAAAATTCAAAATATTCAAAAATCAAAAATCTCGAAAAACAGAACACTCTTTACATTATATTTTACTCATTAACAGCTCAGCTTTGAACAAAAATTAGTGACAGACTGACTGACTTGTGGCCGGTATAAACCTAGTTTAACGCTCGTTATACGCTGGCACACGTCGTCGGCGAGCAATGAACCATGGCATTACTTCCACGTTGCATAAAATTCTTTCCGATATCGGTTACCTACGGATTTCTTAAGTTCCTTGGACATTACTCGGTAATAGCTCCACATAATCTCCGAGGAAATTGAGGTCACAAAGATCTATGCTCTAAGACTGAGCTAAATTAAGGATTAATGTTATGTTGTTGTACTTATTGAGGCTGTTATAAATTTAAAACAAACCTGAATCTTTGAATCGGGTACTATTTAGAGTAATAATGTCGTAACTAAAAAAAAATGGCCGAGTGCGTGTCGGACTCGTAAACAGAGAGCACAATTTTTTAATAATAATGTATTTAGTAACTTTGGGAAAATGCATTTATAAAATACTATTCGAGGTCAAGACTCTCTTAAACGAAAATAATGCGTGGTATTCTTATTTCTCTTTCACTTTAAACCTTTATCAAATTTTTGGGTCTGGGATTGAGACTTTTAATCAAAACAATCAATTAACAGGGCCACTTTTCTACTTTATCATTACCTGTAATGCAAACCTATTGCTAACAACTCTGTCGTCCTTATTAAAAAGAAAAATAAAGAGACATTTATTCGCAACAATACAAAATTACATTAAATAGATAAAAAAGAAAAAGACACAGAGAAAATATTGCGAATCGGTCCCAACTCAGCACTCGCTAGCCGTAAAGCCAGGACAGGTCTTCCGTTGGAACCGCTTGGCGAAGGGACGGAACACGACACGCTAACACAAACGATACATTAAAAGAAAACATACATGTATTGTCATAAAACAGACCTATCATAACTTTAACAATGCGATAAACATAGAGTAAAGGCTTAATTGAATAGAAGCACAGTACAAGAAACCTTTAACTTGAAGCCTATAGTTATCACGCCATTTAATGAAATATTGAGCACTGTCGGAGTCTCCTCTCTCGAGTCCTTCGAATGGCTATGCCTTATTGATAATAACTGTAATTCGCAGTACATTAGTATATCAGTCGTTGCTCTGATCTAATTCAAAAGTTGTGCAAGCGATATCCGCTACATTAAAGTTAAGTAGTACGGGTACTGTTATCATCTGTTTACTCTCAATTGCCAAAATATTTAGTAGCATCTATAATGAGTATAACTTAAAAAAAAACAAAATATTTATTCAGTAAATTGGCCACATGCGGGCTCTTTTACACGTCGGTCGGTAATGTACAGTGAATCTACTAGCGCTTCGGACAAGACCATCATTGCGGAGAAGCGCCGCAAGAAACTCCAGCAGAAGGTCATTTATTCAATATTTAAAACATAATTATACTTAAAAGTAAGTTACATTAAATAAACAATACATTCTTAAAACTAGCAAAAATAAAAATAAATAAAATTAAACTAAAACTTTAACCAGCGAGCCAGAAATCCAGTCAACCAGCTTATTACCGCTCCAAGACTTGGGGATTTTTAAGAGACACGCATACACTTTACTCAAAGGGGGCAACGCATCTGTGATTTTTTTATAGCAGATTATAACTGGTGCTGGTGAAATACGCTTCTCTAAGTAGTATTAAAAAAAAGTATGTTTGAAACTCCATAACGGATTTTAATACGGTTTTCTTCAATTTATAGTTTTTGAAACAATAGTACATTGTTGCAGAGGATAGAAAGTACGAGAACTTTGGACGAGTCATATAGAGGGCCGAAACGTAGTTGAGGCCCTCTAGTGTACGAGTCCATAAATTGCACTTTCTACCGAGGCAGACATAGTGCTTTTCACAACTACTGAGAGGAAATAAAATAAAAATTCATATTCAAAACTCAAATTTTAATTCATGTTAATGTGAATAGTGTTAGTCAAATGGCGTCGGTTTTTCAAAAGTAGAATAGAAGCTGTATTATCGCCAATTTTACCATAGATAACTTTTTTTTAAATCTGGACCCCTACTCTCGTGGCTTTCGAGATTAATAAACTAACATTCGAGATGAATATGTCAACTCCATATAAAATTGTATTTGTTTCGCCTTATCTCCCATGTAATTTTATCTCTAGTGGTTCGTGACATAGTTTTTAGTCTGTGTATCTTTTAGAAAAAATACACCTAATATTTTACGAAACAAAATGGTGCGTTATGATTGGTCGATTCCAATTTTTCATTTTAAGGAGCTATGACACAAAAATTGATTGATTGATTTTCATTGGTTATTAAAGTTGGACAACAATGTTCTCGACCAATCAGCAAATGCCGACAAAAATATTCTTGGTCTGTCCTTATAAGTGACGTTTTGTGATCCCAAACAAGAGCATCTAAGGCCATATTTCCGAGCAGTGTTGTGAAAAGGTTTTATGTACAATATATTCTGGTAAATTAATGTTTCAAAAAATTGTCAAAAACCAATTATAAATTTTATTTATTTATTTATTTATTTTATTTATTTATTTTCATCAACTTATTCTATCATTACAGGTTAAATAGCTAATGTGACAGAAAAGGCCAACCAAACCCCCTTAATTATTAAAGCATATTACATGAAAATGGTACTTTTACTGAAAATCGTTCAGATAAATACTGCAAAAAAAATGCGGAAACGGAATTAAGGCCCGTATTAATCTCATCTTGGCTGAGATGCCGGTCTCAAGATACGTCAAAGTAAACGTCAAGCCATAGAGAACTCTCTTTTTTGACGCTCCTTGAGACGTGCCTTACAGTCGAGATCAGTCTAATAATACGTTTCTAAGTTTTCATGTGAAATAACATAACACGCAAGATATACAAAAAAATATCGCATCATCGTCTACAGCCTATAGTTTCAGGAATGCTTACTTTAGACTAAAATTACTTGAAGATTGAAAAAAATGGTCACTATGTATACAAATCAACGTGTATAAATAAATATCAGGGGACAATGCCACACCAATTGACCTAGTCCCAAACTAAGCTCTAGGCTTGTACATACTATGGGTACTAGACAACGATATAAATACTTATATAGAGAAATATATACTTAAATACATAGAGAACGTCCATGACTCAGGAGAAGAAATATTTGCACTCACCACACAAATATCTGCCCTTACCGGGATTCGAACCCAGGACCACAAGCTTCGTAGGCAGGGTCACTACCAACTAAGCCAGCGCGTCGTCAAATCGTAGTCGTCGTCGTATGTAACTTGACCCTATTTTATTAATACAGTTACTTATACTGTATGTCCAAGACATTATTACCATACCTGGGATAACTGGGGGCATCTGTACGAAAGTGATGTAGCAAAATATTTTATCGGCATAAAATATATCGATGTTACTGCCAACATCTAAATGTTATTTGACATAAATAAATATTACTTATTTTCTCCATTTTTAGATAAAATAAAACAAATTAACACGTATATATATGTTTATTTTACAACAGTTTTCAATGCAATCAATATTTTTTCCATATTCGTCGGTATTAATGATTGCCGTCTAGATGAAAATATCCACTTTAAACTGCTAAACGTACGAATATGAATGGTACTGACGGTAAATAGTCATTTTGATTGATATGATATCCGCATACTTTTATTACCTTAAGAGGCTCGATATCAGATAATGACATCGAACCTCTTTACAGTAATTGAAAATGATCAATGTGCACATGCATTAATTTAATTATATCGACATCTTTTTTATCGATATCAAATCCCTAGAACTTGCCCCGAGTTATCCCAGGTATGATTATTACCTTTCCAATCAATTTAAACCCACTTATTGAATCATTGCGATGCGCATTTGTATGCAATTGCATTCTACACGTGCCTGATAGATTTTGCATGCAATTTAGTTTACGAAAGAGTACCTTCAAAACTTGCCGTAATACGACAGCCCTACTCTAGAAACTTTAGTAAACAATCACGTTAGCCCTATCTCTTTTCTGTATATCGCGTTGTACCTCTAGAGTGAAAGGGACACAGTTTCCAAAGTTCTGCATTTAGTGCTTTAAAGTACCGTGCTCTATTTATTCCGTAATGCGTAAGATCTCTGATCTTTTCGTCTCTGTTATTAGCAACTAACGATTGCTCTGTATTTTCTTCGTAAAGTTCGAATATAAAAACTTGTTGAGTGAGTCTTGTTACAAAGTTTGAGGAGTGGAATTAGAAGTTTCTGGTTCTGTGTTGGTTTTAATATCAAGTACATATGCAAAAAAATCGTCTGTGTATTTTGCTGCTATATCAAAATAAACTAACCGAAACTGTATTTAGATCCTGATAATGGTGCATTATTGTAGAGTTCGAAAAATAGGAACTTGCCTGATGAAAAAAGAAGGCCAAGCTTGTTCGAGTTGGATTTTGATTCTGTTTGTAAGTAACAGCATTAAAAAAAACCTAGAAAAAAAATAAGGCCCTTCACGTCTTCATTTCCCAAAAGAAAAGCCATATACGTATGTACGTATTGACGAAATCGTAAATTCTTAACCGAGTACGAATCTTGAAATTTTAATTATGCCTGTATATTTATTTATTGTTTTATTTACAGTGGACGCCAGAGATATTTCAACACTTTTGCACATTATCTCAATGGAATAAGGAAAAAATATAATTATATTAAAGCTTACTCAAAAATTGAAGCAAACACATTAAATAAGTTACTTACTTTAATTAATCAATCACCCATCAGTTGTCAGGTTCCGTATAGCTTCCTAGTATAGTTATAATGTAGTCAGTAAATTGTTTTGTAAACAGTCTCACTGATACAATAATGATAGACAAGATATTTAGCTGAACCTAAATTGCAAGAGTTTAATGAAACGGTTGACGTCTAACATTACTTCGATACCGGTTTCAGGTATCAACGGCTTAAGCGTTTTGTCTTGCGTCAAAACCATTTGACATGTAAGTCTTTAGCAATATTTTCCAATCATATCTCATGGTCTTTGTGTCTCTCTCAAATTAAAACGAGACCAACTTATTTTACCTCTTGTTAAAGTATTGAGTAGTTTTGTTAAGAGTTGATGCTTTATGAGTTCCAGCGTTTTTAATATAAGACAATTATTTATTTTTAAAATTATAATCTCTGTAATAACTTTACTTTTTACAAAATAAATAAGCTTCAAGTATGAGGCGGTTAAGAAATATCTATTAATTACGGATTTAAAAAATACTCGGAATGTACATTACTTGGTTTTTTCTATGATAATATACGAGTATTAAACGGTGTGGGCTAAAACCACATTGTAAATTTATCTTTACGATTTCTCATAAGGCAGTTAAGATATAAACGGACAAGAAAATTGCTTTAAACGCTTGACAACCCAAGATCACTAGATATTTACAAAATGGACCTATTTCTACTAATGAGTCCGCCAACCAAATAGTGCTTACTCCTCTTTGACTCTTAAAATGTTAATTTTGACATATGATAAGATTTTTTTGACATCACGTTAGTATAATTGATGTGACACTGCTTACTACTGTAAAGGTCCAGGGTTCTAATTTTGGTAAGGGTTGATTATTTATGTGATGAGCGCGAATATTTGTTTCGGAGTATTGGATGTTTTCTTTGTATTTAAATATGTTTTTTATATCTTACCCTTATTTTGGGACTAGGTCAATTAGTGTGAGATTGTCCCCTTATATTTATTTATTTTAACTAATATTACATGGCAAAAAAAACTAGTTTTTTTTTATGCCATAGGTAAGCAAACGAGGCAACGAGCACACAGGCCACCTGATGGTAAGTGGAAACTGTGACCCATAGACATTCGCGTTCACAAGACTTCAAATGCACTGCCAACCCTGAGGACTAAGATGGAATGCCTCTATGCTAGTCATTTCACCGGCTGTCTTATCCCCAAACCGGAACACAACAATGCAAACACTGCTGCTTGGCGGTAGGTTAATGGATAAGATGGTGGTACCAGCCCGTACGGACCCTGCACAAGGTCCTCCGCTAACAGTAATTCTTCTAAAGTATTTCAAAAACATTTAGCCGCATGTTTTGTTATGCATCATTATACTAGTATACTTTATCTCTGACTTTCAGCCAAAGTCTGTAAATGATATTTTAAAAACTTCACAAATAGATCAAGGCATTTTTAGCGTGTTGCCCAATGTAAATGCTGTTAGCATTTGATCCATCGCGCTGCGTATGCGTTGATTTTTAATGCAGTACTTTGTAATCGGCGCGCTACCGGAGTTGACCCGAAATAAATCTGTTTTTACGCCAAATAAGAACAAGAGTTGCATTACGTCTGACCCAAAACATGCACAGTTTGATGGGCCTGAATTATAAAATGATTTTGAGGTTTTTTTTTTATAATTGGGAAGCAGAGTTGCCTATTTGGATAAAGCAAGGCTAATTTTGAAAAAAAATATTTCTGATTTCGTTATTTCTTACGAAAATTAAAAAATGAAATTCAATTAGTCTGTGTTTTTTGTGGAAGTATAAGGTAACTTAATTAGGCATGCCATTTAAAAAATATACAAAACTACAAACATTTATCTTCCTTTGATGAAGTAAGGTAAACAAATACTACAAACAAATTAGACCTCGTGACAAACTTAATTTTGGGGACACTTGACTCTTACAAAAATTTGCATTTTAAAGCTTAATATTTCATAAATGGGGTATCCATCCATCAAAAAATTGTTTCCACAAACCCGCAATATTTTTGAAAGACCTATCCAAAGACACCCCACACTAAGGGGTAGACGAAAAAAAAATACATCCCCACGTTACGTGAAGGGGAGGCATACTAAAAAAAAAAAAAAAAACATGTTTTTTTTTTATCACTTTGTTGGCGTGACTAATATGTATATTTATTTCAAATTAGTCTCTGAGCTAAACTGTGCACGGACGAACGGACGAACGGACATGACGAAACTATAAGGGTTCCTAGATTGACTACAGAACCCTAAAAATGGTGATTGTAATCAGCACCCCCGTGTCCGTGATATACACCTTGCTTGTTACATTGACGATGTTTTTTGTACCGTCGTCGTCATCGAGTAGTGAAGATGCATATGTCACAAATGTAAGGAAACGTGTGTCTGTTTTAGAGGTTTATGCTGTGGATAGATTCCGAAGAAGAAAAGTATGTGTTTTCGAATTGTAGAGACAATTCGTAATTATGATATAATATGACTGAAATATTCGTGTTAGTTACTGACGACCGAGAAATAATGACTCTTAAGGCATTGATCCACAACACAAAACACAAAATTATCACATGAGCATAAATATTAATATACAACCATTATATTTATATACACCTCTTGCAATAATTGCGTAGTGAGCTACTTGTGCACACACACTTTCGTGGGCGGCGCAGGCGCACTGTCACTGCCACACATTCAATGTTCCTCAAACAATGTGTTCATCAAAGAACGCCACAGGTACAAGTGCTTCGATTTAATTTTGAACTGTAAAGGATCTTGTTATGATTGTTAAAAGTATAGTGTCGTATTGTAAGTTACGACGTTGTTGTTGTTAAGAAGCAAATGGGAGAGCATTAAATGGGAGGTTCAAATTTGATTGTCATTATGAGCATTATCATACAATGAGCCTCTGTATAGTTAGCATTAAGGTTAACATGTTCAGCGCCAGTATCCCCTTTAAGAGTCAATTTTGTGTGTTATTTTGAAACTTTGGCTTTGAATTGTTAACCTTATCAAGAAGCTATAGTTTATTTATTATTTAAATTGTCTTTGATAGATTATACGACGAAAGCGATCTTGATGGCATTTGGCCGTGGCTTTTCTTATTTCGGTGTTGTTACGACATGACTATTCAATGCGATCAGATACAAGTGTCAAGATCTATGAGTCGGAACATCATTCAATATCATTAGGTTTGGTGACTGTATATCATTTGCGGAAGACTGGTGTGACTAGCGTAGACATGCGGCTTTGTCTGGTTTTTTTTACGATTTATGTCTACTGTGATTTTTGAGGCTAAAGTTAAATCCATATAAGTTAAAATAACTAAGATCCACTTGTAGAGCACATTTATTTTGTCAATGCTGTGTTGGCATTTAGAAATATATATTTTGTAAGTTCTAATAATAAATGTCAATAAGCACTTGCCGTTGCACGTGCCTATGTTTGGAGGTGGCCTATGTTTGAGGAGGCCTATGTCCAGCAGTGGACGTCTTTCAGCTGACATGATGATGATGACTTGCCGTTGATAAATGACGAAGTCTGTCTAACGATGTATCAACTATTGGCTGCACTGATAAGAAACAAACAAATTGACGTGTTTTTACGGTTCTGTACTAAAATCGTGAAACAGGAACCCTTATGGTGAGATTAACAATAATAATATTTTAAGACTAAAAGGGGACTGATTAAATAACGGGTCTAAAACAAAAGTTAAATGAAATTTAATGTTCATCAGTGCTTACCTTATAAAAACTTAAATAGTGAGCTCATCTATAAAGCACATTATAAACAAACAAATTGTTCAAATAGAACAATAGGATCAAATAAAAAAATAAAGGTATAATTAAATAACCTTCTTTTTTCTTTTATTTTCTTATAAAAATCTTAATACTTGTGGGAGGACCTTGTGCAGGGTCCGTCCGGGTTGGTACCACCATCTTATCCGTTAACCTACCGCCAAGCAGCAGTGCTCGCATTGTTGTGTTCCGGTTTGGGGATAAGACAGCCGGTGAATTGACTAGCATAGAGGCATTCCATCTTAGTCCTCAGGGTTGGCAGTGCATTTGCAGTCTTGTGAATGCGAATGTCTATGGGTCACAGTTTCCACTTACCATCAGGTGGCCTGTGTGCTCGATTGCCTTCCTATGCCATAAAAAAAAAACCAAAAAAAAAAAAATACAAGGCAGTTATGCCACAAAAGTTATATTGGAATTAAAGAATTGCCAAATTCCATCTTAGTCCTCAGGGTTGACAACGCATTTTGGAGCTTTAGGATTGCAGCCTTAAGAATGCAAATGGCTAATGGGTCACTGATCCTGCTTAACGTTAGGTAGCCAGTGTTTGCTTGCGTTCTACTTGCCATAAATAACATATATTTAAAAAAAAAAAAAAAACGGCATTCAAAAACGCGAAAAATAACTGTTTTTAAAATCGTAGGTCAGTCCAACTGATGTCGGTTTATGGTTAAAAGGCCAATTTTGTTGTTTAAACATTTATTTTATTTTATACTTTTTAGTGATAATAGTTGATACGAAAGCAACGCCGCCTGAAAGTCATAGTAATTTTAAAACAATTAAATGCTCTTCGTTATAGTCGCTCAACTATCTTAATGAAAATATCTAATCGCCACCCTTGAAATAGGTACCGTTGAGGAGTTCCGTTGGCTATCTGTTTTCATCATCAGGTCCACTGCACCAAATGATATTTTCTGAATGCTAATTCTGAATTTGTTACTAAAAACACTGAAACTGATATATGTATGCCTATAATATTTGAGGAGTTCCCTGAATTCCTCACGGATCCTCTCATCAGATTGAGATTTGTTGATAATGGAACTACACGGGAATCACCAGTTCAAAGCAATAAAAAAATAATCATCAAAATCACCCAGTCGAATTTTCTGAGGTAACATTTTTTTTTACTGTCGAAATGAGAACCTCCTCCTTTTTTGCAGTCGGTTAAAAACAAGCGAAGTTGCGACAGCGACATGAATCTAGTGATAATTATAAAGACAAAATAATCTAAGAACAGATAAATTACGCACTTCAACGCACAATGTAGATGCGCTGACGACATTTTTAATCGCTCACAGCCCAATTTACGCAGCTTTAACCGGCCTACGTGCATCACAGCCTTAAGCAATGTTACGTCACTTTTGATTAAATTATCAACGCCCAACAATTCCTTTTCTGCTGTAATGATATTGTAACGAAACTGTCTGTACGTTGAAGATATAAAAATAATTACGATAAAGTATTTGACTGCAAATCAGCTAGTTTTTCTAAACTTATTTAAATTAAAATAAAACTAAGCTACTCCAATATTAAAGATGTAAATAACAATCACCATTATAAAAAGAACGCCCCTTCTAGCAGGTCCGCTCGCGGCATTTTCCCTATGACACTGGCTGCATTACCTCTCTGGATAGCTAGCCCAATCCTTTGGGAGAGGTAAACACTAGCTCTAGGATCTCCGGAAGTGACTATGAGCCGGGATGACAGAGCATTAATAAAGCTTTTCATATCGGCGGTCCAAGGTCCCATAGTTTTTTGATTTTTTGAGTTTTATGCAAAATGTACTTATCCGGTTTTGAAGTACTACATGAAAAACTTAATATGGTATTTATGAGTCTTCTCTTCAATTTTATTGAGTTAAAATTATGTATGAGAAATCAGTATTTTAAGTGTATTTTAAGAATGTATGGTACATGTGGCGATCATCGCGGAAAAAGTCGGGGCCAAAAGCCGTGTATAATATCACCATAAATCTCAATACAAAATGTCAACTACAAGTCGGTAGGCTGTTAAATAATGTTATTATACACTTTAACCAGTTTAATTAAGACCTTGACGGTGTCTAGTTCTGTCAGGATTTGTTTGGAGGTGGGTATGGTGGCTTTTGGTGCAAAGGTCGTGTTTGATTGGTCGTTTTTAAGTGTCAGAATGATTGAGAGACATCGTGGGAGGGCTATAGGTAACGCCTGTTGCCTTGCTGATGATAATTGTGTGTGACAAGGCGTGCGAAAGCGTGTCAAGAATTGACGGGTTTTCAGGGTTCTGTAGTCAAACACACGGTAGCCTAGTTGGTAGTGACCCGGGCTACGATGCTTGCAGTCCGAGGTTCACATCCCGGTAATGACAGATATTTGTGTGATGATTAGAGGCCGGAATTATTGTGGCACTTTTGAGCTGTCATGGGGACTAATCATCTATCGTCTTCCGATATACATATATGTATCGATAAATACAAAATATAATATTTAAAATATGATTACGAGTAGAAGTAAACAACAGGCAGTCTTATCGTGAATGAGCGATCTCTTCGAGATAATCTCCGGATACCAAATTTAAGGAAATTTGAATTGAGAATTTAAAAAAAAATGTTATTGTTTCAAACAGATAATTTGTGGATTCCTTGCAAACATAATTTTCGAAAGAAATTGCAACAAGAAATGCTATCGATTGTTTTCATCGCAAATCTCTACTTCACATTTTCAACTACCTACTCAAAAGTTATTTAAAAGAGATGATGTGTTCTTTAATGTATCGATAAAGTATGTACATCGGGTAGTCAAGTAGTTGATAAACGAGAATTCCCTATGACAGCTCAAAAGTGCTACGAGAATTCCGGCCTCTCGTGATGACCTTGAGTATTTCTTTCCGAGTTTTGGTTGTTTTCCATATGTTTAAGTATGTATTTCTCTGTATTAGTAAGTCCATCATTGTCTTATACCCATAGTACAAGCCTAGAGCTTAGTTTATGACTACGTCAATTTGTGTCCACTAGGGGGTTATTATGTATAAAATAATGTAACCTTTGACGTGTAATTTTATCGAAAAATATGAATAAATGAGTATGAGTATGAGTATGAGTATGACGTAGCTATGCAGCTCAGTTTACGCTGAGAGAAAAGGACAGAGCTATAGCAGTTATATAGCTGTGTCCTTTTCTCTCAGCGTAAACTGATCTGCATAGATATTTCATAATAACCCCCTGATATTTATTTTGTTTTTTTAAAGTAGGAGCCCTTATAACTTCACTATGTCGGCCTGTCTTCCTGTCTGTATTGATCACACGCATTTTTGCTCAGAAACTATCTAATTCATAAAGCTGAAACCATGCGCACATTATTAGTTCCAAACTAAGCAGACTTGTACAGTCAGCGTCAAAAGTAACTGGTCACTTCAAGCTACTTTTGTACTTTATCGCATTAGCACATCAGACAATCTTGTTTGACATTGCTTATGTGACAGTAAAGCGACAAGGTATTTAAGTGATCAGTTACTTTTGACGCTGACTGTACTACAGGTACTGGACAACTATAAACATACTTTCGTAGAGAAATTAATACTTAAATACATAGAGAACTTCCAGGAAACAAATACTTGGATATGACCTGGGACCGCTAGCTTCATACAGTCGAGTTTATAAACATGTATACACTTTAGCAAGAAAAGATTAAGAATAAGTAAAATATAATTTTAATGATAACTGTAAGAAGTGACTTCATAATTTGTATTGATTTGTGGGCATTTCTATTTTTCCTTGTACTCAATTAAAAAATTGTTAACGCAGCGTTAAATTAGTCCATTTGGTAACGCATTTTTTTAATGCTTACACATACATACATACCTTCACGCCTGTGATCCCAGAATGGGGTAGGCAGAGCTACAGAATTACCGACAACTTTAAAAACTTGTTGATAATTCAGTAACCACATTTTGCATAAATAGGCTAAGAAGTTTACTAGCGTATTAGTGACAGGTTGCAAACCCATCGCCTAACAGTACTACAAGCCTTTATTCCCTTAGCCGCCTCTTACGACATCCACGGGAAGACATGGAGTGGCACTATTCTAACCCGGCAACCACACGGGGAAATTTTTAATGCTTAAATTTAAAAATATATACTTCTTGTTAAAAACTTTTTAATAGATTTTTCTGATTGATCTTAAAGTTTTTAACAAGAAGTATATTTTTAAATTTAAGCATTAAAAAAATGCGTTACCAAATGGACTAATTTAACGCTGCGTTAACAATTTTTTAATTGAGTACAAGGAAAAATAGAAATGCCCTTGTGCCAAGAAAAAGTTAGGTAATCTGCAATATTGAATATAACTTAGAATAAGGATTAAGGAAGTAGCCCTCTCATGTTGCTGTGCCCCCGCAGGGCGTCACATGTACACCTGCAGTCGTAGTTCCACCTGTTGTAACGTAATGTGACACGCAATAAATGATTTGAATTTGAATTTGAGCACCTTGTCTATTTAATGTCATGTTTCGCCTGCCATATATGAATTATCACGGCGATTAAAGTGACAAGATACTAAAGTGTACACATATTTATGAAATTGACTGAACTCGTTATAAAACAAGATGGGTTGATAATAGGGAACGCAAATAACCGGGTTTAACCGGTTTTTACCGGTTATTTTCAGACAAAAACGATTAATTAACCGGTTAAATTGTATTTTTTAGTTGAAACAAACGAGTAGAAACCCATGATTTCATTAATATTTAATATTTATTACAACTCAAGTTTATAATCTGGCTTTATAAAGGACACGGCAGGACACCACACGGAAAGTATGGAAAACATTTTTCTTTTATACACTTTCCATAGATCTATTATATTTTTTTCTCTTAATGTTGTAATAAAATTTGAATGGCCTAAAAGTATAACTTTATAAAAAAAATAACATGCTTTTCATACGTTGTCCTTTATAAAGGACACTTATATCTTGTAATATCTTATCGTTTTGTGTTTTGATAAAAGGCCAATGTTGTGTTGATTTATAACCAGTTTGGATCTTCGAGGCCAATAACGACTTTTCACAAATTACGGCTCCAGTACTTGTCGTTTAGTAGCCTACGGCAAGTAAAAGAGTGCAGCTGCTTGCCCTTGAATTCGCAACTCGTCGCACCTCAGCTCAACGACCTACTTGTTTACTTCACATTTTCTTTTCTTATTAACTTTTCTATTTTTTTACTCTTGTATAAAAAGAATACAGCTGTGTCCGCTTGTATTATTTGTCTCAAAAAAAAAAAAGGTTTAGCAAGCGCTCGTTGCAAAATAGGTTAACAGAGAGGTGCTTATTATATCGATGATTTATTGTAGTCGTAGAATAAAAGATCAGTCAACTCTTAAATGGATAAAATATTTTCTTTTATTAAAGATAATGTAAAGCAATAATATAATGCTCCAACATTGGACTAAATCTAACACGTCCTTATTACTAGACGCATAAGAGCGTTTCAGATATTTTTGAGTTCAATGTTGGGCCATATTATATTAATTATGCTGTTCACTGGATCTTTAAGTTTAAAAAAAAACAAATTGTCCTAGTCTTAAACTAAGCTCTAGGTTTGTACTCTAATTATTACACAATAATAAACACACAAACGCAATTAAAGGTATATACCTACACTTAAATATACAGGGTGTCCCAAAAATAGCACGTCACAGTGACACTGGAGATTCCCCAGCCTCAGACGAACCAAACCAGCCTAACATGACCTCAGTAAAAGTTGCACCGTTTTCGAGTTATACCAATTTAAAGATTTTTCCAATTTTTCACCTCTTTTGACATTGTAAGTGCTCGCATTTACTGGGATAGCTTTAGAATTTAGTTTTTTTTATTTGTGCGCGTGTATGAATAGTTGATTAAGATGATAGAAGCATTATTATGTCAATAACTAATGTACAAGTTGGTAAAATACTGTAATGAACTTGACTTAAATTATCATCCACATAGTAATTTAAACTTTGAACACCTGCCATAACTTTTTTTTTACTACAAATGAAATGAGCAAATAACTTTAAAAACATGCGTGTTTTATGCCAATTCTAAAATGGTATGACACATGATATCTTAATGCATAAAAGTAGGAATTCGTATGACATTTGCCAATATGGATCCTCGGAAATCAATGCTAATCATCTAAAAAATTATCTTGTACTCTACGATATCTCATTTGTTTGTGCTCCTTTGAAGAATATGATTGATTTTTGGTTGACCTTGGTTCAAAGATAATAAAAAAAGGGGTTTAATTTTCATTAGTTTTTACAGTAAATGTTCGAATTGTTTCCCTCCGACTTTAAGGCACAAATGGCATCTTCGAATAAAATTTCGGTTTAATTTTCGTAAACTCGTTTCCGATATGTCTCGGGCTGCATTGAAGACACGTCGCCGTAGTTCCTCTTCGTTACTTATTGGTTTTGAATAAATATTGTCTTTCAAACATCACCAAAAAAAAACATTTTACAGAGCGAAATCAACTTCCGTTAAGAGTGCCGAGTAGTCGTTTCAGTTCTCACTTAAGAAGGTCGTCAATATAAGTGTTTAGAATATTTACATAGTTTGTACTTATATGTTGTACTTTTCCATTTATCACTGTTACTTTGAATTTGTTTTTTTTATTATTGATTATAGACAGATGACCTAATTAAGGTAGCAGGAGACTTCCTGGAAAAAACCCATTAAAGGATTGGGTTCGCCATTGAATTCGATTTTTTTTTACTATCTGTATTATCCTCGTCAGGCCCACGTCAAATTTCTTTGGTTCGAAAAAGAGTCTTGTGTCAGTCAACTAAAGTCAAAAGTCACTTTGACAAATGTCCTAAATTTAGGACGTTTGGAATTACGAGGTTGTGTAATATGTAGGTGTGCTGCTTTTGCTCCTCTTTCCTTCAGCACAGGCTACCATAATCAGGTTTTTGAATGAAATACAAATTTATTAATCATCATCATCATCATCATGTCAGCCGAAAGACGTCCACTGCTGGACATAGGCCTCCCCCAAGGCTCTCCACTCGCAGTCTTGTGCTTTTCGCATCCACCGCGTTCCCGCGATCCTTACAAGGTCGTCACTCCATCTTGTTGGAGGCCTACCTACAGCACGTCTCCCGGTCCGCGGACGCCACTCAATTACCTTCTGGTCCCATCGGCCATCACTTCTGCGTGCGATTTATTCATATCAGGACTTATTTACACATTGGTAATTTGGAAAGAGAGCGCCGCAAGAAACTCTTGCAGGGTTATTTTGTAAAATTATGAATGCAGATACTTGTACTTGATGATAGATAGAGACTTGTGGGAGGACTTTGTGCAGGGTCCGTCCGGGTTGGTACCATCATCCTATCCATTAACCCACCGCCAAGCAGCAGTGTTTGCATTGTTGTGTTCCTGCCTTGCAAAGAGGCATTCCACCTTAGTCCTCAGGGTTGGCAACGCATTAGCAGTCTCAGGATTGCGGTCTTGTGAAAGCGAATGTCTATGGGTTACAGTTTCCACTTACCATCAGGTGGCCTGTATGCTCGTTTGCCTTCCTATGCCATAAAAAAAGAATAAAATCTTTAAGTGCGTTTGTACAGCCAAACGCATAAGCATATCTACTTTGAGGAACAGGCACCTAGACAAATTACCACTTCCTGCAAATAAATTGTGACAATCAAAGGAACCCAATGCTTACAATAAACTAGGAAGTCAAACCGCCTCGGGGGAGATTCAAATTAACCTTGAATACATCGGCGCTTCGTCGTTACTCGACTTAAATTGATCAATGTTGTGAAAATATATATTTAAGTTCGATAAAGACTTAAAGAAAAAGGTTCAGTAGCTATTTTAGTCGAATCTTGAAATAAGTTAGGACAGGATTATACCACCGTGGTTTAACTAAATATTATCAATATTGTAATCCACATAGGTGTTAAAAATCAATAACGATTAAAAAATAAAAGCCAAGCACATCCATTGGCCGTAAAGTCCCGAATTATTATTTTGTTTACATTATATTGAAAAATTTATGAAATTGTAAATTGGGGCGTTTGAGAACAGTTCCCCGTCGCATGGCACTTGCAGGGAAAAACCTGCGCGTGATTGGTCCCACCTTTTACGAACGTCTACCCTCCGAAATAAGGAAGGAACCGTCCGACGAAGCATTTAGACACCGCGCGCCGGCTGAAAATCCTTTTATTGGAAAATCCATTATACTCATTTAAAGAGTTTATGGACCTTAATTTATAATTAAATACATTAATTTAATACGTGTTATTGTTATTATTATTCCTGATGTTTGGACTTATTAGGTTTTTTTTATGTTTATTTGGTTGCATGCTATGTTTAAGAAGATCCTTATTCTGTATTATTATTGTTATCTTGACTTCTTATTTCTATTTTTGATTATTTTCAATTTTGCGTATATTTTTGACATAACATGCAATGTATACTGTAACTTACTTTGGAAAATAAATATCATTAATTCATTAATTCATTCAACTATCTTTTAACAAGTTTTTCTTATTCAACTAATATTTATATTATAACCCCCGATACTTACCAAATATTTTATTTGGAATTTATATCTATGTTTTATATTTATCTGGGAAACAGGCGTGATTTAAGGTATGTATGTATGTATATCTATGTATTCCTAAGGCTTATAGTTGATGTATCTAATGTGTTGTTAGGCTCGTATGGAGTCAAGCAGGTCAAAGCACTAAGTTCGCCTTTGTACTTATTTTTTAGGGTTCCGTACGCAGAGGGTAAAAACGGAACCCTATTACTAAGACTCCGCTGTCCGTCTGTCTGTCACCAGGCTGTATCTCACGAACCGTGATAGCTAGACAGTTGAAGATTTCACAGATGCAGATGTATTTCTGTTGCCGCTATAACAACAAATACTAAAAACAGAATAAAATAAGTATTTAAGGCGGCTCCCATACAACAAACGTGATTTTTTTATAAATAACCCTTCGTGCCCGAGTCCGACTCGCACTTGGCCGGTTTATTTTTATTTTTGTACTATTAAGAGTAGGCATAGATTGATATAGATACATACAAGACGCTTATTTACAATCATTACAATCTTGTTAATAGCAACCATTTCTTTCAGTCATAGACTGTGTACACTTATAACAATGGAATAAAGTTCAAAAATGTAAACATATATTTGAAGTTGACTGTACCACTAGGGCGTAATTAAGAGGTGAATGACGTCACTAAGTATGCTTTTTAGGTAGGGTTACTACCAGACAGCCAAATACGTCATAACTGCTTTCCTTATGTGATAGAAGAATCAATGTCAGTGTACTCTTAGCAAGTACATAGGTTCAATTATAAAAGACCTGCTATTATGACATAGTTATGCAGTTCATTTTACGGGGAGCGTGTAGGACGGAGCTATATAAGTTATATAGCTCTGTCCTTTTCTCTCAGCGTAAACTGAACTACATAGCTATGTCATAATAACCCCCCAGATCAAAACATGTGTTAAATTGTTAATTCATATGCATTACAATAATAACGTGTCTTTCGAAAGGAATATGACAGTTAGTAAGTGGTATTTCAACTACATACAGGTGTCATATTTTAACTCTGCCCTTATCGAAAATATCACTTACATTAATCAGAAATGAAAGCCAGCCTTAAGCTTAAAGAATAACCATAACTTAGCATTTATCTCGAGTAAAATAAATTACGTTTCGTGATGAAACTTCTGTGGCCATTGTATCCATCGTACATCACGCGGACTCCCGAAAACCGGTCTTTTAAACGTTCAATGCCGCGTAGGTAAGTGGACTACAAAGGTGACTCGATAAGGAGTTTTTGGCAGTGATTTTGTTAAATATGGTTCTTTGAGAATGTGGGCGGCGATAGTCAACTAAAGTATAGCGAGGAAGCAATAAAAACCAGAGCGCTTTTAAACTGGTTATTATTCTGTTTTAAAGAGTACTTGTACTTGATAACATTTTCAAGAAAACTACTTTTGTATGATAAAGAATCACAGCTTTGTAATAAAATAATTCCCAGCTGTACTCAGGTCGCCACTTTCCAGATCACATGGTTGGAAGAGGCGATATAAAATAAATAAATAAATATCAGGGGACAATGTCACACCAATTAACCAACTCCCAATTTAAGCTCTAGGCTTGTATTATGGGTACAAGACAACGATATAAATACTTACATAGCGAAATATATACTTAAATACATAGAAAACATCCATGACTCAGGAACAAATTATTCGCGCTCATCACACAAATGTCTGCCCTTACCGGGATTTGAACCCAGACCACTAGCTTCATAGGCAGGGTTACTACCAACTAGGCCAGCGCGATGGCTGAGATACGCGTCATACTCGTGAACGGGTGCTGTCTGTGGGGTCCGGTCTGTTCACGTTTGCAAGGACTTGTTGTACAATTTATACATACATACATACCTTTACGCCTGTAATCCCAGAGTGGGCTAGGCAGAGCTACAGAATTACAACTTTAAAAAGTTGTTGACAATTCAGTAACCACAATTTGTTTAATTTATTATCCTAGTTATATGGCTTTTGACGTAGAGACTAGGGAATGAAATTTAACAGGTTATTAACCGTTTTTGTATGAAAATAACCGGTTATAATCGGTTATTTGGGTCAATCAACTTTTCTTTGTAGCTCGTTGCCATGGTGACGTCTCCTGGGTCACTCTTTAAAACTATGGTTTCAAAGGATATAAGTCCACTAAAAAACTTTTTTATTGGCAATTACACACCCATTATTTTATGGCATTTCTCAAGAGTGTGCTGGAAGTATATATTATAACGTTTTTTCTTAGAAACTCTATCACTGTTGTCTCCTGGCTTACGGGACAGAATAACAACAAAAAAAAGTTGATCCACCCATTTGCATTCCCTAGTAGAGACCTCGTCGTGTTGTTCTCATAGTCATTATTTTATGTTAAGGTTTATTGACCTTACATTTGTAATAAAAAAAAATTGCTAGTTTTAATAATTTATCGTTTATTTATTACTTTATTACCCGTGTGGTTGCCGGGTTAGAATAGTGCCACTCCATGTCTTCCCGTGGATGTCGTAAGAGGCGACTAAGGGAATAAAGGCTTGTAGTACTGTTAGGCGACGGGCTTGCCATCTGTCACTAATACACTGGGTAACATCTTAGCCTACTTGTGCAAAATGTGGTTACAGAATTATCAAGAAGTTTTAAGACTTGTTGGTAATTCTTTAGGTCTGCCTACCCCAATCTGGGAATGAAGGCGTGAGTTTATGTATGTATGTATGTACCTTATTATTACTTAATGTAACTTATTTTTAAGTATAATTATGTTTTTATGATTGAAAAAATTACCTTAACAAGTTTTAAAAGTTGTTTGTAATTCTTTAGCTCTGCCTACCCCACCTTGGGAATGAAGGCGTGAGTTTATGTATGTATGTAAAAATTACCTTCTGCTGGAGTTTCTTGCGGCGCTTCTTCTCCGCAATGATGGTCTCGTCCGAAGCGCTGGTAGATTCACTGTACATTACCGACGTGTAAAAGAGCCCGCATGTGGCCAATTTACTGAATAAATATTTTGATAGACGTAAAAGTTATGAGGGTGAGGAAATATTAAGTACGAGTGTGACAGATGCTTTAACCACCGCGACAAAGGCGACCATACGACACCTTTCCCACCACGATGAGCATAAAGCGAGTAGAAAGACTCGTAATTAAAACGTTTTTGCGTGACGTGATTATTCGTTTTATAAGATCTTGAGATTCAACCGGCTTGATGTGTCCTCTTGAGTTTACTTGTGTTGGCTCACGTCACGTACGATCAAAACACGCATACATGCAAGCCGCTCGTATACTTATGTTTGAAATCGAACTAGTGTTTATAGTGTGGCCACATTACAAAATGGCATAAACAATATGAGTACATGATACTACTTATAAGTAATTTATTATGTGGTAAGCCATACGTTTTGTTCGTGGTACTATAAACGGCAGGCATACGTTAACACTTCGTGATGTCCGCGAGGTGGTTTAAATTAGGTTTATCATCAATAATGATTATGATGTAAGTCGTCATTGCAATCTATACTATTCATTAATTAAGTGCAGTCGATGACCATTTTCGTGGGATTATATGTATAATTGTCCAAGCTGCATTAAACGAAATCGAGCATGAAATGGTATGAAATGACATAGGGAAATTATCGATAGCTAACGTCAAACACTATACCTATTTTTTTAAATCTGTTGTCGATAACGTTCTTGAAATACCCTTTTTCTATGCCCACTGGTAAAAAAACTTAAACTTCCCCAAAGCCGTCCAATTCTTGTTTAGTCCGAAACTCTGCGCGCTCGCCTACTTTTTTAAGTCATAAATCTATTGGACAGCAGAGGCTGTACCAAAAATTGTCACAAATTTCCACAAGTTCCATTTAGTAAAAGTGACAAAAACATAACTCCGATGCCTCCCTGATTGCAATCATTACCATGGTAATGAATTCTGCAGGTAATGACATATACTGCTCTATGGCACCCTTACTGCCAGTCAAACCGCATTCTCCACTCCAACACATCTGTTCGAGCAGCCATCAGAACAAAGTAGAATATTACATTATTTTGAATAAAAATCAATAAATTGGGTACGCTTCATCATTGTAAATAGATCAAAATTTCGAAACGTAATTTTTTGATTGGTTGATTAATGATTGTGCAATTAATATAAAATAGCTGCAGCACAACATAGCTTCCAGAGTACAAAAAATGGGCGCCAAAAGTATCTTAAAATTATCTGGGCCCTTTTACAATAAAGTATTTTAGGTATACTTCTGTCTATGTAGGTTAACATCGAGGGCTATTTTACCATGCAGAGAACGCGAATCTTCAGTGATGCAATAGTTGCGCGAAAAGTCGTGATTAATAAGAATAGTAAACTAAGGCCACCGCCGAGGCTCTGTTTATGGACAAGCAATCGCTTCTGTTACTTAATTCAGCATAAATAAACAACCGGTGAGTTACCATGACTTTGATAATATTTAAATAATATTACGATTAGATTATTCTCACGATGTACTTGATAACCGTACGACCTACCGACCTGCGTACCTTTTTTTAATGAATAGTACTCTAAAGCCCGATTTACATTGGTCAAGGATTGGACAGTGACAGTGGACGGTATAGTAGTGTAAACTGATCGAACAGTAGCAAGTCACGTTGGCTTAAAAGATAAAATATGTTTATTCCGCCACACGGGCACTTCTACACGTCAAACATCTACCAACGCTTCGCAAGAGATCGCTGCTGAAAAAAAACGCCGCAAGAATCTGTACAGTCAGTGTTTTTTTAAATATTGCTTGTAATTATGATATTATACAATTATAAAACTTTACCCAGCATTATATAAATCAATGAATCTGACATTAAAATATATATATCATGCGTAGTTGAGCAGGAAAATGTGTCAAACTCAGTATGTTCAGAAGAATTCATAAATAGTCGTAATAAAAAATAAAAAATTATACTTATCTATGACGGTGCAAAACAACCACATAAATAGTTTCCACACATTCTCCTACAGAAAGGGGACACGCCTAGACAATGTAAAATGTTAACATATTTTTATGACTAAGCTATTTATTTAGGTGTATAATTTAGGCCAAGCATTTGTATCTGGGTCATTATTCGAGCGTGTCAACTGGCTCACTTTCGTGGACTTCTTTTTGAAGAATTGGACGTATATTTTGACAGCGTTTTTGGATATTTGTTAGATGTCCGGTAAACTTAGATACCTAACCAGAAACGAAATCGAAATCTGCAGCCACTTCTACAAAAATATGACCACGATGGTGATTCGGAACAAACGCCCAATTAATGACCCATCTGTTAGATAGTCCTCGACCCTCGTACGTTTTCGACATCAACGACTTTTTCAAGTAATTTTTAAGTACTGGTAATTATAACTTCTTCAGGTAATTTAGTATAGTACTTTTGACGTGCAGTTTTGTCAATGTTATGATAGCTCTTTTTTACTTACCAGTAATCCTAATCACGGCTGAGTAAAAACCAATAGTAATACGAGTATAGAGCCCCTGGCATAGCTATGCAGCTCATTTTACTATGAGAGAAAATAACAAAGCAATATAATTGATATAGCTCTGTCCTTTACTCTCGCCGTAAAATGACATAATAACCCCTCTGGACAGCGATCGGAATGGTTGGTTCATGGACGGCGATTTTTTTTTTAAGGGGTCTTTAATGGTAAAACCATATTGTTTTGACATGTCCACGTTATAATAGTTCTTATTTACTTTTTTATTTCTACAAATTACCTACAGCTGATACACTCTCGGTCAAATAATACGGGTCAGAGTGCGTTTTTCATACAAACGAGGCTATTTTGAAGCCTTAATTGGTTCTAGGGCATTGGTTGTTTTGAGTGAGGTTTAATAGTGGATACTCTGAGGTTCAATAGAGGAGGTCAAAAGCGCTTAAGATACCTAACTGATCGCACAATCAGGTAACACCACAGCGAGAGAGTTTGGCTCAGCATTCGGATTTCTTTACATTATATTGCCATTTTAGATGTTTTTCTGAACATACACAATTCCGGCGTTAACCGCAGATTCAATCAGTTGGGTATCCTAGCTACTCTGAAAGTCTTGTATCGATGCTCGGGGTGTCCATCATCAGATTTCATTAAAAGCATCCCCTGGCGAGGAACCAACGCTTCGAAATAGCCTCTTTAGTATGAAAAACGCACTCTGACCCGTATTATTTGACCGCGAGTGTATATTGATGTTAACAATTAAAAGTTTTAACTAAACTTATTTAAATTAAAATAAAACTAAGCTACTAAAATATTAAAGATGTAATTAATAATCACCACTATAAGAAGAATACCCCCTCTAGCAGGTCCGCTCGCGGCATGGTCCCTATGACACTGGCTGTATTACATCTCTGGATAGCTAGCTCAATCCTTTAGGAGAGGTAAGCATCAACTCTAGGATCTCCGGAAGAGTCTATGAGCCGGGATGACAGAGCCTTAATAAAGTTTTTTAAAACCGGTGACCAAGGTCATGGTCTCCACTGCAACTGCCACAAATTCGTAAATAAATAACTTGTCATTAATAGCATCCGAGTTAAAATCAATCTTAAGTGTACATATATTTATGAACTCGACTCTACCGCCTCTAGTATAAGATAAAGCTTCACAAACAAAAAGTGTTGCACAGATGATCCATGTTGTTTTTGTTATCATTCCAGAAAGCACGAAGATGTCTTGTCATCAGGCAACAAGACCTCGTGAGGAAGCAATCTCGCGCCGCACGTCTTCCACTCACGCGCGTCGATTGAAAATCATTCTCATATATTTTCAACAGTTATTGCAACAATTTAAATCCGGTGGTGTTATTATCTGTAGCAATAATTACACGGGCAATAGATAACTATTTCATATCGATTCCGATTATCAAAATTCCTTCGGCAAGTTTTTATTTGTTAAGATAAAAAAAGATATAAGATACATACATACATACCTTCACGCCTTCATTCCCAGAGTGGGGTAGGCAGAGCTACAGAATTACCAACAACTCTAAACACTTGTTGTTAACTCTGTAATGACAGGTAGCAAGCCCATCGCCTAACAGTACCAGTCGCCTCGTACGACTTCCACGGGAAGACATGGAGTGGCACCATTCTAAGCCGGCAAACACACGGCACTAACCCATGGTTATTTTTTTATAATTTTTTATCCACATGTCTATAAAAACTGTTTTTTTTTGATAGACATTAGTAATATAAATATTGAGATGGGAGCTAGTTTAGAACTGCAGTGTCAATGCAAATAGGTTTTAACAACAACTGAAAGTTTTGAGCTTCAGATCGAATCTGCCCATGGTAGCTCCTTAACTAGCAATCCTAGACCCACTAACAACTTCTCCACTGACATTTCAATTTACAGAAAAAGACAAAGAATACTTTAACTAAAATCGGTTAAAATTATATGAACTTTAACGAAAAGCTTATTTTTAAGCAAGCGACCTTTCCTGTGTTGGCTGAGCTTGGATTACCTCCCACGGAACGAAAAAAATATTTAAAAAAAGCTATTTAATTTTCAACTCCGATTGTAAACAGTTACAATTTCAAGGAATTTAAGCATTTAGATATAGACCGAACCTACGATTACCATTCGAGCGCCATTCACTGAATTTACCCAATCGGCTAATTATATCTCCACCTGGCCACGATCCATAATTATTAAACGACTTAAAACAAAGCCTTATCCAAAATATCGCACTGCAAGATCAATACAGTATTAACTCAAAATCCTTGCTAGTTTTGTTTCAAGTTCATGGAACTTGTTATAAAGTCGATTTTAAAATGCAGTTGTATGTTGAGTTACTACTATTTTGATCTAGCAATGTGATATAGGCAGCACCTGCGCGGCATGGCTTGTCCGGAGCAAAACGACGTAAGTTTGCAGCGCAAGAAAATTTAACACAAATTTTGGAAATTGTACCGATAAGTTTTCTCAAATTGTGAGTTTCTTATGAGAAAGTCTCGGAAATAACTAAGAATATTCTTAAATTTCTTATAAAAAAAAAATATTCTCAATGGTTTCGAATGATTCTGTTTTTGTTTTCCTAGCCTGTATGAGTGTACCACAGCTGGGCAAAGGCCTCTCCCCTTGATCTCCATGAGTCCCTATTGCGTGCCTCTTCCGGCCAGTTGCAGAGGAATGCGTCCTGTCTCCGTCTAGGCCTGCCCTTTCTACGTCGCCCATTTTGCGGCACCCACTTGGTGGCCACGCTGGCCCAGCGGTCCGGGTGCATGCGGCATGGCGGTTTTTTCACCTACGTCAGCTCTGCCGTGCTAGTGTAAAAGGCGATCATTCGACATTTTGACCAAATTGAGTTGTTATGACCATCGTGATATGGAGAACAAGCCGCGTCGACCCATCTCACCCGTTTGTCGATAAGAGGCTTGGTTGCGAAGATACGATAAGGAAAAAGGCCGTATAACAGACAATTTTCCAGCAAATACTAATCAATAAAGCGGTAACTACACAATACTACATTAGAAAGACGTAAAACAAGACACTCCGCATTATTGTCTGGTGTAGGTTTTATTTATTAATAAGTTGAACTACTCTATAAGGCCGTAATTGCAGATTACTAAGTAAAAAGAACGAATAACATATTTTACCGCCTTTTAACTTAGTATTTCAAATGTTTTTTTTCTATTTGCTCATAATCTAAATGAACGTAACAGAGTTTTCTAGACAAAAAGACCGTATGTCAGTATTTTGCGGTATTTTAGTCTAGTTAATGCCGAGTTTTAAATAATGATAAACTTGTTTAAAAAAGCTTTTATTTTGTGATACGGTATTTTTACTTGGGACAGAGGTAGTTTTTAACGCTAGATTACTATTCGAATATCCACAGTCGACCCATGCTACTTAATAAAACCGTATAATCCCCAATCTCCTACATACCCCCCGCGGACGGGAGTGCCCGCGTTTGGGCGCCCTTCAGTTCGGTGACGTTACGGGTAATGAAGGTGCGTGTGCGCTGGCGCCCGTTATCACGCGAAAAGACGAGGACGACGAATTGACGATAAATCATAAAACTGAGTACATAATACCATTCTAAATATTTGTTACCTGAGTACAGTAAAAATAAATAAAATAAATATATAAATTAATATATGATATATTTTTTTGGATAACTAACATAATTGGGATAGACCAAAAAAATAACTCACGGTTTTTATAATCTAATACAAAAGAAAAGGTAATTTTAAGAGACCAATTTCATTAATTTTGTATTTGACCGAATAGTTTTGTTTTTATATATTTATTTATTTAACAGACATTTTATCGATGAATTACATGATAAGTTACGTTAAAAAGTGATTGTAATAGTATAATAAAACATACTATTTCAAGCGGTTTACGCCTAACCCGTAAGCCACACCTGGGAGGGCTTCAAGCCAAAAACGAAAGTCAAACCACACGGTCAAATATACTTTTGTCGAAATGTCCGAAATAAATAAATATAACAAAAACTTAATCATGCAGAACGGCTTTAGAACCCTATTCCTCGAAATGGATTTCTAATTAGAGTAATTTAAAAAATTTGAACAATCCCAATTATGATTTATATTAGTATCTAAGAAAAACATGAATAATAAAAAAACTAGAACATCAATAGTTAGCTTAAAGAAATAAGTCCTTGTTTTATAATGCATTAATACAAATATACAAATAAATTATAAAGTTTTTATGAAGAGAGTTTTATGGAAATAAAGCAAATCTAGAATATCAATAATTAGCTTACAGAGATGGTTAAGTCCTTTTATAAAGTGAATATTTTATAGACCATAAAACAAATATATCAGTAAATGATAAAGTGACTATAGTGAGATTTGTTTGTTTACTTTTCATAATATATTTTACTAACATGTGGACTCAATCTAGCTAGAAGACAAAATGACTTCTGTATCCCACTGTTTTACTATAAAAGTTAAACATGGATACTTAGTGAAATTGAACATCTCATTTATAGTTATATAAAACTCAAGTCAAATATAGACTTAAAGGTGAAGCAAGCAATATCAATCTTGAGTCACAATATTATATGATATAAAAATAACATAGTATAACTATCGCTTTATTGAACGATAAATAATCTACTGTATAATTGAGTTTTTAAACACTCAATTTATATTTTGACCCATTTCTTCCCTTACTTGACTGACTAATCGTACATATTGGCAAGGAGTCTGACCTGTCTATGGAGGATGACTATTGAGGTAGACTAAGGTCTAGGGATAGCGATCCCAGAGCGTATGGAGGAGATCTCCTTATTTTTTCTATGGCATAGGAAGGCAAACGAGCACACAGGCCACCTGATGGTAAGTGGAAACTGTGACCCATAGACATTCGCATTCACAAGACTGCAAATGCACTGCCAACCCTGAGGACTAAGATGGAATGCCTCCATGCTAGTCATTTTACCGGCTATCTTATCCCTAAACCGGAACACAACAATGCGAACACTGCTGCTTGGCGGTAGGTTAATGGATAAGATGGTGGTACCAACCCGGACGGACCCTGCACAAGGTCCTCCCACAAGTAAAGGTCCTCCTTCCCTAAGGGGGCCACAAAACCTTTAAATTCTTAGATTTGCTTTAATCAAAAACTTTTTGAGTTGTAATTCTGTAGCCCACTCCGGGATTACAGGCGTGAAGGTATGTATGCTTTAATCTAGACTTCGGTTTCATAAATTATATCTACTATAGGTTCATATTAACTTTATCTTTAAAACCAATTCACTTAGTACGTAGGTTGAATTTCAAGTGGTTAGGAGTCATTAAATAAACTAGGATAGTGTTAGATAAGTTATAAATTATAGTCTACATACATACATACCTTCACGCCTGTAATCCCAGAGTAGGCTAGGCAGAGCTACAGAATTACAACTTTAAAAAGTTGTTGATAATTCAGTAACCACAATTTGCACAAATAGGCTAAGATGTTTACCAGCATATTAGTGACAGGTTGCAAGCCCATCGCCTAATAGTACTACAAGCCTTTATTCCCTTAGTCGCCTCTTACGACATCCACCGGGAAGACATGGAGTGGCACTATTCTAACCCGGCAACCACATATTATTGTAAATATTTAGGTATCAATATTCTAGAGAGTATTAGTATAGCTAGGACTTAAAACAAAGACTACAAGAATTATAGGGTTACTATAGGTTCACAACTATTGGGTTATATTAGATTACTTGTTGATCACATGCCAAAACTAATTTACTTTTAAAATAGGTTGTTAGGAACAGGAAGCTTTATAGACTAGGAATGTTACTTATGGTGACTAAGTTATTAGGTTAGGTAGATAGATGTAGTAGGAATTAGGTAAAAATAAAATAAAAATAAAATTTTAGCAATTATAATTGGTTCCACGAGGACCAGGATTTGAGTAATTCTATTTAAAAGTGCTTAGGCTACATTAGGGTTATTGCAAGGAGAATATATTGAGTTTAATTTTAGTAAAGAAACATTTACCAAAGTAAAAGGAAATCGCCCGATGCTTTCATCGCACACTCACTTCCGAGGGATAAACAGACGCAAGTCGAAAACAGAATTTAGTACGTAAACTAGGTCCATTAATGCCTGCTCTTAGCTTGAAATTTTGCGAGGACTTGCCAGAATGCAACCAAGAAAATATCGATGAATTATAGGTTAAGTATTTTTAACCTATAATTCATCGACTTTTTCATGGTTGGATTCTGGCAAGTCCTCCCAAAATTGCAATTCAATTACTTTATGAGACTGATTACGTTTAAATTAAAATAATTAAAAAAGAAGTTATGATTAACAGTGCGTCATACAGACGAATCAAAGAGTATTATTGTTGATTTATTGAATAAGTAACAACACGACACCAATCTTAGAAGAGATAATATCTCCTGTGATTTAACTGTTAATTTTTGTTTATTTCAAATATATTTGTACCGAATTTATGATGTTTTTAATTAGCAATTAGTCTAACCTTTCATCGTAGTACTAGATTAAAAAACCGTATTTCGTCTGACTTTTGAAGACATACGTTTTTTTAGACTAGTATATAAATATAAAATGATCGATACGAAAACCAACCATATTTTTTTGATTTGCGTACTAGACATGATAAACGTATTTTTGTTATTCGGCGTTATTATTTAGATCAGAATTATTCAAAAAATATTTTGTACTAAGCAATAAGGCGGTATGTTGCAAATACGTCTTTTTAATTAAGCATTATTGTGATACGTTCAAGCCCTAGTTTAGTATGAAGACGTATGAAGGAAAATCAAGCCTATAAGGCGGTATAGTGCTCATATACCGCCTTTTTGCTTGTTTTTCAGTGGCAATTATTAATCGGCAACTAAACAAAAAGGAAAAAATGCGTGTAAAAAAAAAACCGTAGGTAATAAAAATACATTACTTTTGTAGAAAACTAGTAAAACACAATGTCTATCCGACACAAAAAGTTTCATTTCAATATCTGTTTAAATTACCTAGAAATATGAAAATGAAGATTTCGGTCACTTTTTTGCGATTATCTCGAAAGTGTCTTTTGTCGAAAAGTCGCCTTTTACACTAGCACGGCAGAGCTATGCATGTTTTGGAGTTGCGTGTTCCGGATGCGATATGTCCTTTGGACACCTAACATACTGCGCTCCATAATATTCTCAGTTATTTCATGAGAATATTTCTTAACTTCTAAGAATGTTCTTGAACTTTTACATCGCTACATACGAGTACACAGTCAATAGGGAATATGCAAATATGAAAATAACGTAATAGAGATCACCAATATACACACATACATACATACCTTCACGCCTTCATTCCCAGAGTGGGGTATGCAGAGCTACAGAATTACCAACAACTCTAAAAACTTGTTGATAACTCTCTAATCAGAATTTGCACAATTAGGCTAAGATGTTTAACAGTGTATATTAGTGACAGGTAGCAAGCCCATCGCCTAACAGTACTACAAGCCTTTATTCCTTTAGTCGCCTCTTATGATTCCAGGGGAAGACATGGAGTGGCACAATTCTAAGCCAGCAAACACACGGCAAATCACCAAAATTAAAATTAAAATTGGCCAAGAAATACGGCAATAGGTACAAGCATTTTGGACTGCTAATTAATTAGACAGTGAATTGACAAAGAGATCCGATATGCACCTGTGACGTCATGTAACAGGTCGGCCATGTATACACTCCATGTTAAATTATGTTTTGCTAAAAAGAGATAGGAACAAATCTTTGTTGGCTCTTTGTTACATGATTAAGCTTTTAATGAAGATGTGAAAAAAGTCATTAATATTGAACATTGAAACGTTGATATAAATCTGAAAACAAAAAACCGTATAAATATTTCAAAGAAGTGACGGCAAAAAAATATTACATCTTAATATCTATCTATCAGTGTAAGCGAGGTTTACACTATAGTAATAGAAATTGCAGAAGGTGACGGCTGTCTTACTCTAACTTTTAAGTTACAAAAAGAGCAAAGTTGCGCTAGAACTGAAAATAAAGTAAAACAGCAATCAACTTCTGCAATTTTTATTGCTTGTGTACTTCACACTTTACCAACGGATCTAGCTAAATAATTTAAATACAGACACATTCAAATGTTTCACACCAAACGTTCTAATTGGCCCAATTAAATTATATAATTTAATTACACAACATGCAATTGTCACCTAAAGTAAGTCATTATAGGCATCGGCCATCAAGCGGTTTGTAATGAGATTCAGTACCATATATGACCCGGCGGCTGGTTAACAATGAGATTTGAATTCGTATGAAAAATTGTTTCATAGAATCCTACAGCAACTGGCCACTACAAGCCATATACGTATAACAAAGAAAAGATGAGAAAAGTAGACTATTCTTCTATGGGATTAAGCTGTTTTTATCCTGGGTGAGCTTCAATCCCTCCTTGCACTCAGAATTCAATATCGCACCCGTGACATAAAACAGTGCTTTATCCCCTCGGTGCATAATCTACTATTATACAAATCAGACCATCCTCAAATTGCAAAAAACGATGCTCTACTGCTTGACATGTTTATTTGATTGCCGCGTTAATTCTAAACAAGTCTTAACAACATTATCATTATAATTTTAATGTCACGGTCCGATAGCTTATGCAAGCACGTTAAGTTTGTTTTGATTTAAAGACGTGTCCTCTACCAAGCAATTAGCTGTACTTGCCTCGGTTAGGCCTCAATTATTTTATGAATAAAACATGGAACGCATATGGCATATTAGAACGAGGAAATAACAGTTTTTGCTTTGTCTCGTAATTGCAAGGACGGTGCGATATTAATCCAGTTATGATATAAAAAACCTTTATTATACGAGGTTAATATTAATTTTTGTGATTCTCTAATCAGTATCATAATTAAGGTTTTTAAGCTCACTCGTAAATAAATATCAGGGGGCAATTTCACTGGCTCAGGCTTTTTAGGTAGGTACTATGGGCACTAATCAACTATCGTCGGCGATACTGCAAAACTACGTAACTAACAAATTTATGATAGAGTAAAATAAACCTTACTGTCTTATTAAAAAGGTGCATTTTGCTCCTTATTTAAAATGCTACTTACGAACCAAACAATCAAGAACCAAACAAGTTTCACCGACGGTAGTTGATTAGTTTTCTAACTACGGATGCCTCATACTTGCAGCTGGGTATAGTTCTAGGACCGGGGGATGTAATACAGAGTTTAATATCGGCTATAGTTATAGTATAAGTTTAATTTTACTGATACTTAGGGTCATTTTCGAAATCATCAACAATAAATTGACGAATAACTTTGACAAAACAAATCACTTGGGGAAATGCCGATTTTGGATGTACGAGAAATAATAATCATCTTATACAGTGTGTCTCTGACCTTGGGGCTTTAATTTCAACGATCGATTCCACTCGCTAAACTGAACTACTTTTGTTCTGCAACATGAAAAAATAACTTAAATTTAGATAACTAATTGATGTTAAAGTCTAATTGTAAAATCAGTGTATTACATACTGGCCATGTAATCACTATCTCATGGTACGGGGGCGACATTACCTTGGTACGAGGGCTAAAGGAAAATGGAGAATTGGATCGCGTACATTGAAAATTAGATTTAACTTGCATGATAAAAAATAAATTTAAACTGAACATATTTTTAACAACTTACAGAACAAAAGAAGTTTAGTTTCAGGAGTAGAATTGATGTATGCATTTAAAGCCCCAAGGTCAGAGGCACCCTGTATAACCACAGCAGTAATTTTTGTCTCGTTGTCAAATGAATAAATAATGACACGATAGTCAATCAGTCAAGATTTTCGAAACATTTTCAAATTTAAGGCGTTTTGGGATACATTTGTTTTTATGGGGGTCCGTTCATTTGACCGAAATACGTTTGGCCGAATGAGTCGTTTGGCAACTGTTTCATTTCCGAACCCGCATATATTTCTGTCACTGTGAATATTTCAGGATTTATTTTTGTACCATTGTGTAGACTATAGGTTAGGTTAGGTTAGCTTTTTTAAAAAAATCTGAAATATTTACAGTTACAGAAATATAAGCGGGTTAGGAAATGAAACAGTTGCCAAACGACTCATTCGGCCAAACGTATTTCGGTGAAACATTAGTGAACCGTTTTTAAGACATTTATAAGGCATTATGTCATGAATGATTTCAAAACGATCAAACCGAAACGATTTTGGAATTAAGTCATTATCAAATTTTCATGGGCGCACTTAGCGTCTGCGGGGTTATTATGACATAGCTATGCAGTTCATTTTACGTCGAGTGAAAAGGACAGAGCTATAGATGCTACATAACTCTGTCCCTTTCTCTCAGCGTAAACTGAACTACAAAGCTATGTCATAATAACCCCTCTGAAACCTCATTAAATTTGCATGTTTTACGAGTATGATGAAAAAAAGGCGCAAAAACACGACTAAAGTAATTTATCTAAAGGATGCTTAAAGCAGAGCAAAGTCGTCCGAGCAACAAAAAGCGCACGAAGGCCAACTAGTAGATGTAATTTAATTATGTATGCAAATAGATCATCGGCATCAGATACAAAGGGCAGTTAATACTCCTAGTTTTACGTATTTGCATTGTTACTTAGTTTATGTGGCAACACTTTGTACAAATTATTTTTGATAGCAACACAGGAGTACACAGGTCACGTGATGGTAAGTAGGACTTAAAACGCTCAGACTGCAATCCTAAGACTACAAATGCCACACACTTAACTGCCCATTAAAGACAAAAATGAGAAAATGTAGAAAGAGATGAATATAGATTTTACATAAGAATCTCATGTGCACGACAGAGACAGTTTCTCTCCGTTTATCTTCATTGGTCACTCAGCTGTGGGCGATTGTACATGTAGGAATACGTGAAACGGAATAACAGATAACGTATAGTATGTTTTATATAGTATAAAGTATGTACTAATAGTAATGATAGTGAAACAGAGATAATAAAGTAGACGTGTGAACGAGATGCATGTTTTACTTTTAAATCTTGCCAAGATGGTAACTCGAAAGGTATCACTATAAAAAACGCCGTTCAATGTGCCTTATTATTTGATAAAAATTAACAGTCATACAAACAGTTATATTTCTCCAGCAAACGAGCACACAGGCCACTCGGTGGTAAGTGGAAACTGTGACCCATAGACATTCGCATTCACAAGACTGCAATCCAAAGACTGCAAATGCACTGCCAACCCTGAGGGCTAAGACGGAATGCCTCTATGCTAGTCATTTCACCGGCTGTCTTATCCCCAAACCAGAACATAACAATGCGAGCACCGCTGTTTGGCAGGTTAATGAATAAGATGGTGGTAGCGATACGGACGATATTTTTTGTAAAATTGTGTACGTCTGAAAAGACAGGTTTTGGCGAATCTAGTTTTAAGCATTAACACTGTGCATCCCTACCCAATTCCATGCAATAAAGATATTACTTACTTACTTACTTACTTACTTACGGACCCTTCACAAGGTCCTACTTGTACCATCATTAATTTAGAAAATGCTACTGAGTGTTCGGTCCTTATAGAGACGTGTACACTAAGTAACCTTCGCATTTAAAATATTACTATTGAGATTATCAGCTTGCATTGTCAGCGGACAATCACTATCCCGGTTGTTTTTTGCAATGTTCCAATTTAGGAAAATGTCACAGTTGCCATTTTTTGTCATATATTATTATCAGATCAATAGACTACAAGGCATACCACTTAGAGGACGAATCGGTTATTTTTTTATGTTAAACACCATTTTTAATTTCAATCAACTTGTGTACCATTTCGAAATATCAAACATCCACGTCTTTTTTTGCGTTTTAAATTAAGCAATTAAAATTGCTTCTTACGGAACAGATAATACGTTTTTAATTTTCGTGGTAAACTGATTGACTATTGTTATAGTGGACAAAAAAACAATGAAATAAAAACTGAACATCGTTAATGATCTTATCCTGTAGCGGTTAATATTTTTAGGGATCTGTGCCAAGTTGGTTTATTGCTTAACCTACACCGTCTGTCCATGTGTATGTGTGTGACAAGGATGTATTTATTAAATTGAAAGATAGGTACCTATAATTTGATAAGTTTGTGAGTGATCTTGCGGGGTGACAGACATTCGCGAGGACAGTTGGTTGAACATTTTTAACAGTAAGTTATTTGAAAATTTTGGTCTATTGTAAACGGCCTTCCAGATTTCCTGAATAAGAAGGAGATGTTTAGATACACAAATACCAAAGAGATACCTATAGCTTTCCAAAAAAAACATTTGACTTAAGACAACCCGAACTACATTCTTCTGTCAGGTCACCTACTTAAAAAAATCGATCTCTCGATCGATTCCTTTTGTACCTATTCACTCATGCGCACAACGTTTTAAGCGAATGTGTTCAGGGCTAATATACATTTAATAAATTACCAAAGCAATACCATTTGTAGCAATTAATTATTCGAGTTATTTGCGATACGCTTGAAACTAATATAATAATAATAATTACATATTTTGCATGATCATAAATCTATTAATTTTATTAGAGAAGGCCGCGATTTTAAATTCATGTTGAAATTTATTCATTTCCCATACAAATCACAAGCTTCATTGAATATAAGAACTTTACATATTTATTTATTGCTTTTGCTCAAGAAGGAAGGTTTTGTTATTCCCAGATTTATACTTGTAACTCTTAAGGATAATCTTTGAAAATTACCAGTTATCCGGCATTACTGTCAAGTAGATAAGAGCTATTATAATATTGTAACGTTGACAAATACCTTGTACAGTAGGTTTTTCCTAGTAAAATAGAGGCGCAATTCAACTAAATGAAATCAGAAGAACCCTAACATTAGAATTTAAAAGTTGGACACAAATGATACTGATCAGAAAGGGACAGATGTTTAATCCACCTTTGTCCACATGGAAACCCATCATTTTATCGAATTCCACTTCATCGAACGCTATTTTCTGCTGAAACCATAATTTTCTCAGGATATTTTAAACATTAATGACGTAGATCAGGTTAGGTTATACATGTAACTAACAAAAAAAAAACCGCGAGAAATCCCTCTTCCTGCTGTCGATCCCTCTGTACTGTTCGTTACCACTGGGTACAAAGAAGCCACCGCGGTGCGCACAAAGCGGTGTTGGCGACTGCAAAGGGTTTCAACGCACACTATTTGTATGAACGAACTGTATGTTTAGTTTAGTTTAGTTTAGTTTATTTATTCGACGACGCGCTGGCCTAGTTGGTAGTGACCCTGCCTACGAAGCTAGCGGTCCTGGGTTCAAATCCCGGTAAGGGCAGATATTTGTGTGATGAGCGCGAATATTTGTTCCTG
This sequence comes from Acleris emargana, assembly GCA_927399475.2. NCBI lineage: Eukaryota > Metazoa > Arthropoda > Insecta > Lepidoptera > Tortricidae > Acleris > Acleris emargana. The sequence goes on along the minus strand of OV656838.1, from coordinate 22,629,989 downwards.
CGTCATGGATGTTTTCTATGTATTTAAGTATATATTTCTCTATATAAGTATTTATATCGTTGTCTAGTACCCATAGCACAAGCCTAGAGCTTAGTTTGGGACTAGGTCAATTGGTGTGACATTGTCCCTGATATTTATTATTATTATTATTATTCATCAATGTTATATTACAATATAAATTGCATTGCATGTCAAAGAATACGAAATTACATTGAGATCGTCAAAACATAAATACTAATAATCAAAAAATACAAGAATAATTAATAATAATAAATTAATTAATTAACACAACAACAATTAAATATACGAATAATGGTCACTCGTCCGATGTCAATACATACAATGATTAATAAATTTCAAAACAATAATAAATTTACATGTCCAGCTTCATAATATTCATCCACGGAGTATAATGGATTATCCAATAAAAGGTTTCTTAGCTGATGTTTAAGGCTACGCGCGCACTACGGATTTTTGCCGTGCGTTTTTTTTCCGCAAAATCTGTGAAGTATGGAACCTCCTTGAAGTGCGCGCACTGCGGAAAATAATCCGAATGCGGATAAAAATCTGTGGTTTGCTGCAGATTGGTTGCGGTGCGGCGCCGCACGAATTTTCTGCATCCTATGGACTATTGAGTAAATCCGCGCACTGCGGAAAAAAATCCGTGCGGACGCCGGAGTCTTTCTTCTATTGAAATAGATTCTCTCCATGTCGTGTCTGCGTAGTAAATTGCAGGGCCAACAATTCTAATTAAATTGTCAAACGTTGCAATGTTCATTCGGTAATAGCCGAAAAATTTGTTTGGAAACAAACGCAAGTCACTGTATCTCATGAAAAAAAATCCTTTAATAGGCCGCAATGCCACGAGCGGATGTACCCAATAACGTTATAGGTTCTTTTTTTTTTTGCGCGACAGTAAATATAAACAGATCTGCATTTTGGTGTGATAGTCCATACGTCCGTTCTTCACTTGAGTTGGGGCTAGAATGGCAAAACGTGCGGATATATCACCGCTGTGCGCGTACTGGACACACACGGTTTTTTTTCCGTGGCGATTTTAATAACGCACCGCAACTCGCCGTACCGTAGTGCGCGCGTAGCCTAAATGCTTCGTCGGATTGTACATTTTTAAGTTGAGCGGGTAGGCGCTCGTAGTACGTGGGACCGATGACACGCGGGTTCTTACCCGCAAGTGCCATGCGACGAGGAACTGTTCTCAAACGCCCGGAGTGGCGGAGCTCCTTGCCAAGAATATTAAAGCGTGCAAAGGAGGAAATATGATGTCTCACGAACATCAATATTTGGAAAATGTAAACTGGGTAGTGCGTCAATATGCGGTACGTTACGAAAAGGCCCCTGCAAGAGTGCCTAGGTTTCACCCCAGCTAACGTGCGTAAGGCGCGCTTTTGCATTATCATGACCCTATTGGCATCCGTGGAGTTTCCCCATAGGAGCGATCCATACGACATCAGGGAGTGAAAATGTGCAAAGTACACCTGTATTAATGCATCATTTGCAATAAATAATTAATTAATTAATTAATTTTTAATTTATTTATGTACGCTTAGATCTTTCAAACAACGGAACGGATTTATCAATGGATACAGTGATTTAAGTAAGGTTAATTCTGTTTTTTTTTTTAAAAATTTATGGCATAGAGAAGACAAACGAGCACACAGGCCACCTGATGGTAAGTGGAAACTGTGACCCATAGCCATTCGCATTCACAAGATAATGCACGGGTGCAACAGAAAACTCACAAAAACCCAAGCGAGAGAGATATATATATAGTAGTTTATGAAATTGTTGCATAAAGAGGGGTATTAAAACACGAGTGTGTGCTTAAGAACCGAGCCACTAGGCGAGGTTTTTACTAGTATCACACGAGTGTTTTAATACCTAGTTATGTGCAGTTTCATACACTAGTTTATCTACTCTCATACATTGCGATTCAACCTACTAAATAAAAGATCAAAGTTAATAAAGTAATTTCAGCAAAACGTATTCAATGAATGGCGCCAAAACCTAGCACATCACCGCGCATGCGTTAAAGCGGGACCTGTCAATAAATTCGTTTTGAAGTTTATAATTCGAACTTTACGATATGAGAGTAGATAAATAGATGTTACATTACATTACATTACATTACATTAAATCACGCCTGTTTCTCAGAGGAGTAGGCAGAGACCACTTCTTTCCACTTGCTACGATCTTGACAAATTTCTTTCGCTTCTTAGATGTACGAGTACTTATTAAAGAAGCTACTGCAGTCGTCGTGAAGCTTGGCATGTTATTGCAGGCTCGTCTGCCGTCGATCACGCTCAGGGTCGCTACACGACGCTCCATATCGGGGCCGGTAAGATTACGCTTACGCTTTAATATAAACTGGACCTCTAAGGTATTCTACTGAGTAAAAATATTTTTCACCGTTTAAAGTTTACTTTTGTAATTTTTATTTTGGTGATTTTTAAGTTGTATTAGTTTGTTCCGGCTTCGTGGGATCGCCTCGTCCGATTGTTTTTATTGGTGACAGTACAACCCTAAGACCGTAAATAAATTGCCAACCCTAAGGACTAAGATGGAACGCCTCTATGCATTTGCAATTTTTAACAGAACAACCCTAAGACCGCAAATATAAAATATAATGCAAACACTGCTGTTGCTGGGACTTGGTTAAATGATAAGATGCTGGTAGCGATATACTCCAGTCTAGATAGATCAAAGGTACCTCCTGACACATTGCACAACCATGAAGTTTCTAAATATTGATTATGTTGACAGCATTCAAACACTGCTGTTATTACTAGTTCATAAGCAACAAATAATAAATAAATAAATATCAGGAGACCATGTCACACCAATTGACCTAGTCCCAAACTAAGCTCTAGGTTTGTACTATGGGTACTAGACAACGATGTAAATACTTACATAGAGAGAAATATATCCCCGTATAATATAGCCGTGTGGTTGCCGGGTTAGAATAGTGCCAATCCATGTCTTCCCGTGGATGTCGTAAGAGGCGACTAAGGGAATAAAGGCTTGTAGTTCTGTTAGGCGATGGGCTTGCCACCTGTCACTAATACACTGGGAAACATCTTAGCCTACTTGTGCAAAATGTGGTTACAGAATTATCAAGAAGTTTTAAGACTTGTTGGTAATTCTTTAGCTCTGCCTAACCCACTCTGGGAATGAGTTTATGAATGAATGAATGAATGAATGAGAAATATATACTTAAATACATAGAAAACATCCATGACTAAAAAATTCGCTCTCATCACACAAATAAATATCCGCCCCTACCGGAATTTGAACCCAGGACCGCTAGCTTCATGGGCAGGGTCACTACCAACTAGGCCAGCGCGTTGTCAAGCAAATTTAGCATTGTTTTACTACCGTTAAAATTATCATTTCCTAATGCCCTCAATTAATTAGATAATTATTTTTTTCACACCTTTTCACATATAATTTAACAACCACGTACAACTGTATTCTGCAAATAAAACGTCTTGATTTGATATGATCAATATTTAAAAACTTCATGGTTGTACAATGTGTCACGTACTATCTTCCTAGTACTAAAGATGGAGCCGCGGGCAACAACCAGTTTTAAACCAAGTGCGATGTAACCAATCAATTTGTAGAAACATAAATCACGTTCATTACAAGTATTACAACACGTACCAATCACTTTTTTCAACACATGTTTTACTTTAATTTTCTCCGACAATCTGCTATAGCATCAGAATGTCACGCTGCCTGACATTTTGAAGATGAAATATGTGCAGGCCACTTCCGCGTAGCGTCGTGAACGCTGTGTACGGAAGCTTTTGCGCCATAAAGACACCCCTTGATTGCCTTGAAGCTTTTACGTGAATCGTTTGTCGTAATTAAGCTTATGTAGTGTACCGTAGCGCTTTTTTCGACTTTTGTTTATTTACTAATTAAAAGTAAACAAGCAAGTGAGAAGTAGAAATTACTCAAAACGAAAAAATTTCCTTAAGAAGCAAAATGTCCTTAGTATTTTTTTTTTATCTCAAATTGTTACCCATAAGAAGCATCATTATGAACTTATTTTTAATTATCACGACTATGGTCAAATAAATTCTCTAGAAATAAGTTTTTAATCCAATTATTTTCTTAATATTTTAAATTTTAACATAAACGACTTTCTGAATAGGTGATGTGAAAAACCTATTCTCAATGCATAATTGAGCACAAAAGCTCTTAAAATTTCCGGATTCTCCATACCGACAAAAAAACTACATGACATGTTTCCCAAGACATATTTCAAGCAGCATTTTAGCGGTCTCCACTACATGCTAATTTGTTATAATCGTGATACCTAAAAATACACAAGTATACTACACGAACACGCGGCTTCGTCTTCAGTACCACGGCCACGATAAGAAGGCTATTTTGTACTGAAATCAGAGCTCCGGGCACTCAAAGATAACACGTTTAAATTGGCCTTTAACTAGCGGGTAAAATTACTTACTACTTGTATATGCCAAATCAGCTTTAATGTCTTATATTTCACCGTATTGGTTTCGTAATTCTAATGTTGAAACCTGATTATTTTAAGTGCACGTCTGAAATGCACGAAAAAACGCATTGATCAGAAACTAAGTGGTAAGCTTCATATCGCTTTGAATGTCATGAGTTAGGAATTTTAAAACTTCCGTTCCAATTCCCTCACTTGGATTTGCTTTTCAATTGTACTACTATCGGGTTACCTTTCTTTCGGCGAAATATGTTTGCCAAATGTATCGTTTCCCGTTTCATTTGCCAACTCTCTCTGTTTTCTGTAACCGTAAATATTTTAGGATTTTAAAAAAACTAACCTAACCTAACCTATAGGGTTCTTCGCGATGTTACTGAAATAAAAGTTAGGAAACAATACATTTGGCAAACATATCTTTGCCAAAGGGCAGGCTCCCCTTTAAATCACATAAGCTTGGATGGTATACAAACATCAAAATTCTGGGTCTCTATTGACTGCCATAAAGTTAAAGTTTCGATTGTTGTTTGCCAAGTCGTTTTACATTATACGTATTAATAGTCATAATGTTTTAAGTCGTAATTTTGATGATTATACATCGGAATGTAAATTATTGCGGGTCTTTCTGTTGGAAGTCATAAAATTCATAGTCATGCCAATTTATGTCATAATAATTTAAGTTCATAATGCCAAAGGTAATAATTGTACTTGTTATAAATGTTTTTAGGTCAAAATTTGTAGGTCATAACAGTACAACAAATACAATTTGAAGTAACTCACTTTTTTAAAGGCGAAAATTACAGAGTATAAACTGTGCCTGCGCTGCGTACTAATATAATAACACAAATAAAGCGGGTAGGAAGCATTGCCGCGTAAACCTACCTGCAGCATTTAGTGTTTCGTGTACTGTTTAATATTTGCAATCATGTCGGACGAAAGTAACTATTGCCTCAATGTTCAAACAAAATATAGACATGTATGATGGGACGGGGTCGACTATTTCTGGATAGTTAAGGCCTTCGGCCTTGACGCAATACTAACCTAACCTAACCTATTGATCTAGATTTATCGTTTATAGTACGGGTATTTTGGTTAGGCAGGGGGCTCTGCCCCCCCGTTAGCTGTAACCCCCTCCGTTACCACAAGTGTTGCCTTTTAATGATTTCCTTAATTGTAGATATAAGAATATTAATAGCAAGAGGTATGTTGAGTTGCAGTGTATTTGTCATTCAATAATAATTAATTTTTCTTTAAATTATAGTGTTTAATATTTTCGTTAAGTATATAAAAAAGTTGTAAGTAATTAACGTTTGGTAGAAAAACCGTATGAATTAAAATAATTGATAGTATGAAAGTATGTCCTAAAATATTTCTGAGTCATTTTTAACATGCCTTTGAATGTTATAGGGTTTTAGGTCATGACTTTTGTATATATAATTTTTACATTATGGATAGTTAACGTTCGAATTATAAAGCGTTATGACGAAAAATTGTTATGACTTCCGATAGTTATGAACATAAACGATATGGGTACAAATGTCTGAGTTTTAATAATAGAAATATAAATGTATGGCAGTCAAAGGGATCCCCAAAATTCTAAATGTTTATACAATACACATTGGCCATATCGTCGGTGAAACTGCAAAACCGCGTAAGTAGCATTTTAAATAAGGAGCAAAATGCACCTTTTTATAAGACAGTAAGGTTTATTTTGCTCTATCATAAATTTGTTAGTTACGCGGTTTGCAGTATCACCGACGATATAACAGTTCTTATACACGTCGGTAACATGAAGTGACTCTACTGGCGTTTCGGACATGTGCCTTGAGTGTAAGTTGCTGTTCACGTAGCAAAGCTTCTCGAATGCTAAAGTGACCATGTTATTCATACGACAAACGCAAACGCGATTGTGACGTTTTTGTGTATGTAAAAAACACGAGAGGCTAAGACCATCATCGCTCAGAAGAAGCGCCCTAAGAAACTCCAGAGGGTTATAATGCATATATGCATATATGCAGTTCAGATTACAATGAGAGAAAGAACTGCTATAGCGCTATCCTTTTCGTACGAAGTAAAATGAACTTCATTGCAAGCGTTTCCTGTTGCTCCTACTCTGTTCTTCTTCTGGTAGGAGCACGAGGACTACTATGTCCTTATGCTCCTATCGGAACCTTATATGCAATAGTACACTTAAGCACATAAGTTAAACCAACCAGTTGTACAGAACTGAACTTATTCCTATCGAACCAACCAAATAGATCGCTTTTCCAGTCTCATAGCATAAATATGAGGTAGGTTTAGGTTATGTTAGTTCTTCAGCAGGCCCGAAGGGCCAAACTACCCAGAAATAGGAGATCCGCGGTAGCGGAGCTCCGTCGACTCTGTTCACAAGATGCATTTCTACTTAAGCCTTTATACGGTTACTACAATAGCCGTGTTTATATGCCCCTTTCCTCGTAATGATATTAGTAATTAAATACATAGGTCCAAAAGTACGTGATTATGGTGTAATAATGGTAAATAGGTGCGTTTGGTTTTGTTTACATGATTTATCATTTCAATCGACCCCGACCTTAAGTGACACCGTTGTACTTGACCGTCCATTAGTAGGAGCACGAGGATGTACATATCCTTATGGTCCTACTGGTAGGAGCATATGGACATATTGGTCCTCGTGCTCCTAGCAGTAGGAGCAACAGGAAACGGGGTTCATTGCCATGTTATAATAACCCTCCAGACATATGTATGAGTAAGCAGTACAAATAAGATGACACTTGCAACTGAAATTCTTTCTCACTCAAGCAATATGACGTGTCGTTAATTTTGTTTTAACTCTTCTTCAAGAGTTCTGTATTCCGTATCCTAAATATATTCGCTTTTATCGTGGATAAAGCATTCGTCACTCTCGCACTTAAATACTGGGCTTCTATTCCACTGGGCAAAACCATATTGCCTTGCATATTGTCAACATTTTGATAGCTCTTATTTACTTGACAGTAATGGCGTCCGATTTAAAAACGATACGGTAATGTGTCAAAGGCGATATAACGCTCAGTAGGCAGTTTTCGAAAATTTACTAGACGCAAGCTTGGTAGCGTAATTATGCATTTTAAATCGATAGAAAACAGAAACTATATCAGAAAATTATATCAGCCTTTGCATCTTGGCTAAGCCTGTTGAAAGTGACAAATGTTATATCAACGTTTATCCACACCGATAAACACGACCATACTAGCAGTATCCCAAAATCAATAACCAAACTAGTATAGGTTCTCTTCTCGTAGTAATAAGATTGATATTGCTACAGGAGTTTTATCTGTTTTAGCTAAGGAGGGCAGACTAGGTCCGCAGGGGTGTTAACCGTTATTTATTCATAAATTTTGAACACTGCGGTGGGATAACACGACATGGTCCCCAATCCAACATTTCTAGTATTGAAAGAACTTTCAGTTAGAATATAAGGATAATAATGGGCCGCGTAAAACTCACTTCACTGGGGCTCACCACCTACCACCATGTGAAGCTGTTACGATGCATAGCACCAATAGCTTACGTCAACAACAAAAAAAAAGACTTAAAACATGCGTCGGGTTAATTATGTCGTCTTTTACACTACTCTACAACATCGCAGTCCTTAAATCAACAGCTGGTTTCATCATTAGGTAGATTAGACTCTAGAGATTATCAAGATTAGATACACAAAGTGTTGAAAGAAGAGGTAGCCATTAGTGTATCAATACATTAGACTTAAACACTGCCGTCCCCAAATGCCTACCTATATAAAAAGCTGCTTGCTTCAATTTAAATATCGACTCATTTAAACATAAAGAAGCTAAGATCCTTATCTACATCCTATTTGGAATTAAAAAGATAATTCAGAACCAAAAGGGTGTAAACTTGATTAAGGTCACATTCGGAACTAATTAAACTAATCGTTGAATCTCATTACACCCGAGATTATCTCAATTTGTTGCCCAAAGAACATGTGATTGACAAAAATGTTGAGTGATGTCTATAGCTGTCTAACCGTGTCCCAATAAGCTTTGAGCAGCACTGGGCGACATAGTGCGCATAGCTAAACCAAATATGGTTGAGCAACATAAAAGGCCGTGTTACTTAAGTCTTGATGTATTTTGCGACAGACGGACGACGGCACGGCCTATTATTGCACCGTCGGAAGCGCCGGGCACTCTTTAAAAGTCAAGGTATGACCAATGTTAACTGGTGTCATTTAAAGATTACTTTGGACTAGCTTTGGAATATTTTCCTTAAAGGACACTAGTATTTTTCCACAGTTCGATTCTTCGAAGTTACGTGACATTATAAGTAGGTTTTACTTAGTCATTTGAATGGTTTGACACTTCCGCGTTTTATTGGCCCTGGTGCGTGATACCCAGCGTCTTGGACCATTATATTGGGCTAGTGTGTTTGTAATGGCTGTTTTTAGGGTTCCATACCAAAATGGTAATAACTTATGATGAGACTTCGTTGTCTGTCTGTCTGTATGTTACGGCAGGTTTTCTCAGAAACTATAAATGCTATCAACTTGAAATTTGGCATTGTTGTACAACTTGCTTGCCCGTATAGATACAAATAGATCTATTTAAAGAAATAAAGAAAGAAAGAAAGAAATTATTTATTCGTGATAAAATAATGAACACATAAAAAATAAACAAATTGGACACATGCACAGTTTGTCACGAAATGGTCACAACTCGGCGTGTTGTATTTGTTTCCTGAGTACTGAGTTCGCAATGAAAACTTTGTTAATCTTAAAGGTTTTGAGTAATACGGAAGTCGTCAGCTAAATGGGTCAGACACAGATTTAGGTTACCGTCTTTCCTGTGGACATACCCAAAGTTAACGTTTCCAAGGCCTAATTTTCTGGCTGAACCCGCATCCTCATAAACGCCGTCAGGTCTACTTTAGTCCTAGCAAATAAAAACATTACTTAAATTTACACTTGAAGCTTTTAACTATTGACCACAGGAGAGACAACTTTTGTTTTTGCGAGTGTATATGACCCAAATATTTACACGGTAGTTGCATTGCATCGCCATATTAATTTCCGAACTTGGCTGTACACACTCCCGTGTCTTAACAGATTGAGCTCAAGATTACTCGTACCTTTTTTTTTTTTTTTTTTTATATCATAGGAAGGCAATCGAGCACACAGGCCGCCTGATGGTAAGTGGAAACTGTGACCCATAGACATTCGCATTCACAAGACTGCAAATGCGTTGCCAACCCTGAGGACTAAGATGGAATGCCTCTATGCTAGTCATTTCACCGGCAGTCTTATCCCCTAACCGGAACACAACAATGCGAACACTGCTGCTTGGCGGTAGGTTAATGGATAAGATGGTGGTACCAACCCGGACGGACCCTGCACAAGGTCCTCCCACAAGTAAACCTATATTGTCACAAAGCTACTTATACTCTGACTTCTTGAAATCCAGTCACTATCCAGCTGTGAGCTGTCAAGCTGTTCTTGAGATATGATATGTCATTAAAAATAACCTTTGCCAGTGATACATGTCATGGAATCAATTGTACAATGTAAGCAGGAAGGAGTTTTCTTTCATCTCCCTTATATGGATGAATACATTTATTCAGTTGTCTTGTTAAATTGGTTATTTCAATCATAAAAGATTACGTTACCTATTGTTTCATTATTTTAATGTTTAACGTTTACTCACGTGGGCTGAAAATGAGACATTTCGAGGTGCATTCCAAACGTGAGTGCAAAAATTATTTAGAAAAACTCCTTCCTAAAAATAACTAGTTAATAATGTTCTGGAAGTGTTTAAACTGTGATCCCTATGTAGTGCATTCACTGGATGTGTTCCTTTGTACGACTTGATGCGATCTTGTCTTTTATTTCACGAGCCATATATATTTTTATAAGTAAATATAAAAATTAGAGAACTTAGGTAAGAAATATTATCCATGCAATAATAATGATATTATACGATTTGGCAACTAGCCGCTGTTTGTCGGTCTGTCCTTCAATCTGTTTGTGGATCTTGGTAGTGACTCAACCTGCGAAGCTAGAGTACCTGGGCTAGATTATTAGTAAAAAAAAGGTATGACGGGGTTGAATACTTGCTGCAGACTCTTGGATGCTTTCTATGTTCATAGGTATCTATAGAAGTGTCTATTTGTCTAAAAAAATAAGTATGGTTATCGTTGTCTAAGTCCCATGATTCTCCGGATTAAATTTGCTTCAATATTTGCTTTTTATTGGATTATTATTGAATATGAAGGGCTATATAGTTGAAGTAGGAGCCCTAAACATAGATGGATATAATGTTTGAAGAGATATACGAGGGTGGATTGAAAAGTTCTGAGCCTGGTAAAAAAAAAGTAACGGGCTCACTTTTTATAACAATTTTATTTTTCGACATATTCTCCATGAAGGTCAATGCACTTAGTCCACCTCGCCTCCAACTTCATTATCCCATCAAAAAAAAAAGAATCGCTGAGGTCGTTAAAATATGAGTCTACTGCTTCTTGTACCTCCATATTTGTCGAAAATATTTGTTCTCCCAAGTGTTTTTTGAGGTTTGGGAAGAGATGATAATCGGAAGGAGCTAGATCCGGCGAGTAAAGGGGATGCGGCAGCACTACAAATCCACAATCATATATTTGTGCCATTGATTTCGCCGAAGTGTGAACGCGAGCGTTGTCTTGGTGAAACAGTACTTTTTTCGACAGCATTCCAGGTCTCTTTATTTTAATTTCCTCACGCAGACGACGTAAAAGAGCACAATAGTAGTCCGAATTTATTGTTTTGCCCTTTTCGAGATAGTCTATCATGATATTCATGATAACCCCCCTGCAATCCCAGAAAACTGAGGCCATTACCTTATTAGCTGACAAAATGACCTTGGCTTTTTTGGGTGGTGGTGAACCTGGTCTTTTCCATTGCCTAGATTGTTCTTTCGATTCTGGTGTACTGTGGTGGACCCATGGCTCGTCCATAGTTATAAAACGATTGAAAAAATCGTCGGAGTCACGTTGAAACATACATAAACAATCTTGGGAAATTGTAACACGTACTCGTTTGTTCTCGACTGAAAGCAGTCTAGGCACCCACCTGGTTGACACCTTAGAAAATCCAAGAACATCGGTGATAATGTTCTGTGCCCGCTCATAAGAAATACCCATTGCTTCCGCTATCTCCACAATCTTCAATCGCCTATCCTTCATTATCGCATCTAATATTTTATTGACATTTTCATCCGTAGTAGCCGTCAACGGCCGCCCACTGCTAGGCTCGTCTTGAACAGTCTCCCAGCCACGTTTGAAACCAGCTACCCATCTTTTTATGGTAGCATACGATGGAGCAGATTGCCCTAATGTTTGATTCATATCTTAAAATTTTTTTTTTGGTGTTAACCCCTTTTTTTGCAAATATTTTATGACAGAACGGTGCTCAATTTTATCCATTACTTGAAAAATCAGTGACCTTATCGCACTGCTAGATCAAGACAGCATCAACTCAAAATCTTTTTTAGATTTGTTTCAAGCTCATAGACGTTGTATTAAAGTTTATTTTAAAATACAGTTGTATTTTGAGTTACTCCTCTTTTGATCTGGCAGTGCGTTATGTAGCAGTTCCAGCATAAAATGTAAAATTGTGACAGGAAAAAAACAAAAGATAGTGCATAATGGCGACTAAATATGGCACTTTGACCTGCCAGTTTTTTTTTTTTTTTTTAATTATATTCAACCTTAGGCTCAGAACTTTTCAATGCACCCTCGTATCAAAAATAAGGTAGTATTTCTCTCTCTTAGTTCAGAGATGACAGCTGTTTGGAAGAAAAAGACAGACAGATATTTGGATAAAGGCAAGATGATAATGATCTACTTCTAATTATAAATTACTTCATCATCATCATGTCAGTCGAAAGACGCCCACTGCTGGACATACGTCTCCCCCAAGCCTGTCCACTCAGACCGGTCTTGTGCTTTTCACATCCACCGTGTTCCCGCGATCCTTACAAGGTCATCACTCCATTTTGTTGGAGGCCAACCTAAAGCTCGTCTCCCGGTCCGCAGACGCCACTCAAGAACCTTCTGGCCCCATCGGCCATCAGTCCTGCGAGCGATGTGCCCCGCCCACTGCCACTTCAGTACCACTTCAATATAATTTATTTACAAATATAATACTCAATTGAAACCATTGTAACAATCATTACAACTACCCAGAAACAAACGTTCCATTTACCTTCTCTAGCAAAACTTTCAACAAAGCGTAATTGGTCGATGGATCGATCGATATCATAGTAATTGGCTCAGTAAACTTCGAGCAGAACTATGTAATTATGATCTAAATCAGAAAGGAATGCCTGAGATCCGAATAGGAAGTTAGAGAGGAAGCACCTTTGTTACGTCTTAAATCAAAAAGATTCGTTACAAGTTACAATCTATAAAGCGATGAGATGATATCAACTAGGAAACGTCTGTTTGAGTTGTTAATGTTTGGACGTGATTTATTTTTATTGGGCTATGAGAAGGCGATGAGAAAGGGTTTGTACGGGGCCAAATTAAAATGTTAAGTAGTTAAAATCAGGTCGGGCAAGTGCGTCAAACCAAATATTTTTAAGGAGATATGGTTGGTTTGACGCATTTGCCCCGTAGACGCACTTGCCCCTCTCTACCTTAACATACGTTGACGGCAGCCAGTGCCATCATGGCACTAGTGTTAGACAGTTTTAGGTGATGGGGAAACTTTGTCATTTTTTAATTCTTAACTCAAAGATCATAAGCATACATTGATAGTTGTAAAACAATGAATAACCCTTATTTACATACATACATAGACTCACGCCTTCATTCCCAGATTGGGGTAGGCAGAGCTACAGAATTACCAACAACTCTAATAACTTGTTGATAATTCTCTAACCACATTTTGCACAAATAGGCTAAGATGTTTACCAGCATATTAGTGACAGTTTGCAAGCCCATCGCCTAATAGTACTACAAGCTTATATTCCCTTAGTCGCCTCTTACGACATCCACGGGATGACATGGAGTGGTACTAAAAAAAACGTTTATTAAAATGTTTACACTATTCATAACATTTGGGAAGGTACATCAAATCTAGGTACACTTACTAAGAGAGGTACACACGCGTACTCGTAAATTGACTTGCGGGAGACAAGAAGAGGCCCCTGAACTAGGCGAAGCTGTATCTTGGGAGACCGAGGCAGATTAACAATGTAAATATATATGTATATCAATATGCACACCAAGTTTCCATCATTGATAATTTTATATTACTGGTTTTATCACCTTAGAACCTTAGCATTGTGACAATCATTATCTTCTTCTTGCTTGTTATTCTATGTTAATAAAGGCTTGCGGTACTGTTAAGCGATGGGCTTGCCACCTGTCACTAATATGCTGGTAAACATCTTAGCTTATTTGTGCAAAATGCGGTTACTGAATTGTCAGCAACTTTTTGTTGTAATTCTGTAGCTCTGCCTAGCCCACTCTGGGATTACAGGCGTGAAGGTATGTATGCTTGTTATTCTATATTCAGTTTTAAAATTTATTATGACAGAGCGGTTAAGTACTCAAAGTTTTCCTTGGCCAACAATATGACGAACTCGACTTTTAAAATTACACAGACTTAGGACCAGATTAATAACAATTTTCAACTGATGCCCATTTTTATTAACTTTGATATGTATATTTAGAACTTGCATCTATCTCAAGATCAATTTCCTAAGGGCCGTATTAATGACGAGATATCCATCTCAATATACGTGAAAATATATCATAGAAAACTTTTAAAATGCGCCAAGTTTATTTTATTAATACAATCCTTGGAATCACTAGCATAGAGGCCTTCCATCTTAGTCCTCAGGGTTAGCATCGTGTTTGGAGAGAAATAATGGCTGTCTTAAGATTGTAGTCTTAAGCATTCAAAAGTCTATATGATAGTTAGATCCCCCTTACCATTAGCCTATGAACTCTTGTACCATTCAAAAGTGTATATTGGTTATTAATTTAAGATGGCAGATGATAGTTTTTTATGATTTACGATTAATGTTTTACGAAATACAAGAATCATAATAAAATTTTGAAACTCGCGGATTGCAGACCATAAAAGTATCGGCAATATTTGAAGAATGACACCGTTTTGCAACTCAAGCATCAACTCGAAACGGAACCAAGACTAATCAATATTGCCATCAATAGACGATGTGAGAATGACTAATGCTATTATCGAAACTAAAATGAAGTCTGCATTCGCAAGACTTCAATCTTTAGACAGTAATCTGAAGATTGCGCATGTTTTACCAACCTTGAGGGCTAAGATGGAATATGTTTATGCTAGTAATTTTACCGGTAGAAAAAATGGGCCAAGTTCTTTTTTCAATTAAGGTTGTTAAAGTTTTGAGAATAATAAATGTATGTATGTATGTATGTAAAACTCTTTATTGCACATAAACAATTACAAGACATGTTTGCATCAATATAAATAATGTACTTAGGCGAACTTATCCCATATGGGATCTCTTCCAGTTAACCTTGGGGTAGAAGAAGAAATGTGATCTGGGCTTGAAAGCTCTGAAAAAAAAAACGTGTGTAATTCTAACATCATATGATGATGACGCGCTGGCCTAGTTGGTAGTGACCCTGCCTACGAAGCTAGCGGTCCTGGGTTCAAATCCCGGTAAGGGCAGATATTTGTGTGATGAACGCGAATATTTGTCCCGAGTCATGGATGTTTTCACTGTAATTAAGTATTTATTTCTCTATACAAGTATTTATATTGTTGTCTAATACCCATAGTACAAGCCTCGAGCTTAGTTTGGGACTAGGTCAATTGGTGTGACATTGTCCCATGATATTTAAATTTATATTTATTGTTTATATTCTGTTCCTAGGTATAGCAATACTGTCTTTTGAAATGTTATAGTCAAGTTGTAGTATTGTTTTAACTCGTCCGCCATTACTGCCTAGTAAATAAGAGCTATCGTCCCGTTGACAATATGAAAAGATGTCGAAGGCAATATTGTTTAACCTCTTAGAATAGAGTCCCTGAAGCCTGATATTTCACATTTTAAGAACGTATAAACGAACGAATATAACGCAATAACTACTAACATGACTTTAGTTTTGAAAATTAACTAAACAAATAACGGGCTAAGATCGTCTAGGAGATAATCATCACCCAGCTGTTTATCACATATCAAATTAAATATGGTTAAGAATATCTGGGGAATAGGTTGGCTGAAAATGTACAGTCCAGTATATCATAAATTAAATATCTAAAAATCTACTTTTACACAAAAAAATATAGTTATATAGCAAATAATAACAACAAATAGATTGTGTGATTGATGTGTCGAAACAAACACTGAGATTACCTATTCTTCAAAAATTAGGAAACTACGTTATGGCGTACCGCAGGGTAGCGTTTTGGGTCCTTTATTATTTTTGATCTATATCAATGATTTGCCAAAATTGGTTAATAGCAGGCATGCTTAAATGCTTAAATGTTGATCCACCATAGAACCTTTTCATAATGACAGCGTCAAGTGAGAAGATATATTATATATTTCATAGGAATTAATCGTTGGTTTTATGCGCCCAGGTTCTATAGTTGTTCATCAATTAAATTCGTCGCTGCTAATAATGTTAAAACAACTCGGCAATGGATTTCTACAAGCATTCGGGTAATTATAGTTCTAGGCAGAGATGTCAATCCTGACACATTGCACAACCATGAAGTTCATCAATATTGATAATGCTGACAGCAGGAAAACAATGCTCTTGTTTCTATTCTTTCACACGCAACGAATAAGTTTACCTTGTTTTCCTGCCAGACATTATCAATATTCATAAACTTTATGACAATAGTGTATAAGTCAAATAAGTCAAGTAAGTAAAATAATTAACACCCACTTCACTTTTATTTAATTTAACTTTATAATGTTCTCTACTGTTAATCATCATTTGGCCAACTATATAATTTTACAAACTTTTATTTCACAAAGAGATACTTCACTTTCTACAAAAAAAAAATTATGGCATAGAGAAGACAAACGAGCACACAGGCCACCTGATGGTAAGTGGAAACTGTTACCCATAGACATTCGCATTCACAAGACTGCAATGCAATCCTAAGACTACAAATGCGTTGCCAACCCTGAGGACTAAGATGGAATGCCTCTATGCTAGTCATTTCACCGGCTGTCTTATCCCCAAACCGGAACACAACAATGCGAACATTGCGGTTTGGCGGTAGGTTAATGGATAAGATTGTAGTAGCGATCCGGACTGACCCTGCACAAGGTCCTACCACCCGCGAAAATTTTACGTGGTCATCAGTCTTACCTAACTTATTTAATTACCCAGTATAACCTCTGTTGTAATATGTAATGATTTTAGCACAACACGTTTTTGCGTAAAAAAAGTTTGTAAAATGAAATGATACGTTTGACAAAGTTAAACGGACTTTTGGTCAAATGCACGGACTCCGTCACACTTATATCCTAAATTAAAATAGAGCTCTTTACACATCATAAAAGCGTGCTCGCTCTTGCATAATTCAAGCTGTAGGTGTTAATGCGATCACGATAATAATGGTTTGGTTCCTTTAATTACGTCACGACCAATCTGTCAAGTTAAGCCGCGAGCGATATTTGACTATTGACATTAAAAACTATGAGAACATCAAGACCTTTCATATAGCTATAGCTATGACATCCGTCGAGGATCTAGATGTGTAATAGAAGTGTATCAGTATAAAAGAGAATGTTTGCTACTCTCACGAGCAAAAGAAAAGTAAAATTCTATACGCAGTAACAGGCCCTAGATAAGATCCATTTAGCGTTGGTTATCTTTATCAAAATGTATATGATTGATGTAAACTGTCAGACGGTCCGGTCGAGCGCCTACGTCAATTCCATACATTTTGTCAGTTTTCGAAAAAAAGAAACGCTAGCGTTATCAAACTTGTCTTACCTCACAGCTATTATTGCTAGCCAGTTTAATATACAAAGTATTGATTTTTTTAAAACATAGGGTATTATCCATTATAATTTACATACATACTACATAAACTCACGCCTTCATTCCCAGAGTGGGCATTATAATTTATACATAATAACTACTAACTTAGTGATATAAGGGATGTTTAGTATTGCTAAATAGGGCGGAAGTACCGTTTGTGGCCACTGTACCATTTTTGGCCATTTAAGGCTGAAATGAGCATTAAAAATACTGTAAAATTAAAAATAATATTCATAGGTAGTTCAGACTGAAGATTAATTAAAGATAAAATATAAAAATATTTATGTAATTTCATAATGCTTTGGATATTAGGTAAAATAGAGAGTGGCCAAATCGGTGTAAAGATGGCCAAAACCGGTACTTTACCCTATTATGTAAATTGGAACGCAGCCAAACTTTTTGTCTCTTTTTAAAAACGAGCTACCTCGCTCTTTTCCCATCAACTAGCTGGCGTCGCTCTGCTCTTAATGCAATTAAAAGCTGTGAAACTGAAATTAACAGTGACGTGGTAATTCAGTGACTTTTTCGAACAACCGGTCCCTAGAATAATTATTATAAAATTTAATATTAAGTATTATCCGACTATAATTACCCGAATGCTTATAAAAATCCATTGACGAATTGTTTTAACATTATTGATGAACCACTATAGAACCTTGGCGCATAAAACCAACGATTCATTTCTATGAAATATCTATCTTCTCACTTGACGCAGTCATTATGACAAGGTTCTATGGCGGTACTACTAAAAGCATGCCTGCGATTAACGAATGAAAGTGACCCTTAAGGAAAATGATGATTTCTTTAGATGTATAATGTATATGTACGAGTATGTGGGTATGACTCCATGTCTTGGATTGACAGTTTTGCGAGGAAATGCTGGATGGGATGTTTACCCAAGGAGTGTCAGGCTATTATTTCAATAATTATGTTACCCTCAAAAACTTCTGAGGAAATCATCTTACGAAAAAGGTAGCGTACGTATAGCGGCACTGTTAACATGTTTTTATAACTAAAATCAAATATGCATTATACCAATTGTAATAAGAGCTATATTTTTTTAAACATAGCTATTAACATATTTGAATTTTTTGGTATAAAATGGTCAGTTTGATATCATCATATTCACAACAGCATTTTCTTGTAAAAATTAGGCCAAGTCACTTACATTTCGTAACCATCCCTTTCATCTCGTTTCTTCTATAATAACGGCATAATTTACCTTTAACGACATAATAACTAGGAAAGTAACGTTAGCGTATTGGTTTTATGCCGATACACTTTCCCTTTCTAGAGGAACAATTGAATGTGAATATGCTTGAAATGATACGTATATGTTTTCTTTAGTAATGCAACGAAAAAAATTACATGTAACGGTTGTTAACTAACTCAAATTGAATAATAAATTGAGAAGCGACATGACTTTAAAAGTACTTAGATGACTTTATTAGTAGGTATCTAAATATATATTTTTTACTAACTGTCTTGTAAAGACAACTGGTTTTTTTGTCCAATATTATAATTGGATAAGTGAACGCAGAAAGAAAGATCGTTGATTATCATCAGAATACCTAACATTAACTCTTAATCTACATAAAAATATCGTGTCACAGTGTTAATAAAACTCCTTCGAAACGGCTTGACCGATTTTATTTTTTATTCTTGTGTATTTTTAGTAGGTCTGGGAATTGGTCGTAGAGTACATTATTTTAAGGTTAGTATAAAAAAATATCGCCCAGGTGGTACTGGGCGCGGACAGCTATAACATTGTTTTAACAAAACTCCTCCGAAACGGCTTGACCGATTCTTATGAAATTTTGTGTGTACGAGCTCATTCAGTAGATTCAGTAGGTCGTAAAATTATATTTTATAAGGTTTGTATGAAAAAATTACATACGGGCAGCGCTGGATTTGAACATTTCGTGTTGATTTAAAATTTAGTCTGGGACTTGGCGGTAATCTACCATGCTCCCGATATTTGCTACATTTTGTTTGACGCTAAGCTTGGGGGTAGAACTTGGCTCATGGTTAATAATTAGAATAGAACATGTATTCTAACAACAATACTCCCATTTGTAACTTGTGGCAACTTCGCTGGTTTATGTTAAATTCATGTTCTTTTTTATCTTTAAGTTATATTGTACCGTTTGTGCCCAAATAAAACATTAAAACAACATTTATTACCTAAATATTATTATGAAATGTACAGTCAGCTGCAGATAGATCGAACCGAAAAGGGTCCCCATAAAAATATGGTGCATAATTAGAATACAAATTATATACTAACAACAATACGATTACATTTAGGTATTAAATGGGAACTTAATACCTAAATATAATCGTGAAATGTACCTACTCTGAAACAAAACTTCAGTTCAGTTTTGTTTCAGAGTAGGTACTGAACTGGATGTTTAAAAAAAAAAGAGAGATTTTGCACAATCAATTTAATTCCTCACGCCTCACATAATGATTAAGACACATCAACGAAGATGATAAGACAAATGAACGGCTCTTGTTTCTATTAGCTTTGCTTGATAATAACTAAAGTCATGCTATTTCATTCAATT
The DNA here is from genome assembly GCA_927399475.2 of Acleris emargana. Lineage (NCBI taxonomy): Eukaryota > Metazoa > Arthropoda > Insecta > Lepidoptera > Tortricidae > Acleris > Acleris emargana. The sequence goes on along the minus strand of OV656838.1, from coordinate 22,609,889 downwards.
TATGCCAGCCAAGCAGAGCAAAAATAAGATGGCAAGATGATTTCAATCCAGGGTGGCTAGAATTAGCTAGATCTCGAGATTTGACGAGAAATGAGGGAGAAACTTGAATTGCTTGAAAGCTTTTTAATTGTTTTGTTTTTGGTGAAACGCTTTAATATCCAATCTGTGTTTTGAAAAGTTGAATATAATAACAATGTCACAGTAAATCTCTTTTGTTTTAAAAGAAAAAAAACAACTAACATAATTTCACAAACATAACTTCTAGCACTGATCGACGTCGACAATGGATGCCCCAGGCTAATTCAATCAAGAAAAAGAAAGATTGTCTATGACATAACATTTGACCCACAACGTAACCTGCGGTTGTTAGACACTTCGCAATTAGTTGATCGTTAAATCATATACCTACAAAGATCATAGGGCAGTTAGATATTAACTAATGGATTATCCGTAGGCACTGCACTTAAATACATAAACCACAAGTTTTTTTATGTTTTCCCCTAGAAATATCGAAACTCATTTCATAGAACGATTCACTTCGCCGAATTTTCATTTCATCGACAGGCATTTCCACGTGCAGGAGCTTTATTTTTACTGTCGTCACAAGTCTAACCTAACCTAACCCCCGTGACGAATGCTTAAGATAACCTGAAAACTAGAAGGTTTCAGCAGAAATTAGTTTTCGATGAAATGAAATTCGGTGAAATGACACATTCGATGAAATGTTTGTCTATATTTCAAGGGGATCCCGTTTTTTATACATTTAATTATGACAAGTCGATTGAATTCAATCATAGATAGCACGGGCACTTTTAAATTCCTGAATATCAGTGGGTCATAGAAAAATCTCCTATTTCATGGTGCTTTTGGTATTTTATGCCGATGGTAAGCTAAGCTAGGCTTAACAGAAATGCTTTTGGAGATAGTCATCATCATCACCGCCTTTTCAGCCGAAAGACAAAGACCTCACCCAAGGTTTGCCTCAAGGGCCCGTCTTGCACCCATCGGTTTCGAGCAACCTTACCGACGTCATCGGTCCATCTTGTCAATATCGTGGACTGAAGATATTGTGAATGGAAGGTTATCACGTCATCTGAAACATGTCTACTGATTGTCATAAGTAGATTGTTCCCGAAGATCTCAGTATTTTCATAGTGGTACTGGTAATAATACATAATCATTAATATTACTTTATTCAGTAAGGGTTATACATTGTTATTCATGTTCGGTAAAAAATAAATCACAAAAATAATAATATCTATAATTACAAAATAAATACAAAAAGTCACTCTCTAAAGTTAATAAATAATATGTCAAAATAAAATAATTAAAAGTCAATGACATCAAGGTACTCATTGACGGAATAGTAAACTCTCTGTACCAGCCAGTTTTTAAGTCTCCGGTCAGAACTAGGTATGGACCTGCAGTCCCTAATTTCGACCGGAATTTTATTCAATATTAGCGGACCCATGACGTGCAGCGACTTATTGCACTTCTGCAGGCGTTGTCGAGTAGTGGCTAAATGCTGTTCCCTACGGTTACATTTCCGCTGCCCTATCCATTGTTTTCCCAGGAAATCTCCAGCATTACGCCTAACAAAACCAATCACCGATCTTCAGTAAATATTTATCTCCATCTTCAACCTTATCCTATAAGGTTACCAGTTCACAAATAAATACGTGACGTTGGTGCATTCTTCACAAATCATGGATCGATAGTTATCGAATTCCTCTTGCTGCATCGGTATGAAGTTTACCATAATTATAGGTCACGACCCTCGCGGAATAAAACTGCTGTCTGCGTTGCTTACGAGTGCGTTCCGTGATTTTTTCTAAAACGTCAGATTGGAATGCTTCACAAAAAATGATGAGCATTCACCAACACTGTTGCACAATAGCGTATAAAAAGTGGTGTTATAAATATGCAGTATCCTGCTTTTAATATTATTAATTAAGTATGTCAGTGCTGCACCGTCTCGGCTTATATTATAAGGCCCTGGACAAGTTGCATTCGGCGTTTGCTATCGTTATCAAATATGTATAGAATTGAAATAAACTGCCAGATGGTCTCGTTGAACGCCTACGTCAATTCCATTTTGTCAGTTTTCGAAAATCATTCACGTTATCATTAACTAACTTGTCTAGCCTCGTACGTTTGTTTCTCTATTGATGATGTGCATGCTTTATTTATTATTCACTTAGGATGATTCGTGTACATATAAATTAAGGTGAAATTAAGAGGATGGTGAAGGGACGCTTGAATCACTTAGCTATAAAAAAACTGCTCTGGCCGATAATGTTTCAAACCCCATATATCAGGTTCGGTTTCCAGGATTACTTTCATGTTCTCGTTTCTTTTAATGTAATTTTAAATATTTTCTTAGAAAAGACAATAAACATAGTAAGTAATTATGGAATAATAGTAAAAACTGGACTAGGTTTAGGGGGAGAGAAACGTCAGCGCATTTTGTCAGGAAATGCTCAACTTCACAAGCCTGTTGAAGTGCTTACAACTTCATAAAACAGGGTTTATAACTATTTTATGAGCTTTATTATAATGACAAAGCATAAATATGTTTGTATTTCTAACACAAGACGAAAAGATGGACGAAACATTACAAACGTATTACGGCGCGTAATATGAAAGTTATTCACGGCTTCCCATAAAACGTTGGCACATCTTGAATAATATTTCCGAGCGAGAAATTTAATTAAAAATATAACCATATCGCACAACTCGTAACTGTTTTGTAATAAATTGCCACAAGAGCGCTGGGAACGAATTAGGCTCAAGTTGTTTCAATAAAATAAATCGATGAGAATTAGGTTTGCTCAATAACGAGATTATTTTATTTTATAATAGTATAGATTACATTCACCAACGCTTTAAAAGTATTAGCAAATATCGTAAACGTAACAACGTTGTTATTTACCTAACAAGAGCAGTAGGTTCCGTGTACAAATTGGTCTATCCATTTGAAAATTATGCCGCAAGGTAGTCACATGGGACTCCAACTCTGCCGTCCGATCACTAAAAGGCCGTTAAGTAGCATTTGGTCAATTTTGAGTTTTAATATAGCGCAAAAGAGATTTTTTTTCTCTATCGAATAGTATATAAAACTCAAAATTGTCAAAATGCTACTTAACGGCCTTTTAGTGATCGGACGGCAGAATGATTGTCCCAATTTTCAGCACATCGCCAGATAATTCATAAATCATAATATAACATGCTAATTTATAACAACCGAGAAGGCAAAAAGCGGATTGTCACAGGCATTGCAAGAGGGATGTAATTCGCGTGATTTTTTGTACTGTCCCGATTTTTTTCAAGCACAGTACTGATTTATGATAGACTAAACCTGGAAACAAATGGCAACAATGCTTAGAAGTGTTATCTATTTAATAATAGCTTCCGCCCGCGCCTTTGTCTGTGTAGATTTCAAATCTCAATTCCCCCCGGAAACTTGTTTTTTTTTCCCGGATAAAAACTAGCCTGTGTTAATCCAGTGTATAAACAAGCTGGGTATCTCGATTCCAAATTTCATCCAAATCACTCCAGCCGTTGCAGTGTGAAGGAGTTACAAACTAACGCACACACAAACTTTCGCATAGATTTCAAATATCATCTCTTAAATTTTCCGGGATAAAAAGTAGCCTATCTCTTAATCCAATGTTTAAGCTATATCCATTCCAAATTTCATTAAAATCCGTCCAACGGTCGCAGCGTGAAATAGTAACAAACTAACACACATAGGGTAAAGTCACCAGTGGTCAGCCAGAGACCTGTAGTCGGCCTCTGCCTATACTTTGTATGAGTGGGAAAAGTACGCTAGGTATATTTTCCACTCTTCGCACACATATAAGGTCGACTACTGGTCTCTGGCTGACCACTCGGGACTTTACCCTACACGTTCGCAATTATAATACTAGTCGGTTTTTTTTTTTTCTTTAAACATAACTACCTGTTTTTCTCTCTAAAGGTTATTTTAATCTACTAATGATAGTCACCTCGGCTATGCAGATGCGCATGCGCCGCATTCTCGGTACAATCTTGCTAAGTCACGATTTGCTCTTGAACGGGATACCGCTCGCGTTTGTGTTTTAATTTTATTTCTTCGTGGCTATTGATATAGGTACTTAATTTAAAGTTTTTAGTTACAGTTCAAATATTTATTTATTTTTAACTTATTTGCACTAAATACAATTAAGTACAAATGGCAGACTTAATGCCCAATGGCATTCTCTACCAGTCAACCAGTAGGCGAAACAGAAAAAGAAGATCGGTGCGAAGAAAAAGAAGAGTTAAAAAAAAAACTGTTTAAATTAAATATATACAGGATACGGGTAAGTATATCTAATATATAAAATTTCCATGTCACAATGTTAGTTACCGTACTCCTCCGAAACGGCTTGACCGATTCTTATGAAATTTTATGTGCATATTCAGTAGATCTGAGAATCCGCGAGGTGGTCCGCCTCTAAATTTTACATACATGGCAAAACAACGTTAGCCGGGTCAGCTAGTAAAATATAAATATACGAAAATACGTAATATAATGCGCTTGTTCCAGCAGATGCTTATGAAGCATCCGCTTGAAAGCTAACTTGCTTGGGGCTTGTCTGATGCTCAGTGGGACCCGTAAATACCTTTCATATTTGTGTTACTACTTCTGAGTCGTCTAATTGTGAACCTAAATATTTCCATATAAAATGCCGTAACGTTTCTCTCCCTTTAAACGCAGTCCATGGCATGTTGTAGATATCAAGAAAAACTATTTCTGTAGGTTTTACTTTCCAAGGAAATATTTCAAAATCAAATCAAAATCAATATCATTTATTTGTCCAACATAGGTTAGTTACACGGTGTTTAATTATATTGCTGTATCACTATAGGTATGTGGTACCCGTGGGCATACAATAGTACATTGTGCATCAAGGGCGGTAAGAAGAGGATTGCTAACGAGAGACTATTAGAAGCCCGACGCCGAAGGCGGAGGGCTTTTAATGACTCGAGTTTGCAATCTCCATACTGCCCATGATACACACAATGATTTTCATCACATTAGCGAGGAAATAAAAAACAAATAGAAAAAAAACCTTTAATAAAGATAAAAGTAAGTAATTGTACAAATTAAACGAACTCGATTCGCAAAGCTAAAAGAGTTTGACAACTTTTTTTTAGTCTTCCACAGATAATGCTTAGAATTGTTTTTTTTTTAAACTTGACAAATACAGGTCATTCTGCCAGATTGTACAAATTTTCAAAATAAAATTTAATAAAACAATTGCGAATGTCTCTGAAATAATGGTAAAATAGAAATATAATGCAGACAAATGTGACGTATGAGTTTAATTAAACAGTAAAATTGGTTTGTAGCCAAGTTTTGAATATAGGAAATAAACCTTGGCTGATTTTACACCTCCTTGGTCTGAAATGAGGTACAAGTGGATGCTATATTTTAAAACTAAACTCATAACTCCCTAGGGAGCTAAGTCGGCTATAACTGCCCTAAACGCCTGCGTGTTATAAAACCCTTTCCGAGCAAGTGTGATGAAAATGTTTATTATAAGTTTGTACAAATGCAGCATGCTTAGGTCAGGTAAACTTAGAATGAAACAAAAAAAAAACAAAAAACAGGAACTTACAGACTAGTTCTTTATAATAAATAACTATAACACATTCAAAAATCGTGAAAATCGAACTTGATTTCGGGGAGGAAATACGTGATCGCCCTGAGCTACAAGTGTGTGTATTTTTTAACAGCTACGCGATGTTAGCGGCTCTTTACAATATTCTTAATAGTACATACTTATTAGGTTATTCTCATTTGAGGGCCGTTCCAAAAAAATGCATACTTCGAAAGCTAGCGCCTGTAGAAATGTAAGTAAGTGAGACGACTTACGTCAGTCTTATACAGTCTTTGATTTCTACAATTTGTTCACAAAAATCGCCAACTTTTTGCGTTAGCGAAACGAAACCGAAACGCTGCGTAGTGATAACGTTCAATTTTGATTAAAAATATCCTGGCATTGGACGTCGTGTTACGGGGCAGCCTAAAACAGTCGCTGTTTAGTCTTCTCGATATATAGAAGCTCCTAGTAGCTCCTAGCCAAAATTAATATTCTTATTAAATTATTATTTCGATTCTCCTTTCAAAATTGAATCAAACAAATTGTTTAATTAACTTTGCAAAATTTTTGTATCAGGCGCCGAGTATTTGTATACGTATGGCTTATCTTCTTCTTCTTTTTTTTAAATTATATAATTGTTCTGTACGTGTATTGACAGTGAACTCCTCCTAAACGACTGAAGCGATTTGTTTTTTTTTTGTGTGTGTTCAAGTGGATTCGAGGATGGTTTAGATTCACAAATAAACCCGGCAGATGGCGTTGTCCTGCAAGGCAGATATCATACAGGACAACGTCTGTCGGGTCCGCTAGCATAACATTATGGGTTGGGCCAATCTAAGTGAAAGTTTTTCTTTTACTAAAGTTTTACTTTGGCTTTAGGCCTCAAGTGATATTGAATTAATATACATAAATAAAAAAGATACCTATAGATACTGTCTAAACCAAAAACAGGATTAAATATCAAGTAATTCTTACATAAAAATATATCTTTCATTATAGTACTTAAGCCTATTGAAAGCGTTTTGAGAGACGTATAATTAGACACAAACTTAAAATTAAAAACAAACGAACAATGTGCATAGGTAAATAATGAAGTCCGTAAAGGTGAGTGCCGAGTGTGGTGAGTGCTGAGGTTATCCCGCGAGCGTGTACGAGGGTAAAACTGCCCTCCTAAGCAAAGCCAAAATCAAAAACCAAAGCAGTTTTATTTTTTTCTCTTAGTAATAAGGTTGATATTGCTACAGGAATTTTAATTGACATACTGCGTATTAGCTTAGGAGGGCAAAATAGTACGCGAGCCTAAATCGATCGAAATCACACCACTGCCACCGCCTGAGAAGACACAATGAGCAACAAGTTATTTAAGCTTTATTTTGCCTTTCGTTTCTTCAAATCGATACCTTAGTTCACACTCGTACTAATTACAGTTTTGCAATTTTTCCAGGGGAGCATTTTTTATGTTTGTAGGCGAATATCTTATCAATGGTAGGAAAAAAAAAACAATTTATGACTTTGTGTCTTAAAACAGGTCTTTGAGATTATATTATGTCAAATATTTATATACAATTATTAAGTCTTTATACTGAAAATTGATGTTTAAGTAGCCCGCCCCCTCAATTAATACAAGCGTGCACGTCAAAAGTTTGAAATCAATGCAGTTAAGACATTAGCGATTATATTTATTCCATGATAAAAACATGTATACCTAATATAAGGAGGTAATATAAATCAAATACATTTTGTGGAAAAAGTTTTATTAGTATTATAAAAACATAAAAATACTAAACAAGATCTGTTAAGGTAAAAGCGTCATAAACTTTAAATGACAAACAAAACACGAGCCTGTGCTCAACATAATTATTCTTTAACACTATTACTTTTATAACGACACCAATGTAACACTAACGAAGAATTAAACATTAATAACAATAGAAATAAAACATTACCTACATGTTTATCATCAGATCACAATACCTACTCTAAAATCTTGAGATCGAATCATATTTTATCTGAGGGCCCTGCCAAGATGCACTACGCTAACTAGCGTTTCTATTCGTTTAATGTTTAACCAATCGAGTCATTGGTAGACCACGTGACTTTTTGTATCACGTCATCTACCACTGACGTGATTGGTTTAAAAACGAAACGAATAGAAACGCTAGTGCGTGCTAGCGTACTGCATCTTGGCAGGGCCTTCTGAGGTCCCGACATTAGTTATCTACCTATCGTAGTTAAAGTAATTAAACGGTTAAAAAATATTTATCTCTGTACTTGGTCAGTACTCTATAATCAGTCAGAAACGAATACTAATCAGTCCGTAATTAAAATATTAATCAATCAGAACACTAATATAATACTAACGAAGAATTTAACATTAATAACAGTAGAAATAAAACATTACATGTTTATTATCACAATACCTACTCTAAAATCTTGAGATCGAATCATTTTTTATCTTAGGTCCCGACACGAGTTATCTATCTATCGTAGTTTTAAGTAATTAAACGTATTATAAGATCTTTATCACTGTACTTGATCAGTACTTTATAATCAGTCACAAACTAATACTAATCAGTCCGTAATTAAAATATTAATTAGTCAAAATTATATTATTTACTATTTTGTTATCTATTCATCATCATCGGATTCTTCAGAATCAGTAAGAACATGAGTAATCTGGGCTGCACAAGGAATATTATTGTAGTAATTAGCGTATTCTGAAGGAATTACACCATCCTTAAGAAGCGTTATAAGATCTTTTTTCTTCGCTTGTGAAATATGCATTTCGGACTCGTACGCTTTCTTCAGAGGACTTCGCAACATTTTAATGCATTCTTGCTCTTTTTTTACACTTCGCGTCTTACAAAGATTAATTTTCATAAATTCTGGATCTTGCAAGTCATATTTATAAAGTATCGAGGTCGGAGCTTCTTTACTCAATCGTAGCCATTTGAGTTTTAGCCATTGCACGGTTTCTTTTTTGGTATTTTTTGTCGTGTTACAGTTCAATTCTTTTTCCAACGTTTTAAGATCGTAAAAGCTGTCATATTTTGATATAAAAATATCGTAGGGTTTAGGCTTTGATCTGGCAGATTGTATAACTAACGAATATTCACGTGGAGTGAATATACTTTTATGCTTACGAGCTCTCTCAATACTCGCATGCATAGAATCTGCTTCAAGATATGAATGTCCTGACTCCATGAACTTCAAATCAACCGTATTTAAATGAGGGATGTTATTGACTGCATATAGTGCCGCTATCGTAACATACTTGTTGCGGTTTTGTCCCCCACAGGTGTCAGAAAAAGATACAACATGATTTACGGTTTCTGGTAGGGAGAAAAGATATTTAAGCAACATTGATCCGATTTCGATGCTGCCTTTCTTTCCATTTGACTCATCCCACATGTAACAATAACCTGTATTTTTATAACTATCTAGAATAGTAAAATTATACAGCGATAATTTCCGCAAGTAATATATTTTGCTGTCACCAGTAAAGGGGACTGAAAGAATGGCTTGCATATCAAATGTAATAGCCCGTAAACTGCCGTTACTATTAATACATTTTTGTTTATCTTCCGCTTTCATATTTAAAGAATCCCGTTCTCGTTTTTTATGAACGTCATATTCTGCCTGTAGCGGTTCCTTGTTTTGTGCTCGGTTGTAAATATTACACTTAGTGCACTGATCTTTTTTGGGTTTGTAAAACGCCAATTGTGGTTCATAAGAGTGGAAAATCTTTCGGTATACGAATATGGATACAGGACATATTTGTTTTTTTACGCAATAATCGTCTTTGTACATTTTATACAATTTAGACAGGTTTAAGTCACTCTCTTAGTACTGTTTTCTACTCTTCTTACGGCAATAGTGGGACTCCATACGGGGATACATGTCAATACGCTCTTTGACGAGGTTTTCGTTTTCATCAGGTGTTTTATTAGGCGGAACTTTACCTGTTCGACTATCTTGTCCTACGTAAAAATCACCACATCCAACTTTTTTCGAACAGGTGTTAATTACTGCCGTGCTAATGTTGAAGGTATTGCAAAAAAAATTTTGACAAACTCTATGCTGACCGGCAGATTTATGTGCCAAAAAATATGAACGTGCCATGCTGCGGTTCTTTTTAGCTTGTGTAGATTTTCGAAGAATGTCGGAATGCTTAACAAGACTAGAAATTAACATTTTTTGTCCCTTGTCATTACCCAGTGTCCAATACTCATTAAAAATATCTTGTCTTATATTTTCTGGAAAATTTTCATTACATGTATAACGACATTTTGAACAGTCTGTTGGTACGCACTTTCTTTCTTCAACAGTTTTGCCTTTCCTATTTACGTAGCGTTGGCCTGATTGACGTAGATTTTTAACAATGTTTCTTTGCCACTTTTCAGGCTGACCTTTCTTCCTCCTTTTTGGTAAATTATCATTGTTATTTTCTTTTGCACTGTCGCAGTTTTCGGATGACAACGGTGACGGAACAGGCGTAGGGCAAAAAGAAGACTCGGAATCAACATAAGGAGAATCGATATCTGAATCGTCTGACATACACAGATCGTTACGCAAAATTTCAGCAGCATCTTGTTTCGATGTGCTTGGTAAAGATTGAAACTCATTTGAAAAGTGAGGGCTTGTAGGAATAGGAGATTCTCGAATAAAATTTAAATCAAGAAAAGCCGAGCAGCTGTCGTCCAAGGAATTTATACTAAATTCCGATGCAATTGTTTCGAAATTTAAATCTGTTATAATATTTGAGGCATGGTCTAAGTTATTACTAGAATCTTCTATGACTGACCCAGAATCTAAATCGGTAAAATATTTTGATGAGGTATTAACTGGTGTCGATCTGTTGCTGTCAGAGTGACCGGTTAAGTTGTGAATCGTAGTCTCTATTTGTTGTACCGAAACAGTTGTTTTTTTGTCAGCTGATTTTGCTACTAAATCTTCCGGTATTCTTCCAGAATCCATCTCCAACGAACTGTTATTTAAAACTGGTGACTCCGGAATTATAACATGTGTTAAAATCTTACTGTGTTCAGAAGTACTGGAGTTAATAGATTCATCGACCAATATTGCGGCTTCGTTGATTTGAAAGGATTCTTCAAATACTGCATCTGTAATACGACAAAATATGCACTTATTTTTTTTTATATGTCGCTTTTGTTGCTAAACTATTTTATACAAATTATACAAAATAATAATATTTCCAAAATCGCTTCACACATATATTAAGTGCATTTAGCTTACAAAAAGACACAACCAGATAAAGATAAACTATGTTAACATCACTTCTAATAATGTGTACAATGATACTAAACACCGTTAGCACAAAATACTTTTTTTTTTAAATTTAAAACGCTTGTGCTCTACTGTATTTAGTGCTTTTAGCACAGGGAAAGGTCGATTAATATAACTTCCAATAATGTGTACCAAGATACTAAGTACTGTTAGCACAAAATAATTATTTCTATACATTTAAAACGCTGGTGCACAACCGTGTTAAGTGCAATTAGTTTACTGAATGATCGATTAACATCACTTTCTATAATGTGTTCAAAGATACTAAGTACTGTTAGCCGAAAATAATTCGTTATAATAAGTTAAAATGCTAGTGCACAACTGTATTAACTGTAGGTTTAGCATGACAAAACAGTAGCAATGTGCAGTCAAGTTTATTATAATTATGATCCCAAGGCTTTAAAGATATGTACACAAGTAACTAACAACACAACAAGTAACTTTACAACAGATAATAATACATACAAATCATCTTTTTTACTTACTTTTATCCGGCTTTTGTGAGGTAATTTCACTCAACGTCGATCTTTCTTCATTGATAGCATCACATGAAGATCCTGCGCGTTTCTGATCATTCTGCTTTACTAAGTTGACTAACTTTCGGCCTTTACTAAACATTTTGACAAACTACCTACTAAATTACGTTCTCCATTAAAAGACGGGCCGCGTTGTTGCCCGGACTCGATCGGCTCAACGACTGACCGGTCAGCTTAGCAACATACGCCTACGGAGTGTCCGACAAAGAAAGATAGATAAAGAGTAAGAAAGGGAAGGCGTGTAGCTCGTACCTATCGGAAGCGCGTGGCGCGGCGCCCGCGCGCCGCGCTCAAGGACATTGTACTCGTAGGTATGAATCGGTAAACAATTTATGACGCGTCAAAAAAACATTTTAATAACAAAATAAACCTCGCAAAATGTAATATTGGATGAAATCGTATTAACAGAAGTAAACGCATCAATGCTTAATAAAATAATAGGATGCAATTCAACTATCGACAATTAATACAATTGTATCTTCAACGCATTTTAGAACCAATCGTATTAAAATGGCTTAACATTTTTAGGCACATAACAAGTTCAAGCAACAAAATCGATTAAAAACACTTCTGACGAACGTATCCCAATTTTTTTGTAAGAGTTTGTACTAAAACTACATAATTTATTATTGCAAACAAAAAAGTATAACTTTTCGATGGGATTAAATGTTCTTAGGATAAATGTACATTACTTTGAATTTAAGTCTATCAACCTTAAATCACTTATAGTATACGTTCATAACATTTAAAGGAAGTAATGGATTTTAGTATAACATTACACACATCCGTCGGAGTTAGTATTATGGTGTCACGTTGTTTTCAATAGAAGGAGAAGGCTTTACAGATTTCTGATGAGAGCAAACGACGCAGAATTTCATTTAATATATATAGCAATAAAAAAGTAAAATTTGTTTTTTTTGTAATTAGTACGAGTGTGAACTTAGGTATCGAAATGATACTCGTGTTGTGGCAAATGGCACCGCCCCTGATGTGGGATACCACCTGTGTCCTATGGTGGTACTCAAATAGGGTTCACTAATGTTTTACCAAGTCATCATTTTACAAACTCTCATTTCGTAAAGAGATAGTTCCCGCCGCATTATTTAAAAAAAATGTGGTCAAAAGTCTAACCTAACCTTACTTATTTAACAAAGCCCATGTACTCGTAACCTATGTAATATGCAATGAAAGTTTGTAAAAAGATATAGTTTGTCAAATGATGATTTAATAAAAAGTAAGGATACCTCCAAATAGCCGTCCCACGTCAGTCAGACAGACATTTAAAAAACCAGTCAATACAAATTATAAATAAAAAACCTTACCGAAAGGATGCTTGTAAAATTGGATGATTTTTGTAATTTCACATTCTCAAAAAAGGCTCAATCGAAATAAAAAAATGGTATAAGTAGTTAGGTGAAAATATAACCAATTTTGGCACGTTCAATTCAAAATAGGTCTAGAATTTGAATTTTATTAGTATTTCATTAGTCAACATAGATGAAAAAAACGATGCTCATCCTTTGGTAAAGCAGAAATCCCTACAGATGACTAAAAGGGGGTAAGTGTAGTCGGCAAGTATTTGCCGAGATTCAGTGCACCACCCATCTAGGGTGTCCAACTGTCGTTTAATTTCAAGTTGTCAGTGTGTCCAGGGGAAATAAACAAAAGTTTTGTTTTTTATTAATAATTTCATTTAGTTTATTGCTTACACTAGAATATTAGATACATTAAATACTTGATACATTTTGTCGGTTTAGAGTGACACCCCGCAACTATATTTTTGTAGAAATAAGATTCAAGAAGTATTAACTTGCAAAGTACCTAGGGTAAAGTCACCAGTGGTCAGCCAGAGACCTGAAGTCGGCCTCTGTTTATACTTTGTATGAGTGGGAAGAGTACGAAATATATATTACCCACTCTTCTCACTCATATAAGGTCAACTACTGGTCTCTGGCTGACCACTGGTGGCTTTACGCTACTTACTTTAAAAAAAATGTAGTCACGAGGTGTCAAATCTAGACCAACGACATTAAAAATAACATTAGCTCCTAATAGAACTGGTTGGGATGTAGTTGGAACCCTTGTAGCTGGAATTCGTTGGTGTAATCAGGGAACTGGCTGCCCAACTTGCTGACTGCAAAAAAAAAGGGATAAGAGTAAAAATCTAATTTCATTATTAATTAAATTCTACGCTAACCTGACTATTATTTAGTGTTTAAACGAACGTAATAGACCTGCCTTGTAAAGATCGCGGGAACTCAGTGGATACGAAAAGAACAAGACTTTGACCAAGAGCCTTGGGGGAGGCATATGTCCAGCAGTGGACGTCTTTGGGCTGACATGATGATGATGAATAGACCTGCCGCCGACCAATAGTGTTCACATTGTTGTGTTCCCGTGCGGGGGGTAATGCATACATACATAAACACACGCCTTCATTCCCAGAGTGGGGTAGGCAGAGATACAGAATTACCAACAACTCTAAAAACCCGTTGACTATATAATTTTCATCGGAATTAAGCAAGTTTAACAAAAATCAAACGTTTGGACAATGTTAGTTATCATGTATAGGTGATTTTTTTCCCCAATTTCACATTTAAAAACAAAGAAGTACCCAGCGACACCTGCGACGGTAAGACGAATGTAACGAGTCGAAATTGTCGAAATTGGGCCACTATTCAGTCTTTATAAAGGAACAAAGGAGCATACATACATACAGGTCAAAAACATCACCCAAATCCTTCGGCAGTCGCGTAAAAAGAAAAAGAAACGAAGGAGTACGTTTAAATCGACTTTCACGATTTGATTCCATAACAATAATAAAAGCATCTTGCATCATCTTATCTTACCGCTCTTCAACGTCTTCACGCTAGGGTAGAAGCACCGGTTTTGGCCATCTTAAGACCGGTTGTGGCCACTCTAAATTTTTACTATTATCTCAAGCATTATGAAATTATTATTTTTTTAAATTCCTTCACGCCTGTAATCCCCAAGTTGGGTAGGCAGAGCTACAGAATTACCTACAACTTTAAAAACCCGTTGATAATTTTATATCCAGACCTTGCACAAATAGGCTAAGAGGTTTACCAGCGTATTAGTGACAGGTTGCAAGCCCCTCGCCTAACTGTTCTACAAGTCACTTAGTTACTTAATATTAATCTTGAGTCTTAACTATTTATGAATATTTTTTTTAAGTTTACGGTATTTTTGATATTTCGACCTTAAGTGACCAAAAAGGTACAGTGGCAAAAAACGGGGCTTTTACCCCCATCTGAATGCATTTTTCATAGGTCGGTTAGTAGAATTCAGTTTAAAATTAGACGACTACAAGTGAAACTAATAAGCGTATTAGTGCGTTAAAATGCAAGGCTATAAAGGTCTGCTTACAGAACTTACGGTAGTGAGGGAGTGGAGGTGAATAGACCTCCTTCTTGTACACGTTTAGAGGAACTGGTACTGGCTTCTCCGCGTACTGGATGATTGGTACCTGAGGTGGTGGTGGAACTGGGGGTATGGGGTGGGGTGGGATAGGGGGTTGCGAGGAGGGTAGCGGGGGGAGAGTGTGCCGGTGCGGGCCTGTCTTCGATACTATGGCATTGAACCCGTGGACTGAGTCTGCAGTGTAGTCTACCGTACGCACTGAACCGTCTGGCTCCACCAGTGAATATTGGCCTGGAACATGAGTGATTGGGTTTATTTAAATTGGAAGTCACATGTAAAATTTGTGTTGGACAAGCTTAATCGCTTTGTATTTGCCTTAAAGCAGCTATTACTGCATACTACGGGTATGTCTACTCGACTTTTTCCTATGGCCTAATAATATGGGGTATCTCGACAGAACTTTCAAATAAATTTAAAGCGCAGAAAAATGCACACGTGCTTTTTGCGGAGCTCAGGTCTGGGAGAGTTGTAAACCACTATTCAAATCATTACCTGGGCGTTTCTTTAAAAGATTGTTCCTAGTTAAGGTCTAAATTAAGAAACGTTAACTTTTCCACTGAGTTACGAAAATTAGCTGTACTGTTATGAAGACAAATGGTGGTATCTCAGCCAAAACTCCTGTAGCAAGTGCAAGCATATTACTAACGGGTGAGGATTGAATCTGCTTCATTTATTGAATTTGAGATACTGCTAATTGGCGTTGAGAGGTAGTATATAAATGTATGACTAATTTTCGTAACTCAGTGGAAAAGTTAACGTTTCTTAATTTAGTCCTTAACTAGGTACAAACTTTTAAAGAAATGCCCACCTACGCATATTCTCGTTATCTTGTATGTACATTAATGAGATATGTATGTTTGTAAAACTAAACCTCCTTCTTTTCATACTGCCGTCACACATCTCGAACCGTCCAGAGAGACATCAACACAAATATAAGGTCGTCAATACGAAAACTTACAAGGTTAGGTTTGGTTATAAATGTCGACTTTTTCCCTTTTATCCTATGAATATTATGATTGAATAAATAATGCATTTGGTTAAGCATAAAATAATTATATTGTTGGTTTGGTTAGATGGAAATGCAATTTGTGTTATACAAAATGAAAATGAATACATTCGTTTTTATACAAATCACTACAAACCCTACCAAAAGGGTCACCAAGTAGTAGTTTTAAATGCTGTAAAATAAATAAATAAATATCTGGGGACAACTTCACACCAATTGACCTAGTCCCAAACTAAGCCCTAGGCTTGTGCTATGGGTACTAGCCAACGATATAATTACTAATATAGAGTAATATATACTTAAATACATAGAAAACATCCATGACTCAGGAACAAATATTCGCGCTCATCACATTAATATCTGCAATTACCGGGATTTGAACCCAGGACCACTAGCTTCGTAGGCAAGGTCACTGCCAACTAGGCCAGCGCGTCGTCAAATACATGTACACCATTTTAAACTGCTATCGCCTGTTAGAACTATTTATACCTCTAGTAACCACTATTTAAGCGTTAACTACTATTGTTTCGCCGCGAAGCGTGTTAGTTTTGCAAACAATACAACGGCTTCAAAACACCGGAGATTGAGATAAGTCCTAGTGCCATGGGAAACGTGCTTGTTGCATACAAATATTAAACCATGCATTGTTCATCAGGTAATTTGTTACCGTGTATTATGATATACCTTACATTATTCGGTGGATTATTGTAGCGTAAAGGTGGGTTTACACCAAACAAACCAAGAGCTAGAGCCAGAGTAGAGCATTCATTCTTGATCTTTTAGTGTAAACAAAAGTTCGTTTTCAGCGTTTATACACCACGCGAATATGAACGAGCAAGAATCGAGCACTAGAACTAGATTAAACGGCATATGCTCTAGAGATGTTTAGAGCAGGCGAACGATTGCTCATTCGTCGGGGGTCATTCACGAAATTAAATGTTTTTTTTTATTTATGTTGTCATTTTGAGGTTATTCCCACGCCCTAAAAAATTTCTATACGCAATCACTGATTTAAAAAAAAAAACCCCATAGATTAATAAAGGAGCTTTAGTCCCGATGTGCATAGACTAGTCATTTTAAGAGCAAGAAGTGAAAAAAAAGTAAAACAGATAGTTCTTCTGCTTTATGATCTAGAACGCTTTGAAAAGATCGCCCCGGGAGCGAGCCCGTTCGAACACGAAAGAACGCTCTAGGCGACTGTTCGCACGCTCGTCCGTCGTTTACATCAAGCGAGCGAGCATTCTTAGAATCTTCGCAAATAAAGGGAGAACAACGAAAGAATGCTCTGTGTCTGTTTACACAAAAAGAATTTGGTAGAGAGGGGATAGAATGAGCATTCGCTCGTTTGGTCTAAACCCACCTTAAGAAAGAAGCTACGAGAAAATAAATAAACAAAAAAAGCGCGAGCGTGTTTTGTTTTCTACATTTTCTTTACCCCTATTGCTATCGGGTTGACATTCCTGTACAGGTCCGTATTATGGTCGCTTTTATCGCGGTGAATAAAGCACCCGTCACTTTCGCACTTGCGTACTGCTCAGAGAGTGACAGATGTATTGTCCACGTTTATTCACATCCAAAAACACAAACATAATAGCCCCGTAGTGCTTTAGGTCATAGCCGGTGCTTCGGGTTTGTACTTGTCTCTCACTCACTCCCATAGGCTATTATTAAGAGCGAGTGAGAGAGAAATACAAACCCGAACAATCTTCTAAGTGCTCACAGACTGTGACTCTTTTCGACTCTATTTGTAGAACGTTAAGATCCAAAAGAGTTTTGGTTAGGTTAGGTTCTTGGTCAACTATACATCAGAATATAATAAATACCATATTATAAAACTATGGACGCATATAATTTTTTGAAAATTCGTTCTGATTAATGATATAATTTAGATTATGAATACGAATATTTAACGTCTACTAGGTAATTAAATCAGGATTGTTCTTAGCTAAGATTTATAAATAACGTAAAGCACTGAACGTAGAGGCCGCTACTATATCAGGTTTTGTATTTATTAAATAATTTTAGATTTTAACATACCTCTTACAACATCTCCATCACGTGATTCATGTTGCGACTTGACGTCGCCTGTCGTGTGATCTGCGACGCCGTAGTTAAAAGCGTACCTTGGCCGGTCTTGCTGTAATTATAACGGGAATAATTAATTATTACAAAGAAACATATTTTTGTGTTGGTATCTAGTACTCGCAGGACTGATGGCCGATGGGGTCAGAAGGTTCGAGAGTGGCGTCCGCGAACCGGGAGACGAGCTGTAGGTAGGCCTCCAACAAGATAGAGTGACGACCTTGTAAAGATCGCGGGAACGCGGTGGATGCGAAAAGCACAAGACCAGTCTGAGTGGAGAGCCTTGGGGGAGGTCTATGTCCAGCAGTGGACGTCTTTCGGCTGACATGATGTTTACTTTAGTACTGTGCGTTTAAAGTTAGTATCGAGCTCATTGGAACGTTAGTCGAAAATCGATTACAAAATGTATACAACACACATAAAAAACAAACCGAGGTCTTGGTTTATAACTGGGAAATGAACACTCTTAACCAATTAATTACATGGAAAAAAAGTGTCACATAAGAGTAACTTCATTTTTCTGTTGTAACTGGAGACACCAATTCTTTCAAAAATCTTACAGATTCTTTAGAGTCGTTATGTCCTTCTTCCGAATTTTACTTCGAGATTTACAATATGTATAGTAGCTTGAAACGTTCTGTCGTTTTCATTTAAATAACTGAAGTAGCTATGCTGATAAAACTACAATAAAACTTAAAACACAACAACTTTCCACTAAAAACAAATTAAAAACAATAAAATCACTCACGTAATAGCCATCGTATCCCCTATACACATCCGGGTCAAACACCCCACTAAACCTAGGCCTAGCCTGTGCCACTGCAAGAACTACCAATAAAAAACACCGACACATTGTTCCACGACAATACACCCGCTTAGCTGAATATCTAAGCTCTAAGTAAAGTACCACGGGGTTTCCAAGCACTTATATGTGGCCTTATTTGCCAGTGAGCGCTAGCCTTGGGAGTCTTCCGAAAATGAATTTCCTTCTGCGTCCGCGCAGCTAATGAGAAAAGTTTCGCACGGCACAATGGGCAGGCGCATGATTGCATTGCTAAACCGCAGCGCCTTTACGGGACGATAATCTAGCGTCAGGTATTCTTTTGTACTGAAATTATACGGACTAAATGTAGATAATTTTCGATCTAATTAGCTCTTTGGATTACTAAGTTCAAGGTGCAAATTGGTTTTAAAAGCATTTGGCGTTTAGTCGCTTTTAAAAAGGTATGCTTAATAGGTGTAATTGGGTGATTTTGTTGCGTTGCAACTTGTGAGCGGTGCAGCAAAATTCTTCCTTTGTAAAAAATGCATATTTTTTTAATGACGTATGTTGATGTGAGCTGGGTTTTCGTCGAGTTTCCGGCTTTGTTTTAATAGTATTTTTCGCTCTTATTTGACATCCTTATACCTAACATAGTAAATGTGGAAGACTGTAAAAGTTTTTTAGATGTTTCATTAAATTATTCGCTCACGCATCTTCACACAAATTACAGGTACACAGACGGATTTGGTAAGACGTATAAGGAATGCCATTTTTAAAGACAAACTATAACTAGCTTTAAGCTGATTAAGTCACACAAGTTGTATCAGTTCTTATAGAATACACAAATTTAAGTTAATGCGTATGGCTCTGACTACTGGTTATTAATATAGTTAATCTACATGGCACAAAAGATAACACTTTATACAGGGTGTCCAGTAAATAATGGATAACCTTCTACCCATCCATGGGGCACCTCAGGCTGGTCCCTAAAAAGGACTTACAGGTTTAGTAAAAGTTGCATGGTTTTCGAGATAATCGAACTTTTCTATTTTCTTAATAATTAGCACCTTGCTTCACTGTAATGACCGCCAAGGTCACAAATAAAGAGATTTTGTCGTTCTGTTTGCTGTTAAATATTCTTTAATAGTGATGCTAACGGATGTGTCTTAGAGCATTATGGTAGCGACACTAATTTCTTGTTAAACATATCTTAATTTATAACATCACATTTTGCTTTAAAGTTTGCAACAACTTTGACTGCCTGTGGTGAAAAAAAATTGTATAAAGACCAGAGTGGCCAATATGTTGAAAAATAGTGTATCTAATACTGATTCTAAACTGGTATAACACATGGTGTTTACGTCTTTACAGATAAAGTTATTGCTGTTAGTATTCACTAAGAGCGAATTTTACCAAAACACCAAGTTATCGATAAGTAACTCTTTACTTGATTGGGTTAGTCATATCATAAAAAACGCTTCTCTTATGAAAACCAACGTCTAATTACTGCAAAATAATGAATCCTTGTTATATCCTTTTCGAAGTCCAGGGCAAAGCTAACTAGGTCGTCGCAAACAAAATCCAAATAGTTACCCAAAATATGGTTCTTCGTGGAATCAAAACTGTACTTGATAAATGTCAAAAGAAAACATCAAAACGGATATAAAATTCATAGCCAAAAATACACATTAGGTAATAAAATTGTAAAAATGTATGTATTACTCAGCAGAGAAAGGAGAGATTGTAAGCAAAGTATGTACTTAGTTAACATCCTAAATATTATTTAAAACTAATAAAAGAATTGCATTAAAAGTTGAATAAATGTAAGTACCAAATAAGTAGTCGCATTTCACATTCGTCGTCCGTCGAAGTTTTTGGTTTCACATACGTGATTTATAAGTGACATCTCGGACCCCGATAAGGGGTGTCACTTTTACCCTACAAGTCTGGTATACTGAATATTGAAACACAAGACACCAACCAACTCCAGCCGGCGCTTCCCGGTCCGGGTGCATCTCCCAAACGGCTGCCTGCCTGAAGACCTAGCAGCCTCCGCCACCTTGCAGGGGAGTACCGACCTACGACGGCAGAACCAGAACTAGGCTATTTATTAAAACCCTTCACGACCGAACTGTAATAAATTTATGTTGATGACTCGGTTTTTTCTTTATTAAACATTACCACATCAAATGGTACCGAACGTCACACTTGCAGTAATTAGACGTTGGTTTTCATAAGAGAAGCGTTTTTTATGATATGACTAACCCAATCAAGTAAAGAGTTACTTATCGATAACTTGGTGTTTTGGTAAAATTCGCTCTTAGTGAATACTAACAGCAATAACTTTATCTGTAAAAACGTAAACACCATGTGTTATACCAGTTTAGAATCAATATTAGATACACTATTTTTCAACATATTGGCCACTCTGGTCTTCATACAATTTTTTTTCACCACAAGTAGTCAAAGTTGTTGCAAACTTTAAAGCAAAATGTGATGTTATAAATTAAGATACGAGGGGAGGTCCAAAAGTTCGCGGAATGGAGGGGATGGGGGTGGGGGTGACTATATTTTTTAGTATAGTACTAATGGCCAACTCATTAAGAGTATATATACCAACTTTCAGCCTGAAGAGCTCATTACTTTACAAAATATCGTCGAGCAAGCAAGTCAATCTGGAAAAATCCTGGAAGTATGGAGCAAATTGAGTATCGAGCCATCATCAAGTTCCTGACTAAGCAAGGAAAAACTCCTCAGACCATCATGAGTGAGATGTCAGTAGTTTACTGTGATCATTGCCCTGGAAAAACAATGATTTACAAATGGCACGGTCTTTTTAAAATTGGCAGAGAGTCCATTGAAGACGACCCTCGCCCAGGACGGCCTGTCGAGGTCACCACATCAGATACCGACGGAAAAGTTGAAAAATTAGTATTAGAAGATGCTCGCCTGAAGAAGAAACAGATTTCTGCATTAGTTGGAGTATCTGAAACCACTATTTTGCGGATTCTACATGAACACCTCGGCATGATTAAAGTGAGTGCAAGATGGGTGCCGAGAATGCTTACGCCGCATCAGCGACAGCAGCGAATCGACGCGTGTAGCAGTTTTTTTGAACGGTGTGGAGATGAAAGTACGTCGATTTTGAAGCGGATTGTTACTGGAGATGAAACTTGGGTTCATCATTTTGAACCTGAGTCTAAACAGGAGTCGATGCAATGGCACAAGAAGGGTACCCCCCCACCTAAGAAATTTAAGGGCTCAGAATCGGCCGGAAAGTTGATGGCTACGATTTTCTGGGACTGCCAAGGAATTTTGATGATCGACTACAAAAGCAAAGGTGTCACAATTACTGGAGAGTACTACTGTAGGCTACTGGAGCAGTTGCGGGAAGCTATCAAAGGAAAAAGGCGAGGAAAGCTGGCTAAGGGTGTGCTGTTACTTCAGGATAATGCTCCAGTTCACAAGAGTCGTATTGCGATGGCTGCCCTGAACAAATGTGGCTTCGAAGAATTGGTTCATCCCCCCTACAGCCCGAACCTGGCCCCCAGTGATTATTATTTATTCCCAAATTTGAAGAAAGAGTTGCGGGGAAGAAAATTTCACACCGATGATGAAGTAAAGGACGCAATTTTGGCTCATTTTGACAGCAAAGAAGAAAATTATTTTTATGTGGGTTTAGAAAAATTAATATCCCGATCTAACAAATGTATTAACCTTAAGGGAGATTATATTGAAAAGGAAAAATAGTAACGTCTTTTTATTCAATTATTTAGCCCTCCATTCCGCGATCTTTTGGACCTCCCCTCGTATGTTTAACAAGAAATTAGTGTCGCTACCATAATTCTCTAAGACACATCCGTTAGCATCACTATTAAAGAATATTTAACAGCAAACAGAACGACAAAATCTCTTTATTTGTGGCCTTGGCGGTCATTACAGTGAAGCAAGGTGCTAATTATTAAGAAAATAGAATAGTTCGATTATCTCGAAAACCATGCAACTTTTACTAAACCTGTAAGTCCTTTTTCGGGACCAGCCTGAGGTGCCCCATAGATGGGTAGAAGGGTATCCATTATTTACTGGACACCCTGTATACAAAAAGCGAACCACCAGTTGACTGTTAAATGAAAAGACACGATCAATTCATTACCTTTCATGATCAGAAAACTGTGCCGAAAAATCTGGATCCCATGGCCCTGCGGACGGATGTTGCTTCCCTCTGTGTCTTTTACTGCATTTATCACAGGGAGTGCTCCTATAAATATTCGGATTGATACCAGCCGCTGGATTCCACCATCGTACAACTCGTACCAATCTGTCATGTCATCAACAATATAATGATAGTTGGAAAAAATAACACATACTTATGTGTATATAAGACGGTGCAAGACGACCACATAAGATTGATATGTTTGTTCCTACATCAACGGTGTCCCCTAGACAAGATAAAGCTTCTGAATTTGAAAAAAAAAATGATTAAGTTTCGGGTTTAGGCCAAGTATTTTTGTCTATTAGATAGTCCTCGATCCTATAATACGCTTTAGGCATTAACGACTTTTTCAAGTATTTTTTAAGTGCTGGAAAGGGTAACTTTAAAACTACGTCAGGTAATTTATTATAGAAATTAATGCATTGACCAACAAATGATTTATAGTATACTTTACGGACGCGGAATTTTCGAATAGCGATTTTATTTTTATTTCCAGTATTTAAATTATGTATATCAGTTTTTTTTTTTTTGAGAGCCCAAGAAAATAAAAAAAACACTTAAATAAAATAAGAAGCTGTCAAAGAGGCATAGAACGGAGCTACATGAACATCAAACTAAAAGATAGAGTAAAATGTTCACTAATAAGGAAAAGAACAAAGGCGAGAGATGCGGTCAAACAAGCCCTGACACTGAAATGGAAATGGTCAGGACATATTCAGAGATCTAAGGATGAAAGATGGTCACAAATAATCACAAATTGGTATCCAATAGATAAAAAACGAAGGAAAGGTAGACCACTTAAAAGATGGAGTGACGATATCGTACAAATAGCCGGAAACTTATGGACCAGACAGGCAAGGGATAGAGCTACCTGGAACGGTTTGGAGGAGGCTTTTACCGCAAAAGGCGGCCCTTACATCTAACAATACTAATCTAATACTTAAGTAAAAAACTAACATTACTAAAAAAATCAATATCTAAGTACACAATACATAAAAACGATGTGTAAGGGATAAAATAAAGCTAATAAATAAAATAATATCAGAATATTTTGTAAAATAATACAAATTTTTAGATGTTAGATGAATCACTAAAGAACTTGCTGTTGTAACTATCAGCTTTGATTGATATAACTATATCGTATCAACTATTGTATTCATTTTTTGTGTAATAAGCCAATAAAGCTTAGTACTAGTGCTAAAACAGCAACAAAGTATTCTGTGTAGTTCAATGTCCTTTCTAAAAAAATGTCAAAGCTAAGGCCGCCTTCACACCTATTTGTTCGATTTAGTGACGGGTGAAGCAGGATATACCAGGCTCCGATGACTTGGCTAATCATGAATGGCAGGAGGCTTGTTTGTTCGGTGGACTGTTGTTTTTAATTATGTTTTACAATTTAAAAAAGTTTGAGGACGCGGTTAGCCTATACAGTGTGGAAATTAAACTCAGGCCCTGGAGGAAAACTACTTTAAATCCTTAAGCTAGCTCATTTTACTTAAAGAAGACATTCCTTTATTTTTGAAAAGAAACAAATCTGCATTTAAAGATTTTATAAACTCGCTTGCTTCGCCCGGGACTCGAACCAACTAAAATTTTAAAAAATAAACACTCTTTATTTTATTATACTAATCGGTAGTATTAATATTTTAGTTGGTTCGAGTCCCGGGCGAAGCAAGCGAGTTTAAAAAAATCTTTTAATGCAGATTTGTTTCTTTTCAAAAATAAAGGAATGTCTCCTTTAAGTAAAATGAGCTAGCTTAAGGATTTAAAGTAGTTTCCCTCCAGGGCCTGAGTTTAATTTCCACACTGTATACAGAGTGTAAGGGACGGTTCACCGAAAACTGAAACCATAGCTTCAGACCATTGTACTGAACTGAAATCCAGTGGAAATTTTCCTGGGAAAACGAAAATTTTCTCGTTTTTTTCCATGTTTTTGCATATAAACCGATCTAGGACAACATATTATGACATACTGAAACTCATTATGTAAAAAAACTGTGAAAACGGCATTTTCAAATTTTTCGTGTAAAAAACGAGAAAATTTTCGTTTTCCCGTGAAAAATTCCACTGGATTTCAGTTCAGTACAATGGTCTGAAGCTATGGTTTCAGTTTTCGGTAAGCCGTCCCTTACACCCTGTATATATACCTATGCAGGGTGTAAGGGACGGCTCACCAAAAACTGAAACCAACGAGAAAATTTTCGTTTTCCCGGGAAAATTTCCTCTGGATTTCAGTTCAGTACAATGGTCTGAAGCTATGGTTTCAGTTTTCGGTGAGTCGTCCCTTACACCCTGTATATTTGATTGTGATCCTGCCTACAAAGCTAGCGGTCCCAGATTTGGTTGTCGGTAAGCGCAAATGTTTGTTTGTTTTCTATATTTTATTTTAGTATTTATTTTTCTAAATAAGTTTGTTTATATTTCTATAGAATCCATAGTATATCATCACGGAGTTCTGACGGAGATGTATTATATTTTGGCAATTTCGTGCTCACCGGCTAGCTGACACTGCGAAAGGGTTTTAGTATAGGTGCTTATGTTAATAAATAGTTATGTATGTTTTAGTTTTTAAGTATTTGTAAATATTGGTTTTGTTGCCTGAAATAAAGTTTTTCTATAGTACCATCCTAGTGCTTTCTTTAGTACTAGATCCCTAGATCATTTTGTGAGAGATCATCCCTTGATAATTCATATACTTATTAAAGCGGGATCAAAAATTTAACTTTCCTTATATCAACTTTCGATACGAAGAACTTAAATATTGTCTTTAAATTCTTGATTGCTAACGTGATTATTAAAAATAGTACATTTTCATGCAAGTGTGGAAAGTATATCGTTACGAGAGTGGGGAAGAGTGATAAGGAAACTTCCGCAAGTGTATCTAACAACGTTTCTTAATTTATTTGCGAAATATTGACAGTGAAAGAAAATTCACGTTAAAAGACAGTAGAGCGAAAATTTTAACTTTCCGCACAATATGCAGATAAAAAAACTACCACTAAAAAAAAACAAAAACAGTCTTGGCAAGGCTAGTATTGTCTGATTACGTATGTATACGGAGGTTGTCCTCGCAATGTCTAAACATAGTAATTTTCGTAAATTATGGGCCCTTTGTGTAAAGCGAAGTACAACGATAGAGGTTTTTCACACTGAGTATAATCATTGCTTTTGTAGATAACACTAACACCGGAGTAGGTTCCTTAGATATTGAATCCCACCAAAATACAAGTGGAAGTGGTGCGATATAAGTGGAGTACATTATTTGTCATCTTCGCAGATAAAAGATTTGAGATCAAAATTAATCAGTGACAAGGTACAGAGATGGAGTGATGACCTTGTAAGGATCGCAGGAGCGCGGTGGATGCAAAAAGCACAAGACCGGTCTGAGTGGAGAGCCTTGGGGGAGGCCTATGTCCAGCAGTGGACGTCTTTCGGCTGACATGATGATGATGATGAAAGTACAGAGGGAGACGACAAGATGCAAACACTGCCAACGTTTCTGTTTTCTATCGACTAGAAGTCAGTGTATGGAGTTGACATAAGCGATATTATATTTTACATTTACATATTGTCATACACACATACATACATACATACATACCTTAACGCCTTCATTCCCAGAGTGGGGTAGGCAGAGCTACAGAATTACCAACAACTCTAAAAACTTGTTTACATTTACATATTTAAAAAAAACAAAAGGCAACGTTGTACGGTGATCCTCTAGCCTCCGTGAAGTGATGTAGGTAAAACTTTACGAAGACCAGATGGGATTTTCTTGAAGCAATCCTTCCAAAGGCGATATACGTGTTCAAACTTGAATTTTTCATTATACTGCACATTAGAATGTTTATTTACTGCATATTAATACATCTTTACTATCCATTAAACAACAAAATATGCTAAAAAATAATAAAAACTATTAAGACAGCGACCCCATCTTGTCAAAAACCCCAAGAGAATCATAAGCGATCTAGGGATCAGTTATACGCTTACGTCAATCCGTATAAATAAAATAACTAAGTAAGCGTTATGTATATTGACCGGGAGGCTACTCCCTGGTTTTTTCAAACAGCTTGCAGTAACTTGGCAACTTGGTTTATTACTTTACTTGGTAAAACTATATTGTAATTAATACGTTAGGTAATAACAAACGCCGCATGGACCGCAACTAGGTACTTAATTATTGGAAAAGTTCTACGCAAAGGAGACTTACTATTATTTTTGAAAAGAAAAAAAAACTGCATTTTTGTATTTTCGAAAAAGATCCCCTTGCTTAACCGGGAATCGAACTAGTCTTATGTATGGAAGGGTCAAATCTTGCAATTAAAATTTGACCCACCTCTCGTCTCTTGGTATCTTAGAGGTGATCTGATGATGGAGTCAGAAGGCGGCGACAGGATGTCCGTTATACTTAACGTAGACCCACGATGTTAGGATAGGACTCAATAGTTTGCTCTTGATAAGGTTTTGCAAAAAAAGTACAGTCAGCCACAAAAGCTTGCTCATAAAGCGAAATTTTTGACAGAATTTTATTTAAGTTTTTGGATTTTTTTGCTTTTTTTAGTGAGATTAGTCAATGGTATGTATTCAAATTATTTATTTTGATTATAATTATATGTTTAACTAGATAACAAACAAAACATACGACATTTTAGACATAAACATGTAGTAAGTCGTACAATATAATGTACAAGTATGTAAAGCAATAGATCTCAATTTCACGATCAAGAATATGTAACTAATATAGTTTTGTCATACAGTTGACTTACTTACTGTAACTATCATAAGAGCACTTTAAATTATTTCCATATGTGATTGATTATACACTGTGCTAATCTTAGGGTTAACAAGGAAGATTTAATACTACAATCTTGAAGTATATAAATCAAGACCCCATCTTAATAACAAGATAAGATACAATCAACTTCATCAACTAACAAAGAGGAGCCTTCAACAAGTTGAACCTTACAATGGTACTTTAGACATGTCCTTCCATTCAAAGTTAATGTCTGTTGTTTACGTTAGTATATGCAATACGCCAAGCTCATTCATGAAGAAGTATGTGTTTGTATGGGTAAGGCCGTAAATTTTGTCATTTTTTTTAACCAAAAATTGTCTGCATATAAAAAATACTATCAAGTATACATACATACATACTTACATAAACTCACGCCTTCATTCCCAGAGTGGGGTAGGCAGAGCTACAGAATTACCAACAACTCTAAAAACTTGTTGATAATTCTGTAACCACATTTTGCAAAATCAGGCTAAGATGTTTACCAGCGTATTAGTGACAGGTTGCAAGCCCATCGCCTAACATTACTACAAGCCTATATTCCCTTAGTCGCCTCTTACGACATCCACGGGAAGAAATGGAGTGGCACTATTCTATCTCGGTAACCACACGGGCAATCAAGTATTTTGTAATAAAATAACTCTTATAATGTTTTGTAGCTTCCTAAGTATTACAATTTTATTTCAAAGTTTAAAAACTGTATTTTTAATAACAGTGAGTTCAATTCGTCCAGTTTTCCTAATTTAGCAAAAAACCAGTTGTATTTTTAATGCATCGTAACACTCGGAACTATTTGTTTTTTACTGATTTCATTAATTTATCGCAATTTGAACTGCTGTCCCTGTATTTTGGCTTCTAAGTTACAATTTTGGCATTACCACAATTCCACCTAAATATTAAGCTGTTATGTTCTATTTCATATCAACACTGGCAACACTACGTATCTATGCGAATCTAAAAACAGACGCTATTTGGTTGTCTGTGGATTCGATGAAAGTGGCGCGCATGTGTTTGGTTGAAGGTTTTTGATGTGACTTTGGATGATTTCAAAGGTAATAACCGTTTTTTACTACACCTATTTAATTTAATAATATTCGTAAGTGCGTAAACCAGCTATGTTACTCTTTGTTACTAAGTGACAAAATATCATATGTTCCGCCATTTTGTATGACCAGAGGATACATGAATGACCACTGATACACTATACACGGGCCACATGACGGACCGTTTGTGTCACCCTGTTAGTTGCAAAGGCATACAAGGCTCGGACAATCGGACTTGAAAAAGCTATCCTTCTTATTTATATACCCACAGCGGTTATATAATATATGTTCGATTTTTTTTTGTCTGCTATTTCGTTTGTCCGAAAATCAATTTTCATTGAAACTGTTTACCTTTCTTGGATTGTTATATAACTAACCTAACCCAACCTACACGTTCTGTAGGTAAATATCTCTTTAAATATTTTAAAAAGGTTCACAGAAAAATTGGGTACAGACAAAGAATTGGGTACGTAACATTTTTTTTAGTATGCAATAAAGAACTTAAACATTCCTGAAAACTTTGCACTTTCAAGCTTATTACATAAACAACACCCATAAAATAAAGCACCCGTATCAGATTCATTAATAAAAGAAAACAAAGCAATTTCTCTCAAACATAAATCTTGACATAATGAAGTGCAGTAACAAAGAAAGCAAAATGTAGCGTACCTACATAAAGCCGCAAACATACTGAGAGCGGCAGCGGCGCGTTGTAGAACGTTTCTGTACAGTAACGCCTTCGTCACGCTTGGGAAGCTCTCTTTAACCAAGGGGTATATATTAAAACATGACGTATCTACGTGTCTGTGTATCTGTATGTCTGTATGTGGCACAGATGTAACAATTCAAAGCAGTTTTTTATTCAAGAAAGCTAGAATAATCTTTTTTTTTTTAGCTTAGTTGTATAAAAATAGGTTAGGTCTGATCAAGCGATATTAGCTCTAAAAGTGGGCCTGGCCTTTTTATCTATTTTCCGCGTGCACCCGGACCGGTGGGCTAGCGTGGCCGTGGCCACGTATAGGTGACGTAGACGAAGCATGCCTAGACAGAGATGGTGGGATGACTTGGACAAATTCCTCAGCAATGTACCAAAGAGGCATCGAATGGAACCTTAATTTTATCGTGAAATTCGATTCATCAAATGCTATTACTGAAACCATGATATTTTAAGGATATATTAAACACTTATTACGTTGATTCGGTTAAGTTAGATTTGTGACTACCAAAAAAAACTCATGCGGCCAGAAATGCTTTTAGATAAAAACAATAGGTACCCAGATCAAGGGCTCACTCTTTACCCAACAGTGGGACTTTGATATAGCTTCCTAAGACCCAACATACCACGAAATTTGCCAGTGGAAAATAAACTTATTGCGATTGCAATAAAGTCTATGTTTTAATTTAATTTCCAGTCATAAAAACAAGAGAAATTCTACTTTATCTTTTTTACAATTGATATTTTATTGCAATGGCCGTAATATGTACATTTTTGTACCGGGGGCGTACAAAAATGTACATATTACGGCCATTGCAATAAAATATCAACATACTTAGGAGGATAGACTTGGTAAAAAAAGTATCAGAACGGGAAACATCGCAACGCGCCGCCTCCGCTTTCGATGCGTTAGCGGCTTTAGTAACGAGAAGCAAAAACGTTTTGTTTATGTTCTATTCTATGTCAGAGTGAACCCGGCAATACCATTCATAACCCGCGTTAGATACCATCTCGTTTTCATATGCAATGTATGCTGACGTATCTGCGATCTGTATGAATAAATGCAATAAGCTACTGCACTCATGTATTAGCATAGTAAGGACGTAAGTAAGTCAAATCAAATCAAAATCAAAATATTTATTCAGTAAATTGGCCACATGAGGGCTCTTTTACACGTCGGTAACATGGAGTGAATCTACTAGCGCTTCGGACAAGACCATCATTGCGGAGAAGAAGCGCCGCAAGAAACTCCAACAGAAGGTCATTTTTTCAATTATTAATTAGGTACTAAAGGTGCCTTGTAAGTAATACAGGTGCCTTGTCCTACTAGTGTCTGTCTAACTCATACGAAGCCTTATTATTAATAATATAAATACGAAAGTTTCTTTGTTTATTTCGCCCCTATATAAAAATAAACTAAAAATGTTTTTTTTTTTAATTGCTATTGCTTGTTCAATGGACCAATTACATACTAATCAAAAGTATGAAGCCTACAGAATATGCAAACGTTAGGTTTAGTGCAATTTATTGGTACCGAATTACCAACCAACCAATAGTTATGATGTGATGGGAAAAAATTGTCAACCTAACGTTTGTAACTATAGGCTTCATACTTTCGATTGATATGTAATTTGTCTATTAAACAAGCAATAGCAATTAAAAAAAGAGTTCATTTTTAGTTTTATTTAAAATTAAATTAGTACTGGACTGAAATTTTTCAGCGAACCTATTCGCCATATATTATTTACCATATTAAATTTTGATATACAAACAATACTTTGTATCGAATAAACAGCGGGGTGAAGGTCGTCTCCTATTCGGATCCTCTACTAGTATCAGAACGCCTAAAATTACATACATACATACATACCTTCACGCCTTCATTCCCAGAGTGGGGTAGGCAGAGCTACAGAATTACCAAAAACTCTAAAAACTTGTTGATAACTCTGTAACCACAATTTGCACAATTAGGCTAAGATTTTTAACAGTGTATATTAGTGACAGGTGGCAAGCCCATCGCCTAACAGCCTACTACAAGCCTTAATTCCCTTGGTCGCCTCTTACGACTTCCACGGGAAGACATGGAGTGGCACTATTCTAAGCCGGCAACCACACGGAAAACCTAAAATTAATAAGCCTAATAATACTACTACCAATAGCTCTCAGCTGGCTATCACTATCACGCTTGCACTCGCAACTGACGGTATATTTGTCACTCATGTGCCATAGAAAATCGTAGATTGCCGATACCTATGAAAGTGGTTGCACTCTTTCACGCTGTAACGGCTGGATGGCATTGGATTAAATTTGGAATGGAGATAGCTTACAACAAAAGCTTCTTTTTATTCTGGAAACTTTTAAAGTTCCCGAGGGAATAAAGATACTCAAAATGTACGCGGACGAAGTCGTGGGCAAAAGCTAGTGCTAGCTAGCTATAATAATCAATAAAAAGTTCGTAAAACCTAATGGTTTTTTTTTCTGAAACAGTAAACAGACTGTAACAAAATAAACCTAACCTTAGTTCTACACAAAGGTCTTAAAATCCAGAAAATTTTACGGCTATTTTATTATTATGTACGGGAAACTGAAGAGACTTGTTCCCTTGGGAGACTTGATCACCCAGTGACAAATCAAAAACTAAACGCTTTTTCTATTTTTTATATTGGCAACATAAGTCTTTGTGGTCTATGGTGAACCAAAAACGTCATTTTGACCTCTCTATATAGACCACTTCAGAGCAGTGCAGCTATTTTTATTTTCCTGTGTCAGCATTGGTTTCGGTAAGTTTTTCATTTGTTTTTTTTAAATAACTGAATGAATAATTCCCTGAGTATGTGTCAAAATCATTGAAAGTAGTTTATTAAAGTTTGCATTTACATGTATTTTATTTGATTAACGTTTTCTCTTGACATGAAAAAAATTGGCAGCTGCAGAGAAAAGGATACCGCCCCTCCTGGTGAGGATAGTTTTTTTTCCAAAACCTGTGGTTAGATTTAAATGGCTTTGAGTTTACGTGTAGACAATAGTAAAATCATCAATTCACCGAAAAATCATATAAATTTAACCACAGGTTTTTGAAAAAAATCGATCCATACCAGGAGGGGGGGATCCTTTTCTCTGCAGCTGACTGTACGTAATCGAAAGGCAAACTTCTAAATTCAAGATCAGCCCAATTAATTATCTGCTATTACAAACGGCTAAAGGTATTAGGATGAAATTCAACCCTCTCTTCATTCTGGATTTTTTATAGCTAGAGATGGCACAGACCTTAAGATTAGTGGGATCTAAAACCCAATAGACATTTGAATTCTTAAGACTACAATCTCAAGACTGCAATTCTAAGACTCCAAATGCGTTGTCAACCCTGAGGACTGGGATGGAATACCACTATGCTAGTAATTTGAACGGTTGTCTTATGCACATAAGAACACTACAATTCAAACACAACAGTTGTATAATTTATGTCCTAGCCTGAATGTTGGGTAAGTTATTCCTAGTTCTTAAAAGAGGACATTTGTACAAGTGTGGGAAATTTTTGTAGAGCCCGACATTTTGAATATTTATAAGGATCATCTGCCTGAATGATATTTTAATTTTACATACAAAACTTGTATCAATCTACAACATTTGGAGTGTTTTTTTTTAAAATATTTGTTTAGAGGCAGAGGACCATGAAAGAAATTAAAAAAACAACAATATCATTTTTACTCTTTTATTTACCACGTGTTTTTAAAAGCGTCACAAACGCAACATATAACAAGGAATGTTTTATTTAATTTTATACATAATTATTGCTTTAGCTAGAGACTAAGATTCATACACATTTTAGTGTAGAAAATTTACTTTATAAGATATAAATTTGCTTTTAATGACTTTTAGTAACAACACAGACCTTATATCATTATGCAAAACCATGTAAGTATCGATTGTACACATTTACGGGGAATTAATCGCCATAATACTTTTACTAGGAACATGTCCTATTATTAAAAGTCAAAGCTTTCAAACATCAGGTACATTTAATGTTACTTACTTACATATAATAATAATTACCTTGTAAAAAAACAAAAATCAGTCAAAGCATAGATTAAAAGACAGGTTAAGAAATCCAAAATACCTAGATTCATAAAACACTAAGTTAAATCTAAACAACAATAACCTAGAATTAAATAATGTTAACACTTACAAACTTAGCAAAATGGGAAAAGGCCTTTGCGAGATCGTACCCTTTGGATACATTATGAATTTATAACAATTTTAAAGTGAACTTTATTTCTGTATTGAAATAGTAATACTTACACCAACCTGTGAGAACGTCAATAATCATAGCATTTTTAAAATAAAAACAATTAAAATGCGCCGAATATTGGGTATCTATAACTTTATGGATGTGTATGACGGTGTTTTCAAAATTATATCTACTATACTGTAATCAACACTTTCTAGAATATTGTAAGTAATCGTTTTCTTTGATACTATGTTAGGTCTCGTTTCTTCCATTTTGGGCAGCGAGAGTAAGCTAATAACATAGCGAGATAGAAACCATCAGAAACAATATTTATTCAATAATATCAGTATAGGCTCTGTCAATTTTGTCTTCAGTTACTTAATAAGTATTTATACGACTTTAATAAGTATTTTTTATACATTGAAGCGTTAACGTTGTCACTACGTTTTTATTTGTGTAACTAACGCTTCAATGAGCTGTATCCACCACAAATTGTAGCTAGGTTCTTCACATGTTGGAGTAAGACTTACACATTCAGTACCGGCAACACTTCTGGCCCCTAATTCACCAACGTGGCAGTGACACGGTGACCATTCGGTCTACATTGCGTTGTCAACATGGAGCCCAGTAATAAAGTAACTCTTCAAATTTGCAATGTATACAGAACTGTCACTTATCACCACTTCCAAAACCGATAAGGTGCGAATAACATACATAGAATAATAACACAATAGACTGATAGCAATAGTTTGATACAGCCGACGGATCAAAATTGAACCCACGAATGAAAACATGTAGCCGTAGTTTTCTCGTACGACACGCACACAAGCGCACACATAAAGTCGTACAGAGTAGACAAAATTTGTTCTAGTTTAAGTGGCATCACATTGGTTTGTGGACTAGGATTCTACTATGTTGTTTTTATATGACATTGAGAAGACAAACCTGACCTATGACCCACCATTTGCAATTTCAAGATTATATCCTTAAAACTGGAATACTAAAGGGCGAATGAGATTACCAATAAAAATTGCAGAAGTTGATAGCTATCTTACTTTAACTTTAGTTCTAGGGCAAGAAGCACAATTTGGCTGTCTTTCTCTTACTTCGAAGTTGGAGTGAGACAGCAGTCAACTTCTGCAAATTTTATTGCTAGTCTAAACTCTGAGGACTAAGACGAAATGCCTCTATGCTAGCAATGCCACTGGTTGTCTGTTGTGTTATTATTCTAAGATCACATACAAATATTAGTTGCTGGCAGTAAAGTTTTAATGGTGATGCAGGAGAGCGGCTTCATGCTGTGAAATTGGAGCCGTTTTGTGAACGACGGCGTTGAACCCGTTGTGTTTGTCGGCGGTGTAGTCCACGGTGCGGAGGGAACCGTCGGGCTCCACCACGGTGTATTGGCCTGGAGGGAAGGACATCATGAGCATGAGGTTAAGATCTAGCTTTGATAATAAAGCTGTCAGTAAAGGTTTTTAATAATCTGCCAATGGAGCTTAAGGCCCTTACTAATCCAAATGTGTTCAAAAACAGAGCAAGACATTTTTAGGTGTCAAAGCGCTACTATAATATTTGTGATTTTTTAAATTAGTTAATATAGGTAATTAATTTATTATAACTGACATTATTAATACTGCAATGTGATAGTTAGGTATCTTAGACTATTTTAAAATAGCGTCGTTTAGAGTCGTTTTTCAAACACAAATAAATTGTTCCTGAAATAAACTTGAATTGAATTTTGAGAGTAAAACTGTCCTAGCAGTGTTTTACCTACTAATTAGTGTTCATTAAATTGAAGGTTGTCTTAATTTGCGTGCTGCTTTGGTGAATATAGAAAATGAGAGTAGAGGTAACACAAATCATATCGTTCTTTTTTATTTGAATAAATTGATTTTAAACAAAACTAATTCCCTAAATTAAGTTGTACAGGGTTACCATTACATTTATAAAGTGATTTTTGTCAGAGTTCATAATAATTACTTTATGTTGATCACATTATTATTGTATCCAATCGTGTTGCAATATGGTGAGGCTATGAAAACGAAAAGACCTCTATGGTGAGAGGTGTATTATTTTTAATCAAAACTCATTCATTATATTTCTTTTATTTAACTTTGATTTTATCTTTTTATTGGCAGACTGCAAGACCAAGAGAAGACTACAAAAAAATATCTAGGAATAAAAACTTATTTTAGATCATCTTTCTTAACACCAAGACCTCATATGACCACCATTGACCTAATATGACCACCATTGACCTAATATGACCACCATTGACCTAATAATATGGCCGCCATTACTGTCAAGTAAATAAGAGCTATCAAAACGTTGACATTACGATAACAGGACAATAATGACATAGTTTTTACCGCCTACAATCTCAGCCCAGCGGCTCTAGAGTAAATACATTCGGCGTTCTTTTTCGTTATCCAAAATGTATAGGATTGAGGTTAGCTGTCAGTTGATCGCGTCGATTCCATATATTTTGACAGTTTCGTCGACAATCGTTTACGTTAGCGTTGCAACATGTCTAGACATGCTTACTGAAAAGAGATGTTAGTACCTTTGACAACATCACCGTCGCGGCTCTCGTGGTGGGTCTTGATGTCGCCGGTGTGGAAGTCGTTGACCCCGTACTTGAACACGTACTTGGGATACGCCTGGAATTAAAATGATAGGGGTAAAATGCTTTGTATGATGTAGAGAATAAAAATGAACATAATCCACGAAAACACAATAGCGGTTCTCTTCTGGTGCATGTTTTGTCAATCCGCTGCGCTCGGGCCGGTCGGTCAGTCGAACGAGACAGGTAGTGGATGTGCGAGCGGGATAGTATTCGAGCCCGCTATTCCTTA
This sequence comes from Acleris emargana, assembly GCA_927399475.2. Taxonomy (NCBI): domain Eukaryota; kingdom Metazoa; phylum Arthropoda; class Insecta; order Lepidoptera; family Tortricidae; genus Acleris; species Acleris emargana. The sequence continues at coordinate 22,573,272 of OV656838.1, read as the reverse complement.
TGTTGTTACAATACAAAATACCATAAAAAAGCAGGAGTCGATTTTACGCATATTAACCTAGTCCTAAAATAACCCCTAATCTGGGTACAAGACTAACATCATAATATTCTTAAATACATAGAAAACACTAATACCTACTAAGGAAGAAATAAATGTATGTGTATTCAAAATACTAAAAGAGATCCGGTAAAGGGATATGCTCGCGGTTATACTATTTATTTCTTTTAATATTTGCGTAGTGTAATTATTTACGCTCGCTTAAGTGTTTACATACATACTTACAAATACTCGAGCTTTTAAAAAAAATATCTGCCCATACCGAGCAGGGTCACTACCAACTGGAATATTTCTGGGGTCCCAGTGTAAAAGGGTACAATTTTTCTAAAAGATCAAGTGAAAAAAGGTCTAAGTCTAGTTAGTATAAACCGTTCATGTATTTAACCTTTTTTTATTACGAGTTAAGTCGACTTATACCCATTTTCACTAGGACCCCAGATTTATTCCGCTAAAGTAGTTGTTTTGCCATAAGTTCATAATGTTAACGAGCTACGTAACCGGTGATGTAGTTTAAACAAGCATTACATAAAGGTTGTCACAGCTATGCACATACTAAACAGCGTAGATCCTCGCAGATGGCTCTTTATTCGCGGTGAAACGTTTCGCGAGACTCGTGTGTTATGCAAGTGCTTCCGCTGTCGCGTTACCGCTATGTGATGAGAAAAAGCGAGTTATAATTTTTTATCATCGTTGTTAAATTGCTACTTTTGTTTTTTTTGGAAATGATATGTTTGCAATAAGTTTTCTTATTCAACATTGTAACGCAACTTAAACTTAAGAAATTAAAATGTGAGAAATAACTCTTAGTAATTATGTAATGCATGAGCATTGGCTTACTACTGGCGGGACCCGGTTAGGTTTTTTATAATATTTGTAAGAGCTTATTGTTATAGCATTCCATTATTTTTAGGTATTGAAATAGTATAATGATATTTTTATGACAAGGAGAAGGCATACGAGCACTCAGGCCACCTGATAGAAAGCGGGATCTGAGACCCATACACATTTGCGTTCTCCTTAAGACTTTAAATGCGAAACTTCAAGGAATAAAATGGAATACCTCTATGCTATTAATTTCATCGGATTTTTCTAAAATAAAAATGTTATGCAAACTTTCTACGTAAGAGATCCTTTTGCGACCCTCCGACTCCATCTTCTTTCAAGTCTTATTTATATTTTATTGTCTTTAAGTTGACCTATTTTGTATTTAAAATGTTGCTTATTTCCTAAATGAGACTGAGACTGAGATTAAAAATCTTGAAAAACAAATACTTAAAAGATTCGCGGATGCTCATTCACAACCTTATTTATTATTTAAAAAAAGGCTAACCGATAATCCGTTTTTTTATGCTAAAAAAATAAACAACTATTATATTCAGTCGCTATCTCTTACACCTTGTGCCACAACCACAGGTTTACGGCGCGGCGCGTGCGCTTGTCAACTCGCGGAATGTGACGCAGGAAGCGCGATGTGTGAGAATTCCCGCTCAGGTCTCTGTTTAATTTATAACTCTCTCATAGATTAATCAACTAGAAATAAGTAATTAATAACTTATGCAAAACACACAACGCGCCCTTAACACATTTTCATCCAAATTTTCAACCCATTCGGTGCCGTGACCAGGATCTACAATTTTATTTCTACGTTTTATTTTGATAAAGCGCTAGTTAGTACAAATGACTATTTTTATTAACATTTTAATTGTGTGGGTATATAGTTATGCAAGGGTTTTTTTTGATGCGTCTAACTTGGATTTTAGGACAAAAGGGATTTTGTGTTAGCGGTGCAAGTCCTAATCGAGAATCTAGTAAGCATGTTAGGGGACCATCTCACATAAATAAACCTCAGTCATATTCAATGATGAATAAAGACGCCACGGATAGCCTAGTTGGTATTTACTCTGCCTGCGAAGCCTTAGAGGCCTTAGACAAGATACTTAACGCTATCGTAAAAGATTTTCGAAAACTATCATAGTGTATGGTTTTGACATATGCGCTTGACGTGGATCATTTATTCATTTTCGATTACGGTAACGATCTTGCAATGCATCTTGTCTGGAGCCCCTGCGTTCCATTCCCGGTAAGTGCAAAATAATATTTGTGTCGAGCGCGAGTGTTTGGTTCTGAGTCTTGTTTGTTTTCTATTTATTTAAATATATTTCTCTGTATAAGTATGTTTATAGGTTGTTTTGCAACCATAGTGCAAAAAAAGTTTAGGTACGCTACTAAAATTATGTAAGAAATAAAACATTAAAATCGTTTTAACTTCATTGACGTAAAACCGTGTAAGTGCCTCGTTAATTATTTTTTATGCATAATGTTACAAGCGCAATGCTTGATTTGACTCATTTCCTTACGTGAATCGGCGATATTGCCATTTTTTACTTTCGATTCCGGCAATGATGTCAATGTTGTGTTTTGTTTTAATTATGTAAATATACATTCGTTAATTTTTCCTACAAATGAAGTCAACACTCTTTAATTGAAATACTGGAAGTTAATTATGCGCAAAAAAATTTAACACTCAATTTAGAGATATCCTTATTAAATTCAAATAGGTGTGTATTGGTTTATTTGTTCCATTTTACGGATAAACCAATGACGTAGAAAAAAAGGTTTTTAGTTCGGCGACGGACATAAAGTACTTTTAATCCTTTTCCGTGGATGACGTAAGAAACGAGTAAGGGGATAATGGCTTGTAGTACTGTTAGGCGATGCGCTTGCAACCTGTCACTAATACACTGGTAAACATCATAGCCAGATTTTGCAAAATGTGGTTACAGAATTATCAACAAGACTCGTAATAAAATCATTGTTATTGTAAAAGTTGTTATTATCTGTTACTGCAACATATTCACTATGTTTAGCTCTCTAAATTCTCTCAACCATCCACTTATTTTTAAGAGAAATATTGTGTAAATTTTAATGTGACCAACGGTTATAAGTGAAACATAAGTGTATTGAAATGGCTATCGAAAGCCGTTAGAACGAAAGTGCAGGTAATTGACGTAGGCACGGTCCTGTTGAATTGTGCAGTGGGGCACTAAGTTGGAATGACTTCATGACTATACTTGATTAAGTTAGACCAACCAAATCTTGGAAGGTGTAATCCAGTCCCCCAAGATGTCAGTTCCGAATATTTAAACCGCGGAAAAAGGTTAAATTTAATTTTGAATCATTTTTCAACCCTCAATTTGTGTATACATGTGTCTGTTTGTCTGTCTATGGCATTACAACTTCTTAACGGATGGAAAGATTTGGACGCAGTTTAAACTAAAAACTAGGTGTTCTTAGCTAGGTCTCATATAAATCGGCTGGCTCCTTTAAAGACATCACCTCGGAAAATAGGGGTTGCCTATACTGCACTCCTAAGCAAAAACGCAGTATCTCGAATAAATTTCCTGTAGCAATATCAACCTAATTGCTAACGGAATAGAATTCAAACTGCATTGGTTATTGAATTTGAGATACTGTTTATTTTTGGTTAGGAGGGCAGTATATCGGGGTTTCTATTTATAAAATGGTAATCTATGTAGCTAAAGAGTAAGTGAGAGTGACTGTTGTAATGATATTGTTGAATAAATATCTCTACATACCGGGACCACATGACACAGCACATAGTCCATAACCTGGATCATTACTTATAAAAATTGTTTTAATAAAAGGAACTTTTTAGAAATTTCGAAAAGCTGAAAATCAGTTTTACGAGAACGGCTCGTTATTCAGATATAATTGACTAATATCACATAGTGTTAAAATAACCTACTTGGACATTTTTATAAGAGTATTCTCTTTGATTAAAAAATAAACTGTCAGATAAAAAGGATACTGTCACCATTCAAAATATGAATTGTTTTTATTCATGTGTCGTTGTAATAGCTTTTAGTTATTTTTAGCTTTGTTCAAATCGTTAACCAGATAACATGTTATTAATATACGTTTAAACAAGTTCTAGTACCTATTCTTTATTGCATAGCCGAGATTTCTAACACATAGCTTACCAAGCGATTACATGCTTACCAAGTAACCACTAAAGAGTAGTAAAATATCTAACAACTTAAATAGCAGGCATTGGGTCATTCATAATCGTAACTTTATTATGTCATATACAGTTTAAGCAGTTATATCAGTAATGTAGCTGTGGTTATGGATATAGAACAGTGAATTAACCGTAATAAGGAAACGTGTTATTGCCATTTCAACATCTGGTAACATGGAAATATTCACCATAGACATGTTTCATTTATAAAGTCAGGCAACCAAAGTAATACTTTACAAACAAGCTATCAAGGATATTTTTTTTTAGTAAATAGTGAATTATTTTCATTTTTTTTTGGCTTATAATTTGGCAAAAAAACTTTAGAGATTACTTGATTCAAAGACAAATTCTTATTTTCGTCTTATTAAAGCAGTATTTTAGCAAAACAAAAAATATAAGTTCATTATAATACTGTTTTTTGTTTTAATTACCGCATTTCCCATGCAACTGGTAATTTATCCTGGAACACGAAATTTAAAACTAACGAATAAGTTTTTTAACGACTATTTTTGGTAGAGGTATGAGAATGAGTCGAATCAAATCAAATCAAATAATTTGTTTTAAGAACAGACAGCGTTTTGACCTTAAATTTTGCCGTCAAAACCCATTCTTGCCTTCTTGATTTAATTTTTAGCCTTACGGTTAAAACCCTTATGTTCCCAAAAATAAGGATCAATAGCTTACGTAGTAGTCGACATGCTCGTCTTCAGCGATGTGGTGGTGCTCGTACCCCAGCCTGCGCTCGGCGGGTTGGGAGGCAGCTGCGCGTGCGTCGATGGGGCGGACGTAGGTGAACATGCGGCAGTGCGCACACGCTACTAGCGCCAGGGCTACGATTGTCAACTGGAAATAATAATCATAAATATCAGGGGATAATCTCACACAAATTGACTTCCCAAGCTAAGCTCTAGGCTTGTACACACAGCAACACATCTAGCTATACACTTCAGAAATCTAAAGTATTGCATGAAAGAGAGTCGCACTAGAATGCATAGAAGTTGACATAATACACATATATACATATCTTTCCTTTTCTCTCTGCTCTGTCTTTAATGGTTAGTTAGGTGTGATGTTGTGTGTACTATGGGAACTAGACAACGATATTTATAATAATAGTAATTTAAATACGTAGAAAGCATGCAAGACTCATAAATAAATAATTGCGCTCATCACACAAATATTTTCCCCTACCGGGAATAAAAGAATGAAGGTTCTTGAGTGGCGTCCGCGGACCGGGAGACGAGTTGTAGGTAGGCCTCCAACAAGATGGAGTGATGACCTTGGAAGGATCGCGGGAACGCGGTGGATGCGAAAAGCACAAGACCGGTCTGAGTTGAGAGCCTTGGGGGAGGCCTATCCAGCAGTGGACGTCTTTCGGCTGACATGATGATGATGATGATGATGACCGGGAATAGAACCCGGGACTGCAAGCTTCGTAGACAGCATCACTTAAAACTAGGCCAACGCAAGGAAATTATCACGAATTTGGTATTTATAAGGGGGCGAGCAATCCCTGGAAGACGTTTACCGCTGGGCTGCCCTCCTAAATAAAAAGGACGCGAGCGCAATTTGATAATCAAAGTAAATTCAACCCCATACTACAAAGATGTATCTATGTGACATACGCCCTTTTTTCTAATGAGGGCAGGTGGTTTTATTGGACATTAAGGCCGTTTTCGACTGGCGAGCCGGGATAGTCATACTGTGTCCTCCTGGTAACGTGTAAATGCGTTTTCTCATACAGCAGAATTATCTAAGGACAACAATTTGTAGGTGGTAAAAATGTATTTTTTCTCACTTATTTTGTTATGTCATAAATCCGGGTGATTTTCTTTAAACGCCCGTCAAAATGAATTTTTTGTTCTTAAACTTAATCTCAAAAATTTGACGACGCGTTCTCCTAGTTGGTAGTGACCCTACTTACGAATCTAGCGGTCCTGGATTCAAATCCCGGTCAGGGCAGATATTTGTGTGATGAGCGCAAATATTTGTTCCCGAGTCATGGATGTTTTCTATGTATTTATGTATATATTTCTCTATTTGAGTATTTGTGTCGCTGTCTAGTACTAATAGTACAAGCCTAGAGCTTAGTTTAGGACTGGGTCAATTGGTGTGACATTGTCTCCTGATAAACGTTATGTCGCTGTAAGCTAATTTTAAATGAATGAATCAGTCCCATTAACATTGTCCCGACAAATAACTAAACGATAGTGAAACCCGCAGATTTCTTTGCAAATCGTAAATACTATGTTAACAATAGCATATTGTATTATCAATAGATCGTCTATAAACAAAGGTGACTTTTTGCATATTCCCACGGTTTCAGAAGATGCCGGTTATTGTCACTGGGGTTACGTGGATTGTTTCTTGTGTGCTCACTTTTATTTTCACTTTGACAAACGTCACGTAATAAGGCTGTAGTGTATTTTACTGTTTTTTGTCTCCGGTAGGTACTTATTTAGTTTTATCTTACTTGAAGTTTTTGAATTGATCTCGATCCGGTAAACGTACCACAATTGATTTAAGAAAGGGAGATCTGCGGGCTTAAAATGCGTCGGTGATATGCATGTTTTTATGAACCTATATTTTCGTACTACAAAGATTTTAATTTTACAAAATCTTAAAATATAAAAAAAACTGTTTATTTTATGTTTTAATTATTTTTATTCGATTTTGTAATTGAGTTAAAAAACCAAAGTTAGCCCAAGATTAGCATTAAAAATGTATGCTTTTAAGTATGACATTACACATTGGGGGTGCCGGGTGCTAGAATGAACAATTAAAAAAAAAAAACAATTTCCAGTTCACAATTCATTTAGTAAGCAGAAAAGAAAATCTAGTCAACCTGAGATAAATAAATAAATATAAAGAGAACCATCTCACTTAGTTTAATCAATTCTTAAACTAAGTGGATGACATGTATAAATTTTAGGGAAAGATAGTTATGTTATATAAATATAGTTAATTAAATATTATAGAATAATCAAAGACCCAGTAATTAATACTTAAGTTTATAATAAAAAATGCCCTTACCGTAATCATTGTAGGCAGGATGTTAAGCAATAGGTACCGAACCGATACCGATAGTGTTTAGAATAACTTAGTTATTTACTCCGCATACTCTACGTTACTTGGGTGCACGTTTTTATAACATTTCAGTCAATTAAATACGATGAAAGCATCGATTGCTTGCAATCGATTTTAATAACCGGGAAGCGAACTTTATCGATCAAATCTAAAATTATCTTTACCCGCCAATTAATAGTTATTAAAGAATTATTTTTGTAGTTAAAGAATTTCCGTATAAATCGATGCTATCGATGAATTTTACAATCGATTAGACGTCGTAATTTTTGAACCCCTAACACCAACAAAAAGGTGTAGAAAACTTAACGTGTGTGTTTGTTAATCTGTCTATAGCGTCGTAACTGCTAAACTTATCTACAAATTAACTAAGGTAGGGTTGCTATTTTAACTAGGCTAGGCTTTCTTTCTTAGGCTGCATGTGTTTAAGAGATGTCTCCGTAAGTTAAGATCGAAATGATATGTCGAGGGTTTTTATCAATTTAATATTTGTTTAAGTGAAAAGTAACTAAGTAAATATTGGTGGCTGGAGTTATGCTTTGTATATAATATAAATAAATAATAACTAAATACTTATCACTTATCAGGAGACAATCTAGGCTTGTTCTATGGGTACTAGACAATGATAAATATGCTCCTGACACAATATCTGCTCTTACTGAGATTTGTACTTAAGACTGCTAGCTTGTTGTATGTGGTTCGTTTTTTATGTTGGCAGTAATAATATAGACCATAGAAACTGGAGCTGTAACCGTATATTTCGGATGTGTTGGATAGAGGCCGTTTCTGCCACCAAATTATTTTTTTATTTTGAATAATAACTAATCATATTTTCTGTGCATACAAATTTACAAAGTCAGAGATGTGAAGCCAAACATTGATTGGATTTAACCAATAAAAATATATGAAATTGAACATTTTTTAAATGGTTTTTGCAAGATCCATATTTAGTTTTGATTAATTAAAATTGTACTATGAAAATATTTAAAGTATATTTTTTACTTCTCGTGCTCTTAAAATGTTGCTTTAGTCTCTGCATATCGGGACAAATGCTCCTTATTTATCTCTAGGGATTAAAGTTTTTTTTAATTTACTTGCGTATAGACAATTTTATGGACAATTTTAATTTTATTTTAGGACATGGAAATAAACTCAAAACAACAACTGCAAAAATATAAAAAGAAACGATTTAATTTCGTGAACAAGATTAATGATTAATTGATTATAAATATCAATATATTTAATTATACTTAGGATGAATTCATTTTATAATGCATAGTCGGTTAGTTAAATATGCAAGCATTTAAAGCGTCACTTTACAACAAACAAAAAAACCAGGTAACAAACTTTGTCATAATCAATATTGCAATTTTGTGTAGAACGTCGTTTTTTTTCCTCGCATTCAAAGTCAAAGTCAAAGTAAAATGTTTAACGCGAGACTAAACAACCGTAAATACACCCTCGCTTCGCTCGGTGGCTAAACATCTCGTGTCATTATGGTTTGTTTTAGTCCCTTGTTGAACAATCTACTATTAAATCTATTAAAACTGAAACTTTCCAAATATTCTGACCGCGGTTTTAACCCGTTTTATAACTTTATGAATCGCGATAAATTGTAGAAGTATTTTAATAATATTATTAATTTAATAAATATTTTTTACCTTCAAGGCCATTTTCACCGGGTTTTCACAAAAAGCACCAACACAGAAACGGTAAAAACTGAAGCGCGCTTTTCAGATGCGAGTGAATGAATGTATGCAGTCAGACCGAGCGGGGACTTATATGCCGGCGAGGGTGGTGGGATAGCGGCTGAGATAGCCGTAACCAAGTTAATTGATACAAATAGACGAGTTCTTTTAAAGGGGTGGGTTGTTATGAGAGTTTTTTGTTGCTTGTTATAATTATTTAATTTGTGTGATTTGCATTTATATGCGATAGTTTTTTTTTAAGGAATTATTGCAATTTGTACGACTTAATGAGTATTCATTTCGTTAATATACTCGTAAGGTACTAAAGGATCTTGTTTCTTAAATAAAAAGCTAGTTGTTAATTACATACATACATAAACTCACGCCTTCTTTCCCAGAGTGGGATAGGCAGAACTACAGAATTACCAAGCACTCTTAAATAAGTTGTTGATAATTCTGTAACCACGTTTTGCACAATCAGGCTAAGATGTTTACCAGTGTATTAGTGACAGGTTGCAAGCCCATCGCCTAAGAGTACTAGAAGCCTTTATTATTAGACTTTATTAGTTGTTAATTGATTATGTAATTAACATTTTAACCCTAAATTTATTTTCTCCCATATAAACATTTATGCTAGTAGGACAATATTATGCTAAAGATGCGTATAACAAAAATGTTAGTACACTAAATATCACTGACTTTAATTAATGAGCCATAATAGAACCTTTTCGCATAATATCAACGATAAATTCCTATGTATCTTCTATTTTGTCACTTGACACTGTCATTATGACAGGGTTCTATGGTGGCTCAACATTATTATCTTTGATGGTACCCATACCATATCCTAAGCCTAAGTTTTTAAACTCGCATTATACTTTAAACGAATATTATTTCAACTCTTGTAATGCATATGCAGATTCACCTTAATACACTATACGTAATACAAGAAAATCACGCAACTTAATAACAATTAAAATAATTATAAAAATAAAACACATCATCTCATCAGCGGACACAATATGTATGATATGTCCAGCAGCTGAAATCTCTTCTACAAGACTCTAAAACTAATGTAGTTCTACTAGTTTTCTACTTCAATACTTCCTAAACATACATACATAAACTCACGCCTTCATTCCCAGAGTGGGGTAGGCAGAGCTACAGAATTACCAAGCACTCTTAAATAAGTTGTTGATAATTCTGTTACCACGTTTTGCACAATCAGGCTAAGATGTTTACCAGTGTATTAGTGACAGGTTGCAAGCCCATCGCCTAAGAGTACTAGAAGCCTATATTATTCCCTTAGTCGCCTCTTACGACATCCACGGGAAGACATGGAGTGGCACTATTCTAACCCGGCAACCAGACGGAAGACTACTTCCTAAACATTCCCCTAAATCTCAAAATTGTTAAAAACATGTACATAATGATTTTTAAGAGCTATCTATCCAACCTTTAAGCGAATGGAAGGTGCCGGTTTTTTTAAAGTATTTATTTTACAACATTGTCGGCGTAATTTAAATATATAACTATCTATGCCAAATAAGAGCTTTGTAGGACAGTCAAGGACTTTACTTGTTGAACCACTATGGAACCCTGTCATAATTACAGCTTCAAGCCACATGAAAGAAATGACGCTAAAATTAATGATTATCGTTATGCGACAGGGTTCCATAGTGGCTCAACAATTAGAGTCCTTGGATGTACGAAGAGTCTGTGGAAACCGCGGACGGACGGACCTGGCGAAACTATTAGGGTTCCTTTCCTAGTTTGACTACGGAACCCTAAATAACGCACAAAGGTTTTTAACACACATTTCCTTTAAGCCGTTAACAATCATAGAATCCTTATATATTTTTTTGCCGGAACAAAATAGCGTAAAGTGTATTTCTATGGAACTTGCTAACTATGTAAACAAATGACTTAACTTTTTTTTTGTCACTGTTTCTCCTTGAATTTTCACACCACCTCATCAAACACCATTGAAACCATAAACTATTGAAACTGTCGTTACTGTAAAATACAAAATCACCAAATATAAACTCTATCTTGGATATTTCATTAAAAGTTTAAATGGTTTCAAAAGGTTGGTTATTAGAACCTGATGGAATGACGTTTTTGTTTCTTTTAAATTCAACAATTGTCTATGATGGGTAGTGTTGTTCCTAAAGTTGGCGATATATTAAGGCATCATCGTTAGGGCTACAGATGATATAACGGCACCTTTTATAATAAATACTGGTGATATATCATCTTCAACTACCGATTTTTCTTCAGCTCGTGATTAAACAAATTAGAAATAAGTAACTACTTGTTTTTACTTTCGGCATTTTATTATTCGATATGGTTTGACATACGTAAAGGAGTATTGCCCATCACTAGTAAATTCATCATTCAGAGACAATTTCAATATGGCGGTTTGTTTACATAGTTAGCAAGTTCCATAGTGTTGCGGCGCAATACTATGATCGACGTGTTTGCTACCCGATATCACGCAGGAGCTTTAATCGCTGCCACCGTGATCGCTAACCATAACCTCATTCTTCTATCGACAGCCATTACGGCAACTCGCATTTTTTAGTATAATAAATTGTCTTTATTAAGTTAGACTGGGTTTTATTTAAGGCTCCGTTATGTCGGTCAAGACATAAATTGGTGTAGTCGACCCTGAAAATATGCATATTTACAAAGGTTTTATTACAAACACAGTCATTGAAACCAGTTAAGATCAAAATCAAGCCAAGAACTCTAGCCGACCGCCTAGCAGAGCATAGGCATATCTTAGATTTTACGATTTTTCATATATCATCATAAAAAATATAAAAAAGGGATGTAGGGGCTAGAACTCCGCGGTTCTATCACAAACACAGTCATTTTAACCAGTTAAGACCAAAATCAAGGCCAGAACTCTAGTCGACCGCCTAGCAGAGCATAGGCATATCTTAGATTTTTCGATTTTTCATATATCATCATGAAAAATATAAAAAAGGGATGTAGAGGCTAGAACTCCTCGGTTCTATCACAAACACAGTCATTGTAACCAGTTTAGACCAAAATCAAGCCCAGAACTCTAGCCGACCGCCTAGCAGAGCATAGGCATATCTTAGATTTTACGATTTTTCATATATCATCATAAAAAATATAAAAAAGGGATGTAGGGGCTAGAACTCCGCGGTTCTATCACAAACACAGTCATTGTAACCAGTTAAGACCAAAATCAAGGCCAGAACTCTGGCCGACCGCCTAGCAGAGCACAGGCATATCTTAGATTTTACGCCATTCGCCCTTTTTAGATCAGAATTTAATCCGAGTAGGTGGTAGAATCGATGCGTCGAACTACCCTTATGAAAAGAAGCATCCTATTTTACTTCACGCTTCCCATCACTTGACCAAACTTATATTCATAAAAGCGCACCTACACAACATGCACGCGCCGCCTCAGCTGCTATTAGCTATAGTTAAGGAATCCGTGTGGCCCGTGAGCGGCCGGCGGCTCGCTCGGCGGACCGCGGACAACTGCGTGCGCTGCAGGCGTGTGCGCGGTAAGACGTTGTGCCCCAAAATGGGTAATCTCCCGGCACAAATGCTTAATCCAGATTTTCCATTTATTTCTGTGGGGCTGGACTTTGCTGGTCCATTTCATATTTTAAACCGCAAAGGACGCGGCAGTAAACTAATTAAGTGTTATTTATGCCTATTTGTTTGTTTACGATATAAGTGCATCCATTTGGAAGGGGTCAGTGATTTAACCAAAAACACTTTTGTGATGACACTGAGGCGGTTTATCTCGCGAAGAGGCAAGCCAGCGGAAATATTTTGCGATAATGGTCGTAATTTTGTTTCTGCCGCTAAGGAGTTGGGACAGTTTTTAAAGTCAAATCAGGAACCTTTGTCTGATTTTGCAACCCAAGAAGGAATTAAGTTTTTGTTCACTCCTACTTACGCTCCTCACTTCGGCGGCATCTGGGAAACCGGGGTTAAATCCGCGAAATACCATCTAAAACGTGTTATAGGGAACAGCCATGTAACCTTCGAGGAAATTACAACTTTATTTGCGCAAGTGGAGGCGATGCTTAACAGTCGCCCCTTGTGCCCAATGTCATCATCTCCTGACGATCTCCTCTCCCTCTCCCCAGGGCACTTCTTAATCGGAAGACCTCTGACTGCGCTGCCGGCGCCTGCACTGGAGAACCACGCTGAAAACTCCCTACAGCGCTAGGCCCGCATTGAAAAAATTCGACAGCACTTTTGGAGAAGATGGCAGAAGGAATATATTTCGGAATTACAACAGAGAACCAAGTGGAGAACCAATACTGCCAAGCTGAGCATCGGTGACTTAGTCCTACTGCACGAAGATCACGTGCCGCCGCTGTGCTGGCGACTTGGGCGAGTGACGCGCCTATTCCCGGGACCGGACGGCGTTGCCAGAGTGGCGGACGTGACTACAACAAGAGGATGCGTGCGACGACCCCTAGTTTGCATATGTCCACTACCAACCGCTGATGACCTTCAGGGTTGAAAGGATGTCTTTCAACGAGGCGGGAAGATGTTGCGGCGCAATACTATGATCGACGTGTTTGCTACCCGATATCACGCAGGAGCTTTAATCGCTGCCACCGTGACCGCTAACCATAACCTCATTCTTCTATCGACAGCCATTACGGCAACTCGCATTTTTTTGTATAATAAATTGTCTTTATTAAGTTAGACTGGGTTTTATTTAAGGCTCCGTTATGTCGGTCAAGACACATAGAATTACACTTTAAGTGATGCTTGTTTTCTAGGAATACATAAGGCATTGAATAATGGTCCGACGATTACCGCACTTACATCATTTTACGTCTAAAAATCAACCGCAGTTATAAACGACACGTTATGAGGAAATTTAATCCATATTTACAGCGGTATCTTTGCAAATGTTAAAATATTTCGTTGGAGAATATATTTTATATTTACATTACATTACATTAAATCAAGCCAGTTTCCCAGAGGGGTAGGCAGAGACCACTTCTTTCCATTTGCAACGATCTTGACAAATTTCTTTCGCGTCTTCCACGGGTCGTTCTAAAAAAAGTGGCACCGTAACCTGTCAATGAGTTTTTGAATACAAAGTGTGTTAAATGTTTGTTTTTCAGAAAAACTAAAAACGTTCATAGATAAGCACCGACCATTTGCATCGAGGCCAAGGCACTTTTTAAAAAAAAAAAACATTAAATTTGTTTAAAAAAAATGGTAGGCACCATTTTTTACTATAACCTGTCTTGTCCAAATGCGACTTGCTTCCAGTTTTTAAGGTCTTTGAACTATTTGTGTATATTTTATTATATATGTTTTATAATATATTTCAAGAAGAATATTATGACATTCAATAGTTATGATATGGTTTTAAAAATATATGCATATCCATCAATTTTAACACACGACAGTTTGTCCAGTGATATTTTAACTGTAACCTGTGTGTCGGTGATATTGTATCTCACTCACATACGAAAAATAATAGGCACACCATATTTCTCGGTAAACATTCGGCCTGTGTTTGGCTCTACGCTATACGAAACGGTTGGAGGCTATCTGTCATAGTTTTGTGGAAATTAGTGATCAAATGCGGTAATCTGGAGTATGTTAACTTTATCTTGTCTCGATTATTTAATGTTAACGGTATGGGACATAATTAAATAATCATTTGAACGTGGTATTCTGATGTATCTACTTATATTACTAAGAGTGGAACATTCATATTTTCGTCGGTTTAAGAGTAAATGTCTTGTAAACATACTTTTAACTCTAACCTGTGTAACTTTTACCTGTAACTTGGTTAGATAAGGTTAGGCACAGGTTAATGTAACTCTTGACAGGTTAAAGAGACATTGTGCAGGTTAGTGTGACTATTGGCAAGCTAAAGTGAATGAATATTTTAAATATTTTTAATTTAATAACTTACAGCCCGTTCACACAGAGTCTCCGTATTTACGGTACCCGTTTTATCGTATACGTTTTTTCATTGATGGCGTATGGAGTTGTATGAGCGACTTCACATATGAGACAGTATTCAGTATACAGTAAAAAATGTCGGTCCGCTAAATTATGACATTCCGTTTTGTTATCGAATACTGGATGAACGGAATACGTATCCGTCATGTATCCGTACGTTTTTACTGGATATAAACTGTGTGTGGGGTGCGGTACGGAGAATATGTGAACGGGCTCTCAGTTAATGACGGATACGTTGAACGCTATACGGTGCCTATGTGTGAACAAAGCATCATTTTTTGTTGTATCCGTTAAAACGGGTACCGTAAATACGGAGACTCTGTGTGAACGGGCTGTTACATATAATTTCCCTGAAAAACTGTACAGATGCTTTATGAAGCAGTACCCATTAACAGTGCTCTACCAAAGTAAATGTAGGGAATTTCTTTTTTATAGTAATTTGTATTTTAATATAACTCTCTTTAACCTGGAACCTTTTCTCTTCTAACCTGTCTAATAACACTTTCACCTGCATCTCCATATTTCAACAAGCCATAATTCTTTTATTTTCATGAATATTCCGTTCCCTTTTATAAATATGTAACAATTGGAACACCAAGAAGCTTATTCTAAGCAAAGAAGGTAAAAAACCACTACTTTTTTTTTTGGAGAAACTTTAACCTGTCTGTGCCACTTTTATTAGAATTACCCCCACATTCATACATCAGCCATACTTTATGGCAATTAAAATTTACAATTATCTACCATTTGTAATACAGAAATGTCCGTTGATTGACCATTTAATCACAAGGTGGTTATTGGAAAAAAAAAAATGCTCCGTTTGGGACCTCCTTGATGAAAATCGGTCTGTATTATATCATTGCATGCCTAATTATGGTAGTACATAAGCTCATCCTATTCCACGAAGATCTGTATAACTACTATGTTCTGGCAATAAATGTGTTTGTCTTTGTATTTGGTACAGTAGAGATCATAAATATGTGTACACTTTAGTACCTCATCTATTTAATGTCATGTTTACAGTGCCATACATGAATTATCGCAGCGATTAATGTGACAAGGTACTAATTCGCTGATACTAACTTTAAATTCGCACTGTCATCGGGTTTGCAAGTTTGCATATTAGGTATGTGATTAAAATTTAAGGCCACTTTAAATTCCAACGGCAAACGTTTGAAAATTCATGACATTGAAATAAACGAACTGAATAAAGCTTGTTAAAAATTCAGTTTCAGCCTTTATAAATACTTATATAATACAGGGCGTCCCACGGCTATGCCACATGGAAGGAAAGTACCTTGAATATTGTAGATGGAACATTTTACTGATATAAGATATTATTTGAATTTAAAAAACAATTTAAACTGCTTTCATAGATATTTAAATAATTACATGGTTTAACCAGGAATCGAACCCGTTACACGTGAAAAATGATTAGCCTGTAGCTTTATCATACCGATCGAAAAGCTTCACCATAAGGATATTTTTTTGGTAAATAACATAGTGTCAATAATAAAAGGAAGACCATCCATGTGGCATAGCGTGGGACGCCCTGTATACGAACGAGTCTATTTGTAAGATATTTTATCATACGTTTCGTTCTTCTACAAGTGAAGTACTTGACTAATAACCTGATATAAAACCAATGTTTCCGACTGCCATTACCGATTAAATTTATCATTTCTCCCACGTTGGCGCCAAACACAATCATTTATTATGAACAATTGCATTTTGCATAATTTGTGTCTGAATCACATTTCTATTGTTAAATTCACAAACTTGTGCTGATAAACCTGAGTATTCACCTGTTACAACTCATTATTTAGGCCTCCCCCAAGGTTTGCCACAAGGACCGGTTCTGGGCCCCTTGCTTCTATCCAATTACCGCAACCTTACCCACGTCACATAAATTCGTACACTGCCTGTTGTTTGGTCAGTAGTTAAACTGACTTAACGTTAAAAAACGTACCTAATGGTAAAATCTCAAGGAAATGTGTCAAATTTTCGATTCATTTTTCGAACTCTTACAAATAATTGAGTTAACTACTGATCAAACAACAGGCCATTACTCTTAATCTTAGTAGAACAGATTTCAGAAGGAAGGATATTCTTTTGCGACTGCTAAATATTGAGTACATGATATGAAACGAAACATTTCTGCAGGCATTCATTTATTTAATATCATAATTTACAGCGATATCCACACGAGGGTCGCCGATGCATTACATCGTGGCAACGCGACGCATGTAATTCAACGCATCATATGGCGTGTCGTTCTAACTTATATGTAGATTAACGCAGCGGCGACAATGCAGTGCACAGGCAACGCCCGTGCGGCACCACTCTTACAACTCTTCTTTCTTTGACGACGCGTTGGCCTAGTTGGTAGTGACCCTGCCTACGAAGCTAGCAGTCCTTGGTTCAAATCCCGGTAAGGGCAGATATTTGTGCAGCACGAATATTTGTTCCCGAGTCATGGGTGTTTTCTATGTTTTTAAGTATATAATTCTCTATATAAGTGTGTTTATCGTTGTCCAGTACAAGCCTAGAGCTTAGTTTGGGACTAGGTCAATTTGTGTGAGATTGCTTCCTGATATTTATTTATTTACTGATATTTAACTAGACCTTGCATATTGACCAGTCTCTCTAAAATCAGTCTTGTAATCTAAATAAGCGGCCGACGCGATGCATTGTTAGCTTACGTCAATCCAAGCCTTAATCAGACTCAAATAACTCGAAAACAAAGCAATTCAAGATGTCACCCAACAGCTGATACCATTGTCCGACTTGGTTACGGAAACTGAGCAATTTCACGAGTTTTCCAATTCCAACGTCGAAAAGATTACATTACAATATGTCACTAATGCGCGAATTGCGCAAACGCAGTGTGATCGGTCCACTTTCCTCAGCGCGACATCTTGTGACTTCATAGATCACTGTTGAACTACTTAGCGGTTAAGACGGTTTCGTGGTATATAACAGCGTCATCTTAAGTATGGTACCAGCGAATAATAATTATATCACCTTTGTCCTTACATCAGTTACATCACATACAATTACCTACAAATATTACTTACCAAAATTGACAACGAATCGAGAACTAGTTAACCAATTGTATTGTAATTATTTAATTCGTTAGCTATAAGGGTGGATGAAAGAAGATTGACGTAAGAGATATACAGATCGAAAGTGAGTGAGAGGGTCGGACGGGGCCGCCCTAGGCGTACTTTTTCGAATCAAATCGAAATACTGGAAAAGGGCTGAATCTTAAGTAGGTACCCGAAACCGACGTGCGTGCATGACTCGATGTATGAATGTGGAAGAAGCGAAAGCGTCTAGAAGCGTCTAGTGAAAAGAAGTGGTCTCTGCCTACCCCTCTGGGAAACAGGCGTGATTTAATGTATGTATGTATGTATGATTAAATATGGGTCAACCTTTGTTACTATATATACAATTTTGGACAATATTTCATCAGCTAACGAATTGATTAATAGCAATACAATTGGTCTACAAGTTTTTGATTGTTAGTCAATTTTGGTGAGTCACATTTGTAGGTAATCGTATGAGATGTAAGTACAGAGATGATATATTATTTGCCGGTACTTTATAATGGTCAACTTTGTTGGTTATCGTTTTCACACGTGTGAAGATTTCGTGTGGCATACACGGCCTCTATTCAACACGGTAAAAACCAAATCATTTTTAACCTGTGCCTCTATTCTAAGCGGTAAAATTCAAATCGTATTCGACCTGTAATAATGATATTTTTTTTAACGCAGCAACCATTACTGTTAAGTAAATAAGACCTATCAAAACATTCACAATACGATATCCTGTTCAACATTAGTATGGGTACGTAGGTACTTTTGATTTATTATACAGGGTCATTGGTAGCTAGGTGCAAAGCGTTAAGGGGGTGATAGAGCAACTCATAAGCTATATATATATATATAATTGATTTGGCCACCATGTATGTTCAGCAATTGTTATTAGTTTCCGAGATATTGATCATTTCAATAGGATTTTTTGTCATTTTTCCTTATGTCCGTGTTACGCAAAACCCCTAAATTCATGTATTTATTTAAAAAAAACAGTGTTTTCTTTCATATTTAGAATCACTATGAACTAAGGAAGTTTTTAAAGCTACACTACAAGTTGTTGTATAATAACTTGTTGAGCAACCGCACAGAGTTTCAACCAAGTTTCAACAGCAAAGGTCTTATACAGTGTGTGGCCCAAAACCGGGGCGAAAAAATTAAATGGGGATTCTTTAGAACATTTCAATTAACTATCACAAGAATCTAATATTACAAAGTCTATAATTTTGGAGAAAACAGCCTACAAAGTAAAAAATCGTAGGTAATGTATTTTCCCGTCGCGATATCTTCGCTTGGTCACTTGGTACGAGGTATGTCTGAGTACAGGGTGCCATTGACAACACGCGGTAGATTTAGACTTTTTGCGACATGTACTTTAAAGAAGTTTCCATATTTGTTTTTCACGTTTTTCTTTAGAAACTCTTTTTACCCGACTGCGTCAGAAGAAGGGTTATGTTTTTCGAGCGTATGTATGTATGTATGTATGTATGTATGTATGTATGTATGTATGTATGTATGTATGTATGTCTATTTCTGGGCACGCTCTGCAGCCTAAACGGCTTGACCGATTTTAACATACTAGGTGTCATTCGATTCGTCTTAATTGCCGAAGTGACATAGGGTATATAATATTTCAAAGTGGCGTCTGCAAAAAAAAAAGAGGGGGTTTTAAAAAAAAAAATGTTTATTATAGCAATATGGGTCTCAAATGAAAGCTAGTAAATAGCCCATTCCAAATATAATATACATTATAATACTTTGATGCTACCATTTAGACAGGGAAATCAAAAAGCACGTTAAATGTTAAGTAATAAATATTTCTTACTACAGCCAAAAAAATGTGAAATAAACTAAATTATTTAAATAAAAACAAAAACCCCGACTGCAGTAAAAAAAACAACTGAAAAGCGAGAAACAAGCTATATTATCTTTTTTGTTTGTATAATAAAGTGTTTACATTCAAACATACATAGGTAAATACTTATAATGTACCATGCAATGATTTTTTGTTTGATACCTCGTTAACAAGTAATGCAGTTTATACCAATATACATACAACTTGAATAGTGGAAAAGGTATTGCAGGCGGGGACAAGCAATGAATTATAAAATGTAAGTATTTTCTTGAAACAAAAAACATTTGGATTAATAGCTTGTCCCCGCCTGGAAAACCTTTTCCACTATTCAAGTTGTATGTATATTGGTATAAATTGCATTACTTGTTAACGAGGTATCAAACAAAAAATCATTGCATGGTACATTATAGGTATTTACCTATGTATGTTTGAATGTAAACGCTTTATTATACAAACAAAAAAGATAATATAGCTTGTTTCTCGCTTTTCAGTTGTTTTTTTTACTGCAGTCGGGTTTTTTGTTTTTATTTAAATAATTTATTACATAATACCACAGATAATACCTAGGTCTCCTTGTCAAAGCGGTTTTAAATTGAAGAGAATTGAGCGGTGTTTGCATTACATTGAATTTGCGATTAAGTTTGTTAGAAAAAAACTGAAAGTTAAGTTTTGATTTTGATTAGGTAAGACCATTATAATGTAATTACCGGTGATCTATAGAGCCCCTGTTTTTAATATTATCCCCGGTTTTGGGCCACACACTGTAGTTTCGGAAAAAAGTGGCTGTGACATACGGACGGACAGACAGACAGACAGACATGACGAATCCATAAGGGCTCCGGTTTTTGCAATTTGGCTACGGAACCCAAAAAACCTACGCTTTGAATTTAGAGATTTTGATGGTGTAGGCTCACGAGCAGGTCACCCGAAATTGGAATTCTCAAGACTACAATCTCAAGACGGCAATCCTAAGACTTAAAATGCGTTGCTAACCTGAGAACTAAGATGAAATTCGTGTATGCTAGTAATTTCACCGGTTGGTGTATTCCGACAGCGGAACACAACAATGCGTACACTGCTGCTTGGTTGGTTAATGGTGGTAGCAACAACTAGAAATTTACTTAAAATAATATCACAAGAGTTAAGAGATTTTGCTAATTAAGATTATTGTATGTAAAAGATTTAGAAATCATATATATGAACATAAAAAAGAGGAAATTAATGATTATGAAATTACTTGGTGATGAGCCAATCATTTTATGTCTTTTAAATATATCCAAGGTTGGGATCGCATTGTTTTAGTCACTTATTTAAAAGTTATTAAAAAATTAAGTCAATATAATCCAACTAAATACGTTTATTGACACAACTAATTATAGCCAACAGGGTATTTAACAAGCTTTCACAAATTCATAAAGCGTAAATAATAATCATCGATAATTTTCTCGATAACAGGTTTGTCTATATTGTGCAGTTGTAATTGTTTTGCTATTGTAAACACGTTACGTTTGGAGATGTTACGAGCCTCTTGCGCAAGGATAATGTCTAGTAGTAACACATAAATGCCAAATAGAGATATTAGAATGAATGGAAGTTTATTGTAGCAATCAGAAATATTAACATCGATAAAAGAAGTTTAATGATTTAGTCTAGGTTATTTAAAATATTGGCCGAAGAGAAAAATAAAGTAGCTATCTTGAAATTATCACTTACTTTTAATATGATCCGTAATCGTAACGACATATATATTCATGTTTTTACAAATTGGTGACATAGTGGAAGATGATAAGCAGATTTCGGGTTTTTTTTTACCTATTTAACGAATTTAGCCCGGAACTACGCACTCATTATTTTAAACTCTCTTTTGCCGAGTTTCATGGTTTTTGTTCCAATATATTATGCTCATTATTATTTGGCATGTTACTTTATGTGATTTTTTTAATCATTTAATACATGAATTGGTTTTTTTTAAACGGTTTGGTGTGGTTAAAAAAATATTGAAGAGAGTGGCTCTTTTGTAAGAAAATAATAGAAGATTTTAAGGCCCTTGATATCCACGACATGTCAATAGATAAAATTAACAGCGGAACGTCTCATAATTCGCTACTTGTACCTATCTGAATATCTCTTCTTCTTTTATATTTATGTCGGTTTTGAATGATTTCACCGTATGTTTTAGTACCTAAGTAGTATAATCAATGAATAAAATAAATCGAAAGTAAAAGACGCTCACGTTATTTTCTCATTATTGTCTCTATTTAGATGTCAAAATGTCTTATTATATGTTTGTTCCTTGATTTTGTTTTATTGCAGTGTGTTTTTGTCAAACAATAGTTGTGTGTAAGACTTTGAAATGACGCCTTCGTTTTTTCTTAAATTTTATGTTCTAAATTGTCTTAATTCCTTATTATCTCTGGATCTCGGGGCATGCTCTGGGCTGTCAGTATCACAGACTACTAAGGGATACTAACGTAATAATAATAAAAAAAAACATTAAATTGGCATAACTTGATAACATGATAACATTGATAACCTTGTAACTTTACTGAAGTCATGTTAGGCTAGGCTGGGCAAACTCGGGTGTCACTTTGAGTTGTGACGTACAAACAACAGCCACACACTTAACTGCCCATTAAAGACAGAAAAGAGAAAATTTAGAAAGAGATGAATATAGATTTTACATAAGAATCTTATGTGCATGATAGAGACAGTTTCTCTCTGTTTATCTTCATTGGTCACTCAGCTGTGTAGGCGATTGTATATGGTCAGTGAAACTGCAAAACCGCGTAAGTAATATTTTGAATAAGGAGCAAAATGCACCTTTTTAATAAGGCGGTAAGGTTTATTTTGCTCTATCATAAATTTGTTGGTTACGTGGTTTAGCAGTATCACCGACGATATGTGGAACTATGAAAATCACGAAATTACTCTTTATTCATGTCTACAATTATCTCTGGGCTGTCCTTTGGGCTGTCAGTATAAAAAATACTCTATGACAGTCAATCTGCGTCACTCATGTCAATTTCTATATGATTTCTATCGACTGATATTAATATTTGCAGATTTACGTTAATTTTGTAGATTTTTGTAGACGTATTTTATTTTTAGTCAACATGTTGAAAAAGGTAATAATTTTTATCCTATTCTATAAAATAAAAAATGCATAGTGTTTTGTACGATATCTTGCTATAGTAAGTGACTTTGGTTTTATATATATCCATGGTGGTTTGTTTTAGACGGCGTAGTATATTTACCTATACAAAATTTATGTTTAATTCAGTGTTTTCTAAGTTTTTTGTAAAACATGTTCATCTTTTGGTACCTAAATATTTTTAAAGAGAGTTTTTTGTAAGAAATATTACTTTGCTGTGCTCAAGGAATTGTTGGCGTGATCAGTTTGCCCCAGGTGGCCCGTTTTCTTTTTTGCCCTTACAGGCTATAAAAAAGATTACGTTTGTTATTAGTCAGCTGCATATTTATAGACAAGAACCTAATCTCAGCTTTGCTTATCTTGAATCCCTTCTTACTTCCTTTTCCTTTACATATACAGAACCTTCATTTTAGGCAACGTGACCCATATTTTCGACGATGAGCTGGCCTAGTTGTTAGTGACCCTGCCTACGAAGCTAGCGGTCCTGGGTTCAAATCCCGGTAAGGACAGATATTTGTGTGATGAGCGCGAATATTTTTTCCTGAGTCATTGATGTTTTCTATGTATTTAAGTATTTATTTCTCCATGTAAATATTTATATCGTTGTCTAGTACCCGTAGTACAAGCCTAGAGCTTAGTTTAGGACTAGGTCAATTGGTGCGACATTGTCCCCTGATATTTATTCATTTATTTTATTTACAAAAACTTAAAAGTAACACATTAATTGTTTTATTTATTAAACACTTTATTGCACAAAAGAATACACTTAGTATAAAAAAAGGCAAACTTAATGCCGTAAGGCATTCTCTACCAGTTAACCTTTGGGCAAAGCAGAGATTGTGGTGGCGGTACACTTTTGCGGTGTCAGCTAGGTGGCGGCCACGGAATCGCTGATATATTTATGACACCCCTCGGCCAGTATTCCTCCTTTAACACTTTCTCTGTCCCCTTACAAAATGATCTGACAATGTCACACGTCCAAGTGTGCCTTCCAGTTTAGGGACATGGACACAACGTAAAACTAAATGTGGATATCTATGATGATGAGTGGGGACGCCCGGCCGGATCAGGTCATTCCGCCCAAAATTGTGATACTTAACGTCGTGATCCAACTGTTAGGTTATTCGTAACCATTCTGAATTCATTATGGAAGCCCTGACTCCCGAAAAACAGAAGCATGACTCATAATTGGGGGTAATCGGACAGTTTGACAGATCATTGGTCAGTACCCTTGCTACAAAGAGTTTAAACTCTTACCTTTACCTACTGACAACAGCGATCCTTTAGTCTTGCGGGTTCGTTTACATTACACCGCGTTCTGCAGGTTTTTTATTGAGGAACTGATAAAAGGCACCCTAATGTCCGTCTCCAAGTTATAAATCATCTGGCTACCTGGCCTTCAGGTGTTAAACCCACAAAACGTAACCACTAAACCAACACACGTTCGCATTCATAATGTTAGTAAGGGAATGCTAACGCGTGTACTAAAGGAAATACCCTGAATGAAAACATGGAGCACATTTTCATTAGCATTCCTTAACGTATAGAATAACAATGAACCTTTCCTACTATACTGCTGCTCTACTTATATAAAACTGGCAAGGCATGTCCTACCTTATTCATACAAGGGAAAAGTAGAAGTTTCTTTATCTGTACAGTTGTAAATGAAACCTTTTGACGTATCAAGTTATTATCCTAGCCATTTTACTATCGATAAAGTGCAGTCACAGCGTAAGTAACGGTTGCCTCACGTCACGTAACTTTAACTGTATCAGTTGGCTGGGTATTGAACGATTGCATACAAACAAGTATTATCTAACATTAGTGTTTAGTTTTTCCTACGCACGAGTATTGTAAAGAGTGTTTTAACCCTTTGAACGCCAAGAACCACTAAAGTGGTCGTGTACTGTCGTGCCTACGACGCCATTTGTGTATTTGTGACGTAATGTTGACATTAGCTGTGGTTTTCAGCTGTCATTGGCGTGTGAGGACGACGTTTGTATCAAGTCAGAGGCGTTCAAAGGGTTAAAGGTCCTTTATTCGTCAGCTCCTTTTCCGTCATTCATTTTAGACGGCATCTTTCATAGTAACATTCACTGATTATGGTCTCCACAATCGATATCCAAATAGACACAATGTAAGTTATATTTTTCAATACGACCAGGTTCGATTTTCGAACTGAGTGTAAGTTTTTTTTATATGTATGTATACAGTTTTTCTTGTCACTAAAATCGGTAACATGGTTCCTAAGAAGAAGAACAGATGGGCCACCCTGTATACGTAACGCTTCTAAGACGAATCGGTGCAGATTATATTTTTTTGTGTATTTTTACTGTCTCAGTCACCTTTAGTAGCCACCTATAAGCTAATTGAGCAAGCAAGATCAATACGAACATCCGTATTTATCTATACTACCATTGGTCCCAGGTCCACATCTCAGAGCCGGAGATAACACTGTCTCCACATCTGGATGCGTTTCGGTGTTTCTTGTGTGACCGCGTTTCATCCAGAATTGCTTACGTTTGCGAGGCTGGCCATGTGGTGTGCAAGTCATGTCGGAGACATGGTAAACACATTTTTTCTTTGATTGTATGTAGTAGGCCCATGACTGGCGTTTTTGATGTAGGACCTTGTACAGGGTTTGAATCCTTACCACCATCGTATCCTTGAACCTTTCCTCACCACTGAGTGGATAAGACAACCAATGCTACAATTACTAGCATAGAGGCATTCCATCGGCTCATTCCCAAAAAACGAAATTTCAAAATATCATACTCCCTTTACCAGATTTTCAAAACACCAGCCTCGAAATATTTGGTAAGATGACAACGCTATCTTAATTTAAATGTGAAAGTTTTGGGATTTCGGAATATTGAGAATGTGATATTTATAATTACGGTATTTCGACCATGACCGATTCTACCTCAGTCCACAAGGTTCGGAATTTGCTTTCTCAGGACTAAGATTTAATGCCTCTATGCTAGTAATTTCCTCGGCCGTATTATCCCCACATCGGAACACAGCGAGAAATTTAAAGGTTCTCCTTGTGTAAGAAGTCACGACTCACGTGTCACTAAATCATGTCAATAAGCTTTAAGACAAAACAAAAACCTTTTCTCAAACACGCTCGGAAGGGATGGCCTTTCTTTTGAAAAACGAAGACGCGAAGTACCTCATTTTCCTCTTAGGTGTATAATAAACGTATGAAAACACTTATTGTTTTTAAAAGTGCTCTCTATTGCGTATAAAATTGAAAGGACCAAGAAAAAAATCCCGTACACCCAACTAGTGGGTGGGGGCGTGTGGTGCGGCGGCGGGGCTCTGCGGTGCTGGCAGCGGCTCGTCGTGCGTGGAACTATCTTGCCTAATACTCGTAGTTTTCGAACAAACATTCTCTCTGAATTTGTATCATTTCCTCGCATTGTTTGAGAAAAGCATTACTCGGCGGAAACGAGGACTCCCTGACTTGTATTTTAGCAGGCCGTTTTATTGGTCAGCCTGCTAACTACCTCGTCATGAGAACCCTTACTTTCCGCACCTAAGCAATAATGTACAAATTTTTCAGACGACAGAGTACCTAGAATAGGGAATAATAACATAACAAAACGAAGAGAATCAAACTTGAAAGCGATTGCAGATTCAGAATTAAATGCATCATGCCGTAAGGACTTCGCCAGTGGAGACCATCATTGTTGCAAATACCGTAAGGGATACGTGTTTTTTATTCTTTCTTCGCCAACAGTAAATTTTCGTCGTTTTACGTGAGTAAGCTATGAATTTTATGTTCATATTCAAATATTATTTTTTTAGATAAACCGGCAAAGTCTGTAAGCGCAGGCAATATCAAAACAGGCGGAATACTGAGCTGCAAGAGAAAATCATATTCTGACCAGGTAACACTGACGCGAGTTAAGAAAACGTATGACTATGCAGCACTACCGGCTTCTTAATACCGTTTTACTGGCTATCGCTATCACTTGCACTCGCAGCTGACAGCATACATGCCGCTCGTGTTTCATACAAAAACGAAGATTGTCGGTTGCTATTAAGAAACTGGTACAGGTGATTTTTTTTAATAAATTAGCTATTTATATTTGTGAGGCTGCGTCATTGCGACTGGGTACCACGATGGTACGGACGGTTTGATAAGTAGCTGCACATTTTAGTGCTTTGACACTTTGACACTTTAACGTCACGTTTAAACTGCTGCTCTTACCTGTCAAAGGCGTTAAAGCGATAAGGTACCAAAGCTTGCAGCTACTTAAAAATCCGGCCGTCCTACGCTGCCATGCTGCCACAGAAGGCGGCTAATTGCATAGTTATTAGTATAAGCATTCTAAATTTAATGTGGTTCCCGATAGAGTATACAATGCTTTGACTACTACAGTATTCCCAGCGTCCTACTAGTTTTCGACTAGCTATCGCTATCACGCTCGACTCGCCACTGTCAGTATATTTGTCACTCTTGTGTCAGAGAAAAACGTAGATAGCCGATCACTATTAGGAAAATGGTTGACCTGTATGTACAGTCAAGGAAATTGATTCGTAGACCATTGTGAGCTATGTCATAGTGACGTAATCAATCAAAACGTAGGAGACTTCTTATGATTTTATTTAATATCACTTTGACATAGTTCAAAATGGTCTACGAATCAATTTCCTTGACTGTACATTGCAGTAAGCCGCTTTCTATGGTAGGACGGCAGCGCGGGTACATCGACTGTGCATATTCAATAGATAGATAGAATGATACGTACTTAGCAAGGATCGGAAAAACGCCCGTCAATTTTAAAACATAACCCTGTTTCGTACAGAAGAGACCTCCTCATGATGTTAGAAAAAAATATTATTAGGTATTTTATAGATTTATTATACCATAATTTACTTATATGTATTCAACAACAATTTTATTAATGAATGACACCGGAATGGTTATGAAACAACACAAACAGTATACCAATATCAAGGATTAAGTATGCCTCAATGACGTCCGTAGACTGTGAACGAACTTTTTCGACTCATAAATGGGTCCCAAAATTCACGTCGTTATGGACTCACAAGTGAAAATTTATAAAAAAGGCGTCTTTCTTTTTGATTGGCGAAAATGTTTTTTCCCATAACCATTCCGGTGTCATTCATTCATTAATAATATTTATTATTAACATCATAAGGAAGTCTCTGCTGTACGGAACGGGGTTATGTTTTTAAAATGAGGGGTGTTTTTCCGATCCTTGGTACTTAGTAACGATTTTTACGTTATTTTTCAGGGAATACCGTTTAAAAATACGGAAACTATCGTACGATTTCAAAATGATAATTTCTACGACAGTGAAAGTTCCGTGCCAAGCTCCATTATAAATGAAAAGGAGGTTAGAAAATTGACACAAAATACCGAAAGTCCTTGCCAGAGGTAATAACATTGGTACAGTTTAATCCTCATTTCTGATCTTGGATTTCTTCTTAAATTTTATAGATTGCATTACTTACACAATATTTTACAATGTATAGACCAGAATGTCCTTTACATATTTTGGATTTGAACGTCATACAAATAAAATTGATAAGAATTTCTCGGTCAACTATAAGTCTATAACGATAAATCGATATCGAAGTTTTCACGAATCACTTTTCTCTTCTTTTAATGATACGTATTGTCACAAACTAATATTCAATTATTCTGCATCAAATGACGTCATAGCATGAAACTTTGATGACAAGGAATTGAATCCCATCAGGAAAGGACGCAAATAGCCAGAGTACTTTTATTTTTCAAAATAATTTAAATAAACCAGTCATTAATGGGTATATGGTATCCGTATATATGAATGTTGAAGAAGCGAAAGAAATTTGTCAAGATCATAGCAAGTGGAAAGAAGTGGTCTCTGCCTACCCCTCTGGGAAACAGGCGTAATTTAATGTATGTATGTATGTATGGTATCCGTGATAGCGAGTCCGACTCACACTTGACCGGTTTTTTTTGTCTATTTCAGACCAGGGATCGTTACCGGTATTCTTACTACCGGTTTTAAATAAGGTATAACCGGTTATAATTGCATTTTGGTATTTATATCACTAAAGCTCTAATAAGCGGTATAATCAAAACCGGTATTGAAATGTAATAGCGGTTTCGACAATTGACAACATTACCTCTATTTGATACTTTACCAATAAACCCATTACCGGTAATGGGCATTTTTTTTCAAAGTTGTACCAACAGATTTGTGATGATTTTTTTTCGAACTTATTAATTGTTGAACTTTAAGGGTGTTGAAGCATTTTTAGTAGTCTTAGGTATCTTAATTTAGCAATGGTTTTGTAAAACATACGGAAATTAAATTTATACAGCGATTTCAAAGTGGCTCGGGCTCATATTTGATTCCCTTCCGTTACCATATACATTTATTGATATAAATTGAAAGAAAGTAAAATGGGGATGGGGAAGTGCTTTACTTACTTGAAAATATAGTAAGTTATGAAAATAAGTTTTATTTTTAAAACATTATGAATTAATTTGAAAGAAATTACGATTATTGTAACTATTTCGTTACCAGACGACCAAAACTACTTACAATTTTCTTTACCAGTTGGACGTTATGAGGTTTACCCGACAAATTTATTTATACGTGGATACTTTAGTAAAAAGTTTATCCATATAATACACAAATTGCAATGTTTATCAATTGGGGATTTAATAATAAAATAAAATGTTGATTATTTTCAAAGGACGGTAACGAAAATAATGGTAACGAAATCATAAGGCTGCAGTTATACCAAGATCACAAATCCACAAAAGCTTTATTAACCCGACTGACCAAAGTAAAATGAGGGTTATGGTTAATAAAGTATTATTATTATAGTTATTATAGTTATCGCATATTTATAGTGGTTACATTTTAGACTTTCCTGACCAATACTGATTATTGAGAGACAAATTTTATTATGAGCAACTGCAATGGTATTAGGTAGGTACCTATTCTTTGGTGGATGCTTCATTTTTCGGGATAGTTTGATAGTTTGGTAGTTGCAATTTTTCTTGCCTTTATATATATTTTTTTATTCTCGCCAACTCCTTTTTTCTTTGGATTTCATATTTAATAGGGTCATTTTTAATCCTTTCCCGATACCGTTTTTGTTTTTCGGCAGCTGTGAGAGGAGCCATTTCTATAACAAATGTAGGTAGTTTAGTCGTATTATTTAAATTTAATTGACATATCTGCGATTAATGTTATTGCAACTACGCAGCAGATTAAAAATAACACGTTGCATTATTCTAAAGATAATTTTGCAAACCGTATAAGATGATTTACTTTTGTGGTACAAATAAATTTAAATATGTAAATACTATAATTTATTCAAATGTGATCTCAGTGTAATCATAACTTTATGTTTCCATTCCGTTACTTTTTAGATTCCCCTTATACATGACTGCCGACATGGCAACGAAAGGGGAAGTAACGGGAGTAATGTTTTGCACTTTGAAATACAAATTAAATATGCATTCGATCTTGATTGTAAAGATATTTTAGTGAAATTGAGTATAGATATAAAAAAATATTTAGGTAAATGTATCACAACAACATAAAGATAAATATTTAACCTTCAAATCTTGGTAACGGAGTGGTGGAACCCTTTTTGAACCACGCAAAGCACGACCCTTCAACACACAATTTTTTCGTTTACTGACCGTTTGAAGACAAATATTGTGTCGGTACGTGAAAACAAATGTTGTTAGATGAAAATAAAGATATATTTTGGTAATAAAAATGATACCTTAAACCTAATATTATACGGTAACGGAAAGGGGGAATTCCCCTTATGTCGAATGTGGTGGACACGATTTAAACTAGTTTTTTGTTAAATATTAACTCTAAAGGAGACAGATTAAGGGCGTTTTTAGTAAATTCACATATTAGACTCCCAAAAACAAGTATTGTCATGTACGACACAAGTTTCCAAACTTGTTTATTTGAAGTTCGAAAATGTAACACCAGGCCTGGACGCGGAAATAATTGGGGGTCTTAGGGAACAAAAATAACAAAAAAACTGTAAATTTAACGTTATTGAATACTTCTAGTAGCATCATTTTAAACGTAAGAGTATTGTTTATCTGGTAATTTAGCTAGAAGTCAAAGTTTTTAACATAATCATATAAAAAAGATTTAATGAAGTTGTCGGACACGTGAAAAACGCTAGGTACACTAGAAAAAAAAATGCCCTAATACCTGTCAGTGTCCAAACAAGCAAGTTTTCTAATTTTGAATTATGACAATCAACGAAAAGATTACCATTCTGTCATATGATCGGTTTGTCTTTTTCTTTTCCGTCCGCGGCCCATTTTAGATATTTTTATATAAATACGAAATCTTTCTTTTTCGTTTGGCTTTTTGCTACTTTATTAAATTATTACAGAAAGGCGAATAAACAAATTGACAATTGACAATTTGAAATACGTCGCAAATCAATTTATTTGTTCAGTACTAGCAGACATTTCAACCAGTGTTAGCCAACAATGCTATTGAGTTATGTTACACCTATTTGTTGTGCTTCACTCATAATGTCTACTTGACACCTTATCTATCAAGAGCAACGAATACCGATATTAAATAGAGGTAAAGAATACTGTAAATAGTGCATACATATGTAGTGCAAAAGACAAAAGCGGAATGACAACATTACCTCTAACTCGAATATAGGTATTATTATTTTAGCGGTAATCGTTTGACAATTTATATACAGGTATTCAATTTCACCGGTTTTACAATCCCTGTTTCAGACCAGTGACGTGCCCAGTGGCCGAGTGTAATAGGATGCTGGCTCCCGAGTCGGTTCTGAAACACTTCTTCTTCGACCACTCGAAACTGCCCAAGGTCAAGTTACACGACACCGGGGCCCAAGTATCTGTACAAATATCTTCTTTTACTGAAAAAATACAGTGCTATGCTATATTTTTTCTAAAAGACAAGTAAGTTTTATTCATTTTGACTGGCTTACTCCTGGCCAAGTCGGTTGCGCATTTGGGTGGCCGTCTGGCGGCATTTGGGAGGTGGCCAAATCCACAATATAATAGAGAAAAAGTTTTAAAGCTGGCCGTATCAATATTGCCAGCAGGCCCAGCAGACATAAGCAGACAGCAGGTTTGATGGGGGCGCTCCATTCCATTGCATTGGTTTTGTACTGTCAGGCGGCCTCACAGAGATTTGTTACATGAATTTCCTGTTCGCGTTTTTTTCCCGGGTGCGAAATTAACAGTCGCCTTTTTCCCGGCAGTTTATTATAATAGTTGGGCAGTTTTCCCCTTGCGAGTTTTATCCAGTCGCTTTTTTTCCTAGATATTTTCACTGCCGTGTTTTTTTTCAATTCAAAAAAGTAATTCGACAGAGTCGACGGAACGCCGCTAGTTGTCGCAGTTAACCTAAACCTACCTTCATTACGATTTAATTACTTTTAGGAAGAAGGGCGACTGGGATAAAAATCTTAAAGGGAAAAAACGCGACCGGGAAAGAAGTCGAATGAGAACAAAAGCGACGGTAATAAAATCAAAAGGAGAAAATGATGAGGACCAAAAAGTTGGATCACACCCAAGGCGAAAAAAGTTCCATTCTGAGACGAAAACTATCCCTGCAATTTTATGGCTAATTTTCATGTCACGACGTAAAAGTTTCATCGAAAATTTAATTGATTGAGTTAGCATGCCCAACTTATTACAGCTTATCCAAACATGAAATTGCAGTATAGGCATCATGCATCATGAAGTTTCTGGATATTGATACTATTGCTTAGCAGTAAAACAATGCTAAACTAATTTGTTGCGTGTTAAGGGATCGTTATAACTTCATTCTCTTACAGGGCCCGTATTATGGTCAACTATATCGTGGTTGATAAAGCACCCGCCACTCTCACACACAACATACTACAGTCTATTTTTTCTTACTTGAGCTAAGTAGTAAACAAATATGGCGTATCTTTAAAGTTTGACATTTCATAGGGATGGGAATAATAGAGTGAATGTTTAAATGTATTTAGTGAATGAATGAAATGAGTGAAATACATATATGGGTTGGGTTCTTCAATTCGATTGATAAAGTGATTTTGACAGACTTAAATTGCATGTGGATACCAAATTATAACTGTACTCAATAACACAACTCGCTTTATTATAAATATTTTATTCAGTCATTCGTAGATACATCATCATATCATATCATATAGACTACCTATACACTTAATAATAACTCTCACTAACTATTTAGTTTAAAGAGATAATTATATTCATTTATGTTTGGAATATTGTATATTAAAACCACCAGACAATTAAACCGTTACTTAATCATTAATTCATTCACTTCTTCCCATCCCTACAACGAAATGCCAAACTGATATTCAGTATTGATAATCGGTGACAGAGAGTTCCGTGGAAATGATTATTTTATTAAAATATGTTACTTGTAAGGATAATTTAAAGCAATTTTTAGTAGAAATGAATTCGTTTGTGTTTAAAGTAATGTCTATGCGTTATTGTGGTACCATATATTGAGTGATTCTTTCGGAATGTCGTGATATGTGATCGAGTGATGTTTGTTGACATCTTAGCTCAAGTAAGAAAAAATAGACTGTAGTCTAGTCCAACCATAAGAGCAAAAATATCTACCGCGCTTGTGGCGACCTAGCGACATCTAACGGCAACTTGTATCAACCAACTCGCTAGCGCCAAAAGCGTCATACAGCGGAACTAAGTGTTCTACAACGCGCTAACGAAGTTTCTACAGTCGGCTGACATATAATACACTTCCAACTTCATCCCAATGGACTTTGCTCCCCAGACATAAAACCCCCTTGGAGAGAGATCTCTCTATTGTCCTCTCTTCCTACATTGATAAACCCTACGTGATCATCTTCCTACACGCTCTTATATCTGTAGTAATAAAGACGTGTCAGATATTTTTGCGCCCAATGCAGAAAATATATTATTGCTGATGACTGTACTGTACGGGTCAGTGATTGATAATAACAGCAGGTGCTAGCCATGATGTGGCAATATTATTGCGTTTTCAGTTGTCAAATTGGTATTTTATTTATTTATTTTATGGCATAGGAAGGCAATCGAGTACACAGGCCACCAGCCTGATGGTAAGTGGAAACTGTGACCCATAGACATTCGCATTCACAAGACTGCAAATGCACTGCCAACCCTGAGGACTAAGATGGAATGCCTCTATGCTAGTCATTTCACCGGCTGTCTTATCCCCAAACCGGAACACAACAATGCGAACACTGCTGCTTGGCGGTAGGTTATTGGATAAGATGGTGGTACCAACCCGGACGGACCCTGCACAAGGTCCTCCCACAAGTTCGTCTCATTGGATTATTTTTTAAATGAAGTGAAGTGTTAGTAATAACAACCCATTTATTTCCAGCACTTCATTATCGCATGCCGAGACAGGTCTTATGAATGGTTATAAAAACGCTTCCTTTCTGCTAATGGGCGTACGGATGCCTAGCTCTGCGGAAACAATTAGGAAACCACATGGAAGCGACATCGTTTCTATACAGCACGTGCAAACTCAGACCGACGCAGGTGCAAAAAGTTTAAAGGTGAAAAACCTCATTGTAATAAAAATGAACGTAACAATATGTGAGAAGTTAGATCATACCGAGTCGACTTTTTGTTGCGAGGACGTATTTCACTACGGAAAAAAAAACTGCTGTACGTCAGTATAAAACTCGATATTAATATTTTTGTGTTTAAAACTTTTATCTCTGTCTGTCCTACCGTTGAAAGTTATCACTTATTTATCAATAGACATCGGTGGCTCGTGGCAATCAAGTAAAACTTATCAAGTGTCTTTTAAAAAAATTGCTATTTACCTACATGGTTTTATCATACCTGTGGTGAATGAAGTGAAGGTTTGATCGCTATTTAATAGTATTATAAAAAAACCAGGACAATAAGGACAGGACAGGACAACAATAACATAATAATAATAACTTGTTACGAAATCAAAGCGAACACCAACAAAAATACGCTGCAACATTACAGAAGAATGGTTTATTTACCCATCACGTCAGTCAAAGTTGAAAGATCATTTTCTTACAGCTAGGGTGACGGAACCAGTAATGGACAAGGCAATGGACACTTGATTCTTATTTTACAGAAGATAAGGGTTATTCATTTGTTTTGCAACAATCAATTTAGGACCGTATGAAATTTGATTTAAGACTGAAGTGTCCATTACTGGTGCCTGTCAGCTAAAAGTGTCCATCATTGGTGCCGTCACCCTAGTCGATTTTTTCAAAAAGAAAACGTAAACGTTCTAAAAATTTTGAACAAAAATTTCAATTTTCTATCAAGAATGTCATATTATACTTACATAATATATTAAATGATTGATTTTTTTTCTATTGGTTACTAGTCCTTGTTTTCTGGTTGGGTACCTACTAGTCTGTCAGAAACGTCAAGTGCTACCTCAATGCCACGAGTCCCCGATATTTAGTTATTAGCTATAAATTCATTTCGTGTGGTTTCAATCTAAAACAAAGACTTCCTTTTACGGACAGTTATGTTGTGTTTTAGGCTCAGGACAAATCTACAGTTAGTAAAAAACTCGGAAAAAAAGGATTAAAAAGATCTTGTACGAAAGATGAAGCCCTGGTGCTATGGATTTGCAAACTTGGAGATGGCACTTACTATTATAATGTTAGTAGTATTTTTTTTTGATTATTTTGACATAACTATGCAGTTCAGTTTACGCTGAGAGACAGGAACAGTGCCATATAACTGCTATAGCTCTGTCCTTTGCACTCACCGTAATATAAACTACATAGCTATGTCATAATAACCCCCCAGATTATTTAATTAAGACTACGTGGCAGTGCTAAACCAAATGGTAGCATCTCCCTCAAAACTTTGTCTCACTTCACTTATTACCAGGGATCGGAAATTCGGATCGATATTTACCTATACTTTAGCGCCGGCTTTGTTGTTCAGTTGTATGGAGGTGGAGTCAATCATATAATTCATATAAAATTTCCGGGATTTCAAAATAAATAAATTACACCGGCATTAATTCATAATTATTTATTTATATTAACTGTTTGAAGTTATTTTCCATGTATATGTTTAACCAAATGTTATTTAATTTACCTGTAACTTATTAACCTAACGAATTTATAGGAGCAAAACAGAACGTTTTATCCTACATGTAAAGTAATTATTATATTAACGTTTTGTAGAATCCCAAAATCCCAGAACTTAAATTATTAAAATAATATTTTTAAGAAGCCGACGCCATGTTTGCCTATCTTTTTCCGGGATTTTGCCAACTTTAGGTAAATATCGATCCGAATTTCCGATCCATGCTTATTACTAATATGAGACGATACATTGTGCTTTAACTGTTCGATTGGAGATACCACCTTTTGGCTTAAGAGGGCAGAAATTAGTATTTTTCTCTAGCATAGAAGTTAGGTAGCTAATCAACATCTACCAACATCTTGAACAATGCTGTAATGTTGTAATTTATTTATTTAATTTATACATTATTTACGCCATCTGTGATTTGTTGCTGTAACTAACATCTCATAAAGTGTTGCAAATAAGGAAATAAGTCTGCGTGAGGAGAACGTAGCGTTGTACCTCTGAGAATGTTCGATAGATGTCGCCAAGAACCACTAGATATTGCTTTCTGCTGTTAATAGGGAAAAATTGCAACAGTAAACCTATTTCCCTATATGCCTATGTCACAACTTTGTTTTCATAGACTATTGGAACTATGTAGATAGATCTTTTCATAATGCATGAATTTCTAAATCAGATACCATAAGAAATAACTGTATAAATTATACATTTTCATATGTATACCTAAATGTTTTTTTATGACAGAATAGTACGACTCCATGTCTTCCGGTTGTCGTATGAGGCGACTAAGGCCCTGCGCGCACTAGGCAGCCTGGCTGCGCA
This sequence comes from Acleris emargana, assembly GCA_927399475.2. Taxonomy (NCBI): domain Eukaryota; kingdom Metazoa; phylum Arthropoda; class Insecta; order Lepidoptera; family Tortricidae; genus Acleris; species Acleris emargana. The sequence goes on along the minus strand of OV656838.1, from coordinate 22,536,349 downwards.
GCCAGGCTGCGGGCAGCCAGTAAAACATATGACGTTGTATGGGAGCCCGCGCACTAGGCAGCCACCTGTTCGCGCCGCCTGTTCATATGTTTTACTGGCTGCCCGCAGCCTGGCTGCGCAGCCAGGCTGCCTAGTGCGCGCAGGGCCTAAGAAAATAAAGGCTTGTAGTATTGTTAGGCGTTGAGCTTGCAACCTGTCACTAATACTTAGATAAACATCTTAACCTGTTCGTGCAAAATGTAGCTAAAGAATTAACAACAAGTTTTGTAGAGTTGTTGGTAAGTCTGTAGCTCTGCCTACCCCACTCTGATAATGTAGGCGTGTCAGTATGCATATTACGTATGTTTCTTATTACCACTATACAATGTAATGGAATGTCTGGGTTTAGTGCCATCCTAGTTAAGATTATTACACTGTGTTATCTAGTATTATCTTAAAATTAATTACATCATAACGTTTGTAACTTGTAACTTTTGTGTCTTCGTGATCGTTGTCCACAAAAAAAAACACTAGTTCATAAGAAAACACAATAATAGTAATGAGGACGACACTGGACGCTCGTCGTAGTCTTAAGCCCGCTTGCACGTAAATATTAACCTTAGGTTAACAGGTTAATTCATCAAATTGACAGTTCTGATATGAATCTGAAATTCATGAATAATTTAACCTGGGGTTAACTTAAGGTTAAATCTACGTGCAAGTGAGCCTTAACTTACTAAAATGTAATTTCAGATGTCAGTTACAAGACCGGATAAGAGGCTCGGTTTCAGTGTCATCGGAGAAACTCTTGGCATAAAAGACTGCCAAAATACAGAGATGCTCAAAGATAGCTTAGGATGCCTCATCCTTCAAGGAAAAGCCGGAGAAAAACTAGTGAACAACCAAAACCAACTAGAAATATGTATCAACGTTTTTAAATAGTTTTAAATAAAAAAAAGTTATCTGAGGTATTTTTATTATTAAAACTAAAAGTAAACTAAGTTAAAATTGCTCACAAACTTTCGGCATTGCGTCCTTGTAAGGGTTTATATCTCTCCCTTTCCTGTTTAGTTCGTTGTAGTAAATTCTGACTTTGCTGGCGGCGCATTTTTTCGCTTTAGGGTTATTACGTGGTATTCCAAAATCAAAACCCTTCTCGACAGTCCAGTGTGTTTTGGGCAGATTATTCACGAATTCATTGACTACCTTCGGTTTGACATCTGGGAGAAATTTAAGGCTAAAATCTCCTGTAGTAGATTCACTCTCTCTAGGCACTTGTGGGAGGAGCTCGTTGGTCCCAAAATCCAATTTGGGATACTCGCCACCACGTATGGGTTCCGATATATTAGTAATCTTTACGCTTTTTAGTTCCACACTAAACGAAAATATAAATGTTAGAGAACCTCAGAAAATGGGCCAGGTGACCAAAAGAGTGGGTTTAAGAGACTATAGTGTCTTTCGGGGGGTGACCGCCGACGATTCAAAGGCGCCGTTGCGCTGGGTGAACGTTTTGTCTACGCAGTGCAGGCGCTGACAATTCGATGACGCTCGAAAGACGCTAGTCTATATGAAGGGTCAGAACATGTCTAGTCACATTAGTAACGTTTTGAGATATCGCGATTTGAAAGTTAGGAATCATGTCATTTTGTACGTAATTTTCGTGTAGTTTTTTTAAGAGTGAAAAGATACAAGTTATATGAAGATTTATATCTGAATCTGAGTGGTAGGTAATAGTTCATTTCGTCCTCTACATTTTGAGATTCAAAACTAATTTTCAAATAAAAGTGACTAGACATGTTCTTTCCGTGGACCCCTTCATATCATTATCCAGTTAGGCCCTCTTACTCGTACATTTAACCCTAGGTTTACCCCAGGTTAAATTATCCACCTATGTCAGATTAATATGAGACTGTAAATTTAACGAATGAACCTATTAACCTAGGGTTAGCCCTGGGTTAACATTTACGTGCAAGTGGGCCTTAAAAAGGCCAAACTTATTATTAAAAACTAGGTAGGTCTATTAGGTCTACGTAAATTCAAAGGAGATGCTACTGCCACCTTAATGTAATGTTTAGCATAAAAAAGTCCTGATTTATGTAATATTAAAATGCATACAAAACAAAATGTATAATGCCTTAAATCATAATGATGAGTGTGCATAATAACTACGCGGTTTTGCAGCATCACCGATGAAATGTTTTTATTATTTTCAATAATTATAATTAATGCATATTATCTAATGGCATATTGCATATGAATGTTCTATAAAAGGTTGTTATACTAAATATAATTATTTGGTTTTTCAAGCTGGACGTTTGTTGTCCATTTCGTTGATATATTTAGTTAAATGAATTTATGCAGAAAGTAAGAGCACCCATAATATTTGCATTGCGCTTGGGTGTGTGTTGGGATGAGCTGACATTTAAAATACAAATAGCAATAATATATTCAAAATTTCAGCCCATTGATTGGTTCAAAATTGACTTGCAAGATTTAAATCAAAATGACAGACCAACGAACATCTTGATTTTGGCTAAATCCGCGTCAGGAAAGAAACACGACTGTAATTTATGTACTTAATTAAGAAAAAAATGCTAATGGAAATGGGTAATACAGAAAACGAAGTCGAAAAAAGTTCCGTTGTGCGATGAAAAGTATCCCTAAAATTGTATGGCTAATTTTCGTATCACAACGGAAAATTTTAGTAGAAAAAATAATTCAGTGGGTTAGCGGGTCCTACGTTTTCGTCCTTACCCAATTCTGCTGCTAAAAAATAACGATTTTTTAAAATTGATCTAACAAAAATATCTTGTGTCATTGACTGTGACAAGGTACTAAAATGTACAGGTACTTCGTTTGCGTATTAAAGTAAACGCTTACTCACCCGTAACTCGAGTCGTCGGCGAAGTACTTTACTTGCACGGGGTTTCCTTCGTTATCCGTGTACACATACTTCCCTACCACCGTCCCGTTCGGAAGGGTATATTCTTCTTTCATATGAGTTGTGGTTTTCGGATAGCTTTCAGTATTTGCTATTGGGTAACCTAATTAAAATAAATTATGCATGGATTTTTTAAATAACATTTCTCAACAAAATATGAAAATACCACTAATTTTTGGTGATTTCTTCACCAAAGTGAAATTAAAATTAAATTCGGCCAAGAAATACGAAGGTTACAACATAACTAGACCCCGCTATCGGTGGTGCAAAATGGTAGCTGTCAAATTCTTAGGGATGGGTAAAAATATTCATGTCGTGATGTCGATATCGATATTCTTACTTTTTCTGTACTTTATTTTTATATATGTACCTATACCATTTTTTAGACTACAATATAACATGTTTTTTTTGGAATCCATGATAATCATTGTCATCAGAAATGTAAATAAAAATAAATAGGGCTCAGATATATTGGGTTTATTGTTGAATAAATTCATCGTGACTACACTAGATTATTGCAGAGAAACTGAAATAAAACTGATCGTTCATTAACAATACGATATTCCTTTAAGAGACAATTATTAATTATTTATTTTTTAATATATATATGAAATGGTTCGTGCTATGAAGATAACGATAATTTGTTAGTAATGATGAAATATTGAAGAATTTTATTTATAAAAATGAAAAATGTTCAACACATTCATTTTGTAATTATACAGTCCTGTTTTATAAAATAAACACGTTTAATTAAAGTCCTAGACTCTCATTATGGCAAAGAAAAATTATCGACACATAGCTATAATTATCGACTTATAGCTTTTCAAAATAATTTTTACCCATCCCTAAGAACTTGACAGCTACCATTTTGCACCTCCGATAGCGGGGTCTAAACATAACTGCTAATTAGACAACGATTAGACGGAGAGAGATCCGATATGTCGGCAATATAAACTCCATGATAAATTCGGTTATGCTAGAAAGTGATACGAATAAATCATGTTGGCAAATCTTGGTCATTTTTATCCCCGTTTTTTCGTGGTCCTATTATTTTGTCTACTAACTTTACAGATATCTTGTCGCCACCCTAGAATTATGACCATTGAGGAGTTCCGGTGGCCATCTGTGATCTTCATCATCAGTTCCACTTCACCAAATGATACTCCCCGAATGCAAATGCTGGTCTGACTGGAAATACCGAAATTTCTGTGTATGCGTATTATATTTGACGAGTGCCCTTAATTCCTCACATATCAACTCATCAAATATCAACTTGGTGACAGTGGAACTACTTCGGGAGTATCAATCAAAATCATTCACAATTGGCGGAGACTCCAGTGGACATAATCATCATTCATAATTTCAACCCACATCCACCCACTGTAGGGTAAATGTACATAATATATAGAAAAAAAACATATCTGACTGCCACATATAGAATCTCTCGAGCCGTAGTAGTTACATCACGGTCTGCTGGTTCCTGTTTTTCTTATGTTCTGCCCACCTCCCGGAAACTTTGGACTACTCGCGTTTTGTAGATAGCCGTCGTTTGCATATTAAGGATGGTAGAACGTTGCCATTAATAATAAACCTAGAGTAACCGTGGAGTAGAGAGCTAAGGGCCGGTACAGATGGACAGCATTTGAACTGAAACCCAGCTGCTAATTGGCAGTTCCAGTGCAGTTGGCGTACGTACCTACGTTTTGATGCAGTTACGTCAACAGCACCAGAACCTCTGGTATGTACCGGCCCTGAGCCATGCGTTGTCCTTATCTATCATTCTGACAATTTGAATTCAACAGATAAGGATATAGCTGGGGCTTCCGGTAACCTTCGGGGAGGGAAGATGGCCGATTGAAATATGTCCGGCTTTTACTTTTCATTTATTCTGTTTACGGATTTACTCTACTTACTTGACACTGGCGAAATCATTGCGGAATAACGCGTAGACCGCCATTAATAAAAAAAAGAAGAATAAGAAAAAGGATATTGCTTGGATTCTACACGGTTACTCCACATTTATTTAATAAGACACGTATGTTCAGCTCTTAGCAGTAACCCGAAAAAGTTCCTCGAAACACTTTCTGGTAGATGAGCTAGAACATGCATAAAGATGCAACTCCTGCGAAGAGGAACTGCTTTTTCACCATGCACGCTGATAGACTTACATTTAATACACGGAGTAGTGAAACATAAAACAGCTACAACGTAACTAGTTAGCATTTTCATAATATCGCAAAAGATGACAAAATAACAATAACAAAGTACTCTGTGTAATAATGACAGTTGTCAATTGGGTATTTTTTTCTAATTTATGGTATTTATCATGTATTTAATGCGGGAACCAGCGAGATCTATTTCCTATGGACATTGTTTTTAGACAAACCTTAGCCGTAATAAAAAAGATTCCAACGAATTGAGAAATTCTTCCATTTAGGGCTCCGTAGTCGCACTCAGCGGGACCGAGAAAGACTGGAACCCTTCGAAATGTGGTGCTGGAGACGGATGGAAAAAATAGCTGGATAGAAAACAAGAAGAATGAGGAGGTTTACTTGTGGGAGGGCCTTGTGCAGAGTCCGTCCGGGTTGGTACCACCATCTTATCCATTAACCTACCGCCAAGCAGCAGTGTTTGCATTGTTGTGTTCCGGTTTGGGGATAAGACAGCCGGTGAAATGACTAGCATAGAGGCATTCCATCTTAGTCCTCAGGGATCGCAACGCATTTGCAGTCTTAGGATTGCAGTCTTGTGAATGCGAATGTCTATGGGTCACAGTTTCCACTTACCATCAGGTGGCCTGTGTGCTCTGTTGCCTTCCAATGCCATAAAAAAAAAGTACTAGGCGTAGTGAAGGAAAAGAGAAGCCTATTGCAGACAATAGATAATAGACGAGGAAAGATGACTGGTCACCTTTTACGGCAGGACGAGTACATTAAGATGATGATTGAAGGAAAAATAGAAGGAAAAAGGAAAAGAGGGAAGAACTTACCTAGAAAGTAGGAGCGTGACGTATCAGTGTGTTAAAGAGAAGGCTTGAAACAGAGAAGAATGGAAATTACTCCACGGACAAGAGCATAGCTCTTAAGTAATTGATGATGAGTGGCACCAACTCCAAGTCCCAGATAGACAGGCGAGCAAATACGCCGTGCTTATGGCTCGGCGATCTTACTCGCCCGTGTGTCACGCGAACCTCCAAAGGTAAACGCGAGCAAAGAGGATCCTCGAGCTTTAAGTACGCGTACTACTCGCATGTCTGTCTGTCTGTATGTCACACTCATTTTTTCTCAAAAAAAAAACCCACAAAGTTTACATTGTGTGCACGTTTTTACCACGCCGAATATTAAAATCAGAAATAAATAAGTATTCAGAAGTTTTTAAAATCTTACAACATCATGTTGGTAGGGTTGGATAGGTCTAAAAAATCCAATATAAGTATACATAATGGGAAAAGGGAGGCACACGAGCAAGTGAGTCACCTGGGGCCTGTTTTATAAACCTACAGATAACAATTTACAGGTGACAAGTTTCCATTCGACACAACCTCGACCAATGACGACCAGCCATTTGAGCAGTGTTGCCAGTATAGACCTGTATAATTGTTACTTGTAGTATAATAAAACACCCGGAAAACCATATTCGCTGTCGGCCTATGAGATATATCGTTTTACATGTCCCCACCCTACACAGCCAAAACTACACCGACCACAAATCTTATAAAATTACCACATATATTAAGAAATCAAGATGAAAACCATCATGACTAAGAATATTTTAAGTAGAAAACGTTTAAGTTCTTAAGTTATAACTTAAAATGTTTTATAATTTTTTTTCTAATTGTGGTTTTTGAATATAACTTTTTTGAGTTTGTAGTAACGGCGAGGGAACCCTACACTGAACATGGTCTGACATGCTCTTTCCCGGTTTTTTTTTATGTCAGTAAATAAACTGGTTTACTTTGCAATATCGTTTATTCTACAAACATACATACCGTCAAGCCTTCATTCCCAGACAGGGGTAGGCAGAGCTACAGAATTACCAACAACTCTAAAAATTTGTTGTTAATTCGTGTAGTTGCCGGCTTAGAGTAGTACCACTCCATTTCTTCCCGTGGAAGTCGGAGCAGACGACTAAGGGAATACAGGCGTTTTTTCTATAAATAATAATAACTTACTAACACTAAACTATTAAAACAAATTACACAAATTATTGATGAAAATATTTAAAGGGGTACTGCATAAACTTCCTGTCTCCTAATTTCCGTTTTAAGTAGGGGTATACAATTGTGTTATTTGTTTTTTTTCTCGTCCAAGTGATTTCGTTCGTCTCTTGATTAGAACTGCTGCTTTGGTTTTTTATTGCTGGCGACGACAAGGTGAATGGCCGTTCTCGCATTACCCTGGAAATAAACATCAATACCGTCTTGAAATAAAAGTAAGCAAAACGGTATCCTATGATAGGATTCCTATCATTTTATCGACGATCAATTAGCAAATTTTCATTATTCACAACCAACGTTCGGCAAAAGTGTGATATAGCAAATCAACGTCATGCATCTACAGGTTTAACAAATTATTCATAATTTAAATGATTTAATTGTCATTTTTTTATTTTTAAACGTTTCATTCTCAAATATATTATTAAATAAAAATATGAATTAACAATTTTTCATTTCATATCGCATCAAAATCAGCCCAAAAAAACAAAATTGACTGAGATGCCCAAATAGGTTAGGTTAGTTTTTGTATACGCCCGAAGGGCAAACCGCCCAGATATAGGGGCCCCGAGTAGCGGGGACCCGTCGATTCTAATGTGAAAGTAAGTAGATGTAACTTTGTGTAATAACAGTATGTAAAGAAACCGTTGGCTTAACGATGAGTTTTTAAAAGCCACGTTTTTAACCAAAACGCTTTTAAAGTGTACTATTTGCTGTATGATTACTTGTTAAACTGCGTATTTTAATCTGTTACATTTGTAAAACAATATATTTGTGAAATTAATGTATATGAAACGTTAGTTGTGAAATGAACATTTGTATTTTACCGAAAGTTGTTTCACAAATGTTCATTTCACAACTAACGTTTCATATACTATTAATTTCACAAATTTGTTGTTTTTGGAAAAGTAATAAAATAAACATCGTAAATCTGCTATTACATAAGTGGTCAGTTTGTGCAACCTGTAAATATTGTACTTTCATCTTGCAATACATGATTTTCTTGAAAATATGACTTTTTTTTTCATACAAATGTAAAACTCCCATCATCATCGTGACTTCCAAGGACAAATGGACATGTACAGTCGCGGAATGAAAAGTTTCGTCACTTTTAGACTCTATTTTAATGCCTTAAAGGCCATTTTCAAACCGCAACCATATAAATACCCTTCTTACCTGTAACCCTTGTGGTCAGCTATGTACCGGTACCGATGCGGCTTGCCGTTGGGGTCGAGGAACCCGTAGCTACCCACCACCGTGCCGTTCGGATACCGCTCCTCTTTCCGGAACTGGGTGCTGCCTGAAGTTGAGTCTGACACGTCGTACCCGAAACCATACGTGCCTTCTTGACCTGGCATTTTAAAAATAAGGTTAGACTTGAAAAAAAAACAAACTCGTGATTAGCGCAACTTAATTGTACTGCAAACACGAAAAGCTTCCCAAAAAACAACAAGCAAATACAAATTTTCTATTAAAAGTATGATTTTTAGGAGCTATCAGTCGCCTGGTATCTCTGGAACCAATAAAGTCGACGAAGTCGTTATCTACTTTATAGTTTTATACATCATGAAATGGTTTTTAAGTTAATAATAACAAGCAAGGTTTTTCGATGTAAACCATCTAGCATTTAGATGATTGCATAAAAACATAAACTCACGCCTTTGTTCCGGCAGAGCTACAGAATTACCTACAACTAAAAACTTGTTGATAATTCTGTAACCACATTTTGCACAATTAGGTTTAGGCTTGATTTCCTCCTACGCTGATGTCGGTTGCAAATACGGTATATCTATACAGGCTGCCTCCGACCTCGGGGATTTAAATGCAACGATCATCGATTTAACTCGCTAAACTGAACTACTTTTGTTCTGCAATATTAAAAAATAACTTCAATTTAGATAGCTAATTGATGCTAAAGTCTAATTGTAAAATAAGTGTATTCTAATCAATCATGACCATTATCATCACTTTATGGTACGGGGGCGACATTTACTTGGTACGAGGGCTAAAGGTAAATGGAGAATTGGATCGCGTACATTGAACATTATATTTAACTTGTATGAAAAAATAAAATGTAAGTTGGTCATATTGCACCTCCAGAGCAATAGTGATCTAATTCAAAATTTCAGCTTCCTAACTTCGTCATACATTTATTGTTATAGAGACCTAACTCGAAATTTTAAATTTCGGAATTATGTCACTATTGCTCGGAAGGCTCAGTTTCAGGAGTAGAAAAGAGCCATGCATTTAAATAGAATAGAATAGATTATGTTCAGGGTATACTATACATATATTATGTGTACAGAACGTACGTTTATTATAATATTATATGTTTACCTAATTTTTATAATTATATTTACTATCATTTATTTTACGGCATAGAGAAGGCACATATGCCACCTAATGGTAAGTGGAAACTGTGACCCATAGACATTCGCATTCACAAGACTGCAAATGCACTGCCAACCCTGAGGACTAAGATAGAATGCCTCTATGCTAGTAATTTCACTTTATTTCAATTCATTTGCTGTTTGGTGGTAGGTAACTTGAATCATGTTTATATTTACTTATTTAGAATCCGAGCCAGTATATTGAGTTGAGTATTAAATGCGTATTAATTAGACAAAGGCGCTTACCGTCAATCCTGTTATAGTATAAACTATTCATCGGTTCCGCCAAACTAAGGCGGGCATTCTTCATTTTTGATGTCATTATTCTTGCAGAAATCTCCCACGACATCAACAGTAACAAGACCTACAATGAAAACCATTTTCTCAAAAATTACCTGAAAGATCGGAGAAATACTGGAAAAGGGCCGAATCTTAAGTACCCGAAACCGACGTGCGTGCATGACTCGATGTATGAATGTTGAAGAAGCGAAGGAAATTTGTCAGGATCGTAGCAAGTGGAAAGAAGTGGTATCTGCCTACCCCTCTGGGAAACAGGCGTGATTTAATGTATGTATGTATACCTGAAAAGTTGACATTACTAACTCCATACTGAGACGTGAAGTATACATAGTTTACAGACAGTTCCCAAATTAATAAAAAAATACATTGCGGGCTTTTGTAGCGAGCACGCTCGCAGGCGCGTCTGTTTAAACCAATACTCGGCCCGCAATTGCCTGCTTCACTGCCTAGGCAATAATGTACTATTATGTAACAGGTACATAAAGAGGGTGCTTAAAACACGAGTGTGGTTTTTTCATAATAACATCACACGAGTTTTTTAAGGCCTAATTATGTACAGTTGCATACATTACTTTATCTACACACATATTATAAGTACTCTAAGATGCGTTCAGTAGCCGGAGACTAATAACCTTCATAGCTACCAGTGCTGCTGCTACCTGAAATATATCTATAGGTGTTAAGCTAATGTATGAACTGAAATAAGAAATAGAAAGAAATAATAATTGTAAACATTAACATTAGTGCAATTTGAAATGTTTAATTAACAAACAAACAAATGGCACGAATGAATGTTTTTTTTTTTAAATCATAGTCCAACTAACAAAGTCCCTATTCTAGTGGCATTCGACATCAAAACGGCGTACGACACTTTACTTAAAATATACCTTTTTTTTAATGGATCATTCCTATTTGTGTTAGAACAAACACAGTTATAGGTTCGCTCTGGCGATACTTAAAATATACCGAGTCGACGTTTAATAGATACTAGAATTGACCCCCTGTTTGAATTGTGTTGGTTTTAGAAGATGTTCCAAATTTGAACAACATTACTTTATCAAAAGTTGTATCGTAATTTTAACTTTTCATTACAGCTACAGATAAGAAAAAATATCATAGTAAAATTGTATCTTGTAATGATGGTCATTGTCTACGGATTCTGAACGCATTATAGAGGACTTATGATATGTGTGTAGATAAATACAGTTATAGGTCAAAAACTATGTGGTTTTTAATCTGTTCTCGTATTGTCACCGTTTAGTTAGTTCTTATTCATTTGCCGGTAATGGCGACCGAGATAAAAACAATACCATAAACAGGTTTGGATTGAACCGCCTAGAATAGAGGCGTTGGTCACCACACAAATTAAGTAAGGACAGACGGACGGACGAACAGCGTAGGCAGATTATTAGGGTCCCGTGGGGTCCTTTCGAGTACGGAACCCTAAGAAGAACCTAAGAGCATTTTGGTCTATGCTCCATTTCATCCAGTTTTATGATATCAGTCAAGTTTTATTTCCGAAACTAGGACCTTTTCCAAAACGATAAATATCCATACAGGCACGGTCAACATCAAAACAATACTAACATACATACATACCTTCACGCCTGTAATCCCAGAGTGGGCTAGGCAGAGCTACAGAATTACAACTTAAACAGTTGTTGATAATTCAGTAACCACAATTTGCACAAACAGGCTAAGATGTTTACCAGCATATTAGTGACAGGTTGCAAGCCCATCGCCTAACAGTACTACAAGCCTATATTCCCTTAGTCGCCTGTTACGACATCCACGGGAAGACATGAAGTAGCACTTAAAACTTATTGATAAATATAAATAAATAATATCCAGGGACGATCTCACTCAAATTGACCTATTCTCAAAGCTCTAGACTTTTACTATGGGTACTTGACAACGATATAAATACTTATACAGGGCGTCCCACGGCTATGCCACATGGAAGGAAAGTACCTTGATTATTGTAAATGGAACATTTTACTGAAAGAAGACATTATTTGATTTTTAAAAACAACCAAAACTTCTTCCTTTTATTTCTGACACTAAGTTATTTAGCAAAAAATAATCCTTATGATGAAATCTTTCGATCGGTATGATAAAGCTAAAGGGTAATTATTTTTCTCGTGTAACGGGTTCGATTCCCGGTTCAACCATGTAATTATTTAAATATCTAAGAATGCAGTTTTAATTGTTTTTTAAATTCAAATAATGTCTTCTTTCAGTAAAATGTTCTATCGACATTATTCAAGGTACTTTCCTTCCATGTGACATAGCCGTGGGACGCCCTGTATATTGAAATAACCACTTAAATACATAGAAAATATCCTCAGAAAGAAATACTGTGCTCATCACACAGACACTTGCCCAAACCAGGAATCAACCCGGGACCGCTAGCTTCGTAGGCAGAGTCACTACCAACTAGGTTATTGGCTATTGCGTCGTAATTTTTTGTAGGTAATGAATCTATTACGTGTATAAATAGCTCCGCAGACAGCAGGCGTCCGTTATCCATGGTTTAATATAGCAAATCAACGTCAGGGTAAGTAATTGCCAACATTAATCTTAGTGATAAGTATGTTTGGCGCAAAAAATGCTTGGCGGGTTTTTAATGTTGCTAAGCTATTACTTCAATGTTTGTAACTGATCTAAATCAATTTTAAAACCCAATGACGGCTCTTATTTTTTTTTCATAAAACTAATATTCCCATACTAACAGTCAGCCTAACACCCGTATTCACAAACAATACTTACCGCCACACTCAGAGACGTCAATTAACTTTAATGTTTGATTAAAGTTGCTGCTGTCACTTTCTTTGCTATAGCAATAGAATAAGACAACACGTCACTAAACATGCATTAAATTTTATCGACGTCTCTGAGTGCGGCAGCTAAGGGATAATTAACTGAGTAAACGAACTGCGTCCAATACAGCTTTGTGATTGGTTCTTTTTGACCGACCTTTTGTTTATGAGACGATATACCACTCATAGCGAAGTTTGTTAATACGGGTATTAATGTATGTAAACACTTTATTATACTAAAACAATTACAAACATACAACATACATGCCTTCACGCCTGTAATTTCAGAGTGGGGTAGGCAGAGCTACAGAAAGACTCTAAAAACTTGTTGATAATTCAGTAACCATAATTTACAAAAACAATCCAACATTACAATAAAACAATTACATCAGCGAATTTATCCATTAAACGTGAATTTATCCCCGTTTTTGCTAGGCAAAATAGGCCTTAGAACTCCTCGTATTAATGCTCGTAATAACAATCTATTTCATGTTCCCCTTCATCATCATCATCATCATGTCAGCCGAAAGACGTCCACTGCTGGACATAAAGCTCTCCACTCAGACCAGTCTTAGGCTTTTTTCATCCGTCGCGTTCCCGCGATCCTTACAAGGTTGTCACTCCATCTGTGTTGTGCGTAATTAAATTTAATATTATGTAAGCACACATTTTTGACGTGTTAATCTGTACAGTATTAGTTAATTGTGGCATCTTCGTGTTTTGTTAGCGTTTACTTGTGCCCAAATAAACATTACACAATTAAACAATTAAATAATCTCTTTTAACCTTTGGGCGAGTGAGAAACAAAACAATCGTAGCAAACAATAGACAAATACTAAACTACAATAATGTTTTGATTTCTGCAGCTACCTGCCCCTCCCCTTCCCCCCTAGAACCGAAAGGTGTTCAGTTACAATAAATATGCTTTATTATTCCCTGAGGATTTTCTAAACATTATGACGTAATATTATTAACGGCGATGGAAATAAAAATTATGGATGAAACTCAAAATAGTAGATTGTGTCACAAGGGAGCAAAATGACATATACTGCTTTTCACATCACCTATGAGGAAAACAAAAGATCTTAGGGATTTATCGATTATGTGCAGAAAAATAAATTGTAGTAGATTATGTGCATACCTACTATTTTTATATTTCTTTGCTTTTATATTTTATACTGGCAACAAAATGTTCTTGAACAGAAAAGTGCCACTTTGATCCCTTCTAGCGGGGAAGAAAAGTCCCCTTTCCTAATATTTGATGTGAAAATATATGTGCTAATTATCATCAAAAACATACTCGACTTACGGTTCAAAAAATAAACTCACCTGTATCAAAAAACGCATATTTTGGCACAATTGTTTTGAACTAATACAAAAGCACAGTTTATTTTTAACACTTCACACTTATTTCAACCAATCACCTCTTGCCAATATCCTACCGGAAGCGAGTGTTGACGGTCAAACAGACGGTGTACGCATGCGTGGACTCTTTTATGAACGACTCCTTTTAGTGGGTTTGACTTGACAAAAACGGTCAAGAGTGAACTGTGTTTGTTTAGCAAAGGTTCAGTAGCAAAGACACATTACGACGAACGATATTTTTGCTTATGTCAGGTATATCTATTAAATACTGGACAAGAGCATGTCAGACGAAGTGTAGGATTCCGACACCGTTAATAAAAACACAAAAAACTATGTCGAAATCCACAAGCGTGAATAAATTTTGTGTTTTCTAAGATGATTTTTAGTTTGTATTAATCAATTCAAGTTAGTCGTGATAATTTTCTTTTAAATTAGTTAATGGTCTGTTATGGTCTGATGTATGAATGTGGAAATAAGTAGTCTCTGCCTAGCGCCCTGGGAAACAGGCGGGATTTAATGTATGTATGTATACATGTCATAATGCTTTTTAAGAGCTTAACCTAAACGTCTACCTGTGTCCAATAACGCCTTTATAGAACAATGAATATCTGATTTGAACCGGACAGACGAGCAGACAGACATGGCAAAATTATAAGGTTTCCTAGTTTGACTACGGATCCCTGAATACAAGTAACCTAAATACGAGTAACGTGAATGCAGAAACAAACAATAACATTTCTATTGTCTCATTATTCTATTCTATTCATTTATAAATTAGTGATTCATACTTTAAATATTACGTAAGTTACGATAAATTCGTCGCTGATTCCAATAACTGAGTGGGGCTGTTTATAGTTGCGGCCACACCACTGCGTAAAATACGGTGTCGTTGCGTAAACAAAAGACGGGGTCATAGTAACAACATGGCGCCGTTTTTGACGCACCGTAATATACGCACCGGTGCGGCCGGTAGTATAGTAATCGTTTTTTTTTTGTTTTGTTAGTAATTTATTTTAAACGAGTGATATTTTTTGTGAAGAGCGCGAGGTATCTGTTCGTTTTCAATATCTTTCAGTATTTATTTCTCTATAATAAGTATGTTTAACTTCATTTAGATCTCAAGTAGTAGTCTCGTTATTAGAAATCAAGAGTTTAATGTAGGTCTTAGGGTCTATAGATATTCTAGACGGTACAACCATATTACTTTTTAATATTTCAACGTTACGATAGCTCTTATTTCATCATCATCATCATCATCATCATCATCATGTCAGCCGAAAGACGTCCACTGCTGGACATAGGCCTCCCCCTAGGCTCTCCACTCAGACCGGTCTTGTGCTTTTCGCATCCACAACGTTCCCGCGATCCTTACAAGGTCGTCACTCCATCTTGTTGGAGGCCTACCCACAGCTCTTATTTACTTGACAATAATTGCGGGCGAGTTAAAAACAATACCATAACATGTCCGTGATGTGCAGGGAGCGAAACTTTAGTGCCGGTGACGTCATTATGACGCAAATTCACATATAGGATGATTTTATATAAAATATATTGCGACATCGCACTGATTCTCAATAATGCTATAGTGATAATGTAAATATTTAGATAATGACAAAGACAATACGAATAAAATATTTCGTTGGAACATTCTAACGAAAAATATTATTTCCACTAGTAAATGAAAGACATTACTTAAATGACATTTTGAAGTATGCAGAACAATTAAAATTCAAACAATATCCCATGTGCTTGGTTGTTTGCAATGTTTTTCTAAATTGCTAACTTTTGCTGTTAAAACATTTTTTCATTATTTACAATCAGAAAAGGAAACTTCTGCTAATACGGCTGTATAGACTACATGGCGACTTCGCTCAACCGAAACAACAATGTTTCGGTTATATTTACAATTCACAAATAAATAAATAATTAAATATAAATTTGTTATTGTCTTCAACAATCTTCTTTTTAATATGACAATGACAGTCAATTATCTTTTTTATATGTACCGGCCGTCTCACCTCAAGTGTCAATATTTGTACAGTAAAGAGGCCAATAAGTTGTTAGTGATGATGTTCAATCTAGATAAAAACACTCTGTAGGTACGTAGCTTGACGTCATACGCCTGTCATCGGCACCAAAAATTCGCTCCCTGGTGATGTGAATGCACCAAGTTAGCCAATTTGTGAAAAAAAAACCATTTATAGCTGTATTTTTAAATAACAACAAAGGAACCCTAAAACACTTAAGCGTTTGTTTCTCGTAAATACGGTGGGTGAGGACCATTTCGCCAGTATCCGCTGCTCTGACGTCACGCCATTAGCGAGGACGGATAAGGAATGACCTTTTAGGGAGACGAAAGCTAGTGCTGCTTGAGGTTATCGGTGATATTATTAATTAAATAAATGAGTCATAAAAAAAGTGCAACAAGTTTACGTCAAAAAAATCATTTTTAAGACTAGTTTTTGTGGCTGACTATACTTTTCGCTTTTTGGCGGGAACGCGGTGGACGCGAAAAGCACAAGACCGGTCTGAGTGGAGAGCTTTGGGGGAGGCCTATGTCCAGCAGTGGACGTCTTCCGGCTGACATGATGATGATGATACTTTTCCGCTCAGCGCCAACTTCGCGGTAACTGTATTAAGTACAGCAAGGATCCCGGCGCCACCTTCCGATGCATCATCAGATCAGCTGGATGGTACCTTAATAATGCATTGTCATCCGGTTTACAAATGAATTTTAACATACATACATACATACCTTCACGCCTTCATTCCCAGAGTGGGGTAGGCAGAGCTACAGAATTACCAACAACTCCAAAAACTTGTTAATAACTCTGTAAGCACAATTTGCACAATTACGCTAAGATGTTTAACAGTTTATATTAGTGACAGGTAGCAAGCCCATCAGTACTACAAGCCTTTTTTCCCTTAGTCGCCTCTTACGACTTCCACGGGAAGACATGGAGTAGCACAATTCTAAGCCGGCAACCACACGGCCAAATTTTAAATTGAATGAAAATATATTTATTGCTGCAGGTCACAATTATTATGAATAGTGACAATTGTGGCCCACCGTTTAGTGAATAAACTTTGATTCATAAAGTCAAAAAATACGTTAAAAACCTAAATATGCTTTACATCGTAAAAGCAACATCAAATTTTCCGTGATAAACTTTTAACAGCTTTTTACCAATTTAAACGCATGATACACACTTATTTGCTCTCTGTACCCTTATCATGAGTGACAATTACCGTACTCGCTAGCGAGTCGAATGCTCTGTCTGAAAGACGTTTTTAAGTAGTGTGAGCTTACTGAAATTAGGGTTATTTTTGTCTTTTTGTAATTATAGCCGAGCACTGGGCAGCGCTTATTGCAAAATGCCTTTAAGCCAATGATGTACACTTTTAAAATTAAATTTACCTATTGTGTTTTTTTTTTTTTATTCTTGTGTGCATAAGAAATTTTAGAATTGGGAACACATAATGACGTTTCTCGCCGGACAGATACTTTTTTATTGTTATCTTTGTCCGGCAGCATGAGCATGTCATGCTCACTTAAAGGTCTTTGCTTACGGCGGCGTCGTTGATCGGGTCGCCACCTTCCCGAACACATGGTTGAGGGAGGCGGTGGCTGAGATACGCGTCATGCTCGTGAACGGGTGCTGTCTGTGGGGTCCGGTCTGTTCACGCTTGCAAGGACCTGTTTTTTCAATTTAGTTATTTTAATTATCGTTCCTGACGTAGAGACCTCGTCATGTTGTTCTCCTAATCATTATTTTTAACTTTATTTTATTGACTTTACATTTGTAAGGATTTTGGTGTTGGTTTTTAAAAATAATTATTTATTACTTTATTACCTTGTAATGTAACTTACCTACTTTTAAGTATTATTGTACCTAATTAATAATTGAAAAAATGACCTTCTTCTGGAGTTTCTTGCGGCGCTTCTTCTCCCCAATGATGGTCTTGTCCGAAGCGCTAGTAGATTCACTCCATGTTACCGACGTGTAAAAGAGCCCTCATGTGGCCAATTTATTGAATAAATATTTTGAATTTTGAATTTTGAATTCTGTCTCTCGCAGACCTCGCAGTATCCTTATAGAGTGCGAGGGACAGAGCATTCGAATCGCTAGCGAGTACGGTAATTATAGCTCATGGTAAGGGTACTGATTGCCATTTAAGACGGAAAGGTAATGAAAACTTTATTTTAGATAAAGTCCGTGATATCGTATATTAACTTATAAGGCGTTTACGACCGACGACTGCGCCCACGCCGCTCTTGTATTTTAATAACTGTTAAAGTTATTCCTTGCCATGAACTAAGGAGCCTATATAATTTGTGCACAGTATATGTGTCACCGGTACCGAATTTTATAACGTATCTAGTGCCCAGTTTTTCAAATTCTATAGAAAAGTGACGCTATGGTGAGTTCTTATTTTCAACTCATTCATGAAACAATAGCTTTTAAAAACTGTTTGCTTAAAGAAGGATTCAAAATGAATGTATTGCTCAGTCAGCGTATGATTTGCATTTAAATTGTAAAGAAACAAAGCGATTATTTGAAAACGTGTTTATGTTTATTTTGCCTAATCTTACTTGCTCTAGTTTCTTTTGTTTGTGAAATAATGAGGGAAAAGAACAATCTCACAAAAATAACTTAGTCCCAAACCAAGCTCTAGTCTTGTACAGTTGACTGCAAAGAGATGTATCCACTTTTAGATCTTATTTCAATGCAATTAGATATAAAAGTTCATACATACATACACATACATACCTTCACGCCTGTAATCCCAGAGTGGGGTACGCAGAGCTACATAATTACCTACAACTTTAAAAACTTGGTGATAATTCTGTAACCACATTTTGCACAAATAGGCTAAGATGTTTACCAGCGTATTAGTGACAGGTTGCAAGCCCATCGCCTAACAGTACTACAAGCCTTTATTCCCTTAGTCGCCTCTTACGACATCCACGGGAAGATATGGAGTGGCACTATTCTAACCCGGCAACCACACGGGAAAATACATCTTTGTAATAAACTGTATTATCGGTGCTAGATAATAATATATAATAAGTAAATAGAAAATATACAAGACGCAGGACCAACTACTCGCGCTTATCACACAAATATTTGCCCATACTGGGAATCGAACCTGAAACCGCTAGCTTCATAGGAAGGGTCACTACTAACTAGGCTAAACAATAACCCCCTGTTGCACAATCGACAAGTAAAACATATTTGACAGATAAATTTAGCCCTTTCCCTTTCCTAGTCTGACTTTTTCGATTTTTGAATATGTTGCATGTATCATGAAAAACGGTCTGTACGTTTTCCTTTCCATGAAAATATTTCTTAGAATGAAACAAATAAAAAAAAACAGACAGAAACGAATCGACCTAGTTCTATAATAACTACATTTATTAAAAAAAAATATGAAAATCGGACTTGATTTTTATGGATTTTTATGACAGCTACGCTACCCTCCTAAGCAGATAAACATTATCCCAAAATCAATAACCAAAGCAGTTTTAGTTCTCTTTTCTTAGTAATAAGGTTGATATTGCTACAGGAATTTTGTTTGACATACTGCGTATTAGATTAGGAGGGCGCTTCACATTCCTCTCAATATAAACCTAATTAGATGGAGCAAAGACTTAAATAAGATTTAATTAATACAAAATGAAAACTAAAGAGAGGACATTGCGTGCCACAGCAGCACAGATGATGCTGGCAGCATTTTCTCGTATAGCAATGTTTATGCGTTGCCCCCCGGAAGTTGCTAGCTTTGTCTGTGGCCTGCTGATTGAATAGAATAGCTTTATTTTTGCTTCTAAAATGTGATTCGAGTTCATAAATATGTATACGCTTTAGTACCATGTCACTTTAATCGCTGTGATGATTCGTATATGGCAGTTTGAACATGAAATTAAACACACAAGGTACTAAAGTGTATATATATTTATGAACTTGACCGTACATAAGATGGTGATTGTTATTAACATTTTCGAAGTTTCATAATACATTACATACGACTATAAAAAAAGACCAAACATGGCTAAACGAATACTACTTAAGCATGATTAGACGCAATATTAAATTAGTCAAAACATTTTCAATTAAACGAGGTATTGCACTATTTACTAGAAAAAAAACTAATTGATACCCATAAACATTAAAATTACAGTAAATTACTCCAGTCGTTAATCTTCTATGAATGTAGCTTTAGGAAAACAGATATATGTTGACTGAGCTCGTATTGAAAAGGGCATAAATCATAGTCAAATTATACTAGACTTATACCCTTTTAGACTTGAACCTCAGAAGACTTGTAACCTTTTTCACTTGAACTACAGATTTAATCTCATCCGGTCCCACGTCCTTTTAAAGGAATACGTGTAAAGTCAACAACTTTATCATACTGCTGTTATTCTGTAACTCAAAGATAGCGGAATATACGTCGATTATAGTAGACCAATTACAACAGACACTTTTTTTAAAAGTTGTTTTGAAAAAAAAAAGACTTGCTTATAAAGGCTTATCGACAAAAAAAAATTGACAATTATTTACTGACAAAATAAATAAACAAATTTCTGCTAATGGCTAAAGAGCTTAAACGCAACATGGTATTTTCGACGTTACGGTTAGTGCTAGACTTAAAAAAAAAACGCGTTACAAACAAAATTATGTCATTGTGACCACTAGTGCAAAGAGAGTGTACTGACACAATAAAAATAAAAAAACAGTAAAATTGCAGGCCCTTGCCGTGAGTTTTCGTATCACGTGACGCGATTGGTTTAAAAACGAAACGAATAGAAACGCTAGTTAGCGTAGTGCATCAGAATTGTTAGCACAGGCCTCAGATGCTCTATTCTACTTGGCAAATCAATATTGCTTTTAAAATGCTAAAATATAATTTTTAACAAGACTGCCCAAAAAAAGAGTATAATTTTTTCAGGGTCCATGTTTGTATTTAGGTATGTATGACTCTTTATTCCACCATAACTTCGGAGCTCGTGAGCCAATTTTGATGTGTGTGTTATCGTTAGAATTCTTTCACGATCATGGGTGACATAGGATGCCTAAATTGTTAAAATTGAAATAACAACAATGGCAGAATGACAAATTATTAGCAAATATCGACGGTTTTTAAAGCTTGCTTTCCATTTAGTTATTACTCTGCCACCATTTTTGTCAAGTAACTATTAAGAGCTATCAGTCAATATGGTACTTAGTAATAGAATAAATAGTCTCTAGAAGTCGAAAGGTTAGTCTAAGCTATCGAATAACACCGCCACAGATAACCTAGAAACTAAAAATGGCGCAGAGTCCTTTTTAGGCTTAATGACGTATCCATAACCGTTGCCCGAGACCTGTTCCTAACATTTATGGAATTCATAAATTTAGATATATTGTAGTCATAAATAAGCGAGGTGTTTGAACTTCTAAAGCTAGCGGCGTTTGGGTTATGTTATGATTTATTTGTTGTTGATGGCCATATTAATATAGACATTAATATTAAGAATTATTTTCAAAAGGAGGGCATTGACATAAAACACGGGGATTTTCGCGATTTGATTAGTTTTCGATGTCCTTACCTATGATTCATATGAATATACAATAGACGTTTAGGTTGGACGGCTACCTATCCTTTACGGAAAAAAGGTGGTGTCGTTTGTTTGGATTTTCATAAGTTAACATTGACATCAATATTAAGAACCATTTTCGAATAGAGGTCATTTCATTGAGGGCCTGCTTGGTCCTTAAGGGCCTGTTGCACAATCGACGAGTAAAATCTGTCATTTAAAGTTTATAATATAAAATGGCTAACGAAATGCCATTGTTCAATATCCATATTGGCGATACCATGACAACCTGATAACAAGTCGAAGAATATAATTAACTTTAACAACATTATTGTCTCATAAATAAAAACTACATTATTAAAAGTAAAACTATGTTTAATAAGATTAAAACAAAATTAAAACTAAAAATGAGAGGGCCCCCTTGGCAAAGTACCACAGATGCTGGCAGCATTTCCTCGTTGAATAGCAATGCTAATGCGCTGCCCGAGGAAAGTTGGCTCTCTCCTTGTCTATAAGTGTAAGACAGAGAAAGGGCTAAATTTATCCGTTAAATATGCTTTATTTGTCGATTGGTAAACAGGCGGGCGGTAAGCGACACTGAAGCTTGTTTGCCTCGTCTAGCATAAAGAAAAAAGTTTTTTTTTTTTGCAAAAACTCTACTTTTCTGTGTTGTTATAAAACCACCCCAACAGGGGTTGTGTAATCTTTTCGTTTTGAAATCCACTTCAGAAAAAAAAGTTATTTGACCAATGAAAATTCGAACAAGCAAAACAGCGGATAAACGTTATTCGGACTTGTAATGTTACTATTTTGAACCTTAATTCAAAGGATTAAGGTGAAGAACCCTCGTTCTGATGCAGCCGGAAAAATAAAACAGCCTATGTTCATCAGGGATAATGACAAGGATTCCAAAGGTAAAATATTTTTTCAAATCGGCCCAATAGTTTTAGAGCCTCCAACAAACAATAAAAAAAATCCTCTTTATAATTATTATATTAGTTTAGAAAACCACTCACTTGATTACGCATTAAAACATCTTATTTAGCAGTATATTCAGCGTGATACCATTTGATTCAAACGTAGTATATTCAGCAGATAAAACAGCCATCTAGTTAATATGTGGCCATCCGTCATGTGCGCTTTGACCCCATCGCATTTATCTTGTTTTCTAT
Source organism: Acleris emargana (assembly GCA_927399475.2). Classification (NCBI taxonomy): domain Eukaryota; kingdom Metazoa; phylum Arthropoda; class Insecta; order Lepidoptera; family Tortricidae; genus Acleris; species Acleris emargana. Next base: position 22,513,588 of record OV656838.1, on the reverse strand, counting down.
TAAGCCTCCCAGCGAGCCACCAGTGTTTCATATTGCTACAATTTTTCTTTTCAACGTACCCGTCAGTGGGCACATTATTTATGTATTACGTACTGGTTGGGCCAAATGTTTGCTTTAATTTTGGGGCGTTAATGTAAGTGCTTTTGCCTTAAGTGCGAAAAATAAGGTTTCTGAATTTAAAAGTTTAAATTAAGGGCCTGTTTCTCCTCGTCTATTTTTAAGGGTAAGAAAGAGAAAGGGCTAAATTTATCTGTCAAATATGTTTTACTTCTCGTTTTAGAAACAGGCGGTAAGAATTTCACCAACAATCTATTTAATAAATGACACCACCTAATTTACAAATATCGTGAATCATGATATATAAGTAGGTATATATTTTGGCTGTCATTATAATTCTCATAACAGAACTCGTTAATGTGGTTATTAATATTTGAGAAAGACAAATGACCGATGACATCAGTTTTAAACCTTTATCTGTTAACAGTTGTTAAAATAAAAACCATTTTAAACGTAAAAAGTAATTTATTTATTATGTCGTCGAGTAAAAATATACATTATATAAAAACAGAGTTAACTAAACTTCAAAACAATATCAGATAATCGAAAAGTATCTGAGATCAAAATATAAAAAAATGAAAGTAGATTAGAAATATTGAATAAACATCGTTATGCTGTACATGAAGTTGATAAATACTCACTTATTAAGTAATTTAACTTTATTAATAATCTTTAATTAGTTGTACTTCAGATGCCGTCATTTAAATCGCAGGTCTACACACACCGACTACAAAAATTAATTAATTTAATTAATTTTTTTTTTTTGTACAGATCTTCCCGAAATATAGTTTCATTAAAGAGGTCGAGAGAAATATGAAACGTTAAATTCCTGATAGTCGCTTTCTATCAGAACTATGACCAAATATTTGCCTTTTCTAGACGTAGGTATAAGATGGTACATTATTCGTGTGTGTGTGTACTACCGTTTTCTTAAATATTCATAGCTACATTACCACATACTCAATTAATACATACATACATAGAATCACACCTTCATTCCCAGAGTGGGGTAAGCAGAGCTACAGAATTACCAACAACTCTTAAAACTTGTTGATAATTCTGCAACCACATTTTGCACAATCAGGCTTATGTTGTTCAATTCGTCGTCACAATAATCTTAAATTTCTATGCTGCTTTAAAGTCTCCTTGTTGATCCGGATACACTAATGTATTATTGAAAAAAATTAGCAAAACATCAACGTCAAATCAATCAATCTCTATGAGGTGCAATTTTCAAACCGAGCATGTGACAGTGTAGCTAACTTTTATACAAAAATCTAATGTAGTCGTCGAAACCAAAACAGAACTTGAGTCTATCTCCAACCTTTCATTTAACATCGTTATATTCAAATAACATCGTAGTGTTACTGAAGATCGATTTAAGTCTGATCTGGTTTGAACTAGTTTAGTTGTTGTTATACTAGGAATAGTCTTCGTCGTTTAGTGTAGACCGTAGGGCGATATGGCGATGGCCGGTGCGGCGTAGTGCGGGGCTACCGCTACTTGCTAAAACAAAAACGTAATATGAGACTTACTTTCTTACATATCGCAATTTCACAACAAGAGTGACCTAATTCAAAATTATTATACAGTGTGTCTCTGACCTTGGGGCTTTAATTTCAACGATCGATTCTACTCGCTAAACTGAACTACTTTTGTTCTGCAACATGAAAAAATAACTTAAATTTAGATAACTAATTGATGTTAAAGTCTAATTGTAAAATCAGTGTATTACATACTGGCCATGTAATCACTATCTCATGGTACGGAGGCGACATTACCTTGGTACGAGGGCTAAAGGAAAATGGAGAATTGGATCGCGTACATTGAAAATTAGATTTAACTTGTATGATAAAAAATAAATTTAAACTGAACATATTTTTAACAACTTACAGAACAAAAGAAGTTTAGTTTCAGGAGTAGAATTGATCTATGCATTTAAAGCCCCAAGGTCAGAGGCACCCTGTAGAGACCTAAGTCGAAATTTAAAAAAATCTGAGTTAGGTCACTATAAATTGTTCTGAACGTGCGATTTGTAGTGAATAATCCTTTTCCATAGTTTTTTTTCAATAAGTTCTTATTTATGGATCTTGCTTTCTCAGTTGGCTTATTGATGGGTACTGAAGCTAATTGAAAAAGTAGGGTACTTAATTACGAAAGTATCCGAGAAACAACGATGGAAAAGCATTATTCATAACACCTGTACAATGTCCAATTAATGGCCACGTATAAAAAAATCGATAGTTTCACACATTTAGACACAAATATTTGAGACTGATTCATAAAATTTAACTATTAGGTGCAAGTGGCCTAAAGTATAAATAATAACTTTCATTCATGGCAATAGATTGAATTACTTGAATCAGGAAGGGGTCACGCGACCGATTAGTAATATAAATTTTCTTAAACAAGAAAACTTGACCGAGGAATTGCAGTGATAAAGAAGTCGCGGTTAAGTTACAGACTAATGTATTATGCCATTCAATTTTAATCTTTGCTATGACGAAAATCTTGCACTGTTTCGAATTGCATCATTCAGCGACTAATTTAAATCTAGATAGTTATAAAATGGGTAATATCCACTGATGAAATTTATACTGTCGAATCGTCACAGATAATTTTAGCGGACATGACGATTTAAAAACCAGATTTTTCTTTAAATTCTGGGCACTTTTACAAAGTGCATGTCACTTTTTAACAAACATAAGAATAGAAATAACGTTTAATTTGAGATCAAAGCCTTGCATTACAGAATACGATCGCTAAAATGTAGTTCAAGGTAGGAAGTTACTCAGGCGTGTCCCTCGCAGGTCAACGACGCAATACTTTCTTTTTCATTGAGATCGTAGAGACAGTTGTAATTCTAATCAAATATCTGAACCATAGATAGATGTGTTTGCTTGTTTGTTTACTTGTCTTTTGTTTTCGAAAAACTGGGAAATGCAAACGAGTATAATTATGATTATTTAGTCGGAAGTAGCTGTTTTAGGCGAAAAACTATAAATGAAATTAATTCCAATCTTATGATACTCTCGCTTTTCCAAGAAAGGAAAATATTAAACATAACACTTATGAAACAAATATATCAGGAAAACTTCGATACAATCGTTTGATCAATAAATACAATTAAACAATAAAAAACTGTTCTCAATCTAACATATAATTGCATCCCTCTTGCTAATCATCGCCAAATATGTGGAACGTTTAGCCAACCACTTAACGGCATTCATAAAACCAAAGCTGTACCCCAAGGCAGCCATCTCGGTCACTAGCATTAGCATTACACTAGTAGTATTTCAAGTTGCATTTCTAAATTCTTGGCCATATAGAGGAAATTCGGTGAAATATGTTGTCCAAGTTCCAGTGCCTTATACGCCTGCGCGCCATTAGTTTGCGCAAGAGATTGCGGAGAAATCGCGTTTGTGTAATTTGCCCCCTGACAACCTAGCTCGTTTGGTCTCGAAGCGAATGTCTATGGGTTACTTGGGAAATAATTTGAGCAAATTAGGTTTATAGGTCTTGTGATGGTTGATTGATCACCGATACTGGGTTGGTACGGTCACTTTAGTGCTGTGTCACGTTACCGTCATGTTTGAACTGCTGCACTAATTGGCTTGAGCGTTAAAGTGACAAGGTACAAAAATGTGCACCTACTGGTAAGGGCGACTGTACACAGCTAGTTGGTTATAAATTATCATCAGTGTGCCGGTTAGTTGTTGTGTTTTTATTCAATCAAGTTTTATAAATTAAGTCATTAAAAAAATAAAAGAATGTTCACAATAATTAAGTCATTAAAATGAATAAGCCTTTAAATCTCGAGTTTTAAAAACGCAGAATACTTCTACAGGCATCTGTTTTTTTTGTAGCATATTTAAATCCTAAAGGATAAAGATTAATCGAATCATTTAGGCCCGTTTTTTTTGATCGGTAGTTAACCAAGTGACAAAAAACGTACCTAACCAATGTGTCATATTTCCGATTCTATTTTGTTCAGTTAACCAGTGATCAAATAATTGTCTCTAAGGGCCTGTTGTTTGATCACTTAAACTAATTAATAGTTAAAAAAAGGAACGAGGTGCCACAGCCGAATGCGCTTGTTCGTGATCGCGTGGCACCTCCCTGAAGGACGCAGATGGGTTACCGCTGGGTTTTTAGTGGGTATTTCGGCCGCTCTCGATTGCTGAGTCCCACATAACCATCCCAGGTCCCCCTGGACCTGGGTGGTATGCGTAAACACATTTCCCTAGCGAAAAAAAAAAGGTTTGCTTAGGGTAGTCAGGAAAAAAGAGAATTTATTTACCGCCGGATGCACAGCGTGGCCAGTTTTGTGCACGACGGCGTTAAACCCGTTGTGGTCATCGGCGGAGTATGCCACTGTCCGTGTGGACCCATCGGGCTCCACTAGCGAGTAGCTGCCTATAGAGGGTGAAGAAGACAGCTTAAATATAATATTTCAATAACTAATTGGATTAGCTTTCAATCCTTTTCCATACAAATTTAGCTCCGGGTGATACTTTCTAACCTAAATCAAGTCCGATTTGCTCGATTTTTGGAATATGTAGTTGTTGTGAAAATTTTGGTGAATATCAGAGGATCATGTCACACAAATTGACCTAGTAAAAAAAGTAAAATTAAAAATTAACAAATTTAATTCCAGATAAATGACAAAAAAAATTAACATACTGTAGCATTATTGACACGAATAATGGCTGCATTACATTAGTCCAGTATAAGCATGCCAGTAGAAGTACATTGCGTCGTTACAATAATAGGTCTCGTCTCAAACGGGAAAACCAACTCGTCAATGTATTTCTACTGGCATGGTTTTGCTGCACTAATGTAAATCAGCCATAAGATGAAAAGAGATGCCTGTTGCACGCATGTCAAAGGCAGGGATATGTGTGCGAGTTTACAGGTAACATCATGGCAACACACACGATCGGTATAGGTGAATGTCTGATACAGTAAATAGAGGGTGCTCCAAAGGGTACAATTTTAAAACCATTGTTTTCTCGGTAAATACTAAACCGATTGTTTTAATACTTTGCATATTCGTCTATGTCGATAAGCTGAGCACACGTTGTATACAGAAATACATACTTAAATACATAAAAAACATCCAAGACTAAGGATCAAATACTAGCGCTCATCACACAAATATCTGCTCTTACCAGGTTTTAAACGAGAACCGCTAGCTTTAAAGGCAGGGTCTACTATTACTAGGCTTTCTATAGCCTAGGTTAGGGTGTCGTTCTATATAGTATTTGTCATTAAAGAAAATAACCAATTTGGATTACCTTTAACGACATCGCCGTCTCTTTCCTCCTGCTGCGACTTGATGTCTCCAGTATGAGGATCTTTCACTCCGTAGTTGAACGCGTACTTGGGGTAAGACTGACAAAACATGTAACTTGTTGAATAAACTCTGCCAGTATTTAGTAATATATTGTGTCTATTGTACTGGGAAAAACCATATTGCCCATGACGCATTATTGTAGTTTTTAACTCGGTCTACATTACTATCAAGTAAATAAGAGCTATCAAAACGTTGACAAAACGATAACTCGTCAAAAGTAACAAGATTTAACCATGTAAAATCTCAGCCCTGAGGTGCTATTATTCTCTTAAAAACGACCCATCGAGCGAGTGAGCTCACACGAGCGAGCTAAGTCGATGGTTAAGCTACCTAATATTGTATGTACGCTCTCACGGGCGAACTTCAACTCGCCGGTTAATACGTAATTATTTCATCAAGTTAAAAACTTAAAATTGAGTTCCGAGAATAACTTGGAAGCTGTTCCTTAAACTGCCTCCCCGGGATTTGGCTTCCAACCTACGAAGGTGCCGCACGCTACTTAATATGACGTAGTAAAGTAAGGCGCGTCGTCGTGAATTGAAAACACACTCTATTCTTTTTTTGTTTTTACCCCAATTACAACTGTATTGTTTATGAATTTTACCCCTTTTACTGGGGCTCTGTTCTACTCAGTAAAACGTTATTGCTTTACGCCGTTCACGTCGATTAAATGCCGACGGGGCATATTAAAAAAAATCAGCGGTGGCGTAAAATCGGCGTGAAACCAGGGACCGGAACCGCTTAGCGCGAAAGGGGTTTTTGATATGCTTTTTGATAGACTTGTTGTTACAAACCCCAAGGATGCGCTTAGCTTATCGTCGACTTAGCTCAAAGAAAGGGCAACCCAACGATACGGTTAATTCGACTAAGCGCTAAGCCTATCCCAACACCCTATTGTCCGTCACCTTATTCAAGCTTATTCGAACGGTTTCAAGTAGGTTAAACCTCTATGCGCAAGAGTTTAGACGTATTATTGAATTACCTAACAATTGATAGGGTGGCGGCAGGCAGTAGCCGCTTAAGCGAGACGGCTAGAGTTCGCCCGAATGCGCAAAAAAGAGAGAGGCGATCGATGGGGTAATACCCAGTCAATGCTAAGCGCTTAAATATTAAACTACCGAAACCCTAATGAACCAGGTAAGCTCTTTGGATGCGGTTAATTACTTCAAAGGGGTTCGCCCTAACGTTAAGGTGACTCAATCATAGGTAAGCACATCGATTGGCTAACCGAATGATAGGCTAAGCCTATTGATAGGGTTAATCAAAAGAAGGGGTTTTCCGGTCCCTGCGTGAAACTGGCGCGGGCGGCGCACTCATCTACTGCTAAGCAAATATGAGCTACGTAGGATGATCCGAGTTAGGTAAATATGAGCTATTTAAACGATAACAATAGACAGTAACACAGTATAGAATAAAGGCGCAATAGTCGTTACCGGGTTAGAATAGCGCCACTCCATATCTTCCCGTGGATGTCGTAAGAGGCGACTAAGGGAATATAGGCTTGTAGTACTGTTAGGCGATGGGCTTGCAACCTATCACTAATACGCTGGTTAACATCTTAGCCTATTTTTGCAAAGTGTGGTTACTGAATTATCAACATGTTGTAGCTCTGCCTACCACACTTTTGGAATACAGGCGAGATGGTATGTATGTTGTGTCGTTAGACTTACCACGGGCTCGGCCACGAGCGGCGCGTGTAACGGCGCGTGCGCGATAAGCGGCGCGTGCCCGTACAGCCCGCCCGGCAGCGCGTACTGCGGCGCCGCCCACGCCGCGCAAACGCACCCAAGCAATAATAGTATCTGTATAAAAGTAAATTATCCAAAAAATATACATTTTGCACAATCAGGTTAAGATGTGACAAGGTGTACACAGGATTAACAAGTTTTTAGAATTGTTGGTATTCCTGTAGCTCGCCTACCCCACTCTGGGAATGAAGGCGTGAAGGCACAGTATTGAAAAAACCTAATAATAAGACTATCGTGAACGTATGTATGTATTTCAAAAGAAAAAATCAAACCGCAGTAAAAAAAATAACTGAAAAGCGAAAAACAAGCTTTATACTCGAATGAAAATTGAAACATGAATTCACTTATGTAACTTGAATATTGGAAAAGTTGTTCCAGGCATGGATATGGTAAGAGTGCAAATGTTTTTTTTTCCAAAGAAATATGTTTGTTTTGTGATCCATTGCTTGTTCCCGTCTGCAGTTCTAATTTAATCTTAACTTTTGCGTACTTTTTCATTTTCAATATTTTTAATTCTTCCTCATTTTTTTTTATCGTTAACGCTACATTAAAATCTTATATACCCTATGTCTTCGACAATCAAGAAGCATCAAATGACACCTCATTAAAATCAATCGAGACGTTTAGGTGTCCCCAGAACATAGGTACATACCTAAATACATACACTCTCAAAAAACTAACTCACTAGGTAGCTTTCTTTTTAAAACCCCAATTGCTCCATGTTTTATAAACTGTGATGCTAATAGACAAATACACGTTAAAATTATATATAAGATCTTTATATGGAACAATAGCAAACTGTGAAACTGTATTCATGCTGTAGAGTGTTTTTATGCATGAAACGAATAACCTGCAATTTAGGATAATTTTAATCTTTTATCGTACGTTGGAGATGATTTATTTTATTATTGTAAATTTTACAGTTTTAAAATAAATATTTTTTATCATATGTTTGAGATATATTTTTTAATTATTGTAAGTTATACACAGTTGTTCAATAAATATGCTTTAGAAAATTACTTTTGAAAACAACGTTGAATATATTTACATAAAAAATGGCTTGGTGATTTGGATAATTTAAATTCAGGCTTTCAAGGATTGGCTAGATCTAAACTAAATAGGCTTTTTAAATTTAAATTAAAACTTTATTTTGGAATTGTAAAAAAATAATAATAGTGAATTGGATACCAAAATTCAATATGAGTTTTTTTGTGGAATTATTTTTTGAATACTTTCTAATAAAAAAAAAAAAAAAAAAATTAAGCTATAATACTCGTATTTACTTACCCACATGATGGTAGGAACTATCTCGGTAAAGGCTCCCACGGAGCCGGCGCCTGCGCTTATAAACGGGGCCCCTCCATGCACCTGCGATGCACCATGCACCGCGTGCACTGCGCTCATAGTGCAAGGTGATTCATTAGTGGTACAAACAAGTTTTACATAGATGGGTCATCATTACTATTATTATAAATGCAAAAGTTTGTTTGTCGCCTTGGCCGTCTTTCGCAAAGCGACGATTTTCTTGATTTCTTCGACAGATATAATAAGAGGGCCAGAGGATGAACAAGACTTCTATTTCTATTTTTATTTATTTATAGATTTTAAAAACATACAAAAATTAATTATTCAATTGGTATTGTAAACGATAGCTCTTATTCACAAGTTGACTGTCGTTACTACTTTAGAAAAAACTCGTTTCTGATATTTTGTGATGTATGAGTTTGAGCTTAATTCTCTCTACGTTTAAGTTTCAAATCGTACGACACGATATATGCGATACGAGGTTCTTTCAAAACAATGACGATATGTCACATGCAATATAGTAATTCCGAGTAGAACAGAGCCCTTGAAGGCATTTTATCTCACTTCCGGGTGGGACGGTCTCTTATCTTCTACACCAATTTTCTACAATTTAAGTGATCATTAAAAAATACTTCGATGTGACCCACATTCACATTCTTTTGGTATTTCGACAAGATATTCATATTCCTCAATTTTGATATAGGTTTTTTTTTTACAAAAGTCATCTACTGTTAGATACATTTTAGGAAATTGGTTTCAAAATTATCAACTACTTTATTATAGTTGTTGGCAATGCTGTAGCTCTGCCAAACCCACTCTGGGAATAAATGGGAATAAATGGGAATAAATGGGAATAAATGCGTGAGTTTATGTATGTATGTATAGTTTCAAAATAGCCGAGTTCTAAATATCTTTCTAGGCTTACTTTTATAAAATGTACCTTGTGTGTTTTTTTTTACCAATTTCAGAAATATTCAGGTGTAGTTCACAGATTTTTTGATAATGTTTGTCATTTTACTGATTTGTACCAATAAGTTGGAGATCAAAAATTTACAACATGTCAAACAGTTTAAAACTTTCCAAACATGGACTTTTAAATTACATATTATAAATTCCTATTTTTATCAATTTAGCATAACATTTTCTATTCAAATATTTCCAAAAAAAATGATCATTAGTGGATTTATACCATATGCACTTTGGAATTCCTTAATTTGAATAACGTTAACTAAATCTGCGTTCATCCAGTACCAAAAGCTTCTTATCGGGACCGTTTTGTTGCTAAATCAAGAAGCCAGGCCCTGAATGATTGTCAACACCTTACAGAGTAATGTATAAAGTCCGAGATATAATTTTGCAAGCGTAGTCTATATTTTCGCAACTTGACCGACATCACATGAGTTATCTGAGTTATTTTATACCCGTTCGGTGTTATTCTATAACGATATTACTGAGAGGTCGATGTCGACTTGAACGCGCGCCAACCAATATTACTCGATCGATTTCTCGACTACCATTTAAAGGGTACCGTAATAAATAATAATACATACTTACATACATTAAATCACGCCTGTTTCCCAGAGGGGTACGCAGAGACCACTTCTTTCCACAGCGAGGTAATGCAGCCAGTGTCATAGGGACCATGCCGCGAGCGCACCTGCTAGAGGGGGTGTTCTTTTTACAGTGGTGATTATTATTTACATCTTTAATATTTGAGTAGCTTAGTTTTATTTTAATTTAAATAAGTTAAGTTTTAACTTTTAATTGTTAACATCAATAAATCACAATAATAATGAAATTTGGGAAGAAGCAATGTCTTATAGCAAAAGCAAAAGAAAACATCTGAAAAACGTAGTAAATCCCTTAAAAAATATATTATTCAGCGAATACAAACCTATTTAGAGTGTTGGTAAATTAACTGCTACTTATGTTGTTGTATGAAGACATCAGTTTTCTAACGGCAAAGTTAAGATGGTCTTTATCTAGTTTACTCTTAGAGCACCTAATTGAATGGACGAACACTAAATTACAAGAATCCCTCGGTGGACGAGTCCAACTCACACTTGACCGATTTTATGTTGATTGGTAAACGGCCGGCTTTTTTTCTCTTTATCTAATTTTGACAATAAAAAGGCAAAAAGAAGGAGCAAAACTTGATAAAGAGTGTATAAAGAACATGTTGTCAGAGACGCTTTGAAGTTCCATGCAGGTAAAAAGAAGGAGCAAAACTTGATAAAGAGTGCATAAAGAACATGTTGTCAGAGACGCTTTGAAGTTCCATGCAGTAACATGTAAGGGTAAAAGTGACATTTTTCAAGTCATGAGTATTGGTCGTAAAAGTTGTATAATAATTGGTGTACTGCCTTTTTGCCGAATTATGTTTCGTCAAATTTCATTTAGCAATCAACTTTTCGCCGAAGTTTTATTTGGCAAATCAATCCTTGGCATAATTTTACATCGTAATTTTTTTATTTCGCTACATTTTTATATTGCAAAATTTTATTTCGTCAAATTTTATGTGGTAAATAATTGTGTAGCAAATGATTTGCTAAGGCAAATAACATATTGTCAAATTTTATGTGGTAAATAATTGTGTTGTCTGAAACAAATATAAATTGGATTAAAAACGACTGCTCCCAGAAAATAGGTAGATTAGGGTATTTTTTTTATGACGCTAAATACGAAACTGCTCCCAGAGATAGGTAGGTTTAGGGTTATTTTTTTTATGACCCCAAGAACGAAACTGCTCTCAGATATAGATAGGTTATGGTTAATTTTTATGCCAATCAATACATTTGACGAAAATTATGACATCTTAAAAGAATCCCAGTAATAATTTGTCGAACAAAAATTTATCAAATCATTCGTTGGGAAATGATATCAGTGCGAAACGTTAAATTGGGAAATGAAAATTTGACCAAATGAAAATATGGGATACGTAGTTTGGGGAGTTAAAAATTTGCTAAATAATTTTCGGCGAAACAAGGGTAAACCATAATAATTTGATAAATCTTTTCAAAGTTAAAATGTTTTTTTAGGAATTAGGCTAAGATCTCTCTGTTCAAATAGTGGCTATAGGTGGGCCAAATAGGAAGCGAAAGAACCTCTAAATGTTGGTTTATATAATAACCACCTTTGAACTCACTTGGTACCCAATGCTGTCCTTTAGAAAGTGGATTTAGCGGCAGCTTCTAGTTGACACTGTCCTAGAATAGATCTGTGTGAAAGTTACTTCTAGATACGTTGTTAAATTTTAACAAATAATTTAATTTAAAATATTTGCTTATCCATTCTGATCTAAAATAATTAGTTTCTCATGTCTCATCATGAGATCTTCCTTCGCTACCACACTAGAGAGTCCAACTTCTGTAAGTCTGCATAGATTACAGCAGTTTTAGTTACAACCTTTCAATTCTGCTGCTAGAAACAATAAAATTAAGTAACAAAATATTTTCAAACTATTTTTACAAAGCTTAAAAAAGTACTGACTCAAGATATCATGAATTAGATTATTTTTTTCATTATTTATTTGACTATGTTTGATATTCGTACTGTTGTACTTAATTAAATAATAAATAAGAATTGAAATGCTGTATAAAGTATGTAAAATGATGTTTTAAAAAAAACTGTGCTTTACCTTAAACTATCTTTACTCTTAAATCATTTACATATTTATTCGTACTTGCCTACTAACACATTGGTCTAAAGCGGTATAGTCTGTTGAAATCCTCACGGAATTGCAATGCGCATGTATCCAAGCCACTGCAACCTAAATATAAGAGATCAACTCGCATCAGAGAGCTTCACTGCGGTTTATCTGGCGAGACTTACTGCTTCTGTATGTTTGTTCAATCATAAATATTCGCTTATACAAATTCTATGAAGGGAAATAAATTGATTTAGAAGAGACTGAATTATTACAGTACGGTGCCCTTATGGATGTTGATTTAAAAAAGATAAAAGATGTTTGTTCAGTAAGTTTGACTCGTCGATAATCTACCAGCGCCTTAGGACGCGATCGATTAGGAAACCAATGCTTACAAAAATTTTGCTTATGACGATGATAATGTTTAAGTTACTATTATATAAAACATATAAATAAAATAAAATATAATGTATAGCTGAACAGAAAAATGTTTCAACATACCAAATTATCACAAGGGACACTTAAAAAAAAAAAAAAACCTGTCCTATGACGATGCAAGACAACCACTTTTAAAATACTCGTAGTTTCGATACGTTACGCAGAAAACGTATGGAAGTAATATTTGTTTAAATATGTATTATAAAATAAAAATATCATGCGTAGTTGAGAAGGCTGATCAAAAACATTATTTCGAGCGATTTTTTCTCTTTAATATAGTATAATTATATATTAATGCGATCTCAAACAAGCTCCCACTAGCTAGTGACATAAAGCCATAACCCAAACAATGTGACTACAATGTCGGAACCAAAGTAGAATAAACGCCATTGTATCAATGATAATGAACCAACCGCCTAAAAATTTAACTTAACCACCCTTAAGAATATTTAAATAACAGTTGTATAACATCCCAAAGTCAATAACCGATTTGGTGTGTTGCCAGCCTAGTGTTACCACTCGAGCGGTGGTGAGGCCGACGACAGGCAGACACACATCTGTCCCACTAATAGTTATCAAAGTTTTACGTTCCTGCATACCGAACTCGGCATTCTGAACGAACAACTTTTAGCCTCTCTTTAATGCAAACGAAATATGCGCAAAATTCGCCGCTTATTCGAATTCTTAGAGATTATAATAAACGATTTCATAACGTAGACCTAATTGACTGTAGTAAGCTTGTGCTTAAGAAACGTGTCACTCTACTTATGGGGAATTATTAGGTGTATAGACACACACACGCTCACACACTCACACACACGCACACACACGCACACACACACACACGCACACACACGCGCGCACACACACACACACACACACACCCAGGGAAAATGAGACACTTGAATAAAACTCGGGGAATCCTGTGAGGTCAAGAGAGCATCGTGAAACAAAATTAATATTATACCATATACCCGAACTGGTACCACACAAGTTATGACTTGTGTGGTACGAGTTCGGGAATATAAATTGATCTACGTATTTTGAGCGCAACCAGAAGTTATGCTGGCCTCCCTGTTACCCAGATGGGACCCGTTCAATAGTCAATTTAAATTCGATTGATTATTATTTCAGATATGTTGCCTTAATTTAGTTAGCTCCATATAGACACCCTGTAAGAGCACTGCAATATATTTAAGTCTAAAATACTAACATACCAACATTATTTCATGATCGATATACATGACAAATAGTTTATTAGTTAAAAAATAAACATGGTTAAATATAAATTTATGAAATTAATAAGCTAAAATATAAATTAATTTAAACACAAAAACTATGAGTATATGTCTAGGATCCAATACCAACATTAAATGCACGATTAGACAGAACCAACTGACTGCCCCACTCCCTTTTTCTTCACTATTTTTACCCGACTAGGGCAAAGCCCAATAGGAGGGTTATGTGTTTGACTTGTATATATGTCCGACTCAATGTCCTCTGTCTGTCTGATCGTAACTACTAAACGATTTAAATAAGTTATACGTGGTTAGATTCGTATTAACCACTAGAATGTCATAGGCTATATTAAAATTAATTAAATATGAAATTGGCGAAATATATGTATAAATAGATACATGATAGATACATTACTTTGACGATATCTAGCTTTTGGTAAAACTTGTTTTCCCTTTTTTTATCCTATAATATGACAAGAAGGAGACGAAACAAAAGAAACGCAGACAAGGTAAAAACAATACTATAACAATACGTGTAACAGTACTGTAAAAACCTAAGGCCCCAGGTAAAACATTGCATGTGTAGGTAGAAGAATAATAGAAGTTGCTAAATCTAATCATACCCGTTTTGTTTGGGATAGGATTGTTTACTGTTTATAGTAGGTATTTTGACCTTAATTCAAGTACTAACGTTGTTATTTAATACGTAAGATAATCTGAATATACTTAGCGGTCTTAAAGTCCTTACAGTGGAAAAACATAGTAAGGGCTCTATTACCGGACGTAAAATAGTATTTATTTTGGCCTATATCCGTATTGTCACCGTTTTAATAGCTCTTATTTACTTCACAATAAGGGCAGCTGAGTTTAAAACAATATAACACGTCAAAAGCAATAAAGTATTAACGTCTTAGAAACTGATCCCTGATGAAGAATGGGAAGTGTCGTGTTTTTATTATGCGACAAGTCTTCGATACATTTGACTACATAGAGATGTATGGATAGTTTAGGACCTTATTGCATACAATGCGTTTGTAGTCAACTGTATGTTAACACTTTATTGAATAACATCAAACTAATAGGTACTTAACACAATTGCAATAAATTTATTGATAAAGGTAAATCTACTCTTAATGGGTACTCTTGGAGCTAAACCAGAAGAAGATAAGTAAAGGATAATTTGCTCTACCTATTGTATACGCCGTGTGGTTGCCGGCTTAGAATTGTACCACTCCATGTCTTCCCGTGGAAGTCGTAAGAGGCAACTTAGGGAATAAAGGCTTGTAGTACTGTTAGGCGATGGGCTTGCTACCTGTCACTTATATACATTGTAAAACATCTTAGCCTAATTGTGCAAATCGTGGTTACAGAGTTATCAACAAGTTTTTGGAGTTGTTACTCTGGGAATGAAGGCGTGAGTTTATGTGTGTATTGTATACGCTTATTTGCGTAATAACATAATTTAAAAAAAAAAACCGGGCAAGGGCATGTCGGGACATGCTCAGTGTAGGATTCCAAAACCGTTACTACAAATGCAAATTTCTTGAAAAACAACAACATAATTATTTCGTATGTGGTGTTTCAGAAAACTGGTAAAAAGAGTATTTTGGTAGTTTGAAATTGTGGTAATTTGAGAATAAGCCATTTTGATGTTTGTAAAATAAAAAATCCTTTACGTTTTTTTGTTTAAAAATACTTGGACTTATGTGTCTTATAATAATATAAGTATCAGTTAACTTTAAGCCTTAAACGCATAATCACGGATGTGCAACATAACATTTTTAGCATGAAATACATTAGCTACCTAAATGTGTAAGCCATAGGACTCTATTTTATGCAACACTATTTATGACCAAGACAGCTGTTCCAAGCACCGTTATTATATTCTATTATCGACAATGGCCATCGACAAACATTATGTAATCGGGAGCATTGGCTATTTATCTTGTAACCTAGATGAGTTATATCACAGCCATCTAATATAATACTTTGTATGGGAGGACTAGCCGTTCTACCGTCCTACCTAAGAAGGTGCTAACTGCAATGTCGTAGTCAAACTATTCTACACTCTATTGGTAACTACATTAAATTTAAAATGCTTAGTAGGACGACAGCATTACAAAACTACTTCCTACTTACGATAGTTTTGATAAATTGCTTGCTTATAAAATTATTAACTTTGCCTGTTTACAATAACCTGTTGGGTACGTGCCTTTACAAGCTTCTTTGAAGCCCGTATTTTGATCAGCATGTTCCATTTAGGACAGTTTTCTCAAAGACATGGTATAAATAAATAAATAAATAAATAAATATCAGCGGACATTGTCACACCAATTAACTTAGTCCCGAACTAAGGTTTGTACTATGGGTACTAGACAACGAAATAAATACGTTTCTAAAGAACTAAAGACTCTGGAACAAATATTCGCGCTCATCACACAAATATGACCTTACCGGGATTTGAACCCAGGCCGGAGCTTCGTAGGTAACTACTAACTAGGCCAGCGCGTCGTCGTCTGTTATAGTATGGTATATTCTACAGACTGTACTTGGAGAGTGTGCACAAGAGCTCCACGTGCTACTCTTAATACGCTGTCTCCTTTTTATCACCTGACTTCCAGACGCACTGCGAGATACCATATAGAAGGAAGTGCTTTGCATCATCCTTCATAAACGGACATATGAATATTTGGGGCAGAATTAAATGACAGCTAGGGATTGCCTAGATATCGATAAACTAAATTATCATCTACATTATAATTACTGTCTATTAAAAAGGTGCATTTTGCTACATATTTAAAATTTTACTTATGTGGTTTTGCAGTTTCACCGACGTTATGTTCTTTCTTCGGTTATTATCAAATTAAAAATTACACGAAATATAACATATCCCATTTCATAGAGCGATTTATTATTAGCCAGTTATCTAACCTATTAGTAAAATAGTTTTTCTAACCAGTTTAGTTGTTCCAAAGATTATCCCTTACATAAAAACAAACAAACACAATTATACATCTTTACAATAGAATATAGATTGACCCCTCTTCATTGCCCAATTTCATAGGTTATCGTACCTTCAAATTTGTCACTGATTAATGAGAATGACTATTAAAATAAATTCAACATCAAACAGTTTTTATGCCCCTTATAAATAAATACAGAAATAGCTAAACCGAGACGAGTTCTATATAAGATACATATAGATAACTGTTATGTGCGCGGTTTGTGGACAGCTAAATGGATTGAGACAGGTTCTGGGAAGAAAGACAAAAAAAAAACTTTTACAAGGAAACGATAAGTTCGCTCAAATAAATACTAGCAAATACTTATTCAAATGTTTATTTTTATTAGAGAATTAAAACTAAACGTATTAAAATGACAATAGAAGTATGAGCTACTTAAATGAGAGCGTCGGTGGCCTAGTGGCTTAGGGGGTCCACACAGGGAACAGAATTAGAACCAGTTCCAGTTCCAGAAGGAACAGAATTAGTGACATTTTTAATAAGGAGCAAATGCACCTTTTTAATAAGACCGTAAGGTTTACTTTGCTCTATCATAAAGGGTATAGCCGGGTAAGCATGGCGAAACTGCCCTTAGCGAAAAAAATAATTTCCTTTTACTGGGTTATTAACCTTTACATAAGTAGTGCTTTCACCAAAATTTAAGTCTCAAATCCTTCAGGTTTAAAAAAAAACCGCATAAAAAGAAATAACATTTTTATTTTATTTTAGCCAAAGTACTAATCCGATTTCTTTGTAATTTGGATATGTTGTACATACAATTAAGGTCGCTTTCTAAAAAAAAATTAATGAATTATCTCTTGAAAAAAAAAACAAAAAAAAAACGAGTCAGTAATTTTCAAAAAAAAAAAAAAAATACGTGCGAGATTGCGACAATTTCCAAATTTACATATTTTATGTAGAATTTATTGATGTTTAACATATTTTTTTTTCAAAAGCTAAAATCGGGATTAACAGTGTGAAAAACTTGAATTTGTAACATCCCATACATTCTTTTCAAACAAAATAACTTCTACGTATTACACTATGAAGTTATATTTCCAACGCATTTTGAATTTGGAACGCGACTTATTTTACTTAAAAATAATGAATTATCTCTTGAAAAAAACCAAAAAAAACTAGTTAATAATTTAAAAAAAAAAAAAAACGTGCGAGATTACGACAATTTCCAAATTTACATATTTTATGTAGAATTTAATGATGTTTAACATATTTTTTTTCAAAAGCTAAAATCGGGATTAACAGTTAGAAAAATCGAATTTGTGACATCCCATAACACTTTATCTTCATACAAGCAAAACCAAGTTGACAATAAATGAATGAAGTATATTTTGAACGCTATCTTAACGAATTTGAATTTAAAATGTGACGTTTTGCACTATAAATTGCTTTTGTGGCGATATATACATACGGCTACGGAGTACGCATTTTTTAATATCCCATACATATATCGACGGTTCTGTGACTCAACCTCGTATATTGAATTTTGTCCAGTATAAACTGACACACACTAAGTATGCACTCGTGTACTTAGTGAGTGTCAGTTTAAATACTGGATATATTCTATATACCATACCATTTGCCTTTTTGTTTTTTTTTAATTGTCTGAATGCCGTAAGCCCTAGCCGCATACAGCCACGGATTTTAAGGTTCGCATGAGTTCGCACTCAGTAAAATAAGTCGCGTTCCAAATTCAAAATGCGTTGGAAATATAACTTCATAGTGTAATACGTAGAAGTTATTTTGTTTGAAAAGAATGTATGGGATGTTACAAATTCAAGTTTTTCACACTGTTAATCCCGATTTTAGCTTTTGAAAAAAAAATATGTTAAACATCAATAAATTCTACATAAAATATGTAAATTTGGAAATTGTCGCAATCTCGCACGTATTTTTTTTTTTTTTTGAAAATTATTAACTCGTTTTTTTTTGTTTTTTTTTAAGAGATAATTCATTAATTTTTTTTTTAGAAAGCGACCTTAATTGTATGTACAACATATCCAAATTACAAAGAAATCGGATTAGTACTTTGGCTAAAATAAAATAAAAATGTTATTTCTTTTTATGCGGTTTTTTTTTTAAACCTGAAGGATTTGAGGCTTAAATTTTGGTGAAAGCACTACTTATGTAAAGGTTAATAACCCAGTAAAAGGAAATTATTTTTTTCGCTAAGGGCAGTTTCTCCATGCTTACCCGGCTATACCCTTTGTTAGTTACGCGATTTGCAGTATCACCGGCGATATGTACATTATCCGACTAAATCTGAACATTCTAACAGCTGTGTGAGAGGGTTTTTTAACAAAGGATCTTCAAGGCATACCTACACACATACCTTCACGCCTTCATTCCCAGAGCGGGGTAGGCAGAGCTACAGAATTACCAACAACTCTAAAAACTTGTTGATAACTCTGTAACCACAATTTGCACCATTAGGCTAAGATGTTTAACAGTGTATATTAGTGACAGGTAGCAAGCCCATCGCCTAACAGTACTACAAGCCTTTATTCCCTTAGTCGCCTCTTACGACTTCCACGGGAAGACATGGAGTGGCACAATTCTAAGCCGGCAACCACACGGCATGGTCAAATGATTATGTTTGGGAAATGAATCAGTTTGGCAAAAACTTTTTGACGCAACGAAAAGTTCCCCATTTTTAAACGGTATTTTGCCGTTGAAAAGAAATATACCGTTACTGTATTCCAGGAAATAAAATTATTAATCTTGACTGTAACGACTGTGTAAACAAACGGGACACTGACATCACGGTGGATGCTTTCACATATGTTGTGAATGTTCATCATAATACAATGTTACATCTCGCTTCATTCTAAAGATATTTTCAGATTTAAATCGTTCATCATTATACGCTGTAGCTTACGAATACTAGTATTTTTAAGAAATGTCTTGACGCAAAATCACTTTGATAAATGTTTTTTTTTAATAGGTCTCTAATTTCGAGAAATGAACAATTAAAAATTTCCGAAAAGTTGTTTCTAGTTGTT
Source organism: Acleris emargana (assembly GCA_927399475.2). NCBI lineage: Eukaryota > Metazoa > Arthropoda > Insecta > Lepidoptera > Tortricidae > Acleris > Acleris emargana. Next base: position 22,493,778 of record OV656838.1, on the reverse strand, counting down.
CGTTTTGTTACCAAAATCTAATTCATTCATCGGTAACAAAAGGAAAAAAAGTCCAAAAGTCAACTTGTAGCGAACCTTTTGAATTCAAATTTGTATTTTTGTGCAATAAAGATACAAGGGGACATATCGCTAATATTTTTTTTAGTCCAATCTTTTTTAAACGCTCAAATGTCGTTCTATCGTTCTAACTTTTTGCCTCATACGTTTAAACTGTGTAACAGTGGAGAAAGTAAAACACACGAACTACTTAAAAATATGATTTTATATCGATAAATCTCGACAGTTCTTAAAATGCTACGTGCATTTTACTTTAAACATCAATTTGTAACGACAACGTTCCAAGGTAGCGCAAAAGCTAAACAAATCTCCAATACTAAACAAACCCCTCAACAAATGCATATTAAACGCAACACTCGCTCGTTATAATTATTATCTAAACATCCTCAAACAAATTAGATGCGCGCGCGCTGGAATACCTAAATCCTGCAATCCAGAGCAACGCGGCCGGACGCGCGCGCGCAGCGTCATGTCGGAAAGTGCGATTCTCATTTATTTTACAAATTCAGAACATAACTAAGTAGCGATAACCACCGACTAAAAGACACCTAATTCGTTGACTATATGCGCTTCATCCTCATGGATTTCGGCTGCTACGACAAAAACTCCGGGGAAGTGGAGTGCTACCTCGAAATACGTAAATAAATTTTATAAACGGTGATATAGCTTTTTGATGTTGTGGAAGATCGCATTGTAATTGATATTTTTAGTTGAATCGGTTTTTGGGTTGAGTAAACACCGGCTACTGACAGTCCGTTTGTCTGTCAGCGCAGTGTGGACTTGTTTGCTGACTAGAACACCGTTAGAGCATAACTAGGCTATAACACATCTTAATTAATTAACCGAAGTGGCATTAACGCTATGCGGAGAGAAGTAAGGACTATGACGCGGAGTGATAATGTACCGAGCCGTAAGTAGTTATTCTATGGCAGGTTTTGATGATTATGTCATTAAATATAAATAATTTTGCATCTGGATATTTTAGATTGCGATACGGGTACTTCTTGCGCTATCACGATACAAATGCGTAAGTAGTTTGCTTGAATATTTGAATAATATTGTAGCGTGTGCGTAGAAATTAACAGAGTAGTTTAATATGTTAGTAATTTATTTATTTATAATAATAGCTTTAGGTGCTTGATAGCTTTTTATTACTGAAAGTGAACCAAATTTAGGGGCAACTGTAGCAAACCTATAGATACGGAAACTTACTCGTATTTTGTTATAAAATGGTTAAGAAGTCACCTAGTGGAAAAATTGCACTGCATTTCACAAGGGTTAACATGTGCTGCAGAAATCTAATTATTTTTTTGATATTGAACGTCCACCCGTTCGTTTCGTTACACGTCCATTCTACATAAATAAACGCATAGGGAAGAGCGGTGTTTTCTTAGTACAGGTATTTATTTACTCAAAAAGGGAGACATACCAATGATAAAAATTTAGTTTTTTATTATTATGTTTTGTTTATTTCCACACTAGTAAATTATTAATGCCTAGAATACGTAATACAATCAATTAATGGAGTTACAGCAAAGTGACCAATTTAATACGTCTATTCATTCTAATTTTCTTTTTATACCATCCGTCAATACAATACCACTTGTCAGGTTTTACCTATTTAATTTCCCCTGCCTGGGGATATGCTAACAAAATTTAAGCTCAAAGCTACGTAAGGTTAAGCCGTCTCCCTATAGCATCATAATTAAAAGTGAAGAAATATAGCTTCCCATGTTTGTTTAGTGTTTCGGAGTTACATGTTTTTTTTTACTTGGGGTACTACTGTGGTAGCCAGTTTGTGTCGTACAAAAGCTAACGACTATAGAAATGCATTGGAATGCAGTTAAATAAATAAATACATAAATCTATCAAAATTATCTTTTAACTGACGACGTGGTTTCAGAGCACTCATAAAGTAACTCTTAGGCCATTGCGACATAGAGTTCAAAATAATAGTCATGACGCCTATGAGACGTATACCACGTCAGTTAAAGGTTAATGGAATACAGGATAGTTAGCTCATGAATGCTGCATCAATATTATCTTACTTGTGGGAGGACCTTGTGCAGGGTCCATCTGATCCATTAACCTACCGCCAAGCAGCAGTGTTTGCATTGTTGTGTTCCGGTTTGGGGATAAGACAGCCGGTGAAATGACTAGCATAGAGGCATTCCATCTTAGTCCTCAGGGTTGGCAGTGCATTTGCAGTCTTGTGAATGCGAATGTCTATGGGTCACAGTTTCCACTTACCATCAGGTGGCCTGTGTGCACGTTGTTGCCTTCCTATGCCATAAAAAAACTGCCTACTGGTCAGTCATGAACTCATGATATTCATACGACTGTTCCTCCGTAGCCAACCCAGAGGCTGTGGGCTGTGTGGAGAGGCTCGTGACCTTCATGTCTCTTCTCCTGGTCGTCATCACATTCCCGTTCTCGCTGTTTGAATGCTTTAAGGTAAGTTGCTTCAAAGTGTGTGTTACCTTCGACCCATACGAATACTGTCCAATTTCCTTACTTATCCATTTCTTTGCACTTACGTCCATTTTCTTGTTCGTGTATTACCTTATACGTCATTGATTAAATTCTCTACATTTGCAGTAAATTTGCAGTATTTATATTTTTTTACACCCAGAGACGTCAATTAAATTTAATGCTTGATTAAAGTTGCTGCGGTCACTTTCTTTGCTACAGCAATAGGATAAGACAACACGTCACTAAACAAGCACTCAATTTAATTGACGTCTCTGAGTGCGGCAGTAAGACTTAAACGAATATTACAGTAACGTCAGTAACTATTTAAAAGGATTGTCAAATTGTCAACTGTTACATTTTTAAGTCTATTTCGTGATTACAGCTGTGTGTATGTAACTTGACAGAAGTTCTGTCCACACTTGGTGTTAGGCCGTGGCTACTTGACTTATTGAGGGTCGTGGATTCTTGAGCTAGTTCAAGGTGAAAACAACTTCAACAGTATTACTGCACACAAAATTTGGTGCAGTAATTTAAAGAGTTAAGAAAGAAAAGGGCGCCATCTGTTTTAATCTAAACCAACAGATAGATGGAGATAGTGTGCCAAATGTAACATTACACGGAGAGTGATGTATAAGTAAACAAAGAAACCTTGTCAACAGAGTTTATTTTCCGTTACTATAATAAAAATACAGTACCTCTTATCAGTTAAGATTTATGAAACGTCATTTAGACAGATACCACTGCACATTTACAGGGTTATTAAAATCATACCACTTTACGGTACGTCAAAAAATGTACATTACACCGAGAGTGATGTAAAAGTTAAAGTGGAGAAAAAAAATTAAAAGTTATACAAACTAACCTCTTATCAGTTAAGATTTATGAAACGTCATTTAGACAGATACCACTGCACATTTACAGGGTTATTAAAATCATACCTCTACAGTATGTCATGCGTTGCTTACATATTAAAGCACTGTGACAGCGACAGTGCATTTAAATCATACTTCCCTAATTCGAGCGTTGCTCCTTACACACTAAAGCGCTGTAACTGTGACAGTGCACTTACATCATACTTCCCTACGTTTATCGAGCGTTGCTCCTTGAGTATAGTGAAGGTGTGAGTAGTATGAAACGAGTTCACCTGAAGTTAAATATGAAGATGAAGAAGAAGAGGCACAGCATACAAGTCCAGATGAAAGCATGGACCGCAGCAACACCGCGCAATCTCCAGACAGCGTGGCAAGAACACCCAGTAGAAGCAGGCAGGTGCAGACACGTGCACAGAGACGGACAGACACGTGCTCAGAGCCGACAGACGGTCTCCCAGTCAGAGAGCATGGCATGATAGGGGGCCCAGAGAGCACAGACATCCATACACCCAGAGAGTAGAGAGCAGAGAGCACTGAGCAGACACAGCAAAGTACCGAGCAGAGCATAGCACCGGCTGTTTTGGCTGCAAAGATTGTTGGCATTAGAATTATTGCATAAACACACGTTTTATACCTGCGAATAGGAAGTTTAAGCAAACGAGAGACACAAAGTAATCGACACGCTTCGTAAAACAAGACCTGGGGCCTTTAGATAGGCAAAGCACACTTACCCGGTTATAGAAGTTCTAAAGCTGCGGCGACTTTACCATGCGTTAAACGATGTTCGCCTTAAGTTTAGGAAACGTCCCCTCTTAGATTTCACATGTTCCTTCTACAACAAGGAAAAACCATAAATCACAAAAATAAAAGCACCTGACGACAATGTAGATCAAGTCTTAGCACTCACGAAATACTCACATGAAAAATCACCAGATATCACAAGGATGCATTGCGCATTAAGAAGCTAAGTTTAAAGATGGCCATACGGCCGCAGCGTGACTCCCACACACAGAGTAACTGCCGTGCTTAGCCAAAAAGGCCTATAGGCGTTTTGACGGTTTCGAGATAAACGCGCTTTTATGTTTTTCAACGTCGCAACCTAAAACTCCATCTAAAACCGGACATTTCTTATTTTTTTTTGTACTTATGGTTTAGTTAAAAAAAGAGCCATGTTTGTTATATTTTGAACTCAAAATTATATATATTTTTAACTTAAAACGGACTTACGACTTTTTTGCTAAGCACTTGCGTATATTCTTTACGTGTTATACGACATTTTATCTTATTTTTCTATGAAGGTTTCTATAGCAATGTAATAAAATATTTGAGTGGATGAAGTATGGTAAAAAAAAAGAGAAAAATAATGAAATTGACTTTATTGCTCTTCAGAAACTCCTCTTTTTTAAATATTAAAACAAAAAAACAACTGGTTTCAACTTAAATTTAAGAAAATTATAGTTAGTCAATTCTTTAATTGTCTCACTACAATTGAAAGAAAACATTCCTTTTTTTGGTTTGTTTTAAGTAAGTAAATGTAAATTGGTATGTACTAAACTTTTATTTAAGTTCTCCTAGCAAATGTTATAAAAATAAACAGATCTAGTCATATAAATTGATGACTCATCTTGAAGCAATCTAGGTACTTGTGTTTTGTAAGTTACATTTATTATGAAATGTAATCAATAACCACATTTTGCACAATTAGGCTAAGATGTTTAACAGTGTATATTAGTGACAGGTTGTGTATTAGTTTTTAGAGTTGTAGGTAATTCTGTAGCTCTGCCTACCCCTCTCCGGGAACGAAGGCGTGAGTTAATGTATGTATGTATGTATGTATGTAATCAATACTTATGAAATGAGATCTCTATTTTTCCCAATTAGTAGTTATTTAATTAATAAATATCACAACATCGCTCATGAGCCAAATAGAACTTATTTAGAATAGACAACTAAATGAGTACCTATCATTTTCAATAATTAACAACATATAAAATCAACAAATTAATGAACGAAATAAGTAGTCTTTAATGCCCTTATTTATTATACTTAAACGTGAAATAACCGTGGGGTAGCTAAACCATGCTTTGTCCTTGTCTGCCAAATTCAAATTTCACAATGACAGATAAGGACAAAGCATGGTTTACGTCCAATTGGCTTAGGAATGCGTTAATGTTACTACAATGGACACCTTATCTATTAGTTCGTAACGGAACTATACGACCAAATTGGTAAGTATTTTATACATACGTAGATTTCCTTAGGAATTAAGGGAAAAACCAGTCTTACGTCTATTTTTTTAGTCGTTTTAAGGCACTTATAATAAAAATACGACTTTTTCGTTAACAGAATTTTATTCCTTGTAGCTTAAGGAATCCAACGCAAAAAAAACAGAATTTGGTAATTTTCGGACATAGGCCTTTTTGGCTTAGCACGGCAGGTAAGTTCTACGTGCTTACATATCTGTAGCGGTTGCGAGAGTGACAAGCTAAATCCAAGTCGCTCCTACCATAGACATGCGTCCATAACCAAACCTAGAGTTAAACATATCGATTGATGATTCGATCAGATGTTTAGATTAAGTTAAAATAAGAAGAAACAGATTTTAACAATATCTAATTATAAATAATATCGCTAGAAACGATTTCCTAAAGATATAACAGACATTTAATTAAATGCAGAAGAAATAGTTTACTAAATCGTTCGCGAGAAGTCGAAGTGTTACCTCCTGTTGTCCAAAGATGTCGCCACTGGTACTAAAATAACAGTATTAGAAATTAATCTGTAACATTGCGTACCTGTCAAAATAAAATATCATACTTTTGATTCGGCGATAACGTTTCATCCCCTTAAATCAAGTCTGATCTTTGAATGTGGTAGTTATTAATTTTACCCATTATTTATTAACCTAGTTTTTCATAACATCTACAACATATTCAAAAATCGTAAAAATTGGACCAAGTTTAAGGGGAGAGAGAAATGTTATCACATTTTGTATGGTCATTTTTAGCTTCAAAATCCGCTTAAGGATGATTTTTCAATTTCCAGATAAAACTATCTGTCAGGTAAATTGAAGCTCTGTCCTTATCTTTCTTAGGACAAAGAAAAGGGCAGAGTTTCAATTTACCTGACAGATATTATTATCTGGAGATTGAAAAGCCCTTAATGTGATTTACAACTATAGGTGGTACAGGAGTTTGAGCGAGCCGTGATCTTCCGTCTCGGGCGGCTGAGGAAGGGAGGCGCGAGGGGCCCCGGCCTGTTCTTCGTGCTGCCCTGCATCGACACCTACCGGAAGGTGGACCTGAGGACCGTGTCGTTTGATGTACCGCCTCAGGAGGTAAGGAGACAAGACATGATGAATAAGGGCTCTTGTGGCGTTTAGCGGTCACGCTGTTCTAATTCTTGTAACGATACAAATAAGAATTGCGTAACCGCCTAACACCATAAGGGCCCTTTTAATGTGGACGGTCACATAATGTGTGGAGATCTTTGGAGAAGGCCGTAGACATATTTTGGCTGGCATTATGATGGCACTGATGGCGAGATAAGCTTGCCTTTTATATCACCTTTGATTGAGACCCGTATTAATAACATGGTGTTGAGTAGCATGTCGGTCTCAAAACTAATCATCATCATCATGTCAGCCGAAAGACGTCCACTGCTGGACATAGGCCTCCCCCAAGGTTCTTCACTCAGACCGGTCTTGTGCTTTTCGCATCCACCACGTTCCCGCGATCGTTACAAGGTCGTCACTAAATCTTGTTGGAGGCCTACCTACAGCTCGTCACTCAAGAACCTTCTGGCCCCATCAAAATGGTAGTTTTCCTTGACTTGATCCGTCATTGTAATGATCAGTTAATCACTAAGGCTCTGAGACATGCGGGATGAGAGCCTTGAAGACTTCTTCTGTCTACTAAAAGTTGAATAAATGTCTTTATCTTTATACCGTGTGGTTGCCGGGTTAGAATAGTGCCACTCTATGTCTTCCCGTGGATGTCGTAAGAGGCGACTAAGGGAATAAAGGCTTGTAGTACTGTTAGGCGATGAGCTTGCCACCTGTCACTAATACACTTGGAAACATCTTAGCCTACTTGTGCAAAATGTGGTTACAGAATTATCAAGAAGTTTTAAGACTTGTTGGTAATTCTTTAGCTCTGCCTACCCCACTCTGGGAATGAAGGCGTGAGTTTATGTATGTATGTATGTATGTATGTATCTTTATCTTTTTACGGATCGTGGCATTTGATGTAGGTACTGACTCAGGAAGTGAGTGTTTTAACCTGAACAATATCACGGAATCGTCTCAATCTGAGCTATAGGCCTGTATGACCCAATCTTCATTCTTTATTTTTTGCACTTGGCCACTTAATTGATATAAACAAGATGTTTGACATACTTTTGTGGTCCAAATAAACGGTGCGGCACATGATACGGTTAACTTAATTCAAAATTTGGACCGCCGCGCCGTTCCTAGCATAAAGACCTTGTTTTTTTTGTGACTTAATGAAATATATATAGTTTCAGATTTTTCCCTATACTGGTAGTGCAAGGCAGTTTTACTTGCCAAATTTCATAGTTTTTGGTCAACGAAAAATACTGAATAAATTTTGATTCCCTTGAGAGTGTCGAAATATAAGTTTTTTTGCGGCATAAACGGCCGTATCTTTGTTTACGTTACTATAGAAGTTTGATTTTTCACAGCTTCAATAGATTGTAGACCTGAGTATATACACCGTGTTTTTTTGATTTACGATAACTTCGGCATATTACTAGGTACATCCATAGAAACTAAGTGGTAGATTAGATTTTGAAATATTGCAAAAAAAAATTTTTTTTTTCTGTTTAGAACAAAGTAATTAAATGTTGTATCTTTGGTCATTCTAAAAGGGCCTTTAGAGTTAACTCATACATAGTCAGTGTCAAATACGTCAATGTTGGCGTGACGTGACATACATAGACATTTAAGAGCCTTTTAGACCAGTTCAACGTGATTAACTGATTAAATCTAAAAATTTAATATCTTTAAAACCGTTACAGTTATCATTTGTCTGTCTTCGGGAAATTAACTTTATTTGACCTAAAGAACGTTCCCTTAAAGTTATCCTAAAAAAACACGGTGTATAGTAGAAAGAGTGTTGACAGATAGACAGTTAGGCGGAAAGACAAACAGACGGACAGACAGACGGACAACAAAGTGATCTTATAAGGGTTCAGTTTTTTCCGTTAGAGGTACGGAACCCAAATCATCAAATGTCTAACATTACCAAAACATCGTCAACTACTAACAAAATTAAACGAGTTTTTTATGAATATTAGCACTTTTTCACTATCAAAATAATACCTATAGACAAAAAACTTGTCGTTTGATCAAATAGTCCCCATTTCCCAATAAAAAATCATGAATCTTTACCCTGAACCTAAACATCTGATTTTTATCGCCCAACCGTCACTAAGAACAGTTAACCCCGATCCAGCATTAATTGACGGCCCTGTAAACTATCCATCAACGTTTACGACCGACAAACAATCGTTCTTTGAATCCGATTGTCTAGGAAAACTAATAATAACCTGTTTCGTGAATGATGCACGAGTTAGGGCCTTTTCGCATTGCAATATAGTTTCTGAAAGTTGAGAACATATGTAGGCATCAGAGTTTTTGTCGCACGGTAAGACTAATAGCAAGCTATGGAGTCGTCGTTTGCCATAAATCTAAACTCTTATTCATATTCATACTCATTTATTTAATTTATCGCAAAATGCCTCTATAGTGGTAGGTCGTGTATCTTAGTCAAGTTATATTTATATAACTTGAACTATTTTAACATACAATTCGCCACTAGTGTGGACTAAAACATTCCCTTCTGCCGTGTTTTAATGTATCTTTTGTATGTTTATAAATTTTCGTAATTAAATAAGTATGAAAATGGTAATTATTTTTTATTGTAATATTTATTTCCCAAATATAACATTAAATAATCGTTTCTGAACTCGTCAACGTTGTTGTCCTTGATTATAAAAAAACCTAAATAATTAAATAAATAAATGAGTATGAATATGAATAAGAGTTTAAATTTATGGCAAATGACGACTCCATAGCTTGCTATTAGTCTTACCGTGCGACAAAAACTCCGATGCCTAGTTATTAATGTTATTATTGAATTTGAAAACAATATAAGAATTTTAAACCTTTAGTTTCGTTAAGAGATTATGGAAGGTTCCGTTTTTTGTTACCTACTGAAATTAGTACGTGTTTTGATAACACACACACATTAGACGGTGTTTATTTAGTTACACTATGGCACCTTATTGCATGAAAATAAGATGCAATAATCTTTGTCATCGACGGCACACCTACCAATATGCCAATTATTTAGAAACCAGGAGATATCACTCAAAGTGGACAAAGTTCTTAGAAACATAAAATCCAATTTTATGTTAGTCCCTATAATGTCAAACATGATTTAAATAGAAAATACCTAACAATAGTTTATATTATTATTAAGCTTTAATGTAACTAACATTTGCGCGCCGTATTGTCGGTAGAATTGTGCTGTACTCATTGTTATGTTAACACCACCTGTGTTTAATTACCATATTCTTGCAAATAAATAATTATTCTATTCAATTTATAAATTAAATTAGAAATAAGAAAATACTACGCTGTATTATAAATCCCAGTAAAACAGTCAGTAACTCATTAAAATGCCTACGTACGAATATATTACGGCGCGCCGGGCAGTTCTAAGTTATTTATTATAATATAAATACTCGCAATTTGCAACTAAAACGCCCTCTACAATTCGCATTTACAGACCGATCCATTCATTGATTTTCCAATAACCACACGCTTATAAATCCCAATCATAAATCGATGCTCGTTTGTTTTGACGCGATCCGCGGCGACGGACGAATAGCAGAGTCGGCCTCATTCGACGGTATTATACACGAGTCCGGCCGTTATTGCCTCCTGGATTCCAGAATCCACTTTATGGGTTATAGTCTTAATTGGGCTATAGTAGGTAGAATAGCTGCTCTACTCATATTGTAGTCGAAACTAATTTCATATCGAAAACTACACACAACTACTACGCTACTATAATACTTGTATTTTAGTGAGAACTGTCAAGGGGGTATAGTAGGAATCGTATGAGGTGTCCCGATCTCGTCAACAGCCCACCTTTCGAACAAAGCCATTGTATTCTATTGTGCATGTTTAGAATAATATTCTTATCTATGTAGTGTTTATTTTTGAGGACTTGTTCCTGTTTGTTTCTCCAATAAAGTAAATAAATAAATAAACTACGTATGTTACTCCTAGTCCTAGTTCAATTGAAACCTAACCTAGTAAGTTTTATCAATGAAATTATGAAATGACACGTCAGCTTAGTCTGTTGGTAGCACAGATCACAGAAACAAGGGAGATATGTTATGGGGGCGTGGTTCGTGACGCCTCGATATGGTCAAAATGACCATATCGGCACGAGGCGTGTCATGCGTTGACATAGTCACCCACTGAACGCTGTCAGTATAGAAGCTCCGTTTAAATGATTAAATGACTGTATGTAGCGTGAAAGTGTGCAAAAATCGAAGTGCAAACGTTAATATAAAATCAAAGGGCATAACTTACCACCGGTAAATTTAGTTTTTAAGCATTATTTATATTTTTAAATGAATATTTTACATTTGAATGGATTTCAGAGCGTAAGGTTGTGAAAGTTGTGTTGACGTGATTTCTATCGACTATCGATAAATGGCTTATTCTACAGCTATCAATAGAATTCAATGTGTTAATAGTTCTAGTTATTTATCACTACCACGACACGCTTAAAACAGAAGAAAAATAATTTTAACAAATTTTCACGTTATACAAAATTTAATTTTCTTTACAATATTAACGAACGACGAAGGACTCTAGCAATTCAAATTTAAGTAGACGAATCATACAATTATGATAAAAATAAATTAACCAACCACAAAGGCAAAGGGCTCTGGCTCAGAATTGAGCTGTGCTTGCACACAGCGCTGATTGACAGCTCGCGCCGACTTACTCTCAAAAGGATTCAAGCCTAAAGGTTGGATGGTAGAGAATGCCCCAAGTATTGTCTATCTTTCTGTTTTAAGTAATTTGTACCATTTATGAAATAAAGTTTACATAATCAAGTCGGTAAACTACTGGTTTGTCCCAAACTGAGATCTCGTGACGTGACACTCAACCGAACCCATTTTATTAGTGTATTTGTATTAACATCATAAAGTGGGAGGACCTTGTGCAGGGTCCGTCCGGGTTGTTACCACCATCTTATCCATTAACCTACCGCCAAGCAGCAGTGTTCGCATTGTTGTGTTCCGGTTTGGGGATAAGACAGCCGGTGAAATGACTAGCATAGAGGCATTCCATCTTCGGCCTCAGGGTTGGCAACGCATTTGCAGTCTTAGGATTGCGGTCTTGTGAATGCGAATGTCTATGGGTCACAGTTTCCACTTACCATCAGGTGGCCTGTGTGCTCGTTTGCCTTCCTATGATATAAAAAAAAAAAAAAAAAAAAAAAAAAAAAAAAAAAAAAAAGTCCAAGTCTACAATTTAGACTTTTATGTACTAATCAAAACGAAAATCTTTAACAGCTCCAGAAAATTTAACCAAACAAATTCGGCCATTTTTTTGTTACGTTCTAATATAGGTATCGTTCCCAATTTAAAATCTTATATTGTATCAATTTTACGCAAACCGTATTCTTGCTGATAAAATATTATTCTATTCTAACAATAATATATTAAGTTTAAATGATGTAATTGTATTAAACTAGTAGTAAAATAATAAAAATAGTACTTATTGCCTGTAAATTGAATAGTACCTATATTAACGTTGCAAACAAGTTTGAATTGTTTATCGATATATTTTGAAACATTCCTTGTGGCATCCCTAAGTGGACGACAGGAGAGAAACGCACACCTCTTGAAAAAAGTATAACTAGATGTCGCTGTGTGAGTAGTCCTTAACCTGCTGAACATAGGGACATCTATTAGCGCCATCTAGCTCTGAGGAACTAATTAATTACTCGTCGCATAGATGGCAGCTAAGTGACGAGTAAGCGCTACCTTACGTTCAGTGACTGAACTACGATGGAAAAAAAACGGTCTTTCAGCATTTTTCAACCTTGATAACTTAGTATAAAGCTTAATTTTCTGCTACTATCAAAACTATGTTACGGCGTTTTTAGTTCGTAAGCTGTAACCAATTATGAGGAGGTTGTTTTTATAGTAGTTAATAGAGCGTAAGCGTAAGACGCACACATGTTTAAAAGTGGCGACACCGGGTCTTGTACGAATTGGCGTTCATGACATATCTCCCTTGTTTCTGTGATCTGTGGTTGGTAGTAACCCTGCCTACGAAGCTAGCGGTACCAGGTTCAATTCCCAGAATTGACAAATATTTGTGTGATGAGCACGAGTATTTTTTCTGAGTCTTGGATGTTTCTATGTATTTAAGAGTCATATACTTATGACGACGCGTTGGCCTAGTTGGTAGTGATCCTGCCTAAGAAGCTAGAGGTCTTGGGTTCAAATCACGGTAAGGCCATATATTGGTTCCTGAGTCATAGATGATTCCTATGTATTTCTCTATATAAGTATTTATATCGTTGTCCCATGATATGAGCTTAGTTTGGGACCAGGTCAGTTGGTGTGACATTGTCCCTGATATCTATTTTCTTTTTTTTTCTATATACATTTAAAATAATTGAAATTATGACTTTTGTTGTGTACCCGACTTGTGTACAATTTTTATTTAAATTATCACTACATTTTGATGCATCATCATAATGTTGTGTCATGTGATGACAAGGTTTTTCAATTACCTTAACTCCGTGCATCTGGCCTATACACAGGTGCATAATGCAACATTTCGTCACAATGTGGCCTTTAATTTTATTGTATCTTAGTAATAAAGTCATAATCGCGATAGTTTGTGTGTTCGTTCCTTCTTTACGCTGCAATGGCTGGACAAATTTAGATGAAATTTAAAATGGAGTTATACCCTGGCTGGATTAAGTCTACTTTTCGTCCCGGAAATGTCGCGAAAAGAAGACGTAAATATTGTGTTTTGTACAGTGAAGTGTTTACATCCAGGGTCGTATATAGCGATGGGCAATTTCTGAAACATTGCATATGTTTCCTTAACGGTGAAATATTTCTACTGTTGAAAATTACAGTTTTTTTCTGAAATAAGTTACCGCATAAATTTCACTTAAATTTCATGTCAAATTTCAGTTACTTCTGACATCAGTAGCGCGAATAGAGATTCGAAAATTCGACAACAAGTGACAACAGCCCTGTGACCGAGGGGTAGTTGTGCCCGTTTGATTCCCAACGGACTGAAGTTCAAAACCACATGAAACCGGGCTATTTTTTTTACTTGATATGTGTATTATAGTATATACCTACAGAGGTGGCTAACGATGAGCGATTTCTGAAACATTACAAAACTTTCCTTAATTGCGGAAATAACAGCTTCTGAAAGTTACATAATTAGAAAGAAATGAATATGACGCAAGTAAATTTCATTTAAATTTCATGAAAGGTTTCCGTTACTTACGTTACATTACAAAACCTTAGTAATTTTCAGAAATTAGTCTATTTCACTTTGGTAACTTTCAGAATATCGCGTGAAATATTAGGTGATAGTTTCACTTTTGAAACTTACAGAGTATTGCAGAAATTTAAGCGAAAGTTTCACTTTTAAAACTTACAAGCCGCCCATCACTAGTCGTATACCGGAATTATTTTCATACAAGGGAAACAATGTATGATATTCATCGCATCATACATATACAGGGTTATTGGTAAGTCGACGTATTCCCCTCTAGGGGTTATGGGAGAGGTCATTTGCAATCATTTTGGTCCCATAGTACCCAACGCAAAAGTGAACCATTTCTGAGATAATTTCAATTTAAGTTCGTTCAAATATTTACAAAAAAAAATAGCACTTTAAATCCTTTTTTTTTAAATAGCTTTTGTACAAGGTAAAATTGCTGTTCTTATGCAGTATTAAAAGTAGAATTTTAAAAAAAAAGTAAAAAAAAGTTTAAGAATGCGAGACCAAAAAAAAAAACATGTAGGGGAAGATGGGGTGGATTCGTACACTTTATACTCAAAGCCGTGTAAAAAAAAAACTAACCGCTATTTCGATATGAGATGAATGCTACTTCATCATCCACTTATTTGGCTATAATAATTTTGTATTTCAGTTTTGATACAAAGCAACTTTGCCAAGATATAATGGTTTTCCCAAAATATGGGAATTGTACGAATGCACCCCATACGTGGGGTGCCTTCATACACTATTAGTTTTTTCCCAGGATTCATTGGATTTTCAGCTATTTCACCTGTTTTAGTCATCTTTTAGGCATATCTTGCTGACCTGGTTTTGTAATTATAATTATTCTTGATATACAATTTTTTTACTTATATGGGGTGCATTCGTACGGTATAAAATTACATACATTTTGACTGTACGAAGGTACCCCAGCCAAAACGATCAGAAAAATAATCGAAATAGAAAATAACCGTTAAAGTAATCGCAAAACCATTGTTCACATATTAATCTCAAACATCTAATTACCAACTGTATACAAAGATTTTTTCAAATTCAAGTAAAACAGAAGGCAGATGCATTCAAAGGAGAACCAAAAATTACTTTCGGGTCGCGGAAACACATATTAATTATTTCTGGCGAAATCTGCTGCTGCACTGCCATCACTTTTGGAGGGTAGCCTATGCATATGAGCGGCAGTCACGCATACATATAAATATGAACACTTTAGCATGATGTATAGCTGAGACATGACCACTGTACGAATGCTCCCTTTGTACGAAGCCACCCCATCTTCCCCTATTTATCAATTTATCCAACATAAATGGTACAAAAACAAAAAAAATACCAACTTTTGCGTAGGGTAGGTATTATGGGATCAAAATGATTGCAAATAATCTCCCCCATAATCCCTAGACGGGAATAGGTCGACTAACCAATAACCCTGTATACATCGATTTATTCGATTATACCGCCGTGTGTATACTTATATTAAATAGCAGCAAATTGATTCTCGAGCCAGAATGACATTTCCCGAGTTCAAATGTCGTGAGAAGCGCGCGCGCCGCTCGCTGCCTTGACACGACTACTAATTAGAAAATAAATCTGTTATTAGCACGTAATAGGTAGTAGTAGAAAATATTGGGTCATACATAAGGTTACCATGGAAGTTTCCGATCATACATACATACATACCTTCACGCCTTCATTCCCAGAGTGGGGTAGGCAGAGCTACAGAATTACCAACAACTCTAAAAACTTGTTGATAACTCTGTAACCACAATTTGCACAATTAAGATAAGATGTTTAACAGTGTATATTAGCATAGTATAAATATAGAAAAGTAGCTCGACTCCGGCCCTTTAGGAGATTCTGATAACAATTGCCGCTCGGGCGTCAGGGTTGTCCAAACTTGTTTTTCAATTTAAGTCACCTACTTGGCCATACTTTCTATGATTTATAAGAATATTAATTTTCATAAATTACACAAACTTAAAGTAAGTAAGTATAAATATTGTTAGGTACAGTACCCCAACGAAAATGTTAAGCACTTTAGTGCGTTGTCATAGTAAATTTCAAACAGAACTTCAAATGACACACATGACAAGGTTCTAAGTATGCTCAACATTTTTATTGGGTGACTGTACCTAAGTACCAAATTTAAATTATTTTACTTATATAATTTTATCTGTTGACACTAAATTATATATTTATAGGTATGTGATGGATGTGATTATGTATATTACTTTATGTTGAAAAACGATAGCTCCGGATTATGTATACTATTATTTAGACATCTGTATACAGAACAATATTTACGTCTTTTCGGCAGCGACATTGTATTGTCGCTCGATAGCGATAGGTAAGTACGCGCACTACCAACAAAACGTAACCGAGCGCAAGGACGCCGCAGCCCCGACTAATGTACACTCGTAGTATCCTGAGATTTAGTATAAAGTGGGAGTTTAGTCCCGCCCACCGCCGCGAGCCGCGCGATGTACCTTTGTTTGAAGACGTTCTACTGTTCTTATACTGTGATATTAGTGACAGGTAGCAAGCCCATCGCCTAACAGTACTACAAGCCTTTATTCCCTTAGTCGCCTCTTACGACATCCACGGGAAGACATGGAGTGGCACAATTCTAAGCCGGCAACCACACGGCAAAGTTTCCGATCAAACCTGTCTTAATTAAACTACAATAATCAATGATCTCCGCAAACTCTGCCGGTTTGATTATGGTTCCACGTCGCGGTGCGCCATCGAAGCCAAGTAAGAGCTCCTTTTTAGGGTTCCGTACAAATAAAAACGGAATATTTATAACTTATAGGGTCACTCGTGCGTCTGTCTGTCTGTCCGTCCGTCTGTCACAGCCAATTTGCTCCGAATGTACTGGACCAAATCAGGTGAAATTTGGTACGGTGGTGTAATCCTATGACCTAAAGTATGTACCTAAACTGACGTGCAAAGTATTTTTTTTTTAAGTGTTGGTCATTTTCGGGGGACAAATTACGAAATTTAAAAAAGTGTGTATTTTGCGTACGGATCTTATTTTGTGTCCCGGAAGTAATAGGGTCCATTACTAACCTACGCTGTCTGTCCGTCCGTCCGTATGTTTGTTTTTCCTGATTTAGAGCGGTATCTTTTGACCCTTAATACATTAGCGGGTTGTTTTTTTTCAGAACATGTGTAATTCATTACGGCAGAATATCCTACTTATGTGTAATATTTACTAGCAAATAAAAAAAATAAGAAAGGGAGGTAATAAAGGGAATACAAGAAACGTTTTTTTTCAACGCTTTTTTTTGTATCGTTAAAACGGTAAAGCATACAAGCGTTCAATTTGGTTTGATTATAGTTTATAGTCCAGACTCTGAAGAAAACAAGAAATACTAAAAAAAGTGGCCAAGTTTTAGTTTTGGGTGCGAGTTTCTGGATTTACGGATGGTAGGACCTTGTGCAAGGTCCGTCCGGATCGCTACCACCATCTTATCCATTAACCTACCGCCAACAGGAGTGTTCGCATTATTGTGTTCCGGTTTGGGGTTAAGACAGCCAATGAAATGACTAGCATAGAGGCATTTCATCTTAGTCCTCAGGGTTGGCAGTGCAGTGTTAGGATTGCAGTCCTGCGAATGCGAATGTCTATGGGTCACAGTTTCCACTTACCATCAGGTCGCCTGTGTGCTCGTTGGCCTTATCTATGCCAAATATTAAAAGCTCAGTGCAGAGCTTTCCAGGTCTAACCTTCGGTGTCTTGTTTCCAGGTGTTAACCAAAGACTCGGTGACGGTGGCCGTGGACGCCGTCGTGTACTACAGGATCAAGGAGCCTTTGAACGCTGTGGTCAGGGTAGCGGACTATAGGTGATTATCACATTCACATTAGTAAGTAAGTACTCGTAAGTAAGTAAGAAAAACATTTATTCACAACAATAACACATAACAAAAAAAAGTAGCAATAAAAATGAAGAAAGTGAGACAAGATAATAGGGATGTGCTAATGTTGCGAAACGGTCCCAACTCAGCATGTGCTGGCTGTGAAGCCAACGCTGGTCTTCCGTTGGGGCCGCTAGGTGAAAACACGGAAGGTGATACATACATTATATAGTAGATTGTTCAACAAGGGACTAAAACAAGCCATAATGACACGAGATGTTTAGCCACGCGAGCGAGCTTGCGAGCGAGGGTGGCTATAGTTCGAGTGTCATTATGGTTGTTTAGTCTCGCGTTAAACACTCTACTTTTCACTTTGAATGCGAGGAAAAAAACGACGTTCTAAACAAAATTACAACATTTATTATAAAAAAGTTTCTAACAATTAAAACTAACAATTAGGTCTCTTATTATTACTATCGTTAATCTTACATTAATAAAATAAAAGTAGCTAACCAAATCTACGATAATTATATTAAAAATGCAATTATACATTATTATTTCGTTGATGTTTTAAATGCTTGCATATTTAGCCAACAGATTCAAACTTGGAAACCATTTTAAAAGTAATTGGACCACGCATAATAAAAGAGTTCGGCCTTAATATGATTAAATAGATTCATATTCGTAATAATTAATCGTGTTTCACGAAATTAAATCCTTTTTTTTTATATATTTGCACAGTTGTCATTTTGAGGTTATTTCGACACCCAAAAATATGGTCCATACACAATCACTGAAAATGGCGATAATCCTCCATTCACAAACACCGTGATTGGTTGTTTAGGGGTTTCCAAAGTAAATTAAAAAAAAATTACTTTAATCCCTAGAGATTAATAAGGAGCTTTAGTCCCGATTCGCAGAGATTTAAGTAGCATTTTAAGAGCATGAGAAGTGAAAAATATTAAATAACATTATCCGAGATTCCGAGATAATTCTGGTGAAGGAAAGTAGGGAATCCTGCACAATCAAACAGAAGCCCTGCAAAAGATGCATTTACTGCTGAATGCGTAGACCGTTGCAATAAAGGTACTACAGTCTTAAAGTGTAACTATCCAAAAGGGTTTATGTATAGGCACAAGATAAAATAAGGTACAAAATCGCATAACATAGTAAAAACGTGAAAAAACGTACATAAAGTAGATAACCCCCAAGTAGGTACTTTTTACAAGGTTTTATTTAACTTGCAATGTATGTATGTATGTAAGGGTCGAATCTTGCAAGTTAGATTTGACCCACTCCCCGCCAACGGAATGGGCTTAAAGGAGAACATTCATCCTTCATACATTTTCGGGCCTTTTTTTAAAGTGCCGGCCAAAAAAAAAAATTGGTATAAATCGCTAGAATTATTTATGTTGAACAACTTTTATTATGGCACGAAAACTGTCGTATCATTGCCTGACTTTTTATAGAGGTTCGAAAGATCGACTTTTCCATAGCACAGACAGTTGATCCAGCAGTTGGTGGACGACAAGCTATAGCACATTATTACTGCACGTGCCCTATTGGGAAACGCACAATAGGCTGCTGTTCGCACACGATGACCATTGCATGGTATATGGGCTTCGCACGACATGAGCCCCTTATTAACCCACCAGCAGCAGGTTTGGAGGACGTTATAGTTACTTAAGAAGAATCCTAATCGTCGAATCTTATCCTGTCCTAATAAAAAATGATCAATATAACCTATTCTAACAGTGAATAGCATTATTTTCTTAACATATACCATTTTTAATAAATGTTAATACTATAGAAAAGTCCATCTTTCGAAACTCTGTAAAAAGTCAGGGGATGACCCAACAGCTGTCATGCCATAGTAAAACTTGCTCATTATAATTAATTCTAGCGACCTATTCCAAAATTTATTTTTGGCCGGCACTTTCGAAAAAGGCCCAATATGAATGACCTCCTTTGGGCCACATATGTAAACCCGATGACAATGCAATATTATGGTATCTACGAGCTGATCTGATGATGGAGTCGGAAAGTGGCGACAGGATCTCCGCTATTCTTACCGCAGACCCACCGTGTTAGGACTCAATAGTTTGGTCTTGATAAGCAAATAAAGATAGTGCAAAAAAAAATACAGTCGGCAACATAAGCTTGTCCCAAAAATGAATATTTGACAGAAACTTTTATTACCTAAATGTCTATGAAGAAAGCTTTTCGGTATATTACGCATATGTTGCTTACAACTCCGTCCATGCAAAAAAATAAAACATTACCTATGCTACACTTCCTATATTTTTCATATAGGTTCAGTCGTTTTTAGTTTATTCGTTACAAACATACAAAATTACAGAAATACAAATCAGTCCTCTTTATAACATTAGTGCAGATAATGTTTTAAAACCAGGTCTATCGGTCTGTTTTTCATATGTAGCGGCTTAACCGCCTAACCAAGTTCGTTGGATTTTGATATACATACATAAACTCACGCCTTCATTCCCAGAGTGGGGTAGGCAGAGCTAAAGAATTACCAACAAGTCTTAAAACTTCTTGATAATTCAGTAAACACATTTTGCACAAGTAGGCTAAGATGTTTCCCAGTGAGTGTATTAGTGACAGGTGGCAAGCCCATCGCCTAACAGTACTGCCAGCCTTTATTCCCTTAGTCGCCTCTTACGACATCCACGGGAAGACATGGAGTGGTACTATTCTAACCCGGCAACCACACGGGATTTTGATATGAAGATCATATAAGTCAATCGGACATTCTACATTAATAAGGTTGAGATTGCTATAAGATACAAATGATTTAAGCATCTCTAACTACACTGACGACTTCAAGCCTATTTTTTTGAAATGGGTCTCAACGTTGGTGACCTTACTTGAATTTTAAATTAGGGTCAATACAGAAGCATGTCTCAAGAATGATATTTCACAAAGGGTTTATTTTTATGTTGTAGATGGGAGATCAAATATTTATATAATGAGATTGGGGATTATAATTATGCTGTTATGTAATAAGCTATCTTTATTGTAAAACGACATAAAATAATACAACCATAACTAAATAAGACTAAAATTAAATAAGACTAACTCTAAATATATAAATTAACTAAAACATTAAATCTAAGAATGGCCCCTGCGGCATTGTACCAAAGATGCTGGCAGCATTTCCTCGCTGGATGGTTAAACTTATACGTTGAGCGAGGAAACTGCCAGCTCTTCGGTTTAGATTTGTTTCTAGACAGTTAGTCTTTAGAACGCTCTCAGCCAGACGCCCTTAACCGACGCTTTTGTTAAGGATTTTCCATTTTGTCAACGCGTCTCCTCTCGCCATTTTGTTGGATTTATTACAATTTTTAATCCGGACGCAAAGTGTTGCAAGTGTTAGAGATATTTTTATCTTTAACGAGTTCTTTGACATTTAGAATTGTTGAAAAAGAGAACTGCAGTAACAGTAAATCTAGACATGAATAAATGTATGAAATCGCACTATTTACTAAATATAATTTAAATAAATCTTGTCCTGTTCATTACATAGCGTTCACGAGCTACTTATGCAATAATAGATTCTGTCGTGGATTCAGCAAACAGAGACCGAATAGAAATATTGAAAGATGAGAGACAGAAGGTAAAGACTCAGCATCTTTGCTTTGTTTGAAATGTACTCACCGAGTAGAACCCATTTTTATCATGTTTGGTCTTTAAAGGAGTATTATTGAAATAACTTATCCAAACATGAAATTTTACTTTAAAACAAATAATAATATGCTTGCAACCTGTTAGTAATACGCTTGTAAGTCTATTAATTAGTCTAATTGTACAAAATGTGGTTATAGAATAATCAACAAGTTTTTAGAGTTGTATGTAATTTTGTAGCTATGCTTACCCCTCTCTGGGAACGAAGGCGTGAGTTTATAGTGTATGTACAAATAATAATTTTGAACACTAAGATAATTTAACATGATTAAATCCCGTACCATTTTTTTATTTAATTGCACAGCGCATCAACCCGTCTCCTGGCGGCTACCACGCTCCGCAACGTGCTAGGCATGCGAGACCTGGCACAGCTGCTGTCAGACCGGGAAGCCATCAGCCACATGATGCAGGCCAACCTGGACGAGGCCACTGACCCTTGGGGCGTGGAGGTTGAGAGGGTCGAGATGTAAGTCGAGCACCATTTTCCCATTTGGTGATTTTTTTAAGCTAGCTGGTAAGATGGTATGAAGTTTTAGTAGTAGTGGTATCACCGCGGCTAAGCAGTTAAGATCACACTTTGTACAGTCCAGTTCATAAAGATGTATAGGTACACTTTATACCTTGTCTATTTAATGTCATGTTGAAACTGCCATATACGAATTATCACAGCGATTAAAGTAACAAGTGTATACATATTTATGAACTCGACTGTACCAGTATTCTAGTGGAGAAAGTAAGACATTTGATAGTACTTTCCCGAGGGTCTCCATGACTGTCGGTTTGTGCTCCTTGCGTCCATCGGCTTTCCTGTTAACAAATATTTCATCAACATCATCATCATTTAAGCCGAAAGACGTCCACTGCTGGACGTAGGCCTCCACGAAGGTTTATTACAAGAACCGGTCTTGCATCGCTTGCATCCATCGGTTTCCCGCAACATTAGCCACGTCGTTAGTCCACCTTGTTGGAGGCCTATCTACTCTGCGTCTTTCGGTACATCTAAGTATCAAAAGTCTTCGATCCTTTTTGCCATCTGCATCATCATCTGCATCATAGCAATTCTTTCACACAATGTTTTACTGTTCCAGAAAAGACGTGCGACTCCCAGTTCAACTACAGCGGGCGATGGCGGCAGAGGCTGAAGCTGACCGCGAGGCTCGAGCCAAGATCATCGCTGCAGAAGGAGAGATCAAGGCTTCCAAGGCGCTGAAGGAAGCCTCTTTAGTCATGATCGATAATCCTATGGCGCTTCAGGTTGGTATACGTATAAGACCTTATATTCATGTATGCACATAGGTAAACGATAAAGATAAAAATAAGGTGGAGGTCAGTGGCAGAGAAAAATGGCTCTTTAAGCTGGGGGTTATCAAATGGGTTGAAATAAAAGTTGCAGAAGTTGTGGTTACAGCACACGTCTTACGAGCTGGAGATGTGGGTTTTAACTCAGGTCACATGTTTGGGTTTTGTGCAAATGAATTACTTTGAAGGGACAACTCTCTACTTACGTCAGAGATTACTTGTTCCTTAATTTACCTGATTCCTGAAGTCACTATATCTAACGATCACTAATAACCAGCAGCTTCGTAAATCGTACTATAATATTATGAATGCGAAAGTTTGTGTGTTACTTTGTTACTTTTTCACACTGCAACGGCTCGGCAAATTTAGAAGTTAAAATGGAGATAGTCTAGGTAAGTATATTCTGAATTAACACATGGGCTTTCTTTTTATCCTTGAAAATTTAAAAGTGCCCAAGGGAATAACGATAATCGATATCTACGCGGATGAAATCGCGGGAACAAGCTAGTAGTTTATAGTTTTAAAATAATTATAATAATGTTATTCTTGTTATTCTACAGTTGCGGTATCTACAATCACTGAACACCATTTCTGCAGAGAAGAACTCTACAATTATTTTCCCATTCCCGATGGACTTCCTGAAGACTTTCCTTGGAATGCCTGGACCTAGCAACAACATGGCGTTACCGCTTTAAATAAACAAATGACTGACAAATAAAGATCTGCTTATTTAAACTCTTTTTAAAAGGAAGAATTAGAAAAACATTTCCACGTAACCCATACGAATATCGTAAAGGTTACAAAAGGAACGCAGTTATGTGTTAGAATCATAGATTTAGATGATGTTGCGAAAAAAGAACAGCTAGCGAAAAAGCTTGTAAAATATATTTGTTTGACTGTGTCATTTTTCACTGTAACTCACGTAAAAAAATATTTATTCAGTAAGGTTTTACAAGGTCCTTGCACCCTTAATTATGATGGGTAAAGTTGCTGACAAAAGAAGAATTGTGCGAAGAAAAAAGTCGTAGCTTCGCAACATCCGGGAGTGGACTGGAATTACGATCGCGTCCGAGCTATTTCGCTTCGCAAAAGATAAGGACGGATAGCCAACGTTCACTATAAAAAGGAGAAGAAAATAGGTACCAGAATCATTATGCGCAAAGTTGAAAGCAATTACGTAAGAAAAACGTTCCAAATATATAAAATAGTCCTATCTCCTGTCGAGGATGTAGGCAAATAGAGCAGTTTTTAATAAAAAAAGAAGTTACTCTTAAAGCATGGTAGTCCAAGTGTTGGTGTTTTTAAAAATACAAAGAAAACACAAAACACTAAAATATAATGAACGCAATGTGGATTCTTGTGCAGTCAGATAAATACAACATGCAATACATATTGGAAGCAGTGAAACAGCATGTTTATGTAACGAATTCAAATGCGATCGTATTTAATATGTGGAGACCTTTACCTGGTGAACTGGGAAAGTAACCTTCAACTGCCTTATCAGGCAAAGGATACGAAGACTGCCAAGGCAGACATGAAGCTCTCATATCTGCTGTAGCTGTCTATCTCTTAAGTACGGTCCACAAGCATCCTGGATAAGAACTTAAAACGTTGCTTTGCTACGTTGCTCTGCATCAAAAGGTTCGTCACCGAGGAAGCATAATTATGGATGTCTCAGAAAAGTCCAGAAACTGAACCAGCCCAGTAAACTGTTCATAATGTTCATGCATTTGAATCTCGCAAATCCTTGATTCCTTCACACATGCATGTATTCACCAACGCCTGGGAGTTTTGGAACAGTGTTATTTTGTTCCAATTATGTGTAGTATGATGTTTAAATAAAATTGTTTTAATTACTTAATGGCTGTCCTTTCTATTTTCATTCACCATTGTTGTGATCTTGCATGTTGGTAAAATATTGTGGACCGCGCGCAAAATATCTGACCAAATAGAAATGGTATTTGTAATAGGCTCCGTTATTATAAAGTACCCAGGGTCAACAATCGTTTCAGATGGCCCTGAGCACTATGACCACAATAATCACCAGAACGACCGTGTTTGACTACAACTGGCGAAAAAAAAGTGAGATGGACATGGGAGAACATGGGTAGAACTACCAATCCTCAATTTTTACCGCGATTCTGCGTATCATTTGCGAACACCACCTTCATGTTTTCCAACCTATGCCTTTGAGTATTTACACTTAATACCTTAGTCATGTATGAAGTTAATCTCATACTATCTTCGTTTTGACGGTAAGACCATCTTGTGGAGGGGTAGCTTCCATTTGTTTGCTTGAACTTCACATTTTGTATCAATACAGTCCCTTGGAACAAGTGGGACCTATCCGCTTGGAGCAGAGACCTTTTCGGGTTCCGACATACTGGACAAAGTGTGACTGAACCAAATAAATCCAGTGTACAATAGTATTCTTTGGACCTCTTTGGACTGAACCAAGACTGAACACCACAGACTACAAAGGGATACTGAACACACATTCATATGCATGGGCGGTAACCTTCGGGGAGGGAAGATGGCCGATTGAAAGATGTCCGGCTTTTACTTTTGATTTATTATGTTTACTTATTTACTCTGCTCACTTGACACTGGCGAAATCACAGCGGAATACCGCAGTGGACCGCCATTAATAAAAAAAGAAGAAGAAGACGATATTCTTATTGGTAACCCCCGGGGAGGCAAGATGGCCGATTGAAAAATACCCGGCTGTTACTATTGTTAATTTTGATTTACTGTTCTATTAACTGATAATACTCTCTCACTGACACTGGCGAAATCACTTGGTGGACTGCCATTAATTTAAATAAGAAGATATGCATGGAATTAGTAAGTACTTACGATCTAAGTAGGTACTTACTAATTCTATGCATTTTTTTAATTTTTTTTTTTGCCCCCGCGGCGACTTGAACAGCTACTACCGCAGGGATATGGCGTTTCCACGTGAAGTGATTTCGCCAGTGTCAAGGTATACAGGGTGTCCCAAAAATTATTTATAAATAAATTTTTCACCTCTTTTGACATTGTAAGTGCTCGCATTTACTGGGATAGCTTTAGAATTTAGTTTTTTTTATTTGTGCGCGTTTATGAATAGTTGATTAAGATGATAGAAGCATTATTATGTCAATAACTAATGTAAATGTTGGAAAAATACTGTAATGAACTTGACTTAAATTATCATCAACATAGTAATTTAAACTTTGAACACCTGCCATAACTTTTTTTTACTACAAATGAAATGAGCAAATAACTTTAAAAACATGCGTATTTTATGCCATTTCTAAAATGGTATGACACATAATATCTTAATGCATAAAAGTAGGAATTTCCCTCTTTACTTACTCTGTTCCTTGTCTTTAGTTTTCTACTGTCAATCAATTGTCTTTGCTGTCAACTACATTATTTTCAATAGTATTTCTTTGATAAAAAATTAACGACTTTTCCCTGCACTCCTAATAATGAGCCAAAGACGTACAAAACGCATTTTAAATCTGAATTTGATCGGTATGTATTAAACTATATTTAAAACTGAAATTTTCTTATACGATCTTAGAATCATCCCAAATAAAAACTTACTCCACGGACCAATGTAATGCCACTCAAATAAGACAAAATTTGGTCTGAACTGAAGCTATATTAATAACTTGTTTACAGAATATAGGGAGGAAAAATGTAACGAGAAAGTGCTACGAGCAATCGCCATGTTGCTTATTATTATATTTCCCATAATGTTGCTGTGCTGCTTCAAGGTAAATTACTTTTAAAACACAAATTAGATAAAGAAAATTCGATGAAATAACACAAATTGAAATAAACAACAGTGTTAATAAATATGTAACATACATACATACCTTCAAGCCTTCATTCCCAGAGTGGGGAAGGCAGAGCTACAGAATTACCAACAACTCTAAAAACTTGTTGATAACTGTGTAACCAAAATTTGCACAATTAGGCTAAATATGTAACAATTCATACAAAAACGGCCGTGTGGTTGCCGGCTTAGAATTGTGCCACTCCATGTCTTCCCGTGGATGTAAGAGGCGACTAAGGGAATAAAGGCTTGTAGTACTGTTAGGCGATGGGCTTGCTACCTGTCACTAATATACACTGTTAAACATCTAGAGTTGTTGGTAATTCTGTAGCTCTGCCTACCCCACTCCGGGAATGAAGGCGTGAAGGTATGTATGTATGTATGTAATAGAAAACGGGTCAAGTGCTAGTCCGAATGCGCCCACCAAGGGTTCCAAACCGCCGCACAGTACCTAGGTATTTTTTTTATTTTTTTTAATCGCATCAGCATTAGCTCAACTCACTCTTGACCATTTTGTCGTTTTTTTTTCTAGAGGGTTTGTTCTATAATCACTATTGCTACCACCATCTTATCCATTAACCTACCGCCAAACAGCCGCGCTATTATTGTGTTCCGGTTTGGGGTTAAGACAGCCGGTGAAATGACTAGCACAGAGGCATTCTATCTTAGTCCTTGGGGTTGGCAGTGCATTTACAGTCTTAGGATTGCAGTCTTGTGAAAGCGAATGTCTATGGGTCACAGTTTCTACTTAGCATCAGGTGGCCTGTGTGATAGTTTGCCTTCACTATGCCATAAAAAGTGGACGCTTCGATGGTTTACTGTTTTTGCGATACATGGATCAAAAATAAATTCGACCCTGGACCTCATCACACTTACATCACACGCTACACGTGATCTCAAATCCTCTCCCTGATAGGTGGTGAAACAATACAAACGCGCGGTAATCCTTCGCTTCGGCCGGGTGCGCAAAGACTCCCCGGCTGGCCCAGGGATCATCTTTGTTCTGCCGTGCACCGACTCCGTCATCACCCTGGACCTGAGGACCCAGCACATTAGCGTGCCACATCAACAGGTTGAAATACCAGTCAAACCAGTAGTTACAGTAGCTAGGGTGATGGAATCAGTAATGAACAAGGACCAGATTCATATGGTGTAGAAGATAAGGGTTATTCGTTTTGAATCGAACAATATAGAACCTTATGATCTTTGGTTTTAAAGTTAAGTGTTCAGTATTGGTGCCTTCAGCTAAAAGTGTCAAAATGGTGCCGACAGCAGTAAGCTACATATCGCACCTTTAAAACAATGACCCATAGTGACCTAATTCAGAAATTTTTAATTTAGAGTTAGGTCTTTATAATAATAAATTAGACTTGAAATTTGAAAGCTGAAATTTTGAATTAGGTCACTATTGTTCGGAAGATGCGTATTAGTGTGTCTCTCACTAGTCTCAGTGGGTATTTTGACGGTACAGGACCATTGAGCTTTCTTCAGTCTTATAACACTAAGCAAATAAGAAAGCATAGGTTTTCTCAATATTGATAATGTTGAGCGCAGTAAAACAATGTGAGAAATATGCACCAAGGTCCAGTAGGATCAATAATTTTAGGGGAAAAAATCCTCATGCTCATTGCTTTTTCATTGAGAAACGAGAATCTATTCTACTCGCAACCATACGACAACTGAAATGGAAACTACCATTATCTACATAATAATATCATATCACCCCTGCGTTGTGTGATATCTGTTCTACTTAGAAAAACCATATTGATTTTAAACATTTGACATTAATGGAGGCTGAGTTAAAAATAATACGATTACTTGTCAAAAAAAACAGTAGATTATACTTCCTTTTAGGTATAAATTACTGGGCACACGCAACAATTAAGTAGGGCGTTGTTTTACTGCGGCCAACATTAACAACTTTCAAGAACTTCATGGCTCTGGAATATATCATGATTGACTTCTTATCCACCTAGTACCTGTAGTCGACAATCGTTTTGAAAAGGCAAACTGGGGGGGGGGTATTATGAGATTATGACAAAGCAATGCAGTTCTGTTTACGCTGAGAGAAAAAGACAGAGTTATATAACTGATAACACCTCTGTCCTTTACCTTAACCCCTTTGATGAGACAAAAAAAGTACTTATTGACATTTTGTAACTGCTATTTATTCTAAATCTCCGGTAAAGCAAGCCAAATTGCCAAGATTTCTACGAAAGATAGTAACTGTAAAAGTCTGTCAAAATGCACAAGTCTAAGTTGGTATTGGTGAATGCAGGATGCATTCACATACACCCTCCTTGATATCTGCGGTTGTACTGCAGTGACAAAGCTACTGGTTTTTGGGATTTCATTAGGCTTTTCATGTTCCAGATAATCACAAAAGACTTTGTGACTGTGGCTGTAGATGCTATAGTGTACTACCACGTCACCAGGCCCTTGTTGTGCGTGATGAACGTCCAGTCCCACACGTACCTCAACATAACTATATTAATCATTCATCAACATCATCTTGTCCTAACCGCAATCATTTGGGGTCAACGCAACACTCTTCATTACTTCCAAACATCTCTATCAGCTGTTATCTCAGTATTCACTCCCTTGCTTACCGTAGCGCTATTCACACATCACATCCATACCTTCTAAAGGTGGGTTCACACTATGGCGCCATCGGATCGGATTGAGTGGCAAATCTACTGGACTTGTTATGCTACAATATGTGGATAGTGTAAATCATGCGCTAAGGATGGATCATATCAAGACAGTACATCGTATCATAACAAGCACCGTCCTCATAATTGATACTAACACACGTCACGATACTGACACGGTCACGGAACCATGTTGCGATGAACTGTCACAAACGTGGACCCACCTTTAGGTTTCTCCATTATTTGTATAATATTATAGATTACAGTAATTGACGTAGTCCTACGGAGATCTATATTTTACGTTGTTTTAACACATTGCATTTGTGTAGTAATCATAATTTTATTGTTGTTTTATATTTAGTAGCTCTTCATCACTTGACATTATAATGTCAATCATTAGATGTGGTTTCCTATAATTGGGGAAGCATTTTAAAATAGATATAAGCATAAGTCGGTTGTATTATTTCTTGGAAATCCTCAATAAATAAATAAAATTAGAATATAAAAGCAAGATAGAGTTGAACATGTCGAAATAGAGTTGTCTTTAGTAGTTCATAAAATTGTAACCATTAGATGAAGTCATAGATAGAAATAAGATCTCCTTCGTTCTTCATGGTAGACTCACCAGGTATGAAATCATTAGTTTTGGTCTTGCAGCATGAAAGCAGATTACGCATGCGTCAACAAAGTCTATCTGGCAACAAAATGTTGAGCCGAAAATCCAATATCTGGAAGAAACTTATTTTTCACCACCAAAATAAAAGACTTAATAATGTGTTTGTTTCATAGCCTTGCTACAGAGATGCTGGCTGTTGCCATTTTAAGGAACACAGTTTGTAACCACACTTTGACCGACGTGCTGACTACCAGGGAAACGATAAGTATGGAGATCAGAGGCGAGATTGAAAAAGCCACCGCTGAGTGGGGAGTCCAGATTGAACGAGTGGCAATGTAATTCATTTTCAATTCATATGAGGTCCGCCATTCGTCCCCATTACGAGCAAGCTCTCGTCACTTTTTTCTTTCTTAATAGGGACGGATGGCGGATGAGAGGGGAGACATTCACCCAATACAAATTAGGACGAGGTAAAAATAGTACATTATAGGACCGGAAAAAAAGGGAATGCTAGAGTACCAGTCAGACAATTCCGTTTCCACCGAGTCATACAGTGCTTGCCTCAAACAACGTGAGGATATTGATACAAATCCATATAAGTATTTGTAAAAATATTTCGACTAATGCAGAAAAAACTCCTTTTAAGAATATTTTTTTGAAAATTACTAGTATTAAGATAATTTCACCCCCCCTCCCCCCTTTTACAAAGTGTACTGTGGGATTCTTTTATAGTATTTTTGATTTAAATGCACAAGAGAGCATTTTCAAACAAAATATCACAACGGACAGGAGTCTGTTCTTAAACGTTTAATTTATATCTGGGTTTAAGATAATGAGGCTCTTTCTATCTTCGTTTTAAAAAAAAAACCATCTTTTCCGATCATGTTTGAGAAAAATTGGTTGCTATTTTTTTGTGAAATGATAACCTTATTATTAATCAAGCAACTTGAAATTAAATTACTATTTAACGTTTTTTAACTTGGGGTTCATACATTGAACTCAGTGGTAGCAATGGTTCTCTATCGTTTGCCCGAATATCAATTGCCATAATTGTATCACTTGCCATAATGTTAATTTGCCATAAAGGCATTTTTTCTAAAACCGTGAACTATTCAGAATTGTTCAAAATCAAACCAAACCTAACCTAATGGGCTCTATACGATGGCATGTAAAATTTACCTGAAAGGTTTACAGTTTCAGAAAAAATGCCTTTATGGCAAATGAACATTATGGCAAGTGATTCTATTATGGCAAATGAAATTCGGGCAAACAAAGTGATCCCGGTAGCAATATGTCACAAGTTTTTTTTTTTTAATCAAGTATTGGATTACGTATGAGTCGTATGACCTCAGTCTTACCTGATATTAAGAAACGACTAGGTCTAGAGTCGTACACGCTTACCCAGAAAAGAGCCTACTCACACATGCTGGGAAACACCAAGATTTAGGAAATACAGACGCAGGGAGAGCATTCCACTCCTTGGCAGTGAGAATAAGAAATTACACCATTATCATCACTTCCAATTATTTCCTGGAGCAGCATGCTGGGTATTAAGCTCATTTTAAATATAAGCTCTGTGCTGCTGCTATGCGCTTCCTTAAAAATTGAAACTAATGATGATGATGCTCGATGAAACTCTAGCTCATTTACTCTCGAAGGTGATAATATTTATTGTAATGATTTCAGAAAAGACGTTATTTTACCAGTTGAATTGCAAAAAGCAATGGCAGCTGAAGCTGAGAGTAAGAGACTAGCAAAAGCGAAGAGAATTGAGGCTGATGGAGAGATCAAAACTGCGGAGTTTCTTAAAACAGCTTCACGAATTATGATGCAGAACCCTCAGACGATGCGGGTGCATATTTTTGCTTTATATGTATAACCAATTTAATACAATATAACGTTTTTAGTGGTTTTAAAGTAATCATCATCAATATAGTAGTCATAATTTGGCCTGATTGACGTCCACTGCTGGATATTGAGCAAACCTTGGAGGAGGCCAATGTCAATCACACCAGTCCTTCATATTGTTTGCAGTTACTACTTCCTATTTCCAAATCTATTTTTGCGGGCACACTTTACAAAAATTAGAATAAAATGGCTTTGTTTACTAGCTTAGCTCTCAAGTGGATTATGTCAGTCACGATGATTCCAACTATACATCCATCGGTTTTCCCCAACCTTAGCCACGTGTCGTCTGTTCACTTTTTTCAAGGTCTAACCCACGCCACGTGTTCTGGTACGTGGTGGCCGCCGCTCGCGGGTGGTATCCACTGAGATCACCTGGTAGGATCCCTCACATCCAAAATTAATACATGGGGGATCCTATCAGGTGATCTCAGTGGATACCGCGCACTCGCGACTTCTTCAAGCTGCTGCGGGATTAGTTAAATTTAATGGAAACTAAACAAGTTTCTAAAAGTATCAATTCTGGAGCGAGCTCTAAAATTCTCAGTCCTACTTCGATTCAGTTATGTTATGACAGAATTTTAGAGACAAATTGTCTACTAGGACAATTGAAGAATCTAGCCAATTGGTCAATTTAAGTACAGCCTGTGGAGTAGTTAGGTGATTCGGGTTTGTACTTCTTTCTCACTTGCTCTTAATAAGAGAGCATGAGAGCGAGTGAGAGACAAGTACAAACCCGAAGCTCCGTCTGACGGTGCGTTTAGACCCGCGAAGGAGTGCTCTAGAACATGTTTTTTTTAAGAAAACGTTATATAATTCTGGTTTGTTCGCTTGCTCTAAAGCGGACTTAAGAGTAAATACCATTACAATAATAATATTTCTTTTTCAGTTGAGATATTTGCAAACTCTGAATTTCATTGCATCGCAGCAGAAGACTTCAATATTTTTCCCTTTTCCTATACAACTTCCGCAATTACAAATACCGAAAAAAAACGACGACGAGTTAGTGTCATTCATTATCATTATACTTTGGATGTTTATTTTAATTCTGCAGGTTGAGTTTTATACAACAAATATTAAGGTAAAAAAGTTAAATAAAACAAATGTACATTATAAAGAACCTAACCTACGGCTGCCACCGGCAGCGGGGCAGGGCTCAAGCTACCGGTGGTGAGAGCTGCAGAGAGAAGAAATTGACAAGATTTCATATTTTCAAAACTTTAATTTTATTCGTTTTATAGATACTGTTTGGAAGGAGGAAGACACTAATAGTTTTATTTTTTCCCTAGGATGTATAATTATTTTATTATTAATTTATTAAGATGTTCTTATTCTAAAAGGGCGTAACTTCATTTCTACGACATATTACGTTAGTCCAATCTGTATAAAGAAAAGTTTTTCTTTTTAATAATGGCGGTCAACCGATCTCAAGTATCTATCCATCTGTCAATAGTGTCAATGTCAAACTTGAAGTATGACAGCTTTTTTCTCGTGAAAAAGGCAATGGTATTATATCTATTCAGGCATAGTATTGGTAAAACTCGTTTTTTTTTTAACTTACTTGTAATTTTGTCAATAAAGAAAAATAAATCTAAATAAATATTTTGCCGTGTTCAGGAGGCAAAACCCTTTCGATTCGTTTAGTAATTTGCAGGTGTCACCAAAATGAAATGTTGTCAATTCTTCATCATACGTGCCGTGTCGAGGAGTACTTCTCGTACTTGCTGTATTTATTAATTATGGCTGGCACTATTTATTAATTAGCTTATCAATTATTATACAGTTGTTTTCTCTCACGAAAGCGGTTTTGCTATAATTGCCTGCGTCGCCAAGCAAGGCCATAGTATACGTGTGAGTGATAGGTACGTGTTACAACTACAAGCATGGCAAATCCGCTTTTGTGAGATAAAAAAACTGTACTGAATATGGCGCTGTACACGTCACGCTTGCACCACTGTGCTACGGCTATGAGGTGTACGGTCAAACTTAGAACAACATTAGTACCTCGTTGCAGCTATTAATATATGAAATTCAAACCAATTTCACTGTAATACGTCACTGCGACGCGGTGCTAAAATATAATCTACGCTCCGCTCGCAGTGGAAAGCGGGCATAAGGGTGCGGCTCCACCGAGGCGGAGACGAGCGGAGCGGAGCGGAGCTGTGCCTATATCAACCCATAGAATCCAAATTAACGTGCGCAAGGCGCGCTCGACGTGACCGCATGCGCCTTCTATTGATTAATATTGGCACAGCTCCGCTCCGCTCCGCTCGTCTCCGCCTCGGTGGAGCCGCACCCTTAGAGAGCGCTTACAACGTTTTTAGCTGGTAATCATCATTGAGAGTCATTGATGTTGCGCTTTGGCATTTCCAACAGTTTCCAGGAGTTTTTTTAGATTTTGGCGATTAGAAGTTTTTCTCAAGTTTTTTTTAAAGCTAACTAAATTTGCTACCTGTAGACTCAAATTTGAGATAAAGCTTTTCAAAATTCATAATTTTTTCGAGCGAAGTTTTTGCAAAACATAGAAGTAGCGGATTTAATGAAAAATACGCCTTTCTTTGAATCCCCAATTTTACTGCCTGGGTTCCATTAAGTTCAACTAGAAGTTCAACCAGTTGAACTAATTGGATGACTTTTCTCCATTTTTTTCAACTTTAAATTGAACTTGTTGAACTACTTGGACTGAAAAGTTCAATAAGGGCCAATCCACCTAGAAATAGGAGCTCCGCGTCAGCGGAGCTCCGTCGACACGGTCTTATTGAAATAAGAGTGTGTGGGATTGAACTTATCGCACGTTTACTCAAACGAAGAAATAACTCAAAATTGAACTACATTCGAAATTCAACCTTGGTTTTTTTCAATAGACTTCAAAACAAAAGTGAATTTTGTTTTGAATTATTTCTTTGTTTGAGTAAACGTGCGTTATTATAATTTTCAGTCCAATGATTTCAACTACATTTTGAAGTTGAAAAAATTGGAGAAAAGTCATCCAATTAGTTCAACTGGTTGAACTTCTAGTTGAACTTAATGGAATAGAAGATTTTACTGGAGTATTACATAAATTTAATATTTAAAGCAGTATTGTAGATGAAACCAAGGAAGTTGTCGTTGATTTAATTGGGAATGCGGTATCACGAGAAAATCATTCGGAAACCGGCGTCGGCGCGAATGATATTGTCTTTGTGTAATAGACAAAACAACAGCGAACGACTCCTTACTGCAAACTTTTTAAACTGGAGGTAAATGTCTTTTATGTCGCACTTTTACCAATCTGTCATCACTCGGGACAACACATCAAACTTCAATCGCTTTGTACTGCAGTGGTTTTTATTATTATCATTGTATAGCAGTAAAATGCAAATAGAAAGTCCTATATCATCGATAGATGTTATAGATAGGTATCCTCCAGATCCCAAAACGGATATAAATCAAATTGAATTAGTGGCTCCCACTCAAGGTAGCGTTTTTGGAAACGTATTTTTTTGTGTTTAATGTAGCACTTTTTATTTTAATAGCCGTGGGGTTTCTGGCTTAGAATAGTGCCACTCCATGTCTTCCCGACTTAAGGAATAAAGGCTTGTAGTTACTGTTAGGCGATGGGCTTGCAACTTGTCACTAAAGGCGGAATCAGACGGTTCACTCGGATGAATGTGATTGATTCTTTTTTCTTTCACTCAATGTTCACACAACTCAGGTAAAATGACATATAAATGAACATTCACTATTCTTATTCGTCAATATGTCATCGAATGAAGTCGTGCGTCTTGGAATAAGCGTAAATGGCCGACTCCGAGTGAACATTCTTTCCGTGTTTAGACCGTTCATTTTTCGGTCATTCGGAGTGCGAGTGAAAGATGTCAAAGATGCCGAATGAAAATATCTAACATTGTTGGATCGGTTCACTAGTGAATTCATTCGGCACTTTTGGTTCACTTCATGATCAGACGTGTCACTTCGGGTGAAAGGTGAGGAATGAAACACAAAAATGAACGAAAAATGAACCGTCTGATTCCGCCGTAATACACTGCACGGGCAGCACGAGTTGTATTTTGTAGCTTGTCACTCAGTGCGTCTCTATCATTACTGACTACATAGAAAGGGAGATCCGAGAGATAGTGAAAACAGAATAAAATAAA
Organism: Acleris emargana; assembly: GCA_927399475.2. NCBI lineage: Eukaryota > Metazoa > Arthropoda > Insecta > Lepidoptera > Tortricidae > Acleris > Acleris emargana. The sequence goes on along the minus strand of OV656838.1, from coordinate 22,457,777 downwards.
TATCTAACGGGGGCTCCCACACAACAAACGTGATTTTTTATAGATAATGTTACGGAACCTTTCGTGCGTGAGTCCGACTCGCACTTGGCCGGTTTTTTTTTAATATTGGCATGATCATGACCTAAATAAGTGTGTTAGATGACTAGTCTTATTTTCTTTCAGGAGGTCATACACTTATTGAATATTTTGTAGTATTTCTGTCTGTGATATTGTGCATTGTGACGTTCCCATTTTCACTGGCCTGTATCTTTGTGGTAAGTTGAATGTCTTTGAATATCTACTGCAACAAGATTTTGTATTTACAGTTCACCGGATTGACGAGGGCAAAAATGTACCAGTGCTAGTGATTCACTACATGTCGACATAGTTTATCGACATCGATAAAATGCAATTTTTAATCGTCCATCATTATCATAAGTAATGGCCAAGTTTGAATACCTTTTAATTATGTGCAATCCTCTTTTATTTATACTTATCCCAACTCTACACAACCGGTATCTGACATTGACCCTGGACTCGAGTTACTTTAGACAACCATTGAAATTACATTGAATAATATATTCATTCAGTACAACAATATTCTTTAGCATTCCGACGAATTGAGAACCTTTTTGTTTTTTAAGTCGTTAATGCCTCGAAAGAAAAAGATCGTTTATCGAAGATAAAGGTACGTCTTACTTTTGCAAGAAATGTACGATTCATATGTCACGAAAAAAGTTGTCGATAAATTTAGTCGATATTTAATGAATCACTAGCACTGGTACATTTTCGCCGCCGTCAATCCGGTGTATGCATATATTTCTATTTAAGTATTTATTTATCTATATAAGTAAATTTATCATTGCCTATAGTAGCCATAGTACAAGCCTAGAGCTTAGTTTGGGGCGAGGTCAATTTGTGTGAGATTGTCCCCTGATATTTATTTATTTTATTTATTTTATTGTAGATAGTTCGTCAGTTTGAACGAGTTATTATACTGAGGAACGGAAAAGTTTACGGAGATGAAGCGTATGGACCCGGATTGATCTGCCACCTGCCTTGCGTTGACACTGTTAAGTTCACAGATCTAAGAATCGTCTGCTACACTGTGCCACCTCAAGAAGTAAGTATTTTCTACATTCAAAGGTAGAAAAAAAGATAATTCAGTAAGTACGTTGCACGGACACTTAAACAATTGGTCAAGGTCAGTGTGACCTTGTAAGGCTCGCGGGAACGTGGTGGATGCGAAAAGCACAAGACCGGTCTGAGTGGAGAGCCTTGGGGGACATGATGATGATGATGAGTGTGGCAAGGACAGTGGAGTAAAAAAAAAGCAATTCTATTTGGATCCACTGTCAAAGCAACTTGACTCGCTACTGTCCGACCAGTTTACCCTACCGCACTGTCCACTGTCACTGTCCACTGTCCTTGACCAATGCAAATCGCGCAACAAAAGAGGAGACAACTGCTAAAAAAACATACATAGTCGGTGAAACTGCAAAACCGCGTAAGTAATTTTCTAATAAGGAGTAAAATGAACCTTTTTAATTAGATGGTAAGGTTTATTTTGCTCTATCATAAACAGAGATCGAACAAATGGGTGTCATTACTGTCAGTAATGTGGACATGACTCCAAAGATTTTAATTAAACAAATTAAATTACATTAATTGATTAATTAATTTGTCAAGATCGTAGCGAGTGGAAAGAAGTGATCCCTGCAGGAAACAGGCCTGATTTAATGTATGTATGTATGTAATTGAATACTTACCCTAAAAATAATTTAGTTTTTTGCAAGCCAGTATTTTTTGCAATAAATAAATAATACAAAGACTTGTTATTGTGTAAATTTATTAAAGGAAATAAGGGTAAGGACCAAAAAGTTTGACCATAGTTAAGCGCAGTTAAATAATCAAACAACGAAGTCGAAAAAAGTTCCGTTGTGCTACGAGAAGTATCCCTACAATTGTATGGCTAATATTCGTGCCACAACTGAGTGGTTAGTGTAGCCAACTTTTTTGTCCTTACCCATACACAGTAATTTTTATAATTTCTCCGTGGTTAGTTTATTCCTTTTTACGGTTAAAATAAACTTATGTGGTGAATAGCTCCTTTCGCAATCTACGGATGTTTATTGAGCAAACTTAAGTAGATTAATATTAATGGCCACTCCTCACGTCTTTTTATTATTTATTTATTACTGTCCTGCAAAGGATCATAATTAAAGTTCAGGTAAGAAATCAATTAATGTAATTCAATTGGTTTAATTAAAATCTTTGGAGTCATGTCCACATTATTGCGAGTAATGACACCCATTTGTCCGATCTCTGATCATAAATTTGTTAGTTACGCAATTTAGCAGTATCACCGACCACATAAAATAACGCCTCTTTCCTATAGTAGGCAGAGACCACTTCTTTCCACTTGCCATGATGCAGACAAACTTCCTTCGCGTCCTCCACACTCATATAAGTCTCTTCATACACGTGTGTCGGTTTAGTTTCAATTCAATTTGTTGTCATTAACTCGTACTATTATGACGCTACCCTGCTTCTCTGTCTCTACGCATATTGACCAATACACATTACGATCATTTCTAGGATACTACTTAAAATGACATACGTAAATTGACCAATACGCTTTATGACGATTGCCCTCCTTCCCCACTACTGACCAATGATTTTTATTTCTAGTTCAAATTTAACGGAGTCGACCGAGCTCTGCTATCGCGGAGTCGACGGAGGTCCTTTTTTTGGTCGGTTTGGCCCTGCCTGGCGTGCTGTCAACTAACATACCAAGACCAAACGCAAATATGAGGTATATATATACCTCATATTTGCGTTTGGTCATTTTGCGACTGATTGCTCGTGATGGTATTGGAACAAAGTTCCTTATCGCGCGTTGTGAAAGGGGGCTAGACGGAAAAAAATCTTACGAAAAGTTGTCACGACACTTTTTGCTATAGTAAGCTATTGTAAGCTGTGCGGCGTCGCATGTTTCTGTTGTTGTGTATGTTGTTGTATGTTTTGTGTGTTTGTGTTTGTTTGTATGTGTTTAATAATAAAAAAAATATTATTATAACTTAAAAAAAATAAAAAAAAATTACAATTCCTTCACTAATTAATCGAAAGGAACTTCGTTCCATCCGGGTGTCCCTTGACACCTCTCAAGTTTTTTTATACCTACGTATAGGGCAATTGGTATATTAATCAACATGAGACTAGGCCCTACACAGTCATAATAATAAATAACTACGTTTTTTTGGTATTTAATCAATCAACCTTTACGATTTTTCTTACATACATACGTACACATACCTACCTTCACGCCTGTAATCCCAGAGTGGGGTAGGCAGAGCTACAGAATTACCTACAACTTCAAAAACTTGTTGATAATTCAGTAAACACATTTCGCACAAATAGGCTTAGATGTTTAAGTGTTTTTTTTACTCACCTACTTATTTAAAAATCAAATGCTTGTAAGTCGTAAATATGTTTTATTTTGTTTTACAGTGTTTGACCAAAGACTCATTGACAGTAACAGTGCAAGCTGTGGTGTATTACAGAATATACGATCCGATGTGGGCGATCATGAACGTGTCAAATTACAAGTAAGTGTTTATTTTAGTCGCAGATAAAAGTATTTCAAACTAGGATGTCATTCAATGTTTAAATGCCAAATACTCGTAGAGTTAATTAAGCACCGCATCGTACAGGGTTGGGCAGATTAAGTGTCCTAGTTGTGTATGGCTTTTTTACTTAAATATAACTAAACTTCTTATTCACTTCGTATTTTTTTTTGTTGACAATGTAACCTTCTTTATGATTTCTGCACGTCAGCTTGATATATTTTGTTTTTATATTGTTTTCAACAATGGGCGCGAAACGCCAGCTCGTGTGCGATTTGTACCAGAAAAAATACCGACCGTGTGAGATATTGAAGACGCTGAAACATTTAAATATCAATATAAGGTTTATATCGCGGACCGTCAAGCGATTCAAAGAAACGAGATCTTCACAAATCAGGCCCAAACCTGGGAGAAAGCCATCTGTTCGCTTCAAAAATATCATTAAAAATATTCGTGAGCGTATTAGACGAAATCCAGCTCGAAGTGCAAGCAAACTTGCTAAAGATATGAAAATATCCCGTCGAACAATGAGTCGTATTTTAAAATATGATCTTGGGCTAAAGGCCTACAAAAAACAAAAAAATCATGGCTTAACAGATGCCCAGAAAAAAGCTAGAGTAAAAATTTAAGGGAATTGCTAGCTTGGCACGACGGCGATGATATTATTTTTTCCGATGAAAAGATGTTCCAGTTACAAGACAGTCACAACCAACAAAACGATCGTGTCTATGGTGCTTCATTGAAGGATATTCCTGTGGACAAATTAGCCGTACAACGGTTCCAGAGTGCATCAGCTGTCATGGTATGGGGTGCGATATCGCCTAGAGGCAAGTTACCGCTGCTGTTTATTGATCGAGGTGTCAAAATTAACCAAGACTATTACATCCAGAACGTGTTGCAGGGTCATTTGCTAGAAAATGCTCAAAAATTATATGGAAACGACTATTACTGCTTCCAACAAGATAGTGCCCCATCTCACAAAGCTAAACGCACTCAAGACTGGTGTAGAACAAATTTGACAGATTTTATACCTTGGCAAGAATGGCCGCATCATCGCCGGATTTGCATGCTTTGGACTTTTTGATATGGGGTTACATGCTGAGCAAGATTGGGAGCACACAGGGCATGAATCTAAACTCATTCAAGCATCGATTAGTCAAGATATGGGATGAAATACCAGACGAGGTAGTGCGTGCCGCGTGCAATGCATTCTATGGAAGAATGCGTCAAGTTATTAAAGCTGATGGCGAGCGATTTGAACTTATGAATTAGTTTTTTTAAGTATAGAGTACGCTAAAAATAAAAACGTGATAAATTTAAAAAAAAACTGTCTTGTTTTAATTTTATGGCTCTTTTTAACTAGGACACTTAATCTGCCCAACCCTGTATATTGTAGCATTTTCGAAATTTAGAATGCATAATCGCAGTTCGAGTACAGTTCTGGTGCAGTTGACGTAACTGCATCAGATGCAGACTAAACAGCCATTTTGCATTACCCCCCCCCCCCCCCTACCGTATTTGTCGACCATGTGAGGACCCACAAGATTTGATTGATTTGAGATTCTAATGAATTCTAGATTATCGACTAAGTACTTAGCAGCCACGACCCTCAGGAACGAAGTTGGATATAGGAAGCTGTCGGAACTGCTCACAAACCGGGCTGTGGTCAGCAACAATGTTCTTCAACTCATGAAGCAGCTGACTCGCGAGTGGGGCATATACGTCGTTAGAACTGAAATGTATGTACATTTTGACATCTTCATATTAATTTAATCTTTGATGATGATGATGATGATGATGGTAATGATGATGATGATGATGACGATGATGGTGGTGATGAAGATGATGATGATGAAGATGAAGAAGATGATGATGGTGATGGTGAAGATGATGATGATGATGATGGTGATGGTGAAGATGATGATGATGATGATGAATGAATGAAATTACAGTATCTACGTTACTCCTACCGGCTGTCGCTAAAACTTGGACACATCGTCTCCGCCAACGTTTTACCCTAAAAAATTTGGGGGCTTCCAACTTGTTAGGTTCAGAATATTTTTTTTTTTAGCTACGTGATTATTATTTTAAAAGAAACAGTATTTATAAAATGTATAAACAGTATTTATATACTGGAAAAGGGCCGAATCTTAGGTACCCGAAACCGACGTGCGTGCATGACTCGATGTATGAATGTTGAAGAAGCGAAAGAAATTTGTCAAGATCGTAGCAAGTGGAAAGAAGTGGTATCTGCCTACCCCTCTGGGAAACAGGCGTGATTTAATGTATGTATGTATAAAATGTATTTTTTCCTCCACTCTAGCTTGTCTTTTGCCACGTGTTGCAATGTCTTATTTCTTCTTCTATAGTAAGGACATCTGCCTGCCGCTACAGCTGCAAAAAGCAATGGCTGCCGAAGCAGAGTCGACGAGGCTAGCCAGCGCCAAGATTATAGTGGCCAGCTCCGAGATAGAGGCGAGCAAGAGCCTGCGAGTTGCAACTGAGATGCTGATGGATAATCCTCTGGGCATGCAGGTATTTGCAATACAATATTAAGAATACTATACCGCATAACACCTACGCAAAATATATACATACACTTGAAATTATTTTGTGACTGACGTGAGCCTTAACCAATGGACCTAGGTACCGGAAATTTGAACGGAACTCTTTAGATTCTTAGGGTCTCCCCAAACCTATCGACGCCGAATCGGCTTGAACCGGTAAGAAAAAAAAGTATGTCCATGCAATAAGAGCAAAAACGACGTCGTTCCGTTCGCAACGCCGAATCGAGCCGAGCCGAGCCGAGTGACGGCGTTTTCGCTCTTATTGCATGGACATAAAACTTTTTCTTACCGGCTCAAGCCGATTCGGCGTCGATAGATCAGGGGAGACCCTTATTCTACAGTCCGCGCGCGAGTTGAATGCAGTCGGGGCCTGAGGTGAAGGGCGCCACGCCTCTCCTCTCCCACATGCAGTGTGCACAGTACAGCCGTATTGGCAGAAGTTTCCTTTTCTGATTGTAAATAATTAAAGATATATTTTAACAGCAAAAGTAAGCAATTTAGAAAAAAAAAAAAACCAAGCACATGGGATGTTATTATTGAATTTTAAGCGTTCTGCATACTTCGAAATTTCATTTAAGTAATGTCTTTCATTTACATGTGGAAATAATATTTTTCGTTAGAATTACATGCTCTAACAAAATATTTTATTCGTATCGTCTTTGTCATTATTTAAATATTTACATTATCATTATAGCATTATAGCAGTGCGGTGTCGCAATATTGTTTATATAAAAGCATCCTATATGTGAATTTGCATAAAAATGACGTCACCGGCACCAAAGTTTCGCTCCCTGCAAGTAACTATTACATTCATTATTTTAATGATAAAATATTTGTTTCAGTTGAGATATTTGCAGTCACTCCACATGATTGCAAGCGATAAGACGCACACTATCGTAGTTCCATACTCGGAAGAGTTGGTCAATTTATTATTTGATAAGATTAAAATAGGATGCAAAAACGTATCAAGAGATGAAACTAGAAGATATAGATACAGAGATAGAAAGAGATCTCGAACATCTCCGTCACAGTATAAAGTAAATAAGAAATACAAATATGAAAGACAGTATACAAGTCGTGGTTCTGGTTTTGAGTTTCCGTTATTTTTTAATCATGAATGATTGGCGTCTGGGCCATTACCTTTTAATCTTTAAAAAAAAACATCTCAATCGACCGCTTTAATGGATAACACTCTTGCAAAACTGAAGTTGGAAGCATAGTTGTTGATATATGTTTGGCAGGGTGAGACATCTTTTGTATTCGACTTGAGTCGTTAAAAAGATATTAACTTAAAGTAAGTATTTGGTATATTAGTTTTACTTTAGTTTATAGTACGATTTTAGATTTTATTGATGTATTGTAGTACATGCTCTTCTTATAATTATTGTAAATAAATTTATTTTAGTATGTTCTATGCGAGTTTTATTTAGCTCATTTCAGAATATATTTGCGTAAGTTAACATTGCATCAGTGGACCGAGACAAAATGAATAACGGTAACGTAAGCGAGTGTAAAAAACTGTTAAATGTAATGTGTATGTGATAACCAGAGTTAGGACTTTCGGTGGCAAATCGTGGTTCTAGAATCCATGGAGTCGTTATTTCCTATTTATTAAAATACATACCACTTTGATTTTGACCTTCAGTATTTAAATATTTCAAAATTCATTTATTTATTAAACCGCTAAACCAATTTAAATTAATTTTGTAATGTAGGATATCTCTGTTGTGAAAGCGTTACAAACAAGCAAATATTAGTAGGAATAGAATAACAGCACTAAAAATGTATTAAGTTCCTTTTTAAATATGACCATAGGTACTGAAGGTCAAAATCAAAGTGTCATGTATTATAATAATTAGGGAATAGCGACTCCATGTATTCTAAAACCACGATATGCCATTAAAATCCTAACCCTAGTGATAACGTACTCGTATTCAATCTTGTCGAGGGCCAAAATAGCTATACAGCTATATAGCTAACTGCGGGGTCGTGTAGCGACTAAGTAAACTAAAAGTCACACCATTAGGAACATAACGTATTAAAAGCTTTAAGACAGTTACTTTTCTTTTATTCAAATAAAAAATAAATTATCTCTTTATTCAGGATCATGGCATTCATGGCCTACATACGCAATGATTTACTGTTCGGTAGATTTTCAAATAGGTTTTAACATGAAAATGTAGTGACCATAATAATTTTAGTATTAATTCGGGAAACGTTATAATTTTTTTTTTAAATATTATTCTTTCACTGTTTCAAAAACCACTATAAATACCAATAAAATCTCAATCATTCACCTACTAAGTTGGGAAATTTTATTTAGGATCACGACTCCGAATTCAACCTGTATAAAACACAAATCAGCGCAGGACCGATCGTGGTAGTAACAGACTTCATTTTAAATTTTTAGACAGATTCAGGTAACAGATGCCAAAAAGAAACAACGATATAATTATATTTTTTATTAAAAGTAACAAACAATTAATAAATAAACAACACTTAATTATAAAATTAGTCGACTAGTATTCCCGAGAGTCCTCCTGCTCTTTGGGTTGACCGTAGTGCACGGGTTTCGTGGCCTTCCCGTTCTCCTTTTTATGCACCGTCGCCTGCGCACACAAAATTAACGTCTAATACATATAACTAACCGGTGTAATTACATTATTGTTGCGCTGTGAGACTACGTAATGCGCTATTACCTACTTGCTTTAAATTACATCGAGCTTTTTTGTCAGTTAAATCGTTAATTGACCATGCTGCACAAGTTGCATGCAATGTTTTTTAGGGATAGTATAATTCATTTTGTAATCATTGCTATAACACAATTTGTTTATAATTGTGTTTTAGTTTTTTCATGTATATTTATAGAGATAATAGAAAAATTCTACTCCTATAAAACTTACTAGTTAAGTCATCCTGGAGTTAATATCAGGCGTTTGAACTTTACCAATATTTAGATGAGAAGAGGTTTAAAATACTAGGGTGAGCAGCTACACTTTATCTAAATCTGTATACACTTCAGTACCTTGTCACTTTAATCGTTATGACAATTCATATATGGCAGTTTAAACATGACATTAAATAGACAAGGTACTAAAGGGTTTACATGTTTATGAACTCGACCATCGTGCTGGTATGATGGCGACGGAAGTTGGCCATAGGAACTCCTTAATGACTCATAGGTCCATTTGTTCATAGTTGATAGTAAGTTTTTTAGCAGTGTTAGAAGTACTGTACAGTCGGCAATAAAGATTTATAAGAAATTAATTTTGAAAAAAATCTTGACAGTAAAGTAGGCAGTAGGCGGGCTAGTAAATACACGTACTTAAAGTTCGCCAACCCTTTTCGCCCGCGTTTTCGTTTAGAAGTTCGCGTACAGTCCGATAGCTCTTAGAAGGTGCTTCGGGTTTGTACTTGTCTCTCACTCACTCTCATACGATCTTATTAAGTGATTACAGGCTGTACTTAGGATGACACACGGGCGGGTAAGGTCGCCGAGCCATAAGTACGGCGTACTTACTTGCCTATACTTTAGAGTTACTATAAGGAGCAATAAGGAAGCTGGATGGACTAAAACTAATTGGAATAGAAATATTCTCAAGAACTCTTTATTATAGTTAGCCATAGGAATTCCTCAATGGATTATAGGAGATTCGTAGAGTTCATAGCTGATAATTAATGTATTACCAAACGCCGGATTGACGGCGGTAAAAATGTACCAGTGCTAGTGATTCATTAAATGTCCACTAAGTTTATCGACATCGATAAAAACCAATTTTTAATCATCCATCATTATCATAAGTAATGGCCAAGTTTGAATACCTTTTAATTATGTGCAAACCTCTTTTAGTTATACTTACTTATCGCAACAATAAACAACCGGTATCTGATATTGACTCTGGATTCGAGTAAATTAAATTACATTGAATAACAAATTCATTCAGTACAAAATTGAAAACCTAAATGTTTTTTAAGTCGGTTAAAAATGCCGCGAAAAAAAAGATCGTTTATCTTCATGGAAAGCTGATCATTCAGTTATAGAAGATAAAGGTACGACTTACTTTTAGGTACAAAAAATGTAAGATCCATTATGTAACGAAAAAAAGTTGTCGATGAATTTAGTCGATATTTAATGAATCACTAACACTGGTCCATTTTTGCCCCCGTCACTCCGGTGTTTGTTTATTAATGATTACTAGTGCGTGCTAGTGTTTTTTTTTTTACCTTGGCAGTAACATTCAGTATACCGTCAAAAATATGATTACAATATGAGCTCAAACTAATTGGAATAGAACTTGGAACTCTTTGGTGGTGCTGAAGCGTTTTTACTTGCCTGGAAACCGTTCTTGGGGTCAGCGGTATACCGGACCAGCCGGATGGAGCCGTCCGGTTCCACCAGGGAGTATTCTCCGTGGACGACGTCGCCGTCGCGCGACTCCTTGTGGCTCTGCAGGTTGCCGGTGTGAGGGTCTTCAACTCCGTATGCGTAATGGTAGTCTGGTTTTGCCTGAGGATATTGGTGGTGAGATTAGCTGTGTTCGTAAGAGTGAGAGAAACTCTTGGGGTTTTTTTCTATAGTGATATTAAAATAGAGAATAATAGCTGACAAGTGGAAGATTATGAAGGGGCCGCCCTAGGTGTACTTTTTCAAATCAAATCGGAGAAATACTGGAAAAGGGCCGAATCTGAAGTACCCGAAACCGACGTGCGTGCATGACTCGATGTATGAATGTGGAAGAAGCGAAAGAGATTTGTCTAGATAGTAGCAAGTAGAAAGAAGTAGTCTCTTCCTACCCCTCTGGCTGGTGATTTAATGTATGTATGTAGTACAATTAGACCCATGCACGCAAGACCGAATAAAAATAATTGTGTTACTTGTTCATTTTTATTGCGGTTTTTTCTTTCTTTTTGTTTTGTTTATGTTTGTATAATGTGTGTGTGTGTGTAATCTTCTGTGGTTTCACTGGATGGTTCGATCCAACGGAAGACAAGCGCTGGTTTTAACGCCAGCATAATGAGTTTATTCCCACTAGTTCAGTTGTCCAGTTCAGTTGACTGAACTAGTGGGATTATTTTTCTCTTTTGTTTGACTAAACTTGGCCAAAATAAGTATTATAAAATAGAGGTAGGTTTAGGTTATGTTTGATGTTCAGCCGGCCAAAAATACCCAGAAAACTAGTGGGAATAGAGGTAATAATGCCATTTCGTGATAACAAGTATTTTGTCAATGTCAGTATTTTGTTGAGTTTTGTTAGTCTGTTTGTCACGAATATTTTTTTTTTCTTTCTTTATTTACTTACAACATAGTCGACAGTCTTCAAATGCGCATATTTAGCAGTGTCCGGATGGATCTGTCCAGTCTGATGATCATAGCCATAATCCGCATGCTGCTGGGCTGGTATACCTTCAGCAGCTGGCACCTGAACCTCGACAATCTGCCCACTGACAGGCCCACTAAACCGGTTATACGAATAACCTCCATGCTTCCCCGAGAGACCAACGGTCACTAGCGCCAAGAAAGTAGATACCTGAAGAAAAAACTTAATTGTATAGGCATACCTTAACAAATCAGCAGTGAATTCGAACGCACGCTTTCACGACAAAAAACTCAACGACCTTTACGCTTGGATGTTTCTTACACAATAACATTGGCAATGAAAAGTTAATCACGGTAGAAAATTTGACTCTTATTAATGCAATGAGCAAAAACTAATCAATATTGGTGTCCTAGATCGAATTATTCAATTAGGTTACGGCTTGAGCTAGAAATATTGGTTAATGATGTTTTTCAACGGTTTCATTTCATAAATTTTTATTTGGGTTATTTATCGTTTCCGTTGTTTACTATAGGTAGAATACATTATAGAACATGTTTTTTGGTTCTTATAATGCAGTCATTCGTTTTTGACCATATCCACATACATATATAAACTCACGCCTTCATTCCCAGAGTGAGGCAGGCAGGAGTGGAATTACCAACAGCTCAAAAAAAAGTTGATAATTCAGTAACCACATTTTGCACAACGCGGCGAGTTTTTTTTTCAGTGTATTCGTGACAGGTTGCAAGCCCAAGTGACAATGTAAAATTGGGTTTATATACCCTTATTTTGTCGACACGTATTTCGTAGAACGTATGACTTCGCAGAATTTTCATTTTATCGAGAGGGTTATGTAGGCACAGGAGTTTAGTTTTTGTGATAGTCACACTGACCTCACGTAATTAGTATATTAAAAAGATAACTTGAAAACAAAAGGGCATCAGCAGAAAATATCTTTCGATGAAGTGAAATTCGATGAAATTATACATTCAATGACACCATGTAATTGAGATGTTTAATACGTTCATCTATCTCTCATATCCATGACTTAATTATTATTTAATAATTGAGTACCTAGTTGTTGGTCTTATGGTAAGGCTTCATCTGTATCATACACTGATATCCATGGTGATTCTGCTAAACGGAGTAAATACATATTTAAATAAGGAGCAAAAGGCACCTTACTATAAGTATGTAAGGTTTTTTTTTTTTACTAAATTGGTTAGTTACGCTCTTTAGCACTATCACTGACGATATCAAGAATAATCACAGTAAGTAATCAAATCACACATGGTGAATATTCAGAGCTTAATTATGGAGCTTAGTTTGGGACTAGGTCAATTTGTGAGCGACTGTCCCGTGATATTTTTAAACAAAAAAAAACATATCCTATTAAATGAAGTCTTAAAAATTACACATAAATTTGGTTTAAATTAAAATCACTTTAGTTTTAGAAATGCGCGATTGAAACTTGAAAACACATTTTCAACACCACCTAATTCAATTTTCAAACTTCACACTTCAACTGTTTTTTTACCTTGAACAAGAAAGCCATGTTTATGTTAGAACTGTAACTAGGATCCTGAGGAACTGACGTCTAGTGGTCAGGTGCGACCGTTTTATACCGCTGTTATCATGCTGAGGGGGCAATCGTGGCCTAGCCGATTGCGGCAAGCTATGAATCAATAATTTTTCAATAACTACGCAGCTTACAATAGCCGAATTGCGTAGAGTCTGTGAGAAGGGCCCGAGATTTCTCTTAGTAAGGTTAGCCGGTGGATATCCTACGACCTCGGTGCTGATCATTATTTGTGAAATAAGATGCGTAATTGTTATCTCGATTTGGATTTATTTCTGCATACAAATTAGGTACGGTTATATTACGTTAACACACACATATGATATTAAAAACAGATAAAGATAAAGATAAAGACATTTATTCAGTAAGTAGGCCGCACGAGCACTTTTACACGTCAAGAATCTACCAGCGCTTCACAAGAAGAGGCCACTGCTGAGAAGAAGTCATTTTTTAAATATATTTAATATTACAATAGTATACTTAGTCTAGCATTATATACAACAAGCTTCAAAAATAAATGTAATTAAATAGACAAACACCCTCGTTGTAATGAAAATTTCGACGACGCGCTGGAGTAGTTATTAGTGTCCCTGCCTACGAAGCTAGTCGCCCTGGGTTCAAATCATGGTAAGGGAATATATTTGTGTGATGAGTGCGAATATTTATTCCTGACTCATTGATGCTCTCTACGTATTTAAGTATTTATATCGTTCTCTAGTACACATAGTACAGCCTAGAGTTTAGTTTGGGACTAGGTCAATTGGTGTGACATTGTCTCTGATAGTAAAAAAACCTACACGCTATTATCTCAACGGCTTTATCGATTTTCAAGAAACCTAGTTAATAAATATACCTATCAAATTGAACTAAAAAATAGAAAAACAGCGTCCAAATTGATCCATCGGTTTGGGAGCTTCGATGCCACAGACACACACACATACAGCCTGTGAGCACTTAGAAGGTACTTCGGGTTAGTATTTTTCGCTCTCACTCGTTCGTAATAAGAGCGTATGAGAGCGAGTGAGAGACAAGTACGAACCCGAAGCACCTCAGAGCTATCGCACTGTACACAGATATACACGTTAACCTTAAAACACCCCTATTTTTATAGGGAATAAAAAATAATTTTTTAGGTATGTCAAATATGAGATATGAGAAGATCCCTCTTCATCCGTGGTACGGTTGGTTATGTCCGGTTGACCAAAATGTACCTATATTTCAAAATAAAATTTAACAGAGTCGACGGAGCTCGTCTTTCTAAGGGCTTTGGCCCTTCGGGCCTGCTGAAGAACTAACATATCCTAAACCTACCTCATATTTATGATACTTATTAATAAGTTTTTTAGTCAACCGGACATAGCAAACCTTTCCAAGTAAAGTGCCATCGTTGAGATCGTTATACAGGTAAGAAATCCAGAAGGATTAGTATGGAGGATTCAGAAACTACGAGTTTTGTAACGAAGGCCTCAATTTTATAAAAAAGGAAAACTGCACTAAAATAATAAAAAAAAAATAGGTCTTACTCCAATTAGAACCCATTTGGCATTTTTTTGGGAAGCTCAGGTTTTGGTTAATTTTAGGCTGACAGCTCCAGTACTAATCGTTCCGCATTATATCAATTACAAAGCAATAAAACGATGAGTGGTTTTTTCGGAAAAACTTCTGTATTTGATTCCCTGATAGTATGTAACAAAATTACTCATAACAGTTATAACGTTTTATAAGTAAGTAGGTAGGTCTTGTCGACACCTGCAAGGAAAAACATCGTAACTCATTTTCACTAACTTTACAGGAGAGCATGTTAAAGTTTAAAAAAAAATAAAAAAAATTGACAAGTTGAAATACAATCGCACCTTGAAAAATGTTGTCCATGAATGATAATCTTAACATTAAATTGCTTATATTAACAAATAAAAGCTTATTTACACATGTTCTGTGAGTTACAATGACATTCAACAACAAAATAAAATAAAATAAAATCATTTATTCTGTAAGTAGGCCCTGTAGGCACTTTTACAAGTCTGAATCTACCATCTACCAGCGCTTCAAGAGACCATTGTTGAGAAGAAGCACCGCAAGAAACTCAACAGTAAGCCATTTTTTTAAATAAAGAACTTATTACAATACTAAACATAAGCTATCTAATTTAAATGTCACAGGGATGTACAGGTCCCAGTAGTAATAATAATGAAATTAATAAAAATGTCAGGTTAAAATAATAATACAATTCCGGAGATGTAAAGAGTCTCCAAATGTCAAATTAAAATTAAATATAGGTAAGTAGGTAATTAAACAAAAAAACAAAACAACAAACACAAACAAGGGAGATGTAGAAAGTCTCCACGGTCAATTTTGGAGATGTAAAGAGTCTCCAGATGTCAAATTAAAATAATAAGCATACAAGGAGATGTATATAGTCTCCACGGTCATTAATAATTGTAATACAAATAATTCAGTCCCAAGCATTGTCATCATTTATATAATCTTTAATACTATAATACGCTTTAGAAATTAGTTGACGTTTAACGTAACTCTTAAATTTATTTACTGATAAATGAGTAACACTACTTGGGAGCTTATTATAGAACCTTATACAATTACCCATGAATGAGTTTTTTATTTTGTGAAGCCGTGTAAAGGGCACTGCGAGCTTATGTTTATTCCTGGTATTAACATTATGTATGTCACAGTTCTTTCTAAAACTACCGATGTGTTTATGAACATGCATAATATTTTCATAAATATATTGACTGTATACGGTTAATATATTCGTTTCTTTGAACTTATCTCTAAGCGAGTCTCTATGACCCATCTTGTAAACAGCACGAATAGCCCTCTTCTGTAGAACAAAGATGCTGTTTACGTCAGCACCACTACCCCATAGTAAAATACAATATGACATAATACTATGGAAGTAACTAAAATAAACTAATCGAGCGGTTTTCAAGTCTATTATATTCCGAATTTTATTAACTGCAAAAACTGCAGAACTTAGTCTATTCGCTAATTTAGCCAGATGAGGACCCCATTGGAGTTTGGAGTCTAACGTTATTCCAAGAAATACTGTATCATTAACTAGGTCTAATCTATCATTTTTTATAGTTACAGTAGTTTGTCTATTTTTCACATTTGTAGTCATAAATTTAATACATTTAGTCTTTTTCTCATTCAGTAATAAATTATTAACACTGAACCAATCTACTACTTTTGATATAGCATTGTTTACATCGATATTAAACTCCTGTTGTCGTTTGACTTTAAATACGAGTGAGGTATCATCAGCAAACAATACTATATCATGTTTGTCCTTTATAAGGTATGGTAAATCATTTATGTAAATGAGGAATAAAAAAGGTCCCAAAATTGAGCCCTGTGGTACGCCCATTTTGACCAAAGACCCAGGTGATCGTTTTCCATTCACGTCTACCCTTTGTATTCTCCCGTATAAGTACGTTTTTATTAAGTTTAGCGCAGTACTTCTAACTCCATAATGGTGTAGCTTCCTGACCAATGTGTCATGGTTAACGCAATCGAAGGCCTTGGACAAATCACAGAAAATACCTAAGGCATCATGTGACCCCTCCCAGGCTTCAAAAATATGTTTAATAAACTCAACACCAGCTTCGGTTGTCGAGCGACCCCGAGTAAAACCAAATTGTTTGGTGTGTAATAAATTATTATATTGAAAATGTTCCATTAATTGTGATAAAATTAATTTCTCAAAGATTTTACGGAAAGTGGTAGTATGGAGATCGGTCTAAAGTTAGTGGGGTCAGAAGTACTACCCGTTTTGAATAATGGAATTATCTTGCTATGTTTCATAAGATCAGGAAACTCGCCACAGTCAACACAGTGATTAAATATGACCATTAAGTCAGATGCTATGACTTCCAATAAGGATTTAAGGACGTGAACCGACACCCCCCAAAGGTCATTAGTTTTCTTTATATTAATTGACTTGAATGCCTTAATTACATCCAAGGCAGTAACGTGCTTGAATTCAAAGTGTATACTGCATTCAGACACGTTATCTTCTAATAATAAAATGGCAGACGCCGGCGAAGAGTTCAGACACTTAGTCGTTGACACTGGTATGTTGGTAAAATAATTTTCAAATTGAATTGCGACATCTAAATTCGACTCTAGGATTTTACCATCTACTTTTAAACGAAAGTCATTAATTTCCTTTTTCCGGCGACCTGTTTCTTCATTAATTATTTTCCAATTCGTTTTAATGACATCAGAGCTATTCAAGATTTTATGACTTAAAAAGTTTCGCTTAGCTATACGGCAGTCTATCTTGAAATTCTTAGAATACTCTTTGACATGTTCCTTAAACTCTTCACTAGCGTTAAACCGTCGTTCCTCATATAGTTGATACAGTATTGTTCTTCGTTTATGTAAGTCCGCAGTAGCCCAGTCACTGAAAACCTTTGCGCCACCGACCATGACCGATTTGGATGTAAATATCATGTCAAATTGTTTCATGAATGTGTGAAAGAATGAGTTGTACATGTCATTAGGGCCCTTATAAGTTGTTAAAAAGGGCAGATTATACGTTAAATTATGTCGCATTCTTTCCACACGGCCTGCAGTAAGCGGCACAAAAGTTATTTCCTATTTCGCAAAATCTTGCGATACAGACTCGAATTTAATTAATTGACCTAGATGATCCGATTCCAGGTTACTAATCAAAATCTTACTGATTGGAATTATATCAGTAAAAATGTTATCAATACACGTGGCGCTAGTGTCAGTCACTCTAGTCGGCTCCATAAAAGTATGGGCCAAGCCGAAAGATTTGAAAAGATTTATTAATCTGTTGGTGAGCGAACTATTTTCTAAAATATTAACATTAAAATCTCCACATATAATAACTTTCTTACTCAATTGTGATAAATTGATTAAGACAGTTTCCATGTTCTTTTCAAAAATTTCGAAATTACCTAAGGGTGGCCTATATACACAAACTACTATGAATTGCTGTAATTCTATTGCAGCGAGTTCTAATATACGTTCAACAGATAAGGACACAATGTCCTTACGTTCTTTAAATTTAAATTTATTGTTTAATATTATTAGCGACCCGCCATGTATCGAGCTATTTCTTGTGAGCAGACTGCCGATCTGATGGTTATTAAAATTAAACATAGCTTCGTTACTATTTAACCAGTGTTCCGTTATACATAAAATATCAATATTATTACTATTAAGAAATAACTCAATTTGGAGGTCTTTACTTCTTATACATTGGATATTTTGGTGAACCAGAGTGATATTATTAGATACTTTGCTGCCAGATTTGGCCTTACATTTATTACGATTTAGATTGCTAGAGTTGACGCCCTCTGTTGTCGTTTCATTTAATTTAAATGATTGATGGTATTTGGAACGGATTCCAGGTGCATTTTAGGTTGCTCAAAAGAAGCAGGAGCCAAATTATTGGCTGAAATATCAAATAAATAAGATAGCGACATAGCTATCTGTCTTTTAAGATAATTAGGAATGTAAAATTTTCCTTTTCTCAAAATATAATTATTACTAATATAATTATTAGTATCAATAATGTCAATTTTATCATTATATGTACACATGTTATATAATGTCATATTTAGATTGTGTCTTATATCATTTTCTTTCTGTGACAACTGTTTACAATAAGGGAATGTAAACAATATGATTTTTTTCACAACAAGATTATTCAATGTTTGAAAAAATGAGATTAATTGATTTTTGTTTACATTCCCTCTATTTCCTATAAGAATAAGCAAAATTGTGTCTATATTAATATGTCTGTCCTTAATAATTTGATTTTGGATATTATCCAAGCTGCTTAGAGGTAAACAATTGCTGATCACACTATGTCCCTTAGTGTATGAGTTCAATAATGAGCCCATATTATTACCAATTTCATCGCTGTACATAATTATGTTAGGTTTATGTTTATATGTCAATATGTTATTACTGTCCTTATTTACTATAGGAAGTGTAGGAACACTAAGCGCAGGAACACTCAGTGTAGGAACACTGAGTGCAGGAACGCTGACACACAGGCTCTGCTTCAGTCCGCTGGTGGCTGGACAGACACTCATGGTTTGACAGACACATGTGTGGTTGTCCGCCAGTGACTGAAACAGCTCTAAATTATAGTTGAGCTCCCCTATTAGGTCATCCATTCCTAAAGAATACTCAGCTATAATTTTTTTTGAATTGTCTTGCAAATTATGTAATGTTTGAATCGACTCCTCCAAATCCTGTATTTTTAATTGTAACATTTGTGTGTCAGTGTCATACTTTAATTTATTATTTCCTAACATATTAGCATAAATATTTAGTTTGTCAACTAGTTTTACAATTATTTTATTTAGTATCAATTTTTTTGAATACTGTTTATTCTGTGTTAACAATCTTTGACATTTTCTTATATATCTATTTATTTTTATATGTTTTTTTAGTTTATTCCTGCTACAACTTCTTAACCTTGTTGTGGTGGAAATGTCATTAGTTAAATCTATGGTAACCACGGGATTGTCGGTTGAAGCAGGAATCAACTGAGGGTCACTCGCTACCAATTCCTCAAATAATGACTGAGTGTGTAACTCTGCAGTGTTTTGCTTGGTCTCTAGAAGCTCGTAGATCCGTTCATGGGCATTTTGTCATATTATATGACATTGTAACTCAGACATACAATATAATAATGTGTAAATATGACAGTCTTAGAGACAAAAAATACTATCTCTGAGATACAACATCAACTAAGTTATTCAACATAGATTATGAATTACGATTGAAATAAAACAAAGGTAAAATAATTAGAAATCTGTTATATATTTATTTATAAAACGTGTTTTCACAAACTAATCATAATCAGCATTAACCCGGTCAAGTGCGAGTCGGACTTGCGCACGAAGGGTTCGCGACCATTATCTCTAAAAAATCACGTTTGTTGTATGGGAGCCCCCCTTAAATATTTATTTTATTCTATTTTTAGTATTTGTTGTTATAGTGGCAACATAAATACATCATCTGTGAAAATTTCAACTGTCCAGCTATCATGGTTCGTGAAATACAGTCCGGTGACAAACGGACAGACATACAGACAGCGAAGTCTGAGGTTATTTCACTTTTAGCCAATGCTAATTCAATAATCCTGCTGCGGCGACTCATTTTAAACACAGTTTTGCAAGTTAAACATCTAAGCTTCTGCACCTTTCGCAAGCAAACAAGTCGCAACTAATCTATAACGGCAACACGCGGTTAAAAACCGATATTCAAAGCATCGTAAGTCAAACTATTAAGCGAGGGTTGTCAGTCTAAAATGCGAAATATGGCAGAGTAACTCATTGTAACTCAAGTTGCAATGTAATCACGTTTATTTGTTTCCGATATTTACATGTTAAAAAATTGTAACTTTTGTTACCATGGAACTATAAACATTTTGTTTTTAAATCAGTCCGTGGAAAAAATCGAAGTTGTAGTACAATGTTTTTCATGTCATATTAAAAAAATCTGTATAAAAACCCATCCTCAACTAAAGATATTATGTTACTCACCTTAGTGGATCGTTACTTACAATGTTTTTAATTTACCTAACTCTTAAATGGAAAGGGATTGAGATACAACGATAAGAGCTAAAAAATGCAATTTTCTTGGCGATCACGAATATGATTGTAACTCAAAACAGCTAAAAAATGAGTTACGATGTTTTTCCTTGCAGGTGTCGTTGTGATGATAATGTTGCAAGATGGCTACAGGATCTTTAATGCAGGTGTTTTGATCTTGTCTGTACTTTCGCCGTTCGGGCCTGCTGAACAACTAACATAACCTATACCTACCTCAAATTATGATAGGGGAGACCGGGGACAATTGAAACGATTTGACTTTGACTGCCTGTTGCCGTTTTATTTTTAAAGTTAGAAAGATGTTTGCCATAATTATTTCAAGGTTAGTTATCTGGTTCCTAAATAAAGTATATTTGGTAAGTCTATCATTAATAGTTATTTTACAATAATGTAATAAAGAGAATGGGGGAATGTGGTTCAATTGACCTCACACCGTTGTTAATTGAAACACTATGTAAGGTCAATTGAAACACCGTAATATCTTTGACACAATGAAAGTAATGTTATCAGTCCTACTCGTTTTCATCGCTATATTGGTATATAATACGACCATCAAAAGTTCACAAGCATAACATAAACATATCGTCATTTATAAGCATCAGAAAATCTCGATCATCAAACGCAGATAAAAAAAAATATATGACTTGTAGCTTTCTTTGTTGCTGGCTACCTTATACATAAAGCTTAATAGAAAATAGTTTGAATGTTATAATAAGCTATAATGATATGGAATTGTGTTAAAAATACATAATTATACTACATACAAAAATGCTTGTTTCAATCATAACAGTGTTTCAATCATAACTTAATGAATGGATAAACTTGAAACGTCGGGATTTTAAATAATATACACAATATAATCGGTTAAGATCGTTTTATTATAAAACAAAAACAGTTACAATAAAAATAATACCACGGCTACTTATATGCCGAATTAAAATAAAATCAAAAACGTAATTCCTCTTGCATGTAGTTGTAACACATCAGCTGTATAGACTGTTCGACATTCTATATTTGAAATTTGACATAAATTCCATTCTAGTTTTGTACACAACTTCATGCAAGAGGAGCGTTACTTAAGTTTTTCACCTATTCGTCAGAATGATAGTAAGTAGTAGGTACACATACCGGACTAATACCAAAAGTGGCACCTATATCTATACTTCTATAATATTAATATGAATAAAGTAACTCTGTCTAGTGGTTTATTTATCCAAATCACGGGCAAAAGTTAGTGTAGGTATAATAATTATTGACCATGAAAGAAATCATTATAAAAAAGAAGCCATTTGCGCAAATTCATTTTCACATTTATTAAATAAAAACATGCGTCAAATACAGAACCACCTCATATTTAAAGGCGACTATATTTGGGGACGATTAAAACGCCAGGACGAATGAAACGTTTCAATCGTCCACACGCAAGTTGTTCCTACCATCCCCAAATCACAGTTTTTAATTCAAGGTCAAATATTAAACGCAAAAACAACTCGAACACTGATAATTGGCAATAATAAACATTCGTTAATTTATCACAATCACGCTAAAATAGTTAAATCAGTTAAAATACAAGAACAAACAAAGTTATTAACAAATATACAAGATGAGAAATACTTACTTTTGACCGCGAAAAAATTAAATCGCTCCGTGACACCGCTGCGTTGCTCGGTCGCTCGCGCTCTACTGACCATAGATTAAGATATGGCCGGCGGAGTCCTGAGTGTTGCGTCATACTCGTAGGTATTATAGTTTTTGAGAAATTTGACTTGTTTCAGTCATGACGTGTTTCAATTGTCCCCGGTCTCCCCTACTAATTTTGTTCAGTAGTGCGATTTAGTAGTGCGGTGGGGCAGTCTCCCTATATTCTTAACAATTGATTAGTGTAACAACGTTTATTTTTGTAATATATATAATTTGATTGTATATTTGCTGTTGTTATTTATGCATAAAGTTTTCAAAAAATAATTTCGTTTAATCGTTTTTGTAAGGGGTCGCTGTTCTAACCTAACCGAACCTATTTTTGATTCGTGTCAGTTTTACGCGGGATTTAAATTGTCTCAAACAACATCTATAAATTTTGACAGTTGACCTGACATGTTGTGATCGTCACACGTCACGTCATTTTTCACTAACATTTTGGCGCGTGTATTGTGTTTCATTCGTTTAATTTCGTTTAATGTAGCTGTAGAATTACACTTACGCATTCCTTTCTTCTGTTAATTCTAAAATAATGTAAATATATTGCTAAAATAATAAAACCTAAATGTACCATGTCGAGCCCCGAAATGAAACGATTGAGGATTGATCTAAAAGATTCTATTATTAAAAATGATGCTGAAAATTTATTCGTGAAGCGTTTAAGGTCTGAAGTTAAAGCCGATTTGATGGCTCAAAATGAGCTAAAGGCCTTGCGAAGAAAGAACTTCGTCGCTGCTTGCGAGAAGGTATCTTGCGAGGCTTACTTTGATCGTCAATCCCGACTGCAATTGGTTTATTTACCCGTATGTGGTAAAGCCGAATGTAGCCATTCTGCGAAAGACGATGTGAGTTTTGATTTTAATTACATACATACGTCATGATCGTAGAACAACGGCGGTTTTGCAAAATTTCGACAATTTGATCGATCACGAAATTATGACATTAAATACTGTCTTAATTCTTTAAACTGCCGAACTGTAAAGTTGGCAATTTGCAGATCCGTCATTGTTCTACGATCATGATTATATTGCCCGTGTGGTTGCCGGGTTAGAATAGTGCCACTCCATGTCTTCCCGTGGATGTCGTAAGAGGCGACTAAGGGAATAAGGGCTTGTAGTACTGTTGGGCGATGGGCTTGCAACCTGTCACTAATACGCTGGTAAACACCTTAGCCTAATTATGCAAAATGTGGTTACAGAATTATCAACAAGGTTTTAGAGTTGCTGATAATTCCGTAGCTCTGCCTACCCCACTTTGGGAATGAAGGCGTGAGTTTATGTATGTATGTATGTGTACATATATTATACATTGAATCACGCCTTTTTCCTAGAGGGGTAGGCAGAGACCACTTCTTACCACCTGCTATGATCCTGACAAATCTTTTTGCTTACTACATTACTTTACTTTACTAGTATATACTGAATCATAGGTACATTAACTTTTAAGCCTCTTTTCTCTCCTTATTTTGTAGGCGATTTTCGCGCCCTGCAAATCTTTTATGGGTAACACCGTATGTAGGGTTTGTTCGGATTGCCATCTTGCCTATAGTTTCACCACTGTTGTGTTCTGGTGTAGGAATAAAACAGCTGGTGGTGAAATTAACAGCTTTCAGGTATTCCACCTTGGTCCTCAGGGCAGGTGACAGATTCACAGTGATTTCCTTGGGCCTCATGTGCTTTTCTACCTTAACTATGCCTTAAAAAACTTGGTTAATAGAAATACCTAAATTATTTCCATACCTATTATTTAATTTGTAATTAATAAACTTCTTTATTTATTCTCATCATGCTATCAACTATTGTTTTCTTTTACATTTCAGCCATCAATCTCAGAGCTGCCTTTGTATGCTGTGGAGACATTTAAGATAGAAGTGAATACGGGAATGTGGTATGATGCCCTGGAAGTGTGCCAGATGAGTACTACTTACAATCAGTACTTGTCCGCAGAAGTGCTTAAGGAAATCGTTGAGATAATGATGGTAAGTAGAGGAGGATTTTAAAAGGTCAGAGTTGCACATTTCTCTGCAGTTATTTTATACTCTGAGTATAAAAATGTAGAACATGATTATCCTAATTATTGCTTTATTACAAAGTAGCTTTGTTTATGTTTATGAATTTAAATAGATATGAAATAAATAAAGTGGATTTACTCAAGCAGAACACTTATAACAATGTAAAACAATGCGTTGGTGATACTGCAAAACCACGTAACTACAATATTTATGATAGAGCAAAATAAACCTTACAGTCCTATTAAAAAGGTACATTTTTCTCCTTACTTAAAATGTTACTTACGCGGTTTTGCAGTTTCACCGACGAATGTTAACATAATTCAATAGCAAAAAACTAAATTTGAAATTTGTAAACACAATCAAATACTTCACTTTCACATTCCAGAATGTTCATGACGACATTTTCGTAAGCTACTCTATAGAAGAGCTAATAGACAAATGCCAACAAGTATTGGCACTTAATTTCAGCACCCACCTACCATGTCATGACCAGAAACTAAGAAAATGTTACAAGGACTTCCTCACGTCTCCAATGGATTTGAGAAAGAATACATTTACAAATAGAGCTGATTTTGACTGCAGCCAGGGAATAGTCAAGTATTGCCTGAACAGGCTAGCAGATGAGATAAAAGAGAAAAGCAAAGATGAACCTATAGTTAACAAATATGAGAATATTCCTGAAGAAATGAAAGAAGGTGTGAAAGGGCTACATTGGCAGAAAGAGAAGTTTGAAATATTTGAGTTGCTTGAGCGACCTGAAAGGATCCAAAGAATAGTGGCAGTTCTGCAGAGTGTCATTGAATTGTTGCAGTATGACCTAGCTATCTGGCAAACAAGGTATAATAACCAGTGATCGTACTTTTTCCAGCATTCTTGGTGCGATGACGTCAAATGACACACGACAGCGACCTAGGGTTGTAGACGTGTATATAATATGATTGACGTTTATAATTATGTAATATTATGTGGTCATTGAAAATGAATTACAATTTTTTTACTTAATCATTTATTATAATTTAGCACTTGACGGGACGTCAGCGAAGAAACAAAATGATGTCTTCTATATTTATGTACTGCCATTACCTACGCATTATACTGTCTATGCTAATATATAGTTAGTATATAAATTCCTAATCATAAATATGAACTATAACCTGAGATAAGGATTTATTGCAACTGTGTTACATTTTCTCAAATACTCATAGTAAATTAACCCTTTATTTAATTATGCATATAGGGTTAGGCTTTACATGTTCTGAGAGTATTTTCTGTATTTCCGATTTGTTTAATACGCTATTTTATTTTTATTTTAGATTTTATTTGATTCCTGATTCCAACAATTTAATATTGGGCACTATTGACAACCCTAGCACTGCACCAAAAATGCTGGAAAATCTACGATCACTGATAATAACATTGTTTCAATATTATTAATAGTTATTATGAACATTATAATCCCTGATATAAAGGCAACCCTTATACAGAGCTGATAATATCGTCGGTGAAACTTCATAACTGCGTATGTAACATTTTTAATAAGGAGAAAAATTGACCTTTTTAATAAGATTGTAAGGTTTATTTTGCTCTATCATAATTTTGTTAGTTACGCGGTTTTGCAGTATTACCGACAATATCTGATTTTTATGAAACAGAACTAAGACCCATCACAAATAAACTAAATTTGTTTAGAAAAATCCTTGTTCAAATTAGTCCATCAGTTTCTACTATGCCACTATAAGGTTAACTAGAAGGGAATACATTACGGCATTAAGTTCACCTGTTGTAAATACACACAAATTCAACATATAACTTATACCCTTTTTTTTTCTTTAGGCGTTATATTTATAATTATCAATACTATAAGAATTTCTAACATTCTTTTGGAACCCTATAGCGGGGTTCCTTAGTTTCCGACTAGGTCATGTAATAGTAGTTTATGAAATTGTTGCATAAAGAGGGGTATTAAAACGCGAGTGTGTGTTTAAGAACCGAGCCGCTAGGCGAGGTTTTTAATAGTTTCACACGAGTGTTTTAATACCTGGTTATGTGCAGTTTCATACACTACTTTATCTACTCTCATACATTGCGATTCAACCTACTAAATAAAAGATCAAAGTCAATAAAGTAACTACAGCAAAACGTATTCAATGAATGGCGCCAAAACCTAGCACATCACCGCGCATGCGTTAAAGCGGGCGCTGTCACAGACAAGTAAAAAATGGAATGAAAACTTTTTGTAATTCTGTAAAAATGACGCGAACCGCATGTGCGTTCCATTATAAAAAAATAAAAAATATGGAACCTCGTTGGTGACATTAACTTTTTGGATTAACTTGTATCGTAATGGTAAAAAAATTACTTTATAACATTATTTTGTTAGAGAAATAATGTTATAGTGATTTTTTAATTTTTTTTCGGTATTGTGTTTATAAAGTATGCCAATATAAATTCGTTTTGAACTTTACGATATGAGAGTAGATAAAGTTATTAGTAAAATAGTATTGTATTGCTTTATATTTATTATGATTCCGATTGCCTGCATACAATACACCTGCACCACGGAGCTTGTCATCAACACAAGCTGTTGTTTCATATTTATAATAATCTCTACTTAGAAGACTAAGTAATTAAAAATATATTTGTGTAATCTTAATCTTGCATTACAGGTACACAAAAAATATTATAAAAAGCATTATGATAACGAAAATTAAGCCTTTGATCGCTACTTTTCTGTGGTCAGATATCCCGTATAAGACTGGAGCTGTAACAAATACTTGTCTTCAAATAATAAAGCTGTTCATTAGTTTCATTCACCTGCAATATCCTGAGGAACATGTTCAAGTTATGACGGTAAGCATTGTATAAAATATTTTTACTTTAAAAGTTCAAATTATTCGCAAATCACAGTAAATGTATTAACAGAGTAGATAAATGTTTCTTGATAAAGTTGATAATAATAAAAGGGGATACATGAAGGTGGGTTTAGACCAAACAAACAAAGAGCTAGAGCCAGAGAAGAGCATTCATTCTTGATCTTTTAGTGTAAACAAAAGTTCGTTTTCAGCGTTTACACCACGCGAATATGAACGAGCAAGAATCGAGCACTAGAACTAGATTAAACGGCATATGCTCTAGAGATGTTTAGATCGGGCGAACGATTGCTCATTCGTCGGGGGTCTGTGGACTGTGTGGACTATGTCTGACTCTGAGACTGATATTGTAATTACAAGTCCTGCATTTAAGTATCATCCTGATTCAATTGCTCAAAAAGAAAAGAAGGAAGAGACGTTGGTGGGTGACGAATTTAATTCAAAAAAGGACAAAACTACTTTGACTTGCAATTCAATTAATTCTTTGTTTATGTACCCTACTAGTTCTGATAATATTCAACGTACAATTAACCAATTACGGAATACCAATAGCACTGGTTATGATGATATAAGCACGAAAGTAATAAAAAGAGTGTCTCATATTGTTGCCCCAATAATAAGTAGATAATATTGTAAATGTATGCATCGAAAATGGTGTTTATCCAGACAGACTGAAAATTGCCATCGTAAAACCCCTTTACAAAAGAGAGGATAAACACAACATGAGCAATTACTTAAAGTGAAACAGGTAGGTCTACTACTGGAGTTTATGATCTAGAACGCTTTGAAAAGATCACCCCGGGAGCGAGCCCGTTCGAACACGAAAGAACGCTCTAGGCGACTGTTCGCACGCTCGTCCGTCGTTTACATCAAGCGAGCGAGCATTCTTAGAATCTTCGCAAATAAAGGGAGAACAACGAAAGAATGCTCTGTGTCTGTTTACACAAAAAGAATTTGGTAGAGAGGGGATAGAATGAACATTCGCTCGTTTGGTCTAAACCCACCTTTAGACCTATTAAACTCGGTACGTATAGGTATAATAAGTAGCAATGTCTGTGCCGGACGCCGTCATCGTGTATTTTTTTTCATAATATCTTGCTTGTCCTGATGTTTAACCTCCTCTTTCATCCACTTTCTCACATCGGTCTTCTGGACGCGGGGGAAGGCTTCCATCCACATGTAGCAGAATATCCAATGGTTCTCGCTGTGTCTGTATTCCCCGAAACATATAAACTTGGTGTTTTCGAGGCAAGAGTGTATAGGCATTATCTGGGTAATCATGTACTACCTAATCAGCAGTGATCGTAGATTTTCCAGCATTTTTGGTGCAGTGCTAGGGTTGTCAGTAGTGCCCAATATTAAATTGTTGGAATCAGGAATCAAATAAAATCTAAAATAAAAATAAAATAGCGTATTAAACAAATCGGAAATACAGAAAATACTCTCAGAACATGTAAAGCCTAACCCTATATGCATAATTAAATAAAGGGTTAATTTACTACGAGTATTTGAGAAAATGTAACACAGTTGCAATAACTTCTTATCTCAGGTTATATAGGTTCATATTTATGATTAGGAATTTATATACTGACTATATATTAGCACAGACAGTATAATGCGTAGGTAATGGCAGTGCATAAATATAGAAGACATTTTGTTTCTTCGCTGACGTTCCGTCAAGTGCTAAATTATAATAAATGAAAAAGTAAAAAAAATGTAATTCATTTTCAATGACCACATACTATTACATAATTTTAAACGTCAATCATATTATATACACGTCTACAACCCTAGGTCGCT
Source organism: Acleris emargana (assembly GCA_927399475.2). Lineage (NCBI taxonomy): Eukaryota > Metazoa > Arthropoda > Insecta > Lepidoptera > Tortricidae > Acleris > Acleris emargana. Next base: position 22,428,707 of record OV656838.1, on the reverse strand, counting down.
GTCGTGTGTCATTTGACGTCATCGCACCAAGAATGCTGGAAAAAGTACGATGACTGCTAATCAGTCACTTAACATCAGGTGAGACTGAGGTCAAACGCAAACCCATTATAGACGAAAAAATATTTTTAAAACAAACGCACCAATAAAATCATATTCAAATCGGTTGAGCCATTCTCGAATTATTCGTAACCAAAGGAAATGGGGATACATTTATACATTTTTAATTAATGACCAGCTTTGCACAGTAAAATTGTATCTTATTGTACAAAATTTGGCGTGATGTGATGATTGTATAGATATTAATTGGCGTGTAGCTTTTTTGACGCCTTGGGAACGTATAATATAAGTCATAAGGTGAATTCTAAGTTAACTCTAGATATTACGTTTTGGTAGTGTAGGACGATAGACGGCCCCGAGGCAATACGGCACTCTTGTCTATCGTCCTACACTACCAAAACGTAATATCTAGAATACCAGTGACATTCAATTTGAACCTTAAAGCTATGACGATACCGTTTGTTTTTCAATATGAATGTAGTAGTGGCACGTGCTCACTCGGTAGCTAGCAGCTTTGGGATAATAGAGACAATGGCCTTTGTTTGAAAGATTAGGGCTTGAAGCGAAAAATTCACCTGGGAAGATTCATACTATAAGTACAGATGTAGTGAATAATCCTTTCCCATCGTTTTTTGTCGGATAACTTCGTATTTATCCTGCTTTCTCAATTAGCTTCAGTACCCATCAATAAGCCAACTGAAAAAGCAAGATAAATACGAACTTATTCGACAAGTTTTTAGAGTTGTTGGTAATTCTGTAGCTCTGCCTACCCCACTCTGGGAATGAAGGCGTGAGTTTATGTATGTATGTATGTATTCGACAAAATACGATGGGAAAGGATTATTCACTACATCTGTACTATTATATGATAAAATTCTATTTTTGTGATGCTAACACAGTTTTCTTTTCCTTTTCAGACTTGGATGAATACAATGGTCCAGACATTTTATCTGTGCGAGACCGATTCGAACAGCGACTACCCTAACACAGGGAAATATTGTGAAGTATTTGCAAGCAGATTTCATGAAAACATGAAAGGTTGCTTCTATATTACTCTTTATTCTCCTAACCACGTACAGGCGTGATTTACACCCGTGTTCACAAAGACTACTTAAGGGATCCTTCACTGAGTAAACGCACTGCATTCAATACAGCTTTGTGATTGGTCCTTTTTGACAGACCTTTAGTTTATGAGACGATTTGAACCGCCCTGTGCGTTCGTGAGCACTGTGAGACATAGTGACGTTTGTTATATGGGTATTATAATGTACGTATTTTTGATGTACTATTTTTATATTAGTACTGAATTAATTACAGTTTGCCTTTTGTTACAGGACTTCCTCATGAATCAACCATTCGTATCTTGGAAAGGATACAGCCATCCTTCATGCGAGACCTAATAGGAATGCACGTCACAAGAGAATTCTTATCAGCAAAAGAATTGTGTGCAACAAAAGAAACAGATATTATCAAAATCGTAGTTGATTTCTTAAAAAAACGACAATGGGAATATTTTATACAATCCGATGAAGAAATACAGCTATTAACAAGTCCTAGTGGCTCAGAGGATGATTTACAAAGTCTTTTAATGAGATTTCAGTTAGAAAAAACATTTTCTAACTGCAATAACAACAATGATCTGTTTCCAAAATTTCGTCCTCCGGAGACTATATTCAATGTGTTAAATTTGGAGCAAGCGCATGTTGTCCATGTGGTTTACATCACGTTAGCTGCCCATCTCGACGCTTATAGCGTTCAATCTGTCCAAGATACTTTAGAGCAACTAAACGAGAAGATGCAAGATGTAACGGGGAAAGATTTGTTGATTTTACCCAACAACGGTATTTATTCAGTATCTGAAGGCTTCATCAAAAAATATAGGTCAATATATCAAACGCTGAGAGAGCTCATATTGGTATGGCTTGAAATGAGGAGCAACAACGAGTTTGCAAATGTGCTTAGGGTGTTTGAGAATCTGCCTGTGCTAGCGTGAAGGGGAAGTGAAGCTGTAGACATCCAGTGAGCGCGACGCTGGGTTGACGCAACCTTCACGCGTAGTAAATTTTTTAAATTTGTTTTTTTTTCAAGAAAGATGTTACAATTTATATCCTCGTAAGACCCGGTGCTCTGTATAAGGTACGTAATTAAGACAATTCAGTTTAAAGTATATTTTATTCAAAATTGAAAGTGGCATTTAAAAGCAAAGGTAATTGAACTTTATTCACTTACTGGTAAATTCAAATTCCGACTCACAAAAAAATCCCTTTTAGTATGATGGGCCTCCCCGTAGCATGGTGGGCTTTATGAGGATATGTACTTACCTAAGTAGTAGGAAAGGCTTCTTCATATTGGAATGGGACATTGTACTTTAAGTTAGCGTCGTGCTCCGCTTGCAGTATTTCTTTCTTATGAATACGACGACCCGCGCCCGCTCGCTGTGTGAATTGCGCTTAAGGGCGTGTTTACATTAGGTTCACCGTACACAGTTTACGGCAAATCAGCTTTCTTTTACAACGAAACGTCAGTACCTATGCTTGTAAAACAAACATTTGAAAAAGGTGCCGTTAACTGGACCATGTGAACACAAATTCTGTTTATTTTTATTTTTATGTAAACTTTTGTATTGAAAACTTGTACCTGTTGTTTAAAACAAAACTAATTGAATACAGGTAGAACGATTTTGATGAGTAAGATGCGCTTTATATGTTTGTATACCACTTTGTGACGTTATACGAAAGAATGAGAATGAATCTTCCTTGACATTTCATAATTAACCTTATTCTGTTCAGTATAATTAAAAAACCAAGACTAACGCATTTAACTGATTCTGTGAATAAGACGTATCTTTCGTATGACGGCAATACTACAAGTTATTATACTTAGAATTTGATTGTGTTTTCAACAAGGCTACGTGAATAAATATAAGATATATATAAATACTGTCACAAAACTTAAATAAAGCATCATTTATATTGTTAATAAAAACATTTTATTTATAGTGCTCTACCAACCTTTGCAAACGGCACGTTGCACGAAACTAATACGGTTGCGACCAAAAGCAGACGGCGCGACCCCGACTTAACCGCCTTGGTGCGTCCTGTAGTTTGTTTGAGGTGACTCGCGCGTACGGTCGAGGCACGCACACATGCAAGTCGCGCGACATACTTACCTTTATTTGAAGACGAACTGCTGTTTACACTGTGGTATGAGGCAAGGACGCGTATCCATAGCAACGGGGTGGCGGGGTGGGGCGGATGCGCCCGCGCAGCGTCATTTCGTACCTAAGTACAAACATGCTCAGTACACGCCACCTAGCTTGGTTCTTGTTACAATGTCATAGATTCCAAACAACTACTTTATTTCCGATTTGTCCTCTGACAACTCTGAGAAGTCTAAATCTGTCATTTTATGTCTCACGCTGCGTAAAGACAGCTGGTTATATAATTAGTATAAAGGCATTCCATGTTAGGTCGCACCGAGGCGCGACACGACGCTGCGCGCACATTGTATAGAGCGACTCAAAATATCCTTTAATTACTACACTCAAATAGATCCTTGGTTATGGATGGCAATGCATTTACATTCTCAGAACTCAAGAGTACTAGCAGTAAGTGCCTCCGTCGTTTACAGCACGGACCAAAATAAAAATAAATAACTGCCTTCATGGGTGCAGTCTTTTATTATTGAAATAGGTAGTTATTTTCCATTTTTATTATTAAAATAACATTTTATTACTTTTTGTTTGGTGGTTTTTTTCTTATTCTGATTGCTTTATGCTGGAGTGTATTGAGATTGAATGAATAATTACGTTAGGTTAGGTTTCATTTCAAAGGTATATCATTAAAAATTGCATTTGGAGTTATGAAAATTCAGGTTTTTGATCAGATATGAATTAAATATGTAGTAAAAAGACATTTTATTTTCAGTATTTTGTTTATTCTACATAATTTAACATTTACAACACTAATATTTGGGCATATAGTGTCCTCTTGCCTTTTGACTACGCTTTGCTCTTTCAATATCCACATCAGGGTATTCAGCCTTGAGGTTTGCCATGTCCATATCAGGGAAACGCTTCAACAAGTGTTGAACATGGTGGAAATCTCGGTTCCGAGCCTTACGTTTCTCATTGAACTGCTTCTCTCGGTACAAGCGGTAGAATTTCTTTACAGCCAAACTGTTGATAAGTCCATGTTCCAAATAGGAACTCACCCAACGGGTATTCATGAACTTGGGGATATGATACTCTTTTTTTTCATATTTTTCTTGCAAACCGAAAAGATTAACAACATTTGTAACTGGCCGCTCCCCAGTCTCTCCTGTTTCTAACCGGTAGTATGCCACATTGCGTTCCCTCACAACTGTCTCAATATTGCTCATGGACTCTTGCACCTTGTCGATTCTTTCCGGATTCGGGAACAGTCTCATCTTTTCATTACATTCATGTTCCATTGTGTATAGCATATTTCGCTCTTTCAACAAGACATACCATAACTTATGTAAATCTGTGCTGGACTTGATTCTCAACTCGTCTAATTTCCAGGCTCTCCCTACTTTTATATTCGTTTCCTTCCAGTTTTTCTTTGAGTCGAAAAATTCCATTAGATCGTGAACAGTGTTGGTTGAGTGGAAGCTTTTCCTGTTGACCACATTAATGCAAGTACCAACAGCATTGTAAGATTGTTGATACAGGAATACTGTATTTTTTACTAAACTTCTTATAACTGTAAGATTCATTCTTTCAGTAAGCACTTCTTGTTTCTCAAAATATTAGCAATAAATAATCTTTATAGGTTATGAAATGAAACTGACAACTGACTGACTGACACTGACACCTGACACTGATCGATCTGACACTTTATAGTGATTTTTCAAGCTCTTAACCAACCAATATACAAAGAAATCGTCGGAGTACGTGACGTGACTTGACGTGACGTGACTTTCGATCAAGTCTTGCATTTTTATGGGAGGTCTAGCTTCTGCCCTCGACTTCGTCCGTGTAGAATTAGGTTATTCGGCCATCCCATGTATGGGATTAATGTTATTCCGAGATGAAATGTAGCCTACGTGTTAGGGTCCGGCTAGCGAGTGGTGAAACAAGTATTTCTATTTTTCTCAAAATACTTCATATGGCAACAACTTTACCTATGAAACCAGCTGCCACTTTATGAGTACCTACCTATTCAGTCGCTTTGCATTTTTAACATAGTTAACATCTAATAATATCTTGTAATTTGCCGCCTTTTATTTATTGCTATCCCCATTCCTTCCAAATTTCATCCAGATCTGTCCAGCCGTTGCAGTGTGAAGAAGTAAGAAACTAGCACACCACACACAATTTCACATTAATAATATTAGTGAGATTCTGTTTTCCTGTAATGCTGTTGGGTCAATCAACTTTTCTTTGTAGCTCGTTGCCATGGTGACGTCTCCTGGGTCACTCTTTAAAACTAAGATTTCAAAGGATATAAGCCCACTAAAAAACTGTTATATTGGCACACCCATTCTTTTATGGCCTTTCTCCTGAGTGTGCTGGAAGTATATATTATAACATTTTTTCTAAGAAACTCTATCACTGTTGTCTCCTGGCTTACGGGACAGAATAACATCAACAAAAAGTTGATCCACCCTGTTGCATAATGTAAAAAAAATGTCCTAGTAGCAACTTTAAATATTTTCCATTACATAATTAATAACAAACTATTAATATTCTTAAATCGGTGAAATCATGCGATTCTAAAATGTGTTTTGGGTGTCTCAGAATAGAAAAACATCATGTATCTATGCTGTTCGACATATCCACTTCAACGATGCTTTGAAGTTTCCAAGCACTAATAATAAGAAACAAAAGCGCTTTTAATTAAAGTGGAATCAAGCAACAGTAAAATGATACTACTGGAATATTTTTTTACTTTTTTAAATATAAGCTTTAAAAGTAATTGAGAAAAATAAGTCGTAGAGCAGCAAAGTAAACAATATCTGACAGCGGGTTAAATAAAAGCTTGAACATCCTTAACAAAGAAAGCGTTTCCGAACGTCATGTCATGTCATTCATTCATGTCATGTTATGTTAGTTATGGTTAGTTTTTTTGTGGGGATGCAGGAAGAAATATTTGTTAAATCGTAAATAGTCGTGTTATTGTGAACTTTCGGGTTAAATAATCAACCTCGCGATAGACAGAACGTTTTAAAGTGAATGTGTTGTGCCATAATCAGGGATTTCTTATGGTCGGAGTGAACTATTCGAAGGTAAGGATTGGTAGCATTTTCTGTAAAACTTTAGGGCTTTGTGACATTCCGGCTTGTTTGATTAGAAAAAGTAATAGACACTATTTGTTTAAAAAAATGATTGTCATTGAGCAACCGGTCAGAACTTAAATAATTATGAATCTGATGTTATTTTTATATTGTAAACACTGCATCTATTGAGTATAAAATAAACTGCTTTCTGAAATCTGGGCAAATTAATCTTTGTAGCTAAACTACCTTTTCAATTAATGATTCATACTTATTATTAAATATCAACAAATATTATATTATAGTTATTAGTAGATTATCTTGACCTAACTTTAAAAGTAAATGCAACAAAATAATTTTAATTGTTTTTATCCTCGGTTTAAACTTATTTCTAACTATAATTTACACTTTCCTATCTTGTTGTTAGGTTCGATGGAATTTTTATGTTTTAATTATCATGTATAATAGTCTGTAATGAATGACCCTGCATGCATCGAGGCGGTCTAGGGTTTGATTCCCAGCAGTATTTGTTACTAAATGTCCAAAGAAAAATATTATCATTATCAATGTAAGTAAGTAGGTAAGTAAGCAAACTCTTTATTAGATAGTTTCACAAAAAACACTTTGAATATAAATTATATACAAATGCAAACTTATCTCCTGTCTTGTTGTTGGTAAATTAAAATGAATTTGTTTTTCTCTAACACAATCAATAACGATAGAGTTTTAAATTAAATTAAGGCTCAACTGCCTTAATTTGGAACTTTTTCCAAATTAAAAAAAAAATAAGAATAGTACAGGTAAATTACTTTCGAGATGTTTTTGCATTTGTAGTTGTGTACGGTCAGCACATAAAGAAATAAACCAATATTTTTATGTATAGTTTTGTTATTTTATAATCAGGTAGGTACATCAATGGATATTAATGTTCTGCTTGATATAACAACTAATTCAGCGGGAGTCACAATACTGCTTGGATTGCTGTTGCATTCATTTTGGAAATATTTGTACAAATTATACAAAACTTCTTTTGTTTGAGAAGTCACAGGTTTACTTCGACCATGTTTCAACATCGGAACCATTTTTAATTCACAACATTACAATAATAACACTGAACAAGAAATATTACAAACCATAAGAATAAATATCATTATTATTTATTTGACATTCACTGACTTTTGACTTTCAATATATTTTCTTCTTCAAAATGTGAGGAACCTCTTTTTTCTGACACCCGCACGCACGCACGCACGCACGCACGCACGCACGCACGCACGCACGCACGCACGCACGCACGCACGCACGCACGCACGCACGCACGCACGCACGCACGCACGCACGCACGCACAGACGGACGAACGGACGGACGGACGGACGGACGGACGGACGGACGGACGGACGCACGCACGCACGCACGCACGCACGCACGCACGCACGCACGCACGCACGCACGCACGCACGCACGCACTCACGCACGCACGCACTCACGCACGCACGCACGCACGCACGCACGCACGCACGCACGCACGCACGCACGCACGCACGAATACACACGTCTTGTACACTTTAAAAAAAAACTGATAACTAATCAATAGGTGCCTAAGTGCCTATAATTTATTGTTAACTGTAAATTGGCAATCAATGTATGTGTATACAAATAGAAAGTAGAAAAAATTGTGAAATCAAAAAACAGCTTTTTTCCTAGAAAAGGTTGAATGATAGATTCAGTTTCGACGAGTGAGAGGTTGTTTGTTACGCTTAGTGACTATTATCGAGTTCTTCAATTATATGGAAACAAAATGCCTCACGTAAAAATATTAAATAAGTATTAATTTATAAACGAATGAGCACTCACTTTAATGCCAGCATTACGCTGAGTTGGGACCATTTCGTAGCTATTTTCTTCTTGTACGCGTTAATCTGTTGTTTGTTATGTATGTCACGAAAAATGATTTCCTTCGACTTGCAGTTCGGTTTTTTAGCCTTGTTGAATTTAATGAAAGTATCTACTTTCTTTGTAGAATGAATTATAAAAAAATGTGGGCAGCAAATAGAAAGTCATAGAAATCACGGGAGAGGCCTTTGCCCAGCAGTGGGACATTCATATAGGACTTTTTAACCAAAAGATCTTGATGATCTTGACAGTCTACTGGCTCGCGTCAGTTGGCGCGGCGTCTCCTGCCAAAATTCGCTCGTGAATGTCATATCTTCATTCAAAATTTTGCACTGATGCGACGCACCATTCCGCATCATTCATTCGTTCATTACCGACAGCTGGATTTTTTGTCCTGTCATTTGTCATCACATTTTATCGTTAGTGCGAAAACTTTGCGCTGTGAATGGACAAACTAACAATCAATTTGCGGGCATCATGGCTTTAGTTCAAAGCCTTTGAGCGGGCTAAAGTTTTAGCGTCATTTCATATGTTTGTCTACGATTGGATTAAGGAACTCAGTTTTATTTATTTTATTTTATTATTGACCATTATTATTCTGCCACGCAAACGGCATTGCTAGTGGCGTCATATAGGTCCTGCCGCGTGCAGGTGTCGGGGCACGCGGGGCAGTGCAGGAAGACTGTGAGTAGGAGCCGTAGCTCCAGTGATCCTCGGCGGCGTAGCCCCACTTTACCAAGTTTTCTCAGCATCTACCGACCTGAGCGCGTAGTCTGTTGAGCAACTTCCACGTGCGTGCGTGTGCGTGCGTGTGTGTTTGAGTTATTTTAGGGCGTGCATTTAACCTTAACCGTCGAGCTGTTTTGAAGACCATAATATCTGGTCCATTTCACGCCAAATGGACTGCCAGTGAATGCCCAGCTTTATTCACTGTGACATTTTCAACTGGTCGCGTGCACCAAGTAAGTAGCGTCGCGGCCTAAACGCCGTAATGTCTCAATTGCCTCCAGATAACTCCCTGAATTCACTCGGAGTCCTCCCGTTCAGGTAATTCGCCGCTATGAATTCTTGACGCGACCGAATAGATTGTGATCTATGACGTTTTGGGCGTCTCTGAAATTATGCCGTACTAAATGCTGCGCGTGACTGGTTCGAGGGAGTCCCGAGGGGTTTTTTTGTAATTAAAATTTTGCGAAGTTTATATTTGACAGAATCTAAACAGGACAGGAGCGTCGCTGGCCTAAATTACCATTAAATGATGCCATTAAATGGCCGAGGTCTCGTGATCCCGAGTTCAAGTGCCAGCTTTCACTGATTCAATGAGGTTTTCTAACTTAAGAACAAACCGCCACACACTTAACTGCTCATTAAAGACAGATTCCGTGTGGTTACCGGGATATACCTAGTTGGTTACTAAGTTCTGTTACTAAGGTTGATGCAAATCAAACTAACTTATGTTTATTTTTTAATTTCAATATGTATAAAAATTAAAAGCTTAATTAATATACATTTTGAAAAACAATTAATATTTTTTCTTAGTTTCCGCAATTCCCGATACGATCTTTTAACATTCACAGCCGGCATCGATGAAATTACGCATGACATTTCTGTAAATTTCAATTTTTAAAATGACCAAGGGAATAAAGGCTTGTGGTACTGTTAGGCGATGGGCTTGCAAGTCTTGCAACCTGTCACTAATACACTAAGATGTTTATCTTAGCCGGATTGTGCAAAATGTGGTTACAGAATTATCAACAAGTTATTAGAGTTGTTGTTAATTCTGTAGCTCTGCCTACCATACCCCACTCTGGGAATGAAGGCGTATGTATGTATGTAAAGACAGAAGTGAGAAAATGTAGGAAGAGATAAATATATAGATTTTACATAAGAATCTCATGTGCACGACAGAGACAGTTTCTCTCTGTTTATCTTCATTGGTCACTCACCTGTGTGGGCGATTGTACATTACTTGATGCTCTTATGGTGAAGGAAAAACGTAGTAAGGAAAGAGAATTAGGTAGGTACTACGAGTAATTACGCAAAAACTCTAATAGGGTATAAATAAAGAGTTCCCAAAATGTCCCATCTCTATAAAGATAACATAAGATAAAACTTAGTTTGTTAGGGTTAGTATTGGGAAGACGGAAACAAGGGATTTTTCTTCTTAGGACCAACGTGGCCGATTTTAGAATCAAGAAAAACTGCATTGGACGGGTGTGATAGACAGATGGAGCGAGAAATCACAACCGGGAATTTTGCTCTAAAAAAAATTGTTGGTTAGTCCGAAACTTTCCACGTGAAAGTCGTTTATCGCTAATGCCTCGGGAATTCGGGAACTGCCCGGTTTTCTTTACTTTAACCCTATTTCCGTCTCGGGGTAGTGTAAATCTTAATATTTTACAAACGGTTCCCTTGATTGAAAAATTGTTCCCAGAAACCCGCAATATTTTTGAAAATGACTGGTTTTGACCTAAGCTGCGGACGGACGGACGGATACGCGGACATGTCGAAACTCTAAGGGCTTCTAGTTGAACTACGGAACAGCCCAAAACGTAGCAGAGGCGTTTTTATTAGTTAGGTATGGGAACGCGCCGCAGCGCACCTCCTCTGCTCTCAGTGCGTTTGCGGCTTAAAAAAACGCCTTAAATTGTGCAGTCTGTAAGCACTTAGATGATGCCGAGGGTTTGTACTTCCCTCTCACTCGCTCTTAATAAGAGCGTATGAGAACGAGTGAGAGATAAGTACAAACTCGAAGCTCCTTTTAAGAGCCATCGCCCTGTATATCGTCGGTGATAGTGCAAAACCGCGTAAGTAACATTTTAAATAAGGAGCAAAATACACCTTTTTAATAAGACGGTAAGGTTTATTTTGCTCTATTATAAATTTGTTAGTTACGCGGTTTTACAGTATCACCGACGATATGTTTATGTGAACTGCCGTAATGCCAAAGAAGAAAGAAGCTGGTGGTCGCTAACTGTTTTTTTTTGTTTTTTTATCCGTATGGGTTTGCGTTTGACCTCAGTCTCACCTGATGTTAAGTGACGATGAGGTCGAAGGTGGTACACGCTTGACCCAGAAAATGCCTATTCACTCTTGACTTGAAAACACCAAGGTTATATGATTCCGGGAATACAGACGCAGGGAGAGCGTTCCACTCCCTAGTAGTGCGAATAGTATTCTACTTCATGTGGATGGAAGCCCTCCCGGCGTCTAGAAGACCGATGTGAGAAAGTGGAGGGTGGGATGAGGTCGTGCAGTTCTTGGGCACACTCTCCATGATACACCCTGTAAAATACCGAGAGACAACTATATGGTAGATTTTTGACGTGTAAAAGTGCCCGTGCGGCCTACTTACTGAATAAACATCTTTTATCTTTTTGTAATAGTGGTGTAAGATCTGAATAGAAGACGACCTTCACCGGGCTGTTTATTAGATTAAAAGTATTTTACATCAAATTTAATATGTTAAGTAATATGACGAATAGGTAGGCCACCTGACGGTAAGTGGAAAGTGACCCATAGACATTCGCATTCACAAGACTGCAAATGCACTGCCAACCCTGAGGACTAAGATGGAATGCCTCTATGCTAGTCATTTCACCGGCTGTCTTATCCCCAAACTGGAACACAACAATGCGAACACTGCTGCTTGGCGGTAGGTTAATGGATAAGATGGTAGTGCAAACCCGGACGGACCCTGCACAAGGTCCTCCCACAAGTCGAGAGTCTATAACATAGGAATATCATCCGCGGCTACTGTGTTTACAAAAACAAATCCTTTGACTTAAAAAAAAAATTTACAACTTCGTTTCCATTTTCCTTTAAAACATTGGCGTGTACACCGCCATATTGAGGCTCTGCGCTCGCGTTTATTTTTTTACTGTGTTTGTAGAGCGAGAGCTCGAATGTTAAGCCTTTGGACATGATAAATGAAAGTTTAAACTGACTGAGACCGGCCCGTTATTTATTACTGGAATACACGGAGCTCCCGGCTTTTAGAGTTTGAGGTACTTTGTAATTTGGATTTGGATTAACGGCAATAAAGTCCATAGTTTTTTGATTTATTTCAGTTAATTGCTAGTCCTCGAGGAAGTTAGTTTGTTTGTTAGTTAACTCGGTTAATTTCTTCGATTAGATCACAAAGGTAAAGTAAAAAAACTGGTCAAGTGCGAGTGCGGGCTCGCGCACTGAGGGTTCCGTTACCGCCGCACAGTAGGTATTATTATATTCCAATTTTAATTCGATTTCTAATCGAACCGGCGTGAGTTTAACTCACACTTGACCATTTTTTTGTTCTTGTGGTTTTTCTTCAGGATTTGTAATATAATCATAACAAATTTGACGCTTTGTATGTTATAGAGGATTTGAGATTTAAAAAAAATGTAGAAAAAAAAACGTTTCTTGAATGGGTAACACTTGAACACTAAAAAAAAAAACTGCCGTATCATTCGAGATCTAAAAAAAAAACAACCCGCTACAGTCCCGCTAACCCGATACAGTCTTTAAAGATAGGACGGTTGCTGAAGTTTTGAATTTTTTGTTTCATCTACAGCGTTTTTTGCCCCATGAGTGCTTAATTACTACAGATATGTATGTCTTGACCTCATCCTTACGACACGCTCGTTTCTACGCAACAACTGCAGTATAATGCTACCGGACGCATAGATTACGTATAATTGCAGGTCGACTAGAACGATAAATATTTAACTTATGACTAATGTCGAACAAAATAGCACTGCAAAATTAAATAGTCATAAACTTAGCTACTTACTAACTTATGAATTATAAATTCGAAACTTGATTTGTCGTTGAATAGCCTTATAATTTATTAGTTTGCTTGGAATTGATGTCACGTCTCTTGCCATAACAGTGGGGCTAGGTACTTACACTGGATCTCTGTATTGAATCGTTGATTAAATCTGGCGCCGGCGGCTTTGTTTCACGGAATTATCTCGCACGCTCTTCGCTCACGTTCATTTCAAACTCCTACCTTGACAAGGGGTTTACTATACTGAACTACCACGGAGAAAAGGCATAAGTGCAATTAATTCAAAAAAGCATATTGAACTCTCAGTGGTTATACTAAGGTTGGAAGCACAGATCACAGAAACAAGGGAGATATGTCATGAACGCCAATTCGTACAAGACCCGGTGTCGCCACTTTTAAACATGTGTGCGTCTTACGCTTACGCTCTATTAACTACTACAAAAACAACCTCCTCATAATTGGTTACAGCTTACGAACTAAAAACACCGTAACATAGTTTTGATAGTAGCAGAAAATTAAGCTTTATACTAAGTTCTCAAGGTTGAAAAATGCTGAAAGATCGTTTTTTTTCCATCGTAGTTCAGTCACTGAACGTAAGGTAGCGCTTACTCGTCACTTAGCTGCCATCTATGCGACGAGTAATTAATTAGTTCCTCAGAGCTAGATGGCGCCAAGGTAGTAGTCCCTATGTTCAGCAGGTTAAGGACTACCCACACACAGCGACATCTAGTTATACTTTTTTCAAGAGGTGTGCGTTTCTCTCCTGTAGTCCACTTAGGGATGCCACAAGGAATGTTTCAAAATATATCGATAAACAATTCAAACTTGTTTGCAACGTTAATATAGGTACTATTCAATTTACAGGCAATAAGTACTATTTTTATTATTTTACTACTAGGTTAATACAATTACATCATTTAAACTTAATATATTATTGTTAGAATAGAATAATATTTTATTAGCAAGAATACGGTTTGCGTAAAATTGATACATAAGATTTTAAATTTGGAACGATACCTATATTAGAACGTAACAAAAAAATGGCCGAATTTCTTTGGTTAAATTTTCTGGAGCTGTTTAAGATTTTCGTTTTGATTAGTACATAAAAGTCTAAATTGTAAACTTGGACTTTATGATGTTAATACAAATATACTAATAAAATGGGTTCGGTTGAGTGTCACGTCACAAGATCTCAGTTTGGGACAAACCATTAGTTTACCGACTTGATTATGTAAACTTTATTTCATAAATGGTACAAATTACTTAAAACAGAAAGATAGACTTAATACTTGGGGCAATCTCTACCATCCAACCTTTAGGCTTGAATCCTTTTAAGAGCGAGTCGGCGCGAGCTGTCAATCAGCGCTGTGTGCAAACACAGCTCAATACTGAGCCAGAGCCCTTTGCCTTTGTGGTTGGTTAATTTATTTTTATCTTAATTGTATGATTTGCCTACTTATATTTGAATTGCTAGAGTCCTTCGTCGTTCGTTAATATTGTAAAGAAAATTAAATTTTGTATAACGTGAAAATTTATTAAAATTATTTTTCTTCTGTTTTAAGCGTGTCGTGGTAGTGATAAATAACTAGAACTATTAACACATTGAATTCTATTGATAGCTGTAGAATAAGCCATTTATCGATAGTCGATAGAAATCACGTCAACACAACTTTCACAACCTTACGCTCTGAAATCCATTCAAATATAAAATATTCATTTAAAAATATAAATAATGCTTAAAAACAAAATTTACCGGTGGTAAGTTATGCCCTTTGATTTTATATTAACGTTTGTATTTCGATTTTTGCACACTTTCACGCTAAATACAGTCATTTTATCATTTAAACGGAGCTTCTATACTGACAGCGTTCAGTGAGTGACTGTGTCAACGCTTGACACGCCTCGTGCCGATATGGTCAATTTGACCATATCGAGGCGACACGAACCACGCCCCCATAACATATCTCCCTTGTTTCTGTGATCTGTGGTTGGAAGTGTAATACAATTATTATAGTAGATGTGCCTTTTTTCCGTAGGAGGGCTGTATAGGTAAATGTAGATTGGTATAATCAAAAGTTTAGTTGGACGTTCAGGTGTTGTGTTAAGTGCAACAAGTCTAACGGCCTTCAGGTTCGCGAAAAATCGATTAGAATCGCATAAGAGTGAGCGAGAGAGTAAAAGTTCGAAGGTCATTTTAAGACTTGCTGTATCTATTGTACGTGTGTATGATAAGTAATATAGAATCGATTTTAACGACGTTAGGTATTCTTCGCTTTGTTAAAACCAAAGGTAAAGCTGTGTACGCTTAGTTTTCTTTGCAGATACAACAAAACCCCGCTTTGCGGAGCTTGTATTGTCTCCTTCAAGCGCAATACGTCAATTTAAAATTGAACGTTTGGTTTTTATTTCTACTTAATCGGATCTGAGGCTCTTCCAATTAGTTTTAGCCTTTCTTGCTTCGGCTCTTACGAGTACTAATAACAGAGGTAATGTTAACAATATAATTCCCTAATAAAGGTCACTATGGGGGTTTACCATTGAATTGCCGACAGACTTTTAATCGAATATTATTTCAAAGACAACGTTTCAAGTATTTTCACTTCATCGACAAGTCATCGCGTCGAGGACTCGATACTAGGTAATTTGAACCGAGGTCTTTTAATAAGTAGTTGACTTATTTCAATAAAACTCATGTCATGACCAATCATTTCGGGTATTTTTAATTTGTTTTTTTATTCTTGTAATAATATTTACTCCGCATAAAATTATTTCAATTGATAATATTTTGCTATAAAACCTAAACGCAATCACTCACTCTGCGCGATTATAGCTATGTGTCAACAGTTCATTTTCTTGGGGGTCGCAGTTCTAACCTAACCTAACCCACTTCGGTCAACAGTTCGTTTTCTTGGGGGTCGCAGTTCTAACCTAACCTAACCCACTTCTGTCAACAGTTCGTTTTCTTGGGGGTCGCAGGTCTAACCTAACCTAACCCACTTCTGTCAACAGTTCATTTTCTTAGGGGTCGCAGTTCTAACCTAACCTAACCCACTTCTGTCAACAGTTCGTTTTCTCGGGGGTCGCAGTCCTAACCTAACCTAACCTACTTTGAAAGCCTCGTAGTTCTATTTCTTGATATAACTAGTTATGCAATAATATTATTAATTTATTTTTCAGAAGAGTCAAAAGTAATTCTTAGTTTTATTATACATATTTGTATATAAAATTGTATTAAAGTAATACGTCGAAAAAATGAATTGCAACGTTTTGTAGTTGTACCAATTAAAATAATTTGAAACAAATCAGCGATTAATTAGTATTCGTTGATTAGTATTTCCACGTAGTAAGATAAATTTAAATAAATAGTAGTTGAAATAATATAACGCCAAACAATATTACAAGTACTAAAGTTTCGATGAATCGTTGTCGATGAAATAATATTCGATGAAAAGGTTGTCGACAAAACAAGGGTACACCCACTATGGGATCAGCGTGTGTGGTATATACAATGCTCCAATTTTTTTTTTTTTTTATTTTATTTATTTGTAAATTCATTTTACACGGCATTACAGCATTCCATTGCGCCGCGAAAAACCAGATCGATACATTTACTATAATAATAAATAAAAAAAAAAGTAGTTTAAACTTATATTAGTACACTGGATTGCCTATCATCCATCTTCTCACAAAATCGCAAACATTCTCGGCACACATCATTCCATCTCCAATCAAACAAATCGCATTCAGGTGCCGATGCCAGGAGCGCGTTAAGGAGCGTCAGCGCTCGGAGCAGCGGCGCCCTCTTGCGGGCCACGGTGCGCGCCGCCGGGACCGCCAGCAGCGGCCGCGGCTTAGGGCGAAGACATATAGTGGGCACTTGCGGCACGTACAGCCTCACAACCCGCTCCACTAGCTCGGGACAATCGGACTCACCGCGCAAAATGCCACAAATTGTTGTCAGCAATTTGTTGTTACGCCTTACCTCAAGCGAATTAAACCCAAGAGTCCCGAGTAAAAACTTCGTGGGATATAAGTATGGGTAATACCCATAGGCTTTTTTATACATAAACCTGAGAAAGGCTTTCTGTATCTTCTCGATAAGTAAGACGTAAGTAGACTCGTATGGATTCCATATGATGGACGACGCTTCCAGTTTACTACGCACAAGAGCGTTAAATAAAACCTTAATAGCTCCAAGGTCATGAAAGTCTCTAACATTACGAAGTACGAATCCTAACCGTTTAAAACAACTGCTAACAAGAGTTTTGATGTGATCATGGTAGGAAAGGCGTGTGTCAAACACAACTCCGAGATCCTTCACCGCAGAAACGCGGCTAATGACTTTCCCACCGAGAAAATATTGCGCCTTAATGGGCGCAAAAGCACGACTAAATGTACAAACAAAACACTTATCTGTATTAAAAAACAGTTTGTTTTGAATGCTCCAGTCAAAAACCGAAGCAATATCCTCCTGCAAAGTGACGCAGTCCGCCTGATGCTCCACACCATAAACCAGCTTGAGATCGTCAGCGTACAACAGACACTTAGCATGGTTTACAGCTGTTTCCAGGTCGTTTACCAATAGTCCAAACAATAGGGGACCTAATATGGATCCTTGGCTGACCCCCGACCGAGTATGATATGGTTTCGAAACGAAGTGTCCGTGCCGTACATACTGCTGACGATCACGCAGATAACTTGCAAACAACTTAAGAAGCCTAGGAGAGAAACCGACGTCATTGAGTTTATCCAACAGGATGTCGTTATCTACACGATCGAAAGCTTTCCTGAAATCAAAGTAAATAACATCAACCTGAATACCCCTATCAAGATACCCAGAGATGATGTCAACCAAGACCAGGAGATTTGTGTCGACAGAACGATTTGCTCTGAAGCCATGCTGTGCATCGCCTAACGAGGGTTTCATTTGTGTGCATATTTGACGGTGCAAAATAGACTCAAATAACTTTGCCAACGTTGAGAGAATCGCTATAGGCCTATGATTTTCCACATTAACATTATCACCGGATTTTGGAATGGGTCTCACTCTTGTGAGCTTCCATTGACGCGGATATACACCAGTTGATAATGCCAAGTTCAACAAGAAGTGTACAGGGACTTTAACGTGCTCCATACACCCCCTGACGATGTAAGCGGGAAGATTGTCAGGGCCAACAGAGCTACGAGGTTTAAGTCGCCTTATACCCGCTTCCACTTCACGCATAGAGATGCAATCCACATGGACAAGGCGGGCAGTGCCGCTAAGTCTACTACAGTTCAGAGAGCTAACATCAAGACTTGGGATGTTCGGCAAAAACACACCGGAGAAGAAAGTTGCAAATGCATCTGCGACCTCTGGACCTGCCATCTTTCTCCCTTCATACATGACATCAGAGACAAAACCGCCCTTCGACCTAATACTATTAATATGTTCCCAAAAACAGCGAGGGTTACTTTTAAGTGTATCCTGAATGCGTTCAATGTAATTTTTATAGGCCAAAGACAGCCGTTTTTTAATGTCGGTTCTAAGTTTAGCAAATTCCCTGTACATACCAAGGTTTTTCGTTGCTTTCCACTTCCGATGGTAATTTGCTTTTAAAGCCATATCAGAGATAAGGTCAGCAGTAAACCATATTGGAAAGCATCTCTGCACCCGTGTCGGCCGGATCTTTTTAGGAATACTCGCATCAAAAATGGAACCAATTGTCTTATAAAAACAACTCACTGCTAAGTCGATGTCTTCGGACTGCAGAACTTCCTCCCAACTAACTTCCGACATGATTTTATAGAGAAGCTCGTAGTCACCCTTCGCGAAGTTCCAATCCTGTTGCAAGTCTACATTACTAGGGGCTATTTTATTGGAGGTGGATCGCATGATCGCTTCGCCGATAGAAAACGAGATGTCCAAAGGTGGGTGATATGCATCACGTCGGGGTACTAAACCTCCTCCTTCAACTTCCAAAACAGTGACACCACGAACGCGCTCAGACATCAGCACTACATCAAGCTTACCATCATACGCATTCGTCACCTCATTCGTCTCATACAGGCCACAGACATTTAAAAAATAACTATAATAACATAATATGGTATGAGACGTATACAACGGATTCAAATTAAGATCACCCACAATTAGTACTATTCCATGTAAGGAATCCACCACTTGTTCAACACCTTGGAACCAGCGCATATACACATCGTCCGAAGCCTTAGGAGGAATATACACCACGCACAGGTTATATACGACATGTCTTAGCGAAAACGACACCCACAGGTCTTCCCCAATGCGTTATTATACATTACTGGGTACTTAACACGGGACTCATTCACGTCAACCACTCCGCGGTAATGTAGGACGTCATACCCGATGTCGGCTGAAATTGTGCCCGATAAACAAGCAGACTTCATTACGATCTGATTGAGCGAGTTCACACGCGATTTCGCTGTTTGCGCCCATGTTGGAATATGAATGCATACGAAAATATTGGATTAAAACTTGCTGAAATACGAGTCGTATTAGATGTGGTTATTTTTACATTTATTTTACCTTGCGTGTTATCATCAGCTAGGTATATTTGAATACATTCTACTCGTTCGTCTATTTACTGCGGTTGTATTGTATTGTAGCCTCCATAGACGGACTCCTTTGAAGAGCAGAGACTGATAGAACAGTCGTGTTACCTTTAGTATTTTCAATGCTTGTGGAGGAAGGAGAAGGAAACGAACCAGCGGGTCAGCTGGTGGAAAGATTACCGCCAAATGTGGGCACCTGCAACACAAGAGGCTTTGATAAAAGAGAGTGCTTGGCGTTTCTTGACCTAGCAATCCATTGCCGGGTTGTTTTAGCATTTTTGAACCCAGAGCTATTGCAGCATTTGCAGCGATGCAATGGATCACGAAAAACATGCGGGCTATCGACCAAGGCAACTTAAGCCTGATTAAGAGTAAGGGGTCTCCATAGAGCGACTGCTTAGAGCAATTGAGACCAATGTACCATTAAGGATTTTAAATGTTGATCCACCATAGAACCTTGTCATAATGACAGCGTCAAGTGACGCAATAGAAATTACATAGGAACTAATCGTTGGTTTGGTGCGACAAGGTTCTATAGTGGCTCATCATTAAAGTCCGTGACCGTACAAGAGCCGGTGGTGTTGCGGTTCGAAGTGAGCAAAGTAGATCCATAGGTTGGAGTGATTCCAATCTTCCAACTTAGCCATCCCACCCAGGTTGGATATTGGGAGATCTTAGTGCCTTCTTCCATCTTGCCTCAGGTTGGATAATGGGAATAAAATGTATCATTTTTTTTTTCCCATTGTCCAACCTGAACGGAATAGGGTACAGTCGCGGAGAATATCCCGACACCACTGCACTTTGCAAAGCGAAGGTTTTACTGTCACGTTGTTCGTGTATTTAGATGATTATTTATAAATAGGTTTGCTCAACCAAAAAGAAAACCTAGAAATAATAGTTTCTTAAAAAACATGCGCTGTGATTGTGACTTACGATAATGATGACCAAAAACACATTGATGTACTTTGAAGGGAGTACACATATTTATAAGCAATCTGAACATTTCATTGTTTTTTTTTATTATTGACGAAAAACAGAGAAGAAAAACAAATAATACATTTTATCCCACTATCCAACCTGAGGCAGGTTTAAAGATGGCACTGTGATGTCCCAATATCCAACCTGGGTGGGATTCCTAGGTTGGAAGATGGGAATCACTCATAGGTTGAATCGAAAGCCTACTTTTTTAACTTATTTCTAAAATGTTACTTGTAAATCCACGGTACAGTTTCCGCAATACTCCTTGCCTGCAATTACACCGAACCACGTAATTTTGCCGGAGCATGATCGTCCCAGTACTCTCGATCATAGCACGGCATTAATCAGGCGGTCCCAAATCGGGTTTGACTGATGATCATACACGTCCATGTAGATTATTGTAGGCGAAACCGAGCGATGCACACGTTGTTTACGGCTAGTAAATAGTTGGACGCTTATGTACCGGATTTATGGGGGCGCACGCGGCAACGCCGTTTGGCGTCGCTCCAAGCTAGTCAAGTCTGATGGATTCATTACAAAAAATGTTCTTTCACGATTAGTCTTTCATCGTGTCCTTTAATTCAGTTGGTTTATAGAAATCTAACCACATGTCTTCAGATTCAGTGATGATCGATTACGATCCAATTAGGATTGCTTTACGTCAGGGTTGGTCTTGAAACGTCAGAATGTTTAAATCTTAGTTATTGGCAAATGTCTTTTCAACTACCTTTTCATATTATTTCAATGGAAGCAGTTCAAACTAACCAGTTTGTTTAGCGGTAAGGAGGTGCCACACGCGCTGCCGGTGCGCTGCATCGTCGTCGCTGCGTGGTTCTACATACAAACCTCCTGAGGTTCCTTGTACCAACAATAGTACACAATACGGCCATTGAAATAAAGATCTAGTGCACAGGAAGTGAAGTGGAATTTCTTTTGTTTTTGTTACTACTGATCAATTTAGAAAATTGACTTTGTTTCATTCACAATAGATTCATATTCCATTGACAAATTTCGTTGTATGGTAGGCCTTAGGAGGTTTAAATTAGAAAGACATGCCTCACGATGCGTTCAATTATGTGCGTCGCTTTAAAATAACAGCGTTGCGCCGACGCAACGCACCGGTGACGCTCACGTGGCATCGCTGTAAGTCACCGGTTTGTGAATCGACCAAGTTTCTGCATATTATGACAGTTATATAGGATGTAAGAGGGCATTTCTCAAGTAATTGGAAATTTTTAACAGTTAACTTTCTCTTCAAATAATAGAGAATTAAATAGTAAGAATGGTCTTGCATCACAACTCGTGTCGTTTATACCAAGATCTATGTATGTAAAAACTTCAATCACATCAATGTTTTTGATTTTAATCACAATCAGGCACAATCAGGTTTTTGTAGTCTTGGGGCAGTTTGATTAAAAGTGTAAATTAAAATACTACTTTATTGTAATGGATTGAGTATTAAAAATTTTGAGTTCTATAGTGAAATCTTGTTACATTGTAACACACTGCTCATGACATACATAATTATGGGTTCATCATCATCATCATCATTCTCAGCCGCAATCCGTCCACTGCTGGACAAAAACCTTCCCCAAGTTTTTCCACAACGATCGATCTGGATGACATGTTCAAATGGTTATAATTAAATAAGGCACCTTATTTTTGGTATAACATCAACATCCATCAGACACGCATAAAAATATGGTTATTATTTGACACGAAGAGCTTTTATTTTTTGGCATTTATCTAAATACATTATCCAAAAAAGCGACGGACAGCGATTTACCAATTAGTGGAGAAATAAACAAGAACGTTTTAGAAATGTTTAATTTTACATAGCAACCATAAAAAAAAAATCACACCACATGTTTGAAATTACCCAATTATACAGGGTTACTTGTAACTCGACGTATATCTGGTAGGTGACAGAGGAGCTCATAAGCTATCGATTTAACCCCCATGTATGTTCAGCAATTGTTATTAGTTTCCGAGATATTGATCATTTTAATCGGAATTTTTGTCATTTTTCCTTATGTCCGTGCTACGAAAAATCCCTAAATTCATGTATTAATTCACATTTTTTTCAGTGTTTTATTGCATGATTAGAATCACTGTAAAATAAGGAAGTTTTTAAAGCAACTTTTGTTTCTAGTAAGTAGCCTTGCTTTTTATTGTCACGCAAAAGGTGAAAAAAGTGTAGTATTCTCCTTTGGGATAAAGCTTTTTTCGTCTTGGGCGAGCTTGAATCCCTCGCTGCACTCAGGACTCCGTTTTAAGTCCCTCGCTTCACTCAGGAATTAACTAACACTCGCTACCCTCCAGGAGTTAAATCTTGAGTCCCTCCTTTACTCAGGATTCAATATCGCGCTTACAAACAGTGCTTTATCCCCTCGGTGTATAATCTACCATTGAATCGCAATTTTCTCACACCAATTTGGCAGTGTAGGTAATTCTGTCTGGCTTGACCGTGAGTGCCCGCCTTTACGTAATACTGCTGTAATACCAAAGAAGGCACTAACTGCAATGTAGTAGTCGGAGCATTCTATACTCTATTTGTAACCATATTCAATTTAAAATGCTTATACTATTACTAAGCAGTTGGCCGCCTTGTTTGTCTAGTATGACGGCAGAATACCGCGGATCTATTGGATCGTTGATCAAATTGAACGCTATGTTCTGCGATGAGACCTTTATCTTGCACGGTTGTCGCATACGTTCGGCTTGACATCCGGTGCACCGGAGCTGCACTTTTACACGCGTTGCAATTCCGTTGGACAATGGCTACTTTGCCAATATTGTACGTTGAGATCGACTCTTTGACTTGAGAAGGTGTCTCCTGTAAAATGAAAAGCGATTGAGGACATTAAAGACAAATTGTTGAGATGTGTAGTGGGTAGCGATGTGCAATTTCTGAAACATTCCATATGTTTCCTTAACGGTAAAATATTTAAACTGTTGAAAATTACAGAAATGTTTCTGAAAAAAATATCAAATTTCAGTTACTTCTGACATCAAGTAAAGCGAATACTGATTCGAAAATTCAGCAACAAGTGACAATAGCCGCGTGCCCAAGGGGTAGTTGTGCCCGTTTGATTCACAACGGACTGAAGTTCAAAACCACATGAAGCCGAGCTATTTTTTTGACAAATCTGCCATTTGTTTTAATTGATATGTGTATATACAGTGGTGGATAGGGATGATTTCTGATACATTATACAACTTTCCTTAACTGCGATAATTAATGCTTCTGAAAGTTACATAATTAATTAGATGGAAATGATTCTGACGCAAGTAAATTTCATTTAAATTTCATTTTAAGTTTCCGATACTTACGTTACATTACAAAACTTTAGTATATTTCTGAAATTAAACGATTTCACTTTGGTAACTTTCAGAATATTGCATGACATTTTAGATGAAGCGTCACTTTTGAAACTTACAGAGTATTGCAGAAATTTAAACGAAAGTTTCACTTTTGAAACTTACAAGTCGCCCATCACTAATCGTGGGAGCAGTTTGCTTTTTCTTACGATCTCTAGCAGTTTTTAATATATAATTAGCTTCACTTATTACGATGAATGTAAACAAATCTTCGTAGGTAAGTTATCAAATTGATCAAAGATTTTGTTTAACTATGTACTTAAGTACGAGATTTCGATGACAGTTCAATAATACGGTACCATTACGATCTAACTATGATGATGGCCATGGGAGTAACTCATCAATGGGTTAGTAAGTAGCTCCATCGAGTTTGGACTCGAATTTTATTAGCGCCATCAACAAACCATAGACTCCTTTTGTTTATAAGTATCATATTAAAATAATTGTTTTTTTTTCCAAGTTATTCAGAAAAGTAAAAAGGAAACATATACAAGTAAAAACTCTGAGCTCATTCCCTTCGAATAATAGGTATCTGTAAGCAAAATTAAATTCATAGAAATCGAGAATCAATATTGTTTACCGGAACGTAAATTATAACGCTCCCCGATTGCCCTTTCCGTTAAATATAACTGGTCTGTTGAAAAGTTTGCTCTGTTGGAAACCTTTTAACGAGGATCAAGATGATGAACTTTTGTAACTATAAGTCGAGGTAACTTCGCAATCAAAGAGACGGAATTATGAAAAATATTCCCCAGAGATAAGTGTGTAACTTTACTTTGGAAATTGAGGAGTAATTTCTCATTTCTCACACCTGAAGGTAACAGTTGTTGAGGTAACTCGGTAACAAAGAATTGTTGCAAAGTAATTGAATAAAGCTTGGAAAATGGTGAAGTACTAGGTGAAGTTTGTAGCGAGTTTAATGTAAATTGTTAATTAGTTCGTCAAGTCGCGGTCTAGATAAGATGCTGAATGTGAAACAGGTTGATGAAGATACCTACTTGTAATATTCTTGGGATATTTCATTGTTGAAGAGGACTTTCCCAAGTTGTAAGGCTAAAATATTTGTGACAAGCGCTCAATCATAGTTATATTAGATTCCAGTATTATTATCTGACTAATGTTAGACGTTGAAGTTTCTGGAAATTATTTTCTGATAATTTAATAACCAATTCAATTTGACAACTTTTAAGTGGAATATGAACGGCATGTTTCAAATGCAAATTCCAAGAGCTATGAGAGAGTCTTAAAAAGAAACCCATTTCGAGCGTGTTCTGCGAATCTCGAGTGGCGTTTTTCAAAGGACCTAAGATCAAAGCTATTGGAGCGAATAAATAAAGAGAAGATACCCTATTTCTTTGTGCATGCCAGAGGTTGCTTTTTTAGCTTACCGTTTTCAATTTTGCGGATTCAATTCCATGTGTAAACACATAGCAATTAATTTTAAGGGCGATAAAACGGGAACACTTTTTAAACAAGGAGTGGGCCATTGTTTGTACTAAAAATGGAATAGGCAGGAGTTTTGTGAAAATATTTGGGCGCCCAGCTAAGTGCCCGCTTTGAGGGGCGCATATCGCACCTTTAGAATTATAGTGACCTAATTCAAAAATCTTGGATTTCGAGTTAGGTCTCTATGGTAATAAATATATGTCTCAAAGTCGAAAGCTAAAATGTTGAATTAGGTCACTATAATTCTAAAGGTGCGATATTCCCTAAATCGCGCTTTTCAAATTAAGGTCCGCCATAAAAGTGCTAATTTACTTAGCCGAAATGGGGCGTGATTTAATTATCAACAGCTAAGGAGGTCACACCGTCGCAATTAATGTCATTTTCATTGTTAATTAATGTCATTAAACGTGTTTGAATTTTGAAATTATAAAACTCCGCGCGCATAATCTGGAGTAAACGATGTGAAATTCTTACTTAGTATTTATTGCTTATTTAGGCGTTTGCATAAAAACGATCTAATCCATCGTTTGGTCTACTCGGTCCACTCCTCGCCCTGTTATTACTTCTCCACCAACACGGACTTCTTCCTTAGGTGTTTTTCTCTCACATAACTTAGAAGAAG
Source organism: Acleris emargana (assembly GCA_927399475.2). Taxonomy (NCBI): domain Eukaryota; kingdom Metazoa; phylum Arthropoda; class Insecta; order Lepidoptera; family Tortricidae; genus Acleris; species Acleris emargana. The sequence goes on along the minus strand of OV656838.1, from coordinate 22,402,751 downwards.
TTGAAGTATCTCGCGCGCTCATAGGCCTCGTAGGCACGGAAACGTAAGAGCTGCTTCTTCGACGAAACGCAACCAAATTAAAAATACACGCATTTCAAAGATAGTCCTAATGCTCTGACGGGACAATTAAAGTTCGCCGATTAATGTAAACACCTAGCAGGTTTTCCTCGTGGTGCGTGCATTCGAGACATTATGTAAAACAAGGTCGTTTCCATCTTAAATAGATAAAATATCCCGATAATTATTAGATTTATTAGCCATTCGGCGGTCTAGTCTTTCAGAGCTATTATCGCCTTAACACCCCAACCGATTTTAATGTAGCCTAGCTAAAAACCATGCTGATTAATGTAGCCTAAACTTAAGCGTTAAAATTAGTTCCATCTGTTTGGGAGTTACATAAATACACGGACACACACACGTTAAACTTATAACACTCCTCTTCTTTGTCGGCGCTTAAAAAAAAGCATAACAACACATCATATTTCACTCCGCTCCCCAAATTCCGCATATTTATTTAAATTAGCAGGGTCACCTGTCTACCCAGTGAGCTCGCGATTAAGTGCTCAGTACCCTAACCATGAGTTAAAATTACCGTACACGCTAGCGCATCGAATGCTCTGTCCCTTGCAGACCTCGCAGTATACTTATAGAGTGCGAGGGATAGAGTATTCAACTCGCTAGCGAGTACGGTAATTATAACTCATGGTAAGGGTAATGAGCCAAGTGGCAACCAAATCATCCGCGTGACGCTCGTTCGCATAATGCAAGCCGTTCTGGCGTTACTTTCCTCAACGCCCGAGCGCCATTGCCATTTGCATATTTGACGTTTTACAGGTGCTCACTCTGTGGGCACCTTAATAGATTAACTCGACGCGAATGTTTTGTGTGCCGATTTAAATCAGGGATAATTCTACTAGGTAAAAACCATATTGCCTTTCACGTTCTGATAGCTCGAGTTACTACTTGACAGTAATGGTGGGCGAGTTAAAGACTACGGAAACACGACAAAATTAAAAGGTTTTACTGTGTAGATTCTCAACCTAGGAAGCGATTGTCGTTAATGATTTGGGCGTATAGTTTGGAAAAAAGAGTTTGACGTGGTAACTTTGCGGAATTAGATTGTACGCAGCCACCGTTTCACCGTATTAAGGATAATAATTGGATAGTTTTGCCAATGTGCCTTGTCTTTGAAACTCTAATGCGTGTTTGGGGTTTGGTTTTGGTCAAAACTCATTAAGCTGCAATAGTGGAATGAGTTTTTACACATGTAATCAACAGTTTTCTTTACATTTTTGAAAACATTTCTGTACGACACTTACACTGACTGAATCTGCATTAAGTTTGGCCAAAGCTCGTAAGATTGTTTGTAGATAAATAAAAACTACATTTCTTTAACACAGGTATCAGATAATGAAAATATTTTAGACTTAGCGTGTACGGGTTCGTATGAATATTTTAAAACATACCTACCAAGCCTTTGTTGTTTCGGATAAAAAAATATTTTGATTGGTTGTAAGCTTTGTTTAAGAACCTGAGTCTTCTGAGACATAACATATTTATCATCATTGTTATTAATCGAACTAAAACTTACTACAAGGTTTTAAATTATATAAAGCCTGTACCGAAAAGTTTTTTTACATACCATATTCACGATAACAATAAAACTGTAACTAATAGTAAAGATATTTTATTTTAGTCAAATGAGTAATTGTGCCTTTTTACAATAAATATACACATTTTATGGTTTGAGGGTTTGGCGGCTGAAGCAGCGAATTTTTTTCTTCAAGCCCGTCATTAAATTCGGCACAGTTGTTTCGGAGACTTTGGTGGCATGCTTTTTCCATTTATTTTTAAAATCTTCCTCTGATACTGCTGGAGCACAGTTTTTACGTAGTTCCGCTTTTACTAACGCCCAATACCGCTCAATGGGTCGTAGTTGGGGGCGGTTAGGGGGGTTCAGTTCTTTCTGAACATATTGCACATTATTCAAAGCAAGACACTCCTGTGTTGCTTTGGCATAATGTGAAGTAGCCAGATCGGGCCAAAACAACACATTCCGTTCATGTTTCCTTATAAATGGTAATAAAAACCCTTTTATACATTTTTGAACATAAATATCACCATTTATGGTCCCTTTCGTTATGAATGACCCCGTGCGTTTCCAGGTTATGTTAGATGTTCAGCAGGCCCGAAGGGCCAAAAACACCCAGAAATAGCTCCGTCGACACTCTAAGCATATACCCCCTCCGTCCACATTCGTAACTAAGATTTCACAACTGAACAAACGAGAAAAATAATCCCACTAGTTCAGTCTACTGAACTGGACAACTGAACTAGTAATAGAATAGAGGTTACTTTACAGGCATATTCAGATGGGTCATCATTTAGGATGCTTTACGCGACACCTATGCCATAGTAGCAATAGAACAGGCCCTTAGTTTCTGTTACTTATTGCCTCTCGGGCGCTAGGATTGCGTCGATGCACGCTGCTCGATATTACCTAAGCACACAACCAAACGCAGCGTCGACACGCCTGACTAAACCTGCTTGGTGCGGCCTGTTGAGTTTGCTTGTGGTGGCTCGCGCCTCGTTCGGTCGAGGCACGCACACATACAAGCCGCATGATACAAACGAAAATAATTAAAATTATAATTTTATTCATAAAATTTATTACAGGTTGAAAACAGAATGTTTTAAAAATGATATAATAATAGTATCACATCATATACATACATACATTAAATCACGCCTGTTTCCCAGAGGGGTAGGCAGAGACCACTTCTTTCCACTTGCTACATCATATAACTTTACTATTTGTAAATTTATCTGTTCAGAAAAATATAACTTAAAAAAAGAAATATGTCAAAGAGAAATATTTGCCGTGTGGTTGCCGGCTTAGAATTGTGCCACTCCATGTGTTCCCGTGGAAGTCGTAAGAGACGACTAAGGGAATAAAGGCTTGTAGTACTTTTAGGCGATGGGCTTGCTACCTGTCACTAATATACACTGTTAAACATCTCAGCCTAATTGTGCAAATGGTGGTTACAGAGTTATCAACAAGTTTTTAGAGTTGTTGGTAATTCTGTAGCTCTGCCTACCCCACTCTGGGAATGAAGGCGTGAAGGTATGTATGTAGAAATATTCATCAATATACCTATACCTATGTTTGAAGACGGTCTAATACTTATGTTATATTGTGCATATGCGCTCCCCTTCAAAACTATTTATTTAATAAAAGACCGTTATCTGTTAAAAACCTGAAACCTCCTTTTGTGATTGCAGCTTTTGTACGAATCAGGAAACGTTAAATATATTTCAGCAGTTTAATTTTAAATGTAAAAAATTGCATACACGTATTTCAGCGCTCAAATTAAATACTTTGTTTATTAAATCAGAATTGATAACCAGCTCGCTTCGTTGTTGTAATTGGCCTGTAGCTTTTATTCTACGGAGGTCACACGTTATCTACACAGCTGTCGAGCACACAACGCACGAGCCCGTTTGTCCTGTAATATTGTTTGTAATTTAAAATTTCTGGTGTGTTGGCGTTATTTTCCGGCTCAATTGTGGAGTTATCCGAGGTATTGTTGCGTTGATTAGATCTGGGCAGCTTTGTTCCGTGTATAATGGTGGCTCGAGCCCGCACCCGCCTGTTCACAAGCCGGTGGCTGAAGCCTTGCGTTTCGATCTTATTCTATAACGCAACGGCGTGGAGTTCGCCAAAATGTAGCGACCTCTTTTGTCCAGGCATCTTTTTAAATATGGGAAATTTGTGGCGTTATATATATTTCTAGAATGTTTTCGTCGCCGTCTGGCATCAAAGTTCGTAAACCGGACGGAACGATTTGGACTGAGATTTCTTTAATAGAATATTTATTTAACTGGCTTGGTTCTTAGCTAAGTTTGATGAAAATCGATTCGACCGTTAAAGAGTTAGCAGCTCAGACAGTAGAGGTGCGATTATTTCTAAAGTTTTTATAATCTATTTTATGTTCTCAGATTTTGAACTGTTGAATACAAAAGTCAAAAATGACCTGTTTTGGTGAATTCGATTACGGAGCAGGGCGACGTTGTTAGGTAATACCATAGCTGAACGCCGCAACTGCATACCAGATGTCCAGGCTATCATTTCACAGTTTGTAGCAAGATTGAATACGTGTCTTATCATTTTGAAATTTGCCTTATGTGCTGGTTAGTTCAGATTGTGGTCTTTGCGAAAAATCTCGGTGGAAGGATAATTGGTTGTTTCCAAGTCCTATGCCATTAATAATTGACAACAATTAATTATGTGCTAAAGTAGTAAAGTAAAATACCGTTTCTAGATTTTACACTGCTGATTACAGTAAAAATATCTTTGGATTGTTTTACCTATGCGGTAGTTTTTTTTATATTTAGGAAAACAGTAAAAAAGTTTGATTGTGAATGTTAGGAATACACTTATAGTGCCCTTAGTCCATTTATTACCAAAGGAATTGAAAAAAATATACAACTGTCATGTTCATTTTTTATCTGTCTGACGAAAGAAACACAAAGCAGATGCAAAGCAGTAAACGCAAAATAGTTTATTAATTTTAATGGCGTCTACAAATTATGTACTTACTTAATTAATTAAATTATGCAAAATATCAAATTTGTGAACGAACGACAGCGAATGATTGACAAGTGAGTGACATGACATGACATCACAGTCAGTTCTGTTTCTGTTTAAAGTTACTTTATTTTATTTTATATCATGCACGGTCTTTTTAATGACTATTTCTTTAATAAATGATTAACGATACGGTCTTTTTAATGACTATTTCTTTAATAAATTATTAACGACGAACTTAAGTTAATTAAAGAAAAACCGAGAAATACGGGTAGTCTAATTTTTAACCAGCTAGAGGTTGCCGGGTTAGAATAGCGCCACTCCATGTCTTCCCGTGGATGTCGTAAGAGGCGACTAAGGGATTAAAAGGCTTGTAGTACTGTTAGGCGATGGGCTTGCAACCTGTCACTAATACACAGCACTGGTAAACATCTTAGCCTATTAGTGCAGAATGTAGTTACTGAATTATCAACAAGTTTTTAAAGTTGTAGGTAATTCTGTAGCTCTGCCTACCCCACTCTGGGATTACAGGCGTGAAGTTATGTATGTATGTGTATTTTAAACGCGAAAAAACAATAATGCTTTTTTATGTTGTCAATTTGGTGTTTTTATAAGAAACTAACGACTCGTCCTCGCATCGCTTCGGTTATGACATGAAATTTTCTGTAACCGTTACCTAATCCAGAATTTATAATCATAATTCATACACACAAAAACTTTCCTTTTGAATCACTCTTTCTATTGATAAAATCCGTTACGAAGTTTGAAAGATCTGAACGTACATACATCGCGACAGACTGAGTGAAGCGACTTTGTTTTATATACTGTGTAAAGATTATTATCAGTGAGTTTTACACTTGTGGAATACTTTAAATATCTCCTTTGTCGGTATTGTACCTCTAGCTAAATTTCCATAATGTTTTCTAACACATTCATCACCGTTGCAAAATCGTAAAAACATGCCAATAATACTAGCATTAGTTGTCTCGCTGTACTCAAAAATAGCTTATGAATTCTATAGATAACGAGGATCCTATTGTAGTTGGAGGGCCATTTTAATTTTTCCTCCCCGATCGTGATTTCTTTTTAAGGACCTACTCGAAGATGCTCCAGAAAATCGGCAAAAATGAAGGATACGCCTGAGGAGTCGCTAACAATACCCTAATGCCTTATGTTTGCGCTGTCGTCCCCCAAACTCTATTATCGCTGCCCTCCGTTCGCTGAATTGGCTAAATGTTTTGTGCCTCCAAAAATATTGCAGATGACAGTGAAAATGTTGAAGGGCGATCAGTTACCTTTGAATGTCTGGCTTTTAATTTCAAAATGTATTGTTGATTGTTGTGCCTTATTCACTGTTGGGTGTTTAGGGAGGTTACTTATTTTCAGAGGGCTCACTAAAATGTGTTTTTAGACTCATTAGCGGTGTGCCTCGGATTCGCAACGGTGTCACTTGGTTTTTCTAGACTTGCGAATCTTCAGCAAGACCTGCATCAATAACTACATACGTACCTACATACATTAAATCACGCCTGTTTCCCAGAGGGGTAGACAGAGACCACTTCTTTCCACTTGCTACGATCTGTGTATTCTAGATCTATAGGTACCATAGACACACTGATATTCTTATGTTTTTAGCTTACAGATGGGCTTTCGGATACATTTCGACCGCTCTAGGATATTTTGTGCAATTAAATTACCCTTACAAATTCAGCTGTTCGAATGTACACTTTTCCTCAAGATGTTTTTCTTCACCATTAGAATGTACATTCGGAGTCAAAGTGATATTGTCAACCAAATCGTAAGAAGTACTTTTCGTTGGTTGGTTGGTTTACAATGTCACTTTAACAAAGTCGTTAGTGGCTTAGGAATCAAATTGGTTGACTGTACTTAAGTTCGAAAAACTCACTTTGTGCATGGTGACTGCGGGGGTTCGAACTTGGTACCTTACGATCACAAGTCGACCCCCTAAGCTACTAAGCTACCGATGCTCGTCTTAAACACACAGATACACACGCATAACGTATCACACCCCTCTTTTTGCGCCAGTGGTTAAAATAAGAGTCATAACAGTGAAGACTATATTCAAAACCTTCTTGATATTACCCTAGTTATACATACACAAGCGCCGGGGAATCATTTCAATGCTATGCTTAATTTATGGTGCAAAATGTATGAAATCATTTCGCTTTTCTACACCCGAACCCGAAATATTCTGAATGCCTTCATTTGCGCTTTGAAGACAATTATTGTTTGGCTTTCATAAAATATAGCTGTGAAATTGGTGTCGGAAATATACGGTACGGATTTATGAATTACACAAATTCTATTTGAGTGAACGCCGAAGATTTCCTCGAATAGCGTTATTTAATTATTAAAAGGATAAGAATTAGAACCAATTTACGCCTAAAATAAAAATATTCAGGTTCAAAATTTTGTTATAGTAATGTGTTTTCGTTGTAAGTACGGCTGTATCCAAATGAATATACCTTCGTAGGTTGTTTTTGAAAATCAGACTTAGTGAGTTATATTATATTTCTGTTCTTAGCTCATTTACTTGCTTCTAAGAATTGGTTCTTGATCATGTTTTGTTTCACCTTGCTTTGCCAAGAAAGGGAAAACGGCAAATATTTAAATATCATGTCAATTTCTTATCACTTTCGCCGTCCGCGATGTTTCTTATCGATCGCGCCTAAAAGCAGTTCACGCGAGCCTATCGCATCGGTAATGGCGCTGAAATGTGTGATGGATTACGTGTGATACACGAAGCGTTCTGTGTAAAGTAGGTGATGTGTGCAGGGCGTGTCGATCAATCACCGTGCGGACGGACGCGCGACAGGCCATTAGGAAGGCTCAGGTGCCGGCTGGTCTCGTCACCTCGCCACCTGGCCGCCCCGCTCCCCTGCCCTGTGTCCTCTTCAATCAACCGGCCAGCAAGCCGCATGATTCATAACGCGGTGGCACGCCATGCCGAATTTGCATTGAAACGTGACAGTTTGGCGGGCCGGTCTGATTTGAAGGTTAAGATAAACGCGTGGGCAATTTCTTAAGAGAGCCATTTGTGCAATAACTTTGTAGGACACTTTGTAAAGGCGTTTCCCGTTTTCAAATCATAAGGGTATTTTTTGTAAAATGTTACCATTTTGTTACGTAGTCCTAAATTATGTTGAATTAAAAGTTTTTAAATTTCATGGTTGTTAAGACTTTGCGTAGTGTTGTTTTGTATGTCGGTCAATCAATCTCGAAACAGCTATTATTTTAAAGCAGATAAGTGCACCGTACTCGTAATACATACAATGGAGTCGCTATTACCTAATTATTTTAGTCATAATATTTCAAAGTGCATTAATTTGTTAAATCGCAAAACTAGTTTAAATGAATAACGGGTTGGCTTAAAGTAATGAAAATGTATTCAATTACCAATAGCAGGCAATAAAAAAATACAAAAAGGATTTTGACAGATATAATTAATAGAAAATATGTAAATTTTGTTAATAAGGCAAAAAAAGATTAACTGGTTTAATAAAAAATGTCCGCGAGGAAGTTATGACGTGAACGTGTCTATCGCCTACTTGGACGGCGTGAAAAATCTGAAGTGGTCTCTCATCACAAATTTGAAAATGTACCTCCTTCTACAATTTAATGTTTGATCCAGCGGTGGGAACTTGGTATTAGGACTAAAGATTCACCAAAAACGGGAAGACCTCCCATTCTTAATGATCGAGACCGCAAGTAGGTGGCAACGTTTGTACAAAACAAAGTGGGTCAGTCCCAGATAAGTTAGCTGTAAAATATGATATTTTTCGTGGGCGAATAAGGAATATTTTAGAGAAATACAATGTTGAACAGTTAAAGTGTCAAAAAATACCCAAATATTCCAACAAACAGCTTGAAGATATTCCAAAGAAGTGTAGGAAGTTGCGGAGAAAGTATCACTATGCAGGGAGCAGCCAGAATTGACTAAAAGAGCGTGACGTTCACTTCGTACCGAAGGATTCAAACCATCTGAACGTCCCTATAGCTCGTCCAATAGAGGATTATTTGGTAATTCTCAGTAGACTAGTTTACAGTGATGGGCGGGAAGCAAAATTACAGACTCAGTTGAAGCGCAAGGTACAAAAACAACTAATTAACTAAAAAATGTAAAAATAGATGTTGTCCAACGTATGATGAAAACGGTAAGAAGAAAGCTACGAAAAATTTAAGATGCGGGACTTTTTGCTGTATAGGAATGATTGATTATCATATTGGTTTTAGTTCGTTTTTATGTAATAAAAAGCTATATAACCCTAACAAGTGAAAAAATAAAAATAAAAACAGTTTTTGTAATTCTCATTACTTTAAGCCAACCCGTTATTGGTCCAGAGGATATCCCTGCTGTGAAAGCGTTACAAACAAACAAATATCAGTAGGAATGGAACTAAAAATGTATTTAGTTTATTTTTAAATATGACAATACTAAAGGCCAAAGTGATATGCTTATAATAATTGGGCTATAGCGACTCCATGGATTCTACAACCACGATATGCCACCAAAAGTCCTAACCATCATCACTAAATGATCCCAAGATAAATTAACAAACAAAAATAGAAAACAAAATTGAATTAAATACCTCCTTTTCTGGAGTTGCTTAAAAACATCAGTCACAAAGCTACATTAAACCACATACCCGAAACTATGTCTTTCGCTTTTCCTACTTGCAACAGGAATGTGAAACCTTTTAAAACTTGGTATGCACCTAACGCAATAAAATTCCCCGGGGAAAATTACTTGGATGATTACTTGCATGCGATCGGTTTCCCGGTGCAGAGCGATAAGATGGATCGTGTACCAATAAAGCGAGAGCTGCAGCCAACCGCGATTGCGACGTATGCCATATCTGTTAACGGCTGCTCCTGGCAGCTTGCGGTGCTATTCCTCCTCGCAGCGAAGAATTTTTCAATCGATTCGACATAATATGACCACATTATTAACGGAACAGTACCGTCTAGCTTCAAAAGCAACACCGTAACTGCATCGGAAGTTTTCGTTTCCCAACTGTTTTTATTGCCAAAATTGTACAAAATTTGAAACCGTTTAAATGTCATACTCTCGAAAAAACAAAAGTTCCTGTGGTTAGTATTTTGGCTTGAGTGCATATAAATTAAACGTAAAAGTAGACCTGACGCCGTTTATGCGGATGTGGGATTTATTGCAGATCTTTTAAAATGATCTAGAAAGTTACCTGTTAAAAAAAGGATTTCTAGTTTGTGCCTTGGCTAATAAAACAATTGGGGAACAGGCGGGGATTATCGCCAGAAAACTTCCAGTTACTTGGGTTTCTCACAATCGGGCAAGATTTGAGTGATTTTCATACCGGGCTCTTACTTTTTGCATATACATATCCGAACGGAAGAGGTTTTGGAGACGTAAGAGGAGAGCTAAGCCAGCGAGCTACCTCACCTGATGGAAATTGGCAAGAAAACTAGATAATATCTTTTTTAGCTTATTGTGCAAAGTGTGGTTACAGAATTATCAACAAGTTTTAAGACTTGTTGGTAATTCTTTAGCTCTGCCTACCCCTCTTTGGGAATGAAGGCGTGCGTTTATGTATGTATATATGTAGCTTTGTAGCATCCAACTATGTGCAAGAGTCATAAAAACTCCAGCCAACTTTCCGTTCGTAAAGGAATACCACCAGTGTACCGAAACGATTTGAGGCTCTCGCCTGTGACGTCACACACATCTATAACACGACTCTCTGCAATTAACTTTGTCTTCAAGTTATCCCCCGATAAGTTGGGCGTCACACGTTCCCGGAACAGGTTTGAGTTTGAGTTAGTTACTTAGGAAGTGTTTGACGTTATTACACTTGAGGAGTAAAAAAGTTAATCGCGTTTCTTTTCTACCCATTGTACTCGTGTCTGTATTACTTTTTAGTCATGATGCACCTTCGGTGGGACAAGGGCACTATTGCACTTTTTGTCATATTGTATATTGTGTCCTTGCTTTGCACAGAACTACTTATATAATAAGTCATAAGTGTCATAACCACTTATGTCTAATTATATACACCGTGTTTTTTTTTTATTTACGATAACTTCGGCATATTACTAAGTACATCCATAGAAACTAAGTGGTAGATTAGATTTTTAAATATTGCAAAAAAAAACTGTGTTGTACAAAGTAATTAAATGTTGTATCTTTGGTCTTTGGTCATTCTAAAGGGGCCTTTAGGGTTAACTAATAGTCTAGTGTCAAATACGTCAATGTTGGCGTGACATACACACACAATTAAGAGCCTTTTACACCAGTTCAACATGATTAACTGATAATTTTTTTAAATTAATATCTTTAAAACCTTATAATTTGTCTGTCTTCGGGAAATTAACTTTATTTTATCTAAAGAACGCTCTCTAAAGTTATTGTAAATAAAATAAAATAAAACACGGTGTACATAAGTATTCGTTGGCTTTTATTATCATAATCATATGCAGAAATCAATTAGTTATGTACTTATGTATCATAATTTGTCAAAGCGATTTCTTTACCCAACCTAACCTATACTAAACACACGCGTTTTACGCGCGGCACCAGCGAATCGACTTAGGCAAAGGGCCGACTAATCGAAGAAACTGCTGTCTGTTGACTTAATTCTCATCATATAAGAAATCAGCGTCCGCGTTCGTAGTTTATCGCTATTTCCTCGGTAACTGTTTAATTTCCTGTGACGAAAAGTACTGATCTTTTGTCCTTCCTCAGTATAGTACAAGCTATCTCCTTGCCAAACTATTTCCTAGCGAGTTTCGACCGTTTCTCCACCTTGGTCATTATGAAAGACATTTTCATCATTCATAAACTCACGCCTTCATTCCAAGAGTGGGGTAGGCAGAGCTAAAGAATTACCAACAAGTCCTAAAACTTATTGATAATTCTGTAACCACATTTTGCACGAGTAGGCTAAGATGTTTCCCAGTGTATTAGTGACAGGTGGCAAGCCCATCGCCTAACAGTACTACAAGCCTTTATTTTCTTAGTCGCCTCTTACGACATCCACGGGAAGACATGGAGTGGCGTGATTCTAACCCGGCAACCACACGGCAAAGACATTTTTCATTCGAAAAATTGATTTAAGCGTTTTGTCATAAAGTAATTTAACAAACAACTGGTGTAATTAATTGAAAAGATAAAATATCTCTGTGGAAACAGCATGTGTCTCACATACTCATGTAAAACAATGTAGCGGGGGACACGTGGCATCCACACGCCGTAATAGACAGTGACCATTAATTAGGCCTACATGTTTCATCGTAATGGACACGGGTGACGCCTCCTGTACAGTGGCTATTGTAATTGATGGCCGAACAACAGTTTGGGTTTCACTCTACCTTGTTCCACTCACGCGCCTGAAATTGTTTCATGTGACGCATCAGAAGGTGGGTTGGGAGCGATATTTTAGCAAGTAATGATTGGTACTGTTTTATTAAACACAAAATAAAACTTAAACATACATTCTGAATTCTGTCATAAAAAAACCCAAGGCTTTCGAGAATTTTGTAGTAATTGCAGAGATCACTTAAACAGTTATAGGAATAACATAAACCGCCTGTTTCACTACCTACAAGTAAAGCATATGCTGACAGATAAATTCAGCCCTTTCTCTTTCTAACACTTGAAATAAGGCAAGGAGAGAGCCAACTTTAAATGGAAGATAAATTTATTTGACGATCGTCAAACAGGCCCTTAATGTTTATAATATTTGAAAGATAGGTACTATTATTCTATTTGATTTTGATAATCTTTGATGAATGATGACGATAATTAAAATTAAGGTATTAATTTAATTCCTCAACCACTAACTTTCCTAATTTCTAAATATTATGAAATCACTCTGCGCTGGCCTAGTTGGTAGTGAGTAGTGACCCTGCCTACGAAGCTAGCGGTCCTGGGTTCAAATCCCGGTAAGGGCAGATATTTGTGTGATGAGCGCGAGTATTTGTTCCTGAGTCATGGATGTTTTCTATGTATTTAAGTATATATTTCTCTATATAAGTATTTATATCGTTGTCTAGTACCCATAGTACAAGGCTAGAGCTTAGTTTGGGACTAGGTCAATTGGTGTGACATTGTCCCCTGATATTTATTTATTTATTTACTCTTCTTCAAACATTTTTATTTCATTCTATGCTCATAAAGTATATCAAAGTTGTGGATAATCCACAAGAAATATTGCAACTAACTTTCCTCTATATTTAATTGGCCCTCCTCCCGAGACTTGAGATAAACTTCAGTTCGCATAAGTGCACATTTTCTGCCGGGCTCATATTCCATATCAATTTCTAACTATCATAGTAACTAGGTTAAACCACTATAGAACCCTGTCGCATAGAGACAATGTTTCAATTCGACGTAATTTATCTCTCGTTACTTGACGCTGTCAATATTACAGGGTAATATGTAGACCCCGTTATCGGAGGTGCAAAATGGTAGCTGTCAAGTTCTTAGGGATGGGTAAAAATATTCATGATGTCGATATCGATATTCTTACTTTTTCTGTACAATTACTTTTATATATGTACCTATACCATTTTTTAGACTACAATTAAACAAGTTTTTTTTAGAATCCATGATAATCATTGTCATCAGAAATGTAAATTATAAAAATAAATAGGGCTCAGATATATTGGGTTTATTTTTGAATAAATTCATCGTGACTGCACTAGATTATTGCAGAGAAACTGAAAAAAAAAACTGATCGTTCATTAACAATACGATATCCCTTTAAGAGACATTTATTAATTATTTAATTAATTTATTAATGGTTCGTGCTATGAAGAATTATATTTATAGAAATGAAAAATGTTTAACACATTAATTTTGTAATTTTATAGTCCTGTTTTATAAAATAAACACGTTTAATTAAAATCCTAGTCTCATTATGGCAAAGAAAAATTATCGACATATAGCTATAATTATCGACATATCCTAGCTAGTATTTCAAAATATTTTTTACCCATCCCTAAGAACTTGACAGCTACCATTTTGCACCTCCGATAACGGGGTCTAGTAATATGTTATATGGTAGCTTAATGATAAAAGTTGTAAGTACTCTATTGTTAACTTATTCTAAAAGTAAAGTAAACAGTCGAACAAATCTTTTCATTTATGAATTTGACTATTGGTAGACGTTTTTAATTTACTTCACTTAGACAAATACTAACAACCACCGCTTTCTTAACAGAACTTCGTCTATTAAAATGATTTACTGTCATTAGGTACAAATGGAAAATCGTCCACGTCAAATAACCATTCTGAAGTTGGGCCAAAAGTAATAGTGTCCAAAGACAATTTAGTCAAAATGTAATTATGCTGTAAAATATACAGGGTTATTGGTTATTGTATACATTCCCGTTAAGGGGTTATAGGGCAGGTCATTTGCAGTCATTTTGACCCTATAATGCATTATGCAAAAGTGAACCATTTTTGAGTTATCGCGTTTTTAAGTTTTTTTTTAAATTAGTCAGAAATTCAACTTGAAAAATTGATTACAAAAAAAGCATTAATTTAAATCGTATTTTTTTTTCTGATTTACAGAAACAATTAAACACTGGTTATTTCTCAATATTAAAACAGTAATTATCGGTCCAAATTTAAAAAAGCGAGACGGAAAACGAAAATTTTTCAATATTTTTTTGCGATCGCTTTCCACTAAAATGCCTTAAAAACAAAAAAAAACGTAATGAAACTTGGCTTGCAGATTATTTTAAAAACTTAACTGTTTTCTTAGCTCTCCAAAAATGCATAACAACTAGGAACTTATTCTAAAAAAAACGGAAAAAAAATCATCACAAAGGAAGCGGGCGGAAATTCGTATCCGAACTAATATCTAAACCAAAGTCAGAAATGCAACTTCAAAAATTAAAATTTAAAAAAAAACCAAATTTAAATCAACTTTTTGTATTTGCTTTTGTACAAGATGAAATTGTTGTTCTTATGCAATATAAAAAAAAATATTATCTGTACACGTTTGAGAATGCGAGGCCGAAAACTAAAAAATACATGTTTTTTATCAAACTCCAACCTAAATTATACAAAAACAGAAAAATTTACCAATACATTTGGCGTGCAGATTACACATAAAACATTTTTCCAGTTTTCTAACGAGCTATTAAAACTAATATGAATTTTGTTAAAGATTGCTTGAAAAAATTGATCACAAAAGAAGCAACAAGGAAGTCACGTCCGAACATAACTTAAAATTAACTCAATAAATTTATCAAAAATAACTGTTATACTCGTAAACACAAAAAACAACAATAACTTATGTAAAAAGTAACAAATTTAGGAGTTTGTTAAAAAAACATGTATTTTTTAGTTTTCGGCCTCGCATTCTCCAACGTGTACAGATAATATTATTTTTAATATTGCATAAGAACAACAATTTCATCTTGTACAAAAGCAAATAAAATAAGTGGATTTAAATTTGGTATTTTTTTTTATTTTAATTTTTGAAGTTGCATTTCTGACTTTAGTTTAGTTCGAATACGAATTTCCGCCCGCTTCCTTTGTGATCATTTTTTTTCAGTTTTTTTTAGAATAAGTTCCTAGTTGTTATGCATTTTTGGAGAGCTAAGAAAACAGTTAAGTTTTTAAAATAATCTGCAAGCCAAGTTTCATAACGTTTTTTTTGTTTTTAAGGCATTTTAGTGGAAAGCGATCGCAAAAAAATATTGAAAAATTTTCGTTTTCCGTCTCGCTTTTTTAAATTTGGACCGATAATTACTGTTTTAATATTGAGAAATAACCAGTGTTTAATCGTTTCTGTAAATCAGAAAAAAAAAATACGATTTAAATTGATACTTTTTTTGTAATTAAGTTTTCAAGTTGAATTTCTGACTAATTTAAAAAAAAAACTAAAAAACGCGATAACTCAAAAATGGTTCACTTTTGCATAATGCATTATAGGGTCAAAATGACTGCAAATGACCTCCCCTATAACCCCTTAACGGGAATGTATGCAATAACCAATAACCCTGTATATGACCAAATTTATTTTCGTTGTAAATTTATTAAGCCCGAATGGAATTTCGTCCATTATATTTTTTGAGCATAATTAAATATGCACCAAGTGAATGTAGACTTACTTATATGAATTAAGGCCAAAATATAAATTATTGTACTGATATAATTCAGGGGGGGGGGGGGGGGGGGATTGATGATTCAATGGGATATATTTACAATAGGAAATTTTTCTGAGTGTACGTAAATACAAATGGACATATATTTTTGGACCTATATCTTATTTGACAATTTTAATATGGCACATAATTCTATTTTCAACATTATTCTGGTTGGACAATTTTCCTTAAGGATGTATTTCAAATTGTCATTTTGCAACGACGATACGGACGATTTTCCATTTGTACCTAATGACAGTAAATCATTAAAATATATGTTAATTTCCGACCTATTTGCACTGACATACATACTTACATAGATATCTTTTAGCCTCGCAGCTCGCAGCCTAGAGAATGTACAAATATTTTTCAAAAGCACGCACGATGCAGTCTCTCTTTGTTTTGGTGTAAACGCATAATGCGCTGTTTTTTTTGCAAAAAATAATAAATCGGCAAGTCGAATGCCATGTAGAGATTCAGAATGGGAAGTTTAAAAAATAGGACCATTTTTTTCACGTTGCTTCGAAACAAATAGATGATAAGCGCTCGATGTGATCCTGGTCAGCTCAGGGTTGACTAAGCGTTTTCGATCTTAGGATTGCAGTCTTATGGTTATAGTCTTGAGAATATATATTATGTCTATGGGTCATCCCGGTTACCATCAGACGGCGTGAGTGCTTTTTTTATGCTTAGAGAAGACAAACGAGCACACAGGCCACCTGATGGTAAGTGGAAACTGTGACCCACAGACATTCGCATTCACAAGACTGCAATGCAATCCTAAGACTGCAAATGCGTTGCCAACCCTGAGAACTAAGATGAAATGCCTCTATGCTAGTGATTTCACCGGCTGTCTTATCCCTGAACCGCAACACAATAATGCGAACACTGCTGTTTGACGGTAGGTTAATGGATAAGATGTTGGTAGCGATCCGAACGGACCCTGCACAAGGTCCTAACACCCGCTTGCTTGCCATTTCCATACCATAAAGAACCTTGGTAACAAACAATCCCATACATTTCTTTAAATGTGTTGGCGCGTTAAGGTTTATACAACAGTGTAAATATACAAAAAAAGTATAATTTACTTCGACCGGATAGGCCATTTCCTACAAAATGTGCTACGCTTTGCCAACTACTATATCCAACCACGCAAAGCGTCTTTTATTGTCCAGAAGCGGTTTATTCTGTTTCTGCGGTATGGATTCACCTTATGTAGGTCGTTACGGTGTGAGATAGGCCCGATGGACCACGGACCGTGCGCCGTAGTGGAGATAAGAACATAGGATGCCTCTTGCGGCTTGCGGTCGACAATTATGTACGCATCCAATGATGCACCGCATATTGGTTTTCATATTATTTCCTCGATATTGTTTTTGTTTGCGAGTTTTAGGTATCCTTTTGTGGATTTTGTTAGGTGATTATTATTCTTGTTAAAAGTGAAGCGTGTTTACGAGAAAATAGAAGTAGTGTGGGAATAGAAGAGTGGCACAAGGGAATTTGGGTGTTATTTTCGCTACAAATATTGAAAGAAATAAAGTATGTGTGTAGAGTAACATATTGGACTATCTTCGCGAACAATCTTTATACAACATTGTAAGACGATAGCTCAATGTAAATAAATTGTGTAGATGTTTTCTCAATTGTTTAACATGTTGTTTTTTGTTTCAGGTAAAGATCCAGTCTAAATCGATCACGTTGGAAAGATGGGTAGAATTACTTACTAGAAAAACCTTCATTGCAAAATTGACAGTGCACTAATATTTTGATCAATTTTGTAGATTAATATAATCGTACGGTTACAAACGTTAATTTATGACCCATTTAAAAAAATATGCTTGAATTCGTACATGTCATTAGAAATGCCAAGTCATTTTGTAACTTAGAGGACACTCAACCTTATTGTTGTAGGATGTCATTTTGACTTTGGACCTAAGGGTCTTGGGTCCCAAAGTTAAGCCTTTTACTGTATCATATTTAATAACGTTGCTCTGACGAAAAGTGCTCCCCCCCCCTCCCTGATTGAGCTAGTTTCAGAGCTCATAACTTTTAAACGGCTCGATCGATTTCCATCAAAGCTAAGGACTACGGAACTACTAGCTCGACAAAATTGGCTATTCAAAAAAAACCGCATTTCAAGTAATCGACACAGACAATGTGGTAAAACTTATCATGTTTAATCAGGCTTATTCGTTTATTATGAACATACATAAAAAAAAATAAGAAAGTAAGAAGAATTCAAAAATAAAGAATCCATCCTTGATACCGCGGGAGCCCGCCTTTAGGCCAGCATGAAAATAATTGAACATGCTGTTCCGGCTAATTAAGTTCAAGAAATTTCCTCAGACGAGCAACCCAAGAGATTTTGCGTTAAACCGTAATTAGGCATTTGAGAGAAGTCTTTATAGTCGATTTGTATTGTTGGTGTAAGGTAAGCGCTCCAATTTATATCCATATTTATTAGGAGGCGTACCTTTCGGCGGATGGCGAATGCGCCGAAGGAGCCATTAGCCGCAGCGATAACGGCTAAAATTGAAATGGAGGGTTCTGCTGATATTTTATTCCGATCCTTAGACGGCGACATCATTTAAATAAATATTTGGCACGAAATCTCCTCAGGGCTTGGATTTCAGCCGCCCCTTTTCAACTTTGGAGAAAGTCGTCTTTATTTTAACAGCAATGGAGTTAATGTAGAGAGGCTTTACCATTTGCGTTTGATTCCCTCGGAAATGTTTTTTTAGGTTTCCAGGGTAAGCTTTTGTTGGCATTAGGGTCTGGTTTAAATTTTAACTTGAGGCGAGCGAAGTGCGGTAGCGCTTTCATGCACTTCACGGCATCTGTACAGATCGCTTTTCAGTGTGAAAGGACGGCGAATTTCTATATTTAAAACACAATAGAAAGTGGAAAGGAGCGGGTGAGGAGAGGACAGCGCGGTGCACGTATAGCTAAAGTATTGTTAGAGGCGAGGATGTCGGAAGACCTTTGTTCCAGGGCACGGCGCCGGGCGTTACTTTATCTTATTACACGTGTCGCTGGCGGTCTAACGAAGCTGCCCACCGCAATTGTTCCACCTTCTGAATTAATGTCGCCTTATAATAGCCCGGCCTAACCGTAACTATTGTGTTTACAATGTGCCTTGAAGACAATGTAGCCGTATCAGATGAATGTCTGACAATACCAATCTTTAGTTGTCGGGTTTCTATTCTAGTCTGCATCTTAGTTCTAACACTGATCAATGACGCAATGCAGAATCGAGATGGGTTAATATTTATTTGCAAATTAACGTTTGTACATTTTTCGTTTTAATTTCAGACTATTCCTCACTCGATAGGTTAAAAGTTAATACGGCCCTACATTTAATTTCGATTATAAAATGAGCAAAATACTTATTGGTGATAGTTTTCATCTTAACTTGACTTCGGGCTGCTGCGATAAGTCCCCGCTAATCGCTCGGCCAGACCGCGAGTGCGAAGACTAATATCGGACTTCAGTTGCCAAGAATCGCTGCCTTTAAGCTGACCATATAACTACATACCTACCATCAATAAGCCATAGCTATGCTGTAAATATCTATAATTAGAGTACCTAATTCTTTTTAGCCCAGGCTGCAGGGATATATAAAAGACTTTTGCTGTGCAAAAGGTGGAGCATAGTAATCTATGTTGTAAAGTTATGGTGTCCTAATACAAATCCATCTTGAACTGAAGGTGCCAAAATTAGTTTTTTTTTAAATCTTATTAAATACATGATAAGTAAACAATTTACTAAACGAAAAGTTGTCTATGAGTAAACAAAACAAAATCCTGCACAGTCTTTCAGATGAAAAAGCTTTGTACTTAAAGACACAATTTCGTGATGTTTGTTACGATTTTGCAAATTTCCCTCACCTTATTACCTGATCCAGGAAAATTGCGGAGGCATAGCAATGTACTAATTGAACACATAAAACACAGTCGGCTCGTGCAATATTCAACGCAGATCTTACGCACGAAGTTGGAGTAGAGGGCTATAATTGTTTCTCATGCCATATATACTATTTATCCCTGACAAAGGTAACTAGATAACTTATTAGGATGCTTGCATTTGAGGGGCTGGTATTTATTTAGTCATTAGGCGGCGCTATAGTCAGGGCGTCTAGTCCACGTAGGAAAGCGACATCGAAAATTGCTTTTTAACCGTACGACCCCCTTTTTCAATCTAGATCAGAAATCACTTTAATCTGCTTTATTGTGTTGTACTACGCCAAATAAAAATACCTATGCCGAGTTTCTTGCGGCGTTTCTTCTCAGCAGTGGTCTCTTCTTGTGAAGCGCTAGTAGATTCTTGACGTGTAAAAATGCCCGTGCTACTTTCTGAATAAATGTCTTTATCTTTATCTTTATATTATCTTTATGTCAAGAAAACATCTACCGCTTTTATACATCCGTTATTCTAGAATTGTTTATAGGTGCGTTCCCGACCTTTACGTGTTCGTTATCGTATAAGAATTTTGTTTCTTCCCCTTCGGGAATAACTACATTGAAGTTTTATTTGAGTTGTGATGATGTCCTCCAGGGCGTCAGAACTTGGGATATTCGTCAACTTGAGTTATCCTTATCAAAACAAAACTTTTTAAGTGCTCTGAAATCGACGCCTGTTGCTAGCGATGGGGGTTTTGGGCCCAATAATCTGCGGTGATGGGGAGGCATTACCGGCCTTAAATGGCACAACAGCGCTAAATTACCTTTCGTTTTGACCTGGATGGCGTCAGCTGGTGCTGCTAAAACAGCGAGCGTTAATGAGTTCTCGCCACATGGTCGTAATTACGATGCAACATTGAGCCCCATTGTTGCTCGAAAACCTTTATAGTCGTCTATTTTCATGCCTCTTTATAGATATGTTCCGGAACGTTAATTAAAACGATCTGAGAGCTATTCGCTAAGCAATAATTAGAACTGCTAATTTTGTGTAAATTCTTAATTGTGTATATTTGAGGTGACATTGAAGGTTGAACTGTAACGTTTTTTTACATAAATCGTAATCAAATTAACTCATTCTGGTTCGCATTAAGCTTAAGGTAGGTACTCTATGTGTCTTGTTGGATATTATTCAAAAGGCACATAAATGTTATTGACCTCCCAAATATATATTTAGCTATACGACAGCATCGTCGATTTATTTTGTATTAAAATTATTATGGTAGTAAACTTTAAATATTAAACCTAAACTCCCATGTATTTTAATTAGAATATGCTTTTCATAACCTTTCGGATCAACGAAATCAAGCAGAATATTAGCGGCATCAGCCTTCTTAATTAAACAAAAAAGGTGTCCTTTCCTTTCTATCTCACAAAACAATTATTAAAACAAATCTGCTCATAATTTTATTATTACTTTGGATAAAGAACGTCGCCGCTGCACCTGCCTTCCTAATTAATCATTTCGTAGTCTCACAAGTTACTCCCGTTTTGTAAGAAAATTAATTTCAGTCTACCTGTCTCGACTCCACTTAGTTATAACATACGGCGAGGTACATTTTAAATCAAAATGCAATTTTCGCGAGAAGGAAGAAACGCGCACGTTATATCATGGCACTTGTGCAGTTTAATTTGAATCTTTATAATGGCTTACATAATTAAGTAACGAGAACGGTTTCGGCCATAATGTTCCCTCGTTGATCGCTTGAAAATTTTGGAGTTAAAAGTTTTAGATCCTCCTTTTGTTTTGTAACTGTCAAATCGTGATAAGAATGTTGTATATAGATAGCATGTCCCTACTGATACAACACAAAAATAACGAGGTGATAATTACTTTGAAAGATACTTGTTGGTTGGTTGGTTGTACTTGTGGGAGGACTTTGTGCAGGGTCCGTCCGGGTTGGTACCACCATCTTATCCATTAACCTACCGCCAAGCAGCAGTGTTTGCATTGTTGTGTTCCGGTTTGGGGATAAGACAGCCGGTGAAATGACTAGCATAGAGGCATTCCATCTTAGTCCTCAGGGTTGGCAACGCATTTGTAGTCTTGGGATTGCAGTCTTGTGAATGCGAATGTCTATGGGTCACAGTTTCCACTTACCATCAGGTGGCCTGTGTGCTCGTTGGCCTTCCTATGCCATAAAAAAAAAAAAAAACTTGAAGCGGTCCGTGTCTTCCGTAATGCGCTTACAAATGAATGAATTTAGAAAGATGTCTTGATGCGTTCTTCTCGATTATTTAATTGACTGGCTCTATCATCGTTAGTTACAATTATGTTACTATCAGTAAATTGATTATATAACAAGCACCCATAACCCCGAACTCTGCCTTCTTATTTGTATTATTCATGCCATCTTTCTCCGTGATTTCATTCACATTTTCCCTGTTCTTCGCAAGTCTAGACATGCGGAACTTTGCGTTGACTGAAGCTAAGACTGCGTTGCTTCGCCGATCCCGCTTTATTCAAAAAGCTAAACTCGCCTACTTCCTGAGAAAGCCGCTATTATTTCTTTGCGAGAGTCGTCTACCGGTGCATTAAAAATGGAGGTAGAACCAGTAGAACATTGTGAAAAACTGTAATTAGTAACATAATGATTGCTGAAACTGCGGAATCAGGAAAAATGTAAAGTATTTAATGCACACTTCACAAATTCACAATGTTTTATCTTCTGCTAATTAATGCACAAGTTATAACAGTTGTGCAAGGTTGATGAGTGCATTATAGGTTGCACTGAATGTATTTTCATTTGATAAACTAAGTTTTGCTTGTATTATCTGATCGAACAAGCGCAAATGCAAATTGTGTACCGGTTAGTTGGGGTAATGAAAATATACTGGCATTCTCTACACAGGTGGATTCCGTTTTCATTATAACCGGTTATCGGGTGAAATAATTACGTTTAATGCATTTGATTATGTTATGAAATTGTGACATTAAGGGTTCTATATCTAGAATCCAAGTTATTAGCAGTAGGTACCTGTAAGCTTAGCCGAGTATATTCTACGAAACGTTAACTAACTGTAGATTTCTACGAAAAATTAATTTTCCTAGGCAAACACGACAGTAACGTTTAACGTTTGCGGAGTGCCGTTTTTCTAAACCTACTAGGAGACAGTGTCGCTTAATTATAAAAAACTTTCAAAAAATGCCAACTTGCCAAATCGTACCCGAAAACCACCATTCTTTTTTAAGTATGTATTACTTAAAATAAAAAAAAAACAGTACCATAATTGGGATTTAGGGTTTATTTTGTACGAAATGATTTTGTATGGAGTAACCGACTTAAGTATTTGATTTAGGTAAAATTTTGCAAATTAATAACGTTTGGTATAAATTGTTAAATTTGAACAAAACCAAACGCCTTATTGTTGTTTGTTGCAAGAGTAAATTCTCGGAACATCCCAAAGCAAGAATTAAAACGCCCCGGGAAAAATTAATCTTGTGTCCCGGACCGACAAATATTGTTGTTTGGTCGGTCCGGGGGCTATAAGTAATCTCGGCACGTTATGCACTCCGTCGGGCGGTTTATTGGAAAAGTGGATCCGCGGAGTTCGCTAACGCTTCGCTAACTGCCTTTCCAAATGTTTTCCACGTTGACACCTTTAATATTGTTGCTTCTGTAAATAAAGACAGAGTCTATGTTGACAAAGACATGTGAGCCTATCGGTCTATCAGTCTGGACGTAAACGATACGGTTACTATAAGCTTCCTGTTATGATATATGCTCCCGTTATGTCTGACGCATACAAAGGAGGGCTTTCTCTCTTCCACTTTGATTTAGCAGCTGGATGACTTTGAAATCTCGGGGAAGATTATCCCTGTAGATGGTTAATTAAAATTACGTGTGCTAGTTATGTTATCTAAACACACAATTTACACGTTTCTGGGAAAATAACTGCACAATGGGATTTCCAACTAAAAACTGTAGCAACTAATGATTAGAGTTTTAAAACAGTCGCGCTAAAAGAATTCAAGTGAGCACTCGGCTATTCGAGGAAGTTGTCCATTAAAATTTATTCGGTCGAAGCAGTAGCAGTGCACTTAAAATCTGTATTTCACGGAAACTTTTGTATTTAGGTATTACCTAGAAAGTACCTGTTAGCAACTTGGCTTTATCTTTCCCGACAATTTCACTTGATGGTCCCACTGTTTCTTCTAATACTTTATTTCTTGAATGCCATTTGAATTTTGCCTTCTCGACGTCCATTTTGGTTGTTATATTTTTCTAGCTTATTGAATTTTTTGAAGAATTGAATTGTCTGATTGAGCCATTGGGGTTTGTTTAGTGATTTCAGCCAGGCAAACAGTTTAATTTCTCTCTGTATTCAAGCCGTTGTTCGTTTTGGTACAATTAATTTACTTAATAAATTCTTAGAGGCCACAGCGTGCCGCCTGTCTCTGCTCCGCTCCGTTATAAATTTATATCACCGGACGTGTTCTGAATTTATGCGCAGATGTGTTTTCTTGGCGTGCGCCCTTGCAGCCTGGCGCTCTGGGGCAACGGTGCTATTCTCAAATGCAACAGCTTTATGTTCGAGTTCATCAGCTTAAGAGTACTCTGTGATCTGAACACCGTATTTGTTCGAATTTGGACAGCGTAATAAGTTATTCCAACCAAAATGTTTCTGCTTAAATTTTGAACAGTTGCTGTACAGTCAACCAATTTTATTCCTAGGCCACTATGGACTATGTTAAAATGAAGTTGACAGCCAAAACGTAAGAGAGTTCTTATGATTTGGTTGACGTTGACAAAGTCCATAGTGGCCTAGGAATCAAATCGGTTGACTGTTCATAAACGATATAAGTTATTCATGATGACAACTGTAATTTTTGTAATTTTTGAGACAATGCCTGTAAATCTTACCTAAATGGTTATTATGACAAATTTTACGAGTCTGTAAGTGTCTCCAAAAAGTCAGAGAATATAATAGTGTTTTTCGCACTGTGTTGCTAAGGCATAAAATAAGGTAAGGTATTAAATTAAGTTTTCAACACTGTTTAGATCTCCACTTGCACCATGTATTCTCTGTTAATCATGAGGTTGACTGGTAGAGAATGCCTCTACGCATTAAGTCCGCCATTTGTACTTTTTACATTTGTATTGTGCAAGTTTAAATAAATATTTAAATCTTAATTATCACACGTCATCATGGTTTCAGCTGAAAATTACGTTCGATGAAATTAAATTCGATCAAATGATACGAGTACATAGTGCGAAGTAATATTCGATATGTTGAAATGTTGATGGGTCACCACTCGTAATACGTACAAAACGACAACGTGTGTATAGGTATAAAGTAAAAGTTAACTGATGACTTCGCGTAACGTGTGAAGGGGTTGGTTATATATCTGAGAGTGGTGTTTCCCACTTGTAAATAAAGGGTCCACGGAAAGAACATGTCTAGTCACTTTTTTTTGAAAATGAGTTCTGAATCTCAAAATGTAGTAGACGAAATGAACTATTACCTACCACTCAGTTTCAGATATAAATCTTCATATAACTTGTATCTTTTCGCTCTTAAAAAAACCTATACACGAAAATTACGTACAAAATGACATGGTTCCTAACTTTCAAATCGCGATATCTCAAAAAGTTACTAATGTGACTAGACATGTTCTTTCCGTGGACCCTTCAAATATTGTCGGTCGTCTAGTCATATTGACTTGCGCGATGGCGTTATGGAATAGCACCCATGCGCCCGACGCGAGCGCCCCAGCCAGATGCGGCTCCTTCCCACCTTCCCTATTTACATTTACAAACAAGGCGACCTAATCTAATTAGATTTAAATACAAAAACGACTGGTGTCGCTTACTTATTACTTAATTAAAACATGTTTGACGTCACGTTTCGCACGGATATGTGCGGCTTAATAAACCGAAACGTATCCGACTGGAGAATATAATCACTACGTTCGTAGATTCTAACACGGGCAGAATGTTTGTGGCTTTACGTTGTGCCTTGTTAAATTCGCAGTTCCATTAATATTCAAGATACGCGCTGGGATAAAACAAACTGCGCACTAACGTAAGAAGGGTATTAAGGACGGGAGTATCCTTTTGCAACCGAATGTTATGGACCTTTCGGCTTGTAACATTTATTTCATGCTCTTGCTAAAGTGCCGCTTGGATATATTGACGACATTACATTTGTTGTTTACTTCGTATCGTAATTTCAAAACGCAACATTGTTTCCTGTTTTTCACATTTCACAAGGGAGGTTAATTTGTTGAAGTGTTTGGCTCGCAGAGTATGCATCGGACATCAGTTATGACCGCCGCCGTCGCTTTGTCCCACGCCCATTGTCTCCCCTGTCCAGCCCGATGTCACTCCAGTTAGTTGTAATTAAGTCCGCTTTGACTGTTCATTTCCCGTTCCACAAACAATCAAATGGGTATTAAAAGCCGTGACGTAGCGCAAATAATCGTGATAGTATATACTAGCATGTTACTATTCACATGTTATACTTATTTAATATAAATGCAAAAATTGAATTACTCAAATATTATGCACGAGGAAACGCGATATTACGACGCATTTCATTTACCGGAACACCTCAATTATTGGAATTGGAAGTAGGTCTCCTGGACCCGCGGTCTCTACTTAATTATCTGCTACTCATATTACTCCGTCTGTATTTCCCAGAGGTAACTTCTCGTCGATATTCCGTTGCAGATATTCTTTCCCTCATACCTGGCTTTTTTAATTTCGCTCAGTCTTATTCTTACCGATGAACAACGCGTAATCCATTTTCTTTCGGTTTCTAAAGTGACATCTAAATTAATTGTGGCACGCGATAAGATCTTAAATTAATTCAGTATGTATATAGCAGTGGAAAGTGGGGACATTTAACTCGGGCTTTGAAGGAACCGAGATGTAATTAAAATAAATATTTGGCACGAAATCCGGGTCGCGGCGGTTAAGTTGAGACGTTCGCAGTTCGCACCCTTTGAACAACTTCGTGTTTGTGTTTGCCGAGTAAACAAATATAACTGAGATTCTGTTTTAATCTCACTCAACTTTTCTAACGAGTCTCTTTGAAACTCCACATGAGTCTCGAAAGACAAATTAATTCATTGCCAATTAACTTGGCTATAATTCAAACTATTCGGTCCCAACGCTTAATCCCGGACTCCCTTAACCGAATAAATCAGATGATGAATGTGTTGCTACATTGTTGTGGCAATTACAGGGTCTATTTGAATTCATAGAGCACGCATAGTTAACTAGTAGTCACAGACGGTATTTGATTGCACATTAGCAGGCTAACTCGATGCCAAGTCACGACTAATGGCACAACAACACTTGTCTACCATCTGATGGAATTACTAAGGATGTTTGTATTAGGTATATAGTTCTAGCTTACGTGTCGGGAATATTTGTTTATCACGATCTCGAGATCTAACCCAATGATGCCCTGAGGAGCCACTACACAATCTCTCAATCAGTCAAAAATCGGCAAATCTCTTCTTGAATATTTTTTTATCAATAGTGACTTGTTTTGTATCAAGTCCAATCTTAAAAAGATATCCTTAATTTTCTTACCTACAGAAACACAAATCACCTCCTAAGATTCAATAAGCGTCTTCAAGGCACTCGACATTTTCCAACAAATTTTCCCAAACAAATATTCTCCGTGTAAACTGAATGTATTTCAAAAGATTTGAACGCTATTCACGTGTTACAGCGCAAATTCTTTTAATGCTTTGTTATAGCGGGCGTTTTATTGGTGGCTACAATAAAATTCTCTGTTACATAAAATGTGGCGAAAAATCGTCGAGCGACGTCGCGGGATGTCACAGGCCGTCACTCCAGGGGTTGGAGCTACACCAGAATTAAATTCCTGCCCCTCGCCTTGCGATTTTTGCGAACGGTTAAGTAAATGCCGGGTATATTATATATTAGTTTGATAGTGGGTTTTGGAGCGTCGATCGTTACGGAAACTGAAAAGGGTGGTATCAAATGTCTCGCTAACGACGCGTCGTATAACTGAAACAATTGTCGAGTGGAAAAGCGAGTTATGGGTTTTCTGAGGGGAGGGGACAGCCGAGTGGATTAAGATAAAGCGCGTTGGGCGGCCGCCAACGTCTCAAGTGTCCAAAGCTGCCAAGCGCCGCACGTCAACGCGGACGCTGTACTAAAGCCTGGAAGGGTTACTATTACTACAGTATCTCCATCCCTCACTCGCTGTAGTAATTAAAGTGTCCAGTATTAGACGAGATAAGTAACTACATGGTTAGCGTCTGTTCCGACCGCATCAGTCTAAACACGACTTATAATTTTATCTCGTTTCATCGTATTGTTTTGGAGAAATATTTTAGTATGCTACAGGATGACAGCGGTTTCTGTATTAATATTGTCTGGGCTGAGCTGCTGTTAAACTTATTATTTGTCTTTCTGTTTGATAGGTTTTAAACCTTTATCACCTATTTATACATTATAAACAATATTTTCTTTTATCCAGTGAATTCGGCCGCGCTGGACTCCAGAATAAAAGTCTTTGTCGTTCGAGTAATAAGGTAGCTTTCTATCAGTGAAAGAATTTCACAATTGGATTCATAGTTCAAGAGAATTCCATCTACAACACAATCTTCAAACAATTTTTTCTCTTCAAATTATTAGTATGGATTGCAACACCTTGCAATTCCTTTAGAAACCAAGACATTCATTTAATGTGGATTTTCTCATTCCTAATGCAGCACAAAATTCAATTAGGTATACAGTTAGTATAAGTCTCTGATGCGTATGCGGTCAAACGAAGATCAAAAGCATGACTCACTGGATTCAATAGACGGGACTATAAATAGCTTCTTCCTATGTTGAAGGATTAATTGCTTTTAACCATGTTAGGTACTCCTATTTGCAATCATCATAATGATCGTAATGTTCCGCTGAAAGACATTCATTTCTGGCCACATTAACGGTCTCGTGCAATCCGCTTTTAATCGAGTGCTAGAAATGATAGGCAAGCGGTAGAAAATTTTTCTCACGCATTTAATCAATAAGTATCTATCTCGTTTTTTTTTATTGTGCTTGATTTTTAAATATCGACCCGGCAGATTCTCATTTTACCTTGAGAATGTTTTGAATGGTCTAAAATATTTTGTTTAAATATTTTCCTTGTATACAACGATTTCAATATCGCCTTAGCCTAGCGTCTGCGTTCTTGTGTGACGTTTTAAATCTTACACAAGCAAATCGTCGGATGTATAATGTTGTGATTAATTGTAATCTCAAGTAAATTACTTACCTCTTGCTTGATCAATGTATTCAGCAAAAAAGTGATTTATAGAGATTGTAATATCCAATTCAGCACTTAGTCTTGCGTAGGTATTAAGTTCAGAAAAATAGCGTATTGGATTCTTATCCTCTATGCCACGTGCGACCTTATTTT
Organism: Acleris emargana; assembly: GCA_927399475.2. Taxonomy (NCBI): domain Eukaryota; kingdom Metazoa; phylum Arthropoda; class Insecta; order Lepidoptera; family Tortricidae; genus Acleris; species Acleris emargana. Next base: position 22,373,660 of record OV656838.1, on the reverse strand, counting down.
TAACCCATAAAGTTGAATTTGCCTTAGCTATTGAACTGCAAGTACGTCCTTTCTGACGTACTACAGAAAACATGGCCTATCCTTACGCAGTCAAATTGCCTTTGAAGCTCCGTGAAAGCGTGCCAATCTCAATCAATGTCGTCGATTCATTGCAATAAAATGCCTTCTGTTTGATTTGAGAGGAGAAAAGGCATTAAATTGAATTCTCGACTTATTAAAGAAACAACATAAGAAAGTAATTCATATTAATACAGTGATCTAGGCCCAAAATAGACAAAGTATATTCTTTTGAAAGAATTTCATTATTCATTTTCTACCATGTACCACAGAACATGACTTTGAAACACAATTTGGACACAAAAAATATAGCCACAGCCCACTGGTGCGTTAAATCCAAAGTGCTTTAAATAATAAATAGTAAATGGAACAATATAAACACGACAACTTACTTACTCTCCAAAAATGTGGATACAACGGAAAGAACATGAAAATAATAATTCAATTAAACTTATCAAGCAAGTGCGGGTCGGATTCGTGCACTGAGGGTTCGGTGTTGTCAATGTTGCCATATTATAATGTAAGCTAAAGCCAATCATGTTATAGATTACATAATACTAAAGCCAGTAATGAAAAATCGTTTTTAAAAAGTAAATTTTTTCGAGGTTTATTAGAAAGGCTCCACAGGGTAAAGACAGCAACGCAAAACCTCGCAATTTGCGCCACCAAGCTGTTCCTCTGTCTCGCTTAAAAATATTTCACTCTGGCCCGTATGCCATGTGCATTAAAATATATAATAAACTACCTAATATAATTACAGACATACAAAATGTAAATCGTTTTAAAAATAAGCTACTTGGTTATTTATCAAAAAAATGCTACTATACGCTGCAAGAGTTTTTTGATGACAAGGAGCAACAATAATAAAGTGTAAAATTAACATGAGAAATAAATAACCAAATAATTAAATACATATAATTATATTGTATAGAAAATAAAAGTACACACGATGTCAGTTTTAGATTTTTAGTTTCTTAGTTTTTTTTATTTTTATTTTATTATTATTTTTTGTTTTGGTTTTCTGTTAAGTGTTCATTTTTGCAGTGCCCTTGCAGGGCTCATGAATTGTACCTACTTATATTTATTATTAAGTAAGTCTTTTGTGAAAGCAATAAAAGTTTTGAGTTTGAGTTTGAAATCTTAAACTTTTTATTGTCTCTTGTGTTACAACATATTCTGTGAAAATTTTATTTGACTACCTAGTGTGGTTAAAAAGATGTTATAGTTGGATTGAGAACCCGATAGTATGACGCTGTATCTGGTACTTTTTGGATACGGAACCCGAAGTGGAGGCTAACACGGGAAACTAATTCATCAAGCTGATGTTACAAAAGTGGCCGCGTAGAAATTTTGCGTAGGTTCATCAGCAAGTTTTGACTTTGAACGATTATGGAAATAGATACCTATTCCATCTTCACTTTGGTATGATTACAACATCAAGTAACAATTTCAATCTAGTTAATGAGGAATGCAAATACAAACGTGGAGAATCTATGCAATTGGTATAGACAAAAAAATAATACTTACTGTTGTTTTTACATTAATTTGTAGAGACCGATTTCATTAATTTTGTATTTGACCGCATAGTTTTGTTTTTTAGCAGACATTTTAATGGATGACATGATTATTTTAAATTTGGGCTGACATTTACTAATAAATTACAAAAAATCAGTGATATCTAATGACAAAATGTGATTGTTATAGTGTATTAAAACGTACAATTTCAAGCGGTTTTCACCTAACCCTGACGGGTTCAATACACCTAGGAAGGCTTCAAGCCGAAACGTAAGTCAAACAAAGGTTAAATGTACTCTTGTTGAAATATCCAAAATAGATATTTCAAAAACGTAATAATGCAGAACGGCTTTAAAACCCTATTCCTCGAAATGGTTTTCGAATTAGAGTAATTGTAAAAGTATGAACAATACCAATTGTCAGCAACCACCAGATGAAACCAGTTATGATGAAGAAGCAAAACTAAGTTCAATATCAACAACGATACTAGAAGCGCAATAAGCTATTGAACTATCGTTCAGGTCAGAGGCAGTCAGCAGTTTCTTTGAAGCGCATCCTCGAAGACAATAATGAATTCAGGGTTGGAGAAGCTCTTCAGTTTGCTCGCACGATCCACTTTGCACTTCCTTTCTTATACAACGATTAATGACTGCGACCTTTGAGATTAAAATAAAAAGGAAATAAAATGCAATCACGAAGGCTTCTTTTTGATTCGCCGTCGATTCTAAAGGAGTTTTGTCACGTACTAGGCGCCGTTGGCATCGTATTAAATTCCAAGGTATGTTTTGCGTCTGCAGTATTCCGTTGTTAAAAGATATTGGAATATCTGTTAGTTTATGTGAAAATAAAGTACGGGGGTACTGAAAAAGTTAATTCTTTCCAGAGGTAACTAAGCTTTTTTGGATGGTGACAAGACAACTCAATTTCTAACGCATTGCGACCGAGTTATGGTCCTGTTTGTTTATGCAAAAACAAATTAACCGTGTCAGAATTAATCAAATATAAAATGAGTGTTTTTGTTTTAAAACACTTGGCGAATGAAAAGTTTTTGCCTTTTTCGCTTTCGACCTATCAACTTGGCAACAGAAATGTCAGCCAGGAAATATATTTCCTGTCTTATAACGTATTCGGGGAAGGCGCTGACGTAACGCAGACAGACGACAAACCCATGTTTTGATGGGGAAAGTATTTAAGTACTTATGTTTATTTCTCTCAAACACAGACATACAGGACGTCGAAAGAATTCCGAGTGGGAAAAGTATTTTCTAATAAGTAATAAGAAAACCATAAGCTACACGTAGATGCTTTGTAAGATGAGTGTAAGAACAATTTTGGGTTGTTTTGCCGGTAGTGGCGGATCCTCGGGGAAAGTTCGTCAGACGATTATTGTTTTGTGGATATCGGGAAGTAACTTACACTAAGTACTTGTAAACTAGAACAACAAACGGTGCCTAAGGAATATTAAAAAAAAAAAACGTTCATAGCGATTCCGGTGGTTGTCATGAATCATGCATGATTGACATTATTTACATACATTTGTTAACCTAGTTTTAACTTTTACTCAAAATTGTATTAATTTATTAACTTTTCTATGTGTGCAGGAAATACTATTTCAAAACACGACTGCTTTGTTGTAATGAATTTCAGAATTTAATAAACTTCAGTTAAATTACTTTGAAGGAAACATCTGTCACTGCCTTGGTCTCTCGCTCGCTTCTATCCATCTGGTCCTTGAATAAAATCGTCTATATACATAAATAACTTTAAACAACAAGTAGTGCTAATGTTCCAAGCACTTTGGTCTCTTTTAAATGATCTATTTTAATTCCTCCGTTTGTGATGTTATTGCTTCAAATATAACTAATGAAAACAGATTAAGATAAGTAATTTCTATACAATCCGAACGGCTCTCCAGTACGACCCAATTTACTTCAAGTATACTTCTCAAGAATTATTTTACCCTTATGCTCGGTGAAGGAACGGCTTATGTTCCGCAGTAGTAATTATGTATACAAAATAAACAAGAAACGCCTAGTAAGAACGCTAAGCACGGATCAGCGAAACGTCTCGCTCCGGATAATAAGTTCGGCGCGAAAATCCTCCTAAGACTGTAGTGTGTTTTGGCGGCGTATATTGGGAGTATTGGAACTGAGAACACGTTCCATTCCGCAGCGGATATAAGACACGTTACAGGCCCATCCCGCCCTATGATGGTATGTCGGCATCGCCGGCAACGATTTCCGCGTTTCGCGCGCCCGTGTCACTTTATTTCCATGATCCCCATGTCGCAACACTCGCAACAGACATAAAACACCCCGCTTTATAGACTTGCACGGCAAACGAAACGAAACAAATACTCGATCAGTTTTTCGACGCCCGACCTGTCATTTCCTATCCCAAATTACCAAAGGCAGGCACGTCCTCTCGTGGCAGGTTGTTTACAGTCGAATCATGCTAAATGACAGCCTGGCGAAGATTTGATTTCTACCCCGCAAAGTTTATGCGGCCAGACCTTGCGGAAGCTTCGATTTGGTTTATTAAATCACTGAATTATTGTTTCCTCCGGTGTCTATTACTCGATAAATTTAGACTTTGATATTAGAGTTTATTTTTGGAGCTTCTTTATAGATTGTTTTAGTAAAATTACAACGCATATATATAGTTAAAATACTTGCTTGGGTTAGCAATAACTATTAAACGGTGAAGTATTTGAAATAGTTGATCCAACAGCCCAACGCAAAGCGGAAAATATATCGACGATTGAATTTTACGAATTGCAAATGTTGAAACGATTACATTCGTACGAGCGTTCTTTTTATGCGACTTCTTTCGAGCGCTCCCTAAAAAAACAACCGAGTTGTGTAACAGCTTGAGTGTATGCTAAGAGCCCAACAGGTTAGACGGGCGGGTCTGACAAAGCCTGCTGAGCACACACAAAGTAACGCTGAGTCAATATGAGGTTCCTAGGCGCTAGGCGCTAATGCACGAGGGCCTGTGAGACGGTTGGCTATTTCTATTTAAAGTATCACCGACGGTGATACCCTTGTCACTGCCATGTTCAGGTAAATTTGATAGTTGTTTGCGTAGTTTCCGTTTGTAGTTGTAATACGCATTTTAACCAAACATCTTTTGAATATTTTGACTTGGTATCAAATGATTACCTACGTGGGTGACGGTTCAGCTATTCCTCGGTTCTACAATTCTACATACAGCACACAGACCACCAAACCTCAACACAAATACAACTAGTGCTTGCAGATCGCATTGAACTTTGTGAACTAATTGATATTGGGCATTTAGTCCTTAGTGCCTAAAGTTTGATGCGATCTGTATCTACATTGCTGGTGTTAATTACCCTTACTCTGTTTATGTATACAAATCATTGGCCCAACATGTTGGTTACTATTTTTGTTAATCTTAAGTCTTTCAAATTAACATACGTACATAAACTACTTACTCCATCGTCAAGAGCCTAGCTCTTAAATAAAATAATAATGACATAAACTAATGAGTAATGATAAATTATTTTATACTTTAAGCTATATCTGTAACTAGCGGCTCGTCTCGACTTCGTCCGGGTTAAATAATATACATATTATATGACCTTCTGCTAAAGTTTCTGGCGGCGCTTCTTTTCCGCAATGGTCTTGTCCGAAGCGCTGGTAGATTCACCGTATATTACCGACGTGTAAAAGAGAGAGAGAGTGTGGCCAATTTACCGTTTTTTTATATATAGCCATCTGGAGTAATTTACCTTTCAAATGACGAAAGATTCTTCCAAATAGCTGCAATAGTTCCCCTCGTCATATCATATCAACAAATAAATCGCCCCTTTATAATATTACTATCTGTAATAATCCCTTTATGATAGCTTTCTCATTTATCTGGTAATGTAGAGTTGTTATGAATGACGTTTGACGTATTACCCTCCGAATCAACTAATCTAACAAGTCCCGAAACTAATCAAAGTAATGTATTTATTCTTCCGTATTTGTCGCGTCGTCCTTACGAGAAAATGATAAGGGTCGTAACGTAAACGATTAGTAATTGTTTACGGAAAAGTAGTTTGGTAGATAATAAATGAATAAATACGATATTGGTATACGTATTACATGTAATGGTTGTTTTGCTATGCTACAAAGATGGGTTTTTGCTAGTCAGTTATTTATATCAGTTGGAGTCAGTTTGTTTGTCTGTATCTTAATAATTTAGTTTTAAATTGTCGACGCTAGCTTAAATGTTATTTAATCTATTTTTATTTGCAAAATCGTCTATATATTTTTCGTAGGAGTTATTTCAAATTCGCCGTCTCAGAGTGTAAACATTTTGCCGTGTAAGCAATATGCTCGAGATAGACAGGCAACATTTGCAAAGTATTTGTTTCAGTAAGTAAACAGCTGACGGATTCGTTTGCGACTGAGTTGCAATTTAAAATCCAGTTGAGAACCTCATCTTTGACTTATAGCTAAAGAAGTGGTTTTATATTAGCTATTTCTATTTTACAAATGGAAAGCTCCCTTCCTTTGGCTTTACCACTAGTTTCTAATCAACGGCTCTTGAGCTTAGTCTTTTTAGCACAGCGTCCGTATTTTCGAAGTTTCTTTTCATGGCACTGAGAAGGCAATCGTGCACACAGCCCACCTGATAAAAAGTGGACTTTGAAGCTCATATACACACAAAATCACACATCGAAGACAATAAATCTCAAAACATTAGATATATAATGCCTCTATGCTAGTCGTGAAGTGTGCAGTCAATAGCTACTGCAGTCCCTTTCACTGTCTTAAACTAGTTCCAGTCATGGGCATAAATATATATACGTTCCCAAAACGTCAAAAATATGTATAGTAAGTAAGTAAGTAAGTAAAATATTTATTCACAACAATAACACAACAAAAAATAAAAGTAGCAATAAAAAAGAAGAAAAAGAGACAAGAGAACAGATGTGCTAATGTTGCGAAACGGTCCCAACTCAGCATGTGCTGGCTGTGAAGCCAACGCTGGTCTTCCGTTGGGGCCGCATACACCTTTATGCCACTGGCAATAAGGTCCGTGTATGTATACATATTTATATTTATATTTGACGCGATGACTGTATAGCTATTAATGCCCTTGACTGTACCCACTGCCCCTGGGCTAGTTGATCCGGTCATCCTGGAAGGTGTACAATCACAAAAATTACTTAAGGACCATGCCCATAACAGACGTTTTTGATGAAATTTAAGTTCTTACAAACTCAGTCAAAACTAAATGTAAATTTCTGAATGTACAAAGAAAGAAAAAATCCATATATTGATCTTTGATTCTGTCGAGCAGAATTTCAAAATAACCCACGGTATTTTTTTTACTATTTTTTTAAAACATGACTATTAAAACACAAAATTCGATGTATCTTTTTCATCTTGGCGTCAGTTTATATGAAAAATACATCTTAATATTCTTCATTAATTCATATAGGTATCTAATAAATCATCGAATGTTTTTTTTCTAAATCGAAAAATATGGAAATAAAAGCCAAAGAACTACTTTTTTGAACTAAAAATGACTATCTTTGACTGACAGCATAAATCTCAAGAAAAATTTAGATGGCAGCTAGTTTAGAACAGCAGTGTTAACTAGAGCTTCAAATCAAAGGTCATCTAACCATGGTAGCCCTTAAAAGAGCTTTGATAACTGAATATTCAGCCGGTCCCAACAATGAACTGATTTAGTATTTTACGATTCAGCGTGCGTCCGCGCTATTCGGCCGACTCGCGCTTCCGTTGCCCAAAGAACCTTTCCATTGCGATATCGGGCTAAGCTGAAATAGAAAAAACCTAGCAAGAGCATGTCTGATCGTGCTCAGTGTAGGGTTCCAAAGCCGTTATTTCTCAAAAACTGCCTAAAAAAAAACAAGTAAGTATGAACTAATTCTTTATTTAAAGTTTTTTTTTTTTTTTTTAAATCATTATATACGCGATTTATTGAAGACATGTTTCAGATTTTTAGAATTTGTAGTATTTTTAGGAGGGGGGGGGGGGGGAGAGGGAATAGCTTTTAAAAGATTAATATTTCATAAACGGATCCCTTAATCGAAAAAAAATTGAAAGACCTATCCAACCTAAAGACGAATAAAAAATTACATACCCACAAAAAAATAAAAAACAAGATTTTATTTTATTTTATCACTTTCTTGGCGTGATTAATACGTATATTCATGCCAAATTACAGTTTTCTAGTACTAAGACTCTCTGAGCTAGGCTGCGGACGGACGGACGGACGGACGGACATGGCGAAACTATAAGGGTTCCTAGTTTGACTACGGAACCCTAAAAAATGAAACAATTCCTCTAATACCGAGGCTTATCGTGGAGCAGATTTGGTGCGAAATTTTAGGCTGGTCATGATGATAATCTTGTAAGATAATTCGATACTTGAGTTCATTGTAAGAGAATTCGTGTTCTCTTTTTGGTATGTCTTTCATTTAAGAAACTATAATTAATGATTTTTATCACTTTTTTTTTCTCTGTGCTTCTTTGCGATAATATTACAATTACCTGCAAAGTGTATTGAGGAGCTTCTTAGCATTTAATGGTTTCGTCCCGAAGCTCTGGTAGTTTCACTTTGTCTTAGATGTGTCCACTTTACAAGTTAAATGTTTAGTATTATACATTTACAGTGACGTGCGAAATACGGTTTATAATTTGCTATAATAAAGTAGAGGGCGTGTGCTAAGACCCGTGATATTAGCATACAGAGGATTTGTCATCGCGTTGAAGGCGGAGGCGTTAGGGCGGCTTAAAAGGGTTACAAGATAAAAAATAAAAAATCCTGAGAATGATTTAGGTTTTTACAAAAACATCCGCATATTCTCATACGTATACTGATAGTGAAATTGAATTTGATTAATGTTGCGTTTAGATATATATTCAAAACCGTGGATAGCCTAGTGACGACTTGTTAAAATTTGACATTTTGCTACTTACAAAAATTTGACCGTGTCATATTTTAACGAGACGTCACAAGGTTATCCACTATTTTGAATATAGGAACGCACCATAAGAGATAATTTGTTGTTTAAAAAATAAATTTTATTTAAAAACACATAAAAAAAAAAAAACATTTTCGTGGATTTTGACTATTTTCGGATTTTATAAAATCCGGGATCGAAAAATCCGGACATACATTTAAACTTCAAGACAAATTCGGAAAATTCCGGACGTAAGCCAACCTTAAGAGAATTTTATTTAGCGTTCGCACGTGACGTCTGCAGTCCTTTCTGAGACACAGCCGGCGTTCAACCGCTCATTTGTCTTCAGAAATTACCTAGTGCCTGGGACATTTACTCACTCCAAATATTTAATAATGTAACCTAAACCCGGCTCCTTGTAGACTTGCAGCCCTTCGTAAAACGGATTGATGAACGCAATTTATTTAAAACAACGTTTTATATGAGACGGCTTCTAAGTTTGATCGGTTTTGAGTTGTACATGTCTTATTTCTGGCCCTGTGACAATGATTTTTGCATGTGATGATTCAGTGAACATTGATTGCGTATTTATTTTGTCAAATATAATAAACATAAATTCACGGTATACCTACCTACTCAATAAAGACAGCCGAAAAATCTCCCAAAGTAAAATTAAGACTAATGTCAAACCGTGAATCCTGAATAAGAACCAGATCCGGAATGCAATCTAACATTTCAAAGACAAACTGACAGGCGTACAAACAAAAGCTTCAAACAGATACCACCCTTATTTTTTAATGGGGGGTTGAAACAGCGTCATAAGCAGACTGTTGCTCCTATCTCAATCGAAAAAGTAGCTCTTCGCCTGTTTGTTCCGGGACAACTTCCACATTTCATTTCCGGCCGTAATTAAACCCGGTATGAAATCAGTTTTTTGGGGTTCCACTGGTGAGTACTTTCATTCCACTTCGCGAAATTGTCTATTAAAATACTTTCCCTACTCCTGTACTTTTATCTGTCATTTATATAGTCACGAACACTAATATAAGAATATAGATAATATGTCCGCAGAACATTCCGTAGAAAAGTCTATCTAGTCTATTCCCCTTAACAGCACTTGTGCTTTTTTGAGCCAAAACGATAAGCCTAGCTGCCAAAGCCTAGGTTAATTTGACCAATCAAAATACTTCACCAAATTAAACCACCAATCACAATACACATTGACTGTCAATCGGAACGTTAGGTTCTTTTTGGTATGTAAACTCTTTTACTAATTTAACTCTATTTTATTTGGTATCAACCAACCAGAACGCAGCTATATTAAAATCGACCAATCAGGTAAAATAATTCATTTCTCAAATCATTAGGTGTTTTTTAGTCCCTATTTCACAAGTTAAATCGATTATGCAACTTTTAAAAAAAATATGAAACCTGGCAAGTGCACATCAATTTAAAAACAAAGTTAACCATAGACACATATTTTGTTGTTTTCGAATGTTTCCCGCTCGTTTGTTGTTCTGTGCTTCGTTCGTTCGTATTCTAACCTAGGTATATTAATAAAATTTTGTTAATTTAATTTTGCATTTTATTTGAAACCTAGTCGTAGAAAAAGTATTGTATGCAACGGTGTATAACTAAGTCAAAAAATACTCGTGGCGTCTTGCTTTGCGATGTTCGCCTGCGGCTCACATCGTAACCACACCACTCGTCTTTTTTGACCTCTCTTATACAACTGTTGCATAAACCACTATTATGCTTCAAGATAAATTTTAACAATCAAGGAACATAGATATAAGAGTTTAATTACTGAAAGATAGTGATTTGAACTCGGATATTGTCATGATGTGGCTTGCACGAGCAGGAGATGTAGTGAGTCGAACGAACGGTGTCGTATTTTGTCGGGTAAGTTCATCATGTTCGGGTACTAAAACTAACTGAGAAAGCGAGATAAAATCGATCTTATCGGACTCGTTATAGATATTTTTTTAAGTATCGCGCAATCTGAAAAATACTCCAATCACGACAAAATATTGCATTAAGTACATATATTTAAATACACCAGATGCACAGAGTTAGTAAATTTCAAATCAACGAAATTATGCGACGTTGCTAACATAGCTTTGCCGTTTTGCTGCTTAAAGGATCGATGAAGCTGAGCTGAACTCAACGTTAACGCAGTGACGCGTCTACTGCGTCACGTTTTAACGCAACTTATAAATCCAAAAGAATGCCACGTAGGTACTTAATTACTTTTGGTTATTCTTAGTTGCTCATATAACGTGACAGTGACGCCTTTTAAAACATTCTGGCAGTCGTTCTACACCTGCAGCCTGTTGGTTAACTATACGCAGACGGCTATCAGTGCCTCACGAGTTAAATGTAATAATGTCTTTAGGATGCTGTTGGGGCTGCCACGATTCTGCAGCGCATCAGGGATGTTCGCAGAGGCACACACTGATGGCTTTGCGGCCATTATGCGCAAAATCCCTAGTGCGCAGGATTCGGGGCCAATTACGTCACTAATAAATATGGACATGTTTCTGAAATAAATTAATTGAATTTGATTTCGAATTTGAATTTGTATTTGAATTGAATTTAGTGTGATGTGACGCAGCTCAATTATTATTTACTCAGGGGCTCTATACTCCTACTGGTAAAATCATAGTGCCTTTGATATTAAACTCGTCTGCCATTACTGTAAATAAGAGTAAACACAAAGTTGACAATACCAGCTTCGGTATAGGCGATCCTTGGCAGTCAGATAATCCTTTCGTTATAATGACCAGTTCACGCTTGCCCGCTTCTCTTGTTCCGCGTAATCAGCGTCAACGCTCGCACCCAGCCGCGTTACACAGCGCAAGTTATAATTACACAGGTAATAATAACTGGCAACATTGGTGACGGCGGTGAAGTCGGTGACGGCTGTCAGCCGCGCCAGTGTTGCCACTGGAACTTGTTGTTGTTTGTGGGTACTTTGGGAGCTCTAGTAATGGGAGGAAACGCGGGATTTGTGCTTTATGTTGCAATATAAATTACCGCGGCTTCATACTAGGGAGTGCAATTTAACCGGTTATCAACTGTTTTTGTATGAAAATAACCGGTTAAAACCGGTTGTAACCGGTTATTTGCATTCCCTACTTCATACCCGTAGAACTCGTTTCCCGCTGATTCTGCTCATTTTTCTTAGTTGGAGTTGAATTTAGAAATGTCCTTACTTAGTGCGCCGGTTCATTATTGAACTAATTCACATTTAAAATATCGTGTTATCAGCTGAAAGACATCTACTGCTCGACAAGGACCTTCCCCAAAGATCTTCACTGGGACTTATTTTGCTATACGCTCACCATAGCAAAATAAGTCCTAGTGACTAACACAAAAGTTGGTCTTTCAGAGCTGCTGATTTTGAAATACCTAGACCGTGGCGCCTCTCTATTTCTTTTCTTATATCACAAGATTTAGTAAAGGCCTGTGTCTTTAAAAGTTCTATTAGTATAATTAGCTAGGGGTAGTATGCGCATCAACAAGAAAGTTAACAATCGTACCTTGGGCCCTAAAATTAATGATCGAGGTTAAGTTGTTCTAGGAACAAAGAATGGGCTAACTTGACGTTCATGACTAGTGAAATACCCTGTGCATTGGAATTGTTGAATTAAGTTCTACTTTTCAATCATCATGACGTTTATTTCACACAAGCACTGTTAATTGCTTTCGAATTATTGTTTCAATTCCCTCTTTCACAAAATCGCCGTTTCTAGATAAATTATTAAAGGAGGTAGTCCTTTCAGAAAATTCCGGGAAGGACTATATTTATCTTCTCAATATAATTTGTGGCATTTCCTGTAAGATGGTTTCATGTTCTGGCAAATGTTAAGAAAATTATTAAATATTTTCATAACCTTTTATTTCGTAATTTTAGTAACACAAAATTGTAAGTGCATATATTTTCCTTAAGATAAACATTTGTAAATATCCGTTATTATTTCTCGGCCAAGTAATTAATAGTCTTTGTCCCACACAATCCAACAGCGCTTATTAAAAAAACTCTGGCAGTTTAATTCTTGCGGGTTTTAACCGGATAATAGCATATTAAAACTTGTTGAAAATTTATTTGATATGTGTTAAATAGCCTTTTTAGAGGGAGCCCGAAATTCCATTTACGGGAGACGGCGGGGACCGCAAATTGGATCCCCTTGGGACGGACGGGCCGAAATAATCCCGCTTCAACGCTACAGCCTTTTTTAATTTGTGCGAAAATTTAGAGAGTAACAGATTCCTCTTCCTCAGGGCCTTGAATGAGTCCACCTTCTGCCTTGATTCAAATATTTTTATCAAACTTCCGCTATACACTTTCTATACGTTGAGTTGTATCTTTTAAATCTTATATTTCTATTATATAATACTGTACTCTTATGCGATGCAATTTATGCTGTGTGCATTTTAAAATTCAGTTTCAGTTTATCTTTTGAAGAGTTTGATGCTGGAGTGAAAGCCAGCTCAATTCAGTATTATTTACTTGGAAGGTGTAACTTTGTGTTTAGTTCTAAATTTACTGCGAGTTTCCAAATTTACTGTTTGTTAGTTGCATGTTTGAAATTGAAATGCAGTCATAAACCTAGATATCATATTTCTGCTGCTTTAATAAGTTTTGTTTGAATAGTTCCTCGATAAAATCAGATCCAATAAATGAGCAGATTTAAAACGAAGAAAAGCCATCTCTCTTCGAAATAAAAGAATTGTTTGACTCTATCTTGGAGGAAATACGGGTAACAGTTAAAGCAAAACGTTATTGCCTCGAGTCAATTGTCTGTTCCAACGGGCTGACGTAGGCGGAATAGTAAATGTTGAGGCGCCTATTGCTGCCATTATATGATCGGGAGTTACAGAGTCGCATGCGAGGCACTTACCACTCGATTACCTTTTTATTACGATGATTACGCAACTGTCTTGCATACGAAATGATCTTCAACCTCGGGGAAATGTGAAGTCCTTAAATACGTTAAAAAAAGGTGAAAGATTATTTTTTTGACTCGTCGTAACGCAGTCAAAGTGATATATCTATCAGTCTCCGTTTAACGTAAATCCAAGAGACATAGGTAATTACGTTAACGGTCTGAATAGCACGAACGTCGCCAATTTTCTTTCCGTATATATCGTAGTGGAAACTGAGACTAACGATGTGGTTTTAACGTGTATGTGGAAGGTTTAGCTAGATGTTTATATGGAATAGGAGATGATAATCCGTTTGCAAACGTGTCAGCTGAACAGGCAGCTCAATTTCGACCCTGTAATTAAGGAGTCACCTGCTTGAACAACTCACTCTGCGTAATTGAAGCTTTCAACTTGGGTCGAGTTATGTCGACCCACCAGGGAGATTGCGGTTTGCGAGTCAAATTTCACGCAGATAATGGGACCTCTATAACTGCGCAACTTGCGAGCAAAGCCACTTATCTACTCGCTTTAATTAAAACCGGGAATAAGCTAGTTAAGTTTATATTATAAACAAGCGTGCAGAACTAAATTTTATCTGCTGTTTCTGAATGCAAAAGTTTTAATAGGTCATCTGGATCTGAGTGTTGATAGTGAGCTATGATCGGCATTGGTTAGGTAGAGCAGGGCAGTAGTTGCATTGCATTTATAAAATGACGTTCGCATTGGCACTTGTATATAGCACAGCGGAGCCCCAGGGCGCTCCCACTTGGAGCCCGGCCAACATCTACTGTTTGTTTATAACATTAAAGCGTTTAATGTCGCCGAACCTCTTCCAGTTTAAATGCTCTGAATTTTTAGCTGTTGTAGGCGCATTGAGGAGTTCTGTAACCGCGGATAACTGCAAGTATTAAGAGCGATCTCGGCTTGTTCTTTCAGTTTATCTTTCTGATCCGATTTATTTATAACTCGCGGTTTGAAATTGGTATTGTAATTCTTTGATTTTATAGACTTTCTTTTATTTTACCACGTTACCGAATGATTTCCGTTCGATACATAAACATGCCTGTCTTTAGTTGAAATACCCTTGTGATATTTGCCTATCGGGCCTGTTCTTGTACTGAATATGGCCGCATTTGAATAGGTCTGTAACATCTGTTTTTGATGAACTGAATAGTTCGCATTCAGGTTGGCACTTGAAAGCGTGCCAGCTTATTTTAAGGTTTCCGTAGATACAACCACGTGCACACAGGAAGCGGCTGGAGCGATACGGTCGGACATTTGTGCAAAACAAATGAAAGTGTTCGCGTTCATTTGGCAGGTGCTGAAACAAATATGGTGCTTAGTTATAGCATTGATTGAAGTCTTTATAGCATTCAAATTGATGAGTACTGTAACGCTAGACAAGTTGCTAAATGCTACCGTCAAAGATTTTCGAAAACTGTCAAAATGTATAGAATGGACGTTCGTCTCGATTTTCTGACAGCTTACTTCAATCCTATACATATTGGATAACGTTAACGAACGCCAAATGCATCTCGTCTAGGGCCTCGGTTTCTTGACGGATTTTAAACAACCTGAATTAATGGATTTACTATAGGCTCTATATTGACAACAAGATTTTTCTGAAAACTTGTTCTGGTAAAAATGATGCTTTTAGAAATGTGTCTCACAAAACCATTTTGAATGAGTTTTATTTTTATTTTTACCGAGAAAACAATTTTTATTGAATGTTATCCGTTTGCCACCCGCTTTGGAATCGTGGTCGGAATGCCGTCAACACCATGTGGCGTGCTCTTTAACCATCAGGGGTTTTTTTTCTCGACAAAAACAGAAATTTTTTTTTTTTTCATACTATGCTTTTGAGGAAAACCTCTATAAACATTATTGTGTCCAAAACACTTTAAAAAAAATCTTGCTGTCAATTATTGTCAGATACTCCTAGAAACTGGGCTAAGCTAAGGCTAATAATGTAAAAAATATCATCGAAATCAAATAGTGCTGCTAAAAATACCTAGTATTTACCATGAAGGCACTTTCATTAGTATTGTAAACAAAGGGCTTTACCTGTATAAAAAGTTCACTATTTTTAATAAAGTAATAGTTCCGGTCGTTTAACACATAAATAATTACAGATGAAACATTTATAAAATAACAATAAAGCAAGGTGGAACCGAATAGCTGTCGTTCGGAATCGATTTCACTTTCACGTCGTTCTCACTTAATCCGCGTGGTTACACCGACGCGCGTGGCTGCGTTTTATTGCACTTTTTTACCGATTAAAACGTATAAAGCAATACATTTCTTACCAACATCACATGAGTTTGAATTCTCACTGATATAAAGATTGTCATCGACATCGCGGTCATATACCCGCTTTTGTTTTTTTCTGGATATTTTCATTCCACTTCCTCTCGGTTATTGCCACTATAAACTATAGTCAACGTAAATTATTTCACACTAACAGTAACCACGATATAAAACCCTCGTAAATCGACGATTACGCTATGACCGCACGCATTGTTGGACTCTTACTATTTTTAAATAAGTTTAAATTTTATAGAATAGGTGAGTCCTTTAACAGTTCTAAGGCTTGGTTTTTATTCGGTTAAATTCAGGAAAATTAATATCGATAGTAATTGCCAGTGTCAAGTTTCAAAATGATACATTTCATGTGTGGAACATCCTTATTAAAAAAAAAATATATAATATTTTTTTAATCCGACATATCAGTCATCTAGCCAAAACTAAAATATCCTAGATTTACTTGTGTGCTAAATGATTTCCATTGCAAATAGACTAATTTTGGGGTTTTTGGCTTTGTGTGTGTTAACAAAGAAAAGGTTTGCGAAAAAAAGAGGATGTCGCAAACGGCACCCCTAAAATTTTAATTAACTAACGAATTTACATTTTTTCGTAAGATTAAAAGTCGCGGCAAAGCAATTAGTCCGCCATGTTAATCAAGTGTTTATGTCTAAACCCGTGTTCTAAACAGAGTTACAACGGAAACCAGATTATTAGTAGTAAACTGTAACCGGAACTGAATTGTTGGCGATATGGCCGCCATCGAAGGCTCGTCATTCCCGGAATAGCTGTGATAATGAACTGCGGTATGGAGTATCGTGTCGACGCTAGTGAAGTGCGGAGCTGTATAAAAGCGATATTTCCCCCGCTTTATCGGCTATTATTCCATCAGTTTTTCCAACGATATATTGACCGCGATTAACTTTTTGTTTTGCTTTCCTCAATATTTCAACAACGTTTCTGTCATAAACTAATAATTTTGAACTCTCTGTCTTTTCATTAAGCATGTCCTTGGGTTCGTTTGCATGCACTAAAATACAAGTTCAATGCTCAACTTCAAGTCTTTGAGCTGCAACCGTAAAAAGTCACTTCAATTTACATCGCTTTGAACGACGTGGTACACAAACAAAATTCTATTGTGCGCAGGACTGATTGGATTGAAGTCTGACCGCTTTTTTCTGTATCTTTTTTACTAAGCTTGGAAAGGAATAATCTCCTTGGCATGTTTGGAGATAAGCCACCAAACAATCGATCTAAGTTGCATTGAAAAACTTCATGGGTACTAGATCCCACTTATCACCACGTGGCCTGCATGTGCCCTTTTTGGACTTAACTTACTGCAGCGGCACAAATCAAGCGCTCTTATTTTTTCCCTTGATATTAGAATGTCGTTTTTTTTTTTTTTTTGTTACTAACATAGGTTAAAGCCTCATTGTACTACCATTCTATAGATCAACGTCGGTCTGAAATAAAACTTTTTTTTTTTTTTTTTATACCACCCGCGGCCCTTTGCGTAGGTTGGCTCTTTACTGAGTTTAACTCAGTTAGTTACATTGAACTGCTTACCGTTTATCATAATGTATGTACCTACGTGAGAATCATAACATAACACTTTGCTTCCAAGTCAAGTGTCACACGACATGCCATCGACATATAAAACCGTGTCTGTAATTTGTATAAAATACATATTTACTTCATTTAAGAGCTTGAGTATTGTCATTATTATGAATGTAATAACTCGGCTTGTTTCAGTTCTCATTACAAGTTGTGAGAAACAATTTAAATGTCTCATTATTACGAAACTGCTTATGCAAATCGTTTTATTTCAGGCTTAACCACTAAATACAGCCATTACGTTCACATTATATATTCTTACTAAAAACATTCCAGTAGCACGCTTGCACTACAAGTACAAACTAACTTCCATCGATTCTACTTCCTCCTGCTTAGTAGCTGGTAACTACTAAGCATGCATCCTTTGTGCCTTTGCCGTGAGGCAACGCCTGAGCATTCCTGACTTGCAGTGTCTCGTCCATCACTAAACGCAGTAACTCGGTCCCAGTAGGAACGAACTTTGATTTAGTTTAAGCACGACAGTCCGTTTGCATCGCGTTATAACACGGTACAAATCCAATTATTGTTATTCTAATTATTGGATGGAACTTTTATTGTTGCTACGTAACGGCTCTGCATGTAAAGCCCAGCTCTTAATGTCCTCGCAAAATGAACTCTATTTCGTGTACTGGGCTTTGAATGTGCTAAGAGGCTTGTCTTCTTGCATTTTGCATGCTATCGTGTCGGAAGTCGTCGAATTAACTTCATCGTTTTTGAATCGGTGTTGAAATGGAGAACATTTAGGTAATGGGAATCCTGATGGAGCGCCAAATACCTTTTCAGAGTAATTTTTGAACTGTCAAATATTTTGCAATTCTATCGTGCTCCTGCTTTATTTATTTAATAATAACTAAAGTTCCATTAAACGTTTACAATGTTGAAATTATAAACCTTTCGTTTGCCTTACTACGTAAGTAGGTAATGAATAGTTTTATGATTCTTACGTGTAACCAAAATCCTTAGATTTGAAACAAACACCAGTACAAACAAAGTGTAAGGAGTAGGTAGTACTAGTCTTGTGTTATTTAGTCATTGTTGGCGACACATATGTATGTGTCGCCAACAATGATAAAAAGTAACATTAAACTCAGCAGCATATCACTCTACTTGAGTATTTTAATGTCACCAGCTCCTTTTATTTATCTGTATCGCCTCGGGCAAGTGATAAAAATCTCACAAAAAGGGTAAGATTCGTGTCTCCCTTTTAACACATCTGCCAGCAAGCCTGGCTGGAGAGAAGGCTTCATCGCCCCAAGCCAGCCGTCATCTGTGCACCCGCCTCCGGATCCTTTCGCGCATTTATGAAAAAACTTTTGTCTACATTTTACGAAATTGTCATGTCCTCTGGTCACATTTATTCTGCCTTTGACATTGCTACTTTTTGTTTATTATTTTCAACTGCTCGCCCTAGTTGAGGACTTTTGAAGAAACCAAATTTTTCCGAATGTTTGCCGGATCTTGTTTACGTGGTTCGATTGAGGTCAAAGCTATTTTAGTTCTCTAATGGTATTTGATATTGTCTGCGCGGTTTTTATTAATAAAGTACATGGAAGTTTTATAACATTGTAAGAATAAATCACGTATGCGCTCGCAATATATGTCGCGACGAGAGTCAAGTTTTGTAAGTCTGGGGAAATTACCGAACTTTCGTCCGCGGAATTTTTACGCAGTATAGTAGAATAGATATAATAAAGTTTCAAATAGTAACCCCTACCAATGTTAACTTGCCGGCGTTCTTTCTTTGCAACCGACGTGACACTGCTTCGCTGCACTTTTATGAAAAAAGTTTCCCTCGTTGCTCCTCAGTGCGCCTCGGCCTTTGGAATATCTAGTTCGACGTGCGAATGCCAAGTTTTGTACGGAGATTATTTGACTATGGAACTAGGTTTACAATTTTACGTGTGTTATAAAACTTTGAATTTTGATTTCTCTGTTGTTAATGGTTGAGCTAAAAAAGGAGTCAAAATGAAAAAGAGCAGGAACATGACAGCATGAGAAATGTTTCAACGTACGTTCAACTTCGATCAACGTCATAAGTAAGTGATAATAACTTTTGTACTTTGTCGCTTACTGTCACTTTATTTTCTAACGAATAAAATCTTTAGGCGACGACGGTACAAAAGTGATGTAATTATGACGTCGATCGCTCGGAATGTTGTTCCAGAGAAACCATAAGCACCGTTTATGCATGCTCCTAACTTCACCGAGTCGCAGTAAAAAGTTGTTGCGAGAGAACTTAGCGTAAGTACTCTTATGTACTCTCTCGTGCTTAGGTTTTCATATGCGAGTAGGTATACGTATGGGTAAATATCTGTGGCGTGGCTTTACTATTCTATTCGTGGAACTGCAAGATTCTGGCTCCTGACTGAGCCTCTTATTGCCCCTCGGCGCTTGGCTTATGCACCGCTGGCCGGACTCGCCCGCCCTATCTATTTGCACAGACCTCTTTTAAACATATTCACTATTCAGTATTTCGCATTCACATTTTTCTGTAAGAATAGAAATGTCTGACAGAAGCTTATTGAGTCTTAAAAATAGGAATCGAATCCCAAAAATAGTGCTACTTTTACCAAATTTCTTTGTTGAGTTTTCCTTTGTTGATTCTGGAAGTAATAAGATACAGGGAAATGTGCTTATGTTGCAAAAAAATAAAATGCCGACAGTCGCCAAGCATTTCGGTGATAATTCTATTGAAAATGATCGACAGTTTGTCAGTATTAACAGCACATGCTGTATGTAGATTTTAGTTTAAATAATGGTGCCGTGTCATGCCACCATCCAATAATGCGATGTGAAATTCATGTAAGGCTAATCCGTTGGTTCTATCAATACAGCGACGAGGCTTCGACACGAAACTAACACTAACATGATTTGTATTTGTACCTAGCCGGAATAGGTTTGATGATGATGATGATGATGATGATAAGTGGGGACGCCCAGCCGAAGCAGGCGGGCAGTCGATTCGGTCAGCCGTTCATTCTGCCCTATTCCCCTCAGTCGTGCCTCAGGTTACTGGCCCGGCGGCGCTCCCATCCAGCATCGATCCCATCTTCCTGTCTTCCTACAGAACAACAGTGCGTCCCGTAGGTTGATGCTTTTGAGATCTTCTGTGGACAAAACGTCCTCTCCGAATGTGTGGTATCTCAGTGACGAGTACATGACACACTCGGCTAGGACGTGTTGACTAGTTTCCTCTTTGCCACAGTGTGGGCATTGAGGGTTCTGTTTAATACCTATTACCGTCAGATGTCTGTTGAGCGGACAGTGTCCAGTCAGAATTCCTGTTAGTATGCTTAGGTTATACTTACCCAGGTTTAGAAGGTACGGAATAGGTTTTGTTCTAAATCCTTTGAAAATGGAACAGCTTATTCAGAAGTTGATTTACGCGGCGGCTTGTAGACAGGAAGGACGATCTGAATGGAGCATCCTTTTTGCTGTGTCGAACCTGAAAGGCTTTCACAAAGCACCAACAGTGGCTTCACCTCAATGGAATGCGGCTAAAAGCCACCCGCTGTCAATTGTTACTGAAGAAACTTTATACTTTGTGAAATTGTGACGCGATGAAGCGCTCGCCATTCTGTTACTTGTGACAAACAAAATAATTAAAAGCTTTGAGTTACGTGGAACTTTGGACTTTTAACGTCAGCTTTAACGTATGGTTGATGGAAAATGCGGGGTTGTTTGTACCGTAGCGTTCCCGTATTGTTAAGAGGCTTTTAATTTGGCACTTAATATGCTTTTAAAACAATTCGCGACAAATATTCTCGCTTTTGATTGGGTAGGTATTTGTGCCCTTTTTCGGAAATGTGCTTGGATTATTAACGCTGGAAACATACAGCAGAAATGTAGATTTGAAATCTACTCTTGACACACATTTTTTCAATTTTCTGTTCAATAAATATTTACGAATGATGTAAGAAACCTTTCCGATCTATTAAAAAAAGATCTAACAAACACTCTCACAAAATCAGTAATGTTAACACGGATCGCTGAACGGCTGTCATCGAAAGTGCATCAAAATTCTTGGCAGAATTCTTGGGTGATTAGAGAGCGGTATGGCATGTGTTTTGTCCATGAGTGAAAGAGAAGCGGCTAGTCGCGTGCGGCGGCGTGGCGTGCACGGCACGCGACCGTCGTATGCGCAGATCAATCTAAATCTAGATGTTAAACGATGACAAGCGCTATAAATAGGCTA
Source organism: Acleris emargana (assembly GCA_927399475.2). Classification (NCBI taxonomy): domain Eukaryota; kingdom Metazoa; phylum Arthropoda; class Insecta; order Lepidoptera; family Tortricidae; genus Acleris; species Acleris emargana. The sequence goes on along the minus strand of OV656838.1, from coordinate 22,352,100 downwards.
TTAAACGGTTACTTGGGTAAGAAATAAGGTAGAAAGTTGTTATTAGGGTGTCTATGTGGGGCATATCTTGCGAGTTAACCCTAAGTAGATAAGTAAAGATAACAATTTGAATGCCTACTTATTATAGGTAGTAAGTATTTTGGTATTGTTACTTTGTTTTTGTGACTTAGGCAGCTGGCACTGCTGGCAGTGGCTGGATGCAAAGGGCGGGAGATAGTGCGTTGTGGCGCTCCTTGGGCTCCCCCAAGCGCCTATGTCCAGCAGTGGACTGCAACAGGCTGATATGATGGTGATGATGATGTTACTTATGGAATTACACTTTCATCCGAAACTATTCGAATTTTCGGGAGAAAAAGTAGCCGTAGCCCTTGTTACTGATAAAATTAGGATTGATTAGAATATGGGAAGTTTTCGCGAGGTTTTATGCGTCCTCGTGAAACAGCTGATAAATGATCGAAATCACGGACTCACATCATTTTCGAATATAAGTGGTAATTAGTAGAGATAGAGTAATTTAAAAGATAAAGAATCATCATCAACAACAACATTTTAGCGAAAAGACGTCCACTGCTGAACATAGGCCTTTTTTAAAGGATTTCCTAGTCGGTTCACTTCAATTTATCTATAATTAATGTTTCTCGGAATAATTTTTTTTTATGGCATGGGAAGGCAAACTAGTAACCAGGTCACCTGATGGTAAGTGGAAACTGTGACCCATACACATTCGCATTCACAAAACTGCAAATGCACTGCCAACACTGAGGAGTAAGATGGAATGCCTCTATGCTAGTCATTTCACCGGCTGTCTTATAACCAAACCGGAACACAACAATGCAAACACTGCTGCTTGGCGGTAGGTTAATGGATAAGATGGTGGTACCAACCCGGACGGACCCTGCACAAGGTTCTCCCACAAGTATTTAAGTCATCCATAATAACGTCTCATAATAAATGTATAGAGATTAACTCGTCTTTAAATATAATATCCCGTTCTTTAGTAACTATAACTAACGACCTTTACCTCCACGACGTTAACATCTTCCCCTTTTAATTGCTCCAAGTTAAGGTCGCGACCGACCACCTTCTTAACAAGTTATTGTCCGGCATTTTTGATGAAACACTAACTCATTTACGCTCTCTAGTCCCTTAGCGTTTTTCTTCTGTAGCTCTTGAGTAATTCGAAAATTACTTTACGCGCTGTGAAGCTGGGAAGTTGAATATTAAAAGGCAAATTGACGGAAAGTTGGAAATTCGAGCATCTTTGACGCAACGTTATATTTTCACGAGATACATTTATAATGACCACAAAGTTTCTATTAATGTTATTACTTAACTTTGGTAACAGCAAGTTCTAAAGCCAAGATTTTTGAGTTGAAAAATTGCATATGTGTCAAAGCGTAACTCTCAGATAGACTAACAAAGTAAGAGTAGGGATATTAATTCAAATTATTCTAGAAATCTCCCCAATAAAACATCATTAACGCATTCCCCACCTGAAAACCCCTATAAATGATGATCATGTACGCTGAATCCCCGTATATTCAGGACCAACATCTCTTATTTCCTTTCAAACCTGACCCGATTGATACCTCACGGCACTTAAGCACCATATCAACCCGCCCACGCCATGGACACGGTATTAACAAGCGATCATAGAGATATCACGTTCAGCCTCAGACCGTACATTAATTAGGGTTGGATTATCGCCCGTCACCCCTATTACCGCCCGCCGATTACACCAGACCTCATAACTCGTCTGATCATCCCAATCAGTGACAATACAGGCCAGGGGTAAGTGAAAAATGTTGTCATAATTCTTCTGCTAGATTTATGGCTGCCAATCTGCATGCCTTTTTTTATTTGCGCATTGATTTCAGTGTTGGCATCTCTCTCCAGGGGTTCCATGATTTGATTTTGAGAATGAAATAAACTGGAAAGACCAATCAGCATGCTTGCTGCGTTGCTGCATAGCTACTATTTTTTTATACTTATTTTCTGCTAGAGGTTCTTGCTAAGTTTCTTAGTTAATGTCTATGGGTCACAGTTTCCACTTACCATCAGGTGGCCTGTGTGCTCGTTTGCCATCCTATGATATAAAAAAAAAAAAAAAAAAAAAATATGGTCTTGTCTTGAAAATATGAAACTGACTGGATGATCGATCAACGCACAGCCGAAACTGCTGGATCTAGGGACTTGAAATTTGAAGGGAATATTCCTTAGTTATCCTAGGGGTGCACTAAGATGGGAGATTATACGCGTACAAAGTCGCGGGCGTCTTCTAGTATATATATAACAAAATATTTTTTTGTTTATCATTTAATATTTAAAGTTTTTCATTGTTTCGATACAAGAAATAACCGAACCGTGTTATACACCGCGACGCGAGCAAAATCTCGACGCTAGCGAACGTGAGTGTACCATTAATAAAAGGGAACAAATCCTCCGTGCAAGACAAAGGAGCCAGCATCAATATTTATTGGCGTGCTTAGTATTAATCGGGTCTGATCGTGCGCTGTATCGCTGTTTCAAATGGATGGACTGTCGCGGTTGGAGCGTGCCTAATTTTTCCTTAGCGAATAAATTTTCAGCGTCAACCTGCCCCTTCACGCTTCCAGTGCCGCTTCTCCGCAGAATGCGTTCATTTTGTATGAAACTTGAAGGCTCTGGCTCTGAAATGTTTCAGCCGCACAGTCTGGCCGAAGCGGCATCCCACCGACAGCTAGTATACCCCTAGACGCCGCCGAGGTCGGATGTGTCGCGCCTCGCGACTTCACCCGCGATCTCGCGGACGAAACGTGTGACAATAAGTGTTGCTTCCTTGTTATTTATTCTCGTGTATAAACTTATTATAGGACTAGTTTAGGACTCGTTAGATTTTAATCTAATGTGTATATTGAACTGGTATGATTAAGTTTCGACGTCCGCGAATGCCGTGTCACTAGCGAAAGCGGTAAGAATTTGTAATTTTCGTGACTGTATTTGGAATGAAATTTCCGTGGGTACCACAAAGTGAAATTAAGTATGGAATATGAATAGGGTTTTTTTACGTAATTTTTTCACTAGTACGATTTTCTTTTCGTGACGTTAGAAAAAACAATGCGGCGATGGTAAACTAGATATCCTTATAGTTAGTAGGTATTAAGGAGTTCGTTGTTTTGTTATCCGTAACAGGATTGTGAAGCTAAAAAATTTCATACAAAATGCGAAAACGTTTCTCTAACCTTAAACCTACATGTTGTAGATATCATGAAAAATTGTCTGTACGTTTTCCTTTCCACGAAAATACTTCTAAGAATGAAACAAATTTAAAAAACAAAAATTAGAAAGTACATACCTAGCTCTTTATAATGATTTCAACATATTCAAAAATCGTGGAAATCGGACTTGATTTACGGGGTGAGAAATGTTAACGGCCGGAGCTAAATTTGTATGGAATTTTTTGACAGCTACGCGAGATTAGCAGCGCTTCTCAATCCTGTTAAGCATTACATCAAGGTATTGGCGTTATTATCTAGTCATGAAACTATGCGTATACAACATTTCAGTCGAAAAATATTTCAAGATTCATATTGAAATCTTGTTAAAGTTAGGTACTCGATTATGTCAGTGTTTTCACTGCCTCCAAAATACGATGATACCTAAACGTACAAAAAACATACAAACATCTGAATAGCGGGCGTTGAACCCGCTATCAATCACTAGGTCAACAGACCCTCTTAACATTCCTCCCCTTATAGGTGCAGATACTTGTTATCTATATCTAAACCTCGTAGACTGATGAACGTTAATTGTTTTGCCGCCGCTACATTAATTCCTATTACACCAGCGAGTTAATCTCTAGTCAGCGTCCAACTCTGATATTTCACTAGTGATCTCATTTTAACATGATTTGATAGCATAACTGCTCATGATGACTCACAATGCAAAGTGACGTTCAAGCCCTCTATTTTCACTAGGTAAAACAATATTGCTTTTGTTATGGTTTTAGCTCAGAAGCCATTCCATTACTGTCTATTGAGTAAATAAATTTCGTAACTTTGACAGTACGATGACATGTCGAATATAATATTTTAGGTTTCATCGCGTTGAATTGAGAGCGTCAGTATCAGCAAAAATGTCACTGTCGAAACTTATTAGTCATTTTACGTTTACTTTAATAGTACATTGTGTATTAAGGTCGGTAAGTAAGGAATTACGATCGAGGCTCTAGTAGAAGCCCGAAGTCGAAGACTGAGGGCTTTCTGAGTCGAGGTTCGTAATTCCCGTACCGCCCGTGAAACATACAATGTTTTTCATCACATTTGCGAGTAAATAAATACACAAGTCAGCACAACTATTATTACGAATTACTTGAACTTTTTTTAAGCGGATGGCTGGCGGACTCCACAGATTATAAAAATGTTTCGTTCAGAAACGTTAAGGGCAAATACTTACGTAGTTATACAACAGCCCTGAAGGAGTGTAAAAAAAAACGACGTTTTGATACAGAAAACTATTAAAATCGGCTATTAAGAACATTAATTGAGTATAGTGGAGTCTTGTAATTGCAACTGTCTGGTTATTGCAACTAATTTGAATAACTTCCTCTATGATCACTGTTTTTAACAAAGACAGGCGTGATATTGTTCTTCTATACTAAGAAATGCAATATCAAGCTTGTTGTTGTTCAAAACAGTGTTGCTACAGGGAGTTATTTAAGTCAGTTGCAATTACCAGATAGTTGCAATTACAAGACTCCACTATATTTAAGTAACATGTAGCGAGATTGCAATAAAATTCGTGTTTAAATAACATTTTAAGACAATTTTACAATTGCGTGTAAACTCTTTGCTTGAACTTGCATGACCTATGTGCTGTGCAATAAATTAAAAAAAAAGTACTCACCGACCTTGGGTTTCATGGTAAGAAGAAAGGTCGAGGGTTTTATATGGGGCATTGCGGCCCAGTTAACGTGTATGTTTAGATACTGTTTACGTGCAAGTGTGATGAAAAAAATATGAAAAAGTACAATGCTCAAATTCATGGTGGGGCTACGAAGCTAGCCGTCTCAAGTTTAACTCTCGGTAAGGGAAAATATGTGACGAGCTCGAATAGGTATTTCTGTCTCGGATCTTTTATATTTTTTGAGTATGTTTTTCTTTAAAAGTATGAGTATGTTTGTGTTTGTAGTACAAGTCTAGAGCTTGGTTTGGAACTAGGTCGATTTATGTAAGATTGTCCCCTTGATATTTATTTCAATGAATCATGAGTCGTGACGGATTCCCCGTGCCCGCCGCTGTCGGTTGAGCTGTAATGCGGGTACATCCATCAAAATCGTTAAAAGGGTTAACATCCCAGAATGAATTTAAAATTGACAAAATTATTAGGGATTTATTATAATACAACGTGATAACTCGCTTTCGCACAGTCTTCAATATCACCTTGATCAATGTCGAAAAGATATTGGTAAAGATTTGGTCCACCGCTACAGTAATTAGTAGTATTAACCGCTAGCAAGCGATCACTGCGTTCCATCGCGTTCCACTATGTTCGGTCCGGTATATATAGATAATTAAATTAAACTAGCGACCCGCCCTCGATTTATGTAGGTTTAAAATAAAATAAAGCCTAAATTCGTTTGGCATAATGCAGCTTCCTATTAGTGAAATATATTTATTTATCAGTGCAGAATTTCCACAGATTACTACAAATACAATTTTACGTCTTCGTAATGTTAGTACCTATAGGTGGCATTAACCCTTTTCCAGGCATAGTACATTTCATCCACCACATTCATGTCGCTCGAAATTGGACTTAACTACCAACATTTTATGACACAATTGAACTTTCCTGAAATATGACTTCGTGGATTAGTATCCTTCAGGAAGTTACGAATTCGTGGCTCCATTCCATTTCTTGCTCGTATCCTTACAAGGCCTGGAAAAGGGTTAACTTACCAGATAACTCATTACAGTACCATTTCCATATCAAGCACAAATGAAGACACAAGTAAATCACGCGTCTTCATTCGACAGCAAACACGCAAAGACGGGACTTTTTCCACCTGTTACTACCGCTAGCAAATCTTTTTCCAACAGTTTAAAGAGCTAACTAATTGAAATAAAATCTGTGTCTATTCACTGTAATTCGATTTTATCGCATGTACTTAAGACTACACACATATATCGATGATGTTTTGTAATGCACAATCGCCAGAAATAGAACATTGTTAAGTCGAAAACTTTTATGCTTCCCGGACGAAGTTTGTGTTCTTTCTTACATTGGACGTAATTTACAGTTGAAACTGGTTTTAACTGGGAACAGAGAATTCTCAGCTATAAAAATCGGCCGCGAAAACTGCAGTCTACATTTTCGCTGCGGTATCTTGTTATAAATCAACTTTAATAACGGCCGCAATAAAGCGTTTCAGAGATCACGTTTGTTTTAGAAAAGCTTCTGGATTGCCTGATTTAAGGTCCTACAAAACGTCCGGAGTAAATGTAGCGGTAGTTGCTTTGTTCACCAACGAACTACGACCTTTAGAATTGTCGAGACGTCCTCAATTTAGAGGTCTTAGTCTTGCTCCAGCGGGTCAAGAAGCATCGTAATTAGGGTTCGCTGCAGCAGATAATGCATACAGTAGCTACAAAGGTCGTCAACGAAGAGTTTAGGTAAGGTATGGGAAAAAAACCTTTTTTGCTTTCGAAAGCCCTTTGTTAGTAAAACATGGTTTCCCGTTGTCCAACCCATTCGACTTCTGATCTAGTTTTATAATGCAGTGGAACTTGGTTTTACATTGTTCATTGTCATAACATAAAACCGAACGGATAAATAAATTGGTTCATGATATTATTTCTCATTTTAACGGATGACCGAACACCAAAGACAATAAAAAGTAAGCGCTGAAATATATTCTCTCATACATTTATTCATTAACCTCTTCAATAAACATTGGCCTTAAATACTAGTGTTTTCAGCCAACGTTGCATCTGGAGCACATTAAGGACGGCGTATAAAAACTTCATATCGGGAACGGTTCTTAGCATTCTAGAAAAATTGAAAAAAGTTTCTTTAAAGCGAGAGCGGCGCATTGCTCTCCCATTCAAGATGAAAAATGGCCATTGCAGTTGCGACGGCGGCGACCAAGCCGCTACCACACTCTGCAGCACATTCCCTGCCGCCAAGTGGCAATTATATGTTAATTTGACACGCGATCGTGTCACCGGCTCTGAGTGTGCTACTCGTTGGGTGCCAAAAACCTAAATGTCTGAGTCGTCAGAGTTATATTACCGCTGAACGGAACCGGTTGAAGTTTAAATGATTCGCAAATCAGTCGCGAGTCTGAACTAAAATTTGTGGTTTTCAACGCAACAGTTGGGAGAAAACTTGTGGTTGAATAAACGGATTCATTTTACTAAAAAAAACGTTAATCTTTATCTTTACATAGTATAAAACTAAGTCGCTCCTGCTGTCTGTTCGTTTAGATCTTTGATCATAAGATCCGTTGCTTAATGCAATTTTTATCAATAGGGGAAGTATTTTGTTTATAATCAATTCTAGATTGTGTACGGGGTAGGGAATGCAAATAAAAGGAAAAAACCGGTTACAACCGGTTATTTTCATACAAGAACGGTTAATAATCGTTTAAATTGCATTCCCTAGTACGGGTATTACAGAAAACTCACATAAACCGAAGTGAAGCGAGGGCGGGTCGCTAGTTAGACATAAAAGGAAGTCGGTGCAGAGATTAAATTGGTCAAGTACTCTTTATTGGCTTTCGAATTAGAAAGTAATATTTGTAGATATTGTATTAGCAAAGCCTGTTTTTTATGTGGTCACTTAACATTTCAATATAAGTCTATGTGTACTGCTACAATTTTCTTGATATTTTAAACACTGCTTGCTATCTTACTTAACCATTTTCATAGAAAGTTGTTTCTTTGAAACATTTGACGTCCTTTAACATTCCGTTTTGCGTAAGGAAATTATTTCCTTTATTTTCATATCCAAGAGCTTCTTTTACGGTAAATTTTGCTTTTAAATCCTCGCGCTTGGCCTCTAATTTGTTAATAAACACGACTTATAACCGACCCGAAGTGGCGTTAATCAAGAGTAAGTATTTCGGCATTGACCACGGCCACGTAAACTTCATTGTTCTGACCTCAAACGTTTCACGAGCGAGCGTTCTCCCTAATGTTCTGAATATTCATCACCTCCCTGTTCTATATAGCTAGCTATTCTTTTCTCTCATCAACTCCTTTGCTCGCACATCCTTTTTGCCAGTCGGCGCAAAATATTTGCTCTTTGTAAATTTTTACCGTACTAAAATCCGTAAGTTTTTTGAAAACCTTTTACATCTTGAGTTTGTGAACCTTGTGTCGGATTTCTATTTACAATTGACTCGGTATTCTGTTCTTGGCCCTGAATTTTATCGTAATTATACGACTCACAGCTGTTTAATAGCAGTAAACTAGGAACGATGGCGATGAAGGTGGGTTCACAATAACGCGTAGTTAACCCGTGTCTATTGTGTTGTATCGAGTCGATAATAATGAGCAGGTAGCAAAAAAATATCGGCCGTCCGACGATGCCCCGCCCGCAGATCCTCGGGAAATAGCTTCCGCTGATAAATTGTTCCGACCGACGGAAACAAACTCAATGTCAGTAAAAGCCAATGGACACTTCGGATCTAAGGGAGAAATTACTCGAAAAATTGCTTCGGAAGAGATCCCTGTGGTAGCGTTATTGAAAAAAGGTCGGCTTGATTGATAATCGAACTTTACACATTGAAAACGCTGAAATGCAGACGCGTTTCGGTGTTTCGTCTCTGACAAAAAAAGATTGACTCGATTTGTTCCTGTCCGTTCCGCAATAAACTCAACGGGGGATATTTTTAACAAGGGATTTATCTTTTCGGCGAGTCTGTAATCGTTCTAATTTCATCTATCTAAATTGGGATTTGGAATGTTTAAATGGTTAATTAATGGATTATGTAAATGTCTTGATGGGACGTGCCTGTCTCCTATTTCGCATCGTAATGGCCTTTGAGATGGTTGGAATCGCCCGTTCAAATTTCTGAAATGACATTTCCTCCTTTTTATTATTATTAAAGAAAGTTTCTTGAAAACAATAACGTATTTGATTAATTTTAAATCCCTAAGAGGTGTTTATAAATTTAATATTTACGCGTTAATCCACTCTTTTTCCCTTCTCATCCTATAACCAATTTACCCTCAATTTAACACAAAAGCTCCAAGAAATTTCCTTTCCACTTTGAAATACAGCAGTTGTCCCAAACGGAGCTATCATTCCTAACAAAAATTTAATTACCTTCCTCAACCTGCGGGGCTTTTGAACGAGACCCATTGTGCCTCGAATAAAACGTCGCGCGCACTGACGACCGTCACGAGAGCTCACTGTGATAGATGATATTCGAGAACAATTAATCTTGGCCAAAATATGCGGACGATTTGCGAGCGAGTGGCCGGGCCTAATGGTCGGGAGGATTATCACGCGGCCGCGGCCCGGGCCCGCCGTCATTAGCGAAAAATACCGTCCCCGCGACTAACTTGTGCCTAAACGAGCCTCTTTTTAACTCTTCAAAAAGTTGCCTGCTTATCGGTAGACTAAGTATATTTACATTTCAGGCAGTGACGGAACCTTCTGTGCCTCTTTGACAAGCCTGCCGTTTTTAAATTAGATTTTGTACGTAATTAGTGACAGTGAATAAATTAATTTCACCTTCCGTGACTCAGATTAGAAGTTATTGAGGGCTAACAATTACCCTTATCCATATAACGTGCTACTGACTCGCAAGAAGCGCTTTATTTCTACTTGTATTTTACCTTTTCCCGATTATACATTACATTATATTATTATTAATAGATAAGGGAAGAGTAAATCTTTGGAAGCCTGCTTAATCTTCGACCCCACCTTAACTTACCGTCAGGTGAGATTACGGCCAAGTTCAAAAACATATTGGGTAGAAAGCGGTAAAAAATACGCGGTCGTATGCATCTTTAAAAGATGTTCAAAGAAGCAATAATGTGGCGGCACACACCCCATATATCACCAGGATTTCATAAAGGCGGGCGCAGTTGCGGGAAGCGCTCGGACACTGAAGGCGTTGTTATGCGACGGGGCCGTCCTCGGATAATGTCTTGCATAAATTTACTCTAATCGTGTAAAGCCAGTGCCACTCGCATAATTTAATAGCAAGCGATGCACTTTGTTATATTGCTGGCGTGATTCCACTTTGTTTTAAAACATGCATTCTCGCTCTAGGTTTCTATCGTTTGTGATTCCGTTTAAGCGTTCGTAGTTTGCATTGATTAGAATTACCTTTGTGTATCTATTAGCATTCGGTCAGACGATGCGTGCTCATGAGAGTTGAAACCGCTTTGATTGATCCATCGATTTGATTGCGATTTAGGAGGCAATTGCAGATTGCAGCCACCAACGTAAACCTTTGTTTATGAGAACAAAGGGTGCATAATTATTGCATTTATTTAAGTATTAATATAATAACGGGGAACGAAAGAAGCCTCGAATACCAACCGGCAGGCATACGGTATGCGCGATGCAAATTAGTGGAATCACAATTGGAGCTCGATTGTAGTGCCTGCAGTTCGCATTTAGCAAATGAAACAACCAGGTAAGATATTCAGGAAATAAATTATGAAGCGGCGCGCTTTGTTTCCATTCCGACAAAATAAATAGAGTAATACTTTGCTCCCGACAATAAAACGAAGCACGTTGTTAATGAAACGGTGTCCTACAAGGAAATAGCGTGTATGTATTCTGGGGCGGATGTGTAGTGCTATTTGTAAGCAAACAGAATGTCGTCGGGGTTGACAGATGACGTTTTGGGGCAATTAATCTTGACCAAATATGCGGGAGCCGCGGTCTTCGCTTTGCCCTAATGACGCCACTGCGACGCCGCCCCTCCCTGCCCCCTAGAACACTACATCACCCCTTTGTCTAATAAAATTATAAAACAATTACGGTCCCAAAGTTGAGCCTTGCGTGACGCGTCAGATGACAAACAGATAAACGGTGTTACGATTAGTGATGGGTCGTTACCGGGAATATTCCCATGGCGGGAATATTCCCAGTAATGTTACCAGTAATATTTCCAAGTATTGGAAATTTAGGGAAATATAGAAAAACTGAATTATAAAGTAATATTTTTTTTGTGTTTTATGCTTATTTGGTGAACATTGGAACAATTTAGAATAAAAAAAAATACGGAGCTCCCCCCCAGAAAGTAAATTCCCAATGTTACCGGGAATATTCCCAAAATTACCAGGTATTTTTCCAATGTTACTGGGAATATTCCCATCGTGTAATTATGGCCAAGTACACTTTAAATCACGGTAAAAACATCTTAGTTTCGATCGAAATGAAAGAAAAAGTCGGAAAATCAGTTTAATTATACAAATACTTACACACGGCGTCAAAAAAATCGCACCTTTTGAAATTTTGATTTCAAGCGAATAAAGCTCTTAACTTATTTATTGTATCCTACCAATATTAGTATCATTTGAAAGCACAGTTAATCAACTTTAAAAACGCGAATCGTTCTTTTTCGTAAAAACAATGATCACGACACGTTAGGGTCTTTAAAAAAAAGTGATGGAAAACTCATTAGAGGACTCACTACTTGTGCCACCCTGAACACGAATAAAAGGGGGGGTAAAAATGAATTATGGGTAATTTGCTATCCAGACATCACAGAAGTCACACCTGAACAGCTCCAGTAAGAGAAAACTCTGAAAAATGGATATCACGGCAGAAGAAGCAGCTCAAGTGGTAGCACTACTGCAATCAGGACTACGGCAGGTTGATGTTGCTCGACAACTCAACATAAGCCGTTTCCGGGTGAAACGAGTATCCCAGCGGTTCCAGGAGACTGGAGGCTACATCAGGAAGCATGGATCTGGGAGACTACGTTTCACTTCCGACAGAGACGACCGCTATATTGTGTCAACGTGTTTGCGTAACCGATTCTCCAACGCTGTTGAGGTGCAACAGCAGCTCCGAACAGCTCGGAGGACGTCGGTGAGCGTCTCCACAGTAAGAAGAAGGCTGCGAGAGAAGAAAATCCTGCCTCGTAGGGCTGCTACGGGCCCCAAATACAGCAGAGCATAGCATAGGCGGGACAGGGACAGCAGAGCATAGGCGAGTCAGACTTCAGTCTGTCCTCTTCTCCGACGAGACGAGGGTTTGCCTTTTCTGCAACGATAGGCGTAGAAGAGTGTACAGGAGGCAGGGAGAACGGTACTCACAAGCCTGCTTTGAAGAAACCGTCAGCTACGGAGGAGGATCCTGCATGTTCTGGGGCGGAATTTCAATCCAGGGCAAAACCGACCTTGTTTGCGTCTCCCGCACTGGAGGTGGACGTGGCCAGGGGTCCCTGACTGCTCATCGGTACATCACAGAGATCCTGGAGGACCACGTGGTCCCGTATGCTGGTTTTGTCGGGCCTGAATTCACATTCATGCACGACAACGGCCGCTCTCATACGGCGTTGATTGTTCGGGACTACCTGGATCAGGTTGGGATCCCCGTGATGCAGTGGCCAGCTAGAAGTCCTGACCTGAACCCCATAGAGCACCTTTGGGATGATCTGAAACGCCGGGTGCGGTCTCATGATACTGCCCCTGCTACCCTTGAACAGCTTCGGGACGCCGTCGTCGAGGAGTGGAGTGGCATTCCTCAAGAACGAATCGTGACGTTGGTGAGGTCAATGAAGGATCGCATGGTGGCTGTAATTAGGGCTTGGGGAGGTAACACTAGGTTGTAAGTTTAGTTTTAAGAATTTGTTTTACTGTATTTTTTTAATTTTGTTGTTTTTAGATTGTGTAATTTTGGCGTGAATAAATGATTTTCCTATTTTCATGAAAAACGATTTTTTTTAAGCTTAGTAATCATTATCACATTTTTCACTATCATCACAAAAAGCACGTGCACTGAGTCGAGTCAAGGGCAAAACTAAGTCCTTTGTGTTTGTGCAATTTCAGATAAGCAGTTTGTGTGAAAGAGAAAAAAGGTGATATGTGTAAAAGAGAAAGGAATATATCTATGCATATTGCTTATTTAACTAACTATATAATCATTAAATCTCATATAAATCACCAGTATAGTATATTCCCACCTTTTGGGAATATTACTGGTAACATTAGAAACTTACTGGGAATATTCCCAAACGGAAACTTACTGGTAACGGGAATATTACCGCGGCCCATCACTAGTTACGATGCTTAAGTGACTTAATTGTTATTTGTTTTTTGATTTGTATTTACGATAGTAGTTTTATCTTATTAAATTAAATTAAACGTATTAAACCGTTTTATTATCTCTTCTAAATGCGTGTTTCGAGTCATGCGTAGTTAATATTACATGATGCTTAAAGTATGTGTTTTCGTCGCAGTTTCTTGAGAAAATAGAAACAAAAGAACAAATTTACGGCAATAGGTATCAGAAACTCCTAAAGGGCCGGATACGAACAATATTATGCTTTTTAACTTGTGTCTGTCTTTGGCATCAATCTTTCAAGCAAGCTAGAAATCATGGATTCGTATACGTTTTTTTTATAATAGCTTTATTGGGTGGTTCTTAAGGAGGTGTAATGAAAATCGATTGTATCGTTTAAGAGTTTATCTGGTGCCGATTTTTGACTCTCGAGCGCTCGAAAGTTTCACTCGGAAGTGAGCAAAATCTGCGAAACCGTTTTTTGAAATACAAGCGGTAGAATTGAAAACGAATGGTGTGAACCGCTCGTGTTTGAATTTTCTATAGCTCGTGATTTTACAAATACGTTTTCACAGATTTTGCTCACTTCCGACTGACACTTTCGAGCGCTCGAAAGTCAAAGATCAGCACCCAGTTCTTCAGATCTTTTAATTATCTCAAATATGCCATTTTGGTCAACACCTTAAAAATGGATGTGTGAAAAATGAATATAATATACAGAAAACCCATAGTATCTAACAATGAATTCCATGATTGTAAACATTGACTGCTGCGTGCTATTTCCGCGTCAGTTTTTGCACAACTTGTATTTATAGCGTGAGTTTACGATCGATGTGTTTTTGCGCCGGATTGTGGCGTTTGACATCATGTACACTGAAAACCTTTTAGACCATTCAGTAAATAATTTGAAAGCCGAATTAAGTGTTTTATGCGGGATAATAGTTTGAGCTTGTTTTGTGTAAATTGGCTCTTGTTTTTATCCGTTGGAATTTTATTGGACTAGGATGATCAACCAGTTTTATTTTCCTTTAACTTTATAGTTAGACATAAAATTAGAATTGGTTTAATAATACTGTCTGCAGTCTGCACATTACTTGCCCTTGAAAGATATATTTTTAAGTTTGATTTAGGTAATTTCGTCGTACTAAGGAATATAATGTGATGCAAGGGTCAAATCTTGCAAATTAAATTTGACCCACTTCCCGTCAACAGAATGGGCTGAAATTTGAACCACGTATGTAAACGCGATGACAAAGCAATATTATGGTATCTAAGAGCTGATCTGATTTTGGAATCGGGAGGTCGCGACAGGATCTCCGCTATTCTTACCGTAGATCCACCGTGTTAGGACTCAATGATTTGGTCTTGACAAGCAGATAAAGATTTTGCAAAAGAAAGGTACAGTCGGCAACAAAAGCGTGTCCCAGAAATTGAATTTTTGACAGAAATTTATATTAAAACGGTTTTCTGAAAAAAAAACTGTTCTTATTAAAGGTTTGAGCCTGAAGCATGTATTCGCATATTTTTTTCAAGTTTAGCACTAGCTGTGACGTAGAAAATACCATATTATTATATAGCGGTTTGGTCATTAGAAAAAATTTGTTTGCGGAAAATAAGCTTTTGAGACAAACACTTATCACTCATCTCTTCTAAATGCGTGTTTCGAGTCATGCGTAGTTAATATTACATGATGCTTAAAGTATGTGTTTTCGTCGCAGTTTCTTGAGAAAATAGAAACAAAAGAACAAATTTACGGCAATAGGTATCAGAAACTCCTAAAGGGCCGGATACGAACAATATTATGCTTTTTAACTTGTGTCTGTCTTTGGCATCAATCTTTCAAGCAAGCTAGAAATCATGGATTCGTATACGTTTTTTTTATAATAGCTTTATTGGGTGGTTCTTAAGGAGGTGTAATGAAAATCGATTGTATCGTTTAAGAGTTTATCTGGTGCCGATTTTTGACTCTCGAGCGCTCGAAAGTTTCACTCGGAAGTGAGCAAAATCTGCGAAACCGTTTTTTGAAATACAAGCGGTAGAATTGAAAACGAATGGTGTGAACCGCTCGTGTTTGAATTTTCTATAGCTCGTGATTTTACAAATACGGTTTCACAGATTTTGCTAACTTCCGACTGACACGACTTGAGACAAACACTTATCACCTTTTTTTTCTGAACAACTTTAAAATAAGTTCCTGTTTGGCACCCTGCCACCAGTCATTTGTAATTGACTGTCGATAAATAATGAATCAAAAGAAATACTATTGCGCTACGTTACTACAGTGCCTTCGGCTGCGGATCCTGTTCCTGCTACCACCTTATAATCTTCACGTAAAGGTCGCAAATTGTACCATAATAATTTTCATGTATACATTTGTTACCATTTCTGCTCACGCATCGACATAACGAACGCGCTTATTTACCGCGCAAATCGTCGCAAATCTGCTTCCGCGTGAATTGGATCGCAATCCGGTATGCACACGGTTTTGGAGGCGTGATCTGCGCATTATTGGAGTTAGATGTTAACGGCTCAGTTTCATTACGCGGTAGCCCGCATGCTTTTCGTGATACGTTGCGTCGCTGCAATAGCTTTCGGCTCAAAAATGTAAAAACAACCCATCAATGGATTGCTACAAGCATGCGGACTCTCGACCAAGTAAATTGAGGCTTAAGATGCTAACAGCTGTTGGTGGCTGCTACGAAACATCTATAGTTTCATCATCATTTACTTAAGAGCTATGCTCTTGTCGGTGGAGTAATTTCCATTCTTCCCTGTTCCAAGCCTTCTCTGCAACACACTGATACGGCACAACTCCTATTTTCTAAGTAAGTTCTCCTTGGTCTCCCTCTTTTAATTTTTCCTTCTATTTTCCCTCCAATCGTCCTGCCGTAACAGGTGACCAAACATCATTCCTCGTCTATTATCTATTGTCCGCAATAGGCTTCTCTTTTCCTTCACTATGCCTAGTACTTCCTCATTCGTCTTCTTTTCTATCCAGTTTTTTTTTCCATCCGTCTCTAGCACCACATTTCGAAGGCTTCCAGTCTTTCTCGGTACCGCTGAGTCATTGTCCACGTTTTGCTGCCATATATTAAAAACAATATATATATATGATATGGGTAAGGACCAAAAAGTTGTCCACGCTAACTCACTCAATTAATTTTTCTATGAAACTTTTCCGTTGTGACACGAAAGTTAGCCATACAATTGTAGGGATAATTTTCGTCGCACAACGGAACTTTTTTCAACTTCGCTGTTTGTATGGTTAACTGCGCTTAACAGTGGTCCAACTTTTTGGTCCTTACCCATATGCTCCAGATAAACACCTTAACCTTTTGCGTATTTTGCTTGATATTCTAGCTTTAAATAGGTATTTCTTGGCATACTAAACTATCTATAGTTTAGTTTACTTAATTTATTCATCAATGTAATTTACATTATAAATTGCATTGCATATCAAATTATGCGAAATTACATTGAGATTGTTAATATACTTAAAGCAACATTCCTACGGCTAATAAATGGTTACTTCTCCGATGCCGAATTACAAGAAAAACATAGTATTATTTACGAAATAAAACTATATTACTTTTCAATTATGTAACGGCCTCTTAGCTTAGCAGGGCACTGCACCCCTATGCCGAAAAAAACATGTTTTTTTCAATGATTTTGCTGTTCTGTCGCGTCCCAGCCATCGTTATTGAAACTTTAATAAAATAATTTTGTAGAACTTTAAATTGTCTTTAATGTGGTGAGAGAATTACTTAAATCACTTCAGAGTTTGCACGAAGTACGAGATGCTTGAAAAAAATTTTTTTTTTGCGTCCAAATGTAGTTTTTGTAGAAAAAAAACACTGATTATATTTGTCACTAAACTAAGCGTATCATGTATTTTTCCAAAGTATTTGTTCCACGCGTTAAGCAGTAGGTACTCCTTTAAAGAGCTTTTTAAACCCTCGACCCAAAAAGAGGGGTGTTAAGGGTTTAACGCGTGTAGGTAAAGTAGTTTTATCTCACGAAAGCGGGTGCGCTATACTTGTGTGTGTAGACGCACGTGCTCGTTCTTTGAGTTGTCTCTGCCTGCATTGTCGTCGCTAAGCGTCGCTTATATAGTGCGTGTCTATAAACGTTACTCTATCACCTGCTTCTGTAAGATAAAACAACAGTGTCCGTATGCGTATTTCAGGGACATAGTACGGTCACGTACTTTAATTGATGAACTGCTATAGAACGTTGTCGCATAAAACCAACGATTAATTCCTATGTAATTTCTATATCGTCACTGACGCTGTCATTATGACAAGGTAAAAGGTTTGATTAACATTAACCCCTTACTTATAAACGTGTAATAAGCTTGGAATAGTTTATGCCATGCTTTGTCCTTATCTGTAATTGTGACATTTGCATCTGACAGAAAGTGACAAAGCATGGCATAAACTATTCCAAGCTTATTACACGTTTATAAGTAAGGGGGTTAAAGTCTAATGGCTACCAGAGAGATGGAGCGATTCGACCGCGTTTTGTTTTGGAACGATGCTAGTTTAATCGGTTTATGGTGCGTTCAAATTTGACACATTTTGTTCGCAGCAAATGTCAAATTTTAACGAGACTTCGCAACTCTATCCAAGGTTTTGAATATAGGAACGCACCTTATCGGTTTCATAAAATTTGGTCAGGCTATTTAAGAGAAACCAACCAGGAAACAGAAATCAGCTCTATCTATTTCCGAACCAATACGACTTCAAAGAACGAGTCTACTCTTTTTTCAACGGCCGGCGGCGCACTTACGACTCTTCTGGTGTTGCGGGCGTTTATGGGTCGCGATGATCACTTACCGTCGAGTGACTCGCTTGCTTGTCTGAGTCGTTTTTAACACAAAAAACAGTTCTGAAAGTAACCCCTATAACACCTCCATCGGCCATTAAAGGCGGGTTCTTTTTTCCTATTAATAGTTATACAATTCGAGGTAACTTGGCGCCTTAACAGAGCGTTATTATGTGGGTTTCCGAACCGGGCTGGCGAGGTGTGGCGAACGAGCAAAGTTATATTAACTTGGTCCTCCCTTGTCATCGCCCCGAAACCGTTGTCTTTTCGCAAATTTATTTATATTACAGTCGGTATAAATTTTCGTGGAGTGGGTTTAGTAGATCGCTAAACGTGTTGGGCTGTGTGACACGACCGATCATGGTTCGAGCTTCGACTCGGAAGAATCAATTGTAGAATCTTAGAAGAAACAAAAATATGTGACTGATGTTTTCCATATATCGTCTGAAGCCTTAGACATGTTGTTAACATGAGTAACTGAATAGGTGCGCTAATTAAGGGTTTTCCGAAGATCGACCCCCACCGAGAAGAAAATAGGTTGAGTATCGGATAACTAATTATATGAGTACGAAGTCGCGAGCATCCTCTTGTCAGAGTAGGTATAATATAGAATAGACGTGTGTTCGCACATCTCATTCCGTTTCATCATCATCATCATGTCAGCCGACAGACGTCCACTGCTGGACATAGGCCTCCCCCAAGGCTCTCCACTCAGACCGGTCTTGTGCTTTTTGCATCCACCGGGTTCCCGCGATCTTTACAAGGTCGTCACTCCATCTTGTTGGAGGCCTACCTACAGCTCGTCTCCCGGTCCGCGGACGCCACTCAAGAACCTTCTGGCCCCATCATTCCGTATATTTTGACAAATATCTACCTACAGTCATTATTAGCTCTCGTAAGTTGCCATATGTAATTGCTAGACATCGGATTATATGCACTATCAAAATGCCAATATATGCATGCAAATATGCATTAAAAAAGGGTGAAATATGCACAAAATATGCACAATAAAAAAATCATTTATAATTAGAATTTACATTTATTTATATTATAATTTATAATATAACTTGTAATTATATATATTATAATTTATAACTTATTTGTTATAATTTTTGTGACAATAAACAATAATATATTTCTCCAGGTTTTCTACGGCAAACTTGTGACGTTTGTCACTTAATATCAATTTATAGGCTGAAAATTACCTTTCGACGTCAACTGACGTTACCGGACAGAACTTGAAATTTGGCGCCATTCCTGCTGAGATCTCTTCAGGAAGAGTTTGTCCGGTGCCGTTGATAAATGCGTCAATTTTGTTTATTCCGTCAAAACCGGGGTTCTTATACAAAACTGCATTTAATTTGTCACGAACCTCCAGTGTCTCAGTCTGTCGACCTGTGGCGTCGACGGCGTAATACAACGCGCCTAACACGTATCGTATACCTACTGAAATAAGCACTGTTAATGAAAAAGTACCAAAATATGCAAAAACGCTATAAAATAGAATTATATGCATTTGCATATGCAAATATGAATCCGATGTCTAGTAATTGCCCACCATCCTTACATTGATCCACCCTTACACTGTCATCCGAATCAGCACTGAATATAAGTTGTTCACTGCGTACGTACGTTGTAACCACTTCTGATTGCTTCTGCGTGAGTATATAAGTTTTAAACTGGGCCATAAGCCATAGTATTAGTGAAAATAACAATCGCTTTGATACATTTCATTCCCCTCATTAAAACATAAACCACGGACTGACGGTTTACTGTATATTATAATGTTTAAAATACATTGCAATGGTTTAAATACACGGCCAGGGATTAGCTTGGACTAGTTTGCGAAATATTCGAGTAATAAATTATAATAAAACACTGGCATTTTGGGGAATACGAGCAACACTAAACCGGGGAGCGAGAAAATGAAAAATAAATTGTATGGGATTGTGTGAAACGTGATTTATTTTCTCATTACACCCTTAACATCCCAGAGGCTAGTAAAAGGAGGATATAGGTAATAATTACTTTCGGCCTCGACTCTTACTTTATTAGTTTTGTATAGTAATAGGGTTTTGGCCCATGGCTGTACATTTATAAGCGCTTAGTTTCATGACCTCTGTCTGACCTTTGTAGGTAGTTAGAGGTCGATGGACTAATGAATTATTAGCGTTGGCTGGAGATCACAATGGTAAAGAGTCCAAATCCTACTAACATCATGTAGAAATAAGATAACTATAAATAGAATATGTGTAGGAATGTTGCTGTAGGGTGCTTGGGATACGATCAATGATGGATACTTGATTCGTATTTAACAGAAGCTAAGGGTTTTTAATTTGTGTCGTTAAAATCAATATATGACCAGCTTGTTCGCAGTGTCCAACATCAGTGTTGGACACTGCCATCACCCTAATTCCTAATTCGATAGATTTTGACAGATTAGTACAGTTTTTTACTGGCACAGAATGCATTTTACTAAGTACAGCGTATCTGATGTACAGTAGGTATCTGATGCTTTATAACAATACAATTTTTTTAGACGCCGTATTTCGGTAACGCAATCAATCACAATGCCACTATCATGGAGTTGCTCTTTATCCTGTCAATTTAGAGTAATCCATTTGTAAATTCGTTCCGTGATTTGAGGAGGTAAAACTAACCTATTGTTTTTTCCGTGTTGTATAGCGTGTTACAGAGGTAGGATGGCAGTCCTCTATGTCATAACCGGACCTGACAAATTCAGCGGTCCATATGATAAAAAAGTATTTGAAAAACGGGGATAAGTGAGGAGAGGCGGACGACCTTCGTCAGACAGCATGGGCGTGTTTGGTCTGAGGATAGCGAAGGGAAGATATGTTTTCATTGAATTCGTTTAGTAAAAATGTGATATATGATTATTATTTGCCGTTTTTAAAGTGAATTTGCCTTTATTTGACACTAGCTGTTGCCCGTGACTCCGTCCGCGCAGAAAAATAAATCATAGCCTATGTTCATCAGGGATAATGTAGGATACTAATGAAAGATTTTTTGCAAATCGCTCCATTAGTTTCGGAGCCTATTCAATGCAAACAATTAAACAAACAAACAAGCAAATATTTCCTCTTTATGATTATTATAATAGTGTAAACTAAATTATAATGCTTCATTTTAGCTATACGAAACATTTTAAATTGTATTGAGTGTACTATTGGTCTGGTTAGGGACTACATGTTCTATTATCGAGTAAGAAAGTCTAAGCTCATTAATGAGACATTACTTGCTGTAATTTATTACATACATATATACATAAACTCACGCCTTCATACCCAAAGTGGGGTAGGCAGAGCTAAAGAATTACCAACAACGTTTAAAACTTGTTGATAATTCTGTAACCACACTTTGCACGCACAATTAGGCTAAGATGTTTACCAGCGTATTAGTGACAGGTTGCAAGCCCATCGCCTAACAAAGGCTTGTAATTTATTGTCTTTAAATAACCATTAAAATGTATATAAACCTTCTTATAAGAACAACTAACATATACGGGTATATTCAATGATATTTTTTTATTAAGACACGTCATCTGCGCGCAAAAGCGGTTCAAAAAGGAAGGTAATTTACCTTACTACTGTTTAGTTACGCCGCGGCCGCCGACACGGACGCATCAATGGCAATAAAATTTTAGTACCCAAAAGTAGCAAATATATTTCATAAAAAATGCCGTCTTGTGTTTTTCGAGGCTGCCGAAATTATACTGTAACTGAAAAAGGAGAAAGGATGTCTCATTTGATTCGTAAGTACCGTAAATATTTTTTAAATTTCATTTACATCGCCATAATTTGTTAAATTTGCACCGGCGTCACTGTCACCTGTGTAACATGACATGAGATACACAATTAGATATCGTATGAGTGCGATAAAGACGGGTAGCTAAGGCGGCCGTGACAGGGCACTTGTCTTGGCGGGAATGGCGAGCACAAATATTTATCTCTTTCTAACAATAGCGTTCGCTACGGATTGCAGTCTTTGTCTGTGGAAATATGGTAACGTAAATATAAAATATCATTGGGTCACTTATATTGCTAGTGATCTCCAAAGATTTAAGTGATAGTCACCCACCGAGGTTTGCATTTCTCATCTGACGGCATGTAGGTTGTTTTAGTTATTATCTCCGACTTTTTTCCTGCTAGTTGGCACCAGTGTTATCAGCGTGGCCTGGAGGAATAGAATTGTTTTTACTGGGTCACCTCGATAAGCCGGATGGACCGCGCCGACTAGATGTCTGATATCTACTCGGAGATGTTCTACGTTATCTGGCTTATTTACAATTCAATTGAATATAATGTTGATTATATTTACATACATACATACATTAAATCACGCCTGTTTCCCATATTATGCTATTATATTGAAAGTTCAAATGGTCATGATGTTCTTTGACCTTTTGAACACCGCAGTCGACTCTGGCCGACGTCTGAAAGTCAGGCCACAGCACAAGTTGAAGATTAAATGAAAGAGACTTTGGTTCGTACGAATTAGGTTGTAACTTGCATAGCGTGCGTAGCAAACATGTTTGGGCGTGTGTGTGTCACATTTTATTTGACGTAAGGCGTTCGATTGGTAAAGATATATTTTCGGTGTTTTAGAATATCGAAACGGTTTCGCAATTAGATTAGAGCCATTATGTAAAAATAATTCCAATGCTGGGCCTAAATAGGCCTGGGATGACGGATCCGTCACCTTCGCAATATATTCTTGTCAGAAAGTGACAGATGCTTTATCCACGTTTACCTACATCGATTAATACGCATAAATGGCCTAGGGGCTTAGTACCTAGTCGGTTACTAAGTTCTGTTACTGATGTATTCAAAGCAACTAAAGATCCGCTTGGACACCGGTCAATCTTGATGACTCATTAAATCGACTTTAAGATTTCACAATGATTTTGCAGAAATACGAAAACACACCAAATCTCTTGCTTCATAAGTTGGAATTAAGTCATGTTGAGAAATATAATTTTGGTCTCTAAACATAAAAAGAGAGAAAAAAAGTTCTTTGGTAAACAAAGACTAACTTTTAAGCGATTTCAAAAAATGAAATTTACAGAAAAGTCATGCGTAATTTCATCGATGCCGGCTGTGAATGTTAAAAGATCGTATCGGGAATTGCGGAAACTAAGAAAAATGATTAATGGTTTTTCAAAATGTATATTAATTAAGCTTTTAATTTTTATACATATTGAAATTAAAAAAATAAACATAAGTTAGTTTTATTTGCATCAACCTTAGTAACAGAACTTAGTAACCAACTAGGTAATGGTTGAATTACATACATCCGTCACTTTCTGACACGTGTATAAGTACGAGAGTGATGGATGCTTTACCCACATTTTATCCCGCGATAAACGCAACCATACTGGCCCGCAGGGTATATATTCTACTGGGTATAATCATACGCCATTGACATGTTAAATATCATATTTTCATCGTTTTGATAGCTCTTATTAACTTGACAGTAACGGTTGCCGAGTCAAAAACAATACCATAACAGGTCAAAAGCAATATCGTCGGTGATACTGCAAAACCGCGTAAGTAACAAATTTATGATAGAGCAAAATAAACCTTACGATCTTATTAAAAAGGTGCATTTTGCTCCTTATTTAAAATGTCACTTACGCGGTTTTGCAGTTTCACCGACGATATGGTTTTATGGTCATATACAGGCGTGATATACGGGTTTGCCCTTGATATGTATGATATAAGGTCGGCCATGTTTGTTTTATCGTTGGTTTTAGGGTCACCTGTATGGAACAAGAGGACGTCCGCTACTTCTTATGCGTGAAATTAGTATGCCTCTTTGCCTATTTTCGTTTTTTTTTGGATTTTCTTAGTACCCAAGGAATATTTTCTCTCAATTTCAAGTTCAGTGGTTTAGGCTATTCGTTGTTAGTCAATCAGTTAGGCCCTTTTATGTGATCAGTAGTTAAATGAACTTATTGTTAAAATTCGAAAAAGGAATCGAAAAAATTGATACAGTTTCTTGAAATTTAACCATTAGTTATGATTTTTACCATTTAGTTAGTTTAACTACCGATCAAACAAAAGGCCCTTAGTCACAAACAACTGTGTATGTATAAATAGTATTCGGAAATTGTATCCTGTACCTACACATAGAACAAAGACCCTTCAAAAGGGCGAAACCTTGTTTAATCTTGATGACGTAGGATGTCAAAAGTCACATCTAAACTGAAAGCTTCCGTAAGATAATTGGTGCAGTAAAAGGGTCCCTTTAATTTAGTCCGGCCCATCTACCGGGCGTCAATCACGGTTCTCTAGCACCTTCAATTTACCACCTATCGGGAAATCGAAATGAAATTTTATACTGCCCCTTGGACACGATGGAATAGGGTGTATATTTGTTGACATTTCCGTGTTCAAATTGGCTACGCATTGCTCATTGTTATAGTAAAAAAATCTAGTCGTATCTTATCTCTCTTGTTGGTTGGGTCCTTACGGATACACTTAGATAGATAGATAGATAGATAAAAATCTTTATTCACATATTACGCCATGACAAATTGAAACCCGATTATATAATTAAAATAAAGTTAAAAGAAGTAAAAAAAACATTAAAAGCTGAAACTATAATTAAATCTACAACTAAAATTAAGATGCGTGATTCAGATGTCACGGCATAGTAATGAGAGGGCGCCGACTCAGCATGTGCTGCTCTGGGGCAGCACTTCGACCCTATGGGATCTTTTGTGTAATTACCCCTCTTTTAGCGCTTAATTGCAGCAATGCAGCCTCCACCCCTACCAAAAAGCGGATAGTGGAGCGGTACTGCAATGGCAGTGCCTTGAAATAGTTATTCTGGGTTGCCACAACCGAGAGTTTCATTCTTACTCCGGCGAGGGCATCAAATTCACACGATAAGTGTTTCATTGTTTCCAACTCTTCGCCTCACGTTCTACAATCTGTGTTGTCATAAAGGCCCATCTTTGCTAGGAGATGTTGAACCCAAAGTGGCCGGTAAACACTCCGATAATATATCGGAGTTGTCTTCTGCTGAGATTCTAACCAAAAAAAAACCTCCCATCGTGTAGGTATGTAACAAAATTTAATGGACAAAGAATACACCTTAATAAATTACTATAGGTACTTATTATTGAAACGTACATACATACAAAAACTCACGCCATCGTTCCCAGAGTGGGATAGGCAGAGCTTCAGAATTACCTACATCTCTAAAAAATATTTGCTCAAATAGGCTAAGATGTTTATCAGCGTATTAGTGACTGGTTGCAAGCCCATCGCTTAACAGTACTACAAGCCTTTATTCCCTTATTCGCCTCTTACGACAACCACGGGAAGACAGGGAGAGGCACTTTTCTAACCCGGTAACCACACGGGTCAACAACAGACAAATAAACTTGAAGTATATTTTTAAAATGTTCTAATTTGAATAACTATTTTTTCCATTTGTTTTCCAATAAAATGTAACTTAATTCATTTGAGGGATGGAATGGAACCTATCGCTTTCTATCAGTAAAATTATTTTTGGAATCGGATCATAAGCTCCCGAGATTCTCCAAACAATCTCACAAACTGAAACACTTTTACTAATATTATTTGAAGAGTACTTTAGTTTATACCATAAAATAATTTAGATATGATTTAAAACTCGAACTAGTCTGAGTAAATCAAATTCAATTCTCTCTACAACGAATAACGTTTTCCACGAGATCCGTAGAGAGAATCTACATCCGTAGCCTAAGCTACGACGCGCTACGAGAATTCTGATAAACCGGCGCTAAGCTTAATTCGGAAGCTTTATGATCTTTCAAGTGTATGTCAGTTTAGGGTTTAACGTGGCGTTTGTTGACAATTAAACAGATTCACTGCGGCACTCAGACATTATGAATAGGTATATAAAATGTTACATTAAAATCCCTACGAAGACTACTTTAGATTCTTTGGAGCTGTCAATTGCTCCAAATATGTAGGTATGTTGGCAAACTCTTTATTGCGCGTTAAAACAATTATAAGAAAATTCGTATATAATATGTTTTAGAATTTACAGTGACTTATATTTAATATTAAAACTAAACTTCAGTTGACGTGGGTAGCTAGTGATCAGCAGTAGGTGATTGGATTGATTGTGATGAGCTGTGATGATGAACAGCAGTGTTCGCATTGTTGTGTTCCGGTTTGGGGATAAGACAGCCGATGAAATGACTAGCATAGAGGCATTCCATCTTAGTCCTCATGGTTGGCAGGTATTGCATTTGCAGTCTTGTGAATGCGAATGTCTATGGGTCACAGTTTCCACTTACCATCAGGTGGCCTGTGTGCTCGATTGCCTTCATATGCCATAAAAAAAGATAATATATTGCTTGTGATGGAAAAGATAATTAAACTGGTAGTCATTGTAAATGAATTATACAGTATAAATAATCTTTGTTATCCGTTAAATTCTACTGCAAAGTATCTACCTGTGTACTATCTAGGTACTACCTATGTAGTACCTACTAGTACACAAGCTTAAAAAACCTCTAACGCCCAAAGCAATCTGGATAGATTCCAACTTTTGTAATACGAATATGCGGCCAAACTAATGTCCTAACAGCTATCCCGGGCCACGTAAAACCTGAAAAAATGGAAGCATAAAACTTCTGAAGCAGTATTTTAGTCCGGATAAAAAACGCGGGGAATCTAAGTATGCAAATTATAAATTAAATCTTATAAAACCACTTAGTTCTTCGCTCTGATTTATTTTGCAGTGCTTACGATTTCTTGTGATCACTTAAAGAAAGAGGGTTTTAGATATATAAGTAAATTACTTGAAGGATGTTGTGATTAGTAGTAGAGGTGATAACCCACTACCAACAAAATTGATAAAAACAGTACACTAACGTCCGGTTCCTATATTCAATCCGCGGACAGATAGGCTTACTTCGGATTAAAATTTGACACATTTTGTATGGGCAAATGTCAAATTTTAACCCGAGGTAAGCCTTATCTATCCTCGGATTGAATATAGGAACCCGACATAAAACAGTACAGTCACGGTTTTTGTGTGAGGGTGTTGCACATATTTGCAAAGTTAGCTTGAAGATATTGTTGTTATCCCTTGCGAGTAGATCAAAGCGAGTTGCGAATATCTTCAAATACCCGGAGACTTTTTTATTCTAAACATGAAAAAATCAAAAACTCCCGAAGTATAATGGTCCAACAGCTTTCCCTGTATTTATTCAAACACAAATAAAACAACAGGGAGAGTCACAAACAAAACAAGTGAACGGCGTCAAAAAAAAACCCCGTGTTGTACGAAACACTCGTATGCAGCAATATATTCGTTTGCATGAATTCGAATTCACTTCCAAAAACATTCTCCAACATTCCGCAATCAATAAGGAAGCATCAGAAAGGGTCGAAGAGCACGGGTCACTTACTTTCAATTTCATTGCGGCCCAGATGAAAGCCTTGCAAATTGTAGCCGACTCGGCATCCTAAAAACGCAGCCAACTCAGAATTAACCTCCAACAGTCCGTAGATTAGTGGCCCAGTTACGACCGCGACCGGGTCATCAAGTAGTTAATATTCAAAGGGTCGTACCATCTCGAATTCCAGGCGCGTTTCGTTCCCAACACTCCGAGCCTTACTTTTAGTTGTCAAATAGATTACTACGGTGTTATTCTAGGACGTCGCTGGATCGACAACAATCATAACTTGATCCGTCTCTCTTACATATGCGATGATGATGATAATGGTCTAGACTCTAGCGGATCTGTTCAAATTGCTACCACCATTAAATCGGCCGCAGTAAAAAAATTGTCCAGCAATTTGATATCGGTCTCACCTTAATGGTAAGAGACGAAGAAGTTAAGGATGGAGATTGCTGGCGTATTAACAGCCAATATACTCTTGATTTGATAACACCCAGGATATATCTGTGAATACAGAGGAAAGAAGCAAATCTTTAGCAGTTCTTGAGAAAAGAAAAAGCACAGAAACTGTTTGTGTTGTATCTCGCAATGGTGTGTTCTTGTGTACAGAAGGATAAACGGTAAACTACTGGCATAGAGGCATTTAATCTGTCTTTGGAGGTTACTTATGTCCATTCGCCTCAAAGTGCACTTACCATCAGGTGCCCTGTGTGCTTATTTGCATGGCCACGATCGTATACAACGCTAAACATATCCAGTTCCGATTTCCGTTGAGTTGAGCGTCAAACGAGTGAATTATTAGAGTAGGACCCCAGAACATCCAACGAATAATAGTCGCCCTATATTCAGTGGAGCAAACGGCGAATTTGCGTCATTATGTATTCCCTGCGGCTGGCCACATGCATCTGAATTTGGTAGCTGGGAATTGCAATACTTTCGAACGCAACGCAAAATAGATTTTCGGGTTAGGTCAGTATCTATTGTGTAATTGCTTAGTGAACAATACAGCGTATCGCATTACGCTGAGTTGGGACCATTTCGTGGCTACTTTCTTCTTGTATTTGTTAATCTGTTCTTTGTTATGCATGTCACGAATAAATGTTTTTTTTTTAAATCAAAATTCTGAATGTTTAATACCTATTTAGTAACTACTTTAAAATTATATAATTCGTGTTTGTTGGGATAAATGAAGTAACATGTTTGACTGACTTCTCATCCTTAACCTTTCCTATTTGATGCCTTAATTACAAGGATGTGGTTAAATCCAGATCGGAAACAAAAAGGTTTCACAGTTTCCCGAATTGAGTTTCGCATTCATCACTTAACTTTTTAATCAAATTTAATTCTAAAATTCGAGGATCTCCTCTAATTTTACGGTTCAATGGATTTGTTTTGGCCCAAAAGTGTTTCAATGTGAGCTCGTCACTCGAATAACGCGAAGGTCGAATTTATAAGAGGGCCGAAGTGTTCACGGCTCGCCAACTCCGCGATCCCATATGACAAATGGTATCAATAAAGTATCATTCCTAAATTACAGGATATATATTTGTGTAATAAAAAGAATGTGAAAGTAAAGCACTTACAGTTTAACGACTGCGATAAATTCCTCACTTACTGTTTCCGTTCAAAATACTTTTTACTGTTGATACTAATTTCTTGTACTGCAGTGTTTTTTCGCATCAATAACAGTGGAAACACTTTTAAAATGTCAACTCAAGAAAATATACGATGCAGATTGTTATTCTTAGAAATGGGTATTCTATCTTCAAAGTTTGCAGTCTTAGTCAACCTAAGTGACTAATTGAATATTCATGGACCAGAATAGCTTTGACTCTAGGTACTAACCGGTAGCTGGATTGACAATCAGCTCATATTAATCTGTAAACTCCACGGATCCCTAAAAAAACGTCCGCACGTCCGCGGCGAGGGAAAAAAACAACTAAATAACATCAAAGGTAATGAAAGTACGCATATTTCGATACAGGCCGTTTGTGTGCCTGCTCCCCCGATATGTTTTATATTTTATTACAGGCTCGTTCGACCGATTAAAACGCGCCGCGTGTGAAACCTAAAATGTAATGTTTGTGCTCTTTCCAATATCGGAACAATTAACGTGAGGTCGTATGTTTTAGCGTTTCATTTGCTGTTACAAAAGTTAAATATATCTCTCGATGTGTACACTTTAGTACCTTGTCTATTTAATGTCATGTTTAAATTGCCATTTAAGTGACAAGGTACTAAAGTGTACACATGTTTATGAAATCGACTATACATTCGGAGTCGTCCGGTTTACACAAGTTTAATTGTTAAGGTTAGGTTTTAATACACTCACCGGCAAAAAATCTCGCCCATCCGTCGGTGGGGCTTACAACGCTTACAAATATACCTTCTTAAATCAGAGGGTAACTTAATTTGTTGTTAATCGTAGTGTTTTATTGCTACGTAACTTGGGTACAAAATGGTCACAAAACAAACGAAAGCATGAATTCGAATTCACTTCCAAAAACATTCTCCAACATTCCGCAATCAATAAGGAAGCATCAGAAAGGGTCGAAGAGCACGGGTCACTTACTTTCAATTTCATTGCGGCCCAGATGAAAGCCTTGCAAATTGTAGCCGACTCGGCATCCTAAAAACGCAGCCAACTCAGAATTAACCTCCAACAGTCCGTAGATTAGTGGCCCAGTTACGACCGCGACCGGGTCATCAAGTAGTTAATATTCAAAGGGTCGTACCATCTCGAATTCCAGGCGCGTTTCGTTCCCAACACTCCGAGCCTTACTTTTAGTTGTCAAATAGATTACTACGGTGTTATTCTAGGACGTCGCTGGATCGACAACAATCATAACTTGATCCGTCTCTCTTACATATGCGATGATGATGATAATGGTCTAGACTCTAGCGGATCTGTTCAAATTGCTACCACCATTAAATCGGCCGCAGTAAAAAAATTGTCCAGCAATTTGATATCGGTCTCACCTTAATGGTAAGAGACGAAGAAGTTAAGGATGGAGATTGCTGGCGTATTAACAGCCAATATACTCTTGAT
This sequence comes from Acleris emargana, assembly GCA_927399475.2. NCBI lineage: Eukaryota > Metazoa > Arthropoda > Insecta > Lepidoptera > Tortricidae > Acleris > Acleris emargana. Next base: position 22,321,567 of record OV656838.1, on the reverse strand, counting down.
TTGATAACACCCAGGATATATCTGTGAATACAGAGGAAAGAAGCAAATCTTTAGCAGTTCTTGAGAAAAGAAAAAGCACAGAAACTGTTTGTGTTGTATCTCGCAATGGTGTGTTCTTGTGTACAGAAGGATAAACGGTAAACTACTGGCATAGAGGCATTTAATCTGTCTTTGGAGGTTACTTATGTCCATTCGCCTCAAAGTGCACTTACCATCAGGTGCCCTGTGTGCTTATTTGCATGGCCACGATCGTATACAACGCTAAACATATCCAGTTCCGATTTCCGTTGAGTTGAGCGTCAAACGAGTGAATTATTAGAGTAGGACCCCAGAACATCCAACGAATAATAGTCGCCCTATATTCAGTGGAGCAAACGGCGAATTTGCGTCATTATGTATTCCCTGCGGCTGGCCACATGCATCTGAATTTGGTAGCTGGGAATTGCAATACTTTCGAACGCAACGCAAAATAGATTTTCGGGTTAGGTCAGTATCTATTGTGTAATTGCTTAGTGAACAATACAGCGTATCGCATTACGCTGAGTTGGGACCATTTCGTGGCTACTTTCTTCTTGTATTTGTTAATCTGTTCTTTGTTATGCATGTCACGAATAAATGTTTTTTTTTTAAATCAAAATTCTGAATGTTTAATACCTATTTAGTAACTACTTTAAAATTATATAATTCGTGTTTGTTGGGATAAATGAAGTAACATGTTTGACTGACTTCTCATCCTTAACCTTTCCTATTTGATGCCTTAATTACAAGGATGTGGTTAAATCCAGATCGGAAACAAAAAGGTTTCACAGTTTCCCGAATTGAGTTTCGCATTCATCACTTAACTTTTTAATCAAATTTAATTCTAAAATTCGAGGATCTCCTCTAATTTTACGGTTCAATGGATTTGTTTTGGCCCAAAAGTGTTTCAATGTGAGCTCGTCACTCGAATAACGCGAAGGTCGAATTTATAAGAGGGCCGAAGTGTTCACGGCTCGCCAACTCCGCGATCCCATATGACAAATGGTATCAATAAAGTATCATTCCTAAATTACAGGATATATATTTGTGTAATAAAAAGAATGTGAAAGTAAAGCACTTACAGTTTAACGACTGCGATAAATTCCTCACTTACTGTTTCCGTTCAAAATACTTTTTACTGTTGATACTAATTTCTTGTACTGCAGTGTTTTTTCGCATCAATAACAGTGGAAACACTTTTAAAATGTCAACTCAAGAAAATATACGATGCAGATTGTTATTCTTAGAAATGGGTATTCTATCTTCAAAGTTTGCAGTCTTAGTCAACCTAAGTGACTAATTGAATATTCATGGACCAGAATAGCTTTGACTCTAGGTACTAACCGGTAGCTGGATTGACAATCAGCTCATATTAATCTGTAAACTCCACGGATCCCTAAAAAAACGTCCGCACGTCCGCGGCGAGGGAAAAAAACAACTAAATAACATCAAAGGTAATGAAAGTACGCATATTTCGATACAGGCCGTTTGTGTGCCTGCTCCCCCGATATGTTTTATATTTTATTACAGGCTCGTTCGACCGATTAAAACGCGCCGCGTGTGAAACCTAAAATGTAATGTTTGTGCTCTTTCCAATATCGGAACAATTAACGTGAGGTCGTATGTTTTAGCGTTTCATTTGCTGTTACAAAAGTTAAATATATCTCTCGATGTGTACACTTTAGTACCTTGTCTATTTAATGTCATGTTTAAATTGCCATTTAAGTGACAAGGTACTAAAGTGTACACATGTTTATGAAATCGACTATACATTCGGAGTCGTCCGGTTTACACAAGTTTAATTGTTAAGGTTAGGTTTTAATACACTCACCGGCAAAAAATCTCGCCCATCCGTCGGTGGGGCTTACAACGCTTACAAATATACCTTCTTAAATCAGAGGGTAACTTAATTTGTTGTTAATCGTAGTGTTTTATTGCTACGTAACTTGGGTACAAAATGGTCACAAAACAAACGAAAGCATGAATTCGAATTCACTTCCAAAAACATTCTCCAACATTCCGCAATCAATAAGGAAGCATCAGAAAGGGTCGAAGAGCACGGGTCACTTACTTTCAATTTCATTGCGGCCCAGATGAAAGCCTTGCAAATTGTAGCCGACTCGGCATCCTAAAAACGCAGCCAACTCAGAATTAACCTCCAACAGTCCGTAGATTAGTGGCCCAGTTACGACCGCGACCGGGTCATCAAGTAGTTAATATTCAAAGGGTCGTACCATCTCGAATTCCAGGCGCGTTTCGTTCCCAACACTCCGAGCCTTACTTTTAGTTGTCAAATAGATTACTACGGTGTTATTCTAGGACGTCGCTGGATCGACAACAATCATAACTTGATCCGTCTCTCTTACATATGCGATGATGATGATAATGGTCTAGACTCTAGCGGATCTGTTCAAATTGCTACCACCATTAAATCGGCCGCAGTAAAAAAATTGTCCAGCAATTTGATATCGGTCTCACCTTAATGGTAAGAGACGAAGAAGTTAAGGATGGAGATTGCTGGCGTATTAACAGCCAATATACTCTTGATTTGATAACACCCAGGATATATCTGTGAATACAGAGGAAAGAAGCAAATCTTTAGCAGTTCTTGAGAAAAGAAAAAGCACAGAAACTGTTTGTGTTGTATCTCGCAATGGTGTGTTCTTGTGTACAGAAGGATAAACGGTAAACTACTGGCATAGAGGCATTTAATCTGTCTTTGGAGGTTACTTATGTCCATTCGCCTCAAAGTGCACTTACCATCAGGTGCCCTGTGTGCTTATTTGCATGGCCACGATCGTATACAACGCTAAACATATCCAGTTCCGATTTCCGTTGAGTTGAGCGTCAAACGAGTGAATTATTAGAGTAGGACCCCAGAACATCCAACGAATAATAGTCGCCCTATATTCAGTGGAGCAAACGGCGAATTTGCGTCATTATGTATTCCCTGCGGCTGGCCACATGCATCTGAATTTGGTAGCTGGGAATTGCAATACTTTCGAACGCAACGCAAAATAGATTTTCGGGTTAGGTCAGTATCTATTGTGTAATTGCTTAGTGAACAATATAGCGTATCGCATTACGCTGAGTTGGGACCATTTCGTGGCTACTTTCTTCTTGTATTTGTTAATCTGTTCTTTGTTATGCATGTCACGAATAAATGTTTTTTTTTTAAATCAAAATTCTGAATGTTTAATACCTATTTAGTAACTACTTTAAAATTATATAATTCGTGTTTGTTGGGATAAATGAAGTAACATGTTTGACTGACTTCTCATCCTTAACCTTTCCTATTTGATGCCTTAATTACAAGGATGTGGTTAAATCCAGATCGGAAACAAAAAGGTTTCACAGTTTCCCGAATTGAGTTTCGCATTCATCACTTAACTTTTTAATCAAATTTAATTCTAAAATTCGAGGATCTCCTCTAATTTTACGGTTCAATGGATTTGTTTTGACAGAATGGAATTAAAGCTCTTTGTAGTAAATTATTGTCTTTTGTAAAATATTCTGTCGGAGACATCCAGAAGCTTAAAACAAATATTGGTTAGCATTGCACATGACTTTAAGACTGCGGCTCCACTGCGGTGGAGACGAGCGGAGTGGAGCGGAGCTGTGCCAATATTAACCAATGGAATCTTAACCCATTCATTGCCGAAGACGCGAATTCGCGTCCCATGTATGTGTAATCGTAATAATAATAAGTTATTTGTTTTTTTTTTGCTAGAAAACAACTGTACTTAAATGCTGATACCAATATGTTACTTTATTTATGAAGGATAATATTATACTGTTGCTGGTTTTTGGTAAATTGCGTCCTTGACAACCTAATGCCGCGGACGCGAATTCGCGTCGTCACGTGGAAGGCGTCGGCACTGCGTGATGAGTAAAAATGTGAGGCGCCGGCAATGAATGGGTTTAACTAACGTGCGCAAGGCGCGCGCGACGTGACCGCCTGCGCCTTCTATTGGTTAATATTGGCACAGCTCCGCTCCACTCCGCTCCGCTCCTCTCCGCCTCAGTGGAGCCGCAACCTAACTCATCCTTGATCATGGCTTCTACTCTACTGGGTACCTATACCATATTGCCTTTGACATATATGTAAGTACTTATTTGACGACGCGCTGGCCTAGTTGGTAGTGACCCTGCCTACGAAGCTAGCGGTCCTGGGTTCAAATCCCGGTAAGGGCAGATATTTGTTGTGATGAGCGCGAATATTTGTTTCTGAGTCATGGATGTTGTCTTTGTATTTAAGTATTTATTTCTCTATATAAGTATTTATATCTTTGTCTAGTACCCATAGTACAAAGCCTAGAGCTTAGTTTGGGACTAGGTCAATTGGTGTGACATTGTCCCCTGATATTTATTTATTTTATTGTCTACGTTACGATAGCTCTTGTTTACTTGACAGTAACGGCCGCCAAGCTAAAACAATACGATAACATGTTAAGGCGATATGGTTTTACACAGTACCGGGTCGATGCCCAAACTAAGCCTTTTTAAAGTGAACAGTGTAAGGCAAATTACGGTAGACATTAGTAAATCTCACTAAGGTGCCTATAAACGATATGGGAGTTATTTTACTTGAGCTCCTCGCGTGGCAGAGCGGAGTGCCACTTATTCCGCCCCTTAACCGCCGACGTTTGTTCTTCCTGCGTTATTCGCGAGCAAAATGGAAACTGCTTCGAGGGTAACTGTGTGAAAACTCTAGCAAGTTCTCTGAATAGGTGGTGGTATTATGATTTATAATTCTATGAATATAAGAAAATTAGAAGAAAACAAAAAAAACACCTCGGCTACTTTAGCAATTGGGATGGACCAAAAAAAATACTCACGGTTTTTACATTTTAATTCAAAAGAATAGATAATTTTAACAGACCAATTTAATTTATTTTGTATTTTACCCAATAGTTATGTTTTTATATCTGTATTTTAAATTTGGGTTGGCATTTTCTAATAAATTACAACAATTAAATCATATTTAATGATAAAAAGTGTTTGTAATAGTGTAATAATACGTACGATTTCAAGCGGTTTTCCGCTAACCCGTAAGATACACCTAGGAGGACTTCAAGCCAAAAACGAAAGTCAAACATAGGTCAAATATACTTTTGTCGAAATGTCCGAAATGAATAAATATTTCAAAAACTTAATCATGCAGAACGGCTTTAAAACCCTATTCCTCTAATTGGTTTACTAATTAAAGTAATTAAAAAAAAAACAATCTCAATTGCTACGCGATGGACTGTTATACCCACGGTCTGGTCTTCCGTTAGAGCAGTACCGAACGACCTGGTAAACAGGTGTCTTAAAACTCAGCGTATAAATTACAGCCCCTTTACAATTAAAATAATTACCGACTGCCGAAGGAGGAAGGTAAATGTGTTTATCCGATTTGTTTTAATGTTGCGAGTGTCACTAAAGATATGACCGTAATAAAAAACAATATGGCGGCAACTAAGGTCGCCATCAATAGAACTTGCAAAAGATGTAAACAAAACCAAACGAACCAATTCACCATAATTACTCGATAATCACGTACTTTTTAAGATCAAGTGAGGTCTTTGCAATGATTTATACACTAGATCATTATTTTCATATTAAGTTCAAGATGAAATAACTATTCATTATACGTTATTTTTAATAAAAACACGCTTGGTGAATATTTGAGGTTATGTGTCAGTCAGTACTAATTTGTTTACATCGTTCGCAAGTTCTATTGACGGCGACTTTAGCTGCCATATTGTAAAAAAGAAGAAAAAAAAGTCGACGAATTATGAGAAGTGGGGCATTGTTGAATTTAAAAATCATCTGTAAGTTTCATGCACTGTTTTTCATTTTGAATGATCAATTAAGATTTATGACGATTTAAAGTTGGATAGCAAAAGTCGGGTTTTGAAAGCTTGATTTTTGCTATGTTATCTTACATATATATGTTATACTATAATATTTACACTGGAAAGAAGTGGTCTCTGCCTACCCCTCTGGGAAACAGGCGTGATTTAATGTATGTACCGTAAAATGGGGCTATTTGGTAATCACGGGGCTATTTGGAACTAAGTAATCATAAGCTTATAGTTGATATATTTTTTGTCATGGCTATGCTAGAACTGTAAAATTTGTTGTCAGGCTAAGTTTTTAGTTCTATTATTGCCATGACAAAAATATATCAACTAAAAGCTTATAATTACTTGGGTACCAAATAGCCTCGTGGTTCCCAAATAGCCCCGTTTTACGGTATGTAAGTATTTACACTGAGTTCTTAGACACGCTGTAGATTTATGAATATGTGCCTTTGAAACTTTTTATTACTTATTGGTATTTTAAAAGAAAGGAACAATAGTAGATTATCCAACAAGAGACTAAAACAAACCATTACGACACGAGATGTTTATAATTCGAGTGTCATTATGGTTGTTTAGTCTCGCGTTAAACACTGCTTTTCACAACAAAGACGTTCAGTGCCGGATTAGCCACGTAGCAAGAGTAGCAAATGCTACGGGCCCCGCGCATTGCGTGGCCCCGCGGACCCTCGTCTTACCCCTAAAATGCTAGTCTGGTAAACATTCTTCTGTTTTGGTACTAACATCAGTATGCTTGTACTCACATCCATCAGGGTTGACGATAGGATGAATAATCCAGTCGATATTCTTCAGTATAATAAACCTAAAGCAAACCCCCCACGCAAAATAGGCGCATATCTAAGTCGCCCAGTTGCGGAAAAGAGCCCGTCACAACCTATGACCTAAAACAAACCAGGGGTTTCTTTATAGAATTTGCTATGGACCCCGTGCTTGCTAGATTCATTGTACATTTCCGACGTGTAAAAGAGCCCACATGTGGCCAATTTACGGAATAAATATTTTGAATTTTGAATTTTGCTCACTCCGGCACTGACGACGTTCAATACAAAATTACAATATTGGACCATACAAAATTGGACCATGCATTATAAAATCAATTCATCCTTAATATAATTTAATAGATTCATATTCGTAATCATCAATCATGTTTCACGAAATAAAATCGTTCTTAATTATATTTTTGAACAGTTGTCATTTGAGGTTATTTCCACGCCCTCTAAATTGTCTTAGCAAAATCACTGAAAATGGCGATAATCAACCATTCACTAACACCGTGATTGGATGATTAGGGGTTTCCAAAGTAAATTAAAAAAAAACTTTAGTCCCTAGAGATTAATAAGGAACTTTAGCCCCAATACGCAGAGACTAAAGTAACATTTTAAGAGGATGAAAAGGTAAAAGAATAAATAATGCTACACCAGTTTTATCATCCATGATTTAGAATAATATTAAAACACTACTTATATATTTTATTACCAAACTTCCCATTACGTTTACTCTAATTCAATTAGTTAAAAGGGTACTAAGTTCTCAACAATACATATGCATTAGCAATAAGAGAGATAGCTTTTACTATTTACGACCGTTGTAATTGATTACCGATTCAATAGATAAACGATACTGTTTCCATTTACAGTTAAACCATTTATAGTTCGCTGATGGAACATTAAATTAAAAGCGTAATGGAACACAATAAAGCTATTTTATTTACTATTACCCTTGAAACAATTACTAACTGTTCCATTGAAATTTCGTGATGTACACACAGCAACACATCTAGCTATACACTTCAGAAATCTGAAATATTGCATGAAAGAGAGTCGCACTAGAATGCATAGAAGTTGACATAATACACATATATACATCTCTTTCTTTTTCTCTCTGCTCTGTCTTTAATGGTTAGTTAGGTGTGATGTTGTGTGTACGCGTTTAGTACCGGCTTAGGGAATTATTCCACTGAAATGCTTTGGCTCAAAGGCGAATTTACGGTTTCGGATTATATGCTAGACAGTCTGCACGCGCTGGAGTTGATAATTCTCTCTTTAGTGGATTGTCTCTAGTTTAGAGATTGAGCTGTTGGGAATTGATCAATAAGATGCTATGGCAGTTGTAGGCTACAAACAATGAATAGATTTCTATGTAAATAGTCCTTAAACAGTTTGGCCAATGCAAAGGGCCAGCGTTACTGTACCTATTACCGCTTATTAAATTGCTTACCATTGGCCCATGAATATGTAAAAAAATACCAACCAACTTAAGCCTCGGCTTGGAACCAATAATGTTTCTTTGAGAACAGAGACCAAAATATGCTCGTTTGTTTTAGTTACAGCTTACAAACTGCATTATGTTATGAAAGTTTTAATGAAGCATTATGGTAGATAATTTACAGAATCTGGGGATATTTTAAAAGATTCATGTTTGGGATGGACTCCGTAATTAAAATAGTCTAAAATTTGCAGTCACTTACCTTTAAATAACAACCAACGCTACGTGAACGTTTTTAGTTATTTCATTCGTCATTTTGGTAATGTTAAAAAAGTAGTAGGTACCTACTTAAGTTTATTTATCAAAAAGGTGTAAACTATGACTCCCATATTAGGCGCTATTTATCCGTCTTGATATAAAGACATGTTGCTCGATGAGTAAAATAGCGTACTAAGGACTAACGCGTTTTTTTTTTCTTGTTGCAGACTAGACAGATGAGCGCGCGAACCGACAGCGCCGGCCGCTCTCCTAGACGGATGCCGTGAGCTCGACCCTGGGCCCTGCCGTCGCCGTGATGAGCACAGCCCGCCAAAATGCCGCGACGGCCATTTTAAACCGGAGCCCGTGGTCACAAGATGGCCGTCAACCGCGCCGCGCCCTCCCGCCCCGCGAGCGTCGGCTCCCAACGCTATGAAATGTGGAAGCACGGCAAGTGGCGACAGAAAACGTCACCAAGGACACCTAAAGTCCCAAGATAGATAGACAGTGTAGAGGCCTAAGTGTGTGTATATATAGTGTGTGTAGGTTAAGCATGGGAGGTGATAGGGGCGCGCGCGCGCCGTTGTTGGAAAGCGGCGAGTTCGCACATGCGCACAAGAGCTCGGCGCCGCGCTGTTGTTTCTGGATGGCGAGCCATGTGAATGTGAGGAAATGCGTCGCGGGAGTCATGCTGCTATCCGTCCTCACGATATTCTTCTATACGTATTACGTCACGGCTCCGTTGACAAGGTAAGTCGCTTCACTTTTGTCTTTATTACAACCTTCTACTTGCGAGTTTTAACGCTATTTTTTCAGCAACATTGAATTTTCACGACGAAAGTCCAAGTATCCAAGATCAACAGTAACACTTTATTGTATCTAGGTACTATTCCGCGCGTGTATACTTGTTTTAAACACGGACAACTTAACATGTTCAGAAACTGTTCCAAATTTTGTTACGTAGGTATATTCACAAATGCGACTTCGTAAATACTGAGCAACAAATGAACGTTATTTTGGTTACTTTTTCATCCTGAAAATTCCCAATAAAGTAAATTAAATGATTGTACTCGTAAAAAAAAACATTCTGATCTGACATTTAATAGTTGAAACCGAGGTGCAATAGTAATAAATGTGTTCACGATATTTTTAGTTTCGTTCAAAAGCACGCGTCATCGCCAATTCCGCGTTCACACGCCCCACCGAAATACTGCTGACATAGACAAGTTACATTCCATTCTCGTACATGACCTAAGTCTTGCAATTTCAGCTATTATAGAAAATTATTTACAAAGTATTTACACTTCTCCTAGTTATTATATCTAGTCTGCCACTATCGATTTTATTCTTATGATCACTGTAAACGTTGTCCATTACAAAGAAATCGATAATATGTAAAATAATTATTCCATGAAAGAGTTAATGAAAGTACCTTAACCTCTCCAAATTAATAGACAGCTTCATCCTCACTCACGGTGCTCAAAACTTGGTCTTTCACAAATTCCAAAGTCATAGCGTGGGGTTTCCCAATGTACGATGGAGCGTAACATTCCTAGGCTTCGTTTTCGGAGGGCAGTGGGAGAAGGCGATAGCGATACCCTGAAATAATATATTTTGAGGCATCAAATCGGAACACGTAATACTCACAAAAGATCGTCAAAATAATCCGCGTAGTAGCCAAGCAGGAACAAGACAAGGCTGGTAATGTCTGACGCGTGCCGAGTGAGCTATGGTCTAAAATGTGCACACAGTCAAAATTTTACCAAAAGGAAAAGGAAATTCAAGAAAGAGATTGCAAAGCGTACTTAATCAGTTCTTTTAAGACTGAGTCCGTCCAGGAGGCGCTGCTTAGAAAATTTTAGAAAGGCCGGAAGCAGCCTTTTACTTTGCAGTAGGACAAAGTAGATAAAGATTTATTTGTAAAATGGATCCTACGTATTTACGTGTGAATAAGTGTAACAAGAACGAACATGTTTAAGCTAATCTTATAGTTGGAGTCGTATTAATATTTAACGCGAATGTGAAGCCTGATAGAGCTCTGATTTGGTCGATAGGAACTGAGTCAGAACTCTGAACTCTGGGTCATTAAAATGGATCCTACGTATTTACGTGTGAATAAACTGTAACAAGAACGGACATTTTTAAGCGAATCTTATAGTCGGAGTCGTATTAATATTTAACGCGAATATGAAGCCTGATAGAGCTCTGATTGGGTCGATAGGAACTGAGTCAGAACTCTGAACTCTGGGTCATTAAAATGGATCCTAGGTATTTACGTGTGAATAAACTGTAACAAGAACGGACATTTTTAAGCGAATCTTATAGTCGGAGTCGTATTAATATTTAACGCGAATGTGAAGCCTGATAGAGCTCTGATTGGGTCGATAGGAACTGAGTCAGAACTCTGAACTCTGGGTCATTAAAATGGATCCTACGTATTTACGTGTGAATAAGTGTAACAAGAACGGACATGTTTAAGCGAATCTTATAGTTGGAGTCGTATTAATATTTAACGCGAATGTGAAGCCTGATAGAGCTCTGATTGGGTTGATAGGAACTGAGTCAGAACTCTGAACTCTGGGTCATTAAAATGGATCCTACGTATTTACGTGTGAATAAGTGTAACAAGAACGGACATGTTTAAGCGAATCTTATAGTTGGAGTCGTATTAATATTTAACGCGAATGTGAAGCCTGATAGAGCTCTGATTGGGTCGATAGGAACTGAGTCAGAACTCTGAACTCTGGGTCATTGAAAAGAAGCTGTTTAAATATGTTGCGTAAAAGTGGTGAGTGTTTTGAGAAATACACACACGCTACATGAGTAGGTATTAAAGTTGATCATAGGAAGGATTCCTGCCAAACGTGTGCTTATGACGGACGTATGGCGCGCTCTACCGGGTAAACAATTGGGTCAAACAGAAACAAATAATGTGTCGCTGACGGGAATACCTTAAAATGGCGAATTACTTTTTTAATTGTCATACGTAGGTTAGGTTAGGTTTGATTTATAAGCGATAGCAAAAAGTTAAGTGTTCTATCAAAAAATTGAGTTCGGAATTCTGATTGAGAAAAATACATGGTCTCAAGTTACGTCTAGGGGTAAATTAAAAAAAAGGTTTTATTTTACCACTTTGTTGGCGTGACTTAAATTTATATGAATGCCAAATTACAGCTTTCTAGTACTATAGTAGGGACACCGAGTGATGGCACTTGACACATCTGACAATAGTGTTGTGAGACATTATTGTCCCTACTTTAAGAGTTGTTCAGGCATTGTAATCTTTTAATATGTGGGTAAGTCACATCTGCTTTAGGTCGGCGCGTGAAGACATTTGAGGGTAGCTTCGAGACAAGCGCCCGGCCTGTTCGTCCTAAATCGGCTTCCAAATCGGACGTGTATTTCGGTACCGGCGGAACGAATTCCCAAGTTACCATCGGAGAGTATTGTGTGTGTTTTTATATGTATACACGAGTGCTAGATCTCGTATGGTGATACATTCCTATATGTGACATAGCTGGCCAGCTCGGACTCGATACCTAGACTTTGGAGTGATCTGGAGTAGCCCGTGACTAAGGCGTGCCAACGGACAGACCAAGGTGAGTGGCTTATTTCATATTGAAGGAGTGTAATGCCTGTGACTGTAACCCCTGGGGAGAACTAGAAAAACCAGGACCGCATCTGACTATCGAAGGGTTCCTTACACGAACATAATTTTGGTCCATCGAGCCTGGATAGGTTTTTCATTAGGTATCAGTAAATTTGTTATTAATATCGGTTAAGGTGTCCGTTATTTTATTCGGTTAAGTTTTCGGGAATAATCGGTTTGGTTTTATCCTACTGTAGCGGTTGTCTTACTTAAGAGGTTACCATTTCGGAAAAAATGGCCAAAGTTATTGAAAGTAAGTTTAAAGTTAAATATGATTGGTTAAAAAATAGTTTACAAATTGTGTCTAGGAAAAGCTATAGTTCAAGCGTATTGTCGGCGCGGTTACGTAAGTTGGAAGAGTACTTTAAAGGTCTTACGGAGGCATACGAAGGCATACTGTGCCTCGATTCGGTAGACGATAAAACGATCGCTAGTTATGATGAAAAATACAAAGAGGCCACAGAGTGGTACAATTAGTTGGACGTGGTGGCGGCGGCCTACCCGCACCTCGACGGCACGCACGCGCCGACTCAGAGCGCCGGGGCGGCGCGGTTACCGCGCATTAACTTGACTCCGTTTGATGGTGACGTATTTTCATGGAGTAGCTTCATCAGTCTATTTACATCCTTGGTGTTGTCACAGAAGGACATTTCTAAAACGGAAAAGTTCCATTATTTGTTTGCTAACTTAGAAAACGAACCTAAGTCGCTTATAAAACATCTGCCAATGATTGACGGTTCATTAGACATTGCCATGGATATTTTGAAAGGTAGATATGAAAATAAACGGTTGCAAGCGGATTCGCATATATCTCGGATATTACATTTACCGGCGATTAGTAAAGGTGTAGGCCTTAGGGCAAAAATATTAAATCCGTTGTTAGAATCTACACGGGCATTAAAAAATTTAGGACTACCTATAGATGAGTGGAGCTATATTTTGTTACATATTAGTCTTACAAAAATGCCGTTAGATATTAAAAGTCGGTTTGAGCAGCGGTACGGCGGTAACACCTTAAATCTACCCACTTTTGAACAGTTAACTGAGTTTCTACAAAATGAATGCCGACTCATCGACACGGCGGCCATGGCGGCGGAGCCGGCATGGACTTACGCGGAGTGCACACGGAAACCGGCGCGTAATGTGCATGTTGCGGAGCGGAGTAATAATAATTACAAATCGGAATGGGTTAACTCTCGTAATTACGGTTCCGGACAAAATAATAATTGCTATTATTGTAATATACCGGGGCACAACTTAGCCATTTGTTTCAAGTTTGCAAGTTTGTCGCCATATGAGCGTAAGGACTGGGTAAAAATTAACGGCCTTTGCTTTAGATGTTTTGAAAGGCATCCTGCCGCGACGTGCGACCGGCAGGTACCATGTAATCGGTGTGGAAATATTGGCCATAATAAATTAATTTGTACGATGTCCACTGCGCGCGCTCCATCGCCTCCGGGAGATAGGCAGCGTTCACGGCAAGTAGCCGTCGCTTCACAACGCGATAACCCGGCTAACGAAAAGGGGTCGCCTGGCGCAAATGCAGGGAACAGCCCGCACGTTGACAACGCCACCGGGGCGGGTTGTTGTATGCAAGATTTGATGCGTCATTATACAAATTATGAACGCGACTATGATTCTAGAGAGTTTCGGAATAATAATTATGAAGGCGGTCGGAATCGGAATCGTTCAAGGGGTAGGCGGTCGCCAAGCCATAGCGGAGATTGGAGACCACGTTCTCAAGAATAGCAATTACAGTCTAGTAGTGTCGCCTCAGTAGTGCCTCGGTTAATGAACAATATAATTTTGCCCACCGTCATTATTGAAGTAAAATCGGTTAACGGAAACTTTGTGCGGTTTTATACGGGATCCGGCGGATTTGGAATGTGAGAATTTATTTGCGAGTTCTACGTCACGGGGCACTGACGGTAAATATGTGGTGAAATTACCACTCGTATTAGGTCATCGACGGCTAGGTGATTCTAGGGAAATAGCATTACGGAGATTTATAGCCGTAGAACGGCGCATGGCACGACAACCGGAATTTCGGAAAAAATATGTAGAATTTATGACGGAATATTTAAAACTCGGTCACATGGCGGTTTCTAACTTTGATGTCGGGTCCGGGCAAGAACATCATTTTTTATGTCATCATGGAGTCTTTAAAAAATCTGGTGATGTTGACAAAATTCGGGTCGTTTTTGATGGAAGTGTGCAGACGACCGACGACGATGCAGGCGTATCTTTGAATGATTGTTTGCATTCCGGACCGCGATTACAGAACGATATTACTCAAATAATAATTAATTTTCGGTTACCACAGTTTGTATTTACTACTGATGTAAAAATGATGTTCAGACAGACATAGGTACATTCGGAAGATCGGAAATATCAACTTATATTCTGGCGACCGTCACCGGACGAACCTTTACTTGTTTACGAGTTGACAACAAATACCTACGGCTTAAAATCGAGTCCGTTCATTGCAATTCGGTGTTTGCATCAGTTGGCTAGTGACGAAGAAAATAGGTACCCACGCGCGGCTCAGTTATTACGCCGTCAAAGTTACGTGGATGATTTAAACGGAGGGTCGGACACGCTGGACTCCGCTAGGGACTTGCGGGATGAGCTGGTGGCGCTCATGGGCACGGCCGGCTATGAATTGCGGAAATGGTCGTCAAACGTCCCAGAGCTATTGGACGGTTTACCGTCAGACCACCTGGAGACTCTTCGGTCATTTGACGCGGATACGGACGGCTCCGGTTTTATAAAGGTTTTAGGTATCCAGTGGGATCCAAAATGTGATAGTTTCTCTTACCGACTGCAATTGCCAGTAGAAGGAACGATTACTCGGCGGACTATTTTATCTTTGTCAGCTCGACTATACGACCCCCTCGGCTGGGCTTGTGCAGTAGTGTTTAGAATAAAATTGTTGTTACAAACCCTACTTAGCACTTCTAGCAATTCGCGGAAAATAGATTGGGACGCTCCCGCACCGGAAGAGATAGTTCGGAATTGGAAAGAGATTCTCGAGGACTTGCCAAATTTGCAACAGATATCTATCCCTAGATGTATAAAATCGAACGGTAAAAGTACATATTCAATTCACGGTTTTTGTGACGGATCCTCGGTCGGTTTTGCATCTGCAGTTTATTTACGGTCGGCAAACGCAGACGGTACGGTTCGAGTGAGGCTACTCATGGCTAAGTCCCGCGTAGCCCCTCTTAAGACAAAGCACACTATTCCAAAAATTGAATTAAATGGGGCAACCCTGTTAACCACTCTTATAAACCATGTCGTCACTTCACTTGAGAGTGATATCGAATTATACAGGGTAGTAGGTTGGTGTGATAGTACCATTGTATTGGCGTGGTTAAAAACTCCTCCGCACAAATTGCAAGTGTACGAAGGCAATCGGGTTTCACAAATACTTTCCTCTAAAGTGGACATCTCTTGGCGTCACGTTCCCAGCGAACTGAACTGTGCGGATGTTGCGTCGCGCGGAGCGACGGCGAGCGAGTTGCTGCGACACCCGCTGTGGTGGGAGCCGCGCTGGCTCCGGGAGTCGCCGGCCAAGTGGCCTGGCGAGTGTTCGGATTTCCCGGCGGATATGTTACCCGGTTTACGGCCTAATGTCCATGTCGGTATATTAGACTCGGATTTTAATTTATTTGATCGGTTTAGTTCATTTGACAAATTGGTAAATGTAACGGCTTATTTATTACGGTTTATTCGGCATTGTAAAACAAAATGTTTAAACGTCGGCAAAATGATTTCGGTTTCGGAACGTAAAAATGCGATAGCTTGTTTAATACGCATTGTTCAAAAGGAACATTACGAAGAAGAAATATTGGCGTTACGAGATGGAAAAGGTATAAAAAATTCACTAAGGCGGTTGAATTTGTTTATAGATAATAAAACCAATTTGCTTCGAGTCGGCGGTAGAATCGGTGCATCGAATTTACCTTACAACGCGCGACATCCAATTTTGTTACCAGGCAAGGGTAGATTTACGAAAATTTTAGTAACACACTATCATAAGGCATACTGCCATGTAGGCGCTAATGCATTAGAGTCTATTTTATCGTGGACGTATTGGATAGTTGCAGCTCGGCGGGTGACGCGTCACGTTACCTTCAAATGTGTACGGTGCTTCCGAGCGCAGCCGCGGCTGGACCAGCCCTTCATGGCGGACTTACCCGCTGATCGGGTGAGGGGCATCCGACCATTTTTTGGTACCGCAACCGATTTCGCTGGTCCATTTCACATTAAATCAAGCGTGCTTCGGAACGCAAAAATCCTGAAATGTTATTTATGTATTTTTGTTTGTTTAAGCACTAAGAGTGTGCACTTGGAGATTGTTAGTCAACTAACGGTCGAAGCTTTCGTAGCGGCGTTTACCCGGTTTATATCACGGCGAGGGCTTCCCTCATTAGTTCGGTCGGATTGCGGTACTAACTATACGGGCACGGATAAATATTTGAAGGAACTGCGAGTTTTCTTACGGGATCATCAATCGGAAATCGATCGGGAATTCGTCAAAAACGACATTAAATGGCTTTTCAACGCTCCATCCAGTCCAAACCACGGTGGATTATTCGAAGCGGCGGTTAAATCGGCAAAAACTCACGCCAAGCGCGTACTCGGCGAAACTCGGTTGACGTTCGAAGAACTCACCACGTTCTTCACGAAGGTGGAGGCCGTGATGAACTCGCGGCCGTTGTGTCCTCTTAGTACGGACCCGGCGGACTTGGAGATATTGACTCCCGGACATTTTTTGATCGGTCAGCCCCTAGTGGCCCTTCCCGAATATCCTTACACCGAGGTCAGTATGTCTCGGTTGTCTCGGTTTGAACAGATACAAAAGATGACCCAACATTTTTGGAACCGTTGGAAAAGTGAATACCTTCATACGCTCCAACAACGCTTTAAATGGACCTCGCGTACGGAACCTCCTAAGTTAGATGATTTAGTTTTAATTAAAGAGGATAACCTACCACCTCTACACTGGAGACGTGGACGGTTAGTTAAGCTTTTACCGGGTAAAGACGGGGTCATACGGGTTGCCGAAGTCAAAACCCAAAATGGTGTCTTGTTGAGACCCGTCTCAAAATTGTGTAGGTTACCTTTAGGGAATGAATAACCAAGGCGGGCTTGGTTAGGCGGGGGGATGTTCAGGCATTGTAATCTTTTAATATGTGGGTAAGTCACATCTGCTTTAGGTCGGCGCGTGAAGACATTTGAGGGTAGCTTCGAGACAAGCGCCCGGCCTGTTTGTCCTAAATCGGCTTCCAAATCGGACGTGTATTTCGGTACCGGCGGAACGAATTCCCAAGTTACCATCGGAGAGTATTGTGTGTGTTTTTATATGTATACACGAGTGCTAGATCTCGTATGGTGATACATTCCTATATGTGACATAGCTGGCCAGCTCGGACTCGATACCTAGACTTTGGAGTGATCTGGAGTAGCCCGTGACTAAGGCGTGCCAACGGACAGACCAAGGTGAGTGGCTTATTTCATATTGAAGGAGTGTAATGCCTGTGACTGTAACCCCTGGGGAGAACTAGAAAAACCAGGACCGCATCTGACTATCGAAGGGTTCCTTACACGAACAAGAGTCTTTGAGCTAGGCTGCGGACGGCCAGACGGACGGACATGGCGAACTAAGTTTCCTAGTTTGACTACGGAACCCTAAAAATGCACTTTAATTAGTGACGCTTGTAACGATAAACTTGTAAGAGTATTCAACGTTTTTATTGGCGATTGGAAGTATGTAGCGGTCCATCTCGGGGCTATGGCGCTGTGGCGTATCATAGCGGAACAATATTGGAATCCCAATTTATTTCATCATTATTAAGAATTCCAAATTACGCTCACTTTCATTTCAGCAAGTGGAAAAAAACGGGAGCCAGTCCGATGTTTAATATAAAATATTGAAGGCTCTTGAATAATGACGCGGAAGCTGGGACATAATTAATTACTCTAGTTTAAATTATGCGTCACTCGCACAGATACCAATTTACTTTGGTGGCTTATTCGAATTAATATGGAATTATCGTGCCGGTCAGTACACATCGCCCGCGCGGGTTTAGCGGCGAATAATTTGTATCGTGCTGTCAATAAATAACAACTGACGTTAATCCCCGCATTGGTGGATATTGAAATCGTTTTAATTTATCTGTTTACTTGCTTTAAAGTGCGTTATTCAATAACATATATCCATGCCGTGCCATATATATATAAATGCCGTGTGGTTGCCGGGTTAGAATAGTTCCACTCCATGTCTTCCCGTGGATGTCGTATGAGGCGACTAAGGGAATAAAGGCTTGAAGTACTGTTAGGCGATGGGCTTGCCACCTGTCACTAATACACTGGGAAACATCTTAGCCTACTTGTGCAAAATGTGGTTACAGAATTATCAAGAAGTTTTAAGCCTTGTTGGTAATTCTATAGCTCTGCCTACCCCACTCTATGTATCCTCTATCTATGACTCCCCTAGTGTTTAACCTTATAGTGGTAGAATTAGTTTGCTTCTTTCTCTGAAACTCGTTAATGAATAGTTTCAGTCAACGTTCTGTTGTATTTATAACAGAATATTCTTCAAGATATCAAACGGCGTTCCATAAGGTTGTTAATAATACATCTTTATCGAATAAACCTTCAGTTATAACGCTTTGCCAATTGTATGACATTAAAAACCGGCCAAGCGAGAGTCCGTACCATTTTTTGTATAGCAACTATAGATACTTTTACAATTTTATGTGTTTAGCTATAACGGATCAAGAGATACAGCAATTATTAAGGTAGCGCAGAAAACGCTATAAGACTTATTATAGAACTGTTATTACCATGGCAACGCACATTACAGAATTGTTTTGACGCGTCGGTTACGCTGTAGGTTGTATTATGACACCATTAATGATATCAATATTAGCGGTTTATAGTACTCGAGTAGAAAAAACACGTACCTCCTGAGGTTCCTTGTACTAAAAAGAGAACATAATACGGTCATTGAAATAAAGATCTAGTGCGAACGAAGTAAAGTGGAATTTCTTTTGTTTTTATGACAGATAGTCAAATTACAAAATTAACTTTACTTAATTCACAATCGATTCAAATTCCGTTGACGAATTTCGTTGTATGGTGGGCCTTAGGTGGTTGTATGGTCCCTGCATTTTGTTATATCGGCAACAGAAGTAACTCTAAACATTTCAATTGTCTACCTATAACGGTTCATGAAATACAGCCCGCTGACGGAGACTCAAATGGGCATCGAAGGCTTAGCTGTCACAGGGTCCCATTGGCACCCTTAGGGTACGAAATTCTAAGAATTAAATAATGTTATGCCATGAAAACCAGTAATGTATTCGCGTATACTACTACTCTTATAGTACTTGTAAGGAAGGATGCGAACAACTATAATATTCGATTCTCGATTCTGTTCGTACGGGGAGTGTGCTTCGTTAATAATGCAGCTAACATCGTCGCGTCTCCGCTCCTACGGTTCTATTCCCAAAATCAAAGCCCGAACTTCACCCCTATCCCTTTCCCTGGATTGCATGTTAACTAAGGAGTGAGAGAGATAGTTTTTATTCGAATTTAACGCTCGTGTAAGCCAATAGTATTGTCGATATGGACGCACCTACATCGCCCCCTAAACGCGAATTGCTTCGAACTGCTTACAAGCGCTATTTATTTTAACGTCCTTAATGGAATGGGTTGAGTTTCTTCAATAATCATTAGGAATGCGGAAGAATGTCGGTCTGTTTACTTTCCTTCTGTTAGATATAACTGGATTGCTTCTTTTTAACCGCTGACAAAAAAATAAGGATGTTATAAGTGGAACGCGTATGATACGCACTGCTACATCAAGACAGCATGCAGCAGTATCAACTCAAAATCATTGTTAGTTTTGTTTCAAGCTCATAGGCGTTGTATTAAAGTTGATTTTAAAATACAGTTGTATTTCAAGTTACTACTCTTTTGATCTGGCAGTGCGATATGTATCTGTGTGTCTTTCTGTAGTGTTGCTTCCAAACAAATCGACCGATTTGGACACGGTTTTTTTTTTAAAGGACGCTAGTTAAATCGGGATGGTTTTAACCTAAATTTCGTAAAAATCGGTAGAGCCGATTAAGAGATATCAGCTCTGAAAGATGAGGTTGCTATTGTATTTCGGGTTTTAATCTCATTAAGGCCCAGGGTAAAATTTAACACTGGGTTAAGACACTAACTCAAGTTAAAATGACCGGTTTCCTATGAATCTGACGTTTACTAACTCGAGTTAGTGTTTTAACCGAGTGTTTTGATTCTTGCAGCAGTTGTGTATTCAGACTGGCGCATGTTTGTCCACTAACTAAATGAATATCAATGTAGGGTGACGGAACCAGTTTAAACAAGGACCAATGATGGACACATGATTCTTATTTTACAGAAGGTAAGGGTTATTCATTTGTTTTGCAACAATCAATTTAGGACCTATGAAATTTGAATCAAGAGTTAAGTGTCCATTACTGTAAAGTTAAAACGACATGGTTTTATGGCTTGAGTGAGTCTATACAGTGTTAAAAAAAAAAAATGAGTATAAGTATAATAACACACATACCTTCACGCCTGTAATCCCAGAGTGGGCTAGGCAGAGCTACAGAATTACAACTTGAAAAAAGTTGTTGATAATTCAGTCACCACAATTTGCACAAGTAGGCTATGATGTTTACCAGTGTATTAGTGACAGGTTGCAAGCCCATCGCCTAACAGTACTACGAGCCCTTATTCCCTTAGTCGCCTCTTACGACATCCACGGGAAGACATGGAGTAGCACTATTCTAACCCGGCAACCACACGGGATTATAAGTATAATAATACTTTTCTCAAACATGCTATGTAATGTAGGCGTTATGTTAGTTATTTTAGGCTTCAAAGTGCCACGTTCCCGACGGAACAACTCGAGAGAACTGTAAAGGAATTTCATACAAAATTGAAGGCCTAGGCCGGGAAGTAATTTTTTTTTAATTTTAATATGGCCATGACAGCTGGTTTTATGAACAGGCTGAATAGCTGAAAATCGTTTTTTTTTTGTATCTGTGTGGTTCGGACCAAAAATATCCGCGTTAATGCCTATTACACAACTGTTTTTTGAGTGATGTTTTTTTTTTATTTCATTGCATATGTTTGAGAAAAGCACTATACATACCTCGCCGTGAAAAGGGGTTGCCAGCCTCGTAACTATCCGACCTCGCTTCGCTCGGCCGTCTATATGAACTCGGCCTGCAACCACCTACTTCCCGGCGTCTGTAGTAATGTACTATTTCTTAATCACATTAACAGGGCCTCTATTCTAGGCAGTAAAAACAATATCTTATTTGACCTGTAACGGAATCTTTTCTCACTCGGCCGCCATTACGGTCAAGTACTCGTAAGAGCTATCAAAACGTTGACAATAGGATAACAGGTCAAACACGATATGATTTTACCGTGTTGAATAGAGGCTCTGCATTGTGACCTTGGCATCAAGACTGATAGAAGAAATCGTAGACAGAACCAAAGCATAATAAACTCACATTAGCACAACAAATTGATGATAAACCTAATGCAGACAAAAACAGTTACTAGAAGGTTAAATAGAAAGTGCCCGTAAGAACTCATATCATGAGAGAACATTAATTCAGGCTCCTTGGAAGAAGGAGTTCTGCCCCTCAGGAGTAGTCTTTATCTAGTATCACATCAATTACCGGGGTGCACTACATAATTACGAAGAGTCATAATTCCGAATGCAATGTCTGAAATAGAAGACCTTATTTATATCTAGTGATCGGCGATCGGAAGCATTTTATGTCAAATTGTTGACGAAATTATTAAATGGACATGACTATTTAATTTTTTTGTAAAAAAAATACCTACTAAAAATTTATGTTTTTTTATTGAGTTACTATCAAGCTTTATACATTTCTATTACCTATGATAAGGTACTAGATGAGGTAAGGCTGTGTGTAATAATGACGTCCTCGAATTCATTAAGTAACAAAATGGAGCCAGTAATCGATAGAATCCCTGATTACGAATTTGTTTGAAACTTGAGTGATAATGATAACATCGAAATATCAGTTTACGACTATGCATCTCTCACATCTGTTGATGTTGAACGGTCGTTCTCTTTATATAAATGGATCCTCAATGTTAAAAAGAATCGATTGACAATATTAAACATGGAAAAAATAATGATTATTTACAAATTAAATTCAGTTACTTTTTAAGAATGTGTGGTTTTATTTTGAACAACACCGACTTATCCATATTAGTCATTACTATTCATGACGTAGGACGTCAAAATGACATAAAATGCTTCCGATCGCCGATCACTGTATATCCTACGTATAGAAATTAAATTATGCATTTTATTTAAAATAGCTCTAAAGTAACATTTCATTCGGAGAAATGAATTTTCGGAAAAAAAACGATTTTTTAAGGTGTCTCCCAAGTGCTGAATATCCTTTGCACTATTACTCCTATTCTACTAAAAAAACTCTTTATTACGAGAAAGTGGGAATTTTCTTACACATTCACTGCCGGTAACGCGTATGTGCGTTTTTACGGTATAAAACACGCACCTGGGAACAAGCCTGGCGAAGGTTATAGTAGGGAATGGATTTAAAATATGCTTTAAAATAATTCCAAATGGGTGTAATCGCGAGAATCTTCCAGAAAGTTCCGAGCTTGTATTTCTCCAATCAGAACAAGTTTGCATAATAGGAATAGAAGAAAGAGCGTCCTATTGTTATTTACATTCTTTAATTAACCATTAAATGCACAATGTAGGATGAATCCTGCGTAACGAATCAAAACCAAAATATTGCTTATAATCAGCACCACCATTACAATTCATATTTTTTTATGAACTTAAAATAATTGGGTTACTCACTTCAAAACCAAATAGTATTTGCAAAATATATGTAACAAAAGCATTAAAATATAATATCCTGATAACCGTTTGACATTCCAAAAGCAACACTTGAAAATACAGCGGTAAAACTTTTCACAGTAAAGAAAAATCGCTTCTCATAATCAAAATCTTGAAGTTATGATTGAAATACTTTTAGAAACATCAAAACAGAAAAACCCTATAAATACCGCGGTGCTCATAAATATAACTTTCACGTGGTATAGAAACTGAAAGTAGCTATAAATGGCGTTGCCGCGGTATCGCTTCGAACACCTGCTGAATTCCGACATGCAATGGCCACGGCGATTTGGCGCTGCATTTATCGCTTGGCATCCGTGAAAACACACTGACGTGGAAAATTACTGCAATGATCACGTATACTGCAGATTACAGCACTAATGTTTAGTTTATACAAGTGGCGCTGAACAGCTTACTTTCAGCGTATGCTCTGGAGACTATTTAGTTGCTTCTTACAACATTGTGATTGTGAATAAGCGTCTTCATTCTATACGAGCTTAAGACGCTAGATACATCAACTAACATGGCAAATAACAAATGAACTTTGCTATTGTTACTATTATTTTTCGTTGATATATCTATTTTCGAAGCTTATCTCGACATTTTCTAGACTCTGGAGGCTTGGTTAATCGGAGGAGTTTTAATTACTTGGTTCGTGTCTTTGTAAATGTAGATTAAAACTAAATAATGTACAAACGAATTGACTACATATTTTTTGAAAACTGCTCTATCCAGTACCATTCCAAACCACTGTTTTCTTTAAGTACAATACAAAGGCAGCATAGTCTCCTTATACTAACAATTTCAATCGATAAGCGACGAATATCGTAAATTGTCAGACACAAATATAAAATCGATTGTCAAGCCAAAGGTCGACGACCAAGACCTGCCTTTTCAAATCGATACAAATAATGTACACATGGGCGGCAATTTGCGAAAAACTTAAAGCCTTTAAATATTTTCATCACATCATGATACCAAACAAGGCGATTGGTGAACTGTCTGTCAGTGGAACCTTTTAAAACTTATTATTCTCCTTTGTTAAACTGTCGAGAAATATTATAAATCTGTTTGAACAAGCCCAACCTTTGTAGCCTCGTGCATGTCGGATATGGTAAAATGTTTTCGTTTTCCTAAAGTTTCTCCTTATTCTTATCTCCTTTGTGCTGGTCGGAACCTTGGAGCTCACGGTGCAAACGTACAGAAAACTCCCATTTTACGAGTCCCTTCCGCCCGGCTGGTAACGTACGGACGTGTTAAACCAAAGTCTTCGAAACAAACGTTTCGCCGCCGTTTAGTTCAAAAGTACTTTTGTTTTGGAAACGATAACGAATTGTTGTGCATAAAATTGGCACTTAATACAGGAAATTACTCCGGGGAAGAATTAAAGGCGTTTAACTTTGTGCCAGCCGTCCTTGTCGCCCTTTGTTTGGCAGCTTTTCACAGCATTTAGGACGACGAGCCGAATATTTCCAAGTAATTTATAGCGTGATTTTATGTAATTAGGGCGGCTGTCGTATAGCTAGGAAGAAATTTTATTTTATCGGGTCTAAATTACTCGGCGAGATGAGGGGCAGAGGCGGCAAGTTTTGCCGAGTCTGTTGAATTTATAGCAAAACTTGTGTTCTGGCTAATTAATGGAAGCTGCTCCGCTAAGGCGCAGTAAGAACGCGTTGATTTAAAGGCGTATTGTTTTATCACCAGGACTCCAAACTGCTATTAACTCTTCCTGTTCGCAACTAACTCCCACTCTCCAACTTCTAACTTACTTATAGCTTTTAATATTTCGTGTTCTTCATTTCTGTCTGCATGTTAATCGGGCGTCTCAGTACCTAATTAGGTTTATTGTGGTAGCTGGTTAATCAGAGCGGAGTCGCCTTTATGTTTCTTTTCAGGTAGTCGTTAAAGTTTCCTCCCGGTTGATTCAAGCGAGGCTTTCATTAAGGCAAAGAGGCCGCAAGCCTCGGCCACGGCGGCCTCCGCCACCGCCTCTTAGGATAAATATTTCCGCAAATTCCGCCTTTATTTATTTTACGCTATTCAGATAAACCTTAATGGTGCTTTGATGTGGCCCAAACTTGGAACATGCCCCGGCTTTGGCAGTCGTTGATTGATTTTCTTGAGAATTTTAGAAGTGATCCACTTTGCGGTTGATTTTGCTGTACTTTTATGCTTGAGCATGCAAAATGTTTTCACTGTTGTTATTATTTGACGGTCACTGTGGGAATTGAATCTTAAACATTAATTTGGGTTTCTTTTTACCGATAATTGCTCAAGTGCAAGTCGGACCCGCACATGAAGGGTTCCGTATTCCGTTATTTTATTTTATTATGATTTACTGTAAATAGAACACGCCAACAAGATGGAGTCACGACCTTGTAAGGATCGCGGGAAAGCGGTGGATGCGAAAAGCACAAGACCGGTATGAGTGGAGAGCCTTGGGGGACGCCTATGTCCAGCAGAGGACGTCTTTCGGCTGACATGATGATGATGATGAGAACACGCCGATAAACGTAACAGTTTGGCGAGTAATATTAGAATATTCTACTTATATGTAGTCTTTATTATATTAAATAATTAAAAAAGAAACAGCTCAATCAAAAAAAAAAAATTACCTATTCCGGTTCATGAGATATAGGTAAAGCCTGCTCATAATGACCAAAGTGAACATCACGAAATAGAACTGGTTTTGTCTTTAATTATTGTATATAACCCTCTCGAGTAATCATCCAGATATGTTAATACGGCTATATTTAACTTCGACTCAACAGGTTTCCACTCAAAGACAAACAAACTCATCGGACCGGCCTCATTTTATGTCGAGTCAACAACGCGTGTTTAAATTTTACCCCACTGAATTAGGGAGGACCTCATTTGATGCAATTCCAGAACTCATACGAGTACATTAAGCATTCGTCGAGTTCCACTTGACATAATCTAATTTTCTCTTGATTGTATACAAGTAAATAATTAGATTAGGCTTGTATTTTGACTTGAGACTTTTATTACGCGATGTTAATCCAGCTCGCCATTATTGTTAGGATCTCTTTGTCATATTTTTTAGTTATTTTTTTAATCTAGCTAAATGAGATGGTTAACTGTTACTTATTAATAATTACAAAAATCGTGAAAATCCATGGAAAAATCCTAAAATTTTATGTCAAATTCCCAAGCCAGTATTGATAATCAACATCTACGTGGATGGAGCCGCGGGCCATAGCTAGTTTTTACATAACCACGCAGTCTGATTTCGTTATTAACCCGGCGGGACGCGAATCGCGATGGCCTTATTAACACTGACGCCTGATCAATTTCGCTCGATCGTCGGGGAGCACTCATGCACCGCACAGTCGTTGTGTGCAACGGTCGCTGAATCACGCATACCCGGGCCATACAGTACGAGCAGGGCTTGGAACCGGTTAATATTGTTCTTAAAACCGGTGTAATTTCTGTCCCTTATTCTGTAAAAACCGGTTCTTGCTACCGGTAAATAGGAAGAACGTACCTAATTGAAGAACTGCTATAACGGGTATTAGAGACCGAGACGGGGAGTACCGGTCTGAGTGGGGAGCCTTGGGGGAGGCCTATATCCAGCAGTGGACGTCTTTCGGATGACATGATATAACGGGTATTAACCGGTTAAACTTAAACTCATAGTAATTAATGATCCACCCCGCCCGTAACGTAAAATCACTAAAATCGGAGTTAGTGTGCAAAATAGATAGTATACGTCGCTCGATCTTATTATACTTTAGTGTCAAGTTCCAATAAACCGGTTAATTTCGATCAATAGAACAAAGCTTGTAGAAAACCGGTTTCTCAATTAACCGGTTCGTAAACCGGTAACTCGAACCCAAACTATTCTATTCTGGTTTGGGGTGAATAACCGAAACCGGAATAAATATTAACCGGTTTCTGAGCCCTGCGTACGAGGGATGCATAATCAAAGCATGCAGTCATGAGCTTTCATTGTTAAGCTTCCATAGAACCCTGATATAATGACAATATGAAGTTACGGCGACAATATGGTTAGCCTTGTTTGTAGAAACTAAGCGGAGGTAGCGGTTTCGGTATCAATTCTCGGTATCGGTAAAAATGTGTATTATGAGCGCGAGTATTTTGTTCCTGAGTTTTGGATGTTTTAAATACAGGGTGTTTGGCAGAGGGGTTTTAAGGAATGATAGTTAGGGTAATTCTGAACATTTTAAACCACATTTACTATTTTGCATAGTTACACGGTTATTACGGATATTGTTTTTTTTTTATAAATGCTGTTTGCAAGAAAAACAACTAATAATCAGTCAAGCATTGGCAGGCGTCAATTTATTTTGAAGAACCAAGGTATAGCGAAGGTCGTCCTTATTTAACTTAAGAGCTAGACTTTTGTTAGTGCTACTGCTACTTTTCTTTGTTCACTGGTAGGTAGGTATAGGTAAAATACTAAAAAAATATTCAATACTGGCGGTACAGGGTGTTACCGGGTGTTAACATAGCGTCTTTTCAAGAAATAAAATAAATTATTTATCTCTAAAACCGTGCAACTTTCCCCCCTGTATATAAAAATCTCGTGTCACTGTGTTTGTTGTTGAACTCCTTTGAAACGCCGCTATGATTTTTATGTTTCCTTTTATATATATATAATTTGGTAGGTATAAGAATAGGTCGTAAAGTATGCTTTATACCGCTAAGTGAGGTTTGTATGAAAAAAAAATACACCCGGGCGGCGTCGGGCGCGCACAGCTACTTTCTCTATATAAGTTAGTTGCCAGGTACCCATAGTACAAGCGTAGGTCTTGTTTTGGGACTAGATCAATTCGTGTGAGATGGTCCCCTAGTATTTATTTGTTTTATGTATGGCTGTCAGTGACAAGGCTCTATAGTGACTCCGAGTTTAAAGTTGTTAACTGTACACTATTGTGCGTGACTTCATAACAAACTGACTAAACTGTGATACAATGAAGTTCTGTCTTTTGTTTTTGCTACAAATTATACAAGCGCGCCCGTGTCTAGTTCTGATGCGTCAGTGAAGACACAAGAACGGATAGCGTTGTTTGTCTGTTTTCATTTCGTATTAGTCTTTGTCTGTGACTTTTTGCGTGTGGATTTTTATTTTTACGTTAACTTTTGCCCGCGACTTCGTGCGCGTATATGTATTTTGATTATCGTTATTCTCTTTGAAAGAACTTTAAAAAATTCCAGGCTTAAAAGTAGGGTAGCTTATCCATTCAAAATGTCATACGAATCCGTCCAGCCTTTACGACAAACATGCACACAAACTTTCGCATTTATGATATTAGTAGTATAGTCTGTCTTTCATTCTGTAAGGTTATCCGCTAACTCCTCCTAAACTAGTTTGGTTTTTTATGTATAATGAATTCTGGTTTACATATGTACCTACCGATCTTACAACAAACTAACATTAACCATAGCGAGGAAGGGTCGCTAGTATTGTATTTTTTTTTATAGCTAACCAAAAGACTTAGGCCCGAATTGATATACTCATCGTGGCTGAGATGCCCGTCACAAGACACGTCACATCATAGGAAACTGTCATTTCTAACGCATCTTGAGAAGGGCATTAAGTAGATATTAGTTTATTGATACGTCCCTGAAACTAGTAGGATCCTCTCACAATCTAGTAGACCGCTAATAATTGATGTCGATCATGATTATGATTGGGGAAAGATGCTTTAGAAATTATGCCATCATCATCACGATGCGCATTATTGGAAATCGGATAACGTTATTCCCAGTATTCCTAGTGTTATTCCCTTGTTTATCCCGGCCTAACGGCAATTGTGCTACATTCCTCTCGAAATTGATTTGGTTAGACTCTTCACTAAATGTTTAGCAACAAGACCATTTTGCACCATTTCTCTTTAATATAATAAGCTGTAAATTTTATGGAAGTTTTAGGTATGCAATATTATGGTTTGGTAGAGCCCATCTGATGATTATGTCGGAAGGAGGCAATATGTTCGCCGTACTTAAAAAACCCTCTTGAACATATTATAGTTTTGTCTTGATAACCAAATAAAAATTACACATTTCGCAGCCGCAATTTTACACAAAAGTCTTATAATAAACCTACCCCATATCATTCTTTTGGCACTCTTACCAGAATGTTTTACCTAGTCGGTTACTAAGTTCTGTTACTGAGATTAATTACAATTAGAAAAATAAATTAAAGCCGTTTTGCATAAACCTGTATATTAATCAAAACTTTGATTTATATAGAATAATAATAAAAATAATGTATTCTAAACTATTGCAATTATTTGATGTACGAGCTTGAAGTATTCCCATTTCGGACGATAAAATCATAGTTAAAATCACGCACGACGATGATACTGATAACGGCCCCAACTTTTGTAAGAGTTCCTGTAGAGAGTTCAAATTTGCGTGACATATTGAACAGACTTCTAGCTTTAAATTCTGATACGAATGTATTCAAAGCAACTAAAGATCCGCTTGGACACCGGTCAATCTTGATGACTCATTAAATCGACTTTAAGATTTCACATGATTTTGCAGAAATACGAAAACACACCAAATATCTTGCTTCATAAGTTGGAATTAAGTCATGTTGAGAAATATAATTTTGGTCTCTAAACATATACAGAGATAGGATTTTTTATAATATTATACAAAAAAAGTTATTTGGTAAACAAAGACTAACTTTTAAGCGATTTCAAAAAATGAAATTTACAGAAAAGTCATGCGTAATTTCATCGATGCCGGCTGTGAATGTTAAAAGATCGTATCGGGAATTGCGGAAACTAAGAAAAATGATTAATTGTTTTTCAAAATGTATATTAATTAAGCTTTTAATTTTTATACATATTGAAATTAAAAAATAAACATAAGTTAGTTTTATTTGCATCAACCTTAGTAACAGAACTTAGTAACCAACTAGGTAAGTATGTAACATGCATTTCAGTGTTTAAACCTCAACCTGCACAGAAAATAATAAATTTTCCTATTATTTGAACGTTGACAAAGAGAAATAGTTGCTAATCGCTTTTGTTTTCAACAGCCTAGTCTGGCGCGACCGGATCCCCCGACCACTGGCGCAGTGCTCGCTGATAGCGTCGCAGCAGCAAGCGGCGCGTGATCACCGCTCAGACGCGCGTCTGCGCATCGACGCCAAAGTGCTCGTCATCGTCGAGTCGGCATACTCGCGTCTCGGACGCGATATCGCAGAGCTCCTTGTCGCCAACCGCATTCGGTAAGTGCTAGAGTTCAGGATAACTGCTAGTTTAGGTATTAAAACTTTTTTTCAGCGACACCTTGTCCTAGTTGGTAACTTGGTAGTGACCCTGCCTTCGAAGCTAGAGACCCTGGTTAAAATCCCGGTAAGGGTAGATATTTGTGTGATGAGCGCGACTGTTTGATCTTGAGTCATGGATGTTTTCTATGTATTTTGCTACGATCCTGACAAATCGAATTCAAATAAAATACATACATACATACATACATAAACTCACGCCTTCATTGCCAGAGGGGGTAGGCAGAGCTAAAGAATTACCAACAAGTCTTAAAAAGTTCTTGATAATTCTGTAACCACATTTTGCACAAGTAGGCTAAGATGTTTCCCAGTGTATTAGTGACAGGTGGCAAGCCCATCGCCTAACAGTACTTCAAGCCTTTATTCCCTTAGTCGCCTCTTACGACATCCACGGGAAGACATGGAGTGGCACTATTCTAACCCGGCAACCACACGGCAAATAAGAATAACTGCAAGAAAACCCGTTAATTATATCGCTCCTTTGCGACAAAACTGTGACATCTCCAAAGTTGTGATTTGCCCAGATGTCACAGTTTTGTCGCAAAGGAGCGATATACAGTAGGACATAAAACCAAAATACTTTTTACCGTAAAAAAACATATTCAAAATAGCTACAAAGTTTTCAAAATAAGTAAATTTATCTTAGGTAGCCCATAGTACAAGCATAGAGTTTAATTTGGGACTAGATCAATTTGTGTGACATTGTCCTCTGTTTTTTTGACTGTCCAATGATTGATCTTATCTCACCTAATGGTAAATGATGATTTCCCGAGTAGAGATCGATGGTTCAGTGTATATAGTTTTTTATTTATTTAAGTTTGTAGCAGAAAGCACGGTAGCGGTACCGTCTTTGATGTTCGGAGCGGTATAAAGAAAAACCATAAACCGGCGAGAAAAAAACTACTTCTTTTGCGTAAAATCGCCCCATCGTGTTTGTAACTTTTAATTATTGTATTATTTAAATTCTTGTATGTTAAAGTTGTATTTAATGCATTACAAAGTAGAGCTTTTAAAGCACCGAGGTAGACCACGGGAGGTTTTACTGAGTAACACACTTAAAAGTGGCTAATCCTGTGTAGCCGGCTTTTCTCCTAACGAAGATTTCTCCCGCGAAAAACAAAGATTTCTAGGAAAAAACCGCTGGAATTGCAATGGATTTGTAGAAAGGGTTCCTCAAACAATGATTCTTGGAATTCAATGAACGATCACATTGTTGGATAGGTGTATATGTAACGAACAAAACGTGGTCTTCCGGCAATTGTCATGATTGACGTCTGTCAGTGATACCCGTATGTAATCTTGTACAAGCGGCCTTGTTTGTTATTCGAGATGGTTTAAAATATGCATATAATAAATACTACCATAGAAACACGAGTATAAAATGGCCAAGTGACGTGTGTTTATTGTATTTGATCTTTTTAATTCATGGCATTTAGCTAGAAAGAGATGTGACCGTTCCATTAAGTGGTAGATCGTCACAAGGTTTAATTAAATCTGGCAACACTGTATTCCCAAAGTATTCTCAAAGTTGATTCAAATTTGGCGTTGTTACCGTGACAGTTGAAGGAGAAATAAACAGCCTTTTACAAAGGACTTCAAAAAAGGAGGAGGGTTTCAACTCGTCTGATTTTTATCCTTTTTTTTCATGTTTAATGTTTAATGTTTTTGTTTTCATTTACTCTTAAGACATATACATTATTTAATTTAATTTAGTAAGAGAAGAATAACCGATACAAAAGTACATCCTATAGCCCAGTTTCTATGCTTGTACAGTCCGTTGTACATCTCTATGTATCCACTTTTGAATCTTATTGCATTGTACACTCAACAGCATAAATAAGTGATCATTTATGTACCTTGTCGCTTTAGTCCGCTTCACAATTTTGTATAACTTTTCAAACACAACGTTAAAGTGACAAGGTACATAAATGATCACTTATTTATGCTGTTGACTGTACATACATACATAAACTCACGCCTTCATTCCCAGAGTGGGGTAGGCAGAGCTAAAGAATTACCAACAAGTCTTAAAACTTCTTGATAATTCTGTAACCACATTTTGCACAAGTAGGCTAAGATGTTTCCCAGTGTATTAGTGACAGGTGGCAAGCCCATCGCCTAACAGTACTGCAAGCCTTTATTCCTTTAGTCGCCTCTTACGACATCCATGGGAAGACATGGAGTGGTACTATTCTAACCCGGCAACCACACGGGCCACAACACATGCAACGGGGGTTGCATTGTAATAAGCTAATAAGGTCCAAAAGTGGATACATCTCTTTGTAGTCGACTATACAGTATTCCCTGCTTCTTAATAGCTTTAGGTTGAGTATCGCTATCACAATTTCACTCGCAACTGACAGTAGGTATATTTGTCACTCGTATGTCGTAGAAAAATGAAGATGGCCGGTAGCACTGAGGGACAAAAAAAACGGGTCAGAGTGCGTTTTTCATACAAACCAGGCTATTTCGAAACCTTGGTTCCTGGCGAGGGGTTGTTTTGAGTAAGGTTTAATGGTAGATGGTCCGAGGTTCAATAGAGGAGGTCAAATGTTCTTACGATACCTAACTTATCGCACAATCAGTTAACACCACAGCGAGAGAGTTAGGGTCAGCATTTGGATTTCCTTACATTTTTTTGCCATTTTAGATGTTTTTCTGAACATGATCAATGCCGGCGTTAGCCGCAGATTCAATGATTTGGGTATCCTAGTCACTCC
The DNA here is from genome assembly GCA_927399475.2 of Acleris emargana. Classification (NCBI taxonomy): domain Eukaryota; kingdom Metazoa; phylum Arthropoda; class Insecta; order Lepidoptera; family Tortricidae; genus Acleris; species Acleris emargana. The sequence continues at coordinate 22,288,602 of OV656838.1, read as the reverse complement.
GGAAGTCCTGTATCGATGCTCGGTGTGCATCAGATTTCACTAGAAGCATCCCCTGGCGAGGAACCAAGGCTTCGAAATAGCCCCTTTAGTATGAAAAACGCACTCTGTACCGTATTTTTTGTCCCTGAGTGTATTAGGAAAATGGTAGCACAGTAGTACAGTCAACACCATAAATAAGTAACCATTTATGTACCTTGTCACTTTTACGTTGTGTTTGAATTGAAATCTTGTACAGAATTGTGAAATGATTGAAAGTGACAAGGTACAGAAATTATCACTTATTTATGCTGTTGACACTATGGAAATATTATTACGTAGCAGACAAGTGAGCGTAAACAAAACACAAGCCGAACGTTGTTTTTTGTAGAGCCCTAAAGAACCAAGCTTGAGCGACCGCACCAAAACTTCCCCAAAGTAATTACGGCAAATTAGGATTTTCGTTTCCAAACTTCTTGTTGTCTTAAGTATCGAACTGTTGTGGGCGGAACACAACTAAAAGAAATTCAAAAGGAAAGTATCACAGAAATATCGGGGGCAAATATTTGCTATACCGGCTCCGTCGGTGACTATTAGGGGTCGATGTTTGCAGTTGCTGTTTGTTTTACTTTCCTGTTCGTGCCTCGGGCGATGGGCTGTGCTTGTTGACAGCTAATATGCGGCAGACTTGACGTACAGGGCCGAAAAAAAGAAAAAAAGCCGGTCTCGCGATCCGAGGGATCCGTGAAGCCGTCCATTAGGTATTTTTATATTTCGATTTGGACTCGATTTCGAATGGAATAAGCGCGAGCCCAATTCACACTTGACTGTTTTTTGGTATTTGATGTTTTTCTTCAGGGTTTGTACTATAATCCGAAGACATGGAAGTTTTTGTAGCATTATAAAATTGTCTTAGGGACCGAACTATAGGTATTAATTTAATATTTTTTTTGTATTTTTTTTTATGACAGTCATAACAGCATGAGATAACGTATAATATGAGCATGCAGCTTGCATAAATATTATGCAGTGTCTGGCCGAAATCGTAGTCATTAAAAATACCCTCGGTGCGCGAGTTCGATTTGCACTTGACCGGTTTTCAGTTTTTATTGTGTTTTAGGTATTGTATTGTGTAATGTCCGAATAATAACAATTTACCTATACAAGGCCTTTGTTGCACGCCACTCTTGGTTTCAGTTTACTTTGTATGGAAATCGACTGAATAGCATTAAAAGAAGTTTTTGTGTAAGAAACACGTTAATAATAATAAATAAAAAATAAATCACGTTTATTTGATTTTTTTTTAATCCTTAAAAAGTATGCTTAATGAATTACTTAAATTAAATTTTTATTTAATTAACTTAAATTAATTAAAAACTTCGATGTCTGATAATCATACAAAATTTGACGCTTTTATATTTTACCGTGTTTACGACAAAACAAAAATAAAAATACGTTGAAAAGAAAACGTTTTTTTTTTTTTTCGTTTTTTCTTTTTTTTTTCCACCGTCAAAACAAATATTCTGATATATTATATTTAAGTTAGGAAGGACAGACAGCATAGCTACCGTTCGCTCACGAAACCCTAAAAAGTGGAGGGGCCGACCTATCTATATTTACATACTTCAATACTAATAGCCCTTTCCCCCCCTGTCTCGACGTACCTCTCCCGATCGCGTCGTGCGACTTTTTGCTCGCGTAAAAATCGGTTTCCTCCCCACAGTGCCAGTCAGACGCAGGCTTGCTCATGAAATGTTTGACAGTTAGTTAGTCGCATCCGCAGATGTATCGCAGTTCGATCGGGAATCTGATATCGAAGCGAGTCTAGCCCAGTGTGCAATAGAATGCACATCAACGCAATTTAATTTGAACTGTGTTACAATGGTAATAGGGTTTATTTTAATATATTCATAATTTGGAAATGGTATTATCAAACAAACGTAATTGAACTTTATTGCCGTGATGGTAGATTCAAAGTCCACTCACTAAAAGTTAGGCCTTACGGGGATAGAACACGTCAGCTGCTTGTGTAGCCTACCTTGGGAACTATCTTATGTTATCCAGGGAATGGATAACTTTGAAATAACTATTTGTTAACGTGCTTTCGACTCTGTTTGCGTAGGATTAGTTGATTTGTTAGATTATTTTCACAAAAGCATTCTTTCATGATCGCAAATTTCATTTTTCGTCTTTCTTCATGTAGGTAGCGATTTTCCATAAAGCGTTTTATAATGTTCGCGTTTGTTTTTTTCGCATATTTTCCAACCTAATTTGACAGAGTCGACGGAGCTGAGCGGAGCTCCTAATTCTGGGTTACTTTAGCCCTCCGGGCCTGATATAAAAACGAACCTAACCTAACCTATTACAACGTAATTGCTAAGGAAAAAATGCGACTAATAAAATAATGTACTGGTAAAATATGCGTAGACAATGAACGAGAACATTATAAAACGCTTTATGAAAAATCGCTACATGAAGAAAGACGAATAATAATATTTGCGATCATGAAAGAATGCGATGTGAAAATTCGCTTTTGTGATAATGCTCTAATAAACCAGTTAGTTATCCGACACCATATATTTGATTAGCCTACGGGTGCCATATGTTAGTCTTAAGAATGTACCATCAGGTTCGTTCTTCTTGCCATAATAAACACACACACACATTTACAAACTGTCGCATTTATAATATATTTACTCGTAACTTCGTAAGTGTGATGCGATACCTAGTATAAAAAAAAACCACTTTATTTCTCTGATGGCCGGCCTATATTCATGAAGCTGATATGAAATCTAAACAAACCACGCATATTGCTATTATTAGCGCCCAAATCTATGCCGCTCATAAAAGTCATAAAGTATTCTGATATCGCTGTTATGCGCTCGTCTGGTCATTTGGGCTACGTTTATCGCGCGGAGTTGTAAATGTTTATTGACGAGCCCGATGATTATTGATAATTAAATACGCACTATTGATCACATTTTACCGATGCTAGTTCAAAATCGATTTGCACTAGAAATGAACATAATAACTTTCTAATTTCCAGCCCACAACAGTCTAAATTAAGTTACGGCGGGTCCACCGCTACAAATCTGTGTGTGGTGTATTTACGTGGGCACATGTCCATTAGTGCATGCGCACTGGGCGCTATTTAAACATCGCTGCTGCGCGGTTGGCAAATACACGCCACAATGCTGCTGCTACCTTAGTACCCCACCGCAGAATCCACCAAAGGGGGACCTCGGTTTTATTCCCCAAAAGCTCTACAAACAATTGTATCTCCTCAAAGATTCTCCCCAGATGCACCTTTTAAGCAAAGCATAAGTTTTATCACAAATGAACTCGAGATTAGAGTGGAAGCTGCTTAAAGATTAAGCTTTAAGCTAGGTTAACTTAGAACTGGGTGCTGCGTCTTCCCCCGGCGCCTGAATAAATAGTGGCGAGATAAGCGCAGCTAGCGCTGGTCTGGTCGCTAGTTAAATATGAAGCAGTAAACAGATATAAAGGTGACAGCGGTGCAGCGAGGCGCGTGGCGCGGCGCAAGTTATCTTACGGCAAGTCGCTGCGGTGTCTGTTAGTTAGTTAGTAGTGCCATTAGAGCGCCGCGCGCCCTCCCTTAACCGCCCGCTCCCCATTAGTGCTCGTTTGTGTCAAAATGACTTAATTACTTCGGGAAATTCACAGTTTCCTTTAATTATCACATCAATCCGTTTCGTCACACACGCTCCAGCTTGTTTGTTGACCGTTCGGCGAGTCCACGCCGGCCCTTCTGTTCCGGTGGAGGCGTTTATTACTCCCTAGATGTCGTAAACTCAATTTTATTGCAAGTGAGAGCGTTTTAACTCGTAATTCCCATGTCAACACTCATTAAATTTACAAACCCTAATTTGGACAGTAAATGGTTACCGAATTAACATTACCACTCGAATATGAAATGTACTGTATAAGTACGGCGACGGGAGGCGGCATGACAAACTTTGCCTTAATTTTCGAAGCCGCTGGCAGTTGTGTCAGTCGTTAGCTTAGTTAGTACGTCCTTGCCTCCATTAGAGCGCGACTCGCGGCCGCTCGCCTCCTTATCGCGACGTTTCGAGCTCTTCCAACTTCTTGTATGCATCGCCGTTCCAAAGACGGTAACCAACGTACTCAACGTAAACATTTTCTCTGCGGAGTCTCTTGATGGCGCCGGCCGTTTGGAATAATGACACAGAAAATATCTCCGTCTAAATTAACTTTACTACGAAACTAATGTTCATTACGGGGGTGAACTTGGTCAACCTTGAGGCTAATGACTGCGATACTTTAAGGGAAGCGGCATCGTTTTGCGACGTTTTGTGGCAGAGTTTTTGTGTAATAAGTGACGGCAGGACAAGATAGATAGGCTCGTTAGGGTCTCAGCTCTCAGACAACAGCCAAGGTTATGTTTAATTTTTGTAATGGTTTCATCGGGCGGGTGATCGGGTGCCGCCGTTTTACGATTACTGCTGTTATCTAGAGAGGCGGCAGGTCGCCCCGGGCGCGTGGCATTGCCCCCCTCAAATTGAACTCACTCGCTCCCTTATCACGAATTAGCCCTCGCCGCGTTCGGCTCACGGCTAAAGTAGGCCGTTTCGCGCTCTAATTTGAACCAAGCGCTCTCTCATTTAATGGCAGGACACTAATTAAGGTAATTAGAAATATATTAACCGTGCCTGTAAGGGGAAACGCTGCATTGCTCACGTAGTATCAAGCCGTAAACGAGCCCGTTCAAGCCATTAAACGGAGGAACTTTTTAAATTTGCAAATCTATTGACGGTCGCCTCGATACGCCGGTTTTCGAGTATTATGTTATGCACAAAGTTGCCAACGAGTAGCCGTGCATTAGAGAGCCGGAGGCGGGCCGGGCCAGCGTGAGTTAGGTAAATGCTATTTGCAAGTTGCCGTCCGCCTTAGCCTCTCTGTACTGTAGTGCTCTCGGGTTGCCAAATTGAAACGGGCCTTAACTCTAGCAAAATGAACGGTCGCCCCGTACTTTCAACCCATTTACTTCCCTTTTCTTCTCAACGTTAGATGCATTTTCCAATTTCCGTGGCCTGACCTGCTGAAAGGCTCAAATTTATCAATATATCCGAGACACGTATGACTAATGGCTGCTTTATTTATCACAGAAATGCGACCGTTCCGATACAGAATATATTAAACAGTTACATCGAAAAACATCGATCGAGGCGTTTGATAAGGGTAGGTCATTGGAAGCTATTAAAATTGTACAATTCCAAGACAAGGGTCTACCATCATTGCTTTGTTAATATTAATAGTATCGGTCTGGCTGTTGGTTTGTTCGATCAGTGCTTTGTACTGGTTATTTGGTAGAGGTGGGTCCGGACTTGACACTTGAATGTGACTGATTTATTGTTCTCCGAAATTTAGGGAACAAGGAACAACCCTTTAGGTCTCTGTCAGGCGTAATTGAGAGTAGTTGGAACTATATTAGGAACGGGTTACCTTTGAGTTATAAATCTTAATAACTATAAGCACTCTCAAGTAGCCGGAACGAGTCGGTATTGGGAGCGGAGCTGAGCTCTTTCGAGTGGAATTCTTCTGGGTTTTGAATTATCTCTTCACAAAAATAATTGCTTTAAGTATCATATTCTGAGAACACTTATTGAGCACACAGCCTCCACCTTATGAACGGGTAGCACAAGTTGCATTTTTTCGCTTTTTTTCTCTATTGTTACTGACTAGATAGAACTATTGTAGTGTAGGACGCCCCCCGGCTAGATGGACCGATGACCTGAAGAAGGCAGCGACTGGATGCAAAGGGCGGGAGATCGTGCGTTGTGGCGCTCCTTGGGGGAGGCCTATGTCCAGCAGTGGACTGCAACAGGCTGATATGAGATAGAAAGGGAGAACCGAGCGACAAACAAGTCGCGCGCAACTTGTGCTATCCGTGCTGGTGACTATGAAGTCTCTATTAACCCTAACAAGTCTAACGAAAAGCAAGCTTTAAAAAAACAATTGCTGTTTGGATAATGTCGTCAAAGTAATGTTACTTATCATGTATGTATGTTTTTATAAAAATCACGTATAATTTATAAAAATCGGATCAACCGTTTAGTATTACGAGGGGACATTGAGCCGGACATATATACAAGTCATCACACATAACGCTCCTTTTGGGCTTTGCCGCAGTCGGGTAAAAAGACTAGTGCCGTATAGATCCTCCCTCTCTATTTAAAAGAGCTCAGAGCAAAGACTGTTACACTTAGTTAACGGCAAGCTCTAACTCGTCGGTCCCGGAGCTACGTACTTACGTGTAAGCTAACATAAAGATGCTAAAAAATTAGTCACGGATATTTTAATCATCGATTCTAGAGCCTATTTGGAGTAAATAATGTGGTATAACATGTAGTCCAATAAAGCACAATTACCGAGATTTTCATTATTTAAAAAACAACTCAATAGTTAATTTAATTTGAACTTTGTAACCTTAACCTAAAGCATTATTTACTAAGGAAGATTCATGTTGTAGGTAGCAAAATCATCAACGTACAACATAAATAATGCTTTAGGTATAGGTAACATTCAAAGTTCAAATTAAATAAACTATTGAGTTGTTTTTTAAATAATGAAAATCTCGGTAATTGTGCGTTATTGGACTACATGTTATACCACATTATTTACTCCAAAAAGGCTCTAGAATCGATGGTTAAAATATCCGTGACTTAATTGTTAGCACCTCATATATCCAAACGCAAGGACGAAGCGATTGAGCCGTAGACAACTTTCCCCGTAACAATTACACGGACCCGGATCCGGTTCTCACTATTAAACCGCGAGGGATCCCTATGTAATAAATCCTGATGCTTATAGTTTCATAGGTTAGGATTTCCATGGAAAATTACGACTTCATGAATCATGCTTGCCGTGCCGCGAACTTGGCAGAATTGAAATTGCACGGTTGTGTAGTTATCTACATGTGCCTAATTTCATGAAGCACGTCATACATGACCTCCTTTTGGTAATCGGTTAACGTAGCCTGTCTTGCCGCGGGGTTTAATGCACACAAAGCTCATGAAATAAGTTTGGAATGAGTAGTGGTCGGGTACTATAGTACCCTGTGAATCCAATACACTGTATCTGCAGATACAGTGTTTTGAATTAACAACGTCCATTCGATTTATTTTTGCCTATTACATAATCCTGCATTCATACATTTTGGTAGGTACTTGTTCAAGAAATATTGAGATATCGCTGTATTTAATAAAAACGGAAGTCCTAAAACAGCAAAACACGGCAATCTAAGATGCAGTGTGTTTCCAAAATAATAATAATAGTGCGCTTGAATGCCTCATAAATTATCTTTATATTGATACCAAACACTTAATACTTTGTAAAGAAAACTTAGGAGTAATCTTCAGAAAACCAAAAAAAACATTTTTGCTCGTTTTCTCAAAATATGTGTTTTGTAGTTACAGTGTATTGGATTCACAGGTAGGGTTGCCAACTTTTTTTTAGGAAAATAACGGATATACCTCATTGAAGAGTATAAAAAAAGTAAATCCAAACAAAAAAAAAGTATTTTTCAAATTTATGTATGTAAACTGTTTATTGCACAAAAACAATTATAAAACATTTTTGCATAACTATAGATAATGTACAATATTTACTATATTTATTTTTATTTCTATTTTGTAGTGGTTCAATATTTTACTGTTAATAATGGGCTAATGGCATACAAAACATTATAGTGACTATTAGTCAGAAATAAAGTATTTTCGATACTTTATTTTTATTCAAAAGAATAAAGTATAATGAAGCAAAATAACGTAAGATACGTTATTATAAAGAATGGTTGGCAACCCTATTCACAGGGTACTATAGGTATGTTTACTGTTAAACTTGCGGACATGAATAAATTTGAAGTAGGTACTTAAATAATAACATATTACACATTTTGCACAATCAGGCTGAGATGTTTACCATATTAGAGACAGGTTGCAAGCCCTTCGCCTGACAGTGCTACAAACTTTTATTCCCTCAGTCGCCTCCTACGACATCTACGAAAAGATATAGAAAAGAAAAGAAAACACTATTCTAACTCGGCAACCACACGGGGCAAAAACAATACAAATAACCATAAAGAAATAAGCATGATAATGATTGAGAAAGCCACTAAAAATACACCGTATGTATGTATGCATACTTAGATACTTGTAATTAATTATAAATGTTAATGAAAATGCAAAATTAGGTATTGTGATTACAATTTGCCGGCACGACCCTTGCGTCATGTTGACGTTGTATAGTTACGTCCATGTATAAAAACCGGCCGTGTGAGTCGAACTTGCGCACGAAGGAATCGTTTAAAAATGACGTTTGTTGTATGGGAGCTCCCCTTAAATTCTGTTTTTAGTATTTGTTGTTATAGCGGCAACAGAAATACATTAACTGTGAAATATTCAACTGTCTAGCTATCACGGTTCGTGAGATACAGCGTGATGACAGACAGACGGACAGACGGACAGTGGAGTCTTAGTAATAGGGTCCCGTTTTTACCCTTTGGGTACGGAACTCAAAAATAAATGTAATGGGGCGAAACCGTCGTCATTGAAAACACTTTAAAACTTATACCAACAAAGCTTAGTCTACCCTCTAATTTTACTGTCATCATCATGCTGGAATAATATATAATAACATTGCGTCTAATTATAATGATGGTAAATACTCGAGTATTTCTGTGAATGGAAATGGCTCTATTTTCCGGTGCCGATTCGAGCAGTGAAGGCTTTTAGTTATTTATGATCAATTACCTTTGACATCGGCCGAGCCAACGAATATAATTTAATTATACTGAACTGCTCGACGAAGGTACTGGAGTTGTAATCGATAACTACAACTCCGTATGTACTAATTTGGTCCCAATCCCAACCTTCATTTGGAAATCCCCTTTTTGCTGTCCAAAAGTTATTTAGACAAAATGTTTTCCTATTAATCACAAAGCAGATAACTTATTTGGTAGTAAGCTTACCTATGTAACTAGAAGGTAAAGGAAAGGGGAAGGGAAATGAAATGAAATGAAATGAAATGAAATGAAATGAAATCTTTATTTGCTAGAATACGTTACAATCAGGTCTTAAGATTAATAGTAGAATCAGTATTCTGTCGACATGCAATCGACATGCAAAATATTATGTATGCTTATAATCTAAAAAATCAAATCAGACCCAATAATTTAAAATTACAAATTACATGCAGTATTTTCGATACCTACTTAATATATAATTAGTGACTAGCAGGCTAGAAGAACTAAACTAACTAGACGAACTAAACTAGAAGGTTAATTCTTTGAAAATAATAATTTAATTAACGAAGAGCAGGAAGTCCAATAGTACTTCCTTAGCAATGTTTAAGCTAATAAAACTAGTATTGGACTGTAGTGATGAGAAAATCATAGTTTAATTTATATCGTGTTAATGAACACCGTTTCATTTAGTCCCCAGACTACCCTATTGTGACGTTTGCCCCCAAACTGAGCAATTGATACATACATACATAAACTCAAGCCTTCATTCCCAAAGTGGTGTAGGCAGAGCTAAAGAATTACCAACAAGTCTTAAAACTTGTTGATAATTCTGTAACCACACTTAGCACGCACAATTAGGCTAAGGTTTACTAGCGTATTAGTGACAGGTTGAAAGCCCATCGCCTAACAGTACTACAAGCCTTTATTCCCTTAGTCGTCTCTAACGACATCCACGACAAGAAATGGAATGGTACTATTCTAACCCGGCAACCACACGGGGAATTGATAACGGGGTCTGATCATCAACTACCCAAGTCCATGAGATAAAAAAAGTTCCCTGATATTATGTACTTAATATGTATGTATTTGTCCACAGGTACAAGGTGGAAGTCGCGGGCAAGAGTCTACCCGTGCTGACTACTTTGGACAAGGGCCGCTACGGCGTGATCGTGTTCGAGTCGCTGTCCAAATACGCCAACATGGACAAGTGGAACCGAGAGCTGTTGGACAAGTACTGCCGGGAGTACTCGGTGGGAGTGGTGGGGTTCGCCACGCCCGGGGAGGAGACGCTGGTCGGGGCGCAGCTGAAGGGGTTCCCGCTGTTCATGCACACCAACCTTCGACTTAAGGTAATTATGGTTAAATTCTAAACATTCAAAACTTCTGCAGTATACCGGGGAATCCGACGTTTTGGATCAAATTCATTACGAAGTTCGGGTATTTTGAGTGAGGCAATTTGAAATTTTAGGCATTATGGGACTAAATCAATATGAGATTAAGGTCAGTTAAATATCAAGGCATTATGAAGTTCAGTCGCAATAAAAACTACTATAGTAGACATACGTTCGCAATTAATTTATATTATTTATACTTAAGTACTTACAGAAACATGAAAATTGGCAATAACTCGCTGTGGAAAGGAAATTACCAACGTGCAATATTTAACAGTCAGTATATTATGGGCCAATTAGTCGATTTTATGAAAATAAACGTGTTTTTCTACACGATTTATTTGATATTGCACTATTTCGAAAAGCACTACCATTTTGTAGTATTATTTTATCCCGCAATTGCGTCCACGCGTAAATAGAAGGTGCGACAAATTAGTCGTTCCCGGTAAAATTCGACGACGCTAAAACCCGTTCATAGAATCACTAAGCTCCTGAATAAGACACAAACAATAAAGACCTAAGTCTGATTCCTATCTCAGTTACTTACAACCCCGCGATATGCAAATGAAACGGACGCATTACCATAATAAGAACTCTTTCTAATGGAGAACATCACTCTGGGCTGGATCGTGCTTCCCTAGATTATGTGGCGGTCTGGGGATTAAGCTAGGTATTTGTGTTATAATTAAACACTTCTGTGTGTAATTTGAAACTATGTAGTTACGAAAGGGACTTTGCGGTTACGAATAATGTCAAATATACAGGGTGTCCCAGAAACCGATGTCAACCCGCCAAGGGCTGATAGAGCAGCTCATAAGCTATCGATTTAACCCCCATGTATGTTCAGCAATTGTTATTAGTTTCCGAGATATTGATCATTTTAATCGGAATTTTTGTAATTTTTCCTTATGTCCGTGATACGAAATTCCTGTATTAATTTACATTTTTTTCAGTGTTTTCTTGCATGATTAGAATCACTGTGAAATAAGGAAGTTTTTAAAGCTACATGCCACAATTTTTTTCATGACATCTTAATAAGTAAACGCACAAAGTTTGTTTTTCCATATTCCTCTTAATATGGAGAAAGTAACTCTGTGCGTTTACTCAAACTTTTGTAATGAAAAAAAAATTGGCATGTAGCTTTAAAAACTTCCTTATTTCACAGTGATTCTAATCATGCAAGAAAACACAAAAAATATATGAATTATTACATGAATTTCGTTTTTTTTTTGTATCACGGATATAAAGTAAAGTGGCAAAAGTTCCGATTTAAATGATCAATATCTCGGAAACTAATAACAATTGCTGAACATACATAGGGGTTAAATCGATAGCTTATGAGCTGCTCTATCAGCCCTAGGCGGGTTGACGTGGTTTCTGGGACACTGGCGATCCGCCCTCGCTTCGCTTTCGCTCATGTGACCTTTCTCTTGAATCACTCTATCTTTTGATGAAAACCGCATGAAAATCCGTGGCGTAGTTTCAAAGATCGAATCGATTTTGTTTTATACTATGTAAAGATTTTTTGATTTAGTTACTGGAACTCTTTCACTCTCTGGAAATGAGATACCGTCTAATTTCGCAAAATGTCTTCCAACCATTAAAGTGTTTTAAATCGACGAATTTGCCGTCCACTTTAAGTAGTGGGGCTTCAATTGGCTGTTGACACAGACCGTAGGTGTACTTCCTGGCTCATGACTCATGATACATCAAAGTAAATACAACCTAGAGTAGGTATGTAAATAGAGTAGGGATTATGATGGAGAGGGGTGGGCCGTTCTTTGCGTTGGTCACTACGCACAACGGACTTAGACAAGTTGCAATCTACAAAAGTTTACTTAGTTCACTTTAGAAAATTGACAAAATGTACAGAATTGATCAGTCGACGGCTTACGTCAATGCTAAAGGCACATTTTGGCCTGCTGTTCTTCCAGGTTACCCAGTAAGGTTTTTTGGGCCATAAACAAAATTTACCCGTGTGGTTGCCGGGTTAGAATAGTACCACTCCATGTCTTCCCGTGGATGTCGTAAGAGGCGACTAAGGGAATAAAGGCTTGCAGTACTGTTAGGCGATGGGCTTACCACCTGTCACTAATACACTGGGAAACATCTTGCCTGCTTGTGCAAAATGTGGTTACAGAATTATCAAGAAGTTTTAAGACTTGTTGGTAATTCTTTAGCTCTGCCTACCCCACTCTGGGAATGAAGGCGTGAGTTTATGTATGTATGTCTGTAATCACATATAGAGATATCATAAGACCTTATATTGTGCAGGATGCGACGCTAAACTCGGCATCACCAGTGCTACGGCTGGCTCGCTCTGGTGAAACGGCGTGGGGGGCGCTCCCGGGCGACCACTGGACTGTGTTCCGAGCCAACAGCTCCACCTACGAGCCGGTGGCTTGGGCGCTCCGGCAGAACGAATACGGGGCTTCTGGTAAGCTATTCGTCTTACTCTAGAATTAAACATTAAAACAGGACAGAATTATTGTAACAACACCAGTGCTGCGACTAGCTTAGAGGAGACGGCATGGGAAGCGCTCCCGGATACAGCGATAGACCGGAGACGCGAACTGTATGTCGCACCTTCAGAACAATAGTGACCTAATTCAAAATTCAAGCTTTCGAACTTCAAGTCATAAAGTTATTATCGTAGAGACCTAATTCGAAATTTAAAATTTCTGTGTTATGTCACTATTGTTCTGAAGGTGCGATGTATCCAAGTCGAGAAAAGAAAGATCTTACTTCGCAACTCGATGTTGTAACATATGCGCGTTTCATTCCCAGGGAGCAGATAAATTTGGTTACTAGTTAACATTTTGTCATTCGCCTGCCATTAACAAGATGTGTAAAATTTTAATCCGAAGTAATTACTATTTTAGTAAATAAAAACCCCCGATATTATCCTGTCTATCGAGAGTAATCGAGACCCCTTCTTACAGAGCTGTTATCTCATAATCAGCCAAACGTTCATGAAACCCAGCTAAGAACTGTTCGGACTAACAAGCTTCCTTAAAAAAAACGCATCCAAATCAGTCTATCCGATTACCGCAGGCAGACACACAGAACCACAGGGGGGTTATTATAACATAACCTAGCTTTGTAGTTCAGTTTAAGGTGAGAGAAAAGGACAGAGCTGTATTACTGCCATAGCTCTGTCCTTTACGCTCGCCATAAAATGAACTGCATAGTCATGTCATAATACCCCCCCCCCCGCCCTGCCTGATACACAAATACACATGTTAAAGAACCGCCTTTTTTGACGGTGGTTAAAAGAAAAATGTCCAGCGGACCTAGAATGGTTGCGTTTATCGCCTGACAAAATGTGGATTATTCATCCGTCACTCTCGTACTTATACACGTGTCAGAATGTGACGATGTTTTTTCCACATTTTTACACGCGATTAACGCAGCCATATTGGGTCCCCTGTGATCCTTTTCTATGTAGTGTGCCGTGTAATAACAATAATTGTCACTGACACGCCAATGACGGTTGGTCACAATTATACATTTGGTCTATGTTACCTAGAGTGCTTGGTGATTCTGTAGCTCTGCCTACCCCACTCTGGAATTGAAGGCGTGAGTTTATGTATGTATGTGTCTATGTTACCTTGGATGTGTTATAGTCATACCCCGGCCGGCGAGAGCAAAAATGCGTTGACAGCTTAATAGTGCGAGGACACACACTTTGGTCGATGTCGATAAAAACAACACGATGTACTGGACCACCGTTAGGATATGCAGAAGTATTAATTATTGTTGTAAACAAAATTAAAACCAAGTGATTGTATTTATTCAGCATTAAGATTTGGAATTTAACATTGTGATTTCACATTTTTTACAAAATAAATGTTCACCTCGATCTTCTATATATTCCGCGTAATCGGCTATCCAAGTACACTGTTTCTTCTTGCGTGGCATGGCGAGTCAATAATATAAATGAATTAAATGATGGTAAATTAATTTGTCTCAATGTAATTTCTACGATTGACACCGATTGATTTGAGTCAATGTCAAATAGCAGTTGTTTATTATCGCGATATACACATATGATATGAAAGAGGTCTATTAGTTACGAGTAGGTATGTGAAAAGTATCTATTTACAACTGTCACTCACTCTTATCTATTACGAACATTCCCGTGAGTATGATAAATTGATTATAATTGTAATCAGTTGATTGAAATAGTATATAAGCTTAAAAATAATAATTGTGCTTAATTAAATATCGACTATTCTATCGACATCCATATGTCGATAGAATAGTCGATATTTAATTAAGCACTAGGAGCAGAAGCATTTTTGCTCTCGCCAGCCGGGGTATGGTTATAGTATTGTTTTGAACTCGGCCACCATTACTATCAAGTAAATAAGTACTATCAAAACGTTAACAACACGGAAACACGTCAAAGGCGATATGGTTATACTCCGTAGAACAGAGGCCCTGTGGGACATCTAATTCAAACGCTAGCGTTTGGTGATCACTGTCGCTTTGCGTTGTCGAAAATGAAAAAGCTAGCCAAGTTGCATGTCAACGATGACCACGCGCGATCGATGTCTTCCACGCAAGTACGGATCTACTTGCGTTTAAACTTTTATGTCGTCGGTAAAACTGCAAAACCGCGTAAGTAACATTTTAAATAAGGAGCATAATGCAGCTTTTTAATAAGACAGGAAGGTTTATTTTGTTCTATCATATAATTGTTAGTATCGCGATTTTGCAGTATGACCGACGATATGTACCTATTATTAATAATGGAAAGCCTAACCATATTAAAGATTATTTTTATTGGTTTGAAATACGATATACGGGATATAAATGGTTTTTGGGCAAAATAAATACAACGATACGCTTGTCATAAAAGACATTGACAGTTATTGTCAGAATTGCCTTTTTGTATCGGCAGGTTTTTGAGCCCGAACCAGCTTCAGGATCGTAGAGCGAGACGAACACGATTGAATTAAACTCGGTCATCCCTTAGACGATGTAAACTGTCAACCCCGTCGTTTGTCACCTGTCGAAAGTGCCACTTGGCTTGCATTTAACGATGGCAGTAATCAAAACTATCACTATTCGATTAACGCGAGTGATAGTGATCACATTACAGCGTCAGTTGTAACGAGTGATATATCTCGTGACTATGTCGGTAGCTTACGTCAACTCCATACATTTTCCTAAGACAACGCATAGCGACAGTGATCACCCCGCCTGTTTTGTAACCAAACCGCGATGGATTTATCTGTAGTTCGCCACAACCTATATGGCGCGAATAATCCGCCATTATTGTGAACAGATTAAACTTTTAATTCACGCCGCGCGGCAACGGTGCAACGCAACACGACGCGATCCTATTGAATGCGTAGTGCGACCTGTCTTATACAATTCATGTAAACAATAGAAACAATAGTGCAGCGTCGCTCCGCTGCATTGCAGTTATGCCTGGTGCAGTAAAACCATTAGTTGATGTACCCAATACTGTGGCGTTTATTATAATAACCCACACGGAAAGAAAAATAGTCTTAAATCAAGAGTATATTTATTGGTCAAGAATAATACAGTTTCATATTTGGGGAAAACTTTATATTCTTCATTTCAGTATTTTATTGTTTTGACCCTAATTCTTGAATAAATAAATTATTTACTCAAGTAAAGAATAAATATTCTGAATAGAAGATACAACTATAGTCTTATTGTAAGGAGCACGAATATCTTGGCCTTTAAGACGTCAGATTTTCTGGAACGGAGTTTATTTAACTCTTGATGCAAACTTTTCATATCTCCGAAGAAGGAAAACCTGTTTTCAATTTACAATTTACTGTATTCTAACAAGAACGTTTTTTTTTCTCTCAAAAGCAAATAAGCTTTAAAAAGAAAAACTTAGCATTTGAAAGAAGATTCGATAAATGTTTCAACCAAAATGATCCAATGTTATTTGAAGTGACAAGTTATTGATGCAAGATAAAATTTGTCTTAGGTTGATAATGCGATTTCTCTATCCAAAGTGCATCGGTTCATACTAAGAATGCAATGATTTCATTCGATTTTAACCTTTTCTTAGTTTAAGTATAGCTCTTTCATATCAAGATTAAATTAATCTTGAGCCAATATCTTCTAGATTTTGTATAGAATACTCAAGTTACTTAACTTAACTATTTTTAAATTTCAAGTGAAGATTCGATAAATGTTTCAACCAAAATGATCCAATGTTATTTGAAGTGACAAGTTATTGATGCAAGATAAAATTTGTCTTAGGTTGATAATGCGATTTCTCTATCCAAAGTACATCGGTTCATACTAAGAATGCAATGATTTCATTCGATTTTAACCTTTTCTTAGTTTAAGTATAGCTCTTTCATATCAAGATTAAATTAATCTTGAGCCAATATCTTCTAGATTTTGTATAGAATACTCAAGTTACTTAACTTAAGTATTTTTAAATTTTAAGTGAAGAGTAATGATGTTTTCGCTCAATATTAATCTTTTCTCAATTAAAGTAGTGGCGGTTTTCATACCAAGATCATTTTGTATTTTTAAAATTTCAAATGAAGACTAGTGGTAGTTTTGATTTGAAATTCTAGCTTTTAAGTTAAATATATTCATATTCTCCATTTGAAAAACCAGATATTTCATTGAAAAATCAGATAAATGTCGGGTGAATAATTTGTATGCTTTATGCGAAGAATACAAATGCTTTGGTACAAGAGTCTTATTATCTTCAGGCAAAATAATGCACTACTTTAGTTAAGAGCCACTTCTTCAGCTAAATTCGATTATTTTCTTGATTTAAGTAGTTAGGATTTTCATACCAAGAACTGATTTATCTTAAGTGGATAATTCTACAAAAAATATTTAAAAATATCATATACTTGGCTTAAAAAAGCTTGAGATTTGATTTTAGAATGCCTTTTTTTAAGGTGAACATTAATGTTCTTAATTTGAGAGTCCGGAAGTTTCAAAGCAAGACTGATCCATCTTCTTTTAAATCTGTGCTCTGTAATAGATATGTCTAAGAAATTAAAATAAGAGTTATTTATAACACCATATTTATTTTGTTCTTAAATTACATTATAAAGACAGGAGTAGTAAATATTCAGATAAAAAGTTTCAGATCAAATAAAGCTGCTGTGAGACTTAATTCCCCTCCTCCGAAAGAGGAAAATGTAACAAACAGGTAGTAAGTAAAGTTTTCAAATCAAAATCCGGAAAAGCGGGCTCGGGCTGTTGAAACCAGATTTTCGGTTACTATATTATTTAAGTCCTCAAGACTGTCTTCAGCATCACTAATTGGAGACTTGTATGTTACTGTAGTGGCCGAATCCATCTGAAAACAAATAAAACTGAATTAAGTTGTTTAAAATCTAATTGATTGAGGACATGATGAATCATATAAAAGCCTATAACAAACTTTTAATGCATAGTCATAATATTATAACTCTTTAACTTTCAAATGAAATAAATAAAATAAATAAGCAATGGCAAAAAACTATCACCTTTCACTATTACGATCCATACTAAATTACTAATATAATATAATAAAAGCTGAAAGTAACTCTGTCTGTTGGTTTAGCTTTCATGGATAGACTGCTGAACCGATTTAGATGAAATGGAGATAATAATGTATGTATGGATGTAAAAAAATTGAAAAAACGAAACAGGAACACGAAATGTATGAACAAAGGCGAACTTATCACTTTACGGGATCTCATCCAGTTAACCTTTGAGCAATTGAGAGAAATGAGACAGCGAAAGGCAAGACATACAAAAATTTAAGAGACAGAATATGAAGATAAAAATAGCAAATAACTACGTATACATTTATTAAATAGGATAAATAATCAAATAATTCTATAGAGCGGAATGTATCGAGACGGATTTGGAATAATAGTCAGGTAAGTAGTTGAAAGCCCGGGGAAGAACATCAGGGAATAGCGATAAACGAGTTAAAGTTTATTGCTATTCCCTTCATAAATGAATCACTAAGTTATAAAATGTGTTTAGTGAGTAAAACAATAATATTAATTACATTTAAACAAAAAATAAAATGCAATATCATTTACATTTATAAAAAAGAACCAGAAAATTTTACAAGTAGATGGAGAATGTGATTTTTTAAAAGGGTTTGTGGAAATAAACCAATTTCGATAATGAAAATCATTTACATGAGATCTTTTTATGATTGTAGGTACATACCTTAGCTATGAATTCCCTTAATTTGGATTTGATGATAAGTCTTTGTCCTTTGAGTGGGCAAATCTCTCTAAAAATTTCTCCATTTACGCACAAATCTTGTAGATGATCGGATCTTACTTCGATTTCTGTAATAAGAAAGACACCAAAATTATTCTAATATCCCATATCATAAACAGATATAATATATATACATATAAATACAATCGATAACTATTTATACAATGAAGTTATAACACAGGCTACATACACTACTTGGCCTTGTTAGTTACAGTATGTTATGGTACTTTTAAGTAGGTACCTTATAGTTAGGTAGTTAGTAAAGTCATTTTATAAACTAAACCTATGTTGCCGAATAATCGGTTGGACTTAGATTTTTTTTTGTTGGATGTGATGTCTTTATAACATTATTTTTTTATGATTGAAACGTATAGAACTCGTTAAAATAAGCACATTTTACTTAAAAAACTGTTCTCTAAAATTAAAAATGGGCGAGATACGACACATATAAAAATTTAGGACTTAGAAAAACGCCGAAGGCCGTAGGCGTAGGGCATAGTATTAGGTATAGGTTTAGGTTAGGTTAGTTTGTTGTCCGCGAAGCGGACCTCCGTCGACGTCGCTATTGTAATCTTTGATGGCGTCTATCTCAGTCATCTTTAAATTTAGAAAATTTTTTTTCAAGTAAAACGTGCTTATTTTAACGTATTCTATGTGATAGAATTATAAAAAAATAGTGTCAATAAGACATCGCATTGATGAAAAAAATTCTAAGTCCCAGTCACGGCCCCCCTTTGGTACAGTGTGAACGAATAATCAAACTTACGTAAACGTAAATAAGAACGAAACCACGCATATTTCAAATATGTGCTACTTACCCTTGAATCCATCTATACCAGATGTAGTAATAACCTAACTTTTTAACAATAATGTTAATGGCCGGAACTCCACGTGTTGCGCTGCAATGTATTCCATCTGCAAAACAACGCAAGTTTAACACAACAATATATTTTTACCATCACCCTATTTATAATAAAAAATTACTCACTTTTGATGAATTTCAAGAAATAAACTAGGCAAGGGGTTCGCCGCTCACCGGTCACAAGCACATAGAGAACAAAAATTAAAAACGTCTTCACAAGCAGCGGTCAATTTAAAGAAAGAGTCAGTCGAAGTTGAAAGAAAGCTTCGATCGCCGACCGACCGATGAAGTGTTGCTAGATTCCTAACTCAAATTACCCTTGCTGTCAATTATATCATCGGTTATCTAAAGTATACAAAACATCAAATTAATGGCGGACTGTTTTCTGAAATGTAAAAAATATATTAAAATTAAAATGGAAAGTACACACGAGTTTAAAAAATAATTTGTAGCACGGCATGTTTTAAACACCCCAATAATTATTACGGAAGTCAATTTTGAGATGGCGACACTGTTTTTTTTACTGACGTTTTTTGTGATACAGCAAAATATCAAGAAACACGATTTTGTTTTAAAAATCCTACTATCTTGGATAAAGAATTTTTCGTTTCCAATTTCAATAAAGTGCTTACCTATAGGTATAGATTTATGTATGTATTATTGTTTAATTTTCTTAAATTTTATTGTGTACCTAATGTAATTATTCAGTTTATTTAGTGTTTTCATGTCGTACAAAGGGGATATTTAAAGTCAAGGGGTTATTTGAAAAAAACCTACCTACTGTCTAAAGTAACTACAGGGTTCAGTTCAGCTGTATGTACCTAATGTATTTTTATGTAAGTATGTTTACCGATTTCTCCGTCAATTGTGGATCGACTTAAAAAAATAGTGTTGTGTACACCTACTCTGAATGTGATAAAAATAATCCATGAGGAATTGAAGGAACTCCTCAAATATAAATAAGTTCAGCATTTGCATTCATATAAAGCACCGAGGTACCTATCAATCATTGAATTTGGTAAAGAAAAACAAAAATAATTTATTTTAAATTATTGAAAGGGGTTTCATTGCTTTTTAAAACATTTAATAAGTTTAGTCATTTATTTTATTTGATTACACATATTTATCAGTTATCACCCACCACGGAGAGATGCTTTGAATTATTATATAGGTAACTAAAGTAATCTATCCAATATCCTTCTATTAATAAAAATCGTAATGCCCCATGTATTGGCTCATTTTTAGGGTTCCGTGGTCAAACTTTCAACAAAACCCTTATACTTTCGTCTGTCTGTCTGTATGTCACATTCACCTTTTCTCAGAAACCATAATTATAATTCTCACAGCTGAAATTTGGGAAACATAGGTATACAGCCTTATTAATAAACGAGGAGTAACCGTAGATTAGTTAAGTTATTATTTGTCCTTATCTGTCGAATTTAAATGTCACAGTGACAGATAAGGACAAAGCATATTTTAACTAGTCCACGGTTACTCCACGTTTTTAGGGTTCCGTAGTCAAACTAGGAACCCATACAGTTCCGCCATGTCCGTCCGTCCGTCCGTCCGTCCCCAGCCTAGCTGACACTCTTAGTACTAGAAAGCTGTAATTTGGCATAAATATACATATTAGTCACGCCAACAAAGTGGTAAAAAAATATAAAAACATATTTTTTTTTGGTGTAGCTCCCCTTCACGTAACCTAGGGTGGATTTTTTTTTCTTGTCTACCCCATAGATTGGGGTGTCGATGGATAATTTTTTCGATTAAGGTATCCGTTTATGAAATATTAAGCTTTAAAGCGCTAATTGTCGTCCCCTACAGTCAAAACTACAAATGTTAAAAATCTGAAAAATATCTTGAATGTAAGCACATATAAATATACTATATACATATAACGAATTTAACAGGAATGGAGGTTTTTGAGTTACAAACAGTTTTTATGTTTACACCTAGGTACCGAAAACTTATTTGCGGTGTTGGTAAACTGACAGCCTATGTCGAAGGCAAGGCAAAGTTAAGTTTGTCGCGAGGTTTAACTTGTTTGTAGTAACGGCTTCGGAACCCTACACTGAGCATGGTCCGACACGCTCTTGCCCGGATTTTTAATAAGGCTGATAGATATTTATACGTCCGCACACTAAGATATATATTTGATTATTTGGATTGGATTAAAAAAAAGGTTTTCAGTTTACCTTGGGTTACCTAACGCAAGTAAGTGAAATTATTATTTTTATCTTAGTACAACATCGTGTGAGGTATTATTGGATAGCCCTTAAAGGATCATCATGTGCAGGTATTATCCATTTTAAGATTTGGGGACCCTTAGGAAATATTAAACTCTAAAAGTGTCATTTTCGTTAGAGCTAAAAGTCTCCAAAACCAAAACTACAAATAATAAAAATCTGTAAAATATCTTAAATTAATCAGGGACGGGACCTGCTTACCCTTACCCGGGGTTTTTAATGGGTTTTTATAGCGCTGATTTTTAAAAACCCGCACCTTTCGGTAAGCGCTAAATCGGGTTACACATTAAACGGATAATCCATTCGATTGAGTTAATTTGGCTTACCGCTTACCAGTATCAAAACCTCCGAATGGGTTACCGCTTAAAATACCTTCAAGCAATTTTAGTTCTTAGGCAAACTGTGTACGACATATTATTGGACCGTTTATAAAAACCTAAACTTGGGCGGCGTGCGCGCTTCAAAGGTGAGTGCAGTGCCACGAGCCGCTCGTGGCGGCATTTGTCATAGCTTTGTGAATTGCCGCCGCCGCAGTGCGCCGTCATATGAAACTAAACTTTGATTCTACAATCTTTAAGACTATTTTTGCAAATATTTTGGGTACTTGTTATGAATTTTTGGCGTGAACTACTATTGTTTGCCTATTTATTTGTTTATTGCACGCATATTACTCGTCGCTTTCTTAGTGATTTGCAAACGTTGCGCATCTCCGTAAGTAAAAGTTAATTTGATGAGCTAAAATTTGGTGTGTCGTTTTGGTATTGAGAGTACTTAATCCCGGCTTTAGTATGCCTAAACAAAAAAGTGACTGAGCTCATTGGTATTTTGAATACGTCGTGGCATCAAATATAAGTACCTACCTGCCAACTGTGTAATAAAATAATAAACTAAAAGTACCTATTTACCTACCTTGCTGAACTTTTGTTATTAATGATTACTTAGTTAGTTTAATTAGTCAAGTAAACAGGTAAGTGACCACATAATGTGACTCTGACAAGTTAGGTATACTTAGATAGGTAAGTATAATACGTAAGTACTCGCGAGATCGTCCGTTTAGAATTCATTTAGGTACCTGTACCTATCGTGATCCCGCAATTGAGTAATTTTTCGGAGAAACCTATGTTTTCGCCTACCTATCTACTTTTAAAATAGGTAGGTACCTACCTTGTTAGTGTCAGTGAAGAATGTCAATAGGTAGGTAATGCCAAATTTGGTACTTAGCTACATTATAGATTATAGGTACCCCCGAGACAGACAGGGTAGAGGCACCTACTTTTGTCCCGAAAAAATGGCTGGTTTCCGAAGTAATAGCTACTCGTATTAAACTACTTTTACCTACGTGGACGGAGTCGCCGGCTAGTTAGTACCTATACAATAACTGTGCTGGGTGAGTTTATATATGTATGTATATAAATGTACCTACATAGGTACCTAGTCACATAATTAGAAACACTTGCTTTTTTTCATACAATTGCATTTAGGTACACGACCTGTCTGGTGTCCTTTCCCAGTTTTACCGTCTATCTGTAGCCAATACACGTAAAAGTAGCGGCGCAGGCGGGAAGGGAGCGAAGGGGTTAGGTATAGGTACCTAAAATCATCTCAGACCAAATACCTCGCAATAGAAAATTAGCCCGTAGTAGTTGGTATGTACATGTGGTAGATGTCGGCGACCGAATCCCATGCTGAGCATGGTTTGACATGCTCTTGCCCAGTTTTTCTTAATTGTATTAATGCAAGACTTACACTTAGCTGTCAAACTTCGCCTCACGGAAGGGATTTTACAATAAAATACGATATCCAGCTTATTCACCAAATTATTCAAGCCCTTACCAGCACGCGTCAAAAAACTGTTATGTCTGTATCTAGAAGATGCAAATCTCAATGATGTAGGTAAATATGGGATAAACGAGAAGAAAACAAAAAAATAATTATTAAACCAAGTTAAGTTATTTTTCAAACAAAACAATAAATCATCTTGTATTAAATACTATTAGTTTTAATCCAACAATAATTTTTACTCACATTGAAATTCATTAGTCTTACGACAAAGTATTTTTTATTGTTTGTGAAAATTCATATTTTCTCACGATGAGAAACGGAAAATATTTATAGAAAGAAAGGCACGTTTCATTTTTATAATATAATTCTTCAGTAAAAATGTTTTATGTATTGTTTGAAGAAAACATATTCTCCTTGCAAGAAGTTACCGATATCTTCGATCAAAACACTAAAATTCCGAATTAAGAGTATAAGCTATTCTACCAAATCAAAAAAGTATTGTTTGAAAACATTTGTCTATCCTATGTTGAATTATGATATTTTTACATCAAAACTACTATTTACTCAGGTACTTACCCTAAATAATATTGTTAAACCAAGTATGTTATATTTCATACAAAATAATAAATTATCTTGTATTTAATAATATTAGTTTTAATCCAACAATAATTTTTATTCACATTGAAATTCATTAGTCTTACGACAAAGTATTTTTTATTGTTTGTGAAAATTCATATTATCTCACAATGAGAATCGGAAAATATTTATAGAAAGAAAGGTACGTTTCATTTTTATAATATAATTCTTCAGTAAAGAATGATTTATGTATTGTTTGAAGAAAACATATTCTCCTTGCAATAAGTTACCGATATCTTCGATCAAAACACTAAAAATCCGAATTAAGAGTATAAGCTATTCTACCAAATCAAAAAAGTATTGTTTGAAAACATTTGTCTATCCTATGTTGAATTATTATATTTTTACATCAATACTACTATTTACTCAGGTACCCAAAATAATATTGTTAAACCAAGTATGCTTTATTTCATAAAAAGTAATAAATAATCTTGAATTTAATAATATTAGAGTTTAAATCCAACAATAATTTTTACTCACATTGAAATCCATTAGTCTTACGACAAAGTATTTTTTATTGTTTGTGAAAATTCATATTTTCTCACGATGAGAAACGGAAAATATTTATAGAAAGAAAGGCACGTTTCATTTTTATAATATAATTCTTCAGTAAAGAATGATTTATGTATTGTTTGAAGAAAACATATTCTCCTTGCAAGAAGTTACCGATATCTTCGATCAAAACACTAAAAATCCGAATTAAGAGTATAAGCTATTCTACCAAATCAAAAAAGTATTGTTTGAAAACATTTGTCTATCCTATGTTGAATTATTATATTTTTACATCAATACTACTATTTACTCAGGTACCCAAAATAATATTGTTAAACCAAGTATGCTTTATTTCATAAAAAGTAATAAATAATCTTGAATTTAATAATATTAGAGTTTTAATCCAACAATAATTTTTACTCACATTGAAATTCATTAGTCTTACGACAAAGTATTTTTTATTGTTTGTGAAAATTCATATTTTCTCACGATGAGAAACGGAAAATATTTATAGAAAGAAAGGCACGTTTCATTTTTATAATATAATTCTTCAGTAAAAATGTTTTATGTATTGTTTGAAGAAAACATATTCTCCTTGCAAGAAGTTACCGATATCTTCGATCAAAACACTAAAATTCCGAATTAAGAGTATAAGCTATTCTACCAAATCAAAAAAGTATTGTTTGAAAACATTTGTCTATCCTATGTTGAATTATGATATTTTTACATCAAAACTACTATTTACTCAGGTACTTACCCTAAATAATATTGTTAAACCAAGTATGTTATATTTCATACAAAATAATAAATTATCTTGTATTTAATAATATTAGTTTTAATCCAACAATAATTTTTATTCACATTGAAATTCATTAGTCTTACGACAAAGTATTTTTTATTGTTTGTGAAAATTCATATTATCTCACAATGAGAATCGGAAAATATTTATAGAAAGAAAGGTACGTTTCATTTTTATAATATAATTCTTCAGTAAAGAATGATTTATGTATTGTTTGAAGAAAACATATTCTCCTTGCAATAAGTTACCGATATCTTCGATCAAAACACTAAAAATCCGAATTAAGAGTATAAGCTATTCTACCAAATCAAAAAAGTATTGTTTGAAAACATTTGTCTATCCTATGTTGAATTATTATATTTTTACATCAATACTACTATTTACTCAGGTACCCAAAATAATATTGTTAAACC
Organism: Acleris emargana; assembly: GCA_927399475.2. Taxonomy (NCBI): domain Eukaryota; kingdom Metazoa; phylum Arthropoda; class Insecta; order Lepidoptera; family Tortricidae; genus Acleris; species Acleris emargana. Next base: position 22,262,973 of record OV656838.1, on the reverse strand, counting down.
AAGTATGCTTTATTTCATAAAAAGTAATAAATAATCTTGAATTTAATAATATTAGAGTTTAAATCCAACAATAACTTTTACTCACATTGAAATCCATTAGTCTTACGACAAAGTATTTTTTATTGTTTGTGAAAATTCATATTATCTCACAATGAGAGTCGGAAAATATTTGTAGAAAGAAAGGTACGTTTCATTTTTATAATATAATTCTTCAGTAAAGAATGATTTATGTATTGTTTGAAGAAAACATATTCTCCTTGCAAGAAGTTACCGATATCTTCGATCAAAACACTAAAATTCCGAATTAAGAGTAAGCTATTCTACCAAATCAAAAAAGTATTGTTTGAAAACATTTGTCTATCCTATGTTGAATTATTATATTTTTACATCAATACTACTATTTACTCAGGTACCCAAAATAATATTGTTAAACCAAGTATGTTTTATTTCATACAAAATAATAAATTATCTTGTATTTAATAATATTAGTTTTAATCCAACAATATTTATTACTCACATTGAAATTCAGTAGTCTTACTACAAAGTATTTTTTTATTGTTTGTGAAAATTCATATTATCTCACAATGAGAATCGGAAAATATTTATAGAAAGAAAGGTACGTTTCAATTTTATAATATAATTCTTCAGTAAATAATGTTTTATGTATTGCTTGAAGAAAAAATATTTATAAAATCTCACTTATTTTCTCCTTACAAAAGTAACAAAAAGCTTCGATCAAAACACTCAGATTCTGAATTAAAACCATAAGTTATTCTACCAAAACAAAAAAGTATTATTTAAAAACATTAGTACAATCTTATGTTGAATTATGATATTTTTACATCAATACTACTACTTACTTACCCAAAAAAAATATTGTTTAAACCAAGAATGTTTTTTTTGTACTTAATAATTAATAATCTTTAATTTAATAATATTAGTGTTTTAATCAAACAATATTTTTTACTCACATTAAAACTCATTCGTCTTACGACAAATCCTTTTATTATTGTTTGTGAAAATTCATATTTTCTCCCTTTGAGAAATGGAAAATATTTAAAGAAAGAAAGGCACGTTTCATTTTAATAATATAATTGTTCAGTAAAGAATGTTTTATGAATTGTTTAAAGAAATAATAAAACTGTTGTTTCAATCGTTTACATGTCTTGAATTGAGACAGTGTACTCTCTTATCAAGCCACATGAAAATAATAATTTAAGAAAGTAACACATTGTTGTCACAACACTAAAACCTTCTTGAAACGAAGATCATTGTTTTGATTTTAGTAAAAATAGGAAGAATAATATGTTTTTTCGTTGAGAATATCATTTCTTTTGAGCTAAGACTTTATTATTAATCCAAGAAAATATTTATTTGACATTAAACAATATTACTGAAACATTAAATATTCTTGGCTAGAAACACATTTTACGAGCATTTTTTTCCGTGCAGTTACTCGTGTTCGAAACTAGTGGATTGTTTTTTCGACTTTAACCGTCGACACAGAAGTAACAGGTATTATTAGACGTCGTTGTCATAGTTTAATGCGTTTTTAGGGTACCGTATTCAACAAGGAACCCTTAGTTTCGACATGACAACTGTGCGTGGTTTAACTTAGAGACTCTCTTGATACGATAAAGCTGTAATTTGGCATGGTTAATACATACATGTAAATTTCGCAGTATCTAGGAAAAATATTACGGTTTTGTGAAAATAAAAATGATGAAGGGCTCCCTTTATGATATATTAAGGTTTGCCCCCCCCCCCCCCCTCCAATAGCTAAAACTATAAATAAGTACTAAAAATCTGAAAAATATCTTCAACGAAAGCGCATATAACCAATTTTTTAAGAAAACCCTCACGGCTTATCCGACATTATAGGTTCCTGAGATACAGCTGACTAAAGTGTTTATACCCACTAAAATAGCCTAAGACAGCATCAATAGTACATTACTACAGACGCCGGGAAGTAGGTGGTTGCAGGCCGAGTTCATATAGACGGCCGAGCGAAGCGAGGTCGGATAGTTACGAGGCTGGCAACCCCTTTTCACGGCGAGGTATGTATAGTGCTTTTCTCAAACATATGCAAGGAAATAAAAAAAAAAACATCATTCAAAAAATATTTGTGTAATAGGCATTAACGCGGATATTTTTGGTCCGAACCACACAGATACAAAAAAAAAACGATTTTCAGCTATTCAGCCTGTTCATAAAATCAGCTGTCATGGCCATATTAAAATTAAAAAAAAATTACTTCCCGGCCTAGGCCTTCAATTTTGTATGAAATTCCTTTACAGTTCTCTCGAGTTGTTCCGTCGGGAACGTGGCACTTTGAAGCCTAAAATAACTAACATAACGCCGACATTACATAGCATGTTTGAGAAAATAAATTTAAATAGAGAATTACCTACTACATACTTGTTGTTTTTTAAGATAGTTTTTATGAATTAACGGCTTTGGAACCCTACACCGAGCATGGTCAAGCATGCTCATGCCCGGTTTTTTTCATTAGTCGTGTACCATAAAGAATATTTGCTTTAAAATATAGCTTGAAATACAACTCATTATATTATGTGGTGTGTTTATTCGCTTGGCAAGCAAAGGGTCCCAGAACAATATACAACGCATAGCCAGTGTTTGTCTTGGATCTTTGTTTTTGGAACTTCCTCCGCTGCGTTGTCAGCGTTTCGCGATGCTATGAATAAATTCACTATTCTTTTGTTATTTAAGCACCTTTATTGCCAAGGACTCCGGAGTCCTTAGGAGAAGAAAACTTAAGGCCTGGCAATTAATGTGTAAATTGCGTGCGGATAACCCTACTAATATTATTGATCTGGGGGGTTATTATGGCATAGCTATGCAGTTCATTTTACGTTAAGCGTAAAGGACATAGCTATAGCATTTATATAGCTCTGTCCTTTTCTCTCAGCGTAAACAGAACTGCATTGCTATGTCATAATAACCCTCCTGTTCGTCGGTTTGTGGCGGATAAAACGCTATGATACGAATTTTAAGAGATTTGTCATAGGGCAGATTGAGCGTCTACGAAGTGACATCGATTTCCAATACAGGAAAAAAACATCTTAGATTAGCGATAAATGGGTACACAAATCTCGTCCCTACTATTATTACTGATGCGTATATTTGTGATTTCCTCTGGTTCGAATCTGAGGATGTTTTGTCTGGCGATAGCTTGAGCCCCGAGAAAGGAATAAACAATTCTGAAATATGATGATGATTATTACGTAGTTTATGATAATTATGATCAAAAATAAACTATAAATTATTCGATAAAGGAATTGCAGACAGTTGTAGAATTTTTACATTATACGACTGAATATGTTAGTGCGAAAAGTTAAATTACTAACCGGATCGATACACTTGACCCCTGGCAAATAAAACGTTAAATATTCACGAGTCGCTTCATTCCAACGGAATTAAAATCTTTGAAAGCGCACGAAGTGATTCTCCCTATAGAACCTGTTACTTTTAAATTGGATAATAGAAGTGCCCTGTATAAAGCGAAGATTTTAAGATTTATTTTAGTTTAATCCTATAAGTTTAAATAAGCTTGAGGATATAATGAACGCGCGAGCCAAGGAAATTTAAATGTATTGAAGCAAGAGATAGGTAATATACAAAGGATATGGAGGATGTGTTGTGATAAGTCGAACCGTCGAAAGCTAAAGTGATACAGATAATTGCACTGAAGCGATCTGTCACGGCAAACGTATAGTACCCGGCCGTTAAGAAGTCAATCCTGACAGCTGTCATCGCAGTACAATTTATAACCTATTCTTGGGTTTGAGGTTATAATTTTTACTTGAATGACAGGTGTCAGCATTGACTTCTTAACGCCCAGGCACTATAAGTATGGTTTATAGAGGTGTTACATAACCTAATTTAGTTGAAGTAATAGCTTATTAACTTAATTAATATTAAAATTTAATTGTATTTCCCTTACAGGGTTTTGTTTTTTGTAACACATGATGCAATAAATAGAGATGGAAAGACCTTTATCTGTCACTACACAGAAGATACATAAATAGACATAAATAAAAAAAAACAATGTGACAGGAACGGCTCGGAGTGTGCGTGGTCCTCCCATTAGTGAATCGGACCCTGGCTCAGCATTATGCAATGAAATGATATGACAACCTCCACCTCTTAAGGGGTAAGGGGATTTTGGCAAGTGCGATGTTTTGTTTCCCGTTTCATTTGTCCTAAGATTAATGAGTTGCAAACTAATTTAAAAAGTTAAGAATCTAGAGGTTAGGTTAGTTTTATAACAATCCTGGAATGTTAAATGACTTCAGTTAAAAATGCATTTGTAACTTATGAAAATTCGGACTAATGAAACAGTTGTGAATGAAAAATCGACCGACCTAGACACACAAAGTTTAATTAATACTAATGTTCCATCACCTTATCATAATTGCTAATTCGCCAACGTAGGAACGCGACGTGACTTAAGAAAAAGAATGTCTAATCTTTAAGCTGTCAGATACTTTCATCTGGGGATTGAAAACGTCGGAACATAATCAGATGTTTTAAAGTGATTGGTTTTATTTAGGTTTGCGTTCTAAATGTGGAGAGGCTTGAGGGAGACTTTTGTCCAGCAGTGGGACCAAAATAGAACGATAAGATAAAATGTACTAAAACACTAATTATATTTTGTAAGCATAATATTTTCGTTCTGTTATTTCTCCAACGATAACTTGTAAAATATTATGCAATATACGTAGGGTATTGGATATGAAGAGCCGGTGCTCCGGGCACTAGGTTACTTACTTACCCTTATAGGAAACCCCCCCTTTCCATAAACGATCGTCACGCCACATGTTATGTAATGCTTTCGACTGTACTCTTTGATTATGTTTAACTATTAGAGTTAAAGTCGCAACTATTTACAGAAGAGCGTTTGCCTCTCGCGACGGTCATCCAAGACCACGGACGACTTGATGGAGTTCAGCGGGTCCTCTTCGGCTCCGGACTCCAGTTCTGGCTGCATCGGCTCCTGTTCCTGGACGCCCTCAGCTACCTGAGCCATGGACAGCTCAGCCTCAGTCTGGAGAGGTGGATACTCGTTGATATTGACGATATCTTCGTTGGGGAGAGAGGTAAGTTCAAAATATACTATTAAATAGTCATGTTAAGGTACTCTAACTAGTTGAAAAGGTCAAAATCATCTATACACGACACGCGACAGCGTGTGTAGTTAATTTTGAGCTCGTCAAACTGACCACTTTTATGCAGCTGGCTGTACGATCAACAACTTTAATTTGTTAAAGCCACAATAGAACCGATTCGGCAAGCTAATAATTTATTAATAAATATACGTAATTTTTTACAACTTGTTGGTATTAATATAACAGCGTTCTATGGTAGCTCATTCAAATCATTAATTTAGTTGAACGTAAATGACATTAAATGTAACACTTACTTATATTAAGTATAAATGTTGCTCGTGATTTTTGTTACACCCAAAAAAAATTTAGTGTACTTAATTACATAATAGAGTAGCGTAGTAACCTGAACTCCGAATGTAAGCTAAACAAACTGCATTCATATAGCGTTACCTCGCCTTATTTGAGGTAGAACATTATACCACCGTGTTTCCGTCAAACCTATTTCGTCTTCCTTGCCTAGCAGTCAAATAGAGTATTGTAACCAAGGTATCCCATTGTCAGGTGTTAGAACCCGTGCATATGTTATTGTTACAACAATTATCTCGTACACGCCGCAATACGAACCTTATTCGTTGACCTCAAATAACGACATGTGTCAAAATATAATATTTTCTTGTGGGAGGACCTTGAGCAGGGTCCGTCCGGGTTGGTACCACCATCTTATCCATTAACTTACCGCCAAGCTTTGCATTGTTGTGTGCCGGTTTGGGGATAAGACAGTCGGTGGAATGACTAGCATAGAGGCATTCCATCTTAGTCCTCAGGGTTGGCAGTGCATTTGCAGTCTTGTGAATGCGAATGTCTATGGGTCACAGTTTCCACTTACCATCAGGTGGCCTGTGAGCTCGTTTGCCTTCCTAGGCCATAAAAAAAAACATTTATTCAATTCAAGCACGCTCTTTCGCAGGTGCTCATAAAGCCATTCTTTATGTTCATCCCATATTATATCATGTCCAAATTCATGTTTAATGCCGCCATTTTTATATTCCTTTTCTATTAATTACTTGGCGCTCCAATAAAAGTAGTGGAATTATTTGCGGATCGAAGTATTTAAGCGGGCCGCGACAGTCAAAGGCTACTAATTGCATGGATAATTCTCGCTCATTCCCGGTGTAATTCGGACTGGGATCCGAAGGCTTAAGCGGAGTAATATTTAAGTGCAGTTTCGATGTTTTCATTTGTAGCCACGACTTTTTTTTTAAATTGCGCTTTAAAAGTAGACCAGATATTTGGATAAGGGTATTTTTAAGCATGATATTGAGCAACGTTTAAATATTGCGAAACATATCATTTGTAATACTGCCTACATGCCTATGAAACTCTTTGCTAACTAGCTCTTACTATATTCAAGACGTAAATTCACTGAAGATCTTTGTCTATACTGCTGTCGCGTGTTGATTATTAATGTTTAGAGAGCAAATCTGTCAACGCTGAATCAGATATGTTATAGCAATATCCCTTTCTACAGCTTAGAAACATAATCGACTAGAATAACAATATTTCCTGAAAGAATTGGTATTGGTAGCAACATTCGAAGAATTAAATTTCATTAAACATCCTTAGGTATATAAACATTACACAGAGTTCTTCCCATTCTGTTATAATAATAATCGCGAGGAAAACAAAGCCGAAAGCCCATACAATGCTAGTTAATAATGTTTTTCTCTACCCCGAATACGCCGGTCGAATGACTGGAAATGTACAAGATTTAATTCATTGAATCAACGTTGATCTACGTATATCTCTTTAGTTCGTGTGCGTAAGTATGGCCAAATAGGTTAATTCGCTCTCCGCTCCGGAATTAGCTAGGTTCACTGTTGACGGATATGTCAAGAAGTACATCATCATATCATCTAGTGGTTCGAGATTAGGGGCCAAGTTTGAATTACATAAAAAAAGCAGTGACATAGTTTTTAGTCTGTGTATCTTTTAGCAAAAATACACCTAATATTTTACGACACAAAATGGTGTGTTATGATTGGTCGATTCCAATTTTTCATTTTAAGGAGCTATGACACAAAAATTGATTGATTGATTTTCATTGGTTATTAAAGTTGGACAACAATGTTCTCGACCAATCAGCAAATGCCGACCAAAACATTCTTGATCTATCCTTATAAGTGACGTTTTGTGACCCCAAACAAGAGCATCTATGGCCATATTTCCGAGCAGTGTTGTGAAAAATATTTTTAATACAGTTGCTCAAAAATTTGTACTTTTCGTAGCAGTATATCGTGCGGACAGTTGGATTTTTTCGAACTAGTGCGTTTTACATTTTTTTTAAATATATATTAAGCCGTGCATCCAACCAAAGAGTTTGCACGTTTAAATAAAGTACCAGGAACGCATAGGTAATTAGGGGGTTCGTAGCGCAACTTAAATCGCAGGCGATGATGTAGCTTGGTGCGGCACACCGGAGGGTGGGTGGAAGCACACGACACAGCCACAGACAGCACGGTAGGTTAGATAGGTACTTCTAATTATTATGCACTCCTAGTTTTTGACGTGATAATTTTTGGATCAATAAATTTCACTTGTAAAATGACATACTTTATACACATATCATAAGTCCTCTATAATGCGTTCAGAATCCGTAGTTTACAATTATTATAATAAATAAACACTTCTTTTCTCTGATTTGATTTATTTCTTATTTCAGTTCATACATTAGCTTAACACCTATAGATATATTTCAGGTAGCAGCAGCACTGGTAGCTATGAAGGTTATTTGTCTCCGGCTACTGAACGCATCTTAGAGTACTTGTTTATAATATGTGTGTAGATAAAGTAATGTATGCAACTGTACATAATTAGGCCTTAAAAAACTCGTGTGATGTTATTATGAAACTCGCCTTCGGCTCGTTTCACAAAACCACACTCGTGTTTTAAGGACCCTCTTTATGTACCAGTTACATAAAATACTATTCCGCACTTGCATCAAAATGTACTATTTCAGTATTTTAAAATAACTGTCGAACTTCCGACCCCACCTGCGCCCGCCCGCTGTGTCGTGGGCTTAGTCCCTTTCTGTCAAATTGAAAAGTCATTATGACTAATAAGGACAAAGCACATTTCAAACTCGAGTGTAAAAGCGTCACCTGATTTACTCATACGTGCGTTATATCGATCCAACTCGTTAGATATTCTTGTTCCGATCTAATATTCCCATTTGAAGTATTATCGTTATTGCTTGCAGTCGGCTTTGCTACTTGTTGTTTAAAGTTGTTTGGCCCCTTGACGGACTGTTCATTGTATACGTAAGCTTTTTGAATATTCATAATTTAATCAGCGTCTTGTTCTAAAATATGTCTGTTACACTTTATACCCACCCGCCAAAAATATCTACACGTCTCAATGCAACTGATAATAAGAAAGAAAGAAAAGAAAAACATGTATTCATGTTTAATAACAACACAGAACAGAGAAGTACGCACAAGAAGAATGTAGTCACGAACAGGTCCCAACTCAGCGTAATGCTGGTATTCAAGGTAGCGCTGGTCTTCCGTTGGAATCATTAGGTATTAAGGTCTATGTATTTATACATATATTTGACGCGACGGCCGTATAGATATTAGTACTTGTGATTGTACTCTAGCAAGCAAAGATAAGGTCATTTAGTTAATAGTTTCGGTATTAAATGACCCTGTTATTTACGCTCGTGAGAATTATTATATCGTTTATACTAATCATCGTCCCTAGATACTTGCATTCAACTTATTAGAATTATTAAGGCCTTCTTATACTTACTTTAACTTTTAAAATCCCTAAGGGTTGGCTGATTAAACAGAGTTGGCTCTTGAGGATAAAGGATCACTTGAATCTACTTTACAACAAGGACGAACAAGAATTATGCTAATAATGAGTCTTTTGAAATGCTCAAGATTTAAGCGAATTGTATATAGTCTTATCTTAGCACTGGCTTCGGTGGCTTAAATATCGACTATTGATGCTGATGAATTTATTTGTTCTTTCAATAAATTTTATGCAAAGTTCAGCTTTCATTAAAAAAATCAGAACCGCATTTAACTTGAATATTTCGGCCTCGGAATAAAACGGCGTAAATGGCAGGGAAAATCAAGAATGCTCTCGATTTTTTAACTAACGTTACAAAAGGAGGAGGTTTTCGTTTAGATGGTTTTTTTCTTATGTTGATGCAGCTTGGGTTGAACTCTGCTGCGAAATTATGGTTATAATTAAAGAAACTAGCATTGGTTATCCTATTTTGAAACAGGCTCAACCAGAGTTCACTAGAGTCAAATAGAGTCCACATGATACCATATTTTGAAAATTGGTAACAAAGCACACACATGCACTCTTCAAAAGTCACCTCTGTATTTGTTCCATTTGTTGTTTTATGTAATGTGACATGCAATAAATATTTTGACTTTGACTTTGACTATGCAATAATGGGTAATATAACTACAAGAAATAAAAAATCATAATATTTATTCAGTAAATTGGTTACATGAGAGCTCGTTTACACGTCGGTAATATAAGTAGAGTGAATCTACTAGCATTTAATAATAAGATATTAATTTCCTGTTAACAATTAAAAGTTAAAACTAAACATATTAAAATTAAAATAAAACTAAGCTAGTCAAATATTATAGATGTAAATAATAATCACCACTATAAAAAGAACACCCCCCTCTAGCAGGTCCGCTCGCGGCATCGTCCCTGTGACACTGGCTTAGTGTTGGGCCGTGGTAATATTCCCGTTACCAGTAAGTTTCCGTTTGGGAATATTCCCAGTAAGTTTCTAATGTTACCAGTAATATTCCCAAAAGGTGGGAATATACTATACTGGTGATTTATATGAGATTTAATGATTATATAGTTAGTTAAATAAGCAACATGCATAGATATATTCCTTTCTCTTTTACACATATCACCTTTTTTCTCTTTCACACAAACTTCTTATCTGAAATGGCACAAACACAAAGGTCTTAGTTTTGCCCTTGACTCGACTCAGTGCACGTGCTTTTTGTGATGATAGTGAAAAATGTGATAATGATTACTAAGCTTAAAAAAATCGTTTTTCATGAAAAGAGGAAAAACATTTATTCACGCCAAAATTACACAATCTAAAAATATAACAAAATTAAAAAAATACAGTAAAACAAATTCTTAAAACTAAACTTAAAACCTAGTGTTACCTCCCCAAGCCCTAATTACAGCCACCATGCGATCCTTCATTGACCTCACCAACGTCACGATTCGTTCTTGAGGAATGTCACTCCACTCCTTGACGACGGCGTCCCGAAGCTGTTCAAGGGTAGCAGGGGCAGTATCACGAGACTGCACCCGGCGTTTCAGATCATCCCAAAGGTGCTCTATGGGGTTCAGGTCAGGACTTCTCGCTGGCCACTGCATCACGGGGATCCCAACCTGATCCAGGTAGTCCCGAACAATCAACGCCGTATGAGAGCGGCCGTTGTCATGCATGAATGTGAATTCAGGCCCGACAAAATCAGCATACGGGACCACGTGGTACTCCAGGATCTCTGTGATGTACCGATGAGCAGTCAGGGACCCCTGGCCACGTCCACCTCCAGTGCGGGAGACGCACACAAGGTCGGTTTTGCCCTGGATTGAAATTCCGCCCCAGAACATGCAGGATCCTCCTCCGTAGCTGACGGTTTCTTCAAAGCAGGCTTGTGAGTACCGTTCTCCCTGCCTCCTGTACACTCTTCTACGCCTATCGTTGCAGAAAAGGCATACCCTCGTCTCGTCGGAGAAGAGGACAGACTGAAGTCTGACTCGCCTATGCTCTGCTGTCAATTTGGGGCCCGTAGCAGCCCTACGAGGCAGGATTTTCTTCTCTCGCAGCCTTCTTCTTACTGTGGAGACGCTCACCGACGTCCTCCGAGCTGTTCGGAGCTGCTGTTGCACCTCAACAGCGTTAGAGAATCGGTTACGCAAACACGTTGACACAATATAGCGGTCGTCTCTGTCGGAAGTGAAACGTCGTCTCCCAGATCCACGCTTCCTGATGTAGCTTCCAGTCTCCTGGAACCGCTGGGATACTCGTTTCACCCGGAAACGGCTTATGTTGAGTTGTCGAGCAACATCAACCTGCCGTAGTCCTGATAACAGTAGTGCTACCACTACCACTTGAGCTGCTTCTTCTGCCGTGATATCCATTTTTCAGAATTTTCTCTTACTGGAGCTGTTCAGGTGTGACTTCTGTGATGTCTGGATAGCAAATTACCCATAATTCATTTTTACCCACCCTTTTATTCGTGTTCAGGGTGGCACAAGTAGTGAGTCCTCTAATGAGTTTTCCATCACTTTTTTTTAAAGACCCTAACGTGTCGTGATCATTGTTTTTACGAAAAAGAACGATTCGCGTTTTTAAAGTTGATTAACTGTGCTTTCAAATGATACTAATATTGGTAGGGTACAATAAATAAGTTAAGAGCTTTATTCGCTTGAAATCAAAATTTCAAAAGGTGCGATTTTTTTGACGCCGTGTGTATTTGTATAATTAAACTGATTTTCCGACTTTTTCTTTCATTTCGATCGAAACTAAGATGTTTTTACCGTGATTTAAAGTGTACTTGGCCATAATTACACGGTGGGAATATTCCCAGTAACATTGGAAAAATACCTGGTAATTTTGGGAATATTCCCGGTAACATTGGGAATTTACTTTCTGGGGGGGAGCTCCGTATTTTTTTTAATTCTAAATTGTTCCAATGTTCACCAAATAAGCATAAAACACAAAAAAAATATTACTTTATAATTCAGTTTTTCTATATTTCCCTAAATTTCCAATACTTGGAAATATTACTGGTAACATTACTGGGAATATTCCCGCCATGGGAATATTCCCGGTAACGACCCATCACTACACTGGCTGCATTACCTCTCTGGATAGCTAGCCCAATCCTTTCGGAGAGGTAAGCACCAGCTCAAGGATCTCCGGATCTACTAGCGCTGCGGATTTAACCATCATTGCGGAGAAGAAGCGCCGCAAGAAACTCCAGCATTACGATTTGGACTTTTTAATGCATTTTGGATTTCTTTTGCTCCTAAAAAAACCAGACCGTCATCAAAATACTATCTCACCAGGCACTCGTCTCCACGAGGAGGACGTGGCCGCCCTGCTGGCGTCGCAAGCTGCCCTGCAGCGGCTGGTTCCAGGGTTCCGGTTCAACCTGGGGTTCAGTGCCAAGTACTACCACCACGGGACGCCGCTCGAAAACCTGGGAGACGACGCGCTTCTTAAGCATAGGGAACATTTCAACTGGTAAGTTGGGCTTCTTTAACCCATTTTTTTTTATTGATAATGGGTTTGCTCTCGACTAACTCTTGCCTTTAGAGTATGGGAGGGGGGATGGGCGTTGTGTGTTGCTTCGACCATTGGTGGACATTTGTGGCAGTCCTTTGTTTAGAGCTCACCGCAAAAGCCCGTTGCGTCCAGAAATACACCACCAGACACACTTTTTAACGATTTCGATTTTTTTGCTTCAAATTTGCGTTATTATGAAAAACAAGTAATGGACAGATTGTTTGACTTATAGCGTTGATAACAATATTATTATGCTGTTTTATTTAAAACATACCCACATAATTTGTTATTGTTCGAATGAGCGTACACTTATACCTAGTTCCTTTTGTCTGAATGTTTAGTTTCAATCTCTTTACTTTTACTTTGTAAAGTTTAATTATCATTAAGGAAACTCCAGGTTTAGTTAAGTTGTAATGTTGAACTGTAATAGTTAAACAAAACTGTATGTTTCTTAAATAAATAAATTTCCAGATGGTGTCCCTCGGAATCCCTAACAACGTTTGTCCGAATTTTCATTTGCCCTAAACTGGTTTGAGGCTGTCAGGTTATTTAAAAAGTTTTAAAATTTAAACGTACTTAAATCGATTTAAGATAAATGAAAATTCGGACAAACGATCGACGATGCATCCCAAAAGTCATTGGGACCAATGACAATTAAGGATACCATAGGGGAACCATTTCCAGATGCTTTGGGCATTGAGGAGCTCAAGGTAGATACTTCTGTTGCGAATTACCATTGCCCTTGGAGTACGAAGGTTTTGTCAACGATGACGCCAGCTTACACAGACGATACGTATTAACCCTAGCTTTAAATAAGTTAATAATCTTCTAATATATAAAATTTCCATGTCACGATGTTAGTTACCGTACTCCTCCGAAACGGCTTGACCGATTCTTATGAAATTTTATATGCATATTCAGTAGATCTGAGAATCGGCTACTATCTATTTTTCACACCCCTAAGTGATAAGGGTTGTTCACCCTTAAAAAAAAATTATAAGGCAAAACAACGTTCGCCGGGTCAGCTAGTATTGTATCGAAATTTACCACTTGAGGGGTGATCTATGTATAATTTAAATGTATATTTATCATTATGTAAACTCGTCAACAATGGTTTCTCGAACGACCCTTCTAGTATAGTCATTGCATGTCTTGCTCCTCGCCCAGTTCCATTCATTCTAGAATATTCAGACAATAAAGTATTGAGTGACAAACGAGTCGTGAATTGTTTTCCCCGAATTGTTGCCGTAAGCGAGCACCCAGCTTAGAAATAGCTGACATAGATGGAAGAATATCCGAGCTTATTTACGACAAAATACCGAGCCAATATTGTCTAGATTCATTGTTTATCTAATTATTGTTATGAAGGCTTTGCTTCTTCATAGGCTAATAACAAGCACTATGTAGTATTTATATTAAATGGGTACCTTTTATCATATCGAAACCCCTTTCAACAAACTTGTCCTTACGCAGAATTTTCATTTAATTCTTTTGTTTAACTCAATTTCTCAAACGATTATATTAAAAGCAAACTTAAAAAGACCGGCTACCGTCATAGACTATGCGTAATGAACTAATGAGTATTGATTCATGCAGCACCAGGACTGTAGAGTAGGAATTTGAAATAGATTTCGTTTACGTTTCGGTTTATTAATTTGTTCTTGTAATTTGGTTAGATGTATGTAAAAACATTATTCTTTCAAACAAGTGGATTAGTAGAACTTCGCGCTTAAGGCACTGGTCCCACCGCGAGCGAGTAAGCTATGAGCTATCGGCTATTTTCTAGCTCAAGAAACGAACAAAAGATAATCGCTTTCGTGTAAATAAAAGTGAGAGATATATATTTATAGTTTATAGCTGGCTGTTCACACCGCCGGCGAGGACACTCTCCCACCGCCCGGCGAGTAAGCGATAATCCCATAGAATTTTTACTAGCCTCCCGCCGATTGTCAACTGTTTCTAGTACATAATTTTACTAGTTGCTCGCCGAGCTCGCCGATATCTGGCGGTGGGACCGCTGTTTACTAGTTGACCGCAGCGGTAAAAGCTATCGACTATAAAACTAGCTCAGCGGTACTCAGCTTTATAGCCGAGCGTCAAAACTATCAAAACTTTACTCGCTTCTCGCCGCTCGCCCACTCTTTTGTAGTTTATAGTTCTACTAGCTTATAGTCTGTAGCCGGCGGTGGGACCAGTGCCTAAGGCGGTATACTACTACAGGTCTACAGACTAAAAACTTGATGATTAAACGTTTAAAATAAAGCATATGACAACTCCATAGATTAACACCATAACCACGATAACTGGCCTTGCAAGCCCGCCTCTTGTCGGCTCGTTTCCAAAATACTATATTTGAATATAGTGGAAAACCCACAACAACATTTTTTTAAATGAGTTTTTTATGGGTAACTGGTATTTTGAACAAACACATTGTATACGAAAAATATTATTAAGTACCTACCTTTATTTATTAAATTATGTACTACTACAATTTGAAATAAATAAATTAAAACACAGAAAAGAAAAATAATATAAGACACACACACAAGCTCAGCGTGGCAAGGCACATTGTATACGTACACCCAAAAATACATTGACCTCTTTCTTGAACAGTTGGGTAATAAAAGTTATAGGAAATAGAAAAAAATGGGGTTAATTTATGTATGTGCCTGATTTCCCTTCCTGTAATGTATCTACGGAGCAGGAATTGAACAAAGCTTTCAGATTTAACGTTTAGATTAATAGTAAAAATAATGCCATATTCATGACTTTAATATTACCAAGAAACACGCCTCCGTGGAACATATTTTATCATAATATTAATGCATTTTCTCGTATCTGCGTATGCGGTGAGCCTAGCAATTCTTTTATCGGTACGGAATAGTTGAGGTGGCCGTGCATTCCGCCGTGCCTCGGTTTAAAACAAATGAGGTCGCTCGCATGGAATGGCGTAGGCAATATTTCTGAACGATAAAATACCTCTTTACAACTAAAGGCTTGACTAATGTTAGCGTCTTTTGAGCGTGATGGTATTTTATCAAGCGTCTGTAAGAGTCTTTTAGAATTCTTTGGGAATCATTAATTGAAAGAGTAACTTTAATTTTGAAGATTTACTTATTTTATGGAAATTTTTGGCATTTAAAAATACTTTTTTGGTGATTTGTACTAGGTTGAAAAATACAAATTCAATGAATTCAAAGGTGGCCGTTTTCAACAAGTTTAATCGAACTAGAAGCATGACAGTGACAATGCCAATCACAATGACAAGGTCCTAAGTATGCGTAACATTATTTTTGGGTGACATAGTTAATCCATCATTTACCTACTGGTAAAATCCGGTATTCTTTCATACATACATTAAATCAAACCTGTTTTCCAGAGGGGTAGGCAGAGACCACTTCTTTCCACTTGCTACGATCCTGACAAATTTCTTTCGCTTTAACATTCATACATCGAGTCATGCACGCACGTCATTTATGTAACAATGAATAATAGTGAAGTTTCGAAGTCGTGTCGCATTACCTTTTCAAAATGTTACTAAACGCACGTAACACATTTTAATTAAGGGAAAGACCCCATCCAATTACATTTAGAACCCCAGGTGTGACGAAATGACAACAGAACAAATTCCCACTGTATACATATATTTATGTTACATTGTTCTTAGGCCACATAACAAATAACTGTCTAGCGTGTTTGACGCCCGCATTCGACTCATGTATTTTTCGGCCGAAATAAAACAACGCTAAAGTTGAAACAACTCCAACTACAACAAAACTACGGCAAAAACTGCCAGCTAACTAAACTCGACTAAACCTAGGGACACTTTCGCCTCGCAACGGTCATTTTGATTTATCGTTTGGAACTTTTCACCGGGCAAAAACCTTATTTATACTGAGTGGTTTAGGCTGACCGCCGGTTTGACCGCAAAAAGTTTCAGATACTTTGCTTAGCTATATTTTACACCAGTCGTTTTCAAGTTTATTAACGTTTTTCACTTCTCTTTTTTACCCCCGACGAGAATAGAGGGGTGTTGTAACACAGTAGGTATATCGATAAAACAGTTAACCGTATATCTGTTTGTCTGACAATAATGTATGCATGTATGTATGTATGCGTGTATGTATGTAACTCTTGATTGCACAAACAGACATATCAAACAAAAAAAACCGACCAAGTGCGAGTCTGATTCTTGTACAAAGGGTTCCGTACCGTTATCTATACATACATACATAGCTGGGCATTAACTCGTTAATCCGTTAATCGTTAATTAACGAAGTTAACATTTTGATTAACGGATTAACTTTCAAGTTAACTTTTAAAAATGTTAACGAACTCGTTAACTTCCATTAATATGCAGAAGTCCGTTAATCGTTAATCCAATGCCTACATTTTACCGCACGGCACCGCGGCGCGGCGCGAAAAACAGGTTCAGACAAGTTTGAAACGACAAGTGCCGGGCGGCGAGTGGGAACGAGTGAAACAAAAACAAAACTAGATATATTTTGCCGGCGCGTGCGAGTGAGAAAACTACGAATATATTGGTTTCGTTTGATCATTTCATTGCTTAGCGCCGGTGCTTAGAGTTTTGTTTGTTGTCCAGAATCTAAACCAACAGGTTTTATGAGTTCACTAACACAACGATATAAAAAGGCTTTTTTTTTTACACATATTAACGGATTAACGATTAACGTTAACTTGCGTTAATTCTTCCGAAATGTAACGCTTTAACGTTTAACGGAGCTAACTTTTTTTGTAGCGCATTAACGATTAACGAAGTTAACTATTTGATTAACGGTGCCCAGCTATGCATACATACATACATACATACCTTCACGCCTGTAATCCCAGAGTTGGTTAGGCAGAGCTACAAAATTACAACTTCAAAAAGTTGTTGACAATTCAGTAACCACAATTTGCACAAATAGGCTAAAATGTTTACCAGCGTATTAGTGACAGGTTGCAAGCCCATCGCCTAACAGTACTATAAGCCTATATTCTCTATCTCTGTTATCTATACAACATTAGCAGAAACTGAAAAAAAAACACGGTTTACAATTGTATGGTAATTTTTTATTTAAGTGAATATACAACTAAATATTCTGTGAATAATTCAAGCGAGTACCTGTTGCCGTTATTAATACATCTTCTGTGAATTCAACAGTCTAGCTATCACGGTTCATGAGATACAGCCTGGTGACAGACAGACGGACAGCGGTGTCTTAGAATAGCGGTGACCCTATTGGTCTCGTTTGTACCCTTACGCTAAGGATTTATGCAGAACTTGTTCTGTAATATTCGAACCAAATTTCAAACTTTCAATACTAAACTTTCAGTTTTAATCACTCTGTGTGCAAATTCACGTCATCGGCACCAAAACGGCCGTTACGGCTCTCAAGGGAATCAAAATTTATAGGTTATTTTCCGTTGTATTTATAGGTAGTATATTATAGTACATTGTGTATTAAGGTCGGTAAGTAAGGAATTACGATCGAGGCTCTAGTAGAAGCCCGAAGTCGAAGACTGAGGGCTTTCTGAGTCGAGGTTCGTAATTCCCGTACCGCCCGTGAAACATACAATGTTTTTCATCACATTTGCGAGTAAATAAATAAAATTATAGGGCAGAAAAAACTTACAATTTAATACACAAGTCAGCACAACTATTACTACGAATTACTTGAACTTTTTTTAGGCGGATGACGGGCGGACTCCACAGATTATACAAATGTTTCGTTCAGAAACGTTAAGGGCAAATACTTACGTAGGTATACATACAGCCCTGAAGGAGTGTAAAAAAAAACGACGTTTTGATACAGAAAACTATTAAAATCGATTATTAAGAACATTAATTGAGTATTTAAGTAACATGTAGTGAGATTGCAATGAAATTCCTGTTTAAATAACATTTTAAGACAATTTTTCAATTGCGTGTAAACTCTTTGCTTGAACTTGCATGACCTGTAACCTGTGCTATAAATTAAAAAAAAATTACTTACCGACCTTGGGTTTCATGGTAAAAAAAAAGGTCGAGGGTTTTATATCGGGCATTGCGGCCAAGTTAACCTGTATGTTTAGATACTGTTTACGTGCAAGTGTGATGAAAAAAATGTGAAACTTTACATTTTTAATTAAATCACAAAAAAAACAGTGTCTTTATTGCAAGGAACGGCGGTCCAAATTTTGAATTGAGTTAACCGTGTCATGTGCGCAACCTTCGGTGGACGAGTCCGAGTCACACTTGTCCGGTTTTGTACATGTACTGTTAGACGGAAAATATCGATTCGGAACATCACTATTATCGGGACGCATCCCTAGCGCGTTTGACAGATAGTAGTGGCGTCTCTCGAACTTACTTTTGGCGGCATCGTGATCTCTCTATAGTTAAAGTTGTGTTTTACTTAATAAATATAGTTATTAGTACTTACTTTTAAACTGTACATCTTTTTAATAAATATATATTTTTCTCATATTGTATTACCACATTTATCACCATTATCACATTACGGAGCTCTCTGTATTCACCCATATAATTAACTTACGTAAATTTATTAAATAATATCACATTAAAACTTGCTGAATGGTTTTCCTCGAATTTTATTTCGTATGGAAAGCTTTTGTTCGTTACGTTTTGTAAAGCTTTTAATATTTGCGGTATCTACATAAATTACGATATAGGTATTCATAGGTACATACGTGTATACCTTTTATTCGACATTATATAACGTTTATATTATGAAGTAAAATGATGGTTAAATCAGAACTTTAGACAGTAATTTTAACCAAAGCAGGTGTTTCCTTCTCATATACGTATATTAATTAGAATGTGCTTACCGCGTGAGTGCTATAATATAAATGTTTAATTATTATTCAAATTAACTCACTATACAATTATACCTTAGCAGATTATACTGATGTGTAATTAATTAATTTTATATTAATAAGATTACTTATCAAAGACGACGCGTTCATAGGTGAAAAACTTACGGTCTGTACAGATGTGTCACAACTACATGTAAGAGGTAATTTACCTATAGTCTAGTTGATAGTTGCCCTGCCTATAAAACTAGCAGTTCCAGGTTCGATTCCCCGTATCGCCAAATAACTGTGTGATGAGCACGTGTATTGGTTGATGATTATTGTATGTTGTAATCGTCTGATGTCGGGTTCCTTTATAACCGCGGACAGATAAGGCTTACTTCAGATTGAAATTTGACATTTAACAAGTAAGCTTTATCTAGGACAAGACAGAAGCGCCAGGAGACAACCATGTGCTTTTTAGTCCATTTGAGAGAATACTCTTTTACCGAACAATTGTCTATACGAGTTATGTCCATGGGAGTGTCTATAAATTACTCGACATTGGCGAAATACACCTTAACAAGACTGAAAGCCATTGATTAAAATTAGAATTAGAAGCTTTATCTATCCGCGGTTTGAATATAGGAACATAAGTATGTTTATCGTGGCTTAGTACACATGATGATGATATTGATGATGATGATGATGATGATGATGATGAGTGGGGACTGTACTATAGTTCAGTCTAGGACTTTAGTTTAAGAGCCACTATAGAACCCTGTCGCATAACGGTAAATTCTTGTACTATTTTGGCTATAAATCAAAACGTATATCACAGAAAAAAAATAGTTTTAAATGTGCAGACTGAGCCCTTTCATATGACACCAGTTGTTATAATCAATACACTTTCATTTTTCAAAACGGATGCGGGCCAGCAATTTTTACAATATTCCAAATTTCAAGTCTATAGCATTTGTAGTTACTGAGATAACCTGCTGTGTCATACAGACAGACAGACGAACAACGAAGTCTCACCATAAGGGTTCCTTTTTTACCATTTTGTTACGGAACTCTAAAAACACTGCATAAGGTTGAGATATCAAATTTTCAAAATTTCTCAAGGATCGTAATAAATCACGGGAAAAGCTGCGGTGCGATCACTAGTTCAAATTACGCTCAAGCACAAATCCCTCGTAAAAGCAACCGACTTCAAAGTTAGCGCCGCGGCAATACGATATCACGGGTCGGTGATATAATTAGGCTTAGCGTGTAATTTCTGTTAATAGCTATTTGTGTTACACGCAATTACGAGTAATATGTGGTTGTTAACTGTGGTCAAAGGCTTAATTATCCAGCTAAATGGAATCACGTGACGTTTCCCACTAGTTACATAGTGTTGTCTATGTTTACTAGCTCTAGCATTGCATAGGGGGGCGCACGTGAGTGTTGCTTGGTCTTCTTCTTCAAGTGCCTCTCCAACTAGTGAAGGTTGGCTATTAACTTCTGGAATTGTTGTCCGTCCTTACCCTTAGCGAGTCGAAACAGTTGTTTTTTTTTATGGCATAGGAAGGCAAATTTGCACACATGGTAAGTGGCAACTGTGACCCATAGACATTCGCATTCACAAGACCGCAATCCTGACTGCAAATGCGTTACCAACCCTGAGGACTAAGATGGAATGCCTCTATGCTAGTCATTTCACCGGCTGTCTTATGCCCACACCGGAACACAACAATGGGAACACTGCTGCTTGGCGGTAGGTTAATGGATAAGATGGTGGACCCTGCACTAGGTCCTCCCACAAGTTCAGATGCGCTCGCTATTCCAGTCCACTCTTGCATGTTGTGGAGCCACGACTTCTTTCTCCGACCAACTCGCCGTTTACCAGGAGCCTTGCCCATCATTAAAAGTTGCAGTTTGCCTTCAGATGGGTTAATTTTATTTCAAAATCCAGTTCTGATGATGGAATCTATGAGAAATTGAGGAAACTCCTCAAACATAGGCATACATGTAGTGATTTTGGTATCTCAGTGCAAAGTTTGTATTCACATAAGTAATATCATTTGGTGAAGTAAAGACGATGAAGACCACACATAGGCACCAGAGCTCCTCAATGACACGTTTGTCAAAAGTGGTAATAAGATATGCTGAATAAGAGAAGTTAAGCGACTATGATGAATATGGTTAATAAAAGCAAAAAAAAATACCCTCTAAAAAGCGTTAAATAATAACTGGTTTTTATCGGAATACCAAGTTTGAGTTCAATTTGTGAGTTGGTTTATACAGGGTGAAATCTAAGTCGTAGTACAAATGATCACCTCTGTGTTCTACCCACGAATATGAACAACTTTCACTATGGGACCAACTCTGGAATCAGGAAAAAAAAAACAGCTGTTTTAAACATTTTGGTCGAGTATGTAATGATATTTTTTTCGTGATTTCAGGGTTGGTCCCATAGTGAAAGTTCTTCATATTCGTGGGTAGAACACAGAGTCAATCATTTGTAATACGACTTAGATTCACCCAGTATAGTAAGGTTATCTCCAGAACCAATGCACCTATTAAAAATCTTTCACTACTTGAAAGGGTACAGGGTAAGGGATATTATTTTATATGGACATACTTGGTATATGTGATTCAGCCCGGCCGGAGTCGGGACGGACCGCTACTTTTTAATAAAAAGAACTAAAAGCTCGCTCGCCGCGCAAAAAACGGAATAAAGTGATAGTTTTCATAAACCCATCCATGTGACCCAGTTATCCAAACAAACGAGGTCGCAGATAAATATTGACGGAGTGACAAATTAAAAAAAACCTTCTCACATTTAGGTAGATAACCTAGTAGAAATGTACATTACCATTTAGGGTTAGGGTTAGATTTTAGGGGATGTACTACTGCCAGTTTTTCGCTTTATTTCTGTGTAGATCAAGATTATTCGATCCCCGATCAGCGACTTAGGGCTCGTAGAAGAAGATATCAAGTTTAATTATCTTGATACTTGTAAATTCCTTGTTCTAGAGCTTTTTCGTTGTAAGCTCGCTTCCTTGTCTCTCTTTTGGTAGGTCTGTTCGTTATATTTTAACCGATGTAATTGCAATTTTACGATCGATTTTAAACTAACTTCCCTATGAAACTTGAAGCATTACTCATAGCTCAGAATGAAAATGAATAAATGATGTACGGTCAAATAAATACGTTATACACTTTTGCACTTTATTTCAATGTAATAAGATGCAAGAGTACTTGAAATAAACTCGAATCCATAATATACTCGAATGTACCAAAAGATAATTAAAATAATTAATAATTTACTCGCATTGTAATCCCGAAGATCACATTTAAGAATACGTCAACATTTTGTATCCAAAGATTTACTAGTTTCTTGCGGCGCAATGATGGTCTTGTCCGAAACGCTAGTAGATTCACTCCATGTTACCGACGTGTAAAAGAGCCCTCATGTGGCCAATATACTAAATAAATATTTTGAATGTGGAATTTGAATTTTGACTATTGTTTGTCCCCAGGTTTTGCCACATGTGGAACCACCAACAGCCGCACCTCTACAGCAACGTGTCCCAGCTGGAAGCGGAGATGATGCTCAACAAACAGTTCGCGCTGATCAACGGCATACCGACGAACTCGTGCTACTCCGTCTCCCCGCACCACTCGGGGGTCTACCCCGTTCATGAGCCACTCTATGAGGCGTGGAGAAAGGTCTGGGATGTGAAAGTGACTAGTACCGAGGAATATCCACATCTGAGACCCGCTAGGTAAGTTTTTTTTTGGCTTTCTAACTTATGGCTTCTCAGCACTGGCTAGGGTACCGTGGAGACAATTGTCTAAACCATTAATTTTGTGTAGAAGGATGTGTACTTATAGGGTTTGGTTTCCCGAGTATCTAACTACTTAAAAAATGTATACTTTGGAATTATAAAATATACCTATATAGGACGATAAGTTGATTAATGTATATAAATAAATAAATGTTGAAGAAGCGAAAGAAATTAGTAAAGATCGTAGCAAGTGGAAAGAAGTGGTCTCTGCCTACCCCTCTGAGAAACAGGCGTGATTTAATGTATGAATGTAATAAATAAATAAATGTGTCTGAACGCAAACTTACACGAATTGGGTAAATTCATCATCATCATCATCATGTCAGTCGAAAGACGTTTGCTGGACATAGACCTCCCCCAAGGCTGTCCACTCAGACCGGTCTTGTGCGTTTCGCATTCACCGCGTTCCCGCGATCCTTACAAGGTCGTCACTCCATCTTGTTGGAGGCCTACCTACAGCTGGTCTCCCGGTCCGCGGACGCCTCTCAAGAACCTTCTGACTCCATCGGTCATCAGTCCTGTCCCTATCCCTGTCCTGGCTAAATTACTATTCGAAAACATCCAAGACTCGGGATCAATTAATTCCCCTGACCGCGTATTAAACCCGGGATCCCTAGCTTCGTATAGCCCATTACTACCAACTAGGCCAACCACATAGTTAAAATAATTAAAAAGCCACTAAGATACTCGTACGCTTGCACGTAAGTTATTTTCGAATCAATCCCAACACAGAGGTTTTGCGAATACGTATGATCTCATAAAGCACTACATTGAAAAGTCCGAGTGACCTCCACCGCCGGCTTGCACGCGATCATCCGACTCGATGAGCGAAGCGGACGAGCTGAATCATTGTGTTTGTGTGGCGTTAACGAGCGGGGGGATAAGACGCCAATTTAGCAGATGATTCCGAAGGATGCTGACTAACGCGCCACGACTTGCGCTTGCAGTGGAGCGCAGTAAGCGTCACAAACAAATTAATTGAAATACTCTTACATACATTAAATCACGGTTGTTTCCCAGAGGGGTAGGCAGAGACCACTTCTTTCCACCGGCTACAATCCTGACAAATCTGTTTCGTTTCTTCCACATTCATACATTATACATTATTCAATATTAAAACGTAAAAAGTATGCTTATATTTAGGCTTGCTTGAGATGAACATGCTTTTGAGCTGTTTACATTTGCCTGAGATATACTCGTTTAAAGCATGCTCAAAGCAAACACAACAAATACACATGCGATTTTCTAGAATGCTCTCGGCCAGTTAAGACCTAAATATATTATGGAAAACCAATTTACCATCCGCATGAAGATGAATAAAATCATCATTTTACTTGCAATCCAATTTATCAAAAAGAAGGAATAACAGATCGATACTAGCATGCTCATCAAGCAAACGCCATATAGTTTAACCGAGTTGAATCTATTCAAACTTGTTATTATTTTAAAATAGTTCACACAATCCCTTTGGGTATTGCCGATCAAAATTAACCATGATATATTATGATGAACATCAACAAATTAACTTTTCATTTTATAATTATACTACCTTGATTAAAAAGAATACATTAAATAAATATTCGTAACATGAAATAATTAATACTTGTGACTTCTATTTGTGACCGCCAATTGATTGCGTTTCGTTTATCCTGCATATTAAGCATTTCGTTTAAAAGACAAATGAGTAGATGGACCACCTGATGGTAAGCAATAACCGTCGCCGATAAACATCAGCTACGCCAGGGACACAACTAAGTTGCTGCTTTTCAGTGAATACTCTTTTTAAGTCGCGGTATTAGATATCCTAGTACACAAGCAATAGCCGTGATTATTATATTATTATATAAGGTGATAACAAATTAGATACCGATATTTTAAGAGATGGTACCTTACATCAAAACAAGTAACTTTAAATATAAAGTAACAAAACTTTTAATTTGTTTTTTTTGTTTTCATTTACCGAACAAAAAAAAGAAGTTAAAATTGTGTCTAAACATGATCATCCTATGCAATTAACTGACAAGATGTTGCATTTAACACTATCATCTAAGCAGTTGTTTGTCATATGTCATTATGATTATCTCTAGATTGGCGGGAAAACTGAGGTTATTGACTACCACCTAGCCTTTGATAAATTTATTTAAAACAATTTGAAAATTAATTTGGACATTTAAGTACCTATTTCATTTATCAACGTGAAGTGTCCAGTCAAGTGATTGTTAAGAGGTCATAATTAGTGACTATTAATTATTTAACTAACAGCGCGTTTTTACGTAACAAAGTTGTTTCCCAATTTTTTCCCAAAAACTGCCATAAAACCTTAAATGTTTTATACTTAAATCTAGTCCGAGAGCCGAGTACTATCAGCTGTAAAAATATCGGTATCTAATTGGTTAGCCACCTTATAGTGTTATACAAGAAGTAACTGTGATCGTGTTTACATTAGACAGTTTGTTTAGTAGCTCATTTTAAGCCGTTAGTCATCGTCCAATATTATTATGAATAGACCGTTTACACCACGTCCATGTCCACGTTAAAGGCGCTAACAGCAGTGACTGCTGGCTTAACCAAAAAGCGGCATCTCCTACGCAAAATCTGTAGTATGTACAACCTAATTACTAACGGAACAGAATCGAATCTGCTTTAGCTATTCAAGTTAGAAACTGCCTTTTGGCTTGGAAATCGTGCTTATTCATTTATTATCCTATGGTGTCACGTCACAATCATATTTAATGCAATTTATAAACAATCGTTTTCTAAACACTGTATATAATGTAATGTGTTATGATAAGAGCAAGTAAAATAATAAAAAAAAACATTTTTGACTTTTATATTATATTTGAATCATCTATTTATATGGATGCTTTAATTCTGCTATTAGAGTGACACCAGTTTTGCTGAACATTTTCGTTTTATCTATAAATAAAAAATACAATACCATTCATATGTTTTCCAGTGGAAATACGAACCCAGAAATAAACCCGATTGTTTATGCATTTGGTTCATAACAGCAATTCGAATGATTTACCCGCGTCATACCTACGTTCGACATTTCGTTATACGCAACGTTTCCTATTTATTATCCCTCCGAATATAAACGTTTTTGTATAAAAGAGACGTTGAACGCTGCGACATACCTTTTTATGCCGATAAAGTTAAACCTTTAACCCTTGTTAGTGTAGGCTTACATTTAATATTGTGATACAGAATGTAATCCTACCTTTTTTCGTCTATAAACGCAGGTCATATCATATTTAAAAAGGTCTAGGTGGTCACATAATTAAAAAGAAACACGAGACTTTTCCATACAAATATCCCTCATCGAATTTAATCACCGCTGATAAAGTAATTAACCAATTTTATTAAATTATACGTGGCGAGATTCGTCTTAACCACTAGGGTGTCATAGGCTATATTACAATTATTTTTATATGAGAAAAATATAAAATATATGCATGATAAGTAACATTACTTGTTGCATCTATGTAATTTAATTTTGTATTATTGCGAATAAATGTCTCTTTATCTTTATCTTTATCTAGAGACCACATTTTCACACCATTTTCCTGATTTTGCACCATGGAAATGTTATTTTAGGCGGAAAGGGAGCATTTTGAGGTTATAAAAGTTTTTGCCAAGTAAGACAAGTTAGTTGGTACGGACTTTATGTACGTTACTAAAATAACTAAAGCTCAGGTAAGCTACTAACTCATTAAAGAACAACGCATTGCATACAGCGCGTCTGGGGGATGCGATCCCGTCTTCTGATGTTGAACTTCTTAGCGCAAAGTTCAATTTGATTAGTTTTGTTCATGTGTACAGACGAAAGTAATTTGGTTGCAGATATTTTATGTTTTATTTATATTTTTTTTGTGTGTATCTGTGTATGTGTTATCTGTATCTGTGTATGTGTGTGTCAGTTGGGTCGTTTAAGAAATATCAACTCTGAAAGAAGAGGTTGCCATTATATACGGCGTTTTATCTATTTAGGTAATAGTTCTATCGTTTTTTTTCTAGGACTTTCTCGTAATTCTCTACAGTTGCACTAACACGGGCATGTTTAAAGCAATAAATGCCTGCCATGGCTAACTGTCTTACGCTAATTTGATGTACTTAATAGAATGAGACATCCGTACCTATCTACTGTTAATGGGAAATCAATTGATTAATTAATCGCCCTAGTAGGAGTATAATCAGATTAGTGTTTCAGCCTAGAATCCAATAAACAATCTGTTGGCCTCTTGTAGCATTACATTATCAACACTCACTTTTGCTCTTATAATATTATTTACAGGGATTGACAGAGAGGTCGTCCAGTCTTGTGTTATCTACCCTTTTGGGGATATATTGTGCTTAACCTTTTCAAAACAAATCACGACGAATACATTCGTCTTTACAGACAATGTAAAAAAGATCTTCCAATCCATAAGATTGATAGTACCGATATTTTTCAGCTGCCCCCGCTGTTGGCGGCGACTACTGACGAGTTTTGTACTTGACTTAGCAATATTGACATTATTGTATTCCCTACCAAAGATCTATATAATACCCTACTAAGACAAATGGAGTATCTCAAACCCAACTTCTGTGGCAAATTCATTCTCATTTCCAAAGAGAAAGGATAGACTTTGCTGTGGCTATTGAATTTGAAATACCGCCTTTTGGCTTATGACTTGCGACAGTGTAAAGATGCTCAGGTGCTTAGTGTTCAAGGATTGTACCTAATGAAGGTGGCAACAAGGGTCCATAAATCCGTCCTAAACTTACCAGAGTATGACATGCCCCAACACCGCATCTTCGAATTTAGTAGCTGAAATGCAATTATGCATACCACCTAGGGCCGGGGGGACCTGGGATGGTTATGTGGGACTCACCAACCGAGAGCGAGAAGAGATAGACCATTTGCGTCCTTCAGGGAGGTGCCACGTGACCACGAACAAGCGCATTCGGCTGTGGCACCTCGACTCCGGGAGCATGCCTTGGTTTCCTAAGGCACCTTCACTGCTAGCTCCTCTTTCGAAGCCAATTAACAGTATGTTGTAATTTAACAGGCTACGTCGTGGCTTTCGGCATCACGGGGTGATGGTGCTGCCGCGGCAGACGTGCGGCCTGTTCACACACACGCTGCTGTTAGAGCGGTACCCGGGAGGGCGGGAGCGTCTGGACCGGTCCATCCAGGGCGGGGAGCTGTTCCAGACTGTCATCAACAACCCGGTAAGACTATTTATATACGATTAGTTAAATGTTTTCAATAAAGCATTTTTTTTTCATAGTAGTGATTATCCTCATTGCGTTCTTTCATAATCGCAAATTTAATTACTTATTCATATTTCTCTCATTTACCTTTTTTTCATTAAGCGTTCACGGTTATTTTAATCGCTGAAATTACTAGTCATCATCATCATCATTATCGTTATCAGCATACACCGGACTGACGGGGGCAAAAATGTACCAGTGCTAGTGATGAAAGCACAGGTATATTTTTGCCCCCGTCAATCCGGTGTTTGGTTATCAGCCGAAAGACGTCCACTGCTATATGAAGGCCTTCCCCAAGGTTTTCCACAAAGAACGGTCCGCTGCTTTCATCCAGCGGTTTCCCGCGACCTTAAAAATTACCAGTAGATTATTTTATCATTCGCATTATTTCCCATTCCAAAAATCTAATTTGATAGATTCGACGGAGTTCCTTTTTCTGGATTATTTGGCCCTCTGGAACCTAACCTAACCTGCCTACGTATAACGTTGTAATTACTATTACATTACATGTGATCGGAAAAAATGAGAATAGTAAAAATCAATAACATAAATAATGTTATATAAAAAACCGCTTCATGAAGAAAAGCGATTCAAAAATTTACTATTATGAAAGAACGCGATGTGGACATTCTCTACTGTGAAAAAATGCTTTTGTGAGAATAATAACTAATCCGGCATACTGCTCCCAGACTCAGATTGACTCACATACGCTACTGCAGCTATTACAGTACCTACTATCTATGTTAACCAAGCAAATTGGCCACCTAATGATAAGAGGGGGGTGCCCATCGACTGACCTAAAAAGTGCTTTAAATTTTTGTTCTAAAATTGTAATTACTAAATCCATACTATTGTTTGGTGGAAGCAAGTATAAAACACCTAGGTCTCAACTAATATATAGGTTAGGTTAGGATGGTGTCAAGGAGCGAAGAATCGATATACACCCGATAAGGGGATATGATATGAGATCCATAGACACTTACATTCTCAAGACTACAATCTAAAGACGTCAAATATGTTGCCGACTCTAAGGACTAAGACGGAATACTTTTATGTATTAATTAAGGGCTTTTAATGATAAGGGTTCAGTCACTATACTGAAAGCACCGTAAGCCAGCCCCCATAAAACTTCACAATTTTACAAGCCGATAAAATTGACAACCGTTTGTAAAGAAAACCAATTTTGTAAAGTTGATTGACTCACGGAGGTAACTTAAAAATTTATGGAAGGCTTTGCGAAGTTCACTATAGCAAATATCGTTTCTCGACCGTAAACAGAACGATTTTACTTGTCGTAATATTCATAATATTGAACGTTACTTATATATATTTTCCATTAACTACTCATAATCATATCAATACTACTAGTTTAATGTTGCTGTGGATTATTATTTTAATTAATTGATTTGAAACACGACCATAAAATTTATCACGAATTTTAAATCAAGTAAACAGTCACCAGTAAATCGTTTAATGTAGAGCTATTTTAATTATCATCAATATTTATACCCACTTTTCACAGATAAATTATTCATTCAATTATTCATTCCCAAAATCAATTACGAATACCTTTTAAAGATTAAAAAACCCCAAAATACCAAAAGGGCTTTTACATACATACAGTAGCTATTAACTTGCTTTTTTAAATTGGTAAAACTATACGTATCAACAACCAAAGCCGTCCCAAATATTAAGATTAGTTTATGCATTGAATATAACAGGGCTTAGTCATTCAATATTACCGGGGTTATACATTCAATATAACACGGTAGTAAGGTCTGGAGCGTGGCTTAAAACTAACGCCTTCCGTCCAAAGCCCGGCTTAAGCGAATGCAGGCTAACTTCGTTATTAACGGCTATTGGACTCAAGATGCGACGGCACTTGTCAATAACCTTTCATTATACCCGTTCATTAACTAGGCATTCACCTTTGAAATCGTGATTATAAATAAATTGAGATTATTGAGGAGAGAGAATTGTTCTTTATGTCCTTATAAACACAAAGAACAATTCTCTCCTCCTTAATATAAATTATGAAACATGAATTACCCCTTATGTATTACTATTACAAACTTATATTAGGTCTAAGCCTAGGACCTAAATCTAGGACATAAAGTTACCTAATCATGCGAGTGTTGACTATGATGATAATTTGGATGACTCGTTCATAAATACACACATCAATTAAGTATGTCTAAAAATGTATAATATTCCATTTTATTTTTAACGTATCGCAACGCAGTTATTGCAAAATATCAAAGTTATGTAAGTAAGGGTTATTTTTGATTTGATAACTCTTCCGTGACTGATTGACTGACTGCCTTACATCGCACTGTCGAAATCGATAGACCTTAATCAACTATTTAATCTAACCAAACAAATTTTACGTAAGTTACAAATCGCCATCACTACTTATAATACCCCGGATTCCTCCGAATTTAAAATGACAAATCGTCGGTGACACTGCAAAACCTCGTAACTAACAAATTTATGATAGACCAAAATAAACCTTACCATCTTATTAAAAAGGTGCATTTTGCTTCTTATTAACAATGTTACTTACGCGGTTTTGCAGTTTCACCGACGAAATCATTCTTTATCGGTACCTATTAAGTGTCACTTGCCCTTGACTGCATTAACTTTCATGGTCGTGTTTATTGATGTAAATAGAACATCTGTCACTCTCTGACCAGTAGGTATGTAAGTGCGAGACCGACAGACGCTTTATCCACCGCGATATAGCATTGTTTTATTCTACCAAGGCTCTATCTAGGTTGTTTTAAAACTATGAATGACAGTTACGACTTGCGTCACAAGAGAAGCCGGCGCGCAGCCTTTCTTGTTTTATTGTCGACCTCGCATCGCCCCGTATCGTTCGCGTAAACATTATTGCCGTCGCATGTCTGACATAAGAGTTATCTTTATGTTGACCGGCAGCATATGTTAATGTCGATATATTATGTTTATGAAGTCGTATTGTGGATGAATGGAGACATTTTTCGCGCGTATTAGCGTTTGTCTTCTAACTTTCCTTTATTGTCGTCTTTGCATTGTTCCAAATGATATGATGCTTTTATTTACTTTTGATTGATATACATAGAATCTATTATCATCACTGCCGTTGTTTGTGTTGGTTAATAAAAAAGAGTACAGCAATAATAAAACGCTTCATAAAATAATTCATAGATGTCTCTGCTTTTAATATGTTTATTTCTGATTTGAACATACTGGAAAATAACAGACAGCTATTTTTTAGCTCGTGACTTCTTTGGATTTTATATTTTTATCGCTACCTTTTAATGCAGTAATTACCCAAAGAGGTCATCTGTACTTAACTGCTACCAACAATATACAAATCATTATGTAATAGAGATTCGACGCCTTCCGACACGAACACGACTATAATCCAATATAAACAATGTTTCATTTTTTATTGAACGCGAAGAAAGTCGTAAGCCATTAATTAATCAACAATTTTCATCGCATACCGCACGGAAAAACTTCTCGTAGGCGTTATTTCCATACGTTCCTTTTTCCAATAAATGTTCGGTTCCAAGATATCCGTAATTAAACCGTTCTGTATTTCTTTTTCCCGGATGCAAAATAAGCAATGTCTCCGTCCTCTGGCTGCGTCGATTCTTGGAATCAGTATAATTAATTTGTTGATATGATACGAGATCCCAGAATTTACAGCGTTTATGTGATTTATTCGTTATTTTTCCCTAATTTTGTACAAACATTCTTTGTACATTTATGGAAATTATGTTGATGTTATGATTACTTACCTATTGGTTATTCTCCTAGCGGTTAATATTACATAAGTAAATATTAGGATCTTTTGGCGACATGTGCTTAACTAGAGAGTAAAGTAGCTGGGACGTGTACAAAAAAAGCTGCAACACTGTAAAAAGTAACGCAGAATACTCAAAATAATTCATTCAATCAAACGAAGTCAGTGCAACTGACGTTTAAGCATAGATACATTCCGTCTTTGTCCTCAGACTGAGATTATTGGTTTATTTCACCAATAAGTAGACTTATCCATTTCACTATCGCATCGTTAAACCACAATATGGTTTGACTGTAAGTATGCGTTTTTTTTTATGGCCTAGGAAGGCCAAAGAGCACACAGGCCACCTGATGGTAAGTGGAAACTGTGACCACTAGACATTCGCATTCACAAGACTGCAAATGCACTGCGAACCCTG
This sequence comes from Acleris emargana, assembly GCA_927399475.2. Lineage (NCBI taxonomy): Eukaryota > Metazoa > Arthropoda > Insecta > Lepidoptera > Tortricidae > Acleris > Acleris emargana. Next base: position 22,230,395 of record OV656838.1, on the reverse strand, counting down.
AGAACTAAGATGGAATGCCTCTATGCTAGTTATTTCACCGGCTGTCTTATCCCCAAACCGGAACACAACAATGCAAACACTGCTGCTTGGCGGTAGTTTAATGGATAAGATGGTGGTACCAACCCGGACGGACCCTGCACAAGGTCCTCCCACAAGTAAAAGTCATTAGTTAGTTAACAAATCATTTCCATTCTTACACAAAAACAGAGCCTACTGACCATCAGATGCCCCGTGTACCGTGTGTGTGTTTATTTTTCCCAAAAAGACATGCTGTTGAAACTACCCAAGTTTTGAAACACAAATTCCTCCCACAGATCAACATCTTCATGACCCACATGTCGAACTACGGCAATGACCGCCTCGCGCTGTACACGTTCGAGTCGGTGGTCAAGTTCCTCCGCTGCTGGACCAACGTGCGACTCGCCTCGGCACCTGCGCTGGCGCTCGCTGATAAATACTTCCAGCTGAGGCCGGACGAGCTCAGCCCGCTATGGGGGGTGAGTCACATATAAAATTCTGCCGTTACACTATAGAAAGCGGCTTAGTGCCATGTTTTAGTCAAATCATTCTATACTCCGCACCTTCTGAACAATAGTGTCATAATTCAGAAATTTAAAATTTCGAATTTGGTCTCTATTATAATCAAACTTGAAGTTTGAAAGCTGAAATTTTGAATTAGGTCACTATTGTTCTCAAGTTGCCTCTATCGGCAACCACATTCAATTTAGAATGCTCACACTTCTCTATGCAGTTAGCTAAATTGTTACACATACAGACTAACCCCCTTATTTATTATAAACTTACAACAAACCTATTTTAGTTATTATTAGTCCCTTACTGTGAAATTTAAATTTCAGAATTACAGATAAGGCAAGAGCATATTTACAGCACACTTTTGCGCGTTTTTGAAAAAGAGGGTAACAGTAGTAACGTTTGAGTCTGTGGTGAATGTTGCCAACGCTAAGGCCTAAGATCGATGACGACTGTGAGTCACTTTTCAGATGGTCTTGCCTTTCTTCCCAGGAAGGGTGGGTGAAACGACGGTCACTAACACTTCGGACTTATAGTGAATGGACCTTCTAATTAAGTCGCCCGTGTCGCAAGGTTTGATGATTGCTTCAACCAACCTACTACATAGCCTTCACCGTACGTTCCGTTTTACGACTAACACATTCACGACAGAACTTGCCACATACGTCCGAGGAACAACGCTGGCTTTAATGCCAGCATTACACTGAGCTGGGACCATTTTGTGACGACTGACATTCTGCTCGTATGTTTTGTGACACAAACAAAAAAAAACTTTAAATTTTTTAAGAGTGGTAGTGATCTACACAGTTCTTGTACAATGTCCTTTCCATATACAAAAAACTATCAATCGAACTACGACTAACGGCATCGATCATTGGTTTCAATCCGAAACAGATGAATGCCTCGAAGGTACAGTTACCAGCAAAAGTTGGTTAACATCATAGTCATAGTCATATACTAATCGTCTAGCTCCTACAGTTTTAAGTTCGACGTATTACCTGAGTGCAGGTCATGTACTACATGAAGCTGTCAGACTACACTGACGACCACGCTACCGCCGTCCAAAGTTCTATAGCCGAACTAACGTCCATCAAATACCTACTCCCGACTAACTCGGTCCTTTGTGGGCGTAAACTTCCCTTTGTGCACCGGGGATTTGGCAACATGGTTTACGCATGGTCAGTAGTAAAAGGATAAAGGCAAAATAGTTTTCCTAAATTGCAGAAAGATCCAATTTCAATGTTAACATTGTTATCGATTGAGTTTTCTTTTTGGTCTAGTCCAGCATTTTTTTACGAAAATCTGCATTGTCAATTTTCTAGCAGCAGTGATTTAATATAACAAGGAAAAATACATTTTTGTCAATATTACTTTACTTTGCTTGTGGGAGGACCTTGTGCAGGGTCCGTCCGGGTTGGTACCACCATCTGATCCATTAACCTACCGCCAAGCAGCAGTGTTTTCATTGTTGTATTCCGTTTGGGGATAAGAGAGCCGGTGAAATGGCTAGCATAGAGGCATTCCATCTTAGTCCTCAGGGTTGGCAGTGCATTTGCAGTCTTGTGAATGCGAATATCTATGGGTCACAGTTTCCACTTACCATCAGGTGGCCTGTGTGCTCGATTGCTTTCCCATGCCATAAAAAAGTGAATTTATAGATATGTAGCCAATTGTATTAGGATGCGACAGTGTTTCGTCGTCTAAACGCTTAGGTACTTATGTTATTTTTTAATCAACGAAGACCACTTTATTGTACGTCCACTTTTGAATTCTTATAATTTTATTTTATGCGGTGAGGTACGTCATCTACTCCTCAGTAGAAAGATTAAATGTTTTGCGTTTTTAATCGCGTAAACATGATGCAACGATGCCTCCTATTACCAAATTCTATTGGAACTGTATCCGCTATCGATAATCGATTACCCTTTGATGTCAATTCAGGATAAACGCAGCGCATTGGACATTGTCTACCCTTGATAGTTCGCGGAGTAACGCATCAGACTAATACCTGTCGGAGCTGTCAAACAGTTTACAGTTATGGATGCATTCATGATTAACTTTAGAGCGGTCAGAGAAACGTCAGGCAGTTGCCTGGGTAGAATCAGAGATGGCGTAACGGTGACTAGTCTATGGTAAAACGTTTCCGAACGAATTCGTGTACTGGCAACCCGGAGGGTGACAGGGCGGCACTCTTGATTTGAGCGGGGTTCGAATAGGAACGTGTTACGCCATCGCTGGGACTACCTCGTTTCAATCCATGAGTATCTAAGGCATCATATGTTACATTAAATCAAGGATATTACTATTGCATTAAAAGAGTTATTCTATTAGTAAACGGAGTTGTTATTTCGAGTATTGTGTTTCGTGAATATGGACAACGACACAACACACATTGAAGAGCTCCCCGGGATTCCTATTGAAGAGCCATCAGGGAATCTTACATCAGAAGTGGGATGCAATCAACGCCCCGGAAATGTGGACACGGACGGAAACGTGTGGAAAATTATCATGGAGCAACAAAACAAAAATTTAATGGCTTTATTGGAGGCTGTCAAACCACAAATGGCAACAACGAGTACCCAAATTACTTTGCCAGAATTTAGCCCAGATAAAGCCAATGTAGACGCACGTTCGTGGGTGTCTACTGCTGACCTGTGTGTGACGGATGAACGCGTACAAGGTGCTCCGCTTATGATGGCGCTCAGCCGCGCTTTAAAGGGTCACGCGTCAACATGGTTGTCGCAAATTTCTTTTTCGGGAATGACCTGGGCTGACTTCAAACAGATGTTCATAGCAAGGTTTGATTGTTCAGACACAGCTGCTGCCTTTTTAATTAACTTGAGTTCAAGCAAACCGAAAGAAAACGAGTGTCTATCTGCATACGCAGCAAGATTAATGACATCAGTGATGTCAAGGTGGCGTGAATTATCAACAGAGCAGATAGCTGTTGCAACAATAATGTCACATATCGCCCATATTGAACCTCGAGTGCAAAGATTAGCTTTTACTAGTGATATTACATCAAGAAGTGAGATGCAACGCGAATTGAAGGCAGTGACATTTTTGAGGAAGCGATCCTATCAAAACCGCGATGACAAAGTTGAACCGGAAGTCAAGAGGTTCAAGCCTGTATCAAGTCCTGTTCTTAAGTGCTATAACTGCGGGAATGTGGGTCATCGAGCTATTGCCTGCCGTGTTAAGAAGGATAACCGACTCAACATATCATCGGCGGGTACGTCAAGCAATTCAGCATCAGGACACGTGAAGCCAGCAACTATTCGCACTTGTTTTAAGTGCGGCAAGCCGGGTCATATCGCCATACACTGTTTCGCTTCGGGCAACAAGAATCAGGCAGCGAGTGGCGGTGCAACGGCTGAGCGACGCGTGGACCAGTGCGTCATCAGCGCACCCTCCGGGACGATTAAACATTTTGGTGAGCAAATTTTGTTTTACTATGATTCTGGAGCGGAATGTTCACTAGTTAAAGAGTCAGTTAGTACGAAGTTTCGAGGCAAACGACTTAACAATGTAGTGACAATGACTGGTATAGGACAGACAAGTGTGAATAGTACGACTCAGGTGTTAAGCGTTGTTGAAATTGATGAAATTTCTTTAGAGATATTATTTCATGTCCTCCCTGATCACTGCTTGAGACACGATGTGATGTTAGGTCGGGAAATTTTAGATCAAGGTATACACGTAAACATGTCTGTGGATTGCTTGAAGTTAGTTAAGTGCAAAGTAGTAGAGTCATGCGTTAAAGTAGGTTCACCGGTTTCATTTCAGAATATTGAAACTGATATTACAGGTGAACATAAAAATCGTTTGACAGAGATTTTAAATAAATTTCAATGTAATTTTACTGAAGGTACCCCGACTAAACCGGCCGATGTAGAACCTATGCAAATCCGATTAAAAGATCCTAACAAGACCGTTTGCCGCCGCCCATATAGGTTGAGTCCGGAAGAACGAAAGGTAGTGCGTAATAAAATTGACGAACTTCTTGTCGCTAAAGTAATACGCCCTAGTTCTTCTCCGTATGCCAGTCCCATATTGTTAGTGAAGAAAAAAGATGGTACCGATCGTTTGTGCGTAGACTACCGAGAGATAAATGATAACACCGTCCCTGATCGATATCCGCTGCCTTTAATCTCCGATCAAATTGACCGGTTGCACGGATGTTATTATTTTACAACTTTAGACATGGCGAGCGGTTATCATCAGGTGCCGGTGCATAAGGACTCGATAGAGAAGACGGCATTTGTGACACCTGAAGGTCACTTCGAGTACGTCACAATGCCGTTTGGTCTTTGCAATGCGCCTGCGACCTTCCAGCGTGCTGTAATAAAGGCATTAGGAGAGCTAGCTAACACGTATGTAGTGGTATATATGGACGATATCTTGATACTGGGTGGTTCTGATGTTGCGGAGTCTTTGGATAGAGTGGAGACGGTCATAAGTACGTTGTCAAAAGCTGGGTTCACGTTTAACCTCAAAAAGTGCTCATTTATGAAGGAAAGGGTGGAGTACCTAGGTTTCGAGGTGAGTCGTGGTGAGATTCGTCCGAACTCAAAAAAAATCGAAGCTTTGGTGGCTCTACCGCCTCCCGAAACAGTCACGCAATTAAGGCAATTCATTGGTCTAGCATCGTATTTCAGACAGTTCATTCCAAAATTTTCGCAGTTCATGGCTCCACTCTATGCATTGACTGGTGCAACAAAAGGACGTGTTACTTGGACACCTGACCTTGAGTCCAAGAGGCAACATGTCATTACGGTGTTGACCAGTAAGCCAGTGTTAGTACTATATGACCCTGTAAAGCCCACTGAGTTGCATACTGACGCGAGTTCCCTAGGGTACGGCGCCGTGTTAATTCAGGTCTGTGACCATAAACGCCATGCGGTTGCATATTTTAGCAAACGCACGACTGCCGCCGAGTCCAAGTACCACTCGTATGAGTTGGAAACTCTGGCGGTAGTCAACGCAGTAAGACACTTTAGACATTATTTGCACGGGCGCAAGTTTACGGTTGTCACAGACTGCAGCTCTTTACAAGCGTCCCGCAAGAAACTTGACTTAAGCCCTCGAGTACACAGGTGGTGGGCTTTTCTTCAAGCTTTTAATTTTGATATTGTGCATGTAAATGGCAACCGTATGTCTCACGCGGACTTTTTTTCGCGAAACCCATTATCAGAACCTGTGTTAGAGGCGGGTGCTGGCCATGCCCATTCGCAGCAAAAAGTAGTTAACGTAACTGATTTGACTGATAACTGGTTACTTGCGGAGCAGCAACGCGATCCGGAACTAATAAAACTGATGGCAGATATTAAAGATGAAAAGATCAGTAACGATTTGGCCAAGACTTATGAGTTCCGTTCGGGTGTGCTGCACCGCAAAGTTCAAAGGCGAGGTAGGACTCGGTGCTTGCCTATATTACCAAGGGCGTTCCGGTGGTCAATTATCAACGCTACGCATGTCGCGCTCATGCACCTTGGGTGGGACAAAACACTTGAAAAAGTTTGCGATCAATTTTGGTTCGAGCACATGTCGCGTTATGTTAGAAAATTCGTAGAGAATTGTGCAACTTGTAAGGTATCAAAATCTAACTCCGGCAAAATTCAGGCAGAGTTGCACCCTATCCCGAAAATAGCTGTGCCCTGGCATACTATTCACATTGATGCTACGGGCAAACTTAGTGGAAAGAATGATAACAAGGAATATGTGTTCGTTTTAATAGACGCTTTCACTAAGTTTGTCCTATTACATCACTCCAAGAACATTGATACAGCAAATAGCATAAAAGCTTTAAAAATGAGCATTTCTGTATTTGGAGCCCCGACTCGCGTCATTGCCGATCAAGGCCGATGTTTTGCGAGTGCTGAATTTCGCGAATATTGCAACTCTCATAATATCGGCTTGCATCTTATTGCCACTGGCAGCGCGCGTGCAAATGGCCAGGTAGAGAGGATAATGAGTACTTTGAAGAATATGCTGACTGCAGTAGAGACAACTGGAGAGCGATCTTGGCAGGACGCACTCCCTGATGTACAGCTTGCTATGAATTGTTCGGTTAGTAGAGTCACAAAATACAGTGCCTTAGAGTTACTAATAGGGAAGGTAGCTAGGCCCCTGGACCTGATGTTTGTGGACGATGTAGATCCTGATTTTGACCTAAGTGACGCTCGACAGCAGGCGGTTGTTAATATCGATAAAAACGCGACGTACGACAAAATTAGATTTGATAAAAGTAAAGCCCAACTTCGCAAGTTTACAGTAGGCGATTTCGTGTTACTAAAAAATGAGGAGCGCAACCAGACAAAGTTGGACCCTAAATTTAGAGGCCCATTCAAGGTTTCAGAGATTTTAGAGGGAGACCGATATCGGCTCCAGGCGCTTAATTCGAAACGCACCTACAAATATGCTCATGACCGCTTGCGACGTATGCCTGAGAGCGATGGGGCTAATGACATTGACGTGACGACTGATACTGACTCAGACACATGATTTTTATGACGCCTAATCCAATTCGTCATGTTTGTAATATAAACTAAACAGAGTTAATAAGAGTTTTTAATTACATTGTGTTGCTGGACCGATTTAACATGTTTGTGCTGTGTGTTCCATTATGATTCGCAAGTATTGAAGAGTACCTAATAGGTGCTATTGCGTGGACAGTATGTAAGGCTTAAACGTCTAATGGAGTGATCTCCGTTTGACGATTAAGCTGTAAACGTCTGTACACATCAGACGTTAAGTAGTGTTCCTTTACTTGGCGAATGTAATGATGAGTGTGTTCCATCACTTTGTGATGATGACTGGGGACGCATCGGTTGATGTGTTCATGTGGTATTCCTACAGTTTGAGTGTTAGCTGTGGATGACGGTATGACGAGTAATTTTTGAGAACATGCTAAGATGTTAGTACTTAACTCTGTTTGGGTTATAAAAAAAAAAAAAAAAAAAAGAATATTCATCACATATGTATTGTTACGAGTTAATTTTATCAGAGTGTAATAAAGTTGATGTGCTGATTAAACGATGTGCTTATTTCTGAACTCAAGATGAGAGGTCAGAAACGGCCGAGCGTTTCAGAAGCCTACTTGTGCTATTTCTTTGCAGGTGAGTCACCCGAGGACGAGTGATATGCAGGACGGCCGTGTCGGAGCTGTCAAACAGTTTACAGTTATGGATGCATTCATGATTAACTTTAGAGCGGTCAGAGAAACGTCAGGCAGTTGCCTGGGTAGAATCAGAGATGGCGTAACGGTGACTAGTCTATGGTAAAACGTTTCCGAACGAATTCGTGTACTGGCAACCCGGAGGGTGACAGGGCGGCACTCTTGATTTGAGCGGGGTTCGAATAGGAACGTGTTACGCCATCGCTGGGACTACCTCGTTTCAATCCATGAGTATCTAAGGCATCATATGTTACATTAAATCAAGGATATTACTATTGCATTAAAAGAGTTATTCTATTAGTAAACGGAGTTGTTATTTCGAGTATTGTGTTTCGTGAATATGGACAACGACACAACACACATTGAAGAGCTCCCCGGGATTCCTATTGAAGAGCCATCAGGGAATCTTACATACCCTTAATTGCGGTCGGCTGAAGCCCGACGATTTAATACCTTTGGGAATTGTATACGAACTTATAGTGTTGATTATATAATTATATGCAATCCGCTATTGTTCAGCTTGAGTAACACTTAATATCATAAGATCATAACATAAAAAGGTAAAGTTATTGGAAGGATCCAAACCTTATCGTACGGAAGGCGGTGATGGTGTCTAGTTATATTTTCCAAGGGAATCTTTTTAATTATTAAAAGTGACAAAAACTTAGTCAAATCAAATCAAATCAAAATCTTTATTGCATATCACATTATGTGCCGTGTGTGTGCCGGCTGAGAATAGCACCACCCCATCTCTTCCCGTGGGTGCCGTAAGAGGCGACTAAGTGATAAACCGGAGGATGGGCAGCAGCGTCCTCCGCGGACTACGTGGTATAACTGCGGTCGCCAACCCGCTCGCCAAGCGTGGCGACTACGGCATTTTTCCCCCCAACGGTTCTAGATCTCGACCTTGTAAGGATCGCGGGAAAGCGGTGGATGCGAAAAGCACAAGACCGGTCTGAGTGGAGAGCCTTGGGGGAGGCCTTTGTCCAGCAGTGGACGTCTTTCGGCTGACATGATGATAATATCACATTACATATATGAGGTGGAAAATAAACAATAGGTATCCATGTAACGCCCTGCCAGGGCACAGCAATTTTAGAGGGCTAACTAGGTATTTTAATACAGATAACTTAATACTAAATGACTCTAGGGTAAGATTCCAAGATAAAATTCTTTGTATTGCACATTTAGGTTACCAATAATTATTATTTATCAACTAGGACTTGGGTTGATAAAATATAAATTAAGTACTACTTTTCGTTAAAAAAGTCATTTAAGTTATACTAGCATTTATTAATAAGATATAGTTTTAATTGTTTAAGAAACATCTTTGGTTTATCTAAGTTTTTAATGGAATTAGGTAGATGGTTGTATATTTTAGTGAGCAATAGTCATTCAAACATATAAATGTTCTTACTACCTTTCACATTTATAATGTTAGCAAGATCTTTAAAACCATCTGGTTCAAGCAACTTGCATCTACACGTCACAATCGAACTGGAACCTTGCATGTTATTATCCAACCGCCTCTACCGTAATATCCTGTAAATAAATTGTCCCAACCTGTTCGTTCATTTCCTGATGCCTTTCTCAGCAAAAATGATATAACTGTATCTGAACGACTCTAAAATTTTCGATCTTATTTGCAGCTGTGGAGGGTTGAAACCGTATAGTTGGTTAACAGCAGATGTGTCCTTTTGAAAGGGTAGTGTGTTCGTACGTCTCGGCTTACGGGTGCTATCGGTGTGTCGTAATTGCTATCTTTGCTTCGTAGGAATATCCGATATTGAGCATTAACGTATCAACTTACCTGGGCGGATGCATGAATGAGCCAGGATGTGGGACTTGGATTTTTGAAACAAAATACGTTGCATTCTTGCCTCCAAAATATATTTATTTTATGGAAGTATTATGAAACGTACGTATAGGTGCCTACATTTTGGCACAATATCATGTCAGGTTAGTTTAAATTTAGTTTCAATCAACATTATTATTTATGAATTTATTTCATATTTATTTTACAAAGGAAATTTAACCCCGTAAGGCATTTTCTACCACCTTTAGGCAAAAGCCTACCTACCTTAAGTACCTTTCCTTTCTTCCAGTGACAGGAATACTGAAAGTTTGGTAGTTAATCAGATCTTAATGAATATTATATCACAAGTCACGCTACCGCTACTTTCTTCAAGATCAAATAAATACATGAGATAATTACTATATCTGTATATAAGTAAATGTGGCTTTATTTGTTTACCACCAAAAAAACTGACTCTGTTACACAACTAACACAGTAAACAACCTTATAATTTAAATTACATTGGTACAAGCAGAACACACACTTCATCGTGCTAGGAGTTTACTGCTACATTAAAAAATTAAGTGTTGAAGTTTTGGTTCCTATCACGTTTTCGAGTTTAACAGTTGCAAAAGTATCAAGCTATAATACTTATTGAGATCCAAATCGCCGAACATTACCGAGTTCAGTGTATGCCCTCTTTATATTCCTAGCACCTGCACATCATTCTCACGTTAAATATTATCTGGCATCGGAGCCATTCGGCGTATGAATCAATATGTATTAGCGGTGCTCTCTGTAGTATAATCTCTCATCCGCCTTTCCGCTTCGCCGCTGATAGAGGGGTCGAGATCCCGAAAAAACTTGGGAATATGTTTGGGCCTGCGACGGGTGATATATAAAACTCGTTGTATGATTTATTACGTACACGCGGGCGGTTTTGAATTGGCTTCACGCTAGTTTTGTATATTGCACGCTGCCAAGTTTTGTAAAAAAAAAAGTTTTGAAAAAAATATGAGGGCAAATAGAAAATGTATGGGCGTTTTCGATGCGGTGTCAAACGGAGTTTTTTTCAGTGTCTATAGTGCTGTGTGCCTACCCGTCTGGAAAACAGGCGTGACTTAATGTATGTATGTTGCTATAGTTTCAAGAACATTGTTTTAAAAAAGTAAAAAAAAATAAAAAAAATCAGGGGACAATGTCACACCAAATGACCTAGTCCCAAAATAAGCTCTAGGCTCCTTTACCGGGATTTGAACCCAGGACCACTAGCTTCGTAGGAAGAGTTGCTACCAGCTAGGCCAGCGCGTCGTCACAATTCGTCAAGTCGTCAAATTAACAGTACCGTAAAATGGGGCTATTTGGTAATCACGGGGCTATTTGGAACTAAGTAATCATAAGCTTTTAGTTGATATATTTTTTGTCATGGCTATGCTAGAACTGTAAAATTTGTTGTCAGGCTAAGTTTTTAGTTCTATTATTGCCATGACAAAAATATATGAACTAAAAGCTTATAATTACTTGGGTTCCAAATAGCCTCGTGGTTCCCAAATAGCCCCGTTTTACGGTAGTGAAAACATTGGAAACAGTTAGCTTTACGTGACGTTAAAAAATACAATACAATGCAAATTAATAATTCGCTCACGCCGTATTGTTCGCTGAATCAAACCAATACATTTATAAACGGCGTTGCGAACGCAGGCCGTGGAAAATAAACAAGGCTGATTAAAATTTGATGTCCGTCGGCCCTGCAGAAATCGGAATGTGACTAATAAAACACCCTTTTGCTTTTTACATAATTACTTCATCCATAATACACGTGGCGCTAAAAGCGTAAGCATAATCATATATTATGAAAACGGGATTAGTTTGGATTGGAAATAGCTGTCAATTCATATGCGCTTTGACTTAGTATACCTATGGTAAAACTGTCACCTCTAATCCCTTTCTAATCGTGGCTAGATAACATAAAGGTTTTTAAAGGAAGAAAACCTCGTGTTTATAGAAACTATTATGGTCGCGTTTATAGCTGTGGATAAAGTAGAATAAAATATCTGTCACTTTCTGCGATTAGTAAGTGCGAAAGTGACGGTTGCCTTATCCACAGATATCCACAGCGGTAACCGTGACAATAATAGACTCGCAGACAGGATCAACTTAACATAAAACGTAATCCTCACCTGTTTTAATATGACACGTTTAGTTGCTGACCTAACATTATCAAAATCGTTATCAAAAGATACCTACCTCTTGGTCGTCGATGCTATCCAGCTGACTTTAATGACTATAATGGATTGTCACAAGCATTTAAGGAGTAAAATCCACATACCTACCTATTTTATATAACAACTAGCTTCCGCCCGCCACTTCGTCGGCGTAGATTTCGATTATTGATAATCACTCGAGATTTTTTTTAATTTTCCTGGAGAAAAAGTAGCCTTGTATTCATCCAGGATAGAAGCTATCTCCATTCAAATTTCATCCAAATCCGTCCAATCCGTGGCAATGTGAAGGAGTAACAAACTAACGCACAAACTTCTGCATTTACAATATTAGTAGGATTAGTAGTAGGATATTTTTGGTCGTGTGCTACCTAACGTACGGTTTTCTATTAGTAAATGAAAAATATATATCGACGGTGAAGTACCATGAACTCTTAACTGATATTTTGAAGATAGTTATTTTTATATAGATACACTTTAAATATAATTTGCCATCATTACTGAAGACAATAAAAAAGAAGAAATTAAATGAGTGTGAAACCAGTGTCTTCAGTAATATAATAATGACAGATTATGTTTAAAGTGCGCACGGTTTATAAACGGAGTAAACGTAAGACTTCAATAAAAATTCGAATGTGGCTTTTTGATACATTCATTATACGAAAACGTAAACACATCAATACTACAGAGCAATGGCATATTCGACTCTGAGCAAATTTGCCTTGCAAAAACGATATTTATGGCGCATGTATTAATATTTTACCGACAGCGAGCTATGGAAAGTATCGTTGAAATGTCGAGAGGGAATTGCACATACATTTGAGATTTGCAACATGATAGCGATGTTTTTAATGGAAAAATAAATTTCACGGAAGGTACTTACATACTTATATGAATTGGAAATACGTCTTGTTAGGGTAACGTGCCAAATAATGGCTAACCATAATAGCATATAGCCCTGTGACAGATAAACGGACGCTGCTGGGTTAGTTAATGTTAGCATTCGTTATACATCTAGCCAGCTGAATTTCTTAACAAAACACGAATTCAGGACTACTATCAATTAAATAAGAACATACATACATACATACCTTCACGCCTTCATTCGCCTTCATTCAGGGTAGGCAGAGCTACATAATTACCAACAACTCTAAAAACTTGTTGATAACTCTGTAACCACAATTTGCACAATTAGGCTAAGATGTTTAACAGTGTAAATTAGTGACAGGTAGCAAGCCCATCGCCTAACAGTACTACAAGCCTTTATTCCCTTAGTCGCCTCTTACGACTTCCACGGGAAGACATGGAGTGGCACAATTCTAAGCCGGCAACCACACATAAAAAAAAAAAACAAGAAAACTTAAAAAAGAACATTATCGTAATAACAAACAAACAATCCACAGTTATAGGCAATCCACATACAGGCTCGAAATTCTTACTTAATTGCTTAAGAGAATTGTGAACCGGCGCTAAAAACGCATAGCTGTCAAAAAATCCATACAAATTTAGCTCCGGCCGACACGTTTCTCACCCCCTAAATCAAGTACGATTTCCACGATTTTTGTATACATACATACATACATACATACCTTCACGCCTTCATTCCCAGAGTGGGGTAGGCCGTGTGGTTGCCGGCTTAGAATTGTGCCACTCCATGTCTTCCCGTGGAAGTCGTAAGAGGCGACTAAGCGAATAAAGGCTTGTAGTACTGTTAGGCGGTGGGCTTGCTACCGGTCACTAATATACACTGTTAAACATCTTAGCCTAATTGTGCAAATTGTGGTTACAGAGTTATCAACAAGTTTTTAGAGTTGTTGGTAATTCTGTAGCTCTGCCTACGATTTTTGTATGTGTTGTAGTTATTATACAGAACTGGGTATGTACGTTTATTCTAAAAAGTATTATCTTGAAAAGGAAAACGCACAGTCATAGTTTTTCATGATATCTACAACATATTCAAAAAACGTAAAAATCGGACTAGGTGTAAGGGGAGGAGAACGTTATCGCGTTTTATATGGATGTTTTTAACTTCACACGTATTAAAACTTATATGCCCTTACTAATAAACGTGGAGTAACTGTGGGGGTGGGGTAGCTAAACCATGTTTTATCCTTATCTGTCATTGTGACATTTGAATATGACAGATGAGGACAAAGCATGGTTTAGCTACTCGACGGTTACTCCACGTTTATTAGTAAGGGCAATAGTGTATTTCTATGGAACTTGCTAACTATGTAAACAAAAGACTTAACTTTGTTTTGTCACTATTTCTCCTTGAATTTTCAAACCACCTTCATCATACACCATTGAAACCATAAACTATTGAAACGGTCGTTACTGTAAAATACAAAATCACCAAATATATAACTCTATCTTGGATATTTCATTAAAAGTTTAAATGGTTTCATAAGTTAGGTTATTAGGACCTGATGGAATGACGTTTTTGTTTCTTTCTATTCTACAATTGTCTATGATGGGTAGTGTTGTGGCTAAAGTTGGCGATATATTAAGGCCCCTACACATAACCTAACTCACGCTGATCACACTCACAGATGATATAACGGCACCTTTGGTAATAAATACTGGTGATATATCTTCAAGTGCCGATTTTTCTTCAGATCGTGATTAAACAAATTAGAAATAAGCAACTTCTTGTTTTTTATTATTCGATATGGTTTGACATAAGTAAAGGAGTATTGCCCATCACTAGTAAATTCATCATTCAGAGACAATTTCAATATGGCGGTTTGTTTACATAGTTAGCAAGTTCCATAGAATTAGACTTTACATACTTATTAAACTGTAAATATTGCAGACAATCTAGTCTTCCCACTGTCTAACAAGAACATATACAGACCTAAAGTTACGAAACCTTTAGAGCTGTATCCCGACTCGCACTCGCTTTTTACAGATAGCGTCCGTTTATTCTAACAGACGAATTTTCGGCACACGCCCCAATATTTGCGTACAAAAGGCAAATATTGGCTCGGAGTCGGGGCGCCGGAGCGGGGCGCATTGTTAGTATTATGCGGGTTCATGCGCCTAGTTCACAGCCGGAGTATTACAAGTGACCCGTCATTTGTTGGTACCTAGGTCAGTGCTCTTGTACCTACCGACCTAACTTGACCTCTGTCTGGACAAGAAACGCACGGTCTAGGATATTGGTTGATGCATGCTAGGTAGACCAGCGTATTAGATATAAGGCGTAGCACGCTTTTTGAGCCCAAATCACTTTTAGGGTTCCGTAGCCAAATCGCAAAAAAATGGATTTGTCATGTCTGTCTGTCTGTCCGTCCGTATGCCACAGCCACTTTTTTTCCGAAACTAAGAACTATACTGTTAAAACTTGGTAAGTAGATGTATTCTGTGAACCGCCTTAAGATTTTCACACAAAAACAGAAAAAAAAAACAATTAATTTTAGGGGTTCCCCATACTTAGAACTGAAACTGAATGATATTGAGGTTTCTAATATCCTGTTACTTCTAAAATAAGATAATGATAAAACTAAAAAAAATATATGATGTACATTACCATGCAAACTTTCACCGAAAATTGGTTTGAACGAGATCTAGTAAAAAGTTTTTTTTAATACGTCGATTATGGTTTAATAAAATTGCTGCTACGGAACACTTCATGGGCGTTTTTCTTATTTCGAGTGATGGAAGGACCTTGTACAAGGTCTGTCCGGATCGCTGTCATCGTATCAACCTAACGCCAAGCAGCAGTGTTCGCATTGTTGTGTTCTAGTGTTAGGAAAAGAACCGATGAAATGACTAACATAGAGGCATTCCATCTTATTCCTTATCGTTGTTAAAGTATTTGGAGTCTTAGGATTGCAGTCTTGAGAAATCTAGAGAATTCAAATGTCCATGGGTCTAAGAGATCACTAAGCATCAGCTGACCTATGTTTTCGTGTACCTTATCCTTACCATGGAAAAAAGAAATAAATGCCATGTTAACCTAATCCGGTGTAGAGTTTTTTGACTGTCTGCTTTGACTGTTTGAAACTGTCAAATTTTATTATTTAAGGCTAATTAATACAGGTTTATGAGAAGGCTTTATGAGGACACGAATTTACAAAGCCCGTTGAGTATTTTTCCGTAGAATTTCATGACGTCAAACGGATTTGATTTAAATTGCGTTACGTGTGATTACTCCAGGGATCTCATCTTGCTGCGACCTATATTTTGCGAAACATTTTAATGTTTCTTCTTAAAGTTGACTCCCACTAAGGTGACTGTACCAATGTCGAATACTATTAGCTGCAGGCACCAATAGTGGACTTTTAACTCTTAATTCAAAGATAATAAGGTTATAAATTAAATTGATTGTCCCAAGTTTTTTTTTATGGTATAGGAAGGCAAACGAGCACAGGCCACCTGATGGTAAGTGGAAACTGTGACCCTAGACATTCGCATTCACAAGACTGCAAATGCACTGCCAACCCTGAGGACTAAGATGGAATGCCTCTATGCTAGCCATTTCACCGGCTCTCTTATCCCCAAACCGGAACACAACAATGCAAACACTGCTGCTTGACGGTATGTTAATGGATAAGATGGTGGTACCAACCCGGACGGACCTCCCACGAGTAAGATAAATGAATAACCCTTGTCTTCTGTACCATAAGAAACAAGTGTCCATTATTGGTCTTTGTTTATTACTGGTTCCATCACCCTATTACGTATAAATGACGAAAAAAATATGTAAACAACAACGTCTTCCTAGTCGAATGATAATTGGCAATACGTAGCCCGTGCGACGGAAGACTTCCCCAGTTGGCGCTAATTGCAATGTCTTACGCCTCAGCCGCTCTGTGACCAACGAACCGCGCACCTGTCACTCAACTCAATGCTTTTGTGCGACTGCGGAATACCTGACTGGCTGAGTCAGTCCACGGCGTTTCTTTGTGACGCCAATTTGCCGATTATGAAGATGGTTTTGACGTTTCCTCGTAGACTATTAGTAGTTACTTTCTAATCCCTTTATTTATAAACGCACTTTTAACCTATTTTAGTTAAAGTATGCCTTGTCCATTTCTGTCAAATGGAAATGTCACAATTAAAGATTAGGACAAAGCATATTTCAAGCACAGTTTAGCTATTGAGCGTTTATAAATAGCTTATTTTTTTGTATGCCTTCTTGGGCATCTTGTTTCCTCAAAGTAAAGATCAAGTGGGTTTTTGATCCGCACATTGGAACACTGCTTGGATTCGTCGCAAGTTGGACAAACTACCTAGTGAAGGTAGATAGCGTACATCCGCGGGATGGAAGCCGCCCGAGATTGATGTGGAGACACCCTTCAAAGAAGTATGGAATGTCGTTGCTTCTTTTGGAGCAATTGCTGTTGCTAGAACATCCTTCTTCACGCGAAGAAGTATTGCATCTAAGGCCTTTCAATGCGAAATCGTCTCAAAACAGGGCAAAAAGACCTTTATATCCATGCAATAAGAGCGTAAAGACTTTTCTTGATTTCGGCCAAAAAAGCTTTTCTCACCAGCTAAAGCCGATTCTGCATCGAAAGATGTGGAGTTTCCCTTGGTCCTCAAAGTCAGCAACGCAATTCTGCCGTAGAAAGTACGTAGTAGTTGAAGCATTCTATACTCAATTGGGAACCACATTTGATTTAAAATGCTTATACAATTACTATTTATTTATTTATTTATTTATTTATTTATTTATTGCAAACATATTTACACGGCATTACAGTTGGAACCAATACACCGAGAAACATTAAACTTATACAAACAAAAAAAAAAAAGAAGAAACCACAAAAAGCTTAAAAAGAAAAACAGATCAATTCAGAACCGTAAAAAATAAACAAAATAAAATAAAAAACAATTGTCATTAGGTAATACTGGAAGGCCTATCATCCATCATCTCACAAAATCTCAGACATTCACGGCACAGTGTTGCCCATCGCCATGCAAACAAGTCACACTCAGGCACGGACGCCAGGAGCGCATTCAGCAGCACCAGGACGCGGAGCAAGGGCGAGTTCCGGCGCGACACCGTACGCGCCGCCGGCACCGCCAACAGGGGGCGCACACGCGGCCTAAGGGTTATCCGGAACACATCCGGCACGAACAGCCTCACGACTTGGCCCACTAGCTCAGGGCAGTCGGACTCTCCACGCAATATACGGCAGGCAGTAAGTAACAGGTTGTTGTTACGCCTTACCTCCAATGAATTAAACCCAAGGGAGCCAAGCAAAAATTTGGTTGGATAGAGGAAGGGGTAATACCCATAGGTTTTCTTGTAAATAAATCTGAGGAATTTTTTTTGGATCCTTTCCAGGAGTAAAACATATGTGCATTCATGCGGATTCCAAATAAGCGACGATGCCTCTAATTTACTTCTCACCAAAGCGTTAAAGACAAGCGTTATGGCCCCAAGATCGTGGAAGTCTTTGACATTGCGGATAACAAAACCTAACCTCCGAAAGCAGTCACTCACGAGCCCTCGGATGTGATCGTGAAACGTGAGGCGCGTGTCAAAAACAACACCTAGGTCTTTCACAGAGTCGACCCGGTTAATAAGCTCTACTCCCAGGATATATTGAGCATGCAAAGGTGCAGAAGTGCGACTAAATGTGCACACACAGCACTTGGCCGTGTTGAAAAGGAGTTTATTGTCCACACTCCACCGGACCACCGAGTTAATATCCTCCTGTAAATAGTCACAGTGTGCCTTATCTCCAACCCCATATACCAGCTTGAGATCGTCAGCATATAGCAGGCATTCTGCATGCTTTACGACTGACTCCAAGTCGTTAATCATAATTCCAAATAGGAGGGGACCCAATATCGAACCCTGACTGACACCAGATCGAGTACGATACGGAGCCGAAACGAAGTATCCATGCTGAACAAACTGCTGTCGATCACGAAGATAACTCGCAAAAAAAGTTAGCAACTTCAGGGAGAACCCAATATTGTCAAGTTTAGTTAGGAGAACATCGTTATCTACGCGATCGAAAGCCTTTTTAAAGTCGAAATAAATGACGTCCGCCTGAACACCTCTATCAAGATGCTCGGAAATGGTATCAACCAGGGTTAAGAGGTTACTGTTAACAGAGCGGCCTGGCCTGAAGCCGTGCTGCGAGTCACACAGGAAAGGTTTGATCTGTGCCGATATCGTCCGGTGCAGTATGGACTCAAACAACTTTGCCAGGGAAGAGAGTATAGCTATAGGCCTATGATCCTCGACATCTACTGACTTGCTATTCTTAGGTATAGGCCTAACCCTTGTAACTTTCCACTGATGCGGGTATCTTCCGGACGAGAGTGCCAAATTGAACAGAAAATGAACAGGAACCTTCAACTGCTCTATGCAACCTTTAATAATATACGCAGGCAAGTTATCAGGCCCAGCAGAGCTCTTAGGTTTAAGCCGTTTAATACCTGTTTCAACATCCTGAATAGAAATATTGTTTATATCAACATGTTGGCAGGAATGACTCATACTACTGTTTACTACAGCGTGCACATCAAGGCGAGGGACGCCCGGCAAGAATACACCAGAGAAGAAACCCGAGAACGCCTCCGCAGCTTCTGCCCCGACTAACCGTTCTCCCGCCAACATCACTTCGGACACAAATCCGCCTTTCGACCTAAGACTGTGTATATGCTGCCAGAAAGACCGCGGATCACTTCTAACCTGACTTTGAATTCGATCTATGTAACCATCGTAAGCTAAGGATATTCGATGCTTGACATCCGTCCGAAGTTTGGCATACCTACCGTACACATCCCTATTCTTGGTAGCTTTCCACCTCCGATGGAGCCTAGCTTTCAACGCTATATCTGCTATCAGATCAGCGGTGAACCATACGGGGTAAAGTCTAGTGGCCCGTTTTGATCGACGCTTCTTAGGTATACAGGCGTCAAAAGTATCATAAACTACTTTATAGAAACTGTCTACCGCAATGTCAACGTCATCCATCTGAAGAATTTCTTGCCAGCTTACCTCAGATATAAGTTTATACAGAAGCTCATAATTGCCTTTAGCAAAATTCCAGTCTCGTTGTGATTCTATGTTACTAGGATCTGTTTGCTCAGAGGCGGACCGACGCGAGGCTTCGCCTAAGGGAACCGATATCTCCAGTGGCGGGTGGTATAAATCTCGTCTAGGCACCAGTCCCCCTCCCTCAATCTCCTTAACACTGATACCGCGAATACGCTCAGATGCCAGCACAACATCCAATTTTCCTCCATACGCATTCATGACCTCATTCATCTCATTCAGATCACATACAGTTAAGAAATAGGAATAATAACATATAATACTAGAAGATGTATAGAGTGGATTTAAATTAAGATCACCGACAATAAGAACTTCACCATTTAGTGTCTCTAACACTTGTTCCACAGCTTGAAACCAGCGCATGTACACTTCATCAGAAGCACTGGGGGGGATGTAAACCACACAGATGTAGCAGGTAGTCCGATTTAATGTGACTGAGGCCCATAAGTCCTCCCCCGTGGGAGTCTCCAAATCATGACACCGCCGCATCTCAAGGTTAGGGCGCGCGGCAAGCAGCACACCACCCCCGCGAGAACCGGTGGCACGATCTCGGCGTAAAACACACCAACGACCCCATGAAAGTTCAGTGTCATCGACAGCTTCTGTCAGAAATGACTCGGTCACTGCTATCACATCACATGTCAGAGACAGAAGATTGAGCCTGAAGAAATTGAGCTTAGTGTTAAGACCTCTGACATTCTGATATATGACGTCTAAGCTCATTATCTGCTTCGGACGCAACTGGACCTTAGGAACGGCCTGCGAGACTCCCGCGGTTTTGTCGTCTAAGAAATAACCACTCCTTGACTCTGGCGTTATCCGGCCATACCGTTGCGGACATACACCTTTCAAACATTTCCATTGAAACTCCTATTTTATAGGATTTATATTCTCCTTTCGGCTTAAGCTCTTCAACGGTGCATGGGCTATCTGGGCAAAGAGTTTGTAGATACGCTCGTATATCATCTGCTCCCGAGATCATATTCCACAGGTGGATGTATTTGCGGTGTTCTACCGCCTTAAGTGACGTTACATCTGGGCCAGCGGTGCCTCGTACAGAGGTAAAACGTCTCTTTCGGTGACGAACCTCCTGGAAATCCCCAGCTCCAAGCTCCTCCCCAACAAAGGTCTCATCGCCGGTTTGTGCTTCACTACGACCACGAGACCCTACTGTGCGCATCTCCCTTATCGGTGCCTCAGCCCGCACGGCAGCCGGCAGCTCCTCAGCCGGTGGCACAGCTTTCACAACTACCGCAGGTTCACCTGTACTGGTTGCCGAATACTTCATGTCGCGGGTCTTGCTCTTCTCTTTGGACTTAGAGTTATCCGTACCTGGCAGTGGAGGCCAAGATTCGCCGCACTTACAAGGGGCAGCAGACGCAGACTCAAGTTTGATCAGCCTCTCATTGACCACCTCGAACTTAATAGCACTGTCGGCGAGTGCCTCCTGGAATAAAGCAATAGTAGAGACAGCATCCGCCAGCTGTTTAGACAGCATGGCCATTTGATCTCGTGTTAGCTGCAGTTCTCGCGTCATCGCCAACAAAGAAATATCCGTCGACTGCGGCGTAGGGTGAGAGGATTCACTCTTATTCCTAGTTGCAACACTCTTAACAGCGACCGGTGTGCAAACAGATTCACGCGTCATCTCCAGCAACGAAACATCCGTCGACCGCAGCGTAGGGTGAGAGGAGTCACTCTTATTCCTGCTTGCAACATTTTTAACAGTGACCGGCGTGCCAACAGGGGTGTCACAATTACGTCCTACTTTTTTACTCGCAATGCAGCACTCAGGGCACACCCAAGAGTCTTTCTCGACCGACGTTAAGGTTTTGCTGGTACACAGATAGTGGTACAGTTTACCGCAAGTTCCCACCATGCACTGCAGGTATTGTTCACCCACAGACAGCTCTCCGTTACACGCCTGACAAATCATATCAGCACTATCGGCCCTTTTCATTGCGTACTTACACTGCGTAGCACTGCGGGGGTCGGAACAGCGTTGAGCGTTGCGTAGCACGTTCGTAGCGCGTTCGTAGCGCTTCGTAGCAAATTGGCGTAGCCGATGTCGTATTCACCAACCACTCCAAGGTCACTATGCGCTCCGACTGGTCGTCTATTCCGCCTCGGTTGAGGAAGCGATGCCTGGTCCAGCGGTGGAGGCGTTGGCTTCTCACACTGGTGACGCGGGTTCAAATCCAACAGCACGCACAAACACCAACTATCCCTTTCCAAAACGCCCACTGGGAGGAGCCGGTCGTAAGAATGTCACAAGAAAGACAAGGAATTCGAATTAACTAAACCAACGAATCAAAAATTACTTTCGAAAATATTTCAACGCGGAGCAAGTACCAACAACAAACGCGTCCGGTCTCAATGGTTGCGCGGACGGAACTATGTAGTTAGTCGCCTTCTTTGGTATTACTGCAGAATTGTAGTCTTGATATTGTTAATGTATGTGTGCCTTAGAGTCCACTTGTCATCAAATACACCTGTGCCATAAAAAAATGAAAGAACATGTCTAGTCACATTAGTAACTTTTTGAGATATCGCGATTTGAAAGTTAGGAACCATGCCATTTTGTACGTAATTATCGTGTAGAGGATTTTTAAGAGTGAAAAGATACAAGTTATATGAAGATGTATATCTGAATCTGAGTGGTAGGTTCATTTCCTCCATTGTCCTCTACATTTTGAGATTAAAAACTCATTTAAAAAAAAAGTGACTAGACATGTTCTTTCTGTAGACCCTTCAAATCATAACCCTATTCTGTATATATTAACTTGCTTTATTTGTCCTAGAATCCGTGTGACGACATCCGCCACCGCCGCATCTGGGCGAAGAACAAATGGTGCGGCACCCTGCCCAAGGTTCTAGTCATTGGCCCTCAGAAGACCGGGAGCACTGCCCTGTACACCTTCCTGGCGATGCATCCTTCCCTCGTGCCCAACCTTCCGAGCCCCGTCACTTATGAGGAACTGCAGTTCTTCAACAATAACAATTATGCTAAAGGCTTGGACTGGTGAGTTTGACTGATTTATTATTATTTTTGAACTTAACGCGGTAAGCATAGAGGCTACCTTCGTTCTTGGTGGTCCCATGATTGTCCTTCGGTAGCGGTTTAGACAAATATTTGTAAGATAGGGTAGAAGTACCGGTTTTGGCACAATTAGCACCGTTTTTGGCCATTCTTAATTTGAAATTATATGTAAAGGATTATAAAAATGGTACAGTAGCCGAACGTTGTACCATTTTTGTTGTGTTATGTGTGTTTTTGTCAAATAAATGTTATGAGTTTGAGTTTGAAACGGTAATTCTAACCCTAAGCGCAAGTCTTGGATGTTTTCTACGTAAGTTTATATTTCTATACATTTTTTTTTTTTTCAAATTTATTTCAGAATCCAGTTCCATATTATGTAATTATGATTGTGATTTTGTAGTTTCCTTTTTATTAGCTTAAAACTATTTTTTGAACTAATTTAGTTTGTCAGTTAATAACCCCAAGTATTTTTTAAATGTGAGCTCCATCAAATCTATCTACTACCAAGACAATACTATGGTGCCTAAGACGTGATCTGTACCCTTACCATGAGTTACAATTAAAGTACTCGTTAGCGAGTCGATTGCTCTGTCCCTTGCAGACCTCGCAGTATTCTTATAGAGTGCGAGGGACAGAGCATTTGACTCGCTAGCGAGTACGGTACTTGTAAGTCATTGTAAGGGTACTGATGATGAAGTCGTAACGTAGCTACAAGATCTCCGCTGTTCTTAACGTCGCTTTACGTAATAACTTTAGCTCTCCAATGCCGTGGATATCCTGGCAATTACTGGTCACAAACCATTGTTTAACTATTGATTATATTCGCAATTAATCCATAAATACATTTCCATGCATACCAGTGACATGGTTTCACCGACGCTAATTTCATAGCACGTATCACTTCGCAGAATTTTCTGTTCATAGAAAGCTATTTTCTGCTGAACCCGTGTTGATGTCAGGTAGGGTTGCCATCTGTCCGGATTTCCCCGGATTTGTCCTAGTTTTGAGGGCGTCCGGGGAGCGTAAGGGCTGAGTTTCATTTGCAGTCCGGGTTTAAAAATTTAAAGTGTTGGGCCGCCGCGACGCTGAGCGGCCACAGCGCTGAGCGTCGGTTGTCCACAACGGCGTGCCGCGGTGTGGACAACCTACGAACTGCGACGAACTGACACTGGCACTGGCATCGTAATGTCCGGGTCTGGTTGCCAAATTTTAGAGATGGCAAATTTAATTTCAGGTTGTCTTGTGATGGTTACAAGTCTAACCTTACCTACGTGAATCATATTTAACCTGAAATCGACACGGGTTCAACATAAAATAGCTTTCTATGAAACGAAAATTCTGCGAAGTGATACATTCTACTAGATGAAACAAAAGGACGCCCCGCGACATATTGTTTTCAGTACCAACAGTTACATCTCTTTCAACATTTCTTTTCATCTTTTTCTTTCTTTCAGTTACAACAGCAAGACGGCAAAACACTTAAATTGTCCCCCAACGACAAATAAACAATAGAAATAACAAAATGAAACAGGTAGCAACCATTTCGTATGCACCCTTCGCAAACTCACCGGCAAAGTAAACGCCAAATTAACAATAAATAACTTTGTTGCGATACAATTTCTTGGCGAGCATTTCACTTTACAGTAATTGGAATCGAAACGTAAGGGTCCAATGTTCGAGGTGGCCGGGGTCTAGTGTAAATTACTCTATCCCGTTTCAATCAGATAGCGATTGTGTGCCTGTACGCCGTGTTTGCTATGTTTAGCCTATCCGTTAGCTGACCAAATGTAATTATGTATGCTATTTTTTTTTTTTCATTCATGTCAGCCGAAAGACGTCCTCTGCTGGACATAGGCCATAGTGTATGTAAATTACTGCATACAGATCGTAATCTAAAATGGTTTTCGACTAAGGTGCCAAATTGTGTATGCGGAGTAAATTGATTGTTGGATTGTTATGGTCTCGCAAAGAAATGGAATCGGTTCTAAGTTGTGAAAGGGAATAAGGTCAGCCGCAAAATATACTAGTTACAGTTAACTAGCCTCCTAAGAAGAATTTTTAGGGTATAAATTTTATTGACAACCACTTTATACCTCATAATGAAAAAATCTGTCAAGTGCGAATCGGACTCGAGCACCGACGGCTCCTTACCGACACACAGTAACGTTTTATGATACAATAGGGTTCCGTTGGGTGTCCTTCGTATACGGAACGCTAAAACATAAGTAACAATCAGGTGTACGAAAAATATTTCAAATCACCTGTTTCTTGGTCACTCAACCTATTTTGGTCTTCTCTGGTTGCTTAACTTTGCGGATTGGACATTTTTTAACGACTCACATAATTGCTTTGGTAGATACCATATCGCATTATTAACCGATTAATTAGCGTGAGTATCAAGTGATAGTGTGAACCCTATGCACAAGCCTCGAGGTTCGGGACTTCACCGGTTATTTAAACAATCCGCTCGTTAGCGTAGGCGCTTTAACGAAATGATGACATAATTGATGCAGTCGTTTTATCGAGCCAAACTTACGTCCATTTGTATCGATGCAAATGGAATCAAGGTTCTTATCTCACGTTATGACGCATCCGCATGTGACATAATGTCGTCTGCTCGTCTGAAAAACAAGTTGTCCAATTTGGATCTTATTAGCGTCCTTAATTCTAGATTAAGGACGCTTATAAGATCTACATTAAATAAAATAAATAAATAAATATCACGGGACAATGTCACACCAATTGACTTAGTCCCAAACTAAGCTGTAAGCTTGTACAGTGAGCTGCATATGCTGCTATGTGTGGGTACTAGACAACGATATAAATTCTTACATACATACATACCTTCACGTCCGTAATCCCAGAGCGGGGAATGTAGAGCCACAGAATTACCTCCAATTTCAAAAAGTTGTTGATAATGCAGCAACCACACTTTGCACAAACAGGCCAAATACTTATATAGAGAAATATATACTTACATACATACATACATTAAATCACGCCTGTTTCCCAGAGGGGTAGGCAGAGACCACTTCTTTCCATACTTAAATACATAGAAAACATCCATGACTCAAAAGCATATATTCGCGCTCATCACAAAAATATCTGCCCTTACCGGCATTCTAACTAGGGAATGTAAACCGGCTAACCGGTTAACCGAAAAACCGATTAACCGAAACTTTTTGATCTCGGTTAAAACCCGGTTTTTTATAACTTTCGCCGGTTATTAACCGAATTGGAACTTTTCCTTAAAAGACTGTAAATTGCCTTAAATAGATACCCCCGAATATTGTTCAGACTATAAAATGACAAATATAGCGGGGAAACGTATTTTTATTTTGTAAAAAATAAGAATACATACCCGATTTTTTCGTATAGCGAATAGCAAGAAGTTTTATTAATTAAATTTCTTCATGAACGAGCTGAACGATACAATACAATACACGAGCCACATGATGACAAGGATGACATACCTAGTTTCTATTTTAGTGTCGTTATTGGGCAAAAGTACCAACTATACTGCTTTTATAGTAACAGCCCTTGACCCCTCACCAGAAACGTCGCAAAGTTCAGAAAATATTGAACCTGTTCCGTCTACATCTGGTTTATCCGGAAGTTCTATGTCTGCGAAAGATTTATTAAGAGAAGAGTTGAAACAGAAATCATTGACGAGACGTGAACCAGAAAAGACCCATATGGAAGTCCTGCAATAACAGTTGTGTACTAACGTGATGATCGTGACAGATCAAGATGGCACTGCATGAAAGTGGCGGAACCAGAGGGCGATATTTAGAAATGGCATACAGCTCAAAAAATCACCAATAGTAACCAAGAATAGTAAAACTATCGTCTAATACTTCGATTTCAAATAGTTTGCAAAAAACCGGTTAAAAACCGGTTAACCGGTTTTGAATCCGTCGAGCCGGTTATTAACCGGTTTTTGATTTTCACCGGTTTTTACATTCCCTAATTCTAACCCAAGCTTTGTATGCAGGGTTACTACCAACTAGGCCAACGCGTCGTCAAAAACAGAAGAAACAAGAGAATAACAGTTGTGCGTTCTGCCTTAACTGTTGCCTACAACAACAATCGTGTATGAATATTCAATCGCAATATCGTAATGTGCATATAACTTAGTAGTATTAAAACGAAAACACGTGAACGAAATCAGCTATAGGGCAGAAGAAAGCTAGGCAAGGCTTATATGAAGTTAATAAAAACATTTATAGAAGAGCGAGGCCTTCTGTCACTATACTTACTAGGAGGTCTCAACCTTTTCAAGTTTTGTAACCTGAATTTCTAACAAAAATAAACATTTTTGTATTTTTTTATTTTTTTCAACGTGTATTTTTTGGCACAGGTACTTAAATTTCTTCCCTCCGAGCATCGGCAACGGCTCGCAGATAACGTTCGAGAAGTCCGCGACGTACTTCGAAGGCGAGCAGGTGCCGCGCCGAGCGCACGCGCTTCTACCCAACGCCAAAATAGTCGCCATACTCATATCGCCCTCCAAGAGGTAAGCTGTTCGTTTGGACGTGCTTCTATGTTTGTGTTATGCCGCACATGATTTTGGAAAATTCTGCGACGTACTTCGAAGGCGAGCAGGTGCCGCGCCGAGCGCACGCGCTTCTACCCAACGCCAAAATAGTCGCCATACTCATATCGCCCTCCAAGAGGTAAGCTGTTCGTTTGGACGTGCTTCTATGTTTGTGTTATGCCGCACATGATTTTTGAAAAGTCTGCGACGTACTTCGAAGGCGTGTAGATGCCGCTAACAGCACAAGCGCCTCTACCCAACGCCAAAATAGTCGCCATACTCATATCGCCCTCCAAGAGGTAAGGTAATCGTTTGGACATGCTTCTTTGTTTGTGTTATGTCGCACATGATTTTGGAAAAGTCTGCGACGTAAATACTTCGAAGGCGTGTAGATGCCGAGAACAGCACAAGCACCTCTACTCAAACCCAAAATAGTCGCCATACTCATATGGCCCTCCAAGAGTTATTGTTTTCCTTTAGACGTACTTTTTTTTAAGTTTTATGTCGCACGTGGCGTTCGAGAAGTTTACGACGTCATTTTGCCTGAGACAATGGGAAAATCGTAAAACTGTTTTAAAGTGGTATTCCTGAAAATGTTTTTTTAATTAGTGAACCACAAAACAAAACAAGAGTTGAAATAACCTTTATTAGAATAGAATAGAATAGAATCATTTATTCGGCTATTAAATAAACAAAAAAAAAACACATACATTTGAGAAAATAAAAGTAAAATTACAAAATCTGTTTAACTAATTAAAATAAAATAGCCGAAACGGAGTGCCAGCTCAGCGTGGTGCTGTGGCACGGAGCCGCAGCGCTGATTTTCAGCTGGACCCGCATGAGATAGGTGGCAAAAACAAGAAAAGAAATATAACATTTAAAATAAACACAGCATAAAAGTTAGTCTACAAATAATAAAAATACTACAATTTAAATAAACAATTATAAAAATATTAAACATTACAACAAAGTGAGATCTAGCGTCCTAAGCGCATTAATTACACATATTAAAATAATAAAAACTCTGCTAACGCATTATAGGCCGTTTCATTTTTAAAATTTATTTTGAATTTTAATATATAGCAACTAGCGACCCGCCCGCGGCTTCGCCCGCGTGGAATGTATTATACATATAAACCTTCCTTAAGAATCACTCTATCTATTAAAAAAAACCGCATCAAAATCCGTTGCGTAGTTTTAAAGATTTAAGCATACATAGGGACAGACAGCGCAAGCGACTTTGTTTTATACTATGTAGTGATAACGCACGAATTCGAACTAAGACTTACGGTGCCAAACGGGACCGCTTGCTTATAATGGGTGAATATGCCGACCCCTACTTTGGGAGCTGATAAACTCTTAAACGTAAATACTCATTAAATCTTGCTAATAACCACTCTAATTCGATTTCTATTTTTTTAAACAGCGTCCTAATCGGTCCATCTTTCTAAGACACAGCACATTTTAACTTAAGGTATAAATAAAGCGATTATCATTATTGTACAATGTGATCATTTTATAAGCATATTTCGTTCTAATCTTATACGCCTTTGACAATTTACAAACCCGGCATCATCACGTCGCAGACGGTCAATCAAGTTAACAAATCTCGTAAGCTGTTCGTATCTCTGATCTAATTGGGGCGAAATAACTTTTTATCAGCCTCACGCAGCCCCAAAACAATTTTAATTGGACTTGATCTGAGTAGCAAAACATAATCCCCGGATCTGGATCTCTTAATTACAATTAGTTAAGATTCGAATAATGAAAATTGGAATTGAGTTCTATAGTTACTTTTAACTTGAAAGTTCATAATTGAATGCCTGAATATAAACTAAGTAGTAAATCGAAATATTTTCTTAATGTTTGACCTTGTTAGTTATTTGTTGGAGTACAGTTGTTCCATTTCTCGAAGTCTGTTGTAATGTGTTTAACTTGAGCATTCAGGTTGAAATAACAGTAATAGGACCGACCTTCGGATTATGGTCGTTAAGATAACTTGGAATCTACAGTACCGGCAAATAATTTTCAAACTAAATTTACGAGATTTCTATGAACACGTCAGCAATGGTTTTTTAAATACTAAACTTTTTTAAACTACGATATGCACAAACATTTGTTACATACCATTTAGACCCTTATTTAATCATCTAACGAATTGAATTATAGCAATACAATTGGTCAACTAGTTCTCAATTGGTTGTCAATTTTGGTGAATCACATTTGTAGGTAATCGTTAAGATGTAAGTACAAAGGTATATACTTATATTCCTCGGGCTTAGCGAGGGTCATGATCACAGGCAGACTTAAAAGGCGACAGGACATCACTATCACTGCTCAGCTTTCATCCACTCGGTACTCTCTACATGTTTTAACTTGTCCTTTCCAATCGTCTATCAAATTTCATCAGACCAACATCGTGCGATCTATGACCTACTCTTGACCACCACTGTGTAATCGCGGTCAATATTCCGTTAAAAATGCATACATAACTTAAGTCCATGAAGTTATATTTCTGTTTGTCTGCAGAGCTTACTCGTGGTACCAGCACATCCGCTCCCACGGCGATCCCGTGGCCAACAACTACACGTTCCACACGGTCATCTCCGCCAACGACTCCGCGCCGAAGCCTCTCAGGGACTTGAGGTAAGTATTTTACCCTAGTAAATCTGTTGAAAACGACATTTGAACCCAACAACCATGGGTCATTAGCAGACATTGGCAAAATTACTGACAGCTAGGGATCGTTTATATCGATAAACTCAATTATCGATGTTTTTCCCATATACTATATAGTGATCGTTCCCAGCATTGTTTGTGAGTATTTTTTTAAATTTTGTTTTGCCCCTTCTACTACTACCACAGAAATTGAAAAGTCTTCTAGCCATCTGAAATTTGGAACACATTCTGATCGTTTATTTTAACAACAGTTCAACAGGGAAAAAAATATGATGATGATGAGTGAAGGTTCGAAAGTAATTTTTAAATAAAGAATAACCAGAATTATGTTGCTATTTTGTTTCATTAGCATACTTTCAATAAAAATATATTTTTAGAAACAAAACTTGGAGCGAACACTAGTATACGGGAAAAGCAACGATAATTAATTGAGTTTATCGCTATAGGTCATCGATTGATTGATTGATTGATTATTTTATTGATAAATATAAATTTACACGTCATTTTTAACCCTAGCGGTCATTTAATTTTGCCCCGTATATTCCGAGGTCTGGTCTGGTCATTAGCTTTTTATCAGGCTGGCGAATGATATGGTTTTGTTCTCTTGTAAAAGCTGAACAAATGACCCGATTTCGAAAAGCGAGGTGTAGTTAAATTCGCCTTAGCGCCACGGGTGTCAATGATTTTTTTTTATTTATTTAATACTGGCGAAATAAAACTATACACGTTTTAATAATATTATAGCTAACTAACATTATATTGACGCCACCATCCAAACATCAGTTTGGTTTTTTAAAGCTTACATTTTGTTAATTTCTTTGAAGGAATGTTTTGATATTGAAAAGAATCACACAATGTAGTCCTCATCAATACACACATCTTACCCTTTAAATTGCCACTTAGCCCCAGTGTTTGCATTTGCACTGGTGAGATTACAAATCGTCTATAGGCCTCAAGTGGCCTGTGTGCTGAAGCCCATCTCCATATCATAATGTCTACTCATACAGTAGCCAAGGCCGCATTAACGCTGTACGTTTTGAAGAGACAGAGACGCTGATATTTACCACACATTCTTACCCATAGTTGCATATCAAAACTTACAGCATTAACTTGCAAGTGTAAATGCGGCCTTAAATCCCCATTTCCCACAGGAATCGCTGCCTGAATCCGGGCAAGTATAGCCACTTCCTGGAGCGGTGGTTGGCCGAGTTCGGCGCGCACCAGCTGCATATAGTGGATGGAGCGCAGTTGCGCGCCGCGCCTGCAGCAGCCATGCATACGTTGCAGAAGGCGCTCAAGCTGCCAGCCATGGACTACAATAAACTGCTTAAGTAAGTCCAGATTCACTACCGATCACCGCCACTAAGCCTCTTATGGGAGCTATTTACTTTGGTTCAATGCGTTGGGCCACGGTATTAGGTCCAATGTGTCTGGACTACTTGGCTACGCAATAGGTTGTATGTAGTTGGCGATTATCACTGGCTAGCCAACCGGCTAGTGTCGGATTGCGTGCACACATCAAAGCATATTTTATCAAAACTCTCATGCAGAATGATAGACATGATAGTTAACAGCGCAATGTGTACAGCGGCTATTAAAACACGTTTCGCCGTGCACTTTTGAATTATCCTGGATGTAATGGAAATGACTCTCTAAGTGTGAAACAAATACAAACATCTAAACATTCTTACAAACAATCACAATATAATCACAACATTCTTGCTAATGTAGGATCATAGGCGTCTTGGAGTACTTGGCGTTTCCCTTTCGAAATGTCTATCCATGATAATCACAGTGTTTTGTAGAACAAAGCCACATTGTTATCGCAGTGATTTGGCAGTTTCCTGCTAAACGCAGTCATTGGCTCTGTCTACCGACATCAAATATTTCTAAAACTCTGTTGATGGTAAGCAACGTAATGAATAGTAATTTTCTGGGCAAGTTCTGTGCATTTAGAGAAAAAACTTACTCATGGATCAATAAATTGCATCTACTACTATCTTACTAACAACCTTCGAACAAATTTATGTAGTTTATCAAATAATTATTTTTGAATAACATACATACGTACAGTCAGGGACATTCGCGGTCGTCCACTTAAGAAAATTTTGGCTTGTTCGTTGCAGCTAGCTAATCCTACAGCGCTCAGGTCGTTACGCGTCGAACGTGCAAATGAATATCACCCTAGAGGTGGTCGACCGGGAATGCCCCTGACTGTACACTCACGCCTTCATTCCCAGAGTGGGTCAGGCAGAGCTACAGGATTACCAACAACTCTAAAAACATTTTGCACAAACAGGCTAAGATTTTTACCAGTATACATTAGTGATAGGTTGCAAGCCCAGCCTTTATTCCCTCAGCCACCTCTTACGACTTTCACGGCCGGTAACCACACAGTTTTTGAATAAATTAATAAAACCAATTTATTTAGGAGTATGACAAATTTCAATAAATATCTTCATTTTACATATAACATAACAAGTTTGTTACCCGTTTTCGCGATACATTCGTACACTAGAAAGCGAGATAAACGCACCAATATCGACCCCCAAAGCACCCTTCGCGCACCCCGCTATCTTCCCGTTGTTTACCTCGATCTCTCCGTAAAGATATTAGTCCTTTGAGCACCAGACGCCAACATGAAAACAATTTTATGTGCACACAGTTACGTTTCCGGGCGGTATTACTTTATCCCCCAGTATCTCAAGTAGCATAACGTCCTCGACACAATAAATCCCGTTCAGGAACTCCGGCCGAATGGTCATTAAGTAATTAATCTTTTATGCTCAACAGGTACGACCCGAAGAAGGGATTTTTCTGCCAAGCCGTAAGCAACGAGCGGACGAAATGTCTCGGCAAATCTAAAGGGCGCAGTTACCCTCCGATGGAGGAAAGGTCAGCCAAGTTCTTAAAGCGGTACTACACGCCCCATAACACGGCTTTATCGAAGTTGCTAGTGAGACTGGGTCGCGCCGTGCCGCCGTGGCTCAAAGACGAACTGTCCAATGGATAGCATATCTCGCAACCTAAAAGGTTGGCGCGAGACAAGAACCCTCCCGGACTGGTCAAAGTGTGCGTCGTCCCGCTGCCCTGACGCGCCCAGGGACGACCCTTGTTTCTTCAGTGTTTCAATGTGAGACTATCATTGTTGATGATCTGTTTGTCTACCAATGTAATATAATGTTTCAGAGTGATATTGTAAACGACTTAATGTTCTCGATCTCTACAATTGAGACGAATTTGTCACGAGATTAATATTATCGTATTATTAAGATATTAGTAAAATTTGATTTCTCAATAAAGTTATTTATAATTACAAGTTTACTTGCCTGAATTATGTCTATAGCGTTACGTTGTAATGTGTCCGGCTGTTTGGAGAAAGGTCGGTTTAGGTGCTATTTTAAGTATGGATGAATACTTTACACCGATTGTTTCACTTGCTTTATTTTTACTGGTGCCATGTGATGCGACCATGGCGCAGCGAACCGCAAGCGAGCTTAAGTCATTGTTATTGTTTGCTTGCTCGTAATTGTTATTACAGCAATGCAAATGCCTTATTTGGCTTATATTTTATTTTAATTCATTCCATGTACCCGCAACTTTAGATAATTTTCACAATTACAACTTTAAGTACCTGATACGATTTGTATATTTGTAATTATTTTACACTTTTCATATTCAATTAGATCAATTAACGATTTCTATGTCTTTCTGTGCCATCACTCTATGTTTTTGAGAACGGCACTAATTTATTTAAATGTTATTTTTGTATTTGCAATTCGTTTGTGTATTCAGAACAAAGAACTAGTCTTATAATTGGTTTAGTCCTAATTATTTTTATCAATTCGATCCGCGGATATTTGGCCACGTAAGCACGTGAGTACATGGTCGTTCGTTTTGTCTTGTTCCCGAACAGTTACCTACAGTTTAGCAGTAAGATCTTTATAGGAAGTAACAGAAGGCGTTGTATTTTAAATAATTGATATCAATGATAACGCAAGGAATGCATACATATAAAAAGTATTTGGTATATATTTTGATATTCACGAATTTATCGGCGAGGTAACGTGGTGAGCGAAGAGACCGACAGAAATCGACATCTTTTTACGACGTTTTCTTAGGAAATACTTAATGGGTTATTAGAAGTCGGCACTAAAAACTTGTAAAAAAAAACTGTTCCATATGTGTAATAAATAGAATCTAAAATTATATCTATGAAATGATTTGAATAGAGCGTTTATTGTTAATGAATTTTAGTTCTTTTTTAATGGATATCGAAGTAAATTTGACAAAAAAAATGCTTTATAAATTTTTAAATTTATGTCTACACTTCCGATGTTCTTAATGTTGTGAAGTTGTGTGTTACGTAGATGATGCCTTACGATGTTTAGAGGCGAGCTATTGAACCGGATCATTTTATTGTGGTGTTGCTATTGACAAGTTTATGTATATAGGGGTAGGTCGTGTACAGCGGAGACGAGGCCTGGGGGGCTATTCTACTAGGGGAAACGTCCAAATATGTACGACATTACCTAGTGGAAACGAAGAGGCAGATTACACGAGAGCTTCGCTATAGTCTAAGTAACATAACGTGCTTGGTGACATATCAACGGATAGTTTTCTGTTGCAATGGCCACATAAAATTACCGATCTTGATTTTACATACGTTAACGCAATCGTCCATCGTTCAACACGTGGTGGAATTTATGTATTAAAGCACTACACGTCACTATGTAAGTAAGAGATGAACAATGCAATATATACGCTTATTATCATGCGAAGATGAAGATGTTGTTGCTTAAGCCCGTACGTATGTCCTCCTTACTTATCCTCTTAAGGCCCACCATACGACGAAATTCGTCAAAGAAATATGAATCTATTGTGAATGAATTAAAGTCAATTTTCTAATTTGGCAATTTGTCATAAAACAAAAGAAATTCTACTTTACTTGGTTTGCACTAGATCTTTATTTCAAGGGCTGTATTATGTACTATGTAATGTAAAACACCCTAAATGAAAAATGGACTGAATTGGTGGAGATGGAAACATGAAAAGGTGCTTAAAGGACCTGATCATAAATTTACTTGTGTCAACTTTCGCTATTTTTAATCTGGCTATTTGGACGTAAAAATTAAAGTCACATAAAGTCTGTGATCGAATTCGAGATCAAAAATGTAAACATACAATTGTCAATGTCAAAGTGACATTCCAGGGGTATACAATCTTGTTTTACAAATGTTTTTTTTTAATGTATGAAATTTAATCAGAAAATATAAATACCGATACCTACATGCTAAAGTTAGTCTATTCATATGTAATTTAAAAAATGGTTTTATTCTCAGTCACTATTCTGTATACCGTCGTCACCGCAAAAATGCCAAGAACATCGGTAAATTTATTGACACAACCACCTAAATACCAATACTTTAATTGAAGCCAATTTTTGTAGAAATATTTATAGGCTTTCATCACCATAAGTTTCTCACTAACGGACATAGCACTGCGTTGACATTTCTTTGGCGTTGAGAGGTTGTCCTTTTTATTTGAAGGGCCCGACTGAGATTCCATAGTTCTTAATTTAACAACAGAAAGCAACGATACCAAAGGATAAACGATATGCCGTATTGCATTAACAGTACAATTATTATAATTACGAACCAAATATTTAAAACTTCTTACCATTGCCAGTAGCATAAATTAAAACTCCATATATTTTATTCAAACAACATAAATACGGAATAAAAAAAAGTATAATTATAGTTAGCCTAAGTATAATATTTTTAACTCTTCACACAATATTATATTACCCTGATTATTATTATTTTTATTTTTATTTCAATGATTTTAAACTAACCATCACTTGGATTTGTTTTTTTATGATGGCAATCCGTTTGCTTACACTTTTGATCTCGAATTCGATCACAGACTATAGTTATAAATTTACGTAAAGATAACGAGCTAAAACCGTACTGCTGTCCAGCCGCTGGAGAAAAAATGGCGAAAGCTCTTGCAAAATTCACGAATTTTATCTGAAAATATTATGTCGTCGGTGATAATGCAAAACCGCGTATCTAACAAATTTCTGATAAAGCAAAATATACCTTACTAACTTATTAAAAAGGTGCATTTTGCTCCTTATTTAAAATGTTACTTACGCGATTTTGAAGTTTCACCGACGATATGAAGACACGAGTGTGGACACATACTAGTATAGGGTAAAGCTACATAGGATCTTCGTTTGAATACGTTTCATGCGTACTATTTGGTAACTATGTGTGATGCTGTATTTATTGCATTGTTTATTCGTCTTTGACTATGTGACAGTAGTTTTAATCCGTAAAAAAACACTACCGCTTAATTTGGCGCTGCAAGAATTTGTTGCAGGGGGTCGTCTATTTTTGAATCTCACTGATGTTCTTGAAATTAGTGTTTTACACAAAAGTCGTATTTTTAAATGTCATACCTGTCTACCAACATGCAGCTAACCTGCAGTTTCTGTCATAGACAAGCATCTTGTATAGTCCTGTCCTACGCATTTTTTTCCAAACCACCTTTTTATTAGTGATCAATCTCATGTTAAGACTAATTAAAAGTGTCAGCTGTCAATTGCAAGTAATTATTTACAATAGTCACGGATGATTTCGTTTACGAGTGGGTACGGCTTTAGAAAATCGCCCATTTTGGAGAGCATTAGTTACCGGGTGAGATTCAAAAATCGACCTCCAGGACTGCAGTTTTGTATTTATCCTTGCTTTATAGTTGCGTCTGTAGTCTCTTTATAGTAGTCTCCTGCCTAATTTTCACTTACATAGCAGCGACTGTACACCGTCAATTGTGGTGGGGCGCGCCTTCTTCATCATAGCGGTTTGAGTGTAACCTGCCTAGACCCCCAGCGCCGATGGAAGGATGTTCCTAAGGAACGGTTGTGTTTGCTTGGCAATAATTGACTTGAACCTTTCTGTATGACCCGCGTAGGAAATGTCCACATACTTAATCAAAATTATTTCATTACGAAGTTATAGTTGTTATTTTATGTATAAAATATTTTAAATGCGGACTGCTCTTAAAATGTGTTCTTTATAAGAAAAATTAATATGTCACTTATTTTAATAAATGATTTGAATCTAATGGAGTTTATTGTTTTAAACCCTGTTCCGTGGGCGACCTGTGGATCTCATTAACAAGTACGAAAGAGACGTGATATAAATTAATTTCTGTGACGTTGGCTTAGCGCTCATAGGATAATTATTTAAATGAGTTTAAAATATTTATCATTTTCTACGCTACGCACGCTTTCTAAAGTTATTCCCGGAATACCAGATGTCAAGAAGGAACGTAAAGACGTTATTATTTCACTCCAATTATTTTTGTTTGATATTTCAGAAATGTTGTTTAAATAGAAACTGGCGAATTAAAGGTTGGTACTTTGGGTACCTCGTGCTTCAAAAACACGAGTCGGCATTCTGGTGATATTGTAATTTCAGTATTTTAGTTGAAGCTTTCTTGTAAAACAAAAGAGATAACAATTATAAAATAGACAGAAGTAAAGCAGCCACTGCCAGCCAGCTTACCAGTTTTGAACCTTAATGTTCTACAAATAGAATACACAAAGACGAGCGAGATTAGAGAGTCCATAATATGGCCTCAGTACTGTCAGCCATATAGTTAACTGACCATTTGTGAATCATGTCACTTTACAAACGCTAACTAGTGGTCAGCTAGCAGTGATTCTGTTTGTACAACACAATGGATTCATAATTCGTAGAGAAACGATGTTTATGGGCGCCTGTCGTATCGCATAACGTTTTTTGTCCTAAAAATGTTTGGCCGAGAATGTTTGGCATACTGTTGAATGGCATACTACTCGTTTGTCCTAATAATTTTTGCGCATACTTATTTAACGTCCTAAAGCAAGTTTGTCCTAATATTGATAACTCTTAAGTCTAATTACCTAAAGCATATTTAATATTCCTAACATGAATTGTCCTAATAATTATTTTGCCTATTATTAAACTGGCTACAATTACAGCACCTAAACTAAACTATGGTAGGCGTGAAGTCAGAATCGTTACGTATTCTACCTTCAGGCAGGTCAGATTTTGGTTAGGTTAGGTACGGTCAGCGTCAAAAGAAAGTGATCACTTAAATACCTTGTCGCTTTACTGTCACATAAGCAATGTCAAACAAGATTGTCTAATGTGTAAATGCGATAAAGTACAAAAGTAGCTTGAAGTGACCAGTTACTTTTGACGCTGACTGTACGACGACAAGCGAAGCGAGGAGGAGTGTTAGGTAGAACTGTGACCCTAACGAGCGACCGAAACGCCAGAACCAACAAGTTTGACAAGGTTAGGTTTGTAAATTTTTTTTTAATATATAATAAGAAATAGGTTTTTTTATTAGTAGGTACTATTAATAGGACTACATCAAAGTAATATTATTGGCTATTGCCGTCAAAACAATTTTAGCACATTAAATATTAGGAATATTACAATTATGCACATCAATCATTCGACAGTTGAATCTTAGCCACATCAAACGATAGGACAAATAATATTTAGGACAAACGATAATAGGAGCAACAATTTCGGACAATCAAAAATATGCGGAACAAAGTGTATGCCACACGTTATTAGGACAAAAGTCGTTATGAGACACAACGATAGGACTAATAATTGTATGCCATTCGATAAAGACCCGATGCTTATTGGTTGCGTATTTTCAATCACGACGTTTCGTCCTACGTTCACTTTTTCATAAATTGACGAAACTGTGCAACGTCACTTTGAATCGTGGATTTAGATCGGTTGATCAAGTCTGCCTGCCTGTATGTCACAGCAGGTTTTCTCAGCAACTACAAATGGAAGAAGCGAAAGAAATTTGTCTAGATCGTAGCAAGTGGAAAGAAGTGGTCTCTACCTACCCCTCTGGGAAACAGGCGTGATTTAATGTATGTATGTATGTATAAATGCTATCAACTTGAAATCAGGAACGGTTGTACAACTTGCTTGCCCGCATCTGTTTTTAGTAAAATAATAAGAAAATTTATTTTATTAATAATTGAAAAGGGGCCTAGAAGCAAATGAGGTGTCATGTGAAAGGGCTGAGTCTGCACATTTATTTATAGCCATAAATGACAAAAAATACCAAAACCCCCTAAAATAAAATTGAAAATCAAGATTGCATAGAAAATAAAGTTAATAACAAAATAAATATTTTATTTTGCGGTTACCAACCATATTATCTTGAATACGGAACCCTCGGTGCGTGAGTCCGAATCGCACTTGACCTGTTTTTTTTTTACCTGAACTGGCAGCCCCAACAAGCAAATGCTTCGGTATTTTTATTTCGCTATCTAGGTTTTGGCCTACCTCTCTCTCTAAATCAATCAAGTCGTCAGTAACCTTATCCCGGTCGGAAATACAGATGAAAATCAATACATATTACGTATAAATATGAAGTACTGTATCAATTTTGATACCAGTTTTTATAACCTGCCTTCCTTCATGCAATTCCTTTCGTAAAATGAATTGCACTATACGACGAGACTGAAGGTATCTCATAACTTTCGTACGACCAACCGCTTTATCTCCTCCTCTGTATCCTCGTGGTACAGTGCAATACATTCATTCAAAAAGAGACGGTCGTATGAAAGTTCATACGCAACACAGCATCTGATTATATTTCCTAGGTAATGGAATCATACATTGTACGACAATACGTAGCCATTTTCCAAGGATGCAATTCTGGAGAAATGCAATCTAACTCTAGCGGAGCGTCTTGAAAAATGTATAAGCATTCGTATTGTTCGATAGCGTTCTCTCCGGTTATATTTTACTTGCGGCCGTAACCTGGTTTATTTTTATAGATGCATCCGAAACAAGGTGCGGTTGGCTTTATAGCCTAGCTCTTATACGCCCGACGTAACAGTCTTGGAATATCGCACCGTAAAGATGGGCTTTATGCAACGTGACATTTCGTTTCTGTTTCGGTATGGAGAAATCTTACACTACTAGTAGAACACGTAATGGCAAGTGGACGAATCCCATGGTTATAAACGAGTGGAACGCTCTCCCTGCGTCTGTATTCCCGGAATCATATAACCTTGGTGTTTTCAAGGCAAGAGTGAATAGGCATTTTCTGGGTAAGCGTGTACCATACCATCTTCATCACTTAACATCAGGTGAGACTGAGGTCAAACGTAAACCCATTATGGATAAAAAAAAACAAAACTTAACATTGTCAACCCTATGAATTAAAATGGAATACCTTCACGCGAGTCATTCCACACGATATCTTCCCCGTAAAATATTGAAACACATACACTGTTCGTACTTGTATGAGGCTCTTCAATAACTTATAGACTTCTTGATTTTATATTTTTTAATCAGTTTCCGAAATGAATAGTTCACAAATTTGGATTGGTATTACAGCTTTAAATTAGTATTTTAAATAGAGATGGGTGCTTGCTCGTTGCTCTGTATGACAGAATTCCATGCCCTTGGCCGCTGCCCCGCCGCCCGCGCATCCTCCTCCTCCCTCGTCTTGCGTTTTGTTAGCGGGCAGGCGTTAACATCTTCCCCCCCTCGAAGACTGAGGGACTTCGAGTTGTGTCATCTTCCTTAGGTAGCGGACAAAGGTTGACGATCGCCCGTCGTAGAATACCTCGTGCTGTTCTGATATCTGCCACTCGTGCAATGCCATCGGGTCCTGGATGCAAACGATGAATGCGACCCATGCGCCACTTCAGCGGAGGTAAATTAGGCTCCTTCAGAACCACCATATCGCCCTCTACAAGGCGTCCTCGGTCTACACGCCACTTCGATCTTTGCTGCAACTCATTTAAAAACTCATTTCGCCATCGCTCCCAGAAATGTTGACGCATTTGCTCTATCTGTGCATATCTGTCAAGCCTGTTCGGATTCACGTCGAGCAATGCTGGCGATGGTAAGGAAGTGAACGGTCGTCCGATCAAGAAGTGCGCCGGACACAAAGGATAAAGATCAGTAGGATCGGACGATAGAGGAGTTAGTGGCCTTGAGTTTAATATTGCCTCAATTTGTGCAAATAAAGTCGATAACTCTTCTAGCGTCAAATTAGTATTTCCTAAAATTCTATTGAGATGATGCTTAGCAGACTTTACGCCTGCCTCCCAAAGCCCACCAAAGTGGGGAGAATAAGCAGGCGAGAACTTAAATTCGATACCTTCACCGGCGGCATACGACGAGATTGATTCATTGCATGTCTCTAAAAATCTGACAAGATCGTTGTTTGCGCCCACAAAATTCCTACCATTGTCGCAATGGATTACGCTTGGTTTTCCCCTGCGAGAGATAAAACGTTTCAAACACATTAAAAAACCCTCTGCACTGAGATCAGACGCAACCTCTAGGTGTAGTGCCTTTGTTGAAAAACACACGAATAAACATAAGTAACTTTTTATAATTCTGCAACCACGGCCCTTACGGTCTTTTGTTGCAAATGGCCCTGCGAAATCGACACCGGAAATATGAAATGGTAAAGTGGGAGATACACGAGATGACGGCAAATTGCCCATTATTGGGCTTATCGTTCTACC
This sequence comes from Acleris emargana, assembly GCA_927399475.2. Classification (NCBI taxonomy): domain Eukaryota; kingdom Metazoa; phylum Arthropoda; class Insecta; order Lepidoptera; family Tortricidae; genus Acleris; species Acleris emargana. The sequence goes on along the minus strand of OV656838.1, from coordinate 22,188,810 downwards.
TTTTAATATTTTACATATTCTACAATTATCGACAATAGATCTCGTCAAACTAGTTAACAGCAGTTGAGCGCCTGCATGTAAAAGTTTTATGTGTTCACGGGCGAATAATAATTTGGTAAATCGATGTTTGGAATCCAATATGATTGGATGTTTCCGACTGTAACTTTCAGCAGAGTTTTGAATACGCCCACCAACCTTAAGAATATCTTTATCGAGGAAAGGTAACAGTGAAAGTAATCGAGATTTTGAAGGTAAGCCATTTTTGTTCCTTAATTGATTGACTTCATATTCAAAACACTCCTGTTGATGTTGTTTAATTAAGTAATTCAATGATTTATCTAGTTCTTCGGTAGTCAAATGTTCCTTTTTTTTATTTTTTTTATTTTTAAGATTATATAAATATCGAAAAACATAGGCAAAACTTCGATGCAAGATTGTGAATCTTGAGTAGTTTTCAAAATTAACAATTTTAGTATGGCTTGTGATTGTGGTAGTAGTGCATGTCGTAGTGTTAGAGGTTGACGTAGAATTAGTTTTAAGTTTAGATTTAGTACTATAAGGTTTTATTTCAGGTAACTCCTTAGCAGGTTTGATAATTTCCGGCCAACTAGACGGCTCATTTTGTAAGAAGGTAGGGCCGTGCCACCATAAATCAGAATTAGGTACTTGGGTCGGACTTAAACCACGAGAGGATAGGTCAGCCGGGTTTTGAACACCGGGTACGTGTCTCCAGGATCCCGCAATTGTTAGTTCCTGTATCTCGGCGACGCGGTTCGAAACAAAGGTCTGTAGGCTATTGGATTGAGTATTTATCCAACCAAGTACGACGGAAGAGTCCGTCCAATAGTAAATTCGCGTTATATTGAGTCTAAGAGCCTTGAGTACCTTGGCGCTTAAACGTGCTGCCAGTAACGCTCCGCATAATTCTAAGCGTGGTATAGTTTGAGCTCGCACCGGAGCCACCTTCGTTTTAGCACAAAGTAAGCTAACTACGACCCTTTCTGAGCTACTAGCTGATCGCATATACACGCAAGCCGAGTATGCGACCTGAGACGCATCGCAGAACACGTGCATTTCTAATATGCTGTTAGGGTCATTATCGAGAGCAAATCTCGGAATTTGAAAGTTTGTTAGGGTTTTTAGACCTGACACAAAGTTGTGCCACATCTTTTCTAACTCAGGAGAAATACGGTCATCCCAATCTAGTTTAGACATCCACAGTTTTTGGAGAATTATTTTGGGTATAATTGTACACAAACCTAGTAATCCAAGTGGATCAAATAATTTGGCTGAATTAGACAAGATGGATCGTTTTGTAGATGGTGTCTGACACATAATATCGACAGGAAAGTTGAATGTGTCGGACTTTGGATCCCATTTTAGCCCTAGAGCATTGGACTGCGAGCTCAAATCTAAAGGGCTAGGTATTAGCGAGCTTAAATCATCGTGAAATATTGATCGATCATTGGTACGAAATTTACGCAAAGGTAAATGAGCAGAATGAAGAGTGTTGGTTATAGAACTAACGATTTGATGCAGATCCTCTCTAGAATGGGTACCTGTGATTAAATCATCTATATAAAAATCTTGCCTAATGATCCTTGCGATGTCCTTGTCAGAACATTCATCAGCTAGCTGAACTAAGCATCGTGTACTTAGGAATGGTGCGGAGGCTGTGCCGTAAGTAACTGTGTTAAGTTTAAAAGTTTTGATAGGCAAATGTTCTTGCTCCCGCCACACGATCATCTGTAGATGACGCTGTTCAGGCTGAATGAGAATCTGCCGGTACATTTTCTCCACGTCAGCTGTAACGACATACCGATGTTGCCTGAATCGTAATAGTATGGAGAACAAGTCATCTTGGACAACAGGACCAACATGCTGTATGTCATTAAATGATACACCAGTCGAGGTTTTACTTGACGCGTCGAAAACGACCCTTAGCTTAGTCGTTTCGCTACTTTCCTTTATGACAGCATGATGAGGTAAGTAGCATCCACGATTTGGGTTAGTGATTTCACTCATATGTCCTAAGCGCTCATATTCTTGCATGAATTTAACATAATCTTGCTTAAAATCTGCCTTGTTCTTCATTTTCTTTTCCATTTGCAATAATCGTTTCTCAGCAATGTAATACGAGTCACCTAGGACATCTGATGATTCATGAAGAGGAATCTGTACGCAAAATTTACCATCTGTATCGCGGTAAGTCGTATCTATAAATAATTTCTCACAGTAGTCTTCGCTACTGGAGTAAGGTTTGTATGTGGGGACTTCCTCCAGTTCCCAGAACTTGGCAAGTTGGTCTTGTATAATTTTGCTAAATTGACAATGTATTTTGTTTGATCTACCAACATATTTTCCCCCGACGGGGCCCGCTACAATCCACCCGAGATGGGTTTCTTGCAATATAGGCTTGTTAGGTCCCAACTTTAATCGAGAGGATCCCATAATGTCCCAAAAGATGTCTGCCCCTAATAACAGATCGATCTTTGATGGGTTAAAGAAGGTTGGGTCCGCTAATTCGATGTCGCTGGGAATAGAAAGATCCTGCAGACGTATTTCCATCTGAGGTAAATTGTCGGTAATAAGTGGTATAATATAACATTTGACTTGAGTACTAAAATGCCTATTTACCGATTTAATTTGTAGGTTGCAATGTTCGGCAATGCTTATTGTTGCATTATTAAGACCGGACACATATTTACTTTGATTGCGACTTTTAATACAATTTAATTTAGTTTGTGCTGCTTCCGTGATAAACGATGACTGACTACCACTGTCTAACAGTGCTCTCAACCTGATCGTTTTGTCATTGTTTGACACCTCAACCAAAGCCGTAGACAGAAGAGCTAAGTTTGAAGCGCCAGCAGACATGGTAACTACCGGAGCGGGGCACGAGAAATCAGCGGTACGAGCCGGAGGGTCTGCGGTAGACGGTAAGTTAGTCGCAGTAGATGTAGACGCTACTTCGATACCCTGTGAACGCGACTGCTGTCCTTGACGTTGTTGAGTATAATTTTGAGACGTAGTATTTTGTTTATGTAGTAACGTGTTATGCCTTCTTTTACAGATGCGGCAGCCCGCTAGCCTAAATTGGTAAGACTGATGGTCATTACGAAGACAATTACTGCATATTCTCCATTGAAAAACCTTAGCATTTCGTTCATCAACGGACATAGACTTGAATTTATTACACTCATATAACTTATGATCTTGTTTACATGCTTGACAACTGCCACGAGGAGGTGACTCGAGCGAAGATGATATGAATGATTTCGATTTTACAAAGCTGTTTCGATTTTCATTTTTATTAGTATTTACCGATTTAGTGGCATTAACTGTTTCTAAAACAGTAGCTCTTTGACGAAGAAAATCAAAAAAATCTTTTAATATTGGTTTTTCTAAAGTACATCGAAACTCCTCCCATTTTCTAGCGGTTTCCGAGTCCAACTTCGCAGAGCCAAGGTAAATAATAAGTGTGTCCCACTTGTCGGTGGGTTCTCCTAAGACGTTTAAAGCACTTAAATTCTTAGAGATTGTGTCTACTAAGTTGCGCAGGCCCCGGTCGGACTCCCTAGAAAGCGTCTCGATCGAAAATAGACATTTGATATGTTCATTAGTTAATAGACGCTTATTATCATATCTCTCGCAGAGCAACGACCAAGCGATCGAATAATTATTCGCTGATACTGTGACCGAGTCGATGACTGCCTTAGCGGAACCTTCTAAAGATGTTCGCAAGTAATGAAATTTACTAATGTCGTCCATATTTTCATTATTATGCATGAGCGACAAGTACATGTCGCGAAACTCAAGCCATTTATTCCAGTTCCCGTCGAATGGAGGAAGTTTCAACGCTGGTAGTTTAATGTGATTGGAAAATGATGATGAACTACCATAGCGTGAAGCCTCGTCCCTTCGTTTTGCTTTACACTCATTAAACGTATCCAACAACTCCTGAGCCTGTCCAATGAAATGATAAAACCTATTTTCTGTTTCTTCGCGTTCTTGTACTTGTTTGGACACGTCGGGATCTAACTGTTCAATTTTTGCTTGAATCTCATCGAAGCTATAAGACAACTCTTGTAATTTTACTAACCTTAGACTTAACTCGTTATTTAATAGTTTATTACGTTCAACTGCATCTTTTATTTCTAACAAAGGGGTTAGGTATTTAATGAATGATGTTAAACGAGCCCTAATGTTACCTCTTTGTTGAATTAGTTCCTTTAAGTCAGCCATAACGCGAGCGCACACACTGAGCAAATAAAACTAGGTCAAGTGTAATAAATAAACAATGAATCCAACCTCGTCACCGATGCACAAACCAGCTGATCGCTGATAACGGTACCCGACGCTGCGCCGACACGGTGCAGCACTGTGCGCGCGCGGCGTTTCTCGCGGTGTCAGCGGTATGCGTTTCTCGCCCGCTTATTCCCGGACTAGTTCTGGAATAGCCGGCCAATATGCTTAATTATTATGTTTATAAGATGTTTATATACCTACGGGAAGAAGGGCGACTAGAATTTGCGATTATTTTAAAACTTCTTAGTCGATTATGTATACGTAGGTACACTACGTAACGAGATTAGTGGTTCATTAATCCAAATATTATACCTATGCTAATACCACTCGGAAATTACTTGTATAGGATGTAATAGGTACCTACTGAATATTAAATTGCAATTAAATTAAGAAGATTCAAAAGTCTACAGCAGATTACTTACGAAGTACGTTATAAAAATGGATGTGGGTATGATTACACTACGTACTCGTACGGGATGGTAATTGCGATCGAGTTATCGAACAATTATTTACAAAATTATGACAATGAACGGCAAAGGATGGAATAAAATTAGGAACGGGCGTACTTCCCTCGGATACGTCGATGCACTTCCTTGGATTGAATCTCGCCTTCCAGTTGCACTTCCGATCACGTCGGGATCACCAAAATGTTCGTACTTGTATGAGGCTCTTCAATAACTTATAGACTTCTTGATTTTATATTTTTTAATCGGTTTCCGAAATGAATAGTTCACAAATTTGGATTGGTATTACAGTTTTAAATTAGTATTTTAAATAGAGATGGGTGCTTGCTCGTTGCTCTGTATGACAGAATTCCATGCCCTTGGCCGCTGCCCCGCCGCCCGCGCATCCTCCTCCTCCCTCGTCTTGCGTTTTGTTAGCGGGCAGGCGTTAACATACACACTATCCTTATCCTGAGTAAAGCCCTTTTCAACGTCATGTGTTGTCTATTCTATTCCATAAATAAAATTATTTTCTCTTACACGAGGAATAAACCGTTCTTGCTTCGTAGGGCTGCTACCCCGCCTGACTCTGCGAACTGTCGCTTCTTTACACAAGATGATAAGGTCGAGAAGTATAGCGCCGATGTGTTTTAGAAGAAGAGTTGGAGAAAATTAAAAAGTGACGAGGTTTGTTATAACTTATAAATCCTTATCTTATATGAGTCACCAGTATGTTTGTTTTGCTGATACTATTATATCTTGCTATTCATAAAATCTAAGGCTGCAATAGTAAAACTGCAGTTAAAGTAGTAAAAGTTGTCTAAATTAATTCAATAGTTGTATATACGAAGCTAGAGGTCCTGGGCTCAAATCCCAGGGCAGATATTTGTGTGATGAGCACGAATATTTGTTCTTGGGTGTTTTCTATATATTTAAGTATATATTTCTCTATATAAGTATTTATATCGTTGTCTAGTACCCATATTACAAGCCTAGAGCTTAATTTGGGACTAGGTCAATTGGTGAGACATTGTCTCCGGATATTTATTTATATAGTAAAGTAAGGGAGGGATATATATATTTTTGATCCTTAGATATTTTTGATGTCTATTTGTTGGTAATTCTTTAACTCTGCCTACCCCACTTTGGGAATGAAGGCGTGAGTATGTATGTATGTATGTATAAATAACGGAAAAAACCACTAAGATTTTGTAAAACTTGAGTATATCTGTAGATTTCATAATTGATTCTTTATGAAACTGGAGACGGGGAAGGTTTCTCTGTATCGGATTCCAGTTCCAACTCGGAGAATTCTTTGTTCGAAACTTTTAAGAGATAAATGTGACGTACCTACATACGAGGTGGGGGGAGAGCAATATACGCTAGCCTAGGCTAAACAGCTAGTTTGTTTGTTAGCTTGTTGGTCCTCTTGTGAAAGGTAGAGAAATACAGTTTAAATCCCGGAGATAGTCAAAAGGTTATTTTTTTAATTAGAAAATCGAACAGTGCCTAAGAGAATAGCGATATAAACAACTTCAATTGGAATTAACCAAAAAATTTACTCACGGTTTTCACATTCTATTTCTAAAGTATTGGTAATTTAAAGAGACCAATTTCATTAAATTTGACCCAATAGTTTTGTTTTGATAGGTTATTTATTTGGCACACATTTTATGGATGATATGATAATTTAAATTTGGGTTGGCAGTTTCTAATAAATTACAACAATTCAATGATATCTAATGACGAAAAGTGATTGTAATAGTGTAATAAAACACACTGTTTCAAGCGATTTTCGCCTTACCGGAAGGTTTCAAGCCAAAAACGAAAGTCAAACAAAAGTCAAATATACTTTTGTCGAAATTTCCGAAATAGATAAATATTTCAAAAACTCTATCTCGATTCCTCGAAATGGTCAAATACACTCTCGGTCAAATAATACGGGTCAGAGTGCGTTTTTCATACAAACGAGGCTATTTTGAAGCCTTGGTTCTAGGGCATTGGTTGTTTTGAGTGAGGTTTAATAGTGGATACTCTGAGGTTCAATAGAGGAGGTCAAAAGTGCTTAAATATCTGATCGCACAATCAGGTAACACCACAGCGAGAGAGTTTGGCTCAGCATTCGGATTTCTTAAAAGCATCCCCTGGCGAGGAACCAACGCTTCGAAATAGCCTCTTTAGTATGAAAAACGCACTCTGACCCGTATTATTTGACCGCGAGTGTAGATTGTAACATTAATTTACAAATAGTTTGTAATATTACTTTACTCGGGCTGAGAATCAAATAAAACGGAACCTAAAATATTTTGTACAATTTATTTCGTAGCGCAGTGGGACGCAGTGCGAAACCGTTTAAATCAATTTACGTTATTTATTTTTATGGTAACACAGTATTCGTCGACATATGTAAAAACTACGGACGTACCTAACACTATTTATTTCATCCACAGGCTATCAGTCAAAGTCTGAATGAATAGACTGTCAAAGTGTCAAATGAGTTAAAGCACTGCATTATTTAACAACAACAGTGGGGTTATTATGACATAACCATGCAATTTAGTTTACGCTGAGAGAAAAGGACAGAGCTATTTAACTGATGTAGCTCCGTCCTTCACACTCGCCGTAAAATGAACTGCATAGCTAAGTCATAATAACCCCTCAGGACCAAATAAAAAGGACTGGAGTTAAGCTTATCTAAATCTAGAGATGTCTAGTAGTCATTAGTACCTACCCAAAGGGTTTGTATTCTACGCTGTAATACAATATTGCTTTTGAATTTGTTATCGATCACTGTTAAGTAAATAAGAGTTATCAAAATGTTGACAATACAATAACACGACAAAACCGATAAGGTTTTACCGTGTGGAATCTCAGTTTAGATAAAAAGTTTTGTTTTTACCAGACTGCTGTTTGATTATCCACTACATCTGTGGGTGAATCAACTTCTAAGGTACTCCCCATTTATCGACATGTTTCACAAATTATATGTTTTTAGAAAAACTATATATTTGCCAACGACGTAGCTTACACGCTTATTAAATCAGACAATTAGGCTAGCATTTGAAATGATTTGATTTAAAAATAGTACAGTTTGAAATAATAATATAGTTGGTAACGCAGCGGACGATGTTGTTCCTAGGTTTTGTATGGAAAATGTGCATTTTCCCCTGAGTTACCAAGTTTTTTCGAAGATTAAATAATATTTGAGGTGTTTAACGTGTAAGGTCTGTAAATTTGGTGGTCTGATATTAATATTCATACATTATTATTAATGATAAGTCACCAGGTAAGTTTTGATACCGCAAAAGAAAAGGAGTACCTTAAAAGTTGATTCACCCCTGTATCACCATAAGAAAGCCTATTTGATATTTCGCCGTCTCTGCTGTTTGCAAGCCCACAAGTCAAATTAAACTAGTCCGTTTACAAATTAAACGGTTTCTCCAGTTTCGTTCCAAAATGGACTCTACGTACCTTCCTTCGATCAACATTTAACAAAAATAGTTTTGACAACTCTTCGCCCGCGGTTGGTACACTTGGCAACACAAACAGTAATAAGCCGGGGAAGTCGCTCAAACTCAACTGCGGGCTTCAAGTCTTGGCAAATATTACGACAAAGCGAGACAAACTTGGATATTGTTTGTGGGACATCTGTCTCCAGGAGATTGCGGGACAGGGCCTTCGTTCCGTCTCCTAGGCCCTGGCGATTCTGGTTTAAAGTAAAAGGGAATGATTAAGAATAATTTAGTGTTTTATTGCTTTTTCCGGAACAAATACTATCCTTCCCCCAGGTCATGGGGTGATAGGAGTAGGTAGGTACTAACTTTCATTACAATTTCTTTGTTATGCTACAAGAAATTAACCTTTTGAACGCCACAGTCGGCTCTAGCCGACAACTAAAAGTCGTGCCACTGACGCCACCGACGGCCACAGATTAGATTGTGTAAGAGATTAAAAGAGACTTTGTTTCGTATGGATTAAGTTGTAATTTGCTTAGCATAGCAAACATGTTTAGCGTGTGAGTGACGCATTTTATATTTGACGTACGGCGTTCAATAGTAGATTGTTCAACAAGGGACTAAAACAAGCCATAATGACACGAGATGTTTAGCCACGCGAGCGAGCTTGCGAGCGAGGGTGGCTGTAGTTCGAGTGTCATTATGGTTGTTTAGTCTCGCGTTAAACACTCTACTTTTCACTTTGAATGCGAGGAAAAAAACGACGTTCTAAACAAAATTACAACATGTATTATAAAAAAGTTTCTAACAATTAAAACTAACAATTAGGTATCTTATTATTACTATCGTTAATCTAACATTAATAAAATAAAAGTAGCTAACCAAATCTACGATATATTAAAAGTGCAATTATACCTTATTATTTCGTTGATGTTTTAACCCGTGTGGTTGCCGGGTTAGAATAGTGCCACTCCATGTCTTCCCGTGGATGTCGTAAGAGGCGACTAAGGGAATAAAGGCTTGTAGTACTGTTAGGCGATGGGCTTGCCACCTGTCACTAATACACTGGGAAACATCTTAGCCTACTTGTGCAAAATGTGGTTACAGAATTATCAAGAAGTTTTAAGACTTGTTGGTAATTCTTTAGCTCTGCCTACCCCACTCTGGGAATGAAGGCGTGAGTTTATGTATGTATGTATGTGTTTTAAATGCTTGCATATTTAGCCAACAGATTCAAACTTGGAAACCATTTTAAAAGTAATTGGACCACGCATAATAAAAGAGTTCGGCCTTAATATGATTAAATAGATTCATATTCGTAATAATTAATCGTGTTTCACGAAATTAAATCCTTTTTTTTTATTTAAAAAACAATGACAGTGGTCATTTTGAGGTCATTGGTCCATACACAATCACTGAAAATGGCGATAATCCTCCATTCACAAACACCGTGATTGATTGTTTAGGGGTTTCCAAAGTAAATTAAAAAAAAATTACTTTAATCCCTAGAGATTATTAATAAGGAGCTTTAGTCCCGATTCGCAGAGATTTAAGTAGCATTTTAAGAGCATGAGAAGTGAAAAAGGTATTATTAAACTAAAGTTAAGTAATATTACGAACTGCAGGGTGCAAGCATGCATTAAGGATGGCTGTGGCTTAAAACCACTGTCTCTTGCAAACGTGTCAGTTCTGCTCAGCCGGTGCTGCCGCTGTCACGCACCGTGGATTTAAGCCAGGTGAACGTTACATTCTTATGCACAGCGCTGCGCCTGGCAAAAAATACGCAAGAATAAGTTGAGTCCAATTCTTACGTATCTCTCAGTGCCTCCCGAATCTCCTACACGCGACTTAATAAGATTACGCTTAGTTCACGCAAGAAATATGAAGTTAGCAGTAAACTGTAACGTATAAACCTTAAATCCATTCGGCATCTCTTGTTGAAACATCTACAAAATACAAGATTTATTTTGATCTCACATTTTTCCAATCGCCATAAGGCAGTCATGTGTTGTCTGCATCCATTACCTTAAAATAATAGTGTGTCAATATTTACTTACTTGTATAGTATCGTTTACAACATTAATACATATTTACGAGTAATAGATATATTTGGTTAGAATAGTGCCACTCCATGTCTTCCCGTGGATATCGTAAGAGGTGACTAACGGAATAAAGGCTTGTAGTATTGTTAGGCGATGGGCTTGCAACCTTTCACCAATACACTGGTAAACATCTTAGACTTCTTCTTAGACTGATTGTGCAAAATGTGGCTACAGAATTATCATTAAGTTTTAGAGCTGTTGGTAATTATGTAGCTCTGCCTACCCCACTCTGGGAACGAAGGCGTGAGTGTATGTATGTATGTAATAGGTAAAGCACCACGATATAGGTAATTGTGAGCCCCTCTTTCAGAGCTGATATCTGGCAGCCCAATTTAGTTTCGTGAAACCTAGCTAAGAACAACTACCCCGATAAGAATACCTGTCTTTCAAAAAAGCGTATCGCAATTGGTCTAGCCGCTACGATGAGACACACATACAATGGTCTAAGATCCGAATAGGAACCGAACTTCACGGGGCTGTTTTTTTTTTTATGGCATAGAGAAGACAAACGAGCACACAGGCCACCTGATGGTAAGTGGAAACTGTGACCCATAGACATTCGCATTCACAAGACTGCAATGCAATCCTAAGACTGCAAATGCGTTGCCAACCCTGAGGACTAAGATGGAATGCCTCTATGCTATTCATTTCACCGGCTGTCTTATCCCCAAACCGGAACACAACAATGCGAACATTGCTGTTTGGCGGTAGGTTAATGGATAAGATGGTGGTAGCGATCCGGACGGACCCTGCACAAGGTCCTACCACCCGCAAAAAAAAAAACGATAAAAAGTATTTTACATCAAAATTAATTATGTTAAGTAATAAAAATTAATATGGCGAATAGGTAGGCTGAAAATTTACAGTCCAGTACCTACTTATATAATTAATTAATTGAAAAAGATTTTTTTTTAAATTGTAGTTGCTTTTTTGATAGACAAATGAAATACTAATCGAAAGTATGAAGCCTATAAGGTAGAATATGCAAACGTTAGGTTTAGTGCAAATTATTAGTACCGACTTGCCTGTTTATTTTCCTACCCAATAGTTACCTATGATGGGAAAAAATAGTCAACCTAACGTTTGCATATTCTATACGCTTCATTCTTTCGATTGGTATTTAAATTATCTGTTAAACAAGCTATTGCAATATTTTTTTAAAGTTCGTTTTTAATATTTTCATTAATTATATACTGGACTGAAGTTTTTCAGCCTACCTATTCCCCATACACTACTTAACATATTAAATTTGATATAAAATACTTTTTATCGTATAAACAGCCAGTTGAAAGTCGTCTCCTATTTGGATCCTCTACAAACGTAAAATATAAAACATCCCTCTTTTTTTGTCAAGCGCTGAAAATATGTAACAAAACAAAGCACATTTCCCCCATTGAAGCTTAACCCAAATCCAAGTCCATTTCCATTCAAAATCACCTCATCAATTTATCACTTAGTGATAATCCACCAATAGGATGTGCATTAACATTCCAGGCGAATCAGAAAATGATAAAAGCGAGCAACCCAGGGGAGCTCATCAAAATCGCGTTATCAGATGCACTCACGAATCAGGGCTCCCGAGACGCACTGCGAAACCAGCTTAGCTTTTAAAACCGGAGTGTAAAGCTGAAAATACGGGATATAGAAGCACGCCTTACAGCCTTTGCGTGTTGGAGCTTCCAGAGGGGGTGTCACATCATAAAATGGCGAAATATCTCGTTGACGTGCAGCTCCTCCATATCTCCCCTACGCTCCCATATAATTGGGTGAAGCAATGCTCTCTGCATCTAGACAGTTTTATACGACGGTAGAAGTTAATATCATCTTATGTAAAGTAGTTAAATTGCAATTTCCGCTAGTGTGATTACCTTTGAATCTGACTGTATGAAGCTTAAAGAATGGGACTGAGATTAATAATCGACACGGTAGATGTGTGATAAAATATAGGATGTTTTACTCTAGCTCCTATTGGTCTATTTTTAATAAAAAGGGTATTTTAATACGTATACAATAATTATTACAAGAATATCGCTCGGGTTACAAAAGTTTTAGTCCTCGATAAAACCAGCTTTCCGTTATTTTTTTCAAAATCCCTAGATTTTTTTCTAGAAAGCCGTATATAAGTATGTATAAAACAAAATAAGATCACTATAAAAGTAAAGTTCTTGGATAGGTACGTCAAACTAGTCGCCAGTCCGTTTTTATTTTCCACTTTTAAAGGTCAATATTAAATTATACAGAGATCGGACAAATTTGCGACATTGCTCGCAATAATGTGGACAAGACTCCAAAATTAATCAAATAAGTAATAATTTAATTACATACATATACATACATTAAATCACGCCTGTTTCCCAGAGGGGTAGGCAGAGACCACTTCTTTCCACTTGCTACGATCTTGACAAATTTCTTTCGCTTCTTCAACATTCATACATCGAGTCATGCACGCACGTCGGTTTCGGGTACTTAAGATTCGGCCCTTTCCCAGTATTTCTCCGATTTGATTCGAAAAAGTACGCCTAGGGCGGCCCCTTCCGACCCTTCCACTCACTTTCGATCTGTATATCTCTTTCGTCAATCTACTTTCATCCATCCTTTCCAAATGACCGAACCATCGAAGCATGCCCTTTTCAATCTTAGTCACTACGTCTTCTTTCATTCCACATTTCTCTCTGATTTTTTCATTTCTAACTCTATCAATCAGTTTCACACCACACATACTACGCAAAGAACGCATTTCAACTGCATTTACACGACTAACATGCTTGTCCTGCCACACCCAACATTCACTACCATACATCAGGGTAGGGGCTAGCACTCCATTGTGAACAGCCAGCCGGGCTTTTTGTGAAACGCCCTGTCTGCTCACAAAGGAGTGCAGGGCCCCATTAATTTGATTCCCCGCATTCACCCTCCTCTCGATATCCTTCTCACACTTACCATCTCTTGTAAACATACTTCCCAGGTACACAAATTCGCTCACTTGTTCTACTAATTCACCATTTATATTTATCACGCACTCAGTCATCTCCTCATCCTTCTCTATCACCATGACCTTGGTCTTGGCAACATTTACTTTCATCCCCTTTTTCTTAAATCCCTCATTCATTACTGTCACCATCTCCTGCAACTCAAGTACCGATGAGGCAAGTATAACTTGATCATCGGCATATAAGAGGCATTTGATTAGCAACTCTTGCATACGCAAACCCTTATCATACTCTTTCAAATCCCACATACAACTGTCCATGAATAGATTGAACAGCCATGGTGAGGCAACACAGCCCTGTCTAACACCTTTAGAGATATTAAACCAGGCCGAGTATGCCCCATTGATCCTGACACAGGCTCTGGAGCCCTCATAAAGGGACCTCAAAGCCTGCACCAGGTTGCTGCTCACTCCATACATAGACAGCACCGTCCACAACTCCTTTCTATCTACCCTATCATAGGCCTTTTCCAGGTCCACAAAAGCACAGAAAACCTTTTGGTTCACAGCCACGAACTTTTCTGTGATGGACCGTAGTGAAAAGACCTGATCCGTACATCCCATTCCCTTTCGAAATCCCGCTTGTACATCCCAGATTTTGTCATTCGTAACATTCAATACCCTTTCTATTAGAATCTTCGCATATACTTTGCCGACAACACTAAGGAGGCTGATACCGCGGTAGTTTTTGCAGTCTTGCTGTGACCCCTTTCCTTTATACAGAGGGACGATAACGGCCTTGACCCAATCTTCTGGGACTCGGCCGCTATTCCAACATGCATTGAAAAGACGGTACAACAGACTACCCACCATGCCATCTCCTCTCCTCAGCATTTCTATCGACACTCTATCACAACCTGCTGACTTTCCCGCTTTCATACTTTTTAAAGCTTTCATGATTTCACTCATACTAATCACACTTTCATATTCGCTACTTGCATCTTTACTCATGCTTTCTGGCTCACGACAAATATCTTCGCATTCAAACAAGCTTTCAAAATAAGTTTTCCATCTATCAAGCATTTTTTCTTCCTCACATATTAAGTCTCCAGACTCATCCCTCACCGCGCTTAATTTAGTTTTCTCTGATTTCCCCCGAGCCGATTTAATCAAGCTCCAAAAGAGTTTAATATTCGACCGGAAGTTGTCAGAGAAACTCCTATCATACTTTTCATTCAGTAAATCTTTCTTTCTAGCCACAACTTCTTTCACTCTTTTCTTTGATCTATTATACTCTTTTTTCTTTCTGTCGCTTAGATCTTGTCCTGGATCTACAGCTACAAAATCCAACCAACACTTTTTCTTCTCTTTCACGACATCATCTACCTCTCTATCCCACCATTCCGGACGTTCATTCTTACTTTTTCTTCTTTTTACTACACCGCATACTTCAGTGGCCGATTTGACCATGCCATTCTTCATAATCTCCCATACATTATTTACATTATTCTCGACTTCACTGTCATTCATTTTATTAACACATTCAAAACGATCTTTCAGCTTTCTTACGTATTCATCTTGTATAACTTCGTCATTCAGTTTCTCTACTTTTATCCTCTCTAACGCAGTTGTCGGTACGGGAACACGATGGCGCCAACGTGTGAACAGACCCCTTACTCGTGTTACCACTAAGTAGTGATCTGAACCTACGCTAACTCCTCGAAATGCTCTGGTATCTACAACTTTGTTACGCAACCGTTCATCCACAATCATCAAGTCTATCATAGACTTCTCATTCTGACGTCTCCACGTATACTGATGAATCTCTTTGTGATCAAACAAAGTGTTTGTCACGCAGAGATTCTTAGCCAAACATACATTGAGAAGGCATTTGCCATTCTCGTTCACTCGCTCATCACCATACTTACCCAGTACCGATTCATAACCATCCCTTTGCACGCCTGTCCAACCATTAAAATCGCCTAGCAAAATAATCCTCTCATTCTCCTTGCATTTTCCTTGCATTTAATTAATTTCTTGCTTTTATGTGTTTTACATATATTCATATGTATTTTTCGATCAAGGTTAATATTAATAGCCAAAAGCCAAATACATGTGGTATCTGTTGAGGTTTGAATTTCTATAACAAAAATTGACTTTTTGTATAATAGGCATACAAATATAAATCAATACAGCCAATACTGATCATTTTTTTATGAATCGATTTGTTTCAAGAGAAACGTTAAGCACAATTTTCTTTATGCCCTTCAAAAAATTATAATATATTCAATTTAGTATCTGCATACTTGTTTTAATTTATATCACTATAAATATCATTTTTTATATACCATTTTCACGTCGTATTATATTAATTTCTATTTTCGCCATTAATTCGTTTTTAAACTGGCGATATTCAGTACCCATCAGTAAAGAAAATGCCATTATTTAATGCTGCTGCCGTTTAGGAACGGTACGTACGTAAGTTAGGTACGACAATTACGACTGTCATTTGGCAAATATCGATGTCAAAATATATATATTAATAAAAAGTAAATCTACAGAGGTTTTATATCTATAGAACTAGAAATCTTCTTCGACAGAAATAATAATCATAGCAGGATATTTACCATGTAGTAGTTGTTGGGTATTACTTCTACCCCCTTACTTATAAACGTGAAATAAGCTTGGAATAGTTTATGCCATGATTGCCATGCTTTGTCACTTTCTGTCAGATGCAAATGTCACAATTACAGAGAAGGACAAGGCATGGCATAAACTATTCCAAGCTTATTCCACTTTTATAAGTAAGGGGGCTAGTGTAAATAATTGTGTAAGTTTAAAATCGTAACTTCTTTATTATATAAAAATATTAACGAAAACGATAACCACTTTAGATAACATTATGCTAGTAATTATAAGCACGTATAAACTATTATCCCCGGAAATTAAATTATTATTTCGACAAATAATTAATTGATTAACATTTTGATTAATTTTTGAGTCTTGTCCACATTATTGCGAGCAATGTCGCAAATTTGTCCAATCTCTGTATAAATGTAACATTCTGTAATCCTACCAAAGGTGGCTCACTGCATAGTAATAGTACAAGCATTTTAAATTTAATCTGGTTACTAATAGCCTATCATCATCTATACATATATACACCGGGTTTTTTTTTATTTCCGATAACTTCAAGGAAATATTCCTTAGATTAAATTAAGTTAATTTCCCTAAGACACTTGTATTCTAACTCGCACTATTTTAAGGATATTCAATTATTTATTTAAATCAATTAAGCTCCCAACACAAGTCTAAAAGGTCCTCAAAATTTATTTTTAATATTGTGAGTAGAGTTTAAAATTTTCAAGTTTGTACCTATGTACATAAAAAAGTTTACATTGTCATGTCATGTCAAAGTGCGAAATTGACAAACCATAAATAAACACATTAGGTATTTAATTTTGAATTGAAATTGGTGCTTAAACTTGCTTTCGCTTCGTGGTTCATGCCATGCCGCGTTATAATTATGCACCGGACCATCAGGCTGATATTCATTTTATTTACGGGTTTTGTAATAGAAACGCCTCTGAAGCAGCGCGTGAGCATCGACGACGCTGCCCCAATCGTCAGACGCCGGACCCTTATACGTTTATTAACGTAAGTTTTGTACAAAAATGTACTCATTGTCATTACTTTCAAACTGAATTCTGAGACGCGGAGATAAGTAGTTTCTGTGATTGTTACAGATTCATAGGCGTTTCAGTGAACTCGGCTTACGGCCAAGATAGAGTTGTGGATTTAACTGTGGCTGAAGAGGTTGGAATTATGAATCTTATAATTGAGGACCCGACCCTATCCACTAGACGCGTAGGACGTATTTTTAATGTCAGTCATGATAAAGTGTGGCGTTTATGGCAAATATATGGTTTGCGTCCTTATCATTACCGTAAGGTTCAAGGCCTATTTCCAAATGACAATTTCGCACGCATTAGTAGGGTAAAATTGGGGGACCTGGATACGTACCGAGGTATCCAAGCCCCCCCAATCTTACCAGTGATCAAGTTTTCATCATTTCATCTATTAATTCTTCTTTTCATCAATTAATCTATTACCAGTGATCAAGTTTTTATCAATTCATCTATTAATTCTTCTTTTCATCAATTAATCTATTAATTCTACTTGTTCTTCTCTTTAAGATCAGGTATCCAAGTCCCCAATCTTACCCATGAATACTAAAATAGATCAAGTTTTCATCATTTCATCTACCTATTAATCGACGTATCCACGCCCCTATTAATTCTAATAATTAATTCACCAATCTATTAATTCTACTTTTCTTTTCTTTAAGATGTTGATCAGGGTCTGCCTATATATTCAAAGGTCGTTGATTAGAACTAATCGAAGATGTGGTACGAACTTCAATGATTACTGTTGGATGTTGATGTGATAAATATGGTATTTACTTATATAACGCGGAGGGAAAAAACAAAACGAACAAATCACTGTCATACATTTATTTAAATCACTTTAACAAACCAGTTATTTATAGTGTATAGGCCTTAGATAAGTATAAGTACACAATTTAAAACATAAATAAAAATTAAAAAGTACAAATGTTGATCGATAAATCAATAAAATATTATTGATTTATCTACCTTTCTCCATTGAAACTTTGAGTATTTAGAAACAGATAAACATGTAACAGAAAACTAATCATAATTGTCTATATTAAAAAATAAAACATTGCTATCTTTGCACCACTTTTTTAAGCAAGTAACATTTTTGTAAGCACATATATTATCATGATAAATACAAGTTTGTACATCATATGATGTTGCATACCTTTCATAAAGAGAAACAAAATTAGGACAGCTAATATCTTCTAAATTATGAACAATCTCAGTACCTAAAATTTCTTTTAACCAATTCACTTTTTCATACCCTTTTGTATGAATACATTTGTTTTTACAGTAATCAGATATTAAGAACTTATAATCGCAGTAAGGTACATAACCTTCATTCCACAGTATTCCCCTGTTCCTTTCTATCCATCCTACTTGTTTACGTTCTTTCTTAGTTAAATAATAAAACGGATATGGGGGTTTAATCAACAATACCAGGACATGTTTATCACTTAAAATAGCTATTTCTTTTGGTATAAGCTTGTTCTTTTCATCTTTAAAACCTTGGACATCGATGATAACATTCATGTCAGTTTCCGCACTATGTTACTCAACGGTTTATACTCAATAAGGCGATCGTTTATGATAAGGCAATAAGCTGTAGTATTCTCTGGGATATCTTGTGAAGACTCTACTTCTAGACGAACATCAACTGGTCCAGTTTTTAGCGTATCGTTTTGTCTTGAACAATCAATAACAAATAATGGAGCCTTTTCTCCAAATGTCTTCAAATCAAGCAACGGATCAATGTCGGCTTTGTAATACGACTGACGAAAATTAGCATACATCTCATATAATATACTGTACTTAGCTTCATCAAATTTCAAGTTTAATGAATCATATGGAAAATATTGTGAATTTAAAAACAATTTCACATTTGTTATATTACAATGATCAAACAAAGTCGAATTTTTTGTTTGATTTAATTTTCTATTTGTTTGAAATCCCAATATAACAAATCTAGGTTTCTCCAACTGAGAAGCAGTTTTAACTGACCACGAATGTTTGGTTGTTTGAGGTACTAATGGATATTCATATAAATCCCAATTTCTAAAGGCAA
Organism: Acleris emargana; assembly: GCA_927399475.2. Taxonomy (NCBI): domain Eukaryota; kingdom Metazoa; phylum Arthropoda; class Insecta; order Lepidoptera; family Tortricidae; genus Acleris; species Acleris emargana. The sequence continues at coordinate 22,169,831 of OV656838.1, read as the reverse complement.
CTTGTATAGCTCTATCTTTTTCCAAATGCTTTAGCAGTAATAACCTGTTGCGATCAGAAACTTTAATATGCGGTATACGCCACTGAACCTTTTGTACGTCTATTATGACGGTATCACCTTTATCCATACACACACTGTTTGAAACAGAACTACTTCTATGCAGTATAAGTTCATGTCTACAATTTATAAGTATTTTATTATAGTCTTCTGCGAATCCTAGGACTTTATTCAATGGGAGAATAAAAGAGAAATGAATTTTTTTGCTTTGGGTTCCGCTCAGGTTCCACCCCCACAAGGCCGCATTTTTGCTTTCTCCTCCGTTCATCGAGATATAAGACTTCATAGTTGTAGTTATTCCAGCATTTTTTATATGATCTATTTCAACACCATTTAATTCGTATCTGATATTTTGAAATAAAAACAAAATCGGGTTGTTCGTCAACTTAACTTCTTTATCTATATGTTTTCCTGTTGCATCGAGAGAGGACGCAGTGATATACCCCTCAATGTAAATGGAGCTAGCAGACGGTAGTACATATACGTCTTGCTGATGAATAGGGATTCTGATTTCATCATTTTCTTTGAAGCTGTTAGTATAGGGATTGTAAGTATGAATTTCATAGCTTTCAATCGAATTATCGTGCTGTGGCAAGTCAGTGATTTGAAGCATTTTATATTTTAAATCCAAGAGAACGTAGAAATGTTTTATTAATTTTGGTAATCACTCTAGTTGATTTTAAACGTCTTCTACCTTTCGATATCGGGGGTGAAGTATTTAGTTTTCTTGTCTGAGCAGGGATTTTATTGAAAACAATCATTCTAGGTCAAGCAATCACCGACTTAAACATGTACATGCTAATAAGATCACCGATGGTGTAAGAATGTTAACTAATTAGAAGTATCTCGATATTTATTTGGTTTAATAAATCTGATTAGCGAAATGTATTTTATTTACGTACGTAGTTCCTTGTTTTCCAAAATGAACTTAAGAATTTTAAACATAAATGACCGCAATTGTATATGCTATTACCCTGTAAGTTTTGATAATTGTAATTAATTTTCGATCCCATATATTTAATAAATTCCTTTGGAGGTTTCAAGTTACCATAACTATCAAAGTATTCAATATAATCATATATTTTTGCATAGGCTACCCAATGACTACCACTAGATGATGAAGAATCTAAATTTATAATCCCACATTCGATTGGTAGTGGTGATTCTGGTAATTCATCTCTCATAAATACATTACGAAAATGAGGTATATTTTTCGCGTGATTTATAATGTCGATGTTAGTTAACGCTCTTTTAGGTAGCCGACTGATTAGTTTTTTGTGTTCGTAACATAAATCCCTACACCATTCTTGTACGGCTTAAGATGCAGTCCTCTTCCAATACACAGTCCTTTCATGTTCTCGTTTTGTTCCTTTACTTGTGCTAGTTGTTTTTTAGCCGATTTATATTCATTGACAGCTTTCGTGATTCCTGCAATGCCACCCGATAAAGTGCCGCTGGCAGACAATCCAGCAAATATAGGTATTAACGGGAGAAAGCCACCAGTTTTAGGTACAGGTATCACTCGCGGTATTTTAATAGGTAAATCTGACGCGAACTCTCTAGCTGCTTCGTATGCTAACTCTGTTAGCATTTTCTTACATTTAGGTTTTAGGTTACGAATGTGTTTTTTTGTATGTGAGACAATATTATTAAATGTTTTCTTTAAACCAGCACCAGTTTTGAACTTCAATAATGTTGGTGTTTTATTCTTCACTTTATGAATATCATGACATTGTCGTTTGCTCCTCATGATATAATAATTTAGTTTAATGTAAGGATTTCAATAAAATTTCGAGTGTAAAAGTCCGTATCGTTTAAAGATTAACTTTCAAATGAGCACAACGTGAGAAATATATCTTTAAATACATTCATTAGTGTCACTAAAATATCTACAAACAATTTGTCTTTTCTAGCCAAACAAAACAAATAACAAGTCAAACAACGATGTGTTAAATGAAACTGTATGATAATAATAACAATAATATATATTATAAGAAATAAAGACGCATCACATTATCACAGGAAACCATACATATTGGACATTTCGGTTTTTTTATTGATAACGCACATTTAGCGCATGCAACGACATGACCGCACGGTACAAACGCGACATCACATGCCTTGACGTAACATATTTTACACACTTGTACTACGTCACTATTCACCACCTCCTCCTTTGGCCGGGAGACAGGTTGCTCTAAGAAAGAAACAGTGTTCACTTTCTCCTTGACGTAGTCTCTACCCTTCACCAGTTTGACGTACGCACATCGTTCAAACCAGCGTGCGTGCTGCTCCCACGGCTCATCACCCTTCTCCCAATCCTTTAGACCACCATCACAATGATAACATTTGGTTTGATCTCCGCACCCAGTATAATAGAAACCGGCTTCTGCTAACTCTTCAGGTCTTTGTGTCATACTACAAGGCCAATCTTTAAATGTTTTCAACCGTGCCGCTTCCGTTGCATATTTAGGGTGTGCAGGACGCTGTAGACTCATGGTGGTGGAAGGAGACATGTTCGCACGATCGTTTTCTCCTTTCATTAAGTTACTATGTGTTTGCGGTGACACTGACCTTTCCTATACTCGTATCAATAAATAGTACGAATGTTATTAATCACCACAAAGTTAAATAAATCTTACCAAACAGCAGTACAAAGCTGTTTAAATCTCATTGAGAAATCAATATCGGTTGTAAAAGTCTGTACTGTTTTAATATTAACTTTCAAATGAGCACAACGTAAGAAATATATCTTTTAAATACTTTTGTGCCAGTAAGAATATCTATAAACGATTTGTCTTTTCTATCCAGCTGTTCTCGCTTGTAGGTAGTCCTAGCCACTTCACATATACTTTATTCCCCCTGCTTTTTATTACTTTTTCAACCAGATATACGTCAGGATGTAAAGTTTTTTGAATTTCTTGTCCATAAAATGCTCCTAATATCGGTCTCGACTTCATATCTTCTAATAAATAAGTAACAGGATTAGTGTGTTGAATCTTTGTTATCTTAAATATTTCTGTAGACCAATTAGGAGTGAAACCTTTTTCAAAACAACCTTTATACTTGCTAATTCTAACAAAGTCACCGACTAGAAATCTCTTGATTTTCAACTTTTTCTTAGACTGCAATTTAACATATTTTTGTAATACATCCGCTTTATTTTCATGGGTGATTGAAGCAGGAGGTCTGCCTATAGTTCTATGAAAATCATGATTATATTCATAAATTTTATTATCTAGCATCCCATCAATCCATTTATAATTGCCTTTTAAACTGAACCCCTTATAAAGCTTATTTTTAAGCGTTCTTATAAATCTTTCCACAATTGATGCTTTTTTGGTGGAGTATGTTGAATAATGGTTAATATCATATTTTCTCATTACTTTGAGAAATGTTTTATTATAAAACTCTTTACCCTTATCTGTTTGTAAATTACTTGGGAATCGTCCTTTAGCTAAAAGTGTTTCAAATTGCTTACATACGATTTCTTTAGTCTTCTGTTTGAGGGGAATTGCCCAAGCGTACTTTGAAAAACAGTCAATAATTACTAATATATATTTATAGCCAGAATTTACGTCCGATAATGCCTGCATGTCAATCAAATCCGCCTGCCAGAGGTCATCTATATCTTTTAACATAACACTTCTCCGAGGAAAGTTCACTCTAGCATTTTTGTGAATTTCATTTACGACGTCGGCTTTGCTCATAATGCTTGTCCAATGCTCCTTGAAGATCTTTTAAGGCAATATCTTTTTTTATTGCTTTAATACTATCTTTTAAACTTTCAGTTAGTATTAAGAAATTATCTCCCTGAAGCTTATTTAAAGCGATATCTTTTTCAATGTTGTCTATACGATTCAACAAACTCGAAGTTAGCTTTTCCCAACTTAGCACTATATTACGATTGTCCACGACATGTTCTTTATTTGCAAAATTTGACGCACTAGGTTCATTTCTAGATTTTATTTTAATGACTTCTATATGACAACAATCAACTGAATGATATTCACTTTTCTCGATACTCATGTCTAATGCTCGTCAGAGCATTAAGTGCAATGATAGCAATAGACGATATTTTATTCTTTTATTATACCAGCTTCTTTTAATTCTTCAATAATAGATACGATTTCATTATCATGATTACTGTTACCAGCACTTTTAGATGCAATTAATAGTTTGAGCCTTTCAATCAATTCATTCGGGTCATCCCAATAAACATAATCAGTGTTTTTCTTGTACTTTTTTAATAAAGGCAAGAAACCACCGCTTTTTAATTTCGTTAATTGTTCTGGGAAATCCTGATTTGCATCATTAAGCTGTGAAAATAAAGGTTTTATAATGTGACGGTATTTCGAACCTTTGTCCCCCTTCAATGGTCCGCTAGGATTGAAGTCTCGTTTGTGTGCGTTAGTATTAATTAGCATTTCTTTATAATCAATTTTGTCTTGTTCTGTTACGACAGCAAGATTAGGCTTATTGCGTAATAAAAGTTCCTTTAAACCATCTGTTAGTTCATAGTTTTTGTTCTTAATTATAACCATATATTTTTTCCCCGCATCATTATTTGTTGATGACAAACGTACATCAATATTTCCCATCATGAGCTTCTTGTTCTCGCTCCGAATACCAAATGGAACGTTAATGTTATCATAAATATTAAGCATATCTTCTTTTTTAAGAGACAATAGTGTATCATTATTTTGATTTCGCAAACTACCATCTGCTAAATCATAATACTCTGAGCACTTACTAGAATCAGTCTTGATTATGTCTCTAAAATTTTCGTATTCTAAAGAAGAATCCAAGTCATTAAAAGTGTCTTTTACATTTAAACTTTTTGAAATATTTAATTCAGGACAATGCGAGCCATTCACTTTTATCAGAGTTTCTAGAGGATCTGTAATAGGTTTAAATACTTTCTTAAATTTTGAATAGAACGAGAGTTGGTATCAGTTTTTATGTATTTTGTTATAGAAAGGTACTTTTCTTTAGTTTGAGGAATAATTTTAACGGAACCTTCTTGTTTTACTAATTCCTCAATAAATAAGTGAGAATCGTAACCTGATAAGTTATGAAAAACAACAGGTATGAATGGACATACTTTATGCATTAAGTTACAATGAGAGTGCGCCGGCCCTCTGTACAAGGATGTAACATGATCATGATCTCGCACCTTGTCACCGAACAGATGTTGTTTACATATATGGCAATATGTTGCGTTTTGATAAGATGATTCTTGTTCAGCAGTTAATGGAGTCATAGGTTTAACATTAGATAATATTTTATGTAATCGTTTTACATCCTTTATTATTCTCTTGACAAAAATTTCAACACAGTCTTCACCTCGATATGTCACAAATTTATTTAATTGATCATCATACGAGCAACATATATAATAAGCAAAACATGACGGGCGGTGTTTTTTCAAAATTTTAGTGTTTTCAGATATGTTTTCGGTGTGGTTACTCAGGAGGCATTCAAAATCTGCGTAAATAATGAAGTTGAGTTTCTGTTGTCTTTCATAATGCTCGAATTTTAAAACAGAATTTATTTTAGGCAAAGTAACTAACACGTCACTACAATCATGAGATCTATATTTTGTTTCATCATTATAAAATTGTAAACATGTCTCACATAAATATATCTTACCTTTGTGGTGCGAAACTTGCCGTCGAACTAACCTTACAAGATCTTTTATTAAACAGTAATGTGCTTTTCCCCCCCTTTCAATATATAGTAAATTAATGTGATTAATTTCTCTTTTTTTTGTCTTGTATAGAGGTCCGGTAACTTTTGATTTATTATCTAACCCATATATATTAACGCTTATATTCGGGTTATTTTTTTCAAAAAGTTCAATTTGTTTAGGCGAAGGTGGGAATGACATTCCTTCTGTGTTGAGAACGGAAGAATAATGTGGATATGAACTGACTTTACATACATTCCTTGTAGAAGGAAACAAACCGGCCATAATACTCCACAAGAAACAATGATTATCGCTATTCTGTATACTTATACAACTTTTCGAACTTCTGACTGCCGGAGGTAACGGAATATAAGAACCGCCTCGCAAAGGAGAATACTTGTTCATGTTAATTTCAATATGACTTATAGATAGGTACGTCCATCCAGATTCACGAAGTTCGAATTCGGTTAGTTTTTTTTTCAGAGTGTTACTTGTATTCAATAATAATTCATTAAAATCAGTGCTCTTGTAAACAGTTTCATATTTAGTGTTGAATGACTTTAGCTCCTGTTTGTCTGAGTGAGGTTGTATAAAGTACGCAAAGAATTCAAAGTTAACTTTAATACAAGTAAGGCTCTCTACTGATATATTGATAAGTTTTAGAAGATCTTTCTGACACTCATTAAAGAATATCTCTGGCGTGAAATAATCTACTTTCTGAGATGGATTTATACGATATGAAACAATTCTGTTTTTAAAAGCAGTAGCAATCATATAAATATTATCGAATTCTGTGTTCAGTAAGCAGTTTGACTTATGTAAATTAGTTTTTAAGTGAGATGAGTATTCCTTTCGAGACATTTCAATTTTACAGTTTTCACAATTCATTAATTCATATTCAGGTATTAAGGCTGATACAGGATGAACTGTAAAGAAAAGAAAAAAATTAAAGGGTTACAATCTACTCATTTATTTTATAAATCCTAGTAATAGTTGCAAGCGGTAGTTTAATAAGCTTTACACTTTAGTATTAACTGTTCTATAGTTAAACATTTTTTGAATACATCTTAACTATGGGTACAATAGAGAGGGTACAATTAAGAGCGAGCTCTATTTTAATAATAACTTCCGATAAAAGTAGGCGGGCAAGGCTTGAACTCCTTTCGCGTAGCTTTTATATACTCGGTTAACGCACGCCAGCCTTCCGTACTATCATCTGTTCTGTTTTTTAAGCTTATTATTGCGTGGCGCCATCGATTCATGGGAGGTACGCGCTCTATTTCATCGCATTTATAAACTTTTAATTCTACGTAATGAGAACCGAGTTTACAGTCGTTAGACTGGCGAGCAACTCCGTTTGCGATTCGTCGGTTTAGAAAAGATACGAGAGGAGTCATTTTTTTACCAGGTCTGAGGGCTTGCTCATCTACTTCGTCATCCTCAGAGTCGGTCCCGAACACATCGCGCGCAGACTCCTTTCTGCTAACGTCAGCGGGAGTAGTATGGCTCGCTGTAGTTGGAGTAATAATGCTGACTTTACTTTTCTTTCGCTTCGGCTGCTCCAGTTCACTGTTATGCGGCTCTTTGCTTCCATGTTTTCCCACCTTTTGTATTTTCAGGCTTTCACACCGTACTCCATCTTGAACAAATGAATAAACATTATGACTAGTGTTAATGTTATAACTTTTTGGATATCTTTTAAACTCTTTTCTTATAATGCTTACAAACTGCTTTAGATATTGCCAGGCTTCTGAGTCGGTGTTAGTTTTATTTTTTAATTTTAGGTCAAATAATATTTCATCTTCCTTGCACAATTTCAAAACGATGTAGTATGTTCCTTTTTTATGTTTATCGATCTGACGCGAAAATCCTTTCGGAATTTTGTTAGTGATGTAGGAATAAAGATGATTGTATTGTTCCTTACCACTATCGTCACTGTTTCGATCCTCCCCCTCGCTATCTGTCCCGAACAATTCATATGATAACGCTGGTTCGATGCGAGCGGGATTAATTCGCTTTTTCCCCTTTTCCGAAGTGCTGACCCGAGATGCTGAGTTCGAGCCGTGACCCCCCTCACGGATCACGGGTTTTTTACATTTTTTATGAGTATAATTCTTCTCATCCTCCTCCGTCCGAAGCGGTCTCTCTTGAACATGACTGGACCTGAAAAGGTAATTTTATTAAATTAATTTGATAATTGAACCCACAAGCAATCAGTAAAACAACTCAGATCGCAAGAACAAAACACAAATTTATTTTAAACTTTAACTATCTAAACATACGAGAGAATTGAATGGATGCATTCATTTCTCTACTATTGTCAAACTACACTAAGCTTGCGCTCAGAAAAAATAATCGTATTTTAATAGATGAAATATCTGATAGATGAATAGATGAATATTCGAATGGTACTTACATGATAGCAGATATGTTGACACTTATTGATGCACTTTAGTAACTTGAAGATCAGAAGACTTCGCTTGCCGATGACAATGTGTCTCAGTCTCACAATTCCCACTTTAAATATATGCGAGCGATAACCATTTTTGGAACGAAAAACACACATTCAAATAAAAATCAAGCAGACTTGCACTTTTGCTGCTCCATACTTATCATGCACAATAGCTGTTGTCAGCGTTCTGTATCCCGATATAAAAGTAAAAATCTAAATATTTAATTACAACCTTATGTACTATGCAACAAGCACTATAAATAAGTGCAACCAAGAAATTAATCACTATCATGTTTTTTTGTCTCAACACGATTGGAATTCAGTCGGAAGTATACGCGGGCCGAACATTGAAATTAAACTTTATTATTTGTAAATATAGTTCAATTTAAAATGGCAGAAAAATCAGACCTTATAAGTCTCACACCGAAAAGCTAGAATTTAAATAGATAGGGAATCATCTTGCATTCGACACGTGCATAAACTTTCCTCTTATGGCATATACCATAAAGGATTAGAATGTTAGATCAATATCCAATATTAAGCTACTTTGAATTCTATCGACACCATTTTATTTATATATAAAGCTAAAAATTTCTGAAGGGATACCTATTGTAATAAATATTTTGAACGTACGTGGTTCTCTTGCAAAATGTCGGTAAGTTAAATTTAATTATAAATATCGGTACATATGTTTTCTGTTTATATATTACATGCTAACCGGTGTGTAAATTTCAGGACACGTCTGAGCATCTATTCAACTTTGTACCCTGCAATGCATCGCGACCTACATATGAACCAAGGCTCGGGTTAGATCGTAAACGAAAGCCAGAAAACACAACAATTTATTCGTATATCAAGAAACCTCATCAGAATAGAGCTGCTAAAGTGATTAAAATAGAAATTTATGACGGAGACAAAATAGAAGATAGTGAGCGAATATGCAAGTGTAATGCAGAATTGTGCCTGCAGTATGCGGTCAAAAGCGTTCCTCTAGACGGAATATATGAGTCAACACTTAACGTAATAGATAAAATAACGGAGTCTATATCATCTAATATTTGTAATCGCTACACAGTGTTGTAAAAATATGCATTTTACAGAATAAATATTAATCGAGTAACAATGTGTTTATTTATTTATCACGCCACTAACCCACCATTTTAAATTCGACTTATCCGACTCGCGTTGTTTTGGAAAGGTGAGACCGCTAATTAATTACCGGCGTCGATAACACTGTACGTCTCATAATTATGTTCACGTCGATGTATGAATCACTATCTATTTAATAACGCTTAATATAAAATGGAGCACTCATAATTGATGTATTGAATACATGAATACTGATTTAGATCTATTATAAATTTTGCCTAGCTCATAGGTATTACACTAGATGAAAACTTGATCTATTCAGTATTCAGAACATGAAAGAAGAACAAGTAGAATTAATAGATTAATTGATGAAAAGAAGAATTAATAGATGAAATGATGAAAACTTGATCACTGGTAAGATTGGGGGGGCTTGGATACCTCGGTACGTATCCAGGTCCCCCAATTTTACCCTACTCGCATTACTTTGTGTCAACGGAAGAATGAACTATTGTTGCAAGATCCGCAAATAATAGGAAAAAATTTGTGGATGGATGAAGCACAATTCACGAGGGCAGGAATTGTTAATTTAAAAAAATTGCACCAATGGTCTGAAGACAATCCAAAACTTGTGAAAGAACACTCTTATCAGCACGAGTTTTCTGTGAACATGTGGGCAGGAATATACAATAACCAGCTTATTGGTCCTACCGAAATCCCATCAAGACTTAATGGCGAAAACTATTTAAGTTTCTTACAATCTATTCCAAACTTAGATTTTTTTGAAAATGTGCCATTAGCGAGATTACGCGATATGTGGGTACAACATGATGGTGCTCCCGCTCCCGCTCTACGCTATACGAGTTCGCGAGTACCTAAATGCAACCCATCCTGGGCGTTGGATTGACCGCGGAAGTCCGACACTTACATGGCCGGCTAGAAGTCCTGATTTGACAGCTCTTGACTATTACGCCTGGGGTACGTTGAAAGAAAAAGTATATTCGAAACGCATCGATTCTCGAGAGCAGTTGTTAACAGAGATTGAACGTGTTGCTGAAGAAATGCGTGGTACCAATGTGAATTTAAACAGACAGACACGAACGCGTTTAAATGTGTGTTTAGAGCAGGGCGGTGGGCATTTTGAAAACCATTTACATTAAATTTACCTTTTTTAATAAAATACTTTAAATCGCAATTTTTTGTCTTTTAACTAATCTTATTACCAGTTGTAATGGGTTTTGTTTCTTATATCAATTCTAAAAAAACACTCACTCTCTAATAAAAAGGTCTTAGAAAAATAAAAAAATAAAAACAAACACCGCACAACTGGGAATCGAACCCGTGACCTCCTACACAGTGAGTAAAGGTATCTGCCACTCGGCCAATAAGTTGTTTACCTGTCAAATGTTATCTTTACTTGTGTGTGTGATCTCATTCGGACATCGTCATAATTGACACTAATTTTAGATTAACTCAAGAGACCCCTTTACAATAACCGTTGATGCAATATTTAATTAGTATGTACTAAGAAGTGAAAAAAATTTTTTTTTCGTATTTCAAAAAACTATTCTATCATTTGGTTCCTATGAAGATACCCAATAACATGCCGAAGTTATCGGAAATGAACAAAAACACGGTGTATATATCTCTGGTGTATCTATCTGACATCAGTAGAGGTCGAAAAGTCATTTACTACATATAAATGGATATTAGACGTTAAAAGAAATAGATTGACAGAAGAAAGTATAGAAAAAATTATGGTTTGCTACTATAATTTCGAAAAAAAGTAAGGAATAAAAGATGTTAAATAAATTTAATTATGTTCATTTCATATAGTGATGTTGATGTTTTATGTTTTATTCAATGATTGTATTATTGTCAATTGTAACTGTTAACTGAAAGTAATTTTAAATGAATGATGTATTTATAATGACAAAAAAAAATACTTTTGCGTTTTGAAGATATTTTTTTGTGAAAAAAAACGAATCCCACAAACCCAAGTCTTATCCATGTTATTTACAATGTTTAAGGTCATTCCACCCGAAATGGCACTACCTATTCCGATCATTGCTAATAGGGTATAAAATGGTTCGACTATTACATTGCAGTTAGCCGCTTTTGGTACGACGGCAGCATTGCAAACACGCTCGAGATACTAACAAAAGTCAATTTTTTTTTTGTTTGTGGCATATCGAAGGCATACGAGCACACAGGCCACCTGATGGTAAGTGGAAACTGTGTCCCATAGACATTCGCATTCACAAGACTGCAATGCAATCCTAAGACTGCAAATGCGTTGTCTACCCTGAGGACTAAGATGGAATGCTATGCTAGTTATTTCACCGGCTGTCTTATCCCCAAACCGGAACACAACAATGCGAACACTGCTGTTTGGCGGTAGGTTAATGGATAAGATGGTGGTAGCGATCCGGACGGACGCTTCACAAGGTCCTACCACAATATCAATTATTTTACACTAGTAATTACTCATATATGAATTATAACTATTATTAAAGCACGTTGCTTAGTTAATGGGTTCTTCAGCGTAGCAGCGCTTCAAGTTGTCAATTTGCCGATAGTTCGCGCGGCCGACCCGTAATCGCGGATAAATGAATTACGACGGCGTCATCCATCACTGTCGGTAATTTTAAGATAAAGCCCATAATGCGCAGGTTGTTCGCTTCAAACAACGCTCGTCGCACCCTACTATTTTCCGCAAATGACTAAACAGTGAGTTTACGCTCGAGAAAATGTAAGATCTATGTGTACTTCATTGGCCTCGTCTACAGTCTACCGTCTACATAATGATGTAGGCAAAAAGACATGGAAAATGTTTCTTAATGCTAAAGATTTTAATGCAAGATGTCTCTTCTGTTACTACAAAATAATATATTGACGTTAGACCTTAAACACAGTCTGCTGTTTCTGTAATACATCAACAACAGCGCGTTAGGAAGCAGAACAATCCAATTAGCTACCTTGTTGTTCTAAACAAAATGAAAGCCTTGAAAACCTACTGCATCATATTCTTTTAAATTGGCTTCGAGTATTCGGGCACATTTTTAAATACCCAGTGACACTCGCGCTATGACAAATTGAATAACACCTCGATCATCAAAATCCAGGAAATCGTTTTAATCTCTCTTTTTATATACAAACATGATATACATGTCAAAACATTACTTTCACACAGAAGTAAAATAAAAATTAAGGAAATGTTCTTCCCTGAATTGCGTCAGTTTTTTGCGTCTAACTTTATCATAAACCGGACTCTTTCTCAGCCTGCAGATCGGTTTTCTAAAGCAGTCATCTACATAACCAACACTAGTCACGTCTTTTAACTAGAGAAACAGCGTGCAAAGGGAACAGCCAGCCTCAATTCCAACACCGAAGCACTATATTAGAAACTTTGGACACCCCATCCTTTACACACGTCATTAATGACTAAATCGAGAATAAGAAACAAAACTAACGTAACTTGGAACTTTCGGGATAGGTACCCTGATATGCAAGGAAGTTGTCTCACACACGGGGAAATTAGATGAGAGAGTTAGCGATTTATTGTGAGAGCAGCTAGCGTTTAACGATTCTGATTTGCATCTTTGGCATTGCAATATTTCAAAAAAACATTTGCTGTAGAGACAGAAAATCGCTAACCGATTGTGGCTCACATACCATAAGCGAGACAACAGCCATAATGGATTTTTCCATGGAAATAAAAATGTGTAATTTACTTGAGAACATTTTTACTGTAAATAAGTATTATTTATTATTATTATTAATTAGCCCAATATAGTGTCCCACTGCTGGGCAAAGGCCTCCTCCCTTGATTTCCACACCTCTCTCTCTGTGGCAATCTTCGGCCAATCCTTTAGAAAAACGTCCAAGTCATCCCGCCATCGCCGCTTGGGTCTGCCTCGCCGTCTGTAGCCGTCCTGGGGGACCCACCAAGTTGCTGCATTGGCCCACCTTTGTGGGTGCATGCGACAAACATGCCCGGCCCAGGCCCACTTTAGCTGGGCAGTCTTTCTCCCAACATCGGCTATGCCTGTCTTGGAGCGCAGGGTGGTGTTTCGCTCTCGGTCCGTTCTTTTTACTCCTAAAATGCTACGCTCCATCGCTCTTTGACAAATCTTTAATTTGGACTTTCGATTTTCGGTTAAAGACCACGACTGAGCACCGTAGGTTAAAACGGGCAAAATACATACGTCGACGAGTTTGCGTTTGAGTGAAAGCGGAAGGTTTCCCTTCATCAGTTGTTTCGTGGACCAGTAGTATACACTATTAAAAATAATCTTAGCCTAATTGTGCAAAATGTGGTTACAGAATATATCAACAAGTTTTTAGAGTTGTTGGTAATTCTGTAGCTCTGCCTACCCCAACCCAGTTTTTTTTTATTAAAAATAACATGCATGAACTAATAATGTCCACTATCCGCAAAGAGCGAGCTCATTAGCAGCAAGCTCGTACAGCCGAAGCTGTGACATCGAGAAATAACGAGCCGATGGTAGGAGCCACACTTCCTTCCTGACGTTATCGACGAAGATTCAATTATATTCATTGAATGCAAATTCCCCGCGAAAATAGAGCCCCTACCGTAAAGATTTTTAAAATATTCCCCTAGTAAAATAGGTCAAGAGAGACGGGATCAGAAGATAAGGATACTTATCCGACGGAGTGAGGGTAATGTATGGTGCTGAGGAGGTTATAAATTAGGTTCCGAGGCGACCGCCTTTATTAAGTACAAGCTCAAGTTTTGTGATCTTCAAGTCAAAATGTCACACGGAGATTTATAGCCCTGTGTGTACAATGCAATTTAAATGTAGAGTTAATCGTGACATTATAATATCGGTTAAATACAACAGAGGGCTTATTATGACCTAACTATGCAGTTCATTTTACGGTGAGAGAAAAGGACAGAGCTATATAACTGCTATGGCTCTGTCCTTTTCGCTCATAAATACGGTAATAGTAGATGTTTTAACTATGGGAGTTCAACTTAACTAAGAGCCATAGTAGGCATGAGGTGCATGTGCGAGGTAAAGCTTGTCCCAGTAAAAAATGTCGCTTATAATTTTTTTTAAATTCCGTATTAAATATTAAAATTCACCAAATTTTCTAATACCGTTTTATTTGATATTCCTTTACATATTATTATTTACGCATAAAGACCAGTTTAGGATTACTTCATCCAGAAACTTCTTAATTTTCCCTTGACCCCTGCCATCAAAGTTTGTACATCGTCATCGGTGATCAGTTTGGAAGCTTCATTCCACTTCTACTTGAAGTCTTGAACTGAAGTGGCACTACTTTTATGTTTTATAAGCTTCTGTTTCACACGAGCCCAATATTTTTCAATGGGTCGTGACTCCGGGCAGTTGGAAGGATTGAGAGTTTTTTCAACAAAATCGACATTATTTGCTTTGTACCACTCTATTGCTTCCTTCGTGTAGTGACACGTGGCCGAATCAGGCCAGAACAGGACAGGTGAAGTATGCCTCTTAATGAATGGCAACAATCGTTTTTTGAGGCACTCATTCAGGTATACATCCCCATTTATGGTTCCATTAGCAAAATATGGTGTACTGCGTTTGCCACATTTTTTGTTTTTTTTTTTTTATATCATAGGAAGGCAAACGAGCACACAGGCCACCTGATGGTAAGTGGAAACTGTGACCCATAGGCATTCGCATGAACATGAACAGATCGCCTGCCACACGAGAACTTTCTTTGCAAATTTATCCATTTTGATAACCCTATACTCTTCACTTACTACTTTTCAGTCGGTCCCAGAATAATAGTGGTGTCCTGGAAGTCATTTGAATTCAAGTTTGCAGTAAGTTTCGTCATCCATAACAGTACAATATTTTTTCTTAGTCATTTTTGAACAAAGCTTTCTAGATCTCGTTTTAGACTCTTTTGACTTTGTTTAAACGTTGTTATAGAACAATTTTTCTTCACTCGTTGCACTGTAGATTTCGAGGTTTTAAACTTCTTGGCCAAGTCTCGTACAGAGAGGGTAGGTTTTTTCTGTTAAGCTGTTATAATCTTCTTCTCGATATTCTGGTTTACAAACCCTAGTTTACGTCTACTTCCAGGCCGTCGCCGTATACCACCTGTCTCCCTGAACCGTTTTAAAACCCTTTGAACGGTTCTTGTAGATGTTTTCAGCTCCGACGCCACTTTCTTCGCAGAGATGCCTTTATATTGAACATAATGTGTACAAAATAATATTCGTGTAACTTTTCTTGCACCGACGACATCGTTGAACATCTAGTACTGACAACGTTTTTTTTATTTTTTATTTATACATTATAGAGCATCCTAACGGGAAACATAGTTTTCAAACCTATTTAGACCATCCTGATATACAACCCCAACTAATAATGAGCGACATTTTTTTCTGGGACAAGCTTTACGATAAAGTTAATTTACGTATAGGAATGGGTAAGTATTTTACTCTGAAACTTGGATGTTTTCTATGTATTTAAGCATGTTTATGTCTATATAAGTATGTTTAACGTTGTCTAGTACCCATAGTAGGTACCTACAAGCCTAGAACTTAGGTCTGGGGACCTAGTGAAAAAGGATATAAGTCGACTTACTCGTAACTTGTACTATAAAAGGATATATTCACTTACTAGACTTAAACCGTTTTTCACTGGATATTCAGGAGACTTATACCCTTTTTCACTTGGACCCCAGAGTTTGGGACTAGGTCAATTTGTATGGGATTGTCCCCGATATTTATTTATTTATTATAACATTTGGTATGATTTATAACATCCTAAATAAGAGTTATTAATAATGCAACCGACCGTGTTACAGTTCCAAGTTTTATCTATTTTAATTGGCCAAAACCGCCGTTGACGCCTCAGTCTTGTTACAATGCTTTATGTACAGTCGCGATCCGGGATTGTTAAGCCACTTACCCATGTTTTTTTTGGCTATGTAATGCAAATCGAATAGCTGTCAGCCAGTCGTTGACATCGGTTATTGAATACACGGCTAAATTACGAACAATGGCAAGTGGCTCAACAATCTCGGTTCGTGACTGTACTTGTAATTTTTTTTTGTATGATAAAGTGCATAACATACAGAACGCGGGCGCGGGCGGGTCGGGTTTTGTGTTAAGACTTGAGAACAACCCGTGCAACGGCGTTTGTGTTATAGTTCATATAGAGATAGGCGAATAGACCCAATGCACGCCCGACTCGCCCGGGTTTTGTGTGTTTCGTTGCTAAAAATCAAGTGTTCTAGACTGCCTGCATCTGCCTTCGCGTCTTACATAAGGTTTGAGACAACCTTGCCGCTCTAACCCGTGTAAGCTCAGAACTTTCATGCACTTGATTACTTTCAGAGATGAAAATCTCTTAAGAGGATCGCGAAGCACCGCTCAAATCGCGTAGCTGTCAAAAAAATCCATACAAATTTAGCTCCGGCCGTTAATGTGTCTCACCCCCTAAATCAAGTCCAATTTTCACGATTTTTGGATATTTTTGTAGTTATAATCAGTGATCGTAGATTTTACAGCATTTTTGGTGCAGTGCTAGGGTTGTCAGTAGTGCCCAATATTAAATTGTTGGAATCAGGAATCAAATAAAATCAAAAATAAAATAGCGTATTAAACAAATCAGAAATACAGAAAATACTCTCAGAACATGTAAAGCCTAACCCTATATGCATAATTAAATAAAGGGTTAATTTACTACGAGTATTTGAGAAAATGTAACACAGTTGCAATAACTTCTTATCTCAGGTTATATAGGTTCATATTTATGATTAGGAATTTATATACTGACTATATATTAGCACAGACAGTATAATGCGTAGGTAATGGCAGTGCATAAATATAGAAGACATTTTGTTTCTTCGCTGACGTCCCGTCAAGTGCTAAATTATAATAAATGATTAAGTAAAAACAACAACAACACAACAACACACAACACAACTTACAACAACTACAACAACTTATTTAAGAGTGCTTGGTAATTCTGTAGCTCTGCCTACCCCACTCTGGGAATGAAGGCGTGAGTTTATGTATGTATGTATGATTAAGTAAAAAAATTGTAATTCATTTTCAATGACCACATAATATTACATAATTTTAAACGTCAATCATATTATATACACGTCTACAACCCTAGGTCGCTGTCGTGTGTCATTTGACGTCATCGCACCAAGAATGCTGGAAAAAGTACGATCACTGGTTATAATAATGAACTAGGTCTGTACTTTTCTATTTTTTGGATTTTCAATTCGTTTCATTCTAAGAAGTATTTTCGTGGAAAGGAAAACGTACAGACATAGTTTTTCATGATATCTACAACATATTAAAAGATCGTACAAATCGGACTAGGTTTAAGGATCGGAAAACGTTTTCGCATTTTTATGGAAATTTTTAGCTTCACAATCCTCTTAAACGGAGCAGGCCGTTTGGTCGAAAAAAAAAGTTTTTTATCCGGAATGCCGGAACCGCCAGTTGATAACCAGCGGGTTAAGATAACCTTGTCATTTCATAAAAATAAATCAACTGCGACATGAAACAACTTTTCGACAAATGAAAATTACGGAAATGATGCGTTCGACCAAAAATATTTCGCCCGAACGGAATTGACCAACCAACTTTCATGACCCCCGCATGACGGAATTGACCCCTTAAATGGACCAACCAACTTTCATGCCGTCTGTGTATAGTCGTCCAGTAATACAGAGATAGACACGTGCTGAACTCCAAACCTGACTCAAGTCCAACCCGCGCCCGCGTTTAGTGTTTACGCACTTAAAAATCAAATGATCCAAACAGTCTGCGTTCGTCCTTACGACTGACACCGTTAAAGTTTACATCATACATGTGCTCTCTCCCGTTTAGGCTCAGACTCCATGCATTTCATTATTTCCATTTATATCAGAAGAGTTAGCGTCGCGCTGGTGTTGGTGTTTGCGTCGGGGAGTAAGGAAGAGTAATGGTCACGTATAAATCAGAGGCATCTTCTTTTGAATGGATACTCGCAGGCTGGCAATTCGCTCGTTAGTCGCTGGGGTTACGAGTATTCCCTTGAATAACACTTCGTCGGCGACATCTGTGACGAACCCTGCGTAGTTCAGTTTTAACTACCTACAATATTAAAGCGAAAAAAATCGATGGTCTTTGGTAGGATTCGAACCTTCATCTCCTCTGGCTATCCATATATTTGGTTCAGTTTATTATTGCACTGCTTGGTAAATAATAGCAATTACGCCCCCCTTAAATGTTTTAGGAATGAAATACATTTTGGTCCTTAGTTTTTTTATTGTTCTAACGTATTTAACTTAACCTAAGCTATTTAAATAATCAATAAACGTTTGTTCTCATAATATTGTTATAATTAAAGAACAGATGCTTTTTTTGCGATATGAATGTTTTAAAATAATACGTTTGCTAAACGTACACACTTTAACTGCCGCGGACTCGCTATACGAGTCCATTTTGTACGAAAATCAGAGCTCTTGGCAACGAAAGTGTTCAATACTGATGACTTTGACCTTGGTCAGTACAATGCAGCGCTGCTTAGGTTAGAGGTACCAATCTCGACTGTGTCAAGCTTGTCATAAGAAAGATGTATAATATGCGGTTACTCGAGGAAATAGTCATATAAGCGTCCTATAATAGAGACTATATGAGGCTAAAGTCATAAACAAACGCTGAGTAAAGTTAACGTTTACTCAGCATAATTATGTATGACCGTAATGCTGAATAACTAAACCTTATAAGATGGTTTTATACGACATCATTCATCATCATCATCATCATGTCAGCCGAAAGACGTCCACTGCTGGACATAGGCCTCCCCCGAGGCTCTCCACTCAGACCGGTCTTGTGCTTTTCGCATCCACCGCGTTCCCGCGATCCTCACAAGGTCGTCACTCCATCTTGTTGGGGGCCTACCTACAGCTCGTCTCCCGGTCCGCGGACGCCACTCAAGAACCTTCTGGCCCCATCGGATATCAGTTCTGCGAGCGATGTGCCCCGCCCACTGCCACTTCAGTTTAGCTATTCATATCAGTTTAGTTATTATTATACGACATCATTATTCAGTATAATTCGCGCTTACATGCATGAATTTAATTAAACGAAAAACTGAAGAAGCTCAGCCTTATATGACTTGTTTGCTTGTTGACTAGCACAGTTAATCAATTGACATTAATACTAATAACTTACTCGAGTTTCACGTTACAAAGCATACTGCAAATCGAGCACCGATCAACTGGTTGGGCGGCTAATTTTACGGGGGCATAACTAATTCGATGGCTATCCGACTCGCGCGCATTCGGCCTTCTGTTACCACATTAAGAGCCTTAGACTCGATTTAGTGTCGATTTTATATTGAAAGCAGGCACCCAGGCACCGAACGTGCTGGCTTTGACGAGGCTCGGAGCCGACAGCAAATACACTCACGGAATCAACGCCAAATTGTTGATATTCCCAGTTTTGCGTCGATATTGGCTTCGCGGTGTTTCGGCGTTCGCGCTGAAATAAAGCTAAATGTATCGGGTTTGCATTTGTGAATGTACGTGTGTTACATTTAAAAACTTACACAAAAAATTTAAAAAGCAAGGATTGCATTGGAAATCCTGAAAAACTTAAACCTAGTTATAAGATAGCTGTTTGATGACACGTATCCTGGTTAGCTAGCGGTCCCAGTTTCAAATACCGATAAGGGCAGATGTCATCCGAAAACGTCCACTGGGCATAGGCCTCTCCCGAGGCTCTCCACTCAGACCGGTCTTGTGCTTTTCGCATCCACGGCACCGCATTCCCGCGATCATTACAAGGTCGTCACTCCATCTTGTTGGAGGCCTACCTACAGCTTGTCTCCCGGTCCCATCAGTCCATAAATAAATAAATATCACAAGCCAAGAGCTCATTTTGAGTCTAGGTCAATTTGTGTGAGATTGTTCCTTGTTTTTTTTTTGTTTCGATATATTGTTACCGGGTACCACTAGGTACTCGCAAAGGCCGCATACTTCAAGTACCTACCTACGCCGATGTTAGACGCGTGTATCCCCATTCACAATTCAGAGCTTCAGCGGTGAAACACCGGCTCACCCAATAACAGCTGGGTCGGCGGTTAATGGATCGTTCGGTTTCGCTGTTTATTAGATACTAGCTTCTGCCAGCGACTTTACTTTTTTTGACTTACTTCACTAATTTTTTACCGAAAATAGTTTCACAAATGTTAATTTCACAACTAAAAGTTGATATACTATTAATTTCACTAATATATTACTTCACAAATGTAACAGATTAAAGTACGCCGTTTAACAACGTAATCATATAGCAAATAGTACACTTTAAAAACGTTTTGATTAAAAACATGGCTTTTAAAAACTCATCGTTAAGCAAACTGTTTACTTTACATACTGTTATTACAAAGTAACATTCATTACGTCTACCTACTTTTTGCATTTGAATCAACGGGTCCCCGCTACGCGGGGCCCTTATATCTGGCTGGTTTGCCTTTCGGGCGTATATAGAAACTAACGTAACCTATTTAAGTATCTCAGCCCATTTTGACTTTTTTTGCGCTCCAATTTGGGAAAATGTATGTACCAAATTTTGACAAATTATGCGATATGAAATGAAAAAATTGTTAATATCTTCAATTTATAATATATTTGAGAATTTAAACGTTGTAAAATAAAAATATGTCAAATAAATCATTTAAATTATGAATCATTTGTTAAACCTGTAGATGCATAACGTTGATATGCCATATCACACTTTTGTCGGTCGTGGGTTGTGAAATGAAAATTTCCCAATATACTGTCGATAAAATGATAGGATACCAGAATTCCTATTTTCGTCATTCCACTTGAACCGTTCATTTTTCCGCGATAAAAAAGTAGCCTTTGTTCCTCAGGGATTATGTAGCATCCTAAAGGTAAAAGAATTTTTGAAATCAGTCTATTAGTTTTTGAATTGATCCCCATATGGTTGCCGGGTTAAAATAGTTCTACTCCGAGTCTTACCGTCGATATCATAAGAGACGACTGGGGAATGTCATTAATACAGTGGTAAACATCTTAGCCTAATTGTGCAAAATGTGGTTACAGAATTATCAAAAGGTTTTTAGAGTTGTTGGTAATTATGTAGCTCTGCCTACCTCACTCTGGGAATAAAGGCGTTAGTGTATGTATGTATGTTTGTAGTTTTTAAGTTCATTTGTTACAAACATACAAAAATGCAATCCTCATTACATCAGCAGTACCTATATAAATCACGGCCTCTATCCTAGTTGGTGAAAACCATATCGTCTTTGACCTGCTATCGTATCGTCACCGTTTTGATAGCTCTTATTTTACTTAACAATGTGGCTGCCGAGTTAAAACAATACCCAAAACAGGTTAGAAACGGCATAGTTTTTACCACCCGGCATCTCAGCCCAGTACAATTATGTAGATGAAAGAATACAATTTAAAGCTTTGGGAACTCGAGTTTATTTTTTTCAAAATGAGTTTGCCTTTGCCCTCAGTCTCACCTAATGTTAAGTGACGACGAGGTCGATTTTGGTACGGTGTCCCCTTATTTCAATGACTATCATTTCATAGAACGTATCTTCGCAGATTTTTTATTTTATAGAAAGTTATTTTCTGCTGAACCCGTGTTGATTTCATTTTAAATACACTCGCGGTCAAATTATACGGGTCAAAGTGTGTTTTTCATACTAAAAGGCTATTTCGAAGCCTTTGTTCCTCGCCAGGGGATGCTATTAGTGAAATCTGATGATGGACACCTCGAGCATCGATACAGGACTTCCAGATTGCCTAGGATACCCAACTGATTGAATCTGCGGCTAACGCCGGAATTGTGCATGTTCAAAAAAACATCTAAAATGACAATAAAATCTAAGGAAAATCAAATGCTGACCCAAACTCTCTCGCTGTGGTGTTGTGCAAACGCATTGTGCGATCATTTAGGTATCTTAAGCACTTTTGACCTCCTCTATTGAACGTCGGAGTATTCATCTTAAACCTCATTCAAAACAACCCCTGGCCTTCTAAGCCAACCAAGGCTTCGAAATAACCTCGTTTGTATGTAAAACGCACTGTGACTCCGTATTATTTGACCGAGAGTGTATGATTCCCGTAGGTTAGGTTAGACTTGTAACAAACAACAAGACAATCACCGAACACAACAAGACAAGATAACGTTCTTCTAACGTATCTTGTGACAAGATAACGTTCTTCTAACGTATCTTGTGACGAGATAACGTTCTTCTAACGTATCTTGTGACAAGGTAACGTTCATCTAACGTATCTTGTGACAAGGTAACGTTCTTCTAACCTATCTTGTGACGAGATAACGTTCTTCTAACGTATCTTGTGACAAGATAACGTTCTTCTAACGTATCCTGTGACAAGATAACGTTCTTCTAACGTATCCTGTGACAAGATAACGTTCTTCTAACGTATCTTGTGACAAGATAAAGTTCTTCTAACGTATCTTCCCTTGAAAACACACACTTGATTATTAAGATACTAGAGGACACCCGCCGCCTCTTACGCGTACAATAAATCCAGCTACTCCCCTATTTTTATCCGTTGGGGCCACCCCTAGACCTCATAAGGAACTTACGCACCAAATTTGGAATCTCTAACCCATTTGGGCTGTGCTCGGATATGTCAGTCAGTCACTCAGTCAGTTGTTTCTTTTATTTATTATTTAGATGTATTGATTGCATCCTCTCGCTAGTCACTATAAAAACGCGTCCATCCGTCATCACGCCGCCTCCTTTTTACTTTGCCTTCGCTCGAATGGACGATTGGCAAAAAAAGAAGAGCCTTTGCCCTGCAGTAGGAGTAGGACACTGGCTTATGGAGAATGTATTTGGAAAATTACAATTTTAACATGGTAACTCAATTAGATAGATTATTATTAGAAATATTTAATCCGTATAAAATATTATGTCAGTGATTTATGCCCGGTTTCTGAAGTCACTAGTTAAACCTTTAATAGCTATTGATCCGTTAAAGTTATGTTTAGGTTAAACGACGTTTATCTCTTCGTGCGTTTCTGAGTGCTCTACGAACAGTTCGATAACTATTGACAGATAAATAGTTCCTTCCGCTGCCGCTAGATGGATCTTAATAGTTTTTCATACGTAGACTGCTGTTAATGCCTTAATTCAACATCAATTCCGGTTGATTTTTGTAAAAATAATAATTTGAGAAAACTTAGCCACTTTATAGTAATTAATAAATAAATGATAACGAAAATTAAAATACCTAGTTTATTTGCCAGTGGCTGTATGAACAAAAATTGACAGTTGATACTTCAAAAACAAAAACTTCAATCGTAAAAAACGTCAAATAGTTATGGAGCCGATAAACGGCAAACTTTGGTGAGTTAAGTTAAACCTAGTTAAAACGGAGTTTATCTTTGAGTCGTTGTTCGGAAACGCAGTTGTCAAAGTTAACGGACCAATAGCGTTTACGGACAGATAAACCACCGATAAAAGTACTTCAGAAACCGGGCATTAGTCATTTTACTTGTGTGTATTTTTTAACTTTTATTCTTTGTTAGGTTGTCTGAAAAGATCGCTATTTAGCGATAAATCTGTCGACTCACTTTGTAACATTATTTTTACTTTCTATCCTGTCATTGCATGTGGTGTTTAGGTAGGTCCAACTTCGAGAAAGAGGTCAGTCGTCGAATCAGGCTCAGCAGCTGCAGCGGGAAGCTATCTCCTGGTCCAATATGCCGCAGGAGGTGTCTAAAGTCGAAAGTCTCGACCAGTGTGACTCGTATATTTTAAAGTAATTTTCATTTATCGTGTGATGATGGTAACCTTTTTAATATCGATTATGTTTTTATTTATACCAACGAACCTTTTAATATTTATGCTGTATAAATCGTCAAGGAGATGCTTTTTGTGATTATTTTTGGCTGAGAAAACAGCGTTTATTCGTTAAGTAATTGCCAACAAACTATGACAACATAGTTCAAAGTTTATTGAAAATAATTATTTTTTACATACATAAATACATTAAATCACGGCTATTTCTCAGAGGGGTAGGCAGAGACCACTTCTTTCCACTTGATACGATCTTGACAAATTTCTTTCGCTTCTTCAACATTCATACATAAAGTCATGCACGCACGTCGGTTTCGGGTACTTAAGATTCGGCCCTTTTCCAGTATTTCTCCGATTCTTATTAATAAATTAAATACTACTAGATAGTAGTACTTTATCGTGTTTTATTATTTGAATTCAACTATATTTTCCGGAACGCAAATACTTTTTTCTATTACTTATTGAACTGTAACACGACATTGTTACTTGTTTGTGCCTATTGAATATAAATTGTTCCTAGGTTTATCGAGCTGTCCGTTTTAGAGGACAGCCTTAAAATCCAATTTTCATGTTTTTCATAAATGGTAAGCGTTAATAAGAATATTTGTATTATTATAAAATACATCTTCACTGCAACACTTTATATCCTAACTTAAGCTAACTAACAGTAAGTAGCTCCAGCATGTAGGACTTCTAATTAACAGTTCCCAAGTCCAGCTCCCATTGTCTCAATCGCGGCAGCCGAGAACAAAATTTACAAAGGGCTTAGCTTGCAATCTGCAGCGCAGCGAGTTGAGGCTAACACGCCATTCGCTAAAGTATTTCCACCATCCTCGCTTGTATTGGCAAAATTTATGGACACTAAAGTTTTCATACGCTTTTATGTTTTCGGGAGATTACGCCAGCGGGGCCGGCCCGATGTTTATAAGAGTCGTACCCTTCCGAAGGGACGGAATTGCGCCTTCCGTGCCGGTGTTTAACTCGTAAAATACCCCACAAAAATCACTTGGTGAGGACAGTATAATCGCCAACGTAAAAGAGCCGTATATTACAAATTTTTGAGACTTGGCTTGATGAGTGCGGAGATAAAATGAGGTTTACTTGAGTAGTAAACCTCGATTTGGTTATTACTAAAATGAAAACAGGCCCTTGATTCTACTAGGTGAACCGATATTGCTTTTGTCATGTTATGGTATACTTTTAACTCGGCCGTCATTACTGTCTAGTAAATAAGATCTATCGTAATTGCCCTCGTGTGTGATATTCATGTATCTATAAATAACTTGAAATTGGCGAAATTATCCCTAATACGAGTGAAAGCCATTACTGCTCTGACTGCACCACGCAACCGTCGAGCGTCCAGTGACGCCCTCAATACTGTTATTGTGTTTTCCTACTCCTATACTTTTATCTGTCATTTATATAGTCACGAACACTAATATAAGAATATAGATAATATGTCCGCAGAACATTCCGTAGAAAAGTCTATCTAGTCTATTCCCCTTAACAGCACTTGCGCTTTTTTGAGCCAAAACGATATGCCTAGCTGCCAAAGCTTACACCTAGGTTAATTTGACCAATCAAAATACTTCACCAAATTAAACCACCAATCACAATACACATTGACTGTCAATCGGAACGTTAGGTTCTTTTTGGTATGTAAACTCTTTTACTAATTTAACTCTTTAAAAAAAACATACATACATACATAAACTCACGCCTTCATTCCCAGAGTGGGGTAGGCAGAGCTAAAGAATTACCAACAAGTCTTAAAACTTCTTAATAATTCTGTAACCACATTTTGCACAAGTAGGCTAAGATGTTTCCCGTGTATTAGTGACAGGTGGCAAGCCCATCGCCTAACAGTACTACAAGCCTTTATTCCCTTAGTCGCCTCTTACGACATCCACGGGAAGACATGGAGTGGCACTATTCTAACCCGGCAACCACACGGCAAAAGCATTTTACTACATTTTACATTTTATTTAAAAAAAAACATTTTACTTGGTATCAACCAACCAGAACGCAGCTATATTAAAATCGACCAATCAGGTAAACGAATTCATTTCTCAAATCATTAGGTGTTTTTTAGTCCCTATTTCACAAGTTAAATCGATTGTGCAACTTTAAAAAAAAATATGAAACATGGCAAGTGCACATCAATTTAAAAACAAAGTTAACCATAGACACATATTTTGTTGTTTTCGAATGTTTCCCGCTCGTTTGTTGTTCTGTGCTTCGTTCGTTCGTATTCTAACCTAGGTATATTAATAAAATTTTGTTAATTTAATTTTGCATTTTATTTGAAACCTAGTCGTAGAAAAAGTATTGTATGCAACGGTGTATAACTAAGTCAAAAAATACTCGTGGCGTCTTGCTTTACGATGTTCGCCTACGGCTCACATCGTAACCACACCACTCGTCTTTTTTGACCTCTCTTATACAACTGTTGCATAAACTACTATTTCTGATAAACTAAAGAATTTCCATGGAATTGGACGATGCTTTTTTGTAGCGCAAATAAAAACACAATTTATGGGATAAGTAACAAACTTTGATAACAGTTACCCTTTGAGAAGTCAACTTAACGGGAAAAGGTGGCCACTTTTTCCGTTAAGTTGATAACTCAAAGCTCAATTGTTATTAAACTATGTGATATATCCTATAAGTGGTGTTTTCATTTGAAGTACAAAAAAGCACCGTCCGATTTCAAGAAAATACATTACTTTATTATTCAACTCAATAACAGTAATGAGGGCGCCACTGTAAATCCGGAGTACGCTCGGCGCAGTCTTAATCAAAACTAGAATAAAATGTCGAGTCGTCGACAATACGATAACATGTCAAAAGCGATATGGCTTTACAGATTTATTTCAGAAGCATTCGTGAATAAAGGTGTACATAACCCGGAGCAATTTTTTCTTCTTGTGTTTGTTAAGAGCAACGCTTTTATCAGTGTTAGTATTAATGATGCCATGTCCTCCACCCCACTTATTGCCATTTCCTTTACCCCTCTTATGCGACATGACGGTAATTTTCCGTTCTATTTGACTCACGTTACCCCATCTTCGATTCTTTTTCTTAGCATTTACTGATGACAAAGTAAGTATTAAGTATTCTTAGTAAAATTTATTAAAACGTGGAACGCTCTCCCAAATTTTCCGGTTTTTTAAATTAATTCTCGATACTGCTTATTGGGAGTTAATACTCAGGTTTATTTTCTTTTAAAGAGACATGTCTCGTCCGAGGTCATAAAATAGGTAGACTTCTCCTCTCAAATTACCTTGTGAGTGTTGAAGACTATCTGAGAGAATACTCAGTTGGACATTAGAGACCTCGTCGTGTTGCTCTCTTGGTCATTGTTTTTAATTTATTATATTATTTATTGATCTTTTGATGATTTTGTAGTGATTTTATTTGTGCTAGTTTTAATACAAATTATTCATTACTTTACTAGCAGCCCGCCAGCGGCCTCGCCCCTCTGCAAATTTCTGACTTTCCGGGTGTTTTTTTTCAATGTTTTACAAACCTTGTCCTGACAATAAGGAACACAACAAAAAAAGTACAATTTGGTGCAGTTGTTCGGAAATTGGAAGTTATGCGCGTACATAGAATACCTCGTGATGTAACTTTCTATGAAATATTATTGTATTTTATGATTGAAAATGTTCTTCTGTTGGAGTTTCTTGCGACTCTTCTCTGCAATGATGGTCCGAAGCGCTAGTAGATTCCATATTATGCCTTCTTATGATCAATTGTAGTACTGTTAGGCGATGAGCTTGCCACCTGTCACTAATGCACTGGGAAACATCTTAGCCTACTTGTGCAAAATGCGGTTACAAAATTATCAAGAAGTTTTAAGACTTGTTGGTATTTCTTTAGCTCTGCCTACCCCACTCTGGGAATGAAGGCGTGAATTTATGTATGTATGTATGATCAATAAACTGAATATATATATTGAATTCTGAATTCTACGACTCTATTGCTCCAAAAGGCATTAAAACAAAGTGCATCCGTTTAAATACCCGACCATCCGTTTACCTGTCGTCACAAAAGTTACCCCAGTGGCGAGTAAAGTTGGACAGCCACGGGGCGTTTCGTTTCCGCTCAATAAACCCAAGTTTCGTACAATAACAAACTTTCCCCGCAACTTTTTGGCAGAACCTCATCCCCATGCACGAGTGCATGTAGCACACAAGTTGGTGATTAATAGAACCTCTCGAAGTTCCTCGTCACCCGGCGATAATCCTCGCGTTAGGACTCACGGCTTTTAGTTTTAAAATCGCTTTTAAGAAGATTAACTGGATTACTCAGTTTAAGTATCGGCTTGGTGTATTGGAAGTTTTATTTACAATATGAACTTAACGACGTCATCAAAACTTGAAACCAGATGGACATGATCAGTACAAGTTGTAGTCTAAATAGGCTGAGTATAGAGGCATGGAGGCATCTAAGTGTCGAGATTGTCATCGTAAGATAGCAGTTGAGATTGCAAAAGTTTCTAGCGTCCACATTACCGGTAAAACATTAACACTTGTTGAGGACCTTGTGCAGGGTCCGTCCGGTACCACCACCTTATCCATTAACCTACCGTCAAGCAGCAGTGTTAGAATTGTTGTGTTCCGGTTTGGGGATAAGACAGCCGGTGAAATGACTAGCATAGAGGCATTCCATCTTAGTCCTCAGGGTTGGCATTGGCAGTGCATTTGCAGTCTTGTGAATGTGAATGTCTATGGGTCACAGTTTTCACTTACCATCAGGTGGCCTGTGTGCTTGTCTGCCTTCCTATGCCTTAAAAAAACATACTCGTAACAGGCGGGAAGGCAATATGGGGTAGGCGGGCATTAGGGTATGCTAAGATGGTTTGGTCATATAGAAAGGATGGATGAAAGAAGAGTTTCAAAAGAGGTATGGCGAGCGAGAGTGAGCGGAGATGTCGGTATGGGACGCCTTAGACGCACATACATGGATCACATGCGCGATGTATTTAATACGGGACAAATCAATCATCCGAACCTGACATAGCATAAAGAGATTTGATGAATGTGAAGGCTGTTCCTATTCAGACTGCCAATGACAATAACAAGCATACCTGACTGTAATTGTGTTAAGATAGAGGATGAAAGAGTGGTGAGAATAATGTTACCTCTAGTTAGTTAATAAAAAGGTTGAATATATATTCACTGCCCGCCTGCTTCGGCTGGGCGTCCCCACTTATCATCATCATCATATATTCATCATCATCATCGTATTATTATGCTGGGTGCGACAGAGATGAAACCTCTCTTATCAATCCATCCCTACATGTATGTAAGCTTCAATCAGTGTCGTGGTATTTTCAACGAGAGTGCTTTTCATCAAAAAATAACAACTTCAAAATCATGAAGACAATGATTGAGTGTATAAATAAGTAATATGACCATGCTCAACGTTCAAAAGTATGCGAATATGGAGTGTTCAATAAGTAGCAGCCTCCCATTGTATTAGTTTTGTTATTAGGGTTAGTAGATGGCCCCACCTGTCTCCTTTAAACCATTAGAAGAATAACGTTGTTCAAATACCTTAATAGATGGCGTAAACTGTATATTAAATCGTACAAGCGTTTGGTTCATTCAGATTGTATATATAAAGATATATGTCTTTTTAGTAAATTAGACATTATCAACCTAGAAATGGTTTCATTCAAATTAGTTTATTGGATCAGCAGTATAGCGGTGTACATGGAGTAATTGTATTGTGGTAAATTGATTTGTTTATATGAGAGACCGAAAGAAAACGTCCCGACTATAGAGGAAGTGAAAGTTGTATGTTTAGACCAGTGCACCAAAGTGCACATGGCGTTCCATAGTCTCTGACGAACCCCATTGGAAGACAAGCGTGATGGTAAGTGTATATGTGTTTGCATTAACATAATATAATATTAATAATCAACACCTTATTGTATTTAACTATCCTATTTAAATCGAGCACAATGGCCGTAATCATCCCTTAGTTCCCGTAAACTAGTTAATCCTGTACTGAGCCGTATTTAATTAGCTAAATTATAATGTGAATGTGTAATCAGTGTCTGTCTGTGGGCGCATTAGTGTTATAATACGCTAATTGATTCGCTAATTGATTGACAGTAGTACGTGTCACGGCAATTTGTAGTAGAGCTAACGTCATAACCCAAGCTTTAAATATTGTTATTTATCGTAATGTTATCTACACACATACATAAACTCACGCCTTCATTCCCAGAGTGGGGTAGGCAGAGCTGCAGAATTACCAACAACTCTAAAAACTTGTTGATAACTCTGTAACCACAATTTGCACAATTAGGCTAAGATGTTTAACAGTGTATATTAGTGACAGTTAGCAAGCCCATCGCCTAAGAGTACTAGAAGCCTTTATTATTCCCTTAGTCGCCTCTTACGACATCCACGAGATTTCGCAGCACCAACCTTTTTAAGCCCACCATACAACGAAATTTTACACTGAAATAAGAGCCTATTGAGAATATCAGCAGCATAATTTACTAATTTCCATTCTTCGAAATCGATTTAAAATTGGTATATAATAATACCTATTGTGCCGCGGTACGTAACCCACGATGGTGCACGACTCCGACTCGCACTTGACCGATTATTTGTCAAGCACATAATAGTTGGTAATTTTTGACCAAGTCGCTGTGTGTTTAGTCGCACGGCACGTCCGCAATCTGCGGCCACGGCCGTCACGCCTGACTCGTGCAATAATCACGGTTTCGGCCGATATTGGCCCCGATTCCGAAATGGCGGGCCACTGTCGAACGCCTTGTTCGTAAGGTTATTATCTTACGGGGCAGTGGCAAATTTCTCAAGCAAAACGACAGAGATTGACTCTAAGGGCCGCATTAGTAAAGTCATCTT
Source organism: Acleris emargana (assembly GCA_927399475.2). Taxonomy (NCBI): domain Eukaryota; kingdom Metazoa; phylum Arthropoda; class Insecta; order Lepidoptera; family Tortricidae; genus Acleris; species Acleris emargana. The sequence continues at coordinate 22,138,820 of OV656838.1, read as the reverse complement.
GGCTGAGATGCCTGCCACAAAATTCGTCTATGTATACGTCAAGTCTTAGAAAACTTAAGTCGAGCTATCGATAACTTTTCGATTAGTTTTTGTCTTACTTTAAAGGTACGCATTCATTAGCCCGCGCCGGCTTCAACGCACGCAGGGTACGCAACGGAATTTGGTTTCCTTTGTATGATTTCGTATAGCAATGGCGATCGGTGTGCAGTATGACGCAGTGCTATACGCATACAAAGGAAACTAAAACTCGATGCGTGCCGTGCTTGCCGTGCGTGCGTTGCGGCCAGAGAAGGCGTACTTTAAGAACGATGAAGGAGAAAGGAGCAAAGGATAGGGGTACCTACAAATATTTAAAACAATCTCCAAGATGCGTGTGGTGTTCCATTTCGATTTCGGAAGCAAACGAACAATCGGGACATTGGTAAATAGGCTGAGAAACCTTTGGACATATGCAATTTAAAACCTGCAAATACGTTACCAAATCTGGGGATTCATCGACTACTGTGCTATCAATGTGACCGGCTAACCCACCCCCAACCTACCAAAACTCAATAGTCTAACTATCGTTGCGTTGCATCCACGGTTCGCCATTACACAATGGGCAGTCAAATGAAGCCAGTCACATGCACGAAACTTACCTTTGCTGCTAAAGCGAATAACCCCTTTTCGCTGCTATTTGTAATTCAATTATGACCGAGACCGTGCGATCTAGAGCTACCGACGCAATAAAATTCATGAAGCTCTTGTTACATTCATGAGAAAAATCGAGAAAAAATACAACGAACGTATACCCAATGAACACGCTGCAGATAACTCTCGCTCTCGACGAAAAGATCGACTACTCTTGGCAATCTGTGAAAATGCGAGTAAATCCAACCGAATTCGTTTCGTTTGTAGCTATCAGTTTTCCACATTTCTCGTGTTTATTGAAAGTTCCTATTGAATTTGTTATGACTTCCCGCCGCTATGAAGTTTGGCGTGGGATGATAAGAAAACTACTGTACTTCGGGTTAATTATTGAAAAACCAACAAAGTTTGGTTCGGCTTCCGCTTTTGCGAGAATAATCGCCTTCGGTCTGGGGTTTTGCTTTTATTTCTTTTAAGTACAATACTTTACAGAAAACCAGTTTTATCGGGTTTTTTTCTATTAAACTTAGTTTTGATTGATTTTGTTTGATACCCACAACGTTCTATGTAGTGCTTTGTAAAACGAATGTAAATTGATTCCTAATCAGGAAATATATCACACATCTCGTGTTTTGAAAAAAACTGTTGAATTTAGAACCCTAATTTTCTTACAAGTCGGTTTGAAAACCAAGCTGTAATTAATTTTAGTTGTAGCACACAAAAATAAAAAACAAATACTATTTTTAATACCCATTTAAAACCAAGAATAGTGTCTCTTAAAAAACCCCAAGATTTACCGTTCGAGTCATAAAGTACGGAGTATTTTTTCTCGGGCGGTCGGCGGAGACTTCCTATTTTATGAGCGGCCACGGCAAAGATTGCCTTTTATAAAATTATCTTCTCTATTTTGTCGTCGAGTTGCTTTCGGTGACGTAATTTATTGGAGTATCGCAGTTTAATTATGAAGAAGAACGCTCCGGAGATTTATTCCCTTGGATTTTATGTAACAAGTTTTCTAATAAAAAGTTTAGTTGATGTTTTTAGTAATTTTCATTTTATAAAAATGCCAATCATTCTGTTTCAATGCCTTTAAAGGTTTAAACGTTGGTCTGTTCTATTAAAAATATATTAGTAAATTTTTGCGTCAGAATTGTTTTCTGTTCCCAAGAGATAAACGATTAATGACACAGCACGGGTGGTAATCGCTATTTATATATAAATATGTATAAACCTAGAATCGTTATCAACAAACGTAGTTGTCCTAAAACTGGAACCCTGCCGTTTGGCCGAAATAAAGGCTATAGCCGTGTTTCTATACAAAATTTGCCTTTCTGTCAAATGTTCTAGTAATTTTATTTTTAGATACTCCTTGTAGGCAAAGGTCTGTTCCCCAAAGAAGAGCCATGTACACTTGTCAGTTTTCGTAATATGGCGGTTTGTTTTTTTTCACTTTTTAATTTTTTTCTTGAATTCGGTCTTTGCGATTAATTTGATTTTTTGGTAAACTATACTACATAATAAAACCCATCACTACAAAAAATATTGCTTGAAACTTTAGTACAAATATATGGCAAAATAATGGAAACTACAAATTGTTTTTTTTTTTTTTGGTGTTCTGGTGTAGCGGCACCTACAGTTTTTATTTCATAAATTGCCCATCTATAGACCTACTACATATATTAAATTCAAATTATTAGCTTTGGTACTTTATGCCAAAAACTAACTACAAATAAAATTATTCCTTACATGTTTCAATGTTTTTACAGGATTGCTTTAATTACTTGTATGAATGAAATCGTATACATCCTATTTTTGTATTTTGTCATTTTTGGAAGTTTGTTTCGTTTTTGACATCCAAAACATTGAAACATGTAAGGAATAATTTTATTTGTAGTTAGTTTTTGGCATGAAGTACCAAAGCTAATAATTTGAATTTAATATATGTAGTAGGTCTATAGATGGGCAATTTATGAAATAAAAACTGTAGGTGCCGCTACACAAGAACACCAAAAAAAAAAAAAACAATTTGTAGTTTCCATTATTTTGACATATATTTGTACTTAAGTTTCAAGCAATATTTTTTGTAGTGATGGGTTTTATTATGTAGTATAGTTTACCAAAAAATCAAATTAATCGCAAAGGCCGAATTCAAGAAAAAAAATAAAAAGTGAAAAAAAACAAACCGCCATATTACGAAAACTGACAAGTGTACATGGCTCTTCTTTGGGGAACAGACCTTTGCCTACAAGGAGTATCTAAAAATAAAATTACTAGAACATTTGACTGAAAGGCAAATTTTGTATAGAAACACGGCTATAGCCTTTACCAAAACGTGTCGTTTCCCAACCGTTTAATTTGCCAACCCATTTTTTTCCTGTAATTGACAACATTTCATTTTGGTGACACCTGCAAATTACTAAACGAATCGAAAGGGTTTTGCCTCCTGAACACGGAAAAATATTTATATAGATTTATTTTTCTTTTTTGACAAAATTACAAGTAAGTTAAAAAAAATACGAGTTTTACCAATACTATGCCTGAATAGATATAATACCATTGCCTTTTTCACAAGAAAAAAAGCTGTCATACTTCAAGTTTGACATTGACACTATTGACAGATGGATAGATACTTGAGATCGGTTGACCGCCATTATTAAAAAGAAAAACTTTTTTTTATACAGATTGGACTAACGTAATATGTCAATTGTGTCGTAGAAATGAAGTTACGCCCTTTTAGAATAAGAACATCTTAATAAATTAATAATAAAATAATTATACATTCTAGGGAAAAAATAAAACTATTAGTGTCTTCCTCCTTCCAAACAGTATCTATAAAACGAATAAAATTAAAGTCTTGAAAATATGAAATCTTGTCAATTGTAAATATTTCTGGATTTATTTCAATATAAAATCCTGGAATATTTACGGTTACAGAAAACAAAGCGGGTTGGCAAATGAGACGTTTGGGAATCGATACATTTGGCAAACAGATTTCGCCGAAACATCCTACCTTAGCTTGTATGTGTATTGTATTGTATTGTAACCCGTAAAACAACTACAATCTCTAAAACTGATTCTTTTTTATTTTTTGTTACAGAGAAGGAAAACGAGCGCACAAGCCACCGGCCATTGCCAAAATGCATTACGCTAACTCACGTTTCTATTCAATTCGTTTTTTTAAACTAATCGCGTCACTCGTAGATCACGTGACCTTTCGTGTCACGTGATCTATCGTCACGTCTACGAGTGACGTAATTGGTTTAAAAACGAAACGAATAGAAACGTTAATTAGCAAAATACAGTAAGTGGGATCTGTGACCGATGGATTTGTAGACGGAAGAGTATTATAAGAAATGATACTCTGTCGTCTTTAGTACATTTTTAATTTTAATAATTATATTTTATTTGTATACCTGACGACGACCTCAATTTAATAAAAGTTATAATAATTTAACATGTATGTTATAACATTATATTAAGCAATAAATCATCTGAATCCGAATGTTACACCCCAGAGAGTTGCAGTGCAGTTAATACAAATAATATTAAATTTAACCGACGTGCGTGCATGACTCGATGTATGAATGTTGAAGAAGCGAAATAAATTTGTCAAGATCGTAGCAAGTGGAAAGAAGTGGTCTCTGCCTACCCCTCTGGGAAACAGACGTGATTTAATGTATGTATGTATGTAAACAATAAGCTTTACAAATTTTATTAAAACTTAGCTAAAAACAACCCACACACATACACACCAACACACACACACAAAGACACACATTCACAAACGCACACACACACGCACTTATTTTTGCGTCGTGGCGTGGCTTAAAAAAGGTAGGCAGGCGTAAGTAGCAGCGTTTTCTAATCTTCACCCTAACAATAATACTCACGGTTTTCATCGTCAAATTGGTTTCCTCTTCTGGTCCTCGAGCCCGTATTGCACCGAAATCTGTTGTAAAAACATCGGGACGCCTTTATTCGGCAAACTTTTGTATTAGGAGGTACCCATTTGCATAATGGGATTTGTGTAGGAACGAGGCTTAATATAGGAATATCTTTGAAGGGAATCCAGGTGCCTTATTAAATAATTTGTCAGAGAAAACCATTGACTTGGTTTAATTAAGTTTCTTAATCAGAACTTGAAGGGCTTACAGTTTTTATGCGCTACGTCGGTTTCACTATGAAATTTTAATAAAGTGCCGCGCGGGTGAGGTTTTCTTACTATTTGCAATGATAAAGATAAAGATAAAGAGACATTTATTCGCAACAATACAAAACCACATTAGGTACATAGATACAAAAAGAACAAGACAGAGAAACAGTTGCGAAACGGTCCCAACTCAGCATTCGCTAGCCGTAAAGCCAGCACTGGTCTTCCGTTGGAACCGCTTGGTGAAGTGACGGATAGTGGATGGAAGCCCTGGGCCAAGGTTCTAGGCGGTAAAAACTATATCGTGTTTGACCTGATATCGTATTGTCAACGTTATGATAGCTCTTATTTACTTGACAGAAATAGTGGCCGAGTTAAAATCATTAGAAGGGACCGATTTTTGACTTTCGAGCGCTCGAAAGTTTCACTCGAAAGTGACAAAAAACAATGAAATTTAATGATATTTTTGACTTGCGAGCTATAGAAAATATGAACACGAGTGGGCCGTGGCATTCGTTTTGAATTCTATCAATAGAAAGTATCATTTGACATCTTTCGAACCTGTTGGGTTACCCAACTTGCATAAACAAACCTAGCACAATGCCATAGACATCCACAGACGAGAAAGCGTTTCATTTTTCCTACATTTATAACCAGTCAAGATTTCATCTTTTGTTAGCTTCACACATTTATTCGCAATTAAAATATGAATAAAAAAACCGGTAAAACATCGACTTTCTGCGTATAATTCATTATACGCAGAAAGTCGATGTCGAGTCGACGAACTTGTTTCAACAAGTTCCAACTTAACAAATACTTTATAGTCAATCCCTCACTTTCTAGTGAAAATCTCAAAAATATGGAATTCGGTACCATTCAAAAATGAATTGTGAAAAATTTTCGCATTCGAATATCTTCTACCGCTCAGTTTTGAAATCAAGCGCTCGAAAGTCAAAAATCGGTCCCCAGAGATGTTGTAATAAGATAAAAAAAAAAGATTTTTCTTTCTTTTAACTAACATATTAAGCTAGTCTATTCACTATATTTGCTTGAAACTAATTCGCAGCGTAAAAGTTACGACCGTCCATGTTTCACGTTGCGCCGTAATGTCGGACGCAACTGTGCCGTGATTTTTGCGACTCCGGTCCTTTGCAGACGTTAATTACATACATATGAACACGTAAAAGAGAGGCTGGGTGCTAAATTAAAGAGGTTCCCTGAAAAAGTCTCCCGGCACTCTCATATCGACAAAGCATAAACAAAGGTCGTAGGAATATCGTATAACTTGGGAAAAAAACTGAGTCGTGTAACAGGTAAAATTTTCCAGTGAATATTTATTACGTAGGTAGACATACACATACCTAGTCGGTTACTAAGTTCTGTTACTGATATTAATTACAATTTAAAAAAAAATTAAGCAGTTTTGCATAAACCTGTATATTAATCAAAACTTTGATTTATATAGAATAATAATAAAAATAATGTATTCTAAACTATTGTAATTATTTGTTGTACGAGCTTGAAGTATTCCCATTTCGGACGATAAAATCATAGTTAAAATCACGCACGACGATGATACTGATAACGGCCCCAACTTTTGTAAGAGTTCCTGTAGAGAGTTCAAATTTGCGTGACATATTGAACACGACTTCTGGCTTTAAATTCTGATACGAATGTATTCAAAGCAACTAAAGATCCGCTTGGACACCGGTCAATCTTGATGACTCATTAAATCGACTTTAAGATTTCACATGATTTTGCAGAAATACGAAAACACACCAAATCTCTTGCTTCATAAGTTGGAATTAAGTCATGTTGAGAAATATAATTTTGGTCTCTAAACATATACAGAGATAGGATTTTTTATAATATTATACAAAAAAAGTTCTTTGGTAAACAAAGACTAACTTTTAAGCGATTTTCATCGATGCCGGCTGTGAATGTTAAAACATCGTATCGGGAATTGCGGAAAAAAGAAAAATGATTAATTGTGTTTCAAAATGTATATTAATTAAGCTTTTAATTTTTATACATATTGAAATTAAAAAATAAACATAAGTTTGTTTTATTTGCATCAACCTTAGTAACAGAACTTAGTAACCAACTAGGTACACACACATACATTTATTTATCAAACAATTATGCAGGTACACTTCTGGTCGAAAATTAATAGTTAAATTATTAAATGAGATGGTTTACAAGAAAACATAAATTACTCATGACAATGATTATAAAAAAACAATTAAATCAGTGCCGGCGTAATACCAAACCAAAACACATCTGACACCACTTTTACGTATACACATTATTCAGGGCTTCCTCGATTCGATCCTTGCAAGCGACTCACACCGTTCTAACGAAAATTCATTCTTCAAATATTTCAAGTTTTTCGATTCTAATATAGTTTACCTAATAGTGGCTGGCTATTAGGTAAACTATATTAGAATCGAAAACTTGAAATATTTGTAGAATGAATTTTCGTTAGATCGGTGTGAGTCGCTTGCGAGTCGATCCTTACTAAAGCTACGTAATTAATATTGGACAGTGAAAACATCATGATTTTAGCAGAAAATATTGTTCCATGAAATGAAATTCGATGATATGATAAGTTACATACATAACGGGTTGGCTTAAAGTAATGAGAATGTATTCAATTAACAATAGCAGGCAATAAAAAAATACAAAAAGGATTTTGACAGATATAATTAATAGAAAATATGTAAATTTTGTCAATAAGGCAAAAAAATGTCCGCGAGGAAGTTATGACGTGAACGTGTCTATCGCCTACTTGGACGGCGTGAAAAATCTGAAGTGGTCTCTCATCACAAATTTGAAAATGTACCTCCTTCTACAATTTAATGTTTGATCCAGCGGTGGGAACTTGGTATTAGGACTAAAGATTTACCAAAAACGGGAAGACCTCCCATTCTTAATGATCGAGACCGCAAGTAGGTGGCAGGCAACGTTTGTACAAAACAAAGTGGGTCAGTCCCAGATAAGTTAGCTGTAAAATATGGTTTTCGTGGGCGAATAAGGAATATTTTAGAGAAATACAATGTTGAACAGTTAAAGTGTCAAAAAATACCCAAATATTACAAAAAACAGCTTGAAGATATTCCAAAGAAGTGCAGGAAGTTGCGGAGAAAGTATCACTATGCAGGGAGCAGCCAGAATTGACTAAAAGAGCGTGACGTTCACTTCGTACCGAAGGATTCAAACCATCCGAACGTCCCTATAGCTCGTCCAATAGAGGATTATTTGGTAATTCTCAGTAGACTAGTTTACAGTGATGGGCGGGAAGCAAAATTACAGACTCAGTTGAAGCGCAAGGTACAAAAACAAGTAATTAACTAAAAAATGAAAAAATAGATGTTGTCCAACGTATGATGAAAACGGTAAGAAGAAAGCTACGAAAAATGTAAGATGCGGGACTTTTTGCTGTATAGGAATGATTGATTATCATATTGGTTTTAGTTCGTTTTTATGTAATAAAAAGCTATATAACCCTAACAAGTGACAAAATAAAAATAAAAACAGTTTTTGTAATTCTCATTACTTTAAGCCAACCCGTTACATACATACATACCTTCACGCCTGTAATCCCAGAGTGGGGTAGGCAGAGCTACAGAATTACCTACAACTTTAAAAAGTTGTTGATAAATCAGTAACCACTTTTTGCAAAATTAGGATAAGATGTTTACCAGTTTACAGTTTAGATGATAAGTTAACATGATATTAGTTAGGTATATCATCCATATTTAATACTCGTAGCAACAACAGCAAGTTCTTTTTTAATTCAACAAAAAAATTATTTGAAAGAAAGAAAGAAAATCATTTATTCGTGACATGCATAACAAAGAACAGATTAACAAATACAAGAAGAAAGTAGCCACGAAATGGTCCCAACTCAGCTTAATGCTGGCATTAAAGTCAGCGCTAATCTTCCATTGGAACCATCAGATGAAACCACGGAAGGTTACACACACATAATTAATTGAATGCAAAACATGAGTAGTAAAACGAGAAGATTAAAAAAATAAAATAAATACAAAGCTCTGAGTTTCGCTGAGATTTGATGAATCTAACGTCTTGTTAGACTCATCTGAAACCAACACGTTTATTCACAACGCTACAATCAAAATATTTTAAAGTATAATTCCGAGAATCGTGTTCTAGACAGCCTAAAACTCCAAACGTAAGCCTAAACAGAAAGCAAATAATTCCGATCTTTAATAAGAATCGAAATTTCCCATTATCCTGTTACTCCAACATTAATTGGACCCAATTTCGAGTCTTAAGAACAATTTGACGTCCGAATAGCGAAAACTTAGGCCCCCAATTTTCCAGCGATGCTCGCAAATTACAAACAGCAGGCCTCCCTTATAAATCCAACCTTTTCAAGTTAATAAAAATGATTTAAGTACGCATTAAAAGGATCTTTCGCCCACCGAGAACATGGAATTTATAATGGTAATAATTTTGTGATTGTTATTGTTCTGTTGCGGCAACTATGTCCACTTTATGTAGCAACTTAATTGGTACGACGGTGTTTCTTTTGAACCACTTACAGTGTGTGAGCACTTAAAAGTGGCTTCGGTCTTGTACTTCGCTCTCACTCGCTCTAAATGAGAGCGTATGAGAGCAAGTGAGAGACAAGTACAAACCCGAAGCACCTAAGAGCTTATCGGACTGTATAGTCACAAGCAATAATATATTATACAACATAACACGCTCTTAGACCTCTAGTAATAAAGACGTGTCGGATATTTTTGCGCCCAATGTTTGATAATATATTTATATAAACTTTACTCATCATGTTAAATACCTTTCGCCCTTCAAGCCTTCCCCTTAAAGCAAGCTCCGATCAAGTTTGACTTTTAAAAAAGTTCACGAATTTATTTGCAGGTAGAATTGACATGATCTGGTTTTTCTGACTGCGTTATCTGTATTGTTTTTAGTATCTGTTCATCTCCGATAATTAAAACATTTTCAGTAACTATTATTAATGGTAGTTGCTAAGATTAATTTAAAAAATTAAGCTTCTACCTGTTGCCGTTATTAATATCCAAATCAAATCAAATCAAATCAAAATCTTTATTGCATATCACATTACATATATGAGGTGGAAAATAAACAATAGGTATCCATGTGACGCCCTGCGAGGGCACAGCAATTTTAGAGGGCTATTATTATTGGGGGGGTTGAGGTGGGCCTTGTGAGCCACTTCGACCATTGCTGATCTTTTGTAGCAGCCCTTTATTTTAGAGCTCACCGCAAAGGCCCGTTGCGTCCAGGAATTTCCAGATGCTTTGGGCTGCAGAGGGCTAACCAGGTATTTCGGATTTCGGTATTATCGATGTTGTCGTTATTATTTTAACGCCAACAAACGTGATATTTTGCCTTTTTTTGGCTCGATATTGATAACAGCAACAGGTATACGCTTAAATATTTATTTTATTCTGTTTTTAGTATTTGTTGTTTCAGCGGCAACAGAAACATCAAAATTTAAAATGAAAATTTAAAATGTCTAGCTATCACGGTTCATACAGCCCGGTGTCAGACAGACAGACAAACAGACGGATGGATAGACAGTCTTAGTAATAGGGTCCCATTTTAACCCTGAAAATAACTTACCATTAAAATTATCTTTCCCTACAGATAGAGTACATAGTATTGGGAAAAGTTGCGAGAATACTGCAGATAAAGTTTCCGAGTCAGCAGAACCCACTGGATTCATTCAATCATCCACATTCTTTAAATGCAACGTCGACTATTACAAAAGTATGGAATTTTCATTCGCCCCTTTTGCTGCTTACTTCCTCTTCTAAATTTCCATGAAAAATAAACGTTACGAATAATTACTATACATTCTGTTAGAGAAGTATTTGCAATGCTGTGTATATTTTGTTTCGGAATATTAAATAAACAATTTCCAGTTTCATTGAAACTGTTATCTACAAACATTGCTTTTGCATTTTAAATTCAACAAGCTGCGTATTTTATTTGCTTCGTTGACGTGCTCAAAGCATAGAGATGATCCAACGTTATGCTCTTTTTCTTTTATACTCACTTCATTCCCTCCTCCTATCTCTTTATAGGCATTTTGTAGGTATATAAAAAACAAAAAAGCAACTCTATGAAAAAGTCTCTTTCACAGACACAAAATTAAAAATGGCCGCTATCAAACCCATTTTACCACAGAATGAAAAGACATCAGCACAATATTAAAAAAAGCGTTTAACTTTCTTTTCTTTAGTTTTCTAGATTAATAACTGTGATATCAAATTCTCTTTAGGTACGTTGTAACAATAGTGGCTGGAAACCCGTAAAACGAATCATTTATAGAATAGCGAACGTGGCGCTCTTCAAAATTCTTTAATGAAAACCTTAACCTCTCTCTTTCTTACAGCTGGACTGATACCTAAACCTGAAAGAGATGGGCTTACGATGTATCGAATTGTCATTTGGGGTCAGTTGAGGATCTGATTCATCTGTGACAAAGAAAATGGCTTCTCTTGTTGATAAGCGGCGCACGTTTTGCAGTGCAATAAATACGAACCTGTATACCCGAGGTGCTAAACCGGCCACACACACCCGGGCACGTGCCCTGTTGAGTGCTTTTAGTATCATTCTCGTACGTCAAATATTCAGTGATTTCAAACTCTAGGACTATTCTATTTTATAATTTTGTATGATGGCACACGGCAAAAAGCCATTGCTGACGTGTTCACACAAATCTCGTAAATTTAGTATGAACGCGTCGGCAATGGGTTTTTGAATACTTAACGTTTTTAAACTACGATATGTACAAGCATTTGTTAAATACCATTTTGAACCTTATTTAATCAGCTAATGAATTGAATAATAGCAATACAATTGGTCCAGTAGTTCTTGATTGGTTGTCAATTTTGGTGAGTCACATTTGTAGGTAATCATATGAGATGTAAGTACAAAAGTGATATATTATGTGCTGGTACTGTATATACATATATTAAGGTTATATTTGAGCTATTTCTGCGTTAAAGAGATAAGTTCCCCTAACCAAAGGAACTATCACCGAGTATTTATCTACTGTAGCGAGCGACGTTCGTAACGGCAGATTTACGGGCTGTTTAGCCCACTCCGGACGCATTTGGGGGGTTAAGAGCGGGGACGGGTTATGCGACATAACCATAACTCATCATTGAGCTGGTGATTCAAAAACATTTTTTATTATGCCATTAATGTTTAAAAACAAACGAATTCAAACGCACAACATTTACGCGTTTAATAGGGGTATGATAAGTTTGACTGTTTGCTGAAGGCACTTATAATGGATACTTAACTCTTAATTCAATTATAATAAGGTTATTAATTGATTGTCTCAAAATAAATGAATAACCCTTATCGTCTGAACCATAACAATCAAGCGTCCATTATTGGTTTTTGTTCATTACTGGTTCCGTCACCCTCCTAGTTGCAGGATAACAATTTTTTAACGAAAATGCAGCGCTACGACACTTTGCTACGCATCTACGGCGTAGAAGGTGCTACGTACACATAGAGCAAAGGTGCCTCAATTTTACATTGACTTTTCCTCTATTGCATTTGTATTGTTCTCGACTTGACCACCATTACTGTCAAGTTAATAAGAGCTATAATAACATTGATAATATGATAACAATTACGATAAAGGTAATCTAGAAAAGAGGCCTTAAAAGTTATCACTATCCCTATTTCACGATTTAGAGAGCTGCAGAATTATCTACAACTATAAAAACTTGTTGATAATTCAGTAACCACATTTTGCCCAAATAGGCTAAGATGTTTGCCAGCGTATTAGTGACAGGTTGCAAGCCCATCGCCTAACAGTACTACAAGCCTATATTCCCTTAGTCGCCTCTTACGACATGCACGGGAAGACATGAAGTGGCACTATTCTAACCTGGCAACCACACGACACCATTATGTATAATTTTCGGTAAGGTTACATCAGGCATTGTTAACACGATATGTCAAGTTAGCAACAACCAATTACTACTCTCTGCTTCGGAGGATTACGTTACAACCACTCTACAGCTTATTCCAAGTAATTCGAATACAAAACCCTTTATAATCGCCCTAGTGGCACAGATACTCGATTTACAATGGCCATTGACGCAATTGGTCGTCAAACGCGTAATTACCCCCTGATTGGTGATTGGGCGGCGCAATACTCCACTAGGTGGGCACTAAGTGCGACGAGCCAAATTGGCCTCGGTCGAAACAACAGCCGTATGACTAGTGCAGATGTAGGGGCAGTTTGTTTGGTGAAGATGACAAAATAACTGTCAGGGCCTCTATTTTAATCGGTAAAACTATGTGGTTTTTGACGTGTTACGGTATTTTTTTTAGGTTGGCCGCCACTTCTGTCAAGTAAATAAGAGCTATCAATACTTTGACAAAGGTGTGGCCAACTCATTGATGAGTAAAGAGCGGCTGATGCAAAATGTTGACACGTCGGTTGTCGAAATCAAGCCATCCAAACCATACTTACCCCCATACAAACTTTCATGCAAACAGATCGAAAATATTACCCTCTTTTTCGAGGGTAAAATCTGATTATCATTTTCACTGACAAAAACGCCACCATTAATTTGACAGCGTTCATCACAGTGATCATACATTAACATTTTTTTTTTGCATTTTTTAGGGTTTATTAAAAATACGGTTTGAATTCACGACTTTTTTATTTTTGTCGGTTTCAAAACACTGGGTTAGCTATCCAGAGAGGTAATGCAGCCAGTGTCAGAAAGACCATGCCGCGAGCGGACCTGCTATAGGGTTGTTCTTTTTATAGAGGTGATTATTATTTACATCTTTAATATTTGAGTAGCTTAGTTTTATTTTTTATTTAAATAAGTTTAGTTTTGACTTTTAATTGTAGTACACCTATATTATATTAAATAAAATAAGAACACTTCCTTAGAATTTCTATCGAAATTCTAGCTGTTTTTAAAGCCGTATCGTATTACGTTGCACCTTTTCAACTGCAAATGCGCTGCATGCATCAATGGTATGTAAATATCGTGCCCGTATCGGACCCGCCTCGCTATAAATCCTCCAGGATAGAGTCCGGACGAGGAGGAACTCCAGACAACAAGCCGCATCTCATTAAAGGAAGCAAACAAGACTGTTCTGAGAGCCCCGCTTGCATTTTTCAAAATCAATTCCTTTGTGCTTAGGGCGTAAACAAGTTGGGTACCTATTTAAAAGATTACAATACAGGTAGTGCCGGGACCTTATTTAACAGTGTATTTAATTAAAGCCCACTTTAATACGATATTGGAACCGATGCTACAGTGGCCTCTAAACTTCCTAATTTTATTTAAGTATCGCTGAGCTGCTTCATAATCAAATGACAATGCCATGACAGCGCTAATTTGAATTTGACGCTTCTTATTTTAGGCGGTCTTATACATTGTCAGCTTGACATTCTGGAATAGCACTAGTTAAATCTGCCGTCTAAACTATGTCTTAAAATTAGACAATTTAGTTTTTGGCTATTAAAGCGATGTGCACGTAGAATCGGGTCCATTGTTACCATATTTATTAGGTAAAATGACAATTATTTTTCTCTCAACAATAAAGGCTTGTACAGACTACATTCTTAATTTAGCCTAATAGAATACCACTCAAAGACGTGTCATCAAGTTTTGTTGTACAGTCAAGTGAAAAAATAAATATGTTACGAAGTTCTTATTACACTGGAATAAGGTGCATTGGGACATATTTTTGAGATATTCTGACACAATTAGGGCTGTACAACCCTTAAGAGTTGTCATAAACGATGTGTGTTACTCCATCCGATCCCGACGTCCTTGCTGCGCTTGGGGCACCCGTCAGGCGCCCCAAGCACATCGTGCTCGATCCCACCGATCCCATCCAACTCGCAGTGGATGAGGGCACTGAAGACCGGAAGAAGCTCCGGCGCCAGGGTCGTCGTGGCCGCCCCCCCAGATCCGGACCTGAGCCTCATAGCATCACTGCAGGGATCGAGAAGACCGAAGAAACCAAAGCATCCGAACACACTGAAGAAACCGAAGAAACCGAACATATTCAAGAAACCGAAGAAACCGAAGAATCCGAACACAATGAAGAAACCGAAGAAACCGAACACATTCAAGAAACCGAAGAATCCGAACACTTTGAAGAAACCGAAGAAAACGAAGATCATCATGACACTCAGCCGGCCGAGCTGCGCTCGACCGGCCTGACACCCGACGGAGGCACCCCTCCAGAGGTGCGACCCCCCCCTAGGGGCACTGCTACCCATGCCCGGGTGAAGTAGTTACGGTGGGGTCACCAACTACGTTATCCATCACAAGAAAAAAAAAAAAGATTTGTGTTACGAAATCAAATCAAAATTGATTTATACTAAAAGTATTTAGAGGTTAAGTTAAGTTAAATCACACGGAAGCGAAGGTAGTACAACGAAAATAAAGAGATTGCGACTCTATTCTTTTTTAAGCCTAAATAGGGACGTTTATAGGGACCAGTCTGAAAACCAGCGCCGGGCTTCCCTGCCTAGCACATGCTGGGATTGGAACCCGTTGTTCAACCTAGCTTCTTAGTTACTATAAGTTTTTATTTGTTTCTCGTAACCTGGCCTATTTATTTTTTTATTATTTTAAGGCAAGCAAAATTAAAGGTTGTGGCAATAAAGATTATTCTTATTCTTAATTGCTAACGAAATAACATCGTTATATTATATAACTAGAAAGTTATATAATAATATGTATTTACAGACCACCATTGGCTGATTTTTGCACATTTGAATCAACTATGGAACATGTGTTAAAATTAGCTTGTAATAGCCAGAAGCATATTATAGTTTGTGGAGATTTTAATATTAACTTACTCGAAATGTCAAATAATACCACTAGGTTACTAAGTTTATTTAAATCTTTTAATTTAGGTAATCTGTTCTTTGAACCCACTCGGATAGGTGTTAGTAGTGCAACCTGCTTAGATAATATTTTTTGTAATTGCGAATGTTTGGATAAAGAAATATTTAATTGTTTTAATTCGGACCATAGCACTATGGTCCCGCTCATAGGTCATAAGTCCAAATAATCAACAATAGCCGAGCTATGATTTGTACTTCTCTGATAACACATTCATTACCAGCCTACTTAAAACTATAAATAGTTTTGAAGTAATCAGTCGGGATCATTGTTTTTCAGACCTCCGAAGTGAACACACTTAAACCGCGTAATTAGTCTTATCAATAGATCATTAAAGTGAAAGTTGTTTGTTGACGGATTTCTAAAAACTTGTTGTGATAAACTCTATTGAATCATCATAGAAATTAATAACAAAGGTATGTGTTTTAATAATAATATTTTTACTAGCTATTTTTACTATACATTTTATATTTATTTGAGAGCTACGAGACACCTAATTTTATAAAAATATTTAAATTGTTTGTGTATTACCATTGAGTTTTATCAATGACGCCATGCTGTACCATTAATAATTTTGATTGTTTAAAAAGCGTATAAAAGTCTAGTTATTGTGCCAATAGTCATCTTCTGCTAGATTTTGCTAGATGTTTTATTAATTCGTCCTCTACGCTGTTCGTAGAAGATGCTACGATATTTGTCAATTTCTAATGTATTTTGTTTTCTTTCTAACAGGTTCTTTTTTGCAAGTCCAGTTTACAAGAATGCACATATTTGAACTATGGCACCTTGCTAAAGGATCACAGATGGAAAAATATCGAGTTTTGGAAATGGTCCCGGAAGCTGAAAACGTTGAAATCGAAGTTCTAAGTAAACGCGTTAATTGCATAATCCAAAGGATCGCAGATTACTGGAAAAAAGCAGAAAGTAATAAATATGAACTAGTCAGAAAACATAAAAAATGGTTAAATGTCCTTGAAACTATAGATATAGCAAATAATGAGTCGGTATCTGCGAGAGAAAATTAGTTTACTGGTCAAGAAATGACATCAAATCTCGGTCGACCGAAGAAAGATTTTGAGTCTTGCAGTAAACGAACTCAGCGAAGGAGATTAGTGGACCTCTCAAAAATTGATAACTCGGCCGTCAATGCTTTGATAAATACTTCGTCAACCTCGAGTAGTGGGCCAAATGATAGTCATAAATGTGAAGTGAATCCAAGTGAGATCCTATCGCTAATCACAGAAGCAAAATTAACAACTTTTAAACTTTTAAATTAAACTTTTAATTAAAGAGTTCATTAATAGTAAACAATATCCAGTTTTGCCTTCGTATCATAAGGTTTTAAAAGCCAAGAAACAGTGTTACCCTGAAAAATTATCTATTACTGAAAAAAGTGCCGAAGTAGAGTTACAAAATTTGTTGAACCACACGGTTAAAAGAATACTGGATTCTCAAAATATACTGTTATCAAGTATCGATCCCGAGACCATAGGTGATGTTATGTTAGTTGGTAAGTGGGGTTTTGACGGTAGTACCGGACACAGTGAGTATAACCAGTGCTTTTCCGATGACCCAATTTAGAAGATGGAAGTTTATTCGTCATAGTTGCAACAACAGGAGAAGAAACAATATTATGGAAGAATCCTCGCCCATCATCAACTAGGTACTGTCGCCCTATTCGCTTCCAATTTGCAAAAGAGACAAAACAATTATCTAAGAACGAAGAAGATTATTTTAAAAAGAATTAAAAAAATAAATTAGGTCTGATAGTGGACAAGCCGCGTAGCGGAGGAAGCGGCAACTCGAATGATGGGAATACAGCACGTAGGTTTTTTGCTAACTCTGCCATTTCTGCTGAAATTACAGGAATTAAGCAAGAGCGTATTGATAGTTGTGGTACAATTCTTAACTGTCTCAATTCCGGTTACAAAATTAATTCTGAGAGATTTAAATCGTTTGCTTTAGACACGGCTCGACAGCTTGTTGAGGAATATCCGTGGTACAATTTGCCAGCGTCCATTCACAAAGTTCTGATTCATGGGTCTGAAGTAATCGATCAGTTCGATCACATGATGGTATCCATAGGAGAACTATCAGAAGAAGCTGCCGAAGCTACAAATAAAAATATAAAAGCGTTTCGGCTCAACAATACTAGAAAAATGTCACGTGTTGCGACGAATACCGATCTTTAAAATCGACTTTTATTAAATTCTGACCCACTAGTTACGGGTCTTAGAAAGCTTCCTAGGAAAAAAAAGTGTTTCATCTAAATCTGTCATTAGTTTATTACATTATTGCTAAGCTCATTAAAGTTTCACTAATGAGTGTTAGATAGTTTAATTATAGTATTTTTAAGATAACAACTCTTTACGTGCGGTTCATTCTACTGCATGAATTGCAGATAACGAAAAAACTTAGTAAATATTTTTGCGTTCAATATAAGTTGTTTTTTTTAAATTAAATAGTATTAAGGTATTGTTTGTTATATTTTTAAGTGAAAACATGTTACTTACTATTTATAAGTGTTAATTATACAGTATTGAAATATAGTGAATTTTGAAACGTTTGTAATTGTTTTTTTTTTATTATTATTCAATAATATATACACATAAAATTAATTGTAAGTCCTTTATTTTATCAAA
The DNA here is from genome assembly GCA_927399475.2 of Acleris emargana. Lineage (NCBI taxonomy): Eukaryota > Metazoa > Arthropoda > Insecta > Lepidoptera > Tortricidae > Acleris > Acleris emargana. The sequence continues at coordinate 22,120,476 of OV656838.1, read as the reverse complement.
TAAATTCATAATTAACAACAATATATGCATTTCTTCCCAATAATGTTGGAAGTTTTGGACAAATCGACTTATGACACTCTCTCCATACACGCTGAACCACAGTGCATAGTGGTCAGAAGGCATCTTTCGTCAATGATTTTTATCAAAAACCTCAGACAATAACATATCGACCTATAACTAATAATCGTTTTGAATCATTCAAAAATAAAGTCCAGAGTAATCTATCAGTGTTACCTTTCATACATAATGAGTGTAATAGTATTTATAATGACTTGTTTGGCGTAATTCTGCATCAATTTAAAAACCATTTTAAAATGAAAACTTTAACTAGGTCGAAAACCAAATTTAGCGAATGGGCTACTGCAGGTATTCATAAAAGTAGAAATAGGCTTTACAACCTATATAGAGAGAGGGAGGACAATAAGAACGCTGACTTCCTAAATTATGTTAAGAGTTATTCAAAGACCTTTAAGCAAGTTTGTTTAACTGCCAAGGCAAATTTTCTTAGTCTTAAACTCAAATCGTCTGACAATAAGGTAAAAACTGTATGGAATATTATAAATAGAGAAACGGGTAAAACTAAAACTCGCGATAATCAGGTCACCCTAAACTCAGGTGACAAACAAATCACGTCAAATAAAGACGTCGCCTTAGCATTCGAAGATTATTTTTCCAACATAGCCATTAATACTACGAAATGTCTCAAATCATCCGCGGTTCAAGCTCAATCATTACTTTGCACTAATGTCAGTAAATGTAATATAAACTTTGAATTCAGCCCTATAAATTCAGTTTCAATAGTCAAAGTATTTAAAACGCTTAGTTTAAAGAAGACTGAGGATTTGTGGGGCACATCAGTTAGTGTACTTTTTCCTATCATAGGTGTAATTGCACCCCATCTAGCATTAATTTACAATAATTGCATTTCAGAAGGGATCTTTCCAGATCTTATGAAATATAGTAAAGTCATACCTCTTTTTAAATCGGGTGAGATGAGTGATATTACGAACTTCCGTCCCATTTCCATACTACCAGTTTTAAGTAAAGTCTTTGAGAAACTAATTCTGAATGATATGTTAGGTCACTTTAATAGAAATAAACTACTTAACAATAACCAGTTTGGCTTTACCAGAGGTCGATCAACAATTGATGCGGCATCTGTTCTCATTAAATATATATATAACAGTTGGGAGCAATCTTGCGATGCAGTAGGAATATTTTGTGACCTTTCTAAAGCTTTTGATTGCGTGGTTCATACGACCCTTATTTTAAAATTAGAACATTATGGATTGTCTAATAAAGCTATAAGTCTTATGTCTTCTTATCTCAGTGATAGAACTCAAACAGTTGTTGTAAACAAAACACAATCTGATTTAGCTACAGTGAAAATAGGTGTGCCTCAAGGCTCTATTTTAGGTCCTTTTCTATTTTTGGTTTACATAAATGACTTGCCACCATCAGTAGATAAACTTTGTGATATTGTACTTTATGCTGATGATACTTCACTAATTTTCAAGGTAGACAGAAAATCCATAGACTTCAGTAGCGTAAACTCCACACTAGTTAAAGTACTTAATTGGTTTACTAGCAACAATTTGCTACTAAATGCTAAGAAAACTAAATGTGTTAGATTCGCTTTGCCTAATGTTAAACCGTTAGATTCTAGTATTATTCTAAATGACGAGTGTTTGCAAATCGTAGATAAGGCAGTTTTCCTAGGCATAACAATAGATAAAAATTTGCAATGGAGTCCCCATATAGCTGTACTGGCAGGTAAACTAAGTTCGGCAGCTTACGCAGTTAGGAAAATTAGACAACTAACCAATGTTGAGACAGCTCGCTTAGTTTATTATAGTTATTTCCATAGTGTTATGTCGTACGGTATTCTGGTTTGGGGTAAGGCAGCTGACATACAAACTATATTTGTGTTACAAAAAAGGGCCATTCGTTCTATTTACAACTTAAATTCCCGTGACTCCTTAAGAGATCTTTTTAAGGAAATTAATATCTTAACTGTAGCGTCACAATTTATTTATGAGAATATTATTTATGTTATAAAAAATTTGGATTCTTTCACAAAAAAATCTGATATACATAATTTAAATACTAGAAATAAAAATAAAATAGCTATTCGAAAATTCCGCGTCCGTAAAGTACATAAATCATTTGTTGGTCAATGCATTCATTTCTATAATAAATTACCTGAGGTAGTATTAAAGTTATCCTTTCCAGCACTCAAAAAATACTTGAATAAGTCGTTAATGTCTAAAGCGTATTATAGGATCGAGGACTATTTAATAGACAAACATGCTTGGCCTAAACCCGAAACTTAATGAATAATATATTTTTTATTTGTTTTTTTTCAAATTCAAAATCTTTATCTTGTCTGGGGGACACCGTTGATGTAGGAAAACATATCAATCTTATGTGGTCATCTTGCACCGTCTTATATACACATACGTAGTAGTACCATTGTAATATTAAATATATTTAAAAAAATGACTGACTGCTGAGTTTCTTGCGGCGCTTCTTCTCAGCAGTGGTCTCCTCTTGTGAAGCGCTGGTAGATTCTTGACGTGTAAAAGTGCCCGTGCGGCCTACTTACTGAATAAATGTCTTTATCTTTATCTTTATCTTTATCGTTAAGGTTTATGATATAAGATAGATCTGACTACTATAGGTTGGTCATAATTCATCGACAAATTGCAAAACAAGTTATCTAATGGAATAAACAAGTGACTATTTTAATATAAAGTTTAAAATCAAGTTTTTAACAAAACAAGCCGCAAGTTCGCAAGCCACAGTAAGAGTTGTTTGTACTTTTGTACAATTTTGTACAAAGTAATTTTGACAATCAACGTTTCACAACTGCCTAAGTTGAAGTAACGTTTTCAATTAATTTGCAGTAAAGTTGAGTGCGAACTCGTTACGAGGTGCCGTGTAGCGGTACCACTGAGGAACCGTTGCGGTACCACCGCGTGACCGCCAGGGCGAGATGAATGAATCCTATTGCCGAGGATGGAGCATCACTTGAGATCGGTTTGAGCCCTTTAAGCGCAATTCACACAGCGGGCGGGCGCGGGTTAGGAGCCGCGCGGGTCGTTTTCATCGCGGGAGCCGCGCGGGTCGTCGCATTCACACAGAGCCTCAAACCGCGGCTTGCTCCGCGCAGGCTCCGACACGCGGGATTGGATTGTTATGGCGAGTATATACATACATACATTAAATCACGCCTGTTTCCCAGAGGGGTGGCAGAGACCACTTCTTTCAACTTGCTACGATCTTGACAAATTTCTTTCGCTTCTTCAACATTCATACATCGAGTCATGCACGCACGTCGGTTTCGGGTACTAACGATTCGGCCCTTTTCCAGTATTTCGAGTATATAGAGTAGAATTTACAACTAAACCAACCAAAGCATTCACGGACCGTGCCACACGCACCCGCGCATGTACCCTCACACGCGCTCTGTGAGAATGCCTATCTGAGAATGCGTGTTATTTATTACGACCAAGGACGCCCGCGACTGACCCGCTGCACCCGCGCGCTGTTTGTAGTGGCGGACGGCAGGTACGGTTCCCGCGCGAGTCTCGACCCGTGCCCGACCCCCGCCCGCCGCGTGTGTGAATGCTTCCATATAACTCCATGTTAAAACACACGCCGAACATCCGACCCGCTCGACGCATGACCCGCGCCCGCCCCCGCGTGAATTACGCAAGCTGATTTATTTGTTGTGTACAAGGTTTGTGTGAAAAAAAATAGGCTTTGAGCCAGGAGGCCGAAAAAACAAACAAAGTTTGTTGTTAGGGAGAGTGGTTGCTACTGTTTTTACCGATTTAATACTTAGTTATTAAAACAGATTAATCTGCAATTTTTTCTAGTTATTTTTGAAGTGATTACGCTTACCAAATATTAAATCAATCTACATATATTTTTATTAATTCCAATGCAGAATTCAACAATAATACAATTAAAAATTAAAACGTACTATTTAAATTTAAATAAATCTAAGCTACTCAAATATTAAAGATATTAATAATAATCACCGTCTACTCACATTAGAGCTCTTTGAATAAGAAGAAAGACACCTTTTTCCGAATACACGGAAATATTCAAAAGAACCTAAATATACATAGAATATTATACCTCAAAAGCAGTAGAAAGTGGGTCAGATATAATGAGATGTTGGTGATTTTATTTCGTATCACACATGCGGTACTTGAAAGGAAACATACATAAGTTAACTATATACTGGTAGTTCTTATATATCATCAATCAAGTTTTATAACGAGTTGCGAGCAATGTATTTAAAATGATATAAAAATCACTACATACGTACTACTACTACTACCACTTATACATGCGAAAGTTTGTGTGTATGTGTGTGTGTGTGTGTGTGTGTGTGTGTGTGTGTGTTTGTTACTCTTAAAAGCAGCAACGACTGGACGGATTAGGATGAAATTTGAAATAGTGTTAACGCATAACGCCATCTACCGACGGCGTAGGCAGCCATATGAGCCGGAGGACGACGAACGCCCCCCCATTCTACGACACACCTTACTCATGTGTGCATTGGTTTATTTATTTTATTCAATTTTCCTGTAATTATGCCAGTAATAAAACGTTTTCTCATTCTACAATAAACTCAATCATTGAAGACCCACCTATACCAAATTACCTCAAGAAAAAACCAGTAAAAAGAGGAGTTCCTGCCTGGCGCCTGTGGAATAAGTATCAACATATTGGACCTTCTTCGCCGATCTTCAGGAAACCAGCATCAAACGATCAGGCCAGGTACCCCTCCTAGCCCTTTCACAAGTGCATCTGTGTTAATATCGTGTCTCGTCACAATTCCAGTGAGTTGCCGCATCATCCGCTATCTACCCTCGCGTGCGAGTCTAAGCCGATCGGTGCGTTGGATTAACTGTGAGTTTTACCTTTGTTTTCTGTAAACCACTAAAATGACAAAAAAGAGGCAGTCTATTGACGATGGGGTTGATATTAGGGATTTAATAAAAAAAAGAGGTGTTATTAAGAGTAAATTAACTTTTTTCACCAAATTTGTGCAATCGTTAGAGAATCTGGAATTAAGTGATATTCGCAAAGTCGAACTACAAGTTCGTACTCAAAATCTGGAACAATTATCTCAACAGTTTGCTGAGGTTCAAGATGCCCTTGACCTTAAAGTGTCTGATAGTCAAATTGAGTCAGAGTTAGATGAGAGACAAGGCTTTGAGGATCAGTATTATGCAATTGTGGCCAAAGCTAAGTGTATTTTAAACGAGGGACAGCAGAGTCCTAGTTCCGACAAGTCATGCATGAAACTACCCACTATTTCTTTGCCCTCCTTTGACGGTACCTATGATCATTGGCTCGAGTTTCGCGATACATTTTTGTCGCTAATCCACAACTCAAAAGGCATAGATAACGTACAAAAGCTTCATTATTTACGTTCAGCTCTTACTGGTAACGCATTACAGGTTATAAAATCATTAGAGTTTAGCGCAGATAACTACGTCATAGCCTGGGACTTACTAGAAAATAGGTACAATAATAATCGGTTGCTTGTGCACAATCACGTTAAAGCATTGTTTGCCGCTCAGTCGCTCAATAAGGAATCTGCGTTATTGATTCGTAAGCTGATCGATACAGTTTTAAGAAACATTCGTGCCCTTAAAGCGTTAGGAGAACCAACAGACACCTGGGATACTTTAATTATCTTCATTACGGTTTCTAAACTTGATTCTTCTACCGAACGTGAATGGGAACTATATAAAAGTACCATACTTAAGGCGGAATTAAATTCAAAAATAAAACTATCAGATTTAATTAAATTTCTAAAAGACAGAGCAGACGTGTTGGAAACAATTAAAGTATCCCAAAATAAACCAATTGCCGATATTAACGTCAAAAAACAGTCGTCGAATCAATCTCATTCGCACAGTTTTGTTGCTACTCAAAATAAAAACAACAAAACAAGTAATACGCGAACTAATAAGCGTTTATATACGTGTAGTATGTGTAACGCAACGCATGCACTTTATAATTGCAGTGCTTTCCTCAATTTGTCTACTGTAGAAAAATCTAAATTCATAGATGAAAAAAGGCTTTGTCGTAATTGTTTGCGCGCCGGACATGCAGTAACGGATTGCTGGTTTGGACCGTGTAAACAGTGTAACCGTAAACACAATAGTCTACTTCATAGTGACTGTGATAACGACTCCGGCGCATCGACATCGTCGGCAGTCGCGTACGTCGCCGTCGCGCAGGCGCCGCCGCAGGATGAGACTAGTGCAGTCTCCGGGTGTACCGCTGCCATCAATACATTATATACCGCCTCTCACACAACTACTCACACGCATAACCAGGGCGAGAATGATACCACGCATTCATTATTAGCTACCGTATTGTTATCGACCGCGTTAGTTGAGATTGCCGATATAAATAATAAATATCATACAATTCGTGCACTCTTAGATAATGGGAGTCAGCATTGTTTTGTTTCACAATCATTATGCCATAAACTCCAAATACCATTAATACAGTCCACAGTCAAGGTCACAGGTGTAGGTAACTCAGTTACGCAATCTACACAGTCATGCGAATTGCAGTTACGATCCAAAACTAGCGACTACATTATGCGCTTTAATTGTCTGGTTTTGCCTCGTATCACCGCTCAGTTGCCATCATTAAGTGCAAGTGTTAATTTAAATATTCCTAATAATATTAAATTAGCAGATGAAGATTTTCATCTAGGTACCCACATCGACTTATTAATCGGTGCAGATAAGTTTTGGGACCTTTTAAATGACGGACTAATTCGTTTAAGTAACGGTCCGTATTTGCAAAACACCAAATTGGGGTGGATTATTTCTGGCTCACTACATGTACATAATAAGAACGGCAGCATTAATCACGTTCAATGTAATTATGTGCAAACATTAGATATGCAATTGAAACATTTTTTTGAGCTAGAGGAAATTCAACCTAAAAGTAATTACTCTAAGGATGAATTGTCATGTGAAACTTTATTTCAAACCACAACAAAACGCGATGACTCGGGTAGATTTATGGTGCGCATCCCGTTATCAGAATCAGCTGATGTGCTGGGCGACTCGTACGTCACGGCGCAGAACCGGTTCCTCGCCCTCGAGAGGAAGCTAAGCCGGTGTTCGCAGAGTTATAAACAATTATATACGGACTTTATGCAAGAATATATTGATTTGGGTCACATGAGCCGCGTTGATAAATATTCATCCCCGAATTATTTTCTTCCGCATCACGGGGTGTTTAGAAGTGACAGCTCGACTACAAAGTTAAGGGCAGTATTTGATGCCCGCCGAATTACATATTTTTACAGATGCGTCCTTGGACGCCTATGGGGCTTGTGCGTATGTACGTACCTGCGGGGCATCGCATGACTCACACTCAATGATAACAGTGCGCTTGTTATGCGCGAAAAGTAAGGTTGCGCCCGTAAAACCGGTTAGCGTGCCGCGATTAGAGTTATGTGGGGCGTTAGTAGGTGCAAAATTATATGAAAAAATAGTTAAATCATTCAGACTAACTTTTAGTCAAGTATTTATGTGGACTGATTCAACTATTGTATTAGGCTGGTTACGAATGTCACCTCGATCATTAAAAACATTTGTACAAAATAGGATAGTAGAAATAAACGAGCTGACTGGCGACTTGCAGTGGTTGCACGTTGCAGGGACAGAAAACCCAGCTGATCTGTTGTCTCGCGGTCTCAGCCCTGACGCGCTTATCGCTTCTGACAAATGGTGGCAAGGGCCTGTTTTCTTACGCCAACCGAAAATAAACTGGTGTCAAAACAATAATACTTGCAGCGTCAACGTCGACGAGTTACCGGAACTCAAGTCAAACACTGTTGCATTCATTTGTCAATCGAATGAGGACCTTTTTCCCTTTGAACGATTTTCATCGCTTAATCGTATGTGTCGTACGGCAACGTATGTTTTACGATTCATAAAAAATAGTCGAATTAAATTAAAATCACAACGTGAATTGGGTCCACTTTCGGTTGATGACTTAAATAATTCGACAACTGCATATTGGCGCGAATGTCTCAGCAACAATCATTTCCTCAAATTTACAATGATCTAATTAATAATGTAGCCGTCAAATGTAGGTACTCGTAATATTTCGAACTTAAATATATTCTTAGACGCTAATAATTTAATAAGAGTAGGGGGTAGGCTGTTCAATTCAGCAACGTTTTCGTTTGATAAGAAACATCCTGTGCTTCTGTGCGGCAAACATGCTTTCTCGCGGCTTTTATTCAGGCATGAGCATCAACGTTTGCTCCATGCTGGGCCTCAATTAATGTTGTCCACGATCCGCGACCAATGGTGGCCTCTGCGCGGGCGCAATCTAGCCAGACAAACCGTGCATAAATGCGTTACGTGTACGCGTATGAATGGAAAAATACTGACGGTTCGGATGGGTAATTTGCCTCAGTCGAGACTCGAACCCGGTTGGGCATTCTTACGTTGCGGAGTAGACTATGCAGGGCCAATGTTTATATTAAACCGCAAAGGGAGAGGTGCAAAGTTAGAAAAATGTTACATTTGTTTATTTGTCTGTTTTACGACACGCGCAATACACTTAGAGTTGGTCACAAGTCTAACAACAGACGCATACCTACTAGCGTTAAAAAGGTTTATCTCTCGTCGGGGAAAACCTCTAGAAATATTCTCGGACAACGGAAAGAATTTTGTCGGTGCAATGAAAGAATTATCAAACTTTTTAAATCATAATTCGAATAACCTTATTAGTACTTTAGCTAATGAAAGCATCAAGCTCACGTTCATACCACCCTATACGCCTCATTTTGGTGGTTTGTGGGAAGCAGGGGTGAAGTCTTGCAAGTTTCACATACGTCGTGTTTTAGGCAACTTACATTTTACATACGAGGAGTTCAACACGATATTAACGCAGATTGAAGCCGTGTTGAATTCCCGTCCCATGTCTCCTCTGTCCGCAGACCCCAATGATCTTCGTCCCCTTAGCCCAGCACATTTCCTTATTGGCCGATCGCTCACCGCACCACTGGTGGAAGATGTTACGTCCATGGCTGCGAACCGTTTGGAGCGCTACAAACGATTGGAGCTAATGCGGCAGCAGTTCTGGCAGAGGTGGTCCAAGGAGTACATATCTGAGTTACAAACCCGTACCAAATGGCAAACTAATAAGGAAGAAATCGTACCCAACACGCTTGTACTCATCAAAGAAGATAATCTGCCGCCCCTCAAATGGCGGCTTGGCAGAATCCTACACACCCACCCCGGGTCAGACGGTGTACCTCGAGTCGCGGACATTAAAACAGAGTCTGGGATTATTCGCCGGGCATTTTCTAAAATATGTCCCCTACATCCTGCACCTGAAGATTAAAAAGTGTGGATCGCTCATGATGCATCCACTGTTCGTTTACTTCATCAGGTCGCCACGTCGTGATCATCGAGTCTTCACTTCGTTGGAAGCAGCTGGAGCTTCCAAGGCGGGCGGCTTATGTTAACGCATAACGCCATCTACCGACGGCGTAGGCAGCCATATGAGCCGGAGGACGACGAACGCCCCCCATTCTACGACACACCTTACTCATGTGTGCATTGGTTTATTTATTTTATTCAATTTTCATGTAATTATGCCAGTAATAAAACGTTTTCTCATTCTACAATAAACTCAATCATTGAAGACCCACCTATACCAAATTACCTCAAGAAAAAACCAGTAAAAAGAGGAGTTCCTGCCTGGCGCCTGTGGAATAAGTATCAACAAATAGAGATAGCTTATACCCTGGATTAACGCATAGGCTACATTTCATCCCGGAAAAAGTTCCTCAGGAAATAACGATAATCGAAATCTACGCGGACGAAATCTCGGGCAGAAGCTAATATTATAAAACAAAGTCACCCCCGCTGACCTCTGTGTGTATGTATGTTCGCGATGATCTCAAAACGACTGAATAGTAAATTCGTTCAGTAGCAAGAGCATCGAGTAATGTACTATCAGCCCAATATGGAACCTTGACCCACCATAGAACTATGTCACAGTGACGTTATGATTTAACTCGTAAGAAATGCCATAAGAATTGTTTTATAAGGTCACTGTGACACAGTTCTATGGTGGGTCAGGGATCCAATGGGCTGATAGTACATACGTTAGAAAAACTCATACATGGTGACCGCGGGGGTTCGAACTCGTACTCGCGTAGCGCGCTAAAACATAAATCGGCTCAGATCAGTTCGCCGAAACTAATTCCAGCCGTAATTCCGACGGGATCCTTCATCAGCTGATGGAAAGCTAATTTACTGCATTTGTTTCGTAATTTAATTAAAAGGGTCTTACCGTCCCAGATTTTCTTTAATGATTTATGACAAACTGATTAAAATTGTCAAGAGTTTGAGCCGCTCAGCTGATTTAATTGTACAATGAGTAAGACTAATGATTTTATATAATTGGAAACTGGAGTTATTTATAGGTACCTACTTACTCCGGTTGTTGTTTTTTCGATATGGCAATTTATTTTGTAAACTTTTGTGATGACGACATAGTTTTATTTTTATTTTTATAACTTATTGTTTTAAAGGGCCTCCTCGTAAGGGCCAAGCTAAAATTATGCTATTAGATCTAAACGCCCAATGTTCATTCTAATGTACAATATCTCTACATGTACTTGCGGCCCAAGAATTATTTGTGTTGGTGGCATTTTTGAAACAAAATGGCCGATATCTATGGAATTTTTTGACACTTCAAGTGTCAAACGTCACTTCTGGCATCTGTCATTCAGAGCGTTTAATCAAAATGGCCGATGGCGGTAAAACTTTAATGGATGGACTAATGTCGTTTTCCTATATTCAAAGTGCGGACAGATAAGGCTTAGTTCAGGTTAAAACTTGTCAATTAACAATACAAAATGTGTCAAATATTAATCTGAAGTGAGTTTTATCTGTCCGCGGTTTGAATATAACAACCGGACATTAGTGAAGTGGCCCTTTTAAAGATTAACCTTACTTCAAAAAGCATGGCCTCTATTCTAGGCGGTAAAACCATATCATCTTTCACTTTTTATAGTAATGTTTATAACTCGGTCACCATTACTGTCAAGTAAATAAGAGCCTTCAAAACGTTGACAATACGATAACATAACAGGTCAAAGACGATATGGTAATAGACCCAGGGAGAAAGCGATATGTTAACAATTTAATTTTATTTAATATAAAAGTTGAAATTATTTAGAAAAACACACATCATGATGCCAAAAGACATGACGCAAGCAATTAAGCGGGAAAGGACCTTAAAAAAAGGCGTACGTGGAGGGTGTGTTTGTGTTGAAGCTATTTAAAAAAGTAGTATTTCATCTTCCAAGTGTTTGTTGTTCATAGATAGACGGATTACTATTAATAATGTCGTTATACTATACGTTTAAACTACTAGAATAGAGCCCCTTTGTTACCACATCGCACTTTCAGAACAATACTGACCTATTTCGAGTTAGGTCTCTATAATAATAAGTTTATGACTTGAAGTTTGAAAGCTAAAATTTTGAATTATGTCACTATTGTTCTAAAGTTGTGATATTGTCAACATTGCGGTGGTAAAGTTAAAATATTACGATAACAATACGTATAAAGACAAAGTGGAATATCGCCCGAGCCAGATACCGCGCGTTTACTCGACCATTTGACTAGCTGCCAGGTGGTACAGTGTAGTTGCATGTTACGCACTGAGTATTTGATGTTCAGGTCAATTACTAGCATAGAGGCATTCCAACTTGGTCCTTGTTGGCAACGCATTGGCAGTCAAGGTGACTTGTAACATTTCGGTTTATCAATCGCGACGCGGCCCTTGTCTAATGCCGGCGATAAGAAAAGGACCGCAGGTGATACATTACACCTCAATGTTACAAACAGTCGCCAACATTAGGATTACAGTCTTATCCTCCTGAGGTTCCTTGTACTAAAAAAAGTACATAATACGGCCAATGAAATAAAGATCTAGTGCGAAGGAAGTAAAGTGGAATTTCTTTTGTTTTTGTGACTACTGATCAAATAAGAAAATTGACTTTATTTCAGTCACAATAGGTTCATATTCCATTGCCAATTTTGTTTGTATGGTAGGCCTTAGGAGGTAATTGTAGTATTTTTCTGCCAGTTACTTGGTCTATGTGGAGCATCCTACAGATTTTTTTTTCGAAATAAAAGGAAGCCTGCATGTTAATTCAGCGTATAGTATTCATTTTAAAATCCGACAAACCGTTCCAGGCGTTCCAGCGTGGAGTAACAAGAATTCTTAACTCACACACGCACAAACACACAAACAGCAATGAGATGTCAGTCCTGAATAAGTTAATTTATTGGGGATGGTTCTTAGCTTGGCTTTATGAAAATCGGTTGAGCCGTTTTATAGATATTAGCTCTGAAGGAAATGGTGGTGGAAATGGTGGAAGGAATGGTATGTATGTATGTAACCTCTTTATTGCACATACTCAATCACAAATTATTTTTGCATCACTATAGATAATGAACATTGACAAACTGATCCCATATGGGATGTCTTCCAGTTAACCTTGGATGGAATAAGCGAGGACAATGCAAGAGGATAGGCAAATTTACAAAATAACTGAAAAAAAATACATAGGGTCCAAAAAACAAACGTAATAAAAAGTTATAATATCTGCTTTAATATAATACATACATACGTAATAAAATACAACTACCACATACGTAAACCGCAATTAAACCCTGCAACATACTAAAGCTGGGCAGTTTAGGATGAGAGAAAGGGACAGAGCTGTATAATTGCTATAGCTGTATCCCTTTCACTCAACCTAAACTGAACTGGTTTTAACTCCCCAGAGCAAAGGAACAACACAAGACTCATCTTGTTCATTTAACCACAGCTAATCACCATATACATTTTCCTTGCAATAATTCTGAGTTGAAAACAACGATTTTATCTGTTAGTCGGCGCGGAGGACATTTTAACCATTCTTTCTCGATACTACCATCCAAAGCAAAAAGGCACCAGCGCTATGGATTTCGTAGTCAAATACTGCCTTTTTCCTTTAAGTGGCAGTAAAATTCCGTAAAATTGCGGAGGAGGCTGCTACTGCAGCTGTTGTAATCTGACAAGAGCAAATACAAAATAAAATGCTTCACAAAATCTGAATTTCATAGTTGAAATTAATTTTGCTGGTAAAAACATGTTTGTTTTCGCTTGTCGTGCTTTTCGGCGAATTTGGAATTAAATAATAAAGCCCTTAACTACGAAAGGTTAATCAGGTTTTTTATCAATTATTTTAGTACTTAATGGTAGTTTAAAACTTCTATGCCACCGTTGTTGTGATTCGAAACCTAATGATGAAGGCGACACAAGGGAGTTGCCTCTCTCTAATCACGTGTAAACATGCCTATAGCATTGTCAATAGCAACCAATAGCTATAAATATAAAATATAAAATATCAATAGCGTGTCTGATGAATGAGTGTAAGAGAATGTATGAGATGAATGCCAGAGAAACTAGTGTGCCATTATGATAATGGAATATAAATAAATTGACATTGTTATTATTTACATAATATTTATTTAAATGTTATTAATTAATTTTTGTTATAATAATAATGAAATGACTAAATTTGTACATTTATATTTATAAATGCAAATTATTTTAAGTTAATATTAATGACTGTGTTTGTAACGATTTGGTTATGTTACTGTTATGTTGCAAATTTTATGAATAAATAAATAAATAATAATAATAAATAAATAAATAACCAATCAGGCGACTATTGTCGGTGAGGAAAAGTGACGAGTTATAAAAATGTCGAATTTATATTTATTGTCAAGAAATAAAAAACTCGAAAATGAAAATTGCCGGAGTATAAAAATTTCGAGATGTAAAAAAGACCTAATGTTAAAATGACGAAGTATAAAAATGTCGAGATGTAAAAAAACTATAAATATACGGTAGGTTTAGGTTATGTTAGGTTTTCAGCAGGCCCGAAGGGCCAAAACTTCCAGAGATAGGAGCTCCGCAATAGCGGAGCTCCGTCGACTCGGTTAAACTTGAATTAGAAATAGAAATTATTGGTCAGTAGACATAATCATTTCTCGACATTTTTATACTTTGACTAAATAATACTTCGTCATTTTTCCTAACCAACCTTTTTATTGTTCGGCTTTTTTACATATCGACATTTTTATTTAATGTCATTAGACATTTTTATACCTCGTCATTTTTCCTTACCGAATATAGTCGCCTAAAGGTACAATCAGGCGACTATTGTCGGTGAGGAAAAGTGACGAGTTATAAAAATGTCGAAATTATATTTATTGTCAAGAAATAAAAAACTCGAAAATGAAAATTGCCGGAGTATAAAAATTTCGAGATGTAAAAAAGACCTAATGTTAAAATGACGAAGTATAAAAATGTCGAGATGTAAAAAAACTATAAATATACGGTAGGTTTAGGTTATGTTAGGTTTTCAGCAGGCCCGAAGGGCCAAAACCCCCAGAGATAGGAGCTCCGCGATAGCGAAGCTCCGTCGACTCGGTTAAACTTGAATTAGAAATAGAAATTATTGGTCAGTAGACATAATCATTTCTCGACATTTTTATACTTTGACTAAATAATACTTCGTCATTTTTCCTAACCAACCTTTTTATTGTTCGGCTTTTTTACATATCGACATTTTTATTTAATGTCATTAGACATTGTTATACCTCGTCATTTTTCCTTACCGACTATAGTCGCCTAAAGAATAGCAACCAACAATTTTGTTGTACTGTCGACTACAAAGGTAAATATCCACTTTACCTTATTGCATTGTAATAGCGTCTAATAGTGGATAAATCTCGTACGATAGCTTAGTACAAGGATATTGTTCTTGTGTTACGTTTTTCTGGTTTATTTTATAGACAGTTTTTTTCTTTACCGCGTGTGAACTGTACACGTGTTTTTATTTAATTTTTCGACATTTTTAATCCCAGCTCCAGTTTAATTAAATGATTCTTATAACCTTTGATTAAGTAAACGTTGGTTTGTTTGGTTTTTTAAGATTCATTTTTAATTTATTTTATAAACATGACTAATTGCTGGTCATAAGAACTTGAATTTTGAAGAGAATATTCCTTGGATATCCTAGGCGTGCACTAAGTAGGGATTTTTGGATGCGTCCCCTAAGAGGTTAAATAGGGGAAGTAGCGGGAAACTAAATCTACGCGTACAAAACCACGGGCGTCCTCTAGTTATGTACAAAAAAAAAGAAAAAATGTAGGTCGTTGTATCCAAATTTCAAGTCATATTACTTATGAAACGCACCTCATTCATTTGATATAACGGAAGGAAAACTCCCGTTCTGTAACTCGGCATCTTTTTCTGCTATTCAATCTGCAGTAAATTTTCATCGCGCCAGGTTCGTACGGCATAAATAGGGGCATTATTTCCAAAAGGAATGATTATTACGGGCACAATGTCAACCGTTAGGGGCTTCTTTAAGGGATAACTTCAGGAAACTCTCAATTTGCTTATTATATGACAAGAGGTTTCATTTCGCTTATTTTTTGTGTTGGCAACTCTTACTAAGCGTGGATTATCTGTTTAATTATTAAGTTTGCATAAATCATTAATTTCCTGTAAATGCCATAATTATTAAAGAAAAAAAACATGGGACACATGTGTCAAAAATTGACCAAGACCCAATCTAAGCCCTAGGCTTGTACTATGGATGCTTGACAAATACATACGGAGAAAAGGCGCATATGCAATTAATTCGTAGAAGAATATTAAACTCTTAAGGGTAATAATAAGATTGGATGTTCAATACAATTCTTATAGTAGACACGCCTTTTCTCCGTAAGAGAGCAGCATAGAAAACATGCAAGACTCGGGAGCAAAAACACACGCTCATCACACATATATCTGCCCTTACCGGGATTTAAACCCGGGACCGCTAGCTTCGTAGGCAGGGTCACTATTTACTACCAACTAGGCAAAGGTGTGGTCAAAAAAGAGAGAAATACATTAACTTTAACAATCCCAATTATGACGTGTGGTACCTATCGTTGAATGGGTATTTAAAAATCATCTTTAGGTCTATTTCACCATTTTTCATTTTGAAGGAGGATTTATAACGATTTAAAATTGGGTAGCAACAGTCAGGCTTATAAAGTCTTCTTTTTTCATGGTTTTATTACTATAGTCGAAACGTTATTTTACGGTAAAAATAAATTTCAATAAAGAGCACTCGCACAGTACAACGGCAAAAACTTATACAACCCTTCTTTTTGTCACACAAAGCCCCTGTTATTAATAAATTTTACCAATTGCCAAATTCTTTACAGCTAATTCTTTATTCAAAGTTAATAATTAAGACTGCACCGAGCAAACGTCGAGCGTCCAGTGGCGCCCTCAACACTATAATATTATTGTGTTATCTGATAAACTAAAGAATTTCCATGTAATTGGACGATGCTTTTTTGTAGAGCAAGTAAAAACACAATTTATGGGATACGTATATAACTTTGATAACAGTTATCGTTTGAGAAGTCAGCTTAACGGGAAAAGGTGGCCACTTTATTCCGTTAAGTTGATAACTCAAAGGTCAATTGTTTGTAAACTATGTCATAAATCCTATAAGTTGTGATTTCATTTGTAGTACAAAAATGCACCGTCCGATTTCAAGAAAATACATTACTTTATTATTCAACTCAATAACAGTAATGAGGGCGCCACTGTACATCCGGCGTACGCTCGGCGCAGTCTTAACGGCTCCACGACGCAAATTCAGTCCAAAGGTTCAGTATGTTTTCATATGTTCCCGAAGGCGTGATTTTAATAAGTTATACGGCGTATAGACTCAGCCACTAATCCAAGATCCCGCTGCAATATATCTAACCTTATTATCCCGTTATAAATAATACGGATATAAATTCGAATCGGTTGAAAATAATAATAATTCACCCTTAAAAGGTCTAATCGATTTTTATTAAAGTTGTCTAAAAACAATTTTAAAAAATGCTTTTAAACAAAAAATGCATTAAAATCCAATGTTTTTACAGACAGATTGACAAATATATCAAACTTTTAAAAACTCTCTTGTTTGATCGGGGTTAGAAATCTAATACCTATATACCTGTCTCTTTCTCATTTATTTCATTAAAAAAAATAGTTTCAAAACCTCGTTTTTTTTTTTGTTTTTTTTTTTAGTGTTAATCTCTTATACTTTCATTAAACCTACCTACATCTGTTTCAAAACAACTCCGTCTTTTTGCGTAAATAAGTCTACAGCTATCTAGGTAATGAACATGTTAAGATCAAAATACTGGCCTTACGACCTTAATGCTATCAGAATTAATAATAATTTTAGTCAATTTAAAAGTGATAGTTCAAATATTAGGGACATGAAAAAAAATATTTATCATATTTATTATGTATAAAAATCACATTCGGGTTCACTATCCAGGACTACAAATAACATATTTGTATGTCTTATGTAAAAAATATATAATATTTAGTAGCTCTCACTATAAAAGCTGTAGACAATATGATGACGATGTACGAGCCAGACGACGGTCTAAAACAAATTGCTATACCTGCCCAGGGGGAGTTAATATGACATAGCTATCCAATTCAGTTTACGCTGAGAGAAAGAGACAGAGTATATAACTGCTATACCTTTACGCTTGCCGTGAAATAAACTGTAATAGTAACACTCCTGGGGGGTTATTATGACGTAATCATGCAGTTCATTTTACGGCGAGCGTAAAGGACAGAGCTGTGGCAGTTATATAGCTCTGTCCTTTTCTCTCAGCGTATACTGAACTGCGTACCTTTGTCATAATAACCCCGCTGATCTCTTGGCTCGAGTCTTGGATAGACTGTTCTCACTTTACATAAGCACCGCCCACGCAGGGGCCCCCCGGTCTAAGACGACGTGTCAAAAGCAATCAGTAGGGCCAAAGAGCCTGCTAATTACGTTACGACACGCTCTGATTAAGAAGCGAGGCACAATGTCGCCGTCATTTTTAGATAATTATCTCGGCATAGATGTAAAGGTTATTCAGGTAATTAATTTGGATTTGGAAATTAACAAAGTTATATAAAATCTAGTGATTACTTTTGTGTTGTGGGGTTTTATTTTACTCAGTGAAACCATATTGCTCGACACATGTAATCGTATTATTAACGTTATTACAGTTCGTTCGCAAAGTTCTTTTTAGCAATTGTAGCGGAACAACAAAGCATGCAAACTATTTGAACGAATGAACTATATAGCTTTTAAGATGCTGGATAGCAATTTATTGTGGTAGAGTTAAAAACACTGCATGCATACCATAAAATGTTAAAAGCAATAGAGTAGAACGTAAATAAAAAGTTTCTAAAAGCACCAACGTACGACTCAACTAAGTATAAGTTAAGTGCTAGTGGTTTAATTAATTTTCTTTTTTTTTTACTTGCTGTGGGATAGTCAGAGATGCGATAACACTGTTAATGAATGTTGGAGGACATATCTCCAAAATATGTTTTTTCAAAACGAGTTACAAAATCAGAACAGTACCGCTTTTGCAAGTTAACTATGAGACTTAAAAAAAAAGGTAAAAGACACTTGACGAAATAAAAAGCTAAAACTTAAAGATTACCATAGCTAACAAGCTAAAGGCTAAAAGCTAATAGTGGGGAAGCGAGGCTCTTTAAAAAAGGGCTCTTGAAAATCAGTGCTTTGCATTGATTTTCAACTAGACTCACTGGTTGATGAGTCAGTCCTTTTTTTAAGCATAATAATTCATGGATTCAATAATTTAAGAACTTCTTTATTATAAAATTTACAGTGTTTTTTGCTACCTTCTAAAAATCTAACTTGCTACAGTCGGAGGAAGAAACATGTACACCGGTAAATAGCATTATTTATCATGAAAATAACTCACATGTTTTCATTAATCTTTGCAAAGCTGTAATGTATCCTGATCTTAAAAAAAAATCAAGAGCATTTATGTCATTACCAAGATCATAAATTCTCAAACCCATCTTGAAAGTTATCCCTCCAAGCCTTCAGCCCCTCATTGGGCCACCGTAAAGTGGTCACGAGATAATGCAGCATCACAAAATTAGACCACTTTAGCGATAAGAAAAAGGAAATGCGCCATGCAACTGCTATACCTATACTCTGGCTGTAAAGTGTCAAATCTAGAACAGATGTCAAAACGCGATTTTTTCGGAATCTCCGCCATTTTTTCTCACATTGCCTCTAAGTACAATCAGCCACACACTTCACTACCCATTAAGACAGAAGTGAGAAAATGTAGAAAGACATAAATATCGATTTTACATAAGAATCTCATGTGCACAACAGAGACAGTTCCTCTCTGTTTATCTTCATTGGTCACTCAGCTGTGTGGGCAAAATTGCATTCCAAATTTAAAAATACAGCTCAACCGTTATTAACCGAATAAATTAAATACTTTTTTCAAAGGCCCAGGCCACTAAATAGAATACCAATCTTTATCTACCTACCTATTTATGTCGGACAAAGTGAATGCATCAATTTTAATTTGAGAGCTGTCATGGTAACCCCCATCGCCTCTCCGTCACCTAATGAGAGCACTCCTTAGCGCTTTCATCTTAACTCGATTGCCGCCGTAATATGTAGCACTTTAGCAATAATCTGCAGAGTCAATAGACGGAGGGGAATTTAGAATCTACATCGATTTATGTAGGTTTTTGTGAAACATTTATAGCTGGGGACTTCAGAGTGGGTTTTATGATCCGTGGAACTCAAGTAATGTCCTGATGTGGATGTATTGATATTTATGTATTTATGTATGTATTTATTTATAATTATCTATTTATTCATGCAAGTCATATGTATCTTGTATTTATTTGTATTTACATACATACATACACAAACTCACGCCTTCATTCCCAGAGTGGAGTAGGCAGAGCTAAAGAATTACCAACAAGACTTAAAACTTCCTGATAATTCAGTGATAATTTATTTGTATTTGTAAAAACTTATTTACTTATTTATATACTTATTTGTTTGTATAGTGAGCGTTTATTTGTCAATATTTCAACTTTTTTTTAATTCACGTTTAATTGCAAACATCTATCTTGTTATTGCTCGTTCTGCACCACCTACTGTATGAAATATATTAATTTGACATCTGGTCCCTAAGGCGAAGGTTGTCTGGAAGAGATCGCTAATCAGCGATAAGACCGCTTGTTGTTTACCTGTATTATTTTTGATTGTGTTCCTTCTCTGTTATGTTTTTGTTTGGTGTACATTAAAGTGTTTTGTATTGTATTTTATTGTATTGTAATGCTTTGTTACTTTAAACTGATTAAATATTTCCGAAGTGATTTGTATAAATAAATATCAGGGAACAATCTACAATGTAATCTACATTTCAAGCTGGCTAAGAACTACTTACATACATAAATGTACATTAAAGCACGCCTGTTTCCCAGAGGGGTAGGCAGAGACCACTTCTTTCCACTTACGATCCTGACAAATTTATTTCGCTTCTTCCACATTCATACATCGAGTCATGCACGCACGTCCCCGGGTACTTAAGATTCGGCCCTTTTCCAGTATTTCTCCGATTTGATTCGAAAAGTCCGCCTAGGGCGGCCCCTTAAGAACTACTTAGTTTTAATTTAATTTTGCAAATAAGAAACAAATAACGAGTATTTCGACTCTCAGCAAAAAAATGGTCCATTTGTTGTAGAGCTACGAAACCACGAAGATACACACAAACATGAAACAGACAAAGGCGTCAAATTTATAACACCCGTTTTAGGGGTTGCATGTTTTTTGTTTAAAGCATCCCATATTTCTGCATACTTCGAGTGGAAAGATTAAAAATAAGCAATAAATTATGACGTGTTTGTAATTTATGCTCGTTTCGCGGACGTAGGATTACGCGATTGGCTGAACAAAACGGAGTCAAAACAATGATATTATACAAGAGAACCATCTCGGTTTCGCACAACTGAAACATTAACTTGAAAATTCCGAAACTTCGTCGAAAAATGGTCTTAATTATGGTGATTAAACGTATAAATTCAATTTTCGAGATTAACGAGGACAAAAGAGGTGTTGAATTTAGTTTTATTTATGTACATATAATAACCTCTACATAACTACAAAAGTATAATAAGTTCGAATGACACATACGTTGTACGTTATGAAGTTTAGAGACTAAGTTTTCTATAAGGCACTAAAGCTATTCAAAAATTAGGACCATTGTAAGCCTAATATTTCAAACTATTTTGTATCTCATACATGTATCATGGATCCCAGATCCCAGATCTGGGAAATTCGAAATAGAACGAAGGTAGTTGACGTCGGGGAATAACGAACCTTATGAGCAGAGCTCGGCAGGGGTCAGCTGTTTTCAGAGTTTGCATAACATGGACATATCTTGTCATTCAATTAGGATGTTTTTCTGCTACTATCTGTACTTCAAAATCAAAAGAAATTAATCTTATAGCAAGCTTTTTTAGCAAACCTTTTTTTAAGGAACAGATGTAGGCAGCATTTTAATGTACAATTTCAATCCACTCACTTCAGTGGATGTAGAAAGATCTTTTTCTATCTATAAGTGGATATTAAACTCAAGAAGAAGTGCGTTGAAAATTGAAAATATAGAAAAACTTATAGTTATGTATTACAATAACAAATTTTAGAATAAATAAAAACCTTAGCACTTAATCGTTTTTTACATCATGTTTAGTCATTTTAGTTTCATTATAGTTAATAAAGTTTTACAATTTACATAGTAATTAGTAAATGTGATTACAGAATTATTTACAAGTTTTTAGAGTTGTAGGTAATTCCGTAGCTCTGCCTACCCCACTCTGGGAACGCAGGCGTGATTTTATGTTTTATTTTTATGGCATAGGAAGGCAAACGAGCCCACAGGCCTGATGGTAAGTGGAAACTGTGACCAATAGACATTCGCATTTACAAGACTGCAAACGAACTGCCAACTCTGAGGACTAAGATGGAATGCCTCTAGATGCTAGTCATAGCATAGTGCTAGTATGTATGTAGTAAAGTTTTATTGTCTTGTAATATTTCTTTTTAAGGTGTATCTATAATAATATCTACACTTGACATTAATGACGTACAAGGGCGTTTTCACTAAAAAGTGTACCCAATTAAGGACTGAAATTAAGGAACTTTAACTTTGTCAGTTTTGTGACGAAAATTAGCCATACATTGCGGCCGTCAATATATAGCTAATTTTCGTCACAAAACTGACAAAGTTAAAGTTCCTTAATTTCAGTCCTTAATTGGGTACACTTTTTAGTGAAAACGCCCACAAATGGTTCACCCCTGCCGAGCTCTGCTTATGAGGTTTGTGGAGTGACGGTTAAATCGCGTAGCTGTCAAATATGTTCCATACAAATTTTGCTCCGGGCGATATCGTTTCTCTCACTCTAAATCAGGTCCGATTTTCAACATTTTAGATTAAAACTGGGTCTGTTAGTTTCTTGTATTCGTTTTTCTATTCGTATTAAGAAATATATTCTTGAAACCGAAAACGTACAGACATAGATTTTCATAATATATACGACGTATTCAAAGTAACGTTACTTCCATGTATAATGTCTTTTTTCGCTAATTTGACATTTAAATAATTTTAATATAGCCTATATGACACTTTACTGTTTAACCGTTTAGTAGTTACGAGGGAACATAGAGTCGGACATACATATAGGTCAAACACATGACCCTCCTTTTGGGCTTTGCTGCAGTCGAGTAAAAACAATATGGTCAGTGTTCCGTTACTTTGAAAGTTTGGGAGCCCTGGCCTAGACCAATACGGCACATGTCTTACTGACTTACTACCTATTTCCGTTTTTTTTTTCTTTTTTTTTTTTATAGCATTGGTTTCTGGGACACCCTGTATAATGATTTTAGTATATTAATGCAACTCCGTCAGTCTATGAGAGTTTAACTGCCATATTTTGCATTTCCAATTACCATTACACATAATAATTTACGTCAGTTTTTTTTTTTTGGCATAGGAAGGCAAACGAGCACACAAGCCACCTGATGGTAAGTGGAATCTGTGACCCATAGACATTCGCATTCACAAGACTGCAAATGCGTTGCCAACCCTGAGGACTAAGATGGAATGCCTCTATGCTAGTCATTTCACCGGCTGTCTTATCCCCAAACCGGAACACAACGATGCGAACACTGCTGCTTGGCGGTAGGTTAATATTATTATAGTATTCCAAGCAGATAACTCAAAGGGCCCAGTTTTCCGCGCCACTACCCAATGCAAAGCAGGCCGGGACAACGCCAGTGCCCGCCGTAAGCCGGGATAAGCCCTAATTTCCTGGCGGTCGTCCGTCAAATAAATGTTTATTATTTGTAATTCAATAAAACAAATGACCATAATATAAACAAGAGTTTCGGCACTTCCTCGTGTTTGCGGGAATTGGGATAGTTCACATTTTTTAAATTACTCTAAAGGGTGATGGGCAATTTTGTATGGACCCCGTCCCCCCCCTCCAACAGTCACGGGATGCATGTTTATATGTTCGTTAGGACCCAAAACAAGACAAAATACCTATTTTAGTAGCTAAATCGATGGGATTTTTTCTATGAAAAATCCTTTCAAGAGTCGTGCAATGCAAGAATGTGTTCATTTTTAAACCAATTCCATACGATATGATAATGGTTTTCCAAGAAAACCCCATACATAGGACGATCGTCGTCATAGTAAAAAATCATCAGGTTGTCAAGATCTATCAAATGAGATATGTTTCGTTTCTGTTGGTGGGTGGGGACATTTTGCCCATTGTCCTTTGAAAACCATTTTTAGGACTAGGGTTTTAAAGCTATTCTGCATTATTAAGTACTTGAAATATTTATCTATTTCGTACATTTCGACAAAAGTATATTTTACCTTTGTTTAACTTTCGTTTTTGGCTTGAACTAACCCGTAAGATAGGAGGCTCCTAGGTTTATGTTACGGGTTAGGCGAAACCCGCTTGAAATAATATGTTTAATTACACTATTACAATCACTTTTTATCATAAGATAATATATCATTTAAGTGTTGTAATTTATTAGAACATGCCAACCTAAATTTAAAATAATCATGTCATCTATGAAATTACTGCTAAAAAAATAAAGATATTTAAACGTAACTATTGGGTCAAATAACAAGTTAATGAATTTGGTCTCTTAAAATTACCTATTCTTTCGAATTAGAATGTAAAAGCCGTGAGTTATTTTTTTTGGTCTATCCCAATTGTTCAATTTATTAAAATGAGCGGTTGAATGATTCCATTTATCAGATTGTAAACGGTAATCGAGATGCTTGTAGTAGGTACCTATTTTAATATTGTAATTGTTAAAAATATATTATTAAGAAAGAAAGAAAAAACATTTCAATCAATCAATCAATCAAAAATACTGACATAGATAAAAAAATACCTGTTGTCTCGAAATGGTTCCAACTCAGCGTTATGCTGGCGTTAAAACCAGCGCTGGTCTTCCGTTGGTAGCGTACCATACAGTCTGATTTTTTTTGTCTCTCAAATGAACCCGTTCTCGACCATACACTAGCATCTATTAGAAACTTAACGTAATGCATCCCAAAACTCCACAGATCCGATATTAGAGATTGAGCAGTTCCTGTGACCATTCAGTATCATGATCATACCAGAGTAACATCATTATCTGAGCGTTTCAACCGTCCATCGCACTTCTAACTACCGCAAAATATTATGTGAAATGGTAATTGGAAACGCAAATGGCAGTTTAAATTATCATACGGACGGGACCCACTACCAGCGATTGAGGAGTTCCTATGAACATTAAATTTGATGATCATGCCAAAGTTACATAATTCTGTGAGCATTTCAACCGTTGCACTTCTAACCAACGTAAAATATTATGTGTAATGGTAATTAAAACGCATTTGGCAGTTAAATTGTCATACGGACGGACCCACTATCAGCGATTGAGGAGTTCCGATGAACATTCACTTTGATGATCATAAAAAAGTTACATCATTCTGTGAGCATTTCAACCGTTGCACTTCTAATTACTTTTTACTTGTGGGAGGACCTTGCGCAGGGTCCGTCCGGGTTCGTACCACCATCTTATCCATTAACCTACCGCCAAGCAGCAGTTTTTGCATTGTTGTGTTCCGGTTTGGGGATAAGACAGCCGGTGAAATGACTAGCATAGAGGCATTCCATCTTAGTCCTCAGGGCTGGCAGTGCATTTGCAGTCTTGTGAATGCGAATGTATATGGGTCACAGTTTCCACTTACCATCAGGTGGCCCCTGTGTGCTCGTTTGCCTTCCTATGCCAAAAAAAAAAAACTGACGTAAATTTTTATGTGTAATGGTAATTGGAAATGCAAAATATGGCAGTTAAACTCTCATAGACTGACGGAGTTGCATTAATATACTAAAATCATTATACAGGGTGTCCCAGAAACCAACGTCAACCCGCCTAGGGCTGATAGAGCAGCTCATAAGCTATCGATTTAACCCCCATGTATGTTTTGCAATTGTTATTAGTTTCCGAGATATTGATCATTTAAATCAGAGTTTTTGCCATTTTTCCTTATGTCCGTGGTACGAAAAAACCCTAAATTCATGTATTAATTCATATTTTTTTTAGTGTTTTCTTGCATGATTAGAATCACTGTAAAACAAGGAAGTTTTTAAAGCTACATGCCAATTTTTTTTTCATTACAACTTTTTGAGAAAACACACAAAGTTGGTTTTTCCATACTTGGTGAAAAACAGACGCGGGGTTCTCTTAGTATGGAGAAAGTAACTCTGTGCGTTTTCTCAAAAAGTTGTAATGAATTAAAAATTGGCATGTAGCTTTAAAAACTTCCTTGTTTTACAGTGATTCTAATCATGCAAGAAAACACTGAAAAAAATATGAATTAATACATGAATTTAGGGTTTTTTCGTACCACGGACATAAGGAAAAATGGCAAAAACTCTGATTTAAATGATCAATATCTCGGAAACTAATAACAATTGCTGAACATACATGGGGGTTAAATCGATAGCTTATGAGCTGCTCTATCAGCCCTAGGCGGGTTGACGTTGGTTTCTGGGACACCCTGTATAAAAAGGGGTGTTAAAAAAGCTACAGTTAACCTAATCTTAAAACTACCTGACCGCTCGTAAAGGTTCGCCCCATTGGCTCAAAATCAGCATAAAGTCCGGTTAATGTGCCCAGGGCTCTAAGGTATCCGTCGTCCGGGCCCGAATTGAGCCGGAGCGTTTTTATCGAGCGGAAAATGAGCCAGAACTCGCAGCTTAAAACTATTCACGAAATTTAGCATTTTGCCATTTTTGGCTACCTCCATTACTTAGTTTACGTTGGCTTCGGCCAGTCGTTTAAAACTTTTGATCTTTCGTGCGAATTTACGATGTTTTTCAAGTCGGAAATTTTAGACGAAGAGTCTATGCTCGTGTCAGAGTGAGTGGTGGTTTTTCATTAAACGAGTTAAAACTGATTTATTATTTCGTTTTGGTTTTTAACCGACCTCATTTTTTTTTATTAGAACTTCGTTTTCTAAAATGACTTATTAGCTACCGAAGAATCCTGACACAGTTGCACTCACCTAAGAGGAAGTCCCAACTAATATACCTACCTATTTATTTTTATTTTCAAAAATGAGGAGGTTTATCTATGCGATTGTTATAATAATTTAATGATTATTTAACTGCTGCCAAGGAACGAGGGTAATGTCTCCAACCTTTGTGAGTATGTT
This sequence comes from Acleris emargana, assembly GCA_927399475.2. Taxonomy (NCBI): domain Eukaryota; kingdom Metazoa; phylum Arthropoda; class Insecta; order Lepidoptera; family Tortricidae; genus Acleris; species Acleris emargana. The sequence continues at coordinate 22,093,681 of OV656838.1, read as the reverse complement.
TGTATGTTATGTACAGACCTAGGAATATACGGGGCAAAGTTAAATGACAGCTAGGGATTGCCTTTATCGATAAACTCAATTATCGATGCTTTTCCCGCATACTAGTGATCGCTCCAAGTTTTGTTTGTATTTTTTTGTTATTGTACTTAACTATGCAATTAAAACAAAATAGCAACATAATTCTTGTTATTCCTTACTTTAAAAGTTTTTTTTAACCTTTAGTCATCATCATAATTTTTTTCCTTACCGTGTATTTCAGAATGACTGTCCCATTTTGTTAAAATAAACAATCAAAATTTGTCAAGAGTAAAAAAAAAAGATTATGATTAGTGAAGGTTAAAATATCCTTTTAAAATAAAGAATAACCAGAATTATGTTTCTATTTTGTTTTATTTGCATAGTTTCAATAAAAAAATATTTTTACAAACAAAACTTGGAGCGATCACTAGTATGTGGGAAAAGCATCGATAATTGAGTTTATGATATAGGCAATCCCTAGCTGTCATTTAATTTTGCCCCGTACATTCCTTGGGCTTATGTATAATTCTTTGTTCCCTCGCCGAAGCTGAACTATTGCCCGAATTCGACAAAGGAGATGTCGTTAAATTCAACTTAGCGTCGTGAGTGTCACTGGGTACTGTTATGCCGAAATTGTGAGATAAAAAATAGATATTGGGTCCAATTCCGTTAAGCGTTCGCTTATTTTGTATCTGTAATTTATAAACCTCAAACCGTATTCTTGTTAGACTAGAATCGAATTTGACGTTTATAAATGTAGGTTAGATGACGCGTTGGCCTAGTTGGTAGTGTAGTGACCCTGCGTACGAAGCTAGCGGTCCTGGGTTCAAATCCCGATAAGGGCAGATATTTGTGTGATGAGCGCGAATATTTGTTCCTGAGCCATGGGTGTTTTCTATGTATGTAAGTATATATTTCTCTATATAAGTATGTATATCGTTGTCTAGTACCCATAGTGCAAGCCTAGAGCTTAGTTTGGGTCTAGGTCAATTGGTGTGAGATTGTTTCCTGATATTTCCTGATATAGGTTTCGATTCCAGTTGTTCCCTCAGGTTTTTTTTTCCAATATCTCAATTTAAAATTTCCTCCAAATCCTTCCAACCGTTGCAGAGTAAAGGAGTAACAAACAAACACACAAGATTTCGCATTTGTAATGTGAGTAGAATAACAGAACACTTGACCGAATTTTCCCAAATATGCGTTTAACCATTACGTAGAATTTAAATCTTGCTGGAAAGAAGTGGTCTCTGCCTACCCCTCTGGGAAAGAGGCGTGATTCAATGTTGTATGTAAATCTTGCGGTTTCTTATAAATAAATTCGACGACGCGCTGGCCTAGTTGGTGGTGACCCTGCCTGCGAAGCTAGAGGTCCTGGGTTCAAATCCCGGTAAGGGCAGATATTTGTGTGATGAACGCGAATATTTGTTCCTGAGTCATGGATGTTTTCTATGTATTTAAGCATATATTTCTCTATATAAGTATTTATATCGTTGTCTAGTACCCATAGTACAAGCCTAGAGCTTAGTTTGGGACTAGGTCAATTGGTGTGACATTGTCCCTTGATATTTATTTATTTATTTATTTATTTAAATGTTTGTTAGACTTGTCACTTGGTTTTTGTGTTTACAAGGTTATAAGGTTAATTGTCCGAGTGGATGACATTGACCCACTGTATGACTCGTTTGCAGTTAATTTGAAATAATAAGATAATGGATTTTAATTTAACCCGAAAATCGTGTCTAACCGACTACTAGTTCTATCTATGATTTTTGTGCAGAAGTTTTCATCGATGCGATAAAATATTTTTTATTTGAGAGTAAGTTTTCGCGAGCAGGCGCTTCGAGTTTGCTGTGCGCCTGTCTACTTGTGAAATCTGCTAAGACATCAGATCTAAAAAGTGTATATAGCCAGAAATTCAAGTTTTATCGGTAAAGTGATTATGAAACAGTTAAATCATTAAACAAACTATTGATATTAAGTGTTTTAAATTTATAATTTTAATTAAGTTATTATTTTAGAGGTATGTCATACACTGGATATATTTCTTTGTGTTTAGTAGTGGATGACAGCCATGTCATCCACTCGATACAAATGAATATACTTTGAAACTGCATTTCGATCGTATTAGAAAGATGTAGAACATATATTTGAGATACCCTGTAAAAAACAAGCCTTTATCTATCGTTTAAGTAGTGTCTGACAGGAGTGTCAGAGACTGTTTTTCTATGGAGTATCAATGAATGACAGTTGCGTCTTGAGTTGTCATTCATTAGCTTATAACTATAGAGTCATACATTGATTACAGGTATTTTGCTATGCAAACATGCCTCCGAGATTATAATAAATATACAGCCGAGACTAATCTCATGACCTAAAAACTTTAACCAAAGCACAACAAACAAACAAACAAACAAACATGCAAAAAACTATTAAAAAAAAGGGAATAAGACAAAAAGAACAATGTTTAAAAATATATTCGCCTCTAGCATTGACTCCGAATTACAAATATGAAGAATGGCAAGAATCGAGAGGATGAACATGTGACGTGTCGTCTGAGGAGGAAAATATATTTTAATTAATTGTTATTGCATTTAATTGTTATTAAAACATATTTTGTAAGAATTGATAAATATTTGATGAAATTTCCTTACTGACTAGTTTATTTACAAGTTTATCATCATTTAGTATTGACAGTTAAATATATATTTAATTACTAATACTTAAATGATAATTATTTGATCATGAAAACCCAAATACGTCCTGTCGTAAATTGGTACGCCGCCTATTTTTATCATAGTCATAAAATGGGACATTTGAAATTATGCCAGTCATCCACTGGTACAATTTTAGGGGTTGCGAAAAACTGAAATCACTAAATATTGGTATTATTTTATACAATTTATGGTACTAATATTATAACATTAATGAAGAATTGGTTTATACATTTGCATATGCGTGTAGTCGATAACTTTGATAATTGAGTAGTTATATAGAAATATGTAACAATTCCCCCCTTATATTATAGTGTCATTCACTGGGACATTTACCTTAACGCGATTGTAACTACATCTTAAACTATTATAACAAAGAACTAACTCAGCTTAATACGTCTTAATAAAGCTACGTCGCTACTCAATATACACTTACTTAGCGCCAGCCTTCCTGATCCCCATATAAACCCGACCCGTTATGGAGTTCCAGGCAGCCAACGTGTTAAGCAGCCCCCAAATGCGCCCCAGCCACGCTGCAGCGTGTCTATTGATTGAGAAGTTGATACCCTGCCAGGTTGTTACCCGATTTACAGCCTGACAGCCAAGTGTTGCTCGAGATAACTGACGTTTTGGGATGGTTCCGAAACGGGCGCTGATAAAACAAATGTATACTCTCAAAACTATTTTTGACTTCCCAAACAAATGCCAATCAACTGATGTAAATTTTGTAATTCAAGTCAAACAATATTTTAAAGAATTCAACCCATGTCTCCTGAGAAAAGTTTTCAGTATTATAGTCTGCGCTAGCATATTAAAGGTTTTCTGTTATTTCTGTTATTAATCAATCAATAGTACTTGAAATGATTCCAAAATAAGTTTACACTGGCCAAACCAAAAGATAAGTTTACAAAAGGAACCAGCAGTTAATTAAATACTTCAAATTAAGTATACAATTTTATTGATACTTGACATTTTTAGTTTTAGTATGATATGTCATGGTACCTATTTATACATATTGATAAATATATTTAAATGTTTAAAACTAGTCGATATTTGCAATTGTAAATGCGTATACGCCTGTTAAGGTAGGATTTGGTGAGACTATACTATTGAACCTAAATAACGTATTATTTGCATAAATTTCAAACTTACTTCCGAGACGAAAAGCTAGTCTCAAAAATTAAAATTATTTTATTTTGATACTGTAGTAAGTACCTATAAAGACTTAATTTGAAACATTTATTCCCTGGAAGTGTTTCAATAAATATTACTCGGTTTGGAGCTTTCGCAAATAAATGTCACAGTAATTCTTGAATATGTGCTAAATATTCAAATCCTGATATAGACGCCCGTTACTATCTTGAAGCGCCCATCCTATTTTTGAAGGCTATAAGACAATCAGCTTTTGACAAAGACAACTTGTATTTGAGTTTTGCACAACCTGTCTATTGAATTATATATCAATTATTGAAAAATATTTATGGATACAGGGTTTTTGGTAAGTTGACCTATTCCTAGGGGTTATGGGGGAGATAATTTTCATTTATTTTGGTCCCATAATACCCTACGCAAAAGTGAGATTTTTTTGGTTTTTGTGTCATTTACGTTGGATAAAATGTAAAAAGACATGTTTTTTTTTACTTTTCGGTCTCGCATTCTTAAACGTGTACCTACAGATAATTCTACTTTTAATGCATAAGAACAGAAATTTTACCTCGTACAAAAGTTATTAAAAAAACATATTTAAAGTCCTCATTTTTTTTGCAAATTTTTGATGATGCGTTCCTGACTTTTTTATCAAAAAACTTACATTTAAATTATCTTAGAAATGGTTAACTTTTTCATAGGGTATTATGTCTATGATATGATTTCAAATGACCCCTACAGGGGAATAGGTCGACTTACCAATAACCCTGTATATTCTAATAAATCACGGACTAACCCACACTAACGCGCTTGGTCATCCAGCAAAGCAAATCCATAAACGTAGCTAAGAACCACTTTAAAAACAAAACAATTGAACGACAAATACCGGAATTAAAATCATTTCATTCATTTCACTGCGACCTACAGACAAATCGACACACTCTTTCCCCTTCTTTAATAACATTATAGAATGGATATAAAACATGAGTTTTCACAGACGCAATTGACTAAAGCCAAGTAAAATCTGTCATACACCGGCATCGGGCATAATCCCAGACAACAATCGGACGCGCTTTGTATCGACGGTCGTTCGCTTAAGGCCCGAAGCCAAACAGGACACAAAGGAACACGAGATAAACCTTCCAAATCCTCGGGCACACAAATGTGCCTCGCTGTGATCTCTTTCAGAGTAATGGCGGGGTTAGCTCATCCATCATAGCCCTCGCCGTCTAAGCAACTACATTTGTCACAATTATGTTGCTAATTATTTTGTGAGATACACGGATTTGATGTGTAAGGATGTTGTAACAGCCCTTAGTCAAGACGCAAGACGCTATATTACTGAAGGTTCAAATTCCTTGCCCAAATGTGGAAGTTAGCTGATGATAGATGCCATCAACTGCTTAATGTCAACGCTAGGCCTACGTGTTCCTGTATTGTTTTAGTTATACGAGGCTTTAGCTTGCTTTGATTGTTAATACAAAAATATTTCATGTTTCACAGAATTTAATTTCATCGAAAGCTGTCAAAATATTGTTGCTGGCGTGTTACAAGTGTGACTAGTTGGACATAGATTATGTCAGAGTTTTACGTAAAAAACCCCGCGATGGAACATGCGTTTTGAAAAAATGAAAATTCTGCGAAGTGATATATTCGAAGCAATGAACTCAGATTCGATTTTAATGGTGGACTGGTAAATACACTTTTATAAAATTATCTAAAGCTTTATTAAATAATTGCAACATAAATGGTTGAAGGTTAGGTAAATCCGTATTAAATTAAAACCGCCCTCGTCAAAAGCAGTATTCAGTTAAGATTCACAGTTAATTGGATATTGTGATATTGGATATTGTTGTACGGTTTTTGTGTTTAAGGCACTGCTCCCACCAAGGGCGAGGAAGCGATTAGCTATCAACTATTTTCTCGTGCAAGAAACGAACAAAAGATATAGATCCCGTGTCAATAAAAGAGACACGTCTATAATATTAATAGTTGATCGCTGGTTGTTCACACTGCCGGCGAGAACTCTCTCTATAGTTTGTCGAAACAAAAAATATAGATCGCGTCTCAATAAAAGAGACACAAATGTTAATAGTTGATCGCTGGCTTTACTCGCTTCCCTTCCATCGTCGGAGGTGGGACCAGTAGTGCCTTATGGTTGAAAAAATTACCTTCGCTTCTTTTCCCGCTTCATCTCCGCTATGATGATCTTCACCGAAGAGCTAGTAGCTATTTAACCGACGACGAGTAAAAGAGCCCTCATGTGGCCAACATATAAATATTTAGAATTTGTTTTTTTTTTCTTAAGTGTGTGTATTAATATCATCCAACGTGCCAGCCAGTCCCACCGGTCTGGAGAACTTTTTGTTTTGAGTCGCCTATAAAACTCATTTGCATTTGGAACGTAAACAGCCGACAATCGTTTTTTTTTAAATTAAAGAATACACTTAAAATTGTATTGCAGTACAGTCGCTGTCGCAGAGCAAATGGGCACTTTTATACCAATGGAATCGATCCCAAACGCCCGATAAGCTACCCCTAAATGTCGGTCCTTCGGTTCAGATTAAGTAATCGTTACTACCAGCACAAAGAGCCCTATAAAGTAAGAACCCATCTCAGCCCAGCAAATTGGTAACCAAAATATATTGAGCCAGTTTTGTACCGAATTTGTGTTTGCGGCACTGATTTTGATAAGGAAAATACTCTAATGGATTCGACTGAAAGCTGATTACCGAGATTTAGCTTCCCGTTTGTTAGCTAAGAGACTAACTTAACTAAGTAAACTTTCACTTAAGAGCATAGAGGTAGAACATCTAATTAATAAATCTTCTTACTTAAGCTTATGTTACCTCCTATGTTCGACAATGAATTACTCGCCAGCGAGCAATTTTTTTTTTTTTATCGCTTGGGAAGGCAAACGAGCGCACAGGCCACCTTACGGTAAGTGGAAACTGTGACCCATAGACATTCGCAATCACAAGACTGCACTGCAAATGCGTTGCCAACCCTGAGGACTAAGATGGAATGACTCTATGCTAGTCATTTCACCGGCTGTCTTATCCCCAAACTGGAACACAACAATGCGAATAGTGCTGCTTGGCGGTAGGTTAATGGATAAGATGGTGGTACCAACCTGGACGGACCCGGCACAAGGTCCTCCCCCATAGGTCCTCCACCGCCGCGTTTGCCTGCGTGTCGACGACGACGTGCTGGCCTAGTTGGTAGTGAATCCCGGTGAGTGATATTTGTGTGATGAGTACGAATATTTGTTCCTGAGTCATGGAAGTTTTTTATGTATTTAAGTTTTTTTTTATATGGCCTAGTATTTATTTCTCTATACATATAAATATTTATATTGTTGTCTAGTAGTAGTACCCATAGAAGCCTAAAGCTTAATTTGGGACTAGGTCAATTGGGATTGTTCATATTTTTTAAATTACTCTAATTCGATAACCATTTCGAGGAATGGGGTTTTAAAGGAGTTCTGAATATTTATCAATTTCGGATATTTTGAGAAAGTATTTAACTTTTCTTAGACTTTCGTTTTTGGTTTGAAAATCTCCTAGGTGTATCTGACGGCTTAGGCGAAAACCGTTTGAAATAGTACGTTTTAATACACCATTACAATCACTTTTTACCATTAGATATCATTTAATTATTATGACTTATTAGAAATTTCCAACCCAAATTTAAAATAATCATGTGATCCATATATTGGGTCAAATACAAAATAATGGGTCTCTTAAAATGACCTATTCTTTCGAATTAGAATGTAAAAACCGTGAGTATTTTTTTTGATCTATCCCAATTGGTGTGACACTGTCCCCTGATTTATTATTTATAATTATTATGTTTAGTTAAGTATCAAGCGTCGCGCATCGACGCAATCCCAGCGCCCGAGCGGCAATAGGTAACAGAGACTCCCAAAGGGCGGGAAACTAACTAACTTTTCTATTTAAGTCTATCCGATTGGTAAGCACAATGCCACAGACCCATGAACTACGATTTCAATTAGATGAGGGTGTTCACTCAATCTAAGGCTTGATTTCCTCCTACGCTGATGTCGGTCGCTGACGTCGGTCGAGCGCACGAATATACATGTTCTACGGGACACCGCACAGCGACCCTGACGTCCGCGGCAGATTTATTGCTACGCGACGCTGGTGGCACGCGTCGGTCCTGCTCGTCGGCGCCGCGTACATCGGTGCGCTGACCAGCTATACACCACCATCGCGCGCTCAGTGCAAAACTGACTAAGGCTGTACGCTCGTGTGCGCAGCGCAGGCGAGCAGAAACTATTCCGTACAGCGATCGGTTTCGCACTGCGGGACTTTTCTTTGTCATACGCGACCGACGGTACGCTCGACCGACGTCAGCGACCGATGTCAGCGTAGGAGGAAATCAAGCCTATAACTAGGAGTTCAGAACTTGGAAAGGATCTGCCTGCTTGGATTTAATTCATAGTGATGATTAGAGTTATGACTTCTGGTGGCAAATCGTGGTTCTAGAATCCATGGAGCCGCTATTTACTATTTATTATGATACAAACCACTTTGATTTTGACCTTCGGTATTTTAATGTTTCAAAAGTCATTTATACATTAAACCAATTTAAATGAATTTTGGTATGGAGGATAGATCTGCTGTGAAAGCGTTACAAACAAGCAAATATTAGTAGGTATGGAATAATGTAACTAAAAAATTATTTAGGTAATTTTTCAATATGTATGACCATACTGAAGGTCAAAATCAAAGTGTCATGTATTATAACAATTAGGAAATAGCGACTCCATGGATTCTAGAACCACGATATGCCACCAAAATCGTAACCCTAGTGATGATGGAGACCGACACACGCAGATTGGCAGATACATACATCAAACTTATAAAACCCCCTCTTTTTTGTCGGGGGTTAAAAATTGAGTCGATATTTGATATTGATTTTAACTTTACGCGACAATGCGTACACAAAACTGTCTAGACTCTTTGACCTTGCGGGCTAAAAGCATTTGGTAACATTGATTAATATAGAGAGATCCATTATTGTGTTAATATCTTAAATAAATATAAGTTGTGGTTGCCGTGTGGTTGCCGGCTTAGAATTGTGCCACTCCATGTCTTCCCGTGGAAGTCGTAAGAGGCGACTAAGGGAATAAAGGCTTGTAGTACTGTTAGGCGATGGGCTTGCAACCTGTCACTAATATACACTGTTAAACATCTTAGCCTAATTGTGCAAATTGTGGTCACTCTGTAGACTTGTTGGTCATTCTGTAGCCTTGCCTACCCCACTCTGGGAATGAAGGCGTGAAGGTATGTATGTATGTATGTATATAAGTGTCTACCACTACTCTTAATATTAAAATTTATATTGAATAAAGTTTTTTTCTTGTCGTTTTTTAGATAAATATCCGCAGTATAAAAACAACATCTACTTTTAGAGATGATATCTCTTAAAAGGCCAAAACGAATTTAATTAAACCTAGCTAAGACCATCATTTAATTTGGCACACTCGTTGTACATATAGTGCTTTAGTATAGTATAGTAGTTTTTTAGTGTTCTTTTACGATTACTGCAAGTATTTTCTTTTAAACAACTCTTTCATGAAGTCGTCGCACCGATTTCCCACCAGAAGTATCCTCTCCCAATGCACACCACTGCTCCCGATCTTCACAAGCTTCTGCCCGCGACGTGGTTCGCCAAGATTCCGATTAGCGTTATTCCCTCGATAATTTAAAAAAAAATCCGTGACGAAAAGTAACGTTCGTTAAATCCCTCCAGCTGTAGCAGCGTGAAGGAGTAACAAAGAAACACACAAATTTACGCATTTATAATATTAGTAGGATATACAGGGTGGAAAATACATGCGCCGACCCCATATAAGTTGAAGGGCAGAGGAATTATGATGATGATACCGGGTAGAAAAAACGAACGCCGCATGTAGGTACGGCAACTACCTTAATTATTGGAAATAACAAGTTCTACGCAAAGGATCTATTTCTACTTTTATTTTTAATTTTACTTGTTACTTATATTTTTTTTAAAAACCTACATTTATGGATTTTTGGAAAATCGTCTGCCTTAACCGGGAATCGAACTGGTCGAATATGACAAAATAATAAAGAAGGGTTTTTACTGTACCTACTTAATTTAAAGGTGTATGTATCTTAGCCTAATTGTGCAAATTGTGGTTACAGAATGATCAACAAGTTTTTAGAGTTGTTGGTAATTCTGTAGCTCTGCCTACCCCACTCTGGGAATGAAGGCGTGAAGGTATGTATGTATGTAAAGGTGTATTGTATGTGTTATATAAATGATCACTATCAATGAGCCTTCCAATCTGAATCATAAAATACGACATTATTCTTTTGTCATATTCGACCTTTTCGATTCCCTATTAAGGAAAAGGACTTTCTGTATTTTTTGTTTTTGAAAATAAAGGCTTTATCCTCTTGGGGTTCAAAGTGATAATACTAGGACAAAATCAGTTTGCAGTGAAAGCCCAAGTATTTAAACAGAGACTTGGAGCAATGACCCACTGTGATAGTACTAGAACAAAATATTTACTGACACCTGGTATTTTTATATTACGCGCCATGTCATCTGTACCTTGTCGGTTAGTCTGTGGATATATTTGGCATTGTGGCAGCACTGCGTAAAGTGAGCGGGGTGGGGTATCTTCGGTCTTCTGTCACAAGACGTCGCAGCAATGACACGTGAAACGAGAAGAGGTTAGTTTAACTTATTAATATCTTTGAAATCTTTATCTGAAACTTACGGTATTTTGCATTGATTTTGAGAAAAACTAATAACGCATGTGTAAATACTGTTATTTTGTTGTAATGTCGTCCTTTTCGACTTGTATTTTTGACAATAATTTATTTGTACTAGTACTAGTATGCCGGGCTGGTATACCAAAGGTTGCTTTTTTTTCATGATTTGGCATCCTGCTTATTCGAATGAGTTTTTGTATTCGTGTGATAAAGAAACAAAGAATGGGATATTTATTTTTGTACAATAATGGTAATTATTTGAATTGTTATTGTGTTTTTTTAGTTTTAATTCCCATTCGTTAAAGGGTTTTTGAGTTTATTTTTAGAAAAAGGCCAATAATGAAACTTTATTGGAACAATTATGATTGTTTTGTTGATTTTGATGCCAATTTTTTAACTTTATGAGTGATATTTGAGCTTTCTGTGAGAAAGAAAACTTATTATTGTAACTTTGATAAAGCTGAAAGCTATTTTTGTTGATCTCTGCTAGTATTAAGTGTTTCAATACTAACTTTTTATAAGATTTTGAAGACTGTTCGATTTTATGTATAACATATGTGACAGCCCAATGTGCTAAATAAAGAACAAAAAATATCGGTGTTTTTTCTTTTTGTCTGACAAGCCTAAATCAATATTATAACACCCCTAAAATATGACAGCTGTAGAGGTTGCGGTTAACTTGTTACATAAAATTTTTGGTCTGGGCGTTCAGTACTTTATTAATTAGCTCTAATATTATGACATTGGGTCTTCATCGGAAGTACCCTCTTCGAAACTGGGTCTTAGGAGGTTAAAGTTTAAGGTAGTCGCCGAACGCATGTGGCGTTTGTTTTATCCAACCTGTATAGTAGGATTAGTGGTATTTAGTTACAGTTAGCCAATGTTTATTTTAGCAAACGTGATTTCCAGAGATTCTGCTTTTCATTTATCCTAGTACCCAATTCCGAGGATCTACCAGGAATACATAAGATTTCCGGAGGCAACACAATGCCCCAGGACACGATACAGCGCGTTTAACCTGCTCGCATACATCGCGAACAAAAATCTATGTGAATTGAATTGAAAGAGTTGACAAGGGAGCTCCCCTGCGTGTTGGGACAAGAAAAGCTTTCGGATTTCAACAAACAAGGCTGTTTCTTTACGTATGTCTACTTAATTATATGTTTTTTGGTTTTATTATCTGTTTATCTTTTAAACAACTAGCTTTTGCTCGCGGATTTGACCGCGTAGAAGTCATTAGTCATTGGGGGAGGCCTACGTCCAGCACGTCTTTCGGCTGACATGATGATGATGATGATGATGAGAAGTCATTAAGTGATAGTGGTTTTAAGACCTTTGGCAGGGCTACTGCCATCTTATCCTACCTACCACGAAGCAGAAGTGTTTGCATTATTGTGTAAGGATACAAGAATATAATATTTTCAGCTTAGTCCTCAGGGTTGGCAACGCATTAGCAGTCTTTGGATTGTACTCTTAAGATTGTAGTCTTAGGCTTGTAGTGTTAGGATTGTCGTCTTAGGATTGCAGTCTGCAAATTGTAATCTTAAGATTGTAGTCTTAAGATTGTAGACTTAGGATTGTGTTCTTAGGATTGTAGTCTTAGAATCGTAGTCTAAGGATTATCGTCTAAGGACCGTAGTCTTAAGATTGTAGTCTTAGGATTGTAGTCCTAGAATGGTAGTATCAGGATTATAGTCTAAGGATTGTAGTCTTATGATTGTAGTCTTTAGAATGCAAATTTCTACAGGTATCATATCCCACTTACTTTGCCATAAAAAGCTAACAGATTTTCCAGCATAATGACTAAATTAAAACAATTTGATGAGAGAATAAAGTAAAATTATTCCTCTTCGGTGCTCTAAATGTCGTGTTATTTTATTTAGAAGGAATTCCCTAAATAATGAACTGCGTGATAAAAAAGAATTTTAACTTGCTACATAGATTAATGATGCGCTTGATACATTAATCTGCGTTCTTCAGGGGCTTTAGCTTTCAAAGATTTTTACAGCCGAGGTACCGCTTTATATTCTGAAAAGGTAAAATTACTTTTTGCTTTGTAGTTACTATGTTTCTTTTAAGGGCTCTATTCTACTTGGGCTAAACTTAATTGCTTTGGACATGTTATCGTATTGTTTTTAAATCGGTCGCCATTACTGTCAATTAACTAAGAGCTATGATAACGTTGATAAAACGAAAACATTTCAAAATTAATTAGATTAAGCCCAAGTAGAATTGAGGTCCCAAGAAGTGGGTAGAACAAAACAAGTATAGCTAACTAACGATATACAGCGTATCCCATAAACCGACGTCAACAATGTCACGAAATATCATTAAATTCATTAATTGCAAGTTTTATTTCATAAGTTTTTCAGAGGTAATTAGAATCATTACGGATCAGCAAAGTTTTTAAACCTATTTGCTAGTGTTTTTTTATTAAATTAAGTTATCATAATATGTAATTTTTTTCATACTAAGTGTAAAGCAAACATTGGGACTTTGGGACACCTAGTATGGAGAAACAATTTTTCAGATATTACTCAAAAAAACGGGAAAAATGTGTATAAAACCTTCGCTGATTCGTAATGATTCTATGCACTGAAAAACTTATGAAATAAAACATGAAATTAATGATTTTTCGTGACATGGACATAAGAGAAAATCACAAAAATTCAGATTAAAATGATCAATATCTCCGAAACTAGTAAAAATCGTTGAAAATACATAAGGGTTAAATTGATAGCCTTTTAGCTTTATCGGTTTATGGGATACCATGTATATTAATCCTATCTAATAAATAAGTAAAAAAGGTGAGACAAACTTTTTTTGCCAACTTTCCTTTTTTAATTTACTTTTTTAAGTCGTCATCTGCTTACATAAAAGCGTCATGGTGGCTCCGTTTGAGCTGTAACTTTTATGATCGCAAGGTAATGAGTTCGAATCGTTACGGTTACCATAAAACAATGCTGTCATCCATAACATGCAAGAAATATCTTTAAATTGTCTATAATTCCAAAAATATAATTTAAAAAGAGCCACAATTGTCACATAAAGTCAAATAAAAACGTGGTAAAAATAACACAGCCATTTGGTTTCATCTTATAAAAACGTTACACTCGTCGGTTCATTCAAGCCTGTTTAAACGGAGTTCGAAAGTTAAACCAACAAAAAACGTGAAAAAGAACCGTTAAAACCGTTAACTTTTACACAAACAGGATTCTGTATCTGTTTTGGATGAAACGTGAAAAGTTCGGCCAACGCAACGTTAAGAGGTTTGTTTTAATTAACTTTGTATGATCATGAATTTGCGGTGTACATTTGTTTTGTTAGAGCAACTAGAGTAATTTTATCTCACGAAAGTGAGTTTGCCATACTTGTGTGTGTAGATATAAGTGCACGTTGTCCCTGTGTGCGTAGCTGTCGTTGCTAAGCGTCGCAGTAGTGTGCGTTACAACTACAAGAATGGCTGACCCGCTTTCATGAGATAAAACTACAGTACCTACCGATGCGGTTTTCTTTCCAACAGCCCAAGGAGAAGGGTAATTTGTTTTGATTGTATGTATTCAAATCTGTTACTTTATGGCCTTCTAAAATGCGAAATATTTGTGTTTTTTTCGTGAAAAGGAACTTACAAAGTGAGGTAAAAAAAGATATAATATTTTGTGAATGGTTTTTACCCGACTGCGGCAAAACCCAAAAGGAGGGTTATGTGTTTGACATGTCCGACTCAATGTCCGCTTGTAACTAAATACTAAACGGCTTAACCGATTTTAATAAGTTATACGTGGTTAGATTCGTATTAACCACTAGAGTGTCATAGGATATATAAAAAAAAATGAAATGGGTGAAATAAAAAATACATGCATGATAAGTAGCCTTACTTTGACACCATTATCCAAACAGCAGAATGATTTTTTAAAGCTTGCTTTTCGTTAGACTAACAAGTCTCTCTGTGACTGTCTTTTTAGCACTAAATGACTTGACTTTGACAATACGATTCCACTAAGTTTTAAGTTCCAACTCGGGAGGCCATTTGCAACGTTAAAAGATGACGGACGTGTAATTTGTTTTAGACTTTAATTTTTGGGTAATTAGGTGTTCAAAGTTCTTTTCTGATAGTGATTTGTACTTTTTATGCCTTAGTGTCGCACAGTGATTGAAGACTTGGACTTATTTCGTGTATCTGGCATCTTTCTTCTCGTTTCAAGTGGACTCGCAGTGGTGCAGAGGTTAAAACTATCTTGACCTCTGACCTACAAATCACCGTACAACGTTGCCCCCAATCTTCCTAGAGAAGATTGGATTGTGTTTTATACTCATATAAACCTTGACACTGGCGAAATCACTTCACGTGGAAGCCATATCCCTGCGGTAGTAGCTGTTCAAGTCGCCGCGGGGGCAAAAAAAAAAAAAAAAAAAAGTTCCAACTCGGGGTCCATTTGCAACGTTAAAAGATGGCGGACGTGTAATTTGTTTTAGACTTTAATTTTTGGGTAATTAGGTGTTCAAAGTTATTTTCTGATAGTGATTTGTACTTTTAATGCCTTTGTGTCGCACAGTGATTGAAGACTTGGACTAATTTCGTGTATCTGGCATCTTTCTTCTCGTTTCAAGTGGACTCGCAGTGGTGCAGAGGTTAAAACTATCTTGACCTCTGACCTACAAATCACCGTACAACGTTGCCCCCAATCTTCCTAGAGAAGATTGGATTGTGTTTTATTGCTATATTGATTTATACTTATATATACTTGACACTGGCGAAATCACTTCACGTAGAAACGCCATATCCCCGCGGTAGTAGCTGTTCAAGTCGCCGCGGGGGCAAAGAAAGAAGAAGTTCCAACTCATCATTCCTGTCACTTCAGAGGTCATTAACTGTTTCCTACAAAAGCAGTTGGGTTTGGGATAGTCAAATAGACGCCTAGTTCCTCTTTCTCTTCGATATTGGCTAAGTTCAATGGAACTTTTGGTACAGGACAACGTGCGAGTAGCTTGCACAGTCAAGTAATAAGATCAAGCTACAAAGGGTATCAGAAAGCTCTGCAATAAGAAGACGCGGTGTTATTCTTTGTTGGAATGAGGTTGACTGTGTCTATGCGGTATGTGGCATTGTACTGACAAAGAACCTCTGCGGTTTCGAGAGTTTCTCAAGAGACATTCTCGATAACTTACAAGAATATTCTTATTTTATGGAAATAATGTTTATTAGTTCACTTTCCAAACTTCTGGGAATGTTCTGCTACCTGCAAATTGGTGGAGATTAAATTATGATGAAACTAGATGGACATGCAATTGGGATCGAGCAAAATAACTGATGGTTTTTACATTCTAATTCCATAGCATAGGTAATTATAAGAGAGCAATCTCATTAATTTTGTATTTGATCCACTAGTTTTGCTATAATATCTTTATTTATTTAGCAGACTTTTATGGACGACATGATTATTTTAAATTTGGGTTGGCATTTTCTAATAAATTACAACAATTAAATGATATCTAATGATAAAAAGTGATTGTAATTTCAAGCGGTTTTCGCCTAACCCGTAAGATACACCTAAGAGGGTTAAATATACTTTTGTCGAAATATCCGAAATAGATAAATATTTCAAAAAATTAACAACACAGAACGGCTTTAAACCCTATTCCTTGAAATGGTCGTCAAATTAGATAATTTAAAAATATGAACAATCCCAATTATATACATACACGCTTCCTTATTATCTTGTACCTATAGGTACATAGATGAAGTTGAACTTAGCGACTGTTAACCTACAGTCCGCTAGTTTTGCTGCTGACTGTACCCAAAATAAAATGCGCTTGGTCCGATTTATATTTTATTTTCGGATAAAATTTTGAACAATTATTTAAAAAATCGTTGTTTGAAGTCGATTTTATGAGCAAACAATCTGGATGCTCGTTTCGATGCTTTATAGAAAAACATGCAAATCGAACCAAATGCATTAGAGGTGCTTTGATAAGTAGGTACGGCTTTTAGAATATTTTATTTCCTGTTCTTTGAAGAATAACAACAACGAGGCCTAAAACCATTTTTTTAAATAACAATGATGAATTCAAAGATTTGTAATAATTTGGATATAGTGACCACCATTACAGTAAAATTATCCACTAGCTTTCTGCGACAAATAAATAAATAAAATAAATAAATATCAGGGGACAATGTCACACCACTTGACCTAGTCCCAAACTAAGCTCTAGGCTTGTACTATGGGTACTAGAACTAGACAACGATATAAATACTTATATAGAGAAATATATACTTAAAATACATAGAAAACATCCATGACTCAGGAACAAATATTCGGGCTCATCACACAAATATCTGCCTTTACCGGGATTTGAACCCAGGACCGCTAGCTTCGTAGCATTGTCACTACCAACTAGGCCAGCGCGTCATCAACAACAACAACAAGAACAAGGTTCTAAAGCAACAGTAAATGACCAAAATTCACTGTAGTCGATAGGCATCTTTGTTACGATAAAGAATACCACCACTAAGCGAGTCTCGCTGACAAATATCTCCCAAGTTTGTGGCAGCCTTCGAGTTTCCGAAGTTAGCTGAACGTGACCGGAATCCGGACATCGAGCCGCACAGGCGTCAGGAATTATTCCGGATGCTTTCTTACAGTGTATTGTGCCACTGTTTTATATAGCGACTTGGTTGTGCTCTGCCAACGAAGGAAGTATTTCGGGTTTGATGCCTGGTCAGAGCAAATAATTGTATGTACTCGTAGGTACTCGTATGGAGGTTGTGTCATGCATTATCTTCTATCCATTACACTTGACAAACAACGTTTTGCAAAAAAATGTTAAGTCAATTGATCATTTTACTACTAGTCATTTTACAAATGACTTACTTTTCCAAATGATCAACAGTTAAATTTACATTTGAGCTTGGCTCCCGCCTTGGCCTTCGAGGTTGTTTTTTTTTCTGCCCAGAAATAGGTTAACTAATTGCTAAATGATCAATTGCTAAGTGAGTTTTTGTAAGATGATACTTTTGCCAAATGATCATTTGGTGAAACGTTGTTTGTCAAATGACCATTTGTCAATAATTTTTTGGTCAAACATTAGTGAACCGTTATTATGACATAGCTACCCAGTTCAGTTAACGCTGAGAGAAAGGGACAGAGCTATAGCAGTTATATAGCTCTGTCCCTTTCTCTCAGCGTAAAATGACCTGCATTGCTACGTCATAATAACCCCTCTCATGATCAACGTAAACAAGACAGGGTCTCTATTCTATGCGGTAAAAACCATATCGTTTTCGACCTGTTATGGTAATGTTTTTATTCTTAACTCGGTCGCCATTACTATCAAGTAAACAAGAGCTATCAAAACGTTGATAATTCTATAACAGGGCTATTCAACCCGGTAAAAACCATATCTTTTTGACCTGGGGGTTATTATGACATGGCTATGCATTTTATTTTACAGCGAGGGTAAAGGACAGAGCTATAGCAGTTATATAGCTCTGTCCTTTTCTCTCAGCGTATTATTTACTTGGCAGTAATGTGTGTTGAATTAAAAACCATACCATAACAGGCCAAAGACTATATGGTTTTTACCGCCTAGCAGGAATCTCGGCACAAAAGTAATGTTTTATGGCCACAAATAGCAGGTTTTTACGGTGAAAACGTACGAAAGCAGGAAGACTAGTTATAAATTCGACCTTTCCCAGGCACTCTAAGATTTTTGGTCATAGGATTTCAGTCTTGAAATTGTAGTTTTAAGAACGAAAATTTATATGGATCTCAAATCCCACTATGGTACCATCAGGGGGGTTATTATGACATAGGTATTCAGTTCATTGTACG
The DNA here is from genome assembly GCA_927399475.2 of Acleris emargana. Taxonomy (NCBI): domain Eukaryota; kingdom Metazoa; phylum Arthropoda; class Insecta; order Lepidoptera; family Tortricidae; genus Acleris; species Acleris emargana. The sequence continues at coordinate 22,075,204 of OV656838.1, read as the reverse complement.
GCGAGTGTAAAAGACAGAGCTATCTAGCTTATATAGCTCTGTCCTTTTCTTTCAGTGTACACTGAACTGAACCCCCCAGGTACTCAAGTGTCCTTCTTGCCATAAAAAAACTAAAGTTTGTCCCACTTTTATATTCATCATCATCATCATGTCAGCCGAAAGACGTCCACTGCTGGACATAGACCTCCCCTAAGGCTCTCCACTCAGACCGGTCTTGTGCTTTCGCATCCACCGCGTTCCCGCGATCCTTACAAGGTCGTCACTCCATCACTTTTATATTATCTTAATCTTAAACCGCATGTAATAACTTTTTTTTTTGTAGTTTTCATTTGTATTATTAAATTTATTCATAAGGATAATATTGTGCTGGCTTCTTAAAATGTACCTACTCGTACCTTATTTACTTACTCCACTTCTATTTTTGTATTTCTTGTGGTCATCTGTTATTGGCTTACTCAAATGTATCCATATCTTATGTATCTGATTTAATGTATCGCTGTTGATGTCCCAAATAAAATAAATAAAATAAAATTATATCTACTAAAACGAGTAGCGGTTTGGCCAAAATTTAATTTAGTTTTACTTTGTCAAATGACGAGTCCGGCCGAGTTCGCGCAGACCGCAGCGGCCCGCGCCGTGCCTATCGAACCCAAACAAACAGAACTGCGGCCGGACGAAATGAATAAAATTACGAACCCCAGCGGTTTGTTTAATTTGTTCGTCATTAATCGTATTTAAATTATTTTTCTCAAACATGTTATTTGTATTTTTAACTTGTGGTAACTTTAGTGGTTGATGTTGTAATATATTTTCTAGCTATAAGTTATATTGTACCGTTTGTTACCCTAATAAACATTAAAACATTTTAGGCTTCAAAATATCACGTTCCGGGCGGAGCAACTCGAGAGAGCTGTAAAGGAATATCATACAAAATTGAAGGCCTAGGCCGGGAAGTAATATTTTTTTAAATTTATGTTGACATTGCGGCTGTGTTTATGAACAGCCTCATAGCAAATATATTTTTTTATATTTTTTTCAGTGGCTTTATGGTTATCGGACCAAAAATATCCGCGCCAATGCCTATTACACACATGTTTTTTTTATTTCATTGCATATGTTTGAGAAAAGCACCATACATACCTTGCTGTGAAAAGGGGTTGCCAGCCTCGTAACTATCTGGCCTCGCTTCGCTCGGCCATCTATATAACTCGGCCGGCAAGCCCCTACTTCCCGGCCTCTGTAGTAATGTACTATTGTCGTGTGGTTGCCGGGTTTGAATAGTGCCACTCCATGTCTTCCCGTGGATGTCGTAAGAGGCGACTAAGGGAATATAGGTTTGTAGTACTGTTAGGCGATGGGCTTGCAACCTGTCACTAATACGCTGGTAAACATCTTAACCGGGGGTTAAAGGGGCGCTACCGGCCTTTTAAGAAAGTGTAGGCTCGTTTCTTGAAGGTATCTAATTTTCTCATTTCTATCTTAAATGGGCAGTTAAGCGTGTGGCTGTTTGTACTGGCTAGTCGCTAATAGCATTCATTAATCCTATAATTCTAATATTAGGTATAAATGCGAAAGTAACCCGGTCTGTCTGTTACGCTTTCACGCCTAAACCGCTGAACCAAAAGGACAATAAGTACGGTACTTTAGTCACGCGATAAACGACTTCTATGCGGACGAAGTCGCGGGCGACAGCTAGTAATTTTTTTAAATGCAAAGGTAACTCCGTCTCTCTTTTACGTTGTCACGGCTAAACCGATGAACCAATTTCGATAAAATTTGGATAGATATCTTAAACCCGAGACGCGGGCAACTGCTAGTAGTAAATAAAGCGAACGTCTTATCATTTAAACTACCACCAAGCAGCAGTGATCGTATTGTTGTGTTCTAGTGTGGGGATAAGGACAAAGGTGAAATGACAGAGGGATTCAATCTTAGTCGTGTGTCTTAGGTCTTTTACGTGAGAAATGTCAATATTCTATGACGTTTACTTTCACGTACTTATCGTATATTTATCAATACCGCCATTGGGATAACAACAATACAATACAATACAAAACACTTTATTGTTCACCAAACAAAAACATAACAGAGATGGAGTACAATTAAAAATAATACAGGTAAACAACAGGCGGTCTTATCGCTGATTAGCGATCTCTTCCAGACAACCTTAGTAGGGACAAGGTGTCAAATTAATACATTTCAACCTTGACCTCTTAAACTTGAGATTGTAGTCTTAAGATTGCAAATATGTATAATGAATATGGGGGTCAGGATCCCACCTACCATCAATTGGCTTGTGTACACGTTGGTCTTCTTCGTGCCATACCTGAGTTTCTTGCGGCGTTTCTTCTCAGCAGTGGTCTCGCCTTGTGAAGCTCTGGTAGATTCTTGCCGTGTAAAAGTGCCCGTACGGCCTACTTACTGAATAAATTTCTTTATCTTATCTTATCATAAATAAATTGGTTGATGAATTCAGGCCCGAGTTGTTTAGGAGATTATCGTTACGGGCGCGGGTTACGGTGGAGATGACGCGCGCCGAGGCCGGCGGGGCCCGCACCGAGCCACTCCGCTACGTGACTTGCATCCGCGCTGCGTATTAGTTGATACCCTCAAATAGATCACTGCTAACCTTAGTAACTTATACATACATACATAAACTCACGCCTTCATTCCCAGATAGGGTAGGGCAGAGCTAAAGAATTACCAACAAGTCTTAAAACTTCTTGATAATTCTGTAACCACATTTTGCACAAGTAGGCTAAGATGTTTCCCAGTGTATTAGTGACAGGTGGCAAGCCCATCGCCTAACAGTACTACAAGCCTTTATTCCCTTGGTCGCCTTAGTAACTTATACTAAATACCAACAAAAAAAAGTTTATTCAGTAAGTAGGCCGCACGGGCACTTTTACACGTCAAAAATCTACCAGCGCTTCGTAAGAGACCACTGCTGAGAATACGCCGAAAGAAACTCAACAATCAGTCGTTTTTTAAATATTGCTTATATGTATACTAATAAACTTAACCTAGCATTAAGTATATAAAAGAATGAATCTCACATAAAACAAAAAATGAATATATTCATGCGTAGTTTCAAGGACGAAGTTACAACGTGAATCTTCGTTGTAAGTAGTAAAATCATTAATGTACAAGATAAATAAATTCAATCAATTTCTTAGTAAATAATGCTTTAGGTTTAGGTAGCAAAGTTCAAATTAAATTAACTATTGAATTGTTTTTTAAATACATAATGAAAATCTCGGTAATAATGCGTTATTGTACTACATGTTATACCACATTATTTACTCCAAATAGGCTCTAGAATCGATGGTTAAAATATCCGTGACTAATTTGTTAGCACCTTATATGCTTAGAAGAACATGACCACAAACTGCCAGATTACTTCTAAAAAAATGGCAAAGAAAATCTATATTGACTTCTCTCTAATCTGTGCAAACTATGTTCTTTTTTCTTTTTTTTGTATGTCATTTGTAAAGAGATCAATAAATAATTATGAATTATGAATTATTATGATTTTTACTGCCAAAAATATGAAGTAATATTGTTGAGACACCCGGAGCGCCGTGACCCGAGCAGCCTCGCTACATCCCCGGCTCTGCGGACGGCTGTGCGCGAACTTATCTAATTACCGCAAACAGAAGACTGAGCTGTCCCGAGACTCCTGAGACGCAGCCGCCAGTTATTGCTGGCCGTTACCTAATTACCGCAGTAAGTGGGGGCAAACTCGTGTAAATAGAGCTTAAAGAGGTTAGTTTGGAGTGTGTTTGTGGACTTAGAAATGAGCGAGGAATTTTCTTTTAATAGTACATTACTACAGAGGCAGGGAAGTAGGGGGTTGCCGGCCGAGCGAAGCGAGGCCGGATAGTTACGACGCTGGCAACCCCTTTTCACGGCGAGGTATGTATAGTGCTTTTCTCAAACATATGCAATGAAAAATAACATGTGTGTGTTGTGGGCATTGGCGCGGATATAAAAATACTGAAAAAAAAAAAAATAGCTATTAGGCTGTTCATCAACACAGCCGCCATGTCAACATTAAAATAAATTAAAAAATACTTCCCGGCCTAGGCCTTCAATTTTGTATGATATTCCTTTACAGCTCTCTCGAGTTGCTCCGCCCGGAACGTGATACTTTGAAGCCTAAAATAACTAACATAACGCCAACATTTCATTGCATGTTTGAGAAAAAATAATTATATATATGGCTAAGGGCAGTGGGTCACAGAGCGTATACTAAAATTCTGTGTGATCGTGTGCTTTCTTAAAATATAAATTAAAAAAATAACGTTCACATCCCATATTATTTTTACTTACTTTACTGCAAAAAAAAAACATTACCGTGTAGAATATATTATTTATTAACCTCCCAGTTGATATATGCCTCAATCAATCACACTTAGTCTAGCTTCTTAATCCTATAAATCAATTCATTGAACAGCCCTGCTCTTATCATGTGTGAAGGTGGTTCCTACCAAAGAGAAGAATACAAAAAAATATGGACCAATTTCAAATATATCAAGACTTTTACATGTGCGTGAAATTACATTAAAATAAAGACTAGAATTATATTAGACCTAAGACTGACAACATTGTACGCCTCTGTGAGGTAGGATATGGAGAACTGTTATTATTTAAAAAACTAAATTATTAAAAAAAAAAAAAAAGCAAGCTAGCTCTATAATTTATAGAAAATTGTATGAGCAATGTACTTAATAATACAATTTAAACTATTAGATACCCCGATGTTGATAAATGATACGTCATTAGATTCCTTTTGATAGCACGAAAGTAGTTTTTTTTTTTTTTTTATAGCACGGGAAGGCAAATTAGCACACAGGCCACCTGATGGTAAGTGGATACTGTGACCCATAGACATTCGCATTCACAAGACTGCAAATGCGTTGCCTACCCTGAGGACTAAGATGGAATGCCTCTATGCTAGTCATTTCACCGGCTATCTTATCTATCCCCAAACCGGAACACAACGATGCGAACACTGCTGCTTGGCGGTAGGTTAATGGATAAGATGGTGGTACCAACCCGGACGGACCCTGCACAAGGTCAATGATGAGGAATATATTTCTACTGAGTCAGGACTTTTGATAGAAAATCGTGGTTCTAGAATCCATGGAGTCACTCTTTCCTTCTTATTATAATACATACCACTTTGATTTTGACCTTCAGTATTTTAATATTTCAAAACTATTTTATGCATTAAACCGCTAAAAAAAAATTGGTATGGAGGATATTGCTGCTGTGAGAGCGTTACAAACAAGCAAATATTAGTAGGTATGGAAGAACTAAATTAAAAAATTTGTTCATGTTGAAATATGACGATGCTGAAGGTCAATATCAAAGTGTCATGTATAGACCTAGATATTTTCCTAGCACGAACAACGTGTTGTTAGTGCTTGACACAATAAAAACATCGACAATCCTGTTATCGATAATTACCACTTCAATATAATAGAGCGATTTTCACTGATTTATGTAAAATATTAATTATTAATAAATTTATAGTTTTGATATTAACTTATTATTCTTATTTTAATTTTTAAAACGCACCACATTGTTATATGAATCATAAGACATATGATTGTATTTTTTTTCCGGTTAGGTACGTCTATAAGTTTTAGGACATTGTGAATATTTTCTTAATAACTATCATACTCGTAATGATGTACAATTATTTCCTCTATGAAGTTGAAGAGGTGGTTATCGATAACAGGATTGTCCATGTTTTTTTTGTGTCAAGCCCTAACAACACGTCGTTCGTGCTAGGAAAATCTCTAGGTCTAGTCATGTATAATAATTATATATGAAATAGCGACTCCATGGATTCTGTAACCGCGATATACCACCAAAGTTCCAAACCCTATTAGTTAATAACAGTTATGGCAATACATACAGTCGGCCCAATATAGGGTCTGTCACACCTACTACTGTCATTTTAGAGGCATTTTAATTTCTTTCATAATATTTATATAAGGATCACCAACAGAATACCATGCTTACAGTAAAAAAAATACTCGGTTAAAAAGAGTTAACTAGAAAAATTGATCTCCCACTTTAAGGTTGGATAAAAATATACAAACAAGCAAATATTAACAATGCAATCAAGGACCGGTAAAAAATTAAATATAAAACGGTACGTTTATTTTCCGGTTATGCAATTCCTGAATACAATACAGCAAAAATATACTTATGACATTCAACACATTCAAAAATAAAACTAACATATGATACCATTAATATACACTTCTCAATTAATACTAAAACATATTAAAAACTTACAAAGTTGTTCATAAAAAGTTGTCCCAAGATTCTTTTTTTATCAGCTCTTCCTTATAGAGACAACTACTGCTGAGAAGAAGCGCCGCAAAAAACTCAACAGTATTCCTTAACATATTACTTATTATAATTTTAATACTTAATCTAGCATTACACATTACACTACGAGTTACAAAAAACGTCGTTCAAAATTTATATACAACTTCTTTGACCGACTGTACATTGCAACCATGCAACCACGTCAATTCGAGTGGCAGCGCACTGTCGTGGATAGGGTTTCCAATCCCGGGATCCCGGGATACCGGTATCCCGGGATCCCGCGATATTTCATATCTTTTTCAATACCGGTATTCATTAAGCAATACCGGGATCCCGCCCGCGGTATTAAAAATAAAAATGGAGAAATAAACCATTCGTTTATTTATATGGTTTATTAACTTTCGTGTGTTTCAATTGCTTCGTAACTTTTGTAAGTTACATGTAATTAGGGTTTGCAATCCGGATCCATTTTGTATGGAAGATCCGGATAATTTCGGATCCGGATCCGGATCTTCCAAACGCAATCCGGATTGCAAACCCTACATGTAATGTAAGAGATATCGATACTCAGCCGTTCTCTGGTCATTGTTTTAGCAATACCGAACAAAAAACTGTTGACAATAAGGTTCTAACGGTACTTTCGCTCTGACTGCTGTCCTGCTTATACATATGCCTCGCGTTTATCTTTTATCTTACTCTATGCTTTGCATAGCCCTTGCTAAAGGGAGTAAGTCCTGCCGGAGTTTGACAGTCACATCACGTCACGTGCCAGTAAGTGTTAACCTATCCGACGGCGTCTCGACGACTGATGTCGTCATTTTTACTTGTTTCAATTGTGATTCAATTACAAGGATGATTTAGTTTTACAATTATATACATTATATTTGTAACCTGAAAATTTTAAAACAAATAATTCATATTTTATCTAAGTTTGTTATTATAAATCAACCAGGTTTTGACGCTTTGTGCCAGAATCGAAAAACGCCAGAGTCGCGGAACGCCAGATTCGCAGAACGCTAGATTCGCATAATGCTAGATTTTCAGATTCGCAGTATACCAGATTCGCAGAATGCCAGATTCGCACGATGCCTCTATTCTGTACCTTTTGAGGTATGGAACTCTAATTAATCTTACTCTCTCTATTACTATTATGTGAAAAATAAATCTGGCACTGTGCGAATCTGGCAATCTGCGAATCTGGCATTCTGCGAATCTGGCATTCTGCGAATCTGGTACTATGCGAATCTGGCATTCTGCGAATCTGAAATCTGGCATCGTGCGAATCTGGCATTCTGCGAATCTGGTATACTGCGAATCTGAAAATCTGGCGTTCTGCGAATCTGGCGTTTTTCGATTCTGTCACAAAGCGTCAAAACCATAAACCAAATTAGTTTTATAAAACTAAAAAATATAAAAGCTAACTTGATTATTAAGTACTATTGAATGATTTTTTTTTTTAATTAATGGATGTATCGAAATTTATCTGCAAGTTTTATTTTTAATAAAAACTCAATTTTTATAACTTTTTCTTAATACCGGTCCGGAATCCCGGGATCCCGGTATTGAATAAAGAATACCGGCATCAATACCAGTATTATGAAAAGTCCGGTATTTGGAAGCCCTAGTCGTGGATGAAAGCATTATAAGAACCATCCAGATTTCCAAGCCGGCTAAAAACATTCTCAAATAAAGCCGAATTTTTCACGTAGACAACAGATGATCCCTACAATTAGGGAACGAGTGGAAGACCCCAGCCATGCTCCTTATTACCTTCATAATACAGTTCATGTTCGTCAAACTCAGGAGTTTCGAGGAATGTTGTATGAAATACAGCGTTGTTCGCGAAACAAAACCGGCCGGGGACACAATGCACGTTTATTTTATTTGCTTTCGTCATAACTTTGCTGTTTTAAAAGTTCCATATTCTCATAAGCAAGTAATATGCAATATAAGGGAATTTTCTACTCACATCCTGTTGCACAAACGTTCATTAGCATACCTTCTGTCACTTTCCAATTCGCCGAAGACTTTTTCGTCATATTCATTTCGGCAAATTCTTGTCTCGGCACAATTTTGCTTGGACACATTTTGTTTTGCCCTGATATGTTAATAGAAAATGTATTTTAATGTTAAAGAGACTGATAAATAAATGGTTTATTTTATTATTTAAGCGTAGCGTACTTCGACGCTTCGTACGAGGGCTCAGTGCCACCGCAATCACGGATGGAATTCATTCAGGTATTTATATTCAAATTTGGATTCAATTTCTAATGGAATCAGTGCGAGGCCAACTCGCCCTTGACTACTTTTTAGTATTTATTGTTTATTCTTCAGAGTTTGTTATATAATCATACCTTATTCGACGTGCGTGCATGACTTGATGTATGAATGGTGAAGAAGCGAATGAAATTTGTCAAGATCGTAGCAAGTGGAAAGAAGTTGTCTCTGCCTACCCCTCTGGGAAACAGGCGTGATTTAATGTATGTATGTATGTAATTTGACGCTTGTATGTAATACCGATGAAAATAAACAAAAAACCTTTCTTGTATGGGGACCCCCTTAGTTATTCAACTTTTTTTATCTTTGTTATTCGTTAATAAATACAGCGTATTAAAAAAAAAATCTGAAAAAAAAACAGTCTATTACGATTTAAAAGATAAAACTGTTTAAAACTTTAAAGTTAGGACGGACCGACAGCGTTGGTATATTAACAGGGTCTTGTTGGGCTACCCTACCCCGGGTATGGAAGTCTAAAAATGACCCGTTTAGTAGGTAGTATGTAAACGATGGAAAAATATCGACACGCCATGATGGCCGACAACCAGACGAGTTTACTTTCAATCTGCTGAAAGCCGACCTGATTCTATACGCCGCGATATTATATTTACTCGAGTATTTTCAATATATTTTCACTCACTTTGGAGTAATCTTTTAGAGTATATATCACTCGAGTAAAGAATCGCATATGAACGTGAAGAAATATAAGGATTTTGTTGTAAGGGATTTTCAGGATTTTATTCGATATAAAAAGACAAATCGTCGATGTACATTACGCGCGCGGTCTCTATTCTGTGCGGTAAATTCTAATTGCTTTTGACATGTTAGAATATAATAGAATAGAATAGAAATCGTTATCTCGGTGCTAAAATAAAATTAGCATAAACAACAATAAAAACAAAAACATTTAAAAATGTAGAGTAATACAAATCTAAGTAAGTACTTAATCTAAAATTAACACCGAAAAGGTTGCCACACGGCATGGTATCAGTCTTACTAGCCTTGACACTGGTTTTCAGGCCACCGGAATATTGTCCCATTGTCATGGTTATGATAGATCTTATTTAGTTGACAGTGATGACGGCCGAATTAAAAAGAATACCATAACGGGATCCTGCCGTTTTGCCAAAATTATTTTGGTAAAATTTCATTACCCAAACAAATTTTCGCAACTGTTTTTTTTGCCAATACAATCTTTGGCATAACTATTAATACGCTAAGTTTCATTTCGTCAAATTTTCATTAAGCAGAGTTTAACTTCGGATACAGACATTTAGGCATTTGGTCTTTTAGCAAATGCTTTATTAAGGCAAAAAACATTACATAATAAACATTTCGGCAAATTAATTTATATGACAAAACATATAAAGACAAAAATCGGAGTTTGTTTGAGTAATATAATATTGGTAAAATGGCACGATCCCATAAATTCAAAATGCACTGCTATTTTCACAAATACTGCCAGGTAAGTTAGGATAGGTTAGAACTTTGACCTCCAAGAAAAACGAACTGCTACCAGAACAATAGGTTAGGTTAGGTTACAACTGCGACCATAATAGCGCAACTGCTGCCAGGTAATTAGGTTATAGGTTACAACGACCCCCAAAATAAATTCACCATTTTTACCTGTTTAGAATTTGCCCCAAGTGGAAAAAACACACTTGCAATACAACGCCTTCAAAGTTTGATCTTATGCTAGCAATAGCTGCAATGTAGGTACACCCGACTAAATAGAAATGGTAAATTGAATATTGACGATACAAATCATTTGCCTTATTTTGTCAAACGTCCAGTTGGTAAGCCAGTCAATGACTAAACATTCATGTGCCAAACATTACGTTTGCGTAACTATTATTTGTGAATAGTTAATTTGGCAAACAATTATTTGGCAAATGAAATTTTACGAAATAAATATTGGGAAGTGATACTTTGTCAAACATAATTTGATAAAACAAAGGTGACCCTACCATAACACGTCTAAGGGAAAGCTTAGGCCCGATTAGAATAAATAGGCCTATTCATCTATTCCAGATGATCTGGGTAGCACTAGTTAAAAACCTTTCGCTCGTGACTAACAGGCCGATTTGGGATAGGATTCCCGGCCGGCACGGCAAGTGTACGCTCCCCCAGTTGGTCGATGGTAGCGGCCCGCTCGTGACGCCTCACGCGTTTTTCTCTGAGGCGACCTAACCAGGTGAAGTTGAGTCTTATTTGACCTTCTTAAACTTTAACTGACGAGGTATACGTCTCACAGACGTCGTGATTATTATTTTGATCTTTATTTTGCCATGACCTAAGGGTTACTTTCAGAGTGCTCTGAAACCACGTCGTCAATTAAAGGTTACGCAAAGCAACGCGACTTACTACGTTCTTTGGCTAGCTCTTCCCATTGGCTGCTAGAGATGTCGAAATCTACCATATCACGCTTAGCACCATCTTTGAAGCGCAAAATGGGTCGGCTGACGGACCTTTTTGTCCAACTTTCCTAGTAAGATTCTTCTGGACAAACGAGTCTGTTCCATGCGGTGCACGTGCCAGCTAGAACCCGATTAGAATAGAGGACTTAAATCGATGCTCTTTTTCCTACTCCATCCCAAAAAATAAAATAAATATGAATATCAGGGGACAATGTCACACCAATTGACCTAGTCACAAACTAAGCTCTAGGCTTGTACTATGGGTACTAGACAACGATATAAATACTTATATAGAGAAATATATACTTAAATACATAGAAAACATCCATGACTCAGGAACAAATATTCGCGCTCACCACACAAATATCTGCCCTTACCAGGATTTGAACCCAGGACCGCTAGCTTCGTAGGCAGGGTCACTACTACTAGGCTTTTTAATATCAAGTTTATCTTATCTTACAGATGGGCCGGATAGATAATATCTATAATAAACTACCCGACGAAATAAAAAATACTGATTGCAATGATTTATTTTATAACAAATTGAAAAAATGGCTTACTATACAAGCATTTTATTCACTTGACGACTACTATAATTCATAATGTATTGTAATTAGTAATTTTAATTGAAATGTAAATTGATATATATTTCTATTATGTACCTACATCTAATTAATCTATAAAATAATGTAACCTTTGACGTGTAATTTTATCGAAAAATATGAATAAATGAGTATGATACACTACGACCCCTTTAGGATGTTTTCTGCAATTACCCTCTTACACACTCAGCTTTCCTCGCGATTTTATTTCTGCCCTTAAGAGTTAGAAAAACTTATTGGTACTATCAGCCCATTGGAACCCTGACCCACCATAGAACTCTGTCACAGTGACGTTATGAGACAAGTCATAAGAAGTGTCAAACAAATTGTTTTACAATGTCACTGTGTCACCGTTCTATGGTGGGTTAGGTTAGGTTAGGTTCCAATGGGCCGATAGTACATGGTGACAGCGATCACGAGTCGACCCCCTAAGCCACAAATATAATATTAAGTTAGTACCGGTTCTATTACCTATAATTGTTATTAGAGCGCTTTCATACAGACTAAACTCAAACACCGCACTCGCTGTAGAAATATGTATTATCAGCATTAAATAAAAAAGAGATAAACCGCGTGCCTATTAAAGGGCCGGGTTCGGCCCATCAAAAGCCTCTGATAAATGAGTTGTATGTGGATTTACCGCACATACACGGCTCTATCGGTGGCTCCCATACAAATGGCTGCACTTCGTACATAAATCACTCGAGCACGCGAGCAAATCGAAAAATATGCTCGATTTAGATATCGGCTATTAGATGAGTTCAGACGAATCTGTGCGTTATAGAGTTGCATTTGAGTAAAAAAATATATTATTACTCGAAGCACATGTTTGATACTGTTTCTGGGATACTGGTAAAACAAGTGTCTCCGTGTGTGTGTGCGTGTTTTGTATGTTTTTTGCGACTGCAGTACATACCTAGGAGACCTTTTAATACCAAAAAAAAAAAACTTTTTGTCATCTTTTTGTGTGGGAGGACCTTGTGCAGGGTCCGTCCGGGTTGGCACCACTATCTTATCCATTAACCTACCGCCAAGCAGCAGTGTTTGCATTGTTGTGTTCCGGTTTGGGGATAAGACAGCCGGTGAAATGACTAGCATAGAGGCATTCCATCTTGGTCCTCAGGGTTAGCAGTGCATTTGCAGTGTTGTGAATGCGAATGTCTATGGGTCACAGTTAACACTTACCATCAGGTGGCCTATACAGGCCACAGGGCTCGTTTGCCTTATTATGACATAAAAAAAAACTGTGTAAAACCTTACTAATATTATAAATTATAAAAGTTTGGATGTTTGGAAGTTTGTAACTCAATCACGCTTCGACCACTACTGAAACGATCAGGATGAAACTTGGCACACATAAAGACGACGCGCTAGCCTAGTTGGTAGTGACCCTGCCTACGAAGCTAGAGGTCCTGGGTTCAAATCCCGGTCAGGGCAAATATTTGTGCTATATTTAAAATATTTGAAGATGCCTTCCTGATTTTTTTAGCAAAAAACTTAAATTTAAATTATCTCAGAAATGGTTCACTTTTGCATAGGGAATTATGGGACCAAAATGATTGCATATGACGTCTCCCATAACACCCAGAGGGGAATAGGTCGACTTACCTATAACCCTGTATACAGACTACTAAAAAGAATAAACAGCTTTATAATAAGCACACAATATAATAAAAACCCAGACAATTCATTGGTACTTTTTTAATGAACCGCTCCTTAGCGGAAACCTAACTTTATGCGTATGAAGTCTATGGCTTCTTCTCATATAAATCGTGGAATATAAAAATCAGTATTATTTAAGGTACTTAACTGAAGAAATTGGTCAAAATATGGTATGAGCAAGCGACGCAACCGAACGCCAATAACTTTCGTCAACCCACCGCGTCAAACCAATAATTTAACGTTGCCTTTGATTTAGGCAGTCGTCATCGCATCATGCATCATGCTTTGGCCCACTGAAGTTGTATTAAAAATCTAACAGAAAGGGAGCTTCAAAAACCCTACTGCACTGTATGACGTCATCGTTGATATATTAAAAAAAAAGGGTTCCGTACCATGCTTTTACGGGCCCTTTTTATTTTTTAATCACATTTAACTCTGATTATTTGTTGTTATAGCGGCATTAGAAAATAAACGCACTGTAAAAAAACTGTCTGGTTACGGTTCACGAGATACAGTCCTCTTGCAGACTGACGGATGGACAACGGAGGCTTAGCTATGGTTCATTCCGTACCCTTTGGGTGAGGAACCCTAAACAAAACCAACCATTTAAATAAGAATTACATCTTCTTACTTAAACCGCTTGCACTAAATTTTAACTACAATTCAGAATATCTTTTACTTTGCATTTCTAACCACCTACTCGTAAATACACAGCCAAGCTCTTACAAAAACGCTTATACTACGAAATTATTCTTTATTTTCCTCTGAAAGTGGAAAACAAACTAAGATAACGAGAAAAATGTATTTCGCGCAGACTCGGCCGAGTGGATTGTCGCTTGACTCAATTGTAAACTGTGACACTCAAAGGAATTATGACGCTTTCTTTGATTCACGATCTCATACCGTAAGTTAAGTTGTTAAGTTTCAGCTTTGACTGTACCATATTTAATACATATGACATTTGACCTCTTGTTTCTTGGATAGTCAAGTTTATTGAGCCACAAATGTATTGTAGCGATGAAGTTTTGACGTTTGCCAGTCCGTCTGCCTTATGAACCCCGCTTATTAAAGTTTTATAAGGAATAGCGACCCGCCCGCGGCTTTGCCCGCGTGGAATGTATTATACATATAAACCTTCCTTAAGAATCACTCTATCTATTAAAAAAAACCGCATCAAAATCCGTTGCGTAGTTTTAAAGATTTAAGCATACATAGGGACAGACAGCGCAAGCGACTTTGTTTTATACTATGTAGTGATAGTACGAAAGCAAATGAAATTGTACCGCTTTGTCATTTTTATGATAAGACAGCAGGAGGGAGATTCGTTTTGAAATGATATAACGTTTGGTGAAACCGCGGGAGTTATTTCATGGATTAATTGAGTTTTTGACAACGCATTTGTTGAGGCCTTTTAGGGCTTATTGTGTTCACTTTGGACTGATTCAGATTGCAATAGCTTTTTAAATGTCTTTTCATATTTTTAGAATAAATAGATATGATGGTCCTCAAAAAACGATAATAGACAATATTATATCGGTAGGTCGGTATCTATTAGCATATTGCAATCTGTAACGTGAGTGAGACGAGTTCTCCGCCGTATAAAGCTGCCTAATTGAAAATGCACGCCCTAAAATGTGTTTTGTACTCTCTGACGGGACAATTTAAACTCACCGGTTATATTAGCTGCGTCAAGTTGAAAAGTGACACGCTTAGGAGATTTACATCCCTGAAGGAGTGCTCCGCTCCTGTAGCAAAGGAGATTATCTTTGCTTGCTTCCTTGGGCTAAAGTGAAACTGAAGCATTTTAATAAAAACTAAATTAGGGTTCTTGTTTTGTCAATTTTCATTTCATAGAACGTATCAATTCACGGAGCCCTGTTATTATCAGGTTTACAAAATCTTATCTCCTGCACCTAGAAAAGCCTGTCACTGAAATTAAAATTCTTTGAAGTGCTATGTTCTATGAAATGGGTGTCGACAAAACAAAAAAAAAAAAGGTATA
This sequence comes from Acleris emargana, assembly GCA_927399475.2. Classification (NCBI taxonomy): domain Eukaryota; kingdom Metazoa; phylum Arthropoda; class Insecta; order Lepidoptera; family Tortricidae; genus Acleris; species Acleris emargana. The sequence continues at coordinate 22,059,896 of OV656838.1, read as the reverse complement.
GGTATGCTCACTTAATATTTAATTCCTAATTTCATCTTTTAGTTGGTTTTCCATTTACGTCGCATCTCTAAGTATTTGTAATTCATTAACGCAAAACATTACTTGTGGGAGGACCTTGTGCAGGGTCCATCCGGGTTGGTACCACCTTATCCATTAACCTACCGCCAAGCAGTAGTGTTTGCATTGTGGTGTTACGGTTGGGGGATAAGACAGCCGGTGAAATGACTAGCATAGAGGCATTCCACCTCAGTCCTCAGGGTTGGCAGTGCATTTGCAGTCTTGTGAATGCGAATGTCTATGGGGCACAGTTTCCACTTAAAATCAGGTGGCATGTGTGCTCGTTTGCCTTACTACGGCATTTTTTTTTAAACATACGTTTGGTTTATTACCTGACAGGCATAGTAATCGTTAATAACGTTATGCGCATTTCATTCCATAGACAAACAAAAAGACACATTCTGTCACTTTGACCCAAGGCGATATTTTTAGTGAACGTGTGAATTCTCGTAACTGCCTCTTAAAAAAGAATTTACAAATGTCCTCGAAACAACAACATTTCTAATTGGATGGACCAAACAGAACTAACACGGCTTAGGTGTTCCAAAAAACGACCAATTACTAGTCTTGCGCGTGGGCTTGTTTGGGTATCTCTATTTTTTGTTTGTTTTTCCACCGTACGTTCGAATTCCAGGATTCCGGCCAATCTGTTATTAGCTCATGGACACGGTTTTATCCTGTTTTGTTTGAGATTTTTTAAGCTTAGAGATTTTATCTACGGCGATTCGGCATGTACGAGTAATCTTCAATACGTGACATTTTAGATTCTAGTTGTTTAGCCGGAAAAAATATCTACGCAAGTGTTTACCTTTGTGTTTTGGAAAGTTGCCAGTGCCAAATAATAAATTGTATAACTTGGAAAAACAGACGTTGATGGTTACGAAACTAAAATGTTTCAAGTGGCATTTACCATAATAAGCAGCTTTCAGATAACAGTCGGAAATAAGAAATTCACTCAGAAATTGGAGCTGCCATTTTTTTCACTTTTTCTAATCTTTTTGAGGGTTCTGTACCAAAATTGTAAAAAAGGAACCCTTATGGTGAGACTTCGTTGTCCGTCTGTCTGTCTGTCTGTATGTCACAGCAGGTTTTCTCAGCAACTACAAATGCTATCAACTTGAAATTTAGCATAGTTGTACAACTTGCTTGCTCGCATCTGATCATCTCATCATCTTTAGTAAAAAATATATGAAATTTATTTTATTAATAATTGTAAAGGAGTCTAGAATGGGGGGTTGAAAAATGAAAATGGTTTGATTATGGGAAATGGGTGGTTATACGAAAGGGCCCAATCTGCAAACTTAAAAACTTTTTTTTTGTTATGTACTGTTGGGTTTGTAGCCAAAATTATACTAAATGACCGTGTCTCTGAAGTTTATTAATCAAAAAATCTGAAAAAATCCTGATGTATAGATAATGATATATTGTACGGGAAAAATAAAATGATGTATTAATTATTCACAGTTTTGAGATATAATAAAAAAACTTTGTAAATCTGAATTAAAATTTAGGCTAGTCAAAATGGGCCTTATACTCGTACCATAGAAAATTAATTTCATAACACAATGAGTATATTCTTTTGTGGTTACCAATCTTAAATACGGTGCGGGAGTCCGACTCGCACTTGACCGTTTTTTTTTTACTAAAGTGATTATTAGTTAGTAGTAGAAAGATTATTTCAAATAACCTGTTAAAAAGTAGTGTGTAAAAAGGGAAGTTACTCGAATACAAGGTGCCTCCCAAACCATCTCAAGCATCTGCTGTATATTATAGACTAGCTTCTTCCCGTGAATCCGCCCGCGCATATTTCGATTATCGATATTCCCTAGGGAACTAAATTTAAATAAGAAATATTCCGGGATGAAGTAACCTATGCGTGAATCCAGATAAGCTATCTCCATTTAAAAGGCTTTAAGCCGTTCCAGCGTGGAGATGTTATAATTTGTAGTGTCTTAAAACTAAATGACATCCACTGCATACGTAGTTCACACCCGGAACTATTCCCTGAAACAGAAAACCAACTAACCTTAATAAAGTTTACACTGGATTAACCGGCGAATATCAGATGTCACGCGACAGATGTATGGCCAACAGAAATGTGATTTACCTCAGCTGTCGACCCTACTCGCGTGAATCGGTTAATACAGACGTCATCAGTTAGTGCGGCTGTCACGCCGGCGATGGATAGCTGCGGTCCGGTTAAAAACGGACAAGAAATACGACCGGTGGGAACTAGCTGGAGAAACTTGGTCCCGTAGGTTTTATTAACCGACTGCGCAAAGTCTATGTATGTTTGTTGGTTCCTTTGTAGTGCTCTAGAAACTAAACGCGTGGCCGATGATTATACACCGGATTGACGGGGGCAAAAATGTACCAGTGCCAGTGTTTTTTTTTTTTTTATTGCATTGAAAGGCAAACGAGCACACAGGCCACCTGATGGTAAGTGGAAACTGTGACCCCTAGACATTCGCATTCACAAGACTGCAAATGCGTTGCCAACCCTGAGGACTAAGGTGGAATACCTCTATGCTAGTCATTTCACCGGCTGTCTTATCCCCAAACCGGAACACAACAAGGCGAACACTGCTGCTTGGCGGTAGGTTAATGGATAAGATGGTGGTACCAACCCAGACGGACCCTGCACAAGGTCCTCCCACAAGTAAAATCGTTTAATCGTCGACAAAGTTTATCGACAACTTTTGTCGTGACATACGGATCTTACATTTTTTATCTTCTATATCTGAATGATCAGCTTTCCATGAAGATAAACAATATTTTTTCTTTCGAGGCATTTTTAACCGACTTAAAAAACAAAAATGTTCTCAATTCGTCGGAATGCTAAAGAATATTGTTGTAGTGAATGAATTGGTTATTCAACGTAATTTCAATGGTTGTCAAAAGTGACTCGAGTACAGGGTCACTGTCAGATACCAGTTGTTTAAAGTTGCGATAAGTATAAATAAAAGAGGTTTGCACAAATTGGTTGACTGTACAGGACAAAAAGAAATATCTCCCTATAATAATTATGCCTACACTTGTAAAGCTTTCCGAATCACTTATTTCTCCGTAAACGCGTTTCTTATTGATTCGTTCGCCCATTAATGGAGCTCGAGACTTCGGAGAAGTTCGTAACGGAACATACTTAGTGACAACTTATCTAGGACGAACTGTACTTACCTCCATTACATATTTCCGTATTAGCCACAGGTAAAAGCTTAGAACTCGAGATATGTTTTAAGAAATAAGAGAGAAATATATTCATCGGTTTTTATTTATATTGATGATTTCGATTTGTTTGTGACATTATCAAATATAGTTAGTTACGGGATGGGGGGTTATTATGACGTAACTATGCAGTTCATTTTACGGCGAGCGTAAAGGACAGAGCTATAGCAGTTATATAGCTCTGTCCTTTTCTCTCAGCGGAAACAGAAAAGCATTGCCATGTCATAATAACCCCCCTGGGCTCTATTCCACTCTGTATTTAACTATGTTGTTATCAAATTGCAGTTTACGGAAGAAAAGAAGAAGAAAATCGTTAATTTAGTGCTATCAAACTCATAACGCCCCTCTTTCTGAGTCGGGGGTTATTATAACACCCCTCTTTCTGAGTCAGGGGTTATTATAATACCCCTCTTTCTGAGTCGGGGGTTATTTTGAGGGGTGTTATCACCCCTCTTTTTGCGTTGGGAGTTAAAAAAGAAAACAATCATCCATACTAATATTATAAATGTGAAAGTGTTTGTCCGTCTTTCACGCTTCAACCACTGAACGGATCGAGATGAAATTTATCACACATATTGGTTAGGTCCTGGAATAGGATATAGGATAGTTTTTATCCCGAAAAATAGGACAGTTCCCGAGGGAGCAGCGATAAACGATTTATACGCGGACGGAGTTGCGGGCGAAACCTAGTAATAGATAGTCATTATCTAAAAGAAATCGCTCTTTAGCGATAATACACCCTGTTGTTTACCCTCTACTTTTAATCTTCTTTAATATGTATATAATCCTATAATACCTATCCTAAGATTCCTATAATTTACACAAAATTTATTGTACTAGATACTTCTATACGCTTGAAGGTGTTTTTCAACGACTTTATTACCTTCCCTCTTTGCCTGTCTGTTTGTTTGTTTGTTTGTTCGAAACAAATTTGTTAATCGACAAAAAAAACAGCCAGTACTTAAGGGCTTCTGTGCTCAATCATGGCAAAAGGTAGTGTCGCAAATTTAATTTACAAAATAATATGTTGTAGTGGGAATGAAACATATTTTATATTCAATACATTCCAGAAATTATCATTGATTGCGCATTGTCATATTTTATCATAAAATATAAGCCCTACAAAAGCAGTCCAACGTAATTTTCCAAAACCTTTTTAATACCCTCGAGAATGCATTTGCAATGCTAACGAGGATGCGTCATTCCGGTGAGCCCCCATTATGCAATAATGCAACTTAATCGCGAGGGACTTCGGTGGTACATTAATAGCTCGTCAAAATACCCCATTTGACAAGTATTGATGAGGAATCTATAGAACGGTTCTATAATTACCTATCAAACAGCATGGTTCACAAAGTCGACTACATGAGTTTTCAGTTATTCATGTTAATAATGCTTTATATTTTTGGGGGTACCTTCTATTCTACCGAAACACCTTTCGTGTAAAAAAAATACATGTGGTTAATGTGGTAATAAAACATTAAATGAAAGACACATTTTTTCTTTCTTTCTTTTAACGAACGTATCATAACGCAGATTATTAATTACATCGAAACTCATCATTTCTCACCGCATGAATTCATTTGTTTCGTAGTCACAAGTGTAACGTAACTTAACCTACGTTATTAATGTTTAAGATGTCCTGAAAACATTCATTTATTTTAGATAAAAAAGATCTACAATATCTAGTAGATCTTATTACTGTATTCTAGCAAATAAACTTATTTGATTTTGTTTTTTTTTTTTTTTTGGTCTTTATTTGGTGCTAAATGATAAAGCAAGAGGGAGACCTAAAAAGAGATGGATTGATTGTGTGAAGAGCTGCGATGACGGCTAACAGGGATGTGTGGAAGGAAAAAATGATCTGGACAAAGGCAAGGAGATGATGATTTGGTGCTCACACAAGAGTAAATGAATCTAGAAAAATGATAATATTAAAGCAATACCTACACAATAATTAAAATACATACATACATACATAAACTCACGCCTTCATTCCCAGAGTGGGGTAGGCAGAGCTAAAGAATTACCAACAAGTCTTAAAACTTCTTGATAATTCTGTAACCACATTTTGCACAAGTAGGCTAAGATGTTTCCCAGTGTATTAGTGACAGGTGGCAAGCCCATCGCCTAACAGTACTGCAAGCCTTTATTCCCTTAGCCGCCTCTTACGACATAAAATAAAATAAAATAAATGTAATAAAAAATAGAAAGTCGTAGGATTAGCAATAACATATTTACAATTAACCTTCTTGTCTAGGGCCAAAGAATAAGGATTCGGATTTTATTCACAACCTTTAGTATTTGAGGAGTGAGATTCTATATTTCGGACTATGGTATCAATACGTATCTAACGATGTATTCAAGTATACATTTGTCTATGTAATTATTCGTATCATTGTCTAGTACCCATAGCACAAGCCTAGAGCTTAGTTTTGGACTAGGTCAATTGCTGTAGCATGGTCCCCTGATATGTATCAATTATTTACTTATAAAACCGCAACGCCTTCCCAGCGTAACCCTACATTTAATTTCCGCAGCGGAACCCTAAAAATCAACTTTCAAGTCTCATCTGTATACCGACGTGTTGTCGTGACAGAAAAGCCCTCGATCAATCCGGCGCCAACCTATTTCCCATCCTTTCATATCTCGCGCGGCATTTCAGATATTGCCGAACATATTACGCCTATATTCAACCGCATATTTTTTCACGGAAGCGATACGGATGCTTGTCTTGAAACAGTATGGGGGAAACTATTTTGTTATTTAATTTGCTACCTTTTTATCGCATAGAGTAGGCAAACGAGCACACAGGCCACCTGATGGTAAGTGGAAACTGTTAACCATAGACATTCGCATTCACAAGACTGCAAACCCTGAGGACTAAGATGGAATGCCTCTATGCTATTCATTTCACCGGCGGTCTTAGCTCCAAACCGGAACACAACAATGCGAACACTGCTGTTTGGCGGTATTTTAATGTATAAGATGGTGGTAGCGATCCGGACGGACCCTGCACAAGGTCCGACCACCCGCAAACCTACCTTGCAGTGACTTTAGGATTTTGGTTTGGGAGGGGCTTGTGGCTGCCTTCAGTAGATTTTGTAAACGTAACACAGGCACAAAATTAGACCTGCTTTACTGGAGATTGTACGCTACTAAATTCTGAATTATTAATAGTTGACTATGGTTTGAGGAGATCCTAACTGGCTACTGCAAACTGAACAGACATCTGTTTCTAATGGGTATGAGACAAGACGCGACATGCAGGTTCTGTCAGGAGACAGAGGAGACAGCAATGCATATCCTCTGTTCTTGCGGACCACTAATGCGCAACAGAAGTATCCACCTAGGGCGTGATATCATTGACCCACAAGAGATAGAACTTCTCACTGCCCAAAGCATCTGGAAATTCCTGGACGCAACGTGGCTTTAAAGTGTATTGGTAATGTAACTTTTTATAGGGTTTAAATTGAATAATTTTACTTTTGCTAAGGTTGAGCTGTAGGTTGTGAGCTTGTAACCACTTTTTAATTGTAGTGCGGATTGAGTTTAATTTATTTTTAACTTCACTAATGTTACAACATGGGATTAGTATTGAGATATCGCCTGCAAAGAGTGTGCAGTATTCATTTAATGGTATAATATGTTTGGGAGGTCATTTATGTAAATAATAAATAGTAAACATCCCAAAACGCTACCCTGGGGGATAGATTCTGTCACAGGAGCTCTATCAGACTGATAAGTTGTATTTGTCTCGTCTGAAAGTCTGTATTTTCAATATCCACGTGTTGAAAGCGATTGGTAAAATATGACTTGAACCATTCCAGGGCTGTGCCTCTAATACCCGTATTATACAGTTTGTCTTACAAAATTTCAAAACTGACTCTGTCATATGCTTTACTCATATCGAGTAAGACGCCTACGGCATATTTTTTGTAATTTATTTCGTTGAGAATTAGTTGTACGTATTTATAGATTGCAAGGGTTGTAAAACGGTTTCTTCTAAAGCCATTTTGTTTATCGTTAAGAATTTTATATTTTTCAAGACGTTTTATCATAATGGTTTCGTATATTAGCTGACGTTGGTAGTAAGGCAATCGGCCGATAATTGACAACAATTCATTTTTTGCTAAGGTAGTAAAATAAAATACTGTTTCTAGATTTTACACTGCTGATTACAGTAAAAATATCTTTAGATTTTTTTATGCAGTACTTTTTTTTATATTTAGGAAAAACAGTAAAAAAAGTTGGATTGTGAATGTTAGGAATACACTTATAGTGCCCTTAGTCCATTTATTACCAAAGGAATTCAAAAAAATATACAACTGTCATGTTATTTTTTTATCTGTCTGACGGATTACTTTATTCTAACGACACGCTTTCGATTCTACGCAAAATAGTTTATTTATTTTAATGGCGTCTACAAATTACGTAATTAATTAAATTACGCAAAATAACAAATTTGTGAACGAACGGCAGCGAATGATTGACATGACATGACAGTCAGTTCTGTTTATGTTTAAAGGTACTTTTTTTAATTTTATATCAGGCTAAGATCACGACATCAGTATTCCTAACTTTGTATATACGGTCTTTTTAATGACTATTTCTTTGATAAATTATTAACGACGAATTTAAGTTAAATATAGAAAAACCAAGAAATACGGGTAGTCTAATTTCTAACCAGCTAATATAAACGCGAAAAAACAATAATGCTTTTTTTTTTTAAATGTTGTCAATTATTTATCTGTGGTTTCTCCTTTTTTGTAGACAGGTTTTATTATAGAAATTTTTAGTGCGTCTGGGAAAGTCCCTTCTGAAAATGATTGATTTATTAGTTTATGGGCTAGGGTTTTTGCGCAACTTTTTATAAGTGGGAGGGATCTCATCTACACCGAAGGATGATTTATTTTAAGACTCCTTATTATCATAAACATTTCTTTAGTATCAACAGGCCCTAGAAAAAAGGAATTTTCCATAGCATTTAGCAATGGTGTTTTAGTTACAGGTGTCGGGTGCAAATTTCCAATAGAAGAGAAAAAAGCGTTCAAGATATTCGCGACTTGTTTTGGGTCGTTTTGTAGTTCGTTGTACGATATTTTGATTTGGATGTTAATTTTAATTTTCTGTTGATTTTTACTAGTCCCTATGTTTATAATTTGCCACAGAGATTTTGTTTTATTGTGTGAATTCTCAAAATTTATTTTATTATTTAGGTTTTTAGAAGCATAAACTGCTTTAAGATATTTTCAATCCTGGTGTTAATTGAGATTTTTTAGGCTTAACTTTAAAGGTTTTCATTGGCATGCATTTGTTTAGGGCCTTAATCAGTGTTATTAAATAAATTATAGTTATCGTTTGCACTTTTTCCCATTGTAATTATACTATTCCAGTCTACTGCTGAGAGTTCTTTCTTTAAAGAATCAATATTCTCTTTCTTTTGCGGATCATTTATCATTGCCCTGTAGCATATATGGACGATGATTTATTTAAATAATCTGTAAAGCTTTATAATTGCGCACGCCTTTGGCGGCCATATACATATTACCTTCTGCAATTGTGCATTGCCCACGTACCCGGTTTTGGGCAGTATACTTCCTTCACTGACCACCACCTGTCGTCAATTGGTGGTAGAACTTTGTGCGGTCCGTCGGGTTGGCAACGCAATTGAGATTGAACATATTTTTTAAATTACTCTAATTTGAAAACCATTTCGAGGAATAGGGTTTTAAAGCCGTTCTGCATTATTAAGTTTTTGAAATATTTATCATTTTCGGAAATTTCGACTAAAGTATATTTGACCTTTGTTTGTCTTTCGTTTTTGGCTTGAAACCCTCCTGAGTGTATCTTACGGGTTAGGTGAAAACCGCTTGAAATATTATGTTTTATTAATCTATTACAATCACTTTTTATAAATAGATATCATTTATTTGTTGTAATTTATTAGACAATTTAAAAACATGACATCCATAAAATGTCTGGTAAATTAATAAAGATACTAAAACAAAACTATTGGGTCACCTACGTGACGGGTGAATATTTTTTTACGGTCTATCCTAATTGCAGGATTTATAATACTGTCTCGAGATTGCTAATGTTCACCATCAAGTGTGTCCTGCGTGTGTTAGAAATACCATAAAAAAGCCTTTTCTTAGTTTTATTAAGTCCGTGTAGCAACCTACACTACGTTTGCCGATACGGAAAAGTAAAAGCCATAAACCGAAAACTCGCATTTTCGTTGGTTTATCCTGCACCGCAAGCTAGTTTTACTTTTTTTAAACTGACAATGGGAAAAAATTCAGATGAGTTGCCGTCTAGCCGCCTTTGGGACGTGGTGATGACAGTCAGAGAAAAAGTTCCCCAACGAAAACGACCAGCTCAAAATATTCGCTAAAATATTTGTGTAAATTATTTTGGTTACGTTAAATTTTAATTAGGTAAAAACCTTTGCCAGACAAGCTTTATCAATATTATGTTTGTGAATTGGACTTTTTTCCACTTTAAAAATAAATGTTGTTTTTACGTGGCAAATTCAGAGACAAGGTATATGTTTTGTGTTGCGTAATTCAATTTACGGCAAGAATTTAGAAGAATCTTTGCGAGGATAATGAGACGTTGAGTATTATGAAACACAAAGCTTACTATTAAAAAGTACGTACGTATGTATTTTGATATTAGAAATGTATACTAATTAGTGTATCTAGGTCACATGTTTAATAACCCGACACAAAAAAAAGGAACGCTATGTATTTGTGTGGCTGTGTATCTCTCGTGGGTTTTTAAAGTAAATCTGTGGCCAAAGAACTAGAAGTGGGATTTAAGGGCTGTTTTTTTAATGGAATCGAAATAAACAAGCCTATGAACATTTATTATGACAAAAAGAAATGTCTATTACATCCTATGCCTTAAAATTACACTTAAAATTAAAAAGACTGTAATTTTGCTGGAAAGTGTGAACTCATATATTATTTTGATATTATGTAATATTATGTATTTTACATTGCCTTAGTACCTGTTATTGTTATACTGTGTATTTATTTTTTTTAAGTTTTAAGTACATGTTTTTCTTTGTAATGTCAATCATTCGTTTTATCCAACTTTTGCTCGTATGACTACCCTTTTTCAAATCAGATCCACTGTGTGACACATGCAGTGCACTCACTGCACAGATTTCTTTTTTATTAACGGTTGCAACGGTTTGACACCCGTGCAATGCATTGATTCGTGACGTGGGGCTGTTCATATATATCTATCAATGTGAAATTGTTTTTTTTTGGTCTGTTTTTTACACTGTTATGGTTAAACTATTGAACTATTTGGTATGGAGTGTCTTGAATCTGGAAAAACATAGGGTACCTGTTTTTTACCGCGAAGTGATGAACGACTTCAATGCAGACAAAGTCGCGAGCAACAGCTAGTTAACATTTTTTTTTTTTTTAAACAGCGGCGGGTTTTTGTTTTTTTAAACTCACTTCTCAATTAATAATAATCTATAGAATATTTCAATCTTGTCGCAAGCAACGCCGTGAGAAAGTCTAAGTCATATATTTAAACCTAAATATGCTTCGTCATAGTCCCTCAACTATCTTAATCGAAATATCTTGTCGCCACTCTTGAAATATATACCTACTGTTTAGGAGTTCCGGTGGCCGTCTGTGGTCTTCATCATCAGTTCCACTTCACCCAGTAGTGCTTTTCAAGAGTAAATTACACGAGTTACAATGAAAAATACCCAAATCGCTATAGGTGTGCCTATAAATTTTGAAGAATTCCGTCGATCCCTCATAGACTCCATCATCAAATCTTCATTTTGATAAAAACATAACCAAACGGAAAGCTATCATAAAAGTAGAAAGTTCTGAGGTAACAAACATAAAAAAACAGTCATATTATTATTACACCGATTTAGCCGTGTGGTTGCCGGGTTAGAATAGTGCCACTCCATGTCTTCCCGTGGATGTCGTAGTACTGTTAGGCGATAGGCTTGCAACCTGTCACTAATACGCTGGTAAACATCTTAGCCTAATTGTGCAAAATGTGGTTACAGAATTATCAACAAGTTTTTAGAGTTGTAGGTTTCTGTAGCTCTGCCTACTCCTCTCCAGGAACGAAGGCGTGAGTTTATGTATGTATGTATACCAATTTACCGGTATTTACGATTGGGAGCGCTCTCCTCACTCTTCAATCAGGTGGCCCTGAAAACCAGCGACAAGGCTAGTAACCCTGACGCCATGCTGAGTAGCAACCTATTCGGTGTTAATTTTAGATTCAGTACTCTAAGTTTGTATTACTCTATTTTTTATGTTTTTGCTGTTGTCTATGTTCATTTTATTTTATCACAGAATCGGCCTCCATTACTGTCATATGAAGAGCTATCGTAATGTTGACAATACGATAACATGTCAAAAGCAATAAAGTTTTAACAAGTAGAATACAGCCCCTGTAGTGGCCTTAAATGTCAGTAATCCTGTCGATTTAAAAATGTTCCAAAATCGCCCCTTTACTTTCTCAACCTCGTATCCGATCGAATAGTTAGATAGGATAAACACTCATGTTATCTAAGGAATAAAGACGACTTTCCTAGCTAACTATAAGATCAGATACAAGGTTGAGAAAGTAAAGGAACGAAATGTAAACCCCGAAGCGGCTGATGAGCCTTATTCACCGCTACACCAGCTTCAAAGGAGGATGAATACCTCTAATTTAAGCAACGTGGCGCTAAAAGTTGAAAAAGTAGGCAATTTGTACGAAATCTATGAAGTTAAAAGGAGTATGCTAGTAATACTTTAAGTGTACATTGTATTTTCGTTTGTTTTAAAGCAATTAGTGTACACCGCCTGCCATGTATTTGTGTCCTTAGCTTTCATTAAAATATCGCTATTTAGCGCTTAGACCGCCTGTTATATAAATCAATAAATAAATATCAGAGGTTGCCGGCTTAGAATTGTGCCACTCCATGTCTTCCCGTGGAAGTCGTAAGAGGCGACTAAGGGAATAAAGGCTTGTAGTACTGTTAGGCGATGGGCTTGCTACCTGTCACTAATATACACTGTTAAACATCTTAGCCTAATTGTGCAAATTGTGTTTACAGAGTTATCAACAAGTTTTTGGAGTTGTTGGTAATTCTGTAGCTCTGCCTACCCCACTCTGGGAAAGAAGGCGTGAAGGTATGTATGTAATTGTATGTATGTATATCAGAGGTCAATCTCGCACAAATTGACCCAGCCGTAAACTAAGCCTATAGCTTGTACTACGGGTACTAGACTAACAATAAACAAACATACATAGAGAAATAAATAACAAATGTTCGCGCTTATTACACAAATATAATAGAGTTTATAAGTTAATACATACATACATAAACTCACGCCTTCATTCCCAGAGTGGGGTAGGCAGAGCTAAAGAATTGCCAACAAGTCTTAAAACTTCTTGATAATTCTGTAACCACATTTTGCACAAGTAGGCTAAGATATTTCCCAGTGTATTAGTGACAGGTGGCAAGCCCATCGCCTAACAGTACTACAAGCCTTTAAAAGTTATTTTTATAAGTTAATAATTATACAAAAATGATTTTTGCAATGTTTGTGGGATTGTTTTTAATGAATATTAAATATCGTTAAATATTTAACACGGCAGCAAAAAAATACCTCTTCGTTTTTTTATCCAAAATAAATCAAACGCATGATTCAATACAAACCCAACTGTACAATAATCCGCAGCGTGCTGTGGTTAAATCCTCATGTGAAGCTGAAACAAAGCCATTGAATAACCAAAAAAAACACCAATAATCCAGCAAAACTTTTCAGCTAGAAAAATCTATTCAAACGCAATAACACATTTTACTGCAATACTGAAAAAAATGTCACGGTATTTTTGTATAAAGCAGCAGTGCCCTGATAAATGTTTCGTTATACATTTTGCGCCTCGCAAACGGCCTGCGTTTCGATGTCCACAAATCTAGATAATTCTCTGCGCTGATGGAAATATTCACTTTGACGAGGACGGAACAAATGTACGGCGCTTTTGTTATTTTCACGGAAACATAAGCCCATTTTCGAAGCATAATGGAACTCTTATATATTCATATTCTCCTGGTAACTATACAGGCCTATTTGAATTTGACTCTGTCTTTTTAAATGTTTTAGTCGTCGGTTTTTCTAATTATTCTCTCTAAGCATAAGTATTATGAAGAGGAAAGATTTGTTTTTTTTTCGTAATGAATAAACTCAAAAACTACTGGACCTATCCTTAATCACTTTCAGGAGTAGAATGCTACATTCACAATGAGTGACATGGTTTATCATAGCCTCCATTTTTCAATATATTTATTAATGCAGTTGCTCAAAAGTGGCTTTTCGTAGCTGTATATCATGTGGAAACATGGATATTTCCGAACTACGCGTTTTACTTTTCATTTTTTTAAATATACTAAGCCGTGCATCTAAAGAAAAAGTTTGCATGTTTAACTAGAGTACCAAGAGCGCAGAGGTAATTAGGAGGTAGCACGGTACGGCACAGCGCGCCGGCGCGCCCTACACAACTGTAGGTTAGTTAGGTACTTCTAATGTTTATGCACTCCTAGTATTTGACGACGTAATTTTGGTTTCAATAATTTTATTATTTAAGTAATTTCACAGAATTGTGACAGAATAATGTGAACACGTTAAGCTCACTTCAGAGGTCCGGGGGAAGAGGACAGATACACAGATACCCACATACACACATACACAGATACACATTTTTTCGCAAATGTATTAAAAAACGTCGTTTGTTCTACCTCTACCAGTTTTAAATCAATAGAAATCAAGACCTTCTGTCCTTTGATTTTGACCTTACTACTCTTTAACATTCCAACAGATTTCCACCAACCAGAGATCTAACGTCGTCTATATAATAAAATATGTAATAGCCATATATGTTTATAACTCCAAAAATTCCGAAGAATGAGTAGGTCATCATCACGTTCGACGAAATTGAACATAGAACCAAACATAAGGAATTTACCATGCATGCAAAAACGGATACCTACTAGTACCTATTTCATCGAAATACCTTTCAACGAACTTATAATTACACAGAATTTGCATTACATCGAAAGGCACTTCGTTGCTGATACTGCTAAACCGCGTAACTAATAAATTTATGAAAGAGCAAAATAAACCTTACTGTTTTATTAAAAAGGTGCATTTTGCTCCTTATTTAAAATGTTACTAACGCGGTTTTGCAGTTTCACCGACGAATTCTCGCCGCATGTTTTTTTTTGGTTGTCACTAGTCTAACCTAACCTACGTAATCGGTAGATATCCTGAACATCATTGTTTCAGCAGAAACTTGCGTCCGACGATAATCGGTAAAGTAAAAATCGATATAATGACAAACATATAGGGTAAAGTCACCAGTGGTCAGCCAGATACCTGTAGTCGGCCTCTGCCTATACTTTGTATGAGTGGGAAGAGTATGAAAGATATATTTCCCACTCTTCGAACTCATATAAGGTCCGACTACTGGTCTCTGGCTGACTACTGGTGACTTTAACCTACACATATTAAAAAGACTAACCTTTTTCTTCGGCAGTCTGTTAAAAACCGTACCATATGCTGTATCTACGTTCTTACCCGAGTACTTTCGCTGTGATTGACGTCATTTGGTACTTTAACTCTGTACCCGTTCCGATCTCTGTATACGCCAGATTCTGCTTTGTTTTAGCGACGGCGAGGGTAATTACTGGAGACGTCTGTTCGCACAGATTACCGTCGTGACGTGACGTCGCCGTGCATTGTTACGAGCCGAGGCCGCATTATGAAACGTTCGACGAACCTTCTTTTAGACAGCGAAAGAGATGAATAATTATGACTGCTATAACTCTATCTCTTTTACTGTCTGGAAATTGGCTGGTTTCGGTTTTGACAGCTCGTTAATATTTACGAATTTACGATGTCTCTTCTGCTAGGTAAACAATGACAAAGGTGACAGTAATGGTGGATGCGTTAAAAATAATACGATAATAATAATATGCCAAAGGCAATATGGTTTTACTGAATACAATAGAGCCCCTCATCAAATTATTGTAAAATTAGGTTTACCTAGATGATCATTTTAAAAAACTAGTGAGTTTGTTACTCCAGCAAAACCATTACAGGAGGCAAAAGAGGATTTTGTAAGTAACGACCACTTTTATTAGAGGAACAAATTTGCCAGAATATTATGCTTCCTTATTTTTATTTTGTATTATAAAAACAATATGAATTTTCCTGGTTCCTACGAGTTGAAAACGTCAGCTTCTTTTTCTTATTTAGTACAGGGGTTTATCATGACATGGCTGTGCAGTTTATTTTAAGGCTAATGTAAAGGACAGAGCTATAGCAGTTGTATAGCTCTGTCCTGTTTTCTCAGTGTAAACCGAATTCCGTGGCTATATCATGATTCATGATAACCCCCAGTCTGGTTTCTCTTAAGAAGCCGCCAAAATAAACAATAAAACGAAAAAACATCACCGTACACTGCAGTACAAAAAGCAAAAAACTTCTGTTGGAAAATTCAAAAATTTAAAACTAACATACTTGTAACTTCCCTTAGTTCTGTGTCCAAAAATATTCGACTATTTCGATATTCTTCGGACGGTAACAAGCAAGTGCCAAGTAAGTGGAGCGGACGGTTCTATTGAAAAGTTTCTCATAACTTTATAGTTCACACTGACATCTATTTGATGTAACATCGTGTTTATGTAATACTAGCTGTTATCCACGACTCCGTCCTGTTCATCGGGGATAATGTAGGATTCTAATGGTGAAAGAATTTTTCAAATTGGTCCTGTAGTTTCGGAGCCTATTCAATACAAACAATCAATCAAAATTTTCCTCTTTATAATATAAGCTTAAATCACATCCATCTACAGGATGGAAAACACGAACACCATATATGTACGGCAACTAACTTAAGCATTGGAAATAGAAAATTGTACGCAAATGAGACTTAATGTTATTTTTTAAAACGATTATTTCTGCATTTATGGATTTTTTTATTTGTCCGGCCTTAACCGGGAATCCAACTTGTCGAATATGAAAAAATAATAACATACATACATTAAATAACGCCTGTTTCCCACAGGGGTAGGCAGAGACCAATTATTTCCATTAAAAAATAATAAAGAAAGGTTTTAACAGTATTTATTTAAATTAAATGTATGAGTTATAGGCATAATTGATCACTATCAAGGCCCTTTCGATCTGTATCATAAAACATGACTTTATTGTTTCCCTAATAGTTCAATTTCCGGTTAAGGAAGAGGATTTTTTTTAAATAAAAGTAAATCTCCTTTGCGTAGAACTTGCTATTTCCACTATTTAATGTATAGTCGCCGGCCATGTTCGTTTTTTCCCCCAGTATAACGGGTGATAACAAAAAAATGAGAATTATTTGCAAGGGTGTAAAAAAATAATTGTGTAACACTGTATAATTTTTTTATAGTAAGGGTTATAATACACATTTAACTATTTACAAAATTATTAATGCACGTTACGATAGAGCCCGTAATCAGCTGTTCGACGCAGTTTTGACATAATGCCCGAACAAGACCGTTGGACGGCATATTTGTCCATTTTTCGCACACAGGTTTTGATTCTTTTTATCAGTTGGGCACAATTTTCTGCTTCCCAATTAATTTTGTAAACCAAAGTGCTCAAAAAACCAGAAAAATCTTCGATCGGCCGACATTGTGGAAGGTTTTTGGGATTTCGGATTTTCGGTACAAATGGCACATTATGGGAGTCTAGGAATTGCAATGTTTTTTTGGCGTAATGCGACGATGCCTTATCTGGCCAAAACACTTATTCTCCATCAAGGCGATGTTGGCGAATAAATGGTAAAAGTATTTTTTTCAAGCATTCACTCTATGAGAGTTTAGGATTAACTGCTAAACCACTAGGTTTGAACCACAGTTTTGACACACCTTTATCGGAAAAAGCCACATAAAGCATAACTTTCTGCTCAAACTTGTGCTTATACTTGTGTTTTATATTGTCTGGTGATGTTGAAATGTTGCTGGTATAGTACCTACCGATCATTTCCAGGTATATGGGTTTTGCTCAAAGGGAAATAACTTTCATCATCCAAAATAAACGATTTTTCTTTGTAATTTGTAACCATCCAGCGGCATTGTGACATAATGTTACATTTTTGCTGATCGGTGTATTACGGTGCCCTTATCTTCTTGCGGCTCTCCAAACCCACCTTTTTTAAAGACCGGCAAATGTACGGTTGAAAACATTTAAATATTTTCGCGGCATCTCGTTGGCTCATGGAATCACTATCATTGAAAGTGATATGGAGTGTCTTCAATCTTCCCTTGGTCATTATTTTTGCTGGTCGGCCGCTACCACGTTTGCGAGTTGTCGTCAAGGATGCAAGAATTCTATATATAGTAGAAACTGTTACATTTTCTTTGGTAAAATGATCTACTGTGTACTTTTTCCCCATGTTTATATTTTTATTATAAAAATGTACAACGCGTTTTCGCAGAGCTTCTTGTTTCGGCGTCATTTTGAAAATTATAAATGATTGAAAAAATTAAACAAATAAAAATCAAGAATATCAAAAGAGGTACAAATAACATCTTGAACAATTTTTTGTCTATGGCAATAGATATTTTTTTTAAGACTACTGAAAATGATTCTCATTTTTTTGTTATCACCCGTTATTATTAATATTATAAACGCGAAAGCAATTCTGTTTGTTTGTGACGCTTTCACACATCGCTAAACAGATTTATAGACGTTGGAACCCAGTGGATGTACAGATGGTATTTAGGGTTCCCGATAGCGATAGTTGATTTCTTCGCAGACGGAGTGGCGGGCAATATACATCAAATCTCAGCTACTCCGGAAGTTTTTCTGATAGAACAATTGTCTTAAACTTGAAATAAATTTTGTCATTATTTGAATCTATCTAAGTATGCCCAAAAATAAAACATTTAAGCTGCTATCGTAGATTGAAAACACTAAGTATAAGTATTTTACACGATGAAAAAAAATCCCTGAAACCGCAAACGCACTGAGAGCGGCAGCGGCGCGGCGGAGTGCGTTGCCATACTAAAAGACGTGCCAAAAGCGTGACGGAGGCGTTTATAGTATGCAAACGCGCTACCGTTCCGTGTGGTTACTGGGTTAGAATAGTGCCACTCTAATGTCTTCCCGTGGATGTCGTTAGAGGCGACTAAGGGAATAAAGGCGATACTTTGCAACCTGTCACTAATATGCTGGTAAACATCCTATCCTAATTGTGCAAAATGTGGTTACAGAATTATCAACAAGTTTATTTTGGGTTATTGGTGCTTCTGGTGAGTTTATAAATATAACGCGCCGCCTCCATTCTCAGTGTTAATGGCTTTACAAGTGTTTTAAATTCACAAATCAACACCCCCGTTCTCGTATTAACATTGCACTTTGCGGCAGTGTACTTTAAATTAAGAAATGCGGCCGCCATCGTCGATTGAAAAAACAATAGGTATTTTACACAAAAGTGGTCTAGCCCTAAAAAATCTCTTAAGTCACAAACAGAATGAAAGTGGAGGAGGCGCGATGCGGCACGTTTCCATTCTAGAAAGCGTGCCCATAGCGTGGCGTAGGCGTTTTTTCTATGGGAACGCACCACACCGCTCCGAATACGCTCTTAGTGCGTTTGCGGCTTTACATATAACAAATCTATTTAAACAATTTAAAGACATGTAAAAAATCCAGGGCCTCTATTCTAGACGGTATAAACTATATCATCTTTGATCTGTTATGGTAATGTCTGTAACTCGGCCGCAATTACTGTCAAGTAAATAAAAACCATCAAAACGTTAACTAATAATGTCTGAATAAATGAATTTTACTTACTATATTTTAGCCTTATTACTATAGAAATCCTAAACCATGGCACTATGTTAATCGAACGAGTGGAACCACGCCTAAAAGCACAGGGCAAACAATTGCTACTAAGAAAAACAGCGTTTTTCACCGAGCCGCGAACAAAGGTCGCGCGCGAGAAAAACTCGCTTAGACCCACTCTCAATACCCGACCTGCTAAATCCACATTCAACCCCCAATTGGTGGGACCCTCACCCCTAACACAAACAAACAAGGTTGATATTTCGATCTCGTTACCTTTCAAAAGCGCAAATAGGGTTGGCCCCGCCTGTTCTCCATTCACACGCACGCTGTATATTGTTCGCGATACGGCAGAATGATTTTCTGCCTGGAGCAGTTTTCCACAATAATGAGTCACTTGATGCATTGTCCCATGGCGTCCAAATTACGAAGCCATTGTCACTGAGATATTGTTCTGAAGGAAGGAAATGAAACTGACGCGGCCCGTTTGTTGTTGGCCTGGAGACGGTGCCTAATGCATGTTAAGCAGAGCACGCATAAGCCGCATAACCGACAATTACTTTGCCACACTCGGCCCATTCCCTGCAGACGGGAAATGGCTTTATAAGGAACTTATTTTCGGGAAATTGCTTCAAATTGTCGATTTTAAGTAAAGTTTAGGAGGTTTATGTTGCACAAATGGTCATCAGCGCTAATATCCCACTTCTGCCATTTTAAGATTTGCCAAGATAGAAAGTGACAGTACGCTACTTAAACCTAACTAGTGGCTACATCTAACAATAATACCTAAGGGATTATACCTACCTAATTTAAGATACCTAAGTTAAGGGCAAGTATTTGTGTGATGAGCGCGAATATTTGTTCCTGAGTCATGGATGTTTTCTATGTATTTAAGTATATATTTCTCTATATAAGTATTTATATCGTTGTCTAGTACCCATAGTACAAGCCTAGCGCTTAGTTTGGGACTAGGTCAATTGGTGTGACAGTGTCCCAAGATATTTATATTATTTGTCTCCTGATATTTACTCTGATTATTCTAAGATGACTGTGTCAGCGATGTGTTTAAAAATAGGTGATTATTTATTGTAAATTTCGAAATGGCGTCGCTAGATTTGTGCCGATGTAGTATTTACGTAAATAAAAAAATAAAAAAAATTGCTGTTTGTATGAGCTGTCACAGGCATTATCTCAGAATAATTAGAGTCTTTAGTAATTCGTGTAAATATGACCTGCCACAGGGTATTATATCCTTGATCATAAATTCCTAAAGTTGCCCCTTCCACCCCCTGGTGGGCGCTAAAGGGGGAGCGGTAAAGCGGTCAGAAAAAAAGGGGGTGCTGAAGCTATTCAAGGGAGTGCTCCCCGCATTGATATAACATTATTAAATATATAAAAAAACTAAATTAAATTCCATGAAGAAACCAATGCAACCAACCAATGTGCCATGTATCCTTGTGCCAAAAAGTTGGGGGGGGGGGGGGGGGTAAGTAAAAAAAAATCTTGGTAAGTGGGTGGTGTGGAGAGCCAAAAAAAAATTGGGACTCTAGTCCTATATTGACCCAGCTTTAAAAACAAATACAGATGCTGCCCGATTTTCTTCCAAGCACCATAACATAGTATAAATATAACAGTAGTTCATCTATAAACGAAGGTTTATCACGCGGCTTGCAGGTGTCTCGAACGTACGTGCCGCAAGGCACCACAAGCAATCGCAACAGGACGGATCGAGCTGATTCCAGTCAGGGTGCCCCAAGGCCGCATTTAGTTGGGTATGTATTAAGTATCGAGTGACGTACATCGACGCAAAAACATCGTCATGTATGTGAGATCGAAATATAATTGTTTTTTTTTTTTAATGTATAATAAACTATTTTTACAAAACTCAACTCAAATCTCTACGTCTATCACCGTTTCCATCTTTAAATCCAGTTCATTCCGTTCCTATTCATTCTATTTCTTCACTCCCACTCATCTCATTCATTTTTTAAACATTCGAATAAGGCTCGTCTTACAATCCTACATCTACAGTAAATGAAATTAATTCCTAGATTTTGGACTATGTTATGTCATTGTGACGTTATCAATCAAAACGTAACTTCTTATGATTTTATTTACAGTGTCACTTTGACATAGTCCAAAATGGTCTGGGAATCCAATTCCTTGACTGTAATTAGACAACACTAGCGCCCGAGTGATAAATAATAAGATTAACTGCTGTCCTATTTATACTATGACCTTGTTCTTACGATGCAGTTTAAAACTTGGCAAAATTAAACTCCTCCAGCATCTTACAATGCGAGCAAGTGGTTGCAGATGTCGCGAACGTTGTCCCACTTCCCTCTTATTGAGCTCATATTGAATATTGAAATTGTAGAATATTCTACATATATACGGGGAACTATTCACTCGGTGCGCATTGCGTATAAAGCCTACTTAACTTACTTACATACATATGACTAGCATAGAGGCATTCCATCTTAGTCCTCAGGGTTGGCAACGCATTGCAGTCTTGTGAATGCGAATGTCTATGGGTCAGTTTCCACTTACCATCAGGTAGCCTGTGTGCTCGTTTGCCTTCCCATACAATAAAAAAAAAAAAACATACATAAACTCACGCCTTCATTCCCAAAGTGGGGGAGGCAGAGCTAAAGAATTACCAACAACTTTTAAAACTTGTTGATAATTCTGTAACCACACTTTGCACAATTAGGCCAATATGTTTACCAACGTATTAGTGACAGGTTGCAAGCCCATCGCCTAACAGTACTACAAGCCCTTATTCCCTTAGTCGCCTCTTACGACATCCACGGGAAGAAATGGAGTGGTACTATTCTAACCCAGCAACCACATGGATAGTCTACTTTAGTCAATTA
This sequence comes from Acleris emargana, assembly GCA_927399475.2. Taxonomy (NCBI): domain Eukaryota; kingdom Metazoa; phylum Arthropoda; class Insecta; order Lepidoptera; family Tortricidae; genus Acleris; species Acleris emargana. Next base: position 22,037,869 of record OV656838.1, on the reverse strand, counting down.
ACGTCCTAAGTCCCCGCGCACAAAAAAAAATACATAATACGGACATTGCAATAAAATATCAATTGTAAAGAAGATAAAGTTGAATTTCTCTTGTTTTTATGACCCGCAATTAAATTAGAAAATAGACTTTATTGCCATCGTAATAAGTTTATTTTCCACTGGCAAATTTTGTTGTATGGTGGTTCTTAGGAGGTAAAGTGATTGGATGAGCCTGAGGGCTGTTGAAAGTACGAGGATACAGCAATATCGGTCTGCGGTCAATGGCGGATTCCGAGGCGGCTAGAGTGTACCGACGTCGTGGCCGGTCGATGGCTCTCAAGCGGTCCAGTAATTGATGGCTCATGACAAATGCTGCCGGGAAACTGCCGCTTGGTGGCCGGTTCCAGCCTAGTTGCCTTTAAATATAATCAGTTAAATTGTCTTGTATACGACACTCGTCATGAGGCTCTTTTTTCACGACTGCGCAAAAAAAGGAGAGTAATGTTTTCAGGGTTTATGTATGTATGTACCTATGTATGTACGATTCTTTTCTACTCGGTAAATAGGTAGCCTGCCGTTTAGCCGAAATATTTTTGGTCAAATGTATCATTTCCCAAAAAGCATTTTGTATTTATGTGGTTTTGTACGGGATATTGAAACCGCTTGCTACGTCTATTAGGTTAGGTTACACTTGTGACTACATAAAAAATAAATCAACTGCGACGGAAAACCACTTTTTGGGAAATTATACATTTGACCAAAAATATTTTCGCCAAATGTATAATTTCCCTTTTGGTAAAAATAACTCACGATTTTTACATTCTTATTCGAAAGAATAGGTAATTTTATAAGAGACCAATTTTATCAGTTTTGTCTTTAACCCAATACTTTTGTTTTAATATCATTATTTATTTAGAAGATATTTTATGGATGACATGATTATTTTAAATTTGGGATGGCATTTTCTAATAAATTACAACAATTAAATGATATCTAATGATAAAAGTGATTGTAATAGTGTTGTTGGGATAGAAAGAAAGAGAGAAATAAAAAAAGCGAAAGAAAAGATATCATTAGCATTTATTAAAATAACGGATATGTCAAACCCTAGTTACGAGAGCTCTTATTTACTTGACAGTAACGACGGACGAGTTAAAAACAATACTATAACAGGTTAAAAATTATTGTACCATCAATTATTTTAAATGTTGATCCACCATAGAACCTTGTCACAATGACAACGTCAAGTGACGAGATTTAAATAACATAGGAATTAATCGTTGGTTTTATTCGACAAAATTCCCAAGGTGACCCAATTAGAATAGAGTCTGTTATGCATTTGAGCGTTGAAAATTAAAGTTGATTATAAATATTTTTATACACAAACAAATTTTATAAAGGATTTGAAAGTCAATTAGATAACTAAGCTATCGTTTCAGCGTGGAATCAAGAGAGCAGCGGCGCAAAGCATGCAGATTGGGATGCACTTTAATAAGATGTAAATGAGTTCCCAACGAGTTCCACTATAATATTTGTTTTTCTACCTAATGAAATGGTTAGCTACTCTTTGTGAGACAAGATAATAAAGGCACAAAGACCTTTAAATCCGATGCTATTGTATAAATAAAGGAATGCCACGTACGTATCAACTTAGCGTACATTGTGTTCGCGAATTGTTATGTATTTTCCTCGTAACATTTTTATAACCAACAATACCAATACAGTTCAAGCTTTCACACAAAGTAAGAATGCGAGTAATTTGAAAGATTTTTTATTCGTTCTCTTCGACAATGGCCAGAGGTAATTTTTTCCCGTGGGTGAATGCTGTGCCTTTGTTCTAGCATATTCTTTCCCCCGTAGCATTTTAGGCGATATTACATTTTCCGTTCGCTGGCAAATAGAGTTCTATTGAAGATTTTACATGCAATGCCGCACATTTATGGCTCGGTCGTACTTTAGCGTTGCTCTATCTATTCTATACAGCATAATAAATTGTTCGGTGTTGCCGTACGTGATATATAGTCACTGCCATTTTGCGATTTAAACCGAATCACATAACCAGCCTAGTATGGTTGCAATTAACGCGTGACAAAATGTGGATAAAGCACCTGTCACTGTTGTACTTATATACGTGTCAAAAAGTGACGGATGTTTTACACCACATCTTGTCACGCTGTAAACGCAGCCGTATTAGGTCCCCAGGGTTTTTATTCAACACGGTAAAAACCATATCGTCATTGACCTGTTATGGTATTGTGAATGTTTTAATAGCTCTTATTTAATTAAGAGGATACACAGCTGAGTTAAAAACAATACCCCTGTTCAAAGACAATATAGTTGCTCCTCCCATTCTAAATAAATAAATATCAGGGGACAATGTCACACCAATTGACCTAGTCCCAAACTAAGCTCTAGGATGTACTATGGGTACTAGGCAACGATATAAATACTTATATAGAGAAATAGATACTTAAATACATAGAAAACATCCATGACTCAGGAACAAATACTCGCGCTCATCACACAAATATCTGCCCTTACCGGGATTTGAACCCAGGACCGCTAGCTTCATAGGCAGGGTCACTACCAACTAGGCCAGCGCGTCTTCAAACCAGGGGTACAGGGGTAAACCCATATTGTCTTTGACTTGTCTTCGTAATAGCTCTTATTTACTTGATAAGAATAGCGGCCGAGTTCATAATGTTGACAATACAATAAAATGTCAAACGCAATATGGTTTTGACGACAAGAATACATATAGCCCTGTGAGGGCTATTTTTTGTCTTCCAAGTAGATTGCTGTCTATTTGGTTTCCAACTCAGCACAAAATTAGCATATTTTCCAATTCCAGCGACATTCATAAACATCCGCTGCACTATAGAGTAAAGGACAGTTGTAAATCTGTACAAAATGGCGTCTAGGTGATGCAACTGCACCCGGCTGCATTTCACGGCGCCGGTGAAATTTAGCGCGAATTTCGAGATTCCAATTATGTAACAATTTAAACTGCGTTCGGATTCCAGATTCATTTCTGTGCCGGTTTATGTGAGCGCCGTACTTGACTGTTAATTTTATTTTAACTCTTACTCGGGTTCTATTCTACTTGGAAAGACCATATAGCTTTTGACGGGTTACATTTGTTTCGGCGAATGTTTGCCAAATTGTATCGGTTCCCAACCGTTTCATTTGCTATCCCACTTTGTTTTGCAACCAATTGTACAATGAAACAAATCCTGAAATATTTAAAGTTACAGGAAAAATATGGGTTGGTAAATGAAACGATTGGGAAATGACACCTTTTCGCGAACATATTAAGGCCAAACGCCAGGCTCCCGCTTTGGACATGTTATGTGAAGTAAATAAGAGAATACGATGACACGTCAGAAGCTATTTATTTTTACCAAGTAAAATAGTCCTTATGTTTTTTGTGATAGTTCGTTTTGTGGTGTCTTATTAAGGAGTTTTGAGGTCGATACGAGTATTTTGATGGTATTTAATTGATTTTAGTCATCAGAAAAACCACAAAAATAACAATATTTTACCAAACTGGAATAAGACTTATTTTCGTATGTTCGAACTTCGAATCCGCCCTAAGTTAACAAATAAAATTCTACCTCAAAGCGCTACGGCGTAGCGGTCGGTCGTAGCGTCAAACGCTACGGCTGCGTAGCGTTGCAGTCTTGTGAATGCGAATGTGTATGGGTCACAGTTTCCACTTACCATCAGGTGACCTGTGTGCTCGTTTGCCTTCCTATGCCATAAAAAAAAAAACAACAACATTCTTAATAGGTCTTCGGTCCTTTAGGTCAGTAGCAATTGTTGAACGTATGAGTGAAACAGAGCGAACGAGTAAAGAGAACATGGCGCTTGATGTGAATGAGACCAAAGTACCTATTTCAAGGCGTGTCCTGCTCAGATCTCAAAATTTGCTCCGGAATAGTGACCTTAAGGAACTAAAAGACCAAACTAGTTCTTTTGACCGATTGACCGAGATCGGAACGCTCCCTTTAAAGACCGAGTGGGCGCAACTTTAGTAGCTGTATGAACAGAGCATTATCATTAGGTGCGCCGAAGCACTTATTGCCTTCAGTGCATCAGAATAATTGACTAATCGACGGGTTGACTCAGTGGTTACGCTATGTACCTATACCATACAGTGTGGAAAGGGACTAAGCTAATTTCAGTAACCGTTTTCAAGTAGCAGCTTGTTAATGTTTAATGCGAAAAAATCGCTTTGACCCTGACAGACAGGGTTAATGCCGATCCTTGACATTATAAAAAAAAAACATATGTTTTGTGCTTTGCTAACTAGGTTGTTTGTGTTTAGGTCTGATTCCCGTTAAAATTGGATACTATTTATGTGTCACCTGTAGTAAAGTCAATAGGGAGTATTTATGATTCTTCGAATAACCAATTGTATTATTGTGTTACTCAGTTAGACACCCTTTTTACATCGTCTATCAAAAACATGGTACAGTCACCGGCTATATATTAGCCAACATTTAGAGGTAAAAGATCGTGTCAGATATTTTTGCACCCATTGTTGGACTGTCAAAGAACAATAAATATTCCGTCTTTCCAACCAATAAACATTAGTACACAGCAAATCAATTGAGCGATTCCTCCACGCGACGATTCCGAGCGCAAAACTGTTTAAAGTTGCGCCGGAGTTCCGAGGACGGTAGACGAGACACGATTACACCGGGGGGTATTCTCCAACGCAACCGTCGAAACTGATGACCCTTCAAAAAAAAAACATGCAGAACATAAGCATTGGCACCTTCTTTATTATTACATACTTAGTATAAATCAAATATAGTACAGTACTTTTTCGAATCAAATCGGAGAAATACTGGAAAAGGGCCGATCTTAAGTACCCAAAACCGACGTGCGTGCATGACTTGATTTATGAATGTTGAAGAAGCGAAAGAAATTTGTCAAGTGGCTAGAAGTGGTCTCTGTCTACCCCTCTGGGAAACGCGTGATTTAATGTATGTATGTATGTAGTATAAATCAATCGTTTTCCGCGTCTGTCAGTCTGTATATCTGCTATTTCCTCTTAATCCAGTTAGTTACAATTATAGTATGTATAATAAATCCTTGTTTCAAATACGTGTGTTACAGAAAGCTCACATCCCCCCCAGCGAAGTAGTAAGGCCGGTTAATATTTAGAGGTTATGTTTAAGAGAATCAACTCTCATCACGCATCGAATAATTAGCTGGAGCAAGCTCTAGCAAGTTATGGGAAGCAAAAATAATTTTAAAATATTAGCTTGCCAGGCGCCCACCAAATATGGTAAAGGTTAGAACGAGCTAGCTTTCCGCAAGCCGACGTATTCTTACCATTTTAATTTCATCAAAAAAGTCTAGCATAGCTCTTAGCCCATCACATAATCGAATTCAGGGGTAAAATTTGCTTTGTTTATATAATGTTTGCCTTGACCAGGTTTCGATCCCACGGTCCTCAAACCGCAGGGTGGCACTACCATGGAGCCATTGACCCATCACCTCACGCCGACCTGTAATAAAGAGTACAATACAAGACCAGTAATTCGCTGTCATCGTCTCATCAGTCTCATCACACAATGTTAGGCGATTTCTACTAGTTCCATAAAACTACGAATTTTGTATTGATCTTCGGCTATAATTGTGTCATAACTAGAACTTTATTTTTTCGCTATCGTTACATAGTAGTCAGTGGGGCTAGACAAGTTACTGAACGCTAATGTAAACAATTTGCTAATCTATAAGCAGCTGTCATAATCAAATGACAGCGCCATGACAGCGCTAATTTGAATCTGATCCTGTCTTATTTTGGGCGGTATACATTGTCACCTTGACATTCTGGAATAGCACTGGTTAAATCTGCCGTCTAGTCTATGTCTAAAAATTTATAATTTAGTTTTAGGCTATTTAAGCGATGTACACGTAGAATCGGGTCCAATATTCGAAAACTGGTAAAATGGAATTGACGTTGGCACTCGACGTGATAATCTGACAGCTTACGTCAAACATTTAGATAAGGATAACAAACGCCGAATGCATCTTGTCTAGATCACATTTGAACATCAATTAAGTCACAAACAACAGAGAATACGCAGGCTGGTTACCATAAAGCTAGCGCAGTATCGACTAAGCATTTCGTAATCGATTCGACCTCAACCGAAACGTAAAAGAATACCTCCGTTCCAGCACCCGTGAAATTCGGTTAAAATTCCCAAAGCCGGCGGGGCAGCGGGCCACTTAACAAATGAACTCCCGAGAGTTCGTCCGGGACACACGTCTGACTGCGGCTTCAACTTGGGCTTGGACAATTACGGCAGAGATTCTTCCACTTTACGTAGTCATATAAGAAACAGGTCACAATATGACAAGGACATTTCAATGTGAAATGAGGATGGGCATAATGTATGAACTCCAGCCTAGGAACCAATAGCAATAAGCGATATTATGGACAAGTAGGTACTTTGTCTTAAGAATACACTTGAGTAAGAGTTAATCAACGGCTCCGTTGACTCCTCGTACAATTTTTTTTACAAGTATTTTCAAGACCAGGACCATTACTCCAGCAATACGACTGTCATTGCTCTTTTGTTATTTTTGTCACTTTACAAATCGACGGTTAACCACCAATACCTCCTAACTGACATTTTTGGTCAAACAACTTTTTTTCGCAATTCATGATAAATACCCTCTAACGCACACATTAGAAAGATCTCCTATTTCAAATAAAGCATATTTCTAGTGTTTTTGTTATCCTGGCAATACCTGCTAAATGACAACGCGCGATTTTTGCCCAAAATACAAAGTTTTTTGTGTCTACTGTAAAGTTTTAACATATTGAGATAGGAGGGATTGGTGGTTAACCGTCGAAATGATGAAGGAGTTCGCCTGATATCAGCTCTATGTTCTTTCTGTCCTTTTTTATAGCATGGAGAAAGCAAACGAGAACTTAGGTCACGGCGCAAACCGCGGCGTATATTCCCAACAAGGATTGCGGGCGAGTATAGAGCGTGTAGTAGACTTACAAACATACATAGATTAAATCACGCCTGTTTCCCAGAGGGGTAGGCAGAGACCACTAGATAGACTTCTCGTGTGCTATTGAGTCAGGGTAAACATGGTTGAAATAATTAACCACCTGCGTTACAGGGTGATTCTTCCGCATTTCAATATATATTTATTTATTTATTTGGGAAACAAACAGCAATATATTCACAGTAAGAAACGAACAAATATAAAAAGTAGTACGTCAGCCAATAAAGTTTCCACTTATAATCTAAATTACATTTTTGTTGCTCAGAAGACATGTAACAAACATAAATAACTAACAATTTCACAATGTTAACTGTGGCGGTTGCAAAATATAATTACTAATTTTAAATTGATGATTTAGTTGAAAGATTACTACAGAACTCCTTTTATTTTGACAAATATTACAATTTTATTTTGATGAGAGATTGATTATAATTATTAAGTATTGATTATTACAGAAACAAATCGGTTCATTTTCATATGAAATATATCGGAGTGGGTAATTAATTGGTTATGCTTTTTACTGCGGGCCTAGTATGGTTGCGTTTATCACGTGACAAAATATGGATAAAGCATCTGTCACTCTCGTACTCGTTCTCGTTGACACGTATCAGACAGTGACGGATATTTTATGGGTGGATCAACTTTTTGTTGTTGTTGTTGTTGTTATTCTGTCCCGTAAGCCAGGAGACAACAGTGATAGAGTTTCTTAGAAAATATGATATGATATATCGCACTGCCAGATAAAAAGTGTATTAACTCAAAATACAATTGTATTTTAAAATCAACTTTAATACAACGTCTATGAGCTTGAAACAAAACTAACAATGATTTTGAGTTGACACTGTCTTGAACTAGCAGTGCGATATACTTCCAGCACACTCAGGAGAAAGGCCATAAAAGAATGGGTGTGTAATTGCCAACAAAACAGTTTTTTTGTGGACTTATATCCTTTGAAATCATAGTTTTAAAGAGTGACCCAGGAGACGTCACCATGGCAACGAGCTACAAAGAAAAGTTGATTGACCCTTATCCACATTTTGTCACGCGATAAACGCAACCATACTAGCCTCACTGGCGTATGCAGTACGACTAAACAGACAGTAGTATATCCGTATATTATTTCAGATAAAATCAACAAGTTTCAATTTATTTTTAATTAAATGAAAACTTTACCCGGTTTTGCCTCTTGTATCAGACTGGTGTATCATTATTTCTTCAATATAAATTGAACACAAATATTTACCCTGCTTTCCGCAGTGCAGGCCTATGTCCAGCAGTGGACGTCTTTCGGCTGACATGAATGATGATGATTTACCCTGCAAGAGTAACAACGAATAAAGCAGGTATTGTTAACTACTCGGCCGCCTTCACTGCCACGTTAATAACAGCTATCATAGCTTTAGCAATACGTTAACAATAGAGGTAAAGACAATAAGGAATAGATGTTCTGATGATCACAACAGACAACTTCGTCAAAGGATCCAGACTTATAATCCAATTAATGTTTATCTCTTCATCTTTCATGGCTCCAAAATAGGGTGCAACACCCTGTGATTGACACCTGCAAAGACAAACATTGGCATATTTTTTGAACGGTTAGTACGACTACATAAGATTTAACGTCCCCTTTAGAGGTGATCGACGATAGGGTTATTTACCCTATCGCTCTAATATTATAACAGTGATATTTTTAGGGCTCCGTAACCAAATGGTAAAAACGGAACCCTTATGGTCAGTCTTCGTTGTCCGTCTGTATGTTACGGCAGGTTTTCTCAGCAATTATAAATGCTATCAACTTGAAATGTGGCCTAGTTGTACAAATGGCTTGTCCGTATTTATATGAAATTAATTTTGAAAATAGTTGAAAAGGGGTCTAGAATGGGGGGTTAAAAGTAAAAGTGGTTTGATTATAGCAAATTGGTTTCATGTGAAAAGGCTCAATCTGTACATTTCAAAACTATTTTCTTTTAATTGTTGTGATGTACCTACTTTTTGATTTATAGCCAAAAATGTACAAAAAATTACCGTTCCTCTCCCTTTATCTCTGAAGTTTATAAATCAAACAATCTGTAAAAAACCTGACGTATAGATAATTACTTATATAATTTGAGAAATAACAAAAAACATTGAAATTCTGTATTAAAATCTAGGCTAGTCAAAATGGAATTTGATAGAAAATAAAGTACATAACAAAATGAGTATTATCTTTTGCGGTTACCAAACATATAATGTTTAATACGGTACCCTTAGTGGTGATTCCGACTCGCACTTGACCGGTTTTTTTTATTTGACTAGGTGACTTATGTCAAGCTCCCAAAGAGCCGCAGTTGAATTACTTTTATGTATATACTCGTACTTTGCTAATGCGACTGAGCAATTAAACTGTATTTTCCTTCCGGCCGCCGCGCCCCTGACGCGCGCAGTGAAACCACAGCCGCCGCAGAAATAAAAAGAAATCAACCAGTAGCCATAGAGTGCTCTTCAAACAAGCTTTTTTCGCCAACACACATTTGTAGTTATTTAGTTATTTTATGCTAAGAATGTGTGAATGAAACTTTTGCCCACGACTGCCACTTTTAAATAAATTGTCGGCTTCTACTCGTTTTTATTTGTGCGATTTCTTGATTGAAATTTATTCTAAACTTAAAAGTCAGAAGACGACGCGATGGCTTAGTTGGCAGCGGTCCTGGCTTAAAATCTCGATAAGGGCACATTATATTCGTGTGATGAGTTTGAATATTTTTTCCTTAGTCATGAATGTTTTCTATGTATTTAAGTATATATTTCTTTATATAAGTATACAGTGTGTCTCTGACCTTGGGGCTTTAATTTCAACGGTAGATTCTACTCGCTAAACTGAACTACTTTTGTTCTGCAACATGAAAAAATAACTTAATTTTAGATAACTAATTGATGTTAAAATCTAATTGTAAAATCAGTGTATTACATACTGGCCATGTAATCACTATCTCATGGTACGGGGGCGACATTACCTTGGTACGAGGGCTAAAGGAAAATGGAGAATTGGATCGCGTACATTGAAAATTAGATTTAACTTGTATGATAAAAAATAAATTTAAACTGAACATATTTTTAACAACTTACAGAACAAAAGAAGTTTAGTTTCAGGAGTAGAATTGATCTATGCATTTAAAGCCCCAAGGTCAGAGGCACCCTGTATATGTCACTGTCTAGTACCCATAGTATACGCCTAGAGCTTAGTTTGGGATTAGGTCAATTGGTGTGTCATCCATGACTCAGAAACAAACATTCGCGCTCATCACACGAATATCCGCCCCTACCCGGATTTGAACCCAGGACCGCTAGCTTCGCAGGCAGGGTCACTACCAACTAGGCCAGCGCGTCCCAACTCAGCGTAATGCTGGCATTAAAGTCAGCGCTGGTCTTCCGTTGGAACCAACGCAAAATAGCGATACAAAACATCTACATGGATTAAATCAAGGGCAAAACTCTAGTTACGTCCATTATTTTTATTCTATCTTCTTCTAGCTCTGTCTAAATTTAAGCAACAAAACGATGTCAATTCAAATAACACAGAATAAAGAAGCCAAATTTAATCAAAAACGCAGTAGAAACTCACATACTAGCTTTAGCGAAGCGTTTGTTGTTCGCTTTTAGACGAGAGTTCAGAGCAGCTGCGCTGAACCGCTCATTAGCGGGTAACGCAGTTTTAACAGCGATGGCTGACATTACCGCGCGGAACTTTCTGCGCACACGTTAATGTAACCTGGCTAATGGAGGTTAAAGACGGAATACACTGCGCCCGCGACGCGCATACGCTGCACACAAGATCCACGTGGGTCTATGGATGTTGCTGCGGTCTTGCAGGGCGTGATTTGTATATTCTTTCGCCACAGTGGAATTCAGGCTTATGTGAAGCGTTTGTTGTTCACTCTCTCTATCTCCCTCGCTCTTATACGCTCTTATGTGAGTCTTCCCGACTTTACCCGAAGCCGAATGACATTATGCATAACTCTGCTAGGGCCCTTTTCCATTGGCCACTCTGGGTAAAAGCACAGGGCCCTTGACAAATTACTGACCGATATAAAAAGATTCCTTTGGCATAGTCCCCTCATTAGCCAAGAAGCGTATCTCAAATTCAATAGCCAAAGCTAATTTAATCCTCTCTTGTTACTATTAAGCTTGCATTTGGTACAGGAGTATTTAGTACAGTACCCTAATTTAGTGGTTGTAGGACCTTGTGCAGGATTCGACCAGTTTGCTACCATTATTTTATCCTTTAAACTACCACCAAACGAAGAAACATAATTAATAAATACTAGGGGAAGATCTAAACTAAGCACTAGGCTTGTACTATAGGTACTAGACAACGATAATACAAACGTAAATTCATAGAAAACATCCAAGACTCAGAAACAAATATTCGCGTTCATCACACAAATATCTGCCCTTGCCGGGATTTCAACCCAGGACTGCTAGTTTCGTTGTCAGGGTTACTAGTAACTAAAGTATCGTAAGGCGCTTGTCCACCGCGGACGATAAATATAAATATCTCACAGGGTCTGATTTTTTGTTTCCACAAACTAGTGGAAAGAGTTCCCGGCGGCAGTGTGAATTTACGATAATTCAAGGTTTAAAAAAACAGTAAAATAACCCCAAATAATTCCGTTGATTTTCCCAGGATCTCAAGACCAAATCTAGTTTTGTCAAACGAGTGAGCCGTGATCAAGCTTGATTGTAAATAAATATCAAACTCAAACCGATCACTGAAAACCACTTCAAAATCAGACTAGCAGTTGTGGAGATAAATGACGACATTGGTTTGCACAATCAAACATACTCTCACCCCAAACGCATATACCATCTCCGTACCGTCGCAGGTAAACATTTAAATACCAAACCTTACGAAATTTAAGTAGAACCACCACCCTTGAAACCCACCCAACTCATACACCAAACTCATAAAACAGGGTTGACACTTTGCGAGAAATAAATAAATAAAATCAATAAAAAATCGGGTTACACAAAAAAATATATGACTAGAGAACATCTTCCTTTTATATGAAGTCAATTAAAAAAGCCACAGACATTACTCGTAGACAGGGTGAGATAGCAGTATGTAAAAAGACTAATCGCCATTTTTTTTGTCTCATTAGACGATAAATTAAATTCCTACCCATCTAGGACAAACGGCATAAACTGTCGAGTTGGCACGAAGACAGTATAAAATGCGCTCGGCGTTTAAGGCCGGGCGCATATTGCAACATATTACTGGCCGAAATCATTATTTTTTTATTCCTTATTTGTTCAGTCGGAATTATATGTAGTTGCATACTTTCGTATCTTGTCGCAGCTCAAAGAGCAAGCTACTTATAACTATTATAAGGCTGACAGTACTAGGATATACGAGTACTATCAGTTCATGGAAAAATTTACGGATCTATTGCTATTGATTCTTATTAAGAAACATATCCAATAAAGACGTGTATTTTTAGGTATATTTTTTCACGAAACAGCTAACAGTCGGTTGATCATAGTGTATATATATTGGTGCACCAGTTATTCATTGTAATCCTTACGTACTATTAACGTATTTTTTCGTATAGAGTTTTACCTTATTCGAATGTGTGTGTTATTATAAAAGACACAACTAGAACAAGTGAAAGACCTAAAGATCTTAGTCTTCAGTGTTAGCAACGGATTTGCAGTTATTGGATTGCTATCAATGAGGTTACAAATATCTATGGGTCTCAGTACTACTAAGGCTACGTCCTACGCGTTCGCATTGAATCGTCCTACGTGGGCGATTCAAAGCGAACAGAATTGCGAAGCGATCCGATGCGGTGACACGCGATTTCAATGCGAAGCGGTGCGATGCGGCGGCCATGTCCTACGCACGCACGTATCGCCCCGCCGCGGACCTACCTCCGCCGCCGACAACCGACACCGCATCGCTTCGCGCGAAAAATATCAAACCGTTTGATCGCGTTCGCTTCGTTTCGCACCGCACCGCCCGCACCCCGTGCCTGTATTGGTCTCGTAGGACACTTCAATAGCAGCTGTCAACTGTTTGGTTCTTTCGCGCCGCGTCGCTCCGCATCGCATTCGCGTGGAATTCGCTCACCTAGGACGCCGCCTAAAGCCGCATTTCTCCAAACTTGGAATAAAACTTACTCCGTAAATAAATAAATTCGGCGTTTAATCTAATTCAGATGGCCTGTGTGGTCATTTGCCCTTTCTATCCTTTTAAAAGGATCTGTCGACACATACGATTTGTATCACGTCGGTTTACAACGCAAGTATGCGCTCATCCTAAACGAGCTATGGCATGCCCCAAAGTGGTGTATGTCCACGACAGACCCCCACAAGAATTATGTGAGAGTTTTTGTGCAATTTTAACTTACTAAACTGGAGTATATGTATAAAAATGTTAGGAAATAAACAAAAGTAAGTCAAGAAGTGGATCCGCATAAACATTTTAATCATACATTACGTTTTAGAATAACCTTTACTGTTCGAAAAAAATTGAAAATCGTTATGAAAAAAAAATGTTTCCCTTTGAAGTCGGTTGCGATTGCGACTGCGTTGGGCAATAGGCCAGCTGTTATTGTTTCTAACTTTGCCGCCATTACTGTCAAGGTAATAAGAGCTATCATAACGTTGACCATACGATAACAGGTCAAAGACGATATGGTTTTTACGGGTAGGGGTCGGGTTGCATAAAGTTTAAAGTCATATTTTTGATGGGTATTCGTCATGTCGTATGGGGATTCGTCATACTCATCATTGCGCATAACTGTAAATTGTCATACATTTATGCGCATAAAGTTTTTAATCATAATGTTTAAGAACATATTGTGTAACGCGCATAAATTTGATGCGCATAAAATTATTTAACCATACTTTATAATGGTATGGCTTTATAAATAAACTTTTTCCGCTTTTTTATAAAAAAATAACCCTAACCTATCCGCGATCCGAGTCGGTTTTGGCACTAACTTTATATTATATTAATATTTTGACTTAATAAATGTATGCCTTTCTACATTATGATTAAACCAATTATGACGCCGTACAATTATGACGAGGAACAATTATGCCTAGTATAATTTATGCCAAAAAAAAATATGAGCATCAACTTTATGCGTAAAGTGTTAAGACAATCGATATTATGACAATAGTTGTTATGCGACCAGACCGCCACCCGGTTTTTACTGCCTAGAATAGAGACCCAGGGCCTCTATTGTACTGGGTAAAACGATATTGCCTTTGACAAGTAACCGTATAGTTTTTAACTCGGCCGTCATTACTGTCAGGTCAATACGAGCTATAGTAACGTGTCAACGATACTAAAACACGTCAAAAGCAACCTACCGACAGCATAAACCCCTAATACGTTTCCATACATAATTTTAACTATTCTACTCCATGACGATACGAAAGTTGACGGCATACAAAGGCGACGAGGCGCTGATTCCAATCGTCATGCAAAGTTTACTTAAGACGTTACGTTATAATTACCTACTCGATAGAAGAAAAAAGTTCAGGTACAGTCAATCTTCTTTCAACTGAAATATAAAACTTATAAGGATATGACAACCATTAAAACTCTTATCGTAAAGCACAAACAATTTTATTTAGTCCAAAACTTATGCGTAGAACTTGTGCACAGTTATACACATTTCCGAGACGGAAAGTATGTCCTTATTCATTCAAAAGAGCGGCGGTGGCCTAGAGGCTTAAGGAGTTGACTCGTGATCGTTAAGGTACCGAGTTTGAAGCCCCGCAATCATTACCTGATGCTGTTACGGTGATGGAAAAACGGGAGGAAACCTGCAGACTCTAGTGTGTAATAGGTAATTGCACAAAAGAAAGATCTTAAAGAGTCGAAGTGTATGCAAAAGGACCCATCTGTAAGATAAGATAAGATAAGATACCTTTATTCTTTCAGGACAAAAACTATTAGTAGGTGTGTCACTTTTTTATGGCACAAAGACGGCAGACGTTCGCACAGGCCTAGTCCTACCTGGGGCCTGCTTCTCGAAACTCAATGGACTAATAATATTAGTTCACTTAATACAATTTTCTACAAATCTACTGGTGAAGTGTACCGCGTGGACTAATATGGGGAGCCTTTCGTTTCGTCTAAAAGTTTTTGCCGAACTGACTCATTTCCCAAACATATCATTTGATCAAACTGCTTGACTTCAAAACTTTTTGACAAAACTAAGGTAACTCCTAATATTATATATTAGTCTAGTGAGTTGCGAGAAATGGGCCACTGATGGGTAGTCGGATATGACACCAATCTTAGTCACTTATAGGTGAAATACTTAAGTAAATGAACTCTTGCAAGTAGTTGTAACTTGTAACACATCTGTATAGACCGTTCGACATTCTATATTTGAAATTTGACGCAAATTCCATATTAGTTTTGTACACCACTACATGCAAGAGTTAATTTACTTGAGTTTTTCAGCTATACATTTTTAAGACTGCAAGCTCTCAGGGTTGGCACTGAGGACTAAGATCGATTGAAGCCGATGCCAATGATGCTATACATTTAACCATTAATCTTATCCCTAGAACACAATAATGCGAAGGAAGGAAGGATAAGGTTAAAGGATATTCATATTCATATTCATATATTTATTGCACTTATATAGGTGATATTCGTACTCTATGGACCCTAAGATAAGAGTAGGTAGCGGACACCAGGGCTACCGCTAAATGTTTCGTAAAGATAAAGACATTTTATTCAGTAAGTAGGCCGCACGGGCACTTTTACACCCCAAGAATCTACCAGCGCTTCACAAGAGGATACCACTGCTGAGAATGTACGGTACTTATTTGAGACACAAACTCCACTTTAACATTTATTCCCCATTACAAAATAGCTCATAACTCGAAAAAACTACACACACACCCAAATATATGTTTTGTTTTGCTCTCCGTACCTTGAGGCGTTTTCGGTCTAATTTATGAGGCAAGTTCTCACATAAAAGGGCGGATTGCCCGCACCGCACGCAAATTTGTGAGCCACAAACTTTGACTATTTCCTGCCGTTGTCATATATTCTCACTCGAGCTGTATGTACCTGTTGGACTAATTAAATTTAAAAGCAGTTTAACTATTTGAAACTATAACATTTAATATACAACCAGACTTAGAAGTTTTTGTGGCAAAAACGTCAATTAACTAGGGACTTCCGTCCGATATTAAATGTACCGATATTAAATACTTATTTCAAAGTGACATTTCAAAGTAGATAGGTATTAAGTTACCCGGGTAAATATAAATTAACTAAAATGCTGATCACTATCCATCGATATTATATAATGATAGGTAATACTTTATTCAAGTAATTCAAAGGCTTTTGAAGGATTTTAAAATTCAAATGAACATTATTATAATATTATTTATAATATTACGTATTTCTTTCGCAAAAACTTTTTTTAATGCTATTCAATCCATTTCCATACAAAGTAAACTGAAACCAAGAGTGCCTTGCCACAAAGACCTATTTAGGTAAATTGAATGACATTGTGTAGTTATACTATAATATAATACCTACTCAGTTTTCAGAAAAATGGAAAGGACTCAAAATTATAAAAAGGATAGTTAGATAATAATGATTTTTATACGAACTTTATACTGTATTTAATGTAATAGGTATGAAAGTTGCATGTTCAGATTATACATTATCTCCTAGTCATAACTATCGATAAATTAATATCGTTCGGAAGTCCCTAGGTTTTTTTTAAATATAAAACACTTGCGATCTTTACTTAAGTGGTAAAACCAGACTTGTTAATATCCTCCTCACTCGTCAGTCATAACAGCTATGAAAGAAGGATACAGAATTACAAATTTTAAGTGCCAAAGTGCTACAGACATGGCTAACATGCTGAAGTGTATCAGATGTCATGATCTTGTTGGTAAGTACACACGTACCTACTTAGTAAGCATGTTTGGCGACGGAAACTAGGGGCCAAAGTGACCGGTGCATATGCTTGGGCTGTCATGTAGAATAGTGGAACTTCACGATTAGTTTCAGCATCCTTCAATATGGATAGGATAGTATCTAGTATCTTGGAGGTGGGAGGACCTTGTGCAGGGTCCGTCCGGGTTGGTACCACCATCTTATCCATTAACCTACCGCCAAGCAGCAGTGTTCGCATTGTTGTGTTCCGGTTTGGGGATAAGACAGCCGGTGAAATGACTAGCATAGAGGCATTCCATCTTCGGCCTCAGGGTTGGCAACGCATTTGCAGTCTTAGGATTGCGGTCTTGTGAATGCGAATGTCTATGGGTCACAGTTTCCACTTACCATCAGGTGGCCTGTGTGCTCGTTTGCCTTCCAATGATATAAAAAAAAAAAAAAAAAAAAAAAAAAACATGATATACATACATACCTTCACGCCTGTAATCCCAGAGTGGGCTAGGCAGAGCTACAGAATTACCTACAGTTATAAAATGTTATTGATAATTCTGGAACCACTTACCATTAAACTACCGCCAAACAGCAGTGTTCGCATTGTTGTATTCCGGTTTGGGGATAAGACAGCCGGTGAAATGACTAGCATAGAGGCATTCCATCTTAGTCCTCAGGGTTGGCAACGCATTTGCAGTCTTGTGAATGCGAATGTGTATGGGTCACAGTTTCCACTTACCATCATGTGGCCTGTGTGCTCGTTTGCCTTCCAATGCCATAAAAAAAAACGATGTTTACCAGCATATTAGTGACAGGTTGCAAGCCCATTGCCTAAAAAAACATGATATATTTATTTATTACTAGCTTTTGCGCACGACCCCGTCCGCGTTAAAGTCGTTTATCGCGATTTCCTCGGGTTAGTCCAATTTTCCGGAATATATAGCCTATGTGCTAATCTAGACTATAATCTAACTTAAAGACAGACGGATAGCGGGGACTTTTAATAGTAGGCAATGGCACCCTTTGGGTACGGATCAGTGAAATCTTAGTGTGAAAACAAGCAATGGACATAATTTAAACGAGCAAGTATTGATCTGAGATAGCAATAGCCCTTTACTTGTTCAACCGTTAATACAATTTTAGACAGAGGTTGAATGAAATATATTCTCAGAATTTATTGTAAAAGTCTACCCGAGGATTAAAAGACACGTTTCATGTTACCGTAAGCTATTTACTGCTGGGCTGTTATTATGGTTGCCTTTATCGCGGTGGATAAAGCGTTCGTCACCCTCGCACTTATAGGCTAGTCAGAAAGTGACAGATATGTCATCCACGTATATCCACATCGATATACATGACCGTGATATGCCCGTTGTATTCGTGTTGTTAATTGTACGTATTCAAAAAAAGATCATGTGGGTTGAGCGAGGTCTGAATGAAAATAGGACTCTTAGGGGAATAATGAGAAGTAATGAACAGGGCATTTTTTTGAGCGCAAATAACGTATGATTTTGCGTTGTTAATTATATATTTTTTGCAAATTATCAAATTTTTACGTTCTCTAGTAGGCACCAAGTCAAAATAGAAAATCATTTTTTAAAAAACTCAACATTAGAATCTATTTTACAGCATGCTCCTCTCCTCGCACCCCTGCATTAGAGGGTCTACGAAAATCGTTAAGTTAGTGGAATCCTTGAATCGGCAATATCTCTAATGTTTTTAAGCTAGAGTAAAAATATCACAACATTATTGATAGATATGGAAATAGTGAAGATGGCCTAGGTTACGATGACGACTGCCCTGCAGACTTTTGCATCATACTTTTTGATCTCCCGTTTATGCACAAAGTATGAAAAGAAGAACACCAACGTATTTTATGTATTTGTTACAAAACCTGTGAAAGTAACATTTCACCGCGTATCCCAAATATAACAATGTCAAAATCTGATAGCTATATCTCTCGGGACCCTGAAAAGGATGGTGTATCAAAGAGCCATTAAGAAAGCCAAATAATATCGGTGTAAATCAGGGCCCGCGGAATGGCGGGAGGCCTTCATAAATTCCCACGTCATTTGGTTGGGAACGCAATAATTTTGGGGGAAAAAACGCGTTCGTAACAGTCTGGATTGCTCCAGTGCACGATTAAGGTTTTTTAAATCATGGAATAATAAAATACAGTTGTTACTAATATTACAATATCATTTTTAGATCTCCGTATAAAAGCTCAGGGGGGTTATTATGACATAGCAATGCATTCTGTTTACGCTGAGAGAAAGCGACAGAGCTATATAACTGCTATAGCTCTGTCCTTTACGCTCACCGTAAAATTAACTGCATAGCTATGTCATAATAATCCAGTACTATCGAGGAAATAGGGAATATGCATGTTTTTTTTTTACAGCTTCAATTGAAGCTGATTCATGTAACAAACAGATCACAAAAATCATTTTTTGAATAACTATAAAAATAACCAAGATATAAGCCAACAAAGATTTGTTCCTATCTCTTTCTAGAAAAACGGAATTTTACATGGAGTTTATATGGCCGCAGTGCACAATGACGTCACGGTGCACATCGGATATCTCTGTCTAATTAGAAGTTTGAAATGCTTATAACTTCCGTATTTCTTGACCGATTTTAATTTTAATTTCCGTTTTGGTGATCTCTTTTACGGTATTTTCATATTTTGATGAGAAATGCGATTTTTAAAATCCATGCATATTCCCTATTGAATGTTTAGCAGTTTTACATGATACGTAAAATTGCCGGGTTATATATTTTCCACGAGTCGTTAGTAACAGTTGTGTCACGACGGGAAATTTATAACAGCAAATTTAGGTATTATGTCGAACTTCTAAACCTTCAAATTCCTGAAGGGCACAACATAAAATTGTTTAAATAAGCAAGTGGCTTCTGTTTGTAGGTACTCAAGTTAAGATTACTACATATAGGCCATGTAGCTCTAGTTATATAGGGACAAATAATGTGTTTTAAAAAACAACCTTTTAGTAGTAAGGTAAACATGTTTTCCGAAGTAATGAAATAGCTGCTGCCCGCGACTTTGTCCGCATAGATTTCGATAACCGCTATTTCTGCAGGAGCTTTTGAATTTTCAGGGATAAAATAATAGCTTTTGTGCTATTCCAAACTATAGACTATCTTTGTGCCAAATTTCATTCAGATCCGTTCAGGCGTTCCGGTGTGATTGAGTGACAAACATCCTAACTTTTACATTTATAATATTAGTGAGATTAGGGTTGTAGGTAATTCTGTACCTCTGCCTACCTCTCTCTGGGAGCGAAGGCGTGAGTTTATGTATGTATGTAAGATAAAAATCTTGGTAACGTACAATTCCATACACATCCTAGAAATACATTCTTCGTTCAATTCATAAATACGCATTTCAAATTACATAATGTCACAGTGTAACACAATGCGGTGTTATTCCAGGTTCAGCGCGATATTACAGTATAACTAGTACAGTTAGACTCCTAAACACAAAGCAACTGTCCCAAATGAGAGATTCAAATACGCTGGTTAGTTACAGGATAATACGTGGAGCGTTTGTATCACGAAAGTGACAGGCAGACACCCGCGTTTCGCGCGTACTTACTCACAGCCAGGGGGGTAATCATGACAACTAAAGCAGTTCAATTTATGTTGAAAGAAAGGGACAGAGCTATATAACTGCTATAGCACTGTCCCTTTCTCTCAATCTAAACTGACCTGCTTTAAGTATGTTATGGTAACCCCCCAGGAATCTTGAGCTGTGGCTGTGGTGTTAATATCTTAAATTATACTGCGTTGGCGAACTTATGGCAAGCCTAACTCGACCTGGTATTGCGTTTCGTCGCTCGGTACGTCGCAGCTCTACCAAGATAGTAGACGGTAGATCTCTAATGTCACCGTGGGGGGCGTGGGTCTCTAATTCAACCAATTTGGCCTTTAAAACCATATCGTCGGTTATACTGCAAAACTGTGTAACTAACAAATTTATGATAGAGCAAAATAAACCTTATACTGTTATAAAAAGGTGCATTTTACTCCTTATTAAAAAATTGACTTACGCGGTTTTGCAATTTCATCGACGATATTACTTTGTAGGTGCGGTCGCCTTAACTGTCAAGTGAGGTATTCTATCCTTGTCGTCAGAGTTGGCAACGTATTTTGCAGTCTTAGGATTGCAGCCTTGAGATTGTAGTAATGAGATCACGAATGTCTGTAGTTAACAATATGGCAGCAATAGGGTTAGCTATCCAGAGCGGTAATGCAGCCAGTGTCATAGGGAACATGCCGCGAGCGGACCTGCTAGAGGGGGTGTTATTTTATAGTGGTGATTATTATTTATATGTTTAATATTTGAGTAGCTTAGTTTTATTTTAATTTCAATAAATACCTATATTATATCGAATATAAATAAATAATTTCTACGTGAGAGCGTCGGGTACTTAGAGTACCATGCCTTCAAACAGCGGATACTTAATCAACTTAATATATCCGTGATTGGAACATTACAAACGGGCATAAGTGAATAACATTGCTACCGTCCTGCCAAAATTAAGCAAGATTTATGGCCGAGTATAATTTAATTTGAATACCCAGTTGAGGTGTCGAGTTCCAGCTTCATTTACTAAGTCGGCCACAAACATACGTCTTGAGCACAGCTCAGAGGGGTTATTATGACGTAACTATGTAGTTCAGTTTCCGCTGAGAGAAAAGGACAGACCAATATAACTGCTATAGCTCTGTCCTTTACACTCGCCGTAAAATGAACTGCATAGCCCCCCCCAGACTATGTAAGTAAACTGTTGTATGTAATCTTCAGATGGGATTCTCGGCACTAACTTATAACTGAATTTGGAGACTAACCCCCTTACTAATAAACGTTGAGTAACGGTTATATAGCTATACAATGTTTTGTCCTTATCTGTCATTGTGACATTTGAATTTGACAGATAAGGACAAAACATTGTATAGCTATATAACCGTTACTCAACGTTTATTAGTAAGGGGGTAAGGATATAGCGGGATGAGAGGTTAGGTTTGTTGGTAAACGTTTAGATCATAAATAGAGTATTAAGATTTTGATTTGCTACTTGAAGCAAAAGTATAAAGCTTGAAGTTTATGTTTAGTATAGTCGTGTCAAAATGTACTTATGAAAGTGTCAGGTCGATTTGGGATAGACCGAAAAAATTACTCACGGTTTTTACATTCTAATTCGATTTTAATATTTGTATTTGACCCAATAGTTTTGTTTGAATAATTTATTAAATTTGGGTTGGAAATTTCTAATAAATTTCAACAATTAAATGATATCAAATGATAAAAAGTGATTATAATGGTGTATTAAAACATATTATTTCAAGCGGTTTTCGCCTAACCCGTAAGATACACCTAGGAAAGGAGCCGAAAACGAAAGTCAAAGTTGCAGGTAGGTCATGAAAGTGGCGATTAGTTTAGTATTTCGTTATTAAAATTGAAATAAGTCAACTAGTACTGAGCGATTTCGGTTCGCTGTATTAACCCAATTACTTTGTATTTTTTAAATATCTTATGAATAATAAATAATTAAAAAAAAGGTTAAATATACTTTGCCATATATTTCAAAAAATTCTGAACGACTTTAAAACCCTGTTCCTCGAAATGGTTATCGAATTAGAGTAATTTTAAAAATATGAACAATCCCAATTGGCGCCAAGTAATGTCAAAATGAGTCTAACATAAATAAGAAATGGTACTATTTTTTTGTTTTAATTCAGTAGCCTTTATCATATAATGTGTTACCCACACATACATAAGGGTAGTGAAAAACCGGCCAAGTGCAAGTGGTCTCGTACACAAAGGGATCCGTACCACCTTACGTTCTTAGCAAAAACACGTTTATCGTATAGGGTATTGAGATAGACCAGCGCTGACTTTAATGCCAGCATCACGCTGAGTTGGGACCATTTCGTGGCTACTTTCTTCTTGTATTTGTTAATCTGTTCTTTGTTATGCATGTCACAAATAAATGATTTTCTTTCTTCTTTCTTTCTTTCTTTCTTTATTTATTTATTACTAGCGACCCGCCCGCGGCTTCGCCCGCGTGGAATGTATTATACATATAAACCTTCCTTAAGAATCACTCTATCTATTAAAAAAAACCGCATCAAAATCCGTGGCGTAGTTTTAAAGATTTAAGCATACATAGGGACAGACAGCGCAAGCGACTTTGTTTTATACTATGTAGTGATTAAGTGCTTGAAACAGTTAAATCCAAAACATTCACGTTTATTGGTTGAACATTACTATATATGTAATTAATTTACAATATTAACAATGCTATACATATTTTAATTAACTGTCAAGATACTACAATTTTGCCGAATTTGAAACACGTACCATTACTGTTTTGAACATTGTTAGGCTCATATTATAGTATTCCAAAAAAAAACAGGGGACAATGCCACACAAATTGACCTACTCCCAAAGTAAGCTCTAAGCTTATGTTATAGGTACTAGACAAGGATAAACTTACTTATATAGATAAATACATACTTAAATACATAGAAAACACCCAGTATCGTGCAAAGCAGTTTAGATATAAAGGATGTAAGCAATACCAGTAATCCCATTTTACGTCGACGTAATAAATAGGTTCTTTAACCGTCGCATTCTTCCTAACCAGTAAGCCAGAAAAATGAGACGCTTCAGCCGAAATGATCTCGCGAGAAAACAAATATTTGAGATAAATATGGCTTCGTTACATAAACATCTTGAGCATACGGGCTGTTGAAACTTGTAAAGAGGTACAATATAATATGAAATGAGAATGTGCTCGGGTTTTGTCAATAAGTTTACATATGGACAATTGGTGCCTTGTCATAGAAAACTTCAAATTAAACATTAAACGATCAGTTTGGGAACGACAATCACAATCACAATGACAAGGTTCTAAGTATGCTTAAGATTTTTATTAGGTGAATATGTAGGTACATATTATGTAGCTACCTAGATAATTAATGTGTGTATACATATTTACAAGTCAGGTAAGTATTTTCAATCCACGAAGTCGCACCTATTATTAAATTTTAGGAACACTGACTAAAATGTGCAACTTAATTTGCTACGCTGAGAGAATAGGACAGTGCTATATAACTGCTATAGCTTTGTCATAATAACCCCCCTGAGTAAATAGTTAAATGCCAATTTCAATGACACGTTATGCGATCATCCACAAAATGACTTTACAAAGAAATAAGTAACCATCGAAAATTTCATTTTAGGGACAAGCTTTTTTTGCCGACTGTCTGTACTTGTTTGTTGCACGGTCGTCATCTACTCGTCAAAACTACACGAAAGACGGGTTTATCATGTGTAATATAGGAGTTCCTATGGCAACCCTAAGTCTTCATCATCAGACCAGCTCAATGGTTAATGGTAGGAATAATTGTATTATCATCAGAATCAGTATGTCCATGTCTTCCCGTGGAAGTCGTAAGAGGCGACTAAGGGAATAAAGGCTTGTAGTTCTGTTAAGCGATGGGCTTGCAACCTGTCACTAATACGCTGGTAAACATCTTAGCCTAATTGTGCAAAGTGTGGTTATAGAATTATCAACAAGTTTTAAAAGTTGTTGGTAATTCTTTAGCTCTGCCTACCCCACTCTGGGATTACAGGCGTGAAGGTATGTATGTATGTGTGTATGTGTCATCAGAACTAAAGGTGTATGCAAATTTACAGCTTCATCGGAAAAGGGCAAGTGGGTCAAATTTAACTTGCAAGATTTGACCCTTAATTACATACAAAAAATAGATAAATTGCAAGTAAATAAATGCTTGTAAAATCGGATCAAAACCGAAGCAGTCAACTTAAAACTTCATCAGATTCTATCTATGCATCTCAAACCTCGAAGAACTGAAGGTTATTTTCTGGGAATCATCCGCAAACCTCCAGACTATCACGCTATTTTCTCGGAAATCTTCCTCAATTCTCGTTAGACTCTGGAAACTAGATAGCAACGGAGATAAACTCTCGTTATTCTGCTTAGGTCTCTGCATGATTCTCCTAAACCTAAGTATATATATATTTTTTTTTATGGCATGGGAAGGCAAACGAGCACACAGGCCACCTGATGGTAAGTGGAAACTGTGACCCATAGACATTAGCATTCACAAGACTGCAAATTCGTTGCCAACCCTGAGGACTTAGATGGAATGCCTCTATGCTAGTCATTTCACCGGCTGTCTTATCCCCAAACCGTAACACAACAATGCGAACACTGCTGCTTGGCGGTAGGTTAATGGATAAGATGGTGGTACCAACCCGGACGGACCCTGCACAAGGTCCTCCCACGAGTAAAATATATAATATATGGCTCGTAGGAACGCCATTCCTGCGCGTGAACGGGTGCTGTCTGCGGAGTCCCATCTGTTCACGCTTGCAAGGGCCTGCTCCTATACTATCCGCAAAATTAACTGGTGAGTCGGGCAATAAACGTCACTAGCGACAACAGAAATATATCATCTGTGAAAATTTCAAATTTAGCTATCACGGTTCATAATTTATTCTTATTCAAAGGCATACCAATTTCTTTCTACTGCCATTAGAACTATCAATAGATATATTTATCCACTTTAATACAGTAAAATACAAAAAATAACACTATACATAATATACACTATACAATATTAATTATAATAATTAAGAAAGTAAACTACTTAAAACTAGCACAACTACAAAAAGAATACTCCCTCTAGCAAATCGGTACGCGGCATTGTACCCATGATGCTGGCTGCATTACCTCTCTGGATAGTCAAACCTATCCTTTGGGAGAGGTAAGCGCCAGCTCTGGGATCCCCGGAGGCGTCGATGAGCTTGGCAGACAGGGTCTTTATGAAACGTTTCATGTCAGCTGACCAAGGTCCCAGAGTCTCCACTGCAAGCGCCGCAAATTCGTAATCATTAATTAATGATGAATATTTGCGACGCTTGAGGGTCTGGGCCTGATCAGCTGCTGCGCCGGCCTGATTTCGGGTTGCTTGTATGTGAGATAGGCCAAAAGTGTCGACACAAGTTGCGTCCCACACCAGAGCCCTACCAAGCTTCCACGGCACCAATGTAGCTCCGTCGGGGCGTTTACCATCGTCTCTGATCATACCGGCTGGTTCTAAAAAAGCAGGTACAGAGGCGGTGGCAAGCGAACGACGGATCAAATCATTGATGGCGCCGTGGCGGTACAAGCGGCCAGCGCTCCTTGAACAAGAAAGACCATGTCTACCAAGCTCATCCACCTCCTTGCCGCAGGTGCAAGAATGAGGCACACAGATCTTGGCTCCAAGCCGCAAGCAGATGGATATTCGCAAGCAGCTTGAGTCCAGGACTGTACCAATGTTGTGAGAGGGAAGGGCGTGGAGCCAATGGCCCGACTCACTAGCAGTGCCAGCGAGAAGACGGGCGCGATCTGAATCGTCCGGACTATTAGCTAAAAGGGCTGCATGAATTGCCATAAGACGAGGGTTATCCCAAGCTCTTTGTATATGTTTATGCGTTGGCAAATCCACTCCAGGGCATGACTCACACCAGGCATCCCTGGCCTCCACCAGGTTCGGTATCTCAACGTCAAGTATCTGTGGTAGATTTAATATAATACAGAGAGAGAGACATCGAACCATAAGCAGAGGACAGGAAAGCCGGTAGAGCTACACTTGATGAGCAACGAATACCCAGTCCACCGAAACGTACTGGGAGAACCGCTTGAGTCCAAGGCCTTATGCCAAAATGGATATTTAATAATTTTGAAAGAGTGTCCTGAAGGGAATTATCAATAGCAGCCATTATAGAGGGAAATTTCCAAACTGGGCAACTGCGTAGTAGATACATAAATTTTGGAGTAAAAAGACAAAACCGAATGATGAACAATGCCATGTGAGGGTTCATTTCAAACAAAAGATCTGAAGTATTTTTAAAATGATTTAGTTTACAATTTATAATGGGATTAATGGCTTCGTCGAAAATTGGGGAACCTAAAAGAGTAAGAGAGGTATTAGAGTGGACCGAAATGTTGGGCATGACTGCGTTAAATTTAGAAATGATTTCAATTTTTTTATCTGTAGAGAGGCTGTCGGGTAGATAAATTTCGCACTTTGTGAAATTTAATGAGAGACCAATATCTGAAAATTTGTTAATGATAATTTGTAGGTCTTGGAATACTGTTAAAGCATCTCCGCCAAGAGATCCGTCATCAAGGTACCAAAGGTTGAATTTGGAATTTAGATCTGAAATAATCGGATGAATGGCTAAACTGAATATGGCAGGACCAAGAGGGTCTCCCTGTTGGCAACCCATGCAGGATGAAATAATTTTGTCCCCAAAAAGTAATTTTGAAGGTGCCCCATAGCATTGCCACAAATAAGTGTATATTTCTGGGAGTTCCTTTTTAATGGCTGCTAGAAGGGCACCACGATTGACCGAATTAAAAGCATTTTTGACATCGATTTTAAGAAAAACCTCATAGTCCGGACCATTCAAAAAAGAACGGGCAGCGTGAACAGCTGCCTCACATCCTCCCTTGACACCGAAACCAAGCTGTCGAGGCTTAAAAGTGTCTGACAGCCTCTTGTGAAATTTTCGACAGCAAAGCTTCGATGCCAAGCGCCTCAGCGTGCAGCCGACGGCTATCGGACGGATACCACCGTCTTTTTTTGCTAGAGCTACGAGATTAGCGCCATAGAGGAGTGGGACAATTTCGATGTGCACACGACCTGATAGCATGAGATTAAGTAGAGCTGTGAGGCTTTTTATCAAATTTTGTCCCGCATCCCCTAGAGACTGTGCAGGTGCGAAAGAGTTAGCATGCTTCCGATGATTTATGACCCGACTCCCCACTTCATGTTAGTATAGTATGGTTGCGGTTATCGCGTGACAAATTTTGGATAACGCATCCGTCACTCTCGTACTTATATACATGTTAAAAAGCGACAGATGCTTTCTTCACATTTTACCACGCGATAAACGCACCCATGTAAAGGCCCCTGTTTACCAGTTATATTTTATATGTCGTTCGACGTAGAGATTACATTTGTAATGATTTCAACTGTGCAATTACATTTTTTATGTAAATATCAGGAGACAATGTCACACCAATTGACCTAGTCCCAAACTAAGCTCTAGGCTTGTACTATGGGTACTAGACAACGATATAAATACTTATATAGACAAATATATACTTAAATACATAGAAAACATCCATGACTCAGGAACAAATATTCGCGCTCATCACTCAAATATCTGCCCTTACCGGGATTTGAACCCAGGACCTCTAGTTTCGTAGGCAGGGTCACTACCAACCAGGCCAGCGCGTCGTCAAACGTATTACTTTATTACCTTGTACGTTGATGAATTATATTTTATGATTGAAAAAATGACCAGGGGGGTTATTATGATCTAGCTTTGCAGTTCTTTTTACGGCGAGCGTAAAGGACAGTAGTATCTGTTATAAAGCTCTTTCCTTTTCTCTCAGCGTTAACTGAACTGCAGAGCTACGTCATAATAACCCTCCTGTTGGCGTTTCTTGTCGGAAGTGCTAGTAGAGTCACTCCATATTACCGACGAAAATCACTACATAGTATAAAACAAAGTCGCTTGCGTTGTCTGTCCCTATGTATGCTTAAATCTTTAAAACTACGCAACGGATTTTGATGCGGTTTTTTTTAATAGATAGAGTGATTCTTAAGGAAGGTTTATATGTATACTACATTCCACGCGGGCGAAGCCGCGGGCGGGTCGCTAGTTACTGAATAAATATTAAAGATTACTTCAACTCTTTCACTTTAATGAATCAGTCAATCCCATTATGAGCTTACTGTTGGGGCCTAGCCTAATTTTAGTAGCTTAGTACCAATTTCACCAGCACCACACGATGTTTAATGTTAATCGACTGTTAGTTCATACATTTTGACAGCTGTTGACACTTTATAATCGTCTGTTAAGTTAACATCGTTTTGTGAAATTGGTAATTACGCTGTATGTTGCCAATAACTAACAAAATCTTTGTATACACTGTGAAGCAAAATAATGATGTATTTTGTATGCAACTTCTGCGCATCGTTACTCGGTTATTTTGCTAGTAAGTATATTTATACCCACACGTAAACTCTGCAAACTTACGAGTTTTCACAAAGACTACTTAACCGGAACTTGGGGGAACTTGTACCAGCCAGTTTAATTATTTGCCGATTATTCTTCAGGTATTTGAAAGTTTAGGTTTAATTAAGTTTGGATTAAATCATTACTTTATAACAGGAAATCGACGGGATTGAAATTTATTTCTGGATTTTAGCACTACTAGGTAATTAAATGTTATTCAGGAAAACTTGAGCGGATTAGGGAATGATGTGATGATGTATTTTTTTTTAAACGTTTGTCTGTTTTTACTCATGTATAAAGTTAAACGGGTCTATACACGCTAACAAAATAAAATAAGTAAATAAAGTCTATCGAAAATTACATTTCTCGAGTAGGTACAGTCAACAGCATAAATAAGTGATCATTTATGTACCTTGTCGCTTTCAATCGTTTCATTATTTTGTTTAGCATTTCAAACATAACGTTAAAGTGACAAGGTACATAAATGATCACTTATTTATGCTGTTGACTGTAT
Source organism: Acleris emargana (assembly GCA_927399475.2). Taxonomy (NCBI): domain Eukaryota; kingdom Metazoa; phylum Arthropoda; class Insecta; order Lepidoptera; family Tortricidae; genus Acleris; species Acleris emargana. Next base: position 22,008,295 of record OV656838.1, on the reverse strand, counting down.
CTACCTACAATATTTCCTAAACGTTCTCCCAAATCTAAAAACTTATAATAACATAAGAGGATAATACTCGTATATTTCAAGATCTATCCAATGAGCTTAACTCGATGTTATGATGTAAATAAACATGCATGTATTTATTTTTCAATATTTTATTTTACAACTTAGTCGTCGTAATGTTCTTAAATGTACATCATGACAGACGGACAGATAGACATGGCGAATATATAAGCGTTCCTTGTTGATATATGGAACCCTAAAAACCGTAAACATTGACCTTTTTATACGTGTTAGACTAGTGTGCTTATTGCGTAACGCACCCTCAATCGCAATCATTATTATTTTGACAGTCGAAGGCGAGTGCGCTAACAAAAACTTTAGAGATGATGCGCGTATCCAACATTTGTGTATACATATACGAACGACGATCTATACGTATATGAACCATTTACAATGATCTCGGTGACGGTTCATATTTATAAACACTTGTTTCTAACATACATACATACCTTCACGCCTGTGATCCCAGAGTGGGGTAGGCAGAGCTACAGAATTACATACAATGATACAACACTAAAAACTTGTTGATAATTCTGTGACTAAATTTTGCACAATTATGCTAAGATGTAGACGTATTAGTGACAGGTCGCAAGCCCATCGCCTAACAGTACTACACGTCTTCATTTCCTAAACTTGTTTCTTTGACTTCATAATTTCTACTTTTTAACAAACCTTGCAATGACCTTAAGTAATTAAAATAAAACTAATTTAAATATTTTTTTTGTTGATAATGGGTTTGCTCTTGACTAACTCTGGCAATTGGGATAGACCAAAATAAATAACTCGTGATTTTTACATTCTAATTCGAAACAATAGGTAATTTTAAGAGACCAATTTCATTAATTTTGTATTTGACCCAATAGTTTTGTTTTAATAGCTTTATTTATTTAGCAGAAATTTTATGGGTGACATTGTAACGAGGTTGTTACAACCTCTTTTGTTTGAGTTCCTGGCCACTCTTACATTTCGATCTAAATCTTCCAAATTCAAATTTATAACATTCTATTCCGATATCGATCCTTGGATCATTCTCCAGATATTTTCCAGAAGAACCAGACACGAGTACTCGTGTCTCGGTAATATTGTACTTACATTAATTTATTATTTTATTTGGTATTCAGTTATAAATTATAAAATACATACATTATATCTCAAGCAGTGATTCATTTATCTTTGACACAACGTCTCAGCGATATTTACCCTATACGGTGGCATTTTCTAATATATTACAACAATTAAATGATATCTAGTGATAAAAAGTGATTGTAATACTGTATTTAAACATACAATTTCAAGCGGTTTTCGCCTAACCCGTAAGATACAACTCGGACGGATTCAAGCCGAAATCGAAAGTCAAACATAGGTTAAAATATGCTTTTGTCAAAATATCCGAAATAGATAAATATTTCTAAAACTTAATAATGCAGAACGGCTTAAAACCCTGGTCCTCAAAATGGTTTTCGAATTAGAGTAATTGTAAAAATATGAACAATTCCAATTTTAAGTACGAGCGAAGCGAGCTCACCCGGAAGATGCATATTCTTAGCTATAAATAGGTTCAGATTGTATGCACTCGGAAATGCAGACGCTGGAAGTGCATTCCAGCTCTCCAGCAAAATAAAAAATGAACTAAGTATAGAATGCTTCTAGTCTTGTTTTCGAATAACTCGAAACTTAAAGCCTTAAGTCACCAAATGAAATGACTACGTTGATAGCACGAAGCCGAGAGTTGCATTCGACTACGAGGCTTACGTGTAAATTATCACGTCATTTGGATGCAGTCCGACTGCAATTTCACGGTCGGGCACGCCGGCGCACCCCGGTGTTATTCTGTAAGTTCTGTTTCTGTTGTTAAATGCAACGTCGAAATAATACGATACTAGCGGTCCAGGGTTCGATCCCTGTACCCTTACCATAAGTTACAATGACCGTACCCACTCGCTAGCGAGTCGAATGCTCTGTCCATCACAGTATTATTATAGAGTGCGAAGGAGGCCGGTAACAACTTGTCTAGCCCCACTGGGTTGACATAATCTACACCAATTGCAATCGTGACTTTATGACATTTTATAAATTTCGACAGTTATTTACAGTCGTTACCTTTCCTAAAATGCAACTTCACTACCAACTAGGCTATCAAGGCTACCACAATGGCCGCTATAAAATAAAAAATCCCGGAACCAGAAGTGTTCGGAACCCTTCGTGTGTGTGTGTGTGTGTGTGTTCGTGTGTGTGTGAATTTTATTATTTATTAAAAATATAGATTAACCCCATTATAGTGAGGATTTTCTTACATGTCGGAATTACGTGAGAAGCTCCCAAGATTCCGTCATTTTAAATAATTCTTACTATATTCAAAGATGCTTAATGTATGCTTTTTCCTTATCTGTCATGACATTTGAATTAGACAGAAAGAGTCAAAGAATACTTTTACTAAAATAGGTTTAATGTTATGAATAAGGGGATAAAATTACTCTAGTATCAAACTAGTTCGAATGTGAACTTGACGTCGAATTGTTGCGATATAGAATACCACGGGAGGATATATCGCTTGAGAACTTTCAGCAGTACACAACAAGTTAATTTACACAAAACTTGTTAATGTTCTATTGCGTGAAAACTAGTAGTTAAATATCTGGGACTATCTCATCTCGCACAAATTGACCTAGTCCCAAATTAAGCTCTATGCTTATACTATGGATACTAGACAACTTTGAACGTAATTATAAAAAGAAATACTCACTAAAATATGTAGAAAACATACAAGACCGAGAAATAAATCGCATTGCTAGATCAAAACAGTAGTAACTCAAAATTCAACTATTTACCCTGTACTAAAGAAGCACATGGGGTTAGCTCCACACGCGTCTGTCAAGTCCCAATAAACTTTAATAGACGACGATCGGAGATTGGCAGTTCACATCGTTGGCTGTCACACTCAGAAATGGAGTCGGTTAAAAAGCGGACGATGCGGAGATGCCGGCGGACTCTGCTCGACAAATATCTGTCAACGACGTCGGCACACTTTACGAGTAGCTAGCTAGGTCACACAAATAGGTACACAATATCCTTACATTATTTTGACATTTTGCAATCGTACTCCCCGTGTGGTTGCCGGGTTAGAATAGTACCACTCCATGTCTTCCCGTGGATGTCGCAAGAGGCGACTGAGGGAATAAGGGCTTATAAGTAGTACTGTTAGGCGATGGGCTTGCAACCTTTCACTAATACGCTGGTAAACATCTTAGCCTGATTGTGCAAAATGTGGATACGGAAATATCAACAAGTTTTTGGAGTTGTTGGTAATTCTGTAGCTCAGCCTACTCCACTCTGGGAATGAGGGCGTGAGTTTATGTATGTATGTATTGTTAATATTTTTTTATGTTATAGGTACCCAATAAATAATCCATGTCTATACCGCTTCTTATGTCTACTGGTAAGTAATGTCATCATGGCAGGTGATATACATTGCGTTTACGAAACTAAGTCGAGTGCTACCGAAAAGAAATCGCAGCAATTTATTTTGTGTCATTTTTATCTCCGGGTTTAACCGAATGGTAAACTGATTTTAATCGTACTGTAACTAAGTTATTAACCTTTCGTATGCTTAGTTCCGGATCCATACCGACCCTAGTCCTATGCCTTGTTCCGTATCCGTCACTAAGGGCTTCATCGGGTTATTTGAAATTGGATTCTAGTAGCTTAAAGATAGGGTTCTAATTTGCTGTTAAAAAAACAAAAAAATTCAATCTTTCATCTGCCAAATCAAAAATCTGCCAAATCCAATGCTATCTAGGATTCAATTGCTCGAAACGTCAAATCACTTTCGAGCTAGGAGATATTAAACTCGGTCACGTGACACCGATGACGTCATAGCCCGGCAGACGACGGGTACAAGTATGCGAGCCTCTCCGGCATACGAAAGGTTAAGTAGTTATATTTAAAAGAGAAAATAATTAAATATGCATGCATACCTAGTAGGTAAACGCGGTCTTACTCATTAAGGAACTATAAAAAGCTCTAAAAATTTCCATCCTTGACTTGTTTAGACTTGTTATGCGGTAACATGAAAAGTCGTGTTTTTTTTAATGAGACGCGTGTACGCCGGATTAACTTCGGAACGTAGAATACAAAGTAAAAGTACTCCGGCGAAGTCTGTAAGCGGCTTTACAAAAAACCTTACAGTGGAATTACCGTGTGGGAACCACAGAGATGTTTTTGTTTCGTTATATTTTTAGCGCGAGATAATGGGATCGATTTGGGTTTATTGGCGGAACGAGCTGCCCTGCTAAGCCAAATAACAGTAACTCGAATCAAACTCCTGTAGCAATCTCAACCTCATTACTAAGAGGAGAGAATTGAATCTACTTTGGCAATTAAGTTTGAGATATTGTTAATTGGTTTTGGACGGAAGTGTCGTTAGATTAATCTTGGTTGTAGAAGTGACATAGCCGCCTTAGTATTTTTACCGCTATAGTACCTATTGTTATCAATTAGTTAAACGGAGAAACTAGGTGGAACTGAACTAGGTATGACAGGAGAAAGAGCTAAAGTAGTATCTCGTGTCTCTCTCTTCTTGGGATTTCATCATCATCATCATCATGTCAGCCGAAAGACGTCCACTGCTGGACATAGGCCTCCCCCAAGGCTCTCCACTCAGACCGGTCTTGTGCTTTTCGCATCCACCGCTTTCCCGCGATCCTTACAAGGTCGTCACTCCATCTTGTTGGAGGCCTACCCACAGCTCGTGGCCCGGTCCGGTCTTGGGATTTGGTAGGATTTAATTATATTTTAACCCGATTGCCGAAGGAGGACGGTATTGTGGTTATCAGCTTATATGTGTGTTTGTTCCTATGTGGCGCTCTAGAAACTAAACGCAAAGACCGATTTTGATGATTCTTATGGCGCAGACGCCATATTGGGATAGGATAATTTCGTCTAAAAAGCAACTGGTCTATACAGGTAATTCTCATGTCGTCTAAATTGCAAATAGTCTAAAACGCAGCTGGTCTAAGTAGCAAGTGGTCTAACTATCATAAATATGAGGTAGGTTTAGGTTATGTTAGCTTTGCAGCAGGCCCGGAGGGCCAAACCACCCAGAAATAGGAGCTCCGCGTAAGCGGAGCTCCGTCGACACTCGTACTCTTACTTCAAAACAATTAGACCACTTGCTACTTAGACCAGCTGCGTTTTAGACCATTTGCAATTTAGACGAGTTGCGATATATACGAGTTGCTAATTAGACCCCATGATCCTATCCCGCCATATTGTAAATGAGAAATAAAAGTCCACGAACTAGGTTTGACAAGTGGGGTATAATTGAACAGGTATTTAATAATATCATCTTTAGGTTTTTTAATCAATTTTAATTTTGAACGATAATTTAGAATTTATAACGATTTTAAGTTGGTTAGCCACAACAGGCGGGTTTTTTAAAGCTTAATTTTTGTTGTTATTCAATCCGGTCTCAGGTTAGGTAGCTACAGTTAATCTTGCCCAAATCAGGCCTCTTACTAATATATTTCACGTGTTCTTGCTTATTGAAGGATAATAATGTACAACGAAATCGACCCAAAGTAGAGTTCTCAACATAATTCAGGTTAAAAACGATCCATCCTCGGACTAAACGCTATCTCCGGTTCAATTAAACAGCCCCCCCCCCCCCCTCCCCCGCCCCTCAACTCTTTCAAAACCATCCCGTAAATAGTTCGTCAAAAACGACGCAAAATAATAAAGTTGGGGTTGGATTCCATGAAAAGGTTGATTTCGGTCACCGGGCCCGCCATTGTGGACCGACCGCTTTGTCTGCGAAAAAGTTTTGTCTCGTACCCACAAAGACACACAAAAATTTACGACAGTTTCCTAGCAATTTCGTGATTAATCCGGCCAGAGTTGGTAAAGCTGGACATTCACTGTCAGTCAGCTTCAGTTGGTGTGGCGTTCGCCAAAATTTAAAGTGAATGAAACATTCCGTCCAACCTGTGAACAGAGGCCCTACTTTGAAAATCGAAGTACGTTAGCGAATGACACGATAAAGCTAACGTAACTTCGAACTTCGATTTTTAAAGTGGGCGTCGAGGGCCCTGCCAAGATGCACTATAGTGTATTTCTATGGAACTTGCTAACTATGTAAACAAAAGACTTAACTGTGTTTTGTCAGTGTTTCTCCTTGAATTTTCACACCACCTCATCAAACACCATTGAAACCATAAACTATTGAAACGGTCGTTACTGTAAAATACAAAATCACCAAATATAAAACTCTGTCTAGGTTATTTCATTGAAAGTTTAAATGGTTTCATAAGTTAGGTTATTAGGACCTGATGGAATGACGTTTTTGTTTGTTTTAAATACTACAATTGTCTATGATGGGTAGTGTTGTGGCTAAAGTTGGCGATATATTAAGGCCCCTACACATTACCTAACTCACGCTGATCACGCTCACAGATGATATAACGGCACCTTTTGTAATAAATACTGGTGATATTATCATCTTCAAGTACCGATTTTTCTTCAGATCGTGATTAAACAAATTAGAAATAAGTAACAACTTGTTTTTTACTTTCGTTATTTTACTATTCGATATGGTTTGACATAAGTAAATGAGTATTGCCCACCACTAGTAAATTCATCATTCAGAGACAATTTCAATATGGCGCTTTGTTTACATAGTTAGCAAGTTCCATAGAATTAGACTTTACACTAACTAGCGTTTCTATTCGTTTTGTTTTTGAACCAATCGCGTCACTGGTAGGTGACGTGATACGAAATGTCACGTGATCTACCAGTTACGCGATTGGTTTAGAACGAATCGAATAGAAGGCAAGGGCAAGTCTTGGCAGGGCCTCAGGCCCTTCGCCGTCATGTGGACTTACCGTGAAGGTCCAGCTTAATACTCCGACGTTTTCCTTATATTTGCGAATATTGCGATTAATCTATGTATAATAGAGATTTCCAAAGTTTTGCGGGAATTTCAGCGAAAGTAGGTTTATTGTGCGAGATTCTAAAGCGAACTTTCTTTCATTAATTATGCAAGGTATTCGCAAAGATAAGTTTTGCATCGCCAAGCAAAGTACAGCTTTAACGTTGAACTTATGCACAACACTGGAGTTTACTAATTTCGACACAACTATAGGTTTTAGAGTTGCTGGTAATACCGTAGCTCTGCCTACCCCACTTTGGGAATGAAGGCGTGAGTTTATGTATGTATAGGGCCATAAAAATGTTTAAAGATTTATCCCGTATAGGGGAACCGAAGGGAGCTTTGTCGATGCTACAAAGTTTGACGATATGGCTTATTTGTATTCATAATTCATGTTCTTTCTTTGCCGCTATTTTGATCGTTCAGATCGGTGAGTCGGAAGAGAAGGTAACATTTTTTTCTCATGATCATTTCATTTAAATTGTAAGTTTTAAATTTAAAAAAATTACTCTCCTAATGTTCCTATTATTGTAATTATTAAATTAATGTATAACTTATTAATTACAAAAATAATAACTAGAAACAGAAAAAAAAACTTTATTATAATTTTCAGTGTATTTGATGCTACAAATAGTCTCACTGTAGGCTATAAATTATAATAAAGTCACGGGACTGTTTCGACAGCATGTATGTACTATCTGCCCAATGCAACCACTTGACCCGCTATAGAACTGTGTCACAGTGACGTTATGGCTCAAGTTGTAAGAAGTGCCAAACAAATTGTGTGACACCGTTCTATGGTGGGTTAGGGTTGCATTGGGCTGATAGTACTTAAAGCCAAGGCTTTAAAGTACTCAAAGTTAAGTAGAACTATTCTTTAAAAAGTTTTTTTTCTTTACCAAGCTTAAAAAAAAAGTTTTTTATTAAAGGGCTACCTTACTCATAGCAGACTTTTTTGATGAAGTTAAGTTCTTATAATTCAGTCAAAATTTAACGTAAATTATATGAAAAAAATATTATAATATTTATAATTACTTATCCATATATTATAATATAACTTTGATTCTATTGAACAAAATTTCAAAATATGACATAGATATATTTTTATATATTTTTTAAAAACATTACTGTAAAAACACAAAATTGGATGGAACTTTTTCATCTTAGCGTCAATTGATATGGAAACTACATTTAAATATGTTTCATTAATATATCTAATAAATCATTGAAGGTTATTCTGCTGAAGTGAAAAATATGGAAATAAAGGCCAAAACACTACTTTTTTGCACTAAAAATGTCAAAATTTGATAGCATAAATCTCGATAACAGTGACTTGTAAAATACAAATTGAGATGGCAGCTAATTTAGAACAGCAGTGTTAATGCAAACAGGTTTTAACAACAACTGAAAGCTTAGAGCTTCAGATCGAAGGTCATCTGCCCATGGTAGCGCCTTAAGCGTATCGCTAATAAGAACTTATTAGATAAAAAAACACTTTTTTTTTATGGCAAGGGAAGGCAATCGAGCACACAGGCCACCTGATGGTAAGTGGAAACTGTGACCCATAAACATTCGCATTCACAAGACTGCAAATGCGTTGCCTACCCTGAGGACTAAGAGGGAATGCCTCTATGCTAGTCATTTCACCGGCTGTCTTATCCCCAAACCGGAACACAACACTGCGAACACTGCTGCTTGGCGGTAGGTTAATGGATAAGATGGTGGTACCAACCCGGACGGATCCTGCACAAGGTCCTCCCACAAGTAAAATTTCTATTTCAAAAGTATCAATTTATAAAGTATCTCTATATTGTGTTGACCTTTTATCCTGTCTCACCCCAATCATAGGTATTTTATTAGGGACGTCAAGTCCAGCGCAATCAGTGACACATCTATGGTCTTGTAAATCAAACCTTCACCGTGGGATAGCGACGGATGCCCCAGAGAGGAATGGGCTAACATCGTTGAGGGTAATTTCCGAAAAGGGTCATCAGCAAGATATAATGCCATTTCTCCACCCTTGATGTATTTTTAAGTGCGTCCCCACTTAACCCTAACGCGGCATAGGCTGTTGGCGTTGCAAAACAAAATGAAATACGATGATATTAAAGGTTTTTTCCTCTATAATGTGCTTAATATTCCGCCCATGTTGGTTATATCAACCAAAGTCCTCATGCTGTGGATGCTACTGTAGAAGAATAATTTATGATTTATTTGTATCTGTATCCTATATTAATTAAAGTAGGGTATAATAATATTTGTTCGTTAAATTCACAGTTCTTTATGGGGTACGTATCATAATTAGGGCATCCTGCCTTGAAATCCGGTTCTGGAATTCCCGGGAACCGAAGATTACATCCCGGTTCTCCCGGTTCCGTCCATGAATACGAAAAAGTATCGTGGCCTCATTCAAAACCTAATTCTCACCTGAACGACGACGACGAAGAAGAAAACATGCATGATTTTATTTTATATTTATTTAAAACAAAGTTTCCTAATGTTTTTTATCGTTTTATTTTTCAAATTTTGTGCAAATTATGGTTACTGAATTATCAAAAACTTTTTAAGTTGTAATTCTGTAGCTCTGCCTAGCCCACTCCGGGATTACAGGCGTGAAGGATGTATGTATGTATATATTTCTCAAATGTCCATGATAAAGGGTAAAAAAAAGAACCAGGAGAACCATGAATCCCGGTACCGTAGAACCGGGAAATGGAATTCTCGTAACCGGACCCGGTACTGCATCCCTTAATCATAAATCATAATATATAAAGTTCAAAATATGTATACAATACATAATGATCATATTTTATAATGGTTTTTTTCTGAATCCGTGAGCTAACTCTAATGGGTTCTGTATAACGTGGCCTTTTCAAAAAACCTGAAAATTTTACTGTTTCAGAAAAAAACAATCAAGTTTTTTTCAGAATATGTGTTAATATGGTAGATTTACTAACAAATAAAAAAAGGAATTAATACAGGGTACATACATGCATACATAAACTCACGCCTTTACTCCCAAAGTGGGGTAGGCAGAGCTAAAGAATTACCAACAACTTTTAAAACTTGTTGATACTTAATCGAGGGGGGACAGTCTCCTACATTGTGCTATGTTAAATAGATAGTTACGCCATCTACATTTCTGAACAGTAAAAACACCGATTGTTATCATGAGTCTCCGATAGATGTCACTGCATGCATGTTATCATTACATATAAATCAATAAAAATAAAAACCTGCATTGAAAATAATCACAAAAAATACTTTTATTTTGAAATAATACTCCAAATAATCTAATTTTATTAGATCTGGCCGAGTGAAACATTATTTTTGGAATGGCAACCCTGCCTGCCTACCAGTCATTTAACATGGCCACGGTTGTATTTGATTTGAGTGTGATTTGAATTGCATTCCGGTCTGCAAGTGCGATTCTGGCCTGGTTTTTAGGTGTTTTCGTTACCACAAACCTGACAAACCACAATACGTGAAGTTAAATTTCTGTGATTTGGACGCTTATTTTAATGTGCGACAGGGACGTTGTTTTTTAGTTTGTGTACTTTTGTATTATATTGTTGATACAATAATAATTACATATCCTTTTAAGTGCCCAAAACATAAAGATGATTTAAAAAATGTATTTCTAAGTGTTACATTAAATGTAATAATTTACAGCTGGTGTCAATCGGATAATCGGATTTCGTCCGGTAAGTTAACCTATGATGGGGATGACGAAGTAAAAATAGCTGCACAAAAATATTACCTACAACAAACGTAAACATTAGGTATAAAAATAGAAAATAAAGCTATAAAATAATACTTGTTGTCATTTCATTTCATTATACCCTCCCGCCCAATTAGTTAGGTATTTCCCAGTAACAAACTATTTTGTTCTCGTCTCGTCGTAATTCTTAAATTCAGATTAATATTAATCAATTCTAATTACGACAAGACGAGAGCAAAATAGTTTGTTACTGGAAAGCCAAGCCATTAAATTTTAAGAATATCTGTAGCTGGCTATACGTATATATATGAATGGTACTTGTTCAAAAATGTAGATGGCGCTTCAAATGAGTCTGCATGAATAACCCGTGAGAGGGCTCTCTTTTCCCAGTATATTACACTACTCTTTGTACTTAATTCTGTAACCACACTTTGCACAATTAGCCTAATAAAGGGTTATTAGTTAGGCTAATACAATATTTAACATATTTTTACTTTTGATGTAGCGTTTAAACTGTAAAACATACAAGCGTCAAAATATGGTCAGATTATGAAGAAAAACAACAAATACTAAAAAAAAAAATGTGTAAGTTGCGCTCGCGCTGATTAGATCCGAAATCGAATTCGAATTGGAGTATAATAATACCTACTGCGCAAAAAGCCGGTCAAGCGCGACCGAGGATTCCGTATTTAAGATAATATGATTAGAAAACAAAAGAAAATAGGTACTTATTTCGTTATGAACTGTATACAGTGTGTGGCCCAAAACCAGGGCGAAAAAATTAAATGCGGATTCTTTAGAACATTTCAATTAACTATCACAAGAATCTAATATTACAGTCTATAATTTTGGAGAAAACAGACTACAAAGTTAAAAATCGTAGGTAATGTATTATCCCGTCGCAATATCGTCGCTTGGTCACTTGGTACGAGGTATGTCTGAGTACAGGGTGCCATTGACAACACGCGGTAGATTTAGACATTTTGCGACATAAGTACGTTGCAGAACGAACTCAATCGGTCAAGTTGAGCGGTGTTTGCATTACATTGAATTTGCGATTAAGTTTGTCAGAAAAAAACTGAAAGTTAAGTTTTGATTTTAATTAGGTAAGGCCATTATAATGTAATTACCGGTGATCTATAGAGCCCCTGTTTTTAATATTATCCCCGGTTTTGGGCCCCACACTGTATTGTATGCAATAAGGACCATTTTGACGAGCCTAATTTAATTTTATGCGTTGGCCTAGTTGGTGTGCCCCTGCCTAGTTAGCTACGGGGGTCCTGGGTTCAAATCCCGGTAAGGCCAGATATTTGTGTGATGAGCGTGAATATTCATTCCCGAGTCCGAGTCATGGATATTTTGCGGGTGGTAGGCCCTTGTACAGGGTCCGTCTGGATCGCTACCACCATCTTATCCATTAACCCACCGCCAAACAGCAGTGTTCGCATTGTTTTGTTCCGGTACCATAGAGGCATTCCACCTTAGTCCTCAGGGTTGGCAGTGCATTTGCGGTCTTAGAATTGCAATCTTGTGAATGCGAATGTCTATGGGTCACAGTTTCCACTTACCATCAGGTGGCCGGCGGTGGTGGGTGTGTGCACGTTTGCCTGTACTATGCCGTAAAAAAAAACTATATGTATATTTGATTGAGACAGATACCGAAGCCTTACCACAAGGGTTTCTTTTTACCATTTTGATACGGAACCCCGAAAAGAAGACAAAAACCGGCCGACCGGAGTTGAACTCGCGTGGAGAGGATTCCGCACATGCGGTTTTTTTTATAGAATTCTTATAGGTTATCCTGTAACCTACAAGCAATAAACTATATTTTGTATTTTTTTTTTAATTTTGGTCGCAGTAGTTTCGGAGGTCAGGGGTTGGGGATAGTAAATTTTCGTCTTCTCTCATGAATAAAATCAATACTATTTATTTTACAATAATAACAAGGATACGACGGTAAGGTTCGGAAAACTTTTTTTTTCCTAATTTGTCCCTCTAAAATGACCCTTATTTTTATATTTTTTTTGTTTATCTTGCACATTTGTGTTTGAGTCACATCACAGGATTACACCATACTACCCTACCAAATTTCACCTGATTTGGTCCAGTAGATTCGGAGCAAATTGGTTGTGACAGACGACGGACAGACAGACAGACGCACGTGTCACAGTGTGAGATTATGCCTTAGTTGCGGACATGTGTTTTTATGATTTCATTTGATGAATATAATTAAATAATACAACTTTGGGGAAGAAACTATATTTCTATTTCACTTGATTATGAAGTTAATAAGAACGTTTGGAAATCTCTATGGAAACCATAGAACCTCGATATCTCATTTCCAATTGCCTTGTTAGCTATGAGCTTAATAAATTATGTTAACATTTAAAATTGATTATGACCTGTTTTTAAAATAAATAAAAAATATAGATTATAGGCCCCAAAAAATGCAAATTAGTAAAATTCTGCATTTTTTTTTTAGCCAACTGTACCATATTGGAGCAATATTTTGAAAGTCTAATAATATCATTGTAATGTCAAGTCTTCTCAAAAAAAAAATCGTGCAAAAATAGTGCAGGACTTTCGAGTTACAGATTGGTCAAATTCCCTTGGCTAGGGTTATCACATAAATACCTAGTTTACATTTTTCGAACTTAAATTTTTTATAGCTAAATAGTATGAGATCTTTAAATGTTGGCAGTCATAAATAAATCACAATAAGCTGTTTTGATATTAAAATAAAGCTATTTTTTACCGACTTCAAAAAAAAGAAGCGTGCTTTGTCCATACAATTTTTTTAACGCTGAAGCCGCTGAATTGATTTAAATGAAATTTAGTGTGGAGAATCTATCCAATAGATCCCTGGGAAGGACATCTCAGAAGGAGGTCAAGTCTCCTTAATGTTAAGTCTCCTTAATAATACTTACTAAATGTATAGAAGGGCGAGCGCCCTTCAACATTTTTATGTTGTATCTTCGATGAAGGAAATCACGGGATATTGGGAAGGGGTCCGCCCTCGTCAAACTAAAGCTAAAACCCAATATCTATACGTGATTTCTGGAGAAGCCGGGGTGAGGCGTCATGGAGCCGGCAAAGACCCATGGCGCTACTTTGCCTCAGCAGGAACTGACCCAATCTGCTGGGGGATGTCCTTCCGTGCCTCGACCGGGGGACTTAATGCTAGGGGGGCATGAGGGCGCCAACCCGCATGCTGGTCAGCGAGTGGCAAATGTTGGTACGCTTCAACCTCCGGGCGTATCAATCAATATACTAGGAGATGAAGGATTGACGATACTAAAAAATCTGACACGTCTGGAACTTTTAGAAATATTAGAAAAAACGGCTCAGACCAGAGGAAAAAAATGTCGACCCTTAGATCTGAATATCACTGAGCGAACCGGTGGTTAGGGCTGCAGAGAGAGGAACCTCCTCACAATGCGTGCCGTGTCGAGGAGTACTGCCTTCTGTATCTGGCCCTTGATCCAGCCATCTAGCGAGAGTCTCTTGAAGTGTTGGTCGAGACTCTTAGCTATAAGACCGTTTGCCGAAACAACTATCGGGACAATGATCGTCGAGTCAACATCCCACATGGTGGTCACCTCGTGAGTCAAGTCAAGGTACTTGCTGAGCTTATCCTTCTCGGCCTTCACGAGGTTCTCATCATGCGGGATGGTGACGTCGACGAGCACTGCCCGGCGTTGAGATCGATCTGTCAACACGATGTCAGGTTTATTGGCGACAATAGTCCTGTCTGTGATAACAGATCTATCCCAATAGAGCGTAGCACGACCATTTTCGAGAACTGGCGCCGGTGTGTACTTATAGTACGGCGCACTTCAGACTCAACAAGACCGTATTGAAGAGCAAGCTGCTGATGAATGATCCTGGCTACGAGGTTATGTCTGTGCAAGTACTCGCCGTTGGCCAAATGCGAACAACCGGAAATTATATGTCTGAGGGATTCGCCGGGACAACGGCACGCTCGACAAATGTCAACCGTGCCATCCCTCAGAATATATTTCCGGTAATTGTTCGTCATTATGACCTCGTCAGCAATTGCACAGGCAAAACCTTCGGTTTCCCCAAAGAGGTCACCAAACCGTAGCCAGTTCACGGACGCTAAAAAGTCTACGTTGGGCCTTGTTAGGGCCCGGTAGAAGCGTCCGTGTAGCTCCTTGCTCTTCCATAAGGTTCTTGCGGTCTTCAGTGCTCAACACTGTTGGTCTACGCCAGTTTTCGTTTGCCAAGGAGAGAGGCAATTTTTATTTTTTTTTTTAATTGTCACCTATTTTTTGTGTAAAAGAAAATCATCCTCCTCATTAATCCTCCTAAATCCATCCATCGTCCTCGTTGTTTACACTTTTTGATTTTTTCATCATTTATTGTGAAACCCGCCGTTATAATTAGGTACTATCAGCCCAATAGAACCCTGACTCACCATAGAACCGTGTCACAGTGACATCATAAAACAATTTGTTTTACGACTTGAATCATACGTCGCTGTGACACAATTCTATGGTGGGACAGGGTTCCATTGGGCTTATAGTACATATTCCTGCTTAGTAATAGCACGTAATAGGGTCCCGTTTGTCACCCTTTGTTTGGGTACAGAAACCTTAAAATAAGGTACCTACCTAATCAAACTTATGCCCAGCCATCGTTCATAAATTAAATCTTTTTTTTTGGCTCGGAATGATTGATTAGGTTATTATTAATTGATCGGTAAATATTAACTAATTGTTGATTTACAGAATGAATTATTTTGTCCAGTATCGTACAGTAGCGACATCTAGATTAAGACGGATTGGTATAATATTTGACAACTGCGAACAGCTGAGCGCGCCTCCAGCAAGCCGTCGCGTAGCTTGTTTGTTCTCATTTTCCGTGTCAGACGGAACGAGTTCATTTGGGCCAATCGACGTACAGCATCTGCAATCGTACTGTATTTTGATTAGTCAAATCACATGACGCTTGAAATAAATTTAGCGTCCTTTCCTCCCCTCTTTTCGATCATCCATGCATGCACCATTCCGATTTGAAATCAGTGGGTTCGTTTGTTGGATTGCACGTGTTTTAAGACCGCTACAGTTTTAAATATTTCAGTTGATTTAGTTGTTCATTTGTGTTTAGTTACATCATGGAAGAAGACGTGGGTGCACCAGGTTTGTATTCTCGACGTTCGCGACAACAATACTCGGAAAACTTGTCGTGAACATGCCCGTTTTAATTCCGTCGTCTACCGACTTCGGCGTCGCATGATTTTCTGTTGCGTAGAAGTATTTAGGAAATATTGGATTCAAAGAAAATTACCAAGAAATAGTCTTGTTACCTTGGAAAAACTAACCTTTGGTAATCAGCCGCTTACTCTGGAAACGTCTACCGAAATCAGCATGGTTCAACTTATTATTATTTAAAATACCCTTTAGGCTTTGCTTTTGTTTAAAAAAATAACTAAAACAAACATAAGCATAATTAAACATCCTTGTACTTCCTTTGCACTGCGGACACTCATAAATGAGTGTCATATGGGCAAATATCGTATCATATCAGTAACCTTAAGGAAGTGTTTTTATTTATAGAATTAGCCATTGATATCCCTTGTTTAAGTGCTTTAATTTGATCAGTAAGTATACCCCTTTTTACAGGCTCACTGTATCATTCCTTTGTCTTGCACAATGTTAAGAAAAAAAATCCTACTACCATTACTTATTCCTACAGCCCTTCAGTACACACCCCACTAACTGTTGACCAAAAAATGATCTGTCACTCTAAAATGGCTTTAGTTTTCACATCATAAGATATGAAGGTTTATCAATTGTGAGGACTGACCTTAACTAATTTGAAATGTCTAGGAAGTTGTCTTAAAAGTGTAGTAGGTTAGCATACTGTAGCCATCTTAAACTTTAATTATTAAGCAATTTAATGGGATATTTTTTATGTTAAGTGAAAGTGACCAGGCTGCGACGCCGGCTGTCTGTAGAGCAGGCTGATGATGTCAGTTCACCGTCAACTCCTTCTAAGAAGAGGGGCGGAAGACTGGCTGCCAAGCCACAGCTGGAGCTTATCGATGAAAATGGTGAGCATAAAGCATTTAAACTGAAATTTCTGGGGTCTAGGGAAGTTAAAAGCAATAAGAGGTGGTTTCAGGGGGAGCAGTAATGTCACTTCATACTTCAATTTTCACAAATTGTTGGTTAATATGTGTGTGAAGATATTATGAATTTATCTATTCTGGTTTAGTGTAGTTTGTGTTGTACCTTTATTCTTTGTTTTCTTTTAATTTTTGAACACTCACTTTTTTTTGCTATCAATGTCCATGTTTTGGCCTGTACAGTGAAATATTATTGTGATCTATAATATTATATTATAGAGAGGTAAAATTGTGCGTTTGTATGTTGCGTATATTCTCTGGTTAGCTAGGAAAAAAGTGATACAACATTATGCCTCTTGACATTCAATATAAGCTAGTACTGTCCATCAACATTTAAATATTCTTTCACTGATAGGAAGCTATGTTGACCCTGACTACTGTAGTGTCCCTTCACTTTCTCAACCTCTTATGTGATGAAATATTTTGATAAGATATTAGTCATAATAAACCTTAAGCACGAGTGTTTTTCTATCTAACTATTTGATCAGATAAGAGGTTGAGAAAGTTAAGGGATCTTAAGCTAAAAAGTAGACTAATATATTTAATTTTGTTGAAATCAAAGCAAAGCGAGGGTGGGTTGCTATACTCCATTTTGTTTAGGTACCTGCTTAATTAAATGTAAACAAAAAACCTTGTTATATAGCTGACCACTAGCAGATCACTGACATGTCAAAGTAAAAAAAATAATTGGATTGTCTGTTTGACCCTTGACCAGGATGATAGAGGCCTTACTTTGAAAATCGAATTTCGACATTATTATTATTTTCTATTTATAGCTCCATCGATACATTCGATGATTCCGCCAATGTCAGGGTTTAAAGAGACACGTGGTTGCTGATGTGTATTTGACCGGTAATTTTGATAGCAGATTGACGCTGATGAGGATCTAAAACAAAGGAAATTTCGACATTATTTTAGCTCCATTCCTGTCACTCATCATTCGAGACTAAATTGAGAAAAAGCGATGGAGCTAACATAACTTCGATTTCCAAAGTAGGTACCCAGGTTGCAATCACAGGCGAGCATTTGCCTTACTCACATTAAATTGGGTATTACTGGGAATTTTATATAATTGAAATATGAATCCTTTAGCTTGGTAAAGGGTTTTCCAAGGCATGTGGTTTAGTTTTTGTACATTTAGTTAATAACCTAAACATATGGAGTGTTGTAGGAACTTAATATCTCCCTATTGATTGTGATGTGTTACCTTTATGGACTAGAGAACTTGAGCTTTTATACTAGTACTATGTATAATATTACAGATTCTGCGAATTTGTTCTGATATAAAAATTAATGCACAAACCCACGCTTTCAGAACTTATATCTCTTAAACAGCTGGACCAATTTTGAACCTACATAAAACCATCCCAATTAAACTAGGTATATTTAAAAAAAACTGCGCTTGAATTGTTTCCTTTAGGAGCTGCAATGCCACAGACAACACAAGTTAAACTTGACAACCCTCTTTCATCGTGAAATAGAACAATCGCTGAAAATGCACGCTTATGAAATACAAATAGATATAAAAAAAAATACAAGCTCAGTGAAAGTTTGCTACTTACTTGAGGCAGTCTGTGGTCGGTGTGCGCAATGGGCAATCGCTTAATAAAATCTTGTAAATTATCATCAATCAAAAAAAGCAAAGCAAAGGTAGAATTATTATTTTTACATTATTAACATATAAGGAGGTATCATTGGATAGCTCTTAAAAAATAATGTATGTTATTAATTATTATTAATTTTTAGACCTGGGGGATGTTTAGGAAATATTGAACTCAAAAAGGGTCATTTTCGCTAGAGTTGCGTGTCCCCGGTTTATTTAATGAATTTGGGATAGTCAAATTAGTCAAGTGTCAAAGATTATACAGCCAATTTTCAATATTTATTTTTAAAGAAAACGCGTCATTTCTAAATACGAACTGTTCACTTGGCTGTGTAGCTTTTTCCTTGGACCCTCACAGGTATGCAACTGTCAAAAATTTAAAAAGTTTATTGTAGCGGGAATTTGCTATCAGTTTTCAAAGTTTTACTCTGTGAATAAGAAAGTGTTAATTTTTAAAACGACACTGCATTACTTTTAAGCATGTTTGAGAAAATTCAAATATTGTTTAGTTACCTTTGGTTTCCTGTTAATAGATTATTTGTTGTGCTTCAAAATAGAAGTAGTTTATGGTGTCTCGCCCATATGAAGCTATTTTAACCTATTTAGTGTTTCTTGACATATGAAACTTATAGAGATTTAGTTATTTATTACAAAAATATATGTTGTACGCTCCAAAATCCTGTATTACCAAATAAACGAATAAAAATGGTTACATTCCTATCTTTAGGCAAAAACTCATTTTCAGTTTTCAGTATTGTTGTAAAACAAAGCTTACCCAACCTGAATGTCCTATAAGAGCATCTCTTTTAAAAAAAAGTAATGGTTTTAGAATGAAAATGGATCTCTAACTTATGAAGTTTAGGACATAGTACAACAGTCGGGAAACAAATTTTTTGACTTGTGATAGATAGGTTACTGAGTAAAAAAAGTGTCATAAAACTGCCTGTTATTTTTTTACATTACATTGTCACAGTGAAATCAAGTCCAAAGGCAACTAATGTATTTATTTCATTTAAGAGTTTTGGAAATGATTATTAAAATCAAATAACTTGATTATAAAATAAAATAAAAACAAAATAAATCTTGATAGTTTGATTCCTCGTCATAATTAAAATACTGAATCTATAACTAAATCGTAATCTTTGATTTTATACATGGTTACATTGTTGTTGTTTTTTTTATTGCTTTTATTCCGTGCTGACTTGGAAACTCTACATTGGCATAAAATACACATTTTATGCCAATATCGAGTTGTAAACATAACACAAGGAAGATAATGTTTAGTGTACTTACATTTTGATTCTTGTTTTTATTATTATTGCCAAAATCAAGTAGAGGGTAGATAATCTTTTTCTTTTCTGTGCAGGTGAAATTCGACTATTCCTCTTAAAGCTCACTTTGTTGTTTACCATTGGACTAATTTTGATAAATATAGCTACTTAATTTAGTATTGAAGATAGTGCGAGTGCATTTAATAATAATACCTAATTAAATGGTGTCATATTAGGCGCCAGTCGAATTTAATTTGTAACCAAACTCGCAAACTGAGGGTATTATAAGTTCTGTCCATGCATCATAGATCCCAAACGGATGGACCAATGGAAGAGGTTTTTTTTTAAATAAAAATAAAATTAACCAAAGGATTTCTTGCCTAATGCACTCACAATCATTTTCATTTTGACAGTCCGAATGCGAGTCTGCATACAAAATGAAATCAATTGTTTCACCTTGAAGCCGATTACGAGTGCGTTAGGTTTTGACGTGCAAAAGTGCCCGTGCGGCCTACTTACTGAATAAACATCTTTTATATTTTTTTATCAATACGACCAATAGCCAACGCAGGGTGGTTCTTAGCTGCATAGGTTTTATTACAATTGGTTGGGCCGTTAAGACTCGAAGCTCACCGAGATGGCAGCAGCGAGCAGTTTCAATGCCATATCATTTTAAACTTTATCTACATAGTATCGCTTGAGAAAATTAAAAAGGTCGCGCTGTCGCCCGCGCAACCACGAAGTCTACCACGCAGCGGTGACGCACGACTGCTGTTCTGCCCTCATTGGAAATAAGGGCGTATGTGTTATGTAATCGCGAATGTAATCAAATGGCGCATGCGTCCTTTTTATTTAGAAGGACATTCTAGTCGCGAGCGGCCGCTGGCAGTATCCCGTCTCCTACAAATGGGCCGTATGTCAACTGCGTTTGAAATAAGGCAAGCCGTTACGTTGCGGGCAGCCGCGAGCAGTCGCGGGAGACCGCGCGGCTTCTCTTGCGAGCCGGTCGCTGCCGGCCGCCGCCATTTTGGTGTGAATTGAGCGAAATAGTCGTCAGCTCTGAAAATAGGGTTGTAATGATTTCGTGGTTTTATCTATTTAGTGATAACCAGGGATCGGAAATTCGGATCGATATTTACCTAAAGTTGGCAAAATCCCGGAAAAAGATAGGCAAACATGGCGTCGGCTTCTTAAAAATATTATTTTAATAATATAAGTTCCGGGATTCTGGGATTCAACAAAATGTTAATATAATAGTTACTTTACATGTAGGATAAAACATTCATTTTTGCTCCTATAAATTCGTTAGGTTAATGAGTAACAGGTAAATTAAATAATATTTGGTAAATCTATACATGAAAAATAACTTCAAACAGTTAATATAAATAATTGATTATGAATTAATGCCGGTGCAATTTATTATTTTGAAATCCCAGAAATTTTAATAATGAATTCTATGATTGAGTCCGCCTCCATACAACTGAACAACAAAGCCGGTGCGAAAGTATAGGTAAATATCGATCCGAATTTCCGATCCCTGGTGATAACACATTATAATTTTTTTACTAATTATAATATTTCTATTAATTTCTAAGTCTCAGTTTCAAACTTGTGTTGGCAAATCTTACTATTATTACCTTACTCCTTTTCAGCACAAATAAGCAGTCCCAGGAAGCCAAGAACAAAATCTATAATCAAAGACGTGGTGGAGGCCGAAGAGAAGTCTCTGACACCTTCTAGAAGGAGCACCCGTATCAAGTCCAACACCAGCATAGTGTCTGAGACGCTGGCTGCTCAGATTACTGACTCCCCGAGGGCCAAGAGGGCTCTGAGGAGGACTTCTGCTGCGGGTATGTTTTGTGGTTATTCTGTTTAGAATTCGAATATTACAGTGAGAAAAGTTCCAATTATGCTCGCGAAACTGTTATGACTTATGCACAAGTCTCCGATGTTCTGCATTTTGGAATTGATCATGCAATAAGAACTTGATAATTGATTTGTACATTCATAAACATGTTAACGTATGTTTAATTTCTCCAATTCCAGGTAGTGATAATGAAGGGCCTGTGACTCCTGCCAGGCAAACAAAAAGGACCAGAAAAGATTCCGCCTCTAGTGTTGACACTCAAGGTAAGGACATGTCAACCACATAACTCATAAATAACAATACTTAAAATCTAAGTTCTTGTTCTCATCAAATCGAAACTTTTTACAAGAAAAAGAAGTGTTGCTATAGAATAGTATTTTTTAAGGATAATATAATGTTATCCATAATACTGTTTTCCATCTAGGGGTCCTTTTTTGTTGTTTTTTATTATTTTCAAACTTTTTTTTTTCTTTTAGAGCCAGCTCCAATAAACCGACCTGTACTAGTGGTTGAAATGGTCATAATCGAAGAGCCGGAAAATGAAGAACAGAAACCAGTAAGGAAATCTAAATCCTCTCCTAACAATTCTGTTGAAAAGCTGTCCCCTGACAGTGCCCGAAAAAGTAAACGGCTCTCAGATAAAAGGCGAAGTGGATCTCTTATTTCAAACAATGACAGTTCTGTCAGTGCAATACAAAACAAAAGTTTGAATGCATCTGTAAACAATGAGAGCACGGAAATAGAGAAAAAATCGAAGAGAAAATCAAGAAAGTCTATTGAATCTAAGGAAATTGAGAAAGTCTCTGAACCAGAAACCAAATCACACAATAAGGCAAGGAATTCTATTGAATACAAAGAAAGTGAAAAAATCTCTGACACGGAATCTAAATCACACAAAAAATCCAGGAGATCTATTGAATCTAATATAAGTGGGAATCTCTCAGAATCTTTGAAAGCAATAGATTCAGAACCCAATAATAAATCGTCAAAACACAATAAAAGCACATCAAATTTACATACAGAGCAAAACGGTGAGAAAAAGAGGAACAGAACCGAGTCTTTGCCATCTTTAGCAACAGCTTCTCCTTTAAGCGACAATATTGTGTTTAGTGATAATGAACAGGCTAAGAAGAAAAAAAGACAATCTGTGAACAAATCCTTTTTGAATAATTCTGGTCTTAGTAAAACAGGTACCAAAGAAAACAGCACTGACAACATCCAAATTATTTCTAGTGACAATGAACAGTCTAAAAAGAAAAAAAGACAGTCTGTGAACAAATCCATTATAAATAATTCTGATCTTAATAATACTGAGACCAAAGAAAACAGTAATGATACTGCTCAAAATGAAAATGAACCCTCAATAATGTCAGTAGATACTTCTACAGAACAGAGGAAAAGGCAAAGTGAGACTTCTCTTGCAGACGTCGTTGACTTGACAATTGAACCAGTTGAGCCCCCAGTAAATCCAGCCCAAAGTTTAAACAATAGTGTAATTCGTCAACCTACTGGAAGTACTGAACAACAGCCTGGAAACAGTGGTTTGTCAACCGAGATGGCAATGTTGTTTCAAAGCCCTCCAGAAACTGTACAAGCTATAATTTATTTTGAAGATACAGACTCAAATACTGTTAGTGAGACCGCCAAAGAAATAGAACAGTTAGATAACGAAGATCAATGTGTGCCTGAAGTGGCACATGGCATAGAATTTCAAGAAAAATCATCCCCTGAACCTACCATTATTTCAAATGGCGAAGTTAATATTTTCCAACCACTACCCAAAAGTTCTAATGACGAAGTCGATAGTTGCGAACCGATGGATATTGACGAAACCATTAGTGAAGAAATTTTACAGAAATCACATGATCTGTTACAAGAGTCTACTACTGAACGTAAATCGTTGTCGCTACAACAAAGTGGTATTTTGGAAGAACGTAATAAGTCTAAGAGAAAGTCATCACTTATTTCTATTAACACTCCAGATAGATCAGGGCTAGTCGTTTCTAGTAACGAAAATAAGAGCACATTAATATTATCTCAAATAAAAGATGTTTCAGGGACATCAGAAACCGCACAACAATCTCCAAAAGCTGCCACTGCCGAGTTACTATCAAATTCAAACAACTCTGATATTAACACTAGCAAGTTATCCAATACAAACCTTTCGTCGAAAGATCTAAAAGGTACTCCGTTAAAACAAAAGAGTGTGTTAAAAGTAGCTATGCAGACTAGTACGCCGATTAATACGCCACAAACCGATGATAAAAAGAAGGTTGAGGGCAAAAATGCAAGCATTATCAAGAATGCCTCAAACATGTCTAAATCTATTGATGAGACTGTATCTGATGAGGACTCTGATGAAGAATCAGAACAGAAGAGCAATCTACTAGATGACGAAGCTGAAGAAGCTAGTGATGATTATGAATCTGGCGATAGTCGAGATGAAGAAGAAAGAGAGTATGAAGTAGAACATGAGATTGTCGAACGAGGTGAAACATTAGGATCTGATGATGAAGCGTCAAATGACACAGACTATGAAAAGGATTCCTTCGTCGTAAGTTCTGATGCGGAAGATGATGACTTGCTCTCAGGCTCAGGTGATGACCTTTCAATGAGTGATAATGAGCTTTCTATGAGCAAGAAAAGTAAGAAGAAGTATAATGAACGTAAGTTAAAGGAACAAAAATCTGCGTCTAAGGAAATGTATGAATCGCGCCATAAACTGAATATTTCAGATTCAAAATCGCCCGCTCCTAAAACAAAGAACAATCGCATGAGAATTGACTCCTCCTTAATAGAGTCTGATGAAGAAGTAGTTGTAAAATCGAAAAAAAATAACCGCTTGCGATTGAACTCCACTCTCGACCAAAGCAAGCAAAGAGATACTAATGAGTCCCTTAACACATCTAAGAAAAAGGGCAATAAGTCACTGCAGGACTCTGTCTCCAATCAAAGTGCTATTAATGAAAAGGAAATATCTGTTTGCAATGAAAACATTTCTGTGATTGATCCTTTGCAAGTGCAGTTTAAACAGGAGCCTAAAACACCTCAAAAAGATCTTAACATCTCTGTAGTTCAATTTACTGATAGGCAGGATATTGAAAATGTAGAGGTAGCAGCGAGTGACACTATATTGAATGAAACCGTAACAGATCCATTGCAGGCTTCAATGGTGTGTGATGATTATGATAGTAGTGAGAGTGAAGAAATCTTGCAAAATTATGACTCCATGCTCAATGAACTTAATGCAAATAAAAAATTAAAACTCAACACGAATAATATTTCGTTAAATGTTGGTAAGAAATATAAAAAAGATAAGAACAAATCAATTATTGATCAACTTAACTTAACAAACACCAAGAACTCAAACAAGAAGAATTTAATGAAGTCAGAAGATGTTGTAGATTCTAAAAGGGAAACTTCAAAGGTGATACAAGCAGACAACGAAGATTCTAACAACTCCATTGATTTGCAATTGCTATTTTCTGAAGACAATATCGGCAGTGGGGATGAGAATGCTTCTAACAAAAATGGCCAAAATAATGGAGAAGACGAAATGTTTGTACCTCTCCGGAAATCTGCAGGGAACACAAGTATCATACGTGAGAGTTTGGGTAAGTAGTATAACAAATGTATTGTTATTGCACTTTTGTCAGATATGGAGACAAAAATTTACGTGTTTTTCTTTCCAAATATTAATCATAATTACTATATATCCCAACGCGACAGTAAATATAACCACGCGTTATAAACTGTTCAATGACAAAAACAAAAATACTGATCCAAATACTTTGTAAAGATAACTAGAAGAAATCCATGTACATTGTTTTCAATATTTTTTAACCCTTAGCCAAGCCGAGCGATTTATTTTATTTTAAAGATGGATGTTGGTAGACCAAAGGGTTATAAAAAAAACTTGTTTATTCTTGACGTATTACCATGTGGTCTCTGTTTGACCACTGCCTGGCTAAAGATTTTATCCCTTTGTTTTCGTATAAATATAATCGCATGAAGATTAAACCAAAAAAAAACACATGAAGAATATCTTCAAGTGAGCAGTTTTCATTTACATTTCGAAAATATATGTAATAAAATAATCTATCCAGTCATTTACTAAAATCACACTCATTCAGTCATTGATTCACTACCTTTTTGCTATTTGTACCTATGTAGGTGTGTGTAATCATTAGACCCCGTTATCTTGTCGCAGTGTTCTCTCTTTTTTGTAGGGATTGAATGTTTATTTTATCGACTGTCTCTATATCGATGTTTGTAGTTTTAATTTAATCTCTGCTCGATTTCAATATAGCATAGGCATTAAAAATTCTTGATTAAAAATAAGTAGATAACCTAATTAGTATTATGACTATTATGAGATGCGATAACCTGATGTAATTATTGTGGATAAACTATGATTGACGGTTTTAACTAACGAACACCCGCAACTTTTATTCCCGTTCTTTTTTATCACAATTTTGGTAAGGAATCTCTTTGACTCTTTGACTCGCCAGTGACATGACATATAAATCCAAGTAAAATACTATCGACATTTATGTAGTCGATAAAATAAACATTCAATCCCTACAAAAAAGCGACGTCAGTGCGACAAGATAACGGGGTCTAGTAATCATTCAACTCTCGCTCCGAACCACAACCAATCAAATTCCTTGGCTGTACTACAAGGTCAGGGTGTTCAGTCGTTTAGTAATAAGATCTTTTTCTTTCTCAGGTGTAAATACATCTGAACAGAACTCTTCTCTAAATGAAAGTAAAAAAAAGAAAAAGAAGCTCAAGTCTTCTTCAGTGTCTGAAGATACCGCAGAATCTGAAGGTAAATCAATACAAATATACTTTCTTAATACTGATTAAGCGCAAATATTGATAGTAATAGGAAATAGTCATTACTATTCTTCACAGCTTCGCATGTAACAAACAGTTGACAAAAAAACATTTTTTGACTAGCTATAAAAATAGACCAATACATAAGCCAACAAGATTTGTTCGCATCTCTTTCTAGCAAAACCGAATTTAACGGTTTCAATCAAATCAAAATATTTATTCAGTGAAATGGCCACATGGTTTATTACTAGTGATCGTTATCAACGTGCAATTTTCGTGGCAAGGTGTATAGTTGACAAAAAAACAAATACTCAAGTATTTTAAATATTATTTTATTTCAAAAATTATAACATTTATATACATGTTGACAGAAAAAGCGAATATTCACTTATTAATTTTCTAGTTTTACACAATCACTATAAAACAAATAAGTTCTTGCCTACATAAGCTGTTTGAAATTTCTAGTTTTTTTTTCGATACGGGCCTTAGGATTACATCTCTAGATAATAAATCTACACTGTACAAAACCTTTTCCGTCATAACATGAACATCATGACGTAAATTGTTTATGTTATAACGGAAAAGGTTTTGTACAGTGTAGATTTATTATCTAAGGCCCGTATCGAAAAAAAACTAGAAATTTCATACAGCTTATGTAGGCAAGTACTTATTTGTTTTATAGTGATTGTGTAAAACTAGAAAATTAATAAGTGAATATTCGCTTTTTCTGTCAACATGTATATAAATGTTATAATTTTTGAAATATAATAATATTTACAATACTTGAGTATTTGGTTTTTTGTCAACCATACTTTGCCACCAATTCAACACGTTGATAACGATGACTATTTATTACATGACCTCACAGTGCATATCGGATCTCTCTGTCTAATCGCTGTTGAATTAGTAGTTTAAAATGCTTGCATCATCCGTATTAGTTGGGCGAATTTATTTTTAATTTCCCTTTTGGTGGACTCTATTTCTTTAACACTTTGTACCTCCTAGTTTAGGACTAAAATTAAGAAATGTTAACTTTTACGCTGAGTTACGAATTTAGACGTACATTTATATACTACCTCTCAACGCCAATTAGCAGTATCTTAAATACAATAAATGAAGTAGATTCAATCCTCACCCGTTAGTAATATGCTCGCACTTGCTACAGGAGTTTTTTTTTTTTTTTTTATATCATAGGAAGGCAATCGAGCTCACAGGCCACCTGATGGTAAGTGGAAACTGTGACCCATAGACATTCGCATTCACAAGACCGCAATCCTAAGACTGCAAATGCGTTGCCAACCCCGAGGACTAAGATGGAATGCCTCTATGCTAGTTATTTCACCGGCTGTCTTATCCCCTAACCGGAACACAACAATGCGAACACTGCTGTTTGGCGGTAGGTTAATGGATAAGATGGTGGTACTAACCCGGGCGGACCCTGCACAAGGCAAATAATGGCTGAGATACCAACATTTGTCTTAATAACAGTATAGCTAATTTTCGTAACTCAGTGGAAAAGTTAACGTTTCTTAATTTAGTCCTTAACTAGGTACAAACTTAAAGAAACGCCCTTTTACGGTATTTTCATATTTTGTTAAGAAATTCTATTTAAAAAAATCCATGCATTCCTATAATACATTTTATTTTACTTCAGATACAAACAAATCTACACATGATGCCAAAGTGTTGAATGAAAGCATCAAAAAGAAGAACCGTAAATCATCCTTAGTTTCTACAGAAATAGAGGAAGTTCAAGGTAAAGTACTATAATTCGTTATTTAAAACTCGATGTAACGAAAAAGCCCCTCGCTTTCTCGAGATAACCGTATTCGTGAGGGAAATAGCCGGGTTGTATGGGATTAGCCACTGCATGAGGTGATACCCACTAAAACGCCCTCTGTGGTATACCTCGACGCCTTAAGAAGCTCTGACCGTCAAATTTACATTCTTTGGCAAAAATACTCGCCCACCCGTCGTTTCGTCGTCAACTGTTTACAAATATAACTTCTTAAACCAGAGAGATACTTCAAACGTATACTATTTTTCATGTAAATTGTAGTGTTTTATTGCTAATCACCTGAAGGTCTAAAATGGCCACCAGATATTGTTTTTAAATGAGAGATTCCGAAAAATACGATCCAAAGTTTTTCTTGTTTTTTTTTTGACGTTTTAGCTTATCAGTTGCCTGCATTTTACAACCGACCACAGATAAACATCAATATAATGTTTAAATGACACTTGTTCACAATTGTATGAACAAAAACGGCTGAGCGGGTGTTGGCCACTCGCACCAAAAATTTAACACTGCGTTAATACACTAACCCAGTGTTGAATTTTTGGTGCAAAAGGCGCTAAGTGTATGTGTGCCAGTGCTGGCCACGCACTTTGCCGAATCACCATGGATACATATTTGCCCTGTGCAGCGTCATGGGACCGCAGACAGTTGCCCCTAATCACGTATAAACTCTGTTGTCAATAGCAACCTACTTAATTAAAATAGAAGCTGTTGTTTGTAAAAAATTGCTGTTCACACGATATTTAAGACTAGGGTATTTTCTTTGTGGAGGTTTCACTTCTAACACGTGGACTGCACACTTTTACACGGATCCTTATAATGTAATGAAAAATTGGAATCATTTACACAACATAAAAGGGCCTCTATTCAACACGGTAAAAACCATATCGTGTTTGAGATGTTAACCAGATGTTAGTATCATCAGCCTGTTGCAGTCCACTGCTGGACATAGACCTCTCCCAAGGAACGCCACAGAGCCCGGTTTAATGCTGTATGCATCCAGTTGCTGCCGGCCTTCTTATGCAAGTCATCCCGCCATCTGGCCAGAGAGCGTCCCACGCTACGTTTGCCAAGACGCGGTCTCCACTCCAGAACACGCTTACTCCAGCGGTTATACGTTCTGCGACATATGTGACCAGCCCATTTCCACTTCAACCTACTAACTTTCAGAGCTATGTCGGTCACTTTAGTTCTCTGACGGATCACTTCGTTCCGAATTTTGTCCTTCAGAGAGACTCCGAGCATAGCTCTTTCCATAGCACGTTGAGCTACTTTAAGCTTATGGACCAGCCCCACAGTCAGTGCCCACGTCTCGGCTCCGTACGTCATGACAGGTAGGACGCACTGGTCAAAAACTTTCGTCGGGCAACTAATGCAGTTGGGTAAAAACAACTTCGAAAAGGAAGCCGATAGGAGGATCCAATTGGGCTGGGCAGCGTTTAGGAAGTTGAACCACATGTTTTCCCCGGATATATCGCAGAGCCTGAAAACGAAAGTTTTTGATGTTAGTATACTTGACAGTAATGGCAGCTGACGTCATAATCAATACCATAACAGATTAACTACGATATCGTTATTACCGCCTAGAATACCGGCCCAGTACATTTGTTTGTAACGTTATGTTTGAAATATGTTTTGAATGTTAAAATCTTTATATTACAGTAACTCCGATAGAAGACGCATCTCTTCTAAATAAAAGCAACTCTAAGAAGAAACAGCGAGCTTCTGTGTCGATATCAGAATTAGAATCTTCAGGTAAATAAATTTAATTATCTATTTATCCCTAGTTGATAGTGAGATGAAGCTAGCGGTCCCGGGTTCAAATCCCGGTAATCGAGTGCGAGTATTTGTTCCCGAGTCTTACTTGTTTTCTATGTATTTCTCTATATGGATAATTATGTTTATTGTTGTATTGTACCCATCCATAGTACAAACCTAGAGCTATGTTTCTGACTAGACAAGATCGATCTGTGTGATATTGTCCCCTAGTATTTATTTATTTGATCTGAGACGTGGGCGCTTACAATGGGCCTCATAAGGAAGCTCTAAAGTCACTCAGAGGGCTATGGAGAGGGCTATGCTCGTGGTTTCTCTGCGTGATAGAATCAGAAATAATGATATCCGCAGTAGAACAAAGTGACCGACATAGCCCGAAGAATAGCTAAGCTTAAGTGGCAGTGGGCGGGGCACATCGCTCGCAGGACTGATGGCCGATGGGGCCGGAAGGTTTTTGAGTGGCGTCCGCGGACCGGGAGACGGGCTGTAGGTAGCCCACCAACAAGATGGAGTGACGACCTTGTAGAGATCGTGGGAACGCGGTGTATGCGAAAAGCACAAGACCGGTCTGAGTGAAGAGCCTTGGGGGAGGCCTACAGTATGTCCAGCAGTGGACTTCTTTGGGCTGACCTGATGATTATAATCTTGGGAATTTGACGTAGCTGTCACTCGGAATCTTTACCACAAAACAGTACAATTTTTGATTGCAACATGCATTTATAAAATGTTTAAATCTTTACGTTACAGCTGTTACACCGGTAGAAGACGCATCTCTTCTAAATAAAAGCAACTCGAAGAAGAAACAGCAAGCTTCCGTGTCGATATCGGAATTAGAATCTTCAGGTAAATATACTTGTAACTCTCAAGCAGACGCATCAGTTTAATCAATCAATCAAGTTATTCCCACCTGTTACCATCCAGCGTTATTTTGTTGCTACATTGAACTTTATTCACCTGTAATAAGCCAGCAAAAGTGTGCGGGTGGTACCCATGTGGCATCAGATAACATTCCGTTTGTTCAATAATCGTGTAGTTGTCATCTTCGGAACCAGTTAACAAAAAAAAACGTTATCAAGGAACTTCATTATCATTATCTGTCTGAGTGCGACCTTAGGAGAAATAAAGTTAAAAAACACTAAGGGCGCCAAGCACACTAAAATATAAAATAAAACGCGGAAAATTAATAGACAATTGCATTCTTTACCTATTTGTACGCGCTGACACGCGCACGCAACCCTGAATTTTCATAAATCTCGTTTAATATTAATAAAAAATTATTTGCAGACGTTAACGATTCTCTTACTTCTACTTTAAATGAAAGCTTAAAGAAGAAGAAGAAGAACCGTATTACCTCCGCCGTAGAACAACCTCAAGGTAAGTAATAAATTAATAACACCGATCAATTATATACCCTAACGAAAACGCTTGAAAGGGTAAGCCTTCCGGTCCCTGATTCGGATTGGTCGCATTGTTTGTGTTTCTATAGGGTTTGCAATTTAAGTTGAAGTTGGTATGTACAGTCAACAGCAAAATAAACTGATGAAATAGGGTCTCAAAATAGTATATACAATAAATTAAGACAGATGTCTCTGATTATTGTAGTTTAGTATAAGTAAATTAGCTCGTAATGTGTCATAAGTAAGTGACATGCCATTCAAACAGTTAAAGTCATTACTGAGTGTTTCAAATTAAACTGATTTTCTAGAATAGCAATAGTCAGTAATACTACCAAACTATATCTACTAAACTATACTACTAAACTAGTGAATATGAATGTTTGGACCTTCATGTCTTCTCAAGACCACCTCAGAATACAAGTCAGACGTTCGGTTAATGTCGGTTATACTCGTAAGACAATGACGCGAAACACCTATAACACCTCTCATTTCCGTCAAGGGTTGAAATAAGTTCCTACTACTTCGCTTTGTTTTTTTTTTGCAACATTTAAAATAAATCCTTTTTCAACTGCCGTGATAAGTAGTGATAACCCTAGTTTTCATTTGGAGATTTTGTAATTTTGACTTTATCTTGTTGGACACTTGACACTTAGGTATAAAAAACATTTATTCCTTATTGAAATTTTCTGTAAAGAGACAGTTATGGCATCGTTTATGATCTTTTTCTTTTGACTAATTAAATATTCAGTTATTACACATTGTTATTATCTGTTTTATCTGGGGCGTCATGCTTGAACATGTTTTGAAATTAATTAATTTTGATCACTTAATTTTGACGTCGACTGTACTGTTACCGTTTTTACAAAAGAACAAAATTAAAATAAGATAAATGGGTACAGTACCCTGACTAAAAATACGATATCAATCTCTTGAGAGTATTGGCGTACAAATTAACTACATGTATAAATTTGTTTTAGATACACCTAAAGTCGAAGAGCCAGTATTAAACGAAAGTATTAAGAAAAATAAGAAGCGTAAATCCTCTTTAGTTGTCGAAAACTTACAACCAGATGGTAAGCTGTAACCTACATTTGTTTTAACAGTAACCGCTATAACACCCATTTTCATTAATAACCATATCGTTGGTACTGAAAAACCGCGTAAGTAACAAAATAAATAAGGTGTAAAATACACCTTAGTAAGTCAGTAAGGTACATTTTGCAACTTATAGAATTTGTTGGTTACGCGGTAATGCGGTATTATCCAAGCATTGTTTCTTGATAAAATTGACAACATATTAGGCCCATCGCCCATCCTGTTTGTTACGATTTTTAATGAATAAAATGACGATAAACCACTGGAGGAATTTTTACTTATTTTTTTCTATTCGCGTACTGTCAACCGCTAATATTGATATTTTTAACGGTATAAGAAATAACAATTATCGAATAGTAATGCAAGTCATCCTTATACAGGGTGTAATCGTTAATTATTGCAAGGTGATTATTTCGTAAATATAACAGATATCAGAAAACTTTAGACTGATATTGGAAGTACTTTACCCAATGAGTAAAATCACATCAATAACTTTTTAAAATATAAGTAGTAATATAAAAAAAATGATTTAATTACACGTAATTTTACGTAACACGCGGCGGGCGGTTGAAACGCTCCAGAGCTCTAGCCATATTAATATTCTGAGCATTTTCTTTTATCAATTCATAAAAAATATCTGTCTTCCAATTCCTGAAAATTTCTTATATTTCAGGTGACCTTTTCTTCATAGATACCGTTGGAGCCTTCGCTGCTGAGACAGGTTAGTATTCAGATCATATACTTGGGTTTCACAATCGACAAGTAAAATCAGCCATTTAAAGTTGGCTCTCTCCTTGTATATTTTTAAGTGTAAGAAAGAGAAAGGGCTAAATTTATCTGTCAAATATATATATTTTTTAATTTTGTTATTAAAATTGCTTCCAGAGATTTTTGGTCGTTCTTTCAATATAATAAAACAAGATGTCGATTTTTTAGAGAAAAAGAGTGAAACGGCGCCCCTGGAAGTACTGTATGCGAGTGACAATAAAAACAAGAAATTGAACCTCTCTCAAAACATTGAAGCAAATGGTAAGTATGTTACATTATAACTAAAGCAGTGGACCTATTGCAGTCGCGTTTATGGCTGTAGATAACATCCGCCTCTTTCCGATAAATACGAGAAGTGTGACAGAGACGGATGCTTTATCTACAGCGATAAAAGAGACAGATGTCAATTAACTTCTGACGCATTTACATTTGATGCATTTTTAGTGGTGGTAGTGGCAGGACCTTGTGCAGGGTCCGTCCGGAATGCTACCACCATTATATCCTCTAACCTACAGCTAAGCGAACACTGCTTCGCATCGTTGTATTATGTTGGCATAATACAACCGGTGGAACTAGCATAGAGGCATTCCATCTCAGTCCTCAGGGTTGACAACGCATCTGGAATGTTAGGATTGTCCCACTTGCCATCACGTGGCCTATCTTAGAGTGCCTTCACATTGTCATAAACATATATATTTGTAACTTTACTCCTTTTAAACTCATTTATTTTAAATTTGAAATTATTTATTTTGCAAGAACATACACAGGTGCTTTAAATATATATACATGTCAGTAAATATATATATATATATATATATATATATACGAGTTTTTAAAGTTGTAGGTAATTCTGTAGCTCTGCCTACCCCACTCTGGGATTACAGGCGTGAGGGTATGTATGTATGTACATGTCAGTAGGACATAGCTTCATCTCTTTCTCTCGGCTTAGTCAAAACTCACGTGCCCCGTCCGCACAAGCCATCGAAAGTTTCTAATTTAGTGCTTCATTTTCAAAATAATTATATGTTTATTGATAAAATAGACTCAGTAATCACAGTAGTACTAAGGTTGACAAATTCAGAGCACTATTTTGTTTCTGTATTTAACAATTCATTTTGCTTTCGTGTTACAGATGAAGCTATTGAAGAATCATCTCCCAAGGTACCGTCAAATACTAAAAACAAGAAGAAGAAGAATAAGAAGCAAAATTTGGAAACTTCAGGTAATTTGTCATAAATTATCTACATACACATACATACCTTCACGCCTTCATTCCCAGAGTGGGGTAGGCAGAGCTACAGAATTACCAACAAATCTAATAACTTGTTGATAACTCTGTAACCACAATTTGCACAATTAAGCTAAGATGTTTAACAGTGTATATTAGTGACAGGTAGCAAGCCCATCACCTAACAGTACTACAAGCCTTTATTCCCTTAGTCGCCTCTTACGACTTCCACGGGAAGACATGGAGTGGTACAATTCTAAGCCGGCAACCACACGGCTAAATGATCTAATAGAAATAAAATAAGAAACTGACTGGGTGATCGATCAGCTCAGCGCACAAAGGAAGCTGCTGGACCTAGGGACTTGAAATTTAGAGGGAAATCATCTGTGATACTGCAAACCTAACTAACAAATTTATGATAGAGCAAAATTAACCTTGTTGTCTTATTAAAAAGGTGCATTTTGCTCCTTATTTAAAATGTTACTTACGCGGTTTTGCAGTTTCATCGACGAAATATTCCTTGGATATCACTTCTTGTTCTTTTTGGTGCACTAAGAAAGAATTATGAACTCCATATTCATTAATGATAACGATTATGTTCTATAACTATATAATAACGTTATACGTCACCTCTATTACTGCACTTAACTTCACTGGTTCGTAAAATACCGCGATGGCATTCGTTGCCGCCCATCTAATATGCATCATAACATTCATAACAATCACCGGCTGCACAATTCTTTGACTTTGGGCATTAAAAGCACAAACCGGCAACAGCGCGCGATTTATAACGTTATTATGGTTTTGTTACGATTTTGATTTCGTTGCAATGTAGCATAACGTTGTATAAAAATATCGTTAACATTTAAATCGGTCAGTATGGGAGAGTCTGAAACTATAAGACATACGAAGATCTGTTTCTACACTGATTACACTTTAGCTTGGCGCGAATGACATTTGGCACGTTTCGTTATACATAACGCGAGTTGCTGAGGCCTATACATACATTTGGTGTTTCAATTAAATTACAGACCAAATATGCCTGTATTGACATATTTAAACTTAAAGAAAACTTTGTGACTATACTTAAGATAAAAAATATGTTCACATAATATACCTCTATGTACATGTTGTTGAGCCTTTGTGGTGTATACTTGACTGTACAAAAGCGACGGTTCGTTTAACATTTTCCCAAACCTACATTTTGTTTCAGTCGTTGCCGATGTCGAGTCCGATGACGCACCCGAAGAAGTAATGTTCCGAAGCGAAAAAGCCGCCAATCAGGAATCCGAATTAATCACTGGTAATTGATCAATATGTACACATTTTAAAAAAAAACACGCACTATATAGAACCAAATGGGTCTACATAGAACCAAAGTTTACATATCTATTGCCGCTCGGGCGCTAGCGTTGCGTCGATGAACGTCGCTCGCTACCAGCTCATATAATTAAGTTAATTGCCAAAATAACAACTATTTCAGAAACTGTTGCTGACCCAGCAGAAACGGGCAGTGGCAAGAAGAAAAAGAAAAAGAAGAAGAAGGCTTCAATTGTCTCTGCCCCATCACGTATGTACAAGATTTTGTCAAATCAGTTATTTTTATAAAGTGCCAAACTAGCCCTGTTTTGATTTTTTTATGAAGTATTGTAGTAACTCCAGTTTTGATGCATACTCTTACCATGTATTTCGTGTGTCTCGTATCATATCCCTTTTGCTATTCAATTTATTGGTAACGTCATTTCGCAGAATATTATGTATATGTGTTATTCGTTTGTTATAGTTGAAAGTTCAATTGTCTCTGACGATCCTCAAAGCTCGAAGAAACGGAAACGCAAACCTTCTGACTCTGGTGTTCAAAGCTCTACACAAGGTAAGATTAAAATTTGTAAAGCTCGTTGCTCTTCCCTCTGACAGTCCGGCATAAATGGTTACGGTTTGTCGGTTATGTGTAAAACAGCGTAACAACACAAGTAAATAAGATCCAATATTGCATTGTCGTTCTTATTTATGCACCTTGTGCTCCCGTCGTTGCTTTATTGCTTAACCCTAGTAAGCTGTCGTCTCAGTCTGAATTGGCAAAGAGTATTTTAACAGGAAGGTAGTAGTTATTTGTACTTACCTACTTTAATGATTGTCCCATTTTTCGTTCAAAAACGTTTGCAATCTCAAAACGAAAAAATCATAACTGGCTCGGAAAAATTTCAAGTCAGAAAAAAGTTATGTTGACAATTACATCACAAATCCTCCTCATTCTCTCAACCAAGACTGTCCAATTTATTATACATTAAGAAAAAATATGACATACTCCAATTCGGAATATTACGAGATGTTTTTATGTGTAGGCCATGAAGATGACCCAGCACAAACCTACCTAAACGAAATCTTTTTTTTTAATAATAAAGTCTAAGTTATCCTACGGTTTTCATATATTGTCAATGGTTGACAATGGACTCTTTAAAAGGGACCCTTTTTAACCCCTTTCTGTTTGGCAGGTATTTTTTAATACAACAAACTCAATTTAACAGCTGTTAACGCAGTACAAAAATCTATAACACATATTTGGTATTGCGTCAAATGGGCTCTTTCATAACGACAAGAGTATAGTGAAATATGTTAGTGACGCCGAAACCTTACTACACTACTAGGCAGAGAAGTCCATCCTCACCATTGCACGACCATGAAGTGTCTGACTATTGACATTGTTGACAGCAGTAAAATAATGCTAAACTTATTTGACGGAGCAAAACTTTATCAAAAATTGTAAAGTTGACATTAAGGAGAACTTACAACCAAGAAAAATAAGAATATTATTCGCAGATTAGTGTTCAATTTAACTATAATATATCAGTGTTTCGGATTTGGTATAAGGATATTAATAATTTCATGGCTGTAAATGTAAGTTTTGCACTGTCCGTCCCAATCACAGGTAATGTGTCATAATTGACTTCTTATCGACCGGGCACTATAACCATAACTTATTTTATTTCTCTATCAACTAATCTGCAAGCGGTCTGTTATATCAAAGCAGTATGTCCAATTATCTCCTACAACATGATTATATTTACAGATGTCGAGGAGGTGGTTACTGGAACACTGGAATCAACAGATGGTGGCAATAAGAAGAAACGCAAAATCTCCCATAACAGTGAAGCTGATGAACTAAGCAACGCGGAAGGTAAAGTTCGAATCATCTTCCTTTATCTTATCTGACACGTATGTTAATTGAATAAGATCGAAAAAGATAGAAGATCAAGAATAAGAATTTTTTTTCCACAATTTAACTTAAAACTTGGTAGTTTTTACGATGCCTAATCATAAAAGACCGTTTTTCGATTTTCTGTCTGTCGGTCTGTCCAAGTAGGCTCCGAAACGGATTTGAATGATAATTTTATTTGACGTTATATACATAAACTCACGCCTTCATTCCCAGAGTGGGGTAGGCAGAGCTACAGAATTACCAACAACTCTAAAAACTTGTTGATAATTCTGTAACCACATTTTTCATAATCAGGCAACGTTGTACGTTAAAACAGAATTTTAACATGGATTTTCATAATAGTTCCATTTCCGGTCTAGAAGATCAATATATTTTTATATATACCTATTACAGCCATACCAAAGCGAAGTGAGGGGTTGTCAGCTTAGGGATAATTTTATTGCAATTAGGTAATTGACTACTAAGTAAGCAATAAATGTTTTTGTTTCAGTTGACGTTGCAGGAGATCGACAGAAAAAAAATAAGAAGAAGAAGCAGAAGAATAATGAACTAATCTTCGAGAATACTGTCCCCGAACCAGGTAACTTGATATCTGAAAATGGAACCTTAATTGAAAATTATTTAGCGTACTAAAGTAAAACGCTTGCCTTACTTTTTACATGCAACTGTGAAACCTACAGATTTATAAAAAAAAGTGTTTAAAATACTTCGTCATAGTAGCTGGAAAGTAAGGGGTTTAGGTAAAAAAAATGTTTTTTGTAAAAGTTATACATTTTCAAGTGAGCGGCCATTCGTAAAAGTGGTAAATTTTGATAGAATTATTCAAAATAATCATATTTTGATGTAATACTCTTTAAGTGTATCGGAGCCAAGATATTTAAATATTTCATACCTGGGTGTACTTTTAGTACCAAAAACGGAATACTTAAATCTTTAATATATGCTCTCTGATATTATTTGTATTAAGGGGCTATTCCCAGTTAGTTTCTACACCCGTACGTTTTTATATTGTCACTTTCAACTTCCATTGTAACAAGCCAGCAAAAGTGTGAGGGTGTGGACAACTGGGAATAGCCGATATGGGGTCCTCTAAGTAACATAGTAAAACTCATACTTGGCCGCTGAAAAAAAGACAATTTTCTTCATACAAACTTACCCAATGCCCTTTGCTGTTTGTTAGTATAAATTTAAAAAAAAACAAGGGACGATCTCACACAAATTGATCTAGTGCCAAACCTAGACTTGAACTAATGGGTCCTAGACATTGATATAAATCCTTACTGTTATCTTAAATACCAGCTTCCCTTTTTTATGGCATGGTGCGACTAATTTTAACCGAATCAAATGAAGCCATTCGTCTCGTTGGTTGATTATTTATCTAGTTATGGTTACTTCTCTCATTTGTATTCACCACAGATTTTGGCTTGCGTGGCAAACCATTACATACAATATTTATTTTTGTTTTAGAAATCATCCCGACACAAGTTAAGAAAAACAAAAAGAGAAAAGAGAGAGATGAAGATAATGACAGCAAGAAATCTAAGGTAATTAATAAGGTAATTTTAAGGGGATGATGATGATGATATTTATGTGTTTGTCAGTTTTTTAACTTTCTTCACTTATGAAAAAACTCAACAAATAATTCATTACAAAGATGTGTTGCATAAGTTAATTTATTTTACAGGTTTCAAAAGAGGATTCTTTCCATGAGGTGCATAATGTCCCGCGTCCCAGCACAAGTCGACACGAAGAAAGGATTAAAAAACCAAAAGTTATATCTACATCAAACTTTACTGTAACAAATGCAAGACAGAAAAGAGCAAAGCCATCAAACTACTTAGAACAAAGCATATACTTAAACGACGACTCGCCCTTCGGCAAGAAAGAGAAACCACGAGTAAAAAATCCTAAAGTACTTCCTTTCATGCCTACCGCAGCAATATCAGAGAGTGGTTATACTACAAATTTCAAAATAAACAAGTTGTCCCAGAATGTCCAGTTTGTGGCAGAACCTGCTGGTATTTCGTTTTCTAAAGAATCGTATTTGCAAAGGAAGGAAATCAAAAGATTAGGAACTTATGATCGTTACAAAAATCAAATCAATAAGAAACTGTCTAAGTTCTAAGGTTACGTGGCCTGTGCCAGGTTACTAGTTGATTCCGTTCCGAATATTCAAACTGAGAATGGATTAGTAATGGATAGGTTATGTTATGTTGTATCCACGGCTTAAATAAAGGGACCGTAAAGTAGTATGCATAAGCCTAGCTAGCAGCTGCTTGCTGGCGCTGGCTTCGAACTGATATTTACGAAGTAGTGTGGAGTGCGCGAATATTATATAACTATTTAGGACTACGTAGTGTGTGACATTTCTACTTTGACTATTGTTTCTGTATTACCCATTCCAATGTATTGTTAAATGAAAATATGAATTTGTTCTTAATAATCGTCGATACTTGTAGATTGAATGAGCGAGACCAAGTATCGTTTGCATATATTTCAAAATGTCTGGGCTATAGGTACAGTCAACAGCATAAATAAGTGATCACTTATGTACCTTGTCGCTTTCAATCGTTTCACTATTTTGTATAGCATTTCAAACATAACGTTGAAGTGACAAGGTACATAAATGATCACTTATTTATGCTGTTGACTGTACATGAGAATCTGGAAAATTATGTACATACTTGCATTTAATAATAATGAGTAATGAGTGTTCATCTTAGGTACTCATTCAATTAATAAGAAATAACCATCTTACTTACCTTATTATATTATATGCGAACGGTTCAAGGATAAGCGGTACCTACGTAAAGTTGCATAAACTTTAGATGCTTGTTATTGTAGGTATTTGAAAACATTTGACTCCAGCTAACTCCAGCATAATTTACGTGAATTGTGATTTTATTTGTTTTATTTTAATTAAGTTTATTTATTAATGTTTTCATGTTTTTGTAATCGCCAGTTTGTTACTGTTATTAATGACGATCTTACTTTGATAATAAAAAATAAAAAGGTAAAGGCACAAACATTTGTTTTTCCCGCTGCGCGGTCAATGTTGCCAAAAATATCCTACAGGTGGCGCTGGAGAGCTACAAAAATGGTATTGCCCATGTGCTCTTAGATTTAGAATTTCTTAATTAAGTTTTAACTGTTGTATCATATAATTCAATAAAAATGTTCTTTGGATATTTATAATTATTTATGCATAGTCATCATTAAGTATAGCTTTACACACGTCGCAAAAGTACTTCCCGCCTTATCATGCCGGTGTAAACAAACCGCCATGTTGTACAAAATGGACGAC
Source organism: Acleris emargana (assembly GCA_927399475.2). Lineage (NCBI taxonomy): Eukaryota > Metazoa > Arthropoda > Insecta > Lepidoptera > Tortricidae > Acleris > Acleris emargana. The sequence goes on along the minus strand of OV656838.1, from coordinate 21,967,281 downwards.
CCTTCATAACCGGTAAGTGAATGTAAGTATTTGTAAAATAAACTAGTAGATTGCAGAAATCAAAAGCAAAATCAAGTAAATAAATTTTAGAATTATTGCAATACTTCTAAATGGATTTTACGTTACTTATCTATTTGAAAAATTTAAAAGAGAGTTTCTTGGTTATTGACGTCAATCTGTATTAAACATTCAACCAATAGGGACGGTTGCCGGTTGGTCACGTGGGCATAATCCTCCAATAGGAAAACGAGCCATTCTTTGTGTACCTTTTCACATAGCAATAAAACAGATTGTGGTTTTTATGGAGTGAGTGGTGTTATATCTGTCAATCTTATGTGTTTAAATACGTAAATGTGTGAAATTCAGGATTTTGCTATTGAGCATAAGGATATTTACATAAAGAAATATTCGGTGAGTAAAGTGTTTCAATAATTAGGCAGTATTTATTGTTGTTATTGTGAAAACAAGAGTACGGACGATGGGAAAGTCCAATGCAACATAGTTAACATGCATGTCCCGCTCTTTTTAATGTCATTCATTATTATAGATACTTGTAGTCATACAATTCCTACAAATTATTGTTTGTTCAAGAAGAATCAATATTATTTACTGATAAATATGCAGCGGGGCAAATTTATTATTAAAATTTACGTTAGCAGAAAGTGGCGGGAAATGTTCTTTTCCATTCTATTACACACAACATCAACGGCGTATCTTGTGCCCGTCCGGAATGGAATCTATGGGCCTATTATTAGTTAATTGATTCTTATTGATAATTGCTTTTAGATTTCGTGATAACAAGTTAGTTTTCTACTATACTGACGTGTTGTGTACTAATAGTAACGGATAATTTGGAATTTCATTATGTTCTGTCTCTTTCTCTTATGCACGTGGTGTTGCATTTTTTGTCTTTCTTCCTCAATCGTTGTTTGTGTAAATTATTTTTAAATATCCGTGTTTTATCAACAATGACTTGTTTTTATTTGGTCCGAGGTACATTTCGTTTGATCTTAGCAATATTTAAGTTAATCTAGTGAATATTTCTATGTAAATAATAATAATATTGCAAACCGTTAAAAACGGCGCCAATTTGCCGTCAATGAGTTAGTAGTTGTACCTGTTTGTATTTCTGTATAGGTAGTATAGCAGCGTGGTCTGCGTGGTAGAGTGAAGTAGGTAGAGGGAAATAGCTACCTGTTTGAAATGGATCGAAGTGCAGCACGAATGATATGAGTTTTGGTTAAAGTAAAATGTTGTAGACAAACCTACCTATCTGAATAACAACTTTAATTAATAATACGTGGATAACGAGCTTAAATTTCTTAACCCAAATCACCAATCTAAAACATGTACCTAAGTAAGTTGGTACCCTATTATATATTTTTAAATATTTCTTCCTCTTCATAAATACTTATCATACGTGGATATTACTAGTAAAACTTAGACAGAAACGCTTTTAATATTTAAAAATAAATACACACGAAAATATCAAAGAAAAAATTCTAACACCCTTTTGTTAATTCATTTATAATACCTAACAACGGGTTACATTTAAATTAGATTACCACCCCTAATATATCTTCTAGTTGCATTCATAGTTCTCTATAGAATGTCCCTACCTACAAGCAAATTGTTCCCACGGCCGATTTCGAGAATTTCAAAACGTTGAACAATGAGAGACCGTGCGTCTGTAGTGGTAAAGGTGATTACGAGGGTTGCAGTGTTCCGTCTGGCTTGTCAATGTGTGTGTGCGCACAATAGCTATAGATGTGGCTATGGAGTGCACTCAGCGAGACTGCAGGAACGGGGCAGGCTATGCACCTTGACGGCTTTCGTTCCTACGTTGTTTCTTCATATTTATACTTGCCTATGACGCCGTAATTTCTTTAGCTTGAAGATAGGTATGTAGGTATATCTTGGCAAAAGTCAAACATGGTGGAATTACAATATTTTGAAGTGGCAATTTCCTAGAAACCTCATTATGGCGCAGTTTTTTTGATTTCATTTTCATTACGAACAGCGCCCTTGTGTTATCTAAACCCTTCGCTAAGCTCAAAGAGAAATCATCTGTAAAATTATCAACATATAAGCTGAATATGGCCAGTTTGCTGATCTATTTAATCAAATACCTTCACTAAGTTCCCTTCTAACAAGACTACTTAATAGCTACTGCCAAAAAAACAACGTCTTATTGCAAACGACAGGTGATACAATTTGTACTGTAACCTTGACGTCTCAGTAAGTTGGAGGCACAAAGGCAGGTGCGGTAATCATACTTCTGGTCGAAATGACGGGCTCATTAGCTGTTACAACTATGGCCTTTTGGTCATGTCTTTATTCGTCCAGTCTCCGAAATCAACCACCCTAGTGAACTTACAGATTAAGTTTAAAATTACTATGTCCATGATGTGGACCGTGGTAGCTTTTAGAGGCACAACATTGATAAATTCCACAAGACGCCCTTTTTAACCAGTCGAAACGAGAATAACACTATATTAACTAAGGCTGCTTTTTTTTTTCAATGTTCATGAGTCATGACTAAACTGATAGGTACCTATCCAAAATAATACAAAATCTTAAACGTAACAGGCCTTAAATAAGACCATTGTCCTGTTCTCTTAGCGTTGATTGGGTTGTGTTGTGGGATGCTCGTCCAAGCAAAGATGGCAAGTATCTTGGAAATGGTTATTCAGAAATAGTCCAAGGCAAGGAATACAGACAACTCCTAGAGCGTAACTAATCTGAGATCGCTAAAGATAAACCAAAATCCCAGTGTAAACTTTAAATTAAATAGAAAGACGAAAATCTAACAGCTCTTGGGCAAGAAGCTGAAGGAAGGTCCATGGATGAAACTTTGGGCCATATTACTCATCTTTGCTGATCTCCGTCACAAGATAACTACGTCAAAATAAACATTAAGCCATAGAAAACTGAAATTTTTGTTGCATCTTGAGACGAACATTACAGTGGAGATCAGTTTATTAGCCCTTAGTCAAGGTTGCCTAAGAACAGATGGTGAAATGTTAGGGTACTTAAACATAACCGACCTAAATACCTCGAGGACCGGGAAATTGTTCGCGTGCGAATAGGGAATATGCATGGATTTTAAAAATCGCATTTCTCACCAAAATATGAAAATACCGTAAAAGAGATCACCAAAACGGAAATTAAAATTAAAATCGGTCAAGAAATACGGAAGTTATAAGCATTTCAAACTTCTAATTAGACAGAGAGATCCGATGTGCACCGTGACGTCATTGTGCACTGCGGCCATTATAAACTCCATGTAAAATTCCGTTTTTCTAGAAAGAGATAGGAACAAATCTTTGTTGGCTTATATCTTGGTTATTTTTATAGTAATTAAAAAAATGATTTTTGTGATCTGTTTGTTACATGAATCAGCTTCAATTGAAGCTGTAAAAAAAAACATGCATATTCCCTATTATGGACCAGCCAAGAGCTAACATTATTTGCTCGATACTTATTTGAAGATCTCCTTATAATTTGTCTAGGTATAATTATGTAGTCTCTAGGTATAAATTACCTATACACACATACATATAATGTCACGGGAGAAATTACTAATGCACTCAGATACATTAAAAAAACAATAGTGTTAGAAAACTCAAAAGAAATAGAATACCTAGTAAGCACATTGTGAATGTTCTAAACTCAGCAGATAAGCCGAACAAATAACGATATCGCAGGACAGTCCCATCTAATTGTTAAAGATAACCTTGGGAAGAACTACATTGGTCGACGGAATGTTTGTATTATGTTATAACCAATCAAAGCCACAAAAAAATGATAAATCACACTACATACGGTCGGGCCGACAACTCCTCAGTTGTACATTTGTGAATTCGGATCATGTCTTCAGGAGTATTTTGAAATTTATGAGGCATGACATGGTTATAGTTACAACTATCATGAATTGGGACGCCCAGCGAAATTGCTTATACAGAGAGCAATCTTAACTGATGGACGTTATTCCCTATCATGTCCGTGCCGTGCATGCACTTGTTGCTAGTTAGTCTCTATTATTTCTGTCGGTTCTAACAGAGGCAGAGTAGGTACAATGTATAATAGCATGATTTGAATGTTAAAGAAGTTTTAAAGATAAACGTCCCTTCGAACAACCAAAGCCTATCAGTATTGAGTATTTTAAGATTCGATCAGAGAATATTGAAATTTTCTTCGTACGCACGCAGCTCAAACAAAAGGCCTTTTGTTGGGTGTTGTGATGTTTTCCTCTCCAGTCTTGCGCGATAAAAAGAAACTAGAATTGGGGCATTTTCTGAATCTTAATTCATAACTCGTATCATAAGATAATTGCAATAGCTACCTACCTATTCTGTAATCGAATTCAAAATACTGAATTTACAAATTACTGCCTTCAGAGTGCTAGCTTTATCCACTCAAAATTTGGGAGGTTTCTAAGAGGCTGGCGCCGGGGTTACGCAGCTCGTGGGTGGTACCTACTGTCTGTGACCTTTAAAAGGTCGCTTCAAAAGTCAAAAGTTCAATGTGAATACAAGTACTCAATTCAAAGCTAATTAAATAAGAAACCCGACTAGTTTTGAGTATTCCTCTATCAAAACAGGATCATTGAAATAAAAATCCAGGATATAATGACTAAAATGTATTTATCTGAATAGGTTTGTATTTCGTAATATTATGTATGAGTAAGCTCATAATAATTATTTTTACACGTTTAGCCCGAAAAAATCATGTAACAATAGTAGATAGGTACGAACGTCGAGTTACTAATTTAACAGAGAGGCTGTTGACCCGAGCGCCGTCATAATCGTTGGAGCGCTGCGAATCCGTAAACGTTTGATAAGTATTTCTGTAATAAAAAAACTATTACCCACTAGAAATTAATTCTAGTCCGTTAATTTTAATTTTGATATACACCCAAAACCTATGATAGGAATGTTTGCATTCCTCCCTTCGTCGTTTCGAAAAGGGAAATTGAAGACCGAAGGGGATGTCGACGCGCTTCGAATCAATACAGAACCCCTGATATTGCGCGCGCATAGGGTGGGTGTTATGGAAATTCTACTTTTTAGATATGCAAGGTCCAAAAGTGTCTACTTCCAAATTCATCTACTTTATTTTAATTGATACAAAGCACCTGTTCCAAGGACATTTTGTTTAAATGGAAATTTATTTTAATTGCGTTTGATAAATAAAATAACCTTTAAAAACAAAAACTTTTCGGTTGAAAATTTATCCAGTCGTCATTATTTTATTGGGATTTGGCCAAAATCCACCTGTTCCGTACTTCTTGCTGCTAGTACGTACTAGGTTCATAAAATCTGATATTTTCGTAAGCCGTCGATTTTTCCGAGCGGCGAGCATCGCCGGCGCCGCCGACGCGAGTTCAAGGCGAGCGCGCGCGGTCAGGTTCGAGGACACTCGGGCCCCTCGCAGAGTGCCTCCAACCCAAACCCATGCTGCTGTGAGAGCACAATGTTCCTATGAGGCATCGTAAAACTTTACCTGCGCCAACGTTTTGGAAACGGGTGGAAGTTCCTTTGGTACCTATTGATGGATGATTAGACGTTGGGTTTTTACCTGACAGGTAAGATTACCTAATTCGGTAACAAATTTGTAAATTAAAAGAATTGATGCACATCAGTTTTGAAAGATGTAATTTTCTTCATTTCGGCCTACAAAAGCAGTGTTGCAAAAAGATTTTCAAGGCACTTCCTCGTTCGAATTTGAAGCTCGTAACAGATAATCCCTCGTGAGCATGAACTCTAGAGGTAATAAAGACAGTTCATGGCCCTCCGAGACACGACTTAGCTACGAAAAAACGCATGGACTTTTGTTCGACTTGTGAAATATTACAACTGAATAATCACTAGACAAGCAGAACAAAAAGGTGTGTGCGTTGTAGACATGGACATTAGAATGGGGTCTGAGGCTATGAATATACATTTTAGAAGGTGTAATTTGTAGTAATGCGTTCAGACAGCATATCAATGGTAGTATTTATGTAAAAATCGTATCAAGTTAGATGTCTTAAAATAAATCTTGGTTAAGCTGAGAAACTGAGAGTTCTCTTTATAATTTCCTTTGCAGCTCCTTAGTGCTTTATTAGTAGTAGAAAACCTATTATTTAGCTACCCAAACATTGAGTAGAGTTTTAATCTATAGAATGGTCTTCGTGGACACGCCGGCGGACTAGGCGGCTGCGATGCCATTAGGGGTCGATTCACCCTCATCCGATCCGCGTCTACCTCTCTCTTTCACCCACCCCTGTTTTAAATTGTCTCTTTCTCGCACTTATGTTTAAACTCGATTTGTATGTAGTCGGCGGGAAAATGATAGAACTAAATTTATACTTGAAGTTACTAATCATTGAGTCTGAATATTTTCTGTAATTTATTGTCTAACTACTAACGACCTTGGTTTTTTTGAAGTTAAGAAATTAAAAATTGTTATCAATGCCACACCAGTCTTGATAGTTTAAAGACAAGTTATCGCGGTTACGTGTTTCTTATCTGCCATTGCACTCTTCTTCCGCTTTATAACTTTTAAATCGTTAGAATGTAACAAAAAAATAACAAACAAAGCCGTCTCCTATATTGTGGTCTAAACACTTTTAAAATGTAGCCAGTAGTTACTAACTCACCATCTTTTTGATCCTTATTTAGATCTATGTTTCACCAAAGAAACCAAGCGGTATCAGTATAGCCGTGTAATAAAAACCAAGATCATATTAAACTAGGTACCTACTTGCGCTACTAAAATTGTCTGTTAATGTACTTACCTAACCGGAAGATGGAAGTTGATTAATAACGTAATGGGCTACGGTGCGCCAGAACGAGTTTATTTATAGTTACGGGCAGGCATGGTGAGTAAAAGTTGATACAAAAAACTTCGTCCCAAATCTTGGAGCCTTTGGGTCGTTTTTTATGCATGCGGGCCCGCTCAGGCAAGTGTTCCAGTCCGGTCCCTCGCAGACAACGAACCGTGGGTTGGTATAGGTCTAACAAAAAAAACGACGGCTCGAAATATCAACGCGTACTGCGCTAAGATTTGTTATTCAAAAATTATCTGAGTTTTTGTTTGGATATGAATCAGTAGGAATCATAGAGGCAAGCACATGTCAGGTACATGATTTAATTAGTATGGTTGATTTACTTATTAAAACTAGTAATTTGACAATGGAGCTAACTTTTAAGGAAGCATTAAAGTTATGTCCATAATTTAGTTAAGTAAATACGGTTTACAGTTTTCGTTTTCGCCACAGTGGTTATAGCAGCGCATACCACAAACCGAAACAGGTTTTACACTACTACTTGCGTAGTGGTTTCATTGTGGTGTCCTTCCGTCCCGCCCGTTTCGTTGCATGCGCCCGCCTGCCATCTGCGCTACATTAAAATGGCGGGAAAGCGTTTGGTGAATGACTCGCCTGCACAATGTTATTCCTTTGAACTTGTTAATACTATGACTCGCTGCTGTTTTTCTCTCTTCTTCTGTAAAATATGTCTCCAAATACGAATTTTTAGTGGGCTTATTTATTGTATTCATGTTTCTAACGAAATTAACCTGTTTTATTATAGGTGTGCTCGGAAATGGACTTGTACATCACCGACTCACTCCAGGACATGCTGGACATGGACATCAAAAACGAGATGGCCACAGATCTTAGCAGTATAACAGATTTTCCTGTAAGAAATCACTGAATGCCGTAAAAAGCAACATGACGTAACTACGGAATAATTAGCTCTAATACAACTGTTTCTTTTCCTCAGGACTCATTAGGACTTAATTTTTCCGATATGCCACCCCTATTAGATATGGATACGGATAATTCAGCAATATGGCTCAACAATTCATCTAGTTTTGTTCACAACTTAGATCTATACGGATCAGAAGCTAATGCAGTTATGGTCAATCCGAACTCCGTGATGCCGTCCACATTTGCAGATACTCCAGTAAAGTGTATCGTGAAAGAAGAAGCGTCAAATCTACTTTTGACATCAGCAGCAAACAATGACTTGAATAGCAATACATCAGTGCCTAGCCCCAAAGAGGAAAAAAGTCACCTAACTTTTTCCCCAAACGCAATTAAAGTGTCTAAAGTTGAGCCCGAAGAGCCAGTCGTTAAGAAACCCCTAGAAGAAGCGACACAGATGGTCATTTATGTGAGGAAACAAGACAAGCATGTAGTGAAGGATTTATTGAAAGACTTAGATACTAGCAAGCTTAAGCAAAACACACAAACCCCCACACAAACTGTAAGAATAAAGTCCCAGGAACTAATCAAAGTAAATAATAAAAATTGTTCAATTTTGAACACGAGCCAAAAAGTAGCGCAACAATTAGGAACTAAGACTATTATATCCGGTAACATTCATATATTAGACGCACAGCAATCTAGGACAATTTTAGCCAATAGTAACAAAAGTCAAGCGACGATACTGATTGACAACTCCATGAACAACAATAGGCAAATAATTAAGACTTCAGTTAATGGCGCCTTCACAGTGGATACTAGCCAAGCTAAATTTGTTAACACGACGAGCAAGATCATCCCTGGCGCGGGAGAATACCCCAAACCAGCCTATTCGTACTCCTGCCTGATAGCAATGGCGTTGAAAAACTCAAGAACAGGCAGTTTGCCAGTCTCCGAAATCTACAACTTCATGTGGTGAGCCATTTTCCTGAAGCTAAAACAGAATACGTGGAATAATTTTATTTATATCTAATGCTTTCCTCATTTTGTTTCAGTCAACATTTCCCTTATTTCAAAACGGCACCAAATGGTTGGAAAAATTCAGTACGTCACAATCTTAGTTTAAATAAATGCTTCGAAAAAATTGAGAAGCCTTCGACGAACGGGAGTCAAAGAAAGGGTTGCTTATGGGCCATGAATCCATCCAAGGTTGGCAAAATGGACGAGGAAGTTCAGAAGTGGTCGCGAAAGGATCCTCAAGCTATTAAGAAGGCGATGGTGTATCCAGGTTGGTCATTAATTTATTTGGTTCACAAGAACGTATACACCAGCTACATTAAAACTTATAGACATTGATTTAAGATATTTAATTAACAAAATTAACAGAACATTGTTTAGGTATTCATGCATATAATATGTCCCACATCAGGGCATGATCTAAGAAAACACTAACATTAACACACTAGCATTCATATCATATCCCATACGAATAATTTTCGGTAGAATAGTTAACTAACGGTTAAACAGATTCTGTATTTGCTTGTGCAAAGTTTTAATAAAAATTATAATGAAGTAAATAGATCAAATTTGGTTTCCTCTCGATTTACAAATATTTATCGATTGGTGAAGTTTATACCGTCATCCACTCGGTAAAATGCTGTTTGTGATAATTAACGGTGGCTTGTGAAGCCATACTTGTTTTTAACACCCCATAAAATGTTTCCTACTGTATAGTCGAGCAGTGCTATCAGTTTAGGGAATCGATGCCGACCTTATTGCGCCACTAAAAGAAAGTTAATTAAAACACTCTGAATCCCTTTTATTATATTTTTTTAAGCAATATAAAACGCTTGCTTCTGGAATTGAATGATCTTTGAAAATTACGAGGAAGTTGTGTTGAAAAATAGGTCATCATTTGATTGACGCTACCATTCGACCCTACCATCGTAATTATCTCCGAGTTTATCTGATAATGCCTTTATTTTACATTGATTTACTTAAGGAACTCATCGCATATCTTCATTAAAAGTGCTCGTATTTGTACATAAAGAAGTCTCGGAGCGCCATAAATGTTTTGCCAAAGAAGATACGCTTAACAAGTACCCTTGGTTGTATCCCCAGATAGTTTAGAAGCCCTCGAGCGCGGCGAGATGAAGTACAGCGGCGCGGCGGGCGACACCGAGGAGGACGACGCCGACGGCGATGTCGACGCCGAGATTGACCCTGACGAGCTCGACGCCGAAGTCAAGACCGAGGCCGACGACGACGAGGAGGAGACCATCATCGAACATGTATGTATACGGAGCACATGTGTGTTTTTTTTCAATTTAGGGCTGCGAGTACCGCTTTTGGCAATAAATGTGGGTTAACCCAGATGGCGGTCACCTAATTAGGCGCTAGGACGACGGGGATAACTACGCATCAGTAGCTTGCGTCTCCACGTTCGAGTGGTGTATTTTATTTTTATTTGAATGGTGTTCTTCGTTAATGGCGAACCAAGCTAATTCAGGAGGTATAAGCGAAGGTGACTGGCAAAGCTAAATTTGGTCTTGAAGGTACGGTTGCAAGGCGTACAATACACCTGACCTGATAAATTGTTCGTGTATTTAAGAGAGAAATAGGACTTTGGACGGTTTTATTTCGAGATTTTCAATTCAAACACGAAATTTTTCAAAATTTGCTATAGCTTTGAATTTAGCCTCGAATTTTTGATTTAACGTGTTTATAATTGAAGTGACACGTACTAACACTTGAAACTAAATAGTCAGCATCTCTCGTTATTTCGTATTTTTAAGTTTTTGGTTTGACTTCTTTTTAATGCTGACTCCGTAAATAGTTACCTGGTATAACCTAGTTTTGGAATCGCTGGCCGTGCCTTTGAAACCGAAAAAAAAGCTAAACGTAGGGGTTGTTGCAGGAGCTGGAGCCGCGCGCGCTGCTGGGCGGCTACCGCGTGCTGGCGGCGCCGCGCCTCGACGACGACCTCAGCGACGTCGAGGTACGGGACCGCTCCACCACGTTAAACCTCTCCTTCTGACAACTATGCTACCCCTGACCCGCATAACCCAAGAACCAGTATTTCTAATTCAAATTTCCTTAAGCATATTCAATCCGTCAGTAATAAGATTGAATTTACTACAGATGTAGTGCATAATTGTTTTCCATCGTATTTTCTCGGGAACGTTCGTATTAGTCATGCTAATTCAGTCAACCTCAGTAGGTACTTTGTACTGTGACCGACTGAAATAGCAAGACACGTTCGTCCGTTTCCTTGAAAACTCGATGGAAAACAATTATGCACTACATCTGTACTGGAGTTTTTTCTTAACTGTCTTAACAGGGCAGTATAAAAGTGCAAGAGTGAAACTTTATCCACTCCAGACATCAGTTCACATAAACATACGCAAAGTGATGATGAGTGAGGCGACTCGCGCGTCAGCTCACCCGAGATACGTCGAAAATGAGACTTGACGTTCACTTCGATATGTCCCAAGACGAGAATTTTACCTTAAATTAGTTTATTAATACGACCCATAATTACCAAGGGATTGAATATAGCTGTTTTCATACTTAATCTATTTTGCATACAACTTCTAGCAAAAATCTCGTATACGCTGCGATTTGAATCAAGCGTTTTAATGTTTACACTGGCTTATTTCAGGTGCTAGATCAATCCTACGAAGAAATTGATATTGACGTAACAAAACCTGTGAAGTTAGATTTGTCCGTCTCAGAAAACTACACAAGTAAGTATTTACAATCACCTAACAAAGTATTTCAGTTATAACTCGAACATAATTTAACTATGTAATATTAAAAAGCTAATCCTTAACCGCCTTCAAAAAAGGAGGACGTTATACGTTCTTAGTAAATTATTCGTTATTTGAAAAGTAATCTAATCTACTAACTACTCGTAATATAATGATTCATTCGCAGATAATTTATTCGCCGATAAATTGTTTGCTATTAAAAATACTAAGATTTATACATACATACAGTGGTGGACATATAATTAGAAACAGTACATAAAACTTAGGTAAACACAGAATGAACTATCGTTATGAGTAAAAATTATATTGATTAAATCACTATTGACTATGCCAGAATATAGCCAATGAGTTAAAAAACTCATAAAATATTTAAAAAAGTAAATCTGTTCTATCTTTAATTATTAAAAGATTTTAAAAATCATGATAGTTGAATTTCTATTACTGGCCGCTTGGACAACTAATTAGAAACAGGATCCATGGTTCGTTCCATTTTTGAAACTAAAAAAAAAACCTCTTTTTACGCTTTTTCTGTTGTTTCGGCGGCAATTAAACGTCAATTTGGAAAATTACGTGAATAATAAGTATTGTTAAAAATGGGTAAAAATAAGAGTTGTGACGAGTCAACCAGGCAATTAATCGTTAAATTACATTTAGATCGAAAGTGGACTTATAGAAGAATTGCTAAACATCTAGAATGTTCTGTGAAGAAAGTTTTCAACGCTATTGCTCATTATAAAACTAACGGAACTACTAAAAGTGTTGTTAGAAAGGCTCGTCCAAGGAAAACATCTCCCCGGGAAGATTCGCAAATAATACGTGTAGCTAAACAAGACCCGTTCAAAGGCTCCAACGAGATTAGAAATGAAGTTTTTTCACCTGATGACCCAAGGAACATTTCCTCGAAACTGGTACGCCGCAGATTAGTGGAAGCTAAATTGTTCGGGAGGGTTTCTCGAAAGGTACCGCTTCTTACCAAGCAACACCGAGAGAAGCGATTATTATTTGCAAAGAAATATCTTAACTGGACCGTACGAGAATGGAAAAAAGTGTTATTCTCGGATGAAACAAAAATAAATATGGTGAATTCAGACGGCAAACGCTACGTTAGACGTCCAATAAACCATGCTTTTGATTATAAATACACGAGGAGCATAGTCAAACACGGCGGTGGTAATATTAAAGTATGGGGATGTTTTTCTGGTTGCGGAGTTGGACCCGTCCGTAAGATTCAAGGTATAATGGATCAATTTCAATACAAAAACATCTTAGAAGAGACAATGATTCCCTACACCGACGACCATTTGCCTGTGACCTGGATCTTTTGAAAACACACGGCCCGCAGTGTTAAATCCTTTCCTAGTGAGCAACGTGTTACCATGTTAGACTGGCCTGCAAATAGTCCCGATTTAAATCCAATTGAAAATTTGTGGTACGTCGTTAAAAAAAAGTCTCCGTTAAACGTAATTCCAGTCAAAATGAACTTTACGAAGCCTTTGTTGAAGCATGGAACTCGATCCCACTCGATAAATGTATGAAATTACTTGAATCAATGCCACGTCGTTGCAGAGCCGTCATTAATAACAAAGGCTATTCAACTAAATATTAATTGTTAAGAAATTTTGTAAACCAAACATTATTTTACATAAATAATTTGAAATTGTTGACGTTGACACGTTAAAACTTTGATTTTTACCTCATTTCTTTAGTGTTTCTAATTACTTGTCCATGACGGATGGTACTGCAAATGTCGTTTAGTTGTTTGTACGTAACTAAATATCTAAATGGTAGTTGTAAACTCGGATATTTATTTGTTTTTTAATTAATTATAAGTTGTTGAACGTATTCTATGCATTTTGTTGTTTTATTTCCAAAAACAAAAGTTTTACGGCAATGTGCCTTGTATAATGTGAAATACGTCGCAAGTGTTTCTAATTATATGTCCACCACTGTACATAAACTCACGCCTTCATTCCCAGAGTGGGGTAGGCAGAGCTACAGAATTACCAACAACTAAGATTTATTTTTATTCGAATAATGCCCCTCTCTGTCCACTGTATATATTTTTGTTTTATGTATGTTCACCGATTTCTCCGTAAATTGTGGACCGATTTCAAAAAAAAAAATTGTTTTGAAAGAGATACTTCCGAGGTGGTCCCATTGTCACCAAATCTGAATCTGATGAGGGAATCAGTCAGGAATTGAGGGAAATCCTCAAATATTGTAGGCAAACATATAGAGATGTTAGTATTGTTAGTAAGAAGTCTAGAAGTATGCAAATGCATTCAGAAAGTATCATTTTGGTGAAGTGGAACTGATGATGAAGATCACAGATGGCTAACGGAACTGCTTAACGGTACCTATTTCAAGGGTGGTGATAAGATATCTTGATTAAGGTAGTTGAGCGACTACGAAGAACATTTAACTGTTTAAATATGACCATGATTTTGCCGCAGCGTTGCTTGCTGCAAGCTTGAAATGTATTTTTGAAGTTTCATATCAACTAAGAAGTGGGATAACATAAGCTTATTATGATCGCTAAAAAGTAAATAAATATTTAACAAAAACAAAACTCAGCCTTCTAAAAGGCTGCCTTGTAAAACATTTATTAAGTAGCTGGTATCGGTTTTGATTCCTAGTACGAACAAATATTAGTGTAATGAACACTGGTATTAAATGTTGGAAAGGTTTGTTTGGATAGGTCTATACGTGTTGGATTGACCCTGATATTTATCTTAGCCTATTTGTGAAAATTGTGGTTACTGAATTATCAACAACTTTTTAAGTTGTAATTCTGTAGCTCTGCCTAGCCCACTGTGGGGTTACAGGCGTGAAGGTATGTATGTATTTATCGATTGATTTTATTTCCAGTCCATTCCGCAAAGAGGGCAAAGACAAGTTACATCTACCAGCCGGTGACGGCGCAGGCGCACACCAGCCGGCGAAAAACGCCGCTCGTCAACCGAGTCGCGCTCATCTAACTGCTTCACGCAAGTCGCTCGCAGGTATTCTTAAACAATTGTGATCGTCGCCGTGGGCCGATGGCAGGTAGCGTAGTCTCTCCAGTGATTGTTCTGTTCCATTTATGTTTAAAATTACGGGAAATTCGAATTGTATTAATTAAGTTGTGAATGGCGTGTGTGCTGATTATTTTTTATCGGCTATAAGAGTTTTGAAGTCTGCACTAAAGTCTAATTCTATGGAACTTGCTAACTATGTAAGCAAACCGCCATATTGAAATTGTCTCTGAATGATGAAGTTACTAGTGATGGGCAATACTCCTTTACTTATGTCAAACCATATCGAATAATAAAATACCGAAAGTAAAAAACAAGAAGTCGCTTATTTCTAATTTGTTTAATCACAATCTGAAGAAAAATCGGTACTTGAAGATGATATATCACCAGTATTTATTACAAAAGGTGCCGTTATATCATCTGTGAGTGTGATCAGCGTGAGTTAGGTAATGTGTAGGGGTCTTAATATATCGCCAACTTTAGCCACAACACTACCCATCATAGACAATAATTGTAGAATTAAAAAGAAACAAAAACGTCATTCCATCAGGTCCTAATAACCTATCTTATCTTATGAAACCATTTAAACTTATAATGAAATATCTTTCTCTCTTTTACAGTAACGACCGTTTCAATAGTTTATGGTTTCAATGGTGTTAGATATGAGGTGGTGTGAAAATTCAAGGAGAAACAGTGACAAAACAAAGTTAAGTCTTTTGTTTACATAGTTAGCAAGTTCCATAGACATACACTATAGGTATGAGTTGACCCGTTCCAACGGAGCGGACACTTGTTACATATCTTACACTGTAAATTAGTTTAGTTGAGGGGGTTTTGAAAGCTCACATACGATTAGCCCGTTCGGTATTCGTAGTGGGTAGGTACATGAAACTTTTATACTTATGGTTCTATAAAATAATAGTGTTCAAACGTAGGCAATACAAGTAATGAAATGTTCCCATATTAGTTTGTAAGAGGCTGTATTTCAGCCGCATCGTGAGTACAAAGACATTTCGGCTACTGTATTGACACTTTTAATGCGTTTTTTACCTGTGGGTGGAGTTTACTGCTACTGTTATAGTACTGCGTACCCCGGACTCAAAAATCCTCATCAATGAGTTTAATGCTTTTAAAAAAGCATATCATTGACAAGAACTCTACAACCCGGTGTTTTATATAGTCGACTAAAGTCTTGATACAGTAGCGTCCACCGTGGCGGGTATTAACTATGTTCCCACCGCTATTACATATATTTTCCTATACTTATCTACACATATAGCGTTGGCAGCTCATAGTGCCAGAGTAATCTATTCTAGTTTCTAAAAGTAGGCAACACCAATATATTTGCGACAGCATTAGCCAGTGGTGCATCTCTTTTTAGAAAATATTTTTCCGTAGGACTATAGATGCATGTGATTATAAAACAAAGATGTTAAAAAGGTGCTTTATTATACAAAACAAACAATTTGTCTCTCAGTCCTTCAGCAACACTTCCAAACACTGAAGGACCCGGAAATGACTCGTTTGATGAACAACACACCCATAAAGTGGAGACATGATTATGTAAGACTTGAAACATTGCCTAATTAATGTGCCGTTTTTGTGTCTATTAGTTAAGTAAACGGTTCGCCTGACGAATAAACAATAAAAAACAAAGCTAATCATGGTAACCATGTAATCATACATTAAGTCATTCCAGCAAAAGTGTCTAAACTTGAGGCTAGTATTTTGGGTCAATTTTTTACGCAATTATACTGTCTATCTAATTGATTAGCTATCTATATAATATAATCTGAACTGTAACCTCAGTATATTAACATAAGTCTTCCAGGCAATAATTAGCACTCTATTGATCATAAAAAATGCTTTTATAGAATGAAAAATTGTAAATGCTCTTGTATTTTCGGGAGTGGTTGAATTAGGTGCGAAATGTAAAAGGTTGTGCTAGCAAGAGGTAGATCTCATTAAATTCAGGATCGACGTTGGTTATTAATATTAAAGTGGATTACAGCACGCCCCTAGTCCAATGCATTTATTTAACCATGTGACATGGTAGAAAAAATAAAAATGATCAGTGATGAATTCGAAATTAAGTGGTATATTTTAAGGAAACCAACGTTAAATAAATATGTTTACTTTAATTAGCATGTGATTGGACCTCGAATTATCGGAATTGTGATTGCTTTCCGAGTAATGATCTAATATAACAGCAAATTATACTAAGTCTTTCTGAATATAATAAATTCAACATGTCTACATTGTAGATATGTGAACAGTCGTTGAGAATTTGAAAGGTGCTTCAGGGTTGTACTTGTCTCTCACTCGCTCTCATACATTCTTATTAAGAACTATCGCAATGTACCAGGAATTAGTGAGTAATTTTATATTTACTTGATCACCTCTAGGTACACGCAATAGCTGTCGCTAGGCGTTCATGAAACACAATATTTTCATTACAAATTCACTTGTTGTTCCGCTGCCGCCGATTCTACAAGACAACACGCATAATGCTAACGATACATATTTACGAGGCTGATAAAATGTAAAGGATTGACGTGAGCTGTAAGCCTAGCCGAGTTGCAACCGCTGCTGACTCTTATAAGCTTACGATAATCCTAATCATTTTGACGATTTTTTAAAATCACTCAGCGTTTGGCTTTTCTAGCCCCTGACGATATATTTCGGCTGCAAACCATTCTAAACCACATTAAATTTAAAATGCTTATTCTACTACTATGCAGTTAGCGTTGCCGCCTTATTTGGTATTGCGGCCGTCGGCCGCTTATGACAAATTTATTAACTTTTCGAAAATTGCTTACTTTAGTGCTATGCGTCTTGACCTGACTCCCAGGGATCAGGTTTCAGTTTATAAAAACTGACCTAGCAACTAAAGTATTAGTGAAATCAATCAACCCATTTGAAAGACTCGAATAATTTGCTGTGAATAGTATTGTATCGTTACTCGAATATGAGTATTTGTAAGTAGTTAATTAGATCTTGGCCTGAGCAACGAATCGTCTTTGGATGGTGACCGTGTAGGGCTGCCCCACTTCTTCGAGGATAAGGTGTGTGAAAGCTATCATATCATAATGTCACATACAGGTTTACATTTGGCAGAATGATTCTTAGATTGCAAGTAATGAATTGCCCTGCTTGCCAAACAAGAACTATCAACAGGGCTTGTCCCTTTAAGGGCCGTAATTATCAACTAATCTTAATTGAGAAGTCATTAAAAAAACAGTTATCTCAAACTTCCTTAGAAATCGGCATTTCACTTGAGATCTATTGTCTCTATTTCACTTTGCCTTAACCCACCTTGCCTTCTGTATCGTTATCGTGTCGAATTTATAATAATCGTCTAAAATTCAAGTCATTCTATCATAATGAGTCAAAAACGTGATTACGATATGGTCTGAGACAAAGCGGAGTAGTGGCCCAGATTAATACTGCCCTAAATGTCAGCATGCCTAAAAGACAAATGCCACTTTCACGTTTAAATGATCTTCATTAATTATATAAATGCTTGCCGATTTAGGAACTGTAGCACCCATAAGTTAATCAATCCTCCCGTGTGTCAACTCAGTAGAATTTATTTCCTGTTCTGGGATTTAAGTTGACATCTTTTCGAATTTACTTCATATCTTGCGGGGGGGGGGGGGGGGTTGCTTGCTTGGGGGTATCTACATACATAATGAACGCAATATACATTTTATTCTTTGATATCATGTCATGCTGGCTTTTTGCAAACACTACACAGTACTTAAAATGTATTATGATAATCTTATCTCCTTCAGTCACATAGAACAACCAGGAACTATAGGTAAAACTACAGCTGAAGACGGGAGCACGTTGTTTCATATAAAATAAAATGTCCGAATGCATTGTTACTCATAATTCATAATCATCGCAAGTCATAAAGTGTGTTTTGCTGAAATGGTTTTTATTTCATGAATTTTAAAATATTTAGCTGGTAAATGAGGTTAGGTTAGGTTTGTTTTATATAGACCCTGAAATAAAGACCGTTTCAGAAAAGAACACTTTATGACATTATTACATACAAAGACACTAGTAACAATATATTCGGACTACACATTTTTATATGAGCAAATATGGACCCGCTGAAGACACTTTGAATGATCATTAACATGTGATGTGGCTCCAGCTTATGATTTCTTTAAACAACACCGTTGCGTTGATATGGGGCCGCTCTATATGTGAGGTTAGGAGGTATGGATGTTAGAAAAAGTTGAAATTGTAATGGGATTTTTTGTATATCTTTGTTAAACAAAACTTATTAACGTTCTGCAGTTAAAATACAACAAGACTTTTGGTACGGTGAAAACTTTCTACACAATATTGACTAACAATGGCGTGCAATTTGTTAATAGGTTAAGAGGGAAATAATTTTGCTTATAATGAATAACATTGCGTATGTTTGTGAATTTTTTATTGATAGAAAATAAATAGATAGTTACTATTTTAGCTAACATACGCGTTTATGAATTATGTGTGCATTCAAACGTGCATTGTGAAGAAAAAGCGATAATTTTGTAATACATAATGGTAACCCCAGTTGTCATAATACGCGAAATCTGTAATTAAGGTACCTAGATAGATTTTAACTATTATGAACGTGGGGCTTATCCCAAAATGGGAGCGCCTCCAGCAATGCCAACAATAAAAATAATTAGACTTCCGTAAAGTAATAATGAAGCAATTTGAAGTGTCTCTTACCAATTTTGTAACGTAAAATAGAATTTGTATTTTTCCACTGCCAGTATTTCAACATCCATGTAAAATATGATTAATTGTAATAGTTTTTAAGGAAACCTAGCAGTAGCAATTAAAATGTAGTTTTTATTACTATTATATGTAAGAATGCTGAGTCGAATATGATTTTTAATAACATTTTTGTAATAAAAATGAAATTGAGTATGTTATGTTTTATTTCTACACCCTATCCTTACACCAAAGAGATCACTTTTAAATAAACATTGAACAGTTATTAATAATTATCATTTGACATATGATTTTTAGATTACATCAAATACTAAAGTTATTTAAACAATTACAGACCAGCGCTAATTTCAACCATAAAGCAACGCACGCAGGTCTTTTTTGCATTGTCAACAGTGGCGGACTCATGCATTCGGAATTGCGAAACGGAAAATAAAACGAACGGACGTGTGTGGTAGGGTCATAGAATTTGTATGGATTAGCTACCTTCGGAATTCCGAATGTAGGTGACCGCCCTAAAGCTACAAAATTGTAAAAGTAACACTGCAAAAATATTGAATTGTAACATTTATTAAATATTACCCACGATGTAGGTAATATTAGGTGAATATCACGGAGCGGATGCAACAAGAAATAAAGTATGATGCACTATTTTTCAACTAAACACATTACTAAACTATCGTAGTTATACACTAGATGGCGCTATATGCAAGCGGCTTACAATTAGTAATAACGGTTGTTCTATTTCTCCTTGTTTTGAGCTTGGTTCAGAACAGCGAAGTAGGAGTATGAAGAACGTAGAATCTGAAACAAGTTATGGTTAAATTAAAATGTGGTTCATTAGGCTTATTAAATAGGAATAGTAAGAACTCTGCCTGTTTACCCAGCCACGCCGACAAGCAGCCAATGTACTAAGGCAACAACCACCGCGGATATTACCGACACAAACGTAGGCCGCGACAGCGTGATGTAGTGGCCAGCCTTGAAGATGATCGGCCGTTTCATGCGCTCCATGGCGAACCACAGTAGCCGCCGGAAGGAGTTGGACTGCTCGTACCAGGGGCTCAGATACATAACCTCACGGAGGAGCTCGCTCTGAAACATGAGGTGTTACTTCCCTGGACAAAAGGAACTACAATATTTTCAAGTGGCAACCAACGCATGAGGGTGAACAATTTAATAATGTAGCCAATACACCAAAGAACGCGTATATATTTTTATCTACTCTCATATCGTAACGTTCGAATTATAAACTTCAAAACGAATTTATATTGGCATACTTTATAAACACAAACCCGAAATTAAAAAAAAAAATTATCATTATTTCTCTTTACAAAATAATGTTATAAAGTATTTTTTTAACCATTACGATACAAGTTAATCCAAAAAGTTTATGTCACCCACGAGGTTCCATATCAATTATTTTTTTATAATGGAACGCACATGCGGTACGCGTCATTTTTACAGCATTACAAAAAGTTTTCATTCCAATTTTTACTTGTCTGTGACGGCGCCCGCTTTAACGCATGCGCGGTGATGTGCTAGGTTTTGGCGCCATTCACTGAATACATTTTGTTGTAGTTACTTTATTATATTAACTTTGATATTTTATTTAGTAGGTATATTGTTGTCGTTACTTTATTATATTAACTTTGATAATTTATTTAGTAGGTTGAATTGCAATGTATGAGAGTAGATAAAGTAGTGTATGAAACTGCCCATAACTAGGTATTAAAACACTCGTGTGATACTATTAAAAACCTCGCCTAGCGGCTCGGGCCTTAAACACACACTCGTTTTAATACCCCTCATTATGCAACAATTTCATAAACTACTATTTCCAAACTCTTTCGTTGAGCTGAATAATGATATAGTTTTAGCCACCGTCAACAGCATAAATAAATGATCATTTATGTACCTTGTCACTTTAACGTTGTGTTTGAAATGTTATACAAAAGTGTGAATCGATTGAAAGCGACAAGGTACATAAATGATCACTTAATTATGCTGTTGACTGTACCACTAAAGTGGACTCTAAAGAGACAGTTAATTCGTTGTTTTTTTATCTTGTGTATGGAATATCGTTACGAAGCAGTTAATTACGCGCGTGGTGAGCTCGTTGCCGCACCAGCAGTACAGGAACAGCTGCGACAGCATCGTCACCATGTAGTTCAACATGGACACGAACTCCACGCTGCCCGGCGCCGTCTGGAAATAGGCACCGCATCACCTCCACTAGTAAAGCGTCAGTTGGTGGCACCAGAGTATTTTTAGGGTTCCGTACCAAAATTGTAAAAAAAGGAACCTTTAGGCTGAGACTTCGTTGTCCGTCTGTCGGTATGTCACAGCAGGTTTTCTCAGCAACTACAAATGCTATCAACTTTAAATTTGGCATAGTTGTACAAATTGCTTGCCCGCATCTGTTCTTTGTAAAAAAATATTATAAGTAATTGAAAAGGGATTGAAAGGGGGGGGGGGGGGGGATTTATAGCCAAATGTACAAAAAATTACCGTTTCCCCACATTATCTCCCTAAGTTTTTTAATCAAAAAATCCTAACGTATAGATAATTAATTATATTTTATGGGAAAAATAAAATAATTAGTTTTTAAAAACGTTGAAAATCTTTATTAAAATTTAGAATAGTCAAAATGAACCGTATTGCATGAAAAATAAAGTTTACAACAAAACGAGTATTTTGCAGTAACCTTATTATCTTTAATACGAAACCCTCGGTGCGCGAGTCCAACTCGCACTTGACCGATTGTTTTTAACCTGTGGCAGTATTTTCCTAACAGGTAAATAAGTTGAGTCTTTATCTATAAATTAAAAGCATCCTGAAATAATATTATATAAATAAATAACAGTGGACTGAATTTGTATGAAATTTGACCAAGTCCTAAATTAGGCTTGTATACACTATAAGACGACGATAATCATTTTGAAATGGAAAATTAATGGTCTATTCCGACTAGTTACATTGTTGGTGGTTACATTCAACGAAGATGGATTCCGTAATGGAACTACATGGACTTTTTTTTCCAAGTAGTTACATTAATAATACTTATTAGTACATTACTACAGACGCCGGGAAGTAGGTGGTTGCAGGCCGAGTTCATATAGACGGCCGAGCGAAGCGAGGTCGGATAGTTACGAGGCTGGCAACCCCTTTTCACGGCGAGGTATGTATAGTGCTTTTCTCAAACATATGCAATGAAATAAAAAAAAAACATCACTCAAAAAACATTTGCGTAATAGGCATAACGCGGATATTTTTGGTCCGAACCACACAGATACAAAAACAAAACAATTTTCAGCTATTCAGCCTGTTCATAAAACCAGCTGTCAGGGCCATATTAAAATTAAAAAAATATTACTTCCCGGCCTAGGCCTTCAATTTTGTATGAAATTCCTTTACAGTTCTCTCGAGTTGTTCCGTCGGGAACGTGGCACTTTGAAGCCTAAAATAACTAACATAACGCCGACATTACATAGCATGTTTGAGAAAAATAAATTTATATAAAACGAATGCAATCTTATAGAAGGTACTTATTTTCAATTTCTTTGCCTATATTAAAAAAGTGCTTTTTTAAAGCGAGTTGAGTCCCTTATGGCGGGAAATTAAAAAAACGCAGTTATTTATCTATTATGGCTAAATAAAAAAATAATACATAGGGGAAAGGAAGGTAATACGGACCACTTAAGAAAAAACCAACATAGAAAAAAAAATAACAGCTTTATTCTTATTTGTTTAACATACTATAATTGAGCATTTAATAATGTAACTTATGTTTATTGAACACACTTCAATCAAATCACAGATTAAGAGGATATTGGATGATTTCCAAAATCCTCGAATTGGTCCGTTTTGCCTACATGCTAAGGTAAAATGAACTACACGTTAAGGTAAAATGGACCTATGGCACCCTAAAGAAAAAAATCAAAATTTTGTGCACTTACTCAATAGCACACCTTTCGCAAACAAACCTAACATCTTCGTCATCGTCTTCAACGCCGGCACAGCTAGTGTGCCCATAAAGAACATGCTGGACATTGAACCCATCCCTCTGTAGATTCAGAAAATAAATGTGACCAGTAAAAACATCTAACATCTTCTTCGTCTTCGCTGGATGATGTCCTCGATTTTTTTTTCTTTTTAGTAGCTGCTTTAGTACATTTTCCTTTTGATCACGTGGTCCGTTTTGCCCGTTCCGTTTTGCCTTTTTGGTAGGCACGTAAACAGAAAATATTTTAAGGTTGAATTGGCGAAGTACCTTGCTTGTTTTATCGTTTAAACAAAGTAAAATAAAGAATATATAAAGCAAAAATAGTTTGAAATCGATGTTAGTAATGCAATAAAAGTGAAGGCTGATCAAAATTTGCGGTTTTTACATCAAAATACACAAAAATTAACTAACCTTGATATAACCGCGTGCTGCTGCATGACCGCTCCAAGGACACTGACCGAAACTGAGCGAAAGGCGACTACTAGGTGGACATAAGTTGGCAATAGATGGCGTTACTAGTATCCAAATGACAAGTGTGGTCCGTTTTACCCACAGGGTCCGTTATACCTTCCTTTCCCCTATTACCACTTTGTGCATTTTGCAACAACTAGAGAGCTTCTTACGCCACTGTATTGTTATTATGTGATCGGATTAAACACGTTATGGATCAATATTTAAAATAGACGCCTTGATTTTCAAAAACAAAAATACAGCGGCTTAAGGAACTGTCTAATGGTCGCAAAATGCACAAAGTGATAAAGATTTTTATCACTTAGTGCGTTTCCTATAGCATGGTGATGTCTCAATCGGGAGTTGTATTGTAAAACCAGTGAAACCTAGTTCAATAGGCCATGGAAGTGGGTGCGTAACGATCGATATAAAAATATTTCCTATAATATCGCTCTCGCACTCGCTATAACGCTCATTTAATATAATTATTGAATTATATAACAACATTTAATATATTTAAATATGATATAATTATTATTTTAAATAATTGTCATTTGATCTAATAATATCTATTATAAGTATTATTAATATAACTACTTGTTATCTCTCTCTATATAATATATCTTCGTTGAATGTAACTACTAGGAAAAAAAAGTCCATCTAGTTCCATCAATGGAACTAACAATGTAACTAGTCGGAATAGACCAAATTAATACTTATACGTAAATCAGTATTTAAGAATCAAGATCAAAATATAGTCACGGTTGTCTATGAATATTTGTTCGTACCGCGGTGATCGAATCCGAGCCGCTACCACCGAAGACAGAGCCACTAATAGTAATAGCTAAGCTAACCGCGTAGTCGTTGTTTTTTTTTATAGTTCATATTGTATGGGAGTACCTAATAGGGCATGCTCCCGGGAATTCCCAGTACTAAAAGGACCGGGAAACCCCGGGAATTATCATTTCAACTGGTACCGGTACTGGCGAAAAAAAAACCCGGTTCTTCGGTTCCTTCGGTACTGAGTTTGTGACTAGACTAATTGTAATTTTTTCTTTTCAAAACTACGTGCGGGCCTGGTCACGCTTTACCGACAGGTAGTCAGGTAGTCAGAAAGATAGCTGTTCTGATTTGGTAAACTCGTGCTCTGGATTAAATAATTAATAATTATCACTTAACTGGTATATTATTTAAAAAAATAACGTTTAAACAAAAAAAATAACAAATAATTTACTCAGTAGGTACCGAAAAGTGCCGAAATCCCGGGAATTCCCGGTTCTGACTCAGTACCGGAAATCTTAGTCCCGGTTCCGGGAATGGTACCGGTACCGCATGCCCTAGTACCTAATAACTGAACTTCGTGTCCATTTTGAAAAGCCTTTTCTTCCTTTTAACTTCCTCGACTTGTCTCAGTATGAGTGGTACACGAGAGATTACTATTATAAAAACTTACCGCAGAAATGCGGAGTCCAATGATGCAGATGATGGCCACGCTGCCGCTGAGCTGGAAGAAGATGTTCGCGTGGTACGTGTTCTCCACAGTCTCCATGAATCTGAAAGATCTCTTGCTCTTTTTATGCTTGACGTATGAACTCGTAAGTATAATATTCATGTTTAATTATTTCTTTAGCATCCTACGAATAACACCACTAACCGCATGACCGCCTGGTGGTGCTTAAGGCATTGTACGAACAGCGTATAGTTGTCCTGGATGCGTCGATCGCGCTCGTCTCGCTTCAGCTTTCCTGACAACGGCACAGCCTGTATCTGGAATTTAAAGCGCTGTATATGCAATAGACTTTGTCGCAGTATCGGAGAGAATTGGAATATTAAAAGTTAAAATTTATGAAAAAATATACAGTATTATACAAGTTTATGCCCCTACTGCCACCTCCTCAAAAGAAGACATAGAAAAAATGTACACTGACTTAGATAAGGCTATGAATAAATGTACACATAAAATAATACTTATGGGGGACATGAATTCCAAAATAGGAGTGTCAAAGCCAAATGAAGAACTAGTAATGGGAAACTATGGTTTTGGTAAAAGGAACAAAAGAGGAGAAATGTTCATAAATTTCTGTCTTCAATATAAACTAAAAATTACTAATACTATGTTCATAAAGCCGGACAAACTAAAATGAAATAGATTATATAGCTACTAATAGTCCACGCAACGTACAAAACTTAAATGTAATAAGCAAACTACAACATCCTAGCGACCATAGATTAGTCAGAATTACCATCAGCATACAAAATAATAAAAAAACTCGGGCACATTACAAAAGTAAAATCCCATCTAAGATCGAAGACAGTAAAAAGCTACCTACCCTTCCTGATCTGGACAACGAAGAAGACATACAGAAATAAAACGAAAAAATTGAGATAACACTACTCCTAAAACAACCGTCAAAAGCAGATACTGGCAAAAATTTAGATGAAATCATAACGCAAGAAATACAGGACCTAAAAACGCACAAACACGTACTCAGAAATAAGAAACACAAAACCAAAGAAGAAAAAAGCAGATTAAGCGAATTATATAGAACGATACATAATAAAATAAAGAAAAATATCAAAGACCAAAGAATAAAATTAATAAGAAAATACTTGGAAGAAACGGGAGGCGTTAAAAAAGCATACAGGAAGATTGATAAGACAAAGCACTTGATGACACAACTCACCGATACCTCAGGAAACATAGTCACACACAGACGGGACTTAATGAAGATAGCCACTAATTTCTACAAGGACTTATACACCATACATCCTAATACAAGCAAAAAATTTACGCCTACAGCTTATAACGCAGATTCTGTTCCGCCATTCATAGAGAGAGAGGTTGAGCTATCCATAAGAAGCCTAAAAACCGGGAAAAGCCCAGGACCGGATAAAGTAACAAATGAAATGATTAAAGCGGGAAAAGATCAGCTAGTAAGACCCCTAACTAAGTTGTTTAACCTCATTCTGTACAGAAAAGAAATGCCTGAATCCTGGACTCTCTCAGAGATAGTGCTATTATACAAGAAAGGAGATCCAAAATTGATCACAAATTATAGACCCATTAGTTTGATATCTTGTTTATACAAAGTATTTGCCTTAACATTACTAAGACGCATAACAAAGCCTATTGATGAAAACCAGCCAATCGAACAGGCAGGCTTTATGAAAAAGTATTCTACGATCGACCATATACATACATTGAAAATAATAATGGGAAAATATGCTGAATATGATCCGCCTATATACATCGCCTTCATAGACTACTCCAAAGCATTCGATTCCATATCACATAGCTCTATCTGGAAAGCACTCACAGAACAAGGTATTGAATATGAATACATAGATCTTATTAAAACTATATATGCCAACAGTAGGACTAGAGTACGAATGGAGACAAAAGGACCGCCATTCGAAGTAGAGCGAGGGGTAAAACAAGGCGACCCCCTGTCACCAAAATTATTCATTGCCGTACTCGAATCCATCTTTAGAAACCTCGAATGGAAGAATATGGGCATCAACATCAACGGCATTTACTTATCACACCTCAGATTTGCGGATGATATTATTCTTCTCTCTGAAAGCTCCGAACAATTGGCAAACATGCTAGAGTCTCTCAGTCATCATAGCGATAGTGTCGGTCTACAAATAAATAGAGACAAAACGAAGATTATGACGAACAGAGACAAAAAGCTAATCTCTATAGCATCAGTACCTATAGATTATGTAGAAGAATATGTATATCTTGGCCATCTCATATCTTTTAAATCCTGTACAGAAAAAGAAATAGAGCGAAGAATAAAGGTCACGTGGAATAAGTTTTGGTCTATGAAGGAAATATTTAAGGGAAATATCCCCACAAAATTAAAAACTAAAGCAATGAATATCTGTCTGACACCCTGCTTAACCTACGCATGTCAAACCTGGCCTCTCAAAAAAATCCATCTAAATAAAATAAAAACGTGCCAAAGAGGGATAGAAAGAAGTTTTCTGAATATAAAATTAAAGAACCGGATCAGAAGCTTAGATATAAGGAAAAGAACAAACGCAAAAGATGCAGTCAAACAGGTACTGACACTAAAGTGGAAGTGGGCAGGACACATTCAAAGAGTAAGAGATAGAAGATGGTCGCAAACTGTCACAAACTGGAGTCCAATATACAAAAAGAGAAGACGAGGCAGACCACAAAAAAGATGGAGTGATGACATAGCCGAAGTAGCCGGAGCTTTCTGGCGCAGGACGGCACAAGACAGAGAAAGTTGGCATAACCTGGAGGAGGCTTTCACCGCAAAAGGCGGCCCTTACATCTAAGAATAGATAAATATTAGATACACAAATTTATAAAAAGTAAATAAATATAGTATAAATAAAATAAATAAACACTAACATAGTTAAATATATACATAAATAAGAAAAACTAACAATATTACGCACTTTTTTTTTGTAAGTTGTAAGGGAAAATAAAGCTTTTTTATTTATTTTTATTTTATTATATGCAATAGACTGCCTTTAAACTCAAGGACTTTAAGTTTAGGTACGTACCTGTTTATTCTGGGTTTACCTAATTTGTTTTGGGTATACCCAGACGCAATAAAAATGCCAGCCGTAACGCTCCAAAAGTCCCCCCAACTAGAGCCAAATCAAACCAAATCGGTAAAAAATCTGACAAAATCTGACGCGACAGTTTAAGTACGTCAATACTTTAGAAATCGATTGATTTCTGCTCTTGTTAAAGTGTGCGAAATGCTAAGTGTCATGCCGAGGCTCACACTCCACAGGGCGGAACTTCCCCTTGGTCTCAACCTATACCTGTTCCACCTTGTCAATGATGATCTCCAGCTGTGCGCAGCCGAACATGATCATGGACAGCGCCACGCTGTCGACGCCGATGAACAGGAACGCACTGATGTATATGGCGGCCATCTGGTATAGGTAGCCCAGCTCGTACTGCGGGGATTGGGCTGTTCCTACTGGCATCCTGAACAAAAAAAATAAGGCAAAATATTGCACGTTAAAGTAGGCTTTAAAAGCTTTGGTCCGAGTTTTTCCCCCTAGTGCTGAGTACCACCATCTTTCCCTACTTATTTACCAGCCACTAAAAAGTGGTCGCCTTGTTTCAGCGTGGGGTTAAGGTCTTCGCACACTATATCAACTTCACGCCACTGGGCAGCAACTCTACTCACACTCTCGATGAGTAGTCAACTAGTTGATCCACCCAATGGTCACTAGTGGGCAATGCGTTGTCAACGAGTGGGCAATGCGGTGTCAACAAGTGGACAACGCGGTGTCAACGAGCCTCAGTTTTCGGTTGAAATTTGTCCTAAGAATTTTACGCATAGTCGTTGCGGGGACGACGTGTGGTCAATGCGTGGTAAACGTGTCGGAGGCACGGGGAGGACGGGTGGGCTGGCAAATGGTTGCCCGTCACGCGTCAGTTGCAAACGCATAGTCGTTGCGGGGACGACGTGTGGTCAATGCGTGGCAAACGTGTCGGAGTTGACCTTAGTGTACAACGCGTAGACCACACGTCGTACACTACTTCAATATCATTTTTTGAAATTAAACCTAGACAATATGACAAAGGGCTAAATTTTAATATTTGGCATAGAATCGAGTCGCCGTTGAGTTGTTATAGTGTGTGAAGACCTTTAGATAACTTATTCCCACGCTAATAGACGGTTAATCCAAGCTGTCCCGACGTACCCTCTAATTCAACGTACAATGACACCACTGTGCAACGTCAAGTTAAGTGGCGGTTCGCGTCGTTGTGTATTAAAACACTATTTTGCTGTGGGAGGACCTTGTGCAGGGTCCGTCCGGGTTGGTACCACCATCTTATCCATTAACCTACCGCCAAGCAGCAGTGTTCGCATCGTTGTGTTCCGGTTTGGGGATAAGACAGCCGGTGAAATGACTAGCATAGAGGCATTCCATCTTAGTCCTCAGGGTAGGCAACGCATTTTCAGTCTTGTGAATGCGAATGTCTATGGGTCACAGTATCCACTTACCATCAGGTGGCCTGTGTGCTCGTTTGCCTTCCCATGCTATAAAAAAAAAAAAAAAAAAAAAAAATCCATCTTAATTGTCACGGTTGGCAAGTGATTTGCAATTATGAAAACATGCAACGTTTTGAGAGGACACTTCCCATTACGTGTGCTCGTTTGCCTTCTTTATGAAAGTCATACAAAGAATTAAGATAGAAAAAAAAAATACTACGATCTCACCTAATGGTTACAATGAAATCGAAAATGGCACATTATCAAGCATCCTAAAAAAACCCCTAATGGTTTATATCCGTAATGCTCTCAAAAGAAATAGATTATTCGGGTTTGACACGGTTGAACGAAAAGTTCTGATGAAGATTTTGAGTTTTTATTTCCTAATCGCCGTTTAGTATAGACAATTTACCTTACCCAGCGCCATCTATCGAGCAATGACACTTACCAGATCATGAAGGGAAACACCCGTTCCCCCTCCGTGGTGTCGGCGATGGGTATCAAACCCCAGAGCGTGGTGGTGGTGAGGGCGCTTCCAAGGAAGAACATACACAGACGTTTGACTGACGTCGACTGGGTGGCGAGGGATCTATTCAGGAAATCAGAAAACGGATGTACCTTGTAGTGTAACTTCAAATAAATTTTGTTTTCAAACAGGGAGCAAACGGCAACGGGCAAGCGACCTCTAATCTCCTACGATCAAAAGAAATACAGCTTACCAAATAGGTTAGACGTGGTAAACTGGTGACAGATTAATCACCAAAAGCATTATAAGATTTAAATGATTTAAATATCAATCTATCAAAAACAAATATAATACAGTTTCACACTCCCCATAGACTCCCCGTACCATTAAATATACATCATAATCAGAACAACGTAGAAGAAGTTACAAACACCAATTTTTTTGGTCTTATTCTGGACAGTAATTGTAACTTAAAACCACATATTGAAGATCATTGTTATAAATTATGACGGTTCGTATTTCCACTAAGACGAATTATAAAAAACACCTCAGAAAATGCTGGATTGATGGCTTACTATGGATTTGTTCAATCTAAATTAAGCTACGGTCTCGTGTTTTGGGGAAATTCTACAGATTTTTTGGAAGCGTTTAATATGCAGAAGCGCTGTATTAGAGCTCTCGGTGGCATATCCCAAAGGGAATCATGTATGCCTCCAAAATGTTGATATAGAAAGCTGGATCCATATTTTCGTACAATTTAATTTATTTATTTATTTAATAACCAACTTACATTAACAGACATGCCACACATATAAGTTACCTATAGGTTTACAATATCTTATTGCATTTTTTTCAAACTTATGTAGTGGTCTATGCACTTGTCTTTAGAAACCGAAGATGGCAGCGAAAAAAGTATGCATTCTGAAGTGATCGGCTGACACTAGGAATAATTCATACAATGTTCATCCAAATTATAAAGACACGCTATCACCGCGCGCTTGAGTGGCAACTGGCCGACCGGCAACTTATTTGTCGCCGTGTGCGCACTTGCATTGAAACCAATAGAGAAGGCGACAGTTGCCTCGCGGGCTTGTCTCCAGACCCGCGGACAAGAAAGTCTCCCGGGAGTCGCGTCGCGCACTTTCATACTAACCCGTAAAGAGGCCGTAGACTTGATGTGAGAGATAAAATACTCGTAATCGTGGAAACAAAAGTTGCTGGTGCGCGCTAGCCCTTAAGAGAGAGGGTGGAAATCAGTGTCCTTACCTCTCATGATTTTTATTCTGTGGTTGAAAATCCTCTTCCCCCATCATCTCCAAAAGCAGCATTAAACTATTCTTATTAATCAAAAACATCGTGGTCTTATAGCATACGGACGCTTGAGTGAAGAGCAGAAAGGAAGCCTCGGACATGGTATCCAGGTCGCCCCACACCATGGCTATGTATACAAACTCAAACAAAAGAAAAGAATACTGCGTCAGCAACACGAAGTTCGTGTAAGCGGTGTATAGCGAAGCGTTCTTCGCTGGTCGTAGCCATATTCCTAAATATCCTAGAATCTTTCGCGGACGCGTCAGGAAAAGCGTGATGTTTGAATCAGACATTTTAAATGAATCAAAGCAATAATTTGTCGATGGAAATTTATAGGCCCCACTTCAGTAAGGGAAGGGTAGAGGGTGTTTTAAAATTAAAGTTATATTTTCATCATAAAAAAATAAACTGGCGTTTTCTGGAAAGCTAAATGTGAGGCAGGTAAATGCATTTCGCCTTCGTTAATCGAGGTATAGGTATCGATATAGTTCTGTGGCTCCTGGGACTGCGAGGTCATAGGCTGTGGCCCACGTTCCCCTCGCCTTACTCCCCGGGCCTCTTCTAAATACGCAGTACCACACCAGGGGCACGTTTTATAAATCTGCAAGTTACAAATTTTCAGGTCTAAACTGAAAACTGCTCAAATGGCTGGTCGTCATTGGTCGAGGTTGTCAAATGGAAACTTGTAACCTGTAAATTGTATTTTGTAGCTTTATAAAACAGGCCTCAGGTACAAAGGCTGGTTTTAAGATCACGCTGTATTTCCAACAAAGTTTTAAAGTCAGTACAAAACTTGGTTCAACTCAGAACTATAATTACGATTTGTTTACAAACTTCCGAGGGCGCGAATTAGCAAGCAGACTAATTGCAATCGAATTGTCAAACATTTAAACTATAATTAAGCCTCTAATAACTGTAAACATTTAACAATTTTCTAAGGGAACACCACAAGTACCAAAAGTATTTAATTGTGAGCCATAAAGAAAGGGCTATTGTAACACAAAGATCTGGCAACGTTGCTTCACTTAATTAATACACGCTGACATATTAGCGGCCTGTACACTCTAGTTCTAGTACACGTAAAGTTCGGACCGCGGGAAACGCCACGCGCCGTGCCAATCTACGTTCCGTTCCGAACCATTCGAGTAAATGCAACTGTAATAGTAAAAACTAAAAGTTCAGAACGAAGATTGGAACGGCGCGTGGCGTTTCCCGTGGTCCGAACTTTACGTGTAAAGGCCGCTTTTGTCAGTAGCGTCCGAACAACTGGTGCAGCTAAATTCTGCTGTGGTCTCGTTATGTCTGGAAAATTTCTGAAGATTTCCGTGTTAAACTATAATTTTCTATTAGTCTATTACAATAAAACTACTACCTGGCTTATTCAACTGTTGGAAACTTAGTTCAGATTTTGATTTATTTCTTATTTTTATGTTAAATAGTAACGTTTGTTTTTCGCAAACATTGTGCTTATAAGGCCCTATGATGTTACGGGGATTAAGGCCCAGATTGTGTCAATTTGTTAAGTATCCATTGGTTTATAATTATTTTTGTTGATCTCCTTGAGGTTGTTTTAAAACTAATTGGTTCCTATTAAATAAAATGCATTTCTTAAAAATATGATATCGTTAGTTTGGTCATTCTTCCTATTTACCGACAACAAACCGACAATTTCCGGTTTTTTCGATTTTTGAATTATCAACAATAATGGGTTCGTGTTCGATTTCAAAAACGTTGCATTTATTCTTTATTAAGACTAATTAATGCAAGAAGCATTAATTAGTCCTGCAGATAATGTTTTGTTATTTTTAATGTGGTTTACCAGAAACACTCTGGGACACGGTCACAGAGTGGCCGTTTTCAGCCGAGACCAAGTTTTTGATGGCAAAATGAAAAACAATATTATAGAAAAACCTGGGTTAAAGAGAGCACGATTATTTCGTACTTACCTAAATAAAGATAAATAAAGGGAAAGTCATTTTTTGTACATTTTAAGCTATAAATCAAAAAGTACATCACAGAAAATAAAAATAAATAGTTTTAAAATGTGCAGATCAAACCACTGCTTTTTTAACCCCCATTCTAGACTCCTTTTCAATTATTAATATTATTTATTTATTTATTTTAAACTGAAAACGGATGCGGGCAAGCAAGTTGTACAACTATGCCAAATTTCAAGTTAATAGCATTTGTAGTCACTGAGAAAAACTGCTGTGATATACAGACAGACAGACAGACTGACAACGAAGGTTCACCATAAGGGTTCCTTTTTTGTAATATTGGTACGGAACCTTAAAAATTACTTTTTGCGAACACTTAACTGTTTTGTTTAAAATGAATAAATATTTTTTTTTGGCTTGACGAAATAATGTTGATTTAGGTTAAGCTGAAATTGTTACCTAGGTACCTACTGTTTTGTTTTTGAATTAATGCTTCATTTAAAGTTGTATATTTTTTTGTATTCATTAAAGATAAAAAGATAAAAGATGTTTATTCAGTAAGTTATAATATTAATTAATAACGGTTAGTTACCCATGTAACCCTTAAAACCAACTTTGTATTTACATTTCATATTGTTTAAGTATAATATTAAAAACAATCACGTGCATTACTTATTTTTATTAGGATTTAGTTGAAAATGAATTGAAAAACTTAATGACGTATCGTTGCTTAGCGAACAATACCGCACAGATCCAAATTAATGTGTACAATTTTTAATTTTCTATTATATTCAATTAACTCTTAATAATTCATGTTCAATCGTTGATTGACGCGGGGTTGTTAGCTAAGCGACAATTATGCACTTTAATGAAAAAAAAAAACTGTTTTTTCTATTTCTTATAAAAACATCATGAAGACCGATCACACAGGCGGTGACAATAAATAATCCTGGAATTAAATGGCACCTCACTATAAGGTTTCCTTTTACGTTTCAGACATAAAAGCCAAATAGTTATATTATAAGTAACGTTCCTGCAAATGTACAAAGGAACTTAAAGTATCAATATTATTTGGCTTCATTTACTAGTCTATTAAAAACACGACACTAAGGACAGTTTTACAATCGACGGGTAAATTTATCTGCCATTTAAATTTGGTTGTGTCCTTGTCTATTTATAAGTGTAAGAAAGGGAAAGGGCTAAATTTATCTGTCAAATATGCTTTACTTGTCGATTGTGAAACAGGCGGTAAACGAAATATTGTGTTTGATTTACATGTTCTTGCTCACAATGTTTACAGTACACATGATTAACGATATTTTTCACCTGAGATCGAAGGGCTTTAAGGGGTATTTCTCGATAACTAACGCAATACCTATTTTAGTAAAAACAACAAACGATAACAAACTCTGACAAGCAATGAATTTTTTATTTTTATTTATTGTGTTTTATCCTAGAATTTTCATGAGATTCTGGTAGACCTATATAACCTATATTATTTACAGTACAAGTTTACAGTGAAGACTAAGGCCCGCTTGCACGTAAATATTAATCCTATGTTTAAGATATATAAAATACTTCCACTTCGCTATCATGTAAGCTATTTGATGCATCTTTAAAAACGCCTTTGGTTCGATTTATTGTCTTCAACGTCTAGCATTAAAAAAGGAATAGAATTTAAAAAATATAACATCAACGGGCGTCGGGCACTGTGCTACTCTCTGACTCTCTGTCAAACAAACAACCTGTCTTGTCAATATCACGTTTTTTCTTTGTTTGTTGATACTTGGATTCTTTTGTAAATTAAAACTGGGGGAAAATAAGTCGGCTCACTTAATTTCTAATGAAGCTTTAAGTTTATTTTGAAGCTTTTACCATGTCGACACGCGAGATACTTACTTTACAATTCGGTCATTATTCCAATTACATTGGGTCACACTTCTGGAACTTACAAGAACTGAGTTTTGATTACACCGGTTTGACCAAAACTATATGCAACCACGATGTTCTGTATCGAGAGGGTCAAACAGCTAAGAGAGAAGTAACTTATACCCCGAGATTGCTGCTGTGTGATTTAAAAGGGTCACTGAAAACATTGCCATCTACTGGCGGATTACCTTTTGAATTAGAACAGGATGAAGACTTCCTTTGGGAAGGTGTTGAAAAGATCGAGGAGCCCGTTGCTACTAGGAATGAATACCTAACAGATATAGATACTGCGGGACCTTCTGCTACAGCTTCGAAGCAGTATAACTTAGATGAAAGTGTGTCTACTTGGACAGACTTCTTATATCCACGGCTGCACCCACGTTCTGTTAATATTGTAAAGGAATATAGTCATGGAGATGATACTGTAAGTTTATATGTTTATGGATAAATTAGATGACTTAACTTAAATTTTGACATGATGAGTTGGGGTTCATTGAATGTAAAAAACTAAGAAGTACTTATTTCACATACATCAATGTTGCACTTATGCATTCAGCTCAAACTACTTTATTATTAGGGTCTACGGGTCAGCTAACCTTTATTGACACTATGTTATCTGCAAACAGCCAAAGATGTACTTCTTAACAAACTATGTTGCATCAAATACGGAACCCTAAAAAGCACAAGTGTTTCTTATACTTTTAT
Organism: Acleris emargana; assembly: GCA_927399475.2. NCBI lineage: Eukaryota > Metazoa > Arthropoda > Insecta > Lepidoptera > Tortricidae > Acleris > Acleris emargana. The sequence continues at coordinate 21,931,267 of OV656838.1, read as the reverse complement.
CTTTTTGATCTTGAAAATTGTATGTTTAGGTGTAGAAGTATATTTTATTTCATATGTATTGAAGTGTATATTTATTTGAATTTCAGGCACCCTTTGACATATTCAATGTTGGTCATACAGTATGGAAATCACAATTTGGAGATGACTTTGGGGACAATATTAGGAAATTTGTAGAAGAATGTGACAGTATGCAAGGTTTCCATGTAAATTTTGACTGCACTGATGGCTTTTCAGGGATAGCTATAGGCTGCATTGAGTACTTAGTGGATGAATTCACGAAGCCTATATTAGCACATCCTATTATAGCATCCCATTACACTGACAATTGGTCAGCATCTCAAGATGAGAGGGATGTATCTAATTTAAAAGACACAGCGAGACTTGTCAACACACTCCTATCTATTGAAGCATTGTCCCAGCATGCTACCTTCTTTGTTCCACTTTGTACGGGTGAAAAGGGATGGAGGAAACCAGGCAACCCCAGACTGTTTGACCACATCAATTACAACCCACAAAAGTACTATCACTCATCAGCTCTACTTGCCTCAGCCTTAGACACACTGAGCCAAAAGTACAGGCACAAGGACACTGTTCACATGATGTCAGATATCTGCGGTGATATGACAGGATATGGAAGAAAAATGGCTGCAGCGTCTTTAGGTATACCTTTAACAATGAATGAGTCAGAGTACCTGATAGATTATTTGAACAGCACTACAAAACCTATATACACTCCAATTACTCCAAGTTGCAAGATAGCCACTGACAAGATATTCCAGCTTATCACGGTGAGAGGAATACCAGAGGCGCGGTTAAAAGCACCTTCAAATTTGAAAGAAGGCAGACAACAACAGAACATACCGGCTTACAGATGTGGGGATGTAAAAGAAATGTTTGAACTATACTTCCAAGCAAATAATTTCCTCTCTGCTACTAATGTAACGGTATGTGAAAAACCTTTGGAATTAAAAACGCCTTATCCAAGGTTCTTCTCTGATAATTTGAATAAGTATGGTTTCGTTAAAGGTGGGCAACATGACGACACAATAGAAAGCTGTCCTGTAATCGCTGGGTATCACAATGGTACTTTCATGTCGGACATGATTGAGAAATTGCACAGGGAAGCAAGCAGGATTAAATTCTCAAAACTGCACAAATTTAAAGAAGAGGGTTTAGAATCAGCGGAGTATCAAGAGATTTTAAATAGACTGCCAGAGTTTAAAGATAATTATGAAGATAATTTTGAATTGTAGTAATTAGGATCAATTTAATTATGTACATAATATAATAAACGTTAACACAACTGAAGATAATTATATTTACAAGTTTTCCATTTAGTTAGCTTTATCTGTTATTCATTATAGTTCTAATCTTGCAAGTCAATTTTATGGTATCTAGGAGCTGATGGAATAGAACAGAATAGAATAAAATATTTATTTATTTGCTGGAAAACATGGTTACAGAGTTCTTAATACTAGCAAGTAGGAGAGTCACATGTTTTATCATACAGTAAAGTTGGCAACAGGATCTCAGCTGTACTAATGTAAAGTAGCCGTCAATAGAACTTGCAAAAGATTTAAACAAAATCAAATGAACCAATTCACCATGATTACTTGATAATCACATACTTTTTAAGATCAAGTGAGGTCTTTGCAATTTGACAATCTCAATTATTTATACACTAGATCATTATTTTCATATTAAGTTTAAGATGAAATACCTATTCATCAGGTATATGTTATTTTTAATAAAAACACGCTTGGTGAATATTTGAGGTTGTGTCAATCAGTACTAATTTGTTTGCTTCGTTCACAAGTTCTATTGACGGTGACTTCAGTACCACCGAAATTCACCGAATTGGGATTGGTTTGTTTGATCTTTAAGGTGCACTTACACAGGCAACTTTTAACTTGGGGACAGGGAACACAAAATGTGTCACGTTTGCTATACCTTATCGATACGAAACAAAGTATCTTTTATTTTGAACTTGTGAAGTCTGAAGGGTCGTGGCGTCAGTGGCAGTGGCAGGACTTCAAGTTGACGGCCAGACATTCAAAAAGTTAACGGCAATTTGTAGCCGTCTTACTCTAACTTTGTGTAATAGAATGAGACGACCGTACTGTTGACGGGCAAATATTGCTCAAAAAATTGTCCGTGTAAGTGAACCTTAAGTTTGTACGTTAATAGTTTTAAATTATGACTATATAAAAGTTAAGTCCGCAACAGAAGCAGTTGCTCTAAATAATTACAGAAGAAATTAAGGCACTGGTCCCACCGCCGGCTACATACTATAAGCTAGTAGAACTATAAACTACAAAAGAGTGGGCGAGCGGCGAGAAGCGAGTAAAGTTTTGATAGTTTTGACGCTCCGCTATAAAGCTGAGTACCGCTGAGCTAGTTTTATAGTCGATAGCCTTTAGTTCGTTTCTTGGGCTAGAAAAAAAGAGTTTATATCTCACTCGCCGGCGGTGGGACCAGTACCTAAGGAAAGGGTTGATAATATAACACCATAAAATTCATAAAATTTATTTTCAAGATGATTTAGATAAAATAAATCATTTCCCAACCACACAATCTCATTGTACACATAATATACATCTATTCGAGGCTACAGTGATCATGACGAGCGCTCTAGCGCTCTCTCTTTCATTCTTGTGATAAATGCAGCACCTTTGTTCTTTCTGAAGTTTTCATATGGGTCATTCAAATTTACGCCGACACCTGAAATAAATAACATAATTTAGTACAAGCACAGACCTTACATATAATTATATAATAAAGAGGAAAGATTTTATTCATATTCATCTTCTGCAGCAGCTGGTGCCCCTTGTTGCTGGCGTCCAGCAGATCGTGACAAGTATAAGTGAGGCGGTGGGCTACCTTTGTACTGGTCCTGCTTGTCGCGCACGGGCCCGCCGCTGATGGGCTCGGCGATGCCCTGCCCCGCGGCGCCCAGCCCGCCGGCGCTCCAGCCCATCTTCTGCAGCAGCTGGTGCCCCTTGTTGCTGGCGTCCAGCAGATCGTGACAAGTATAAGTGAGGCGGTGGGCTACCTTTGTACTGGTCCTGCTTGTCGCGCACGGGCCCGCCGCTGATGGGCTCGGCGATGCCCTGCCCCGCGGCGCCCAGCCCGCCGGCGCTCCAGCCCATCTTCTGCAGCAGCTGGTGCCCCTTGTTGCTGGCGTCCAGCAGATCGTGACAAGTATAAGTGAGGCGGTGGGCTACCTTTGTACTGGTCCTGCTTGTCGCGCACGGGCCCGCCGCTGATGGGCTCGGCGATGCCCTGCCCCGCGGCGCCCAGCCCGCCGGCGCTTCAGCCCATCTTCTGCAGCAGCTGGTGCCCCTTGTTGCTGGCGTCCAGCAGATCGTGACAAGTATAAGTGAGGCGGTGGGCTACCTTTGTACTGGTCCTGCTTGTCGCGCACGGGCCCGCCGCTGATGGGCTCGGCGATGCCCTGCCCCGCGGCGCCCAGCCCGCCGGCGCTCCAGCCCATCTTCTGCAGCAGCTGGTGCCCCTTGTTGCTGGCGTCCAGCAGATCGTGACAAGTATAAGTGAGGCGGTGGGCTACCTTTGTACTGGTCCTGCTTGTCGCGCACGGGCCCGCCGCTGATGGGCTCGGCGATGCCCTGCCCCGCGGCGCCCAGCCCGCCGGCGCTCCAGCCCATCTTCTGCAGCAGCTGGTGCCCCTTGTTGCTGGCGTCCAGCAGATCGTGACAAGTATAAGTGAGGCGGTGGGCTACCTTTGTACTGGTCCTGCTTGTCGCGCACAGGCCCGCCGCTGATGGGCTCGGCGATGCCCTGCCCCGCGGCGCCCAGCCCGCCGGCGCTCCAGCCCATCTTCTGCAGCAGCTGGTGCCCCTTGTTGCTGGCGTCCAGCAGATCGTGACAAGTATAAGTGAGGCGGTGGGCTACCTTTGTACTGGTCCTGCTTGTCGCGCACGGGCCCGCCGCTGATGGGCTCGGCGATGCCCTGCCCCGCGGCGCCCAGCCCGCCGGCGCTCCAGCCCATCTTCTGCAGCAGCTGGTGCCCCTTGTTGCTGGCGTCCAGCAGATCGTGACAAGTATAAGTGAGGCGGTGGGCTACCTTTGTACTGGTCCTGCTTGTCGCGCACGGGCCCGCCGCTGATGGGCTCGGCGATGCCCTGCCCCGCGGCGCCCAGCCCGCCGGCGCTCCAGCCCATCTTCTGCAGCAGCTGGTGCCCCTTGTTGCTGGCGTCCAGCAGATCGTGACAAGTATAAGTGAGGCGGTGGGCTACCTTTGTACTGGTCCTGCTTGTCGCGCACGGGCCCGCCGCTGATGGGCTCGGCGATGCCCTGCCCCGCGGCGCCCAGCCCGCCGGCGCTCCAGCCCATCTTCTGCAGCAGCTGGTGCCCCTTGTTGCTGGCGTCCAGCAGATCGTGACAAGTATAAGTGAGGCGGTGGGCTACCTTTGTACTGGTCCTGCTTGTCGCGCACGGGCCCGCCGCTGATGGGCTCGGCGATGCCCTGCCCCGCGGCGCCCAGCCCGCCGGCGCTCCAGCCCATCTTCTGCAGCAGCTGGTGCCCCTTGTTGCTGGCGTCCAGCAGATCGTGACAAGTATAAGTGAGGCGGTGGGCTACCTTTGTACTGGTCCTGCTTGTCGCGCACGGGCCCGCCGCTGATGGGCTCGGCGATGCCCTGCCCCGCGGCGCCCAGCCCGCCGGCGCTCCAGCCCATCTTCTGCAGCAGCTGGTGCCCCTTGTTGCTGGCGTCCAGCAGATCGTGACAAGTATAAGTGAGGCGGTGGGCTACCTTTGTACTGGTCCTGCTTGTCGCGCACGGGCCCGCCGCTGATGGGCTCGGCGATGCCCTGCCCCGCGGCGCCCAGCCCGCCGGCGCTCCAGCCCATCTTCTGCAGCAGCTGGTGCCCCTTGTTGCTGGCGTCCAGCAGATCGTGACAAGTATAAGTGAGGCGGTGGGCTACCTTTGTACTGGTCCTGCTTGTCGCGCACGGGCCCGCCGCTGATGGGCTCGGCGATGCCCTGCCCCGCGGCGCCCAGCCCGCCGGCGCTCCAGCCCATCTTCTGCAGCAGCTGGTGCCCCTTGTTGCTGGCGTCCAGCAGATCGTGACAAGTATAAGTGAGGCGGTGGGCTACCTTTGTACTGGTCCTGCTTGTCGCGCACGGGCCCGCCGCTGATGGGCTCGGCGATGCCCTGCCCCGCGGCGCCCAGCCCGCCGGCGCTCCAGCCCATCTTCTGCAGCAGCTGGTGCCCCTTGTTGCTGGCGTCCAGCAGATCGTGACAAGTATAAGTGAGGCGGTGGGCTACCTTTGTACTGGTCCTGCTTGTCGCGCACGGGCCCGCCGCTGATGGGCTCGGCGATGCCCTGCCCCGCGGCGCCCAGCCCGCCGGCGCTCCAGCCCATCTTCTGCAGCAGCTGGTGCCCCTTGTTGCTGGCGTCCAGCAGATCGTGACAAGTATAAGTGAGGCGGTGGGCTACCTTTGTACTGGTCCTGCTTGTCGCGCACGGGCCCGCCGCTGATGGGCTCGGCGATGCCCTGCCCCGCGGCGCCCAGCCCGCCGGCGCTCCAGCCCATCTTCTGCAGCAGCTGGTGCCCCTTGTTGCTGGCGTCCAGCAGATCGTGACAAGTATAAGTGAGGCGGTGGGCTACCTTTGTACTGGTCCTGCTTGTCGCGCACGGGCCCGCCGCTGATGGGCTCGGCGATGCCCTGCCCCGCGGCGCCCAGCCCGCCGGCGCTCCAGCCCATCTTCTGCAGCAGCTGGTGCCCCTTGTTGCTGGCGTCCAGCAGATCGTGACAAGTATAAGTGAGGCGGTGGGCTACCTTTGTACTGGTCCTGCTTGTCGCGCACGGGCCCGCCGCTGATGGGCTCGGCGATGCCCTGCCCCGCGGCGCCCAGCCCGCCGGCGCTCCAGCCCATCTTCTGCAGCAGCTGGTGCCCCTTGTTGCTGGCGTCCAGCAGATCGTGACAAGTATAAGTGAGGCGGTGGGCTACCTTTGTACTGGTCCTGCTTGTCGCGCACGGGCCCGCCGCTGATGGGCTCGGCGATGCCCTGCCCCGCGGCGCCCAGCCCGCCGGCGCTCCAGCCCATCTTCTGCAGCAGCTGGTGCCCCTTGTTGCTGGCGTCCAGCAGATCGTGACAAGTATAAGTGAGGCGGTGGGCTACCTTTGTACTGGTCCTGCTTGTCGCGCACGGGCCCGCCGCTGATGGGCTCGGCGATGCCCTGCCCCGCGGCGCCCAGCCCGCCGGCGCTCCAGCCCATCTTCTGCAGCAGCTGGTGCCCCTTGTTGCTGGCGTCCAGCAGATCGTGACAAGTATAAGTGAGGCGGTGGGCTACCTTTGTACTGGTCCTGCTTGTCGCGCACGGGCCCGCCGCTGATGGGCTCGGCGATGCCCTGCCCCGCGGCGCCCAGCCCGCCGGCGCTCCAGCCCATCTTCTGCAGCAGCTGGTGCCCCTTGTTGCTGGCGTCCAGCAGATCGTGACAAGTATAAGTGAGGCGGTGGGCTACCTTTGTACTGGTCCTGCTTGTCGCGCACGGGCCCGCCGCTGATGGGCTCGGCGATGCCCTGCCCCGCGGCGCCCAGCCCGCCGGCGCTCCAGCCCATCTTCTGCAGCAGCTGGTGCCCCTTGTTGCTGGCGTCCAGCAGATCGTGACAAGTATAAGTGAGGCGGTGGGCTACCTTTGTACTGGTCCTGCTTGTCGCGCACGGGCCCGCCGCTGATGGGCTCGGCGATGCCCTGCCCCGCGGCGCCCAGCCCGCCGGCGCTCCAGCCCATCTTCTGCAGCAGCTGGTGCCCCTTGTTGCTGGCGTCCAGCAGATCGTGACAAGTATAAGTGAGGCGGTGGGCTACCTTTGTACTGGTCCTGCTTGTCGCGCACGGGCCCGCCGCTGATGGGCTCGGCGATGCCCTGCCCCGCGGCGCCCAGCCCGCCGGCGCTCCAGCCCATCTTCTGCAGCAGCTGGTGCCCCTTGTTGCTGGCGTCCAGCAGATCGTGACAAGTATAAGTGAGGCGGTGGGCTACCTTTGTACTGGTCCTGCTTGTCGCGCACGGGCCCGCCGCTGATGGGCTCGGCGATGCCCTGCCCCGCGGCGCCCAGCCCGCCGGCGCTCCAGCCCATCTTCTGCAGCAGCTGGTGCCCCTTGTTGCTGGCGTCCAGCAGATCGTGACAAGTATAAGTGAGGCGGTGGGCTACCTTTGTACTGGTCCTGCTTGTCGCGCACGGGCCCGCCGCTGATGGGCTCGGCGATGCCCTGCCCCGCGGCGCCCAGCCCGCCGGCGCTCCAGCCCATCTTCTGCAGCAGCTGGTGCCCCTTGTTGCTGGCGTCCAGCAGATCGTGACAAGTATAAGTGAGGCGGTGGGCTACCTTTGTACTGGTCCTGCTTGTCGCGCACGGGCCCGCCGCTGATGGGCTCGGCGATGCCCTGCCCCGCGGCGCCCAGCCCGCCGGCGCTCCAGCCCATCTTCTGCAGCAGCTGGTGCCCCTTGTTGCTGGCGTCCAGCCCCAGCCCCGCCGGCCCGCACGACGACCCCGAGCTCCTGCCGAACACAAACTTGTTATTCGGACGAAGACATACCAAACTTGCTTTTTGCTACAAGTGTTGGTTTTGAATCCATAGAGCAAAGCATTCTACACGGTGATTTTTATTCGAGAATTAGGTACCTATTGTTCTAAATCTGAGAAATACTGGAAAAGGGCCGAATCTTAAGTACCCGAAACCGACGTGAGTGCATGACTCGATGTATGAATGATGAAGAAGCGAAATAAATTTGTCAAGATCGTAGCAAGTGGAAAGAAGCGGTCTCTGCCTACCCCTCTGGGAAACAGGCGTGATTTAATCTATGTATGTATGTTCTAAATCAGTAATTGATGTCGGATCACGTTACAGTCGTAGTTACATGGAACCAAACTTTTTCTTTGTAATACTTGATTTTTGTTTTGAAAATAACTATCGAAATTAATTAACACTTGTCACCCTACTAATTGTTTAGATTACACTTTGGTAAAGAGAATCTAAATCATTTCATTTCATGATTGAAAAGAAGAAAATAGTTTTCTGTTTTAACGTCAATGTGATTTGGTAGTTTTGTTTTGAAACGTCAATAGCAACCCTGTTAAAACAACCAATAACGACTGTGTTCAGTCAGAATAGCTGATTAGGCGTTGTAGAAGGTCACATCCAAACTGGGAACGATCTCGGAAATGGATTATACTAGGCTGATAGGATAGAGGGCAACTCCCTGACTCCAAATATGTCGGTCTGCCTGCGCACGGTGATCACGTTATGTATATATGGCGGCTATTTGTACTCATGTCAATTATACAGGGTTATTGGTAAGTCGACCTATTCCCGTTAGGAGGTGATAGGGGTGACTATTTGCGATAATTTTGACCCTCATATGCATTATGCAAAAGTGAACCATTTTTGAGTTATCGCGTTTTTTAGTTTTTTTTAATTAATCAGAAATTCAACTTGAAAATTTTATTACAAAAAAAGTATCAATTTAAATATTTTTTTTCTGATTTACAAAAACGATTAAACACTGGTTATTTCTCAATACTAAAACAATAATTATCGGTCCAAATTTAAAAAAGCGAGACGGAAAACGAAAAATTTTCAATATTTTTTTGCGATCGCTTTCCACTAAAATGCCTTAAAAACAAAAAAAACGTTATGAAACTTGCCTTGCAGATTATTTTAAAAACTTAACTGTTTTCTTAGCTCTCCAAAAATGCATAACAACTAGGAACTTATCTAAAAAAAGACTGAAAAAAAATCATCACAAAGGAAGCGGGCGGAACGTTGTCTTCGAACTAAACTAGTCAGAAATGAAACTTCAAAAATTAAAATTAAAAAAAATACCAAATTTAAATCAACTTCTTTTTTTTTGCTTTTGTACAATATGAAATTGTTATCGAAAATGTTAACATGTATTTTTTAGTTTTCGGCCTCGCATTCTCAAACGTGTACAGATAATTTTTTTTTTAATATTGCATAAGAACAACAATTTCATATTGTACAAAAGCAAAAAAAAAGAAGTTGATTTAAATTTGGTATTTTTTTTAATTTTAATTTTTGAAGTTTCATTTCTTCTTTTTTAACTCCTGATCACCAATTAAACATCATATCGTGTATAATTGAATCAAAAGCGGAGCGAGTGATTCTAGAATAGTCTCCTGAGAGCAGCGAGGGATTCAAACACACGAAATGCAAATAACTTTGGTCACGTGGCCCATATACAACTTTTCACTTCAGCAGCCAGAACATTATACCTAAAGGTAAAAATATAGGACATTGTAAAAAATAAACTACATACATGTATATTTATTTATTTTCACTTCTCATGCTCTTATAATGTTACTTTAGTCTCTGCACATCGGGACTAAAACTCCTTATTACTGTATAGAGTATAGTTTTTTAAATTTATTTATGTACTTTGGAACCCCCTAAACAACCAGTCACGGTGTTTATGAATGCAGGATTATCGGCATTTTCAGTGATTGTGTAAAGACAATTGTTAGGGTGTGGAAACACCTAACCTCAAAATGACAACTGCAAAATATTAAAAAAAAACGATTTAATTTGGTGAAACGCGATTAATGATTACAAATATGATTCCATTTAATTATATTAAGGATGAATCGATTTTATTATGCATGGTTCAAATAATTTAAAAAAAGTTTTCAAGTTTGAATCTGTTGGCTAAAGATGCAACCATTTAGAATAGAATAGAATAGAATATTTTTTTTATTTTCACAAGTCACATAGTTACGAATAAAGTAGTAAAGTAATTAATATAATTTTATCAAATTATTATTTAAGAATTTATATAGTTTCAGGTTTTATTAACACTGGTTTACTGTCTGATATACGAGGGTTGTCTGAAAAGTTTCTGGCCTAACATGGAAAAAGGTGTTTTTTCGGTCCGATTCTTTTCTACTTTTCGACAGAGTCTCCTTGTAAGATTATACACTTCTCCCAGCGATGCTCCCATGTCTTCAACCCTTCGAGGTAGTAGTTGACGTCTTGCTCCGCAAAATAGGCGTCCACGGTGGTTATGACCTCTTCGTTACTTAAAAATCTCTGTCCACCGAGCCAAGTTTGCAGTCTGGGAAACAGGAAGAAGTCGCTAGGAGCAAGATCTGGAGAATACGGTGGATGTTCAATCAGTTCGAATCGCAGCTCCTGTATTTTTGCCATCGCAATCTTTGACTTGTGGGATGGTGCGTTATCTTGATGAAATAACACTTTCTTTTTTTGCAAATGCGGCCGTTTTTCGAAATTTCTACCTTCAACTTGTCAAGTAGCGATGAATAATAAGCCCCCGTTATAGTTTTTCCTTTTTCTAGATAGTCAACGAATATAACTCCGCGACTATCCCAGAAAACGGTGGCCATCACCTTTCCGGCCGAAGAAACCGTTTTCGCCTTCTTTGGAGCAGGCTCATTCTTCGCAGTCCACTGTTTAGATTGTGATTTTGTCTCTGGCGTGAAGTGATGGATCCACGTTTCATCGACGGTTATCAACCGACGCAAAAAATCCAACGTATTTTGCTTAAATCGCTTCAAAAGGACTTCGGAAATGTTCATTCGAACTTGGTTTTGGTCCAAATTTAACAGACGCGGCACCCAACGTGCAGCTAGCTTTCGCATGTTCAAATCTTCAACTAATATATGACAAACTCTTTCTTTAGATATGCTTACAGCTTCTGCAATCTCCCTAACCTTGATTCGACGGTCGTCGAGCACCAATCGGTGTACTTTTTGCACAATATCCTGGTTGGTCGCAGTTTTTGGCCGTCCTACGCGTTCATCATCGTATAAGCTGGTACGACCGCGTTTAAATTCTGCTACCCAAAATTTTACGGTAGAAAATGATGGAGCAGACTCGCCGTAAACAGAATCCATCTCAGTTTTGATTTGGGTTGGCGTATTTTTTTTTAAATGTAAGAACTTTATCACAGCTCGACACTCAATTTTATCTATTTTTCAAAGAGCACAGGGACTGGTTTGCAAAATCAGCCATATATGTAGTGCGGAGAGTGTGTGTATATGTTTGCAAGTGTGTGTGTGTGTGTGTGCGTGCGTGCGTGTGTGTGCGTGCGTGTGTGTGCGTGTGTGTGAGCTAGAAGAAATACCACTTATGTACTTGTATCAGAAGCCCCTACTAAGTACAGACGCTCAGAATATCCTCCGTTTCAGTATATGAAAGTGCGGCAAACCGCGACTTTGTGCGTAGTGCATTTCTTAAGATCGCAGGCTTTGCAGACAACATTGTAGATAAACGGGTGAACGAAGAATGCAAAACGTTTGGCATAGACTGATCTAACCGACGGAACTGGTACCCTGTATACTCGTCTACTCACAATGCTATCTTTTAGGGGTGACTTGGCAATATCTCTGTGAACTCTTACAACCGCATTGAGGAAAAATAGCTGCCTAACTGATTCCTTGTAGAGCGCACAGTAGATCGAAATGAATAAAAAATGGACATTCGCATTTTTTTCTAAAAATTCTATTTTAAAAAATGCTTTTCGGTTGGAAATTATGTGAGGAATAAAAAATGTTGTATAACATTTTTCAAAATGAGGCTTATTTTAAGCAGAAAAAAATAAAATGTGCTTTTTTTGTATGAAACTAAAAAATAGGTATCTTATTGTAAGAAAACCGTAACCGATCCCGCTTTCAAACCTTTAGAATATCATTGTCCTACTTTAGAACAGTAGAAAATAGTTAAAACCTTATCTCAGTAGGTGCCCGTTTTTTTTTTATAGTCCAATCAAGTCAGTAAATACAACATTTTTCTTAGTTATGTATTTTTTTATTTTCATTAAAAAAACGGTATATTCATAACAATTTAGTATAAAAAAATATATATGACATTTTATTAAGGATAAATACAATTTTTTATAAGAAAATTGCATTGAAATAAAAACATTTATTGCGGTTATTTTATTGATAGTAAACAAATAGCTAAAATATACTTGAAATCAACAATAACGATATAAGTAAATAAAAAATATATTTTATTATTATTATTGTTGATTTCAAGTATATTTTAGCTATTTGTTTACTATCAATAAAATCAACGCAATAAATGTTTTTATTTCAATGCAATTTTCTTATAAAAAATTCCAACCGAAAAGCATTTTTTAAAATAGGATTTTTAGAAAAAAATGCGAATGTCCATTTTTTATTCATTTCGATCCACTGTGGAGCGTGTTTGTTGGGAAGCGGAAGGGCCTCTTCAGCATCACCTTGATGACTGCACGTTGAGCTCGTTCTAACTCGAGTAGAGACGTCTGATTTGAATTTGAAGCGTCACTTTACAGTAAAAATACACTTTACAGGATAACGACACTCGAACTATAGCCTCCCTCGCTCTGCACTCATGGCTAAACATCTCGTGACATTATGTCTTGTTTTAGTCCCGTGTTAAACAATCTACTATTATTTAATGCCGTCAAGGAGCAGTGATTGCTTGTCTTCCGGTGTGGGGTAAGGCGAATTATTAGCATCTTATTACGCCTGACGCATACTGGCCACGAAAGCGAACAGAAATCAGATACTATAATCAAAATTGAACTTTATCGCAATGCAGTGCTCCGGTTCCGTGGCAGCGATGACATCAATGCATTAGCAGTCTTAGCGTTGCAAATCGTCATTACTTTGAAAAAACCTCGTATCTCGTATTTCGTGACGTACGATTTTAAACTTAAACGCGAGGAGAATTAAATTCAATCTCATAGATTTCGAAATATCAGATACGAGTTTTTTCTCAAGTAGTAACGACAGTGGCGTGCCTAGGGTTTCAGAATAGGGCAAGCCGAGAGATATGTTTTGTAGATTTTACGGTTATTATGGATAAATTTATCTTGTTACCACATTACTGATCAATCTTCACTTCACTCTGCAGTTGTGTAGGCATTTGCTTACGTGGACGAGCTCACCAAAGCTCCCTGAAGGCATGTTACCACTAGATATAATTTTACAGACATATCAGCAATTGCATACTTTCGGTGGCCTTGAAAAAACCCGCTTGGTTTGTTTGAGAGAATAAAATAAAGGTTCAACTTCTTATTTTAACTTTGCTTGCCTAGGGAGAAAGCAATAAGTACTTACTTTTATTTCAATTACCTACCTAAAAATTACATACATATTACACAACATAGTTAAATTAAATTATTATTTGTATACTTCGAATGTGTTTTTCTAAAACGCCATTGTACCTATTTCGAAAGTTGCGACACAAGCTCTAAAAAATTACCCCTATTCAACAAGTTCTAAAAAATTACCCCTATTCAATGAAGTTTTAGACTCATCGTGACCTCTGAAGGGAAGTTCTTGTTGTGCTAAATGACAAACAACATCGACTAGTCTTTGAAAAACGCTACGATTATTGTCAACACGCATGTTATGTTTTGTAATTTCCTCTGATAATTGGCGCGATAAAGATGTCTCAATTCGCTGTTTACCAAAATCACTAAAATAAATTACCGCGTTCATGTGTTTTCGAGAATTCATGTGTCGTTTAATGGCGCCAGCTAAATTATTTAAATCGTCATAACCAGATGTATTCCACACGTTTTTGTCGTTAGAAAAGAAAATACAACACCAGCAATATAACTTATTAGAGTGCGAACAATCAACAATCCAATGAGCTTTGTACACTGACCTGTTAAACTGTCTTTTGTGCGATTTACTACTCTGAGAAATACACAAGTCAGGCGTAGGTTTTGCCGAAGAAATAAGTACCTTTTTCTCTGCAAAGTCCAAACATTTTACCTTTCCGTCGACAAGCAAAGTTTGTGCACACTTTAAAATATCACAGTCACACGGGACTTCCTCCATTGTCAGTCTAATTGAATCACAACTCACAACACCACAAAAAAAATCTTATTATTGCACTGACCGCGCCGCGCCGCTCAACGCCTAAACAAACTATTCAACACGTCGTCGCTAGAAATCAATAATGCTGTAACCCTCAAAAACCAAACTTTATACTAGAGCCAAATTACAAACGCAAAAAAAAATAAAAAAATCATAACTTCTAAACGGCAGGAGGCTTTTCGGTCCCATTTTGCAAATATTATTAAAATAAATAGTTTTGTTAAACTGAATACTCAAATCACTACATAGTATAAAACAAAGTCGCTTGCGCTGTCTGTCCCTATGTATGCTTAAATCTTTAAAACTACGCCACGGATTTTGATGCGGTTTTTTTTTAATAGATAGAGTGATTCTTAAGGAAGGTTTATATGTATAATACATTCCACGCGGGCGAAGACGCGGGCGGGTCGCTAGTTTGATATAAAATGGGTTAAGGGTGATTTTTGCGGGTTACAGCATTTCTTTTCTTTTTTTTTCCCCCGAAAGAATGCTGTAACCCAAAAGGGAAATGTCGTGGTGTAATTTAAAAACCAAATGAAAGGGCGTTTTAAATTGCTGTAACTAAATAACAGCCACTACAACAATTTTGGTCCGAAATTACTTATTGATTTAAAAAATTAAGACCAAATTAGTTAGGAAAGCAAAAACGCTGTACAATGTTCCAGAGATTAAGTTTCTTACCTTGTATTGCTGTAAGTCTCATTTCGACAAAAAATACCGGAATTTAAGCGGGTTACTACATTTATTTGTTCTCCAATAATCTAAATATCACAAATAACTAATGCTGTAAAGTTTTTATTTTTCATCGTAGAAACACGAGACATAGACCATTCGACGCAGAAAAAATTATGAAGTAAAAATATGCAAAAAAAACGATTTTGGTAGGAGGTGCGGGTTACAGCATTATTGCTTTCCAGCGACGACGTGAATAAAAGCATTTGTCAACAAATAGCAATGAAGTGAAGTTGGCCGCTAACGCGGCTCAACGCGCGCTCCGCGCCTGCGCGAAGCGAATTTCGCATTTACTATGGACTCGTGTACAACTTCATACGCAAGCAGGGCTTTTTACTCTCATACTATTTGCCATATTAATACACGAACAGTCGTATTTGGGCATATGCCGTTTCGGTGGGTAAGACAGAGAATATGAAAGCCCGATTGCAAGCCAATACGTGCGAGCGAGATACGAGCTAGCCTCGTCATGAATAGTTCGACTGGTTGCCGCACAGCGCTGAGCGCTGTGCTGCGTAGGTGGCGGCCGGCGGTGCGCGGTAAAATTTAGTAGGTACTACTGTTGCATGTAATTTGATTTGAAGAATTTAGTGAGAGCGCGCGGCGCGCGAAGGTGAAATACCTATCTAATACATTACGTGGATTTAATGAATAGTTATTTTTGTAAGGCAAGGCAAGCCCGGCTTTTGGGCTTATATGGCAGTACCGCCACTGACTGAGTAACGAAATGCTATTCGTCCGACAGAGCAAACTGACCATCAGGTGGCTTGTGCGGTCGTTCTTGTTTTGGATGCAATAATAACATACGGTTGGATATGCCAGGTCATTTGGAACTTATAGGAAGATCTACCTTTCTGTTGGCGAATGTCTGATTGACTTTGGACCTAAGGTGTATCACAAAAGTGTTTGAGTATACTTACAGGAAGCTGGGCGGCGTGGGCTCCCGCTCGCGCTCGACGCGGCGCGAGCGGGGCGACTCGCGGTGGCGCTCGCGCGAGCGGGAGCGGGAGCGGGAGCGCGAGCGGCTGCGCGAGCGGGAGCGGGACCGCGACCGGGTCACTTTGCGACCTGACGAGGTAAAACAATCAACATATGACTATGCACTTTATTTGACGGATTTAGCTATAGCAGTTAAATAGCTCTGTCCTTTTCTTTCGGCGTTAACTAAACTGCACAGCTTTGTGGGGAGGGAGGTGGGATTCCGATATTCTCCACCGATACACCGACCTTCATGTCTTACGACAATGAAATAGTTTATGTAACTCTTTAATATTATTTTCCTACTCCTGTACTTTTATCTGTCATTTATATAGTCACGAACACTAATATAAGAATATAGATAATATGTCCGCAGAACATTCCGTAGAAAAGTCTATCTAGTCTATTCCCCTTAACAGCACTTGTGCTTTTTTGAACCAAAACGATATGCCTAGCTGCCAAAGCTTACACCTAGGTTAATTTGACCGATCAAAATACTTCACCAAATTAAACCACCAATCACAATACACATTGACTGTCAATCGGAACGTTAGGTTCTTTTTGGTATGTAAACTCTTTTACTAATTTAACTCTTTAAAAAAAACATTTTATTTGGTATCAACCAACCAGAACAGCTATATTAAAATCGACCAATCAGGTAAAAGAATTCATTTCTCAAATCATTAGGTGTTTTTAGTCCCTATTTCACAAGTTAAATTGATTGTGCAACTTTAAAAAAAAATATGAAACCTGGCAAGTGCACATCAATTTAAAAACAAAGTTAACCATAGACACATATTTTGTTGTTTTCGAATGTTTCCCCGCTCGTTTGTTGTTCTGTGCTTCGTTCGTTCGTATTCTAACCTAGGTATATTAAAGAGTAAAAATCTATACTTAAATAAAATTTTGTTAATTTAATTTTGCATTTTATTTGAAACCTAGTCGTAGAAAAAGTATTGTATGCAACGGTGTATAACTAAGTCAAAAAATACTCGTGGCGTCTTGCTTTACGATGTTCGCCTGCGGCTCACATCGTAACCACACCATTCGGCTTTTTTGACCTCTCTTATACAACTGTTGCATAAACTACTATAATGTACTAACATAGTTTTTATAAGTGTTTTTGTAACTAAAAACCTTTATATATTTTATTTTATAACCGTCATGGTGATAAACAA
Organism: Acleris emargana; assembly: GCA_927399475.2. Classification (NCBI taxonomy): domain Eukaryota; kingdom Metazoa; phylum Arthropoda; class Insecta; order Lepidoptera; family Tortricidae; genus Acleris; species Acleris emargana. The sequence goes on along the minus strand of OV656838.1, from coordinate 21,914,502 downwards.
ATGTTAAAATTGTCCAAGGTTTAAAAATACAAATCCCGAAAATATTTTGATATTTAGAAGTACTTTGTCACGATACATTGCAAAATCAAATAATATAAGGATTGTTTTGATTGTTACACAAATTCGATGAGTGTATATGCCCCGACGAAAAGTTCAGTAGTACGGTCGTACTCTTACAGTTACTGTGCAATCACAAACACGAATATCTATACGGTCACCGCACCATGTAAACATAGACCTTATTATAAGTGGCATAAGACTAGTTTGAAGATAAACATACTAAAAGTCTCCAGAGGTAAGCCCTTACAAAGAAAGTCCCGTTCTTTGGTATTTTGTTTACAACTCGAAAACTACAACTTTGCTTCTACAGCCTGTGTCAATTGAAATTGCCAAAGATGTAAACAAATTACTACTGTTTGAGACATAACCTCAAATATTAATCAATCGTATTTATATTTAAAATAACGTATACTATATTATAATGAATTGTTATTAATTCTTAAACTTAATGTGAAAGTAAAGATCAAGTTTATAAATCACTGCTAAGACCGCACTTGATCTTTAAAAGCACGTGATTATCGAGTAATAATGGTAAATTGCTTCGTTTGCTTGTGTTTACATCTTTGCCAATTTGAATTGGCATAGACTATAATTATAAGTACACTTACTCTGATATAAGGCGACCGGCTCACTGTGGATCGAAAATGGCCTCTCCATAGAAATAGGGACTTAATTTTCTAAGTGCCTACTTTTTTAATTGAAATCGAATCAATTCCTCATGATTAGGTAAAAAAATGAATATGGGTCAATTTGGCTGGAAAACCGCCGAGTAATAATTTTTTTACGAAAATTTTGTATGGAGCGTGTATGAAAAAACGGAATATCTCAAAAATTGCACAATTTCCCGTAATATCCTTCCGCATGAATTTAGTACCAATTATTTATGATTTTTTGGCGTACTCGAAATCTCCAGGCCAGGTGCACTTTTTTTTTTTTAAATCAAAAACATTTTATATAAGGTAAACTTGGTTTTTAGTAGGTATTTAAGTTTGCAAGACACTTTTAATCATAGAATAAAATTAAATAATGGCATTAGATGCGATGGATTTTCAAAAATGAGTTCATTTGAATAATGTCATTATCTTACTTTTTGGCCTTTTATCTCCCTGCCCCCTATTGAGCACATTCAGTGCTCATTAGGCGTATGATAAAATTAAAAATTAAATAATTTACTCTTAATTATTCCTAATGAGTTGGTATTAAGTAAAAGTATAAATTAAATATTATCTTATTATCATTAAGGATGATAATTACCCAGATTTCAATGAGAACCTCATTAGTAATATGCAATAAATAGGTTGCAGTTTAATTTTATTGTTTATTCTTTCTGGAACATATCAACTGCTAACATCACTAACTGCAAGCAATGGAGTAATTAACGACCAATTTAGATTTGTATGTGATTTTGAGAAAATATGTGGAATTATACAACTGGTATCATATGTCCGCAACGGTTCATAAATTACTGGTGCATGGAGCAGACATTATAGCCCATAACGCAGTTATACCGATCGGTCACCTCTCAGAAGAAGCATCAGAGGCCCGGAATAAAGACTTTAGAAGGTTCAGGGAACACAACTCACAAAAAAAGAGTAGACAAGATTCAAATCATGACATTCTCAATATGTTACTTCTGTCATCGGATCCCAAACTTACCGCAATGAGGCCAACACTAAATAAAAAGAACAGACAAACCTTATTTACTGAGACCTTGGACCTTCTAATCAATTCCGACTCGCAAAATGATTCGGAATTGGATGCCGAAATAAGTGACGCAGAATAATAAATAATAAAATTAAACTGCTACCTATTAATTGCACATTACTAATGAAATCTGGATAATTATCATCCTTAATAATAATTAGATAATATTTAATTTTTACTTTTACTTAATACCAACTCATTAGGAATAATTAAGAGTAATTTATTTAATTTTTAATTTTAATCATACGCCTAATGAGCACTGAATGTGCTCAATAGGGGCAGGGAGATAAAAGGCCAAAAAGTAAGATAATGACATTATTCAAATGAACTCATTTTTGAAAATCCATCGCATCTAATGCCATTATTTAATTTTATTCTATGATTAAAAGTGTCTTGCTAACTTAAATACCTACTAAAAACCAAGTTTTCCTTATATAAAATGTTTTTGATTTTTAAAAAAAAAAGTGCACCTGGCCGGGAGATTTCGAGTACGCCAAAAAATCATAAATAATTGGTACTAAATTCATGCGGAAGGATATTACGGGAAATTGTGCAATTTTTGAGATATTCCGTTTTTTCATACACGCTCCATACAAAATTTTCGTAAAAAAATAATTACTCGGCGGTTTTCCAGCCAAATTGACCCATATTCATTTTTTTACCTAATCATGAGGAATTGATTCGATTTCAATTAAAAAAGTAGGCACTTAGAAAATTAAGTCCCTATTTCTATGGAGAGGCCATTTTCGATCCACAGTGCGGCTCTAAGAACCAACCTGACTAAGAACCACTCTGATAAACTTATAACAGCCCTATGTTTCCTTGGAAGGTGAAAAACAGAGTGGAACAGAAACAAGAGACGTGTTGAAAGAGATGGCGAGGCTCACCTTCCCGCTCCCTCCGCCAGGCGGGCGCGCGGCGGCGCGGCGACGGCGTCCGGGATTTTGACTTCACGGGGGACGGCTTCTCCGGCGTTCTGCTCTTCGACCTGAAGGGAGATGAAGGGAGATCAAACATTTTGAATAATTCTATCATAATTTACCACTTTTACGAATGGCTGCTCTCCTTGAAAATGCACGACCCCTTAAACCTACTAATATGTAAGTTTTTCCCAGAGAGTAGTTGTTACAGCTTGTTACAAGTGGACACAGTAGATTTTTGACGTGTAAAAGTGCCCGTGCGTCCTACTTACTGCATAAACATCTTTTATATTTTTAATTACCTGTACAAAGTCCGTCAGGATCGCTACCACCCTCTTACCTACTACTGTACTGGACAGATAAGAAATAAACCCTGACACATGACACAACCATTAAGTTTCTGGATATTGATAACGTTGACAGTAGAAAACAGCAGTTATTACTATTACTTCACACGCAACAAGCAAGGTACGAATTGTTTTACTGTTGTGAACATTATCAAATTTTCAGAAACTTCATAACGAGCCACCGATTTCTATCCCAAACGCACATTTTCCCAAAAGTAGTTACGTGTGGTCCGCAGGGCCAAATAACCCATAAATAAGAGCTCCGCGAAAATAAGCGACTGGATAAAACTCGCAATAAGAAAAATACGATTGTAAAAATCTGCGAACCAGAATAAGGCGACTGGTAATATCGGTTCACTAATGTTTCACCGAAATACGTTTGGCCGAATGAGTCGTTTGGCAACTGTTTCATTTCCTAACCCGCTTATATTTCTGTAACTGTAAATATTTCAGATTTTTTTAAAAATAGCTAACCTAACCTAACCTACTATAGGTACACAATGGTACAAAAATAAATCCTGAAATATTCACAGTTACAGAAATATATGCGGGTTGGGAAATGAAACAGTTGCCAAACGACTCATTCGGCCAAACGTATTTCGGTCAAATGAACGGACCCCGGTAATATCACATCACATTTAGGAAATAAATACGTTTGGGAAAGTCATGTAACAAATCCAATAAAATGAGAATTTTTGATTATCAAAAGAACATACATACCAGTGGCGTGCCTAGGGTTTCAGAATAGGGCAAGCCGAGAGATATGTTTTGTAGTTTTTACGGTTATTATGGATAAATTTATCTTGTTACCACATTACTGATCAATCTTCACTTCACTCTGCAGTTGTAGGTATAGGCATTTGCTTACGTGGACGAGCTCACCAAAGCACCCTGAAGGCATGTTACCACTAGATATAATTTTACAGACATATCAGCAATTGCATACTTTCGGTGGCCTTGAAAAAAGCCGCTTGGTTTGTATGAGAGAATAAAGTAAAGGTTCAACTTCTTATTTTAACTTTGCTTGCCTAGGGAGAAAGCAATAAGTACTTACTTTTATTTCAATTACCTATCTAAAAATTACATACATATTACACAACATAGTTAAATTAAATTATTATTTGTATACATCGAATGTGTTTTTCTAAAACGCCATCGTACCTATTTTGAAAGTAGCGACACGAGCTCTAAAAAATTACCCTTATTCAATGAAGTTTTAGACTCATCGTGACCTCTGAAGTTCTTGTTGTGCTAAATGACAAACAACATCGACTAATCTTTGAAAAAACGCTACTATTGTTATCAACACGCATGTTGTTTTGTAATTTCCTTTGATAATTGGCGCGATAAAGATGTCTCAATTCGCTGTTTACCAAAATCACTAAAAGAAATTACCGCGTTCATGTGTTTTCGAGAATTCATGTGTCTTTTAATGGCGCCAGCTAAATTATTTAAATCGTCATAACCAGACCAGATGTATTCCACACGTTTTCGTCGTTAGAAAAGAAAATACAACACCAGCAATGTAACTTATTAGAGTGCGAACAACCAACAATCCAATGAGTTTTGTACACTGACCTGTTAAACTGTCTTTTGTGCGATTTACTACTCTGAGAAATACACAAGTCAGGCGTAGGTTTTGCCGAAGAAATAAGTACCTTTTTCTCTGCAAAGTCCAAACATTTTACCTTTCCGTCGACAAGCAAAGTTTGTGCACACTTTAAAATCACACAGGACTTCCTCCATTGTCAATCTAATTGAATCACAACTCACAACACCACAAAAAAAAACTTATTATTGCACTGACCGCGCCGCGCCGCTCAACGCCTAAACAAACTATTCAACACGTGAATAAAAGCATTTGTCAACAAATAGAAATGAAGTGAAGTTGGCCGCTAACGCGGCTCAACGCGCGCTCCGCGCCTGCGCGAAGCGAATTTCGCATTTACTATGGACTCGTGTACAACTTCATACGCAATCAGGGCTTTTTACTCTCATACTATTTGCCATATTAATACACGACCAGTCGTGTTTGGGCATATGCCGTTTCGGTGGGTAAGACAGAGAATATGAAAGCCCGATTGCAAGCCAATACGTGCGAGCGAGATACGAGCTAGCCGCGTCATGAATAGTTCGACTGGTTGCCGCACAGCGCTGAGCGCTGTGCTGCGTAGGTGGCGGCCGGCGGTGCGCGGTAAAATTTAGTAGGTATAGGTACTACTGTTGCATGTAATTTGATTTGAAGAATTTAGTGAGAGCGCGCGGCGCGCGAAGGTGAAATACCTATCTAGTACATTACGTGCATTTAATGAATAGTTATTTTTGTAAGGCAAGGCAAGCCCGGCTTTTGGGCTTATATGGCAGTACCGCCACTGATACATACATAGCAAATATATTTGCAGACTTGAGATTGCAAATATCCATGGGCTTCAAAGGCCACTTACCTTCAAATGGCCTTTGTCCTCACCTGCCTAAACAATACTATACTAGAAAAAATTGTATTAGTACCTGTATCTTCTTCCAGGGGGAGACGGCTGTTTCTGGAGGTCTTTGGGTATGGGCGTCGGGGACCGCGACCGCTCCCGCTGGCCGTTGGCAATATCTTCTTCCTTCTGCTTCCTGGCCGCATTCTTGGCTTTGTAGTACTCGTAGAGACCCAGTTTCTCCCAACCCTCGCTGCAAACAAGAAAAAATTGGTTAACACAGAAAGAAAGTCTCATTAGTTATGTATATGGCTGTAAAAAAAAAGGAAAGTAAAGAGAGTAGATAAGATAGTTTGAAAACAGCTATTATGCCGAAATTCCGAGACCCATTTTTTTGTTCAATGAGTGCAAAATCAGTGTTTCTATATTCAAAAAAGTACATTATGGCTACACCGTAATGAATTCAAACGGAGAACAGCAGCCCCCAATTTTATACACCTGACTAGCTAGGTTGTATGCTTAAGTGACCTATAGGAACTCCTCGACTGTCCAATGTATATAAATTTGTCACCTTTCAACTGCTACTGCCAGGAGTGTCGTAATGTAGGAGAAAGGAAGTTATTCAAATGGATTTACATCATTGGAAAGGTATAATTTAAAGCAGCTATACTCAACCTGCGGCCCACCGAGCTTTTACGAGTGGCCCACCTGAGAACCTGGTATATCTACATAAATTGTATTTTTTTTTCAAATTTACGCGTTTTGAATGTCTATTACCAAATCCATTACCAAGCTCTAAGCAATACATACATACATACATACATAAACTCACGCCTTCATTCCCAAAGTGGGGTAGTTAGAGCTAAAGAATTACCAACAACTTTTAAAACTTGTTGATAATTCTGTGACCACATTTTGCACAAATAGGCTAAGATGTTTACCAACGTATTAGTGACAGGTTGCAAGCCCATCGCCTAATAGTACTACGAGCCTTTATTCCCTTAGTCGCCTCTTACGACATCCAAGGGATAAATAACATGCGTCGCACTATTCTAACCCGGCAACCACATTGTATAGCTACGTAAATTGTAATTTTTTTTCATATTTGCGCGTATTGTATGGTTTGTGGTCTTGAATATCTATTACCAAATCCATTACCAAGCTCTAAGCAATACTGTCGGTAATAAATCTAACAAAGGAACATCCTTTCAATGACTCCATGATCTGATGTTAATTATGCAATGCTCGATGTTACAAGTTTCAACGACGAAATGACAATGATAATATTTATTTGGATTTAAACATTTTTCAAGATGTTGTATAGACAAAAAAATTGTAATCTAACCACCACCTCACTTTTTTTTTTAAGAAAAAAAGGGGAATACGCAGAATTTTGGAACATTGTCCCCCAAACATAAAAAAAATGCGAAGAAATGCTCAAATCCTATTACACCCTTAATCCTAATACATTATTTGGATCTACATACGTTTGCAAATCGTAATTTTCATGAATGAAACGAAATACGCAAAGAATTCAGCTGGATGATGTAATAAGGTTAGCGTGCCACAAGCCCGATCTAGACGAAGATCCAAAGTTTTGCGTAAGTTTTCACAATTTTAAAAATCTCATTGATAGTAATCGCTTGGGTTGTATGGATAGCCAAATAATATCAGCCAGTAAGATTGATTGTGGCTACACTTTTTTAGTGAAAATAAATAATCATTAAATTGAAATATCATTTTTTATTAACACCTAACATACCTACACTACATTTGCTTTTTTGCCTTAGGACCCATATCTAAACGTATCCGTGGCCCGTATAACAATGAGGCTACCAGAGCGCTAATCTTTGCTGTTACCATTTTTATGGCCTATTTTTTTTTTTGGTTGTCGCCTGACTTAAATCCTTGCTTTTGTTAGCACGATATTGAAAATTACATTTGAAAGGGGCAGATATTCAAATCCCTTCCGGAGACCTGGGAATGGAGGGCACAAGTACTGCCGGGCTCGCACCGGCTAAAAACACCAATGCCCCTAAAACAAGAGGCATTAAAATGGGGGTTAAAATCTCCTGCGGATACTACCCCAGCACTTGCTGGGAGAAGTTCATTCCTCCGTTTATTTATCCGCGGGGTTAGAAAAAAGGGGGTGGGAATGGGGTATAAGAAGGGAGTTGCTTAACCTAGGTGAGTCGCGGAGTGGGAATCCTGACGCATGCATGCTTACAGACTACGGGCTACCTTTTTTTTGCCCGATAATGGAAGGGTTGGGTCGGAGATATTTTAAGACCGCTTGTGTGGCTGTGGACACCATCTTTATGGGTTACCCTTTCTTTAAGGCTTACTCTTTTGCCTGGAGATGATATTTTCTTTGCGCTGTATGACCTATTCCATGACACCACCAAGATTGCTATGGGTTCCAAAATGCCAATTGTTCATTAACTTGCAGGAGTTAAAAATACTAGGACTACTTATTTTTTTATCACTCGAAAACACGACTACACTTATATTAACTTACTTATCTCTCGGCCGTTCATGGTTGGGCGAGGCGTAGAAAGCATCCACGGCAGCCAATAACCTGTCATTCGGCGGGGCGGGGGGCGGTAGACGGATTCTCGCGGGGTCTAGAGGTCGGTATCGGTCTTCTTCCAACTGAAATAATCCAATAATACAGTTAACTATTGATCAATGATAACACACACGTGAATTTAAACTGGAATAAAGCAGCCAACCTACAAGTGCAGTAGCGACGCGAAGCGGGAAATGACCTGGACAAAAATAGGCCAGGCGCGGCGGAAATGTTTTTAGTATAGGATGGCAACCCGCCGCCTTCGCTCTGTGTACGTTTGTGATTTAAGTTTCTATTAGGTTTTTTTTACTAAAGTGAAAACATTGAATTCTTACCATAATAAGCGGCACCATTAACCCAGCGGGTAATTCAAAGTACGGGACAGAAGGCATCAACTCTTCGTTATTGACTTCAAGGAACGGGGGAAAGCCTGGTGGGGGTTTAGAAAGATCTGGAAGACCGTTTTGGAATGCTAGGGGTGGGGGGATTTCCGGAAGGAACCCGGGCGGAGGCTGGGAGAAATTCACATTTGGCAAATTCAATAACTCTGGCTCTTCGCTTTCTCCATTATTCTGATTTTTCATCTGATCAAACATTTGACTGTCGTAACTGTTCTCGTTCCCGCTTAAACTATTATTGGAAGCATAGTTATCCCCGCTTTCACTACCGTACAGCTGTTGTGTTGTCGCATTGAAATTTTGATCATAATTCATGGAATTATTAAAACTTTGATCGTTGAAATTATTTTGGAAATTATTCTGCTGTTGAATGCTCTCGTTTTGCTCGTGGTTGTTTTGCATTTCCAGAGCTCTCTTTTGCATTTCCAGTTGCTGCACTTGTTGCATTGTGTGGGCCACAAAGGCTTGGTGCTGGGATTGGTAGCTGGAAACGAGAGTAACATTAGTAAGAGTTGCTACGGATGGGTTTCTACTGAGCTATACAAGTGCATACTTCTCAAAGGTGGCCTTAGTCTGCACTGCGAGGTGCGCCACGGAGCCGGCGTGCTGCGCGCGCAGCTCGGCCTGGTACTCCTGGTAGCTGGTCGTGGGACTCTTCATCTTCTCGATGACCGCGTTCTCGAAATAGTTGGACTTGGACTCCCAGAGCCGGAGCAGCTTATTTAACTTAGCCTCCTGCTCTTCCGTCACCGCTGAAACAGCCAAACGATTAAACCGATGTCGTACGAGCCGAGAACTCTAAGCAAGTTACCTGACTGACGCGAACGCAGTTCTAAAGATGCTTTGATACGAGAATGCACAATCGAACAAAAGAGACCTATATTTCGAGGGCATTATTATAAATATGTTACCTATACTGGCATTGCAAAACATTGGTACCACCACATTTTCCAAATTTTTCTTGAGATCTTCTGCGTTTTTGCGTGCACTGTAATTAGGAATAACAGTATCATAGACACCGGATTGATAATGGCAATAAGGGATAGCAACATAAATGGTCAAAAGAAAAATATACACAAGAAACTAAAGAAACTTAAGTTGAATATCACACAAAATATCATGAAAATTATTGAACCTGATGGAATAAAGACTAAAATTTTAAAATAAAAAAGTTATGTTTTATAGACATTTAAAAATGTATTACTTTAAATTAAATTACCACTTTGTTGAATAAATCATTTAAAACTTACTTAACACAAAGAAAAATAGACAATTCAATAATAAATATATTTTATAATATTTACTGGGGTTCTTGAGTAACTATAAACATGCTTCAAGATGGGTACTATAAATGCTTAGACTTTACATTACATTATTATAAATATAACAAGTATATATTAAAGTAATGCGAGAAAATTAAAGGAAACCCAGGATATTAGTCACAAAATGGAATAGGACAACCCAATGACGAGTGTTAGAGGTACTAACCAATGGTGGAGCACATCATTAACGAGGTAGATGATGTGTAGTTTCTGGGTGAATGCAGCCCCTGGCTGTGTCACTTTGCGCAACAGATGCTGCGATATCACTTTCCCCGCGTCATGAGACACGGAATGTTGCAAGATCCAGCCCTTCCCTAAAAAAAAATATAGGATTAAACCTTTGTACCCATATGTTAGCTTTATCTATACTTGGGTGAATTGCAAAAATATTGTACATAGGTTAAGGAGTTCATTGAGATATGGTTAACTTTCTTCCATTGTGTTACGAAAATTATCCAGATGATTATATGACCAATCTTCGTTACACTAAGGAAAAAGTTAAGGATTGTTAAGGATTTTTTAATTGAGCCCTTAACTATGTACAATATTTTTGCAATTCACCCACTTCATACATTTTGCAACCACATAAAATTGCCTTATGTAATAGTCACATTAAGCTACTATTTTTTTATGTACGTAAGTTATACATTAACAAGTATTCGCTATATTTGGTTGGATTGGAACGTTGCAATTTATTAGGGTAAACAACAATGTCTTCCCAAGGCGGCGTATGACAAATGCATGAAAGATACATTTTTAAATCCCATTGTGTCATCTGCCATCAAGTTATCATGTGTATGGTCTATCTATGCACTGGTGAATGACCATTTTACTAAAGTAGGCATTAAATTTAAGACAAAGTACTACGCATTAAGGCACAAAAGTTTTTTCAAACGATATAATATTTTTTTTAGTATAGTGGGAGGCAGACAAGCAGGCGGGTCACCTGATGGTAAGTGATCACCGTCGCCCATGGACACCTGAAACAACCGGGGGTTAAAGGGGCGCTGCCGGCCTTTTAAGAATTAGAAATAAGAACATGCAATGAACACTGTTTTTTTCCCCAACTATGGCAAAATATTATGATTCTAGTAGCCGCTACGCGAGCGTTAATGAGGCGCTGACGTTCGAAAAACGCTAGATGTGATGGGGCCTTTAGATATTGAGATCTGCTTTTGGATAAGGATGACTGTATCCAATCATAACAAAAGGTTTGTAAATAGATAACACATTAAACAATGTCAAACTAGTGCTACAATTGTTATGCATTCTTTTTATAAGCAAGTGATTAAAAAACAACCATGTTCCAGTGTCTTTAAATATTTAAAGTTTGAATAAAAGAAATAAATATGTTTTAAAAGATACATAAAGATTTATGGTATGGATCTGTCAATAGGAACAGTTTGCTCAACCTATATTTATTTCATTGCTACTTATCTTATCTTGGGTTTGAATTCTACTGGCCTATTTATGAATATCATATTGCATGCGGACAACAGATTAAAATCAGCCAATTAATAATTTGGTTTTTAATAACAGGTTGTAGTGTAAGGGTTGGGGTGTATTATGGGACGACTCTGAAGAATGCCCTATGACCACATGACCATGAATTTATATGCCCCATGAGCATCACGAGCACAGCATGTTTCTTCAGGGTAATTTTGAGATTTGCTAGTGTAATTAAATTATTTTCCTTAATGTCAAAAGTACTTTTGTACTGTATTATATTAACATATTTGACAAATATTGTTTGTCATTGCTGACGTGGCTGTAAAACTTAGCTGTTACATATAAAAATAAAAATATATAAACTCCTATTTGTAAAGTTAAGTCCTTATTTTAGTAAACCATCTTAAGCCCTTGCTTTACAAAAGCAACTACAGTTAAATTTGTATATTTAAAGTACTTAATTTTCTAAATTTGAACTCCCTTGCAAGTAAATTATGGTGGTTTCCACTTTTTTTTACCCTTCACTTGTTTCAGGAAGATGGTTATGATTTTTAAATGTATGTTTCTATTTTTTTTAAAATGCCACGCTCTGCAGTGCAGTGTCAATGACTTTTATCGATTTAAACATAATTATGAGGTGTACAAGCCACCAAGGTTTTCAAAGGCTGCTATGTATTACACTTGTTTATGTATAAGAGGGCATAAGATGTTTACAATGAAACCATAATTAATAAAAAAGAAGCTTACCAGAAGATATGCTATCCTTAGTGCAACTGTCTATGATTGGCTGCAATATATTGTCAAGCTCCATTAAATTAATATGGTTCTCATTGGCTAATGCCTGAATGGATTCCAGTTGGGCCTTGCTGACTAGTTCATTAATTTTAGCTTGCTGCTGCTGAATCAACACCTAAAAACATACACATACTAATTATAACTTGTCCTTGAAAGACACATACTATACTTTAGCATCACAGCAATCTTTCATTAATCCCTTTAGAGGATACAACCCCAAATGTTGCCTGTAAAAATAACATTCCATTTGTTTTAGTACATTGTGATACATTTTGGCATGCAATAAAAAATCAACAAAATCATGAGAATTGAAAAAAATAACTATATTTTCTAACATTACGCAATGTATTCTAGTTGTGTGTGACATAATCGCAAAAAAAAACAACAAAACATATTTTAGTTCGAAACAAATAATATGTGGCACATTTCTAGATGGGTCATTGTCAAATTTTGTGCAGGTAAACGAGTAGTCCCTCAACATTTTTAATTTTTTTGTATATTAATAAGGTCAAAACCTCTTAACATTATATATTAAATACAAAATACATCGCATTAGCAAACATCCCTTATTGGAATAAAGACTCAGTTTCGATAGTTATCAATTTTTTTTAAGTAACATTGTGGTCATTGGTGGTAACAGAATGGTTTTCCTTACAAGTTGTACCTGTCCCATGTAGCATTCCGTTTTAATAAAGATCAAATAACTGCATTTTCTAGTTTAGTAACCTTCTTTAAATAAATTATTATCATACACAGAGTATTATGAATATTCATAAAATATATTTTAAAGTTAGTCAGTATTAAAATGAAGTTTTTAAATAATTTTTTAAACATTGTCCCACGTATTGTTCTGGAACGTCTGAACCACTATGTTACTAACTAATTCACAACTCAAAATAGAGATTTCGCTACTTTTGACACTGTTTTATCTTGGTCGGGATGTCTGCATTCGTTGCGGTAGTTGGTTCGGTCGGGGGGGATGGGTACGTCGCTTGACAGTCAGCCGCGAGGTGTTGAACGAGCCGCGTATGTTTTAATTGCGCATCCACTTTGTTACCTACATATTCAAATGAGTAAATGAATGTTTTTTCTTTAGTTTACGTTCAGTATGTTATCTAAGTGTTAAATGTGTTAAATGTACACGAAATATATTTACTTTACCATTTATTTTATGACTTATGTATAATGGAATGTAAAATTTACCACTCTGTTACTTAATTTCTTAAGAAAAAGTAAAACGGATTGGTAACAGAGTTGTATTTTTTTTACACCAAGATCCACTAAATCTGGAATAAATCTTAAATTATTGGTTAAACATCGTGGCTAACTATGATAGATGATAATTCAGTTGTTTTAACAGACACGGACATAAACAAAAGTAATATCTAAACATAATATTTATTTAATAAAAAAACATTTTAAGTTACATTTACCTGCACAAAATTTGACAATGACCCAGATGATAAAAAAACTAATTAAGTTAAGCCTTTTCAAAAGTATTCCACAAATAGCAACAAAAATACAGATTGTACCCCGCAGATCTATCAGTGAGCTCACCTTGTGCTGTGCATTGAGATTGTTCTCTGACTGAGTGATCTGCTCTTTGAGCATGGAGATCTGCACATTGAGGCTGTCGCTGGTGGAGCCAGCAGGCGCGGGGGGCGCAGGCGGCGCCGCGTTGGCCGCCAGCCACTGTTGCAGCGCCGGCGCCGCCGCCATCGAGGCTGCGAGCCCCAGTTGCGCGGCCGACGCACCGCCCTGTTGGGGCAGTACATATTGCCTGTTCTGAGCCATAAAGGCCCCGGCGGGAGCGGCCGCCTGGCCACCGGCCGATTGCTTTAGAACTATAAACAGCGGGGATGCACTTGAGTCGGTTATACCAAGCGGCGAACGCGCGCCACAGCGCACATTCAAACTCTTCCTTCCACACACCGTTATGCTTACTTGCTTGCTCTGTAGTCACTTTGTACTGATAGTAGTTGAAGTACTCCCCGCCGTACAGGAAGCTGAACTTCGGGTTATTCTTTTGCTTGTTCTTAGTCATCTTCTCGAATTCGGGTCCATTTCTTGCGACAAACTGCGCCAGCTTATCGATGATGTTGCGCAGGTCTTGGTCTAAAAACACGATAGGTACTTATAACATCGTGACCTTTTAATTAAATTAGAAGCAGAGACTAATTGCACAAACCTTGAGGTGGCTGCGGGAGTTCCATCTTTTATCCTTTTTGTTGAGGTTAGGGGCACAAGAAGTCTTCTTTTTAGCTGCGGAGATGGCGGCGTCGCAAAGTGTCCCAAGTCATTTTAACACACTAAAGTCCACACATAAAATCTAAATAAGTCTTTTCCTTATCAGCTAAACTATATTATTGCTTGTCTTACGTCCACGCACTATTTTTTGGATTTATAACTAGAAACTCTTCTAAAAAGTCTACGCGTTCGACATACCGCAATGTCAGCCATGTTAAAACTGCAATTTACTTTTCATTCATTCACTCTTGCCCTCAAATCCCTAATTCTAATTTCACACCAATCACACCATTCGTTCATTTCATTTAGGTTTTCAATAAAACTGCCAAGTTTTTTACAATAAAAACAATGTTAATAAAAAAAATGCAAAAGTGTTAAGTTATGTTCACGGGCTAGGCATTCAAGTTGAATGCATAAAAGCGTCCGAGAGGGAGTAAGAGGGAAGTACAAATCCAATTTGGATTGCTTTGAATTGAATTTGGTGCGAAGTCCTTTGGATTATCCACTTCTTACTTTGAAAATCGATTCGAAGTTATGTTATTTAAAAAAATTAATTATTATTATTTAATCTTGAATGACAAGTGAAACGGAAGTGGCATCTGAAGTTTCGAATTTAGTGCTTCATTGTAACCAAGGATGGCTCCAGAGCCCGTATTATGGTCGCCTTTATCGTGGTGGCAGGCGCGGCTCACTCACTCCGCGATTTTCGTTCATCGCTACAAGTACATGCCGGTTACCCATCTGATGGGTACTATTCAGGGGCTGCCACCAATTTAATACATAATAAGATATCGCATGAATGCGATAAAGATGGGTAGCTAATTGCCCACCATGATAGATACGCATGAGTGCGATAAAGATGGGTAGCTAATTGACCGCCATGACAGATAGGCACCATAAAGGCACGCGCGTCATTCGGCTCCGTAATTTAAAACAACTATTTATCCCCGTCTAACAATAGAGCGTTCGCTACAGATTGCCGTCTTTATCTGCAGAAATATGGTAACGTAGTAACTGTCAGTAATTGGTGACCAACTTTGAACGCGTTTAGTATGAGCATATTAAAATTTACGTATCTTAAAATAAAATATCCCGCATTCGTCAGTTTGTTAAATTATTTTTTTAACATTAAATTATTATTTTTTTAATCGTTGACAGCCCTCACTATCGGCGACGCAGTGAGTGAGCCAATTCATTTTCACCGTTCGTACACAGCCTTAACGTTCCGTTTGGCTTGCGCTGGAGTCAACGATGACAGAGGGCCATAAATAATAATGTTTTAGCTTTTAGCTAAGAAAAAAGCGGCTTTTGTAAAGATCAAAGCAGTGCGCCTTCGGTACTTGTACTATTATCTATTCTGTGGTGGTGGATAAAGCACACGTCATTTTCGCACTTACATACTGGTCAAAAAGTGCCAGATGTTTTATCCACAACGTAAACACGTCCATAATAGGCTCGCAGGGTTGACAACAGAAGTTTAAATTTAAAATATGAGGACAGTGTACAGAATTAAATTGGCAAAATGATCCAATATGAAGCCAGATCCGTGGTATAGCCACCTGCTATTATTATAATTCAACGCGATGAGGTTCCAAGTTCCAACGCGTGGTCAGTGGACTTGAAGCTTTATTAAACGGGCTCCAGATGGTGGTGGTTGCAAGTTGATATTATTGTAATACCAATGCGTCAGAGTACTATTAGATGATGTGAAACTAAACTAGGTTTATCTTTTAGCTGCATGTGACAACCGATGAAAAACAGCTCCTTGGCCATTTAGCTCTTGCTTGGCAGATATACTCCTATTTTTGTGCTCTCTTGGCGTGGATTTTTTACTGTAGCAACACTGATTTTCACGTATTGATCGCACTGACCAATGGTTCGCAACCAAAATAAATCCATTGCAGTCATTCGCTGACGGGCGGACTGGGCTCTGTCAGTTCACCCAAATATCATTTGACGTGAATCATTGTCAAATAATCAGATATTGGGGGACTAACAAAATTACAAAATGCAATCCTCGTTGGTAAGTCGAAAGATATTTTTTTTACTCTTCTGTAACTATTGTGAAGACAATATTATATCATACTCAACCAAATTTCGAGATTCAATGTGCCATTTCTCTAGACCATGTTACAGGGTTTTTAATTCTAATATTTAAAAATGAAAACATCTGTATTTACTAACAAATATCAACCTTTTTTTATACCATGTCAATGTGTACTTTACACATTTGTAGAATTGTGTTTGAGTTATTGCGAAATTTTGCAATGAATAATTCATTTTTTTTTAAATAATGCTGTAATTCTGTCTCTTGAATTGTTTGTACACGTTTGTCACAGCGTATGAAGGCGGCGAAATGCCCTTCGGACGAGTTGGCGATCACTAACTGCGCCCTCATTAACAAAGAAGATTTCCCCAGTGATGTCAAGTAAGTATTGCAAAAAAATTAAGACATTTTTATCCTAGTTGATAGTGACCCTGCCTAAGAAGCTACCTATCCTGGGTTTGGTCCCCAGTAAGGGCGTATATTTCTATCTAATACCCACCTTGTAGCACAAGCCTTTAACTTAGTTTGGGACTAGGTTAATATTGTCCCTTGATATTTTAATTATGAATGAATTACCTAACTTACATTTACACAAAACAAACAGCAGTTTGTGATAAAAAAGACTATAGACGAGGATAACATATTTTTGGGACTGTAGAATTGATTTAACAAATTATGAGTCATGTTTTTTTCAATAACACATTTGGACATAATGTAGCATTGTGCCAATTTAAAATTTTCGTAATTGTGATGCAAGAATGCAAACAACTTATCTCTGAACTGAAAGCATTTTGTATACTATGTAGAATCATAACTTAGTGCTTTGTTTCACATGAACCCTTATTGTAAACAGCTAAAACTTGTATAGTTCCAGAAAGGGACAGAGCCATATTGTTTTTATATCTTTGTCCCTTTCTCCTTATGTGACAAAGTAAGGTCTTGACAGTTTTAAACAATATATGTTCTTCTAGGCACATTGAAGTCACGACAGGACCTTCCCAGAGTTTTGTCTTCAGTATTCGGTTCTTCAATGGTGTGGAGAAGGGGACTGTGGGATTTTCCGCCCCGCAAAGGAAATGGGCTACTCTGTCCATTAATCAGGTAAAAATATATGTTCATTCTTAGTAACTTTGAGGTTCCGCTTTTTTTCATAGAAATTTGCTTTATTATAATTGCTGACAGGAAATTCCAAAAACGTTGTTTTAAAATATCTACTGGAAGTGTGTTTCTGGTAGTCCATAATAATATTTAGTTAATTTACATGTATAGGGTTGCCAGGTAGCCAAACTTAATAGCCGGACAGACCGACCAGTTTGGCCGGAGATTTGGGTAAAAATGCCGGACACCCTAAAATCCCTACATTATTGAGGATTTTTTTCCTATCGAGAGCGACCGACAGTCGACGTTCGCCTGCGCTCAGCCACGCTCGGCGGTCGCTTGTTTGCAAAATGTAAAAAGCCGAACAAGCCGGACACCGTTTATTTTGGCCGGACACACAATCAAAAAGCCTAACTATGTCCGGCTTTATCCGGACGCCTGGCAACGCTACACATGTAAATGGTTTCTTTTAGTTGTTTTTTTGCTACAGTGACATAAATAATATGGAATTTATTATCTTAATTGCAAGTTTAAGCAAATGTTTAAAAAGACAAAAAACAGCCATTAAAAAAAAAAAAAAAATCTTTTAAAATGGTAGGTAATAGGTTAGTCAAACTGAGGTCGGCGTCCTACAATATTTTAACCAATTGCAGACTTCAATTGGACTGACCTATTACCTACCATTTTAAAGAAGAAGTGAGTTTTTGCTTTTTGAAGGCAGGTTTTTGTTTTTTTTATCATCTTATAATTTTAAAATGATTAGCTCTATAGCACACATACATGGTTTATTCTTTTCAGCCAATTGATGTTAAACCGTACAAGCCCCAGAGCGCAGAATGCTTGTGCAACGTGACATTAGAGGTGGACTACATGACCAAAAAAACGTAAGTGAGAATAGATAAACATAAAATAAAGAGTGTGATGAGTTAATACAAATTAATTAATAGATTTTCATTATAAATATCATTTTAATGCATAATGTTGAAAAGGCTATACTCGATAACCCATAATAATGTTACTTCTAATATGGTTTTTATCTAAGTCAAACAATATTCCTAATTTTTTTTTTAATACTGCCTCTAGGTATGGTTGAGTTTGTTACAACATTTAAACGTTTTATAATTCAGACGGAAATGGATTTAGAACAAATGAAAACTCGGAGTAACAATGCATTAGGACAAATGACAATTATTGGGAATTCCAATGTAGACACACCGGTAAAGATGCAGACATCCAGATTTTCTGTCTGTTGGTTCATGCGTAAAACTGTGGCTTTTCTGATTAATCTTTTGAATGCCACAGTCAACTCTGTCTAACAAATGAAACAGAGCAATTCGGCATTTTAAAAGTAGGTAACTTTCACTCTAGTTGACAATCTGAGTGACAACTAGTTTTATTAGGTGCGCATGCCTGCTTGGGCTTGTACTTTGTCAGAGGGGAAGTGGTGCAAATGCCTACTCCCTTCCGTGTTGCTCGAAGGCTACAGCCGTCACAAGTCAAGATTAAAAATGTCAAAATGTTTCGTATCAATAAGGTGTAATTTGCATAGTATACATGTTTGGCGTGCGGGTGACACATTCTGTATTCGACGTAAGAGGGCGTTCATTAATTACGTGTGGCTATTTTCGGGAAGTGAGATGTCGTGAGATTCGGCACAACCCCCTCCCCATACCCAATTTCACGTGAGATTTTTCAAAACGTGTGTTTATATTGTATATGCACTGGATTTATGCTAATTAAAGGCCATAAATACGAGTATTATTGTATAAGATTTGCCCAGGATTTGTGTGAAGGAACTTGTTGTACTTAATTAAACCCAATTTTTAAGCAGCCCTGGATTTAAATCCCGGTCAGAGCAGATATTTGTGTGATAAGCGCAATATTTGTTTCTGAGTCATGGATGTTTTCTATGTATTTAAGTATTTATTTCTCTATTTAAGTATTTATATCGTTGTCTAGTACCCATAGTACAAGCCTATAGGCTGTAGCTTAGTTTGGGACTAGGTCAATTGGTGTGACATTGTGTTTTTCTTTGCGGAAAAAAGTTACGTGACATTTGCCCAGATGAATTTCGGCTCCCCCCCTCCCCCCCTGAACGCCTCACGTAATGAATGGGCGCCCTTTAAGGCGTTCCAAGGTTAAGAGATGAACGGTTGGTTCTTTGCAGCGTGTCGACGGAGCCCTACGACTCTGAAGCGATGGCACGCGACTTCCTCATCCAGTTTGGCAACCAGATGTTCACGGTGGGGCAGCAGCTTGCCTTCTCGATACAGGATAAGAAGGTGCTTTCGCTGATCGTCAAGAACCTGGAAGGTATGATCAAAAGGAGAAAAAAAACACGCCATAACGCCCTCATTAAGGGTATATTTTGCTGGCTTATTCATCATCATCATCAGCCTATATTAGTCCACTGCTGGACATAGGCCTCCCCTAATGAGCGCCATAGCGCCCTGTCTTCAGCTTGCTGCATCCAGCATCTGCCTGCAGTCTTTCGCACATCGTCATCCCACCTGGCCTGAGGGCGTCCCACACTACGTTTGCCGAGACGCGGTCTTTACTCAAGAACACGTTTACCCCAGCTGGCTTATTACCAGTGATCGTACTTTTTCCAGCATTCTTGGTGCGGTGACGTCAAATGACACACGACAGCATCCTAGGGTTGTCGACGTGTATAACGTCAAATTTCGTTAGTTCGAAAAATAATCTTGTGTCAGTTGACTAAAGCCAAAAATGACCTTACGAGGATAATATGATTGACGTTTAAAATTATGTAATATTATGTTGTCATTGAAAATGAAACAATTTTTTTTTTACTTAATCAGTATGTTGTCAAAATATTATTGTTGGGTCATTATTTGGGCGTTTCAACCGCCTCACTTTCGTGGTCACATTTTTGAAGAAGTGACTTCAGATTTCGATTTTGTTTCTGGTTAGGTATCTAAGTTTACCGGACATCTATCAAATGTCCAAAAACGCTATCAAAATATACGCCCAATTCTTCAAAAACATGTCCACGAAAGTGAGGCGGTTGAAACGCTCGAATAATGACCCTGTTCTTCTTGTGTTTATTCGAAAGAATATGTTGTTCTATATTATATTTTTTCGGGGAATTTATAAAGGTATCACAGGTTCCACAGTACACTTTATCATCTATTATTTCCAAATCTACGTAATCTTTTAATAAAGCATGTTAAAGAGCAGAATAATTATTAGATTTCTCAATATGGGTGCGGGTTTTCATATGCCTCGTCACAACATGTTTCGATCGTGTCATTTTTTTAGCACAATAAGAACAAAATATTGAAGAACCTTTCCTTAATAAAAAACTATGCTCACTTAATAGTTTCTCCATTGTGTTTAATTAGTTAATAATTATTGCTTATTTTCACACACAAAATCAACGCAACTGTTCATAGCACTTGACGGGACGTCAGTGAAGAAAACAAAATACTTCTATATTTATGCACTGCCATTACCTACGCATTATACTGTCTATGCTAATATATAGTTAGTATACACCGTGTTTTTTTTGATTTACGATAACTTCGGCATATTACTAGGTACATCCATAGAAACTAAGTGGTAGATTAGATTTTGAAATATTGAAAACAATTTTTTTTTTCTTTTTAGTACAAAGTAATTCAATGTTGTATCTTTGGTCATTCTAAAAGGGCCTTTAGAGTTAACTCATAGTCAGTGTCAAATACGTCAATGTAGGCGTGACATACACAGACAGTTAAGAGCCTTTTAGACCAGTTCAACGTGATTAAGTGATTAAATTTAAAAATTAAATATCTTTATAACCTTTACAGTTATCATTTGCTGTCTTCGGGAAATTAACTTTATTTGACCTAAAGAACGTTCCCTTAAAGTTATCGTAAATAAAAAAAAACACGGTGTATAAATTCCTAATCATAAATATAACCTGAGATAAGGATTTATTGCAGCTGTGTTACTTTTTCTCATATACTCGTAGTAAATTAACCCTTCACTTCATTATGCATATTGGGTTAGGCTTTACATGTTCTGAGAATATTTTCTGTATTTCCAATTTGTTTAATACGCTTTTTTATTTTTATTTTTGATTTTATTTGATTTTTTATTCATTCATACCTTCATGCCTGTAATCCCAGAGTGGGCTAGGCAGAGCTACAGAATTACAACTTGATAATTCAGTAACCACAATTTGCACAAATAGGCTAAGATGTTTACCAGCATATTAGTGACAGGTTGCAAGCCCATCGCCTAACAGTACTGCAAGCCTATATTCCCTTAGTCGCCTCTTACGACATCCACGGGAAGACATGGAGTGGCACTATTCTAACCCGGCAACCACACGATATTTTTGATTTGATTCTTGGTTCAAACAATTTAATATTGGGCACTACTGACAACCCTAGCACTGCACCAAAAATGCTGGAAAAAGTACAATCACTGCTTATTTATTACAGATGAATAAATTTCAAAGTGGCCACAAGAAAACCTGCCCAATGTCCTACATGAAGGATATTTTTGTATGGATAATTTTAAAAACGAGTACCGAACGGTACTGAATGTATTTGTTCATATTAAAGAACATTGGGTTCAAATCCCGGTAAGGGCAGATATTTGTGTGATGAGCGCGAATATTTGTTCCTGAGTCATGGATGTTTTCTATGTATTTAAGTATGTATTTCTCTATATAAGTATTTATATCGTTGTCTAGTACCCATAGTACAAGCCTAGAGCTTAGTTTGGGACTAGGTTAATTGGTGTGACATTTTCCCCCCCATATTTATTTATTTTTATTTATTCATTGGGCAGGATGAGGGTATTTAAAAATTAATTTTCGTTTCTTTAGACAAAAATACGAGTACAAATACATAATTCCAATTAATCACTTTCTCGACATGATAGTCGGTGGTTACGTAATCAGTTTTTTTTTTTTTTTTATCCACCCCTTACCAAACAGTACTAATTTGCTTATGTCTTTGGCGCTTCCAACGCACACTGAGTGTAGAGTTGTGTCCGCACTCCGCAGCCGTGGACGTGCAGGCGCTGGCGGCGGGCGCCAACGCGGTGCCGCGGCGCGTGCGCATGGGCCGGCTGCTGCCGGACGCCTGCATACAGTTCGACAAGGCCGAGAACTCCTCGCTCAACCTCGTCGGGAAGGCTAAGGGGTGAGCATTGGCTTATTCCTTTTTTTTCTGTTGCAACATAGATTCTCCTAGGGTTACCATATCTCAGGATTTATCCTAAGGTTTTAAGATTTTTGGGCTACTCAGGATTGCGGCCGGATTTTGCAAATCTCAGAAATCTCAGGATTTTTAGAATGTTCAATAAATTACAGTACATTTCAAAGATCTCTTTAATAAAAGTATTTAAGTATGATAGAGAAAATAATTAAGTAATCAACTTAGGTAAAACGATAATTATTTCGATTTTTTTAAATTGTCAAGTACATTTGTGAGAATATTCTCAAACTGCAACAAAATCTCAGGATTTTTCAATGGAAATCAGGCCTTTTGATTTTTTCATCTGGTAACCCTAGCTTCACCGTGTTCACTATGTTTTTTCCGCCAAGCCATTTTCATACAAATATAGCATTTGCAAGGCTGGCAACGCATGTGCAGTGTTGTGATTGTCATCATAAGATAGCAATATTGAGATGGTAAATGTCTATGAGCTTCAGAGTCCACTTAAGGCACTGGTCCCACCAACGTATGCAATGTATTTGTAGTTTTGAAATAAATATTCATGAGAGGTGCGTTAGCTCCATCTGTTTCCCTCGATTTAGTCGAGTGACAGAGATAGAGCTAGTGTTCCAAAGGACTCGAGCCTTTTAGCTCTTTTTTTTAAGCCTGGCTTCGATTTTGACGCCTAGAGGGCTGAAAGCCTATAAATAAAGCTCTTTAGCCCACAAGCCTTGTTATATTCGGCAGCCTTGACTCTCGGAGCTCGTAACCTTAATATAAGGCTATATATTTTTAGACTTAGTCCTTGTCAAAATATTGAAACTTAAAAATATTTTGGCCTCCAAGCTTCTTTAGGCTCGGATGCTAAAATATTTTTGAGTTTATAAAAATATTTAATTGATTTTTTTGAGTTTAATTATTTTTTGTATAGCAGCAACGGAAATACACAACTGATTTTACGAATATGTTACGTCATACGAGGGCAGAGTGAAAAGTCTGGAAAAAACTAAACATTTTTTTTTTTGGTCCAAGTAAATATTTATTTTTCAACGTAGTCCCCATGTAACTCAATACACTTGGTCCATCGCTTTTCTAGCTTTTCGATTCCCTCCGTATAGTACGATTTCTCCAACCCTTCAAAATACGCATTGGTTTCTGCGATGATTTCTTCGTTGGAACCAAATCTTTTTCCACCAAGCCATTTCTTTAAGTTTGGGAAAAGAAAATAGTCGCAGGGGGCTAAATCTGGAGAATAAGGCGGATGCGGGAGCAATTCGTAACGCAACTCGTGGATTTTAGCCATAGCAACTGCACAAGTGTGGACCCGTGCGTTGTCTTGGTGAAAAATGATTTTCTTTTTCGCCAAATGGGGTCGTTTTTCCATTAAAACTTCATGAAATCGCTGTAACAAGTTGGCATAATATTCGCCGTTAATCGTTTTACCTTTCTGAAGGTAATCAACATATATTACACCACGAGCATCCCAGAAGACAGTAGCCATAACTTTATTCGCCGATAAAACTGCTTTGGCCTTCTTTGGTGCAGGTTCACCTGAAGCAATCCATTGTTTTGACTGCTCCTTGGTTTCTGGTGTATGATGATGAATCCAGGTTTCGTCAACAGTTATGAAACGACGCAAGGAGTCCTTTTCATTACACCTAAACTTCGCCAAACATGCCTCTGACAGGGTCACCCTAGTCATGGCCTCCCAACTCGAACAACGTATAATTATTACTTTAATAAACTCATAGATGGCGTCACAGGTATCGAGCGAAACATTTGAATCAGTAATCGTGAAGATTGAATGATTTTTGCACCTTAATAAATTCAACGTACCTTAATTACATCAAAAACATCCTTCTCTACATAAATTAGGGTATATTTTATAAGTTTAATAAATGCAATAAATTTTATATTAACTCCATCTAACTCATAAAAAACTTATAAGCTTTCAAGCTTGCTACGCCTTATTAGGTACTGTCACTAGATGGTGCCATCACGGATCGCGAAACTACTATGCACTCACAGACCCCAAGCGTTTCGTTTTTACAAATTCTTGTTTGATGCGTAAAATCAATACTCAAAATACTTCTTTTATACTAAAAACAAAAAAAAAAAAGAGAAAATAATGTCTTGACGAATATAAATGAATATTACAAAATACTGTTTTGGCGGTTTCGGTGTATTAAAATGTTAGTACAAACACGGAACAAACAACGTGCTATCTTTAACCATTGAAGTATCAAAACGCGCTGACAGTTTGTGTACAAACATTTAAACTACACTCGGCGTCAAAAAAATCGCACCTTTTGAAATTTTGACTTCAAGCGAATAAAGCTCTTAACTTATTTATTGTACCCTACCAATATTAGTATCATTTGAAAGCACAGTTAATTAAAAACGCGAATCGTTCTTTTTCGTAAAAACAATGATCACGACACGTTAGGGTCTTTAAAAAAAAGTGATGAAAAACTCATTAGAGGACTCACTACTTGTGCCACCCTGAACACGAATAAAAGGGGGGGTAAAAATGAATTATGGGTCAAGACACTCAGCCGGCCTCGCTACGCTCGACCAGCCCGACTTCCGACGGAGGCACCCCTCCAGAGGTGCGGCCACCACCGCACCCCTAACTTAGGGTTCAGCATGCCCCCCCGAGGGGCACTGCTACCCATGCCCGGGTGAAGTAGTTACGGTGAAGACACCAACTACGTGGTCCTTCAGTAAAAGTAAAAAAAAAAAGGAATTATGGGTCATTTCATTTGCTATCCAGACATCACAGAAGTCACACACACAAACACACACAGCTCCAGTAAGAGAAAACTCTGAAAAATGGATACCACGGCAGAAGAAGCAGCTCAAGTGGTAGCACTACTGCAATCAGGACTACGGCAGGTTGATGTTGCTCGACAACTCAACATAAGCCGTTTCCGGGTGAAACGAGTATCCTAGCGGTTCCAGGAGACTGGAGGCTACATCAGGAAGCATGGATCTGGGAGACGACGTTGCAATTCCGACAGAGACGACCGCTATATTTTTACCTATTGCTTTTATTTATTGTCAGCAAAAAACTTCCCGAACATGTCATTAAAACATTCCTATTTTGTCCTGGACATCATTAATCAGGGCAGATGTTCCTATGAATTAATAAAACGCTACCACAATGTCACCGGTAGGATTATAGCCATTACATATTAATTTTAAGTCAACAATTTTCTTGACGTCTCATTCTTGAAGTCAATGCCATCTGGTGATACGTTACTAAAACTATTAGGTAGGCTGCCAGCCAGCATCCAGTGGTGGCTCAGATACGGCATCTACTGGTGTAACTACGGGACTAAAATTGCCTACCGAATTGTCTACATTAGGACGGCACGCTTTTGCTCTATGAGATTGGGTATCTGTACTTGTATTCTGTTATCTGTGCCCTAGTGATGTAAGTATCCAAATAAGTGTGAAGGATATTACGAACCCGTTCGTTTGAAATGCTTACAATATCAGCTATCTCACGGACCTTTATTCTTCGGTCGGTCAATACGATGTCATGGATTTTGGTGATCATCTCTGGTGTAGTGACCTCAACTGGGCATCCGGGTCGGTCGGCGTCAGCAGTGCTTGTACGGCCACAACGAAAATCCGTAAACCACTTGTGGATCATTTTAATCGATGGAGCAGAGTTCCCGTAATATTTGTCTAATTTTTTTTTGTATCCGTAATGGTTTTTTTTCGCAAAAAATAATGTTTAATCATAACACGAAACTCACTTTTCTCCATGTTTGCAAACACCGAAGTGATTGTTTCTTTTTCATAGCTGTCAAAAAAAAAACTAGTGTGAACTGGCTGAAAATATACGATTTACCTCCAAAAAGGCTGCATTACAAATTGACATTAATGAATTTGTGAAGAAAATACCTTTAATATGATTTTTACCAGACTTCTCACTCTGCCCTCGTATACACATTCATTTTATTATAATCCATAATATTCACGGTGTACGATTTCATTACTTTATACTTATAAACATACATTTTATTTTATTCCAATGCAAAATTGTCAAAACATCACACAATTACGCCGCTGATCCGAACTGCGACTGCATTCATAAAAGTTAAGCATTTTATAAGGCTCAGCTCGGCTCAGGTCAGCGGCTACAACCTTAAAAAAGGCTCAAGCCTTTTTTAAGACTAAGGCCTTATTATAATCACTAGCTCTTTGAAACCCATTCCATTAAGCCAGCTCTAAAAACACCTCCGGAGCTTTAAAATTCGGGCTAAAAAGGCTCGAGTCCTATGGAACACTAGATAGAGCTAACATAACTTTGAACTTCGATTTTCAAGGTAAGGCCTCTGTTCCAAACGTCATTTAATTGGAATTACGAATACAATACCGTGTGGTTGCCGGATTAGAATAGTGCCACTCCATGTCTTCCCGTGGATGGCGTAAGAGGCGACCAAGGGAATAAGGCTTGTAGTACTGTTAGGCGATGGGCTTGCCACCTGTCACTAATACACTGGGAAACATCTTAGCCTACTTGTGCAAAATGTGGTTACAGAATTATCAAGAAGTTTTAAGACTTGTTGGTAATTCTTTAGCTCTGCCTATCCCACTCTGGGAATGAAGGCGTGAGTTTATGTACAGGGTTGGGCAGATTAAGTGTCCTAGTTGTGTATGGCTTTTTTACTTAAATATAACTTAACTTCTTATTCACTTCGTTTTTTTTTTTGTTGACAATTTAATCTTCTTTATGATTTCTACACGTCAGCTTGATATATTTTGTTTTTATATTGTTTTCAACAATGGGCGCGAAACGCCAGCTCGTGTGCGATTTGTACCAGAAAAAATACCGACCGTGTGAGATATTGAAGACGCTGAAACATTTAAATATCAATATAAGGTTTATATCGCGGACCGTCAAGCGATTCAAAGAAACGGGATCTTCACAAATCAGGCCCAAACCTGGGAGAAAAGCCATCTGTTCGCACCAAAAACATCATTAAAAATATTCGTGAGCGTATTAGACGAAATCCAGCTCGAAGTGCAAGCAAACTTGCTAAAGATATGAAAATATCCCGTCGAACAATGAGTCGTATTTTAAAATATGATCTTGGGCTAAAGGCCAACAAAAAACAAAAAAATCATGGCTTAACAGATGCCCAGAAAAAAGCTAGAGTGAAAAAATGTAGGGAATTGCTAGCTTGGCACGACGGCGATGATATTATTTTTTCCGATGAAAAGATGTTCCAGTTGCAAGACAGTCACAACCAACAAAACGATCGTGTCTATGGTGCTTCATTGAAGGATATTCCTGTGGACAAATTAGCAGTACAACGGGTTCCAGAGTCCATCAGCTGTCATGGTATGGGGTGCGATATCGCCTAGAGGCAAGTTACCGCTGCTGTTTATTGATCGAGGTGTCAAAAGTACAATATTAAGTGCCAAGACTATTACATCCAGAACGTGTTACAGGGTCATTTGCTAGAAAAAGCTCAAAAATTATATGGAAACGACTATTACTGCTTCCAACAAGATAGTGCCCCATCTCACAAAGCTAAACGCACTCAAGACTGGTGTAGAACAAATTTGACAGATTTTATACCTTGGCAAGAATGGCCTGTATCATCGCCGGATTTGAATGCTTTGGACTTTTCGATATGGGTTACATGCTGAGCAAGATTGGGAGCACACAGGGCATGAATCTAAACTCATTCAAGCATCGATTAGTCAAGATATGGGATGAAATACCAGACGAGGTAGTGCGTGCCGCGTGTAATGCATTCTATGGAAGAATGCGTCAAGTTATTAAAGCTGATGGCGAGCGATTTGAACTTATGAATTAGTTTTTTTAAGTATAGAGTACGCTAAAAATAAAAACGTGATAAATTTCAAAAAAATCTGTCTTGTTTTAATTTTATGGCTCTTTTTAACTAGGACACTTAATCTGCCCAACCCTGTATGTATGTACGATTAAGGACCGTATCGAAAAGAAAGTAGACAAGTTAAAAATGACATAATTTTTATTCTATGTGATATTTGGATATAAAACATAAAATTAACTAAAATATAACACCTTTTCAAGAACAAATTTTAAGAAAACTGTCGTAGACCTCCTATTTAGCCTGCAATCTTACTTTATTTTTGATGTCCTTCATTAAGTTTTGGACGACAGTATTTGCTGTTTTTCCTGACACTCTGTTCCACTTTTTTTTAAAGTCTTCGACTGATGTTGCAGCTTTGACATTCTTTTGGAGCTGCCGCTTCATAATAGCGCAGTAACTTTCGATAGGGCGGACTTCAGGGCAGTTGGGGGGGTTCATGTCTCTTTCGACTATATCAACCTTGTGGGCCTTATACCATTCCAGTGTAGCTATTGAGTAATGGCATGATGCCAAGTCTGGCCAAAATAAAATAGGCTTCTTTTGTATTTTAATGACAGGTAGTAGTTTTTTTTTTTCAAGCACTCCTCACGATATACTTTAGCGTTTAAGTTACCTGTGGTGAAAAAGGATTTCGAACGCATGCCACATTGACAAATTGCTTGCCAAATTAGTATCTTTTTACCGATTTTCTCAACACTGAAGGCTTTATCTTTTTGAGAAACCCTTTTACCAGCGGGTACAAAACTAAGGTCGGGCAATATTTTCAAATCTTATTTGCAGTATGTTTCGTCGTCCATAATAATACATTGCGTTTTCTTGGTTAATACACGATCATATAGTTTTCTTGTTCGTTTTCTAACGGTTGCCACTTGCTTTTCGTCTCTTTTAGGTTGTTTCTGTTTTTTATAAGTCTTTAGGTTACATCTTTTTTTAATTCGCCGAACCATTGATGGAGAAGTTTTAGGTTTTTTAGCAGCATCTCGGACAGAAACAGGTGGATTTTGTAAAAAAATGCATACAACTCTTTTTTGTAATGCAGGGTCTCAAGATCCTCGTTTTCTGCCGCTCTGAGGCAGGTCTTCCAAAGTGTTGCCGAACTTAGTTATCAACTTGTGTATTCCTGCAGGCCTGGCAACATACTTTTTAGCAAGTTTTCTCATTGTTATACACTGAATTTTGCACCAGTCGTCCAAAATCTTTTTTCTAGTTTCTAACTGAATCCGTCCCATTTTGACAATTTGGTAAGAAAAGACGTATTGCTTTTGACATATCGTACCCAAGAATAAGGTTTACAATCTACTAAAAACTTTACGTAAATCGGAGTTGAGTATAAGTATTTATACGACCTTAAAGTTGTCTACTTTCTTTTCGATACGGTCCTTACAATATCAGTTGTAAAGCTGTGATGTCCCCGCAGCAAGCAGCCGCGGCAGTCCATCATCAACCCGGACTGGGACTTCGGCAAGATGGGCATCGGCGGTCTGGACAACGAGTTCAACGCCATCTTCCGGCGAGCCTTCGCTTCGCGCGTCTTCCCGCCGGAGGTGGTCGAGCAGCTGGGTAACGTACCTATATTGTATAACTCGCTTTACAGATTGCGTGATTACGTAAAAATGTGTGGCATAATTAATTTGGTATCCTATTATCTCGCCTCATTCGTTTTTCGTTTAATTCTTATTTCGTCTAATTCTGTATTCGTCTTCGTCTTGTTCACTACCCGTCACTATTTTATTTGGGCAAATTCTGCAACTTGCTTACATCTTAATACGTCTTATTCGTTTTTCGTCACGTCAAAATTATTTCGATACAAAAAACCAATGATAGACTGCGAATGATACTTAAAACAGACAAAGAGAGAATAAGTCCTAGGAAGACCGTGACGAAACACGAATAAGACTTAGAGAGAGACAAGTTACAGAATTTGACCCAATAAGATAAAGACGGATAGCGAACAAGACGAATAAAGAATGAGTGACGAATTTAATTAAATAATGGTTAAAACTGGTAGGCCGGTTGGATGGTTTTCTTTTTGCAAGTCATTATATGACATACTTGCTGGTATTGAAAACCTTGTAACCATGTTTTCAAGCAAATAAAGAAGTATTATTCACTTCATCGAAATGGAGACACGACAATTTAAGTTGAAATTCCTGTTTTGGTCCCTAAAATTTTCTTAATACGAGACATCAAGTTTTCAGCCAGATTGACTGACGAAAATATGAAAACGTTAAAATAGAAATTTTCACATTTCGACAGACAGACTTCAAATTTATTTATTTTCATAGAGAACATGCGTTATGCTCTTAAAGCGTATGCGTTTAGCGTTCAATATCCGTCACCAAACGCTGTCAGATGCTGTGTGTCTGTACTTCTAGACAAAAACGGCCCAACATGGGCCAGCTTAAGAGTCGCATTTATACCTTAGAGCGAGCATCCATATTCTTGTATCTCACTCTTACGCATTACTCCGTCCTTACGCTCGCACATGATGGGCCATTGTGTAGTACAGAAGTACTGTCTGTTGGCACAGAAGTGTAGCTACGCTAATAAGCTAGTTCCTCTGGTTGCCACCTGAGCGCTGCCTGTTCTAGTGACTGTTGTTTTTTTTTGTTATTATTTTCCTTTTGTTTCGTTTTGTTTGTATTAATTTAATATTTATATTGTATGTGTCACCTTCCGTGTTTTCACCGAGCGGCCCCAACCCAACGGAAGACCAGCGTTGGCTTCACAGCCAGCACATGCTGAGTTGGGACCGTTTCGCAGCATTAGCACATCTGTTCTCTTGTGTCATGTTCTTCTTTTTTATTGCTACTTTTATTTTTTGTTGTGTTATTGTTGTGAATAAATATTTTACTTACTTACTTACTTACTTACTAGTATGGCCATAACGAAGTCAGTGTAAAGTTCAAGGTGCCTCATTTAAAAAAAATCGTCCAGGTTGCAAACACGTGAAGGGCATTCTCCTCTACGGGCCCCCGGGTACCGGCAAGACGCTGATGGCGCGGCAGATCGGAAACATGCTGAACGCGAGAGAACCCAAGATCGTGAACGGTCCGCAGATTCTGGACAAGTATGTGGGTGAGAGCGAGGCCAACATCCGGAGGCTGTTCGCTGATGCCGAGGAGGAAGAGAAGAGGGTAAGGTTTGACTTTAAGTTATACAATAGCATCATATACTCTGCGCTCCATTTGCGTGCGGGCACGCGTCGAATTATGAACCTTGAATCAGTTAACGAAGTTTGAAATCACTTTGATCATGTTTGTTACATTGGGTCTTCAGCGTTAAACAACGCATTCCAGTTCCTGAGCTCACTCACAATCAAGTGGCTTCAAATCAAATCAAAAACTTTATTTTACATAGATCATGGTGTACAGAAAGGCCTTGTAAAATTACATTGGCAACACATAATCTGCCGCTAAGCAGCATAATTTTCCCTATTGAATTTACTAGGTTAAGTTTAATATTATTATTTATGAAAATCATGAGGTGGAGGTATGAGGTTGAGGCTTGTGTGCTCAACTGCCTTATCTTATCTGTCATAAAAAATAATCTTTTGGGCTGATTTTTGACTTTTCACCTAGCATTGACGATTGAATTGTAACTAAAAAGTATTCAGAAAGACACAAGGATAGAAAACACGTTAATTCAAGTACATCTGAAAACCGACCGAGTGACAGATGTTGCGAAATGGTTCCAGCTCAGCATCTTACTGGTTTTATGTAGCTATATAACTAGTGTCCGACCGAAATTTCGGTTTCGGTTTCGGCCAGTTTCGGCCAAAAAATCAAGTTTCGGCCCGAGTTTCGGTTTCGGCCAAAAACGGCCGAACCTTTCGGCCGCGCCGAAACTTACAACATCGTACCTTCGGGTCGCGCTCGGCTAACGTCGGGCGCGCTCGGCACGGCTGGCAATATGGCGTCGCTC
The DNA here is from genome assembly GCA_927399475.2 of Acleris emargana. Classification (NCBI taxonomy): domain Eukaryota; kingdom Metazoa; phylum Arthropoda; class Insecta; order Lepidoptera; family Tortricidae; genus Acleris; species Acleris emargana. The sequence goes on along the minus strand of OV656838.1, from coordinate 21,882,149 downwards.
GCCTGACTTTATAGGGTAGTTAAATTTTCAAACAGAACCTCTGTAACTGTGCTGAAATTTCATTGTGATAAATCTTTGAAAGTAGTAACCTGTAATTATAGGTCGGCGAGATATTAATTTTAGAAAAAAACGGGCTTACTAACATTTCTTCGACTTTTTAAGGACTTTTTATTTTATTTTATAAAAGGTTCGGTTTCGGTTTCGGTTTCGGCCGAAACTACAATGAAACCGAACCTTCGGTTTCGGTTTCGGCAAAATAACATGTTTCGGTCGGTCACTATATATAACACCTGATCTTCCGCTGGGATTATTTGGTGACATCACCATTTAGCAAATATAAAGGTATTAGGTAAATTATTTTTGTTCATTTTACTTTTACTACTTTTTGTATATTAACATCGGAAAACATTTATTAGTGGTTTATTAATGTCTGTGTTTCTGGAGTGTCTCGCGGCGCTTCTTCTCCGCAAAGATGGTCTTGTCCGAAGCGCTAGTTGATTCACTCCATATTACCTACGTGTAAAAGAGCCCTCATGTTGCCTTTGCCTTTGATTATTTGAGTGTTATTTTTCTATTGCCATGCAATGCAATTTAAATTGTAATATTTATTACATTGATGTATAAATAAACTTAACTAAACTAAACTATTTTTCGTTCCGTCGTATATTTTCAAAAATATTTTTTCTAGATTCATTGGTTTTTTGTACTACTCATGTTTACTATTTATGCAACAATTTTTTTTTTCTTTAAATGTAAATATACTCAAGTCTACAAAGTGGACTTTCTTCTATTACGATAATTGCCTTTATGAATTTGCTTAGCTACCTCTTATAAGAACGGTTTTCTACCAGGCTGGTCCCAACAGTGGTCTCCACATCATAATATTCGACGAGATTGACGCCATTTGCAAAGCCAGAGGTTCAGTCGGAGGGAATTCTGGAGTGCACGACACGGTCGTGAATCAGCTGCTGTCGAAGATTGATGGTAAGCCTTATTGATTGACAGCTTATAGATCTGCAAGTTAACGTTCTGAATTATTCGATTGATTTGTGGATAATGGATTAAGATCTGTTTGGTAAGTTGTTTCGGTTTGTTTGGTTTGGTGTTTATTTATTTATTTATTTATTTGTTTCTTGCGGCGTTTCTTCTCAGCAGTGGTCTCTTGCGAAGCGCTGGTAGATTTTTGACGTGTAAAAGTGCCCGTGCGGCCTACTTACTAAATAAACATCTTTTATCTTTTTTATTTTTTTTAACGTGGTATTTTCGAATGTTTCAGAGATTTTTAAGCAGACCAGAAATTAGTTGCGTAATTTATTATGTATTGGTCAGATATTTATAGTGCAAGAAGTATTAGTTTATTTTTCGATAGTTACACAGCCAACACTAGAGTAAAATGTTTCACTTTCATTTCTGTTACGAACTCAAGTTTCGGAGAAACACCTGGTTTCGTTCGTATTCTATTAGCTTTATATTGAATTTCCAACTTTATCACCACGGAACAAGATTCATAATAAAAATAGTACAATCATGTCGAAATCGAAGCTCAACAAATTAAGGTATTATTTTAATTTTTGACGACACGCTGGCCTATTTGGTAGTGACCCCGCCTACGAAGCTAGCGGTCCCGGGTTCAAATCCCGGTAAGGGCAGATATTTGTGTGATGAGACTGATGAGCGCGAATATTTGTTTCTGAGTCATGGATGTTTTCTATGTATTAAGGTATATATTTCTCTTTATAAGTATCTACTTATATCGTTGTCTAGTACCCACAGTACAAGCCTAGAGCTTAGTTTTGGACTAGGCCAATTGGTTTGACATAGTCTCCCGATATTTGGGTCATACACACTCACAAAAACAAAAGTTGTCTCTCCTGTGGTCAATAGTTAAAGGCTTGTGTGCATTTAAGCTATGTTTTTATTTGCTAGGACTAAAGTAGACCTGACGGCGTTTATGAGGATGCGGGTTCAGCCAGAAAATTAGGCCTTGGAAACGTTAACTTTGGGTATGTCCACAGGAAAGACGGTAACCTAAATCTGTGTATGACCCATTTATTTGTTAAAAAAAACACAACCTGAGGAAGGTATATTTTGAGCATTTTTTTTCCAAATGCAACTTATGCATGTCCCAGGCGTCGACCAGCTGAACAACATCCTCGTGATCGGCATGACGAACCGGCGCGACATGATCGACGACGCGCTGATGCGGCCCGGCCGGCTCGAGGTGCAGATGGAGATCGGGCTGCCCGACGAGAAGGGCCGCGTGCAGATCCTCAACATACACACCAAGCGCATGCGCGAGTACAAGAAGATCGCGGAGGACGTCGATTCTAAGGTTAGGATGGTTCTGGAAACTTAGTGGTGTTAATGGATCCTTTTATAACTTACTACCCCGTTGGACTTCCCCGGTTGATATTTCAATTATTTTCTGTCATACAAACTTTGTCCTGACAATGACGAACACCACAAAAAAGAAATCAGCCAAATCGGTTCAGCCGTTCTCGAGTTTTGAGCTTAGCAACACAATTAGCGATTCATTTTTATTATATAGAATAGTGGGGATAATTAATCTCTATTTAATATCGTATTTTTTGATGAAAAGCACTTTCGGTGAAAATACAATTAAGCCCGCTCCACATTCTCGACAAAACTACACGAGATTGTTTTGTAGAGATATTTGCCGAGATCGGGCGAAACCGAGAGCGGCCCACCACATTCTCGCCTTGCGCAGTTGTAATTGGACTTTCATCCAAGATGGACGTCCTCGAAACTTCTGTCGCAACAGTATTATGCGCTGTAGCATATTACAATTACTTACATATCCGTGAAAAAAAAGACGGTGGAATAGGCGAAGATACTGGATGACTGCGATTCATCGCAACAGAACAAGGTAAAACAAATTATCTACATTTATTAGTTATTCACATCCAAAGACCGCGCGTGCGCTTCCTGCGGTTGCCGTCGGCCGACTGGCGGGAGCGCGGGAGTGTGGAGGGGTAGTTTCGCGCAAACACGAGACTTCACGAGAGCCCTTTGATGTTTTGCCTTTTTACCGCCACGAAATGGAGACAACACGAATATACGCGAGACAATACGAACATAGACGAATACTCTCTCCACACTCTCGTATTCGGCAAGTCTCGTGTAGTTTTGTCGAGAATGTGGAGCGGGCTTTAGGCTGACAGATTCTTGTCATAAAGATTTTTTGTCGAACTATTTTTGATATTGAACATTGAGGTTTTCGTCTCTGTCGCACACAGCATAATAATACGATGATGATGATGGATATACAGGGTGACTGGAAATTCGCCGTATTCCTTGAAAGGGGTTATTCTACAGCTCATTTGTAACGATTTAAGTCCAGTCAACCAGGGGTCAAAACTCATTGGTTATCGAGTTATTCACGTTTTTAGAATTAAAAAAAAATACCCGCCTTTCGACCTAAAACTAGTAATTGTGTAAAAACTTCGTCATTTAGAAATAAAAAAAAGCATTTTTCAAATAGCCAATGAATTACTGATTACGAAAAATTATAAAAAATGCCAAAGAAATGCAAAGTTTTGCAAATAAAAGGATTTGAAGTGAAAAGTTCTAGTGATTATTTTCCAAATTTTGTAACATTTTAAAGCATAACTAAAAAAAAAAGTACGACACTTCGCGTACAAATGACAGGAATAGTTTGCTCAATTCATAAGCTTTCTAAAAAGATACAATTTATGACATTTTAACGGCGGTTAGGGTAACGACGTTGGTATTCCCTTCTAGCTGCAGCCGCGTCTCCATCGCAGAATCCGTAACAATAAATGATATCTGCGTATTCTTCGAATTGGCAAGCAGGCATTTGAGAAGGAAGCTTAGTTATCAATATCGTCCGAAATGGAAAGAAAGTTGAAAGTAACTGAATTACGTAGGTCACTCAAAAAGTTTTGAGATGCTCGAAATTTCAAAATGGAACGCACTTTGTATTTAAAAATCAAATTTATTTAAAAATAACACACCATTAGCTGAATTTAAAAAGGAGAACGATGTTCTATTAACTTTACTACAACACTTCCCGCGTTTTTCGGTTAAAAATGGAACGCACTTTATGTTTTTAAAAAGAAAATTTAAAAGAACACGATTAGCTGAATTTAAAAACGATAACGATCCCGCGTTTTTTGGTTGAAACGATGGAGCTTAACCGCGAACATTCCTGCTATTATTATTAATTGTACATTTTGAAATGAAAAGTAATAATAAAATGTCATAAATTGTACCTTTTTAGAAAGCTTATGAATTGAGCAAACTATTCCTGTCATTTGTACGCGAAGTGTCGTACTTTTTTTTTTAGTTATGCTTTAAAATGTTACAAAATTTGGAAAATAATCACTAGAACTTTTCACTTCAAATCCTTTTATTTGCAAAACTTTGCATTTCTTTGGCATTTTTTATTATTTTTCGTAATCAGTAATTCATTGGCTATTTGAAAAATGCTTTTTTTTATTTCTAAATGACGAAGTTTTTACACAATGACTAGTTTTAGGTCGAAAAGCGGGTATTTTTTTTAAATTCTAAAAACGTGAATAACTCGATAACCAATGAATTTTGACCCCTGGTTGACTGGACTTAAATCGTTACAAATGAGCTGTAGAATAACCCCTTTCAAGGAATACGGCGAATTTCCAGTCACCCTGTATATTCAACCCTACCTCTAACTAATTACAGGTTATTCTCATCACTCTTTCATCCTCTATCTAAACACAATTACAATCCGGTATACTTGTTATTGTCATTGGCAGTCTGAATAGGAACAGACTTTAGTTCAATAGCATTGCAGTCCATGAACATTGTTAGGTCATGCAGACAACAGTACAGGAAGATCGCACAGGATGACGAGTCCAGGGTTAGGAGGGTTTAAAAAGCTTGAGATTCCTTGACTCTTTTGTATCCAAGTTCTTTAGCGCAGCAGTCCAAGAACAAAGTTGGAGCTGCGAGATTGTTAGGTCATGCAGACAAGTCTTGTGTCTATTTTTGCTGGGAACTTATAGTGAAAAGAAATGGTCAGTGAGGTGAATAACTGAAATCCAGGTTAGGTTAAATAGGGAATATTCTACACTTTGGTTGTTTACTTGCTCTTATGATCTGCACCTAAAGTTTAGCATAGTTTAATTTAGTAATTTAATTGAAAAGGGCATGCTTCGATGGTTCGGTCATTTGGAAAGGATGGATGAAAGAAGATTGACGAAAGAGATATACAGATCGAAAGTGTGTGTTTGGAAGGGTCGGAAGGGGTCGCCCTAGGCGTACTTTTTCGAATCAAATCGGAGAAATACTGGAAAAGGGTCGAATCTTAAGTACCCGAAACCGATGTGCGTGCATGATTCGATGTATGAATGTGGAAGAAGCGAAAGAAATTTGTTAAGATCGTAGCAAGTGGAAAGAAGTGGTCTCTGCCTACCCCTCTGGGAAACAGGCGTGATTTAATGTATGTATGTATGTAATTTAGTCTCAGGTCGTGGTCCGTGTGCTAAACGTGTAAAGTAATGAATTAATGTTGTTCAGGAACTAGCAACAAAGACGAAGAACTTCTCCGGCGCGGAGCTGGAGGGCCTGGTGCGCGCGGCGCAGTCCACCGCCATGAACCGGCTCATCAAGGCGTCCAGCAAGGTCGAGGTGGACCCCGACGCCATGGAGAAGCTGGTCGTGCAGCGCGGGGACTTCCTGCACGCGCTCGAGCACGACATCAAGCCGGTAAGGCGAGCGGGCCAGGCGTGAGCTGCTCACACACGCACCCCAGTGTTACCCTACATGCACATGTATAAACTGGGCATGAAGCCGGCAACACAATGCCCTACTCATACATAAAGCGAGGTACAATTCGGTATAATACACTTACATACAAATTTCACTACAGCATATTATGATTTGCCGGTCACCACCAAATCACAGAAAAACTAAAATAAAAATAGATTAGAATAGATTTTGCCGTGTGGTTGCCGGGTTAGAATAGTGCCACTCCATGTCTTCCCGTGGATGTCGTAAGAGGCGACTAAGGGAATAAAGGCTTGTAGTATAGTACTGTTAGGCGGTGGGCTTGCCACCCTGTCACCTGTTACTTTACACTGGGAAACATCTTAGCCTACTTGTGCGACATGTGGTTACAGAATTATCAGGAAGTTTTACGACTTGTTGGTAATTCTTTGCCTACCCCACTCTGGGAATGAAGGCGTGAGTTTATGTATGTATGTATGTTAAAAATAGATTGCGTCATTTTAATTGTTTTAAACACAAATCACATTAGCGCTACTCGTTTCGCTCGTCGGCGTACTTACATTTAAAAAAAGGAATACATTACGCCGCCCATGCCTACTTACACGTACACCCAGGGTTAAACATTTATGTAAATAAAATCGCAAAAACATTAGAATTGGGTCTCGGCCTACTACTCGTCCCACTACGGACGTTTTCCCAGCCTCTGCAGTAGGGTCATTATTCGAGCGTTTCAACCGCCTCACTTTCGTGGACATGTTTTTGAAGAATTGGGCGTATATTTTGATGGCGTTTTTGGATATTTGATAGATGTCCGGTAAACTTAGATACCTAACCAGAAACAAAATCGAAATCTGAAGTCACTTCTTCAAAAATGTAACCACGAAAGTGAGGCGGTTGAAACGCCCAAATAATGACCCAGTAATGTAATATTTTTTAACACAAAAATCAATAACTTCTGTACCTACAGTTCAATTATTTAATTAATTTCATGCATATTGTTAAAGGCCTTCGGCACGGCGGCTGAAGCGTTAGAACACTTCCTGGCGCGCGGCATCATCAACTGGGGCGCGCCGGTGGCCAATCTGTTCGAGGACGGCCAGCTCTACATACAGCAGGCCCGGGCCACCGAGGCTAGTGGTAAGTCCATCCAGGACAAGCCAGTACAAACCGGTACAACATCTTAACCCTAGGAGCGCACACGACGGTTTACAATAAAGTAAAGTACTTATGGTTGTGATTTGTGAAGGTAACCTACCCAATGGTTTCAGGTCTGGTGTCAGTATTGCTGGAAGGCCCGCCCAACAGTGGGAAGACGGCGTTAGCGGCGCAACTGGCCAAGATGTCGGACTTCCCCTTCGTCAAGGTGTGCTCGCCGGAAGACATGGTCGGCTACACTGAGACCGCCAAGTGCTTGCAGATTAGGAAGGTACTTATTGACTAAAGTACAAAAATATTAAATTAAAATGTGTATTATTTTTAGGTTAGTGACACGATAGATTGGCCACAAGGAGAGCTCGGGGGGCAAGGTCCATCGTTAATAAAGACAACAACGCAGAAACAGAACAAGTTGAAAGCGCGCATGAATAGTAACTCATAACTTACTCATAATAACATCTAGGTCACATCTGGATTGCTCAGGCGATTAAGGTGCTGTTGGGAGTACCACAGGGTTTTAACCTAGGTCCAATGCTCTTTGACATGTATAATGATGACATCCCGTTTCAATTTAGGCATTCAATTTTTGTTTACTGATAATACTTAGCGATACCAATAGTATTTATAGAACTATATTCCTTCTTCTTCTTCTTCTTCTTTCGTGTCGGCAAGAACTCGAGCTAAATCTTACTTGCCCAGAAAGCGGCTACCGTGGTAGCCCTCTGGTTACTGACAAGTAAGTCCTCACGCGAGCAGGTGGTCGGGCACGCGGGACAGTTAGTGAGGTTTAACATGGTCTGCAGGGGTTCTCCACATTCACAGCTAGCGTCTGAAAACAGCTAGACACCGTAACGGAGTATCTAGGCTGGCTAATCTTTTTACCACGGCAAATGGACGACCCATGCGACTATCTTCCTAAAACTAAAACTTAACAAGTGTGTCTTACAAACTTCGGGTCAAGAAATGAGAGAAAGGTATGCCAATAAGCGGCATCTAAAATTTAATAGCCAAAGCAGATTCTATCATCTGCTAGTAATAAGGTTGCGATTGCTACAGGAGTTTTATCTGAGATGCCGCCGCGCCGTTTGGATCAGCAGTACTTACTTACTTAATTTCCAGCGAGAACGTCAAATGTGGCCTGCATCCACCGACTTCCTGCTACTTTTCTGTCCATCGTGCAAGCGGTCGTCACAAGCTGCGCTTGCCAAGTTGTGGTCTCCACTCAAGAACCTAAGAGGAATTCCTATGTTCAGTAGTGGAGACTATGTTGTCTTCGCCAATAAGCGGTATCTCAAATTTGAACCCTCTCATGGTAGTAATGAGGTTGCGATGATACTTACTTTGATTGTCCGTAGTACTTCGACGACGCGTACCGCTCGTCCCTGTCCTGCATCCTGGTGGACAACATCGAGCGGCTGCTGGACTACGGGCCCATCGGGCCGCGCTACTCCAACCTGACGCTGCAGGCGCTGCTCGTGCTGCTGAAGAAGCAGCCGCCCAAGGGACGCAAGCTGCTCATACTGGCTACCAGCAGCCGCCGGTCAGTTCTTATAGGACATCATTCGCTGGATTAAGTTGAAAAATTTACATTTCTATTTGTCAAACTACAGCTTGGTCAAAATAGTGAAATTGGCAACAATGATTAAAAAAATTACCCGAAAATGCTTTCTATTATCGTGGTTACTGTTTAAGAATAATGGAGTTACAAATTTGATTGCATAAAACTTTTTGTTACTTTACACTTTGACAGACAAGTGTTGCCAGATATGAAAGTGAATAGAGAAAAGGAAGAGTCTGTTACGATATCGATTTAACTTTAGACTGTCAACTTTAGATCTCAAAAAAAAATGTAGTGTCATCAAGCTATTTTTACAGTTTTTTTTTAAATTTCGGTCTATGCCACCTTGTGGTCTATGCCCTTACTGATCTGATAACTAATTAATTAACGATATATTTAGGTTGTGTAAACACATTTAGGAAGTCGATTTTTTCAAGTCATTAAATTTTATGCCAACATAATTATATGATACCATCGAGCTGGTATGATGAAGAAGGCAGAAAGTGACTCCGTCGAGTTTGGACTCTTCAGCGAATTTATTATCAGTTTTTTTTTATAACCTAAGCATGATACTTCATTCCCCAGGCAAGTGTTGGACGACATGGAGATCCTCTCCGCGTTCACGGGCGTCCTCCACGTGCCCAACCTATCCCAGCCTGAGCACGTGATGGCCGTGCTGGAAGAGAGCGACTGCTTCTCCAAGCGGGACCTGCAGAAGATCCAGCATGACCTGCGTGGGGCCAAGTGAGTAATGGAGACGATTTGTAGGGCTGTATGGTGCGGCTTTTTAGGGCACCACCAACTAACCCAGCGTCCCCCGGTCGTCCGTCTGCTGGTTACAGCCCGCTGTAACTCATGAAACGTAAAAAGAAGTTGAAATTTCAATAGGGCGTGTATTCCTATTGCCGCTATAATAAATAATAAAAATTTAATTAAACAGGGCCCCATTCAAGAAACGTGATGTTTTTGGCGTGTGGAAAATTTAAAATATGCAATGGGGAAAAATGCGATTGGAGAAAAAAAAACACGGGGAAAATGCGAATGGAAAGTTTACAGCGGGGAATTAATCACTTTGGGATACCGATCTATTTAAGCTTGCTGTAACTCGTGTTACTTACTGCTAACTGAATCGTAATAGGTAGGCACATGAAACTGAGTAATACTATTGCAGCTATAATAACAACTAATAAAATAAAAATAAATGGCGATATGGTACGGAACCCTTCGTGTGCGAGTCCGACTAGCTAGGTAGATCTGGCTCTTCACTACAGCCCTTGCCTTATCTGTTCAATCCACATACTTGGACTTACTCGACCATCATTATTTCACAGAATCTTCATCGGCATCAGCAAGCTCCTATCTCTAGTAGACATGGTGAAACAGACCGAGGAGGAGAACCGAGTGTTCAAGTTCCTCACGAAGATGCAGGAGGAGGGCGGGCTGGACCTGGGCACGTCCGTGCACTAAGGCCGGCGGCCCCCGGGACGCCGCGCCGCGGAGCCCGCGCCCTGCACCTCAGACCTCAGGACTTACGAAATAGACTACGACGAAATCAGCGAATGCGAATCTATAGCAGAATCTAGGAAGAAGTTGAGAACCGCCCGAGCCAACGAACTCTCCCCCGCCGGGATGCCGCTCATGAGGATACGGAGCGTCGAGATCGTCTTCGAGGACGAAATGTCCGCTCGCACCGACACCGGTATTCTTGATAGGAGCGTAGAATTGACGGACAGCAGCGACGATTCCACGCGATGCGTCGACGATTCGGAACAGGGCAGGGACTCCGTCACGCTCAACGCTGAAGACTTCTCCGATGACAACTCGATTTCATTCAAAGAAAACGCTTGCCCCCATAACCCTAAAGACTCGTCTGACGTCCAAGATGACACGCAAGCTCTCAGCGAGAGCGTCACGTTCCCGGTCGAAGATATCAGCCTGTCTTTAATGGTCTCCGAAATGGGCGACTCCGGTCGTTTCACCGAAGACCCCAGCGGCTCTCACTACCTGGTTTCCGTTGACAGCTACCCGGTATCTTCGTGCGAGGACGCCCTGCTTTCCCGATCGTTGGACGTGATCAACGTGGAATCCGCCTCGACAGTACCGAGTACATTGGAGATATCGGACCTGTCGAGCATCGTCGACGAGGAGCGGAGCAGGCTGTTCGAGTATATAGACAGCAACAGCGAGAGCTCGGACAGCACGGCCCGCTGCGAGCCGGAGGACGGCCGCTTCCAGCCGCTGACTCCGCTCCTCAGCGCCTCCGCACTCTCCGACGAAGACCCAACCTTCTGCGACACGTCAGAGCTCCAATACGATTCCTTCGTGGACTTGGGCAAGTTCTAAACTATACTACTCAAAACAAATAGGGGCCACGGTATATTCTGCATACAAAAGAACTAAGAAAAGAAAAGGAGGAGGAGAAGGATTATTATAACAAATTTCAACCTGTAATTTTTGAATTTAGTATCATTCGAAAGCTGCAATGTACAACTTACAAGCTATGTTTTAAAAAAAAATGACAATTGTTTTGTTTTTACCGTACGTGGGGTTTTTAAAAAAGTTGCATTTTTTTGCTCATTTTGTATGAAATTTGAAAATCGATTTAAAAAACCACACGCATGGTAAAAACAAAACAATTGACAAAAAAAAAAAAACTCAACTTTTTAAGTTCAACATTGCAGCTCGAATGATACTAAATTCAAAACTTACAGGTTAAAATTTGTTATAATAATCCTTCTCCGAAAACAGTTCTTTTGTATGCAGAATATACCGTGGCCCCTATTTTGTTTTGAGTAGTATATATCTAACAATTTTTAACTCTTCGTGCTTCACGATACGATATTATAATGCTTCCGCTCGTCTAATTTAAAGATGCTGTTTAATATTTATCAAAATTTTACTGTACTCATGTTACGAGTGTAAAAGTTTTATCGAAAGCGGATGTTGTACTTGGGAAATGTGAGTTTTGTAGATAGTTTCAGAGACTATCTGTTTTTGTGTGCGGGCAAGTATTTATCGTGAGCCAATCTAACCTGAACCTTTACACCGCTTCTGCACAGAGGGCTCGGTGATATGCAGCTCTAGTGGCCATGCCATGAACCTTAGTTCCAATGTTAATAATTACTTCGTTTGTAAATAACACTAAGCTTTCCGTAGATACCCACCATATCTGTAGATATATAAGCGGATTGTGACATGGCCACAGACGTCCCAGGGTTGTTAATTGTGTTATAGCTTAATATTTATGCTAGGCAATAGCTCAATTTTGAATGTATTATATCTGTTAAAAGCAATATTATTTATTTCAGTTTGTTGTTGAATATGCAGCCTGTGCTGTCCCATTTATAATAGAAATGTTTTGATCAATGTGTAACTTGACGAATAGCTATTTAAGATGATGTTGTCAATTTGATAAAGTATATAATAATAGTATTAAACAGTTCAAGCATATTGTTGTTATAATGTAAAGGGTCTAGCCTTTACAATGCTTATATTGACTTAATAATTAAATAGGAACGAGTACAATTTATAAACAATTATAAATAAAAAAATAGGCTTATCCGTTGCACCATAGGGTCTCAAATGACTGCCAGGGCACGCAGTTGAAGATACTATTTATATAAATCAATTAAACTAAATGTTTTATGAACTTTTAAATGACAGTAATTTATTGATATTAGGTTACGATACACTAAGTTTTATTAACAAAAAAACATTGTTTTTTTTATATTTTTGTCTACAAAGGACAATGGTCATCAATTTACGTAAAGTGATTGCTAAAATTGCTACATTCCATAGTCGCATTCAATTATTTATAATCTCATTTATATATTAGTCAATGTACTTATTGAATGAATTCCATAATTCAATAAATAACCTGCGTTAAAATTTCTAATCATGCTTTTAGAATGTAACTCAGTAGTGCTTGAATGTATTACAGTGAATGATTTATGGAATTACCAAATGACTGTTGGAAAATAAAGTGATTGATAATCTAAGATTTATTTATTACTTGATAAATATACACCTTGAAGTTCATTCAATTTTTTTAAAAGAAATAGGTTATAGGTGATATATTGATGGGAACATTCAAAGGTGGTTGTTCTTGTTTTTACAGACAATCCGTCAATTTCTTCTTTTTTAGATTTTTGAACTATCAATAATTATGGGAATCTATCCACTATGCTCTACTGATGTATCTACTAATATATCAAATCAAACTGATTTTCTCCAATTTGCTCTACTAGTTTTAACGATAGAGCAAATTGAACTGTTTTTCTCCAATTTGCTCGACTAGTTTTAACAATAGAGCAAATTGGACATTTTTCTCCAATTTGCTATACTAGTTGGAAAGGTAGAGCAAATTGAACTGCATTTCTCCAATTTGATCTACTGGGTTTTACAATAGAGCAAATTGAACTGTTTTTCTCCAGTTTGCTCTAATAGTTGGAAAGGTAGAGCAAATTGGATATTTTCTTCCAATTTGTTCTACTAGTTGGAAAGGTAGAGCAAATTGGACATTTTCATTGACCTTTTTCCTCCAATTTGCTCTACTTGTTGAAGAAATAGAGCAAATTGGATATTTTCTTCCAATTTACTTACTAGTTGGAAAGGTAGAGCAAATTGGACATTTTCATTGGACTTTTTCCTCCAATTTGCTCAACTAGATGAATCGTATAAATCCGACCGTATGAAAATAGAAAAATAATTATAATGCTTTAAGCAGTGGGTTCTTAACTACACATACATACCGTCTCGCCTTTATCCCAGAGTGGGGTATTTCAATTCAATTCAATATTTATAGGTATATAGGTATATATGCATATGGTAGGCAGAGCTACAGAATTACCAACAACTCTAACAACTTGTTGTTAATTCTATAACCACATTTTGCACCACACAAACAGGCAGATGTTTACCATGTGCATATTAGTGACAGCTTGCAAGCCCATCGCTTAACAATACTACAAGCCCTTAATTTTTTATTTAGGTGGTGATACTAGTCATAATAAAGGCAAAAAAAGGGATAGCCCTAGCAGGATAGCCCTTCAAAAATCGCCCCTAAGGCTTTGAGTTTGGAACTAGTATCAGATGATGCCCCGTGAGGAGAAAATACTTCATACCAGTTTTTAACCCTCTACATAATTTGAATACAAGAAATAAAAATAAAATTGCTATTAAAAAATTTCGTGTCCGTAAGGTTTATAAATCATTTGTAGGTCAATGCATCCTTTTCTTAAATAAATTACCTGACGTTGTTTTAAAGTTACCATTTCCAGTACTTAAAACTTACTTGAAAAAGTCGTTGATGTCTAAAGCTTACTATAGGGTCGAAGAATATCTAACAGATAAAAATGCTTGGCCAACACCTAAATAATTTAATAATAACTTAGTCATAAAAAATATGTAAATATTGCATATTGTCTAGGGGACACAGTTTCTGTAGGAGAATGTATCGAAACTTTTATGCAGGTTGTCTTGCACCGTCACAGGTAAGTATAACTTGTATACTTTCTATTTTTTATTTTTTTATTACTGTTGCGTAGTTTTGTGACAATTCTGAGTTTTGACACATTTTCCTGCTCAACAACGCATGAATACTTATATTAATTTTTGGTGTTATGTGAGATTCATTATTTTATAATATATCTTTTACCTAATTAGAGATTTTTTTATATTTTTGTTTCCAAAAGAAAAAAAAAATACATTATAAAACGTTTCTATTTATTTCATAGTACATAACTTTCGTTAAAATAAAATAATATACATTTCGCTTCAAACGATACATACACCGTTTTACTGTCTCAGCCATTTTTTGCCTTCTTTATCACTAGTACGACCGACTAGTGGGGTACTAGCCCCCTACATATTAAATAATACAAAAGTAAGAATAAGAATTAAGCACCTACTTCTTAACGCATTATAATTAATATTTTTCTATTTTCATACGGTCGGATTTATACGATTCATCTAGTTGAGCAAATTGGAAGAAAATATCCAATTTGCTCTATTTCTTCAACAAGTAGAGCAAATTGGAGGAAAAAGTCCAATGAAAATGTCCAATTTACTCTACCTTTTCAACTAGTAGAGCAAATTGGAAGAAAATATCCAATTTGCTCTATTTCTTCAACAAGTAGAGCAAATTGGAGGAAAAAGTTCAATGAAAATGTCCAATTTGCTCTACCTTTCCATTTAGTAGAGCAAATTGGAAGAAAATATCCAATTTGCTCTATTTCTTCAACAAGTAGAGCAAATTGGAGGAAAAAGTCCAATGAAAATGTCCAATTTGCTCTACCTTTCCAACTAGTAGAGCAAATTGGAAGAAAATATCCAATTTGCTCTATTTCTTCAACAAGTAGAGCAAATTGGAGGAAAAAGTTCAAAGAAAATGTCCAATTTGCTCTACCTTTCCATTTCGTAGAGCAAATTGGAAGAAAATATCCAATTTGCTCTATTTCTTCAACAAGTAGAGGAAATTGGAGGAAAAAGTCCAATGAAAATGTCCAATTTGCTCTACCTTTCCAACTAGTAGAGCAAATTGGAAGAAAATATCCAATTTGCTCTATTTCTTCAACAAGTAGAGCAAATTGGAGGAAAAAGTCCAATGAAAATGTCCAATTTACTCTACCTTTCCAACTAGTAGAGCAAATTGGAAGAAAATATCCAATTTGCTCTATTTCTTCAACAAGTAGAGCAAATTGGAGGAAAAAGTCCAATGAAAATGTCCAATTTGCTCTACCTTTCCAACTAGTAGAGCAAATTGGAAGAAAATATCCAATTTGCTCTATTGTAAAACCCAGTAGATCAAATTGGAGAAATGCAGTTTAATTTGCTCTACCTTTCCAACTAGTATAGAAAATTGGAGAAAAATGTCCAATTTGCTCTATCGTTAAAACTAGTCGAGCAAATTGGAGAAAAACAGTTCAATTTGCTCTATCGTTAAAACTAGTAGAGCAAATTGGAGAAAAAAAACCAATTTGTTCTATTAGTAGATGGGCATTTTTTTCAAAGTTGTACCAACAGATTTGTGATGATTTTTTTTCGAACTTATTAATTGTTGAACTTTAAGGGTGTTGAAGCATTTTTAGTAGTCTTAGGTATCTTAATTTAGCAATGGTTTTGTAAAACATACGGAAATTAAATTTATACAGCGATTTCAAAGTGGCTCGGGCTCATATTTGTTTCCCTTCCGTTACCATATACATTTATTGATATAAATTGAAAGAAAGTAAAATGGGGATAAACAAATGCTTTACTTACTTGAAAATATAGTAAGTTATGAAAATAAGTTTTATTTTTAAAACATTATGAACTAATTTGAAAGAAATTACGATTATTGTAACTATTTCGTTACCAGACGACCAAAACTACTTACAATTTTCTTTACCAGTTGGACGTTATGAGGTTTACCCGACAAATTTATTTATACGTGGATACTTTAGTAAAAAGTTTATCCATATAATACACACATTGCAATGTTTATCAATTGGGGATTTAATAATAAAATAAAATGTTAATTATTTTCAAAGGACGGTAACGAAAATAATGGTAACGAAATCATAAGGCTGCAGTTATACCAAGATCACAAATCCACAAAAGCTTTATTAACCCGACTGACCAAAGCAAAATGAGGGTTATGGTTATCGCATATTTATAGTGGTTACATTTTAGACTTTCCTGACCAATACTGGTTATTGAGAGACAAATTATGAGCAACTGCAATGGTATTAGGTAGGTACCTATTCTTTGGTGGATGCTTCATTTTTCGGGATAGTTTGATTGGTAGTTGCAATTTTTCTTGCCTTTATATTTTTTTTTATTCTCGCCACGTCCTTTTTTCTTTGGATTTCATATTTAATAGGGTCATTTTTAATCCTTTCCCGATACCGTTTTTGTTTTTCGGCAGCTGTGAGAGGAGCCATTTCTATAACAAATGTAGGTAGTTTAGTCGTATTATTTAAATTTAATTGAGATATCTGCGGTTAATGTTATTGCAACTACGCAGCAGATTAAAAATAACACGTTGCATTATTCTAAAGATAATTTTGCAAACCGTATAAGATGACTTACTTTTGTGGTACAAATAAATTTACCTATGTAAATACTATAATTTATTCAAATGTGATCTCAGTGTAATCATAACTTTATGTTTCCATTCCGTTACTTTTTAGATTCCCCTTATACATGACTGCCGACATGGCAACGAAAGGGGAAGTAACGGGAGTATTAATGTTTTGCACTTTGAAATACAAATTAAATATGCATTCGATCTTGATTGTAAAGATATTTTAGTGAAATTGAGTTTAGATATAAACAATTTTTTAGGTAAATGTATCACAACAACATAAAGATAAAGATTTTACCTTCAAATCTTGGTAACGGAGTGGTGGAACCCATTTAGAACCACGCAAAGCACGACACTTCAACACACAATTTTTTCGTTTACAGACCGTTTGAAGACAAATATTGTGCTGCTACGTGAAAACAAAAGTTTCTAGATGAAAATAAAGATATATTTTGGTAATAAAAATGATACCTTAAGCCACGCTTAAGATACGGTAACGGAAAGGGGGAATTCCCCTTATGTCGAATGTGGTGGACACGATTTAAACTAGTTTTTTGTTAAATATTAACTCTAAAGGAGACAAATTAAGGGCGTTTTTAGTTAATTCACATATTAGACTCCCAAAAACAAGTGTTCTCTTGTACGACAAAAGTTTCCAAACTTGTTTATTTGAAGTTCGAAAATGTAACACCAGCCCTGGACGCGGAAAAAATTGGGGGTCTTAGGGAACAAAAATAACAAAAAAACTGTAAATTTAACGTTATTGAATACTTCTAGTAGCATCATTTTAAAAGTAAGAGTATTGTTTATCTTGTAATTTAGCTACAAGTCAAAGTTTTTAACATAATCATGTAAAAAAGATTGAATGAAGTTGTCGGACACGTGAAAAACGATAGGTACACTAGAAAAAAAAAAATGCCCAGATACAATAGTAGAGCATAGTGGATAGATTCTAATTATGGTTCCAGTATTAAATTTCAAAAGTTACATTTATTTTTTGCTTGGACTTGTTTTGCTTTCTGTCCTGCAGATAATGTTTTACTCTATTTAATATGGTTTACCAGAAAACATTGCGAAGTGGCCATTTTCAGCCGAGACCAATTTTTAGATGACCACTCTGTCACAACATTCTATGAAAAACAATATTACAAAAAAATACTGGGTTAAAGAAAGAGCACAATTACTTAGTACTAAAAGATAAATAAAGATATAGACTCTAATGAGATGCTTAATAAGATGAGCTTGTCTTATTGTTGGTAAAAAAGAAGAACGTCCCAGATGCCATTAGAATGTCATGCATCTTCCATGGTTTTATCTTCAAAATGCAAATAGCACACGTCTGATGAATATTAATTCAGAATCATTAGTTAGCCAATATTACATAGTAGAAACAGTAGAAGTCATTTAATTACAGTTCAGTTTGTGTTACAGCATTTTGTCAAAGTTCAACACATTTTATGGTAAAAGTCAAGGGCTAAGACAATTCAAATAGTATGAAAATTAAAAAAAGTAACTTAAACCTTAAAACAAACATAAAATATCATTTCTTAGGATTCCAAGGAGACTCCTTATATAGACATTCACACAATAAGAATATCCTATAACTAGTTGGCACTCTCGCAAGCATCCACCCAGTCATTGTAAACATCTATCGGCTCAGACAATACATTTGTTGTTGTTTGAAAATCTTCTAAACACACTCGACATTGTATTCGAGCCGTATTCCGCGCTCGATCCCTGTAACATGTTTTTAATTAATTATACACAATAGTTAGACAAGAAATATATCAATATGTGTATTATTTAGACACAACCTACATTTTAACCTCGCATGACTTTTCATGATTGCAAAACGGGCAATTAAATTGCTGATCCAGAGGCTCTATAGCTTTTCGCTTCGCCGGCGGCTTCCTTTTAGACTTACGGCGACCCATACTGCAACAAAAGGTAAATTGATAAACGTATACCAGAAGCGAAATTCAACAGGTTAACCTTACATGACAAAAATACATTTTATTAACTTACTTGTGGTTTTTTCTACTTCTTTTTGCTCACCGACTAGTTTATATTCTGATTTTTATTGGCGTACCATATTAACTTTTATTTAGTTAAGACAACAGTCTCATAACTATGATGACTGTAACCAAAGCTCTCGCCGATCAATAGATTTTGCTTTTACAAAACTGTTTTCTAAATTATGTATCGTTTTTTCATGTAAAGTAGAACAGAAGGCTTTACAATGCGTTGCATTGAAAAATTTGATATGTCAAACCGGTGTTGTCAATTGTGGTCGCAGTGTGTGTAGCAAGGTGTTACCCTTAACATGAAGGCATTTTTTATTGTTACTCGAACAGATTACTTTGTTATTCCTATGGTAACATCAGAGACGTCAAAACGACAAACGAAACTCCAACCAAACGGACTGGGTTGGGACAAGGAAAACGTTGAGAACACATTTTAAATAATTTTCTGTATGGACCGCTGTAAATAAATGTGTTACAATGAGTACGAAGTTGTATCTCAACGTGGTTATACCAATATTATTATTTGGAAGTAAGTAATAAACTCGTCAGGTAATTTGAACATGTCGCTTCGGTAAAGGTGACGCCCTACATAAAATGTTTAAATTTGTTTCAGTCGCATCAGTTTGTTCTGAGTGCACAATTCCAGTCGTTTTACGGAACACATGGTTCTCTTTTGAAAATGGCAAACAAACGATTACTGATATTAACGCAAGCGACATGACTGGAAGGTAAAATACGATTTTGTAATGACTATTATGATGACTATAATGTAAGTAGACAATAAAACTTGATTGAATTTTACAGGGGTGTGTGTCATAATATCAAAGCCGATTTTCATGTAAACTACACAATGGTGTTTCGTTACACAAACTGTTATTACTGTGTAAAATTGATTGTGAGGACAGTCAATGTCCTAGAGAAAATTGAGACCCCTTGCGTGGACTTAGCCCTCGATGAGGAGCCGACTGTTGAGCGAGTGTGCAGGGGCTTGAGGCCAGACCAGCAACTGGTGACATTGTTTTCCGAAAACTCAATTCCGGTAAGTTTGAATCTTTTTACAATAACTATTGGTATGTTGTGGAAAGATTATGTTATATTTAGAATTTTCTGCAAGTACATTGTTGTGTTTGTTAACCCGGTATGGTTATAAGTCAGGTGAAATGACTTCCATATATGCTACTATACTCTCACAGCATCAAGTTATTCTCAGGATAACTTTTTAGTTTTTTAAGTGTGTTAAAATTGCTAAGGTATTATTTTGCTTAGGTATAAGAACAAAAAGTTATAATTCTATTACACAAAGAATGTCATGCTACATGAGAATTATTTATAGATGGTTGATAAAATACAATATTCTATCCCTATACTATTTAAATTTGTGCTATGGGAATTCAACTCTCCATTAATAACTTTATTTAGGTATTGGTCACATATTAACATATCAGTGCCAACTGCCTGTCTAAAATAAAATAATAATAATATTTCCGACTAGTACTCACTTAAATGTCTAAATTAAATCTTTTCACAGGTGAATTGTAGATCATCATTGGAAGGCGTATGGACATTTGGATACCAGAATCGTTACCGCTTCACAGGGGAGTGCTCCCACCCTGATGCACAGATCCGTTCTTGTCAGACGGCAGGAACGCAGTTTTTGATCACCAATCAGAAGTTTAATATCACTTATCGTAAATGCCCGGGAATGTCGGGGACATTTGATGGTGTTGTGGAGTACAGCTGTCTAGGTAACTTTTTTAAACGGATTAATGTTCCATTTTGAATTAAATGTAGAAAAAATTACACTTTTATCTCTATTTCTTAGCAAAATTTCTAACTCCTGGTAAAACTCACCATAGGTTATTATAGGTTATAGTAGGTTATTTTCCGCAACTTGACTACCTAATTGTATGCGACTTTTTTGCGAAACTCACCATTCATATTCCTCAATTAAAATTAAAGATGGCATTAAAAATAATATATTTACATATTTCAGGGCATTGGTTTGTTGGTAAGAACCACTTCTTTGCTGTGGCTAACACTAAGGAGTCCCGAAAGGATGAGAGGTACCGCTGTTTCCTCAAGAACCGAGATGATGACCTATACCTTGGTGCTTCAATCACTCCTGAATGTAGCGCTCTGAAGACTGTTGAAAAGTCCCCGGAGAGATACAAAGTTACTCCTGTTAAGGTAACGGCAATAATTGACATATTCTTCGGTCTTTTTTACATTGTATAAAACAAAGACGAAGATCTTTCAAACTATGCAATGGATTTTAATGCTGTTTTTATCTATAGATAAATTTATTTAAGAGGAAGGTTTTATGCATAACAATAAAAATAATACACATGCTAAAGTTTTTAGAGTTGTTGGTAATTCTGTAGCTCTGCCTACCTCACTTACTATACTTACTCTGGGAATGAAGGCATGAAGATATGTATATTGTTCTTATTCTAATATTTTTATGTTCAGGCTGAAGTGGTAGAACCTGGTTGCCGATTACCTCAAAATTTCTCTGGCCAATGGATAAACACTGCCAATATAGATGCAGATGTGTTTATTAATGAAACTCACATCATAGAGACCTATTATCCTGATGAGGAGAGGTACAGGAGAACTATCTACGTGTGCAGGTAGGCTATGGGGGCTGAAAGAAGCTGTAAACAAGCTACTAACATGTTTGTTATCTTGTCTCTTTCTGTTGTTAAATGTTTTGTTTGTGTCAAGG
This sequence comes from Acleris emargana, assembly GCA_927399475.2. Lineage (NCBI taxonomy): Eukaryota > Metazoa > Arthropoda > Insecta > Lepidoptera > Tortricidae > Acleris > Acleris emargana. The sequence goes on along the minus strand of OV656838.1, from coordinate 21,860,874 downwards.
GTTGCCCAGGTTACCTTATTTTATTTTATTGTATAAGATTGCTAACTGAGTTAAACTAGCAGAAAAAATACAATAACCCAGGTCACTTTATGAGTCTTTATTCTTTGTTGGACTTGATGCTATCCCATAATTTTGTAATAAAATGAAAAAACAATCGGGGGACAATGTCACACCAATTGACCTAGTCCCAAACTAAGGTTTAGGCTTGTACTATGGGTACTAGACAACGATATAATTACTTATATAGAGAAATATATACTTAAATACATATAAAACATCCATGACTCAGGAACAATTATTCGCGCTCGTTACACAAATATCTGAACTGAATACAGATATAAACCCAGGACCGCTAGCTTCGTAGGCAGGGTCACTACCAACTAGGCCAGCGCGTCGTCATAATGGCAATCCTAATACCTTTTAGTATTAATATCGAGGTATCAACAAGGCATGCAATGCTAGCCAACGATGGTAGTCAAAGAGTGTGTATAATATTGGGCTATTGTCTAACGCAATCGCAATCGTTTTCATTTTGAAAATCGAAGGCGCTTTGATGCCGATTGCGAGTGCGTTAGACAATAGCCCCTCTGGTGCCTACACTTTACTTATTAAATAAAACAAAATACGGAAACCTCATTCTGAGCTGAGCCCTTCGGTGTGACGTCGCGCTTCCCTCACATTTTGAAAACCTCTGCCCTAGATGCACCTAAAGATTACATATCGACGGTGATGTACCATGAACTCCTAACTGACATTTTGACGATAGGTACAATTTTTTGTAGATACACTTTAAACATAATCTGGCACTATTAATGGTTTCATGCTCATTTAATTTCTTATTTTTTAATGTCTTCAGTAATGATGCCAAATTAAATTTACAGGGTATCTATATAAAAATGGAACTATCGTCAAAATGTCAGTTAGGAGTTCATGGTACATCACCGTCGATATCTCTTTATCTATAGTCCTTTCACGTAACGAATTAAGTGACTCATCAGTGCAACTGCGGGGTAAAGATATATTTACAGACAAGTAAAAATTGAAACAAAGTTTTATGGATTCAAATATACCAAATTTTTAGCGACCGCATTGATTAGGGGCGTTGCTAGGGCGGACAACGATGATTCACTTCCCAGCAAACATTCTAAGTGCTTTTTCCCAGGCTCTAGAATATATTACTAATTTAGGTAAAAATTACATCATATGCACCACATAAATTCACATATCGTACATTAATACTTCCGGGTAAAAATATAGAGCCTTTAAAACGTAAATTTCCCTTAACCAGTACACCATAAAGTCAGAAACTTAAAGGTTGAGAATGAGCAAAATATAAGGTAAAATTAACTTCGAAACTCGACCAATAGTTAATATATACTTCTAGGTGCATATTAGGTGTATATGTGACGTATTTTTTTCTTACACTGGGGACCTTTAGGTCAAAGATTTAAGTAGCTTTTGCTACCAATTTCGTAGTAAATATTACCTTCCATAGATACCAACTTGAGACTAACAAAGTTATAAACACTTGTAAGGTACTAAAAATACCATAAGGTTTCATTTACATAACCTAATAGTCAAATTAACCCTAAAAATAACTAATAAGTTGAAGTTTGAGAGGCGACTTCAGGTCAAGTTTATTTTACTCACAAATAAGTCATTTCTCGGTGAAATAGGACGTGTTTACCCAATAGTTATTTCGTTTTTAAATCAAAAGTAGTGTTGGATTTACAATGGCCAAAGACAAAAAACATATAGACATTCCAACAGTTACTATAGGAAGTGTAAGGCTAATATGAAAATTCAAAGTGAAATATTAAAAGAAGAACAAAAGTGTGAATTACCTTCTAAATCCAGTTTTCATGAATATTCAACTTTGTGTCAATCTACTGATAGTATTGATACTGATACCGTTTCAATGACACACACAGGCAAAGATCTTGATTATATGGATTCGTATTATAATGAATTAGGAAATAAAATATCTGATAATATAGATGAGATGAGAGATGGCTATGAAATCGGTGCAAACAAAGAATCGGAAAATGAAGACTGGATATAGTTAGGGAGGCGAATAGGGGAATTTTCGGTAATACTCGAGCGTGGCAGTTTAAGATATGAGAGATACCTTAGACCTAATAGAACCACCTTGTAAAGTATTTAGCTCTATATGTAGTGACGCGCGCCTAGGATAGACGATCAGATTAGTAAAAAAAAATCGATAGTCTGAAATACTCGAGCGCGTCAGATTAAGATATTGGGGGTTGATTTTAGTGTTTTAAGACTAAATTTAACTAATCTGACGATAAGTCCTTGAAGCCGCCGAGTTATAGGGTCGCGAACTTGTAAAAAAAAAACGTTAACCCGGCAATCTCGAGCGCGATTTTTTTTTTTTTTGAAGAATATAATCTAAAACTTACTAAAAATACAAAATCTGCCGGTTTCCGCATGACCGGAAGTGTGGAGGAGCTATTTCGTTGAAACGATACATTTTACAAAAAAAAAGTTTAAATAAACAAAAAAGGTAATGTATCTATCGCTTTATTGTCATTCTTAAATTCCCCGTTTTATCAAGGAGAAAGAAAGGAAAAAAAAGAAACCAAAAAACCTTTTTCTGTCAGATTAAAAGAACCCACCAACATTTTGGTCAGATTAAGAAAATATGCTTTCAGGATACCGAGATAAACCTCCCCTATGAAAATCTGACGCGCTCGAGTATTTCAAAAAAACTTCATTTTTTTTCATTTTCAAAAATTCATCGTAACTTATCGTCACGCCGAAATCGACAGTTTTTTAAAAGCTTCCTTGGGGCCTACTTAACACCCCTCCCGAAAATCTGACGCGCTCGAGTAATTTTTTTTTTTTGCATTTTTCACTACTTTATATGCCTACCCCCACCACGCAAACCGGCAGATTAGTATACCGTTGTTATCAGACGCACTTGGGGCATACGTAGTATGAATATCTGACGCGCTCGAGAATGCCCAAGTAACTGTTTTTTTTTTAACATTTTTGAAAAACCATACCATACGAGCTTTTCTTTTCGAAATTATTTTATCTTTCGATTTTGATAGGTCTCGACGGCGCCGTTGAATTACGCCATTTAGCTACCTCGCCTCCCAAACTAATATGAGTACATTAGAAATGAAGACTGCTCTGATATGAAATCAATAAAACTTATGGAAGACCTAATAAAATGGACAGTTTGGTGCACTTTCTGAAATTTGGCACCTCTGATCGTAAGCACACCACCTACGTCCGCGCTGTCAAACAATTACTGAAGAAGCGGACACAGCGACGTTGTGATGGCGGTCGCTTCGACTTTGAACGGTTTCTCTGCACCATTAGGTCGCAGAATTAAGTATATATTACGTAAAATTGACTTAAATACCAGTTCGTCGTATTTTTAGGTAAATTTTAACTTCTTGGTCGAGCCGACATTTTGTTTTGTTATAATTAGGACGTGTTATTGCAAATTGCATAATTTAGGTATATTGTAATACCTATAACCAGGGACCGCAACTTTGGTGCCGATGACAGACGTATGACGTTTAGTCCGATATAGGATGTTCTTTTAATAACATTGCAATACCTCAATTCTTTATAATGAAATATTAAGAATAATTTGCATAAAAAATAATGTTAACATTAAAAAACGATGCAAGTATTATTTTTATTCGTTTTTTTACAGTAATGTAATTGTAACAAAAAATATTATTCTTCGTGTAAATAAAACAACATATTAACGGAAGGTTTTTTTTTTATACATTTCACACGTACATTCAGGGCAAAATAGTTCTTGAACCTCTCGCCAATTACCAAAATTAGCGTCGCACTGGTCATAATTCCTATAACCGCACCTGGAGCAAATGTTGTTGACGATCAACCTTTCTTCATCTAAATTAATTTCTTTTGATGGAAATGACGCCAATGACTTTAAAAATAGCTCTTTCCGCAAAACTTCTGGCAATCCAAGATTCCAAACCCATCCTCGAAAATTTAACATCTAAAACAATAAGTGTCAAGAAATAAAATTAACAATATCGGTATAATAAGTATTATAATATGGGGCCCGTGCTTTTCATTCTGATGACACCAATTTGACATCACGCTGCAACTATATCATCTCAAATTTGGTAACAAATGATAGGCGGTGAAAAACTTACTTTATCATCAAAATCGTATTCATTATTTTCATCTAAGTAAGAATTAAGATTTCTACTTAATATTCTAGCAATGCACTCCATTGTAAGTTCTCGTAATGACTTGGGAATCGAATTACTTCCACCCATATTTTACGTCCTTAACGACAATATCTACCAAAACTTCAGAAAAGTGACAATTAATATGGTATGTATTTTTTTTATAGATTAAAGATTGTTCTCTTAACTGCCAGTTAGGAGAAAAATCACCATATAGTCCACATATAACCCTAATACCACAGCGTAGCGGGAAGCTTCATACAAAATACGCGACCAACCCGGTAGGGTCAGGGTTGTCAAAAAAAATATCGTCCGTGGTAAACAAGTACACGCCCAGTCTGATGATAAATGGTCACCGTAGCCTATGGACGCTTGCACATACAGCGTTTATATGAGTTTAATAAGCACAACGTACCAGTCTGATATCCTTTAGTTATTATACTTCGATTCAAAATGTATAATCAAAATCTGTTCCAAACTACTAGGAGTCATGTTACATCGTGTGCTAGTAAAAATCCACTTCAATATTGAGAAAGATCTTTCTACCTCTACGGACGTAATAGGAGCATATTTGAATAAACGCCACAAGTTCATTTTTTCTGAGGGTTCATAGAGACTAATTTCCCTGTGGTTGTTCAGATCAGCCATATTTTCCATAATCTGTAATCCACTATTTTTTTTTAATAGTGTTCTATGTTTTCTGTATATGTTTTTTCCCTTTCCATGTAGCATAATCTTAGATAATTTTGCGGTAACAGTTTTAACCACACGCAACGACTCGCTCAATGCCAAAGATGAATTTTGTATATGTCTAGTAGAATCAACCAAGATGCTGCAATGTTCTGTTATGAAAAATATGTTCTCTTTTACGTTAGGTTTACGAATTGCTAACTTTGCTCTTCTCACTTGGGCTGCATTTTGTTCATTTAAAGCATTAATAACATTAGTGATTTCATCAAAATACTTCCTGTAGTACATGCACGCCTCAATCCACGTATTCCAGCGTGTTATAACGGGCCGTGGTGGCTGAGGTATGTCAGGGTAAAGTTGTCTCAATACTGACATTCTTGAGGGCGATTTTAAAAATGCTAATTTTACACTTGCTATTAATTCATTAACATCATCGTATAATTCTCTAATTTTCTCTGCAACACGGTTTAGCCCGTGGGCTACACATGTTACGTGTGTTAAATTTGGGAAAATGTCGTTTAGTGAGCGGCCTGCTTTTAACATATACGGAGCTCCATCAGTGAGAAACAATGCCACTCTTTCATGATAAGTATCACTTTCAAACAGTTTGTTTAACGAGTTAATCACTAATTCTTTAATAGTAACATTATTGGTTTTGGCCAGAACTTGACAAGCGATAAGGTGTGGTTTGCTCGCGTTGGTTTCCTTAAGAGCTCCGACAATCACATTTGCAATTTTTTGCTGAAGTCTGTCTTGTGTCTCATCCACACTTACGTAAATATATGAATTACCTATATCTTGCCGTATAGAAGCGTAAGTCTTTTGAAATGTTTTTGGTAAAAAATTACACCTTAAGTTCGATTCTGACGGTATACTCACATTATTTGCATATTTTCCGCTAATGCATTTTTCAATAAAATTGGAAAAGTTCTTATTTTTTAATTGATTCCAGGGTATATTCGAAGCTATCATAAATTTTGTTAAATCCATATTGAAATCATGCTGTGTCATTTTTCCTCCTTCTCGTTCTATATGCTTTTTTGTTTTCAAATGTTTCTCTATATTACTTGCTTTTCCTGTTAAATATTGGTCACAGCAGGAGCAGTACATTTTTTCATTTTGTAAAATCAGAAAAGGAAATTTCTGCAAATACGATTCCATAGCAAAGCAATAATATTTCGGTTATATTTTACTAATGAAAAATAATTAAACAGAAATTGGTTGTCATTTCCCACAATCTTGGTTTTAACATGACAAAGACAATTATGTTTTTATACGTGGCCAGTACGTGGAAAACTCTTAACTCAAGTTTTAATATCAGTAAACTAAAGAGGCTAATAAGTTGTTATTTGATTAAGTGTATATAATCTAGATAACAACACTCTGTATTTAGCTTGACGTCGTACGTCTGTCATCGGCACCAAAGTTGCGGTCCCTGCCTATAACAATCAAATCTAATGTTACATTTATTTTAATTTACATGAAAAAATATATAAAGTCAATTTAATATATTTACAAACACGGAAAACAAATTTACGAACCCCAATTACAAGCAATATATACTACTTATGAGCTTAAAAAAAAAGTAATACTTAAGTATTTCGAAAGCCCATCAGTAGTTTTGAATAAAAACCTAACATACTGCACGAGAAAATTTTCAGCGCACAAGATTTTAACGTATAATTCCTGCGTAATCGACCTAAATAATTATTTTACGCCAAGTAATGGCCGCCATTCTCATTGCAAAACTTAAGATTGATTTTTAGTTAGACATTTTGTTTGTAAGCGAAAAGATAATACTCTCGTAATATATTTGTCTCTTTCTCTGCATGATATTTCATAAAAAATAACCTTTCTGGGTAATAAATGGTAAAAAACACGTTGAAATCATGTTGAAAAATGGTAAGTCCAACCAATTTTGTACATTGCAACCACATGAGTCATGACACGTCGTGGCGACGTTTAATCCACTTCGCAAACATCACCTATGTAGTAACCATTAGGTCGCAATTACTAAATTTACGTGGAATCGACGTAGCCGGCACGTGCTTTTTTTCCCCACTTTGGTGGATTCCACGTGGATTCCACGTCGATTCGAGGTAACTCATTTTGGTCACTGTCAGATTTGCGACCTATAATAGGTGTTTTTATCGTTATTTTTACCAAAAATGTTTACTGGGTTATTATTTACGCAAACGGACGATAGTTAAACATGGTTTAATGGTGTTTTTTTTTGGTGGATGTTATTCAATACCTTCAGTACAATACTGACCTAACTCACAAATTTTAAATTTCGAGTTATACCCGGCCCGGCGAACCTTGATCCCTATGACGGGTCGTGTCGATGTAACTTAACTTTTTTATAGGCGTGACTTGCATTCAGCCACGTTGGTAAACGTGTGCTCTAGTTTGAAGTCCGTTATTCGAACTTCGTCTATTACTATCTCTTTTGCTCTCGACGAGTAACTATGAAATAGGATGTAGATAAATATATAAATAAATGATCGCTGATCAGGTTTTGTTTTATTTGGTTTTGTCCTATGGTTATTTTTTTTATTTTCTTGGGTATACAATCGTGAGTGTATGTATGCTGCGCTCCGTTCTATTCAATAGAACTCACACACACATCACACAGGAAACTACTAATAAAACCTAATTTTAAATAAAACAAAAACTGGTGTCCCCAGAAATAATTATAAATTTGAGTGAAATAAAAACAATTTCATGTAACTTTTTTAACATTCAGCACCTATAACTTAAATGATTATAAATTATGTACACTCGTTTCCATTATCGACATTTATTTATCGATACTTTCCGCACTTGTCGATATCTTCCAAACGAAGTAACTTTTGCAGGACGTAAACGTAAAGTCTGATTGAGATAATTTCTCGTAAATGTTAAGAATTGTTATAATTCCAACGGAATATCATTGTAATGGCATAAATCTACCTAAAATTAATAAATGCCATTTTTAGAAGCCTCCAATTCGATTCTAATGTAACGGTGACGCCACTATAAGGTTGTGTCGTAGGAATAACTGACAATGTCATAGGGATCAAGGTTCGCCGGGCCGGGTATAGGTCTCTATAATAATAAATTTATGAGTTGAAGTTAGAAAGCTGAAATTTTGAATTAGGCCACTATTGTTCTGAAGCTGCGACATGATAATGTTTTTTCAGGGAGCAGCGTGATAGCAGAGTGATGATGGCCCGCCTTACTGTAGACGGTTGTCAGAAAGATTACGTATGCTTTGACTTTGTACCACAGCATCATAATATTATAAGGTATGTCAACACATATTAATACTATGTCAAACAGCACCGTCTACAACATAAACTAATTGTTTAATTCCTTTCAGATATCGCAAAGGTCTAGCCATGATTCAAAGCAATTTCCACACAGTGTGCTCGTGGGTGCAGTTCCCGAATAAGAAACAATGGCGCTATGATCTTTTCCTCAAAAAGGACCCATCACCTATCCGCTGCCCTGTTGCTGGAAAATTCAACTTTACACAAAGAGGAGATGTCAAGTTTGAAACTAGAATACTTGGCGGTGTTACTCTAAGTCCCCGGCCTAATTTATACTGCAAACTCAATATAAGTGACTTCTCGGTTTGCGATACGGACCAAAAGACGATTCAAATCAAGGAAAATTACTGTCTCACCGTGGATTATTTGGGCAGGCCGGTGGATATTTACAGTGATCCTGATTATAGGATGAAGTGTATTGGCTATTGGAAGGAGAATTTGAAATCATATCTTATTACTTATGATGAGCTTGATCCATTCTCCAAGTACAGATGCTGGGTGTATCAGAGAGCTGATCTCAATAGGTACGTTAATTTAAATTTACTAGGAATAATACCAAGTGGGAACAACATGTTTTGTAGTTATATCGTTTCGGTATGGCTCACATTTCCACATTTAAAGTATGAAGAATAAATGACAATCGCAAATGAATATTGTCATTTCCAATGATCGGAATAGGTAGTGCCATTTCGGGTGAATGACCTTAAACATTGTAAATAACATGGATAAGACTTGGGATTCCGGAATTCGTATTTTTTCACAAAAAAATATCTTCAAAACGCAAAAGTATTTTTTTTTGTCATTATAAATACATCATTCATTTAAAATTAAGTTGACATTGCAATCGTTTTATCTCTATTTAACTGGCCAGCTTATCACAAAATAGGTTTAAACTAATGTCAATTGTTTAAATAGATAGAGGATAATTGGAACTTATTAAAGTACTACTACTTTGCTATCTAGTACAAAATCAGTCGAAACATTGAAAGGTACCCGATAACAACTATAGAGACTTTTATTCAGGGCATTTATCTGAAAGCACATTTTCCATACATCATTTCACATTACATGTTCTTTATAAAAAGAATAAACACAAACTTAATTTTTTTCATATCAAATCCCGGGGTTAAAAACTATATCCATACTGATCTTACGTACCGAAGTCCCGCGAAATGGCACTACCAATTCCGATCACTGGTCATTTCACTTGGCTTATATGTCTGTATTCAAGTCGCTTAGTAAAATAATCATTAGGTAACAATTAAGACAGCCGTGTAATAAGGAACGTGATTTAACATTATTTTTTTAAAACCATTTAAAAATACAGGATATACTTTAAGGACTCTCTGTATGTACTGTCACCAGCAATAATATATTATGATCCAACATTGGGCTCAAATTCAAAGTATTTATTCAGTAAGTATTTATTAAGCGTGAACAGACCGGACCCCATAGACAGTACCCGTATAGTCGCCAGCAAATATTTATATGATCCAACATTATTGGGCTCAAAAATACCTGACACGTCTTTATTGCTAGATATTTTTAAGCGCAATGTTGTATAATGTACGCTATTACTTAGCCTCTGCTATCCATCAAACCTACTACGAGCGTCTACCCGCCGAACTCAAACGCGAACCATCTGACGAAATGTTTAGGCGCCGGCTTAAGAATCTTTTGTTGGATAACCTAGTCTATTCGGTGAATGAGTATATTATGGAACTTGACTTATAAATAAGATTGACTTTTAATTTTTTAATGTACTGTATTTGTGTTGACTTCTACCACTACAATTTAATTCTATTTCTGACGACCTCAATGTAACTGCATATAATTTGACATGCCATGTAATTTATACTGTGTTATATTGAGTAATAAAATCTGAAATCTGAAATCATCCAGGGGCTGTATCTCATGAACCGTAATGGTTCATGAGATACAGCCCCCTTATAGTAACCGTAATAGCCAGGTACTTGGACTTTTCACAGAGTGCCTATTACCGACTACAGTTGCCACTACAACAAAAAAAAAATATATACATATCAATAGGGGTCCCTGGTCCCCATACAAGAATCCGTTTTTCTTTGGAATGATACGGAATCCAGTGGGGGCCGACTCGCACTTAACCAGTTTTTTTTAACCCCTCGTATGCGGGAGCCGTTTCAGAATTTGACGGCCCAGTGCAGCGACGATTTAACCTACAATCGATTTTAGACCTACGTTGCTATGCAAAAAGATTAAAAATAAAATGCGGGTAGGCACGTAGCGGATTGGAACGTATCCGTGCTTACGCTGTGCATGAACTGGCACGGATACGCATCTAAGCATACGAAGCATTCTGATATTTTGAGAACAAGTGGATGATACAATTATTACCCAAAATCAGGTGCCTAGTGTAGTGGCTCTTATTTGCAGTAGTTCCTTTAGCAGTACCTTTTGAGTCGTATTGCAAAAATAAATTACTGCGAATAATCCATGGTTGCCACATCTGTATGTCAGACTAGATAATTATGTAAAAAAGGTTCACCGCCATGACATTCGACCTCACGCTTTGTCATATCAACACGCAGAACACCATACAACAAACTTACCCTTACCTCCACCATTTTGTCATTTCAGAATACTCATGTCCCAAGCACTTGGGCCGTTTTGCGATCTAAAGCAGGATGTGACGTCATGGAACTACACGGAGGGCGCCGCGGTGGCGGTGGAGATGGAAGAGTACGAGAGAGAGCGAGACCAGTGTCCCATGCACTTCGACGATGGTAGCGACCCCTGGACCACCAAGGAGAACTTCATCAAGATCTTCAAGTTCTCATACTCCTTCTGGAAGAACAACCATGCTCCTATTCTAGTACTGAGCTTTAAAACATTCGTTATAGCACTGCTTATTCGTCTTTTATAGAACATACTTGTAAATATAAGTGGAAATGTAGTTGTGACTTATGTTTGATAGGTAACTTACTTAATTTTATATACTTAAATCTTAAAAGGTATGCATTCAAAATAAGTAATGCAAGTGGGTGGCATCTACAAGGCCTGGCAAAAAACTTGACAGTTATCAATTTTGTTTGGGACTGGAATCTCAATAGAGCAGCCCAGTAAGGCAGAAATCAATTACATAAAAAGTTAAGTTTAATTTTCTATGTTTCACTATAAGATTCTATACTCGAAAACGTAATTAAAGTCCAACGTGGGTTGCCACTAAAATAAAAAATATTTGCGTTAGTATATTTCCACTTTTTAAAAGAACGTACTAAGAATATTTATTTATTGGTAGTTTTAAACCTTCCATTAAAATAAACAAGTTAATTCAAGTTATTTACACAAATACAAGATGGCCTATTAAATATTTAACCATAGACGATTTTTGGTAGCAAAACTGTTATTGCACTTGTAATACTTCAGGTCTTAATAACATTTGGTACGATAAATAAGCAACTGTTGTTAACAACGTTAGATGCAATTTAAATATTACATGCGTTTAGCTATTCGACAAAATAACAGGCCAAAAGTGTGTAGCTCGCTTTACAATGACAATCATTGGCCATTTCACCATCCATGACAACATCGCCATTTAACAAACACCCGCCATTTAATGGCTTAACACACTATACCAGAAAATATTTTGTTTTGGGATATTTTAATGTTTTTGAATATCAGAGGCCCGTTTCACGAAGCTACAAGTTACAAATTACAAGTGGAAGTCTCTTTCTAACTCCTTTTGCTAGAAAAAGAGTTCCGCTTGTAATTTGTAACTTGTAGCTTCGTGAAACGGGCCACAGGAAGAAAAAACATTGAATGCATATTCCCTATCGTTAAATATAACTTTTGATATTGAAAATGTTAGTCATATCTACAAATTTTGTCAACAATTTGATTATCAATACAAGAAGGTTGGCTAACTCTGAAATGTTCGATTGGCACTGACATAAGTGACTTTGACACTTATGACAGTGACGTATCTGTCGTAGTTTTTTTGGACTTTAATTACGTTTTCGAGTATATGTCAATTCTCTCTCTCTCTCTCTCTAGAGAACCTTACTTTTGTAACCGCCTGTTTCATAAATCATATTCATAATCGACAAATTTAGCCAACTTTACATGGTAGATAAATTTACTTGTCGTGAAACGGGCCGTTATTGAAATAAATAATTGTCAATCAACCGGTATAGTTGCAATTTGGGAATAACGTCAATTAACTAAGTAGATGACTTTTTACATTTTTACTTTTAGATATTTTTACTTGAATTTATTTTATTGTAGAATAACACTTTTTTTGACAGAAGGCTGCTAATAGTAATAGTTTTACTTTAAATGGAATCTCATTGGCATCTATTATGTAGCTCGAATTACAAGTAGGATATAATAAAGGGTAATAAAAAGATGTGCCTTAGTCAGCAGGTAGGAAAAGTAATATTATCAAGTAGATATATGTATTTTAGGTGTGTAACATTTATAAGACATTTTTTTTATGATTGCATTCCGTCCAAGACCGTCCTAATAAATAACCTTATTTACAATTTATTTTATGTTTTGACATGCTTTAATAAATGTACTTTGAATTTAAAACGTATTTAATTTCTCACAACAATATCTAGAGACAGCAGTGTCAGGGAAAGTTTGAAGAAAAAGCAGAGCGACAGTGTGCAGTGTACATTTATACAAACACATTCAGGCCCCATTTCCCCCGCGACCCGCCCCCCGCCCGCCCCCCGCCGGGCCCCCCGCCGGGTGCGCGGGGAATTCCTTTTTGCCCATGCACCCACTTCTTTTTGGCAGGAATCAAAGTTTTAAAAATCATGTCGATACATCGTATCGATATAGTTTTATTTTATGAGAAATATACGTGACCTTAATATAAATAGGTAGGTACGTGGGAATTAATACTAATGTATAATATAATGCAATGTTATAGTAAATATTATGAAAAAAATAAAACAAAATTTATAATTATTATCCGGTTTATAACCATTTCTTACATTCGACCGTACGTTAAGTAGGTACCCCTTACCCTTACCGGTGGTACAACTGGTAGTACCAAGGGGATTATTTTTTGCCCGTAGTACTACTATGTTGTCTGGTAGTACCTCTGGAGATTCACGTTACCCCTGGTGCTACTTGTTAATTTGACAGATGCAGAGCAGTGTCAGGAAAAGCCGAGCGATAGCGTACAGTGTAGGTATACATTTATACAAACACATTCAGCAACCATTTCCCACCCTCTTCAACTTTTTTCCAAGTGCATTCTAGATAAACTGAAGGCAGTTTATCTAGAATGCATAAATTTAAGTTTAGCTAGAACTCAAACCACCCCTTCCAAATATTGTGTGTACGTGAGATTTGGCACAGGTAGTTCATAGTCTGGAGCTGGACACAGTGTATTTTATCCCAGAAATTGGACAGTCCAAGAAAAACGATAAACAATGTCTATGTAGACAGAGAAGTCACATGAAAAATGGGTGCTTATTATTGTAACAAAAGACCATTCAATAAATGTATAGTTTTGCAAAATTTGCATTTCATCAAATGGTATTTCTAACTAGATTAGTTCTTTTTTTTTAGTCATGGTGCTAACCTAACCTCTAGCAGAAAATAGTGCTCAATGAAATGATATAATTGATGAAGTGAAATTCGATAGAATTATTTCAGCTGCCCTTTCTAAATTAAATAAAACTTTGGAAGCAGACATATAGAAGCACACAAATTTATGTAAAAGTGAGTTTTGAAAATGCTTATATTGCCAGCTCCGGCGGGAATGTGGTTGTTGGGAAAGGGACTCTACTGTTTTCTACTTGTATTGCTGAACAAAAACAATTCGATGGATTATTTGCAATCTCCAATTTATTTTCCTTATAAATTAAAATATAGCAAAAATCTTATTAATACTTCAAAATTATTATAAAACTGTGGCAGACATGTTTTTTTTTTTTATCCAAAATAGATAAACCACCAATTTATTTAGTCCAAGAAACTTTAGGTATGTCAAAGTGCTCTGTGAGACTATCAAGGTGTTGGTTGAACTTCTCCACTCTCTGTTTGTGCGTCATCTCTGCTTTCTGAAGTATCCTCTGCTTTTTCTGAAAACGAAATTGACAATTGAAAGTATTAGATATATGATTATAGTAGAATTACTGTCTGCTCATTTAAATACTTATTACCAGTTTTGTATTTGTAGTGCAATTTGGGGTGAATAACCGTAACCCTTTATAGGGCAGAGGGAATATATTTCCCACCATAATAAATGTAATATGAATCTTAAGATGATAATTTGGATCTATTTGCGAATACTATGATAGTTGTCAATAACCAGTGAGGGGTTAAATATGCTAATATGGTTATGGCCCCAGATATACAGATTTGTGTAAATGTAAACAATACATAAATGAAGTACCGTAAAACTACACAACTATGGTCCTAACCTGCAACAACAGTCCAATTTTCCTCATAAAATTATTCTAAAATATGATACCTTACTGCCATTATTGCTGGGTATATGTCGTCGCTGGAAAGCAATAATGCTGTAACCCGCACCTCCTACCAAAATCGTTTTTTTGCATATTCTTACTTCATAATTTTTTCTGCGTCGAATGGTCTATGTCTCGTGTTTCTACGATGAAAAATAAAAACTTTACAGCATTAGTTATTTGTGATATTTAGATTATTGGAGAACAAATAAATGTAGTAACCCGCTTAAATTCCGGTATTTTTTGTCGAAATGAGACTTACAGCAATACAAGGTAAGAAACTTAATCTCTGGAACATTGTACAGCGTTTTTACTTTCCTAACTAATTTGGTCTTAATTTTTTAAATCAGTAAGTAATTTCGGACCAAAATTGTTGTAGTGGCTGTTATTTAGTTAAAGCAATTTAAAACAAATTTCATTTGGTTTTTAAATTACACCACGATATTTCCCTTTTGGGTTACAGCATTCTTTCGGGGGAAAAAAAAAGAAAAAAAATGCTGTAAGCCGCAAAAATCACCCTTAACCCATTTTATATCAAATTTGAGTATTCAGTTTAACAAAACTATTTATTTTAATAATATTTGCAAAATGGGACCGAAAAGCCTCCTGCCGTTTAGAAGTTGTTTTTTTTTTTTTTTTGCGTTTGTAATTTGGCTCTAGTATAAAGTTTGGTTTTTGAGGGTTACAGCATTATTGATTTCTAGCGACGATGTACTGTTTGGCCTAAAATCAATTGCTCTAAACTCTAGCTATAGCTAAACCTATCATATTTTTAGAATAATTGTGATAAGTAAAATTGGATTATTGTTGTAGGCCAGGACCATAGTTGTGTAGTTTTACGGTAAGGATCTTTAGGGTTATGTACAATATTAAGCAATATCAAGATGTATTGGTTCGAGTTTCCATATTAAAATATGAAATAATTTATAGAAGCATGTAACCATTTTATTTATTCAGAAAACTCTTCAATTGTTCGAGGGATTATAAGACATACTAAGATTATGACTCGATATCCTGCGAAATTGCACTACCTAATCCGATCACTGAATTGCCACTTGTTGGCTACATAATTAAAACATCAGAATTTCTCTTTTTGCCCATAGCTTACCATTTTGTCCTGCATCTTTTGGAAGGCGATTTCGGCTTTCGTCCGTTTGGCTGTGTTAACTTGCTGCTTATTTTGTTCTTTAACCTCCTCTACAATAACTTTATCCGTATCTTTGTTGGCCTTCTTCTTCTTTTTCTTTTTGATTCCTGAATCAGTCTTGATTTTAAGTTTGGACTTGTTCACACACGCGTACTCATCTTCATCTTCCATAATATGTGATGTTAATTAAAAAGCCTTAACAATGTTATTAAACGACGAAAATATAGTCTAGCTTTGCGACGATGCGTTGCGTAGTATTGTTTAGTAGTACGTCGAATGTCAATGTCACTTATGAAGTTATGACAGTCGACAGTCACCTGTCACAGTCATGTCACCACAAAAAAGTCATACACAAAATGTCTATGGTTGCGTTCAGAAAGCATGCTTGATGAATCAGGTAGTTTCAAAATACAATTATTAGCCCGGCAAAAAGAGTTTGAAAATTAGGCGGTATTCAGAGGAAAATTGGCAATATGATCCATTTTTATTTTATACAAAAGCCACTGTTTACAAATTATCAAAAGCCTAGTTCTTAATCAGTGTGGTTTTAGCTACCTTTGACATAAATTGGTTGGTTTGATGTTAAGTGGACAAATTAGGTAGTGGGGGTCAAATTAAGACTGCGCCTAGACGGGACACGAAAAAAGAATACATGTAAAAGGAAGCATTTATATGGAAATGGAAATAAGTACATATAAAAAAAAGGTGGTTTCGTTACTTTCTATCTTACATCGCGTACCTACATACGTTTTTTGAAGGTCTTTTTAGGTATTAGCATCGCCGAGATGCAGCGCAACAGACCCTGACCCGACCTCGATACGGCTCGATAAAAGTATTTTGGTGGCATGGCTTTACCTAGGTGGGGTAGCTAGCCGCGGCTGAAGCCTACAACTGGGAAGGGGTTGTTTATTTAGAACTGCTTTTAGGAATAGTGCCACTCCATGTCTTCCCGTGGATGTCGTAAGAGGCGACTAAGGGAATATAGGCTTGTAGTACTGTTAGGCGATGGGCTTGTAACCTGTCACTAATATGCTGGTAAACATCTTAGCCTATTTGTGCAAATTGTGGTTACTGAATTATCAACAACTTTTTAAAGTTGTAATTCTGTAGCTCTGCCTAGCCCACTCTGGGATTACAGGCGTGAAGGTATTGTCCGGGGGCTAAAAAAAATGATGAGATCTGCAATAGAAATAAGGTCACCGACTATAAGATTTAAATAGCAATGGGTAGGGCACGGATGGTCAATGAGAGCAAAGAGCAGATGGGTTCCGTTAAAGTTAAAACCAGCGCGTAGGTATTAGAATTTGGTGAGGATGCATGAAATCACAAATGTGATGGGCAATTTTGTATGGACCCCATCCCCACCCTCCAACAGTCTCGGAATGTATGTCTATTTATTCATTTGGACCTATTAAAAGACAAAATATAGTGGAGTCTTGTAATTGCGACTGTCTGGTTATTGCAACTAACTTTTATAACTGCCTCTAGCATCACTGTTTTGAACAAAGACAGGCGTGATATTGTTCTTCTATACTAAGAAATGCAATATCAAGCCTGTCGTTGTTCAAAACAGTGATGCTACAGGGAGTTATTTAAGTCAGTTGCAATTTTACAAGACTCCACCTTACCTACTTTAGTAGCTAAATCAATGGGATTTTTTTAATGAAAAAAAACTTTTCAAGAGGTAAGCAGGGCAAGAATGTGTTCATTTTTGAACAATTCCATACGATACGATTATGATTTTCCAGGAAATCCCCATACATATGGCGATCGTGGTCAACAAAAACCACATCATATTGCCAAGATCTATAAACTGGGACATGTTTCATCTCTGTTGGTGGGTGGGGACATTTTTGCCCATCGTCTGTTATTTATTTATTTATTCGACAAAATCGTCACATGATAAGTGGTGGTAGTGGTAGGACCTTATGCAGGGTCCGTCCGTATCGCTAGAATCCTTTAACTCTTTACCAAGCAGCAGTGTTCGCATTGGTTGTTCCGGTGTAGGCATAAGACAGCCAGCGAAATTACGAGATCACGATCGATGAAAATTTGAGGTTCTGTGTCAAACAATACTAATTTGTTATCTGTGCACATTTTAATTGACACCGACCATAGGGAAAAATTATTGCGTTTAAACGCGAAACGGCACCTCAAGTTCTTATCCAAAACAAATGCACTTCCCCTGCAAGCAACTCTAAACACGCATTAACTCGCGAGGGTGGCAGGTTGAATGGCAAATATCATAAATAAATAAGTGATTTACAAAAGCGCGGGAATGAATGGCGTTTCTTGGCGTTATCTGCGTCGCGCACGCGCGCTGCGCGCACGGCCCGAGATTAGTTCTATTTGCCGCCACGCGTCGCCACGTGCGAGCGTCTACCGACGAATAAGATTAACGGATTTGTGCTACAGATTGCACACGAATGGGCAGGAAATGTAAAGTGAAACGGCGGTAATGAGATCGCTTTGTGGGTTGACGCGTGAGGAAATCGATGCGTTATTTATAAAAATTGGGATTGATTTGACGGCCTGCTGCAAGTACCTATAGATAGCTACTTCAAAGAGACTTAATTTTACTAAAAATTTACGGAGTATTCAGTGCCGGATTAGCCACGGAGCAAGAGTAGCAAATGCTACGGGCCCCGCTCATCGCTATTTCAACCAGTTCTGTTTTATTTACCACTCTAAACTTAAGTTCTTAAGAAATAACGTAAAACAAACAAAGCGTCTCTATCGAATTTGCTACGGGCCCCGCGTTGGCTTAATACGGCGGCACTGGAAGTATTAATTAATTTCGGTTTCGGTATTAATATATCCGACACAGTTCCTTACGAACAATTTGGCAAAAAATCCGTGACTTCTTGACACTTGCAATTGCGTATAACACTACCAGTTTCTGTAGTCTTATAATTTTTTGATAAAAATACGCAACGCTATACTTAGCTCGATAATTAAAATCAAAAATGGGACTTACAGCGTATGGATGGTCACAGTCGGGCAAATAAGCGCTTTTAACGTCTTGGCATAGTTTATATCAATAAAAACAACTTATAATTGATAGAGGCAGCGTCCATCTTATGTTTAAAACGTAAAATGAACCTTAGTCGACTAATAAACATCGGAGTTAACCCTCAAAACCATAATAAAGTATACAACCGGGGCGTCGGCGCGTGCTGCTCTGATGATAAGGTTACCCTATTTTATCGAGTTTCTTCCAGATAACATCTATGGCAGTGGCCTTGCGTAGCCCTCCATACCGCAGCAAGGTTAATATTACTGACTCTCGGCTTAAATTCTTAGACTATAATTTGGCATTGGACCCGATTCTACAGTGGCCTTTAACTTCCTAATTTTATTTAGGTGTCGCTAAAACACTTTGCTATACTATAAGCAACTGTCATAATCAAATGACAGCGCCATGGCAGCGCTAATTTGAATCTGACGCTTCTTATTTTAGGTGGTCTTATACATTGTCAGCTTGACATTCTAGAATAGCACTGGTTAAATCTGCCGTCTAAACTATGTCTTAAAATTAAGTATACAATTTAGTTTTAAACTATTTAAGCGATGTGCACGTAGAATCGGGTCCATTGTCTAAACAAAATGTTAACGTCATTCGCCCTTTTCATACTTTTGCTTTACCACAACCATGACTATACTATCCGCCAAATTAACTGGCGAGTCGGGTCATAAATCATCGGAATCGTGCTATCTCTTTCACACCTGCACGGCCTTATGGAGCGGGCGGTGCAACAATAGTGCAGGTAGACTTTTAGAACTTTGCGGATAGTAGATATACTTAGTGGACAAGGTTTATTGATGATAGAACCTTGTGAAGGTTTTTGGCTTGATTGCTACCACCATCTTATCCATTAACCTGTCGATAAGCATTAGTGTTCGCTTTATTGTGTTTCGTTATGGGTGCAACAGGTAAAATTACTAATGTGAATGAGCTATGCCTCTTAGTTTGACGATGCGTTTATTTTAGTTGTCAGTGACCATGCCTACGAAGCTAGCGGTTCCGGGTTAGATTCCCGGTATGGGCAAATATTTGTGTGATGGATGAGCGAGGCGAGGGCGAGTAAGTACCTATTTTTCCCAAGTCTGGGATATTTTCTGTGTATTTCTATACATTAGTATGTGTATCTTTGGGTTCACTAATGTTTCACCGAAATACGTTTGACCGAATGAGTCGTTTGGCAACTGTTTCATTTCCTAACCCGCTTATATTTCTGTAACTGTAAATATTTCAGATTTTTTTAAAAATAGCTAACGTAACCTAACCTATAGTCTACACAATGGTACAAAAATAAATCCTGAAATATTCACAGTTACAGAAATATATGCGGGTTGGGAAATGAAACAGTTGCCAAACGACTCATTCGGCCAAACGTATTTCGGTCAAATGAACGGACCCCGTATCTTTGTCTAGTATTGAATTAGCCTATAGAGCTATGATGACTATGTTATTGTGTGCGAGATTGTCCCCGCATATTTATTTCTTATTTATTTATTTAATTCTCAGCGTTGGTACATAACGCATTTGCCATTTTATGCAATTGCAAATGAAAGCTTAAAAAAATTACAACTTTGGCTCTTTACACTTTTTAACTTTTCGAAATCATTGCACCCGATTCTACAGTGGCCTCTAAACTTCCTAATTTTATTTAGGTATGGCTAAAACACTTTGCTATTCTATGAGCAGCTGTCATAATCAAATGACAGCGCCATGACAGCGCTAATTTGAATCTGACGCTTCTAATTTTAGGCGGTATTACATAGTCACAGTCAGCTTGACATTCTGGAATAGCACTGATTAAATCTGCTCTAAACTCAGTCTTAAAATTAGACAATTTAGTTTTAGTTTTAGGCTATTTAAGCGATGTGCACGTTGAATCGGGTCCATTGTCTAGATATGAACTCCTAAAAACGGTTGGCTATTGTTATTTCAACGGATAAATTTGATAATTCCTAAAGTAAGTAGTCGTATTTTATAATTCGAAAAGCACCCTGATGATAATCAATGGTCCCCATACGCCATTTCCCCAAATATCAACATTAGCTAATTTGCCTTTTGTTCCATTATCTTTTCACGCCCGCGTGACTTCCAGTACGCAATGGATTAGAGCAGAACAAAAAGATTTTACAATTTCGCCTTTTCAAACATACACCGAAATACCGACATGTCACGGCCATTGTTTTAAAAACATAAAGGGAAATGAATCGCTCCAGCTAATCTAAATTTCCTTTTCGGTATTGTTTACTTCGTTTTGGATGTTAAATTTTTTACGGCTTATCTGTTGGATTGTGTGCTGTGTCATTATTAGGTAGCATAACATTTCATCTTTCGAATGTTTCTTTTTTATGCTAGACTAGCGACCTGCCCTCGTTTCGCTTCGTGATGTGAGGTTTCTGTACAAGTGTACACCCGTTCATAATCGAGAATTAAATAAATATACATAAAAACCTTTTTGCATCACACAAAAGAAATGACCTTCTGCTGGAGTTTCTTGCGGCGCTTCTTCTCCGCAATGATGGTCTTGTCCGAAGCGCTGGTAGATTCACTGTTACATTTCCGACGTGTAAAAGAGCCCGCATGTGGCCAATTTACGGAATAAATATTTTAAATTTTGAATTTTGAATTTTGACATCTATTGATGAAAACGCATTAAAATCCGTTGCATACATTAAAAGATCTAACCGTACATACGGACAGACTGTGGGAAGTGACTTTGTTTTATACTGTGTAAAGAAGAGGCACAAGAGATAGTGGAAGACCCGATGTAAAATGCGCAAGCCACCCATAGACTCGTGAGCCTACTTTGAAAATCGAAGTTCACAGTTACGTTAGCTCCATCTCTATCTCTCGATTGAGACACGAATGAAGTGACAGGAGTGGAGCTAACGTAACTTCTAACTTCGAATTTCAAAGTAGAGCCTCTGCAACTGCTGGTATTAATCCCCTGATGTAAAAACTTAAAAACATTGCAATGTAAAGCGAATTGTTACCTGTCACTTATCATTGTCAATATGGTGAAATAGGGAGTAGTCTGTGAGCACTAGCCTACTCAATGTACAACCTGTCACTTTCTCAATCTCTCCAGGGGTAACTGGAAGAGATCCCTCATTGTATTGTTTTTATTTTGTACAGAAAAGTGTTTACATACATACATACACTGAAGGTGCTTCGGGTTTGTAATTCTCTCTCACTCGCTCTTAGTTAGAGTGTCTGAGAGCGAGTGAAAGACAAGCATAAACCCGAAGCACCTTTTTAGAGCCTGAACGTTAATTTCCCCAAGCACCCCACTACAAACACCAGTAATCCTACAAACTCGGGACACTCCTACAATAAAACTGTCAAAAAGGCAATCAACGCTCTCGACTCACAATCGTGCGAAAGTCGCGCGCTTGCGTCGCATTAGAGGTATAATCTGAATAGATCGCCGGGAACAATGGCGGGTACTAATAGACATTAATACGGCATTAGACGTAAGGGCGCGGGCGCCGCCTTGTTTGCCAAACTGCCCTAATCCGCTATTTGTAGAGTGGGGGAGCCACGCTGCGGAAAAAAGTGAGACTTTAGAAATTTTAGTCCTCGTCATCGACAGACTGAGACGGAGGACGGAAGGGTTTTTGTTATATAAATACAACACATGGAAGGATATTTGCAATTAATATTTGCATAATCTTATTAGAGAACGTATGATAAAAAGAACCAGCACGAAATGAGTACTTAAGTGAGAGATCGCTCAGCCAACGTTTTTTTAACGCCAACGGTTGGTCTTGAACACGAAGTCAATATGTCTTAGATTTCGAACTTCAAATGTCAGAATCAGAACAAAAATGCGTTTTGGGTACACAACATCCCAATTACTAACACCTTGTTGACTCATCATCATGTCAGCCGAAAGACGTCCACTGCTGGACATAGGCCTCCCCCAAGGCTCTCCACTCAGACCGGTCTTGTGCTTTTCGCATCCACCGCGTTCCCGCGATCCTTACAAGGTCGTCACTCCATCTTATTGACTGACAGACGTTAAAAAAATATAATTTATTTGTAGCTCAGCCTCACTACAGTCCTAAAATCTAAGTACTACCTACATACATCAATTATAAACATCATAGTCACCCTACGTTGTTGCAGAATGTCGCTTTGACTTCTGAGAGGAAATCCTTTTCCCACGGGCTTATTCAAACATATGTAAAGCGTATGATGGATGGCCGACGCCCTCGCCCGTTTAAATCACGATCAACCCTCGTTTTTTCGCTGGTCACTGAACAGTGGAAATAGACCGAGATTTATAATGTAATGTACACCGAGATTTACAATTGGTGCGGCACACGTCGGCGTGATTGCGCTTTTTGTTGTAGGTGTTGCGTTTCGCGCTAGGGTCAAGATGAGTTTATTGAAAATTGTTAAATGTAGTGGCTTGCCGGTTAAAATGAATTAATTAAAAATGACTTTTACCTGTTGATACTCAGTGTAATATTATTAAACTGAAACCAGTATTTGAGTCTCGCTAGAAGTGTATTGTTTAGTGCAGATTTCGCTCGGTAACGACGCTATTAGTAGTCAGCTGCAGAGAAAAGGATACCCCTCCTGGTAAGGATTGTTTTTTTCGGAAACCTGTGGTTAGATTTAAATGATTTTGAGTTTATGTGTAGAAAATAGTAAAATCGTACCGTTGTTCACCGAAAAATCATATAAATTTAACCACAGGTTTTTGTAAAAAATCGATCCTTACCAGGAGGGGGGGTATCCTTTTCTCTGCAGCTGACTGTACGTGTGTGAGCATAGGATAAAAAATTCCTCATCATCATCGTCAGATCAACCGCTGGAAGTCCAGAAATAAATACATTGTAACCATACCAGAAATAAATAAATAATTTGTTATAAATAAAAGTACTTAAGTCGATTCTTCGGATGCCTTATCCTTTCACTCATCATTTGTAAGTAAATCGATAAAAAGGGATGGAGATCTTTTTTTAATTTCCCCGACGGTTGTGTTTAGCCCTCACCCATCATATTACGATATTTAAAAAACTGATGTTTAATATCTGTCGACAAACTATACTATATCAGGTGCTTCATTGCAGACTTACGAGTAGATTACTAGTGACATAGAATGATAGCTTTATACAACGGACTTTATAATCTTCTCGTACTGCACGCACACATGTGAACAAAAATTGTTGGTACTGTGTGGATTGAAATTGCTCTGGGCTATGATTCTAGGCGGTAAATACCGGTTCCTTATAGGATCGCATAATTTTTTTACGCATAATGTTTCTTTACGCATAAATTCGTTTGGCCGAAATCGGTTTTTACAGTAAAAATGGTTTTATTTTAATTATTATTAAAACTAACCTACCCTAACCCAACCTAATCTACACTTATCAAATTCCGAAATATCAGCCTAAAATGGTGTTATGCGAAAAGATACATTATGCGTAAAAAAATATGCGTTTCAAAGGGATCCCGTAAAAACCATATCGGTTTTGACGTCAACGTTTTAATAGGTCTTATACTTGACTGTCATGGCGGCAGCGGAGCTAAAAACTACCTACCTATACTATAACAGGTCAAAGGCGATAATCATTTTTACCGCCATTAACAATAGAGGCACAGAGCAGACTATGTGTGACAGTGGCATGACATTAGTGCGTGGACAGGTACATATCTATGTAGCATTATACTGAGATTGGAAATTTGTTAAGGAGTTCGAACCACACGTTAAAATTAGACCTCCATGTTGCGAGTTCTTCAATTTAATGCGTTTCACAAATATGTTGAAACAATCGAGCGTAAACGTAAGCAAAAATGGCGCTCGCTCGGCGTCGAAGTTTTCCCATTACGGGGCTCGCAGACATTAGCAGCCCTCCCGGGTTCATTAAAATTTGTCAGTTTGTCGCACCGACAAACTTCCAAATGGATGTGAAAACTTCTCTAAGTGAAACTCGGATGACGTAAAAAGTTTGCCGGATTTTAAGGCGTTTTTTCGCCGCCATCAATTTCTCAGGCCGTCAGGAAGATTATTCGCACTCGTAACGCGGAAAAAAGAGTAATTTAAGTTTTCCAGAAGACTCGTTTTGTTGGAGTTATGATCTTTGTTGGGAAGTTTGATTGATTTATGAATTATTCACTGTCAGCCGAGATTAGGGGATCATCTAAGTTCGGGATTGATGAGGAGAATTTAAAAAATACTTGTCACTTTCAGAACTAACACCTTGACGTTGGCTGGAATTTTAAGTATTTCAAATTGTACGACGTAGCTCTGAAAATTTTGTTATTTATTTCAACACAACATATGTACATCATAACATATCATAAAATACAAATATTAACTAAAATAAAAATAAATTAAAACGTAGCTCTGAATGAAAACCTAGCTTTACAATATACGAAATCATGAATATTGCTGTTATACATACATACATAAACTCATGCCTTCATTGCCAGAGTGGGGTAGGCAGAGCTACAAAATTAACAACTAAAATTTTGTTGATAATTCTGTAACATCATTTTGCACAATTAGGCTAAGAGTTTACCAGTGTATTAGTGACAGGTTGCAAGCCCATCGCCTAACAGTACTACTAGCCTTTCCCTTAGTCGCCTCTTACGACATCCACGGGAAGACATGGAGTTATATTTATTGCTGTTATATTTATTCTTAACTGCCTATATTCCTTATTACGTATTTCATTTGCGCGTTTCATTTGTCAGGTCATTTGCGCCCAGAATTCTCCAAAGAGTCAAGTTAATACAATAACAATAACATTTTTAAAATGTTAAGCTAATAAAAATATAAGCGCCTGTCGGTAGCCGTGGGCAATGAAGCTGCGCAGACGCGCGCGTGTGGCGGCCGGGCGCCATTGTTCCCTTGTCGAGGGTTAAACTAACCCTAGGGGCGATAGCTTATAGATACAGTAGCCCCACAGTGGTCTCTAGGTTATGTCCCGATTCGTCGGATTCTTGTTTCGTCGGATTCTTGTTTCGTCGGATTCTTGTTTCGCCGGATTCTTGAGGGAAGAGTTCGGACTGGCGCATATTGTATATAAGAAATTCCGACGAAACGGGAATCCGTCGAAACAAGAATCCGGCGAATCGGGAACTAACCGGCCTTATTCTGCTCGGTAAAACTATATTGCCTTTGATGTGTTGTGGTATTGTTTTTAACATGCCCGCCGTTACTATCATCTGCATATGTGTTGTTCCTCTAACCGCGTAAGGCCCACCATACTGAAAAATGGGAGATTTTGTAACTGGGACTTTGAATCTACAACCAAGGGAATAGAGTTCAATTGCGATTGTTCGAAAATGCCATTTTCAATTTATGAACATAGGAACCTATAGGTTTTGTGATTTGTTTACCAAATTAGTAGACAGTTACTTATTTAAAAGTAAATGAACAGTTAAATAAAAAAGTTTAATCATGACATTCAGTATGCCCACTGAAAAGTGGGTAGGTACTTACTTACTTCTTTGTTCTGAGTCCCACGTGGACCCACGGACGGAAATCGTAATTTGTTGGTGAACCCCGTCCTGAATTAAACATCATTAAATTTTAGTATTACCGATCTATTTAATATTTGACACAGCAAATATTTACATATTGCCTTTATTTTTAAAGTTTCAGTCTCTTACTTAAGAAATTCATGCTTGAAGAACTTTTATAAAAAAAAAAAAAAACCACTAAACACAGTAAAAGAAGTTTAGAATTAAAGTAAGAATAGCTTCATGAGTTTCAAATTAAATAAAAGCTTGCTTTTCTATTCCACCCTATCCTACTGAAGTTATGTCCCTTGTAGCAAGACAGGGGACGCAGGGGATAGTTTAACTCCAAATAACAGATATAATTGTGTTTGAATGAAACTCGACCGAGTGGAAAAAATGTCGGCGTAATTAACACCCGCACTGGTTTATAAATAACTCATTCGAGATACATTAACTTGGGCGACATAGATACTCGTATAGTAGAGATGGGTTTACCCTTGAATCGCTGCAATGACATTCATTTCACAGAATGTTTTACTTCGCCGGATTTTCATTTCATCGACATTTACTTGTGGGAGGACCTTGTGCCGGGTCCGTCCGGGTTGGTACCATTAACCTACCACCAAGAAGCAGTGTTCGTATTGTTGTGTTCCGGTTTGGGGATAAGACAGCCGGTGAAATGACTAGCATAGAGGCATTCCATCTTAGTCCTCAGGGTTGGCAACGCATTTGCAGTCTTGTGAATTCGAATGTCTATGGGTCACAGTTTCCACTTACCATCAGGTAGCATGTGTGCTCGTTTGCCTTCCCAAGCCATAAAAAAAAATACACGTGCTCTTTAACCTACCCTTACTTCAAATCAAATCAAATCAATTCGTTAATTTATTAAAACAGGTTACATTAGTTAGTTTTGTTGATATTGAGGGTAAGGAGATTGCAATTAAGCCTTTAACACACTGATACAGCACGACGCCTACTTTTTCTTTTAATTGGTCTAGGTAAGTTCTTCTTGATCTCCCTCTTCTCCTTTTTCCTTTTATTTTTCGCGACCAAACATCTTTCCTCGTCTATAATCTATCGTCTGCAATAGGCCAATGCTTCATCATTCATCATCAATTACTTAAGAGCTATGCTCTTGTCTGTGGAGTAATTCCACTCTTCCCTGTTCCAAGCCTTCTCTTTAACACACTGATACGGCACGACTCGTACTTTTTTTTTTAATTGGTCTAGGTAAGTTCTTCTTGGTCTCCCTCTTCTCCTCTTTCCTTCTATTTTTCCTTCAATCATCATCTTAATGTACTCGTGCCTTAACAGGTGACCAAACATCTTTCCTCGTCTATTATCTATTGTCTGCAATAGGCCAATGCTTAAGATAATCTAAAAGCAATAATGTTTCAATCAAATGATTGTTGATGATTCAAGTGGATCCCAGTAAAGTTTATTTTTATTTTTATGGTATAGGAATGGAAATGAGCACACAGGCCACCTGATGGTAAGTGGAAACTGTGACCCATCCATAGACATTCGCATTCACAAGACCGCAATCCTAAGACTGCAAATGCGTTGCCAACCCTGAGGACTAAGATGGAATGCCTCTATGCTAGTCATTTCACCGGCTGTTTTATCCCCAAACCGGAACACAACAATGCAAACACTGCAGCTTGGCGTTAGGTTAATGGATAAGATGGTGGTACCAACCCGGACGGACCCTGCACAAGGTCCTCCCACAAGTAAAGTTGACATGCCAGTGCCGGTTCATTTAATGGTGTCAGTTTATTACCTGTTTATGCTGACGCCATTTTGAGCAAAACAGGAGCACGCTGCTATTCTGTCACTTTACCTCATTGTAAGTTTTAAGTTTTATATTGTTATGTATGTTAGTCAATAAGGTATCTGTAATTATTGGCCTTGTTGCTCGATTTATTTTAAATGTTTATTCTATTGACTCTTTGTTACATCCAAATAATGTAGAGACGTTTTCGATCCTTGAGAAATTATTGAAGAGTGTATTTGTATTATGTAACCACACTACCTAAATTACTAAATTAGCTACGGAAGAGCGGGGCATCCTGACACAGGTTCACTCACCTAAAAGGAAGTCCCAACCACTAATCTGTATTTGTGATTTTTAAAAAGGAAATAAACTATTTTCATTTTCATGATGTATCTAGTTTGATATGGAGTGGTAACGGTAATTGATTAACAGTTAAGGCTACACCAAGCAGCAGAGAGCCTAGCCAAAATGCAAACTCCGTCAACGTTTTTTTTGTTTAATTGTAAAGGATTAGAAATTGATCATGTGGTTTATCTAAATGAAAAGCTAAATGCTAGCGAACGTCTTAGAGACTCTAGCGAAGATGCAAAGTTACTAATGTTTTTCTTGTCTAAAATAATTACAGATTTTTCATTTTTTTTTGCTGCGGGTAGCCCCATGTTCACGTGTGCCCCGCCATGATACGGGAAGCTAAAATAGAGAACGATACTTTGTAGTAGAGTAGGTACGGGTGGCAACCCTAGCTAACCCATGCTTAAGATAACCTAAAAACGATAAGATTTTAGCAGAAATTACCGTCCGATAAACTGAAATTCAATGATCGGTTAAACAAGGTGATCTATAAAACAAAGAAGAAAATGCTTATGTATAAAAATAAAAACACTTCAACTCAAAAATTACCATTCTAATTAAAGCCATAAAGGTTAAAAAGCATCAGTATCTCATTGAAACTTACGGCATTGTTACGATAAGCAATAGTTACCCCGCGGTGTAACTCGACGCTGATATGACACTGATACTTTAATTACGACTCTACCCTTTTAATTGCTTTGGACGAAGACAAATAGATACTAGTCTAATTATAAATGTCGGAACAGATTCCCTGGATCATCTTAATTGGGCCACCTACATTGTTTAAGATCAACGTTTAACTTTAAAAAAAAAAATATCAGGGGACAATCATACACATTAAAAAAAAACTTAAATGGTCAAATAATAAACATAGTTATTCCCTGAAATACCTGCAGCCCACAATAAAGCTATTTAAGCTAAAATATGATTTGTCCCTTTATGCCAAATTCAAATCCATAATGATATATGAGGACAATGCATAGGTACTTTTATCACACTTACCAAAAAATAGGCCAACCTTGTACAAATTAAAAATAGCATTTTTTTTTTCATTAAGTATGTTGAGTATGCCGCGAAAAGTTCACCCCCACGCATACGTTTTTTTTTAAGAAATTACGTTCATCAATTTATCTTGGTAGAAAAAAATATTAACATGCATGTTTGGAAGGAGATTTTGTAAAAGAGATAAAGTGCGTGCATGACTCGATGTATGAATGTGGAACAAGCGAAAGAATTTTGTCAAGATCATAGCAAGTGGAAAGAAGTGGTCTCTGCCTAGTACTGCCTACCCCTCTGGGAAACAGGTGTGATTTGTATGTATGTATGTAGATAAAGTTTTACCCGTAGGCTAGGAAATTAAACAGTTGTCGTCCGCGCAACAATGTTTTTTTTTTAACGCTCGACATTGTACGTTACGCAAAAATACTAACAGGACGAAAAAAGGGCTAAATATTGATTAAGCTATTATTGAGAAAATTCACTTGTGGGAGGACCTTGTGCAGGGTCCGTCCGGGTTGGTACCACCATCTTATCCATTAACCTACCGCCAAGCAGCAGTGTTCGCATTGTTGTGTTCCGGTTTGGGGATAAGACAGCCGGTGAAATGACTAGCATAGAGGCATTCCATCTTAGTCCTCATGGTTGGCAGTGCATTTGCAGTCTTGTGAATGCGCATGTCTATGGGTCACAGTTTCCACTTACCATCAGGTGGCCTGTGTGCTCGATTGCCTTCCTATGCCTTAAAAAAAAAAAAAATTAAACATATGTGCACTTCAGAAATATCGAAAAATATCAAATTATCTGTTCAGGTAAAAATATAACAGAACTGATAGGTGTTGAACAATGGTACATTTATAAACCGATATACATATAATAACCCATAACATTTCTCAAAATTAAACCGATTAGGTGTTGTTTAGTTGTTTAATATATTTAATAAAACCGATTTGCATCAACGTGTTTGTAAATAAAGTAAGATATAACCTATTAAATAATGAAACTTAAACTAAATTCACCTTTGTTAAACTTTTAATATTATTTTGCTTTATTCCAATTTGTTTGATTTAGCTTGTAATATTGTAATATATAATAATTACATTATTGAATGGAAAAAATCACTCTTAATGTTTTTTTGCTTGAAGTAAAATAAAACGTTTTTTTTTATTATTAGTTTAATCCTGCAAAATTATTATAAGTTTCAATCCTGTTAACTATTTTGCTTTTTTGCAAGGTTCAAATACAGAAGCCCCACAGTACTAGGCCAACAGCAGCGCAGTGTCAGCATATGTGTAACACCTGGCGTTACACGTTCTTAAATTATAAATAAACTTACCCTTTCACCGTGGCACTGGGACTTAATTTAAACGATTTGTCTATTAATAATAGTAGATTGTATAACTAGGGTCAAAAATAAGCCATAGTACCCCGAGATGGTTATTTTCCCGAGCAAAGCGAGGGAAAATTGTGCGAGGGGTACCTAATATGGCTTTTAGACCCGAGTTATACACTCTACTTTTCACTTCGATTGTGAGAAAATAAAAGAATTATACAATTATCCACCCACAATGTATTCCGCGGCAAAATATTGTTTTAATTTGGCGGCGTGTTTTTTTTAAAACTACTTTGACACAGATACAAAATATAGACTAAACGGCGCTGACCGAGTGAGTATTATCGCTTTAAAGCGTAGCTCAAACGATTTATGATATTTTAGCAATTGTAAAATAGGTACTAAAAAACACCTAATGTTTTGAGAAATGAATTCTGTTACCTGATTGGTCGGTTTTAATATAGCTTTATTATGGTTGGTTGATATCAAATACATTTTTTTTTAAAGATTTGAATTAGTTAACGAGTGTACGTACCAAAAAGAACTTAACGTTCCGACTGACAGTCGATGTGTATTGTGATTGGTGGATTTAATTTGGTGAAGTATTTTGATTGGTCAAATTAAGATGTTTTGTAAATGTAAATCATTCTATTTTCAATTTCATATTTTCCCTAGTGAAAATATATATATTATATTTTCCCTCGGTTGTACATGTATCACTTGAGTCTCGCTTGATAAGTCTAATTTGACAAACTTTTTGAGCATGAGAAGTGAAAAAACAATTAATTAAGCAACAACATTATTAATTAACTCGCTTGGAGGCGGGCCGGTTTTGTACTATTAGACGGTTCATTATTTTAATTAATTCACTTCTAAGTTTAAAAAAAGGTCAAGTTCGAGTCCGACTCGCGCACTGGTGGTTCCGTACAGTCTCACAGTAGGTACCTAATTGATTTCAAACCAAATCAGCGCGAGCCCAACTCACACTTGACCATTTTTTAGTTGTTATTCTTCAGGGTTTATTTATTTATTTATTTATTTAAACTTTATTGCACAATACAAATGTAAAAAGTAGAAATGGCGGACTTCCAGTCAAGTCAACCTCATGGTAAACAGAGAATAGATGGTGCAAGTGGAGATCTAAACAGTGTTGAAAACTTAATTGAATACCTACTTGATACTATAAATGTATAGAATACATAAATAATAGTTCAATTAATCTGAATATAATTAAATTAGTTTTTAAGCAAAGCTTTTGCATGCCGATTACGGTTAGATACCTATGTGTTACACCAAATTATATTAAGACTTACCATACCATATCTAGAGCAAATACATACGTACATACGAGTATAATACTCAAATACATACGAAAACAATGAGTGATGAAGATGATGATGATGGGTTGTACCTATACCAAATTTGACGATTGTACGTTTTACAATTTTACCGTTTTTACGAATTGAAAAAAAAACGTTTCATGTATGGGAATCCTTTGTTGTTATTCCACTTTCCTTTTTTATTTGTTAGTCAATCCGCCGTCATAATGCACATATTCTGAAGAAAAAAAAACCTATCTACCTATTACGGTTCAAAAAATACAGCTACTTAAAGTTAGGACGGACGGACGGACAGAGTAAGCATATTAA
Organism: Acleris emargana; assembly: GCA_927399475.2. NCBI lineage: Eukaryota > Metazoa > Arthropoda > Insecta > Lepidoptera > Tortricidae > Acleris > Acleris emargana. Next base: position 21,828,456 of record OV656838.1, on the reverse strand, counting down.
TAGGGTCCCGATAGGCTACCGTTCGGATACGGAACCCTGATATATAAATGTCACACTTTCTTCATGGCCTTGTGTTGTCTATGATAGGTATACCTATCGTGTATCGGAGTAGTTATGACATGGTGAATTATGTCAAACCGTGTAACTTGGCAAAAAATATGATCTGTTGACAGGTGGAACTGTAAATAGTAGATTGTACAACAAGTGCATAAAACGTACCATTTTACCCGAGACGTGCATATAGCCACCCGAGCCGGTACGGCGGCGAGGGTGGATGGTCACGTCGAGGGTAAAATGGGTTTTATGCTCGAGTTTTACACTCTGCTTTTCACTTCGATTGCAAGGAAATAAAACAACGATTAAGCATATACAAGAAAATTTAATTAATTTTTATAATGTAATTAATATGTTCTATCACGCATAAAATGTAATTTCATCGACAGTTCGTCAAATTAGCTTAAAAAAACACACTCCGCAAACGTGTTTACGCTTTTTTGGTTCCTCTAAATCATAAAACTTTCGTATGTGCTGAGATAGATTTTCTTCGATTTAGGCGGCAATATCTGCTCAATTACATTTTTCACACTTCTGTCCATTAAAGTCTCAGGCGAAATCATTTTTTGATCGTCACTATCACTACTTGAAGCCATTGTTCAATTACTTACGAATAATTTATTGAATTTTCAACCGCAACAACAAATTTAGTTAGTTTTTAATTTTGTTTGACGAATAATTAGCTTCCCGCTACACAATTTTTCTTAATTTTTTTTTTAATTTTCAATTATGTGACGTTTGACTATGGACACTATGGTTTGAGCCTTAATGCCAAGTTATTATAAATATTAGCGTTACTTTTTTTTTTACGTAAATGCACGCCCGTATTAATCTTAAAGTATTAAGATAGTATTACATATGTCGTAATTATAATAAGATATAACCTAAATCTCATAAAAATATATCAATTAAATGAAGGTGTATTGTGTATGTGGCTGTAAGGCCTTATTGCCTTAGTCTTAAAAGAAGAAATTACTTTATGCACTAGAGCATAAAATGCGATTTTATGCAGCCTATACCCAGCATAAAGAAAGACTTTACGAGCATGAGAAGTGAAAAAGTTTTTTCTCAAAAATGACCGGAAATGTTGACATTACTAACTCCATACTGAGACGCGAAGTACATCGTTTACAGACATTTCCCAAATTAAAAAAAAATTACATTGCGTGCTCGCTACACAAGCCCGCAATGTTGCATACAAAATTCATTGTTATCTAGTTTTTAACTTTATAAAAAGTGAAAACGGCCATAATAAAATGAGGGCACAAGTCTTATACTTACATCCAAATTTTATTCGAAACGTAACTTTTTTATCTGTGTCTGGAATAGATTGAATGTTTTTTTTCTAAAAAAGCTTGCGTTTCTCCCCGTCATAAACATAAAGGCGGTAAAGAGTAATAGTTTTTTCATGTGAAGATTTTATTTATTTGCAAAATTTTTCTTGCGATTTTCCAGAAAAGCACTATATATGCCTCGGCAGGAACGGCAATTGCGGGCCTCGTATTTTTAAACGGACTCGCAAGCTCGTCCGTTTAAACCAATACTCGCCCCGCAATTGCCTGCTTCACTGCCTAGGCAATAATGTACTATTAAATGGCAACCACACTTTAACCTGTATTTTTTAGGTTAAATTTGGATCATGTTGCCAATAATACGAACAGCGCGCTCAGTAATTGACCATAGACTATAATAATACAACAATCGGAGAAATTAGTTGGTCTATGTGGACACGTCGTCAATTAAAAGGGTATTTTTTTTTACTTATTAGGGCCACGTGGACATACATGCTGGCCACTAAGAAACATGCGACTGAATTCAAATCATTTTGCCTAATTTCAACTACGACAAAATAAAAGTAACACTTATGAGGTCCTTTTTAGGGTTCGGTATCCAAAGGGTAAAAACGGGACCCTATTACTAAGACTCCGCTGCCCGTCTGTCCGTCTGTCTGTCACCAGGCAATATCTCACAAACCGTGATAGCTAGACAGTTGAAATTTTCACAGATGATGTATTTTTGTTGCCACTATAACAACAAATGCTAAAAACAGAATAAAATAAATATTTAAGGGCTCCCATACAACAAACGTGATTTTTTATAAACAATGGTACGGATCCCTTCGTGCGCGAGTACGACTCGCACTTGGCCGGTTTTTTTCAAATTCAAATTCAAATCGTTTATTGCATTTTTTACCCTTACAAGAAGTTAAATAACCATCTTCTTCAGACGTCACCGCCGCTAAAAGTGCTTAGAGCTAATATTCCAGGGGCCCTAATATGCGTTTGCGTAAAGTTTTTGATAGTGGGAGGACCTTGTGCAGGGTCCGTCCGGGTTGGTACCACCATCTTATCCATTAACCTACCGCCAAGCAGCAGTGTTCGCATTGTTGTGTTCCGGTTAGGGGATAAGACAGCCGGTGAAATGACTAGCATAGAGGCATTCCATCTTAGTCCTCAGGGTTGGCAACGCATTTGCAGTCTTAGGATTGCGGTCTTGTGAATGCGAATGTCTATGGGTCACAGTTTCCACTTACCATCAGGTGGCCTGTGTGCTCGATTGCCTTCCTATGATATAAAAAAAAAAAAAAAAGTTTGGATAAGGCATCCGCCGTCACCTTCTGACACGTAAATAAGTACGAGAGTGACGGGTGCTCTATCCACATTTGACACGGGATATAGACACAACCATGCAAGGCCCGCCGGTCAATCTTGTTCACAATACAAGTTAGGATAAACAGAAGTTTGATACATAAATAAACCCTCGTCTATAAAACAATTGCCAGTTAAGTATGACTTGAACCTTATACTCGTGAGCTCCTGACATAAAATTGGGGGAAGCGTCAGTTTTTCCCGCGCAAAGCTGGCCATAGACAATAGAGCACGCGCCGGGCGCCTGCGCGTCAAACCGCACTAATTTGCACTTCCTACCACGGGCATAGACTATAGAGTGAAGAGTTCCGCGTGTAGATAACGCACGCAAGGGACTGAGAGATTTTTGAATTTGGAAGATAATATCTTTTTAACATTAAAGGGGTTTTGAGGTACTAACAGCTACGTGGGCAATTAATATCTATTGAGAATTTATTAATGAAGGTTGAAAACACTGAGGATGATCTGTAACTAAGTATGTACTCGTACCTAGTAAAATTTCCATTCGAATTGATTCCTGAATTAATTTCTCACAGTCGTATGACCTAAGTGCATAATAAGTGGGACAATTTGCCACTGGGATATATGCAGGTCGGCAAATATGCGGCTAGAAAAATGTAAGATTGGGGACAAATGTGAATAGAAACAGTCAAAGAAAAAAATTAGGAATTAATCTACAAACCGAGCTAAAACATATCACTAAGGTCTAATTCTATGGAACTTGCTAACTTGCTACCGCCAAGCAGCAGTGTTCGCATTGTTGTGTTCCGGTTTTGGGGATAAGACAGCCGGTGATAGAGGTGATAGAGGCATTCCATCTTAGTCCTCAGGGTTGGCAACGCATTTGCAGTCTTGTGAATGCAAATGTCTTTGGGTCACTGTTTCCACTTACCATCAGGTGGCCTGTGTGCTCGTTTGCCTTCCCATGCCATAAAATAAATAAATAAATAAATAAATAAATAACTATGTAAACAAACCGCCATATTGAAATTGTCTCTGAATGATGAATTTACTAGTGATGGGCAATACTCCTTTACTTATGTCAAACCATATCGAATATTAAAATACCGAAAGTAAAAAACAAGTAGTTACTTATTTATAATTTGTTTAATGACGATCTGAAGAAAAATCGGTACTTGAAAATGATATATCACCAGTATTTATTACAAAAGGTGCCGTTATATCATCTGTGAGTGTGATCAGCGTGAGTTAGGTAATGTGTAGGGGCCTTAATATATCGCCAACTTTAGCCACAACACTACCCATCATAGACAATTGTAGATTTTAAAAGAAACAAAAACGTCATCCTATCTGGTCCTAATAACCTAACTTATGAAACCATTTAAACTTTTAATTAAATAACCAAGTTAGAGTTATATATTTGGTGATTTTGTATTTTAAAGTAACGACCGTTTCAATAGTTTATGGTTTCAATGGTGTTTGATGAGGTGGTGTGAAAATTCAAGGAGAAACAGTGACAAAACCAACACTTTCTAACAGTCATTAAAATAAGCACAGTTCAGAAAAAGAAAACCATTTAAGGGTATTCTTTTGTGTTCCAAACTTCACCTCTACTTTCTACGATCGTTACAACCGATCCAATTGTCAACGAATACTTACTGGTCAAAACATTAGTGTAATGGATGTGGTATGTCATTTAATTGCGCCATTACACCATGTGTGTGGTGTTTAAGAATATGTCGCCGCGCTCAGACGAGGGTGGCCTGGCTGGGGTGCGAGCAAGACAGTTGTTCCGCCTGTTCGGGTCGGTGTTCGCACCGCAGTGAATGACGCTATACAACAATGATAATTTAATCGTTTTTATTGTCATTTAGAGAAGCTTTCAGGGGACCGATTTTTGACTTTCGAGCGCTCGAAAGTTTCATTCGAAAGTGACAAGAAACAATGAAATGGTATTTTTGACTTGCGAGCGATAGAAAATATGAACACGAGTGGTCCGTGGCATTCGTTTTGAATTCTATCAATAGAAAATATCATTTGACATCTTTCAAATCTGTTGGGTATATACACACGAAGCATAAACAAACCTAGCAAAATGCCAAAGACATCCACAGACGAGAAAGCGTTTCATTTTTCCTACATTTATAAACAGTCAAGAATTTGTAAAATAAGCGTAAAAAAATCTTATTGGCACTGAAATATTAAATTGATTGTTATGATTTCATCTTTTGTTAGCTTCACACATTTATTCGCAATTAAAATATGAATTAAAAAAACCGGTAATACATCGATTTTCTGCGTATAATGAAACAAGTTCCAACTTTACAATACTATTTAGTCAATCCCTCAGTTTCGAGTGAGAATCTCAAAAATATGGAATTTGGGACCATTTGAAAATAAATCGTGAAAAATTTTCGCATTCGAATATTTTCTACCGCTCGCTTTTGAAATCGAGCGCTCGAAAGTCAAAAATCGGTCCCCTGATGATGCTAGCACCGTAGTCTACATTCTACATAATTATGTGAGAATTTGATCGGTAATACAAAATATAATACAACAAAATAAAATAAAACATCCACAGCTGTATTAGGCCTTCTCAACAAAACAAATGAACTTTTTTTTGGCTCTATGATAGTAGAGCCTAATCTAACCTGCCGCCAAACAGTAGTGTTCGTACTGTTGTGTTCCGGTGTCGGGGTAAGACGACAACGACGAGAGGAATTAAGTCTGAGTGGTTTTAAAGGTGGTTTGCCCAGTCCCTGCAAAAGAAGATCTATTTATATAATTGGGCTTCCAATCCACTTTCTATGTCCTGGTATTTAAGAAGAAGAAGGAACGACGGACGGTAAGACACCGAGGTTCCATAAATCCCTATTTTGTATTTTTGGCTCAATCCAAAATCCAAATCCAAACTGCTTGTAACAAATTGGTTTTTGCTGTAAATGACTGGCATATATACTGTCACGTTTTTGTAACCCTTTTACCTTTTAACAAACGTGTTTCAACCTCAACCAACTCAGGTTACGTTACTTTACGTATACTCCACCTTTACTAGCTAATAACGATACGAAATTCAACTAATGTCAACGTGCACTGAAGACCACAGATAATTTCAAATTTCAGGGCTAAAAATGCGTTGCCAACCCTACAGACCAAGTTCGAGCCTCTATACTGTCTGTGGATGTTCTAAACCATGGACTCACTTTTCCACGAATACTGAAAACCACATACCGTGTTTTGACCGTAGACTTAAAATGTGGCTGACATAGAAGGCTTACTATTCCGTCAATAAGTACCTTGAAATTGACCTATAATTATTGACATTATTATTGTTATGTATTATTTTTTAATTCAATTAAAAATGTACTGAATATGAATGACAATGAATAATGAAATCCTTACTGTATACAAATTATGATTATTATTATACATACATACCTATATACAATCACGCCTTCGTTCCCAGAGTGGGGTAAACGGAGCTACAGAATTACCAATAACTCTAAAAACTTGTTATTAATTCTGTAACCACATTTTGCACAACCAGGTAAGATTTATGTACCATATTATTATTATTAAAATTAAAGCAAAAACCAACAAACAACTCCTGAATTTCATACATGTAGAAGTAATTAGGCAACGCACGAGGGAGGTGGGTGCCGGAAGCGGAAGCGCGCCGGAGATGAAGGCGCGATACAATATCCGGTTAGACGCCATTTCCGCCGCGAGACTCGTGCGCCGATGCCTTGTGCGATGATAGTTTGCTTTACAAGTTCTGATGTACCAGAGAGTGAATTTTAGGCGACAATCAAATGTTATTCGCGCTAAATGTTGCTTTGTACAAGATACATTTTTGTATTGGTTGGACTTTAAATAATATAAAAGGCTTACGTTACGTTATATGTGTCTTGTTTTTAATAGCCCTTTCAGAATGTTAACAATTAAAAAAAGATTTCTTGATCGATCAAAAACCAATGAAAATTAGACATAAAAACAATGAAATAAGAGGTTAATTTTGAGTTGATTACGAAAATTGAAGATCATCTGTCACTTGATACTAGTAAGTTGGTTTTGGTTGTGATAGTTCGGTCTACTTTTATGATGAGACGTAATATGTATGGTGGTAATATCAAATAAATAAATAAATATCAGGGGACAATCTCACACAAATTAAGCTAGTTCTAAACTTAGCTTGTATTAATTAGACAAAGATAAACATGGCGTTAAACATTTATAACAAGGCAAGGGGAGGGATAAAAGATGCTCCGCCTAACAGCAAACTCCGTCGTTAAGGGAATATAAAAAAAAAGTAAATACATGTGGACCTATACACTTTTTACTCATGCTAAAAATCCAGGCAGATTAACACGTTGCACGAACATTTCGAGTGTCTTCCCAAATGAAATAACACTTCCCCCCACTTAATCACCCCTACGCGGAACCGTCGATTACTCGAATTTATAAAGTAAAGCATCCTTTGCCAGTCTCTGATGGCTGATAAGGCAGTCCGTCCATTGACTGGCGAGGCTCAACGACTCCTTTGTTACCCAGGGATTAACCTTTTATGTGATTTTTGAGCTGAGTGCGGATTAAGGGCTGTTATGGACCAAAGAGGACCTTGCATAAGATCTTGATGGTGCACGTCAGTAGCTATGTACGAGTACCAAGTAGGTTTGTTTCGCAGCGCGCAATTACTTGATACTGGATTGTTTATTATACATACATACATACCTTCACGCCTGTAATCCCAGAGTGGGATAGGCAGAGCTACAGAATTACAACTTCAAAAAGTAAAAAAAAACTATGGAACTGTTACTGTTACTTGTTTATTATAAATAATTTAAAATCCTGACAAAACCAGTTTGAACTGCGTTTTTAAAAGAAAGTATTTTTTTTTATAAGGACTGAGTTTTTGATCTCCACGACAGTCAGTTTTTTAAGAATAAAGTAAAAATCGATTCCATAATGATCTTATTTTCAATCAGATTAAACCATTACTTATGAACTTATGACACTGGGTAACGACTCATAACTTCATTTTATTAGTTGAGTTAACTTCGATTCAAGAATTACGCTTTTAGTGGCTAATGTTATGCAGATTTTATGGGATACCTTTGTTTCGGCGTATCTAATATGTTTCCCAACTTTTCATTTGCCAACCCGCTTTGTTTTCTGTAACCGTAAATATTTCAGAATTGTGTACAAACTTACCTAACCTAAACCTAAAAAGTTGGAAAATTATACATTTGGCAAACATATTTTTGCCAAACGGCCGGCTCCCAGAATTCGTATTGTTTAATTTTTACGTTACCTGCTAAATTTAATTAAAAATCTTAAAGGAGCGTCTTAAATATTGTCAGTGGCTTAAGGTATCATCTCGTGGTCGTAAGGTACCGGGGTTCAAACTCCCGCAGTCGCCATGTGCCAATGAGTTTTTCTAAATAATAGATATACCAATAACTGAGTGCCTAAAAGGGGCATTGCAAAGAATTAGTGGACAAAGTCCCCCTACGCGTAGGTATGTTCGAGATGATCTCAAAAACGACTTAACGGATTTTCATGCGATTTCCACCGTCAGTTAGATAATTTTTCACGGAATGTTTTCATCTACAAACAATTCCAGTTTATGTACAGAAAACTCATATAAAACGAAGCGAAGCAAAGGCGGGTCGCTAGTATATATCATTATCTGTAAGTTGACAGGTCTTCTGGTGAACTTTATGTTTTTGTATATAATCTTAAATGTAAGTATTCTAAAATTGACGAATAAACTATTCTGTTCTATTATCTTCTATTGTGAACAAAAATATAAATATTACAATATAAATATTAAACTAATGTACAAAGGCGAACTTATCCCTCAATGGGATCTCTTCCAGCTAACCCTGAAGTAGATGAGTTAGGACAATGCATAGGACACATACAAGATTGCACAAAAAAATATAAAAAACAGATGATAATACTTATAAATAAATAAATATTAAACGAATAAACCAGTACTCAAAGTAATATAAACTTAGGTACCTACATATAAAATACACATATAATATAATATATAAATATATATATATATATAACTATAATTATTATAGGAACTTGGCTTCACGACTCATTCAGCCACAACGTTTTTAAATTTTGCTTTAGAGAGACTACTACTACTAGTATTTTCACAAACAAACTAATAAATCAAAACTAAGATAAAACGATTCCCATCGTCTAAACTAAAACTTCATACTTTCTTAATTAATCTCGGAGCCAAAGTTGACGTATATCCCAGCCTTAGGTTCGGGCCCGCACACGGGTGTTGCTAATAATAATTATTTGGCGTGTTGCGATAGTACAGATTCAGATAGAGCCGGCGGGAGATAACCCCTTACATAGCTCAGAGCACATAGCGCCTCGCCGCCCCCGGCCACCGATAGCAGAAACATTACGGCTAAATATAATAATACAGTACCTATTATACATAGAATAGTGCCACTCCATGTCTTCCCGTGGAGTATAAATGCTTGTTAGGCGATGAGCTTGCAACACCTGCAACCTGTCACTAATACACTGGCAAACATCTTAGCCTAATTAGGATTGTTCATATTTATTTTTACAATTACTCTAATTCGAAAACGATTTCTAGGAACAGGGTTTTAAGCCGTTCTGCGTTATTAAGTTTTTGAAATATTTATCTATTTCGGATATTTTGACAAAAATTATATTGAACCTTTGTTTGACTTTCGATATCGGCTTGAAGCCCTCCTAGTTGTATGTTTTAATACACTATTACCATCACTTTTTATCATAAGGTATCATTTAATTGTTGTAATTTATTAGAAAATGCCACCCCAAATTTAAAATAATCATGTCATTCATAAAATTTCCGCTAAATAAATAAAGATACAAAAACCTAACTATCGGGTCAATTACAAAATTATGTAATTACAAAATGAAATAGGTCTCTTAAAATTACCTATTCTTTCGAATTATAAAGTAAAAATCATGAGTAATTTTTTTTGGTCTTTCCCAATTGTGCCAAATGTGGTTACAGAATTATCAACAAGTTTTTAACGTATGTATGTACCTATTATTAGGCATATTATGGCGGCATTTTACTTGATGTTATGTACTTGCCAAATACTGCTGGCCTATTGCCTAACGCACTTGCAATCGCAATTGACTTCAAAGTGGAACGATTGTTTTAATTTTGAATGCAGACAAGCCTTCGATTTTCAAAATAGAAACGATTCCGATTGCGAGTGCGTTGGGTCACTACCAACCAACCCAGTGCGTCGCCGAGAATAGTCATATCATTATCTTTTAATTGCTAATTAATAACGCGTTTGCATATTTCTCAACACATTTCTAGTTTCAATTTCTTGTTTAATTTGAATTTAATTACGAGTATTATTACACAAGCTCGCAATTGTTTTTAACAAAGTTCTAACTCCAAATTGGGTCAGATTTTTATACAAATTACGAAACTCGGCACTGAAAGTATAATGATGTTGTATTCCGGTCTAGGTCTCTATTTAAATGGAATGCAACAAAAAAGGTTGTCATTCGATTTTTAGTAGGAGCCCAAGCAGTCACGATGAAATTTGTAAGTTTTTTGTAACATACCTACATGTTTTTTTTTTACATTTGGTAATTAGAATTACTTTAACCAAAACGTTGAGAAATATTTGGACTAAGACTTCTCAGCTTAATCTTAACTAATACGCTGGCGAAATCTTTAAACCTTCAACGGTTCCAACCCCTTTAGGTTTGTTCCATTTTCTTGCTCCGGATTTATTACCTTTTTAAAACTTCATAAAGTGCTTTGTCGTAGTCCTATAATGACTGCCAAGTTATCCTCTAATTTTTTTTCAGTTGGTCGTGTTAATTTTCCTGGTGAATTAGTTTAACTTTTAAGTGTTATCTTTTCTTTAATTTCTTCATCTTCTTATAGTGCTTCTCCAACTAGTGAAGGTTGGCAGCCAGCTCCGCATATCTCTCTCGGTCTTTGGCAAGGTGGAGAAGCTCCGCTGCTCTTGTGACTCCAGCCCATTTCCGAATGTTTCGCAGCCACGATTCCTTCCAACGCCTGACAGCTCTTCTTCCAGCTTCTTTTAGTATGGCGATGCTAATTTGCCAGGTTTAGTGTTATCCTATCCTGACTGGCAAGTTATGCTTACATTTTATTTTAATTGTTAAAGCTAATTTACCTGGTTAATCAGGTTCACTTTTAAGTGTTATCCTATCCTGACTGTCAAGTTACCCTATAATTTTCTTCAGTTGGTGATCCTATTTGGCCTGTTTTATGAGGTTCACTTTAAAGTATTATTATTATTAATTAGCCACTGCTGAGCAAACGCCTCCTCCCTTGATTTCCACACCTCTGTGGAAATCTTCGGCCAATCCTTCAGAAAAGCGTCCAAGTCATCCCGCCATCTCCGCTCGGGTCTACCTCGCCGCGCCGTCTGTAGACGTCCTGGGGGACCCACCAAGTTGCTGCATTGGCCCACCTTTGTGGGTGCATGCGATAAACATGCCCGGCCCAGGCCCACTTTAGCTGGGCAGTCTTTTTCCCAACATCGCCTATGCCTGTCTTGGAGCGCAGCAGTGTGGTGTTTCGCACTCGGTCCGTTTTTTTTTACTCCTAATAGTCCTAATCTCGTCAAGCTCCATCGCTCTTTGACAAACCTTTAGTTACTTATTAATAAACTACTTCATCACGTCAGCCGAAAGACGTCCACTGCTGGACATAGGCCTCCCCCAAGGCTCTCCACTCAGACCGGTTTTGTGCTTTTCGCATCCACCGCGTTCCCGCGATCCTTACAAGGTCGTCACTCCATTTTGTTGGAGGCCTACCTACAGCTCGTCTCCCGGTCCGCGGACGCCACTCAAGAACCTTCTGGCCCCATCCGCCATCAGTCCTGCGAGCGATGTGCCCCGCCCACTGCCACTTCAGTTTAGCTTCACTATCACTTCGGGTTACATCATTTCTGATGACTAAACTACTTACTTTACTTTAAAGTATAATTCATATTATTTTCCCGTACCCTTTCAGTTGGTGGTGCTCATTTCCCTGGTAGCCGCGGCGTGGTGCGCGCCCGCCGACAGCTCCTTGCGGGAGTTGCCAGCCTTGAGACACGAGGAGGTTCATGACGAGTTCGGGCAGTACGCGCTACGGTACATCACTGCTGAGAGTTAGTATTAAACGGCCTTCAGCGCCGAACTTCTAGGCGGTAAAAGCCATATCGTATTTGACCTTTTTTTGGCATAGGAAGGCAAACGAGCACACAGGCCACCTGATTGTAAGTGGAAACTGTGACCCATAGACATTCGCATTCACAAGACTGCAAATGCACTGCCAACCCTGAGGATTAAGATGGAATGCCTCTATGCTAGTCATTTCACCGGCTGTCTTATCCCCATACCGGAACACAACAATGCGAACACTGCTGCTTGGCGGTAGGTTAATGGAAAAGATGGTGGTACCAACCCGGACGGACCCTGCACAAGGTCCTCCCACAAGTTAACCTGTTGTCGTATTGTCAACGTTTTGATAGCTCTTATTTACTTGTCAGTAATGGCGGCGGAAAAGCAATACCATACCAGGTCAAAGACAGGTTTTACCGCCTAGAATAGAGGCCCAGATCCTACAGAACCTACTACTAACTACTACTACTAAAGAACTATAGAACCCTACCGTGTCATCGAGAGCAGTCACTAGAAAGAAGTTAAAAAAAAAAAAAAAAAAAAAGTACCTTGCACCTAATTGTCTACAGAGGTGGTAGAGACAGTCGAAATCATTAAGATCTATAAGTAATACATAGACCTATTTGTCAGTTTCAAAGAAGCGTGTAGATAATTTTGACGTCTTGAGAACGTGCAAGTATTTATGACTTTGACTGCACAAATTGCGGTTTATTATATTATCATCATGTCCTCTGAATGTCGTATGTAGCAACAACTTTTGTCAAGGAAAATATATCGACGACAGAGCCTTATATAGTTTCATCCCAAAGGACCTCGAGCTTCAGGCATGGAGATTTCTCTCGAATCATACATATTCACATTGATTTATTAGAATCACATGTTACAATTACACGTTAATTACTATAAAATACAGTTGGAAGTACGTAAACCCTGATGGACACCGCAATATGTGAGTACCAGGCAGACCGAGGTTTATACTTTGTCATCGATGGATTGGTTACAGTATAGCCGCATTATTTAAGGTTAGGTCTTGACGACGCGCTGGCCTAGTTGGTTAGTGACCCTGCCTACGAAGCTAAAGGTCCTGGGATCAAATCCCGGTAAGGGCAGATATTTGTGTGATGAGCGCGGATATTTGTTTTCTATGTATTTACATACATACATAAACTCACGCCTTCATTCCCAGAGTGGGATAGGCAGAGCTAAATAATTACCAACAAGTTTTAAAACTTCTTCTATGTATTTAAGTATATATTTCTCTATATACGTATTTATATCGTTGTCTAGTACCCATAGAACAAGCCTTAAGCTTAGTTTTGGGACGAGGTCAATTGGACATTGTCCCATGATGTTTATTTATTTATTTAGATTGTAAACTCTTATTGCAAACTCCACATAGACTGAAAAATACACCTTTTAAGGCTACCTGTCCACTGGAGCGGAGCGATTCATCGGAGCGAGATAACAAATCTTCAATAGGAAAACTTCATTTCCCTAGTCTCGCTCATCGCAGCTCTCCTATTGGTGGATTTTTTCCTCGCTCACCGCTGCCTCGCTCCGCTCCAGTAGGTACTGGACAGGCACTTGAAATGCCAGAACTAGCAGAACTTAACTATTGTTCTTCCAGACACCGTGGTCTCTCAGCGCGGTTGGCTGGTCCCCACGGACAACGGAGACTGGGAGCTGGCCATCGAGGGACAGTACCAGTTCATCGGTGACGACGGGAAGACCTACGTCACCAAGTACAACGCCGGGCCTGAAGGGTTCCGCGTCGATTCTAACCATTGAGAAGTTTGATGATTAAACGGCCGTATTTATACAAGGTGTTTTTATTTGGCCTGGCACTGATGCCAGTAAGGATAGAAATCTGGAGACCATATCAACAGTACCTAAGTACAAAATACAAATAATTTAGTGACATATTTCAAAGTAAGAACTATTTTTTTGGGAAAGACAAGTGATTTGAATCTTCAGTATTTTTATGAATGCACTTGAACCGTGATAATACTGAATTGTCTTAAGCTAAAAGGTCCCTACTATAAAGAGCTCTACCTTTTGCACCGTACGTAGATATAGGGTTGTTTTTTTTTTCGAAATGTGTTATTAAGGAAGATTTACTAAAAAAAAATATTAAAGAAAGTGAAATAATAAAGGGAAGAGAAGAGAAGAGAAAAGGTCCCCATACAAGACAGGTTTTTCTTCAACGTTTTTTTTTGGATCGTAAAAACGGTAAAACATACAAACGTCAAATTTGATATGATTATAGTACAAAGTACTTAGAAGTACTTAGAAGCTCTCGCACTTGACCGGTTTTATTAACTTTCCATTTCACAAATATCATAGACCCTCCCTAGGCACTTTTCCAAAACAGGTACATCGAATGTGTTATTACTAAATTTCGCAAACGTAAGATTTGCCTCTGCCGACGGTACTCGGCGGATTTCTGAAAGGATCTAAGGAGGGTGGTGAGAGGCCTCGAGGATGCGACGGGGGAAGGCGGGGGGCTGTGACGTCACGTCCTATCTCGGCGGCCATCTTGGATTATCTCGTCGCACCTGCGGGGTGCGGGGGGCGCCAGTATCGACCCGCCGTCCGTGCACATTTTTCAGGGTAAAGTTGATAATTTCCCCCTTAATTTTTGGTGAGGACAGCGGTTTTGTTGGTTCGGAAGCACTTGTTTTCTGTAGGAATAGGGATGTTTATTTTGACAGTTATCTTGATGCAGCTAAACTGGGCAGTAAAACGGCTAATAAGGTACTTAAGCCGTTTCTCAGACTTGTGGCTTCAAGTTGTAGGACTCTAGACGAAATAAGATTTGAGTTTGTCCTGAAAATTCCCATACTTGTATCTTGACTAATCAAGTATCTTTATGAGTTAAGTATTTTAGGTATAAATCTACCATTATTTGTCAATTTGGTATTATGGAATTATGTGGCATTCTGCAAGAGTTGTATTAATAAACTGGTATTGGCTTTGATGGCTTTGATGCCCGTTTCACGATACGTCGGAAATTACAGTTTTCTGAGTAAAAGCCACCACCAAGAAATATTTGAAAACGTACAAATATACACCTTTATTCCCCGAGTAGGCGGAGCTAAAGAATTACCTACATCTCTAAAAAACTACAACTCTAAAAAAATTAGGCTAACTTGTTGTGTCGTAAGAGGCGACTAAGGGAATAAAGGCTTGGTAGTACTGTTAGGCGATGGGCTTGCAACCTGTCACTAATATACACTGTTAAACATCTTAGCCTAATTGTGCAAATTGTGGTTACAGAGTTATCAACAAGTTTTTAAAGTTGTAGGTAATTCTGTAGCTCTGCCTACCCCACTCTGGGATTACAGGCGTGAAGGTATGTATGTATGTATGTTATAACGGCAAAATACATACATCATCTGTGAAAATTCCAAGTGTCTAACTATCACGGTTCGTGAGATACAGCCTGGTAGACATACGGATAGACGTACAGCGGAGTCTTAGTAATAGGGTCCCGTTTTTACCCTGTGGGTACGGAACCCTAAAAAACAGGTAAGTATGCGGCGAGATACGGATTTCGATGAAACGAAAAATTTCGCATAATAACAGGATCGTTGAAAGGAGTTTCGATAAAATATTGGGTAAGTACTATGTGATTGAATTTTACCGGTTTATGTGGACTTAAAACTATGATAACGTACGTAATAAAAACTTTTTTATATCCCACCTACGGAGCCTAAAACATTGACTATCTAGTTATCTACCCACTTGCACAGTAATTAACCTATTACCCCATAACGGAGGGACGTGCGCAAAACTTTAACCTTTCAATTTAACCTAACCTTAACTAATTTATTAAAATTCATCCCTCATACTATCTGTCCGAGGCAGTTCGGGCGGAGATAGCATCAAGCCTCCCTCGTTACCCAGAGGGTTGGACATCAAACAACCCCCACTGCTGTTTACGGGGACCTTTTTACTTATTTCGGTTCACAAAGAGGCGTGTAATGTGATGGTTATGGCCGGATTTACAAGGATTTTTTATTTTGTTGTTTTGAAATAGTAATTGAAGTCACAAGCCTTTCGCAAAACTTTATAAAGTCTGCTGAATTATTAATCAATGTGTACTAAAAAAACCGTACCTTTTGACAAATTGTTTTTTTTTTTAACCTTTTTAACTTGTGTGGTTACTGAACTTACACCTTCATTTGTAAAGGTTTGTAGGCCGGTTTTGCGACGCCAAACACGTGACAGGTATTTTTTAAATGACTTCGAAAAACCTCCTTTTTCGAAGTCGTTTCTCAGGTTCTAAATTAGTTTTTTTTTGTTTTAAGGTACCTCAGAACTTTCGACTGGGTGAATCGATTTTCAAAATGAAAACGATTGCGATTCCGAGTGCGTTAGGAAATAGCCCTTCAGGTCAAAAAAATTGTAGTTTTTACCGTGTTGAATAGAGTACGTATGTATACAAAACTAGCTGTTACTATAGTGTTAAGGAGTAGTAGGTGTATAGGAGGATGCTTTGGACATGTTGAAATTATATAATGTTTTTGTTTTTTTTTAATTTTATTTTGAGACATGTTAATATATATTTTTTTCTACAATTTTATTGATACTTGACATTTTTAGTTTTAGTATGATATGTCATGCTACCTATTTATACATATTGATAAATATATTTAAATGTTTAAAACTAGTCGATATCTGCAATTATAAAATGCGTATACGCCTGTAAAGGCAGGATTTGGTGAGACCATAACTATCTGGCAAATGTATCTGCAAGATTTTGAACCTAAATTCCATATGAAATAAATTTCATTTCATTTCATTTCATTTCTAGTAGGTATACAGGGTGTCTGGAAAACCTTCGGAGAAATTTTAACTGTAGATAGGGTGGATGATTTGGATCATCCCTATATTGGTAACTTTTGTTTAAGTTAATATTTGACTGAGTTACAGACAGATTTATCATCGACTTTCCTGACGATGCTCTCAGTGTGCCCCATCTTAACTGATTCATTCATAATATCGGCGGTGATACTGCAAAACCGCGTAAGTAACAAATTTATGATAGAGCAAAATAAACCTTACGGTCTTATTAAAAAGGTGCATTTTGCTCCTTATTTAAAATGTCACTTACGCGGTTTTGCAGTTTCACCGACGATATGTGTCACAACGTAATGTAAATAAACAAGTTGTTCCTTATGAACAATATTTCCAATCATGGTCAAAAGCTCCATGGAGTTTAGAAAACTGACACATTATCCTGTAATGTGAATGAAAAGACGGTGTCTGATAAGGGCTATTATGTGAAATAATCTAAAACTGAAACTTACGATTATGATTTTTACTCACACTTTTCTCACACTCACACGGCTAAAATAGCACTTGCACTCGTAGGCACATTACTTATTTTACGAGATCATGAATCATGGCTGTATTTCATTGATTTGTACCACTATCAGGGCTTCCGACGAATAAAAAACACAATAATTAATTATTGACAATTTGACATATTATCTTTTTAAATCTTGGACCATTAAAACTCTTTATGAAAAGAGTTTTAGGTTTCATTTGTAAACAAAAAATCCTACCTACACGTTACGTTTTATCAAATAGTACATTGTGTATTAAGGTCGGTAAGTAAGGAATTACGATCGAGGCTCTAGTAGAAGCCCGAAGTCGAAGACTGAGGGCTTTCTGAGTCGAGGTACGTAATTCCCGTACCGCCCGTGAAACATACAATGTTTTTCATCACATTTGCGAGTAAATAAACACACAAGTCATCACAACTATTATTACGAATTACTTGAACTTTTTTTAAGCGGATGGCTGGCGGACTCCACAGATTATGCAAATGTTTCGTTCAGAAACGTTAAGGGCAAATACTTACGTAGGTATACATACAGCCCTGAAGGAGTGTAAAAAAAAACGACGTTTGTTACAGACAACTATTAAAATCGATTATTAAGAATATTAATTGAGTATTTAAGTAACATGTAGCGAGATTGCAATAAAATTCCTGTTTAAATAACATTTTAAGACAATTTTACAATTGCGTGTAAACTCTTTGCTTGAACTTGCATGACCTGTGTGCTGTGCTATAAATTAAAAAAAAAATTACTTACCGACTTTGGGTTTCATGGTAAGAAGAAAGGTCGAGGGTTTTATATGGGGCATTGCGGTCAAGTTAACCTGTATGTTTAGATACTGTTTACATGCAAGTGTGATGAAAATTACATTTAAAGCTGGCATCATACATGTTGTTGCTAGATATTCGTATCATAGAAGAAAGAGAAAAATAGGATCGCTTTGTAAGAAGAGGTCGACGTGATTACACTCTGTGGTAAAAACCCTTAAAAGAAAAAGGCCACTAAAGCCGGCTACTCACACACCTGCTGCAGGGGCAATATGGGAATTGGACCCTTGATTGCCTCCTTAATTGTGATGTGTGTAGGCAAGCAGGAGCAATTTTTAGATTGGGCTTGCGGCAGGGCGGCAGGGGCGCAAGACCTTCCTAGCTCCCTAGATTGTGTCTACCGCCCTGCAAGGTTGCTGCGTGTGTAGTAGGATTGGGGCAATTCCAGTCAGTTCATTGGTGACAACCGAGCGGAGTGGACAAAAATGGAAAAAATGGTGTTACCATAGCCAGGAGATCTTCAAAAGAATCAATATCCATTCGCAAAAAGTTTCTAAGATCATCTACTTCCAATTCTTTCATAATATTCATGTGGCACAATTTGCTTCGTTTCTGCAACCAATTCTTCACCCAATATCTTCTCTTCCTTTTTTTTTGGTAGCACCACAGAAAGTGCCAAGGCGATACCAATCCTCTGGTGTTTTGTCAATACAGGAGGCTTTCTCGTGGACGTGCGTTCAGCGGGACTATCAGTTACACACTGAACGGCAGGCTAGTGTGTAGAGAACAGCCTAAAATTGGTCCAACCGCCGTGCGACCGGTATTGCCCCTGCAGCAGGTGTGTGAGTAGCCGGCTTAAGGAACACCCAGAAAATATAAAACGTGGACTACAATCACAATCAGTCAAGGAAGCGATGTCACAAGCGAAGCGATGTTTGGTTTGGGGTTTGTTTTGTTTACTTGCATGTGATGTGACTTCACATCACACTCACAGGTTATAAAGTATTTCTAACATCACATAGCGTTTTTGCCACAGATTAAATTTCAAAAAAAATCCTTATTATTTCGTGTAATTTCCAAAAAAATAGACATAATTTAATGTGAAATAAAGTGAAATACGTTATTTTACGCTAGTATCAGATAGGATGACCACAATTTGTAGTATATTTTCAATGTTGTCAAATAGCCTATTATAATCAATTATGCGACGACCTTTATATCCATCGACAAAATGTTTTGCACTTGGACTTTTGGCTACTGCCACAAATACCATGCGGATCAAAAGGAAAGAATCAGCAGCCAGCAGCGCTTTGTCCCCGTCTGGTTGCCCTGAAAATCAGCGCGTGCAGCGTCACGGCATGTCTGACACTATGATGCTGAGTAGCACCCAATTTGGTGCATTATTATTTTATAAAATAGTTTTAAGGTTTTGTTTTAAATTATTTTCTCACTGTATTTTATTTGATTATTATTTTTCTGTGGTTTGCACCAATAAACGATTTTCTTTTTCTCCTTTTTTTTCTTCAATACGGAGAGCAATAATCGGATCGTTCAATCCGTCTATTTGAACTTTGAGAAGTCTATGAATTTATGGCTGTCATTAGATGTCAGTGTTAAATTATGTTATATTCAATATTCACGTCTTCAATATTTTTGCTGTAAATCAGTTATATGGGCTACTTTAGAGCTGAAAACAATGGTAAATGGTTAGATCTCGACAGTAAAAGACGGACGATATGATCAGTCTCGGCAAAACATGAACAAGAGACCTAGTGATTTCACATTTAAAACCAATTAGTGTTCAAATTGCAAAAACGAAAATACAGTAAGTTGCACTAAAATTACTCATTTATTTTTATTATAATGCTACCTTGATTTTTGTTTACATGGAGCGAACTGTTTGTTTACATGGAGCGAACTGTTTGTTTACATACCATGTGACAACGTATGGTCTCAGGTCATTGACCTCGGACATTGAATTTTGACGTAAGATACTACGAACTGTTGGAGTAGTATACTATCAACGTCAAAATGTCAAGGTCGAGATATCGGCTGCGATACATCAAGTAACAAAATGAATATAATTAATCCTTCTTTTTTTTTTACATTAACAGAAACAAAAATGAACCATACCCCCGTGATCAGAATCGTGCCAACTATTACCCCCCCAAATTTCTCCGAAGGTTTTCCAGACACCCTGTATATGTATGTACGAGTTTAAACAAATACAAAGCGAAACTACACTAGGGGGATCATACACGGGTCACCGGTCATTAAAAAACTATTACACGCCGGTTCTGGACGCAGTAGTCTTGAGGGAAAACTACGAAGCTGGCCACAAGCCAAACGAACGGCCGAACTCAGGATTAGTTTTACATTTTAGAACCTTGTCGCAGTTATTAATATACTAGGTAGGTAGGCCCCGACAACGTCAGACCAATTGACGGAGTCCCAAACTAAGCCCTAGGCTTGTACTATGGGTACCAGAAACGATATAAATATTTATTCAGAGAAATATATACTTAAATACCTACATAGAAATACTTAAGACTCAAGAACAACTATTGGTGCTCCTAACACAAATTTCTGCCCTTACTAGGATTTGAATCCAGGTCCGCTAGCTTTGTAGGCAGGGTCCCTATCAACTAGGCCAGCGCATGACCGCCAAAAGGTTTTTTTTAAAAGGTGTAGGGTATGTCTCAAAATCATTTTTTTTTTAAATTATTATTATTTACTGAGAAAAAAAATAGAATATTAGCAGAGTTTGCTAAGCCCGCTTTGGACTAGAGGTCGGAATGACTTAGTTCATTTTGCTTTTTCAGGTCTAGCACTAGCTATGACGTAGAAAACTCCATGTGGCGTTTAAGCTCTTTAGCCGTTAGCAGAAAGGAGGGTGGGTTGATTGGCCTATATGAGCAATGATAACCAATATGTCACCGGATAGGTAATTCTGTTGTAAAACTATGGCAAATCGTTCAAAATGTTTGAGTGCAAAAAGTTATCGTCATTCAAAGACAGCGGTGTTTCAAAGTAATTATGCTAACGTCGTCTATGTAGGCGTCCCGATTTTTCAGATTTTTTAATATTTCTCACAGTTTATTTGACGTTCGCCCCTACACAAAATTGTCGTAGAATTAAAAAGGCTATCCGATGATATAGTGCTTATTGTTATTGGTTTCTAGGACAGTGTTCATGAGCTGAAGATAAAAGATAAAGACATTTCGCACCTACAGAACAATAGTGACATAATTCAGAAATTTTAAATTTCGAGTTAGGGCTCTATCATAATATTCATAATCAATTTATGAAATGAAATGAAATGAAAAGTTTATTCGCAAGAATACTTAATTCTAGTTACAGGATGTCATTGTATAAAAAGTATCGTATTCTTCTATGATTCCGTAGTTTTTCTATGATTTCCTTTACTTTTATTTTTACCATCCTACGACCTCGTGTGTTATCTTTGTTTGGCTGATTTCTAGAGTTTATGTATATATATATTATAGTTGTATAATAGTATGTATTTAACGTGTATTTAGTATGTATTTATTAACTAATTTACTTTGTTTATGTGTATATTTATATGTAGATTATATTTGTGTAAGTAGTTTTTACAATAACAGAAGTGTTTCTTGTACTTTAGTTTGAGTTCGGAATAATTTAGTTTACACCGCCTGCCATGTATTTTTGTTTTTATTATTTCTCTGTCCAAGGTTGTCTGGAAGAGATCGCTATTTAGCGGTAAGACCGCCTGTTGTATACCTATAGTTAAAATGTACTGTTCCGTGTTTTGTTTTCTTTTGGTGTTCAATAAAGAGTATTTGCATTGTATTGTATTGTATTCTGCCGTGATTTAACGACATGCAAATATTAATAATAAAAATACTAATTTAAATCATGATCTGGTTGGTGTCTTAACAACTAATCATGCACTATAATTATGTTATTGCCTATTGGTGTAGTCTTTGACACTTTGACTTAAAGTTTGAAAGCTGAAATTTTGAATTAGGTCACTATCGATCTGAAGGTGCGATTTATTCAGTAAGTAGGCCGCACGGGCACTTTTACACGTCAATAATCTACCAGTGCTTCACAAGAGGAAACAACTGCTGAGAAGAAACGCCGCAAGAAACTCAGCAGTCACTCATGTTTTTAAATATATTTTATATTACAATGGTACTACTTAGTCTAGCATTATATAAATCTATAAATAGTAAATTATAAAATATATCAAATAACTTGCGTAGTTTCCGCATACATTACATACATTTGTGCCAATCCTTTGTTTATGTATTTTCTCAGTAAATATAGAACAATAACGTAACCGAAGTCGCACACAGTATTCCGTTGGCATATTAAATCCAAGCTTTAAAGTAACCATTTCAAATATGCTCCTATAAGTCGATAACGAGATTTAAAACTGTTTGATAGCGGAATCCTTAGAGTAACTCCCGGAACAAATGGCACGAGCCGTAAATTTAGACCGTTACCGCATGGGGGGGCGTCAGGGAGAGCCCACAACTGAGAATAATGTAGATCTTGCAAGTTTTTCTGGTTAAAGTTCGGTTTACAAAACCGTAGCTATTACGGAAGAGAATCTGGAATAGTTAAAGTTATATACAATTATATTTGTCAGGATCCTAGCAGGTGGAAAGAAGTGGTCTCTGCCTACCCCATTATGTATGTATGTCCACGTCCACGGAAAGAACATGTCTTGTCACTTTTTTTTGAAAATGAGTTTTGAATCTCAAAATGTAGAGGACGAATGAACTACAACTACCACCTACCACCTACCACTCAGATTCAGATATAAATCTTCATACAACTTGTATCTTTTCACTCTTGAAAAAACCTCTACACGAAAATTACGTACAAAATTACATGGTTCCTAACTTTCAAATCGCGATATCTCAAATAGTTACTGATGTGACTAGACATGTTCTTTCCGTGGACCCTTCATATATGAAAACGTACGCCAAATAGCCGGCAACTGCCTTAAACATGTGGGTGTCCGGCACAGTAGAGTA
Source organism: Acleris emargana (assembly GCA_927399475.2). NCBI lineage: Eukaryota > Metazoa > Arthropoda > Insecta > Lepidoptera > Tortricidae > Acleris > Acleris emargana. Next base: position 21,805,459 of record OV656838.1, on the reverse strand, counting down.
GCACCAACCCATTATACTTTTGGTGTCGTACAAGGCCACTAATGTCTGAAGTAGAACAACCTAAGCTTCAATACACCAAAGAATGGGCAGCAGCGTTCTCCGGTATGTTTTCTTTTCTATTCACTGCGATCGCCAACCTGCCTGCCCAGCGTGGCGATTAGGGCATTACCTCCCAACGACAATGACAATGAAACCGGGCTGCCAGTGGACTGGAACGGGCTGATGATGACCTTAAACATTGGCATTAGCAAATTCTACGCAATGAAAAATTGTTTTCAAAGAAAGTCTCATTTATGTAGAATTTGCTTTTTCCAATGTTTAAGGAAATTGCCGTCCATGTGGTGTTCGTTTTTTCCACCCTGTATAAGTAGATGCTTACTTTTGCACAGTCAACTACATTTATTCTTAAACCACTATATTTCTAAAGAACCTGGTCGCAGAAACCGAATGGTTAATATTAACGTTAGTTCTTCCTCATGACGAAGCCAGGGTCATGATGACGGTTCCATGTTGTCATAATGACAGGGTATCATAGTGACTATAAAATGAATGTTGTACACTACCTACCTTTTCATTTTTATGACAGATTTATAATGCTATGTTAATTTGTTAAAAGAGTCGTGATAAAGCACGAAATGCTGACTTATACACTACAGACATACTAGAAAACTTTAGAAAATGTCCTATTTTTAAATAAACCTTAACGTGGCTACGCAAATGGCCTTTCCAAACTTCTTTTTTTAACTTGAAATGACTAAGTTGCGAGGTCAAATATCCTTTTCTCAAACATGCTCGGAAAAAAACGGTTTTCCGATTGAAACACAAGGACGGAAAGAGCCTCATTTTACTCCTAGGAGTAAAAAAACCATATGAAAACACTTTCCGTCCATGTCCATATATTTCTTAAAAATGCTGTCAATTTGCATACAAAATCAAAAGGACCAAGACAAAAATTCCAAACAGCCAAGGTAACTGGTCGCTTTTTTAGCACAGTGCGTGTGTTTCTTTTTGAATTTGCATTCCAATGTCTATGGTTAGTATTTAAAAACAATTGACAGTCGGTAACATTCGTTCATTCTGCATAATATAATTGTGAAACCGAATATTAATGTATTTGTATTATTTCCTCACATGTTTGAGAAAAGCATTATGTATGCCTCGGCGGAAACGAGGATTTCCTGACTCGTATTTTAGCAGGCCTCGCTGTTGCTCGGCCTGCTAACCACCTCGTCAGGAAAACCCTTACTTTCCGCGCCTAGGCAACAATGTACTATAGTTATTTACATAGGTAGTAAAGTAGGAAAGTTTCTATTCCCGCTGTCTGTCCCTCTCTATGTATGTTTAGATGTTTCAAACGAAGCAACGGATTGTAATGCGATTTTCATCAATAGATAGAGCGATTCTAGAAAAATAAAAGTTTTTATCTATAATCAATTCTATCTACATATACCGAAGCGAAGCGAGAGCAGGTCGCTAGTATAAAAAATATAAATAAAAAAAAAAACCCGTGTGGTTGCCGGGTTAGAATAGCGCCACTCCATGTCTTCCCGTGGATATCGTAAGAGGTGACTAAGGGAATATAGGCTTGTAGTACTGTTAGGCGATGGGCTTGCAACCTGTCACTAATATGCTGGTAAACATCTTAGCCTATTTGTGCAAATGTGGTTACAGAATTATCAACAACTTTTAAAGTTGTAATTCTGTAGCTCTGCCTAGCCCACTCTGGGATTACAGGCGTGAAGGTATATATGTATGTAATAATATTATAAATAAGAAAATTGTAGCTTCAAAGAATTCAATACTGATCGAAGATAAGGAGTCGGCGCAGCAGGACGTATGATCAAAATGCTCGTGCTTGAGCTACTGAAATGTGAAAATATTAACTCCCCTTACAACCATTGTTTTTACCCACCTTTTAAATTGCATAATACTGTTTAGTTACCCCATAGTCTTCCCCTCCCCCTACCCCTATTGTCATCGCCTATTGTCTCGGGACCGCTCTCTCGACGGTATTTATTGTGCTTTTTGAAGTACTTGCTAATTTACGGCCAATGTTTGTGTGTTTGTCCAAAGTTCCGTTGCAATGGCGCAGTTACGTCGAGATAATCGGTGGACCGCTAACGCACGTAAATTAGTACTTTAGTGGGCAGTGTTTGTGGTTTTCTTGGATGTTTTTCTTAGTTTTATGAAGAAAATTGACGTTATTTATACTTTGCGAAAGTACATGAACGACGACTCCAAAAGTAGTAGCGGTTTTATTGACGTGTTCTTGAATGTTTTACTTAGTTTTATGAAGAAAATGTACGTTAAGAATACTTTGCGTAAGTACTATCAGCCCAATGGAACCCTGACCCTCTATGGAACGGTCTCACATTGATATTATAAGACAATATGTTTGACACTTCTTACGCCTTTAATTATAACGTCACTGTGACACAGTTCTATGGTGGGTTAGAGTTCCATTGGGCTGACAGTACATGAAGATGACGAGTTCATAAAAAGTATGAAATAATGTGATTATCAGCTATCAGTTATCATTAGTCGTGAAACGAAATGAGCAGTTTCAGATATAGGTACAACGTGTTGTTACAAAAATACCCAAAAAAAAGAAATTATAAAAATTATGTAAACCCTAGTAAGCCGCCATCTTTTTGTAACAGAAGTGAAGAGTAGGTATTAGAATTTTCAACGTCAATCTTTGAAAATTATAAATTTAATTAAGTTTCAAGTACTTAAATTTCATAGAGATAATATTCCAATAGATACCTAACTTTTTTCCAATTAAATATCTTATAAGACATTCGCATCTCTGAGGGTGAGGCATCACGAAACATACAGCCAGGCAAACGAGTCAAACTTACAAGTTTACAACAAACCATTTATCCAATAACCTACCGTCAAGCAGCAGTGTACGCATTGTTGTATTTCAGTTTGGGGATAAGACAGCCGGTGAAATTACTAGCATAGAGGCATTCCATCTTAGTCCTCAGGGTTGGCAGTGCATTTGCAGTCTTAGGATTGCAGTCTTGTGAATGCGAATGTCTATGGGTCACAGTTTCCACTTACCATCAGGTGGCCTGCTGTGCTTGTTTGCCTTCCCTGTGCCATAAAAAAATCCTTTCTATCTTCAGAGTAAGTACTACTTTAATTAGTGTATTATTTTATTACCAAAGCCATTTCTTCCTGTATTTCCAAACACTTCGATCAAAAGGCGCAAAACAAAACACCGTCGAACCGCCCCAGTACATACAAAACCATCACAAAGTACACAGGAAAATTAAAGAGGCGATCGAAGGACCACCACAATGCTAGTCTGGTGCAACAATGCACTTGGGGAGCGTGCTGTGCAGCTGCACTTAGTGCAGTTATGCCGGAAGCACTCCTGAAGTGGGCAGGAGTGGGCCAAAGTGGGCAAAAGTGGGTAAACGAGGGCACGTGCTGGCACCCGGTGGGCAGACCACCGGGTTGATACTGTTTGGGTGGTGAAACAATAGCTTAGTTGACACGTGGTAAGTTGTAAAGTGACCTTGCTTACGTGAGAGTATCGGCGTCGGTGGCCTAGTGGTTTAGGGTGTCTCCTCGGGATCGTGGGGTACCGAGTTCGAATCCCAGCTGTTGTTATATCCAATGAGATTGGTTTCAATGAGAGAACAGCTGATTGAGTAAGAGGGTATCGCACAAAAGATTATACAGGATCGAAGTGTATCCGAAAGAGACACCAGTACAGAATGATGCCTACGAAGGCAGCGGTTGAGGGTTCTCGGTAGGAGCGAATATTTTTGTGATGAGTACTAATCGTCGGTGAATCTGCAAAACCGCGTAAGTAACATTTTAAATAATGAGCAAAATGCACCTTTTTAATAAGACGGTAAGGTTTATTTTGCTCTAACATAAATTTGTTAGTTACGCGGTTTTGCAGTGTTTTGTAATGTCTTTTTCTTGGTAATTTCATTTCATACAACGCTATTTTCTGGTAAAACCATGATGTTTTTATAATAAATTAAATATTTATTACGTAAGTTAAGTTAGGTTAGACTTGTGACTACCAAAGAAAATCAACTCATGCGGCGAGAAAAGCCTTTCGATGAAATGAAAATTCTGCGTAATGATACAAACGTTTGTTAAAAGATGTTTTGATAAATAGTACATTACTTCAGACGCCGGGAAGTAGGTGGTTGCAGGCCGAGTTCATATAGACGGCCGAGCGAAGCGAGGTCGGATAGTTACGAGGCTGGCAACCCCTTTTCACGGCGAGGTATGTATAGTGCTTTTCTCAAACTTATGCAACGAAATAAAAAAAAAACATCACTCAAAAAACATTTGTGTAATAGGCATTAACGCGGATATTTTTGGTCCGAACCACACAGATACAAAAAAAAAAACGATTTTCAGCTATTCAGCCTGTTCATAAAACCAACTGTCATGGCCATATTAAAATTAAAAAAAAATTACTTCCCGGCCTAGGCCTTCAATTTTGTATGAAATTCCTTTACAGTTCTCTCGAGTTGTTCCGTCGGGAACGTGGCACTTTGAAGCCTAAAATAACTAACATAACGCCGACATTACATAGCATGTTTGAGAAAATATTACTAAGGTACCTACGTAATGTTTTTTTCACACCACCTGCTCGACAATGCCAAATTACATATCATGCAAACCTTACGCAAACCAAGTCATTAAAGCCCTAGGCTTTAGCCGGGGTCTAATGTTGTACTGAATCTCATTATAACCCGCTGGGTTGTAATATTTTCACTTTTCATAGTTCTTATTACAATGGCCTTAAAGTCTAATTTCGTAATAAAAAATCAACTAATACTCGAAGGCCGGGCGCGGCGCCGCCGCCACCGCCGCGTCGAACCTAATTTGAAAATCGAACATTTTCTAAAATCGAGCTGGCCACGGCAAGCTGAATGGAACACATTTGAAATTAAACAAAAGCCGCGAGTATTGTAAGACGCTGCAATCAAATACATTGGTGATAACTGCAAAGTTTTAAATAATATATATACAAATATCAATTTTCACTTTTAATTTTAATTTACTATAATAAAACGCTGTTTTTAGTAGACTCGCTTTTTTATTGTCTCGCAAAAGGTGAGAAAAGTAGAGTACACTCCTCGGGGATAAAGCTGTTTTCGTCTTGGGCGCGCTTGAACCCCTCACTGCGCTCAGGACTCTTCTTAATTCCCTCGCTTCGCTCGGGAATTAACTCGTAACACCCTCGCTGCGCTCGGGAGTTAAATCTGGAGTCCTTCGTTACGTTCAGGATTCAATATCGCGCCCGTGACATAAAACTGTGCTTTATCCCCTCGGTGTATAATCTACTATTCCCTTTTTCATGAATATTGGATGTTTTCTGTATTTTTTCATCAAAAGTTGAGACGAGTGAGCAAGGGCATGAATCCTTCGCCGACATGCGAAAATGACCCTAGCATTTAAACAGCGTAGGCAGAGGATATTACTGAGTTTTTTTTTAAATGGTATTTGAGGCAAACGAGCAGACGGATCGCATGATGGTAAGCGATTACCGTCACCCATAGACACCTGCAGCACCAGAGGACTCACAGGTGCGTTGCCGGCCTTTCAGACGAGAGTACGCTCTTTTCTTGAACTAAATTTACATTATTATCAAATTTACCATTTATACCGCGGATTTAGACGAATGGAAACTTTTTCTTTTTTAATTACATTTTTTTTTTAATTTGAAAACTGGTGGATTAATCCGTTATTTAATTCAGATTCCCTAAGTTCTCTAATACGTGTACTGTTTAGTGGAAGCTTAACCCCGGAAACTCGGGTGAAGTGAGTAGTGAAGTGGTTACAACTAAGGCACGAGTTGACACTCGGCGGGACCACCAGCGTGCTATTAATATAGAATTTAATAGCTTTCTTTTCGCGACTTCATTTATCGATTTTCCCTAGGAAATCTTCTAATAATCTTGATTTTTTGAACGAGAAGTAGGTATGTCAATGCATACTCGTTCAGTTAAAATATTAGTCATAATCAGGGATCGGAAATTCGGATCGATATTTACCTATACTTTCGCACCGGCTTTGTTGTTCAGTTGTATGGAGGCGGACTCAATCGTAGAATTCATTACTAAAATATCTGGGATTTCAAAATAAATAAATTGCACCTGCATTAATTCATAATCAATTATTTATATTAACTGTTTGAAGTTATTTTTCATGTATTGATTTACCAAATGTTATTTAATTTACCTGTAACTCATTAACCTAACGAATTTATAGGAGCAAAAATTAATGTTTTATCCTATATGTAAAGTAATTATTATATTAAAATTTTGTAGAATCCCAGAATCCCGGAACTTATATTATTAAAATAATATTTTTAAGAAGCCGACGCCATGTTTGCCTATCTTTTTCCGGGATTTTGCCAACTTTAGGTAAATATCGATCCGAATTTCCGATCCATGGCCATAATCTTATATACGGGAACACCCAAATACTCCGAAATATTTTATTCCGAATTTACTAATTCCGATTTTTAAAACCCCGAATTTCATAATTCCTAAGGAATAAAATTTCGATTACTAAAAAACACGAAATTTATTTAACCGAATTTCCAAATTCCGATTGTATATTTTTCCGATTTTTATAACTCCAAATAATGAAAAGCCCGAAGTGTCATTGGCCCGAAAAACAAAATTCCGATTATTAATTTTCCGAAACTTTATTACTAATTCGGAAATTTGATATTCGGGATAATGAAATTCGTGTTTTCAATAATCGGAATTTTATTTATTAGGAATTATGTTTTATAAATCGGAATTAGTAAATTCGGAATAAAATATTTCGGAGTATTTGGGTGTTCCCGGTCTAACTATCATAAATATGAGGTAGGTTTAGGTTATGTTAGTTTTGCAGCAGGCCCGGAGGGCCAAACCACCCAGAAATAGGAGCTCCGCGTAAGCGGAGCTCCGTCGACACTCTTACTCTTACTTCAATTACATATTTGATTAGGTGGGTTTATTATTAGTCGGTGTAATGATATTCGGAGTTTTGAAGATCGGTATTTTAATAATCGGAATTCGTATTTTTGATATTTCTGATTATTATTCATTCGGACTTATTATTGTTCGGTGTATTGAAATTCAGAATTTTGCAAATCGTAATTGTTAACGTTAGACATTTTGAAATTTCGGATTTATAAATATCGGAAAAATGAAAAATCGGAATACTTATATTCGGAGTTTTAAAACATTCGGAATTATAATAATCGGCATTATGAAATTCGTGATTCCTATACTCGGAATTTCGTTTTTCGTATTTATGTAGTGTACCCCTTATATACTACTACTCAAAACAAAATAGGGGCCACGGTATATTCTGCATACAAAATAACTGTTTTCGGAGGAGGATTATTATAACAAATTTTAACCTGTAATTTTTGAATTTAGTATACTTTGATCAAATTCAAAGTTTAACACGATTTTTTAAAGAAACTAAAAGACGAAATAATAAAATAAAAATATTCAATAATCGGTTTTTCTTGTTTTGTTGACTTGACTAATTAGAAAAAAAATTAGACCTTCAGTTTCCCGTAAACAAAATAAAAACACCATGATCAAAGTTAAACTACGAATGGGGTTACTTTGAAAACACTAAATATTTGAGTGAATATCTCAAGTAAACCCGCTGAAAATCACTTAAAATCTAAAGTAATATAGAATAGATCTTGTTCTTTTCCGATATCACTAATAAGATTTGCTTAACATATGACACCATTCAAATAACATGCTTTTTTGCATAACATAGGTACATTTGAAGTTTTTTTGCCTCAAAAGTCAAGACAAAAAGCACGCTTACTGTTCAAATTTTTTTCTATATGAAAATAGGCAGTAACATGCGCATTACTTTAACTTTCGGAAGGAGCAGCTATCGCCGCTTTCAGTGGCGAAAAAAATATTATGGGGGCGTATTCCAACTCCTCAAAAAATACATTGTATTGTTTATGTAGAATGGTAGTTGCTATCAAAGTCACCCCGTAAATTAAAGTAGCCCCGTCCAATGGTACTCGTAAAAACTAGTTATTTGCGGAGTCTCTTGTAAATCCGTTCTCCAATCTACTCTTGAAAAACTTAAAGAGTTTCAATATCCATAAAAACATAGACTAAATCTCATAACACATTCTGTTTGACAGACCATAGACGGCGTTTTCGCCCAAGACTAAAAAAGCTTATGTGAGCGTAGACTTCAAGTTTAAAATGCCTTTTTGTTTAAAATATAAAGGTCGTTGCATCTTTTGTCGCGTCGCCGCCGGGTCTTAACCGTAACACTAAAGATAACCGACCTAAATAGTCAGTAAAATCTTATTGCCGTGCTGGGGATTGTTTCATCGGACGTCTTTTTTAACGGCTGTTCTGAAGGGCGATAATCGTAGTTGATCTCTTTGGGAGTTGCATAGTGCTGGAGGCAACGTTACCATATTTTGGTACTGAAAAACATGTATATTGATGACAAGAAGAAGGCACACACACACACACAGTTGCAATAGGCTATTTGTATTTGACAACATTGAAAATATACTACAAATTGTGGTCATCCTATCAGATAATGGCGTAAAACAACATATTTCACTTTAAACTAAATTATTTATATGTATTGTTTATATGTTATTTGTATGTTTCCCCACTCTGGGAATGAAGGCGTGAGTTTATGTATGTATCTATGTATTTATATGTTGTGGAAATCAAGGTAATATTTTTTTACATTTTATCTGTGGCAGAAACGCTATATGATCAGTTTGCATCTGTGGTTACTTGCTCGTGACGCCATACTCTATAACCAGAGATTATAAGGGTATATCTCTTCAAATGATATTTTATTGTTTACTTGCGCGTGACGTCACACTTGTCATATGGCCAGCGCCATTATAGAAACAGCGTTTTTTGCGCGATTTAGAAAATTTCAAATTTAACATACATTTTTATTGATAATTCAGTAGAATCTCAAGGAAATATCAATGTAAGTTGCTTATTATTTAATAAATAATCATTTAAAAAGATTTTTCTAAAATAAGTCAAATAACCTATTTCAAGACTGGTATGAGTTGCCAGCTCTGTGGACTTAGATAGAAGCCTCTCTGCTAGTAATTGGCCTTTGAAGTGTTCTCGTATTGTTTTAAACTCAGTCGCCATTACTGTCAAGTAAATAAGAGCTATCGCAACGTTCGCAATAAGGTTGGCCTGGTAGAAGAGAGGTTAACTTTCCCATAAAAAAAATGCGAAGGCAGTATTTGCCGCCAATTTAGTCCTAGGAGCGTAATCGAACCTGCATTGTTCGTTTTTGTGTTAGTAGAAAACTAAGCAACCTTTTTATATTAAAAATCCTTAACCTCTTTAAGCAGTTTTAGGTACAATGCTTAATTTATGTTTTAAATACGAGAACAATGCGCAATCGAATTCTAACTTCCTACAAAACTACGCAATCTCAAATCTTAACAGTCTCAAAAGTTCGAATAAGACCGAATCTTATAGGATATTATTGATAATGGTAATATTATATGGGTGTCATTTATCAGCGGGCTACTAGAACCAGGTATGTATGGAGTGAATGGGAGATATTGATGAGTGTATTGAGCGGAGTGGACGAGCCAGCTGCCGGGGGTCTGGCAGAGAACAACACTGATATTAAAACAGAATGGCCAGGGCAATACTGGCTTAATAAAAATTATTGAAACTTGAACCTCAAAATTAAACCCAAACTCACATTATTTTTAACAAAATATGTACAGCACAATTTTAACAGAACTTACTTTGGGCAAAAACCTTTTTTAATCAAAAAAGACAGTACAGAATACAAGACAGCAGGGGCCGATTGCATAATAAGGCGCAAGCTAAATAGTATTAATGGTTTTACATGGAGTTTTACTAATACTATGGGCTTAGACTTATTATGCAATAGGCTCCTATAGTATACAGACATTTTCTTTTCTCTGATTGGATTCACTTACACTTTCTCACTGAGAGATGAAATAAGATAACTTATCCTGTGTCATTCGTGCTTGATCCGTTAAAATTTTAAATCATTCTTATAAGCCCAAAGGTTACCTATATAATTTTGCATGCAATACAGGATTATTTTCAGGATACCCTATAAAAAACGCGTTTTATTCAAAAATAGACCATTATTTACATAAAAACCCAAAAAACATAGAAAAAGTAATAATTACTCCCTCGTTAGCAATTTATCTTTTTATTTATTTATTTATTGTAGGAGAACCAACAGCTTTAACAATTGTTATACTAACTTATAGAGGTACAGAGCCAATTACAGGAACTCACAAATAGATATAAATTAATATACATACAACTTAGTGACACGCACAACAGTGCCGCAACTAAATAGGAATTAAAACATAAAAAAAAAACAATGCACACATATGTAAGACCTAACAAAACTTAAAAGAACTGAGAATATTCATAACATGCCCGACCCACTAAGCTCGCTTATCAGTTCACAACTTGAAGAAAACTCATTCAAAACACATTTTAGTTAATTTACGCCTCACAGAAGGTATTACACAGTTAAATATGTCAATATCAAACTCTCTCGTCAAATTATTCATTCTTCGACTAGCACGGTTAAGAAAACTATTCTGTCTGTATCTGGACGATGTACGCTTAAGAGAAATAGGGGGGAAGTGCCTTTTGGACCGAGATGGAGTAACGAAGGATAGTTCATGTAGCAGCTCAGGACAGTCAATGACGCCAGTTGTGATTTTAAGGAGGAAAATTGTATCAGCTATATCGCGACGCTTATTTAACGGGACCAGGTGGTGGTGGTGTTTTTTGTAGACGATTAAACGATTATACACTATGACCATTGATGCAAAAGAGGGGTTTGTTATATGTAGGTATAACTGTGTATCTGTGTACTTATCCATCTGTCTGTGATATATTGTAGCTCCCAAATCGATGGACCGATTCAGACGTGATTTAAAAAAAAAAATTGCTTGTTAAATCGGGAAGGTTCTTAGCCAGGTTACATGAAAATCGGAGAGGTCGTTGAGATTTCAGTTCTAAAATTAGGGACATCGCTATTATTTTTGACGTTCTTTTCATCTCTTTCATTAGCTAATATTGGGTCCTTACCTATGAAATTGGCGTTTTTTTTACGTGTTTTATTTCGTACGGAATTTATTCGTTTCAATTTTAACTTCCAAATTCTTTATAAATTTCATTAATACACTATGCAACAAAGGTTTTAGATACAAATAATATGGTTCAATTTCTTACTTAATGTTTAAAATTAAAGTGTGAACTTAACTCTTTTTATGTGCTGCAAGTTCAAGTGTTTCAATTACGCATAGTTTTATAAAGCTAACTACTTTTTAAGTAATTAAGATATGTATAATATAGCTTAGAAGTGTCCAATATTCCCGACAGAATTTTGTTTGGTTTGCATTTGACGTTACTAAATAATCCGCAAAATTAAATGTATGAAAACCACCGTTTTCATAAAATTCTCCACATAAAACGCCAATTTCATAGGTAATGACCTAATAAAATATTTACCATATAAACGACTTAATTTGAAAACTTGAAAATTGCCGCTTGTTTTTTGATGATATGTACTCTCGTAGATTTTTGTCCCTTCTGATTACTTCTAGATCTTTGCGTCGACTCCAGCGATCCGGTGGCAAAGCACGGAGCATCGATTTGTAAGCGCCACGGAGTATTATTTTGTCATTTATACCAGAGACCTTTACAGCTTCCGAGAATACCCAACATTTAATAAATACGGGAATTGTAGCAATCGATCAACTCATACCTACCGGCTAGTGTGCTCTAACTTTAATATATTTTAACTGACTTAGAAGTTTCTTTGAAGATTATAGTAATGAGATGCGGAAGAATATTTTGGCATAAATATATATCAGAATCAGAATTATTTATTTGTAAAACATAGGTAGAGAAATACAGGTGGAAAAAAAAATACAGCGTGTACTAAGTTTTGCCTGTTGGCATACAAATATCAATGTCAGGCAGATACAGTAACATTTAAAAATAATATTAAAAAATTCAAGTGAACGAATAAACACTCACCAATCTTTATAATTAAATGCATACATGTCAATTGGCCAATAATAATAATAATTTTGCGTACTGTAATAAAATAACATTTTGTACCTAATTAATAATCCATAAATCCATAAATCGTCAGGTTTTTCTTAAAAGGTACCTACAATGTCTTATGCATACCGGAATTTTATTATATATTCGGTTTGCCATTCCCGTTCGTTATATTGATTAGTTTTTGCCCAAACTTTAATTGCAATAAATATAATATAAATAAGGTAAGTAATAGATGTACTCCAAAAGTGTACCGATCGAACAAATGATTTTAAAGATATAACACTAAACGAGGGACATTGGAGTTTTTAGCTGGTAGCCCGGCAGTACCTGGGTCCTATATTCCCAGGTGTCCGGAAGAGATTTTCATCTCTGCCCCTTTTTAATGTAATTTTATAAATATCCTGCTGATAAAAGCAAGTACTTTATTCTCTGGTCCTTTAGGCGACAACCAACAAAGAAAAAGTTAAAACACAACGTAGGCGAACGCCTGATTAAGTCAAAAAATCCTATACACATTTTATAGTTTATTTAGTCGTCAACATCAAAAGTGTTAAAACATAATACGACTTCTCTAGTCCTTCTAGGTTACCAAGAAAGAGCCATATGAGGACCCTATGACGCACGGGACCGTCTGGCTCGGCTCGAGAGAAACGAGGCCTAAATGCCTATACTTATGTTTGGGTGATGTTACAGATGAGAGAGGGATATTGGTTCTCAGGGTTAGCAATGCCTTTGCATAACCCGGATTACATAAACCGGAGTGTCGAGGAGATCCTTAAAGAAGGGCTATTTTCAGTGGACGTCTTTTGGTTAAAATGATGACGATGATGCCTTTAGAAGTGTTCATTTTGTTGTAGAAGACCTACAACATAATACAATTTAATTATTAAACAAGTCTATTAAAAAGTAAGCTTTAAAAATTCAACTGCATTTATTATGTTCTTGTCTTCATTACGTTAAAAAAAGAATCTCATTATACTTTGGTTATTTATTTATTTATATAAAGCCTATGTCACTCCCACAACCAAGACGAATCTAACGACACGTCATATGTTTAAATCCATCTAGCAGTTTAGGCTGCAGAGTGTACCACAAGAATAGACATACATACACAGTCAAGTGCAAAAATATGTATCGAAAGAATTATTTCATAAATTCTTAAAGTTCTCTCAAAGTTCTTATTACACTGGAATAAGGTGCATTGGGACATATTTGTACTTAACTGTACCCACATGTAGACATACACATATACTCGAAAAACATAGCCCTCCTTCTGAAAAAAGTCAGGTAAAAACCACTGACTGTTGAGTTTCTAGCGACGCTTCTTCTCAGCAGTGGTCTCATTTGGGAAGCGCTGGTAGATTTTGGACGTTTAGTGTCCGTGCAGCCTACTCACTGAAAAAACATCTTTTATTTTCTCACATATCAATAGTGCTCTAAAATGCGTTCAGGAACCTTAGGAAATGACCAGCATTATTACAACAAATTTTACTATGAGAACTTTCTTGTCTGTGGCAGTAGGTAAAATCTGTACTGTAATGTTATTACAGTATCGCTTTCTGTAAGGTTATGAGTTTAAAGTTGGAACAGCTGTCAAAACTCAAGATGGTCTCCATTCTAGTATCCATAGATATTAAAACAGTTATCGATACGAAACGTCAATTTAGCATGTTTTTTATTATAAACCGCACGACATTTGATCTCAAGTGACATGAGAAATGGGACTTCATTAGTTTGTTTATGATTTTAAAAAACATTCATATTCGTGACACTGACGTTTATTTGCCGCCATTTTTGTGGTCAAATCGTCGGCTTCTGAACCCATCTGAGGACTGAGAGTACTTATGATTGTGTGTAGATAAAATAGTGTATGCAACTGTACATAATTAGGCCTTAAAACACTCGTGTGATCCTATTATGAAACTCGCTATTTTAAGGCCTCTCATTATGCATCAGTTGCATAAACAACTATTATATTTTAAATGCTTGTACCTACTGTTAATATAACCACAAAGTTCACCACTTTGCATATGAAAACATAACATCATTATTGTTCCGCCACCACAGGTGTTAAGATATTGTATTTGTTCGTATTTAAAGCAAAAAACGTAATCGATTGTGGCCACATCGTATACCTGTTTGGAGAAACAAGATCTCTTCTATAGAATAAGATAAATTGTGAATATGATAATAAACTGATTTTATAAGAGCCTGGGAAGGTGTGAGGGCGGTCGAAGGAGGTAAGTTTCCGATTTCAAAACAACGAATTTGACACCGCGATGTTTTTGCACGTTTTATGCCATTGATGACAATGAGGTTTATAAAGGGATAAAAAGGCGGTTTTAAGTTAAAATGTTTCGTGTGATTCCAGTTATTAAGTATTAGTTTAGATATTGATATTGAGTTTAATGATGAAGAGATGAAGGTTACTGCCATAGTATTGAATGAATCCAATATTAAATCTCTCTTGTTTAGTAAGACCAACTAATGAAAGATAAATATTGTTTGTTTGTAAATTTTATTTCCAACAAAAAATATTTAGTATATATTTGCCAAACTTAAAGTAAATATGACTATGTATTTATCTTTTAATGAAGATAAAGAGATAAAATAAAGATTGGAATCTGCTGCTACTCTATGACAGTGGATCCCAATTTTTTTATTTCACCACCACTTTTGCTTTTTTTTTTTGTTGATTTAATTCTTAACCCCTGACAAAAAGAGTGTTATAATGTTTGAAACCTTTGTTTATCGGCGTGTTTATCCGTCTGCTTGTCATATGTTTAGATCCCGAATTAGCCCCTCCTTAAGATAACCCTGGACCTACTATCGCCCTACAAAACCGTGCAATATAAGTAACTAAGTACAAAAGTGGTTTATTTAAAGAATAGGCTATGCAATTGAGACAACTATAATTTAGCAGCATTAATAATGAACCCAGTTCTCAATAAAAAAGCTCCACCCCGTTTGATTGAAGCGTATCACACGCACACGCGTCGAAAAAATAAATCAAACATTCTCATACGACGCCCACCATTAATAATCTTTAAAATATTAAATAATGTCCACAAAGAAGCCCTGCACAATGCAGCCACCATAAAGGGGCAGCATTTATTACGGCGACAATGTATTGAACACAAAAAGATGGCGTGACAAAGACACTTTTTAATAATATTGTCATTTCTCAGCAGCACTGGACTCTTTCAAAAAGCCATAATGTAATAATTTATCTCTTTATAAGAGTCTGTGGGAGAGTGCCGGAGCCAGGTGAGCGTAAGCCTTCTGTATCAAGCCTTTTTGTAAAGATTAGTGACGTAATTTCTAGTAGATAAAATAGGTAATGCTTATTTTATCCGTTACGCTATATTAAAGTATTTAATTGTTTTAGAAAACTTAGTTAAATTTCAATTAAATACTTAAATCATGGGTCATCATTATTTTAAAAGCAACACGCTGGCAGTTAAGGACGTCCACTTGCCAATAGAAAAACAACAATAGTGAGGTGTTTTGCTCTACCACAGATTCAACCAAACCATCAGCCCATTTTGTAAAGGCGACTTATGAAGTTTTTTTTTAAAATTAAACTAGTGTTATTACGTCTAGACAGAGACAGTCAGTCGGAACTTTATAATTTGTCTTTTAAACTCTCTCGTAAAACATGAATTACGATTACGACAAACAATATGTACACGCCTCCAAAACTTATAATCCGGCGTGAAACGTTTTCGATTACGCAAAAAATTTACGACAGAGGTTGACATTGGAGCCGTAATAAAGTCGATGATGGATTGGAAGGGTAGCAGTAACTCAAGGGGTATTGTGACAGTACAGGTAGTCGAGTATTGGCGCCTGCGCTTCAACACGTTCTCCGTGTTTTAGTTACGCGTGCGCTTAAATACCGATGCAATTTTGCAGTGCGGTAACTTTAAGGCACTGTTTATCTTTGAGTTTATTGGTTAATTTGAAAATGTTAGTTGTTATATGGTTTATACTTACGTCCGTTTGTACTTGAAGTTGAGGTTAATATTTACTTGATAAACGTCTGTTGCTTATATTATTATTTATAAAATTTGTTGTCTTTTACTTTGTATTCTGCGTTTAAGAGATTTATTAAAACGATTTTAACTGACTTAAGAAGTGGAGGTCCGTATTAAACCAGAAGGTATCTATTTTATTATTAGATTAAGTCATGTCGAAATGACAAATGTCAAGCGCAAACCTAAATTACACTTTAGGCTCTTTAGGTTAAAAATAGAATCCAAACTAAGCAATCAATCACATAGACCACTTCGACTAAGTACTTATAGATGCTTAAACTAGCATTGGCCTGTGACTTCGACCAGTTGTACAACATTTCATTACCTCTTATGTTGCATTTGGACACCGTTTGTTACTTTCAAATTCACTAAGGTATAAATGTGATATTTTATTGAACGTTTGTGCAACTGAATATTGGTAAAAAAACTCTTTAAGTGCAATGCACCGCTTTGGTGTGTAAAAAGGACAAACAATTGTCAAACCGCTCTCGTGTTCTTTTGTTTTAGTACTCGTACCTAATAGTAGCTGTTCAAAATATGCAATACTCAAGGGGTGCTATTGTGGCCATGTTGGCATTGTTTGCACAGGTAGCTTGTATTGAGTGGGTTGTAGAGGTTGTAATGATTTAGCCACTCTGGAGTGGCTTGGCGCGTGCTCTTAAGTTCTAGAGGAATGTTGTATTTTATTTATAACGCTGCATGCTACACAATTTATGATATATTTCACGTAGAGAAAACCATTAATAAGTCGCATTTGGTTTTATATTAGTAAGTATATATTGTATTGTTTGTCATTCTCAATATTTAGGCAAAGCAAGATTATTGTTAGGTATTAACCGGCATTGTTTAATGTAGTATATAATGTAGTTAGGTTTGAAAGGAGTTAATTACTCCTTATATTTGTTAATATTAACCTCGTAAATTCTGCGTTTTAATAATAGCTTCAGCTCTAACTAATGAACGTACTATACCAAGTACTACATACTAAAAAACATTACCCTCCACACTATTCTGCAGTTGGGTAAAAAAGGGTTTATTAGCTAGAGACGGAAACTTTTCCATTTTTTTACAACTTTTGAAGTGATACCTTGTTATTTGTATGTTTAGCTTCTATAACACCTAATTAGGAACAAAATAATTCACAATGAGTACTCAGCTCTGAACTATTATTATTAATTTGTACTTGTACAAGCACGCGGCGACGTACGAGGTTAAAAGGGTAGATTAATAAGTCATAATCATTAAATAAATACCGATAAAGATGATCACAACGAAAAATAGGAAATCCGCAATCAATACCTTTTATTTATTAAGTAACTACTGTAACTAGCTCTTGCCCGCGACTCCGTCCGCATTTCCTTTTAACCCCTTACAACCCTTTTTTCGCAATCAAAAGTAGCCTATGTCCTTTCTCAGGCTCTAGACTATCTGTGTACCAAATTTCATTTAAATCGGTTCAGTAGTTTTAACGTGAAAGCGAGACAGACAGACAGACAGATTTACTTTCGCATTTATAATATTAGTTAGGATTAGGATGGTAGCTGTTCTAAATAAGCAAGCCTCAAGGGGCGTAAGGGCCATTGTGTCACTGTTTGCAGTGTTTGCACAGGTAGCAGGCTTGTAGTGGGTTGTATACTTGTTATGATTCCGCTCTTGAGTGGCCACGCGCGAGCTCTTAAGTACCTACAACAGGAATGTTGCCTTTTACAACACTGCATGATGTAAATTTTAGTATACATACATACATACATACATAAACTCACGACTTCTTTCCCAGAGTGGGGTAGGCAGAGCTACAGAATTGGGATTGTTCATATTTTTTCAATTACTCTAATTTGAAAACCATTTCGAGGAATAGGGTTTTAAAGCCGATCTGCATTATTACGTTTTTGAAATATTTATCTATTTCGGACATTTCAACAAAAGTATATTTGACCTTTGTTTGACTTTCGTTTTTGGCTTGAAGCCCTCCTAGATGTATCTTACGGATTAGGCGAAAACCGCTTGAAATAGTATGTTTTATTCAACTATTACAATCACTTTTTATCATTTGATGACATTTAATTGTTGTAATTTATTAGAAAATGCCAACCAAAATTTATAATAATCATGTCATCCATAAAATGTCTGCTAAATAAATAAAGATATTAAAACAAAACAATTGGATCAAATACAAAATTGATGAAATTGGCCTCTTAAAATTACCCATTCTTTCGAATTACAATGTAAAAATCATGAGTTATTTTTTTTGATCTATCCCAATTACCAACAACTCTAAAAACTTGTTGATAATTCTGTAACCACATTTTGCACAACTAGGCTTAGATGTCTACCAGTGTATTAGTGACAGGTGACAGGTTGCAAGCCCATCGCCTAACAGTACTGAAAGCCTTTATTCCCTAAGTCGCTTCTTACGACATCCACGGGAAGACATGGAGTGGCACTATTCTAACCCGGCAACCACACGGGTTTTAATTTCAAATTCAAATTTTAGTATACAGATACTTAATACAGACAAATTACAAACAGGCCGCATTTGGCTTTCTTCCTGTAATATTATGAAGTTTTGAATTTATCGCTGGTTTGTCCCGCTTTAACTTTGCGAAAGAATTATTAAGATTGGTCAGTATTAGTTTAATTGAATTGAAGTTTTGAAAAGACTTGATCACTAATTATATCTGTAAATATTGCGAAGGGTAGATAAATAAATACATATAAAGAGGTGTAAGGGCCATTGTGACACTGTGTGTACAGGTAGCATGATTGCAGTGGGTTGTTATGATTCATCTCTTAAAGAAGCCACGCATTTTTGGAATGTTGTCTTTTAAAACGTTATTTTTTGTTAATGTAATAGAATTTGGTCGCACAAGATTTATTTCTAGACAAGTTTTTTCTCGTGTCATTTCGCTGTCTCTATGACAGGGCTGTATAGTAGAAACGGTACTCACGCAATTTACCACGTTCGCCTTTTTAAGATTTTAATTATCAAACATGTCTATTATTTAAACCAGTGTCGAAATAATCCGTAGTTTTTATTTCAATTAGGTCAATAAGCTTAGCACTTTACGCGTCGTACTCAATGCAACTGCATAATGTATACTTCTGTCAAATTAGATATACCTACTGGCTTTAAATTAATAAGATGAACAAAAGGTATACAGAGAGTATTTAGAAACATCAAAATAACATGATGTTTTACTTGTGAATACTACGCGTATTTAATTGAATTCTAAACACACCGAAAAAATGTCTTTATTAGTTCGACATAAACACATAATCTTTAAAAGATAGCATAATTTTCTTCTCAGCGAAATCCACAAACGTTACTCATAGTGTTTAACTCTAACCATAAAAATGGTAGCTTTAATGTCAACCAACTCCAATTCACGGACCTTACTTGTTTATTTCCCATAGTTCATCTTAACTAGCGTTTGCCCCCGGCGTCACCTCAGGTAGGTTTCCAGGAAGCATGAAGTCGTCACGCGCCCCGCCGCGACGGTAGCGCGCGGGCGGTCCGCGCACCCTTAATTAATTTAAATGGCTACCTGCCGTGGGCCCCTTAAGTTGGACTGTCAATTGTTTAAGCGTGTGTGTCATACTCATATGACAACGCTATTCCAGTTTGCTTTAGCCCATTTGCTTTAATATTGTAATTGTATTGTTGATTAGGTTTAGCTCTAACTGTGCTATCATAGCGTCGGGGTCCAAGTTGATTTAAGTCCCGAAATTCCATAATTTATTTTTTATTGCATAGGAAGGCAAACGAGCACACAGGTCACCCGATGCGCGATGGTAAGTGGAAACTGTGACCCATAGACATTCGCATTCACAAGACTGCATATGCGTTGCCAACCCTGAGGACTAAGATGGAATGCCTCTATGCTAGCCATTTCACCGGCTGTCTTATCCCCAAACCGGAACACAACGATGCGAACGCTGCTGCTTGGCGGTAGGTTAATGGATAAGATGGTGGTACCAACCCGGACGGACCCTGCACAAGGTCCTCCCACAAGTAGAATTCATTGTTTAAAAAAGCATTGTTTTGATAGACTTCATTTTTCGATATCGCTTAGAAATCCAACCTAACCTAACCTACGTATAACAATTAAATTATGCATTGAAACTAAAATAGATAGCAAGCCGATCAAATGATTATTCGGAAAGAAATAATTTGGAATTTTAGGATGTTCCCCGTAACGTTGCATTACCATTGCGACATCATCGAGGCAAGAGGGAATGAAACAAAATATAATGGTGCGTAAATGACTAGGCTAAGGCAAGATGTGTATCGCTAACGTTAGCTATTTTCGAAAACTGACAATATGTATACCTACGATTGACGTAAGTTTGTTGAAAATGTATCGCGCCGGCTGCTAACTAGGGAATGCAAATAACCGGTAATAGCCGGTTTTAACCGGTTTTAACCGGTTATTTTCCTACATAATCGGTCAATAACCGGTTAATTTGCATTCCCTACTGCTAACTAGTATTGTCAACTACAGTAGAGTGACTGAGGCCCTAATCAAAATGCATTACGCTTACTAGAGTTTCTATTCGTTTTGTTTTTAAACCAATCGATTTATTAGTAGATCACGTGACTCTTCGTATAACGTCATCTACCAGTGACGCGATTGGTTTACAACGAAACGAATAGAAACGTTAGTTAGCGTAATGCATCTTGGCTACGGCCCTTGGCCTTGGTTACGCTAAGTTAGTGATTTGCGAAAATCAACAAGATGTATAGGATTGACGTAAGCTGATGACAATATCGCATCTTTAGAATTGTAGTGACCTAATTCACAAATTTAGGATTTCCAGTTAGGTCTCTATAGTAATAAATATATGACTGGAAGTCGAGTGCTAAAATTTTGAATTAGGTCACTATAATTCTAAAGGTGCGATATCGTCGGTGAAACTGCAAAACCGCGTAAGTAACATTTTAAATAAGGAGCAAAATGTACCTTTTCACAACACTGCTCGGAAATATGGCCATAGATGCTCTTGTTTGGGGTCACAAAACGTCACTTATAAGGATAGACCAAGAATGTTTTTGTCGGCATTTGCTGATTGGTCGAGAACATTGTTGTCCAACTTTATTAACCAATGAAAATCAATCAATCAATTTTTGTGTTTGTGGAATCGACCAATCATAACACACCATTTTGTTTCGTAAAATATTAGGTGTATTTTTGCTAAAAGATACACAGACTAAAAACTATGTCACTGCTTTTTTTTATGTAATTCAAACTTGGCCCCTAATCTCGAACCACTAGAGATAAAATTACATGGGAGATAAGGCGAAACCAATACAATTTTATATGGAGTTGACATATTCATCTCGAATGTTAGTTTATTAATCTCGAAAGCCACGAGAATAGGGGTCCAGATTTAAAAAAAAGTTATCTATGGTAAAATTAGCGATAATACATACAGCTTCTGAAAAACCGACGTCATTTGACTAACACTATTCACATTAACATGAATTAAAATTTGAGTTTTGAATATGAATTTTTATTTTATTTCCTCTCAGTATTTGTGAAAAGCACTATGTCTGCCTCGGTAGAAAGTGCAATTTATGGACTCGTACACTAGAGGGCCTCAACTACGTTTCGGCCCTCTATATGACTCGTCCAAAAATCTCGTACTTTCTATCCTCTGCAACAATGTACTATTTTAATAAGATGGTAAGGTTTCTCTTGCTGTATCATAAATTTGTTAGTTACGCGGTTTGGCAGTTACCGACGATATATCGTGTCAACGGGTTATATCAACTACATACGTTTGGACTAGAAAATAGAAAGGCTAGGCCTATACCTAATTGGTCAGTTCTTACCCCACGTCAGCATTTTACATTTATCAAGGCCGTGACTCATTAGAATTTGTTATAATTTTTAGTATGTTCCCTTTAATTAATTTATAATTTACTGTTAACCATCTTACAAGTTCAATCAAGGTAATAAAAAAAGACGCAACCACCAACAAAATTTCCAAAAAGAAGTGCCGGTAACAAACTCCAGTATTCAATATAATAAATTTTTATCGAATTATAAATAAACAATTAGCTTTTATCACCACATAATCCTTGCTCGGAGGTCGAGAGTGGTCGAGATAAGAATCAGCTACCGAATGCATCCCGTGTTCATCTCATTAGGCAAATGATTTCTCCACTGAGGCCGAAGCTATAAATATAAAATATGATTGAGAAATTAAGATCAAAATATGTTTACAAAACTGCCCTATCGCATCCAAAATGACACACTTAAAAAACATCACATTCAATGTTTCACTCTTTTATGTTATGAATAAGGTAGTTTTTGCTGAACAAGTTGTTGAAAAGATACGCTTTTTTGTCTAAGAAGGGGGGAACTATGTTAAAGTTATGTCAAGGCTGACTCTTAAAGTCCGGATGCGGTTGTAAAACTGCGTAATATTACTTGTTTATGCGTTTAAATTGGTTATTAATTAATATTTCGACAAGATGCTGGCGTATTCGTTATTCTGTCTTCACTTCTCACTTATTTTTCATGGTGGCAGTAAAAGACTTTCACATTGTTCCTCGCATTACTTAACATATTAATTTAGGTCCGGCTCTCTTCTTAGCTTCCGTGGGAGGATCTTTGCCGACTGGCAAACAGCATGCAGAAACGGAGTAAATAACACACCTTCACGACTGTAATCCCAGAGTGGGGCAGGCAGAGCCACAGAATTACTTACAACTCTTGTTGATACTTCTGTAACCACATTTTGCACAATTAGGCTGAGATGTTTACCAGCAGCGTATTAGTGACAGGTTGCAAGCCCATCGCCTAACAGTACTACAAGCTTTTATTCCCTTAGTCGCCTCTTACGACATCCACGGGAAGACATGACGTGACATTGGAAACATAAAAATGTTTAGGTAAATGTTAAGATCTGGAATATAAAAAAATAACATTTGAAATAGACGACACGTTAGCCTACGAAGCTAGTGGTATCGGGTTCAAATCCCAGTAAGGGCAGATATGATGGTTATTTTGTGAGGGGCAGTATTTATTCCCGAGTCTTGGATGTTTTCATTTGGTTTATTCTATGTAAGTAATTCTTTATATGAAAATAAATAAATGTCTGTTGCATACATAAATGAAACCTTACAAGAAGTAGAAGCAATACAGCGGACCCTGTGCTACTATCACCCATCGCTACCTACCCATAGCACTAGCCTAGAGCCTAGCCTAGAGCTTAGTTTGGGACTAGGTCAGTTTATGTGACATTGTTCCCTGATATTTATTTACTATTTATTAAAATGTGTATTTATTTAATTTGGTTAGGGTATCTTTATTTCCATACTACATGGAACAAGCCAAGTTTATACTTGAACAGGCCGGGAACTTTTACGAGTTTGAATCTACCAGTATACCATTTTATGTTCCAGACTAGGAAACTTATAAAGCTTTATATTACTTCACACCAAAAATCATACGAGTATCATCATCCGTGATGTGTGTGCCTGCTCTTTCACTGGACACAAAAACTGTATCCCTTAAGTGATTAGAATAGACAACCCAAAGGCAGTATATTATTATTATATTCGTAGCTGTGTATCAGCCAGTCTTTACTTTAAAAAATATATCAAAACTGTTGCACTTTTTATCAACTTAGTTTCAATACAGCCTTAACCTTTCATTGTTATTTATACTTACAATGGAAATCAGGAACGCCATTCCATTCGAATAGCTATATCTTTTGCATCGCATCGCGATAGCTTCTAACACGCTATTTACCAATCTGTCACTCGAGTTGACTAGCGTATGTACTAAATATACAATCAAGTGCACTGAAAACGGATCAGTGTACGTACAATTTTTCAAACATTGTGACCAGTTTTTATTGGTCTTGTATGTTTAAGATTAATTAACCCGCTTGTAGTTAAGTATAGGTGTGTATATGTGACGCAAGTACGGCTTACCAAGATAAGTGGGAATGTAAACTGACGACATGGAATCTACAGTGATGTAAATAAAGAAGAAAATTGCAAGACTAATTTGAAATTGAACGTTAATATTATACTGGATTATTATGATTTCGTATTTATTTGGAGGAATCTGATTGCACATGTATTTCATAATGCGTGCCAAACTGTATGCATTTCTAATAAAATGCAACGGATTCTATGTGCTTTAAAATAACAAAACATGAAACAATCATCATCATCATCATGTCAGCCGAAAAACGTCCACTGCTGGACATAGGCCTCCCCCAAGGCTCTCCACTCCGATCGATCTTGTGCTTCTTCTCAGACATGAAACAATACATTTAGTCAATGTTACACCGCGTTGAAGTCCAAAAACCGTAAATATCTTCAAGGCGTCAAAAATGAATAAAAAGTCGAGAGTTCGAACTCGGTAGCTTGGCCACGATAAGCAGATGATTAAAGTCGGTCCCTTTTTTAGGGTTCCGTAGTCAAGCTAGGAACCCTTATAGTTTCGCCATGTCCGTCCGTCCGTCCGTCTGCAGCCTAGCTCAGAGACTCTTAGTACAAGAAAGCTGTAATTTGGCATAAATAGACGTATTAGTAACGGGAACAAAGTGGTAAAATAAAATCTTGGAATCCATTTTTTTTTATGTATCTCTCCTACACGTAACGTGGGGATGTTTTTTCTCTCGTCTTCCCCATAGTGTGGGGAAGCGTTGGATAGGCCTTTCAAAAACATTGCGGGTTTGTCCAAACAATTTTTCGATTAAGGGCTCCTTTTAAGAAATATTAAGAAATCTGAATAATATCTTTAACAAAAGCGTATATAATGAATTTTAGGGTTCACTAATGTTTCACCGAAATACGTTTGGCCGAATGAGTCGTTTGGCAACTGTTTCATTTCCTAACCCGCTTATATTTCTGTAATTTACAAAAAAGGAAAGTTTCATACAAATGTATGAGGACATTTTGGGAGACTATGTTATTTCGGCTCAGCTTCATTCATCCTACCAACCTGCAATTTTTTTTTGCAAATCGAAGTCGTAAATGAAATGTACAAACTTTTTTAGAAATGCTCTTTAAAGGAAAACTATCATGGCTAAGTAGACATGATTGGTTCCTGAAATACTGGCGACTAAAGTGTTTATACCTACTAAAATCGCCTAAGACAGCACTAAATAACTTTAAATAGAGAATTGGACATACTTGTTGTTTTTTAAGATAGTTTAGATAGTAACGGCTTTGGAACCCTACACTGAGCATGGTCAGACATGTAACTTACTACTTTAGTTTCGCTAATCGTCTCTAAAACATTTGCGTACCCCCTAACCATAGTGATCAGTCACACTCGGTGTAATGAGCCGTGGGTAATCCGCGCACGCGTAAGTGTTAGAGTCACCGTTTAGTTGTAATGTAATGGCTTGTTATGGTCCGTTTTTGCATGCTACTTAATGTCCCTATTTTAATGAGTTTATCATTCGTTGGGGAATGAAAAATGCTCTTAGCAAAAGGAGCGTTTTCTGTCTGCGCCTTATTGTGAAATTATCAAGGCATGCTAAAACTGCTAAGTTTTAAGAGGTGAAAGGGACAGAGTTTTGCAGAAGAATAGTTTTGTCTCTTTCACTGCTTGGATCCGTGCAGGTTTTAATTTTTTATAATACGATTTCAGATTTAAAAAAACTTTAGGCATGCAGTGTTCTTGGTCCTCCTGTTTTTTTTTTTTGACTTTATTTTACGGATTGTCCTTTTTTACAGAAATATTAGCTGCTTATTACATTAAGAGATCCTAGGTGCTACCTTCCGACTTCTTCATCAGATCAGCTCTTGGGTTCACAACACATACCAATTATGGGAATTGTTTCAATACTGACTTGCAACATTTGAATAAAATATACAGACTAACATGCAAAGTAAAAGCAGGTTAGTAAAATCTTAATTAAAAAAAAAAGTTTCTTTGAAATGAGAGCATAATCACTAGGCACTCAGGAGACCGCATACCAGTAGGTATAGGTAGGGTGGGCCAAATATATTTGCATTTTTACTAACTTTTTACTATTGCAAATTCGCATTTTTTTTGCCCCGCCTGTATATATTTATAATATAACTAAATACGTTCTATCAGTATTTGCTCTACTCTTTTCTTTACTACTTTAGGTACATGTGCCTTCGTTTGATTCAGTCTTTCATCATTATATCAGCCTAAGAACGTCCTCTGCTGGACAAAGACATTTCTCAAACATTTCCACAACGGTCGGTTCTGTGCTTCACTCATTAGCTCTCCTATTTTCTCTTTAGTTTTATCTTCCTCATTTATTATAATCCGTTTAAGAACACGCTTACATCTATTACTCGATTTACACCCGTATCCCATACGCAATAATTAGCCGTATTAGATTTCCATTCATTAACTTTATTGCGGAATAAGCGGAGTTTCTCACAGTTAAATAGAACATAAAATTGAAATCGCATCACGCCTGGCCGATTAGAAAGTCTACGATCTTTGTCAACGTGTTAAACTTTGACCGAGTTATGTTATTAAATTATCTGTGGGGAGGCGGTTCACATCGTTAATGTTGCTGTAAACAGGGTGTTCTTGTTTGGCAACAGGGCAGGCCGTGGCGAATTGTAATAGAGCGTGGAATTGCTGGGTGGCGCTGTCTCGATACCTTGCGGTGCCAACTTTTTTTGTCTGGGTAATGGTTCGGTGCAAGATGCAGTTTTGAATGTATTCGTGTGGAATTCGATTTATTTGTTACAGTGGAAATAGAAGTTAAAAACAATTAAGGCTTTTTCCAAGCCTTGTAGATTATTGACAGGTTCGAAATGAACATCTTATCGCATTTGAATAGTATAACTTGACCTTAATAACTTACAAAGTGAGTTGAACTGTGATAAAGGAAAAGGTCAAGTATACTGTATAGTTTCCTTTTACTATTTTTTACACTCTGTATAATCGACCTTCGTCAAGTTCAGACTCAAATGCAAAAGAAATGCTATAAAGACTAACAATGTTCTGCAGGGGTTCTAAATAGCCACTTGTTTTTTTGCAAACAAATTCTCTGTCGTCAAGTTGAAAATTAAATACCATTGAATAACTCTCCAGGCAATAACTACACGCAGGGCGTTATTGAAAGTCCCACAATACAGCTACAGTGGGTTCACAAACAAATAAATAATCACGCTACCAAAATAAATAAATATATTCTTTGTTACGCTATGGCAACTTGCTGGCTGATTACTATTAAAAGATCTCAAGTCTCATTTATAGTCTATACAAAATTGAATCTTATCTATATCGGTAAAAAGGTCTTCCATAACAACAAATACCATCTAATGTTAGTATTAGGTCGTGAAACAGCTTACAATTGCAATGTTATGGCAACAAAAGACACCAATAAATCGCTACAGTGACGTGTCACCGCATATGCAATTTATTGAAAATGGTTATAAATATGCGTGAAGTTTGATAGAATAACGCAACAAAATAACATTGAGCACAATGAGAAAATTGCCGAAATAATGACATAGTCACGATTCCAATATTAATATGATTAAAAACGTGATTGGATGAATGTGAACTGTTTGATTGCATTTTGTTATATTTGAAGCCGTAATTATGAGATAAAGGATGTTGTTTAAAATAAAGGTAGATAATTAAAGGCATGCAAAAATTAAAAGGTAAAACGACACAAAAATTACTGACTAAAGCAGGTAAGTAACCTTTAAGTGGAATGTAACGAAAGTGATCACGAACGAAATAGGCCAAATTGCAAATATAAAAATAAAAAAGGCTCTTTCGATTTCGAATCATTAGCTGTCATCCTCCGCCTCTCTCCGTATTCATTATCTTGTCAAAATATTTCACCGAATTTGAGATTTTTTCTTCCAAATTTTTAGGGAATTTGTTCAATTGTTACCTTACAATGCTCACAATGACATCTCAATATGGCTACAAAGGGAATCATTTGTCATTGTCCATTAGATGATATTGTTGGAAAACATAGTCACATATTGACCACATATTGTATTATTTTGGAGTGATTTGTATACTTAAGTTAAAGTTATGGGGTTGGAATTATAATTTTAATATTCGTTGGTTTACTGGTCGTGAAATACTGTACCTATTACCTACTAAAAAGCAGTCTTTTTAAAGAATAATTTGTACCAAGAGTTAAACTATTTGACGTAATTGTATCAGTAAAGGATGTAAGGTTGGATATAAACAAGAATGCTAAAGCTAACACACCGTAAATTATAAAGAAAAATAATCTGATTCCATTTATCTACATACATAAAAAAACTGTTTCATGAATGTGAACGCAGATACCAGCCGGTGGGCTGAACAAAATAAGACGTAGCAGTACCTACACCATGAAATAAAAATCGCATTGTAATCCGGTATTGGCTTCAGATAAGGAGGGCTTGTGACAAGGCAAGAATTATGTGCTCCAGAGGGCAATTTTTCTTCCTCGGGATTTATTCCTGTAATTTATAGAGGATCCGCCTGTATCTGGGGTAACCCTGCTCTAGCCCACAATTAAGACGCTTCAGGTGCCAGATAATGAAACCCTTCGACAATATTGATTTGGTAAAACTATTCTATTATTTTCCAGATATTTTAACAGACATAGAGCTAAGCTAACATTATGCTTCTCATGAATAAAGATAAAGATAAAGATAGATAAGACATTTATTCAGTAAGTAGGCCGCACGGGCACTTTTACACGTCAAGAATCTACCAGCGCTTCACAAGAGGAGACCACTGCTGAGAAGAAACGCCGCAAGAAACTCAGCAGTCAGTATTTTTTTTAAATATATTTAATATAGCGACCCGCCCGCGGCTTCGCCCGCGTGGGATGTATTATACATATAAACCTTCCTTAAGAATCACTCTATCTATAAAAAAAAACCGCATCAAAATCCGTTGCGTAGTTTTAAAGATTTAAGCATACATAGGGACAGACAGCGCAAGCGACTTTGTTTTATACTATGTAGTGATTACAATGGTACTACTTAGTCTAGCATTATATGAACTTGTACGAGTATACTCGAGTATCCTGGCTCTGAAGGCAAAAGTTATAAATTGGTAGATGGAATGTTTCAGAGTGACTTCAGGGCATCCGTTTATTGATTCTTTTTAATCTCTCCATCAATCAACCGGCGAAATTTGACGCGCAATTTTTTCACCGAACGTGCTCTGCCATGAATTGTCGTCGACAAAAGTGTCTGCGGCAGCGACGCGTCGGCAGTCGGCTTAATACACCCTCCACCGCAGTCGTAAATTTAGGGTTTCATAAAACCAGATCCGAGATAAGACACAGTACAACGTCCCGCATCAAATGCGAGCCTCCGATCTCACCACCATAGACAATAAAAATAATACCAGCGCATCTGCGACCATTCTCCGTCACTGCCACGAATTTGTCGTGTTTACGTAAAATACGTGCGTGATAGCGATCGAGGATTCACCAGAAATAACGTAGAAAAAGCGTCACTTTCGCGAGTGCGCTAGCCGCAACTGGGGAAAAAAGCTGTCAAAAGGGCAACAAAAGCGCATTATAATCTTAACAGTTTCTGAATTGGGTGAGTATTATGAGGCGCGTATTATATTATGCCTTTCAGCCAGTGTAAGGATATTTGGGCGCCTTTGTGGCTCGGTATTGACAAATAACCGAGATTTACTTTTAAACGAGAAATAATGGCGGATTAGGACGGCGTGTTTTTTCACAGCATTGCTAAGGCTGGTTGGCGCCAGCTCTGATATTGCATTATGCGCTGGACGATCTTTGAGCGCGTTAGCAACAGAGCGCATTGCAAATACTTCAAGTGGAAACGAACCCATTCAGAGCTAAAGAAAGTGAAGTTTGCGCAAACGAACAACAGGGGAATCAACACGGGAACGAACTTAAGTAATTCAATGGAATTTTCCAGTAAGTTCAACTTTGCATAATGAAGACGCGGAATAAGCGAATAAGTAGTTTTTGTAGCACATTGTTTTCTGCTTACTTCTGTTGCTTATCTTTATACCTATCAGAAACAAATTTATTTATTACGAGGATAGCTCTGTCTGTCTACAGAATGGTAGTCGTAAATATTGCAAGTTTTCTGTTTCAGAACTAAGATGAACACGCGTTCCTGTAGGCAAACTTTTAATGTAAGTAACAATGTGTAAATATGTTTTTTAGTCTACAACAGTAAGAAGTGATTCGAAAACTGTAAAGTAACTAAAGAACAAATTTTACTTTTAATAAGATACTTGTACTTAGTTGCACAAATACTGAGGTACTAAACATAATTGTCAGTAAAGGATCGATTGAATTGCCGAAAATAGCTCTGAAGTATTATAGTACAATGTTAGTTAGTTAGTAATTACAATTACCGTACTCGCTAGCGAGTCGAATGCTCTGTCCCTCGCACTCTATAAGAATACTGCGAGGTCAGCGAGGGACAAAGCTTCGGCTCGCTAGCGAGTTAATTGTAAGTCAATACAATACAATACAAATACTCTTTATTGAACACCAAAAGAAAACAAAACACGGAACAGTACATTTTAACTATAGGTATACCACAGGCGGTCTTACCGCTAAATATCGATCTCTTCCAGACAACCTTGGACAGAGAAATAATAAAAACAAAAATACATGGCAGGCGATGTAAACTAAATTATTCAGAACTCAAACTAAACTACAAGAAACACTTCTGTTATTGTAAAAACTACTTACACAAATATAAACTACATATAAATATACACATAAACAAAGTCAATTAGTTAATAAATACATACTAAATACACGCTAAATACATACTATTATACAACTATAAAATATAAATACATAAATTCTAGAAATCAGCCAAACAAAGATAACACACGAGGTCGTAGGATGGTAAAAATAAAAGTCAAAATAAATAAGTCATGGTAAGGGTAAGTACTGAATATGATTACGTAGGTTATCCACAACATTTCAACTCCCGCAGAGGTAAATTTCGGTTGATAGAATAATAATACTATACTAATTTTTTTTGTACATTTTTATGAAATGAATGTCAGTATAATAAGTATAACCTATAGTTAACATCGTACCTAATTTAGAACTAGTAGCCTAAGTGCCTAAAACATAACCTAAATGAGGTCGAACGGCTTTAGCCCGAGCGTAGGCGCCGGGTGCGGGGCATATATTTAAAGCGGTAGATAGGGGTGCAATAATTTTGACAATGACTAGCAGCCTTACCGGGAGGCGTAGGCGCGGGGTCCGGGGCGCGGGGGGCAATCTGCGCACTAAATCACGCTACGAATAAAATTTATGGCGCCGAGATAAAAACTCGCAGCTTTTCTCTTTTACGTTCCTTCCCCCTTTCCCCTCCCCTCTCGCGGAAAATCCATAGGGATTTTTCCAAGTGTTCGGCGTCGGCGTGTGTGGGGTCGAAACGATTTTGTTTTATGCTTATTGTCCGTTGGATGTTTTGTTTGCTAAGTTGCACAGATAACGGTAGGATCGGAAATTGACTGCGCCAGATCCTACCTACACGTCGATTACGTAGATAGTGCTGGTATAGTTGACGTTCGGATCAGATGTTATATAGGTATATTACATATATTCTAAATGCGTTTTTTTTTTGTTGATTTTGTTTTGTTTTTCACAGTTCCACAACTAATCGTCGTGATTTTGGTAAAGAGGTTAGATAGCTTAGAGACGGACAAAGGGTTCGTTTGATCATAAAAAATAGAGACTTCCCGAGAGGGCAAAGTACGTACCAGCCATATTAAAAGGTTAGTTAGATAGTAGGTTAAGGTAAGATACCCGTTGGTAACATTAGTTTTTTGACCGATCTGGATGTTATCTATGCATTGTATGTGTTACTCGCTAATAATCTGAGTTCAGTGCAGGGCCCGTATGGTCGCCTCTATCGCTGATTTGCTGTTGATAGAGCAACGATCTCTCTCGCACTCTCACTCATATACCCGTCAGAAAGTGACAGATGTTTTATCTACATTGATAAGCACCACCATAATAGCCCGCAGTGTGGTGAAATTGGAAGAGAAAAGTAGTGTAGGTAGGTACACAAGTCTTTTAATATGTTTAATTAAAATATCTCAAATTATCAGTGCACTTTTAATCAACTACAGACCAGTTTCGGAACTTAACAGTAGGTACGTAGGCGTAGTTCACGCCAAAAAATTGACAAAATCCTTGTACAATTTTAATCGAAAACTGGGGCAAGTTTCTATCCATAAAGTAGTTAATTTTTCATAATTTGCTACAAAGCATAAGTACAAAGTGCAGTTCAAACAGTTATCGCGACCACTTAGCACTCGGTCTCGTAGTCACGCCACTTTTACTTACCATTTAGGGTACAGTACAAAAACGGTAAAACGAGAGGCTTTCTCACGGAATAACCTATTTTAAACAAAATAGTTATATCTATAAGTAATGATAAGCAGACATTTTAGATATTCTAATTGATTATTACGCAAAGACATCAATCCATAAAGAAGATTTCTTAACTTCTGAGAATAGTCTGCAATTTGTACATTGAGTACGTTTGTGAGGAATGAAGTATGTATGTGGGTCGTTCTTCTTTTTTACCGACAATAAACCGTCGATTTTCGGTTTTTTTGATTTTTGAACTATTAATAACTATGGTTTCAGTGTTCGATTTCAAAAAAAGTTGCATTTATTCTTTATTAAAACTAATGAATGTTTCCTGTCCTGCATTAATATTTTATTCTTTTTAATATGGTTTACCAGAAACACTGTGACAGAGTGGCCGTTTTCAGCCGAGACCAAATATTAGATGACCACTCTGTCACGGCATTCTACGGAAAACCATATTATTAAAAAAAACGTGGGTTAAAGAAAGAGCACAATTATTTGGTACTCTTACATAAATAAAAGTATGGACGTATATTAAACACGAAAAACATAATTATCCATACTCTAATGAGACGCTTAATAAGATGAGAGACAGGCTATTGTCGGTAAAAAAGAAGAACGACCCATGTATGTTTAATTAGGCGGTTCTTAGCTAGGCATAGAAAATCGGTTGGTCCGTTTATGAAATACATATCAGCTCTGAAAATAGGGGGCTTTATACTTATTAAAGAAAGAAAGAAATAAAGAAAGAAAGAAAGAAAATCATTTATTCGCGACATGCATCACAAAGAACAGATTAACAAATACAAGAAGAAAGTAGCCACGGAATGGTCACAACCCAACTCAGCGTACTGCCGTCCTACCAAAGAAGGCGGCTAAGTGCACTGTAATAGTATTAGTATTTTAAATTTAAAGTGGTTACCAATAGAGTTCAAAATTGTTCGACAACTACATTGCAGTTAGCCGCCTTCTTTGGTAGGACGCCAGCGATGCAGGCATTAAAGTCAGCGCTGGTCTTCCGTTAGAACCATAACAATTTAATAATTATTAAGGTATTTTATGATTTAAAAAACAACTATTTCTGCTTGAGATTTGTCTCCTTGAGGATCTAAGAATTCTCTTGAGGTTAAAATTTATGTGAGCACAAGTTCACGAGGCTACTGAAATAAATTGTCAAAAGGGTTGGTTTATGGGAGAGGACGGTCTCCTTGTCTCATTGAATTTATAACGCCTTTGTTGATAGGGGTTTTAGGACAAAATAATTAAAGAAATTTTATGCAGTGAACAAAAAACGTACTACCTAAAATCTTAAATAGTTTTGGTAAATAAATGTTTTAGAAATACAATCTCACACAGATAAAGGTAAAGATAAATATATTTATTCAGTAAGTAGGCCGCACGGGCACTTTTACACGTCAAGAATCTGGTGTACTGCCTTTTTGCCGAATTATGTTTCGTCAAATTTTATTTGGCAAGCAACTTTTCGCCGAAGTTTTATTTGGCAAACCAATCTGTGGCATAATTTTACTTCGTTTTTTTTTTATTTCGCAACATTTTTATATTGAAATATTTTATTACGTCTTTATGTGGTAAATAATTGTTTAGCAAATGATTTGCTAAGGCAAATAAAATATTGTAAAATTTTATGTGGTAAATAATTAATTGTGTTGTCTGAAACAGATATAAATTGGATTAAAAACGAAACTGCTCAAAGAGATAGGTAGGTTAGGGTTATTTTTTTTTATAACCCCATGAACGAAACTGCTCTCAGATATAGATAGGTTATGGTTAATTTTTATGCCAAATAATACATTTGACGAAAACATAATTGACATCTTAAAAGAATCCCAGGTAATAATTTGTCTAACAATAATTTATCAAATCATTCGTTGGGAAATGATATCATATCAGTGTGAAACGTTGACTTGGGAAATTAAAATTTGCCCAAATAAAAATATGGGATACGTAGTTTGGGGAGTTAAGAAGTTGCTAAATAATTTTCGGCGAAACAAGGGTAAACCCAAGAATCTACCAGCGCTTCACAAGAGGAGACCACTGCTGAGAAGAAACGCAGCTAGAAACTTGGCAGTCAGTCATTTTTCAAATATATTTAATATTACAATGGTACTACTTAGTCTAGCATTATATAAATCTATAAATATTAAATTAAAAAATATATCAAATAACCTGCGTAGTTCCCGCAGGAAAACACACCAAAATCTTGCGAGACAGATAGAGAGAGAAAAGGAAAAGGAAAGGAAATTGAACTGGTCCTATGTAGACCTCTGTCACACATCATAATAATATGCTGAGTTCTGAACTATATCTTAAGGAATAATTATGCCAAGTTATTCTGGTTAAGAGTGGCAATAAATATTTTTCTGATAATGACTCTGATTCTGAAAATAATCTTCAAGTTTGTACTTAGAATACAATAAACTTTAGTGCCCTTATTAATAAACGTGGAGTAACTGTGGGGTAGCTAAACCATGTTTTATCCTTATCTGTCATTGTGACATTTGAATATGACAGATAAGGACAAAGCATGGTTTAGCTACTCGACGGTTACTCCACGTTTATTAATAAGGGCATACGAGTATATAGGTAGGTACACGTAGGTACTAGGCAACAATGAAAATAGTTACATACTCATCTTATCTTATCTTCAAATCCCGGTAAGGGCAGATATTTGTGTGATGAGCGCGAATATTTGTTCCTGAGTCATGGATGTTTTCTATGTATTTAAGTATATATTTCTCTATATAAGTATTTATATCGTTGTCTAGTACCCGTAATACAAGCCTAGAGCTTAAATTGGGACTAGGTCAATTGGTGTGACATTGTCCCCTGATATTTATTTATTATTTATTATTATTTATTATCTTACGGGTCATTTCGGATACACTTGGACCCTTTAGGATCTTTTGTGCTCTTTACACCTCAGATGTTCTAATGTGCAGGTTTCCTCATGATGCCTTTCCTTCACCGTAAGAGCATCGGGTAATGCACTTAGTTAGGTATAAAAAGTCATTGGTACATGGTGACCGCGGGGGTTCGAACTCGCTACCCTGCGATCACGAGTCGACCCCCTAAGCCACTAGGACACCGACGCTCTAAATAAATAAATACATAGAAAACGTACAAGATTAAAGAACAAATACTCACGCTCATAACACAAATAATAGCTACCATGTCACGGACAAAGCAGGCGAGCGTGCAGGCCATCTGATGGTACCTTAGTGGAATCTCAAGACAGCAAACGTGTTGCCAACTCCGAGGACCAAGATGGAATGCCTAAATGCCATTTACTTGACCGGACGTCTTTTGTCCCACATCAGAAAACAACCATTCAAACACTAGGTACTGCTTAATGCAGTGCGTGGTGGTTCGTCGACGAGAGCTGCGTTGCACGCGCTAAACTTAAAAGGTCGCGGAACCACGCCCAAGTTTAAGAATTTTGTTTTTTGAGCGTAAATTGTGTGCATTCAAAATACTTTAAAGGTACGTAGGCGAAGTTATTCTTTTAATTATATTTTACAAATCTTTTATTCTCTGAACATAAGAAAGTGAGAACTCAAATACATCAGGCCCAGTTGAAAGTGAACAAAACTCCTTACGACACTTTCAATTCTTAATTTTTAGTTTAACGTACAGTACCACACCAAAAAAACTTACAATTTTTAACATGAGTATAATTTATATTAGCTCGTGTGGCTTATCAGTCTTATCACAAAGTGATTGACTTATTAACCGTCGCTGGGTTCAAAAATGCATAAAATGCAGTTTTTATTTAAAAAAAGTGTTATCGAAAGATATTACGTAACTTATTTACATTCGTGCTCTTTGCAAACTTCCCTTAGCTAAAATAATAAAGTCTTAAAGTTCTATACAAAATAAATTCCCATTGAGCTCTGAAGCTATAACAAAGAATTTAACTTATCACAATTGTGTTTGAACCCCGCACACTTATTCAAGCCTTAATCCAGCAGTGGATTGTACAGATAATGATGATCCTTTCATTTGAAAATAAAATGAAAACCGTCATTTATGGCTATATATTTTCAAATCTTATTTCAGTATCAATTTTTAAAGGACACCCGTTTCAAGATTAATTTTAATTAAGGTGCCCTTTGAGGTCTGCGATATGTCATAGGTACATAAGATGGTTCTCTAATGACCTAAGGAATGCTAGACTGTGTTTAACAAACGTGCTTTGATTATTTGACTAGGGTCAAAATGTATGTAGGAATTTAAATTACTAAGTTTTTATTACCCAACTGCCGAAGGGGGGATGGTAATGAGTTTATCAGCCTGTATATGTACGTTTGATCCTTTATGGCCCTTTAGAAACTAAACGCGTGGATAGATTTCGAGGATTCCTATGTCAATCGATTTGTATTAATTTTGTGTCACTAAAGAGATGGCGGTAGTAAAAAACAATATGGCGGAAACCAGACCATTGTAAAATGGAAAAAAAAGTCGTCAAATTATGACAAATCGGATATCGTTGAATAGGTATTTAAAAATCATCTGTAGGTTTCTTTCATCAT
The DNA here is from genome assembly GCA_927399475.2 of Acleris emargana. NCBI lineage: Eukaryota > Metazoa > Arthropoda > Insecta > Lepidoptera > Tortricidae > Acleris > Acleris emargana. The sequence goes on along the minus strand of OV656838.1, from coordinate 21,768,448 downwards.
TTTTCATTTTGAATGATCATTTAGGACTTATAACGATTTAAAGTTGGTTGTCAACAGTCGGGTTTTTAAAGTTCGTTTTTTGTTGTTATTTAGAACTTACGTATTTTATAAAACTTAATGCAGTATTTCGGAGCACAATAAAGAGAAAGACTAAACTCCTCATAAAAAAAAGAAAAAAAAAACTAAATTTATCTGCCTGGAATTGTCAGGTAGTAAGAAAGCTATCGTAATAGTAATCCACACCATTAGAGATACATGTGTTATAGAATTGTGTTTATGGGTTAAGAACAAAAAAACAAACTTAAAGATGAGTATGGACAGTTGAAAAAAATTAGGGTAAGTACATGTTTAAAACTATCTATTTTAAAATGCAACAAAACTGTGCCGAAATACTGAATAACCTCACACAATACCTTTCAGTAATATTTATTAAACAATATTCACAAGAACCAAACCAACGCAAACGATAAAAATTTACCGCGCTCCAAGAATCATACATTGGAAAATCTAAGCCATTGGAGACTCAACGAGCAGCTGCCAGCCCAAAGACGGCTTCAGCTTTCAATCCATAAGATTTTACCATTTTACCTTTTACCACATTCGCACACCCACAAAAACCTCCTTTGTCTTACTTATCAGTACTCAATCACTGTTTACATTATTAAGATGGCGTGCTCCACGTCATAATAATGTCCCTATTAGACGACAAAGATTTTCAAAGAAGCAACAGCAAAAAATGACAAGAATATCCACAGAGCACAGATTACACGAAGGCCATCTGTGTATATTGAGACCGTCTCGCGCGAGATAGCTTATCGTCCCATCTCGACTCAGATTCTGTGAAGAAAAAGCGAAGGCTCCTATTTATAGACGAGCCATAGAGACCATAGGGTAGAGTACCAATCGCATTAGCCCGCTCGTCGAACGTAACGATGATTTGAATTCCCATTGTTTATGGTGGCAGACATGTGTCAAAGTTCGTTCGGAATTTAAATTCGGCTCCTTTGTTAACTTTTTTTTGTTGAGTTGTAAACATGGCACGGTGATGTTCCAATTTGGTTACCAGCCTGGAGTTAGTATCTATGACTTTCCTCGTGTCCGCATGATATTTTTGACGTGTCGGTATGCCGTGTATGAATATCTCTGCATCATGCTTCAAATTACTAGTTGTGTTTGTTTTTGATATAACAGTGTACAAATTCTGGTGCCTATTCATCTTTAAGTGACCCAATCATATTTCGTATTAGACCACATACTTAGTTGCAGTTACTACTTCAGTGTTATGCGTTGAAATGTGATTTTATCGATATTGTCGCTTTTAAATCTGCTTATATGGAGCTGCCGAACGAAAATCGAAGTGAGTTATACTAGTTTATACTGGGCCTAATATTCCTAGCAGTAAACATAACATGTTATGTATTTTGATACATTTTTAACGTCAGGATTTCACTTGAGAACACAGAATAACAAAAAAACAGTACCTATACCAATAAGAGCTTAAACTACGCTCGCTGTCGTTTTTCCTAAAGACAGAACATCAAAGGTCGCTAACATCTGCTAATGCCAAACAGTCAGCAATGAGGGCCGCCACAAAGCGGCTACCATTTTGTTCCGACACTTTTCAAAATTGGAACGTGACGGTTGCAAGCGCTCTCTGCGCTGAGACAATGACATGAAAAGGAAAAATGTAAACGGCCCTATTTAAAATAGGAATAGCGCGAGAAATAATATTTTAAATCACGAATTTGTAACAAGCGAGCATCGTTGTTTAGCTCATGTAGTAGCATTGTTATAAAGCTGAGATTGGGTTGTAGTAAAAGTGTGTTGCGTCGTTTGGTAATGGACACCGGTTAATTTGAAAGTGCGTTCTTGAACCCTTTCAGAGGCATTGTATCTTTGTGCGCTTTGTACGCGAGATGGTTTATCTGCATCGGAGGTACATAAGTGCTGTTTTTTCATTCCGTAATGCTTTTACATTTGAAAGGGGTTAAATATTATTCAGACTGTCTGGCTCGCCGGTTAGAAGAGTGGGTGTCGTGGGGGAATATTCTATTTTTAAAATAAGGTTTTGGTTTGAATTTGGACGTACTAGTGTAGTTTTTTATTCTGTGTATCTACACCACGTTCACCTCTAGCCAGTGTAAGAGAGATGTATTTTGCCAATGTCGGAGGAGCATCGCTTAATATTGTTTTGGATTGGAACCTATACCTAGTTTTTACTTATGTATAAGGAATGATACGGTTTTTGCTTGTAAGGTACCTTCCAAGATTTTTTGGCTAATCATTGCAAATCGGTCATAATGTATGAAAAAAAAAACGCGTATGTACACACGAAAGCATACGTCAATCGTTACCAGTAACTTGCGTTGTTTGTAGTTTATATAGATTACTAGTATTGTCAATGTGAATTTTTGTATGTATGTTAGTTTATTAGATACGCCTTGTCTCCGTAGGAGGGTAGAATACACTGGGAAACATCTTAGCCTACTTGTGCAAAATGTGGTTACTGGGTTGGGTACTGTGTTTTTAAGACTTGTTGGTAATTCTTTAGCTCTGCCTCCCCCACTCTGGGAATGAAGGCGTGAGTTTATGCATGTATGTATGTATTTATGTATGTTAGTTTATTACTTCTTCACGCTGCAAAGGCTGCACGGATTTGGCTGAAAATTGGTAACATACCCTAGATTAATGCATAAGCTATTCGTTAATTAAAAGTACCCGAGGGTATAACGATAATCGAAATCGGCAACATGGGATGGCTGAATAACTAATTGACTTTTCTACGTGGCACCCAGTTACAAACAAAATGACGTCGTTTCTCCGAACGGCAAACATTGATAATATTCCATGTTTTTATTCTAAGTAAATATTGATAAAAAAAATGTATTTTTGAGAATAAACCCTATAAGCATGACCTTGTCAGCACAATTTTAAAAAAAGGTTGTCCATCGCTACTATTGTCTTCAAAATGCGAAAAATATTAATACATATAAAACTCTTCCGTGACTGGCTGACAGACTGACTGACAGGACAACGCACAGCCTGAACTGCTGAACGTAGGGACTTCGAAGGGAAATACATATTCTTTGGGTCCATATAGGTACATAAGAAATATTTTCTTGAAAATCAACCCCCAACAGGAAGTTCTACGCATTACCTTTTCGCCAATTTCCCTATTTCTTCAGTCAGTCAGGGAAAAGTTTTTAGTTAATCGATAGAATTAGACATATTACTTTACAATTTAAGTAACGAAGTAATAATAAAATCAGTCAATAAATCAATAACTCAAATATAACAAGTAGAGGATTGATCAACACTGGCTTGTCGGATTATTGGCCAAATAAACATGTTCGATTTTCAAAATTAGCTCCTAAATACCCAAGAAATAGGAAACTTCAAGAGCCAGTGTTGCCAGCGCTATTAACGCACAGTATCGCTACGACACGAGATAGTGTTGCCAGACAGATTTATAGCGGTGTGTATAAATCACGGCGTCTTGGAGGGTTAGTGGGGCGGACTGAGGATGCTTTAGGACGATTTTCTCTTATGTATGTAGAAAAATATTACAATTTCGGGGATATATCTTGGAGTCTTCTCTCTTCTGGTCTGTTTTACATACCTAGATATTGAAAAATACTGTTTTTTACAAGTTACCAATTACTTTACTTTATGTTATTGTCTTGAAGGTTTTTTGTGTAGGTATGTAATTAAATCTCATGAGGGAAAAAGTAACGCACAATTTTCATACGATTTTCATCTTTCCATTTCGTTACTAGTTTTGGTAACGTAAGTGGAATGAAATTATGGGATAATTTTCCCCTGTTAAATAATACAATACACAGTTTTAACAAACTAAGATACCTACCCATATTTCTAGAGCTGGTGACATTGCTCGTACTTTAAAACTAACAACTAGCAACGAATTGAGTTTTTCGAAAAAAAAACGTAATTGCATTCCGGTAATAAAAAAACCATAGGTACTGGGTATAAATTGAATTAAATCCTATTAAATTATGAAACAAACATAACACGTAATAATATGTATTTATTTACATCAATGTTTTATTTCCTGTGTTCTTTGATTAACAATGATAATTCTAATTGTATGTGCCTCCTTACACTTGTAATTGTGTACAAATTTGTACCTACTCAGAACTATTAAGTAGGTACTTACTTGAAAATTTAAGGAACCAATTTTATTTATTATGTGTTAAGAAATACATAATAAATGAAAAGTAGCTAATTAGACATCTCGCAAAAGTTCGGTCGCATTGAAGTCTTTTCTATATAAAAACCTAAAGGTCAAATAATTTTTTAATAGCCATACGCTAAACGCTACGCTGTAAAGTTTCTGCGTAGGTAACTAAATAAATTTGGCGAATTATTTTTCAAAACCAAATAAACCTTAGCTGGGCAAGCTTCGCATAAAAAATGTATTAGGTAATTGAGCTTTGTTTTTCTTAATAAAAGTTAATTTAATCTAGGATATAAAATTTCTCAACTTAAAAAATAAAATAATTGCAAATCAGTTTCACCCGGAGACATTTTCAAGTAGTTACCTATATAGATAGGTAACTATTATTCCGACTCTTGTACCTAACTATAAAACTCTTAACGTAACTATACATCTCGAATAGAGACAAAAATAATTAAAACTAATAAAATCTTTATCGATTAAAATGTTCGATTATATAATTGTTATGTTGCAGTGTGTTTTTGTCAAATAAATGTTGTGAGTTTGAGTTGGAGACTTGTTTAATATGATAAGTAGGTAGGGACTTAACTATTTTAAAAATCTTCGTAAACCATAAAATAATACCTTAAGTAGGTATAATAAAGTCCAAACAGCATTGTAGCATAACACAATAAAATAAAGCATCAATCATCATTTTCCTATTACTAAACAGTTTTCAGAAGTTAATTTTCAATTTAAACTTAGGTAACGAGAACTCTGGGCTTATTGCCTAACTTAAGTAATTGCGACGTCTCGAGTAATCTCTCAAGTTGGTAAGCAGCTAAGTTTAGTTACGAAAACAATATTAATTGAACAGTGAGCTCATTCTCATTCTGGAACATACAAAGGATAGATTTAAAGAATCTCATGAATAAAATGCTAATTACTATATGAGTAGTTCAAAATAATATAACTCAAATTAAGGAAAATAGTCCATTTTGTTACCGTAAACGTATAAATGTCGGTAACACAAAAGAAAATTGACCACAAAAAAAATCCTGTGAAAAATCAGCATCATAAATAGGAATTCCTACACTAGAATACCTACCTTCTAGCTTTTATTTTTCAAGTTATATGAGAAGTTGAGAAATGCCACACGAATGTGAAATGACGAGATACTAAAGGGAGACATTGAAAATTTGGGTAGGTACCTACCTATTTAAATAACAATTCTATAATACATATTTTCCTACAAATAAACACTTTTTAATAATATAGGAATATTGAGTTTAATAATTTATAAGACGAACTCTGGACTTATTACCTAAGATAAGTAAATAATTAAATAGCAAAATAGCAAGGTAGGGTCACTACAAAGGTGAATTGAATTTAAAGCCTGTCAATTGTGAAATTGGGTTAATTCCGTTTTTTCTCTAATTTTGTATGACTTCACTTGGTCTAAAAGCTAAAAAAAGCTCGTGGAAGGTTATTATTAGGTATATTAAATTGAAAACACAATAAAAACCGAGTTTTGACGAAATACTTATTAATGTTACTATTATATTAAAATTCTAAAACATACCTAAGTAAACTCTTTAAATTGTATATTAGCCAAAACAACTAAATAATATTGAAATCTTAAAGATTGCTTTTAGCAAGGCATTTTGCGGTAAACTCAATTTCGAGTTTTTTTAATTTTATGTACCTATCTCGAAATTAGAAAAAACTCTAATTAGGTTAGGTACTATTGAAACTTTGGTTCTGTTGGATTTTTTTGGAGTACCTAATTCATAATGAACATCCATTTTGGCAAATTGAACAGTAAACAACGACGTTTTTTGAAGTAAATTAGGTCTTCATTAAATGTTCATGACACGAACTGCATGCAGTCTGTCTATTAGAGACATCATTATAATGAGGTAGCTGTAATTATTAAATATCATCCGGCATCCATGTCAAAATGGTGAGAGTGTCATTGTACCGCTATCCATCAAGCGCGAAGCGCGACTGAACGCACACCATCGCACTCCCGCCCAAAAAGAGTAAAAGAAAATTTAAAAAGCGAACACTCCCATTCGAATCCTAAACCCCGCCCTCATAGGCCGCCCGTGGGTGATTCCGTCCAATCAGAGGACGTTTAGAACCGAACGGCGGTTGGAAATGCCGAGTGTAGCCGAGAGAGGCCGATCGTGCGCGCGAACAACAAAAAGTGTTGGGACTGGTTTGGTTTAGTGTTGGGTCGCGTCCCACCGACGCCGCTCCCGGTCGCACCGCGCACGCGCACAGAACACTGTTTTGTTATTCCAAATTTAAATTACGAACGGCTCAAATACTTGGTACTTGTGTGTGAAGAATTTTTAAAATGAAACTGCATACGGAATGGAGCGCATGATTTCAGTGTGTTTTCTATACTCAGTGATAACCAGTGATTGTGATCGACTAAGTGATACGCTTATGATAAGGAAATTAAGGTATTTATTTGGAAAATATGTGTAGAGATAATAGCCATACTAGTAAATGATGGTATCGGCTGATAAGAATCAATAAAGCCAGTAGCATTACATACTTAGATGACAGATCTATATTTTAACAAGTTTGTTTTTCATTTTATATAAAAAATCATGTTTACTTTTGACTAGCCTCAAGAGGTTAAGTCATAGATAATATTTTTTGTTCTTTGCCTAATGTAGAGTATCTCTACATTGTTAATATTCATCGCTAGCCAATAACGTAACAAATAAAAAAAACCATGACTCATTAAATAAATACAACAATAATCAAGTAGGTACGAGTACTTACCTTTAATTTAACGAGGAAAATATTTCTAGTCTCTACCATAGAGTAGGTCACAGATACTTGAGAGTTATTTCTAGGTTATCTGCAATGTGCGCCCGACGGAAAGGGAAATTACACTCTACGGTGTATGACGATTAGCTTGCTTGTTTGTTTTTTTAGTTAATACTGATAAAAACCTCTTACATGCATATTTAGGATCTTGTAAATAATGCCGCAAATAACACAATAGCTGAAATAAACATAATTTAAAATCTCCAAGGCTATTTTTTAAGTAGTACCTACGAAAGATTGCCCAATAAATTAAAAACACATATATACCTATCTTAAGTAGTAATAATCAACCCTCAAAATTTTATCAAATTCAATGAGGTTAAATGAAACTACAACAATATTTTTGATTTCCCATTTTGTTACCACACTTATCTCTTAGTAACGAAAAAGGACTTGACCGAAAAATGTGAACAAAGTCACCAATTGAAAATTTGTTAATAATTCAAAGAAAATGAGGTAGTTCCCATTATCAATAGATAGGTAGGTAGGTATATTGTAAAAATCACGCCGACAATACCTAAAGATAACCATATACGCAAGTAGATTATCAATTTAGTGACAAACAAGATAATTCTTGGAAAAAGCCTTGGAAGGACCGATTCGTGATTTGTGATGGCCAGACTGACGATGATAGTGCAAATATTGCCCACTCCAAGATTTTTTTATCCTTTAAAGTCAGGCTCAGGAATGATGACCATGCTGCCTTGTAATTATAATAATAGTAACCTACTAGCTTACACATACCTATGTAAGTTATTAAAACTTGGATTTCTTTAATATTTTGGGACTAAACATGTAATGAATTTTTGTCGCCTTTTCGGTGTATTTTTTGGTAGAGAGTATTTTATGTTTATAGCGTTAACCACAAACGAATTATTGAAAAAATACTGCAACGTACCTTAGTAGGTATTATTTTTGTTCAATTATATAACTTCTTGTCTGATGAGTTTGGTTATGATCAGATATACTTATCTATATAAACAGTCCGTTACAGTATCACACACACTCATATGAAACGATCAGGAGTAATATATTGTAGTAGGTATGTTCTGATGACTTGATACTAGTAGGTATTGTATGTGTGTGTATAAACACTTTATTTTATCATATACTGAAATTCAAATACAATATTAAAAAAATCGGATATTCGGAATTCCAGATATTCTTTGGGTGATTTAGGAGAATAAATAAAATCAAAGTAGCAACGAGTAGACATAAGTAAAAATCGTTTGAAGAAACAGCGTGAACTCAATTTAAGACTAAAAATATAGAAATATAATAATAAAATAATGAAATGTTACCATTGAAGGAATAGGCTAACTTGTTACCTATATACGAAATTGTTTTGATATTACAATAGCAATATTACTATTTTATATGACGTTCAAAACTTTGCTTATTTGAACTCATGAATAATAATAATAAATTAGGTGAATCTCCACATAATCTACTTCTGTTTAATAATAAATATACCTCTCATTTTTTGGTATCAAAAAGTAACAAAACTAGAACGTTTTTCTGATTTTGTTACTTTTCGATATGTAATTAAGTTAACCACATAAATACTACATTCTGCTAATAATAGCTTAATCATTGTGTACTTATAGGTATTATATAAAATCAAGACTGACTTTAATCACATTGTACCTAGTCTAGAATTTTCCTTGATGTATCAAAGTGGAATTCACAATTAGCTTACAATGTGGGCCAAAATTCTTCTGTACAAAACTACACTAACAGAACAACACACCAATATACATAAAGATTTATCATTTCGGTGTTCTTGAACAATTCAAAATATTTGTATGCCAACAGCAACCCAGATATAAATCAACATTCGATATGTAAAAGCTATATCGAATGCCAATGTCAATGTCATCCCACTCGGTTTTCCGAGAACCCAGTAAGGTCCGAGCACTGGGATTGGTCCGCTCGACGTTCCAAATTTGAATGCGAGATGCGCCAACGCCGATCGATTAGATTACGATAAGCCAGTGTGTTATATAATGTTTGAATAAACGTCCGCCGGATATAGCTATACAATTATGAATAACTGGCTAGTTACAAAAAATAGGCTCGCTTGTTATATTATAAATGAAACAGTTTTGACATTGCAACCACAATTATTATTTCATATGACATTCATATCATTTATTATTTGAACACATAAATAAATCAAGTAAATCTCCGTTTAAACTACGTCTACTTGATAATTTAAGAAAATTACACTAAAAAGTAACTCACGAAATTTGCAACAAAAACACTAATTCGATAATCGAATCAATCTTGTAATCGAATCCTAAATCCTTAAACGATCGTTATAAATAATCAATCAATATTCAAATGGTTTGCTAAACACCAATCAACATTGGATTAAGTGCATTTCAATATAGAAATAAATCAAGCGATATAAATAATTCAAGCCGTTTAAAGACATCCATCAAACCCTATCTGTCCTACGTCACACTAAACCATTGACTACTCTTCCGACTAAGATTTAACGAACTGTTTTCGGGTTCCGCCATATTTAAATTTGTTTTTTTTAATAGTTTTAGCGGCCAGAGTTAAAAATCGCTGCGAAAGTGTGGCAATTTGAAATGGGATTTTAACTGTCATCATGAAAAGAAGTGATTTGAATACATACCTACCTAACTATTATTTGTATTCATAGAACATCATTACATATGTACCTAAGTACATATCATTGCATGCTCTGACTTTACTGATAAAATGTCTAGATGCCATACTCTACTTAGGTTATCTTAAGTGGAACTGTCTCTACAAAATGATCACGTGCTTATTAATTGATATCCTTGTAAAAAAAAGACAAATGAGAACACAGGTCACCTGATGTTAAATTGGGATTTGAGATCCATAGATATTTGCAATCTCTAGACTGCAATCTTAAAACTGCCAATGCGTGGCCAACGCTAAGGAATATGGTGAATTGTTTCTATTGTTATCAATAAATAAGTATCGCAAAACTGATTGAATGAAATGAAATTGAAATTAGTACATTTAATTGATATTTTAAATTAAATAAACTAAAACTAAATATACCTACTAAAGGAACCCAGTGTAACCGTAGATTGGGTCATGCATTCCATTGCGTCGGCCAGTCCCCAAGAGCGGTTTTAAGAGGATTAACTGTTGTCTTAGCTTCTTAATGTACTTTCTTTGTTATTATGACAGCTTTAAACAATAACAGATAATTCTTAACTTCAAATTACTAATCTTAATATTAAGAGTCAAAACTGGGAGCTAAGGCGGTTTTAAACAAATTCAGGAAAGGAAAAGATTTTTGTAACAACTTATGATTCAAATCAATCTTTGGATATTTAGCTAATTTAATATAATTAGGGATGAAATGTTTCCAGACAACAATGATAATATCTACATGGTTTAAAAACCGCCGAAAGTAACATGAATTGATTGTTTTTTTTATAAACTTGGAACTATGTAATCTCTTATAAACAAAAACAACGTAATCTGACCTTTTTTGTTGTCTTAATCTACCGAAAACTGCTTTGATTTGATAACTTCTATCAAAATGCTGTTGTGCGTAAGTCAGTTCTTGCTTGTCACCATTTCTAGAATGACTTGAACATTTCAATATGAGAAGCACGAGAGAAGACAGATCCTTATCAAAACTTGTACCTAACTGTAAAATGTATTTGATTCGATAAAATAAATGAAACATTTACCCTCTTACCTATTCATAAAGGTACGATAGCTAGTGTGCTTAAAATATGCTTTGGCCTAATCTTACATTGTGACATTTGAATTACACAGATAGTGACAAAACGTGCGTTTATGAAGGGGTGTATTTGTGTAATTTTTATCGTTGTAACTAACTCTGTTTTTAGGGGGGCCATTTGCAACGTTAAAAGATGGCGGACGTGTAATTTGTTTTAGACTTTAATTTTTGGGAAATTAGGTGTTCAAAGTTCTTTTCTGATAGTGATTTGTACTTTTTATGCCTTTGTGTCGCACAGTGATTGAAGACTTGGACTTATTTCGTGTATCTGGCATCTTTCTTCTCGTTTCAAGTGGACTCGCAGTGGTGCAGAGGTTAAAACTATCTTGACCTCTGACCTACAAATCACCGTACAACGTTGCCCCCAATCTTCCTAGAGAAGATTGGATTGTGTTTTATTGCTATACTTATTGATTTATACTCATATAAACCTTGACACTGGCGAAATCACTTCACGTGGAAACGCCATAATATCCCTGCGGTAGTAGCTGTTCAAGTCGCAGCGGGGGCAAAAAAAAAAAAAAAACTGTTTATAGCTAATTTAATTGGTAACTCTGTTTCTGAGATAACTAGGTTACCCATTCTATATTTATATGATTCGGTTACCCTATATTTATACTTAGTGACTCTGTGGCAGTGCGGTTAACCCTTTTATGGTAAAATAAACTAAATAAACCTATAAACAGCGATCGATCTAAAACGCTCTATTTTTTCGTCTCCGGCGGGAGGTCTCCGGGATTCAATTATCTTAATTGGTACCATCTTAATAAGCATTTTGACACACACATTTTGGGGTTATAACGGTGATTTGTGACACCTTTAGACAGCTACTAAATGTGTTACAGATGTTTTTATTAACTAAAAAAAAACAAGCCGTAGTCAGACTACAAAAAATATTTTGTTCTTACAAAGATAAAAGTTTTTTTTGGGTTTAAAATACGAATTAATATTTGTAATTTTTATTGCAATGTATAATAAAAAAAAACATAATTAGTATCTAATAAAAAAACACTTGATAATAATGAAAATGAATGAAAATTCAGCACATTGCCTACAAAATAAAGATTCCGTCATTATATGAGAAAAAGCGGTGAAATCGATAATCATATTCATAAAATAAATAAGTGGTAGGTGTAAAATCAGTGTTTATCATTGGTTTCGAGTTATAGGCAATCAGCAATGATTTATGTGGCGAGATGGGCTACTGCTAAGCCCTGATCGAGTGATCGCTGATCATGCGGTCGATCACATCGATAGCGCTATCGTGCGCAGGCGCATCGATCACCGGCGCAATCGATCGTGCGCGGATCAAATAAAGCTACGCTTTTAGTATTGCTTTAGGTATGTGGAGACTTTTTCAAGAGTACAGAAAACAGATTATAGATTTAGGTAGACTATATACGCATTTTCGTGTATTGTAACAAGACTGAGTTAATTAATCATGAAAAATGCTTAATGTTATTCTTTATATACCTAAGTATGAAGTTTATATATACTTAGCAATATTTAAAAAAAATGTATGCAGTAAGCATAAATTGGTCTTCGTAATAAAAGTTTTTCAAATCATATTCCATGTAGGTTGAATATATTTTAGCGATATATTTTTTGTCAATATCATTTAAGTACGTTTTCACCTTGAAGTATTTGATATTAAGGTTAGACGGTCCGAGATAACCTTTTAATTGATATCAAATTAACAAAGCCTTTATTGAACTTAATATTAGTTTGAGTATTTATCACGTTTTATCAGAGATATGTCCAAGATATCGCTACCAAAAATGTAATTTGCGATAAATTGATAAATGCATGATTTCTTTTTCCTTTATCTACAAATCCATTTTCAGTCGATGGTCAGATAACGTTTAAGTAAGTTGTGATTGTTTGATTTGTGCTGAATAAAAGCAATCTGTGTTGCCTGAAAACAGCTTATCTGATAGCTGTATATTGGTGAGTATTAGTACGTAGTCAAAAATAAAAATGGTTTATCTACTAGATCGATCACAAAATAGTTCGGAATCTGCGCCTATATTAAAATATGTTATTTTGTAGGTACAGACTTTGTAAAAATTCGCGTCTTTGCTAGTAGTAAAATGTAGTTAAAAATCGCCTATTAAACTTATAGGACACTAGGTACCTATTTTTATTTAGAACCAGTAATAAATGAGTTTATTTTTTTAATGAGTAGGTAAGTAGATACTCTATAGGGAAACATGGAAAAAGTGGGGTAGGATTTGGCCCAGCAGTGGGACACATCAGGGTCATCATAATAAAAATTAGGCAGATTCATAACAGAAGGCAGTACTCCTCGACACGGCACGCATTGTGAGGAGGTTCCTCTCTCTGCAGCCCTAACCACCGCCCGGTAGCTTGAGCCCTGCTCCGCTGCCGGCGGCACTCGTTGGTTATTTTTTTTATAAAGTTGTTTTTGTTTTAGTAGTGTTGTTTTACTTTTACATTTGAATATTTATTATAAAAAATCTAATGTAAGAATATTTAAATAAATATCTGAATAATAATATAAGGTACATCCGTTTTAACTTACTACATATGTGAAGATTACTTGCCTACATCTTGTAGTTTTGCACAATTTGTGCGTTAGCCACATTTTTTGATTAGTTAGGAATGTAACATTTACGATGAAAGCCATACCTTGCTTTAAATTTTTGACTGTTATTTAAAAAAAAAGTCTAACTTGGCAATGACCCATTCTGGTAATTCTGATATCAGCCATGAGGTAAAAAGGAGTTAACTAATGTTTTACCAAATCATCATTTGGCAAACTATATCATTTTACAAACTTTCATTTCGCAAGCAGATACTTCCCGTCGGATTATTTTATATTTTTTTGTGGACAAAAGTCTAACTTAACGTCACCTATTTAATAAGCCTATGCAACTAATGTAATAGGTATGTATGTAACGGTTTAAGCACAAATACATTTTTTCGAAATGATAGTTTGTAAAACGATATAGTTTGCCAAATGATGATTTGGTCAAAAGTCGGAATCCCGTAAATTTAAGCAGGTAGGTAGACATTCATTCCGTATGCGAACCTATAACCAATATAGCGGAGAGGTCAAAGGGCCTAAGCACATGGTCATTAATTAAATTATGCAATGTTATGTGTCAAAGAGAATAATTAATATAAAATAACATTTATTTGTAGTTACAGCATACCTAATTGACTCTTAGTAGATTTATAGTAAAAGAGAAGGTATCATAGGATCTTGAGATAAAAGATTGATTGATACACATGATAGATTTTTACAAATTTCATATCATCTGTCATAGTGTGATGCGTGTGATAATTTTAACATAGTCGTATAACTTAATACTTGCTTCAATACTGTATCTTTTGCTTGATTTTATCTATTTTGCTATCGGTCTGAGATCGTGTGAATTTATTGCATGAATATGGATATAGGTCCGTGCGTAGATGTATTATAAAATATCCTTAGCCGAAACAGTTTTGATGAATAAATGACGAATTATTTCATTTAAAATGTACTTAATAGATCATAACTAAGTAGATACCTACCGTATAAGGTAAATGTAAATTTAGCGGTAAAATATAGGCCTAGTGTGGTTACAAAAATATCATTGTTCTATATATATTTGACTCGGTAAACTATCATTTTATTAAATTTAACGTTATCAATTGCCCGTGTGGTTGCCGGGGTAGAATAGTGCCACTCCATGTCTTCCCGTGGATGTCGTAAGAGGCGACTAAGGGAATAAGGGCTTGTAGTACTGTTAGGCGATGGGCTTGCAACCTGTCACTAATGCGCTGTTAAACACCTTAGCCTAATTATGCAAAATGTGGTTACAGAATTATCAACAAGGTTTTAGAGTTGCTTGGGATTACAGGCGTGAAATTATGTATGTATGTATGTAACTTTATCAATTTTATCATATTTTCATAGAACGATATTTTCCGCTAAAGCCATATATCTACATATCGCACTTTTAGAACAATAGTGACCTAATTCAAAATTGCAGCTATCACACTTCAAGTCATAAAATTATTATAATAGAGACCTAATTCGAAATTCAAAATTTCTGAATTATTTCACTCTTGTTCTGAAGGCGATATATTCAGGATATTATATCAAAATTGTCTCTTGTAAAAAAATAACTCATACGGCAATAATAGGTACATACCCATTTGACGCAGCTAAACCATGCTTAAGACAAATACTACGTATAACTTTTATGGGCCAAATATATTTATGATATAACCTCACTCATTTATAAACAATCTGTTAACTAACTTACACAATCGATAAATACTAGGGTCCTAGTGAAAAAGGGAACAAGTCCACTTAACTCATAATAAAAAAGGGTAGGTATATACATGAACGGAGTACACTAGACTTGTACCCTTATTCACTTGATCTTCAGACGACTTGTCCTTTTTCACTAGGACCCTTATGTCCGTGTAATGATTTTATAAAAAACTGTCATGTCATCTACATAAAACGGGTCTGAAACATGGCGTGGTCAAGTTTTTGTAGTAAGACCGGTAGTTTTATAAAATCTTGAAAATGTTAAAATATGGGTAACACGCGTAATCGGTTTTTAGGGTTCCGTAAACAAAACGTACCAACCTTATTATTAGTAAGCCTCCGCTGTCCGTCCGTCCGTCGACTATCTTTCAGCGGGCTGTAGATATCTGAGACCGCAATAGCTAGACACTTGGAATTTTCACAGTCTGTATTACTATAGATAGCCGCTAAAACAAAAAATGATAATATAAAAAAAAACCCCATACAAGAAACGTGTTCTTCTCGGCGTGGTACAGTCAGCGAATCAGAAACTGATCACTTAAATACCTTGTCGCTTTACTGTAACATAACGTGCTATGTCACAATGTGTTAATGCGATAAATTACAAAAGTAGCTTGAAGTGGCCAGTTACTTTTGACGCTGACTGTACCCCCCGCGTACGAGTCCGTCTCGCACTTGGCCATTTTTAAATACCGCAATGCAACTGTTTTTGGCGGCTTTAGTGTTCCGTATCTTATCGCAAGTCATACATTATTTTATCATAAGCATAAGTGCTAAATTTAACTGCAGTCTTATCATTATCACTTTTATCAGTTACTAGCTTCTGCCCGACACTTCGTCCGCGAAGAATTAATTGGCCATCCCATCTTGCGGGCAACTTCTATTATAGTTATTCCTTGGGAACTTATACATTTTCCGGGATCAAAAGTAGCCTTTATGTTAATCCAGGGTATAAGCTATCTCTATTCCAAATTTTATGCAAATCTGTCAAGCCTTGCAGCGTGAAGTAGTAACAAACTAACACACACACAGAAAATTTCGCATCTATAAAATTAGTGAGACTACCGACCCGCCCTCGCTTTGCTTACCATAATTAATTATAAATACAACCATTCCTCTTGAATCAATGTAGGTAGATAGGTATTCTTTTGATGAAATCCACATTAAAATCCGTTGCCTAGTTTGAAAGAAATAAAAATATCCATACACCTTTATGCCGCTGGCAATAAGGTCCTGGCTGTATATTAATGCACTTGACTGTACATATAAGTCCCTCTGGACAGACGACGGGAAGCGGCTTTGTTTTGTACTATGTAAAGATCACCGTAGGCAGTATGTATTCCAACTCAGAGCCTTACGTTTGGCAAAAATATGTTTGCCAAATGTATGAAAGAAAGAAAGAAAAACATTTATTCGTGACATACATAAGAAAGAACAGATTAACAAATACAAGAAGAAAGTAGCCGCGAAATGGTCCCAACTCAGCGTAATGCTGGCATTAAAGTCAGCGCTGGTCTTCTGTTGGAACCATGTATCGTTTCCCAACTTTTTCATTTGCCAACCCGTTTTCTTTTTTGTAATCTTGTAATATGCAAACAGACTAACAATTCACATTGAAAGAAAAAGTATTATGGTTTAAGAAAAAGCAGAAAATATTTTTTAATGATCTCACTCAGTGTTACAGCATTCTCATATAGCACTAGTTAATATAAATTCATACAACTAGCGAATTCTTGCTGCATGTTCACAGTTCTGTAAAAAAGCGAATAAATCAGCAGTTATGTCGAATTAAAAGGTTTGCGCAGTATTGGCACGTCAGTTATACGGCCTTTATACCGCTAACGAACTGCTAGTAAGTTATAGCACCTTATTAAAAGGCCTACTAAATACTTAAACAAATGTCCATATTTTTATCCGTCTGTTTTTATGTACAGGTGCCATAATAAAAATAGAGATGGCAAAGTAGTTGATTGTCGAATTGTTTATTTTTTAAACTAAGTTGGTAATTTATATTCTGTGTCATATCGGATCGGAGATGATTTTAAACTGTTTAATATTTAATTCATCATCCTTAGGGGAGACCGGGGATGGTTGACTATAGGGGTAGGTAGACTAACCGCCAAAAACTCGCCAACGGTTTGAGTATTGCGTCATCCCAGCGCAGCCGCGCCTCACTCTCCGCCCCTCGCTCAGTCGTCGGTAGCGCCACTACACAATATACAATATTTTCGTGTTGCATATTTTTTGATTTGGTACCTACACATTTTATGTTAACCGTTTGCCTCTTAGTCAGAGTGTTTTATGAGTCCATATTGATATTATTTCATGTGTTATTTCTTTATTAGGCGGCAGTGTGTAGGTTATCCATGCCATCGAAACTTAAAATGTCGTTTGGGGTTGGTAGACTAATTTCTTTCGGGGCTGATTGAATAATTAGTCAAGTAGTAGTAGTCAATATTATTTAAGTAGAACAATGAAAAATGTGCATTTAATTTGTGGAGTAAGAATATTTTAAATTGTTACATAAATAAGAATTTATATGTTACATCCATAAGTTATGGAACGATTTATGTGTGATTTAGTAAAAAACTGAAGAAAATTTTAGTTTAAAAGTTTAAATACTAAGAGTTGATAGTTTTGTTAAAGACTTATAAAAGATGTCTATACCTGATTATAATTGTTTTTGAATAAAGAGTTCAATTAAATTGAAAATAGTGTTTTATTACTTGACTCTTCTCATAATTTGTTGCTTATTGATACGTAGGTCTACTTACCCCGGGCATATAGTCTACTTACCCCGGAACCGGGGTAGATTGACTAAAAGTTGGTGTTCTATAAAATGAATTTAAATATGATGATGATATTTAATAATGAACTATGTTTTGTTGTTTTTTAGTAGTTTAATAGTTCTTCTATCCATTAATGTGATTTTTTTGTCTGTATGGATGAAAACACAAAAAATATGTATGATTTAGTCAAAAATTAGTCAACCATCCCCGGTCTCCCCTACTATATTCTTATGGATATAAAAGTAACTCTGCCCTTCTGTTTGTTATATACCTTCACGGCTAAACCGTTGAACCGATTTCGATGAAATGTAGAGTGGAGATAGCTCGACTCCCGGGGAAAGACAGGTAGCATAATATACTTTTTCTCCCGGAAAATTGGACAGCTAATGAATGAGGGAATAGCGATATATGACTATGCGGACGGAGACCCGGCAAACCGTTGAATTTCGATGAAATTTAGAATGGAGATAGCGGACTCCCGGGGAAAGACATAGGTCACATAATATACTTTTTCTCCCGGAAAATTGGACAGCTAATGAGGGAATAACGATATACGACTATGCGGACGGAGACCCGGCAAACCGTTGAACCGATTTCGATGAAATTTAGAATGGAGATAGCTTGACTCCCGGGGAAAGACATAGGTCACATAATATACTTTTTCTCCCGGAAAATTGGACAGCTAATGAGGGAATAGCGATATACGACTATGCGGACGGAGACCCGGCAAACCGTTGAACCGATTTCGATGAAATTTAGAATTGAGATAGCTTGACTCTCGGGGAAAGACATAGGTCACATAATATACTTTTTCTCCCGGAAAATTGGACAGCTAATGAGGGAATAGCGATATATGACTATGCGGACGGAGACCCGGCAAACGCTAGTCTTTATAATTGTGACTAGGTAATAAGTATACAAAATGCATTTTTATTTCTGGTAAATTTGACACTAGTTCAATACTAAGTATATTTTGTATGTGTTTCTGATATGATAGTAGAGCATTCTTATATTATAACATATTTAATAACACTAAATCATAAATACTTGTTGAGAATAATTAAGAAATGTGTAAATTGTAAGTTTATTCCTTTTTGAAACAATGCGTTTCCATGATTTTACCAAGTTTCTTTCGTTGCAAAAGTTATTAATAAGTATTGAACTAGTCTCAAATTTAGCGGGAAATAAATGTTGTCTGTATTTTTAATTCACTACCCTCAGTAATATAACAGCCAGACTATTAGAAGTTACAAAAAAACCACTCAAAGGCTTATAAATAAGAATAATTAAGTGTTAATACAGCTTATTAACATTCTGCTATTCGCAGAAGTTTGTAGCTACTTCGATAAATTTGTAGCCAATAAAAAACGGTAGCCGTTTGTTGTGGTGTTGTTTTTTAAATAGGAATATATATCATAATGATTTTCAGTTTATTCTCTTCTTAATACGCTGGATTGTAACTGTTAAATTTGAGATTTATTTAAAGCAGTAAAAGTGAAATGGTTTTTAAATTAGCTTTTAAAAAGCAAATCTAGTTCAGTGAACGTATCAGAATTACAAATTCCCTGATATCTTTACGATTTTACTGGTAATAAAAATCACAGCTCGAATATCAGTATTTAACGCGTGGTTATCGCTTATCGCGCTATATCAGTCGCAATCAGTTAATCAACCGACTGATATCTGACTTTCGACTGTATCTTAATGGATTGTCTCTTTTTACAAACCGACTCTTTGAAGTAGCTGGTTGCGTAATATGAAAAATACAAAAAAAATGTCTTACAATTGTTCGGATACAAATAGGTTAAGTAAGTTACAGCAATTAAATTTTTAAGTTTATAATAATATGGTGTATCGAAATCCTCACTACTCAAATGTTTCTTAATATATAACTTATTGTATTTAATATGACTTACCGCCATACTCAGAGATATTTAAGACAATTAACTCGTTCCTTTTCCAAACTTTTGTATAAATTCGTCACTAAGAAACGACTTCATCGTCATTAAGTGACTTGAGTACGGTCGTTAGAGACACTGTATGCCGGATCACCCGACTTAACCCCTCAGATGTCACAAAGAATTTAAGACGACCATGACCTTAATATCAATTACTAAAAACTTAAAATAATGAAGGTTATTTTTTTTCGAACAATGAATACCTATACAGATAAATTGAGGCCACTCTTTTACTATAAATCTAAAATGGGACGTTTCGATCGTGTTGCAACGGTCGTGGCCACAAGCAGGCTGAACAGAGCTGGAGATTATTTATGTTGCGTGTGAGTTTTTCGAACTACCCGCACTTCGTTTTGTTTTTGTTTTATCGGAATATCCAATAGGAATGTTGTAGATTTAAAACAAATACTTTTTTCTTGATACATAATTCACCAATCGCTCACTTTCACTTTCATCACCTTCCTTTCCACCTTTACAAAAACTAATCTAAAAACATTTGTTACAGATAATGCGCGCGTGAGACTGCCTCGGTACATAAACTTGAGATGTGGATGGAGCGGACTTATAGTGTGT
This sequence comes from Acleris emargana, assembly GCA_927399475.2. Taxonomy (NCBI): domain Eukaryota; kingdom Metazoa; phylum Arthropoda; class Insecta; order Lepidoptera; family Tortricidae; genus Acleris; species Acleris emargana. The sequence continues at coordinate 21,748,065 of OV656838.1, read as the reverse complement.
GTGTGTAAGAACGATGTATGGTTTGTGAGGCCCCAGCTGTCATGGACATGAGCGGCGAGGGTGCCAGCTCGCTGCAGCAGCGCTGGTACGAGGGTCGGCTGAACGGGAGTCCGGCCGCCGAGGGGAACTCTGAGGCCAATGGCGACTTCTTCCACTCCCCGCTGGAGAGCGGGCACCATAGCCGCGCGCGGTACTACCATCAGCAAATGCACCCTTCGTATTCGGCCGCGGTCAGCTCGCATGGTGAGTACTTCTCTTATTCTTTTTTTTAATGATGGCGCTCCACCGCGGTATTCCGTATTCCGTAGTGAGTTCGCCAATGTCAAGCGGGTAAATCAGAACTTAAATAAAATCAATAAAATCAAAGTTAATGCCGGCCATCTTCCCTCCCCGAAGGAAACCATCCAGTCAAGAAGTTTTAATTGGTTACCGAGTCTATAATTCGTTAGATCAGTTTGACAATTTGAATGTTGCCATATTACTTGCTATAGTAGTGCTATTCGTATCATTATCATCATCAACTTTAACATCGATATTTAATATTTATTTTATGAGATTTATTTGTACTGAAAATATTATTTTTTGAGATGGTGCTAAAATATCAAGTCGATTGTGAAACTACTCAAACATCGATATTTTCTCATCTCTATTGCATTCATTAGTTCATTACACTGGCAGTGCCTACTTTATTTTGTCAAACTGGTCCGTCTCATTTTGAATGTCAAGGTTTTTTCAAAAGTAGATAATCTGGAATTTAAACTCTTAGATTTTTACAATGCCTCTAGTTCATTTACCTCTTTACCTAATTGTTTAAATTTGATTAATTGTCATGAGTATAAAAGCAACATGTGGGTTAACAGTGTATACCTACCAAGTTAAATACATAACTTGAGTTAATAGTAGGGCCAGTAAAAAACAGGTTGAAATATGTTTTAATTCGTAAAGACACCAGTAGGTAGCGAATCTCACAGAAGGCCGGATCTTATCCTACATCAGCCCATATCTCTTAAAGACTCCACAATTAATTCAACAGCGAGACAAGTCAAAATCGCCGTTCGGTGACAGTTTAGGTAAACACGTTCAAAATGGACCCGGTCCCTTGAAAAAATGATGCGTTTTGTTTTTTCTTTTGAGGTTTAATTTTATGGCTGCTATAAAGTTTTTCGTGGGGACAGGTGGCTGTTCTTTATAGTTTAACGGCCGGGGCGGGCGCGGGGGAAAGTTCGTCTATAGCGAGTTACTTAAGGGTCAGAAACGCTTGCAGTCGCTCGTGGCGATTAGAGTTTATTTAGCGTTCGTTCGGTAGTGATGCGACAGTTAACAAACTGTGTCATTTCTCGGAATCGGAACTTGGAATTGATTTGGTCGCGTCCCTGGCCGTAACGTTCTTGGTTTACGCGCTGTGTGCGTTAGCGAGTCGTGTCGAGTGTCGCTCCCGGCCCGATTACATCTGGCTTTCGTGAATTCATTTACTACTCGTAGGTACATTACTGAACATTGATTTCCTCGAACTGATTAGGGCGGGTCAATTAAAGTTTCCTCGTGGATTATGCCATTGGAGGCTGGTCGGTGGTGAGGTTGTAAAGCGTATTTTTTAAGCGTATACGCGATCATAAACTTGTAACGATGACAACGAATCGTGTTCGTTGAACACTTTACGACTCTGAGACGCTTCGTCGCCTGCAGTCTCCGAAATAAAACAGTCTGTGTTCTCGTACAGACTTCATACGCTTATGACATTCTTGTTTCAAGGTACCCTATCTTTATTTATAAATATTATACGCGGTATCTTAAGAGTAATAGCCACTTACCATCGTTAAAACATAGTCACTAAACAGAACTAACCACCGGTTAAATTTAATTAGGTCTCCGGCATTGTCTATAAAATGCCAGGCTAGAGAAACTTCCCGTTAGTACGCTTTGAACATTTTTTATTAATTTATAATTGAAGTTTTAATCATTTCTAATAGGGACATGGCGTAACAAGGTGTAAATTGCCTAGTTTTCTCAATGAAACGTGTAATTTACTGATCGATTCTTAAGACAAAATGCTGCTTGCTTACAAGAAAGAACTTTGTAATCATACTGCAGGCGATACACGTACAGCTAAGAAGAATAGTCTACCTATACTAGTTGATACTACTTATTAGTCTTATTACCTACTACATACTACGAAGAAATGGAGGAAAATTCTTTATATCTAGGTACCTACTTGTATTTTACTACTAGCAGATCTCGGAGCTATCCTTACAATGTCTCCGGCCGGATTTAAATAAAAACAAAGGAAATAGGTGCAATCGGTCCAAATCAAAATCGTAATGCCTGAAGAATCAACTACATAACTACATCTATAAATATTTACGGTACGTTATTAGATATATGTCTAGTGAGATGTATAAAATGTCTGCTGCCCTTCACCTGTAGTAGTCCTTAGCTCTTGAGTCTGCTATCTGTCTAGATACGGAGTCATGCCTATCTTGTTGACTTTAATATGTATCAATTTACATTACCTACAAGTGTTCTGGTTTGGGATACACCGTATTTACGGTGAATATTCATTAAAACCCCATTTTGTGGTGGTTTTCATAACCCATAAACAATAAGTAATGTGATTTTTTTGTCAATTTTCATTTCTAGTTATATAATTTTCGATTTTGACATTTATTTGACTTTTTTTTTTATATACAAATACATCAACGCTCCAAAACCTTGCCCAATGTGAATGTTCAGGAAAACATATTTTTTTTATTATTATTTCTAGGGTATTTTGTTAAGTGTACCTACGTATCCTACCTTATTTATTTATACTACACAAAATTATATAGACATTAATAGTCATGCCACTCGGTTTTGATTCAGAATTTGTATTTATCTGCACTCTTTTCCAAGCGTCTACTTAAAACGCATTCAGTGTTTTAACAACATAAACCCAAAATCGTCTTCTAAATACGCCTGACACGTCATCCAAGCCGTCCTGTTTTGGAATAACCAGGTACTTAAGTACCAGAGTGTTAATCGCCCCCAAACTCGTCATGTGAACGATCCTCCGTAACTCGATACAAGGTCCTCCGGACGCGTCCACTGATTTATAACGCAGCCACCCGATTGATCATTCGGTTATTTGAACTTATTTGGTTTTTCAGTTTACGATTCACTTTATGGTAGGTTTTTAACGTGACATTTTGAAATTTTTAATGCTGGCCGGATAGATGGATAACAAAGAAAGTTCAAATTGAGAACGTGCTTGTCGCCGTTTGAATTCAAAAAGTTAAACTGACTGTTGCCTAATTGTGCAAAATGTGGTTACAGAATTTATCAACGTTTTTTTAGAATTGTTGGTAATTCTGTGGCTCTGCCTATCCCACTCTGGGAATGAAGGCCTAAAGGTACCTATTATGTCTGTAAACTGACTCTACGTATTTACTCGATGGTCAGTTTTGCTTTTTTCAAATGTTACCCTTTAAACCTGGCAGTAGGTATACCTAGAGAAAGTACAAATACCTACATAACTTGGAGTTAGAAAACGAAATTCTACTATGCCGTTAGGAGCGTCAAAAATGGCAACAGTGAAGTAATTTCTATTCTTTTCTGCAATCGACTTCAATAGTGATTCATATGTAAACCAAAAATTGTAAAGAAAGTCATTTAATTAACTTCTGCAGCAAGGACAAATCCTTTTTCGCCTTTTCTGCAGGATAAATCAACCAACGACATTATTTCGTTTGAACTAAAAACAGCTAAAACGAGTGACGATCTGTTCATTTTGAAAGCAAGTTTGGACGACTAGCTAGACGGTAAACGAGATTTTTCCAATTACGCCGTCTACGAAACAAGACAGACTGTCTGGCTCATCACCCATTGGTTACTATCAGCACCGCGCACTGTATTGGCCAATCGTGTTTGGTTGTTGGGCTCTTAGCAAGATTGAGTAGCGTCCGGATTAATTAAAATTAGTTGGGAACCATTTAAGGAATGTAAAACAAAGTTTAAATAATAGATCGATAAAAACAGTTCGAACAAATCGTAAGAAATTTAAACGACCTTGTTTATTAATCTTTGTTAATTTGTGGAACTATTGAACCGATTTAAAAAATTCATTCGTTGATAGATAGCTAGGTAGGTATATTATCTGTGAATATTAAAGGGCATTTTTCATTTTGTACAGGGTGGGCCAAAAATTTTTGCACTTTTAAAACATCGATAAAAATTTAACTTTTCATGTTTTTTTATATTTTATTTATTTAACCTAGTAACAGATAAATGCAATTTATTTTTGAAAAATAACGTCATCCAGATGTCCTCCGTCTCGTCGTTGCACTCCTGCAGTCGACTACACAAACCCTTTGGAAAACTCGCTGACGCATGCTGCGAGGAATCGCAGCTATCTCATTCTGAATGTTTTGTTTTAACTGGGGTATTGTCATCGGATTATTAAGGTACACTCGACTCTTTAAATATCTCCACTTGAAAACATCGCAAGGTGTTAGGTCCGGGCTCCTTGGCAGCCATGGGAATTGGGATGTCACCTCTGCGAGAAATCAACTTTTTCGGAAACATTTCTTTCACCACCGGTAAACTCATGTTTGACGTATGGCATGTTGTTCCATCTTGTTGCATCCATGTTCTGGTCACCTTCAAATTCATGCAGTGGGTGCAGTTTCAGATCTAGATGTAAAATTCGCCGTAGACTAGTTCTTGGTATTGCTAGAGCTGCTGAACGTTTACGCGTAGATAGTTCTCATCATTTCTTGTTAAACGTGGACGCCCTGTTTGTTTGATATTCAGTGTCGAACCAGTTTGCTTGAAGTTTTTGACCTAAGATTTAATTAAACTAACACTTGGACACTCACTCACTTGGCGTTATCCTTATTCAATTCTAAGTAGGCGTCGTACAGAAAGATACAAATAGTTGTTTTTATAAAACTGTTTAATACAAAAACCCCGTTGCTTTCCCGTGAAACGCTCCTTTATAAATATAATTGCACGAAGTGACCTATAGTTTCCCACCAATTTCCCGCCGCTCACTCTGACAGAGTCCGAAAAAACCAGTGTTGCTATTTGCAAAAATTTATGGCCCACCCTGTATAAACCAGAAGAAAGACAGGTCACTATGTTTCATAGAGAGACTGAAAACCAATTTGGATTTCATAACCTCGACTATATTCTAATATTTTTAATAGGATTAACATTTAGTTTTAAATCGTCAAAGTAGGTTGATGTTGTTTAACCGTGGCTGTACGGTATAGTCGTACGTAGATACCTTTAAAAAAAAAAAGTATACTTACCTAATTTAGTATTCTGTAAGACATTTTTTTTTTTTAATAATCTTGACCTAACCTTTTTCAAAATGTAAGTAAATGTTAAGACTACTTGAAAAGAAAAAAAACAGTTTAGCAAAAAAACTTGCTCTTAGAAAAAAACACAACAATTGAAATGAAAATAACTCCTCATATCATTTCAAATGCAAACGAGTATAAAACTAAATAGGGATCTAACAATATGCCATACATAGGACCATCGTGGGATCCAAGTCCTAGTTGTTTGGCAAACGTGCGTGCTGCGTGCGTGTGCGTGCGGTCCCGATTGGTGCAATTAGCCCGGGGGGCGGGGCCTGCGCCGGCGCTGCGACATCTCCGCATTCTCCACCCAGCTTGTGCGTGTGTGTGCGGCTAAATTATTTAAATAATCGATTTGATGGCTTGCAATTGTATTGGTTATGAGAAGTGATATGAATGGAGGTGTATTTATTTGTATTGAAAAGTTATAGTAGTTATAGAGTACGGCTAACGCTAACGGAAACCTTTGCTGTTTATACAGGTGTAGGTACTTAAATTTAAAATTAGAAACGGTATTTTTTTTCAAAATTATGTAACGCTTTTTATCTGTTTGAGTTCTCTTATTAATAATATATAGGAACTAATACCTATCTACACATAGGTACGTAAAAGAAAAAACAAACCATAGATACACTTGTGTTTGTCCCAGTAGATAAGTTAATTAATGTTTTTAATATATATTTCATTAATTACTTTCATGGGGATAAGTACCTACCAGTCATGCTAACAACAGTTGCAATCATGTTTAACGTTTTATTGTGCAATATAGATAAAGATTCAAGATTTTTATTACTTCCCTAGTTACTTACAGTGCAGTAAGTAATGCTGTAATAGGAAAAGTAGACTACAAAGATTATGTATCCACTTTTGGACCTTATTACAATGCAATATGGTTTATAGTGGATACATCTCTATGTAGTCGCTTGTAAGGTCTAATTCTATGGAACTTGCTAACTATGTAAACAAACCGCCATATTGAAATTGTCTCTGAATGATGAATTTACTAGTGATGGGCAATACCTACTCCTTTACTTATGTCAAACCATATCGAATAGTAAAATACCGAAAGTAAAAAGCAAGTAGTTACTTATTTCTAATTTGTTTAATCACGATCTGAAGAAAAATCGGTAGGTACTTGAAGATTATATATCACCAGTATTTATTACAAAAGGTGCCGTTATATCATCTGTGAATGTGATCAGCGTGAGTTAGGTAATGTGTAGGGCGTAGGGGCCTTAATATATCGCCAACTTTAGCCACAACACTACCCATCATAGACAATTGTAGAATTTAAAAGAAACAAAAACGTCATTCCATCAGATCCGAATAACCTAACTTATGAAACCAATTAAACTTTTAATGAAATATCCAAGATCGAGTTATATATTTGGTGATTTTGTATTTTACAGTAACAACCGTTTCAATAGTTTATGGTTTCAATGGTGTTTGATGAGGTGGTGTGAAAATTCAAGGAGAAACAGTGACAAAACCTTTTGTTTACATAGTTAGCAAGTTCCATAGAAATACACTATACCAGAGAAGAGGGCTCATTGCAATGGTAGTAGTCAAAGCATTATATAGGTACTCTATTCTTAACCACATTTAACTTAAAATGCTTAGGTATTTATACTATTCCTACGCAGTTATGAAATGAGAGGTTTGTTCCTTAAATTTAAAAGAAATTTATACTTAGGTAGAAACGGTCGAAATCATAACGTCGGTGATACTGCAAAACCGCGTAAGTAACAAATTTATGATAGAGCAAAATAAACCTTACGGTCTTATTAATAAGGTGCATTTTGCTCCTTACTTAAAATGTCACTTACGCGGTTTTGCAGTTTCACCGACGATAAGAAGGTAGCTGAACATTTTAGTGCCATGTCGCAGCTATTGATATTTTAAATTCAAACCATCTCTGTTTAAATACGTTATTGCGAGGTACAGTCTGTGAGCACTTAGAAGAGGCTTCGGATTAGTACTTCTCTCTCACTCGCTCTCGTACAATCTTATTAAGAGCGAGAGAGAAGTACTAAACAGAAGCCTCCTCTTCTAAGTGCCCAGCCCACAGACTGTACTTAAATATACAGTTACTTATGAGTTCGACTGTTATTGCTTTTTATAGAAACTTGCTAGCAGTTTACTTTTGACGTCATTGGTTTCTTAAAAGTTATGTCTATTATAAAGGACATAATTATATTGACCAATAGGGAATATGCATGTTTTTTTTTTACAGCTTCAATTGAAGCTGATTCATGTAACAAACAGATCACAAAAATCATTTTTTGAATAACTATAAAAATAACCAAGATATAAGCCAACAAAGATTTGTTCCTATCTCTTTCTAGAAAAACGGAATTTTACATGGAGTTTATATGGCCGCAGTGCACAATGACGTCACGGTGCACATCGGATCTCTCTGTCTAATTAGAAGTTTGAAATGCTTATAACTTCCGTATTTCTTGACCAATTTTAATTTTAATTTCCGTTTTGGTGATCTCTTTTACGGTATTTTCATATTTTGATGAGAAATGCGATTTTTAAAATCCATGCATATTCCCTATTACACCATCAATAATTTGGTCTTATTTGAAAACAGCAAAACGAATTAAACGATAGGTAAAAGTTAAAAGATTTCCCCTAACCATCAACAGTTTATAGAATTAATAACCTTTCTTAGTTGATATATTTCTACACGTCTAACTTCAGTAAACACAGCTAAGCTAACTTTTACCTATTAATAACCCGAATCGAGAATTCCCTAACTACAAAGTATTCGTGTTACAAAAGCGGCGAATAAAACAAAGCCGAAGTAATGAAATAACACAAACTCGCTAAAACACATGTCAGCTATCTCGACGATACGCGCCGATGCGAACTGCGCCGATTTATAACCGTACAGTCGCGGACAGTGGCAGGATCGATATAGGTTTATGTGAACAAAACATTATGGCAAACTTTTATGTCAAATTACATTTTTTTTTATAAAAAGTAATCTTGCTGATAAGCTTCCTTTAGTGAACAACGTTTGCTTAAAATAGAAAAAACACTGTTAGGAAGGAACTCGTAAGTGTGTTATGTTTTCTGAAGTATACAATGATAAAAAGTGTAATGAGGTATTGTTGTAAGGAGTCTGACAGTCAAGGTTAATATTCTGTTTCATTGCAATGTCCATTGACCATTTAAATTTATTGATTTTGTCACTGGGATTGAATTATTGAACTAATTTATAAGAATTGTCTACAGTGCTTGGCCATATCGACGGCCCAAAAAATGTGGCCTTTATAGTAACTTACATACACATACATACATTAAGTCACGCCTTCATTCCCAGAGTGGGGTAGGCAGAGCTAAAGAATTACCAACAAGTCTTAAAACTTCTTGATAATTCTGTAACCACATTTTGCACAAGTAGGCTAAGATGGTTTCCCAGTGTATTAGTGACAAGTGGCAAGCCCATCGCCTAACAGTACTAAAAGCCTTTATTCCCTTAGTCGCCTCTTATACGACATCCACGGGAAGACATGGAGTGGCACTATTCTAACCCGGCAACCACACGGCCAATGATATATTATCTTTACATGTCAAGTCAATTCAAAATTCAAGAGCCTGCTTTTAAATGATTAATTAAACGCCAAAGCCAGCGTTCCACTTTTTCAGTTTAATTTAAACCTACATTATGTCAAATCTAGCCCTTATACTTAGAGTAGGTACTTTATTCGGTTCACTAATGTTTCACCGAAATACGTTTGGCCGAATGAGTCGTTTGGCAACTGTTTCATTTCCTAACCCGCTTATATTTCTGTAACTGTAAATATTTCAGATTTTTTTAAAAATAGCTAACCTAACCTAACCTATAGTCTACACAATGGTACAAAAATAAATCCTGAAATATAAATATATGCGGGTTGGGAAATGAAACAGTTGCCAAACGACTCATTCGGCCAAACGTATTTCGGTCAAATGAACGGACCCCACTTTATTCGCTAGCACTGTTGTGCTCGGTGGTACGCATAGCTCACGCCAGCGGAAATGGAGTATTGCTCAACTTTCCAGACGCAGCCGAATTCTCGGCTGCTACTAGATGCGCACGGGCAAACTTTCGCTGTACAGTCAACGTCAAAAGTAAGTGATCAAAATTAACATTTCAAAACATGTTCAAGCATGACGCCCCAGATAAAACAGATTATAACAAAGTGTCATTTTCAACTGAATATTTAATGAGTCAAAAGAAAATGATCATAAGCGATGCCATAACTGTCTCTTTATAGAAAATTTCAATAAAGAATAATTTTTTTTTTACCTGTGTGTCAAGTGTCCAACAAGATTAAGTCAAAATGACTAAATCACCAAATGAAAACTAGGGTAATCACGGCAGTTAAAAAGGATTTATTTTAAATGTTGCAAAAAAAAACAAAGCGAAGTAGTAGGAACTTATTTCAACCCTTGATGGAAATGAGAGGTGTTATAGTTGTTTCGCGTGTTTGTCTTACGAGTATAACCGACTCTAACCGAACGTCTGACTTGTATTCCGAGGTGGTCTTGAGAAGACATGAAGGCCCAAACATTTATATTAACTTACATGTGATAGTTTGGTAGTATTACTGACTATTGCTATTTTAGAAAATCAGTTTAATTTGAAACACTCAGTAATGACTTTAACTGTTTGAATGGCATGTCACTTACTTATGACACATTACGAGCTAATTTACTAATGCTAAACTACAATAATCAGATACCTACATCTGTCTTAATTTATTGTATATACTATTTTGAGACCCTATTTCATCAGTTTTTTTTGCTGTTGACTGTACATGCAACGTACGGTTCAAGTTTTTTTAAATTTATCTTAATGTATTTGTAAACCTTATTAAAAGTAAAGCTATTTAATGAGTTTATACAGCAGTATACGGGGAGTTTGTGAAATATTATGTATGATGTATGGATGTTGGTGATTTAATTCATGAACGGGTGAACATATTTTGAATGAATACATCACAAGATAATTATTACGTCCTTATTTAAGACAAATACTGATATTTCTTGAGGAGTTAATGGTCAGTGTATATTATACCTAAGTGAATAGCAGTGAATTAAATATACTGCTTGCATAATCGAAACTGCAAAACCGCCTAAGTTAATTTTTAATAAGGAGCAAAATGCACTTTTTTCATAAGATTGAAAGGTTTATTTCGCTTAGTAGTAAGGCAAACCTTGGCTATTCGGTGATACGCAGTTATTCGGTGATAGTGTGTTATCGTCTCATAGCGGAGTTATCTAAACTTTTTATAGATGGTACTATTTTTCAGTAGATAGCGCGGCTTGCATTCATTATGATAGCATAGGGCGAAAATCCGAACGAACACACAAAAATTAAAAAACCAAAATTAAATGGCAAATTAATTTGACCTGACCTACATTCTTAGATGAGTTGATGCGAGGTGTAATTGATGTTTTGTATGTATTTATAAAGCTGTAAAAAAGTGTTATATTCTTTAGAGAACTTTGGAAGCCTATATAGCTGCCGCCATCATCATGAGGTTGCACTCCTGTACCATAACAGAGGATATTATAATTGTAATACACCACAGCTTAACCTGATTGTATCACCAAATAACCTGAATATCACCGAATTACCTACTTTTTCACATGCCAAAATAAATGCTTAGTAAATTCATACAATAGGTTTTCCATACAATAAGTATTTAAACAATGGTAGGTAAATTCATTTTCTTTTACATAATAATAATTCCAAAATAATTTGATACATACATAATATTACATTGTCAATAAACCTAACTATCATCAATTAGCCAAGGTTTGCCTATCACCGACGTAATGACTTCTGGCCGGAAGGTGCTGTGTTTCGGCTTAGGGACTAACTACTTACCAGCAGCGACCAAGACGACAATTTTGGCAAAACAAGACCACGTTGTTGTGTCCGAACGCGCAGTTCTGCTGAGAGAAAAGGACAGAGCTATATAACTGCTATAGCTCTGTCCTTTACGCTCGCCGTAAAATGAACTGCATAGTTACGTCATAATAACCCCCCCTGCTCGGTGTTAGTTTAAAGTTTCTCATCGTTAGATATCTAGGATAACTGGTAGAGAATGCCGTTTAAGTTCACCTTTTGTATATTAAGTGTATTCTTTTGTGCAAGAAGATTAATTAAATAATTAAATGTAGATATGTTAGTCTTAAAGGTATTAAAGAATAAGGAATAAAGGCTTGTATTACTGTTAGGCGATGGGCTTGCCACCTGTCACTAATATACACTGTTAAACATCTTAGCCTAATTGTGCAAATTGTGGTTACACAGTTATCGACAAGTTTTTAGAGTTGTTGGTAATTCTGTAGCTCTGCCTACCCCACTCTGGGAATGAAGGCGTGAAGGTATGTATGTAAGGTATTTGCTGGAAGTTGCTCGAGATTAAAAAGTCGTATTCCTATAAATATATTAAAACATTTTTCTTTCACCGTAAAATACCTATAATTATAAGTATACCTATGTAGATAACTATCTATAACCCGGGGAAAGCGGAGCAATACCTAATTGGTATCGTGATCACGTCTTTAACACTTTCGGTGCCCGGCTCGTCGAATCCCATATAAAATGAGCCCGTTAAGGCGTTCTCGGTCCACGTGCTAACTATAAAAATCCAAGCTTATCCGTTTTCTAGCGCAGTTTAAATAAGAATCCGCTTATGGCTTACTTTGAACAATAGTAATGTTAATGTGAGAATTCAACAAGGTTGAAATGCCTTCAATAATTGAGGCACGTAATTATAACAACGCAATTTATAAATAGACTGCCAACAAAAATTATGCGCTTTAAAGCTTATTATAAAGAACCCTAGTAAAAAGTAGCATATGTGCTATTCCAGACTATAGTCTATCTCTGTACCAAATTTCATCCAAATCCATTCAGTCGTTCTGGCGTTATTGAGTAGGTAACAAACATACAACCTGTCGCATAATTACAGTAGTAAGGCAAACCTTGGCTATTCGGTGATACGCAGTTATTCGGTGATAGTGTGTTATCGTCTCATAGCGGAGTTATCTAAACTTTTTATACCTAGATGGTACTATTTTTCAGTAGATAGCGCGGCTTGCATTCATTATGAAAGCTTAGGGCGAAAATCCGAACGAACACACAAAAATTAAAAAACCAAAATTAAATGGCAAATTAATTTGACCTGACCTACATTCTTAGATGAGTTGATGCGAGGTGTAATTGATGTTTTGTATGTATTTATATACAAAACATCTGCTGTAAAAAAGTGATATATTCTTTGGAGAACTTTGGAAGCCTATAGCTGCTGCCATCATCATGAGGTTGCACTCCTGTACCATAACAGAGGATATTATAATTGTAATACACCACAGCTTAACCTGATTGTATCACCAAATAACCTGTATATCACCGAATTACCTACTTTTTCACATGCCAAAATAAATGCTTAGTAAATTCATACAATAGGTTTTCCAGGTAGGTTTTTAAGGTAGGTAAATTCATTTTCTTTTACATAATAATAATTCCAAAATAATTTGATACATACCTTACATAATATTACATTGTCAATAAACCTAACTATCACCAATTAGCCAAGGTTTGCCCTAGGTAGTAGGTATAATTTAATCATAGGATTGTAAAAAAATCTCTGAAATATGGCTTAATTTTTATATTGCCTGACGCGATGCCTGACCCATTTTTGTCTAACAGCCTAAACACGAGTCAAAATTATTTTTTTATTCCATAAATCGAAAGTAGCATGAAGCGGCCATCACGACTAATTAAGTCAAGTCGTTAGTCATTAGACCGTCGTACTGCCGTCACAATACATTAAACACCACTTTTATCCGACGTCGGTCTATGACGTAACGTTACTTATAATTATAAATAGAGAATTTATAACGACAGTATTTTTTTTCCGCGTCTGTACATAGTTTACTTAAGTTGAGTACTTTGATGATCTGTCATAGTGAACCTCAAAATGAATGTCAAAAGATTGACTATGACAATAACAATCGCAATGACAAGGTTCTGAGTGTATTAAAAACATTACGGTGTCTTGAGAAACGTTAAAAAAAGTCCGAGACTAGTCTATATAGGTCGCCGGAAAAAGGAAAATAATAATTTATTACACACCAAACAATTTGGTTTTACTCGGGGTCGCTCGACAACCGAAGCTGGTGTTGAGTTAATTAAACATATTTTTGAAGCCTGGGAGGGGTCACATGATGCCTTAGGTATTTTCTGTGATTTGTCCAAGGCCTTCGATTGCGTTAACCATGACACATTGGTCAGGAAGCTACACCATTATGGAGTTAGAAGTACTGCGCTAAACTTAATAAAAACGTACTTATACGGGAGAATACAAAGGGTAGACGTGAATGGAAAACGATCACCTGGGTTTTGGTCAAAATGGGCGTACCACAGGGCTCAATTTTGGGTCCTTTTTTATTCCTCATTTACATAAAGGATTTACCATACCTTATAAAGGACAAACATGATATAGTATTGTTTGCTGATGATACCTCACTTGTATTTAAAGTCAAACGACAACAGGAGTTTAATATCGATGTAAACAATGCTATATCAAAGGTAGTAGATTGGTTCAGTGTTAATAATTTATTACTGAATGAGAAAAAGACTAAATGTATTAAATTTATGACTACAAATGTGAAAAATAGACAAACTACTGTAACTATAAAAAATGATAGATTAGACCTAGTTAATGATACAGTATTTCTTGGAATAACGTTAGACTCCAAACTCCAATGGGGTCCTCATCTGGCTAAATTAGCGAATAGACTAAGTTCTGCAGTTTTTGCAGTTAGTAAAATTCGGAATATAATAGACTTGAAAACCGCTCGATTAGTTTATTTTAGTTACTTCCATAGTATTATGTCATATGGTATTTTACTATGGGGTAGTGGTGCTGACGTAAACAGCATCTTTGTTCTACAGAAGAGGGCTATTCGTGCTGTTTACAAGATGGGTCATAGAGACTCGCTTAGAGATAAGTTCAAAGAAACGAATATATTAACCGTATACAGTCAATATATTTATGAAAATATTATGCATGTTCATAAACACATCGGTAGTTTTAGAAAGAACTGTGACATACATAATGTTAATACCAGGAATAAACATAAGCTCGCAGTGCCCTTTACACGGCTTCACAAAATAAAAAACTCTTTCATGGGTAATTGTATAAGGTTCTATAATAAGCTCCCAAGTAGTGTTACTCATTTATCAGTAAATAAATTTAAGAGTTACGTTAAACGTCAACTAATTTCTAAAGCGTATTATAGTATTAAAGATTATATAAATGATGACAATGCTTGGGACTGAATTATTTGTATTACAATTATTAATGACCGTGGAGACTATATACATCTCCTTGTATGCTTATTATTTTAATTTGACATCTGGAGACTCTTTACATCTCCAAAATTGACCGTGGAGACTTTCTACATCTCCCTTGTTTGTGTTTGTTGTTTTGTTTTTTTGGTTAATTACCTACTTACCTATATTTAATTTTAATTTGACATTTGGAGACTCTTTACATCTCCGGAATTGTATTATTATTTTAACCTGACATTTTTATTAATTTAATTATTATTACTACTGGGACCTGTACATCCCTGTGACATTTAAATTAGATAGCTTAAGTTTAGTATTGTAATAAGTTATTTATTTAAAAAAATGGCTTACTGTTGAGTTTCTTGCGGTGCTTCTTCTCAACAATGGTCTCTTGAAGCGCTGGTAGATGGTAGATTCAGACTTGTAAAAGTGCCTACAGGGCCTACTTACAGAATAAATGATTTTTGTTTTTTTGTTTTTTTGTTTATAAATTTGGCGTCTAATATAGCCTAACCTAGATATATAGGTCAGGCCTTAATTTCAGTTCGGTCGAATGCATCCTTAGATATCTATGCTCGCAGGAAAGTCTGATGGATTAAGTTGAAGAAAGATGGAGAATATTAGAGCAGTGCAAATATAAGTCGCATTATAATTCTATCAATTTAAATACAAGAGGATCGAACCTACTGGATTCAACCGAGCGTGGCGATCCGCGTCACAGACCAACTGAAATGACGACAGAAGGGACATATCATGTAAAATATCCGAATGAATTAACGTGCACTTGCCCGAGTTTTTTCGAGAATTATGAATTGCTCGACAACGGTACGGACATCTCTTGTTACCGGATTTAATGCTTTGAAGTGCATCTTTAAATGCGCGTTGTAATCACTGAAAAAGTAAGAGTGTCTTCTATTAGTAAGAAATGACCAGATTTAAAGTAAGTAGGTAGCCATTTATTGTTTTTACAGTTTTAGAATAAGGTTGCCTTGACCAATGAGACAAAGACTAGGTACATCTTTTGGCCTTTAAGTGTCTCTTAATAGTCAAAGTCATATTTAGATGATTGTCATTTAAATCAAGGTCACTCAGATACCCTTAAAACAAATCAGAATCAAAAGAAGTGTATTGTAGCTTTATCATATCAGAAGTGATAAAGCTACAATATCTTTACTTAACAACAAGTCTAACAAAAACACTGCAGCTTGCAACTTGAAATTTTAGTTGTAAAGTCTGGGCTTGATTTTTCTACATTTAAAATAGGGATAGAACGATCTCTACAGCATCAGAATTAAGGGATTAAAGGTTAAAATACAAAAATCGACACTCTTTGTCTTTATCCAAAGTCACATTTCAAAATCCATCCACCAGTTTAGTTTCACAGTGACGTTATGACTCAAGTTGTAAGAGGTGTCAAACAAATTGTTTTGTAATGTCTGTGCGACATCGTTCTGTGGGTCACGTGTCCAATGGGCTGATATTTCGTATCAATGATTCTCTGAGAATGGAGATCGGCGTCTGTATTCTATTTATGTGTCACAAGTGTAATGAATTAGCATAAAAGTAATGCTCAGGGGCTCTATTTTACTCGGCAAAACAATAATGCTTTTGACATGTTATCCTGATGTTATTGTGTTGTTTTAATTTCACGGCCATTACTGTCACATAAATAACAGTTTTCATAACGTTCACAATACGAGTATGATAACATTAATTGTATTACCGAGTAAGTGACGAGACTTTAATTTAAAAGGTATTCTCGTATGCAAACGCAAGGCCGAAGCGATAAAGTTATATCTTCTTTCTTAGCACGAAGTGTCCAGTCTTTTCGTGAGAAATTCTACGCCACAGGCTTAAATCATGGCCGTCAGGAAATCATTTATCCTCATAATGTGCCGCGAAAATAGGCTTCCATTCGAAACGCTTAACGTTCGCGCCCAGCCCTAATGTTTAAAGCAGAATTTTTATAGCCTTAATGAAAAAAATACCAAAACCGTAATTTCTCGGCGATTTATGGCCGGGTTTTTGTCACCACGCAACTTATGACCCCAGGGCCCCATTTCGGTATGTTTGCTTAAAATAAAGCTCGTTATGTACAGTTTTTATTAATTTTAGTACTGTAGGCTGGTATGGAATTAATTAAATGTTACGTCATTGATCAAATCCTAAGAAACTTTAACATTTAACTTATTGTGTTGCATCACTTTGACATAATAATATGGCCTGGAAATCTTTTGGTTGCCTGTAAGTACTTTACTGTTTATAGAGCCAAAGTTTACTTGAAGATCGTGTGAGTTGATTGTAACTCAATTGCATTTTATCATGTTTCACGTATTGATATGTAGCTGACATTTACTCTTTCTAAAAGTTTCTTGGTTGACACTTTTACGTAGATGATGGCACCGCTCTGCGCCTTTCATTCGCTTCTTTAACTAACTATCGTCCGAAAAACTGTCAGCATGTAGTCCTGCAAGGTTGAGGAGTGTGTAAGCATGTACTGACATTCCATCTTACGATGGGTATCCGTCTAATTTAAATATGTTAGGTTTATTACACCAGTAGATTTACCGTGTGGTTGCCGGGTTAGAATAGTGCCACGCCACTCCATGTCTTCCCGTGGATGTCGTAAGAGGCGACTAAGGGAATAAAGGCTTGTAGTACTGTTCGGCGATGGGCTTGCCACCTGTCACTAATATACTTGGAAACATCTTAGCCTACTTGTGCAAAGTGTGGTCACAGAATTATCAAGAAGTTTTAAGACTTGTTGGTAATTCTTTAGCTCTGCCTACCCCACTCTGGGAATGAAGGCGTGAGTTTATGTATGTTTATGTATTACACCAGTAGAAACCGCCAAACTGTATCCTTAAAGTGATTCTACCAGACGTATAAAAACTTTGCTTTATTAGGACACTCGGCACAGTGCCTCGAAATGTAAAAGCGAACTTTCCCGCACGATCCCATTAAGCTGCACAGTATTATCAATTAAAAACGGTTAATCTACGGGTGGCTGAATAATCTTTCCCATGCCATGTTTCTCATAACTTCTGCTTACGTTGGCAAGGGCTCCGTAACCGCAGCTCGATGTATGACAAATCGTGACAAAACCACCGACTCATCTACACTACGTACATCTTTGTACCACTTTAAATTGCCGTTCGTGAGTGATTTAAACCAAGCAAATTGAAGCTCTATGTTTAAGTGAATAATAGTTGGTTTGTTGACTGTGTTTTTATGGTTGTCGGCAGTGTTAAGTTTGTATTTGGAACACGAATTCATGCGGCCAGGCCACATGCCTGCGCTACCTTCATCCATCAAGCTCGACGCACATCACCGTCACCATGCCAACAGACCGGAAACAATGTACCCTACCAACCTTTAAATTGGACGGCGACACTTATTAAATACCTCGCCCCGTTATCTACATATTTAAAAACTAAAATTAATGTAACATTCGCAAAAGTTAAATCGCCAACGTAATCTTTTATCAGTCCTCTGTATTATTTTCATTCCCGAATTCGGCGCCGATAACAACGTACTTGTCGTTGTCACATGAGCCGTCCTTTTCTTACTCAGAAGCTTGCGTGTTTCTGTCCCGCTCTTGCGGCGATGGTCACAGATTTTAATATTAAATATCAATATTTGGATGCAATCAATCAAAGTTAATCACGCGAAAGCTATAAAAGCAAAATGAATACATTACGTTCTTTAGTAGACGGCGTCGGTGCACTCGACCGAGCGCCGACCTTTTTTATATCCAACCTAATAATGAGCGATTAGAAAAAAAACTCGATGGGAACCATGGACATTGTATTAAGTACGCCGTAGTGACGTAAGCAACTTTGAGGTTATTAATTGGGAAGAATTAAAAGTCATAAGGGCGGAAAAAAGTTAACTAACTTTAAACAAACACGCTACATTCTTTGTTTTTTAGTGTTTTTAATCTACAGAGCACGTGTCTGCTTACTGGTCGATCGGACATAGCAGATTAAAATGCGATAAGTTTTATTCATGTCACAGAATTAAAAACCTTATATCATTTGTTTTTGTTCTAATCTTGCACAACAAGCTGAAACTAGTTTTAAAGACATTGACAGTTTTGTATGAATCTGATCTTCTTTTATGTTTAACTTTTTGATAAGAGACGGATCAAAAAGTACCAAGCAGGCAAATGCGTTGAACCAAAAAATACCTACGTCTCTAGTCTCTAGGTAAGCATAATAAAATAGTGGTGTAAAAATAACACATTTTGAGAACGTACCGGGTCTATCGACCCTCGCTGCTATATCGATTAGTTCTTATTTTTAAATTTAGAACCTCATTTCTATCGTAAAGTGTTTGCCTACACCAAAACGGAACATAAAACACAAGTTCGATATCGGTTAAAGCAAACTAACAAAGCATTCGCTTGTAAAAGTTAACTAATTAGGTCACCGAGTCGGGGGAACTTTCGAACAGCCTATAAAACTAACTGTTGTTTCCTCTCGTATTTGGTAGCGATCGATTTTTCTAATTGTTGCCCGACGACGGGTCGATACGGGCGGCACGCGCGGCCTTCTTACTTATACCATTGAGTGCCTGTAAGACCCGATTGTATGCAACTTTAACACGGCAATTGTGTCGGTGGCTCTGAATGAGTTTCAGCTAGGGACGAAAATAGCTTGGAATATAGAATATAGAAAATAGTAAAGCTTTGTCGTTGCAGTTTTGCATACGGTTTCATGTCTGATAGAGTTGTTGGGGCTTCGAGTCGTTTTGGAAATAGAAATTTATGCAATTGATTTAATTTGAGACCTTGTGTTTATCTTATATACGTGTTTAAATCATTTCTATTTTTTTTTGTCGAAAGGAGCACTGTTGGATGGAATGCATGCAAGTCAGATCTGTTAGACAAAACTATCATAGGTAGGTACTTCTTTATAATATTAGTTAGCCAAAAGAAAAAAACCCATAGTAGGTACAGAGATTGTCCTGAAAATTTTGTGATGATGTTTAAATAGAAATGAAAATACAGTAACGTACGTTAAAAGGTTGAAAGTGTAAAGTAAATTTTCTTGAAATTTGAACCCAATGTCAATCAAATCCCAATTAAATTTGGTCAAAATGATCTTGGCAATAATTGTGGCATTTTAGACCCTTAGGATTATTTCCTTGTATGAAAACAAGCTTATCTTTTAGAGGAAACAGTTGATGTGGATGATAGTTAAAGCAACGATTGTAATTGTTAATTCTTTTGTATGCACAGTATGCATAGTAGCTTGTAGTATTTAAATTCTAGAGTTTAGTTCCGATTCAAACAACAGATAATGTACTGCGTTTAAAAGATGCAAATTTAAACTTTACTTGAACGATTTTTCTAGGACTTACCCACAATATTTAAGCTATTAAACAGAGACTTATAGATACTGCTGGGATTTTACAAGCTTTGATATCACTTCACATGTTTCTCGGTCGTGTAAAGTCAATTTTGAATGAGTTTCGATCTTTGAACTGTGCTGAATTTATTATTAATTTAAACGGTGGAAAGTAGGAATTGGCCTTTTTTTTTAATTTGAGGCTTGCTTTTCTGCCTTCGGTTTTTACTCGAGACCAATTTACACAGTGAATTTAAGTTTTTGCAACTATATCAAGAAATTTTATTGTAGCTGTTTGACATAATATATATCTAAATTAGCCGTGATATATATTTCCCAGCGTGACAAGACTATATTTGACGATGATATGTGGAAAATGTATAACCCGACCAATTGACGTATTATGTCACGCTGTTATACAACCAAATTCCTCGACGGTACATAATCATATCAAGTTAAAAAACTTGCAAAAACAATTGCATACCCAACGCTTCCCCATAGATCACTTTTATCGATAGTACCAACATAAACATGCTAAGCTAAGACAATAGAAGCTAATCCCGCGCCTGCGCAGGCGCATCAAATACCCGTCATCAGCTGATCGGGCAGGTGCACTTTGCTCGGCACGACCGGCCAACTACTAACGAGCTCCGATATGTTATTCCGTGTAAAATATCTTTACTTATATTTTTGCACGCGAGTTTCGCGTAGAGTTCATTCTTTGACTCGAGAGACCAGAACATTTATTGAGATTAAAATTATTCCGTCCTCGTATAGGATTGGGTTACCTTTATATGGGCGTTTTTTTTTCTTCACCAAATTTCCCAAACATTTTATCGCAAAATTTTATTTCTGCAGACATTGACTTGTCAACTAAACGCTTTCTATTTTTTTTTTCCCAAACCAAATGTTAGGCAACCGCGTGTATTGTCATTAAAGTATTTGGTAATTTATCAAATCACCAATTTTTCGATCAGGCAATGTATCTAAAACAATATTTTGGCAAATGGCTCGCATCAGGTCAAACGGATGACAAGTCAAAAGCAATATGGTTTTACCGAACCTCGTTACGTCCACAATTTGATAACGATATGGTTTTATACAGAGCGTTATAATAGAACTGCATACATTAGGAATTCCAATCAAGGTTTCGCTTTAGCCAGTACTCTGTGAAGAAACTTATTTTAAAATCGAAACATCCGTCCTGTCCTTTGAAACAGATGTTCCCTTCTTATCGCTTCTCTAATCTGTAAGTTGCATTTTTTAATTTATACATGCAAACCAACTGACATTGTGGGTAACATCACGTCTCATAATGTATGTTAATTATTCTATCCATTAGGGAGGGGGTGGTCACAGGTACACAATCCAAAATAAGATATCAAGCAGATCAATAAATTGACTATGTGTATCATGTCATAATCCCCCACCCCTTCTTCAGCCACGTACCACACGTACACAGTATAAAAAATATTGGCCATGTGCTTAATTAATTATGTACCAAAATAATCAATCTTCAGTATTCATTTTGCAAACGACGAGTAGGGCGCCCTCAGACTAGGTGGAGCGATGATATTGTCAAGATCTGGTGGTAACTGGAGAAAACGAGCTAAAGACCGAGCTCAGGCGTGCAGGGCGTGCTATGGAAGAGGCCTATGTCCAGGAGTTGACTGATGTGGGCTGATGATGATGATGATCCATTTTGAACATTCGGTACACAACTGTTTAATGACATGGGGTACTTTTTATATGGAAAATCTGTCAGTTCCCGCGATAACCGTGCTGCCCTGCTCAGGCAATTAAAAGTACCTATCTCAGATTAAATTGCCGGAGCGGAATCACTAGCATAGAGGCATTCCATCTTAGTCCTCAGGGTTGGCAGTGCATTTGCAGTCTTAGGATTGCGGTCTTGTGAATGCGAATGTCTATGGGTCACAGTTTCCATTTACCATCAGGTGGACTGTGTGCTCGTTTGCCTTCCTATGCCATAAAAAAAAACAATCCTCTTCTCTAAGTAATGAGGTTGTAATTACTACCGGAGTTTTATTCGAGATGCTGTTATCTAACTTAGCAGGGCAGCGTAGTAATAATAGCAATCAACTATTTTAGCGCGGTCCAGAAGGAAAGACTATGAAATGAATAAGTTATCAAAGAGTTGATAACTTGTTGCCCACGGGCCTAAGAATGATAAAACAATTGATGTCGACATCAAATCGTGATCCTCAAGGCAAATTAGACCAACAAAAGCCTAATGCGTCATACCGGTTATCTGGTGTATGCGGTAAGGCACGATCGTCTGTCATCGGTACCGTAATGCCATTGATTACGTCAAGGCTGATTTATTATTGCAGATTACAACCTTACACGTGAGGGCTTGTAATTACGGTGGAATAGATGGGTTGGTGTGGCGCCTAGCTTAGTACGGCTAAGGTTTAATAAACTACTTCAGTTCTTTTATCCTAGTTTGGTTGAGCCTGTATTGCTCCGATGTCGTAGTGTTGCCGTCAGGACACCTCCGGTTCATAAGAATTGTCATATCCTCAATAATGTCATTACGATATCAAAGCATGATGCGAGCCAAAGTAGAATAAAAATCCAGGACTTAAATTGGTGAAAAAAATCGGGTCAGCCTCTCGTCAAAGATTTCGTGTTACACAACATGAACCCCAATTAAATGATAAAACAACACGTGTCAATGTTAGGAAGCAAAAACTATCAAAAGCAAATTACTTCTAGAAGTGTTTGACAAGGTGAGAGTTGGAAGTAAAATATTCTCAAATAGCAACCACCAAGTTAAGCAACAGTTTTTTTTATTTATTATGGTGAAAATTGGGTCATATTACCAATTTCGCTAGACAATAGCAACATTTAAAGTAGACACGCATCTTGACATGACATTTTAAGTACCTTCGCACACGTTGGAATACCTAAGCAGGTACTAAATAATTGCAAGCTTAACCGAATGATGCGCTCCGATGCACTATCGATAGCAATCGATTATGGCTTCTAATGAAAATTGCAGTCGGTATAAAAGGAAAAAAAACGCCGCGTTAATCTGCAGACATGTATTAGCATAATAAAATGTAGAACTTATAAAGTTGCTAACGCGGTTCTGTAGTCACTTTATTATGCGAACGTAATAAAACAATGTAAGGTCTAGACAAGTTGGTAAACATTAACGTAAACGTTTTTCGAAGACTGTCAAAATGTATAGAATTACGTCAATTCTTTACATTTTTGATATCGATAACGAACGCCAAATGCATCTTGTCTAGGGCGTAGGGTAAGGGGTAAAGGGAACTACTAAGAAAAGAGAAACGGTAGTTTGTGAAACAAAAACTGTAGACTTGAGTTCTATGAATATTTGCTTTATAAAGCAGTAATTTATATTAAGATAGATCTATAGGTAGATCTTAGACCAGAGCTGAGATTCTTCAAGGAGAAATCTTATTGTTTTTGCTTGTTTCCATATTTTCAACGTTTTTATAGCTCTTATTTACTCGTCCAGTTAAAAACAATACCATAACCAAGGCAGAGGCAATATGCTTCAGTCTATAGTTTTGGATTAAATTAAGATTAAAAAAAGATAATAACAGTGATATTTTGGTCCAATTTATTTCACGTCATTTCATATCATTCGGCTATTGATTATTATCACTTAGCCAGTGCCATTTTTATATTTAATGCATCAAATTGCACTTCAAACCGGATATTTCAAGACCTAGTTGTCTATTACCTTTAGTGCTGAGTTAAGCCTTCGTTCACGAAAATCCAGTCGATTGGCCGAGCTAGCCTCAAACGGGCGCAATAATTGGTCTTTGTTATGAAATATGTAGTTTGAAGGTTAGTGGACCCTGGTTGCGGAGGTGAGATTAAGTTATAGGTTGTTGACGATCCGTGAACGGGTTAGCGCTGCGTACGCGCAGGCACGGACTCGGCTTGATGCAAATAACCTTTTTTTATTAGAAACTAGGAATACTTTATTGAAAAATGACAAAATAATACAACAACCATAACACAATAACTGAAAAATAAAACTAAAATTAAATAAGACTAACTCTAAATATATAAATTAACTAAAACATTAAATCTAAGAATGGCGCCTGCGGCATTGTACCAAAGATGCTGGCAGCATTTTCTCGCTGGATGGTTAAACTGATACGTTGAGCGAGGAAACTGCCAGCTCTTCGGTCTCCCGTGACCTGTTTTTATTACATTGTAATCCATAAGTAATATTATAGTATCTATGAGCTAATCTGATCACAGATTCGGAAAATGGAAAAAGGATCTCGGTTGTAATTTTAACATACTGACATAGGATTTGTCAGTTTGGTCAGGGCGTCTATCCAACACGGTAAAAACCATTATCGTGCTTGATCTGTTATCGTATTATCAACATTTTGATAGCTCTTATTTACTTGACAGTAATGGCGTCCGAGTGAAAAACGATTCTGTAGCAAGTTCATCATCATCATCATGTCAGCCGAAAGACGTCCACTGCTGGACATAGGCCTCCCCCAAGGCTCTCCACTCAGACCGGTCTTGTGCTTTTCGCATCCACCGCGTTCCCGCGATCCTTACAAGGTCGTCACTCCATCTTGTTGGAGGCCTACCTACTGCTCGTCTCCACTCACGAACACGCCACTCAAGAAGCTTCTGACCCCATCGGCCATCAGTCCTGCGTGCGATGTGCCCCGCCCACTGCCACTTCAGTTTAGCTATTCTTCAAGCAAGTTAAATACGATATTGTTATTACTGCCTAGAATAGAGGCGCTGGTACTGTACAAAAAAAAATTTGACTCACTTTTTTTTAAAATAAAGCTCATACGTTTAGTTTGCGTTGGACTCTAGGATAATCTGACCGGTTAGTAATAAGCGTAAATAAAGCCTGGAGGGGTTATTATAACATGGCTATGCAGTTCATTTTACGGCGAGCGTAAAGGTCAGAGCTATAGCAGTTATATAGCTGTATCCTTTTCTCTCACCGTAAAATGAACTGCAAAGTTAGGTCATAATAATAATAACCCCCCTGATCAGAAAAAAAACCTCGCCATTTTGCGGAAATTATATGAACTGTCATTTCTATTGCAATTTACGAAACACAGATAAAAAAGTATTAGTGGCGACACTGGTGACCCCATTAGCGGTTTTTTATTATTCTGGCATTCTTTTCTCCAAAGCGGTCATTAAAATCATCAATCGTAGCAAATGGAAAGAAGTGGTCTCTGCCTACCCTTCTGGGACACAGGCGTGATTTAATGTATGTATGTATGTAATGTCATTATTATCACTGTCAACAGCATCATCATGTCAGCTGATGACGTCTATTGCTGGACTTTGGCCAAAGATCGCGATAACGATATCCGATCGTCAGAAAACTGGCAACATTTAGTAGTCACTGATATCTTGCACCAAGACTATAAATTTAATTTGTAATACCTTAACTCGGATTTACATCTGACAGTTCCATACATTTTGATACAATTAAATAGTTCATACAGATTAAAAGTGGCCCTAATAAATTACAACTTTACAAAGAACAAGTAAGCCCTTGTTGACAGTATAGCTCTACATAAAATAATGCCGAACCCTGGTAATTTTATTTACGTCTCTACATTACATGTAAACCTATTCCTTTCTGTGACATCAGTGTTGCCAGTTAAAAAAACAAACTCTCGTCTATGGGCCAGTGATATTTTATTTCCTCCCGACTGAGCAAAGACGGCGATCGCGTGATGCCACCCCGTTTTTGCAAGTTTCTATCAACTAAAAGCGTTAAACGTTTTTCTCTTTTAATTAATTTAGCTATCTTAGACTAGTTGATTTATTATGCTTTTAAAAATATGAATACGGTCCGGATGTTCGCATGTTTCTATGTGCAAAAGTCTTAAACCACCAGACCGAATTATATTATGTCTTAATTTTAGTTAAGGAAAGCGTATTAATTATGTCAGTACGAGTATAAATGCAAACAGATAAGTATTTTTAGAAACTATAGTTTGTGGATTAGCCGTACCAGCTTAACTTGGGCCCTGGACAAGTAAGTAGTGATATGACTTAGGTCAGATATGCCCTCACTCGTTGCAAAGGACTAGAAAAACTAGTCGACGACATCTATGTCACATTGTATGTCTTCCTCTATCGCGAAGAATATAGTCCACAAAGAAAGAGACTTACTGCCGATAACTTGTTCCATTTTCAAACTCTTGCATGAAAAATCGTCACTATGGAAAAACTTACTTATCATTGACCGTCTCTTAGTGTGGCTGTTACTGACTAACAAGCGAGAAAAGTTATCATGAGCAATGCTTACTGTGTTGACACCAGTCCTTAAGCATTGACCACGAATCCAAAGGTCAGGTTAAGCTTGTTCAACGTAAACCATGATAACAACGGCCTCTCCCTTATATTATAACACTATAAGCCAAAGGGTTAATGCTCCGCAAAGAAATTGGTATTCTATTGACTCTGCTGTTCCCTAGTTTCTGAAATAATTGATCAAGCAGTAAGTCTATAATCAAGCATCCTTACCAATCGTACAAATCTACCTCAGAAGCAGAAAACCACAACTCCAAATTCAATCCAAACCACATCCATCTTTACGTCTCGATGCGTAACGTCGTAAGTGGTTAAGTTAAACTTAGTGTTTCCATATTTTGTTCCTAAGGTATTATTCGCAAATACATATTGTCATTTCGACCCTGCACGTTGTCGGGTATTTTTCTCCCGGTGCTATAATGCGAGAGTCACGAGCGGTTATGTAAGCAGGCTGCCGGCGTCATTATAGGCATTACTGCACTCGGCCGACCGCCATTGTCAAGATTGTGGGGTCAGACAGATCCCGACGCTAACGTTGTAATTTCTTCCCTGTAACCCAATAAATCTGAGATTGTAAAACAATTTATACTGGCTCGATGGTAGAGGTAGACTGGCCTACTGTGCCGAGAGTGGGTTTGGATCTAGGGTTTTTTAATGTACTTATTCTCCGATCGTGGTGGATCCTTAAGGAAGGCGTATGTCCAGCAGTGACACTGATGATGATGTAGGCAACTGTTTGTCCCATTAATTGTATAATTGTATCGTCAGATTTTACATTATATCCTCTTGTTTTGCATTCAACTGGGGCCTGTAACACAGGTTATCATAGCTCATTTCCAAGAGCCGCTGTTTCACCTTAATTTTCATTTACAATATGTCAATATATATGGATGATAATAAACTTGAATTTTTCAATATAAATAAGTAGGTATCTACAAGATTTATGCAGATGCAGTTTTATTATCATTTTAGAATATTTACGTTTACCAGGAATCAAACCGGAGCCAACATATTTAACAATTGTGTTGCAGTCATTTTTTTTAACAGTTATTTTTTCTTTATTTTTGCCATATCTTACCTTTTTCTTCTATAGTTAAGATTGGGTCTACGATCTACTTGTGGCTCAAGGCCCATACTAAGTTATCTTAGTGTGCAACAGGCTCTATCTCCGTTTCTGTCTTATTTGAATGATATTGTAACTAGTGGCAACTTTGTTGGCTAATGTTTATTCAAAGTGTTTTATTTGTAAGTTTATTGTACTGTTTTTGCCAAAAAAAAAACTGGTTACCTGTGACGCCGTACACAGGGTCACTCAAGTTGGCTAACCTTTTCATTTTAAATGATAGTTATGTTGACTGCCACTTTATCCAGAATTAAAAAAATACCTAAAGATAGGATAGGGAAGTCTTCATCAGCACAAAATCGACGTTCGTTCAGGGCCCAAGTGATAAAATACCTTGATCGAAGAGCCCACGCTCAATGATACATCGTGACTATTAATTATTAATATGATTATGATGCCTCATATTCCGCTCGTGTCGTGTCTAAAGCTGGGAACGGAGGCAGTCATAATCGGGTGACGTAATTTATTTGCGTAGATCGGAACGTGTTGGTCAGGGCACGCTTTGCCATTCACTTGGGAACCATTTTTAGGGTTCCGCAGTCAGAGTAAGGTGAGGCCGTCCGTCACTTTGATCCTGTTGCGAGGTCCGGTCGATGTTCCTCTTTGTCCTCCATCAGGTTTCCGAGGGCACTTATTACAGAGGCCCTACTTTGAAAATCGAAGATCGAAGCTTCATCCTTTTCTCTCGATTTAGTCTCGAATGAAGAGTGACAGCGAAGGAGCTAACGTAACCGTGTTGAATAGAGGCCCTGGGCCGGTATTCCAGGCGGTAAAAACGATATCGTAGTTAATCTGTTATGGTATTGTTATGACGTCAGTCGCCATTACTGTCAAGTAAATAAGAGCTATCAAAAACGTGATATTTGCCCTGGATTGTTGTTGTATTGTTGAAATAAACCTAACCTAACCTACAGATTATGTAGGTCTATTCAAACTTAAAAAAAAAACAAACTATCATAAGAACTTTCAGACGGATGAAACAGTTGGGACACATAAATTTCGGACTTGCGATAGGATACCCCATATCTACACTTCTTGTACTCTTACGGCCGAACCCTATATTCAAACCGAGGATAGATAAGGCTTACCTCGGGTTAAAATTTGACATTTGCCCATACAAAATGTGTCAAATTTTAATCCGAAGTAAGCCTATCTGTCCGCGGATTGAACATAGGGTTTGGCCGTTAAAAATAGAGTCGTATTTAGATAGTTTTGACCACGCTGTCCTTTCAAATAATTCACGGCTTGTACCGTCGGCTTGTTTGTTGTTTTACCGAATTTTAAAGACTGTTTTATCTTGTTGGCCGGCTTGTGTACAGTGAGATAAGATTTAAGGAGTGCCGGTTAAGGTAGTTGCGACAAATGTAGTAGATAAGGTTATATTGATTTGATCTACTAAATGGAAAGTACTTTTGGTTTCCTATATGACTTCTTTTTGTCACAGTGAATGGCAGAGGTATCGTTACTTGTAATGGACACTAAAATCAAACTTAACTAATATTGTAATTGCGCCCCTTGTGTGGCAAAAAAACCTTTCCCAAACTTATCATATGAGCCAACGCTTTTTTTTCCAAAATGGTAAATTTTTCAGGATTCTAATAAAAGTAATTTATCCTAATGTACCTATAGGATTCTACAAGATGGTCCTCAAATAAATCCTGAAATATTTAGAGTTTCGGAAAGAAAGGGTTTTCGCATATGATATGTTTGGGAAATGAATCAGCTAGGGAAAAGTTCTTGAGCCAAATGAAAGGGTACTGATTAGGGTGTTTCATTTTTGGCACATTTCAATTTACAATAAATTCGATCAAATTCTTGGTCCTACTTAATCTAATACAATTCGTTTGGGGTTGCACACTTTGAGAACTTTTTTAGTAAATTTTCATGATTATGCAATGCTCCAAAGCCGCAACAGGCAGAAAAAAAATATGATGATTGTCAATATCTTTTGTGTTTGACATATTACTAGATAGGTAAGTTAGTTATTGTTTGTTATTTTCGGAAAAATAAAAAACATTGAAAATCTGCTAAGGTCCGAAGTTGTCAATTTGTGCAACCTCTAAATATTGCCCATTCGCCTAGACATTTTCATTTTTTACCATAGAAAGAGTTAGGGCGTAAGCGAAGTCTGCAAAAAATAACTTTTATTTTTTTCCATACGAATGTGAAACACATTTATGTGATTCTTTCTCCTCTTTTACGTTCAAAGGTCACCAGATAAACGTGATTTTTGCACAAAGAGTTTGTAAACAGTAAGAACCTGCCAATGAAGTGGCTACCAAATATCTAGAATCGTGGTGTTAACATAAAACAATATGCTAAAAAATGTTAATTACCTGTCATTACCTTGCAAAATAATTTAACATGAATATGGCGAGCATTAGTGACTGCTCTAGCAGAAGCGAACAATCAATATTAAACGTATTTAAACACGATACTTTCATCGCTGCATCAGCTGTATTCCCGACAGCAATATTCAAGCGCCAAGTGGAGCGGAAATTTTCCAAAGGCAGGTTGCCATTGCGCTGCGCACGCCGGCGGCATAGCAAAGCGCTGCGCAGGCGGCGCGTTTGATCTATAGATCACAAGTGTAACGTGACATACCGGCGGTCACTACTACTTTACACGTTGAGGGCCGGGGGAACTGTTTTAGTTATTAAATCGATAGAGGGATGGAGTTTTTGGTTGTGAGATGGTTACGCATCTATGAACTTTGGTTTTTGGTTTACTGGCTCTGAGGCGGTGTGACGTTTGGTTGGGTTGGCAGTTTGATGGCTCGGTTTTTTTTGTGCTTAGTTGTATGATCGTGGTATGGTAAGAGTTTAGTTGATTTGGTCAGAAGGGAAGGTTTAAGTCCTTTTGAGTATTCTAAGAGATTTTACATGATTTTTACTCTACATGTCGCACCTTTAGAACAACAGTGACATAATTCAGAAATTCTAAATTACGAATTTGGTCTCTATGATAATAAATTTATGACTTGAAGTTTAAAAGCAGAAATTTTGAATAGGGAATATGCATGTTTTTTTTTTACAGCTTCAATTGAAGCTGATTCATGTAACAAACAGATCACAAAAATCATTTTTTGAATAACTATAAAAATAACCAAGATATAAGCCAACAAAGATTTGTTCCTATCTCTTTCTAGAAAAACGGAATTTTACATGGAGTTTATATGGCCGCAGTGCACAATGACGTCACGGTGCACATCGGATCTCTCTATCTAATTAGAAGTTTGAAATGCTTATAACTTCCGTATTTCTTGACCGATTTTAATTTTAATTTCCGTTTTGGTGATCTCTTTTACGGTATTTTCATATTCTGATGAGAAATGCGATTTTTAAAATCCATGCATATTCCCTATTAGGTCATTGTTGTTCTGAAGGTGCGATGTTTATTTGTGTGTCAGTATGTTTGTTTCGTTTAAATATTGCAATTGGTTAAACCTGGGGGGTTATTATGATATAGCTATGCAGTTCAGATTACGCTGAGAGAAAAGGACAGAGCTATAGCAGGTATTTAGCTCTGTCCTTTTCTCTCACCGTAAATTGAACTGTAAAGTTAGGTCATACATAATAATAACCCCCTGATTATATCATTGGAAATTTGAATTGACAATGCAATATTGTGCTGGCTAATAGCTGATCTAATGGAATCGGAAGCCAACAGGATCTTCGCTGATCAAGTAGACCCACCAGTTGGACTTGTTATTGTTAGATTGATCTATACTCCATTCCATCTGACTTGTCTATATTTAGTAAACACTTTTATAACCTCAAAATGCTCCCTTTTCGCAAAAAATGACAATTTTGTCATAAAAAAATCATCCGTGTTACATCATTCAAAATAGTGTGAGAAAAACGGTAATTTTAGCCAAAAAATATGCGGTTTTTTTTTTTTGTTAACCTTATTCGCCGCAATTATATTACTTACCATATTAAGATATAAAATATCCTTTATCGAATAAACAGTTGGGTGAATCCGGTCGGGTCGTCTCCTATCCGGATCTTAGACCGATATAGAATATATTTTTACATAGGTAGGTATGTTCTGCCCTTTGACATCACTTTCTGCCTGATCACATCATCCTAAGCATCGCTTTACTTAGTCATCGGTTCTGCAATTATCAGTAAGGCTGAGGTATATTCTACGTAAGAAATACTTATTCATAAATATATCAAAAATATAAACTAATCAATAAACATAATCAAAATCTTCACCGAAACCAGAAGTTACTTCCTTCCTCCCAACCCATTGACAACTCGAACAATGACGAAATTAATTAAAATGCAATAACAATAAAACTCGTGTCCGGACATTAGTAATGTTAAGTTATTCTCCAAACGCCACTTAATGAGAAGTGATGGGTTCGTATGAAAATAAAATAAAAATACGATGTTGCCAGAATGCATTGGGTATGCAGGGTGCATGCACTTAAAAATACTCGTCGTGTATGCCAAGATGTGACAGCGAAGAAATGGTCCTATCTTCCAACACGTGGCTACTATACGCGGGTTGGGTTACCTAGTGATATATTAGTGAGACAGCAGCTGTTTTGTTGCTGTACAAACGTATATAGGTACCTACGTAAAATACTTTATTGTACAAAAATGACAAAGAACATAATAGACAGAAAAATAAATGATATGTACAAAGGCCAATGTATCCGTTCAATGGATCTCTTTCAGTTAACCTTTACCGATAACCTGGCAAAAGCGGGTTAGGCACCTTTGTTTCGGCGGAATTTATGTGCCAAATTGTATCGTTTCCCATTCGTTACATTTGCCAACCCGCTTTGTTTTCTGTAACCGTTAATATTTCAGGATTTTATAAAAACTAACCTAAACTAACCAATAGGGTTATACACGATGGTACTGAAATAAATCCTGAAATATATACAGTTATAGGAAAAAATATTGGGTTGAAAACTGGGTTGGCAGAAAAAAAAACCCGGCCAAACGTCAGGCTCCCGTTAAAAGCGATATGGTTTTACCGAGTAGACTGGAGCCCATTATAAATCGTTTATAGCGCTAAGTCAGCAACTTTGTAGCCTTTAAAACAGCTATCACCGAAATACTGCGTTTTAATGTTATCGTAACGCCATAACCGCTGTACTCGGCTATAAATCACCGGACAGTGGACTGACGACGCCCACGACGATCGCCGCCTTACCGGCTTCTGACGAACATCGATTGTGACGTGGAAAAAACCGTGGGAGGTAAATAAACTAGTCTTATGTAATACGGAGTTGGACCTGGGGCCTTGTTAAGATGCATATTGCTAAGTCAGTGAATTTCGAAAATCGACAAG
Source organism: Acleris emargana (assembly GCA_927399475.2). Lineage (NCBI taxonomy): Eukaryota > Metazoa > Arthropoda > Insecta > Lepidoptera > Tortricidae > Acleris > Acleris emargana. The sequence continues at coordinate 21,715,260 of OV656838.1, read as the reverse complement.
ACGTTATAAGATTGACGTAAGCTGATGACAGGTCGCTTCGAGCGCTTATGTCAACTCCATACATTTCGAATCGATAGAAAACAGAAACGCTTGCAGCGTTTCCATCTTGGCTAGTCCTACTGATACATATACCTAATTAGAATTAGGTAGGTATAGACTATACACTCCGTAATATTATGTAAATCTTTATTGTAGCCTTTTAGTTTATTTGCTATGTTGATATCTACTACGTTCTGGCAGAATATGGTCGCTGCGGGTCGCCGCAGTTTTAGGCTGAGCAAGCGCTTTTTCTTCGCAACATGACATGGCTTTTTAAACCATCCTAATTTAAAATCTCTTCAGCTTTTATATGTTATTCATCTCAAATAAGTTAAAGTTTAATATTATTTGTAAATTATGTTGGCTTTAGCCATGTATTTTTTTCAAGAATAAAGATGTTTATCTTTACAATCTAGGCTGACTTACAATCTGATTAAAGTGTAGTTGCATTAACGTTTATATTTCATGTTAATGTCCTCTTTAGTCACTTACTATCTCTTTTTACCTTGGCGAATTAGAAAGTGACAGAATCCTATGAGATATTAGTGATAATAAACGTTTGTGTCGTGTGTTAAGCCGTAAAACCACATTAAAATCTCAACTAAACCGTACTTAAGACTAAAAGTAGTTTCATCTTATTCGTACCTAAAGCTATTTAGTTCACGTCTACGATATGCCAAAAGTGCAGTTTCAACCCATGCAAGTCTATCTTTATTGTTATGAGATTAAAGTTACGTCGCATTCAAAGGTATGTTAACATTTTTGGACCTTATTTCAAAGGAATAAGGTGAAAAAATAAACAAAATAATATCTTTGACGGCGACTGTACAGATGTCATTGAGTTTGCGTCTTGCAGAGCCGTATCACGTAATACATTCAAGGGTCTCAAACAGTTCGCTGGCTGATAATGTCCGGTTCATCATATTACGAGTACAAGGTCTATAATTGCTGTGTGGTTGCCGGCCGCCTAGAATAGTGCCACTCCATGTCTTCCTGTGGAAGTCGTAAGAGGCGACTAAGGGATTAAAGGCTTGTATTGTTAGGCGATGGGCTTGCAACCTGTCACTAATATACACATCGTAAACATCTTAGCCTGTTTTTGCAAAATGTGGTTATAGAATTAACAACAAATTGTGAGAGTTGTTGGTAATTCTGTAACTCTGCCCACCCCACTCTGGGATGAAGGCGTGATGGTTTGTATGTATGTGTAAGGTCTACAATTTTTTCTTAAGCTTTCTCAATTTTATTATTGACATTTGGCCTCTCAGATCTTTTTACAGACTTGAGACTAGAAAACTTTTCTGTGGCAGCCTTAATCGAACCGCTGTCGCCGTGTGCGCCGGCTTCCCGTACCCGGCACTAGTTGTTATTCCTGACGTCGCCTGTCACACGCCGCTCGGTAGCACAATAATAAGAATTGTAATATAAAAGCATTATAATCCAATCAACCGCGGTGTGACCGCCCGCGAGCTCGATTTACCATTCGACCCACCATTCCGATCGTAAAATATTCGATTGTAACCGGTAACTACTACAAATACCCAAAGACACACACATCGTTTTTTTGACTATTCGATACGTGTTTTCATTGAATCTGGTTCTGATTAGGCAAATACGTTTAATTACCGAACGGATTTACTGCCAATCCGTCACGGTTGTCTCACATGTGTTTAATTATCGAGCAATTAATTAAACACGAAAATACATAATTGCGTAGCCGTAACCTACGGGTTGATATGATGTCCTAGTACTTACGAGTAAGTCCCGGTTTTATTAAAGAGTTATTAAATACAAATTCGTATCAGGGTAGATGTTACAAAAGTAAAACAGAGATACAAGCTTTAGTTAGTAGGCACCTAAAATACTCAGCGTCGATAAGACGATCAATAAATTAAAATTAATTCGGCGTGCGAACGGCCCGATCCGATACGCGATACCGACGCCTACATTTATCATTCGCTAACACGTCGGACATTTCACAGGGGAATTCGCCAGGGGAACCTAATCTTTATTACAATACCATAGGACCCATGGTTTACCGATGATTGAGCACGTAATGATCTGTCAGGATACAAAGGATAACACTTCTAAAGACAATGAGGGAAGGGATAAGATGGCATGTTTGTAGCGGTTGTAAAGCCGGCAACACACGCGCGGGTATGCCGTTCGCATGCGGATGCGGCTGATGTCACGGCTTGCAAATAAACCGCGGCAGACTGGACGACGCTGCCTTTGCCTTACCTTGACAGCCTCTAGAAAGTTCTCACGGCATTTGCTACCCTAGTACTTTGTCCTGCGTTTGTAACAATTAAAACTTCAATCTTTATATGTAAGTAACAAAACAGCAGGATAAAATTCTGAACTGTAATCAAATTGGTATACTTAGGGGGAAGTAATTGCACTTATTACCGGAAGACGTCATGCTGCGACGCATCAGAGCGCAGGGCGGGCACATTAGGGGTACACACATATGCTAGTTACAAGCCAGTTTAAACCGAAAGGGGCCATTTTCGCCGCAAGCCAAGGAAGGGCGCTTTTTGGCTTAACCACGCCTTAATATCTGTGAGTGTAAAAGCAAGGGGCGGATAAATGAAATTAAAGTTTTTTGGTGTCCGATATTACCTATTAACTTGATGAATTAGTAATCTAGTAGTTAAACTCAGGTAAGAAGATTCTAACCAAGAACTAAAATTTTGTAAGTAATTCATGTAATGGCTCTCATATATGAACTCGGCCACGATCGGAGATAGTGCATTGCACGACGGATCTAACTGACTGATACAAAGGCAAGTTTTCTGATATTTCTCAGGAAATTTTGGCATCATTTCCGGAAATTCCCGGAGCTGTAAATTAACTGACACACTAGGCTAGGTAGGAAAAAATCCCGAACTTTTTTATTTGTCTTCTCTAGCGCAAAGCTGCGTTTTTGTTTGCAATGAAGCCATGACAGTATATAAGATTATTTAAACACTACAATAGATTCAGACGTTGAAAAAACTAATGATTCTCATGTCTGACAGAACAAAAGCTAAAATTTAAACTGCGAAAGGGTTGTAAAAAAACCGTTACGGCAAGCAAACACCCGTAGCCGAGTAACAACACGGCCCTGTGGCGCAGTGATAAGATCTGGAGTCGCATCTGCCATGGGGGCAGGGGTTCAGTTCCGTTCGGTGTTCCTGTGAGAATCCGCATGCCTTGATTACTTTATGATTTTAGTGAGATTGTCAATGATGATTAGATCGTTGCCATATTCAATAAATCAATGACGACGTTAATTTTTCATGAATAGGGAAAGAAAGGCATGGGAAATGGTTTTCTTTCTTTTTTTGACATGTTAAGTAGATTTAAAATCAACAAAATATTTGCTCGCTTGCAAGCGGACTGAATACACTGGAATATTATTTTGTAACACCTTCATTTATTACCGTATTCTAGCAAATAAACTTATTTGATTTGATTTGATTTGAAAAAAAAAGGAGCCTTGCTGCTTGTTGTGCGTGGAAGACAAGCGACTTCAGGCCTACGTATTTCTACAAATTAAATGTAATCTGAATTTACCAGCTTTATGAGTATTTCACAATTTGGCCATCGTTACAGATGCTGCAGATACAATCATTATAAAGGTTTCATTTTCGCTGTCAGCTGTTTGTTCCACAACTCGTCTTAAATTTGAGCGTACGACCACAACATCGAGATAATGAGATCGCGGACTAACATCCTATTTGTAAGGACCACTTCATGTGGGCCATTCAAATTACGTATGCAAGCGAAGATTTTAGTAGATAACGCAACCGGAATCCTAATTTAATTTCCGTGCGTTATTTGTGTGGTTTTTGTTTTCTATTAACCTGAACACGGAATCCGAGAATAAGCTTAGTTTGTGTAACTGGCACAATGCCCGTAAGCCGTGAGCCCTTGAATAAAAAGCGTAACCCTGTACTATGATTTATGACATTATGACAACGTTTTTAACTAAATATACTCTTTATATACACTTTGGCACTACAGTTTTCATGATGTTCTATAGTTTTCTCTCATTAGTGAATCGTTAGATTTTAGTCATATTCTTAGAAATTTAGTCTCTTATGATGCATTGTTTAAGTATGTTTAAAACTACTGTATTTATACCAATAGATATTACCTACTACTAAGATGGTAATAGCTTTCCATGAGGTGCGAGAAATACACGCCTCTATCAGGCAAAGCATCAATTGAATATTGATTGTAATTTTACTAGTAATATTTACCGATAACGGACTATTTGAACCCTCGGACTGTCGCTAATCCAAAGCTCCGTGGTACCGGGCAACCCTGCTTGAAAAATCGTAGTTCAAAGTTAGCTCTTTCCCTCTATACAGCTATGAATGTAGAGCGAAAAGGACGGGGTATTAGAACTCTCGAATTTAGTGTAGTAACCCTCCAGGTAGGGCATGTGGCGATGGTACGATAACACGAATTATTCATACGCGTTATCGCGCCATCGCCCGCTATTGTGGACCCAGCCTAACGCGAGGGGTGGCTCGCGGACCCTGTCAAAACGTTTGTGTACCCCGCCTAATGCCACTACGGATTGATTATTGTTTTATTTGCTGTAATTATTGTTTGGCTTACTGAATGACCGGCAGTTGCGGTTTTGGTGCGTTTATCAGCTCGGATTAACCACAAAGCTTTATTGGGATGTACGTAGCTAAGCTATTAATTTATTGTAGCATCATACTGTCACGATTTCGAATAATCGAACGTGAAAGCTTAATGTTTAAAATAATCATCTAGCTTTGCTCTAAGTCGTGTTAACTTAAGCCTATACCGGTATCCCACCATTAGTTGTCTATTCTAAAAACAAATAAGCACAGTGAGGACTTAGTTCTATAGCAATATATCATCAAATCCGGCTGCCCGTCGAGATATACAGGCCAGCGATATCATCGGCGATAACCAATCGCAGCGATCACCTGGCGATGCGATGCGGGTGTGGAGGCGCCCTATTGTCTATATAGCACGTGTATATGAGTTTCCCCTACATTTTCGGGTCCTATCAGGAGGGACCTTTATGACTGTTTTTTTGTTTTCAAAAATTACTAAATGGAAAAAGGATGATGTTAAAAATACTTAAATTAAAACCAACAATGAGATTTTTAATTCCGCTATATAGTCGATACAAAAGGTGCTATTTATAGGTGTTATTTCTAATAAGTACCATGCTAATTACAATAGTAGAGCGTTCAGATATTTTTCTATTCATTGCTGTATATGAATCAATGCAATTGCCACTGAACATACGTTACAATTGCTGTAAGTAACCCAATATTTAGCAGCCCGCAGCGCGCCGCGGGTGCCCGAGGGCTGCCCCTGCTCTATCCACCAATCAAACCAGCCAGAATCATTAACCGACCACCCTCCAAACACCGGTACATATGTTCGCTTTCGCATTTTAAATAATAATCAACAAATACAATCGAATTGAAAAGGGGACGCTAGCATTCGCCCGCGCCATTCCAAACAGTTAGTTTGGCGAAAACAATGAATAAGTTCCCGTTTAACCATGTACGCAAACAAATCACCACGCTGTATAATCAGAGTCGAGTACATAATTAATGAAATTTCCAGCTGGCCTACTATTTTAATTGCCCAGTGTTGTGACATGGCGCTTTTGAAACATTTCGGAAAAGAGCGGCCTTTGTTCACGGACGCGCTCGTACCCATTATTTGTTTATCAAATACGCATTAGAGCCGGAATATTCATGACGCCGATTACAGTATTCGGATGAAGATGTCGTGTGAAAGACCAGTTGTTACACAAATGATATTAATTTAGGTAAGCGGGCGGGGTAACAAAACGCCTTCAAATTATCCGTCCTAATGACGGCGAGTTTTGATGCTCCGGGATCGCGTTACTGCTCTCCTATCGGAGGATCTCGTCGCGACGATAATGGTTACTTAAACGCTCGTAAACTCAAAGAGGTTAAGGGAATCGAGACGGATGCTAATGGCGTCGAGTAGTTACGAGCTACGACAGCTCCGTAACCGCTTCGGTGGCGTCACAATAAACATCACCTTTATTTTATGTGCAGGTCGGACGCTCGGCGGCGGTAGCGGGCAAGTCTGCAGGCCGCACTTTCACACGCCGCTGCACCCCTGGTTGGAGTCGAAGGCGCTGGGCGGCGGCGCGTGGGGCGGCAGCTTCCAGCAGGAGGCCGCGCCCTCGGACAAGCCCCTCTCCCCCGCGCAGCACCACCACCCGCACCCGCTCTTCTCCTTCCCACCGACGCCGCCCAAGGACTCCACCCCGGACTCCGTGGCGGCGGCGGCGCTAGGACAGCAGGACTACCAGGCCGCGGTAGCCCACGCGACGGCCATGAGCGTCGCCTTCATGCAGCAGCAGCAAGACCTGCCGCTCTGCGACGTCAAACCTATGATGGGCGCGCCGCAGTCCAAGCAACGCGAAGGTGCGCAGCCGGAGTCGTGTCCCCAGGAGTCGAGTCAGCCCTCCGGGGAGTACAACGCTCAGTACAACGCCGCCGGCGGCGACTACTACAACTACCAGGGCAAGGGGTATAGTGGGCAACAGCAGAATAAGCCGCGGCCGAACAAGACGCGCACGAGCGCCGGTGAGTCCGCGGGCCGCTCGCACTGCACCGCTAGGCTCGCTGGGTTGCACCCGACACACACACTGCCTTCTGCGCTTACCCGACCATCGATACTTCGACCGCGTTTCCACTTGCAAGAAACTTCTGCGAGAAATGTCTGACAGTGCTGTTGAACGGCTGATCGGACATTTGTGGCAGGAATTTCTTCCAGGTGTATTTGCAAAATAAAGTTCTAAATTCAAAAAGTTTTACAAAGTGACTCTTGGAAGCAGCTCTGTATGTCACAAAAGCTTTCACTGGCAGCCTTTACAATCGGCGTCTTAATCAAACCTATCAGACTCGAGGCTCGTTAATCGGGAGCCTTCACAAAATGGCCGCGATAGCACCGCGTAATTAGAATCTCAGCTATCTAGTCGACAATTGCGATTTATTAATTAGATAAGCTGTAGATTCATATTTCGTTTCCGAATGTCATTGTGGAGTTAATGGCGATTGGTCGGATAAGCGCGGAGTTGCACCGGGTTTGGGCGCCACACGTTTTAAGTACACGGATGCTTGGTTCATCTAACTGGTTCTAACGCTTATCCTAACCTCTAACTATCGGTGGTGGCTACTAACAAATCACTAATTAACCTATTAGCATATATAGAACACCATCAATATTCAAAAACGATTAGCTATTAATACATACACACATACATATACATAAGTGCGTGTCTTCCAAGCGACTTATTAGGTCATTAAACTTAGCCGTTTGTAGAGTCTTTATTTCGGTTTTTAGCTAGGCTTAGAGAATGAAGGTTCTGCAGATACTGGAGTATTCCCATGCCTACTGACTCCTTCGCACCCACGGGTTTAAGCAGTGACGACGGCGTTTGTAACTCATTGTTACGCTGGCCCTGTGAACGCGGGTCGTTTGATGTTGTCCAAACAAGCCAGCAGTTTCTCATTACTTAATTGCAACTTACTATTGTTTTTACGCAATTAAACAAATGCTCTAAGTAGATTTCTATTAATTCTCAAGACCGTTTAGAAATTAGAGTTTAATTGCCGAGTCATTTACTTTCTTTACGTACTTTGTTGTTATTTTTGAGTAGGAATTTTACTTACCTGTACAAGAACTACAATTCGACGGTATTCCGTCGGGATATGGTTTATTACGTGGGTTAGCTGCATTGTATAGGTGATTAGTAAAAAATATCGTTAACACCTAAGGCTCATTTATTAAGATATTGTTCCTCTCGACCTTTACACTAATGCGTGCATTGTTACCGGCAGTTATTGTGACGAAACTTTTCGCAACGCAGCCAGCCATGGTACATATAATAACGAGAATTACCCAACACCAAATTGTGTTAACACCACATAATGCGACTGCTTTATTTCATATTTAAAATTGTAATTATAGCCTCTCACACTAGTTTGCCTTTGACAATGGACGGGAACCGAAAATGGCGGTCCTTTATTGTCTCGCGGAATGAATGTGCAACATTGAATAGGAAGCCTTTTCAATTGTGGGTTCAATATTTTGTGGATTTTCTAATGGATTAACATGGGCGATCTCACGCGATGGAAACAGCGCTAGATAGTTTCCCAGCAGATTACGGCAGGAAAGCGAATGGAAACGCTAATTAAAATGCATTACACGGAAGAACTATTCGAAGACAATTCGCTGTCAAACTGGCTTTATAAATCTTTCATATTATGCAAATGACAAGACGGAAGGTTTTGATCAAGAAATATAGTTTATACTTGTATTCGCTCGCATAGGTAGCCGATGAGTTCAAAGAGTTTTTGAATGGCGCGAAGACATGGTGAAACAAGGTGGTCTATGATGATGATGGTGAGGGGACGCCCGGCCGGATCAGGCAGGTGGTCGATAGGACCTCCAGTCATATAGGACGCCCAGTTCCCCTTGGTTGAGCCAAAGGTTACTGGTCCGGCGACGCATCCAGCATGGATCCCATCTTCTTGTTTTCCTGCAGAACATAAGTGCGTCCCGTAGCATTATGCTTTTGAGGGCTTCATTAGATAACACGTCCTCTCAGAATGAGCGGTGTCTCAGTGACGAGTGAATGACACACTCGATTACGACGTGTTGGCTTGTTTCATCCTTGCCGCAGAGGGATTTTGTCTTGTACCTATTAACGTTAGGTGTCTGTTGAGCGGGCTTTGTCCGGTCAACACTCCTGTTAGTATGCTAGATTGTACTTACCAAGATTTAAAAGATGCCTTGGTATGTTTTTTGTTTATCTTACCAATCATGAGCTTAGATTGTCTGCACCCTTGTGTCGTCTCCAAGCCTCATTGGTCTTCGTCTCTATCCTTCTGGCTATATCTCCCTTCGTGACAGTTGCCGATATCGGGATTACCGGCTCCGGGCCTAGTTACTATTGGTCTGTTCCTGCTCCAGCTAGTTCATCAGCTTTCTCGATGCCTGATGCTCCGCGGTGTCCTGGTACAAGGTGGTCTAAGGACGTGGCTAAAATTGCGGGAAACCTATTGATGCAAACTGGTCCTTGGGGCAAACCTTGGGGAGGCTTATGTTCCAATGGCGGAACGATCATGATGATGATGAATCGTAGGAGTGTAATTCAGGTTTCAATTAGTTTGAGGATGAGGAGATTGAACCATACGCTAGTCAATTAATTAAAGTCAGCTCACATCTAATTTACACAGTGTTTACGCGTCGTTACCCGTTTTTGTTCGGTTCAGTATGCTGCTAATTGCTGTAAACAACTAAACACCATACCAATTCCAGTAACTACTTATTAGTCAGTACATTAATTATATTCGCACTGCTATGGAACGCGACTTGAAAAACATTTATTACCCCACAAGTTAAAAGAATGTAGAAATATCAGACTATGAATTATCTCATTTGTATTCTTATTTCCCTAAACGGTGCATTTAAAAATACGCGGGGTTTCGATTGGTAGTGACATTGAATCCATTTGCATAAGATTTGCGACTGTATTTAAACGATAACTAGCTTCATTATGGGTGATTTAGAATCTTAACGAAGGCTAGTTAAGGCCTCGATCGTTAGATGGCTTCTATGCTATTCTGTTAAGCATCGTCGACGTCGAATCTCCCATTAAACCACTCTATCTGGAATCTCAAGCTCGCAGTGATAATTCTGAAATGGATGTCAACCTATACTGGTTGAAATCGAAATTGACGTTTATTGGCTTCTTTCTGCTTACATATATCACATTTTCACATACCTGTGCTAGTAGACCCTGCTCTTCTATATCCAAACACGTTACTTGTGTGTTAAAGACAGATAGGGTAAACCTAACTTAAACTTTTGATCTACAATTTCAAACATTCTTTATCAGCCTAGGGGTCAAGAAATGTTTGTCGTTAGGTTCCCTAGCAATTCCTACGCTGTTCCGTCAGAGAATAATGCCTCTAAGGTTCTCGGGCCACTGGCTTGGCAGTCGTATGATAATTCGCAGAGGCCGGATGCGACCCATTCCATTGTTGCGCCGATCGGCTGACCTCGGCCAGAGTTCTATCGAACAGAAGCAAAGCTCTTTATAACACTTGCATTTCCAAAGTCTAAAAATGAACAGTTATTATCTCAAACTTGGGACACTCCTTTGAAATCTCGATCTTTCTGTGTTGTGACTGATTAGAGTCTGACCAGTGAGTGGTGACACTGAAAAATGGGGGCAAATTTAAAATATCACTAGCTGGTAACACTAAATGCATAACGACTGGATAGGTACTCACAAAGTGACAGCTTGTTTCATAGTTAAAATTGTTGCCATGAGAAAGATTAGAAAAAAGTCTTGTGTCACGACTCGCTGGTCAGACTCTAGTTAGATAAATACAAATCAACGATATATTGAAGTATCTCCTAAATATTTGCTGCAACCTTAGCAGCGGAAGGTATAGGTAGGTATATAAATGATAGCTACGAGTAAGATGGGTAACTGTCGTTTGGGTGATAGTTTCGGCTAAATGAATTATTTCCGGTAAAGCTGTTTTTAATTTTTTGAAGTACCAAATGTTACCTTACTTATCTGAGGAAATAATCTGAATTAACAGATTTTTGGAAATGAAAATATAGGAAAATGATACATTTGACGAAAAAGAAATTGAGGAAATGTCAGGCTTTTGGCTAAATTTGAAAAGGAAAAAAGTGAGAAGAAATTCTTGTAATGCAGCACCATATAATGTTGAAATTTGGGAGAACAAGATGTTCAGAAACTGCCACTCATAAAAAGAGAAGCACTTGATAAAGAAGTTCCATTCTTAACCCTTTCGCAACTGGTCTGTTTTAAACCTAACTACTTAATTGTTATTAACGATACATTGTTATTCGACTACTAACTCGATTGTTCTAGTGAAGGATTCTCTTAATTGCCTGCATTATCGTACTCTGCAAAAACAAGACTAAAAACGGTGTGGTTTACTAACATCGACGTTGTTTTGAACCTTAATGATACTACTGCCTCATATTTAAAATCTAAATCACGCCCCGATGTAGGATAAAACGAAACAATTAAAGTGCCAAAAATCGTGACTAAATGCTCACTAAATAGTCTAGGCTCAAATAAAGGAATGTCATGGAAAGGGCATTGGAAACAAATGGCCAGTTGGCAACTCTATCTCAAACGTTTCATACTTTCTAAAACTCAAATGGCATTTAAATAAACAAAACAATTTAATAATCAGTTAAACAATACCGGACAATGGTTCATTTAAATCATTCTAAACTTTAAGTTCAGTAATTATAGCACAATTTGGAACAGGCTTAGCAGAATCTAACCTTCGACATTTAGAGGAGCTTAAGGTTCTACATGGCAACACATGCCAATGCGTCTTGTTTATTTGCAATTAATTAAGTTTAAGGCTCTGGTTACACTGAAGATCATTATGACAATTAATGCTGTTGTAATTTGAGACCTTTAACTACTCGTAATAGAGTATGAGTAACGATGGTTTGCAATTAGACTATAGCTTGCTGAAAATCTGGTTCTGGTGTTAGCCTTAGAAATGTTTCAATTGTATTGAAATAGGTTTTTACTTGAAAACAAGGGGTTCATAGTCATTACCATCAGCATCACCATCATCATCTCAATATTCCCCAAGTATGGGTGCATCACCTTTAAGGAAAACAGAGCTGACTTGAGGAAGGCTGAGTTTGGAGTCCAATACTCATAGCCCTCAAGCTGATGCAGACTTCGTAGATAGCATCCCGTGATGATCGTCCGGGGTGCCTGGAGCCGCTGCGCAGGAGTTGCGCAACCAATTAGCGTGCACTTACGTGCGCCGGCGTCGCGGCCGGCGCGCGCGCGGAATGGCGTCCCACAATAATATGTTATTATTTTGCGCCAATTCTTGGCGTGTTGCAATTTTGCGCATGATTATTATATGTACATTTTGTTTTAAATGGTCGTTTTCACCTTTAACTTTGACTTTTGAGTCGGTCTACAGTCGAGTTCATAAATGTGCACTTTAGTACCTAATGTTGTAAATGAATAACCAAACTTTTAAACAATCTTCAAAATCGAAAATTATTAGCAATTGAATCCTTACAAATAAAGCAATAGGTACGAATGTAACGTGCCTACTTAATCCAAAACTATGTCAATAAGGACAAAATAAAACATGACTTCTCGTTCCGAGAATTAGGCTCCAGCGGTTCGGGTACATACTAATGAATATTTTTGTTCCAAACACAACAACTGCGTATAAATATAACTCCGTCCCGCTCCGCCGCGTCCCGGTACAATGCATTTTCGAAATTTGCATTTTATTTAAGCCGCGGAACTTCAGTGATTAATTCAATTATAACGATACAATAGGGTTTTTGAATACAATCCTGACAATCAGTGTCGCTTTGATGTAGGAGCCAGCAGTTGACCGTGCGGAGATGTCAATGAGTCAGAAATCGTGCTAATTTATACAGTGCAATGAGTTTTCAAACGACCTTCGAGTCGTTCGAGTTTTCACATAAGTCTCGGTCTTTTTCTTACGCTGTTGTTCAGGTTTAACCATTTTCATCTGTAACTTATATTACCTAAGTTGAAACAGGTAAAATCCATCGATAAAAAAATTAAAAATCATTTTTAGGTTCAAATTAGGTGTCACAACATCATCTACATATATACCATGATGGTGATGGTGTCGCTGATCGAAACTACCTTATTTTAAAACACCATCTGAAAATTAAAACAAACAATATCATGGGATACAACAGGCTACTCGTAATTACCTTACATTTCCAATTGTATTTCTGTTATTACTTTCAAAACATACAGTTCAGAACCAACCTTTACCTTCGGTTGCTTCGTCGCCGGTCGGCATTCGGCCACCGTCGGTTATCCTCGGCAATTACCGGCGGTCGGTGCATCGCTGCATCGCTCGTCACACGTAATTATCTCTGTACCGTAATAACGAATGCAAATACGACGTCCGGCCGGGCCGCAGCGCGTGGAACGTGAAAAATGGCTTCATTTCAGCGACACTCGAAACACAAGTGGACTGGTCTATTGTCGTTGGTAGCAATGCTATGGAGTCTGTGGTTAAACTGGTTTGATTCAATTTTCGAACATTAAAAACAGCAGCGCAAATTGGGGTTATAGGGTCCAAACATAATTTAGAGCTTCAGTTAGGCAACAACTGTGGTAAAAAAGATTTTAAAGTTGTTCATCAACATGTGTTGAGACTTAGGTATGTGGCATTAATATGTACGAAGACACGCAATTTTTAATAACCATGCTTTATAATAACAGAGCAATGACTAAACAAAAAGCAACAGGATTTCCAGACATAATGCTTAATGAAAGGAGAGACCTCGCACGAGATCATTGGCTTCCATTAAAATTTTCTATTTGCATACAGGCATGTAATTAAGGCCTAATAACAGCCTCTGTAGCGCAACAAAGAATAAGTTTTGAGCAATAATGTAATGGTTTGTATGCAAAATAGTCCGCCGTTACGTGTTGATGGGCCGAGAGAGCGTCACGGTCCGCGGGAGCGAATTAGTCCTTCATTTAAATTACATTACCCTACTGCATTATGGCTACGTGACTATGCTCTAGTTTTTGCGCTGTGGTTTCATTGAGGAGTAACGGGCTGTCTTCATCCGCTCTGAACGCATCGGTGACTCCGCTTCCCTGCACCCCTGAGGTCAACATCACTCAATACCGCACTCAGACCACTCGGTTTATTTTCGCCTTGTTTTCCCCACGAGAGGGCGTGTGAAAACACCGAGTAAGAGCCTGGAGACTCTCGAAAAATAAAAACCGCCCACTCGGCTACGTAAATATGGCAGATGAAAATCTTTTATCGCGGTCACGTAGCGCCGCCGCGTCACGACCGCGCGTCACTCCCCGCAATAAAGAACGAACCGCATTCTAATTTTGAACAAACTCTGGAAATTTCGCTCAAACTATTTTTCTGCACGATCTAGAGTTGGCTTTTATTGTTACCGGCCATTATCTTTTCGAGCATCGCGACCAGTCGCTGCCGGAAGGCAGGCGGAGCACTGTGGAAATAAAGACGTAACTCACTGCGAACAACAGTTATCGTGACGATTGAGTCGATTGAACCCGGCTGGACAATTAAATCGAATAGTAATTAATCAGAAACACTGCTCTCTTTAATAATACGTGTAATGTCGGCGCGAGGGCCGACGCTGTAAATCTCTCGCGCCCGCGGCCGCGACTTTCACAAACACCCATAGTTTTACCGAATAGAGACGTTACTAGCCAACTAAATCGGTCTCAAAGCGAGAAACACTAACATAAAACTTCTCGCTCCGAGTAATATCCTGTTATTTTTTCCTAATAATCGTTATTGGTGTTTATTTATTACAAAGTTCGGAGCAAATTACAGGCTTTATCGACACAAATAACAAAAAAATAAAGGGTTAGTCCAAAAAGTGAGTCGTCGGTTCGATCGCAATAAGTTTTCGATAAGGTCCGGGCGATTTAATTGCCGGTTGTGATCTGGTTTTACATAAAAAAGATGAATGGCTGCACTGCCTAAAGCTCGTAAAGCATTCTTGGTTCGTTTAAGTTATTTTTTCTATGGGGTATCGGTCACTTTCACCGATCCGTCGTTATAATCATTATGCGCAGGACCGTCGTCTGCCGCGATGAATAATCAGAATAATCAGATCTAGATACATGTTGTTATAGCGATACCGATATACGATCTGCGATACCATCTCTAGGGCAATAAACCTGTACCACTGAATCTATTACTGTCTGTTTGTAAACATGGGACTTTATTGAATCAGGCGCAACCCGCGCAACCCTCTAGGTCAACATCTGCCACAATTCTCATTACGAGATTCGTTCACGTTGAGGTTAGTCGAAATCTCTCGATTGGCGCGAGAATCGAGGCTCTGTAAAGGGATGAATTTTTAAATTAGATTTCAGTAAATCATCGACGGAGTAATCGAGTTTAGAGAAAGATTGTGGGCGGGCATCCCATATTCTGAGCACATCCTCTCACCATCCATGTAGATAAGGTGCCCACTTGTTTTGGTGGTTCATTCTCAAAGCGAAACTGACGTAACTCCTCGGAGGTCGACTCCTGGGGATAATTGTAGTTCATTGCATGGTTTCAATAGTAGGAACTAGGTACGCATGAGTCGTAGATATTTTCGAATCGCTTTATTAGAATGTTGCAAAGATACGTCAATAAGCGAGCGCTTCTTTCGTCATAGATTGATCAACGAATAAGATGTTATGCCTGTGTAATATTATTTTAGACGTGCTCGTATTCAGATTGCGAAAAGCATGTACATACATTATGGCTTGGTTTCGCTCTGTTTGCCACTGGGCGCTCTCGAACATTTGTAACATTATTTTTATAACGATTAGCCTTTGTTATTGGAGTTTTCAAAATGTAGATTATTTGACGGCCGTGTAGTTATTGTTTTTTTAGGTTTCTTAACAGTTCATTTTGTTATTGATCTGGTTATTAGTGTTATTAGTTATTAACTGATGAGTAGTACGTGATTAGTCAATGCAAACTGTTATTTTACAAAGTAAGCAAACACGAAGAAAAATGAAAAATTATGTTTGTTAAAACTTTCTCTTGTTTCTCTTGCGTGTAAAAAATCTTGATATTATTTCCCTCGCGGTTGGCTTTCCCTAGTTAATGGAATATATTACTTATTTTTCGTAGTAATTGCAATTACGTTTGTTGAAGAGTTATTTATATTGTAGTTTCCTTAAATGTTTGTGTGCATGCCTTGTTAGTGAAACTCGATTGGTGATGTTTCTGAATGTGTTTTTTCTCTCATCTCCCAGCCTGCCAGGAGTCAGGTAAATCACTCATCAAACACTAACAAATACCTAAATTTATTTATGTATTTATTTGCACTTTCTACAGCTTCAAATTTTATATTAATGTTCTTCTGTTTCTGGTGTTATTTTTCGCTTGTGTTTTTTTGTTGTGATCATCGTGTTTTTAAGTTAAATTATATAGTACAAGTATTTGATTTTAAAATTTATTGATGATAATTTATTTTGAACTCTAAAGACACCTCTAGTAAAAGTAGAATTTCAAACACCCTGTAATTTTGGCTTCAGGCCTAGTTGAATAATAATCACCCTCGTTCTCTATCCCATGTTAAAAGCACATGACATTTATGCTCAAAAGTCTTATAATAAATCAATTAAAGATTAAAAACGTATTATGGCTATATCATGGTAAGAAAAATAATAGTTCATGTAGTAGAGGTCTACCTTAATTGGATAAAATGTATTTACTCATACTGTTGCGTTGTATTCGACTGTTTGTTTGACTGTTGACTTGAGCTCTGTAATATTATAGCTAAATTATGACATTAACAACCATCGGTTTATTGCTATCACAGCCCCTCTCGTAGCTGACAGTAACTAGAAACCCGATTATTCCAGTTAATAACAAATTTATTTTTCTTTCTCTAGCTGCGCTTTGATGATGTCATGGAAAATATGAATGAATTGTCGAAAACACATATTTAATTTTATTTACAATTAAATGTGGGTACTAACTCAATAAGCTCCCTCGAAATAGTTTTTTAATTGATCATAATTATATCGTAATAAATATTGTGTATTCGAATTACAATATTCAAACTTTTCTTATCATGATATCGCTCTATACACATAGTAAAAATATCAAAACCCATCCTGGTATAATTTTCAAATTCCCATAACTCCCCCTGTATTTACTATAGTAATTAACACTCTATGTTGTACGACAGAGGGTCGGGAGTGCGTGAACTGCGGAGCGACGAGTACACCCCTATGGCGGCGCGACGGTACGGGCCACTATCTCTGCAACGCGTGCGGACTCTACTACAAGATGAACGGACAGAATCGACCCCTCATCAAGCCCAAGCGAAGATTGGTGAGTGTAAGAATCCGACCAATTTGTGTACTCGTCTAGTTACACTACAAATCAAAAGAGAGCTGCGTAAATTCATTTCCCCAGCATAAACTAAAGACTACCACAGAATGTAACAGGACAAATACAGAAGGCGCTCTTGATTCTCAACCAAACCAAGTTTAGGTAGGGCAAGCGATACTCTGTGCCTCCCTTTCTATCGCATAATTTGTATTTATTCGCACGTAACCCAGCTTATACAAAAGTCACCCCTAGTGATGCATGTAGTGGCTTCGCGCCTAACTAAAGTGCAGGGTGCGCCGGGCTTGACTGTAATTGGCATTCTAAACGTTTAAGACATCAGAAATAAAGAATTTCAATTCTATACGTTTTAACAGGATTTTAATTATCATTATATCTTTCGTACAAGTTGCAGCCCTACACAAGAGGCTAGTACTGTTTAGACCTGCAAAGTTTCAGGCACAGAGTTAAGATAAGGGACCGAGTGAGAACAGTTACACAACTCCAAAACAGCCTGGAATTTGGCAGGTATTGATAGAGTATAGTATCCACTGTTAGTCTAGAAAAAAACGTACCACAGAAACCTTTTAATAAATAAATAACATGGGAAAATATCACAACAAATTGATCTAGTCCAAAGCTAAACTTTACCCTTGTACTAAGTATGAGTTTCATTCGATTTTACAAAGTGACGCGCTTGCATTCCTATTAGAAACAATATCTGTCAAACATCTCAAGCCTATCTCTGTACAATCTAGCTTTACTGTAATGGGTGATGTTTACTGTTACAAAGCTAATAAAATGGCCGAGCGTGCACGACGCCGCATTAAACGCCACAAATTGGGCTCTTCAAAACTTTAGCGTTTCGACGAAAACTCTATGCCTGCACCATAAATCTTACGGTTAAACTTTTAATCTGAGGTCGGGTACGCGCGGACCAAGACAATACGGCATTCGGCCGCGGATGTCACGTCAAACCGCGCGGCTAACGAGTGGCCCGTGCTCACAATTGGACAATTTACCTCGATCTTAATACCTACTGGACACAACTAACATGGCCGCCTAACGGCCATTTTCATCTTCCCCTGTTCATTCATTCGTTTTGAGTGGTGGAGCCACTCTGTCGCCAATTGCCGGACGCTAAAAATGTGTTTAGCTAGTTTCATTGATGAATAAGATTTATTTTGGCATCTTGTTCGCGTCATGGTACTTTAGGTAACACGTCTCGAACAATAAACCGCATTTCGCATTTTAATTTACATTCTAGTAGTAAAATGTGAATTAAAGAGGCTATTTTATTCGGTTGGACGACGTTGAGTCATGTTTTACCCGGATGTCGGTAGCATATTTAAAATCTAAACTCGCTCTAGTGGAGAGAGGTACCGTTGATGCAAAGATTGAATTCACACTTTTATTTTCATTGTGGGAAAGCATAGACAATGTATTGCAGTTTCTGTTTGCTAATCCTGAAGAATGCACGCTATGATCAACAGTTTTAACGACTTTTTCAAGGCATAGACAACAGCTTGATCTTTTTCGCAAGCTTGCGAATGTGCTGCATGGAGGATTTATTGTTGTGCGGCTCGTTGCGTTGCGTTTCAGTGTGTCTATTTTTAAACACGATTTTTATCTGTGGTATGTAGGATATCTAAAATTACTATCATGCAAAGTTCTGTGGTATTTTGTTACTTAACTTTTTAAATTGTGAATAACAACGTTTATATTTTAATTTGTTTTTTTTACGTGATAATGCCAGCCTAACTTTTTATTTTCTTGATATCGCGGTAGGTACCTACATGCGGCAAAGTTAGTCAAAACTAGTTTTTATAATTTACTCCTATAACTTGAGTCTCCGTCTTGAGTTAATCTTAACACTGACCTTTACTAATTACCGTAATTGCATCTGCAATACTTAAAAACCGTGTCGTTGCGTCAACTACCACATACTATAGCAAGAATTAATTAAAAGTCCAAAACTAGTGCACGATAATGAGGTAACATGCGACCTTGCGGTAATTAGACAATGCAGCTAACGTGGACAAACAATTGACTTAATCTCATTCATTATTATTAGCCTAATTACCGTACTAGCCATGATTTTTGAGAACCTCGCGCGTTCTCATGAAAGTGTCACAATGAAAACAAAGGCCGCACGATTTTTAGTTGAAATGTCAATGTTTTAGATACAAATGGGGTCGACACAATTTAACAACTATACAAATTATACAATAGGGGAAGAATTCAATCTTCAATTTTATTATCTAGCACCAAATAAGATAATATATCTAATAAGCTTATTAATTTGTATTAAATACTAACGAGGTTGGAAGTCCGGTTTATTTAATAACGATCTTGTATCAATTAATAAGAAGGACACTCTCAAATTAATAAAAATATTTGGGAGGAAGTACCAGCTTAAAAAATAAATGTTTTTGTATTACCGTTTCCTTAATTTCATAAAGTAGATATTCGATTGTCTATTAGATCAGGCTGAAAGTGTCCATGGTAAATGCCGCCAAATATTTTATTAGTATTATAACCTTTTTTTGTTCAGTCTTCACGTATAGGTACACATATTTATACCTAGGACAGAAGACAAAAGACATTGTTTGAGGGAGTAGGTTTATGTGCCTGACATTAATATGTGATTTGACGAAAAAATAATTATATTTTTTTTATACCCATCTGTTATTTTGTATCTGTGTTCATGATAACGATAAATCTAAAGGATTATCGACGCTGCTTCTGCAGTAGCCAACAATGTAGCCTATAGATTGTAGCATCCACTAGCAATAAAATGCACTACACTACACTATAAACAGTGGTATGCGTTACGGGTCGAGTCCTATAATATTTCTCGGCTACGTTCGAGAAAAAGGAGGCGTGAGTTGGCTCAAGTTTTATTTCTATAGGGTAGCGATTCGCGATAGCAATTGCTATTTTTAGATTCACGCAAAAAACGTACTATTTTTTTCGTTGTTATGGAAACAAGATATATGTCAGTTTTAAAAAAAACCCCGAGGTGTGGTGGTTAAGATCAGTGTTGGGCACTCAAGAATAAAATCATTATTTGAATGAAGATTCGTAAGAATAAAATCATTTCGATTTTATTCCTGTCAAAGTTATTCAAATAATTTCGTCGGGAATAATTTGTACGTGGGAAAATTTAATAAAAATAACTTATTCTTAGTCAATTACATTTATTCATGATTTTTTATTTTGAATAAATGTATCTGAATAAGAATACAGTAGGTAAATGTAACTTACGTAATATTTACGTACAGTACAGGTAGAAATGTATTCGACTCATATAAACAAACAAAACATATTAAACTTAAGATATATTAATGCGAAGGGTTCATTTGGCCATGAAAGAATTCCGGGATTCACTTCATCACCATCGTATCAAAGGTACCAAAAAAAACGTCATAAAACTTACACGTAAGTACATTGAAAAAATGTGCCAAAACCAATATTTATTGTACTACAAAATTAATTTTATTACAAATAACATGTTAGTTGAATAAAACGTTAGTTAGAATAATCCCATTTCCAAAATAGTTATTTCAAATTTTATTCTTCATTTAAAATAAAAGTACCATGATTTATTTCACTAGTATTCCATTTCAACTAACGAGGTACAATAATTATTCTTATTCAAATCGATTTGAATGAGAATAACTTTTCTGTTTAATTCTTATTCTTATTCAAGTGAATTTTTGCCCAACACTGGTTAAGATGAGCTAACTTGTAGTCGTTGAGCGGTCGATCAGTTAGTGTGGTAGCTTAGGCTGATCAAAAAATGTTCATCAGTCAAACAATCAATCGACAACATCGATATATTGTAGATCAATCAATGTGAACTCCTTTTGTCATCGATATAACCCAATTTATATCGGTAAACTGAGGAATCCAGCATATTATCCATTTTCAATTATTGGCGTCAATTTACAATCTATAGATTGGGATGGTGAAACTTACCCTCCAAATAGATATACTACTTATTTACGAAATACTGGACATTTTGATTCTTAAGTATATTATGTAAAACCTTCGCCGGTCACATCAGGCAGTATAATACACAATGCTGCCGTCCGCTAACTAAAAAGTCGCTAAGCCACAAATCTAATTTTGTGGATATGAGCGAAAAACGTGGGAAATATTTTAAAAATATGCTACTTGATAACCGTATGTTTTACAAAAAAAATATTAATGTCCAAAGATTGCATGTCAAATTTACTATCAAATAGCGATAATCTTGACTATAAATAACTAGTCCTAAGTTAAAAAAAACTGTTTTTTTCCTTTTAGCTGCGCATAATTTTGGTGAATTAATAAAAAATACTTGACTAGATAGTCACTAAGAACACCTTAGCGACCTTATAGTTTAGGATTCCTACGTAAAAACGTAGATATTTAAAATAAAATAAAAACTATTAGAAATTACTTAACTAAAATGACGTTATGTTACTCAACGGCTATTTAGTTATGTATTGCAACTTTGCATTTAACATTAATTCTTAACTATATCAACATAATAGTATTTTAATGTCTTTTTAGGTAAGCTTTTTGAATGTAGCGTCTTATTGTGTTTTTGTAAAGGAGTGTTTTATCTAACCTTTACTACACTTAACAGCCGTTAAACGTTAAACCTTTAAGTATAATGGTGTTTTAGTTATGTATTCGGGATGGAATATTTCAAAAGAAAAAACGAATTGCATCAAAGTTGTTTATTAACAACTTGAACCCTAAATTGCGAAAATTAGTAAATATTGATATATTAAGAAAACCGTACATAGTGGGATAAATTCATCGAATTACAATGGCACCATCAAAGGCGAAATCGACTACAACAAATGCAGCGGCGCGGCGGTTACCAGGTTGGTGGACGCCATTTCAAATTTAAAAACTGAGATATCGGAGATGAGAGACGATATTAAATGCTTTCATGATGTTATACGTGAACAAAAGAGGCTACTTAGACATCAAAATAGATGCATAGACACAATCCTAGCGCCACAAAAGCCACAAAACTTGTCACTTAACGAGTCCGGCCCTCACGGAATGGTCTTCATAAGTGATGTGCAGGGAGCATCCTTGCCGGTAGCCAGCACTGCCGCACCGTTGCATTGTCGACTCCTGCGCCGCCGGTACCGGCAGAGACGGAGAATTGTGTGGCACCCAGAATGCATCCGTCTCGTTTGCGCTGTGTGGAGACAGCCGGGGCCACCAGGGATGGGTACCATGGAGGAGACAACACTACGACGGTCGTGTCTGCAGCTGACAACAATGCCGCGGCACCGTCGCCGCCGGCTCTTCCAGGGACATTTCAACCACGAGCCCCCGGCCCCGTGGGACTCCGCGCGGCTGCCCCGCGAGTCATCAGCCTGCACATCTTCAACCTGAGCGCCGACACCACTGCTGAGGATGTTGTTCATCACGTGCAGACTCAGATGGGCGTCGCGGCGCCTGTGTGCGAGCAGCTGGTGGTCACGCGAGGCAATTACTCGTCGTTTCGCCTGGACGTCCCGGCCGCACAGTTGAAGATTATCCATTCAATGTTGTGCAGGCAAAAAACTTAGAAGCGAAACGAGTAACATCAAAACTAAGGCAATCACAAAATTTATAGTTTTTCACCAAAATGTAAGATCACTATGCGGTAAAACATCACTATTAGAGATATTATGTAGCACAGAAAAACCGGATGTACTTGGTTTGAGTGAAAATTGGTGCAAGAATAATGAAATTGAACGAGTGAGGTTATGTGGGTATGCGCTGGCTAATATATAAATAGGGTATAAAAAGCGAAACGACCTGCAGAATTTGTCCGTTCAGTATCACTTCGAATGCACAGCAATTGAAATTATGAATAGTAAATTGATTATTGTTACAGTTTATAGAACCGGAAATGGTACATTTGACACTTATTTAGATAAATTGGAATTGTTACTGC
Source organism: Acleris emargana (assembly GCA_927399475.2). Lineage (NCBI taxonomy): Eukaryota > Metazoa > Arthropoda > Insecta > Lepidoptera > Tortricidae > Acleris > Acleris emargana. Next base: position 21,692,316 of record OV656838.1, on the reverse strand, counting down.
GTAAATTAACTGACGAAAACAAAAGATTTCTTATAGTTGGTGACCAAAACGTGGAATTTATCAGACAACAGTCTGAGACGGCGGGTCGACGACGTACTAACTAGTTATGGTTGCATTAACAAAGTAACGAAGTGTTTCATTCCATCATGAAATCACGCACCACTGCTGACATATATGACATATCGCCAAACATACTTCTTTTTATATGGCCAGTAATCTCTGATATATTAATTGTTTTAATCAATATTATTTTCGACACCGGTGTTTACCCTGACGTGCTTAACCCCTCAGGTGTCCTACGCACAACATGTGTGCGTAGATTTTTTGACATTACGTGACTTATTCATTTGACTTAAAGTTTAATTTTGATGTACAACAATTTTGACATATCACTCGACGGGTTAAGAGTACTAGGGTGTGTCCTGTCTTCAAGGGGAAGGGTGACTTTGACGTTAATTATTACAGGCCAATAACAATAGTTCCCACAGTTTCCAAAATAGTTGAATCCATCCTATCGTCTCATATAATGGGCCACCTTGAAGGCAATGACTTGCTGACGGACTACCAATTCGCATATAGGCAAAAGATGTCCACTACTGCAGCGGCGCGCCAAGTATTCGACTGTATCGTTTCCGGTCTTGACGATAAAAATAAGATGGCAGGTATATTTTGTGACTTATCCAAAGCCTTTGACGTATTAAACCACGAACTGCTTTTGGATAAGTTGCACTATTACGGTATACAGGACACCTCCCACCGTCTATTTACGTCATTTCTGTGCGACCGGAAACAATTAGTAAAATTGTCTGCGGGCGGCAAGAGACTCGAATCTGATGTTGGGACCGTGAGAATAGGGATCCCCCAAGGATCCGCCTTAGGAAACACCCTATTTCTGGCTTACGTCAATGATCTGCCGACCAGCATCAGAGCCGGCGTTTCTGTGCAGTTCGCAGACGATACGACGGTCATAGTTGGCGCGCGCACGTATGAACAGCTCGCTGGGAAAATTCATGACGCGTATGATCAACTGCAGAAGTGGTTTAAGTGTAACGGTTTGCTCCTAAATATTACAAAATCAAGCGTCATGATTTTCTCGGGGCGTAGTGTTCCTGTTCCTCCGTGCGTTGCAAACAGTCCGATGCCTGTGTGCGATCAGTGTAGGTTTCTCGGATTCACTCTGGACTCGAATCTTAATTGGAAGTGCCATGTTGACCTGTTGTGTGGAAGATTGAGTAGTGCGGTGTTTGCGTTGCGTAAGCTGAAATTGCTTATATCTGACGATGCTCTAAGACGGGTCTATTATGCACATTTTCACTCACTGATGTCGTACGGCACATTCTTATGGGGAAACTCTACGGATGCCAACAGGGTAATGCTGATGCAGAAACCTGCCGTACGTACGCTGGTCGGGGCGAAGCCAAGACATACTTGTCGGGGCATTTTCACAACGCAACGCATAATGACGCACTATTCACTTTACATATTCGAAATTATTATGTTTGTCCGACCAAATATATCTTCGTTTGCAACAGTAAACGTCGTCGGCAAACAACTCCGCCACACAGGGCCTTTGAGAACTGTTCCTCGTCGCATGGCACTTGCAGGTAAGAACCCGCGCGTCATCGGTCCCACCTACTACGAGCGTCTACCCGCCGAACTCAAACACGAACCATCTGACGATATGTTTAGGCGCCGGCTTAAGAATCTTTTGTTGGATAACCCAGTCTATTCGGTGAATGAGTATATGGAACTTGACTTATAAATAGGATTGACTTTTAATTTTTTTAATGTACTCTGTATTTGTGTTGACTTTCTACTATTATCATTTAATTCTATTTCTGACGACCTCAATGTAACTGCATATAATTTGACATGCCATGTAATTTATACTGTATATTGAGTAATAAAATCTGAATCTGAATCTGGTGATCCCACCAAAACCGTTGACTGGCTGGCTGGGCGAGAGCAGATTGCGTCTTTTTAGCTAAGTATTGTGGCTTAACGTACTTCTAGCGGAGGATTTCTACCATAATCTGAGTTACTCAAGGCGGTTTGATATTTGTGATAAGTATTTCTTAATTTAAATCTTATGAATCCTACGTTAAAAAGACGTTAACTGATGTTAATGTCCTTTTAGTGTGGTATTATCATAAAACGCCCTTTTAGCCTAGGATATCAATGTAAACTACCCCAATAAATCTTGGCTTGAAAGTAACTAACTTTACCTTCACGACTTTCTTGTGTAGTAGTGTGGAAAAGCGTCTTTTTTGCTAAGTGAATATTAGAAATATTTTCGAAACATTATGGCGTTAAGGGCTGATTGTGTCCTTCCAGTTAAATATTGATGTTTAACGTACTTTTAGTAGTGTAAAGTATTAATATCTTCGTGATTAACGACCTTTATGCAAAAACTATTTCAAAAACTATAAACCTTACAAATATGATTCCTATACAGATCGAAAGAGTATTTTTTTTTACATAAGATGCCATTAAAACATAAAATTTGACCCCCTGAGGGTTAGCGACTTTTTAGTTAGCGGACGGCAGAATGGAGGAAGCTACAAATCATTAAAGTATCGTATGGGGTCATGGAACTCTCCTATTTGGCATGCGCGGCCCAAACTAGTGCCAAATAAACTATTACAATAAGAATTGTAGCCTTAAACGTTGACGCATCGCGGTCCCACACTGTCTGCCTGATTAATAATTATGATGTCATTATTTATTGTCAATTTTACTGACAAATTAATTTTATAGATGGAAATTTACGAATGGATTTGGTTGAAGAATTTTTTTTTTATTTAGCCTAACTTGACATTGTTGTTGGTCTTTCACATGATTGAAAAAGAGTCCATTAGAAAAAGTTTGCAAGTTTAATAACAAAACGCCCAATAATCAATCGTGACAATTTGAATATACCTAACCAAAAACAAAAGCATGGCGTAATTAAATAAACTTCAAATTTAGAACATGGTATTTATTTTAAATTTGGAACAGTATCCGTTGACCGTGTTGTGTCGGTGGCTGGGACAAGTCTCGCCGGCCATCGATCACCGCGCGTCGTCGAATAAATTGCGTTTGTATGTATGGCCCAAGTCATTGACTGACAAATTAATAATACAAAATAAAATCAACAAAAAATACAGAGGTGCGTTCATTTACAACCCAGAATTTACAAGCATTTCAAATGATTTCATTATTTAGCGTATATTTCCAAAATGTAGTATTCTAAGACTTCGGGTTGAACGTAAAATTAAAAGTTCGAAAGTTGACAATCCAATTTCCTCTTTAATATTTCACTCTTTTATTTTTATATTATTTAAGATTTGAAAAATAGTTTTACCACTACAATACAACTGTCTTGTCTTAAAACAATAATAATAAAACAACCGCTTAAAAAAATATGTTTATGGAACTTTAACAGACATTTCATTTATTTTCCTCCAACGCTTTTATTTTTACAAAAACAAAACGGACGTGTGAAAATATTTTATGTCGAAATAAACACGCATAAGAATACAGATGGCTTACGGCACACAAAGGTAAAGGGACAATAAGTGTTCGGAAGCACAATACCTTTACTTCAAACTGAAGACAAGCTTCTTGTATTCTAATTTATTGGTACATAATGTTGTAAATGATGTGATTTGATTTAGGAATTAAAGCATTTTGCTTTTAAGGTTATATTAGGTCCTTATTAGCGTGAGTGCTAAGTGACTCATATCATGTCAGTGATTTAGTGACGTTGGCGCACGATTTGCGGCCGTTACGGATTATTGGGTTTGATATTATGTTGATTTTGATATTGTTTATTACTTAGATTGATATATGTTAAAGTGGTATTGTCATTATAATTGAATTAAGTACTCCAAGTTTAAGTACGCGGAATCATGTATTTTTCCAATACAGTTTAGGTTTTTAGGCTTTTATAAGCAATACATCAAAACCCTGTCACAGATTTAGTTTTTGCGCCAAAAAAACTTGTCAAAAAATGTACTTACTTACATTGATATTTTTTTGACGTCGTCGACATTCAAATCTTTAAACGGTGATGGGCTATTTATTTTTGTTTTTGGAATTATGACGTTTGTTTAGATCGCGTGGCCACCCTGCGCAGTGAGTGACACACGGGCGGCGCAGCGGGGCGCGCGCATTTTTACTCGCGCTCCTGCTTACCTGACCGTGAGTCTCAGGTTAAGTGGTTATAGTTGAGTTGCGATTGGGGTTCGATTCTTGGTTGTCACTGAGCAAAGTAATCAATATCGGTGTGGCAAATAGGTAGGTGTTATGGAAATTGAGAAAGCTACGACCATTCGTGAATGTAGTTTTTAAGTAAAAATCACTCATACAGTATTTACGTTTACCGTAACGAATTTTTTGTAGGAAATCTTGTCATCTTCTAGTAGGAAATGAAGTAAAATATGTTCATGTATCATATATAGGACTAAATCATTTGTAATATTGTAATTTAACTGCCTCCTAAACTGAGGAACAAATAAACAAATCTATGACGTACGTAAACTTTATATCTGAACTTTATTAATATTTAAAATAAAGTGAATAGGCCAATTATAAAAATATACTTTATCTTCCGCATGTTTATTTTTGACACTGTATTCAAACAACAAAAAATGGTTTCACAAAATTATCGCGTTCAAAATAATTAATAGTGAAGCTACGGGCCGGGAACGCTCGCCTCTTTTATTGCATTTCCATAAACACTGACCCTTTTTTCATCCCACGGCCGGCACTAAAAAAAAAATTTTTGTCAACGCCTTGATTGATATGGTAACCTTCCCTTGTTTTAGCAATAACCCGAACTCAGTTCTTTTCTTTGCCCCGTTTGACATATCACTAAATTTAAAAAAGAAAAATTACGATTCCCGCTATTTTTATGCGGGAGGTGTTATAAATTTTGGGCGTTTTTTCTGCGTCATAGAATAGAGAAGTGTTTTTGTGTTAGTTTTTGTGTTGTGGCCTACCTGTGCTAGGCGCCAGGTTGACATTTACTGCAGGATATTGGGACAGCATTAAATGTCGATATTAATATCCAGGAAACGAGCAACAATGTCCATAAATTCTAATGATGGAGTGCAAAGGACTTGTTTTATTTATTTACTTGGTTATAAGTTTCTTTGTGTTCTTGGAAGACTGCAATGTTAGGCGTTTTTTTGTGAGGTGGCAGCTATTGGTAGTTTTGTTTGTTGATTTTCATATGCGATTATGTACCTATGTCTTTAGGTTAATAGATCATATTTGGGTAGATTTCCTCGTTGACTAAATCTAACGAATGATTGTATGAAGTTTAGACTCTAGCAATTCTAGCATGGTTCTAGGTTCTAGCTATTTTAGAATCTCTACCTGTTTAAAAGAGACTCTATTTATTCTACTCCTGCTATTATTAAAATCTAATTGTCATAGTATTGTCAACGTTATTAATGTTATTATAGATCTTCTTGACTTAACAGTAATGACAGCCGAGTTGAAAGCAATACGATAATGTTATCTACGTGTAGAGAAAAAGTAGAATTAGGCCCCAGATTATTTCTATACCTATAGGTTGTTTCTACATTGAGTTTATAAATAGTTTAACAAAAAAAAGTGTCTTGAAGTAACTCTTTTAATTTGAAATAAGTTACGAGCACAATACTAACTATCGTTGACTTTAAGGTATTTAAAATATACACCTTTTCCCCTTAAAAGTACTTTACCAAATAAACTTGAACAAAAAACGTAACAGCGTACAAAATCACCTTTATTAGCTTACCTAATCGCCGTGTGATGCCCGAATAGTTAATAGAATATGGAGGCGGGCGCTAATCGAATAGCCGATCGATCCGAGTCGATTTCACGCGGGCGCGGAGAATCGATTGCGAGCCGTGTAGACGTAGGTATCGAATTGTTATGTCAACTGTCAGGTGTAATTACTGTGGGTATGAAAGATTTAAATTAAGGAAGTGTAAAATACAAAACTAATCTTTAATTTGGTTATAAAAAAAGATTGAAATGTAATAATGTAGCTGAAACTTCTTACTGTTATTATAAGACTGGTAAAACTATTTGATACGCAGTCTCCGTTATCATTGATCGTGAAACATCCTTATTTGCTTGTTTCTATTTGAATCCGAACACAGTGCCCTTAGCAAAGCACGCAATATATTATCTCAATTATCTTAAACTTCTTTAGTAGTACCTACCTATCCCACTATTGCCCTAACAATAATTTCTCCTCTCTTTTCATTTTTCTGAATCGTCTCACCATCTATTTATTGGTAGGCCCCTATTTCGGTTGCCATGGGTGGCCGTTTTGGACTTAGTTCGTTCAGCAACGTTCCGTTTTGCAAATCAAATGTTGGTTCCTTATAATTGGGATTGAATTCCGTATTGCTAGGATGAGAAACTATGATTTCACATATATAGCAAAACAAAAAAAAACATTAGAGTTATCACTATACCTACATAATCTTTAATTGTTAGAACATTATACTAAATAAATAAAGAGAAAGAAAGAAAGAAAGAAAGAAAGAAAGACAAAGAAAGTGAAAAGAAGTGGTCTCTGCCTACCCCCCTGGGAAACAGGCGTGATTTAATGTATGTATGTATGTAAATAAAGAGATTACAATGAAAGTAATGGATCAAATACCAAAAAAAAATATGCATGTTTTCTTAACCCTAATATTTTGTTTATTTATGTATAAAATTAAGTTAAAGCCTTTAAACTCATTTCCAACCGTCCGTGGCTACCAAAAGCACACAGCCCAGTGCCCTCTCTCTCGTTAACTAATCGGCACAGCCTCCGTTATTTATCGGTAGCGAGACGTCCTGATTTAAGGCCGCAAATTGCACGCTGCGCCTGCGCGATTATATTCGTGTACAATCAACACTTCTATATTTTACCGCGGTCTATGGAGATGGAGAGTTGTGGAGTAGGCTTGTAGTCAAAAAAGTCAAGAAATGGTATTTATTTATTTATTTTATGGCATAGGAAGGCAATCGGGCACACAGGCCACCTGATGGTAAGTGAAAACTGTGACCCATAGACATTCGCATTCACAAGACTGCAAATGCACTGCCAACCTTGAGGACTAAAATAGAATGCCTCTATGCTAGTCATTTCACCGGCTGTCTTATCCCCAAACCGGATCACAACAATGCGAACACTGCTGCTTGGTGGTAGGTTAATGGATAAGATGGTGGTACCAACCCGGACGGACCCTGCACAAGGTCCTCCCACAAGTAAGGTTTTGTATGTTCTAAATAGCCGTGAAAGTCTGATAAGTTCTAAAGAGAGACAAGGATATAGTTACAGCAGTCATTGACGTGTGTCTCTGTTGCAGCCTGAAACTGAAAAAGGGCTCAGAAGTAGGTATGTGAAATTATGGCCATTTTCAAATATGGAAAGTCGAATTTACTATACAGACGTATTAAAGAATGCTGTAACATGGTTTTAATTTCAATTCAATTGATCTGGGATTTACTCTACTTTCAATACTTAGTCTGCTTGTAGGTAATGGTTAATAATTTAATTATTCGCCTATGAATTACTGTATTAATTACTATTTAAAATAAAAATAAACTGGACTATTGTATATTTTTATTCGACGAGCTCTATTAATGTTGTATTCTGAAATGCAAGTCGTGCGCCTCTGTACCTCGATAAATATAGCATTTAAAACCGATGTAGCTTGAGCCACAATAACGTCAATGTATCGACTCTGATTTAATTCCAACAAAAACCCGTAAGCTGACAGAGCAATCAAGCGCAATTTTTTTGCCCTTTTTTCGGATCAAACCTTAGCAATTAAGAGCATTAAGCAACTCGAAGAACTACCGCGTTACGTTATAATCCGACTGCTAAGTGGCTACCGTTGCAACACGACTACGTTAAAAATCGACTCGATGCGTCTATCGAATCGACTTCCTGACGATTAACGGAGCAGGAAGCTCTCTCTGTCATTACCCCGTCAGCGCCACCAAATGTTCCAAGCGCTCGAATCACGCCGTACTCACCGCCGATATAATTAGGGCTCGAATGCTTTATAAATACAAATAAATAAAACGTAGTGCGAGGTGGCAGCCTGCAATTACCCAGGCGTCCGAGGCGCGCTCAAATTGTGGGTCGCTGTCTCTGACTAATGACGATGCACAATGCTGTATCATAAGCATATTTAATCAGTTTTTCAATATTTGATATCGGTAACATATGTTTCGATTATCAATTGAATTTAACTACTGTTTGTTTGTCTATAGAACCAACTGTCACATTATGTTTGACGGCAGTGATAGATATTTAATGGAGCCTCCACATATTCGGCGATAACTATGTGTGATGAACTCTGTTACTACCGTTACTACATTAAACAAAACAATGTCATTTTACCGTCCCTATTACATAGTTTGTCAAATTTAATAACATAATGAATACTATCACCTATAACGTTAAATTGTAGCTCCATATATACTTTCTATAAACTCGCGGGTGTGTCACGCGGCGCGATTTTTATCGTGTCATTGGTTACGACAATTTGATATACATATGATTATGGATAATACCAATTGAAAAATCACAGGGTTCACGCCTTTAGCACAACAGTCGCCGCAAGCTATCTGATACAGCGATTATTACCGCACAATATTTGTTTTTTTTTGGAGTAAATACTCCACGTAACTATATATTACACCTACACATAGTATATTGGAACTAGTATTTCTTAGTATGAACTAAACAAGTACACGTTTTACGTCTTGTTAACGCCTGTTTACATCATGTAATCATAACGATTTCTTCTTTTTTATTTATGGCGGTTCCAAAGTGATTTGGCCAAAATGTCAAGTTGAGTGAGAGTATAATCAGTAAATTAAATAAATCAAAAGTAAAAGCCAAAGTAATCAAAAAGGACAGTTTATAAAAACACATTAATGTTAGCATACAAATGCCACCAGCTGTCATATATGGCGATAATTATCGCACGTTATTAATAGCGAGTTAAACTTTGCCTTGAACACACTAGCTTGGTTCTCAGAAACAGTGTGCGCTTCGAATATATCTTACAGTGAGTAGGTAAACGGCCTGCATTTTGTCACTGCTATCGCCTACGCGTCCCAGCCCCGGCTCGAACCCCGGCCACTTCCGTGTCCACGGTCCTCCGTTAAACCCAAGCTACTGTCTAGTTGGTTTCGTTTCCTATTAGATTCTAACTAGGTAGTAAATTGACTTCTGTGGTTGCTTAAAGTGCTGAGGTGTTAGTAAGGTGATAATGACTTTCGGTTTTAATAACGTTTTCCGATGTTTGCTAAGCATCTTTTTAAGCTATTGGTTCTAGTGTACAATCCGTACACTCGTAGGTACATGTCTTTTAAAATAAGGAGGTTTTTATTGATGTACTTACATGAGAGATTGAACGCGTCGTTTATCCACTACCTTTATTCTTTACTGATTTAAAAAGTTTGAATTCAACTTTAATTTTGGAAGCCGAAGTATGATCTCGATATTATCGCTGAAGTTCTAAAGGTGCTCTATTATTTAGTAATATAGAGCTACACATGCTATAAGTATTTTCCGGTTGCTAACTCTCAGATACCCGGTAAATAATAGCGTGTCAAATCACGAACTCACGTCAAAATAAATCGTGGGCCCTCTGTGACAATGTCCAAGTGGCCCAGAAATGAGATTGCACATACGCATGCGTCCAGCGATCGCGCGATCGCCGCGTAATTGACGCGCGATAATATCCGCGAGATCACGCATCGCGCGCGATAGCCTTACCCGTCTGAACCCGCCCTAATGAGCTAGATTAACATAACACTGCGCCAAATATGCAAACTAACCAACGTGTTAACACCGCCTTTTGTGTATTATTAAACGGCGATTTGTTAATAATATTTATTGTAATAACATTCATATATGATCAATAAAATTAATGGTCAACATAAAAACGGCCAACAGCTAATGTCTCTAGCTATGTTCCTACCGCCCGGGAAGATAAACGGCTATGTATAGAGTGATCACATCGTCCGATCGTGTTAAAGACCGGTTGGGCCGCAATAACGAGCGTTTCGTATACAATAGACCTCTTAGCGTCATGCGGACGCACGTCAATCGCGCCAGACGTGGACGTCGCCTGTGCGACGCCCTTTATTGTGCCTGACCACACTAACAACCATCATGCCGATCTCTCAAATTCAAAACAGATAGGTACGCACTTATGCTTGTCAGTACAAAAACGCCTCGAACTTCAGGGAAATAAACGACCGGTTTAAAAATCATTATTCTAAAGTGTAGGGGGCCAGCACCAAATCATTTTAGAAATAAGTTAAGTATAAATAGTGTAGCACCGCAATAAATTATGTCCAGTTCTATTACGCTTCCATCGAACGATAAACGATTATAAAAGCAATCATATACGAGACGCGGCTACAACGACTATGATAAAAAAAACACGGCGAGTCTGATTCGTATGAAAATAAAACATATCCAGGGACTGACGTGCGTCCGGCGTCACTTAGCAGCGCGGGAATGATGTGACAGGCCTTGCCGAAACGAATTCCTTTTTATATTTTGAAATTAAAAATAGAACAAGAAACAGCCTCTCCGTATATGTTCCATTGTGTTCACGTTTTGGAAAAATTTAAATGACCGAATGCTGGCTGCTTTTTTGGGAATCGGAATCTTGGATTCGGCGTTTAAATACATACAGTTTCGCGGTTTAGCGCCATGTTTTTTCCATTTTCTGCGCATTTCGGCGCGCCGGGGCGACGCGGCGGCAGATTTTGTGCGATTAAGCCCGGGAGGTCCATAGGAGTAAGTTGTTAATGTTAACAGTCCAAATCGCAAACACTTCGCGAGTCTGACAACTATGCGATGCGTTTTCTTCATCAACGGAAGAAATTAGGGATTCTTTTTGAATTGTACTCATTGATCATCAATCAATTATCGATTACAAGTTAAATTTTATTATGTTTATTATTATCACCCTGTTTTGAAAAATTGCCACTTTCTTACTGTATTTCTCTCATGTTGATCGGTGAGTTTTTTGCGGTGGTCGGCGTTTGTTGAAGGAATCGATTGCAGATATTTAGAGCGGCAATATGAATGTATTTATTCAGGGCTCTGGGCGGCCTCCGCCTAACAATGCTACGCTTGTCGCCGCCGCCAGGGCTGCTCCGACATGATCCATTATAATGGAGCCTCTACTAGGTTTATTGTGACAACACTTCAGTAGTTTACAGGTGTTTTAATTGGCACTGTTTATACAAAAATAACTTATTTTTACGGCAATTCAAGATTTTTTAACTTTACACAGTCAGAATGTTGCTAATTTATAATAAAAAAAAATCGTTTCTTGTCTACGTCTAGTTTTGAATGGTTTTAATGTTTTTTTTGTATGTGGCAACCCTAATCAGAACGGTCGTGAATCAGGGTTGTCACCGCGGCCCGGTGGTCCGCGCGTCACAGTACGCGCGTGCGCCGCGCCCGTTCGCATGTATTTCAACCCTACATTTACATATCGTATTCACAACGAATGTCAAAAAAAATTGCAAGTTACTTTACAAAAAACCCTCGAATTTTCGAAAATCCTTAATTATTGAGTTTTTTAAGAGGCTTGTGCTGTATTTTATTGAATCTATATCAAGCTATACGTCCTGTGTACGGGTATAAATTCGCTTTCCTCGTTTTGCCGGTTGCCATTGTGTTTACCGCTCTTACCATTGTTCGGGGCCCATATAAATTGGGCGACGTTCTACACGGTGACAGGTATATTTGAGTCGTCGATTTTAAACGATAATTAATCCGTTGTTAAATGAGAGGGCCACCCTTGTTTACCAGATTTATTTAACTAATTGTGGCATTGTGCAACCGAGCTTAAGGAATGTGATTTGCGTTCGAAATTTAAAGTTTAAAAAGATGCCAATTCGAATTTGGAGCGTTGTTTTGAATTGAAAAAAGAATTCGTTCTAAAACAAAACAAAAAGCTCTTATTCGATAATAAGGTCTGCTATAACTGGCACTTTGTACAATTCTACGGTCATATTAGTAGTTTGAAAAGTTATCGAACCCACTTTGGAATGTTAATTTTTAAAGTTTACGAGTGTACAATATATACATACATACATACCTTCACGCCTGTAATCCCAGAGTGAGGTCGGCAGAGCTACAGAATTACAACTTTAAAAAGTTGTTGATAATTCAGTAACCACAATTTGCACAAATAGGCTGAGATGTTTACCAGCATATTAGTGACAGGTTGCAAGCCCATCGCCTAACAGTACTACAAGCCTATATTCCCTTAGTCGCCTCTTACGACATCCACGGGAAGACATGGAGTGGCACTATTCTAACCCGGCAACCACACGAATATATAGTTAACCTTAAATTATTTTACTAACATTAAAATACTGGTCTGGTGATTAATTCTCTCTCTAATATTTCTGTGACTAAAGAGCTTCAGCTCAACTAATTTTATTTAGAAATCTCTTTACAATTAATTTTAAACATTGACATAAAAAACATTGACGTCATATCCAATTATGCAAAACTTTTCTACGACAAAGGATTGTAGTGTTTCGTAATTTAATTTCCCTTACATTCATTAAGTAGTATGTATATATATCGTGAGTAAGATAATCACAATTACTGTTCAATTAAAATTGATATATTCTAAAGTTCACACACTATTATAACTGAATGAGCGCCACACTTCTAAACCGTATAAAAAATTGACTCCATATTGGGTTTCTGGGCAAAAATAGACAACAATGCGATGCAAAGTGATACTACCCCGTATATTAAACTGAATGTAGAAAGTATAAAAAAGTGAATTTAATGAATTTAATGATTACTAATGAATTGACGGCTAATGAATTTGCTCATTAATAGAAATGAGGCGGTTATTTGTCGGCAACACGCGTCGTTACAAAAACCGCCAAGTGCATGAACCGGCGATTGTCAGGTATAATTTTACGCCATATTATTTATTCATAGTCATAGCCCAGGTTAAGTTTAAACTGAAATCGTACTTCGCCAATACGTAAGCTGTATATTTTTTGTGGTTACAATTTTACTTGTATGAATGTATGTAAACACTTTATACTGTATTATAAATTATATAAAAATATAACAAAGGTGAACTTTAATTGATATCTTCCAGTTAACCTTTGAGCGATTGAGAAATAAAAGTAATACTTGTACCAACTGTTATCGTTAGAAATGTGTTGTTATTTAGTGTGTATCTTCTCACCAACCCTTAAGTGGTTTATGAGGAATAAACCCCCCATAAACCACTCAAGAAAATCTATAATACTCTAAATATAAATTAGTATATAAAAATAGTACTTAAATGAGAAATTTCAATTTAATTTGACGACGCGCTGGCCTAGTTGTTAGTGACCCTGCCTACGAAGCTAGCGGTCCTGGGTTCGAATCCCGGTAAGGGCAGATATTTGTGTGATGAGCGCGAGTATTTGTTCCTGAGTCATGGATGTTTTCTATGTATTTAAATATATATTTCTCTATATAAGTATTTATATCGCTGTCTAGTACCCATAGTACAAGCCTAGAGCTTAGTTTGGGACTAGGTCAATTGGTGTGACATTGTCCCCTGATATTTATTTATTTATATGAATGCGTCAATTTACAAGCATTGTTGATTATCGATTGCTGATTAATCAATTTTAAGTCGACTTTGTAAGGTCACCGCTAAAAAGTTTTTTTTCATTTTCAATTTGCAAGATTTGTTCTTGAATGAAAAACTATTTGAGCATTTCTAAAAAAGTTTGTACATTTCATTTACGACTTCCATTTGCAAAAAAAATTGCAGGTTGGTAGAGTGAATGACGCTGAGCCTAAATAACATAGTCTCCCAAAATGTCTTCATACATTTGTATCTATAAAATAATGTAACCTTTGACGTGTAATTTTATCGAAAAATATGAATAAATGAGTATGAGTATGAGTATGAGTATGAAACTTTCCTTTTTTGTTACTAACTTTCTTAGGTTCATGGTAACAAAAAAGGAAAGTTTCATACAAATGTATGAGGATATTTTGGGAGACTATGTTATTTAGGCTTAGCTTCATTGACACTACCAACCTGCAATTTTTTTTGCAAATTGAAGTCGTGAATGAAATGTACCTACCTACAAACTTTTTTAGAAATGCTCATTTGTAGTTTAGTAAAATTCTTAAAAAAACGCAACATTTATAAATTATTTGTCTGATAATCTGCCTTTGCAGATTGAGTACGGTCTACGGAACCTTAGGAATTACAAAAGTGCATTTTGCAAAAAGTGTTTCCATGTTCAATGTCATTTCACGGTCACTTAGGGCTAGTTGTCTAATTGATATAATAAACCTACTGAAACAAAGGGTAGTATTGCTGTATGAACTTTAAACAATTATACAACTTTTTTGTTTCGTTATGTAGGAGAACTACTAGCTCAAAAAGGTCGTATAAGTATATGAACTTTGTATAGTTTTATAGCCTTTTTGTATTGGTTGGGTAATATTTCTGTTCACATTGCCTTTTTTGCCAACACTTTACGCCAACTGTCACTAATTTATGCGCCTATGTAATACTAAAGTTGAAATTCCTTTTAGAATAGTGTTTAATTGCTTATTTAATTTGTTTTTGAATTAATCGAGGCGTGTTTCATCTTTGCACTGTTTATTTAATATGGTTTAATGTAGCAATTTTTTGCTTTTAAAATGGTTTCTTACTGTGTTACGCTATTTGACGACGAATATATTACTTGCTTGTGGGAGGACCTTGTGCAGGGTCCGTCCGGGTTGGTACCACCATCTTATTCATTAACTTACCGCCAAACAGCAGTGTTCGCATTGTTGTGTTCCGGTTTAGGGATAAGGCAGCCGGTGAAATGACTAGCATAGAGGCATTCTATCTTAGTCCTCAGGGTTGGCAACGCATTTGCAGTCTTGTGAATGCGAATGTCTATGGGTCACAGTTTCCACTTACCATCAGGTGGCCTGTGTGCCCGTTTGCCTTCCCATGCAATAAAAAAAAAAAAAAACAAAAGAATATTAGTGAGTTATTTTGGCTGATGTAAAAAATTAAGTAGGCATATTGGGGACCCATAAATAAAACCACCAATAATTACTTAATTAGTCTCTTCGATCAGCCGTCAATCAGTTTCAATCCGTCCTAAATTCGGTGTAAAAAAATAAACTTTTGAGTTTAAAAAAAACATTCACATTTACCTCCGAAAATGTTTCACTAACTGAGCAGCTTGTTAAACCTACTTTATTTCAAACTCTAAACATTGTAATGTTAGTTTGATCTAGTTTATAGCCCTTTTAACTGGTAAACGACCAAATGCCATCCACCTTGGGCGACCCTACACCTGCTTGAAAATACGACTCCGTAAAGCCTATAGGGTAATATAATAGGGTTACCGGATACAAAAATAAAGTTCTAATAAATCCTTATTGTTTATGTTACTTTTAATTTTGCGCTAAATAAAAACGGCATATGTCAAGATTTTTTTTTTTATTTCTTATGAAAAACGTTTTCGTGACAGAGCCAAAATTATTTCGGGAAATTAATACAGAATCTTCTGCAAGAAATTACAAAAAGCTAACAGATTAATTTCTAAACTTGCCTAATATCAGTCTTTATAAATCTCTCAACCAAGCTCATAGACACTTCATCTTAATAAACGTAAGATAATCTTTCTAAAATAAATATCTGTACAGTCGGCACGATGAAGGGATCCAAAGTAAACTCGCGCGCATGACGGCTGTCAAGCGTCCGACTACCGTCCGTACGGACATGTGTAATACACGAGAACGAGCATGAAACAAGCAATAATGGTTCTTATACAACTGTTATAGGACCTTCGACGTGTGCCTTTAGAATTGGTTCTACTGACGGGGTGCGTGACCTCTTGGTAAATTAGGCATTGCCTTAAATTCTCGCATCGTAGGATGCCATAAGGTTTGACAGGTGAAAATGCTTATTTTCCTGTTTTTTTTCTTCATTATACCCGCCCACTTTGGTTTCATCATCTTTTTACTTATAAAGCCATATTTCTTTTGAAAGTTATTTTAAAGATATGGTTGCTTATATAATCAAGTGAGAAAGAGCTAAAAAAACGGATAAAATAAGGTTAAAAATAAACCCACAGTAGTTCGGTGATTTTTCTATTACTAGGTTTCCAGAAGTTGCTTACTCTTATATCATTTATTGTAATAGATATAATTTAGAGAGAGACGAGGAAATGCAACAAGCGCAATAGTCGCTACCGCACAGCTGTGATTATAGAGATTGTACACAGAATTTTCTAGACAAAGTAGTTCAGTTTTAGGCACCTACTCGTACTACTACTTCCTACTACTAATAGCTTCAGCTTGCGACTTAAATTGATTTAAAGTGAACAGCGTGCGTCGGCTTGACGGCTGTCAGACGAGTCGACTACCGTCCGAGCAGACATATCTACTGACGGGGTCTATGACCTCTCGTTAATAGCCTTAGAAGCTGTGTTATATGCTAAACAGATTCACAGCCCCATGACTCCACGGTACGGCAAAATCCCATACAAATTAGCATCACGGGCATCAGCTCGGTGGATAACTTTGTCCGCCGACCGAGCCCTGTCAGAGCCCACATTCCAAGCTTCCCAGAAATATCCCCACTGGCGTTACCATCATATTACTGGCAATTAATTTGCAAGAGCGAGACGCAATCTTGTCTCACCCTTCATCGGCGCTCTCGTTAAAAAAATGATCCAATTAAACGCGGCTCAATAAGTTACCGAAAGCGAGTTAACCCGCGCACACCCATTGTAATAACGCTCTCAATATTAAATTTTAACAAGGTATTAATTAAAAAAAGTAAAGCGAAATCTTTGGATTTTCTCAGGGCGCGCGGCCCCCTCGCGTTTTATTTTTAATTCATTTTATTCGACGGCGGAGCGCGGCACGCCCATCGGTGATTTAAAATTTTGATTTATCGGCCCGGCGGCGCGGGCGCACTGGGCAGCGCTTGCGCGGTAATTATAAATATGACGCGGTGTTAAACTGCGCGTGACCCGCGACCCTTCCGACTCGGGCGCATTCGCGATTTCGCACTATGTTCCTATAATAATTTATCCCGTAAATATGTGATCGTAAGTTATATTGACAGATGGACAAGCCCACTGGGATGTCGTGGGAAGTGCATTCGAATTTTAAACATTTTCATTGAGTTAACGTTGGATTACTACGCCTAGATGGCGCTAGTATCTAAGCCCGGTTATACACGTTCATGTCTGAGTCTACTACGACTAAAAGGAAACCACTGTTAAAAAGAAACGCCATAAAAGTCCTATGATACCTTCTCATAGGACTGTAGACAATTTTGACTCACTAATACAATGAGGCCGATCCGGAGATTTCTTCTAAATCGAGAGATTTGGAAGCACATTCCTTAGCGCTCCATCAGCCTTTTCTTGGAAAGGGACATTGCCGTGGACTAGGCGTCGGAGAGCCATCTTAATATTCCACAGAATCAGGAACCCTTGACAAACAATGTTATGGGACCTGTGGTTTTGTGTACGAACTATAAACTGGGGTCCTAGCACAGGGTCTTAATGAAAGCAGATCAAGTGAAAAAGAGTGTAAGTCTATTATCTATACTCTGTTAAAGTATAATAGTACATACCCTTATTTAATACGAGTTAAAGTCGAGTTATTACGAACCCCTTCTTATTGGGATTCCAGATTATGCTATTGGTCAAAATCAAAATGAAAGATATTAAAAAGAAAAATACTCTTAAATTTGGAAAGCCCAACATAAGAGCTGTATAAGTAGATTAATAACTTAAAAGAGACCTAGGTCTCAACTAGTTTTCAACGAATCTGCTATCAAAACCATCCACCGCCTCTGCTGTCAGGTGAATAAAAACCACTACAAAAAAAATATGGTTTTTAACAAGTTACAATAGATACGTAATTTGAAAGAAAATACAAGCTCGATATCTCATCATTTCAAACAACTGCTTCTATAAATACACTATTCCAACTAATGCCCTAATATAGTTTCAATAAATGTACCAAATTAAGTGTACATAGCGTTAAATGTATCATTCTGCAGCTGCCTGTTACACGTATTTACGACTTCCCGCTAACGGCTAGAGGCTCCACTACTTACTCGCACCTGTTTTGCTGATTAATAGCTCCAGCCAATCGCTATGTCCCAGTAATGTGCACTATCCAGAAGTAGATTAAGAATCAATGTCAAAAATTGGTCAAGTGCGAGCACTCGCGCACTGAGGGGTCCCGGTGTCGTAGATGGCCTAACTGAAATTTACTGACTATTTTTTTGTATTTTTTTTCCTCCCTTGTTTGACGCTAGTATGTTTGTACGCTTGTTGAAATAAACGTTTCTTGAATAGGGACTGCCTTTATTATTATTATTTTTTGTTAATAAATCCGCTGTTAAACTATTATCTGAAAAACAGACACAGACACACACACATACAGATACACACGTGAAACCTATAACGCCCCTCTTCTTTTGACGGGAGTTGGAAAATATTTAGAAACACCGTATTATTATTAATTTTTAGGGTTCCGTCCGTAACCAAAGGGTAAAAACGGGACCCTATTCCTGTCCGTCTGTCTGTCACCAGGCGTGATTTGTTTGCCGTTGTTTGCTAATGTTGTACCTATAGATAGTGGTACGGAACACTTCGTACGCGAGTCCGACTCGCACTTGGCCGGTTTTTTTTATTAAGAAACTAATTTCGTTACGCACTTGACGACGCGCTGGCCTAATTGGTGCCCCTGCCTAGGAAGCTTGCGGTCCTGGGTTCAAATCCTGGTAAGGGCAGATATTTGTGCGATGAGCGCGAATATTTATTTCTGAGTCTTGGAAATGTTTGTCTAGTACATCATTACATACCTACATAGAGCTTAGTTTGGGACTAAGTCAATTGGTGTGACAGTGTCCCTTGAAATTTATTTTATTTTACATAGACTCAGACGGCCTCTTTTTCTCCTAAAAATATTTTCCAAAGTACGGCGGCGTTGATGCCTTTCTTGTTCCTTATTGGCTATATTAA
This sequence comes from Acleris emargana, assembly GCA_927399475.2. Lineage (NCBI taxonomy): Eukaryota > Metazoa > Arthropoda > Insecta > Lepidoptera > Tortricidae > Acleris > Acleris emargana. The sequence continues at coordinate 21,673,260 of OV656838.1, read as the reverse complement.
AATTGGCTGCGCTCTCAAAGAGCGGATTTCCATAATATCTTTATATACTTAAATACTTAGTTATTAATCATAACGCCCACAAGACCGGTCACAGTGCGGTGTAAGAAAATGTATACCGACCGTCCTCAGTATTTATTACATTTAATTTTTTTGTCAAAGTACTTCCTCGCTCAAGCCAGTATTCATACTGCAACCACATCGCTACTTCATATGGCAAAACCTACTGCATGTAATCTTGTCAAGCACGTCTAAAAGATTAACTACGACCATATTCCAGTTTTCCAATTAGCGTCAAAACCGGCACAGTGTTTATAAATGACATAATAAACTAAACATCATTGGAGCACGACACACACCAGGCACAAGTTCAGAGTGTCGGCCATTGCGTATCGCCCCAGTCCTTTTGCCATTCAATGCAAATTCACACGTTATAAGAAGCCATTCGAGTTGGAATTACCAACGTTTAGTCGCCTCCGGGTCATAATTTGGAGTCACTTTATAATTTTACCGAACTCACGCCTCGTTTGTGTTATTTAGGGAGGATATTAAATTGCAGACATAGCTATGCACCTGTCTTGGGGAAAAAAAGGTATTAAATATACGTGGCTTGCGGCTGTGATGTCTGCGGTGGGTGAGGTTACTTACAACCCTTAGAATGTAACCGGTTTAGGTCAAAAAGGCTCTTTACACTCAATTATCGTGCGTTTAATTCTACAGAGTTAGAAATGCGTAGAAACATGCGTCTAATTACTATGATACGTCGTAGTAAATGCGGCCTAACTCTTCTCAATCGATTGCAATAAATAAAAGGTTCAAAAAAAGAAGATACTTGTAGATATGTAGAATATTGTTGGTTTAATAATCATTACTTTTCATTACTTTATTACATTGTAATGTATTTTGCTTTTAAGTATTATTGTATTTTATAATTGAAAAAATGACTTCTTCTCCGTAACGATGGTTTTGTCGGAAGCGTTAGTAGATTGACTCCATATTACGACATAAGGGAGGCCAATTTACTGAAAATATATATAGATTTTTTTATTTTTAACTCTCTATTTTCTATTTTCATAGGTGAGTTTAGTTTCTGTTTGGATATCATACCATCTATATTAAATCGACATTTTAGCATTCCATAAATCTTTTCCACAATTATATAAAAAAAATAACTTGGAGAACTTATTAAATCAATCTAAAAATAGATGAAGTCGCAGGCAAAAACAAGTATGTTGTATGTGTCAATCTTGAGTGTCATGTGGAGGACAGTGGTGATGCATCCACGCCTGCGCCCGCGCCTGCTGGCTGCCTCCATCGATCATGCTGCGCAAACCTGGCGTCACCTTTATCTGCATTCTGCGCATATCATGCGACGCTATTTTAATATAAACACATACATACCTTCACGCTTTCATTCCCAGAGTGGAGTAGGCAGAGCTACATAATTACCAACAACTCTAAAAACTTGTTGATAACTCTGTAACCACAACTTGCACAATTAGGCTAAGATGTTTAACAGTGTATATTAGTGACAGGTGGCAAGCCCATCGCCTAACAGTACTAAAAGCCTTTATTCCCTTAGTCGCCTCTTACGACTTCCACGGGAAGACATCATATTTCTATCGGCTATTTTAATATAAATATTTTGTAAATAACTAGTACGACCCATTTTATAAAGGTTATTCCCTGATCATATCATTAGGTACTGAATTATCCAAAGAACGAGGAAATTCTGCTATTAAAGTTGCACAGAATAGCAATAGCTCTGCAAAAATGTCTGGTCTGGTGACAGGTGAAATTATAATATTCGCCACTAGCAACACTAAACAGCAACTTGGTAAGAATTGGATCATGTTGGCAATTTCTCTTGGAACTGTTCGTTGCTTGGCTAAATGTAGAAAGCATTTTTATTGGCGCATTAAAATGACGTTATATTTTAAATTCCCAGAAACAGATAGTCGTTATTCCTCACTTATAATATAAGTCGGTTGAGTACAAAATGTTCAACTATGAAAGTTTATATTTGTCTTGCTTATTGTTCTGTAGGACAAACTATAGAATATAGATTACTTTCGTGTCTATGAATAAACTAGATTAATTCTTCCCTTTTCAAACTAAATGGATGTATTTGCCGTAATACCTCAAGTGTCTGCACTCTATTTCAAATACAGTATAGGGTTGAGTTTTCATTCCTTATTTTCCACATAAGCCGTATCTTAACTAAGTAGCTCGGAGAGAGCGACACGATACCAGTGGCGCCATCCATCAAATGAACGGTGAACTAATTACGTACTATGTAGCTTTATTGATTCTTTTATTTAACGTGGTATTGCCACGGAATAAATAACAAGGTAACATTGCATTATACAAGTCACATTATTTAGCAGTGACAGCGGAATGGTCAGGTTTTAATTGCTTAAGTAGTGTCTTTTTTATAGTGCTTGCTGCTTTTATGACCGTTTAATTCTTAGTAAAGTAAGAAAATAATCGATGGCTAGATTGACAGATTTATTAATGTTTCTTAATTCTATGCATATGTAATTAAAAGAAAAACGGAAGATTGCATCCATATTACAGTTAGTCAGTTAGTAACAATATTTCTTAAAATTTTATTAGTGTTTAGATTAGTAGAAGTAAGATAGTACCTAAGTACGTTATATGCGGTGCAGGACTACCCAGTCATATGTACATAAGATATATTAGATAGTACCATGGCAGTATGTTTTGGACTTTGGTCAATCATTTTTCTCAAATACGTGGCATCCAAACTAACATGGTTGCCTTCCAAGTTTAAATAATTTCGAAATTCCTTTGTAAGACCACTGTAAGAATCTCTTCGTAACCTAAATACCAAATTTTCCGGTCGAGTTACTATTCATTCCACAAACATTTTTAAGAACCCAAAATTAACTATGCTGCTTTAGGAATTCAGATTTTCTAATGTGTTTAGAATGAAATGTCCAAAGGACTTTAACGGGAAAGACGCAGGAGGCCGAATTGTACCATCGATGTTCAATACATCCATAAAATTATCATGCGATTTCTTGATGTAACAGTCTTTCAGTAAAGGTACCTACTTAATAGTCCTGGGGCGTTATAATGACGTAGCTATGCATTTCATTTTACGGCGAGCGTAAAGGACAGAGCTATGGCAGTTATATATCTCTGTCCTTTTCTCTCAGCGTAAACTGAACTGCATGACTATGTCATAATAACCCCTCTGAAAGTCAAATTAAAACGTCGCGTAAAAATGGTACAATTTCTTCTGGGGAGCCTGAATTTTGGCCGAAATATGTTCGCCAAAATGTGTCGTTTTCCAACCGTTTCATTTGCCAACTCATTGTTTTTCCTAATATTTCAGTAAATATTTCAGGATTTATCGTGTAAAACCCTATATCCTGAAATATTTACGGTTACAAAATACAAAGCGGGTTGGCAAATGAAACGCTTGGGAAACGATACAATTCGGCAAACATTCGCCGAAACAAAGGTAAACCCTTCTTCTGCCTCTTACTCTAACTAGAATCAGAAATAAGAAACCGAGGCATATAACACATCCTTGTAAAGTATGGCACTTGCTAAGCCGCCATAGAATCTGAGGTATTCCGGGAACGAACTCCGTACCCGGCGGCGTGTTGATTACAACTCGAATGGTCGATAGCATCTCGGCGGTCGGCTTGATGTGTCAATCGGCCGTCGATCGTATCGGATGGCTCCTATTGGGCAACCGCCTCGCTTTGTTATCCTAACGGATTTATACAATTCGACGGCCCGTGAACCGAAAACGAATGGACAATACCGACTTTCTTATTGCTGTCAAATTTGACGTTTTCATGATTCGAGTTCCAAGTTTGAATTCGCGGCTGTTGACCCAATACCTATTGCTATCGGAGATCGATACTCAATTTCACTAGCCATTAGAAACTACAGATTTAAAAGACTCCGTACGTCTACGTTTCAGGAATGGTAAAATCTTCAAAAAATTTGCTTTTATCATTTATAATCTTTTGAAATATCTTGCAATTGGGAAAGTTCGCTTCTAAATCGCTACATTATTATTCCTTTCTACCTAAAAGAAGAATAAGACTAACTAAATAGTTCCTCAGTGAATGACGATCATATTCTTATCCTATCCCTAAAACTAATGCGAATGTATTTTTCTGATACGCTCAGAGTACGCAGCCGTCGCACAAATAAATCGTTAAGCGAATTTCCCAACATGGCCTCCGCGCCCGCGGGGGGGAGTAGGGGACGGTGCATCTTCGCGTGGAAACTGAAAAATTATGAGCCTCTCCTCTGTCTTTATGAGCGGCGCGGTACACCGGTCGGGCGGCCATCGACAACCGACGATACAGGAATTTTAGATGTCTTTTGTTTTTAGTTGTGAACTCTGTTTTAGGGCCATTGAAACTCAAATATACGTGTGAACTATTTGTGAACGCTAAGCATTTTTTGTTGGTTGTTGGAGCGCGTGATGTCACATAAAGACCAGCCCAAGTAGTCACTACATCGGTATAGCCGACCCTTGCGCTATTCCGAGAGCCTCCCACAATAACTAACCCCTTTTATACCTAAATGACACTCACACCGCGGAACCACTACATCGCCGTTTCAGTAACAAGTGTGAGTGAACACGATGAAAATCTTTATTTTCACGCTCTATCTCTCTTTATCTAATCGCTCTGGCCAGATAAGGACGGAGTGCCGGAAAAACTGGTGCGGGAGGGGTAAAGGCTACATCGATTCCGCGCTTTCACTGCTAGGGGCCGTGTAAACCTTTAAAAACAGCGCGTTTGCCGCGCGATTGTCATCTCTAAACTTAAACGGGTACGAGGCAAATTTGGATGCAGAAATCGTTCTGGTAAATGGATTGCCTCCCCCTTGGGGGTTCTCGTAGTGGGATCTAGATGGCGTAGATATGCTGATACGCGGTTCGGTGTGCGTCGCGACGCGCGCCTCTGTGTGCGTGCCGGCGTCAGTGTGGGCACAACTATAGCTGCATAGCTGTAGCAACATAGAGAGGTGCTTCCGGGTAGGTTAAATTTTGCTTGTGTTTGCGATATATATGAGGGGACGTCGCTAACCATCCCTTTTTGCAATATAATTTTATGTTTAGGCGTAGATAGGTAGATTAGGGAAGACGGAGGCTGTGATTTGATTAGATTAGGAGGTGTTCGAGGGTCGGGGAGATAAGACTGATTGGATCGCGGGGGATTTATGGAAATATGTTTTTAATGTGGGTGCTTTATTGAATTAACCGAATTGTATTAAGTGATGCGTGATAATCTGCTGGTGTTTGGGGCCGATAAAGTTATTAAAATATGTTCATTGTTGCTTATTCATATGGATTCCTCGCCAGTGAGCACGTGATTTCATTAACTCGGTGAAATATTTTAAGCTATGTAGAAACTGCTCTTTGCTGACGCAGTTTATGTTGATGATGCTAGGGATTTTTCAAGTACTTACCTAACGAGACGTTTTTAACTAAGTATAATGAAAAAAAAACAAGCATTATATTACACGGCTGACCTAATTAAACCTTGCGGCGAGATCAATAGAAGGCACAATACTTTATTTGTACCTGACAAAGACACTTATCAGATTCACGTCCAAATACACGTAAACTGTCCACTTTACAGTCGTGTGTCTATTATAATCCTCATGCTTGTCCCCAACAAAGCTCCGTTTTTGTCCCCGACAGCCAACAAAAGCCTCTTGATGTCAAAGCTTTGCGTTAACACTACACTGAAAATTAGAGTACCTACCAACAACAATAACACGAAATTATCTCCCTGAACGTCCTTTTTATCTTTGGCGGTGTTTAGTTTTTTAACGTCTGCGCGATATCGATCCTAGAATGCTTTTGACAGTGAAATGGGTTCAATATCCCACTAAAGTAAAGGGCAAGTACATGCATGCTCCGAGTCCTTATCTAGATGCGTCTATACATAGGGGTAAGTTTCGACTCCAATAACGAATGACCCAAATAAAAAATAATCTCAGTCGTAAAATTTACGAGTTTTCCAGCCATTTCAGCGTTTGAGGAGAGAAAGTAATTCGCCCATAAAATTACGAGTAAACAGCCGTTTTTCCACGGGAGCACCTCCCCCGGTTGACTCCTGTAATCGGCTTAGAGTCCCCTGATTTACTGGGCTCCCCTGGGCCGGGATGACGCACGCTCCCGTTATAACTTGATGAGAATCCTTATCTGCAGATTATAAAATCGGTTTTGGGTAATTGAGTCATAAAATCTACAGACCTAATTTTAGCATTATCTGATTCTGTGTTAATAAATCGCGAGTACCATTCCAGTGTAATTCTATCGTTAAGATTGGTCAAGGAAGCTAGTTCCGTCCAAAACTCAAAGTTAGCACAAGGATAAAACATGTAAAGCAGGAGAACCGGTTCGATTTGGAAGACAAAAGCAACACAAAAGTGGCAGAAATTCAGGGTTGTTACTGTGAATTGAATCCCGGTCACTTGATGTTTTAATGGCTTCATTTTAGATACATTTTGCTTGTGTCGTGACTCGTAATGTTATTGGCATTCATCAAAGTAACCTTAGCAAACTGAATGTCATACTGCCCTTGCTTAATTTTGGCTCCTATTAATATTACTACAACTAAATGTTGTAATGACGCACCTAATCCATCACGCCTTGCGTCTACTTACAGTGTTACTTACCTAAGCGTTAGTTAACCAGACTATAACAAGATATACAATGACGCACATGGAATCCACTCGATAAAGTCTCTTGGCAAGAAAGTGTCAGTAGATGGGTCGGCTAATATGGCGAGCTCTAATCTCGTTCCGGCACAAAAGACCTGCCATGACTCGGCGAATACTGACGCGAACCATTTAATATTTCGATATTCCAATATGAAGCCGTTCCGATCGTGTCTAAGCGCTACCACAGAGATACCCGGTTTTGTTTTTTTGTATACATAAGTTATAATTGTAGATGTCCAGAATAATGTTGCCTCTAAAGGTGAAAGTAGACCTTTACCAAAGTTAACGCTTTGAACAGAATGACAGTATACAGGTTTGAAATGGTTTCATTGATTTTTTTGCCTAGGATCTAAAGAGATAGTTTATTATGAACCTAATTGTACTTATTCTACTCAAAGAATCATCTCAAGTATTTGCCTCTCATGATACTTTACGACTTGAATGCTTTTTGTTCGATAAAATGACATGACAAATTAATGGATTTATTATGAGTAGGATTCGTCTCTCTTTTTATTTTCTTGTCCGTTTGGGACGAATGCATTTTTAATTGACTGAGGCACTTTTGTGGACTGTATGAAACGGCCACCGCATGCCGTGGGTATTTTTTATTTGATTGACGGGTAGTAATGGGCAGGTGCGTAAGAGGCCGATAGCTACCTCGCTTTTTAGACTCCACTTGCTTTTTGTCCGTTTCGATTTTGTCATGTTTTATGCTGATTGTTTTACAGAACATTAATGGGGTTGTAAATTTACGTTTGGCAGTTTACATATTTTCTGTTTGTACGATTGCTATAAATCCTGTCTAGAATTGTGTCGTGGGGTGATAAATTCTTTTCGCGGTTAGTCACTGTGTTTGCCTGCGGACTTAATTTATACACAGTGTTTTACTTGTAGTGCTTATTAGTCTTATTACCTATTTGTAATACGCTTTGTTTGATTCCATTCAATATACCTAACGCTTCAAAGTTATTTACACTATCAGTAAGTGCTGCAATAAGCTAAAAATTTATCGCTGCTATATTTAAACTATGTTTGAAACTAGCTCGAATGACAAGGTTTTTTCGGTAAATAGTAAGAAATCAAATCATTATTATGAACAAAGAAAGTCCAAGCACAGACCCCTGAGGCATACCTGATTTTATTCTTCGCATCCTTAAAATCAGTTCGAAAGCTATTCAATACGTATTAGGGTTTACGATTTCATGTTGTTCTTGTTGTAATTGTGTTGTTTGTGGTTTTCTGACGTCACGCTATGTTTTTGTCGACAGTCGCTGCAAAGCGCGGCGCGACGGGCGGGCACGTCGTGTGCCAACTGCAAGACGACGACGACGACATTGTGGCGACGCAACCAGAACGGAGAGCCGGTGTGTAACGCCTGCGGACTCTACTATAAGCTACATAATGTAAGTACCTACAACATCCTAAATCAACGACCAATGCTGAGTAGGAACTACATAGCATGTGATGGAATCAAATATATACGGAAATGTATAGGGTAAAGTCACCAGTGGTCAGCCAGAGACCAGTAGTCAACCTTATATGAGTGCGAAAAGTGGGAAATATATCTTTCGTTCTCTTCCCACTCATACAAAGTACAGACAGAGGCTGACTACAGGTCTCTGGCTGACCACTGGTGACTTTACCCTACATGATACGGGTACCTATTATCTTATCGAAACAGTTTTCAAAGAACGTGTCAATACGCAGATTTTTTATTTAAATGAAAGGCGTTTCTCGCCGCATGAGTTATTCTTGTTAATGTAAATCTCTAATTAATGTAATTATAACAAAAATATATCCGGAAAACTTCATGGTCTTAGCAGAAAATAGCGTTCGATGAATTGAAATTCCGTGATATTGTTTTTTTCCGTGTTGCCTTAGAATTGTGCCACTCCATGTTTTCCCGTGGAAGTCCTTAGAGGCGACAAAGGGAATAAAGGTTTGTAGTATTGTTAGGTGATGGGCTTGCAACCTGTCACTAATATACACGGTTAAAAATCTTAGCCAATTTGTGCAAATTGTGTTTACAGAATTATCAACAAGTTTTTAGAGTTGTTGGCAATTCTGTAGCCCTGCCTACCACACTCTGGGAATGAAGGCGTGAAGTTAGGTAGGTGTATTGAAATTCGATGAAGTGAAATTCGATAGAATGATGGGTTACCACGTGATACCTATACTATACACTATAATACACCTGTTAGACTTTAAATTGGCTATTTATCTAAACAAAATTAATATTAATTAACACAAACTAAAATATAACCAGTAAATCTCACAAAACCACACGAAAAAATCACTTGCTCCCAACTCCCAAGTGAAGTTAATGCCGTCCCAGCTCCCCCGGGATGAGTTGACTTGACAGTATCTTGGTGACAGATAACCGGCCCAGCCGATCGGCACCCCAGCGACCTAATGTGTCATAAAACCCAGCGCGATTGTCTCAAATGAATTACTGCTGCATGGATAACATCTACTGTTAAATAAAGTATAGGGACGATTTAATTAAAAAGAGGGTAATTTTGGGTTATATTTTAATTGTTAAGGAGTTTAGTTAAAGTTTTACCAACACTTGAAAGACATGTCAATTCTATGTTACATTTTAGTGATGTCACTTGGGTTTTTTTGCTAAGGAAGGAAGGAGATGTTACATTTCATGGGTTTGGAAAAAGAGAGTATGGGAGAGAGTGAAATACGTTGTCGTATTTGTAAGCTGCCTTCGTTAATGGGTGTCCCTTGGAATCCCGTTTGTCCCCATCCTGACGCATCGTTTGTCCTATTTATTGTTTGTCATAAAGTGTAAAACAGATATTTTTTTATGTTTTCCATAAATGCCTGTAGTTAGTTTACTAATGCCGATTAGGTATTCCAATTTAGACTCTTTGTTTATATCAGTAACAAACTTATCAATGGTGTTAACGGTTGTTTCATTGATCTGGCGACGAGGATGGGATACTTCACTCGAGGAGTACAGACCCTAAGGAAGCTTAAGCGATACTATTCCACTGTAGGAATTGACAACGTCTCGCTATCATTTGGCATTGGTATGGCTTGACTGATACCAAATAAAGCCCTTGTTTCTTTCTTGTTGTAAAATCTGTTGAAAATTAATCAAATGCAATCGCAATCGACTTAAAAGCGGAATGATTGTTTAAATTTTATATGCAGACAAGCCTTCGATTTTCAAAAAGAAAATTGCGATTGCGTGTGCGTTAGACGACAGCCCCTCAGGTCATTCTTAAGTTAGCCACTCAACTTGAGTAAAGTTAATCATTCAAACTTTAATACTATTAATGAAAGTGTACTAACATTCTCACGGCTCTCAGAGCCCCAAAAGAAACAATCGAAAATCGGGATCGTTTCAAAAATCGAACACAAACGCAACAATGACAAAAATTAACTGTAGAAACCTTTTGTAGGGCACTCGAGATTTTTTCTCTCGAATGTAAACGATATTGTGTATTGTGCGTCGCTCTAATTATTCGGAAGGAGCTACAAAGGAGGGAGCTACTTCAGAAGCTGAAAGCATAATGCCGGGCGTGCATAGTAGCGCCCCTCCTACTCATACATATTTATACGAGTTGTGTCGCTCGATGCACAATTGCGACTCGACTATTTTTAATTTGCCGCGCACTGAAATGCCGAACTGCGCAGTAATATTTGTTCGCTGTCAAAAGGAAGTGGCTACTTTGTTCCTTACGTCTCGAACTTTTGTTAAGGCATTTAACTTGCTAACAAGGTGCTTTTATTGTAGTATTGGAAATTGCATAAATGCTGTTTTCATTTGTATTGCTATAGTAAGCTAAATTGCGCTAGGAAGTAATTCATATTTTAAATGAAATTCTCTAAATCTGTCAGAGCGTGTTTTATATACAGTTTTTTTTAATTTGCTTATAATAAAAAAGCGGCACAAACTAGTCCTCGTACCTACTCAAATCAAAATCATAAAAAAAGTCATAAATCAACTTAATCACCCGTAAATGGTCAAACAAACGTCAAAACCGCATAAAAACCGAAAAGAATCGATCCCGTCGATTTACCTTGTAGATCTGTAACAATGTGTAAATAAATACAGGATAATAAGTCGCTCCGAGGATACATTGTGATCGATTTCACTCAAAAAACGCAATTCATACAACAAAGCGCGCACGCATTGTGATGCCGACGTCTGTGACGTCACGCTGTATACACCAACGGTTTTGATACTTGAGTTTAAGGGCCCGTTGTTTGATCAGTAGGTAATAGTTTAACTATAACTACTAATCGTTAAAAATTATAACAAATTTTGAAATTTCAAGGAAATGCGTCGAACTTTTTTAATTCCTTTTTCGAAATTTAACAATTAGTTGAGTATACTACTGATCAAAAAACCCGCCCTAAGTCATATATTTTAAACTACACTAGTGCTATTTACAGTTTGCTGCTTAAATTTTCTCAAAATACTTAATCATATATCTACATACTTTCACGCCTTCATTCCCTGAGTTGGGTAGCCAGAGGTACAGAACGGGAAGATATGGAGTGGTTCTATTCTAAGCCGGAAACCAAACGGACAATACCTAATCAATTACGAAGGTAGTAAAAGTTTTGCGAATGTAACTGGAATACATTTGCAGTTACAGGTAAATAATTATAAGAATGTAGATACAAGAAAACTTAAGACTTTAAATAACAAGTTCAAGATTTCCAAAGAATAATTTTAAAATTACTTTTCTGCCACAAGGTACTTTCATTCCTCTATCCATATGAATCTTTACGAAAATTTAGGTAACAAGATCTCGTTACTATTTCGTTTGTTAATAAAACAAAGTCTTTTGAGTACATATTTTACAAAGCCAACTTACAAAGTATCAAAGCCTCTTGGCACGCTACACCCTACAAACAATACACTCAAGTATGTTTACTCCAAATATATCTCGCAGGCCCTACTCAGTAACTAGCCCTCTCGAATCCACCTAGGCTCAACGACCTTGTTCTTTTGCCCAACTCTTCTTATTGTTTTTAAAAACAACAATTGATTACTTAGGGTACCTCAAAAGGAAAAAAGTAACCCTTATTGATCACTTCGTTGTTCGTCTGTCTGTCTGTCTCAGGAACACGTAGAGATATCAAGTTGAAATTTATATCGAATACTCAAGTCTGAAATCTCTTGAAACTGTGATAATAACCAACTTCTAAGTTAGCGCAATCAAACGTTACGGCCGGTTATACCGCACATTTTGACCGACACGCACACATCAAAACCTATAGGGTTCTTTCCGGTGACATAGAATCATGAAAATTGGCAAGAAACACGCAATCTCTTAAAGCACAAGTAAAGGGAAAAATCTGGAAACCGTAGGTTCGTAGTTACATCCATCGCAAATCAATCAATCCATCCTAAAGCGGGAGTAATGGTGATGGACGAACTAATTTACAAACTTCTACTTGTGGGAGGACCTTGTGCAAGGTCCGTCCGGGTTGGTCAGCTGCAGAGAAAAGGATACCCCCCTCCTGGTAAGGATCAATTTTTTTCAAAAACCTGAGGTTAAATTTATATGATTTTTTGGTGAATTGAAGATTTTACTATTGTCTACACATAAACTCAAAATAATTTAAATCTAACCACAGGTTTTCGAAAAAAATCGATCCTTACCATGTGGGGGTTTTTTTTTCTCTGCAGCTGACTGTACCACCATCTTATCCATTAACCTACCGCCAAGCAGCAGTGATTGCATTGTTGTGTTCCGGTTTGGGGATAAGACAGCCGGTGAAATGACTAGCATAGAGTCATTCCATCTTAGTCCTCAGGGTTGGCAACGCATTTGCAGTCTTTGGATTGCGGTCTTGTGAATGCGAATGTCTATGGGTCACAGTTTCCACTTACCATCAGGTGGCCTGTGTGCTCGATTGCCTTCCCATGCCATACAATAAAAATAAAATAAAAACAAACCTACAAGCACGGAACCCTCAGTGCGTTAGTCCGACTCGCACTTGTCCGGTTCTTTCATAGGAACGCGCATGAGTTGAATTTTTGTCAATCCTGGCAATGATTATGCTAATTCAAAATGTCAGTTTACAAACGCGATTTTTGTCAACGTCAAGCCCTGGTTGTCCATGACTGGGCGATTTTTAAACCGCTGGGAATACTCGTGGTATCAATTGAAAGCGATTGTAAATAAATTATTTATTTGGACATCCACAATGGGTAATAGGATTAGTGAAGTGCGTGGGTTCGATTCCCGGCAACCGACCGCAATAAGCCATTACAAAGCTCCGTCTGTTGAAGTTTTTATAAATTTGTTTATTTAATTTACCACGCTCGTTTATTCGTTACTTCCTCCGATACTCGATTAGCTTTTTGTGGTCTCTGACTATTCAATTTTTTTGCCCGCCCTTCTTGATTTCGATGAAATGGTATTTAACTTTTTTTGGCCTTCGATTGTTTTCGATTTTACTTCATCGATCTTACTTTTACTAAATTAAGTCTTCACGATACCCAATTTCCACTTATTTCCCTTTAAAAAACACTCTTGTATCCCAAACACGTTATTCGTTTTGTAACCTTTTAACGGTTAATTGGATCATAGCTTCCTTCTAAAACACAAAACAAATTGAAACACATGAGACATTTCGTAACTGGCTGGCTGCATTAAGTGCCTCCCATACAAAAGTATTGGATTACCAACTCGTATTGAGCGCTAGAGAGAGCGCCCATAATAACAGCTCAAATGATACATTTGGAATACAATGGGGCGATCAATTCAATTTTTGAATCGAGAACGCTCTTCTAGCTCGCTTTTTTATTTTTTATTTCGTCTAAAGTGCTGTTTTGTTCAGCCAGCATCCGAGGGAATTTGACAGTCACTGTTTTTTCTCGTGTTTTTCTTTTATGCCAGTCGCACTAAAGGAGCATTAGGTTTTTAATGTTAGGTTACGGATACAAAATAAATCACTCGGCTCGATCGGATAGAGGTATCGATTAATAACACTTTAAGCGTACCCTTTTTATTTTCTACGAAACACATCTGGTTATTGTCAAAATCGATTTTCAATGCAAGTTTGGAAATGATAGTAAATTTGTAAAATGTGGGTGCATTATAAAAAGAGCGTTAAATTTACTCATTACATTACAGAGACTGGCTAGTGGCCAAACAGCCGGTTCGCTGGGCGTACGTTATAATGACATCAATTTGAATATTCAACATTGAACAGCTATCCCATTTACATAAGTTCGGCCGTTGAATTTGTGGCGATGCAAATGTCGTTCGGTACACTAATTGTGGTGTTCATTGTTCCTGAGTTTTGTATTTCGAATACTGGTAATACTTTTGAAATACTTTTTCTGTTCATTCCTGTTTAAATTGAAACTCGGACATTTTTGTAGCTATGCTGGGTTCCATTTGTGCTGAAATAAGGCGCCATATTCATTTAGGGGCAGCATGCAAATAACAAAGTTCATTTTGTTTTATTTTGTGTCAATATCCGGAGGCAAAAGTAACAGTGAAAGTGCATTACAAACTTAATATGACTTGTAACACCGAAACTCATAATTTCGATGGAGCGATAAAAGTTTTTCTATTAAGAAAACACCTAATTTTGCCAAAATGCGTTCGACTAAACCTTTACAAAAGAAATAAGAGCGGGTGTTCGCGCAGTAGGCCGGAAAGATTTTATCTGTTGGCAATACAGAAAAAATGGCGCCCACCGGAAGTGTCCGAGCGGCGCGCGGCGCGTACTATTTTTTTCTTTTTGTTTTAAATGGCTTTTTCCCGGCAGCGTTTGGCCGGAAATGCGTTTGCGTAGAGCTGCCCCACATCGCCGAATATGTCCGATTCACTTTATACGCAATTGTGATTCTTCACCCTACAGGTTAAAGTAAGTTGTCGGTTGAGCGGACGCCAGCTTTGCCCGCCAAAGCGCTAAATAGAATGTTTTTATTCATGAGTCTTAAGCTCCCATTCTGTTTAGTGAGCGATTCCCAGCTGATTTACTGTCTTAGTAATAAATATACAGAGAATGGGGGCGTCGCAATTCAAGAAACTATCAGTCCGACAGTAATTACAACTGTTTTTAAACCTCTTCGGATTGAAAAACCTCTTTGGATTAGACAACCGCAATTTCATACGGTGAAATGTTACAACAGTACATTTATAGATTTAAAAAGGTACAAAAAGCAGCTGCACGTCGGTTTGATCGTCAGCGATAAGGCGGTGTCCTTGCACAAAACAATTATTGCCAGTTTGGGCGTTTTTGCGCAATAGGCATTTGTCACAAGCTATTGTCACATGAAATAGAGATTTAAACGTTGATATCGATACTTGAGAAAATACCGTTGAATACTAGACCT
Source organism: Acleris emargana (assembly GCA_927399475.2). NCBI lineage: Eukaryota > Metazoa > Arthropoda > Insecta > Lepidoptera > Tortricidae > Acleris > Acleris emargana. The sequence continues at coordinate 21,658,208 of OV656838.1, read as the reverse complement.
CTGACGTAAGAGGCTGAGCACGACTAAGCTGGAACAGAATGCAAATTTAGTGGAACAGGGCAGAAAGTGCTTTGACACTCTAGCGGTTCTAACTACATTCTATTCCTGAAAGTTTCGCGTTGTTTTTGATGCAAGCGGTCGTGCCGACGGCGAACATGCACGCTAAAAACGTGTCGTTAAATCAATATGTTACGTTACGGAAATATGGCTTACAGTATTTCGTAATAATTTGACTGTGTTTTGATAATCATGGTCTAGGTAGAACAGCCGCGAAAGGAGATACAATTATGCTTTTTTTTTTAATTGTGATACCAGTTAATTTAACATACATACACTGATGCCTTCATTCCCAGAGTGGGGCAAACAGAGCTACAGAATTACCAACAACCAGATAAATGCTTTAAAAGAAACATTTATCTTTATAACAATCACGCAAATCTCACAAATTTAATGTGGTGTATTTAGAATCGTTAAACCTCTAAGCAGGTTGAATAGGAACTTCATCGCTAAACCTTAACATCTGCGTTGGCTTATCTTAGCCGGGTAGCAACCGCGCTGCCACTGCGCTGGTAATTAGGCGATTAGACGCGAGATGATCGCAGATCTGGCTCGCCGCTATCACCGCCATCTAGCGTGATCTACTGGCGCTCGGAACACATTTAGAGCGGGCATTTTTTATGCTTCTAAATTTAAAGTAAGGTTAGAGTTCTAATAATTTAAATCCAATGCGCTGTACAAATCAAATACATATTGAATAATGGACAACGTTTTTTTTCAAGTTAGTAAAAAAATCGTGGTATTTATCCTTAAGCATTGAATATGTTTGAGAAAAATTGCTTTGAAATCGAAATTGCATTTAAATTCCTAAGTCAATATTTGTATGTTACAAAAATATATTTTTTTTAATTAAAATGTTCATGCTCGTAAAGTTTGACCGGCAGTTCAGACAAAACCGAGTAATTAACTCAGTGTATCAAGCCTATTAGTGTTATGCGCCCGATTGCGTCCGAGAGAGTTTGGGCCGTTACCCCTCCGGTACATCTGTAAACATCTCCGAGATAAGCATCTGACGTTTGACACAAAGCGCGGTTGCCAGAGATACCATCTCAAACTATCCGAGTGCCCCCTCTCCCTACTTCCTTGCTTCTAATTATTTATTTATGTCCGCCTATCATACCATCGATACGCTCGAGCGCTAAACTTTGCGGAGTTCTCGTTTACACAAATTCAAATTTAGAAAACTTATCATCTAGGTGATCTCGGACGTCTGATTCGAAATTAGAACGTCATTCTTTCTTTTATCCCTTTGTGCAAGGATCGTCTGTGCCACTGTTTGCTTGTGTTCGATCCTTTTAAATTGAAAGTGCTTGCCTATTGTCCGTTGCAACAAAGATAAGATGCGTTTGCAACAATGCCTAATCCTACGCAACTAACAAAAGCTCGTAATAATCCCTTCTTAATCCCTTATTTTCTATTTCCAAGACTTTTGCAATAACTTTTGGTTGAGAGCAAAAAAAAAATAACACGTACCTAACCGTCAAACGAAAATTGATCTATAAAAAACCTTTATGACATCTCACTCATACAAAGTGGCCAAGTCAAGGTGTAATTTGATTGAAAGCACCAAAAAAGTCTTATAATCATATAATAAGTGGTGGAATAATTACCAGGGGCTTAGGGCAGGTGCGCAGGAGGCCGGCGCACGCGCCGACACAATGACTCAAGCTATTCGAAAGATAAATTAAATAGAAATTAATGAGGAACTAAAACTGAGGCACTTATTTGACCGCGTCGGTGATAGGAATGAATGAAATTGGTAGAGGATTTCGACAATAGAAAGGATGGTTTCTTTATAAAAAAGGTGGTCTAATAAACCTCGTAATTATATTTGAAAATGAAGTCATAGGTCCTATTGAAAACCTTCGAAAAGGTCCAGAAGAAAATTGGTATGCAATTTTCAATTACAATACATACGCCCGCGTTGGCTGCGTTTTTCTGCTGTTTAATTCTCTTTTAATTGCATTGAATGAGCAAATAGTTATTATTAAAGTTATTTTGAGTTCAACGGTAGGTTATACAAAATAACTAAAGTCGAGTCCGGAATTAGGCGAACTAACTTGACAGTTCATTGTACACTAATGTTGCCACAGTTTGGCTAGTGCTGTTAATATCGATATTTAAAAAGTCTAGTTTATCATTATTATTGTGTTTGAAATCTAACTAATAATTTGGAAGCCACCTAAAAGGATCACAATGGCCTGTTGTAATGTCAGCATTATTTTTGTATTTTATTCCTAATTTGAGAAGTAAGTATCGTAAATATCCGCTTTAAACCGAACATCCTTCAGATCATATTATATCGTAAAAATTGCTGTAGTTTTTCCCTATTTGGCAAGTATGTATGAGTGTGAAAGTTTCGACGACAATTACTTGATAAAATATAAATATAATCAGATTTATAGAAGGCACAAGGTTATATCGACATATTTGTGTCGACATAAACCTATCACTATTTATTTTTTCCTATGTCTGGCAACATTTTCGGCTGTCAAGTTAGTTCGCCTAATTCCGGACTCGACTATAATCAAAAACATTAATAAAAGCCATTGGTCGAACAGAAAACTGGATGAAAGGGTCCCTTCATAACGCAACAGTTTAGCTTAAAATATTATTGATTCAAATTGCAAATTTATTGAATCAATTCTAGTAAACCGCTTTTGGTTGCAACTAGTGTAGCCCAGGTTCTAAGTTATCGATGTCCGAGAAGCTGTTTTAGTTTGTGTCGATGTCGACAGTTATGAGTGGTCGTTGGCGGGCGCGTATGAATTAGTGTAGCATGGTAGCACCAAGAGATTTAGTGCGGACGCGGCCAGGGTCTAATTGGACCGGGTTCGACGCCACAGGCGCAAAACATTTAAATTTATTGTTTTCCATAATTGTTTTTGAGATGTGAACTTAGTGATGCACCGTCATATACTATCTTCATTACAAATACGTTAGAAACTACCGTGGGTATTGTGGCAAATATTTCACTTCTTGCCAACGTTTACTATTTCAAACGTCGGTTGCTATTATTATTTACAACCTATAAAATTGTAAATTGCTGCGTCGAAACGTATAATAAATTACAAGTGAAGTGAAATCTTAAAACCGTTTCATGTTCATTGTATTGTTATAACTTTATATAATTTATATAAGTTTCAATAATTACAACCAATTATCATTTGTTGGATTGGAAATTATAGTGCTTGATCTATCGATATTTTTATCGAATTTTCCCAGCATTAATTTACAAGTAATTTATCAATCAGATTTGATTTACGTTTGCTCCCATCGGCGTCAACACTTGCTTTGTCGATACGTGAGAACTAATTAACGATGATGGACTAAACAAATTTAATCTCAGAGATAAACGATTACCTACGGCTTATCTTAAGACATACGACAGAAACGTTTCAACACTTTGATTAAGTTGCAATTGTATTGTATTAATTGTCTTACTGGAATCAGACAAGAAAATTATATTCGTGTTACTTTCATTTAGATGGTAGTTAACTAAATGTGTTTCGTTTTAAGTAACTTTTTTGTCTGATTCTAATTAGTATTTAATAAATACTGTGCTTAAAATGAAACGTAACAATAATAATGGAGGGACTGCACTATAAACCGGCGTGTCGATAAATTTGGCGGGTGTATAAATCGTCATTTCAATTATCCCGGGAGCAGCTGTCGGCGCTACTGCCGAGTATTTATTTTAATCACGCACACACATCAAAACCGCAGTGTTTTATCGACATCTTCGGGCACATCCTTAATTACGTTTTTTTTTGTTGTTTAGGTATTTCACGGAAGGGAGCGGGATTCTAATTTTTTCGTTACTATTTTGCATCACTTTCCATTTTTCTTTATACAAACCTTAAAATAAAACAAAAAAAAATACTTTTGAGAATAAGTAATTTGATGCGATATTTAAAGTGAGTTTTTACTTATTTTACCGATGAAGTTGACTTCTGGCAATTTATAATGCCACTTTAAATTGTCGATTGCTGAATTGCTGTTATTTTGTTTCGTCACAGCAAAACTTACAGTTCTTGAACCCACTTTTTTAAAGCTAAATTTAAAAATAAACTTATTTGTCTATGTTTTAACCAACTGGCGCCAGTGAACGCACGATTTGGACGCGTGCTAACCGCCTGGAACTAATTTCCTTAAATCATTTTTTGTCATTACGCCTTCAACGACCATTTTAAACTGTAATAGACCTCGACTAGAACCCTTTTCAGAGAACAGTCGGTTGGGTTTCAGTGGACCAATAATCCATTACAACTTGAATATTTGTTTTTTTTAAGTGACATGTTTTTAAATTTAATGATTTGTACAAGTGGTGCATAGAAAACTATTCGAGCTTATAATCACATGAGATATTTAATGTTCGAATGTGCTTAGATATATACAGTGGTGGACACATAATTAGAGACACCCCCTAATTGATCACAATAAACTTGATTATGGTACTACAAATTGCCAAAGTAGGTATTAAATATAATGTATTTGTTACTAAATCATACATATGACGTAAAAAAGTTGTGTTGCTTAGTAGTTTAGACACTGCTCATTATCGGAATGTAACACAAACTTTTTTAACGTACTTCTAGCTGGCCAGCTAATTAAAGACAGTGAACGCTGTGTTCTGAATTTAAGAAAAGAAAAAAAGCCTACAATATGTCTTTCTTTGTTTTGCCGCGTATTTGCATGAAACGTCAACATAACTCATAAAATTTAACTTTTTTCATTAAAATTAATACGTTTTAAACGAATCAATATGGGAAAAAACAAAAGTTGCGATTCGTCCACGAGAAAGATTATTTTGAACTTTCATAACAAAGGTTAGTCATACAGAAAAATCTCAAACCATTTGAACTGTTCTAAGGACATGGTTATGAATGCTATAAAACATTTCAAGAAGTTCAACACGACCGAAAACGTACCCAGAAAACCGAGACCTAGGAAAACTACTCCACGGGAAGACTCTAGGATGGTGTTGTTAGCAAAAAAAGAACCGTTCAAAGGATCAGAACTGATACGTTCCGAGTTATTTGGCTCTGGAGGGTCGACGGGTGTATCTGCTAGAACAATTAGACGAAGACTATGTGAGGCAAACTTGCACGGGAGAGTGTCTCGGAAGGTGCCACTTTTGAAAAAGCAAAATGTTAAGGCAAGGTTAGCCTTTGCTAAAAAATATGAACACTGGACTGAACGACAGTGGAAAAATGTACTGTTTTCGGATGAAACAAAAATTAATATGATTAATTCTGACGGAAAACAATATGTTAGACGCCCCCCGAACAACGAAATGGATCCAAAGTACACCAAGAAAGTAGTGAAACATGGAGGCGGAAATATCAAAGTGTGGGGCTGTTTTTCAGGACTCGGTGTCGGACCAGTCAGGAAGATAGAAGGCAATATGGATAAATACCAGTACAAAAATATTTTAGAAGAAACCATGCTACCCTATGCCGAGCAAAATTTACCGGTCATTTGGACGTTTCAACAAGATAATGACCCAAAACACACTGCAAAAGTAGTAAAAGACTTCTTAAGGAACCAGTTTGTAACAGTTTTGGATTGGCTCCCGTACAGTCCGGATTTAAATTCGATCGAAAACTTGTGGTACCAGGTGAAGAAGACAGTCGCGACAAAGCGTACATCAAACGTCGATCAACTTTACACAGCTTTTACAGAAGCATGGGAGCAAATTCCGGTTCAAGCTTGTACAAAATTGATCGCTTCCATGGCCAAGAGATGACGTGCTGTTATTGCTGCAAAAGGACATGCGACCAAATATTAATACGTATCGGAATGTATTCTAAAAACATGTTAGAAATCGTATGTAATAAGATAATTTCAATAATAACTCTTTTTTATTTAATTCTTGTAAGCAAATGGAGTGTCTTTAATTATATGGCCAGATCTTACTAATCATATCTTTGATTTACACTGCTTACAATTAAGTTTTACCAAATAAAAGACAGGTTTTGTTGTTAATGTTTCGCTTTAACATTACACAATAACAACACAAATATTTTATTAATTGTGTAGCAAGTTACAATAGCGGGCTGATAAAAAATATACAGACAAATCTTAGTTATTTTAATATGCTTCCAGTGTCTGTAATTATGTGACCACCACTGTATAAAGCGTATAAAATTTCGTAGATTGTCACAAATGATACGATGACAGATCCGTCAATTCCTTGTAAAATGCGTGTGGCCGGCGCACGCGTCGTTGCCCGCTGCACGCGCCATCTACCGTATTTTAATTGCTTTTCTTACGTTTTTGTGGAATCTTGTGTTGTTCGGAGAATCGTTTGGCCAGATCGCTTTGTGAATATTGGCAACCTTATTTTTAGGAATGGGTAAAGAGAAAGCTTGAAGATGATTTGGGAATTTTCATTTTTTATGCCTTGTCTGATATTTTATATGACAGATGGAGAATGACAAGTATGTTTTTGCTAACTTAAAATATTATGTCACAGTATTCTTTTCACGTCTTGTAATTTTTCGTGTTGTGTTCTGAAACCCGTCTCCTTTCTTAATATACCGTTCCTAATTAATTAGGTATTAACACTCACTAAAAAAATATATGCGTCTGTCTTTTAGCCCTTTTACTGCTACACGCCATATTGTAAGTAAGTTACTAAAGTCTTTCGCGTTGTATCAGTCCAAATAAAGCATCGAAAAATATTTAAATAACTAATGCAACACGTACTATCGCGACGTGAAAAATCCCCTTAAATCTTTCGATGCCAGATTCTCAGTTATCCAAACAAATTGGGCTCCAGTTCTTTCGTCTTATCTAAATCTTGGCACTGAATTCACTCAGCTCTAGAAACTTCTCATTTATAATGAGCTAGAATATAAAACGTGCTGTTGCGGAAAAAGAAATAAAGGTAGCCACACGCAACACTTAAGGTGTCGCAGACAAAACGAAAATAGACCGAACAATGCCTGCTAATAATTAAGTGAGATCCAAGCGGTTTAAGTAAGTGTGGGACAGCACTAATTGCGTTGGGTAATTAATTAACTCGTTAAGATTGGGTGACACTATTGTTACACAACGGTAGTTAATATTATATTAGATCTTTATGATAGAAATTATTTTGAAATAAAGGTATTTGTACATTTAGGCGATCGTGATTTAGGAAAGATATCATTTCATAACCGATTTTCTTTAAAGTTTTAGATAGAAGATAAGCTACATTACGTCAAATTACGTGCTATACTCGTATTTTACTTTTTGATTGCTTATTTCAATGTTTCTAATAATCAGTGCTTGTCAGTTGACGTAAGTAAAATAAAAAGTCTTGAATTAATTTGCGCGGTACCTAAGCATAAAAATGTTAATAGAACTTAATAAAATAAAAAGTAATTGTTAATAAACTGTTGTCGCCTTAAGAACCGCGAGGGTGACGTGTGCTAACTGCGGATAATGGAGTGACACCTGTCAGTCAATCTATCAGGCATCACGTGACTTGAAGTTATTAGGTCAAATGGTTTTTAACACATTTTTATTAAGTTTGGACGCGGGTCTTTAATAATTTCAAATAATATGTTATGTACTAATACTACTAATACTTATTTTATTTTTAACTGTATGGTTTAATTCAACATTTTAATGAAAAAGTTTTTTTAAACTATCTCCGTTATCATAACTTTAATGTCATGAACATTACAAATCTAAAAGATAATCTTGACAGTCAATATTTTTTATCGTTTATTTTATATTATTTAAGTGTAAATACTGTTTAAGTGTAATAGTAAAGAACTTCTAGACCTACAGACGCCACTTCTCGCAACACGAGCCAACTAATAAAGCCTCATTACTCGAATTATGACAATACATTGCCATTAGTTATCGAACAAAAACAAATTCGCACATAATGCCGCGATCGGTTTCAATAGAGCAATCCAACTTTTTTCCCACTAATGGCCCCCTCTTACCTGATAATTGTTCGCTAATTTATATGGTTCATTGTGTTTTTAAAGTTCGCGCTTCTAGCAAATACGTATCAGCAACGGATATTGGCGCGAAGTAAACTTGGCGAATGATTGATGAACCAGCCATCGTAAATAATGCACTTTTATTTCTCTGCAACTGTTTTCCTACAATTAGCAGGCTTTCTAGCTCAGAAACCGTGAGCAACAATTTCCATGGCATTGTGGAATGAGCCTGTTATTTTCCCATTTGAGCGGTTTTATGTGTGCGCTCGGCAGATGGCGGTGATAGTGTAATAACTTGCGATACCGCATCTAGAAATGTGGCGTAATTATTCGCACGCACAATAAAATGCATAGCTTAAATTTGGAACGCATTCGTTGCGTTTTTATTAGATTTGTTCATTGTTTAATAGAAGCCAAGCGAGCGATGTATTTGCGAAAATGGAAAAATACGTAAGCTTTTATTGCTTCATTTCACAAGTGGTACTACGCACTGTAAATGTTTCTTGACGCGTATCTGGCAGTTATATTTCAACTGTACGTATAGAAAACGCGGTATCGTATTTTATGATAGTATTCTTAGGCGTTCCCAGGGCTGTTGGTATTGTGTATAATTGGTGCTTGTAGGCGGAGTCAACCAGCTAAACGGAACTAGAATAGTCTGCGACCTTTTGTATTATTTAAAAGCCTTCGAAACTAAAATCTTAGCCTAATTGGGATTGTTCATATTTTTTATACATATTACTCTGGCTTACTAATCTTTCATACGACGAATCTGAAGCACTTCTTTCTCAAATTAGTTATACATAATATACCTCCACATCCCTGCTGTTTGTTATCCTTAATAATATATTAACTTACATAATTAAAACATTTACATTACATTAATCTATAAGTGTTAAGAGTTCCTAAATAGGGATAGCTCTAGTATTAAGTATTAGTGGTTAATTTCCTCCTTCTTTACAAACGTGCAACAAACCAATCTTGGTGGCAGCACTTGGTGAACAGGAGGGGGATACCACAAATGTTATTATTTTTCCATACTCTCTGTCTTTCTACTTTTTAATTATAACTGTAAATGCTCCAACTATAGGAAGTTTGTTAAACATTGCTGTATTTAGAAGAGCGGGTTCTCCTGATACAAGTATCTGAATACTTAATAGGAGATCCCAACCTTATTGTGATGTGCACTTCTATTGTTGAACCAAATAAACTTTTTTTTTTTTTTTTTACTCTAATTTGAAAACCATTTCGAGGAATAGGGTTGTTAAACCGTTCTGAATTATTAAGTTTTTGAAATATTTTTCTATTTCGGACATTTCAATAAAAGTAGGTATATTTGACCTTTGTTTGACCTTCGTTTTTGGCTGGAAGCCCTCCTAGGTGTATCTTACGGGTTAGGCGAAAATGCCAATCAAAATTTAAAATAATCATATCATCCATAAAATGTCTCCTAAATTAATAAAGATATTAAAACAAAACAATTGCATCAAATGCAAAATTAATGATATAGGTCTCTTAAAATAACCTATTCTTTCGAATTAGAATGAAAAAACTGTGAACTGTTTATTTTTTTGTCTATTCCAATTATCAACAAGTTTATAGAGTTGTTGGTAATTCTGTAGCTCCTACCCCACTTTGGGAATAAAGGCGTGAGTCTCATGTATGTATGTGATGTTTGCCTTCCTTCGAAATGTCTAGTCTGTGCCAACGATGTTTCTTGTCACCGATATAAGGGATAGTTGGTTCCGGAAAATTCATCCATCTCTAACAGATGTTTTTCTTCGTGTGTTTAGTTTAAACAGCTGGCAGTTAACCCGTATGACTTTATCTCAAAACAAATATTTCCCATTACTCACAAAGCCATCTATACAGGGTGTTACAAAAATACCCGTAAAGCCGAAAGGGGGTTAAATGGTGCCTTATAACAAGTCCATTTACAATATTTGAGAACCGTACCATCACTGTTTGACTAACCGCCAAAAAAAAAAAACATTATTTTTTTCATTGATGTGCAAACCCTATTTCAGTAAAATTAAAGAGTAAACTACGCAGAATGTTTATGTACATTTTTACCTAATTCGCGAAACGGTAAAGAGATATAAACAAATTGAACAGAATTCGATTAGATACATATTACAAGTCGAGTTTTGGAAGATTTTAAACGAAGAAACCTAAACTAACACTTACTTTTTCGTAATGAAGGTCAAATTTACAGGAATGGCTCAAAGTGAGCTCCGCCTTGCTCAATGTACAACCTCCGATAAAAAAATATGGAAAAACATGGAACAATAATTGTAGAATATCGATAGAAGATTTGAAATTGACAACATTTTTTTTTATCCGTCTTTGAAGCAAGTACTTTAAGCATAATGACATCATAGTATTGAACCTTTGTAGATGAAAAACAAAAAAACCATTAAAGTTGACAATTATAAAAATTGGTAGGTAGGCCTCTCTGTTAAATAATCTATGCTAACTCCGGTTCCCTGACATGACAGCTTACTAGGGTTGACGATATTTTTGGCGTTGATAATTTATTATATTTTTTACGGGGTATTTTGTAAAACGTTGTATACAACATTGCAAATCTGAATGTGGGCCAAAAAGCTTGTTTAAACCTTCGGCTTCGTAGTGGCATGTGTAGCCTGGTACCTGTAAGGGCGGGTACACAACAGCGACCGTTAAAGCTACCCCTCAGAGGTATAGGTAAAATAAAACGTCGGTTATACATGTGCGATGTGAAATGCTAAATTTGACATAGGTTGACACAAAAATCTCGTTTGAGACAAGTTAAAAATCGACTGTATTCTTGCAGTATTCACACAATATTAGTTGCTTATCGAGATCATTATATCGTCAGGGGGGTTATTATGACATAGTAATGCACTAATGCAGTTTAGTTTACGCTGAGAGAAAAGGACAGAGTTATATAACTGCCATAGCTCTGTCCTTTACGCTCTAAGATGCCATTATATTGCAGTAGTTTGTGTGTAAGTACTCTAACATTTGAGCACATTCTAATAATAGGAACTGGTTACAAATTGAATCGCAAGAATTGTACTAAACTTGCCAACAAACAAACATGTTTCACTTACATGTTGTAAATAAGTTTAAAGTATATTTAAAATAAAATGATAACATCGTTCTGGCTATTTAAGTTAACTGCTAAAAAAACGTTTTTGCAATAAACTGTTAGCTGCATTCTTAGTCCATTACTGTATCTTATGCATGGTCATGTCAACTGCATCGTTACTGCATTTGCATTTTACCTGACATTTTGGCAGTTGCGTTAACAATTCCAAATCTGAACACACCCTAAGGCCACCCCTTACCTATAAGGGCGGGCGCACACGGCCCCTCGTACCTGTTAGGGCGGGCGCATACCGGATCGTGAACAATGCACCCCACTGTACCTACTCATGCCACGATGCAACGGGTTTTCCTGAATCAATTAAAATAACGTAAGTGTAGGCTTCTGTTGTAGTAAATATTTTTACAACTGTTTTGTTGTTGGGTTACCATGACATACTAAAACAGTTCAGTTTAGGTTGAGAGAAAGGGACAGAGCTATAGCAGTTATACAGCTCTGTCCCTTTCTATTAAACTATAATAAATAGCTTTAGTATATCATGGTGTACCATGTCATGTTTAGACTGCCACAGGGATTAAAGTGACAAGGTACCAAAGTGTACACATATTTATAAACTCGACTGTACCCCCTGAAATAAATTAAAAGTGGAAATGTAAGTGACGGAGTCGTTGTGAAGCATAATGTAAAATTTACTAATTTTCAAGATTTTTTTCTCTTGCTAATCAATAGTAAAAAATAAGATCGATAAATTAGATAATGCAAATTCAATTTCAATTTAAAAACAACGTAGGTATCTGATGATCCGAAACCATCAATTTTACTTTCCTAAATTTCTCTATTTTAACAATGAAAATGAAATGGAATATAAAACGCATTGTCATTTATCACAAACTTGAATCCTTTTTAACAAGTACTCGGCGACACTAACTTGCTAAATTTTAAAGTTAAAACCCTCGCGAGCAGGTTTATTGGTTCCCCGACGGAGGCACACATATCTCCGTGAACTTACGGGTTTTACAAGCCGGCAATAGCGCTGCTTTATGTACGTAGCTTTACGTTTCATGGGGCGGGCAGGGTGGGGGCGGAAGCGGGAGCTGAAGCGGGGTTTGAAAGGCGGAAAAGCAGCCTGAAATGGAGCCATTTGTAACTGAAGATTTGGTAGTTAAAATGCAATTTAATGTTGAAACATACAGAAATCTGTCTGTTATTAATAATGACACACAATTGATATAAATATTAATTATATAAATTTGACATAAACGACAAGTGCTACACCTATAACAATAATAATTGCCTTCCTACTTAAAAAAATAAGATACTAAGTGTGTTAAGCAAATCAAAGAAAACACGTTTAAAACGGACGTCTTACTCGAAATCAGTTTATCTTCTATATAATAAAAATGAATCGCTAAATGTGTTGCTAAGCGCAAAAATCGAGAACAGCTGAACCGATTTGGCTGATTTATTTTTGGTTGTGTTCGTCATTGTCAGGAGAAGGTTCGTATGAAAGAAAATAATTGAAAAATTCACCGGGAAAGTCAAAATTTTTCAGCGGGGCGAAGCCGCTGGTTGGCCGCTAGTTACGAATAAATATTACCCAAACCAATTTTTAAGAGACTGACTCGTTCCTTTTTCAAACTTGTGTATTAAAAATCGTTACCTTAGAACGCCTTAATCGTTATTAACTGCTGTGAGAGAGCCCGTAGGTGTCATTTCAAAAGTAGTTTCATAAGAGCGCTTCAGCGTCCGCTTCCGCGCCCGCTCCTGCCGCCACGCGCGCGCCACGTCACGTAGAACACTGGGACGGAATGTAGCATGCAAAGTGCGTATTTCGTTAACCGGCGGCTGTATGACTGCCGTATTTCTGCCGTATTTCTGCCGTAATTATGATGGTGGATGGTGCAGCCCTTAAATTTTTAATGGGCATAAGTTTGCCGATGAATGTTGTGTTTGTTTTTATTTATGTTTCATTATTTGTGTTATTTAGTATTTACATTTATCGTGAAAACCTCAGATTTTTTAATTCTCTGAAATAAGCATATAAGGGAGTAGGTCAATTTGTGTGACATTGTCCTTTGATATTTATTTTACATATTTATTTAATTAAGTTATAATATTTAGTAAGGAAGAGGATCTTTAGGTCTAGCCAAGATGGACACATTATTGTTGGTTTCTGTTGTCTATCGATTCAAAATGTATATATAAAGTTGATATAAGCGGTCGACGCGATCTGACATCAGCTTACGTCAATAAACATTATTGTCTATTTTTGAAATTCGCTAACTTAGCGATAGCACCTTGGCCTAACGTTTTTTTTTACACCAATTAAAACATAAAAAAGCCTTTATTTAAATACCTTTACACACACCTACATATTATTATAAAAACTAAATAACAATCTAGACGACAAAGCGTGGTCATAACATGGTATTCCATTACATTGGCTTACATCAATTATAAACATTATTGTCTATTTTCGAAATTCGTTAACTTAGCGATAGCACCTTGGCCTAACGTTTTTTTTACACCAATTAAAACATAAAAAAGCCTTTATTTAAATACCTTCACACACACCTACATATGTTAGTTACCGTACTCCTCCGAAACGGCTTGACAGATTCTTATGAAATTTTATATGCATATTCAGTAGATCTGAGAATCGGCTACTATCTATTTTTCATTTCTAATTTATAAGGCAAAACAACGTTTGCCGGGTCAGCTAGTATTATTATAAAAACTAAAGAACAATCTAGACGACAAAGCGTGGTCATAACATGGTATGCCATAACATTGTAACCACGGCCGACTAGGAAGGGTATATAGTGCATGCCACATAAGGCATCCGCCATGTAACAGAAATTGCTTAATAACTGGCCATTATGTCTGCTTAATTACAACCTGGCTGTTCCCATTGAGTTCTACACGTTATGTGTGTATGTAGGGGTTATATGTAGAGGCGTGTACAGGTGCAATTTGCGATAGTGTTAGTGACAAGACAATTATTAAACTCTGGCAAATTTTGCCACAAATAGGCCTTTAGGAATTAATTTTAGGTTTAAACGCTGGTTGCAGTATTTTGAGAAGCCAATCTGTTTTGGTTACATGATATCAATTATGATCTTTTAGTGATTTTAGAACACAAAAAGCCTTCAAAGTATGAAGTAAAAATATAGTGTAATAGGGTGGAACTTCGTGGATTAAAAATGTTACAATAACATATTTAAAAAAAAGCTCATTCTAACTGTAACAACATAACTAGCCATGTAAAATCTTATCGTCGGCTTAGAGCGCAAACCTGCTAAATCCAAAACACGGATTTTATTTTGCAATTTCGCACTCTAAGCCGACGTTATATGGATCGTGAACTTGATACTTACAATAAAGTGGCTACTATTCCTCATACGTGGTATAATTGACCATTATATTTTACACAAATTGAACTAGGACGAAAATAAGTAGGCTAGACAGCGATACTGGTGTCCATAACAAAAAGGCAGTACAAGCAAGTAGGGCGGTATTGCAAGGTAGCGAAGTCCATACGAGCTACTGCGTTTTTGCTTTGGTCCATAGGTCACAATCGCGCTCGCCACGGAATCATATGACCTGTCGTTGTTACTCTAAAGAGTACATAAACTAGGCAAACACTTATTGACAATCATAAGTGCCTCTATTTAATGACACGATGCCCTGTTTACCGTCTATTCCTGGCTCTGAACATCAATAAATTAAGTCCAGCCATTAACGGGACAACTCGTGCATTCCCCGCCCTCGCAATTGCGAAAAACTACACGCGAGATTCTCGACCCAATTCCCTCTGGTAAATCTGCCGTCTTGCAGTGCGGTAAAGGGGGATGTCCAACGGAGAGATTAGGATTAATGTAGTATAGGTACTTTGATGCAGTATGATGAGTTGGAAAGGCAACGTTGATGTTTTAAAAACTGAACTGAGAATAATGGTAAAATAAAAACGGATTAAAATTTAGAGCTCGCCATAGCCATACGAGATTATAAGTACCTATAAAATAAGCTAAACCAAATATACCAAATAGACGAAGAACGACACATCTACATAATCGAATAATGTCTTTATTTTTTCTTAATTTGTTTTGACTTTGTCCTACAGTCTTATGTCACTCAATAAGAAAAAATATGATTTAGAAACCACTTAACCAGGTAAAACGACGTAAAGATTATTATGATTATTTTAATAAGTATTTCAATTGTTTTTTAATTTAGACTCGAAGCTTTACAGTATTAATACAATAAGCACCTACTTATAGCATAAGGTCACTAAATCTCGCACTACTAATTTCGTTCAATATCATGAACCCTTTTTTATGCCAACCAATCGCGTCACATGTAGATCACGTGACACGAAAAGTCACGTGATCTATCAGTGACGCGATTGGTTTAAAAGCGACACGAATAGAAACGCTAGTTAGCGTAGTGTTTCTTGGCAAGGGCCTCAGGTCTTAATTTTGACAAAATGGACGCCATTTAATTGCACAAAATGGACGTCGTATTATGTAGCGTCGAAAAAACTTTCAGAAATCACTTTCCCCAGCAGACGTTCCTAATTAATCTCAGACTTGTGGACAGCCAGCCTTGTTTTAATGCATTTTATATTGGTTCAATTGGCGCGGCGCGGCATGCGCTCGCGGCTCGATGTGTGGGCGATTCGCGGGAGCATTACGGGAATTGGCCCAACTGGTAAGGATGCGTGGCGAGGATAAGGGCACATTCGGATGATTAATCCATTTTGACGTAAGCGCTGTTTATAAGTGACATTTCTGAGTAAACAGATGTTAATGTCTTTAAAGTGAGGGTACACGAGCAGTTTTTGATGGTAATTTGTAGCTGGTAATGTTATTCTGGCAAAATAATAAAGAAGTAAAGGTATGCACAAAGGCGAACTTATGGTTTTAAGGGATCTCTTCTCATAACAATTTGTGCAATTGCACACAGAAAACAAACAACGAATGACTACCGCATCCCATTGAGTAAAATACAGTGTGTCTCTGACCTTGGGGCTTTAAATTCAACGATCGATTCTACTCGCTAAACTGAACTACTTTTGTTCTGCAACATGAAAAAATAACTTAAATTTAGATAACTAATTGATGTTAAAGTCTAATTGTAAAATCAGTGTATTACATACTGGCCATGTAATCACTATCTCATGGTACGGGGGCGACCTTACCTTGGTACGGGGGCTAAAGGAAAATGGAGAATTGGATCGCGTACATTGAAAATTAGATTTAACTTGTATGATAAAAAATAAATTTAAACTGAACATATTTTTAACAACTTACAGAACAAAAGAAGTTTAGTTTCAGGAGTAGAAATGATCTATGCATTTAAAGCCCCAAGGTCAGAGGCACCCTGTATATCGATCAGCGGTTTATCATGATGACATAATGACAAGATGACACTATTCAGTTCAGTTTACAATGAGAGACAAGGACATAGCTATAAAACTGCTATAGCTCTGTTCCGTAAAATGAACTGCATAGTTACGTCATAATAAACCCCCAGTTCTACATTAGTACCAACTTGTGCCGTGTAAGTTTACGACTTGGGAAAATTACTCAGTACTGTGCCAGCAACAACAACTTTGAAAGTTACGCAAAACCATGTCCGTCCAAGGTCATGCAACCTGATTAGCATTAATTATTTCATCATGTTCCCATGAACACATCGAGCGGTATCGTTGCACATGTCAAAAAAAAACAGTCAAGCGTGAGTCGGGCTCGCACACCGAGGGTTCTTCACCACCGTATAGTACCATAGGTATCATTACATTCTAATTTTAATTCGATTTGGAATCGAATCAATGCGAGCCCAACTCACGCTTGACTATATTTAAGTATTTGTTGTTTTTCTTCAGGGTTTGTACTATCATCATATCAAATTGTACGTTTTTACACTCGCGGTCAAATAATACGCGTCAGAATGCGTTTTTCATACTAAAGAGGCTATTTGGAAGCCTTGGTCATGTATATACCCTTTTTTTTATATTACGAGTTAAGTCGACTTGTTCACTAGGACCCCAGTTTATAAGGTCCCGTTGGGCCTTCGGATACAGAACCCTAAAAAACAAGATCAGGTCATGCGCGGGCGCCTCAAATCGTGCGTTTAGGGCGCACGCCGCCTTCCTTGAAGCCGATGAATAACGCATTGTCCGTCCGTCCGCTGTGACGCACAGTTCGAAGAACGACGCAGGGGCCACTTGACCCGCGAATTTGGCGGGGAAATGAAAGAAATTTTGCAGCTGATGCAGTGGAGACAGTCATTACTTTATTGTTAATTTTTATGGCTAAATTACAACGTTTAGTGGCTGTCTATAAAGCTAGAGAGTCAGATATTTGTGTGCGTGAGGATTTTTTCCTAGTCTACACTACTTTATCTTACACTTCTACTTTCACTTCTACTTACTTCCAAGTCTTGGAAGGTTAACGTGTATCTATTTAAGTTATCATTTCTTTAGTATGAGCTCACAGAGCTAATAGCATAATCCTAGGTTCATTTGTTGACCTGTTACTTCAGACATACATAGAACTTGGTTAGTGTAGGTACATTTCGTTTTAGCTATCCCTTCGGTCAGTGTCCTTTTGCAGGGCATATAAGTTGTTGGTAATTCTTTAGCTCTGCCTACCCCACTTCGGGAATGAAGGCGTGAAGGTATGTATGTATGTATGTATTGTATGTATAAGAAGATGCTTTCTCCGGCCATGTAATAATTTCTCCAGGTCAGGTTAGTTTACATGGACCTATTTCGGTTTTAATTTCTCTAGTACGAGTTCATAGAGCTTAAAATAGCTTAGGACTAGGATGATTTGTAAAAAAACTGCAATGCATTGACGTGTTTCTTTAGACATGCATAGGACTTCGTTAGTAGAGTCATTGTCCTTTTGCAGGTGAAATCTTGACTTATTATCAGTTATTACACGTAGTTTTTGTTCAAAAAAAAGTTAAACAATGGCCTTATGTCCTCTCTATCTTTGTCTCTTATACCACAGCTCTGTCCAGTCAAAATAGGATTGAGTCAAATTAAAAAGGACTTCAACCTCAACAAAGACAAGGTTACAAGTTACAACTGGCATGCATCGCTGCAGTAATTGGGATGCACCGGCAGTCCGCTACATGTCCGCGGCTAAGTATTCGCCACACTATTGTGATAGCGTTTTATGGTCTCGGCGCGCCTTTATTCTCGTAGTTAGCATTCTAACATGGTACCGCTGACGTTTTTTCATACCGCTAAATGTCAACGATAAAACCTTGCATGATTCCCGCAGCGATTTATATTTGTTTTACTTCATCGAGGAAACCAGTTCGTATTCTTGCAACGCCCTTATTAAAATACGGAATTATGCTTCGCGGTTAAACTCAGAGGTGGGTTTGTCATTGTAATAAGTTAATAAAGTGCCGATTGACGTTAAAAGGCAGGAACGAATGTTAATTTGATTGAAAAACAATGTTTTACAAGTGTTTACATGATTGACCAAGGTCTAGGCTTTAGGCTTTTACTATGGCTTCTATACTCTGTTTAATATTGGATGATCCAATATTACCTCTGAGAGGTATTAAAAAATAGGTTTAATTATTTAAATGCCTGAACGGCGTCGCTTGGTTTGTACCAAAGTAAAGCTATTGATGTAGTTTAAGAAACCAGTGAAATACGAGTTTGTATGAGCTGTCACAGACATCATCTTAGATTTGAACAGAGTATAGGCGGCGATGAAAATACTTATAAATAGAAATATACATTTGTTTTTAGTGCATTTGTAGTCTTGGGATTGCGGTCTTGTGAATGCGAGTGTCTATGGGTCACAGTTTCCACTTACCATCAGGTGGCCTGTGTGCTGGTTTGCCTTCTCTATGACATAAAAAAACATAAAACACAGAAAACATTCAAGACTCAGAAACAAATACTCGTGCTGATCACACAAATATTTACCCATACTGTGAATCAAACCCGTGTCCGATAGCTTCGCAGGCAGGGTCACTAACAACTTTGCTTACCGCGTCGTCGCCATGTCTGTTAACTTTACTCATAATTTTGCTAAACGTAGGCAATGGACTATGACTCATTATTCCTCATTCTAAATTCAAAACACAACTTTTTTATTACACTGCACATAACATGGCCGTAAATCTTAGTCAAGCCTTTGACTAGGCGATAAAGGCGAGCGACTTTATTTTTACCAAGAAGTCACGTAGAAATAGTTATTTTTATTAGATTCGAACTTACTTACATTTAGTGGTAGTAAGACCTTGTGCAGGTCCATCCGCCAAGCAGCATTGTTCGCATAGTTGTGTGGGATAAGACAACCCGTGAAATTACTAGCAAAGAGGTTCATTGTAGTCCTTAGGGTTGGCAAAGCATTTGCAGTTTTAGAATTGCAGTCTTAAGATTCTAATCTCGAGAATACAAATGTCTATGGGTCCCACTTACCATCAGGGCCTCTATTCTATTGGGTAAACCCATGTTGCCTTTGACACGTTATCGTATTTTCAACGTTACGATAGTTCTTATAATTGACAGTAATGACGGCCTGGTTAAAAACAATACGATCACACATCAAACGCAATATGGTTTTACTCAGTAGAACAGAGACCCAAGTGGTCTTCTCTACGCCATCAAAAAAATATTCACAGTCATACTCATATTCGTTCATACTCACACGTTCATATTGATTAAACATACTAATTTCCACTTTCCATTGCTGCAGGTAAACCGGCCTCTAACGATGAAGAAGGAGGGCATCCAGACGAGGAACCGTAAGCTGAGCAGCAAGAGCAAGAAGAAGAAGGGGGGCATGGGGATGGGGGGCGGCGCCTGCGCACTGGCGCTGGGGGGGGTCATGGGGGACATGATCAAGCCGCTGGGGGACGGCTCTAAAGGCTTCGGGGGCTCGGCTTTCCCGTCTGCTATGGATTTCGGTAAGGAAAAAGTTGTTTATGTAATTACTAGCCAAACTTATACATCCATTGAAGATAATTGCCCTTTACCAACAACAGCGGGGTTATTATGACATAGATATGCAGTTCTGTTTACGCTGAGAGAAAAGGACAGATCTATATAACTGCTATAGCTCTGTCCTTTACGCTCGCCGTAAAATGAACTGCAAAGTTACGTCATAATAACCCCGCAGTATTGAGGAAGGCTTCACACAAGACTTGCATCGTAATATTCAAAAACGATCAGTGTCATAATAAAACAGAAGGAAAAGCTAGTATTTGGCCCTATTTAAAACATCTATAGGTAGTTTCAATATTATCTACCTATAACCGTCTATATACACTACATTCCCATTCCATTTTTGCTCAGGTTGAAAAATATAGGTACAAATAATGAAAAGAATTGTGACAATCTCAAAGAACACTTTGTGCACTTTTGAAATTGTACTACAATTTTCGGAGTGTTGCTTAATTTAATCTAATCATATAACAAGCTGACACAATTCGCTCTCTTCCTACTTACCTACTAAATAACAATCTTTCGTAATATCATCAAAATAAAGTACGTCTTAAAGTTATCAAATTCATCTTCATCATAACATCTAACAGTATCATTCCAACCCTTATAAACATCAGTTTTTATACCACTAACTGCCCTACTGCCTAGCTTTATTTGACCTCATTCCCCCCGAAACACTGTTCTAATTTTCCTCTCCCTCTGCAGGTCAGCACCAGGTGGGCCTAGTGCACCCCGCGGCGGCGCACATGTCCCACTGGTACGGCGCGCCCCACCAGGGCTTCGCGCCGCCGCCCTCCTCGCACAACCCCTACCACCACCATCACCTCGCGCAGCTGAATTCCATGGTAAGTCTTTATGCAGGTGTAGACAGTAGACTAAGTTAACTCCATCGTAAGGTTACAGTCGGATGTAGACTAAGGAGAAATAAACACTCTTTATCTCTCCTATTCTGAAAATGCCATTTACATCCCTCAGGTAGAAAGTGATTTTGAAAAAGAACTGGGTAAACACTCAGTCATTTTTGATTCTTCTCTAGACCATGAAATAATACTATACCCTCGTGCCTACATCCTTCCTTTGGCGCAATAATGCTTCCTAGTGGTAACACGGCTCTGGGTCTTCAACATTTGCATTATAAAGTTGACAAGTGCGTTGCTATGTTAGTCATTTCGCCGTCAAACGCATATTAGTAATTACTTGCCTTTTGCAAAAAGAGACAAATAAATATCAGGGGGACAATAATATCGTCACGGAAAGTAGCTGCATTTTTTTTCATGGATATACCTCCTGCGGCCTGACTTCGAATAATATTTATGTATGACATACGTCATTCATTATTTACTATTTAGTAGCGTGTAGTAGTTTTTATCATCATAACAGAAGTGTTTCTCGTAGTTTAGTTTGAGTTCTGAAGAAATTAGTGTACACCCCCTGCCATGTATTTGTCTCTTATTATTTCTTTGTCCAAGGTGGTCCGGATGATATCGCTATTTAGCGGTAAGACCGCCTATTGTATACCTATTGTTAGAATGTACTGTTCCGTGTTTTGTTTTTTTTTGGTGTTCAATAAACAGTATTTGTATTGTATTGTATTGTTTTTGGTATGATATATTATTAACCTATTTTTGTTTTTCTTTGCAGACTGGTTGGAGGAGTGAGTACACGTGATGAGTCAACCAAACCCAGAGCCTCCTAATTTATGCGATACGTTGAAGAACACCGTCCCTGGTGGACTACTAGAGGAAACACAAACCCGCTGTGATTCCACGATCTACTGGACAGTAGACCCCAAACGCCGGCACATCATTATTAAAAAATAAATTATAAGACTGTCAACAGAATTGATTTGTAAATTTATACAAACGATACTCTGCAGTTTGAATTGAGGACGGGCACAAGGAACCCAGTGATAGGTCCAAAATAAACGATTTTGGTGAACATTTTGAAAAAGACACATCAAGGAAGTGTAGTTCCAATGTTGCCCAGTGTAAAGACTAATATTCCGTGATCACTTTCCTACGAGTATTAGTAAGGTGTTTTACAATGAAAAGTAAACTAGCGAAATTGTACAGTATTATAACTTAGGTAAGGTCGAAGTCGGCTTAGATGATTTATATATTATTAAGCGTTCGAGAGACATGTGTATTTGTACATATCTTTCTTATTAAGTTATATTTCGTTCCTGTATAAATTGTTTTTCTTCTCGTATTTAATTTGTTCGGTTCGCTGTAGGAATTGTGATGTGTTCAGAGAGTATTCCAGAGGTTTCTTTTGTACATTTTATTAGTATAGTGGATATTGAATGAAATGCAATAGTAATTTATGTAATAGTTTTAAATCATGCAATTTGTAAATAAAAGCCGTTTTAATTAGTGATGTAATTCAGAACTGATTTCTGTGGATATTAAATACTACGTGTCATTTGAGAGCCGCGACCTGTTCTGGAAACTGAATTTGATAGATCATTGGTATAACTAAATTAAAGATTATTATCTATGGCAGGAAAGTCGTAAATATTTAATTACCTGTACCATTAATTAAGGTATTGAGTGGCCATAAATTCGATTCAATTCTGCTCATGATATATCAGACTTAGGCGCCTGAAATTAATTCAAAATCAAGCTTTTTATGGTGATATTTTCATTCAAAAACTTGATCATGATTTCCCGAGATATGTACATATTAAAATATTGTAAATGAAACCTGTAGAAAGATAAAGGAATCATTGTAAGACAGAATAAAATTGTAAATTAGCGGTCACTGCAAACAGCCTATAACAATATCCAGTACCTAAACTTTTTAGTTTTTAAAACAAAACATTGTGAAGTTGTGTATTTTAAATAAAATTGTGAATAAATTATCAATAACGATATTATACGGCACGTTTTATTACTACAACAAAAACACTATATTTATCTTCCGGTCGCACTCAGAGTGAGTAAATGACTATTAAGTACGTTGCTTAGTTAGTGACGATATTTCATACACAAGTTTGAATAAGTTCCCGTCAAAAAAATAATTTTTGGACAAACTTTTGTTGCCGACTGTACATTTCATCTACTCGTCAAGATGATTCTAAGGAGCCCTAACACGGGTTTATCATGTGTGATTAGGAGTTCCTACGGCCACCTTAAGACTCCATCATCAGACCTCGATGGTACTATATTTTGAAGTCAGCAGAACTAAAGATGAATACAAATTTTCAGCTTCATCGGAAACAAGTGGGTGAAATTTTTAAATTTGACTCTTACATACATACATATTATGTAGGATACATTGCAAGTTAAATAAAAGCTTTTAAAAAAGGAACGGGTTAATTCAACGATGGTAAGTCCTCAGGGTTGACAACGTATTTACGGTCTTCAGATGGTCAACGCAAGAGTCCACTGACCATCGGGTGACCTGTGTGGTCGTTTGCCTTTTCCCTGCCAGTAGTGCGAGCTGGACTCACGAAAAAATATCACGTTTGTTGTATGGGAGCCCCGCTTAAATATATATATATATAAATATATATGTATATATATTTTTTTTTAAGTGTATATACAAATAAATACTCTGTGAATATTTCAAGCGTCTATCTGTTGCCGTTATAATTGACGAGCAAAAAACGGCAAAAAAACACTTTTAAATCGTTGTGTGGGAGCCCCACTTGAATATTTATTTTATTCTGTTTTTAATATTTCTTGTTATAGCGGCAACAGAAATACATTATCTGTGAAATTTTCAACTATCTAGCTATCACGGTTGATGAGATACAGCCTGGTGATAGACAGACAGACAGACAGACGGACAGTAGTCTTAATAATAGCGTCCCGTTTTTACCCTTGGTTACGGAACCCTAAAATAAGCATCAAATGTGATTTCCAAGTGTCAATAGATCCCCTAAACATTTAAAACGCTCTCCTTGAGTCCGTGCAAATCAATGGTCCATCCAATTACGTCGTCCGCCTTGTCCGTCGTAAGTCACTGGATCAATTCCGCCATTCCGTAGAAAAAGTCCAAAACTGCTTATCTCGCGGCAAATTGAAAATGCAGCCGCCCGTGTGATTGTGACGCAACGTGCCCGGGACATATGCCCCTATTCAATTTTAATCGCATTTCAGAAGAATGGCCATCGGATAAACTCCCTACGATACTCAGACTTTGCGGTTAATTCAGACGGGTCCCAAGAGACCTTTTGTGAGACACAATTAATGTTTGCAATTGGTCTTTTTAAGAGGAGATTTTGGTTACTTTGTGAACGCTCACGCTTCGCTTGAGAGCGATTAAAGCGTATTCGTTGGCTATATGATTATAGCAAACTTCCGTTCGGTTGAAGGAGACAAAGCCAAAAAAGATAAGCGACCGTTTGCGAGAATAGTGGGGTATTTTTAAGCATGCGAGCTGAGACAGTGGTGCATAAGTCACCTGGCCGGGCGTGATATATGCCTCGCTAGCGCGGGAAAAAATGTCGCGCGACAAAAAGCGCCATCAGTCTACGCGATTTATGTGCGGGTCGCGCGAATATTCGAGACTTACGCGATGTTCCTCACGCCTGGGAATGCCCCCCTCTGCGGCGGAACTTCGCACTCCGCTAAATTACGAGTAAGTAAACGCTGCAGGCGTCCGGAACGCGGGAAATGTCTGCGTGAATGTTTAAAATTGAGTGTCAAACTGTAAGTTGGCCAGTATGTCCTAGGACGCGGCACAATAAAAACCACGCCATTTTGTTGAGGTATAATAACTTTTGTTGTGTTCCGGAGCTTGTATTGACTGCGGATATCTTATTTTGGCAGTTTTGAGTAGCGGAGTCTAGAATTCATTCAAGAGAGCTTATTAGTTTCTTCCTTAAAAATACTTGCATATAGTGTCAGTGGACCCGATTCTACGTGCACATCGCTCAAATAGCCTAAAACTAACTAAAACTAAATTGTCTAATTTTAAGACATTGTTTGGACGGCACATTTAATCAGCGCTATTCCAGAATGTCAAGCTGTATAAGACCGCCTAAAATAAGAAGCGTCAGATTCAAATTAGCGCTGTCATGGCGCTGTCATTTGATTATGACAGCTGCTCATAGAATAGCAAAGTGTTTTAGCGACACCTAAATAAAATTAGGAAGTTTAGAGGCCACTGTAGAATCGGGTCCACTCGTCGGGTTTACCGTGCGTTTATGACAATCGCAAGTGACATCAAAGATTCCACACGAGTACCGTGACGTGCGTGACGTATGCGCGTTAATTTTGCCTGAATCATTGTTTCAACTTTACCGTTGGGTACCTTAAAGTAAAACACTTCACCTACCTATACCGAGTATGGTATGGGTGAGTAAGTACAAATGGGTCAGTATGGAGAACTCGGAAACTAAAAGCGTATGGGTAATCTGTTCTTTGGAACCAAGCTCTCAAAAGGTAAACTGCAATATTAGAAAGAAAAAAAAACCTGGGAATTAAATCCAGCAATTGTCCTTTTGTTATGGTATGAAGAAGGCAACCGAACCCACAGACCAGCTAATGGTAAGTGGGATCTTTGACCCATAGACATGTTCATTCTCAAGACTACAATCTTAAGACTGCAATCCTAAGACTGCCTCTATACTAGTACCTCTTTGTTTGTTGAGAAATTTCAGGATTTTCTACGGAAATACTACTTGGTTCCTTTCCTTTTTGAACCTGTACCTACTATAGGTAAAAAATAATAAGTTTACTTATGATCCTAGTAAGCACATACCTAGCGGTAGAGTTTAGAGAACGATAATATTACTTTGAGAACCTATTGATTCTCAAATTCTACTCTTAACTCCCATTTAAAGTTTTAACGACGACGCGCTGGCCTGGTAGTGACCTTGCCTACGAAGTCCTGGGTTCAAATCCCGGTAGGGGCAGATATTTGTGTGATGAGCGCGAATATTTGTTCCTGAGTCATGGATGTTTACTACTATGTATTTAAGTATATATTTCTCTACATGAGTATTTATATCGTTCTCTAGTACCCAAAGTACAACCCCAGAGCTTAGTTTGGGACTAGGTCAATTGGTGTGTCATTGTCCCCTGATATTTAATTATTTATTTATTTATTTATTGCGATGGGCTTGCAACCTGTCACTAATACACTGGTAAACATCTTAGCCTAATTGTGCAAAATGTGGTTACAGAATTATCAACAAATTTTTAGAGTGGTTGGTAATTCTGTAGCTCTGCCTACCCCACTCTGGGAATGAAGGCGTGAGTTTATGTATGTATGTATGTATGTTATTTATTTACGTGGTTACAGAATTATCAACAACTTATTTAAGAGTGGTTGGTAATTCTGTAGCTCTGCCTACCCCACTCTGGGAATGAAGGCGTGAGTTTATGTAAGTATGTATGTATGTATGTATGTATTTATTTAAAGTAGTTTCAATAAGAGAAACCACTTTTAACATTCAACCTCTTCCAACATTCGCCATCCAAGTAAATAAAAATCCAAAGCCGTTATTGATTCGAAGTGTCCGAGACAATAACTTGCCAAATCCCTTAAGGAACCAGTCATAGAGTCGTGAGTAAAGGATCGTTCACACTCGAGCGCGCGGCTCTCGGACGGCTATCCGGCGGCTATCCGACTGATCCGGGAATCAATCTCGGACTTACCTTGGGCTTATCTCGTGACCCCGCCGGACTGATGTCACGACGCATTTGATTTGCTTTCGAGTTGAACTGTCTTTGAATTAAATTTGATGCTTAGTCAAGTATAAAGTTTTACCGGTATAACCGTAGAAGCGTTACCTTTTCATTTGGACGGTTTATATTATATATTAGAAGAACATAATAATGTGTACAGATGTAGTGAATAATCCTTTCTCATCGTTTTATGTCGGATAAGTTCGTATTTATCTTGCTTTCTCAGTTGGCTTATTGATGGGTACTGAAGAGAAATTCGAACTTATCCGATAAAAAATGATGGGAAAGGATTATTCAAAACATCTGTAAAAGTAGTTTGGTAGGCCAGACATTTAGCAGTATTGTTGATATTTAAAAAAAAATCGTTACACTTTTCTTCACTTGAATTCACTGAAGTGTTATTTTATTTAAAATGATCTGAAGAAGTGAGTGAGGGTAGTCATACCAGCTGACTCATTCGACATTCATCATTCATGAAAGAAGTCGAAAATTTACCATCCCCGGCTCTGATCTCCGGAGCTACTAAGGAGAAAAAAAAAAAAAAAAAAAGGAAATACGTAGGTACGAACCCTCTCCACGCGAGTTCAACTCGCACTTGGCCGGTTTTCTTCTACGCATTTGTAACAAATGTTGAGATAAAAGAAAGGCAAAGTCATTACTACTAGGTTTTAACCTATGACATCATAACTGTCATCCATATTCCTAGGTAAAAACTATCCAGAACGTCCTCAATCGTTTTCATATAATTCTCGAGTAATAAATTCGGAATGAGTCCACATCATTTTGGTTCGCAAAAAAGACAAACACATCGACAGAACTGATCCTAAACATGTTTGCTTAGAATGCCAATAAGGTCGCACACGGAAGGAAAGGAAGCGTATTCCAGTTTAATCCGGTCATCATTCGGCAAGTTAGTGCCGTCCGACCGCGCCCGGATTACGCCAAGTCGAGTGTGAAGGCGCCTTTATCGAGATCCTGCGACGTTAGTACCATTGCTTTTTGATGAGAAAGAGCATTTAGGGTTGTTATTAATTGTGTACCCGTAGGCATTACGCAGCGGAAGGTATCTAAGGTTACTGAAGAATTTTCAATGTTCAGATACTTATAATATAACGCCGTGTGCTTCTGGTATGGTCACGGACTTTAAATTGATGAACCATTTTAGGACTTCTCGCATAAAACCAACGATTAATTCCTATGTAATTTCTATCTCGCTACGACGCTGTCACAACCATTTTTTATCATTAGATATAATTTAATTGTTGTAATTTCTTAGATAATGCCAACCCAAGTTTAAATTAATCATGTCATCCATAAAATTACAGCTAAATAATTAATATATTTAAATAAAACTAGGGTAAAATATAAAATTAATTCCTTCGAATTAGAATGTAAAAACCGGGTGTTATTTTTTTTGACAATCCCGATTTAATAACGTTTAGTCGATTTTCGAGAATCGGTAACTTAGCATTATGCATCTTGACTAGTGCCTAGGATACTTAACACTAACGTAGACAATATTCGAAAAGTGTCAAAATCGCCGCGACCGTCCGGCAGCTTACTTCAATCCTAGGGATACATTTTCTATAACGATAACATTCACGCAGTGCATCTTGTCTAGGGCCAGAGGTAGAGTTATCGACGGTGTCTTTTTTTACATTCTTATATACACACGTAGGTACTTATTAATATGGAAACGTGTAGGTGTTGATGTGATACTAATATTCTAGGTTCATTTTAACAGGTGTCTAAAACGCAAGGTTCACCTTGCTTGGCATAATTATTTTTGTTCCTAATGTGTTTTTAGCTAACATTCGATTTAAAGCTCTAATTATAGCATTTTTTTGAAATTCCAATTCAAAATTCAAAGTATTTATTCAGTAGATAATTTGCCACATACAGGCTCTTTTACACGTGGGTATTATGGAGCGAATCTACTAGCGGTTCGGACAAGACCATCATTGCGGAGAAGAAGCGCCGCAAGCTACTCCAGAAATTTTTGAATTTATTATTTTAGAGCCGATTTTTCTAGTCCCCTGATAAAATTATCTGATAGGTTAAATTTGTTAATTTCCCTTTCTTTGTCATAACATAAGGTAGGAAAAGAAAGCTTCAATGCATCTGACGTAATGTATAAATGGAGTTTAAAAATCAGCTCTATTGTCCATTGTATCAAATAGATTGGGTTAGAAGTGACAAATATACTGTATTTTGCAAGTGCAAGTGTGATACCGATAGTCCACGAAAGCCATTATGAAGCTCGGAGTAGGTACTGTATAGATGATTAGATGGTTAAGCACAGCAAAAAATCTGGACCATAAATAACTGGGACCTTATATGTTCACTTTCAGTCAATTCAATTCATGAAATCAAAACATGCCTAAAATCAAAGTATTATCATAAACTTTGTAGCATTTCCAAAGCAATTTAATAAACTAATAAAATAACGAAACGTACAATCACGTACTGGAATCAGAGAATTCTGTTCTCGGAACTACTTCTATGAGATAACATCATGATTCGAAAGAACCTGGAACTATTACTGGAAATGGAATTCAACACTGGAGTGATTTACAAATAAAATATATATTAAACACACGACGCGACACGACCGACGACATCCGAATTAAACCGATCATAAGACAGCATTTTGTTTTACCTTATAGCCCGGGAGCTTATTTAAAGATGCTTTAGAAAATACACTTTGTTCCTCTAGTAGTAAATTGATCTTGACATCTTTCAAAAACTTTTAGTCAGTTGGCAAGGATTGGCATATTTCACGTCACAATAAAAAACGGTGTTTGGCCTAAGAAAATTGACAGAATAACTAAAAATTACCTATAATATTTGAATATAACATTTATTAGAGCTGTTCTTAATTGTGTTTTGATCTGATGATTAAACAATACCGAGTAGTAAAATAACATAAGGACCAAAAGTATCCGTATTGTATGACTAATTATCGTGTCACAACGGAATAGTTACATAGAAAAATTAATTGCGTGAGTTAGCGCTGCCAACTTTTTTGTCCTTACCCAATACATACCAATTACATGACTCATTATATTTCGATATCGTTCTGAGGGATAGAATGAAGGAGACCAATTTTTGTAAGAACTGCGCAAAATCAGTCTTGTGAATGCGAATGTCTATGGGTCACAGTTTCCACTTACCATCAGATGGCCTGTGTGCTCGTTTCTCTTCCCAATGCCATAAAAAAAAAAATACTAAAGTGGGACCTAATCCCGATGTATATCGAATCTTAATTTGAAGTGACAGTGGTACTATATAAATAAGTAGTTTTTTCACTTTTAGTTCAATTCATCATCTGATCCGTGCGCAACGTACAAAACGAAAAGAAAAACTTTATAAAATTTTAAGTGCAAAAGTAGTCTTGATTTCTTTAGCATTATACAGTGAGCTCCCGGACTATAAGTTATTCGTGTTATAACACTTTATTTACGGACGTTTCATAACATACAGCGTGTTAGCTATTGAGTGTCTGTAACATAATAAGGTTGGTGTTCACCTGCCCGCGCCCTCCACGCATTAATATTGTAATATATACAGACACAACGACCTGTACGCATTCGGCAGACGAACCGGCGTAATTATTATTTGGCTGTATTGAATATTAAGGTATTGGGGGGGTGTTTTTGTTCGGTAAAAGTATGCTAATTGTCTTTGTGAGTGTAACGGCAGGCTCTAAGACAGGTGATACGAAACGGAATTTTGATGTTACATTCGTATTTCGGCGTATGTTTGGATACGTAATGTGACACGCAAGGGGCAGGTTTAATAATGCTGTATTAAACATTGTTAATATAATTAAACGGAATTACGTACGTGCCTCATTATTGAGCGACAATATTTTTTCGTAAATTTATAATTTCTTTTTTTTTTTATGATCACGGAGTATAAAGGGTGCTTAGGTCTTTGTGAACGGCTATGTCGTGACCGGGCTGCCAAAACATTAGAAAAATAAACCCTGCATTAATAACTGGACTAAATTAACATTTATGTTAATTTTCATGGCTGTAATTAACGAGTTTTTTACTCCCGACACCTGAAGACGCCTGAAGTTAACGGTCTTAAATATTTGCTGTTGTATTTGTTTCTGTCACTTTAAGTTATTCTGTCGCAATTCTTAAAAAAAAAACCTCATCTGTTTTTTTCCCCAATAAATAAAATAAAAATAAAAATAAAATAAACCTATTTAGAACTTTTTTTTCCTCGCATACGAGTCGCGTAGTTTTTTAAACGAGCTTGTCTAAATAATTTTTCCTCCGTTTTTTTATTACAACTATATTTTGCATGAGTAAGTACACTTTTTTAAACCGAATTAAATTAACAATTATAGGATGCTTTAGTTTAATTGGAGACGAATGTAAAACAGGGTGTTCATTTTTCCGTCTATAGATCAAATAAGCGAAATGAATTTACACGTATTTCTGTTTTTATTATGTGTCAATAATATACCTTTACAAACAAACAAACAAACAAACTTTATAAAACAAAGTCGCCTGCTTAAATCTTTCAAATTCCGACACGGATTTTAATGGCTTTCCTCAATAGATACAGTGTTTCAAGAGGATGGTTTTTATGTTCAAAAAGCTGATAACAGAAAACTCACATAAACTGAAGCGAAGCGAAGTTGCCTCGCTATTTATTCATAATAATTTGAAATAACAATTAACGAGGCGCCTGTTCAGTAGCAACCTAGCAACTAGCCAACCCAAAACAAATCGACTTCAGTTTTATAGTCAAGTTAGACAAGAATCAAACACGATAATAATTTCTGACATAACTAATAGGTACATCAATGACAAAATTTTAACGACCGTCGGCACCGTCCTTTCATCTCAGTTTACCCCAATCACCAAAACATGTCCTAATGTCTAATAAAAATTTAATTGGCCATGTTTGTCCGTCAACGGCTGTCGGACATTTTACATTTCCTTGAAATCGTTGCTATAAAATATTATACAGGTTGATATTATAAAGCTAATATTTTTGTTGTAATATGAGATGGTAAATAATGTTGATATCTACAGTAATCTAGTTACAGTTTAATTTGATCAGTAATGTATCTAAAAATCAGGCGATATAATGAGGTTTCTAAGATGATTGCTATTGCGTAGTATCGAGTGCTAATAAAAATATTTTTCTAATGAATCCTATATTTTTCTTATTTCCTACTATGTTACTTCTTCACTTTGTAACGGCTGGACGGATTTAAATGAAATTTGGGGTAACTATCGAATTCACTTTAAACGTGTGGATTGTGTAATGTCTTTGTTACTTTAAAGACATGAACGCTAAATGTCTCTTTAGCAAAAAGTCTGGATCTTAGAATGTTACAATTTCAAATATTCTAGTGGCGAAACATGTTTACTTTATCTTAGAATGGTTATTTGGGAGCCTTTCGTTTTGTCTAAAAGTTTTTGCCAAACTGATTATTTAACAAACATATCAATTGACCAAATTGCTTTTTTTCCGAAACTGTAAATGTTTCTGGATTTATTTCAGGATCATCGTGTAGAAACCTATAGGTTAGTTTAGGTTAGTGTTTAAAAATCCTAAAATATTTATAATTTCGGAAAAAACAGCGTTTGACCAAATGATATTTTTGGAAAATGAATCAGTGTGGCAAAAACTTTTTGACAAAAAGAAGGTAAGCCGTTTTTTTTACGTTTGTATCTCAAAATGTCTTAATTACTGAATAGAAATGAATACCAAATGGTCCTTTACCAAAATGGCGTGTTGATATGACACTTGATAATTAAAATCAACTAATTTTACTTTCGATGAATTATGTTGGTATCACTAAGTCGTTCTGTGGTCATGACAATCAAATAATTTTACTTTCGACGAATTAGATATTAGGTATTAGGTATACTGACTATTTTCATTTCCAAACGTTTGTTAACTTGCTCATTTTATTTCAGAGCCGTCTCGATAAATTGACACTTTGCTGACTGAGTATTTTACTTTTATGTCATCTAGCTAAATTGGTTCTTTGGCGATAAAGTTAATTTGATAGTAACCTGAAAATTTTAATGGGGATAGCTTAAGGCCTAGATTAACTAATACTTAGGATACTATCAGCAATATGAAACTCAGACCCACAATAGAACAGTGTCACAGTGACTTTATTAAATAAATTGTTTGACACTTCCTACAACTAGAATCATAACGTCACTGTGACACAGTTCTATGGTGGGTCAATTGGGCTAATAGTACTTTCCATTGAAAGTATAAAAGGTGCCGAGGGAATAACTATAATCGATATCTACGTGGAAGAAGAAAAAAAAAAAAAAAAAAAAAAAAAAAAAAAAAAAAAAAAAAAAAAAAAAAAAAAACACACTGAGACTTTATTTACGACTTAAAATTATCTAAAATGTTCACAATAGTGCCAGGTTTTGCAAGGGTGATCAAAAATACACAGAAGTAAAGATAAGAGCCCCCGATGTAATGGCGACTAGCGTTGACTATGACTTGTAAAATACATGTTTTAAGATTTTTTTGTTTATTACTTTATTACCTTATTATTACTTAATGTTACTTACTTTTAAGTATTAGGATTATGTTTCTATGATTTAAAAAATTACCTTCTGCTGGAGTTTCTTGCGGCGCTTCTTCTCCGCAATGATGGTTTTGTCCGATGCGCTGGTAGATTCACTGTACATTACCGACGTGTAAAAGAGCCCGCATGTGGCCATTTTACTAAATAAATATTTTGAATTTTGAATTTGAATTTTGAATTTTGTCTTTCAAACGCCCCTGTATTTTTCAAAATACAGAATCTGTCCTTGCGGATCTTGGGTTGGATCTTTCGCAAGTTTAAGTTGCTTACGTGTATTTTACGCATTATTATACAAACCAAGACATTGATTTGTTTACATAAAAAACATTACTGTTCAATTAATATTAATAAGCAAGATTATTTCCCTTTGATAGTTAATGTGAAAAATACATAGTATGAAACAAGTATTAGACGTGTATGATTGTATTTTTTAGACGAAAAAAAAGACATGTATTTTATAGGAAAGATACAAAGCTCCGATTTTCATAAAACCTAACCTTAGTTAACCACCCCGATGAATTTAGCTTTATTTTATAGAAAACTGCGTCGGGAGCGGTCAGTCCGTTCGGTTGTTACGATGCTACACGCATACACTGACACACATACACAGATACAGTCAAGGAAATTGATTCCAAGACCACTTTGAACTATGTCATAGTGACACTGTAAATAAAATCATAAGAGGTCTCTTATGTTTTGATTGATTACGTCATTTTGACATAGTCCAAAGTGGTCAAGGAATCGTTTTCTTTTACTGACTACGCGTCAAACTTACCTATAACTCCCCCTATCTGTATGTCGAGTTAGCAAAGCTCCTCACCGCCTTAGTTAATTACCCCAAATACAAATCTAGCGTTGACCCGTGATTCAGTTGTGTTTGTCAATAGTCCTTTCTCACTTTTCTACTAATTTGTAAAAAATCACGTCACGTTGTTCTGTTTTTACATGAATAAAACACAATGAATACTGGTCAATAATAAGGATAAAGATTGTAACATTATTAACGAAAAGGATTACTATTTAATAAGTAATACCCGTGTAAACTGACCAATAATTTCAACCAAACAATGCCTTAGTCCAGTTATTTTTTTTTCTTCACCTCAGTATAAGACGGACTTAAGTTAAAAAACAAATGCGTTTCAATTCCAACCATAAACCGAGTCAATATAATAGAATTAATAAAACTCAAAATTATAAGATTACATAGTTTTGTTTTAATCCATTCTCTGCCAATTAATAGAAATTGTATGAAATTCTACTTACCCAAGTGTGTCACGGGCAGGGAATATACAAGGGTATCGCTGACACCTGTTCGGAAAGCTGCGCGGGAGTTTATTGCCTCTGATTGCACGCGTTGCACTTCCTTGGGCAACTATGCACCTTTCACTGTTCATTATTCAAATTAGACCGTAGACTAGGTTAAGTGTAGTTATTTTATGGTTTTTATTTACGCAAAGTTGAGGTTTACATTATTTTGTTGAATAAATTATTTATACGCTTGAAAATTCCTATGACTTGTATAACATAATTGTAGCAATTAATTTTATTCTACACTTCACCTGCATAAAATGATTTTGAAAAAAAAACAGTAAGTAATAAATGTCGTGTCAAAAATAAGCTTAGGTACTCTTACTTGGCAGACAAGACAACTTACCAATAATTGTAAACGGTTCCATAAAGCATACCTTTTTCATTAATAATTTAAGTAAAATAGTATATCATTGGCATATTATTTATCTAATTAATCATAATTTTATACTATTAGACGGAAACGGTTTGGATTTTTAAATGTTATCTGACGATTTTTTACACAATTATTTTAATGTAACACTGTATCTACATTATGTATGCAGATATTACAACTTATTCGGCAGATTTCAATGCGTGCTAGCTTGATAAAATTCATATTTCATACATTTACTAAGTACATTATACTGCAATTACACTTAAAGTAAGGCAGGTCGTATTAATGTCACTAGCCTTTAACGTTTGCATGTAAGCCCATACACGTCTCTTACACTTAGCACGCGGTCACATCACGGAACCACCGACCGTGTATGAACTAATAATCAGCCTGTGGAAAAATCTATGTTTTTATCATCACCCGCTATGTGCAAAAAAAGTATTTATTAATTTTTACACGGCTGCTGTCACTTTAGAATAGCAATGGCAATTATGTTGTCAGGGAATGCGATAGGTAATCGATTTAATTAGATATACTTAGTACCATATATTTTATTTGCTTTTATGACGCGTTGCAAATGTCGGATAGGTACCTATCCATTGTATGTTTTTTAATTGGTTGCATTTTATTTTTTAGAACTATTATATAAGTTTTATCGATGGACATGATCACGTTTTCGTTGTTTTATAATTTAAAGGGTATATCAGTAACTAAGTTATGCTTTTAATTTAAAAACTGTACCTACCTACTGAAATTAATTTAGTAATAAAACAGTTACTTTCGCATTTTGTAATCTATATAATAAAAATGAATCGCTAAATGTGTTGGTAAGCGCCAAACTCGAGAACGGCTGAACCGATTTGGCTGATTTCTTTTTTGTTGTGTTTGTCAATGTCAGGACAAGGTTTTTATGAAAGAAAATAATTGAAAAATCCACCGGGAAAGTCAGGAATTTGCAGCAGGGCGAAGCCGCTAGTAATTTATAATTATGAAGGTTTTAAGACACCCCTTATGTCAAACTCCAAAGCGTCAGAAGTATTTAAAAGGCTAGAAAACCTCTTTAAATAAATGACAGTGCGATTGGGTCGTTCATCAAATGTGTCAAAACGTAACAAGCATTTAAGTAAGCAGAATAATGAAATGCGTTCATTAAAAAAAGACACTGTCAACAAACACTATAAAAATTAAAATTTTAAAACGTAAAAATAGTGTTAAGTAACTTGGGTGATGACAGCAGTGTTTGACACTTTAACCTGTCATGTACCAATAATGGACACTTAACTCTTAATTCAAAGATCATACACTCTCAGAACACCCCATCCTTGAGGACTTTTGGTATGTTCATCTGGATACCAAAACTGCACAAATATTTCCCGTTTAAAAAAGAAAATAAAAAATTATGGCATAGGTAGGCAAACGAGCACACAGGCCACCTGATGGTAAGTGGAAACTGTGACCCATAGACATTCGCATTCACAAGACTGCAAATGCACTGCCAACCCTGAGGACTAAGATGGAATGCCTCTATGCTAGTCATTTCACCGGCTGTCTTATCCCCAAACCGGAACACAACAATGCAAATACTGCTGCTTGGCGGTAAATTATTACAGGTACCATCATCCTACCTATGTATATTTTTAATCTGTAGTTTACTTTCTGTATTATTAATAGTATTATCTATTTTTTAAACCACAAGACAAAAGGTGAGCGCAATTTGATCCATCGCACTCCGAGATTACGCTCCACCGGCGCACTGGCCAGTCACAAGCAGCTAACTGCAATGTAGTAGCCAAAGCATTATGTGCTCTATTGGTTACCACATTAAATTTAAAATGGTTACACTATTACTAGGCAGTTAGGCCTTCTTTGGTATTAAGGCAGCGCACGCGCCGCACCTGATCTGTCACCGCACATACAGGATGCGTTTATTTTATCAGTTATAAAAACTTCTTATAAAGTATGATGCCGCAGTTAATCGCGAATGTAGTTAATTACTTGTAATATAACCTAGCCAGACGTATGATAAAGTCAAAAATGTTTTTTTTCTTAAATTTGGTAATAAATGCCACAATAGTCTTATAGTAGTTTAGTTATTAAAAATAACAAGTATCAAAAAAATAAACATGCAAGTATGTCTTGTAATTATTTATATGCAATAAACAGTTTATATAAAACATACAAACATACACGGGCGATTCCACGCAGAAAAATTCTCCAGGAACAAATTTTGTTCCCGATGTCATCTTTGTGCTACAACTTCACTGTAACGCTTAAATGATAGTTTTTATTCAATGTTATAATTTTATTAAAGAGGCACTTCAAAATAATCTTTTTTTTTAAATATATTCAAAGTTCAAAAAAAAGGGCGGTGTATGACAATTACAAAATAAGCCTACAATGACGTACTTCATAGGCGACAATGATGCAATGTGATAGACAATGACGAATATTTGAATCAATAACATAAAAAGTCGTATGTTTCAACTAAACACTAGACACATAACGAGCAACAATGTTATTTGATGTCGCAAGAATAAAAATCAGACATGACTTTTCCTTCGGTTAAGATCTTGATAAGCCATTCTTTAACAATAAACAATATTATTATTGGCTTATTTACTCGTTTTCACGATAATAAGCATAAAGATTGTAGCGAAGCATCCATTCAGGCCCGTAAATTAATTAAGTAGTAGGTATTTAAATTGAGTTTAATTAACGGAACAGTTATACCTTATTATGCACTTTCAATTACACGATTTACTTGTAATAATTGGCTATAAATAAGAATTATTAGATGGAATTTAATAAAAACTAAATAATCCGTAGAGCTTGTCATAATTGGCTATAAATAAGAATTATTACTTACATGGAATTTGATTTAAACGAAATGATGATGGTTAAAAAATAGAAGAGGTGTATTTTAAATGAACAAAGTACATACTTTCGACGAAAAACTAACGAGATAGAAACGCAATTATTTTTCGTCACTTTCAATCCAACGTGCAATTTTATCAAGACTTTTTTAAATTTAAAATAAATTAATAAACGAACATAAAATCGTTTTTCTTCCAACGGCCGGCACACTAACAGAAAGGGAATTATTAATTTTATGACAGTTCGGACATTAACGGAGCACCTTGGTTAAATAAATACACCTGATCGATTCCCTGCACCTTGCTCCGAATATGCACCTGTCCTTTTCCCCCGCTTTTGTTTGAGACGTGTGTGTCTTTGTCGCTCGAGGTCAGCTGATTGGTACCATGGATGTATAACGGGCAACGGCTAAGCCGCGGGCTGGGCTAATAACCGATGTTGGAGGATTATCTGTTTTCTTGTTGGATGTATTAGAAACGTATTAACCGACTAAATAATAAGAAAGTTTCTGTTCAATGCTTTTAGGGTTCCTTACCCGAAGGCAGCCTAACCGGACCCTTTTAATATGCCTACGATGTCCGTCCGTCCGTCCTAACTTTAAACCTAATAACCTCTTGCAATAGACAGGGAGAGGATTTACATGTCAAAATATGTGTTTTTTTTTATCTACCTATTATGGGTTTGCGTTTGACCTCAGTCTCACCTGATGTTAAGTGACGACGAGGTCGAAGGCAGTAGACGCTTAAAGACAATGCCTATTCTTTTTTGCCTTGAAAACGCCAAGGTTATATGATTCCTCTTGTAATAGATAGGGAGATGATTATATTTCAAAATATGTGTTAAATTAGCCTATTTTATCCATAATGGATTTGCGTTTGACCTCAGTCTCACCTGATGTTAAGTGACGACGAGGTCGAAGGTAGTAGGTACGCGCTTACCCAGAAAATGCCTATTATTCACTCTTGCCTTGAAAACACCAAGGTTATATGAATCCGGGAATACAGACGGATAAAAAAAAGTATTTAAAAAAAGTGAAGTAATAAAGGAAAGTAAGAAAGTTCTTTTACCGTATTTTTATTTTTGTCGTACCTAGGTATCGTAAAAACGGTATAACATATATGATTATGGTACAAAACCTAAAGAAAAACAACAATAGAAAACTAAATGGTCAAGTGTGAGTTGTTGAGCTCGCGCAGATTCAAAATCAAATTGCATATGTGGCTACGGAACCCTCAGTGCGCGAGTCACTCTCACTTGAAAGGTTGGTTTACTTTTAAGTGGTCGTATCATTTAAAGGTGATCCAAGTTCCTACATACATACATACATACATTAAATCACGCCTGTTTCCCAGAGGGGTAGGCAGAGACCACATCTTTCCATTTGCTACAATCTCGACAAATTTCTTTCGCTTCTTCCACATTCATACATCGAGTCATGCACGCACGTCGGTTTCGGGTACTTACTCGGCCCTTTTCCAGTATTTCTCCGATTTGATTCGAAAAAGTACGCCTAGGGCGGCCCCTTCCGACCCTTCCACTCACTTTCAATCTGTATATCTCTTTCGTCAATCTTCTTCCATCCATCCTTCCAAATGACCGAACCATCGAGCCATGCATTTTTTTCCCAATGTCTTTGCCACTATTACTCCGAGGGGTGTATAGCTCTTAAGAGAGCGTCAGTACCTTGAGGTCTTCCGACAAACCGTAATTTTACTTCAATATTACCTACAGTTGTTTTATGTAATGACTTGTTTATAACTCTATTTTTTACTTGGCCGCTTAAGATTGAGGGTTTTGAGCTATATCATGGTGTAAATGGAGAAGGTCTACACCGTGAACGACTCCATGACTCAAGAATAAACATTCGCGCTCATCACAAATGTTTGGCCTTACCGGGATTTGAACCCAGGACTGCTAGCTTCGAAGGCAGGGTCACTACCAACTAGGCTAGCGCGTCGTCGGGGGAGCATGATGGTCATTGCCTGACTTAACTGGTCTTTAAACCTTATACTATTCTAAGGCTCACAAGCGCATTTCACTTAATAAACATACTAGGGCATAATAAATTAGAGCTATTCCCTCGGGACAAGTCCGCAGGCTCGCCAGCGTTTTGAATTGTTTCACCTCATTACTGGCACGAGACTCGACAATTTTAAGATGATTTTATCCCCAAAAGGCAAAATAAACTCTAACCTAATAATCTAAAGCTTAATTTACTTTAACTTTAAACAGTTTAAACTAGTTGCCTGTATATTTGCGTAAAGAAAATTAAACTTAAAGCGTTAAAGTAAAGCTCTGAAATTGGTGTATTTGCTATAGGGAATATTGGAGTAATGTGAATTGGGTTATGTGGCTATAGTTTTAAGGTTTCATTGGGGTTGTTTTGGCGTGGACATCGCTGTAATCCCGAGGTGTGAAGACTTGCGCAGGCGCCGGATTCCGGTTCGGAATGCGACGATCTGTGGCGTCATTCTCTTGAACAACTCACCTCTTAGTTCATCGAAGAAATACTTACTGGCGAGGTATAGATGCGTAGCGGTGTTATTATTATCTTAAAAAATAACTTACTTTAAAGCAAGCTTTAAAAATCCGACTGCATTTTATGATACTGTCGTCAATATAATATGTTAAAAAAAATAAAACAAAATGGAATTGTTTTTTTTTTTTTTTTCATGAATTTTATGTACTTAGTGACACTCGCGCCTTTAAGCCGAACCTTATGTAATATCATTTATCAAAATCGGTTGACCCGTTGATTAGTTACAAAGGCACATTCGTACATCCATACTGAGAGGTTATTATGACATAGCTATGCAGTTTTACGTTGAGCGTAAAGGACAGAGTTATAGCAGTTATATAGCTCTGTCCTTTTCTCTCAGCGTAAACAGAACTGCATTGCTATGTCATAGTAACCCCTCAGGTCAAACACATAACCCTCCTTTAGGACTTTGCCGCAGTCGGGTAATAATACCTTCTTGCGAACAGTCAAGGGGGCTTAAACTAGCGAGCTTAGCTACGATCGAGTTGAAAAGTGAGTGGAGATGAATTCGCACCTTAAGAACGATAGTGTCGTAATTCGAAATTTAAAATTTTGAAATATGACACTATTGTTCTGATGGTGCGAATTATGAAAAACATGGCAGCGCGCTAAAAGGTATGT
Organism: Acleris emargana; assembly: GCA_927399475.2. NCBI lineage: Eukaryota > Metazoa > Arthropoda > Insecta > Lepidoptera > Tortricidae > Acleris > Acleris emargana. Next base: position 21,617,195 of record OV656838.1, on the reverse strand, counting down.
AATGAATAATTGGGATTAAAATATCTACCACGTCTCTATTACTTTAATTAGGGCGGCGGTAGGCTGCCCTAACTGCATAGTAAAGATACATATATTTAATATGTTCTGATGTATTATTATGGGCCGACATAATCTAAAAGTTCCAGACGGTGAAAGATACAGAGATGTATACAATTGTGAACTGACATTGTTAAATGCAATAAAAAAATTGAGCATTGATAATTTTTACTTAACAAACACAACACAACAAGATGGAGTGACGACCTTGTAAGGATGGCGGGAACGCGGTGGATGCGAAAAGCACAAGACCGGTCTGAGTGGAGAGCCTTGGGGGAGGCCTATGTCCAGCTGTGGACGTCTTTCGGCTGACATGATGATGATGATGATGATGATTTTTTACTAAATGGAACTTGGCAGGTTTTAAGAACATTACAAAGCTTAGCCTAAGGAACTACGGGGATAAATTCTTATGACCGCAATATAACACAAAAAACTTACGTATAAGCCCTCCTCCATGTAGCTGTATTGTAAGGCATCTGTATTGACCGTACGATATTCTACATTTGAAATTTGACGTAAATTCCATATTAGTTTAGTAAACAATACATGCAAGAGAGGCTCCTAAAGTTATCTACTTATGAGTTATGAGTAACCGATGGTTAACTAGTTTTATTATAGAATGTTTGGTTTAACTTGCCCCTAGCACTACTACCACCTACCCTATTTATTTTTGTAACATGCATACCCTCTCTTACCTATATTTAAGACAAAAATATATTCTCAGTAAGTGATTTTTTAATCTTTTGAGAAATAAAATATCTTAAACCATAAGTTTTTTACGTATAGCAGGTTAAGTAAGGAATGACTCGTCGATGATATATCTACGACGTGTTCCAGAATAACCCCCCTGTTCGGAATGCGACATTCTGCTCGACTGAGAGTTCTAGCTTTTACCATTCTAATTAAAATAGTAACGTCGTAGACTATGGAGATGTTACTAACAAACTACGGACTACTACAGAGTAAAAAAAATATGGTGCATATTTTACTTACGGGAGCTATATGTCTGCTTACCCTCTATCCTTTGTAATGTAACGATTTTACTATGGGAAAAAGAAAAATGTAGCTGCATTTCATCATATTCATGTTGAGACGAATGGTGGGAAAGAGAGGAGGAGTTTGCCCAGCAGTGGGGCGCTTGTAAGTCAAAAAAACAAAGCCGCCAATTATGTCGTCGAACAAGAAAACAGTTTTTTACTATAGTGTAACAATAATTTTATAGTTGGAGTCAGGGTAAATAAGAAGATGTTATATGTTCACATTTAACGCATTGACCCAGTCTTAAGTAGCAATCTATAAAAGTAACACATCTAAAATGACCTAGGATCCAAAATCTCCCCACATATTGATATTTACACCTATATTTTGATATTTCGCAATATAAAGATGCGATAAATTGATTAAATATAAAAATAATGTAGGGGTGATTTTGATCTTTAGATGATTTTGACATACATATCGAACTCAAAAAGAATTAAATAAGAAATAAAAATACAATTAAACGCACAATGGAAACACTTGCGTTAATTAATTGAGTAGTTTCAGAAGATGCGTGTAAAATTAACATAAACACGGCGCAAAACAAAAACAAGATTCCGAACTCGGGCTCAGATGAAATAAATCGAATAAAAAATCGATTTTAAACGTTCGATCTGCTCCGGAGTGCAATTAAAGCGTTCCTAGAAGCGCGCGCGCAGACGCACGATACCGAACCAAAATAATATACGCTAAATAATGGAAAGAAATACTTGTGCTTTATTTGTAGACGATATCGCTACTTTCTATCACAAAAAAATATAATCACCTTGAATTTTATATGTTAGCAATAGTGAAATCGATCGATATTGGTAATTTTATAAGACTAGCCATTGCTTGTAATTTTTCAACTAACTTTTACGTGTGATTTAAGTTTGTCTGTTTTTAGATGCGAATTGATATTTTCGATGCTTAGTTTCCAATTGACTACCTAAGTTTAACAGACCAATTTAAAGTGATAAATAGCAACACAGGTCTAACTACAATGGCTCAAAATATCTCAATAACATTCCTGAACGTACGATATTATTAGGAATACTTTAACAGGTAAGAAAACGACACTAATTTTACCAATATTTTAACCTCCAACTCCAATTAAAATTTACACGCAACGTCTAAAACAAAGCGTCTAGAACAACTCTCAAAACTCTCACGCACCCGAATCACAAAATCGTTATCAGTTATCATCAACAAAGCTCGAAGACTAAACAAGGTGTTTACGACCCGATCCCAATCGGGACAAAAACGGCACAAACTAAATCCACAGCGAATAAATTATAAGAAAACCTTCCCCGTGGCCCCTTACGTCCCTTTATGTCCCTTTAATTGGCTCTTGTAGCTTGGACAACGAAAAAACTTAACATTTGTTAGGTATTCCGAGAATTATACACTTGCTGGGGACAGTTTTGTTTCGTTAATACCCTAATGTATCTTTGGTAACATCTGCCTTTTAATAGGAAAGGCGTTTATGTTTTATGCCCTTTCGATTAAGCTTTTTATTATTTTGGTTTGAATTACGTTGATTTGGTTTAGTAATGTTTTCTATACAGTGTAATTGAACAAGTTCCTCACGAAAGGTCAGATTATCGATTTTGAAATTCGTCATAGACGCAATAGCATGCTTGTTTGGCAGAAAATGGCAGAGTGATGATTATTAATTACATTTTTAATATTTGAGTATCTTAGTTTTATTTTAATTTAAATAAGTTTAGTTTTAACTTTTAATTGTAGTACCTATATTATATTAAATCCAAAATATACTAGCAAATGTTTCATTAGAACACCTGCCACTTTCTGATTCACCACGGTACAAAAATAAATGACAGCACGCGTCTTGAGACGACATTTTATTTTATTTTATGGCATAGCATGGCAATCGAGCACACAGGCCATCTGATGGTAAGTGGAAACTGCGACCCATAGACATTCGCATTCACAAGACTGCAAATGCACTGCCAACCCTGAGGACTAAGATGGAATGCCTCTATGCTAGTCATTTCACCGGCTGTCTTATCCCCAAACCGGAACACAAAAATGCGAACACTGCTGCTTGGCGGTAGGTTAATGGATAAGATGGTGGTACCAACCCGGACGGACCCTGCACAAGGTCCTCCCAGAAGTGATGAACACCTGTGTTGTACGCATTACAGCCAATTTTGATTCATAGATATGTAGTTAAAAAACTGTAATCTTGACAACTAAAGCTTTATTCAAAATTAAGTAAATATTTTACGTTTACTTTAAATTGAAGCAGAATATGAACTCAAAGAGAGATTCGAAGGATTTGAATAACTAGACGAAAATGAAAACTAACAAGATGGTTAGACGATTTATAATAAAAACTACACAATGCAGAAGAGGATACATAACAGGGCACCTGACAAAACAGAACAGTTAATAAAAAAAACAAAGGCCAAAGCAAAGGCATTGAAGGAAGGAACTATAGGATCTAGGCTTAATAATTTTGACCGAATAAAATTAGACCCTATATTATGTCCAATCGGTTGATCGGTTAAAACGAATAGAGAGAAAAGTCGTAATCACTCTATCAACAAAGGCTTAGCAAGAAAAACAAGCAAAAAGGCGCATTGCATACCGAAACAAAATGGTTATTTTCTAAGTATTCTTCGGCATCTGACGTGGAATGTAGTGCAGAAACAAATGTGTTTCATTAATTATCTCATTTGACCTTTCACGCAAGAAGCCTGGATTCTACATCGCATTTCAGCCGCTCGGTTCATGGCAAAAAATACACAACCTGCTCTTATAACTGCTGTATCACTTGCAGACTGCGTGTTTTTCAATAAGTAAAGGAATTAAGCTATTAAAAATGCCAGTTTTGTTATATTTCATTGATATTTTTAGGTTTAATCCGTGTGGTAGCCGGGTTAGAATAGTACCACTCCATGTCTTCCAGTGGATGTCGTAAGAGGCGACTAAGGGAATAAAGGCTTGCAGTACTGTTAGGCGATGGGCTTGCAACCTGTCACTAATACACTGGTAAACATCTTAGCCTAATTGTGCAAAATGTGGTTACAGAATTATCAACAAATTTTTAGAGTGGTTGGTAATTCTGTAGCTCTGCCTACCCCACTGGGAATGAAGGCGTGAGTTTATGTATGTATGTATGTATTTTTAGGTTACTTTTTAAGTTGTACACGTAAGAGTTTCAAAAAAAGGACACCCTTGACTTTTTCTTCAGATTTGGAAAAAGTATGCACGTTGTGTGGGTTGGGATCATCATTCTAAACAAGAAAAAATAGTACTCCCGACATGAATTATTGAATTATCAAGAAACTATTGGATTTTGATAACAAAACGGAACAATTCTATACATATTTTTGGGGACATATCGGGAACTATTTTTTGTTGTTCAGAATGATAAAAAAGTCAAATTTGTCATTTTTTTGAAACTCCCTATTACATTCTGCATTTTTTTGTTGAATGTCTTGTCAAATCTTGCTTTGACTAAAATGACAGCAAAACCAGTCCTAAAACAATCCGCAAATGCCTAGACAACTTCGAACACCTGGGTTGGTGATGCACCGGTCATTCAAGCGAATTTTGGGGTAGACCTATGTCCAGCAGTTTTTGTTTTGTATATTTGACAAACAAAAGAAAAATATCTATCAATTCACATTACTCACAATAATATTATAAATGCGAAAAGTATGTTTGTTACTCCTTCACGCTCAGTCTGGGCGACGGAGGTGGATGAAACTAATGTTGTATTGGGTTCATTCATTGAAGGACTGGTTTACATACATACATACATACTATTACATACCTTCACGCCTTCATTCCCAGAGTGGCGTAGGCAGAGCTACAGAATTACCAACAACTCTAAAAACTTGTTGATAACTCTGTAACCACAATTTGCACATATACAATACAATACAATACAAATACTCTTTAATGAAAACCAAAAGAAAACAAAACACGGAACAGTACATTTTAACTATAGGTATACAACAGGCGGTCTTACCGCTAAATAGCGATCTCTTCCAGACAACCTTGGACAGAGAAATAATAAAAACAAAAATACATGGTAAATATATATTAGCATTATCTAGTAGGTAGTAGGACTAAGTGCATCGCGGCGGACGCCATTGATTCTGTACCTAGCAGTTTTGAGTAATATTTTTTTTATATAGAACTTACACAGGGTAAACCGGTTAAATCCTATCCTACCCTATATAAATAAATAAATAAATAAATAAATATCAGGGGACAATGTCACACCAATTGACCTAGTCCCATTTTAAGCTCTAGGCTTGTATTATGGGTACTAGACAACGATATAAATACTTATATAGAGAAATATATACTTAAATACATAGTAAACATCCATGACTCAGGAACAAATATTCGCGCTCATCACACAAATATCTGCCCTTACCGGGATTTGAACCCAGGACCGCTAGCTTCGTAGGCAGGGTCACTACCAACTAGGCCAGCGCGTCGTCAAATAAATAAATAAATTACGAAAAACGACAAAAGGATGCGATAGAGTTAGAAGGTATTATCAAAAATATTGGGTTTACCCTTGTTTCATACTCATTTCATAGAACGTATCACTTCGCAGAATTTTCGTTTCACAGAAAGTTACTTTCTGTTAACCCGTGTTGTTTTCAGATTCTGTGAAAAGAGTGTGGATGAAACAAGGGGACACCATTTAACCCCTAATGATCCCTCAAATTACAATACCTACATGTTCTCCAGATTTACCACCTGTATTTTCGTAGTGTTTCCTCTGTATCCTCTGTAGAAGCCGAAGTGTTTTTCCATGGCGGAAAAATCTCTGATGGCTATACGGGTAGTAGGATGGGGTGCGTGTCTCGGAACGTAAATTGTTTATTATTTTTTACGAGGCCATCGCGGCCTCGGGCTCGTTAGGGATGCTTCCACAGACTCTGTAGGATATATGGATAAGGCATAAATAAAAAGCATTATTTTTATATACCACTTAAAAAAAACAGTTTTTCAGACCTTTATAGGTATAGAACCGTTATAGAATTTCAGTTACCTTCTATTTCGTTTGTCCGAATATTTTTTTTCGTCTGAAACCGTTTAACTTTCCTGGATTGGGTATCCTAACGATGTTTTGAAAAACTTTTGTCCGAATTTTCATAAGTTCGAAAATATTTTTTCTCCCTAGCCATTAAATATTCAAAATGTTTAAAGTTTTCAGAACCTGTAGGTTAGTTTTATAACAATCCAGGAAAGTTAAATGGTTTCAGAGATATTTTTTTTCGGACAACTGAATATTAGGCCGAATGTCACAGCGAACAAAACTTTTTCAGACTTTGGATATGTAATCGTTTATGGGATCAGTTTTTTTTTCTAACTTATGAATTTTCGGACAAATGAAACAATTGGGAAATAAAAAATCGGACTTGGGATAGGATTATACCAATTTCATCATTTTGCATTTCAAATTTTAATGACTAATTTGTTATATAGTCAATATACATTTTGCACAGTTCGAACGCGTCGTCGTCTTTTATTTGTTAAATTTTTAAAATATAAAAAACTTATCGAAAAAATAATGTAGTGAATAACCACACGACATCGTATTTTGTCGGATAAGCTCGTAGGATTGCGTTATCAATGAAAATATATGAATCCATCAATGGAGTAGTAATTGAATAGCCAATGTACCTAGTCGGTTACAAAGTTCTGTTACTGAGATTAATTACAATAAAAAAAAAAATTAAAGCAGTTTTGCATAAACCTGTATATTAATCAAAACTTTGATTTATATAGAATAATAATAAAAATAATGTATTCTAAACTATTGCAATTATTTGATGTACGAGCTTGAAGTATTCCCATTTCGGACGATAAAATCATAGTTAAAATCACGCACGACGATGATACTGATAACGGCCCCAACTTTTGTAAGAGTTCCTGTAGAGAGTTCAAATTTGCGTGACATATTGAACAGAATTCTAGCTTTAAATTCTGATACGAATGTATTCAAAGCAACTAAAGATCCGCTTGGACACCGGTCAATCTTCAATCGACTTTAAGATTTCACATGATTTTGCAGAAATACGAAAACACACCAAATCTTGCTTCATAAGTTGGAATTAAGTCATGTTGAGAAATATAATTTTGGTCTCTAAACATATACAGAGATAGGATTTTTTATAATATTATACAAAAAAAAGTTCTTTGGTAAACAAAGACTAACTATTAAGCGATTTCAAAAAATGAAATTTACAGAAAAGTCGTGCGTAATTTCATCGATGCCGGCTGTGAATGTTAAAAGATCGTATCGGGAATTGCGGGAAACTAAGAAAAATGATTAATTGTTTTTCAAAATGTATATTAATTAAGCTTTTAATTTTTATACATATTGAAATTAAAAAATAAACATAAGTTAGTTTTATTTGCATCAACCTTAGTAACAGAACTTAGTAACCAACTAGGTATATAACATTCAAATAAATTAACAAAATAAAATAAAAATTGGGGACATTCTCACGCAAATTGGCGGGGACTTAGTCTCAAACTAGGCTTTTACTTTGGATATTAAATAACGATACTCCGTACTTATTGGAGAAATACATAGAAAATATCCAAGACTCAGAAATGATCGCACTCTATACATAAATATTTACAGTCAAATCCGGGATCACTAGATTTGTATTACAGACAAGGGTTACAACAATGCCCTTTGAAATAAAGAGGTAAAGGGCCTCTACGTGTTGTTACGGATTTTATGTATCTTATAAAAGGTCTGTGACTTCCCTAATATTTCCAGAGCATCAGCAGAAATGCACGATCGTTAACATCATCGTTGAACTCTCAATGTATTACGTAGAACCTACCCACCATTCTTAAATTTCCCGAGGTGAAGCGCTAAGCGGTGCGCTGTTTACGGATGAGAAAGGAGCGGAAAAGGGGGTAAGGAGGGGGAGTTATTGTAAACACTGTAAAATTACTTACGGTGGTCGCATCATACCACCTTTATACCCGTGACATAAGGAACATTATTGATGCAATTTGCGGATTCTGTCCTCTGGTTGACTGTACCTCCATAGGGCAACGAATGGTGGCTAAACGACCCATTCGCAGTGATTTGTTAGCAATATGCTGAAGATTTGGAACAAGAATGCCTCTTAAAAATTGTGTTTCGTGTTTTTGTGTTGTGAAAATCTGGAGGTAGTGGTTGGGAATAATAATGTTGAGATTTACATGAAAATGAAACATTTGTAGTCTGTTACATAAAGATGGGAGTTATGATTCATTTTTGTGTACTGATTTTGCGTGTGGTAGGACCTTGTGCAGGGTCCGTCCGGATCGCTATCACCATCTTATCCATTAACCTACTGCCAAACAGCAGTGTCCGAATCATTGTGTTCCGGTGAAATGACTAGCATAGAGGCATTCCATCTTAGTCCTCAGGATTGGCAGTGCATTTGCAGTTTTAGCACTGCAGTCTTGTGAATGCGAATGTCTTTGGGTCACACTTTTTACTAATCATCAGGTGGCCTGTGTGCTTGTTTGCCTGACTGACTTGCTGACTTAGGACCATTTCATGGCTACATTCTTCTTGTGTGTATAACGAATGAATATGTTTGCTTCTCTCTTTTCTCCTTCTTATTTTATATTATTTTCATTTGTCTCTCGACACAGTTTATTTCTTAATTTAATATTTTTCTATTAAGTCCATGGGAGTGTCTATAAATAACTCGACATTGGAGAAAAAACACCTGAACGGGAGTGTAAGCCACTAATAAAATAATAATAGAATAGACAATGTAGAGCAAGGCCAGAGCTCTGAAAGTAAGGTCGCTTATTTCAGGATTATTTTATCTTTTTAATATCTATTGCTTTTGTTTTTGTATGACGAATACCAGTCTCCATAATCTTGTCGGTTTATACATTGCTTTTGCACTCGAAGGCTCCGTTCACAGGCATATAGTGGTACAACTCGTTTATCCAACAAGCGGGCGGGCGGGGCTCCTCTCGGCATAAACAACTCCGTGCAACATTTAATTATCTTCTTTATTAAAGACGCCTCAGTACGGGCGATAGCCCCACAGATACCAGCCTTGTTAACGAACGGTGTTCAATGAAGAAAGAAATTATATTTCACACCTACTGTGTTAATCGGATTGCGTTTTGGGAATGGATTGAGTGAGGGGATGCGTGTTTTGTTTTATATCAAATTAAATAAATAAATATCAGGGGACTATGTCACACAAATTGACCTAGTCCAAACTAATCTCTAGGCTTGTACTGTGGGTACTAGACAACGATCAACTTACTAATACAGGGAAATACATTATTATTGGGGGGTTGAGATGGGCCTTCTGAACCACTTCGACCATTGCTGATCTTTTGTGGCAGCACTTTGTTTAGAGTTCACTACAAAGGCCCGTTGCGTCCAAGAATTTCCAGATGCTTTGGGCAGTGAGTAGTTGTATCTCTTGTGGGTCAATGATATGTCGCCCTAGGTGGATACTTCTGTTACGCATTAGTGGTCCGCACAAACAGAGGAGAGGGAAATACATTCGTAAATACATAGAAAATATCGAAGACGCAGGATCAAACATTCGCGCTAATCACACAAATATCTGCTCTCATCGGGATTTGATCCCAGGACCGCTAGCTTCATAGGCAGGGTCGCTACCAACTAGGCCAATGCGTCGTCGATCCCGCTTTACCAATTATACATGTTGTGTAAATTGTAAGAGCCAAACTAAGCTCTAAACGTGTATGGGTCTGAACAGTGATTTTCTTCTCGTCTTCTTTTTCTTCAGCCTATGGTCACCCACTGCTGAGTGTAGCCCTCCACATTAGCACGTCACTCTCCCGGGTGTACCTCGGAATCCCAATATTTTTTGGTCCTAACGCTTCGTCTGTCCGAATTATTAATTGTCTTAAACTGTTTTTCAGCTGAATTAGACAACTTTTAAATTTTTTCTAAATTCTGCGGTTACGTTACGTTCGGGTTGAGAAATAAAGAAATAAAATAAGTATAAAGGAATGAGTTCGCCTTTGCTATATCGCTGCTACATTTTTGTCTGTTTTATAATTGTTATCACTTTTGTTTCTACAATAAAGTGTACGTACAAATATTCGCGCTCATCACAAATTGTTGGCCTCATTGGGAAAGGAACTCGGTCTAATAGTTTGGTAGGTAGGGTCCTCATACACTTGGCTTATAGCATCATCATCATTTAACTTAACAGCTAGGCTCTTGTCAGTGGAGTAATTGCCAATTCTATATGTTCTCGTCTAGCTTTTTCACCTCTTGATACGACACAACATTGGCCTTCTGCCTTATTAGGATAAAGTGGGGTAAAAAAAGATAAGATAAAAGATGTTTATTCAGTAAGTAGACCGCACGGGCACTTTTACACGTCAAAAAAATCTACCAGGTACTTTATCTCCTACCTAAAAGTACCTGTTTTTTCCTCAACTTTGCCCTCAAAAAGTTTAAGAGGCGTCCTATTATCTTTCCTCTTCTATAGTTCATTTATTTTATGATGAGAAACCACAATAACATTATATTGCGTTTGGCCAACTATTTATTACCTAGCCAATAGTACAGTACAATAGACTGGGAGCCGCAAAATAAAATTGTTTTAATGTCACTTTATTTGCGTGTCGTCAATTGTTACTCTAGTACAAATTGTAAAGAGATTACAGTTCACGAGCCGCAATATAATGTTGTTGTGGTTTCTCATTCTAAATTAAATGAAGTATAGTGGCAGCGTCAAGTTAAATTTAACTTGTGTGTCTATGTGGTTTAAAACACTTGCTTTTGCTAAGTATTTCTGTGTTATTATTCACGTAATCTCGATGTTTTGATCAATATTTTAGGATCCTTAGCACAAGCACAATCATTTTAGTCGTTTTTTTGTGAAGTTAACCAGCACGTATAGTATGAATCTTCTCAAATGAACTTTTCGCTTCGAGCCCTAATCTTCCAAACAAAGGCCATTGTTTCTATTATCGCAAAACCGCTAGCTACCGAGTTAGCACGTGCTACTACAACATTGATATTGAAAAACAAACGGTATCTTCATAGTATTAAGGTTCAAATTGAATGTCACTGACATTCTAGATCTTACGTTTTGGTATTTGCCGTATTGCCTCGGGGCGGTATCGTCCTACACTACCAAAACGTAACATCTAGAATGTCAGTGACATTCAATTTGAACCTTAATACTATGACGATACCGTTTGTTTTTCAATATCAATGTTGTAGTAGCACGTGCTAACTCGGTAGCTAGCGGTTTTGCGATAATAGAAACAATGGCCTTTGTTTGGAAGATTAGGGCTCGAAGCGAAAAGTTCATTTGAGAAGATTCATACTATAACTTTGAAGTTTGTTCTACAAATAGACACAATGTTAGCATATTTTACGTACAGTTTTTTTTTCTGGTAGGGATGTGTTAAATTATTTAAATTAAGTATATTTTTTATTGTTGCGATGTCTTCAATTAAACATTATTCCGTATAAAAATCAACGGGCTACATATTCCGGTTCCGAGATTCAACCATTAAATTATGTAAGACACACGAATAAACATACCTACAGACGGCATAAGTTTAGTAATATTTAGGGTCGAGCTGGAACCTTTACGGTACAGAACCCTGAAACAAACCATGTCTGTCCATACTCCATACGCATCCCGGATATTATAATTTCATTTCGTTCGTATTGCAATTTGCCAGCCATTATTCTACGAAAGATCACACGAAAGATACAAATCCTTCATTTTCTTTGACTTTTCATATCATGAAAATTATTACGTAGTAAAGTGCATCGGAGAACCTCGGCACGCAACATATTTCCTATATATCCAGGAGCATTAATCTAATACAAGAGTAATAAAGGTAAATCACATTCTCACTTCTTATCGGTGCACCGCGAGCGAAACTGTAGAATGCACGCGCTCTGCAAGGAGGTTGAGTCTTGAGGTTGCGCTGAAAATATACGTTTTGAACTGGACAACATGTAGCCGTTTTTAACTGGTTAGTGGACCATAGAAAAAAATTAAACAGCCATTCGACAGTCACTGTGACTTTTTTGATTCGTTTTTTGATACTCAATGTCAAGAATAAAAGTACTTCATAATTTTTGTATGACAATCATTAAGTCGAAATAAATTAATGAATGAGTGTGTTTGACTCGGTGAAAAGTAAAGATAAAAGATAAAGATAGACACATTATTTATTTAGTAAGTAGGCCACACGGGCACTTTTACACGTCAATAATCTACCAGCGCTTTACAAGAGGAGACCACTGCTGAGAAGAAACGCCGCAAGAAACTCAGCAGTCAGTCATTTTTTAAATATATTTAATATTACAATGGTAATACTTAGTCTAGCAATCAATCACACCCTGAAATACTTTTAAAAGTATTACCTATAGAGGCGAAGCTATATATCAAAGTTTTGTAGTGCAGGGGGAGGCCATGAAAATAAAAAGAACTTTAAGAAGTAGATAACCCATTTCATAAAATGTACTTACAATGTCCAACCTTAAACGAGGCGAGGGATCTTGTATGCAGTTTGTCTCACTCGCACCCGGAGATAGGCTTAAAGTCGATTCGCTACTCTTTCACCTTTTGCTTGCTTTTATGCCATAAACAAATGAGACGAGATTGAACAAAGTATTGTGAAATAAGTAGGATAGGTATGATGTGTAGCTCAAAAGTCTTGATCACTTTTCATCACTTAGCTATTTCCATACAAAATGTGACAAAACGTTCCGATTTTCATGATTTTCGAATATGTTGTAGTTTTCGGAAACAAAAACGTAACCGTACAAACTTAGGTTTTTATAACAACGAGAATATATTCAAAATTCGTGGAAACCGAAGATAATTTAGGGGGTAATACTGCAGTAACAGTACTGTAGCGACATCTACCGGCACACCAACGAACCACAACTATTTTCCAATATTCCGTAGGTGCGCAAAGCGGAGCAGGCGCCGGCGGCGCGTCCGTTTATCGGCGCGCGCGCCGCCCCCGCCCGCGGCCGCACGACCGCCCCGCCCCGCCAGGAACGGACCCGGTGATAAGGACACATCAACTGCCATCATGTGGCCTGAAGTCGGGTAAAATTGTTAAGTTGGTAATATAAAGGTTTACTTGATAAGCGGGATCTGATTGTGATTGGTAGAGAGTTAGTTGCAAGAGGTTTAAAGTTAATAGTTTTGATTTTTTTATGGAAGAAAAAAGTGATTTACTACATAAATCCAGTCTTAGGAGCGTTGGTAGACTAGTGGCTTGAAAGATTGACATGGAATCGCAAGGTACTGTGTTTGGGACTTGATAGAAGCGTGTGGAGCTTGTGTACTTATGTTTAGTCCATTAGAGAAAATACTCTTTTACCGATCAATTATCTTCACATGTGATATCCATGGACTTATTTCTCTAATAAGTCGATGAGAGTATCTATATATACTCGTTACTCGATATTGGCGAAATACGACTTAACAGGAGAAATAAGTATCTACACCTTAAAATTAGAATTAGGTACCGTGTATGATTCTTAACAACCGTCATGTATGTACAGTCGCGAACCGGGATTGTTGACCCACTTACCCATGTTTCTAATTTGGCTATGTAATGCAAATCGAATAGCTGTCAGCCAGTCGTTGACATCGGTTATTGATTACACGGCTAAATTACGAACAATGGCAAGTGGCTCAATAATCCCGGTTCGTGACTGTACCAATGAGTTTTTCTAATATACAAATTGAGGGCTATTTGGATAAAATGAACTCTGTTTCTTAAAATCCCTTGTTGCTCTCTCTTCATCATAAAAATTATAATAGTAGATAATTATACTCAGTACGAAATTCGAATGTCAGAAGCCAAGACATTCAAAAAGACGAACGGAACAGTTGCCACCGCGTGAAGAACTTAAAGTTACTTCCTTAGCCGTCTTTCTTTCCTTAGACGTGACGTGATTACTACAAAACATATTCAGTGCCAAGGTTAATAATTTTCAAAGAATAGGAGCCGTAATTCCAACTTTCCTACTCAAAGCTCTGAGAAAAGGGTCCCGCTGGACAACGAAGGCTTCAGAGCATTACCTAGAACCGTCCGGCAACCATTGTAAAAACAAAAGAACACGGAATGTGAACACACTACAAATCTAGATTTTCTTAACAACTATGTACATATTAAAAGATCATGAAAATCGGACTTGATTTAGGGGGTAACAAATGTTATCGCCCGGAGCTAAATTTGTACGGATTCTTTTAGACAGCTATGCAATAGCGTCACCTCACAATCATCTCGACACGTACTAATTCGATTTCTTTCTCTCGTTCAAAACGCAGCCCCGACTACGTCCCTGCATCCTGAGCGGGCGCGTGAAATACCGTCCGAGCCGCGAGCTGCCATTGTAATGAGCAGTTATTTATTGAACAATCCGCAGAACTAATCACGAGGGAGATAAACTGGACGGAAAAATCGCGAGGCGGGGCCGGGGAGGCGCACCCACGGAGTTGGGGTGTTGTGTAAGCAATTTTTTTTTTTTTTATAGCATGGGAAGGCAAACGAGCACACAGGCCACCTGATGGTAAGTGGAAACTGTGACCCATAGACATTTGCATTCACAAGACTGCAAATGCGTGAGGTTATGTCAGAGTACCTAAGTACACTTAATAGTTAAATAATAAATATCTGGGGACAATGTCACACAAATTGACCTTGTCCCAAACTAAGCTCTAAGCTTGTATTATGGGTACTAGACAACGATATAAATACTTATACATACATACACATACATAAACTCACGCCTTCATTCCCAGAGTGGGGTAGGCAGAGCTACAGAATAACCAAGCACTTAAATAAGTTGTTGATAATTCTGTAACCACGTTTTGCACAATCAGGCTAAGATGTTTACCAGTGTATTAGTGGCAGGTTGCAAGCCCATCGCCTAATCCCTTAGTCACGACTTACGACATCCACGAGAAGACATGGAGTGGCACTAGTCTAACCTGGTGACCACACAGGTTTATTTATAATACTTGTATAGAGAAATATACACTTAAATACATAGTAAACATCCATGACTCAGGAACAAATATTCGCGCTCATCACACAAATATCTGCCCTTACCGGGTTTGAACCCAGGACCGCTAGCTTCGTTGGCAGGGTCACTACCAACTAGGCCAGCGCGTCGTCAACAAATAAAACGGACAAGTTCGAGTCGGACTCGCCCACCGGGGGTCCGCACACGACACGGTTAACTCGATTCAAAATTCGGACCGCCGTTCCTTGCATAAAGACCCTGTTTTTTTGTGATTTAATAATAAATTTATAGTTTTCAGATTTTTCCCAATGTTGGTAGTATAAGACAGATTACTTGCTATAGTTATAGGTCACCGGAAAATACCCAATAAATTTTAATTCCCTTGAGTACGAAATATACGTTTTTTGCGGCATAAACGGCCGTATATTTTTTTTACGTTAACTTGGAAGTTTCATTTTTTCACAGTGTCAACGGACTGTAGATTTGAATATATGGTTTAAATTTCAACTCGATACCTTTACGCGTTCCGGAGGTAAAGGGTCCTGACTTTAAGGGTTGTGACCCTGCCTACGAAGCTAGCGATCCTATGCTCAAATCCAGTTAAGGGCAGATATTTGTGTGATGATCGCGTGTAATTGTTACTGATTCTTGGATGTTTTTTTTTTTTTTTTTTATGGCATGGGAAGGCAAACGAGCACACAGGCCACCTGATGGTAAGTGGAAACTGTGACCCATAGACATTCGTTTTCTGTGTTCTTAAGTATGTTTCTACATATAAGTATGTTTATCGTTGTTTAGTACTCATAGTACGAGGCTACGAAGCTAGAGCTTAGTTTGGGACTAGGTCAATTGGTGTGAGATTGTCTCCAGATATTTATTTGTTTATTATATTTGACCTAAACTAAACTTTATTCTGGCACGATGGCTTGGTTAAAAATGCGTCCAAGTCTGAGACAGACTCACGCACGAAGAGTCTCGTACCATTCTTGTATGGTTGTATCATTTAATTATTGATTTTATTTATTTTTTTGTATCTTTTGTCTGTCTACCTGTTAAGAGCAGTTCATGAGAATAGCCCGCTAACAGGCAGACGGACGGACAAGAGTCTTAGTAATAGGGTCCCTTTGGGTACGGAATTCTAACGTACCCTTCTATTGATAGTGCGCCCCTAACATAGACCTTGAGAATTCCCCTTTCGTTCAGAAACCCCGTAGTTGTGCGTTCATAACATAAATATTTACCCTTAAAAGGATCAAACCCAGGACCGCTAGTTAGAATAAACTAATCACAGGTATTTTTGCATTGTGACGCATTTTTCAATTTCATATGAAATATTTTTACAACATCGTGCCCTTTGATGTGTCTTGCTTAAAAATTAAGATTAAACGAACAAGTTTTAAAATTTGACTGTATAAGTCTGTTCTTCAACGTTCGCTTTTGATAGTTCATTGTTAAACATAATTTGGTTCAAGCATAAATGTCTGTAACACCTAAATAGGTACAGTCTACCAAATATGCCACCTTACGATGAATTTAGTTTGCAAGTTCTAAAACAGTAAAGTCTGTTAAATTGATAGGTCGAGTCAAACCAAGTATTTATGTAAGAATGTAAACATTTTATTGGACAAACATAAGAGAAACAAATTCTAAAAATACACATAAAAACAGCAAGAATGTACAATTATGAACTTATCCCTTTAAGTAATCTCCTTCAGTCAACCTTTGCGCGATTGAGAAAGATTTAAGACCAACGAAAAGTAAATGCATACTTAACCGAATTAACATAGTAATATAAGTAACGTATTAAACCGTAACTAGATCTCTCATCACCTTTTTTCAGCGTAAACGCGAGCAATGGCTTCGGATAATTACATTACAGCGAACCGGCGCGCGCGCAGCAGATAAAGCTAACGAGAGCGTTATCGATCGACCATCGACCATTTATCACCAGTCACATGGTATTGGGCAGTTCTGCTTGATTTATGGCAAAAGAAAGTATATTTGACTGCTGAATAATAGATCTTATAGCTCCAGGGCACGGGAGAGTAGATAATTGTTTTGCTAATCGCTCTTGATTTTGACAGTTGATCAGTAACTGAGAAAGCGGAGTGGCTTCTACCAAATATGGCAGAGTATGTAAATGCTTTATTTTGACGACGCAATTGGCAGCTGGTAGTGACCCTACGAAGCCTACAGAGTTGGTGGTCCTGGGTTCTATTCTCGTGAAGGGCAAACATTTGTGTGATAAGAAGAGTATCTTATTTAGGGTATCTTGTCTATATGTTCTATATGTATTTCTCTATTCAAGTATGTTTATCGTTGTCTATCCATCAAATTCTAGTTTGAGACAACTTTACTCTACTAGGTCAATTCGTCTTGCTTAGAGAAGTTCAATATTTGATTAGTTCTTTTTTAAGGTTCCGTACCTCAAAAGAAAAAAACGGAACCCCGGAAATGAAAAGGCAAAAATAGTATAAGATTTTATTCATGAAAGAAGACAAAAATTGACCACCCCATGATCTCCGAAACTACTGAACCTAAAATTTTGAAAAAAATACAAAATGTAGTTCATTGCTTACAGGAAAAACTTTAAAAAAATCGGTCAAAAAAAAAGACGTATGTACGGAACCCACTCCACGCGAGTTCAACTCGCACTTGGCCGGTTTTTTATTTCAACTATGTAATAAGAACATAATGCTATAATAAAGTCCACCCAAACACTTTGATTTCACGTACGATGCAAAAATGTACTTACATACACATACACACATAAACTCACGCCTTCATTCCCAGGAGTGGGGTACGCAGAGCTACAGAATGACCAACAACTCTAAAATATTGTTGATAATTCTGTAACCACATTTTGCACAATTAGGCTAAGATAATTTACCAGCGTATTAGTGACAGGTTGCAAGCCCATCGCCTAACAACAACTACAAGCCTTTATTCCCTAGTCGCCTCTTACGACATCCACGGGAAGATACGGAGTGGCACTATTCTAACCCGGCAACCACACGGGACTTAAAAATTTACTTTATTTCTGAAAAAACGTCAAGTCAAATTGGTTTCATTTTAAGTTTGGGAACACGTATATTAAAAAAAATAAAAAAACCATTCTCACGATATTCAAACAAGCTTCCTTCCAGTACCTTCTCGAACCTCGATGACTCCACAAAAGCTTCATTGTTACTGAAAAAAAAACAAATAAGGATAACACAGAAACTAAATAAGAACAACAGTAATTAATCCTTATCGAAAATCCACCGGACTAAGATCGAAGAGAGGATGTTAAGTTAATTTTATAACGAAACATACATAGTAGATATAAAAAAAAAATTACGTGTTGTTTGATACTCGTAGACACTAAATTAATTAGTTTCTGTCTAAAAAATGTTTGCCATCTGTTTCTTTTTTACCCGACTGTATATGTATGTTTCTTCCTTTGTGGCGCGCTAGAAACTAAACGCGTGGACCAATTTTGACGATTCTTATGGCAATCGATTTGTCTTAATCTTGTGAGTGTCACTAAAGATATGACAGTAATAAAAATTCAATATGGCGGCAACCAGACGCCATATTGTAAAAATGAAAAAGAAGTCTACGACCTATGAGATATAGGTATCATTGAAAAGGTATTTAAAAATTATCTTTAGGGAATTAGAAGTTTTCCATAGACTGATTTACGGACTGCATTGTAAGATCTCTACCTTGTCCAATAATTTAGCTTCATAATAAGCTTCTAAAATTATTTATCATGTTGCATTCATTTACAACGTAAAAAAAATTAGGACTTATAATTCTACGCGTCTTGATATTTTGATGTTAGGAGTGCTATTGAATAATACCATTACCATTGAGGTCAGATATATACTAATATAACACTCCTTGCACCACTAGATCTCGTTAAAATACCGTTCAACTTAATTTAAAGAGTATCAAAATTGCCAAGTGACGGTTTGCAAACTATTTGTGACGACCCGTGGGAGAAAAGTGGGCATTGTTTGGTCCTCTATGAGTCATCTGGGTATTTTGGTACCGATGTAAGGTGCTTTAACCATTGGGGGCATCAAACTCTTATTTTCTTATTCATAAGTTTTATTTTTTGTTAATATAATGTATACGTAGGAATCCAGGGGGCAAGATTTTATGACAGGTATGACAAGTTCCTATATCGATGCTTTTCCATATACTGGTGTTCGCCCCCGGCATTGAATGTACTTTTTTTTATTAATATTGTTCTGAAGACGAGTATGAAGTTAACACTGCATGTTAAAAAAAAAGTTGTGCCCCTATGACCTTCACAGAAATTGAAAAGTTATTTAGCCACCTGAAATGGATTTATCAGCCAAGACGGCGACGTTTAACGCCCGTTTATGAATAAATTATGATCGTTTAGTGGGACGGTAATGAAAAATAATATTATGATGAGCACAGTTTTAAAAATCGTCAAAAATAGTTTCAAAAAGTAACAAAAGAAAATTACGTAATTATTTTGTTACATTTTTACAATTTTAATTTAATAATATTTTACAAAAAAAACTTGATGCGATCACTAGTACATAGAGCAAGCATCGATAATTGAGTTTATCGATACAGGAACATACATACATACCTTCACACCTGTAATCCCAGACAGAGCTACAGAATTACAACTTTAAATATTTGTTGATAATTCAGTAACCACAATTTGCACAAATAGTCTAAGATGTTTACCAGCATATTAGTGACAGGTTGCAAGCCCATCGCCTAACAGTACTACAAGGCTTTATTCCCTTAGTCGCGTCTTACGACATCCACGGGAAGACATGGAGTGGCACCATTCTAACCCGGCAACCACATGGGGGACCAGATACAGGATCCGTCATAAAATTGTGGCCCCTGAACTCCTGTCCATGTCTGCTTATCAGTGGCGAAGCGTCACGTAAATAAATAGGCAAGCCGGAGCAAAAAAAAAGGTGTATGGCGTGTGAGTGTGCTTGTTTGCCCCTTCCGTGACATATAAAAAAACATACCTTAAAAAATGGATGTCGTCTTTCTAGTTCTCAAAAAGCAGTGCTGAAGTGTCGCGTGCGTTAAAAGTGCGCGGAAAGGCAATTCTTGCTTTCCAAGTAGTACCTACGACCGTATCAATTAAACGTTTCAATAAATTTCGATTACGTTCCACTTTACGATTGTGGGCCTCAAAATTATTACCAAAAAAAGTTTAAATTCTACTGTTACCAAACTCATGTAATAATATACAACTCTGTATATGTTTCTCGCTTTGAGCATGTTTTCTAGCTGAATTATAGAAAATAAGATATAGAAAATAGCATAAGTTTTTTTTTTTTGCCTTTTTCGTGCTTATTATGATTGAATCTTAGAAAAAATACAAATTTAAGCCTATTTTTTCGATTAAACTTTTCTCTAAAATCAAAAATGGCCGAGTTATAGGGGTTCAAAGATTGGTTAATTTCAAGGCGTCAGGTACACCTAATTTAAATGATTTTATCGTATAGAACACGTTAAAATAAGCATGTTTTATTTGAAAAACTTTTCTCTAAAATCATATTTGGCCGAGTTATAAGAGTTCGAATGTTGGCTAATATAACAAGGCGAAAGGGAGGAATAGACTAACGGCCAAACCCTATATTCAATCGGCGGATAGATAGGCTTACTTCGGATTAAAATTTGACATATTTTGTATGGGCAAATGTCAAATTTTAACCCGAGGTAAGCCTTATCTATCCTCGGTTTGAATATAGGGTTCGGCCGTTAGACAAGCATAGTATTCTTTTAAATTAACTTTTCACTAAATCAATTTTACGAAGTTAAAACCGAGTCGACGGGTCCCTGCTACGCGGGACCCCTATTTCTGGGCGGTTTACCCTTCGGGAATATATAAAAACTAACCTAACCTAACCTATTTTTTTTACATTCCTTAATTCAAACCGTAATATTTCAGTAATAATTGATTTTTGAGAAAAGTTTGTAAAAAAAATATGCTTGTTTTATTATATTCTAAACAATTAAATCATCATAAATAGACCTTATATTGACATAATTTTCAAGCATCAAAAGTCCCTGACGCCTTGAAAATGACCAACATTTGAACCCCTATAACTCAGCCAATTTTGATTTTAGAGAAAAGTTTTACAAGTGAAACATGGTTATTTTAACGTGTTCTATACGATTAAATCATTTAAATTAGGTGTCATAATGATACCATTTTGGCGATTTTTTTTTAAGTCCTGCGTCCCCTTTCCTTTACCCTAACCGAATTATATAAATTGTTAATATCTGCAAAACCTGTTCGATTCCAAACACTGCTAGAATCGGAAAACAGCAAAGATGAATAGCAAAATAATTTGTTTAATTTGCAGCTGCCAGTCAGCCAATTGTATTTATCATATAGGTAATTCGCTGTGGAAATGTTTGAAGAAAAAAATCTCTACGCCTATAATCAATTTTTATGTCTGGGAGAGCGCGTCCTAACTTAATGACATGTTTCTTATTTTCAAAGGATAACTTTGAGAAACATGTTTGTTCATTAAGTAGATAATCTGTAAGACAACACTCAATTTGAACCAATGCGGCCATTTGTACTTTGAGTACAGGCAAAAATATTTTAAAACCAAACCACGAATATAACCTAAATAGATCGAAGCAAAAATAACAATATTTAGGTACTTAACGAAATATAAACAAACCTCCGTGGTCGCCACGAATCTGCAAATAACACAATCCAAACAGAAAAACATTCACAGAACACTAAGCAAGCTAAATTTCACTAGTTGAGTCTCATAAAACACAATAAGTTAAGTAATAACACAAATTAAACTATAAATCAAAACAAAACACCGCGTATTTTAGCGCGAGGACGCGAAAGTAATGGCGTAATGAAAAAAGTAGTTGAAGGTCGTGAGGACAGGGGAGAGGGGACGGTTGAGTTGAGTGTCCTTGGGAAAAGAAAGTTAACGCATGCACTTTAAGTTCAAAATTGGATGCAATAAGCCGTTGTTCGCCGGCCGGACTTGCGAGCTTCTCCCACCCGTTTTTACTTTGTTTGTGTGAGGTGCCGCTGTGTCTGTGTGCGAGTTTAAAGCGAATGAAGCGCTATAAAATGGTTTGAATGTGTTAGTGAGGTCCGGCGCTGAGTCACCGGCTTGTATGGCGGTTTTAATTGTGGGTGTAAGTTCGAGCGCGCGTAGTGAAAGGTAACTGAGCATGTGTGCGTGTATACGAAAATATTGTTCTTGTTTCTTTCTAGTAATATAGGTTAGTGAATGGGTGCGAGCGAGTGATAGATTTCGGCTTGGTAAATAAATAAATTTGAATTGCGGCGTTAGTGCGTTTTGTTCATTCATCGTATTATGAAGCAAGGTAAAGCTATAGTACACCGGGTTACTTACCTACTCTATGCATAGGAATTTTTAGGGAAGCCGCTGGGAATCGGGTTGTATGGACGCTTCGCTACTGCTGCTTATAAGTAATTTTACAAAGTGACCTGGTTTTTTAACCCCTGATGAAAAAAAGGGGTGTAATGTGTATTGTGTATCTGTGTATGTATTTGTCTGTCTGTGGAATAACAGCTCCCAAATATAGCTAATGTAACGTATCAATTGACACCCCACAAAATCGAATGAGTACCCAATTTCGTGGTGGTAGGATCTTGTGCCAGGTCCGTCCGGGTCGCCACCACTATTCTATCCTTTAACCTACCGCTAAGCAGCAGTGTTCACATATTTTTTTTCCGGTGTGAGAATAAGACAACCTGTGAGGCATTTACTAAGAGGCATTCCATCTTAGTCCTCAGGGTTAGCAACGCATGTGCGGTCTTAGGATTGCAGTCTTAAGATTGTACTTGTTGTTTTGAGAATGCAAATAAATGTCTTACTGTAGTAATAATATAATTAGCATAGTCGATGCACAATGCAATACTTATAGAATAGAAAGATTTTGAAAGACATATTGCTGAAACTTGATTCTCGAAGTTGACCAAGCTAAAATCGAATATGGCCATTATCGATTTACTTTTTAACTCGCTAATAAAGCGAGCTATAACCTATCCATAGGCGGGTAGATGGCGCTATAAAAAAGTAATATTATGTTAAACATGAACCGACGACATTGTAGCCACCCAGATGGTGAGCCCATAAACATTACACACGTAACATTGCCTTCAGTGCCACAGTGTATAAAGAGTTAGTTACTTGAATACTCCAGGTGAGTCACCAGTTCTCAATGTGTGTAATATTCAGTGCCAGGCCACAGATGCCTATAAACATAGGACCCAATATGGAGCCTTGGTGAACGTGTTAACTAGAATTCCACATCGGTTTGAAGAAAACGTGGGAGGAATTCCCTGACATTCTAACTGAGCCCTTCTGGTTAAACTATTCAAGGAATTTCATTAAATATTTGCGTGCCATATTTTTTTTTTCATACACGTATACCTACTTACTTGCTGTCGAAGCATTTGCCTGTCGGATGACTATCTAGAAAGAGAGTGACTACCGAGATGACGACTAAAAGAGAAGTATGGATGAAAAGTACATGGTGCGCCGACTCTAAATAACTTGGGATAAGGGCATGATAATGATGATGATGATGACTATCTAGAATGTAACAACCAAAAACGGTTTTGGTACTATAAACTATATGTATTCAGAGCGAAATTTAGTAGGTGCATGCATTGTCTTATTAATCTTAGGATAGTAAAACAAATATTTTTTTATGGTTAGAAGAAAGCAAACAAACACACACCCATTGACATTTGCCTTCTTAAGACTTCAGTCACATGACTGCAAACCTAAGACTTGCGTGGCCAATCTGGGGACTATGTGATGGAATGCCTATACCAGTGATTTCAGTAGCTGTCGTATTCCCCCACCGGAACACAGCAATGGGAAAACTGCTTCTTGGCGAGGATAAGATGGTGGCAGCGTTGCGCCCGGATCATGCTCAATAAAATAAATATAGGTGGCTCCCTATAATATAAAATTATTTGTGTTTCCAATTGTAATGTAAATAATCAGCTTATTACGTTCGAAGGTATCAACGCGAAATTGCTTCCCATAGACCTTTCAAAACAACAAACAGAAAAGCAATACCCATTCACAAAACCTATTATGTTAATTTAAAACACATCAGAGCACGATAAGATCGCGGCTCGTTCACACCACACCTCCCGAAACAATAGTTAATAAGATGATTTATATCGATCCAGAGATAGCCCGTTCGACACGTCTCGACATCGCTTTAGCATAATCTCCGACTCGATCGAGTGCTATATCGATCGGTACAGATGTTTCGGGCAAACGGTTATGGATCTGAATCCTAAGGATCAATGAGGGCAAAAAGCTATGATAAACAAAAGACAATCAATCGAAAGATAACTGTTTTGCTTTTGTTGATCATGATTCTTAATTTAAAAATCAATTAGCTTATTCCGAGAAACGCGCAAATCAACAATCTGATGTTTGAAAATGGAAAACAATCGTTGTAACCAGCCAGTTCAGTGACAATGAGAGCGTTGAGGGTCAGGCTGACGGGCTACCTCCCAGAACGCAACAATTAACCGGGTAAGAGCCGCATTGGGCCCGCGGTGCCAGTAATACCGCAGCATGACGCGTCGTTTCTCCTCGCGCCCACAACGCCAGTTATTATAAAATAATGAGAGGTGAGCCGCCCGCTGCGATCCACAATTGCCCTGCTTAGCCGCACCACCGCCCGTTTAGCTATTTTAATTTTTGGTTTGTCTACTAACGGTCTGTTTCGTAAGCGTATCAGAAAGCAATCATGGTTCTGCGCTTCAGCACGCCTACGTGTGATTGGGAGTTTGGCTTGTGTTTAATTTAATATGTGTATATCTCTAGAACATGTCAGGCGTACGAAGATGATGTCTGGATAGAGCGAAGTGGAGAAGTTTAATAAGGAAAGCTGGCCCCGCCGTAGGGGTTAGTTATAGCTTAAGAGAGATATACTCTATAGAATATGGGAGACTGCAATTTCAAAACCCCTACCCTCGAAATATGTTTTCTTTATTGCCAGGATACTAAATTCGCTCATAACGCTTTTTAGGTTAGGTTACACTTGCGAGTCCAAAAAGTTCTTTACTACTAGAAATAGCTTATTGGCCAATTAGATTTTGGGAAATGGTTCAAATAGAATTAATGTATTTTATAAAAACTATGAATATATTTGTTTTTTGAATGAATTATTCAATAACAGTTATAATAATAGTAGGCATACGCACTGACTTATAACAATTGTTACAAATAGAGTAAGTATTTCATTTCATTTTGTTGACATGCGGCCAAACGGTAGAGATACCTACTCGTAGAACATATTATTATTTCGTACGTAGACGATACGTTCGGGTTATCGAAGTGGCGGCGGTAGAATTGCTCTAAAGAGCTATACTCTTCTGTCTGGAGTGTTAATTTTTTCCTGCACAAAACTCGCCTATCTTGGTCCGATTAACCAACTATCTCAGGGAAAATCTATTATAATGGTACTTAGGAACCGAGAATGAAGAAGTTCCCACTAAACCACGAAAGACTCGTAAGAAAATCTAAGGACCTTATTTAAAATTTCTATATGGCCTGGTGGACTGTACGGTCAGCTTTTAAGTCCTTCGGATTTGTATTTGTTTCTCTCTCGCTCTCATATGCTCTTATACGAGTCTAGCCGACTTTCCCCGAAACCGAACGACTTTTTAAAACCTAAACTAAACTTTTGCATGTGCAATACTTAATGAATTTTGTGGTGGTTAGATCTTGCGCAGGGTCCATTACCTACCAAACCACAATCTTATCCGCTAATTGGTCGCAAAGCAAGAGTATTCTCATTGTTTTGTTCTGTTTTGTCAAAGCTTTTTCAATATTTACATCGCAAAATCAGATGTCATTTACGTAGTCTAAGGGTGCATGAGTGCTCGTCTGCCAATACAAACACTCTTTTTTTTTGAATATTTATATTAGAGGCTCTTAGTAGCATTGGTTCAAGAAAAAAACTTAGATTTATCATACAAACATTCTCCCGAACCGGGGATCAAACCTTTAGCTTCAAAGGCAGGCCACGAGGCTAACAGCTTCGTCAATGTATCTTTAAAACCACTGCCTCGGTCTCCTACAGCCGCATAATCCTATGCTACACTAGTTTAGTCCTCAAGCTCCCCGTAGCCAAGTGGCAGCAGTGGCGGCATGTGGCATGCGGCGGTCGGTTGGTATCGCGGCATCTTCACGCGTCGCCGCGCCGCGCCGCAGCTGTACCGCACGCATTACACACTAATTGCTGATTGTCTGCCTGCGAAAATTAAAACCCTGGTTTCACTGGGGTGCAATTTGAAGTGTATACGCTTGCAATTGACGGTGTTTTTAAAACAGGTATTTTGCTGGCTGTTATTTTAACAGTTTCTTTGGCTTGTAAGGATCGCGGGAACGCGGTGGATGCGAAAAGCACAAGACCGGTCTGAGTGGAGAGCCTTGGGGGAGGCCTATGTCCAGCAGTGGACATCTTTCGTATCTCAAAATTACTTTAAACTAAACACTGAGTCACTTGAATTTTTTCACTTTTACAGATAAGTATAAAATTACATGTTTCCTAACTTTCAAAACGCGATATCTCTAAAAACATATAAAGGTGACTAGACATAATATTCTTTCCGTGCCCTTTACATTGTCATCGTTATACGTTATTGTAAGTAGTTCGTTTTCAAATAAAAAAAACCTAAATGATAACACTACAGAAGCAAGATAGTCACAAAGTGGAATATGTCCTGATTGTGTTTTATTAAGGTCCAAATAAACACAACTAAATATTAATTTAATATTTGAACAAATGCAAATTGAAGTAACATACCATTTTGTGTTTATTTCAATTTACTTTAGTTAAACAAAATAAGTAGGTCTTAATTCCTATATTCCTATATTTCAACTAGATACAATTTTAAAGATTTTTTTAAATCTTTGGTGGACCTAATAATTCACTAATTAATACTGATGTGTAAGCGGAAAGCGACTGTTTTAGCAACCGCGGAGATTTTAACTTGGTCTAGACCTACTGCTCTTTGCTGATGAAATCTTGTTAGATTATCGCCTAGCTCTGTATTGAAGAAAACATGGTAGATTCTAACAAAGTAAGGCTTGATTCCATTCGAGCCTGCTAGTTTGATGCATCAACTAAGATGTTATTTCAATCACAAAAGAACTAGCCTTTTGTATGACAAATATGATATTCATATAATTCAATAGAGAACATTTCTCTTCAGATTTAGATTCAGATTCAGATTTTATTAATCAATATAACACAGTATTAATTACATGGCATGTCAAATTATATGCAGTTACATTGAGGTCGCCAGAAATACAATTAAATGATAATATTACGAGTTAACACAAATACAGAGTACATTAAAAATTCAATCTTATTTCTAAGTCAAGTTCCATATACTCATTCACTGAATAGACCGGGTTATCCAACAAAATATTCCTAAGCCATATCATCATCATCATCATCATTACCAGCCGCAAGACGTCCACTGCTGGACAAAGGCCTTCCCCAAGGTTTCCCACAACGACCGGTCCTCTGCTGCTGTCATCCAGCGGTTTCCCGCTACCTTTATCAGATCGTCAGTCCACCTTGTGGAAGGCCTTCCGACACTTTGTCTCCCGGTTCGCGGTTGCCACTCTAAAACTTTTCCGCTCCAACGGCTATCAGTTCTCCGAGCAATGTTAATATGTCTTGATCATTTGCCGTTTATCGATGTAAAATACTACTCAATACTCAATCATTTATTGCATTCCACAATATTAGCGTTTTAGTTGTTATATATAATAAAACTTAATTGTGGACCCTGATGGGCACCGCAAAATTGGTGAAGAGAGGATGACTTGAATACGTATATTTTGTAAAGCTCAATTTCATAATTTCTTAAAATTTGCATATACAGTGCATTATAACAATTTATGTAGACATCTATTCAGTTTAAATCATTTACCTACTTATGTATTTCACATATATTGTTTTTGTTCATTTTAAAAAGAAACTTATCTTGTATTTTTATATTATATTATATAAGTGTATGATGGAATTTAATATATGTTTTTATTGTTGTTTTCCATTTAGGTATGCTCTTACCCCCTTACTTATAAACGTGTAATAAGCTTGGAATAGTTTATGCCATGCTTAGTCATTTTCTGTCAGATGCTAATGTCACAATTACAGATAAGGACAAAGCATGACATAAACTATTCCAAGCTTATTCCAAGTTTATAAGTAAGGGGGCTAGTGTCTAGTGTATTAATAAGGAATTCTTTTAACAGTTTTATGAATGTTTAGTGTTTTTTCTCAGATTTTATTCTATCTGGCAGTTTATTGTACTGTGGGTTTCTAAAATAAAATGGCGTTTAATATTGACAGCGGTAAAAGTTAACAAGCTCGCTCTAGTCACCATTTTAAGTTGTAAACGTGTGTTGCTCGTGCGCGTACACACCCGAACTCCGTGAGCAATCCTAAATCCCAGTTAGATTAACATGAACTTTAATCAATGAAGTTATGTCGGCGTCTTTGCGGTTTAACTAACCGAGCTGAGGCAATGATCCTAGTGGTGGTGGATGCGGCATTTGAGATAGTTGATGAGAAGGTAAAAACTGCGTAGTGAAAATATGGGAGCCAAAATAACTATGATTTCAGTTAAATCAATCATAATTGTTAGCAAAAGTAGTAGCTTTTATTGCAATGTTGAATAACTTATATCTTAGTAGCTAAATCGTGATTCTAACGAAACGTCAAGTTAAACTTGTAAGGAATCGAGGCGCTTATTCACAGCAACCATAATTTTGTTAGGAAATAACTATTTTTCTTTTAATACCTACTTAATACAGAACGCGACGACGACTTACTAATTAAAAAAAATATGTTTTTAATTACTTGTACTCTATTTAAATGTCTGTTTATTGTAAACGACGGCCAAGCCTATACAATTAGCCTAACAGTTCTTCTTCAAAACGCCCTAAATTCCATTGAAAAAAATCAACTTACAAATTAATCAAGTCCCAAACTAAGATTCAGGCTTGAACATCCAAATCCAAACATTCTTACAAACATTCTCATTTATAATATAAATAGGAAGTAAAATAAATTGGAATAGGAATAAGATACCCAACGAATAAACTTAACTTAGGTAATAAACTAAAACTTTCTTTACTTTATAACTTAGGTAATGCAGCCAGTGTCATAGGGACCATGCAGCGAGCGGACCTACTAGAGGGGGTGTTCTTTTTATAGTGGTGATTATTATTTACATCTTTAATATTTGAGTAGCTTAGTTTTATTTTAATTTGAGTAGCTTGGTTTAATTTTAATTTAATTAAGTTTAGTTTTAACTTTTAAGTGTAGTAGGTACCTATATTATCTATATAAATGAAAATGAATTGCTGTTCGTTAGTCTCGCTAAAACTCGAGAACGGCTGAACCGATTTGGCTGATTTCTTTTTTGCTGTGTTCGTCATTGTCAGGACAAGGTTTGTATGAAAGAAAATAATTGAAAATTTGCAGCGGGGCGAAGCCGCTGGCGGGCCGCTAGTATTAAATAAATTAGATACTAAGTATAAACTGCCGTATCCACCGTTTTAGCGGCCCAATGCAGCTAGTTAGGTACTCGCGAGCCGTGTCTCCAGACTGCTGACTCAGCGCCGGCTCTTTAGCCGGACCCTGATTGTTCCCGCGGCCCCCCCCCCCCCACCGTCCCCCCACAGGTACCCACCAGTTAATTACTTTTCATTAGACAATAACCGGGCAATGTTTGGAATTGATCGCCATTGTAGTGTAGGGTTGCCATTTTTTTTTATTTTTTTTTTCAATAATGCTAATAGTGTAGCTTTTATTTGACATTCATTAAAAAAATTAAGTACTTAATGCATTTTATACAAAGTATCTTTTAACCTCTTTTTTTTTTGAAGTATCTTATGTAAATATAAAATTCGGTTTTAGAAAGTTAGGTAGGTATAATATTTGAAAATTGTACGAAATAGAAATAGTACGGATTTTTTTTCTATAAAGGTAACTTTTCTTGTCAAACTTGAGCAAAATATCAATAATTCTAACTTCTCAAAACATCCTTACAACCAGCAGTTTTGGGGTAATAAATTGGATCATATTGCCAATTTCAGTCTGAAAAGCGTCCCTATTACACAACTGCCTAAAAAGGAGTGAAATGTTTTCAGGGTTCATGTAAATGTATACCTATATATGTATGTACGATTCTTTATTTTTGCCAAGCTATATATTTAGATGATGAATAAGTATTTGCTGCAACATTTATATCTTCAATCAAAAAAACCAAAGCAACCAAATAATTGTTTCGATTAACTGTGAACCCTCAAACTAATTGTCCCAAACAGCATACAGACCAGCCCCGCATGTGGCCAGCTGATTTCTTATTCATCACCCCGGTGGCAAAGGTCGGAGGTAAAACATCCAGTCATTCGGTGAAAGGAAAACAGCTATTACCATTCATTATTATGCGCGTTACAGACTGACCAGCAGTTTTAACAATGGCCGCGCTAGGCTAGGTAAGGCCGGGTACACACACGTAGGCGTCAGCGCCATTTGTTTTGGTGTTCAACCTTTTTTTTTACAATATTTTTATTAACTTGCAATGTATTTATATCGTTGTCTAGTACCCATAGTACAAGCCTAGAGCTTATTTTGGGGCTAGGTCAATTGGTGTGACATTGTCCCCAGTTATGCAGGGTCCGTCCGGGTTGGTACCACCATCTTATCCATTAACCTACCGCCAAGCAGCAGTGTTCGCATCGTTGAGTTCCGGTTTGGGGATAAGACAGCCGGTGAAATGACTAGCATAGAGGCATTCCATCTTAGTCCTCAGGGTTGGCAACGCATTTGCAGTCTTGTGAATGCGAATGTCTATGGGTCACAGTTTCCACTTACCATCAGGTGGCCTGTGTGCTCGTTTGCCTTCCCATGCCATAAAAAAAATAAAAAAAATATGTATGGTATGGGATGTAAGTATGTCATGCGTATGTGGGTCAAATATTCCTTGCATGATTTGACCCACTTCCCGGAGACCGATTGAGCCGAAATGTGGTATACCTACGTAACTTCGATTACAATATAATAACCTGGCACCATCGAGCTGGTTTGATAAAGGAGTTGGAAAGTGGCGACGGAATCTCCGCTATAATTAACGTAGACCCACCGTGTTGGGACTCATGGGGGACTCATGGGGGTATTTAGGAACAAAAGCTGGTCCCAAACTTTTTTTTTCTCAGAAACATATTTGCGTTTCACAAGGCTCGATATTGGGACTCCTGTAGTATTTCTGGTACTTTTTTCTCTTCAATGTAAATTGATCATGATAACAGCTACAGCTCCAAAAGTTTCAAAGGATGAAGAAGACGATGGCCGTGGTGGTTTGAAATTAATCTCAGCTCACAGTCATTTTAAGTAAATTGATTATAAATAATGTAATAAAGAAATAAAATTGTATGACCGTACTCAACATAAAGACAAACTAACCAAAGTCTTGTCAGCATAGAACATTTTGTTGCACTTATTTTTAAACAATCCTTTTTGTAAGCATAATATTGCTTCTATTCTTTACAATCGCCTTTATTGGACTGATATCTCTAAGCAGCTAAGGTTATCCAAATATCTGAAGACCAAAATTAGCCGTGATGGTAGCTCGCTCGTGTCCACATCGCATTACCTCTGCCATTAGCATAGTAATCGTCTGGCTGCTGCCAGGTTTTAATCACGGGTAAGCCGCGGATTGTAACCGATATATGGCGGACAGAATGAATGTTGCCGATTTGTCGAATAAGCGCTTTCTGGCTGATATTGATGACCTAGATACGGAAGGAGTCAGGTGTTTGAAACCATTTAAACGTTTTAATTTTCATTTGGCTAAAACTGACTACAGACGGCAAGGAGACGCGAAAGTAGAAGGTGATTTTACTGTGCCCGAGACGAGCGTAGTGGAGTTGTGAAAAGAGGATGAGGAGTGGTGGCTGTGGATTTTTACTTTACCTGCATGAGGGGTCAGTCCTTGCTCACCGCTTCGCTCATCACCGCTTTAGTGGTACGGTAGCCTTATGTTCAAATCAACCTGAAAATTTATTGCAAACCATGCTTTTAACCTACTAGACATTGATAGATAAGATGAGATAAGATAGCAAGAATTTAAAATAGGAAAAAAATAGGTCGGTTCATATGGCAAGCTAAACCAGCTGTTATTCTTTATACTTAGAATTCGTATACGTATATACATAGATACAGTCACCGGCAATAATATATCATCCAACATTGAGCCCAAAAATATCTGACACGCTCTTATCTTCTACCTACCTCTACCTCTAACAATAGAAACGTGTCAGATATTTTTGAGCCCAATGTTGGACAATATATTATTGCCGGTGGCTGTACACATTTGCAGGATATAGAAACGTTTTGAAACAATGCAGGTGTGCGCTTTGTTTAATTGCACACTGGCATTGTTATGTGCACAACTATGAAAGGATTGTTCGTTGCGAAGCACTTTATACCTATAGGAAACATCTTCATTATATAATAACTTACGCAATGCACAGACACCAGCAAATAGTAGATTGTACAACAAGTGCATAAAACGTACCATTTTACCCGAGACGTGCCTATAGCCACCCGAGCCGGTACGGCGAGGGTGGATGGTCACGTCGAGGGTAAAATGGGTTTTATGCTCGAGTTTTACACTCTGCTTTTCACTTCGATCGCAAGGAAATGAAACAATGATTAAGCATATACAAGAAAAATTAATTAATTTTTATAATGTAAATAATATTATGTTCTATCACGCATAAAATGTAATTTCATCGACAGTTCGTCAAATTAGCTTAAAAAAACACACTCCGCAAACGTGTTTACGCTTTTTTGGTTCCTCCAAATCATAAAACTTTCGTAGGTATGTGCTGAGATAGATTTTCTTCGATTTAGGCGGCAATATCTGCTCAATTACATTTTTCGCACTTCTGTACATTAAAGTCTCAGGCGAAATCATTTTTTAATCGTCACTATCACTACTTGAAGACATTATTCAATTACTTAAGAATAATTTATTGAATTTTCAACCGCAACACAACAAATTTAGTTCGTTTTTAATTTTGTTTGACGAATAATTACCTTCCCGCTACACAATTTTTCTTATTTTATTTTTTTAATTTTCAACTATGTGACGTTTGACTATGGACACTATGTTTGAGCCTTAATGCCAAGGTATTATAAATATTTGCGTTACTTATATTTTTTTTACGTAAATGCACGCCCGTATTAATCTTAAAGTATTTAGATAGTATTTCATATGTCGTAATTAAAATAAAATATAACCTAAATCTCATAAAAATATATCAATTAAATGAAGGTGTATTGTGTATGTGGCTGTAAGGCCTTATTGCCTTAGTCTTAAAAGAAGAAATTACTTTATGCACTAGAGCATAAAATGCGATTTTATGCAGCCTATATCCAGCATAAAGAAGGACTTTACGAGCATGAGAAGTGAAAAATATATTATTCAACATAGCGTTTAAAAATATCTGACACACTCTTATGCTCCTAGGTGTACGCGATGTTGGGCAATGAATTGTTGTATGTAATGTGTATGATAAATAAAATAAATAATAAATATCAGGGGACAATGTCACACCAATTGTCCTAGTCCCAAACTAAGCTCTAGGCTTGTACTATGGGTACTAGACAACGATATAAATACTTATATAGAGAAATAGATACTTAAATACATGGAAAACATCCATGACTGGGACACAAATATTCGCGCTCACACACAAATATCCGCCCCTACCGGGATTTGAATCCAGGACCGCTAGCTTCGCAGGCAGGGTCACTACCAACTAGGCCACCGCGTCGTCAGATGATAGATATTAGTGAATAATCAAAAAGTTATTTGCCAGATAAATTCCTATTTTTCTTGATTTCTTAGTTAGCAATCAAAAATAACTACTCCGACATAACAAACTAATCCGACAACGACGCCATTTATTTTACACTACTTTGTAAAAACCTTGAATTTGCGTTCAACCCAAGAGCTATTAAACTTTTATCATTGTTTTTACGGCTACTTTAGGCCCGTAAAGGGTATTTATCTACAGTTTATGCGACGAGCCTACTGGCCTGCTTGGCTTTCATGCCAGCCCGCCATTCAGTCCGTCTTGACCCCGCCGTAACAATTAATTAAAGTACAATGTACGGGTATGCACGGACCGCCGGCATCCGCCGTCAATGTCGCCCGAGAAATATGGGATCCTTAAAACGGCTAACAACGTAATCCTGGGGGTGACCGAGTTATTTTGGTGGGGCTTTCATGACCGCTTGCCGTTTTTCGTGGCTACTTAAAGTTGTGATTTTGTCACGTGCTGTTGTTGGACGAGTAGAAGATTCGATTCGGAAAAAAAAATTAAAAAAGAAAAGAAATTATTTATTCGTGACAAACATCAATGAACACATAAAAACAATTTGGAAACATGCACAGTTTGTCACGAAATGGTCACAACTCAGCGTGATGCTGGCAGAGCCAGCGCTGGTCTTCCGTTCCCGTATTGCTAGATACCAAATGCTGGAATTTAACTAAAGCATGCCTGATTTTTAATATGTTTATTTAAGCAAGAACAAGTCTGTCTAGCAGCCAAAATTAATGTTAATAATATATTGAAGACTTTTCAATTTACCAATATAAAAAAGGTAGCGAACCCACGACCATTTTTTTTCCTAAGGAAAGACATACATACACACATACATAAACTCACGCCTTCATTCCCAGAGTGGGGTAGGCAGAGCTACAGAATTACCAACAACTCTAAAAACTTGTTGATAATTTTTTCTGTAACCACATTAAAATAACGACGTTCCGCCTGTGTTTGTTTATGTCTAATAACAAAAAGGGATTTAAAAACTTTATTTCATTCAAATCATTACACATGCTTTCCTCCAACAGTATTAGAGTTACAACTTGCCATTCAGAAATGCCATCCATCTCTTTTAAATACTGCTAACCGATTTTCACATTTTATTTGAATATGTTTAATGTATTATTTAAAAAATATTCCATATCTCCGTAAAGAATTGAATATTTTTCGGTGTGCACAATACCGAAGCCTAGTGACCGCCAATTGTCGGCGCGCAGCGCGGCGTAAGAGCAGATAAGCGACGCAAAAATAATGTAAACGACATGCTTTTATTATTTGTTGAAGCGTTCAACATTGACAAAACAAACCGAATTTGATTCACAATGCTCGGTTGACACGACACTCAGAACACAAAAAGAGAAGAGAGAATTTCTCTTAACTACAATAGTATTAACAACAGCTTAAGTATTTCTGCTTTAACTTCCATCCATGGCCCTCTTTTCAACACGGTAAAAACCATATTGTCTTTGAAGTGTTATCGTATTTTCCGTTTTGATGGTCCTTATTTACTTGATATAAATGACGACCGAGTTAAAAACAATATCATATGATAACTGGGAGGTTATTATGACCTAACTATGCAGTTCATTTTACGGCGAGCGTAAAGGACAGAGCTATAGCAGTTATATAGCTCTGTCCTTTTCTCGCAGCGTAAAATGAACTGCATAGGTGTCATAATAACCCCCCAGGTCAAAGATGATATGGTTTTTACAGGCTAGAACAGAGGCCCTGATTTTTGGATGATACCTGCGACAAGCTTATTTAAACACGTATTGCACTTGTTTCTTAACTGGTCCTAACTGGGCCTCTTTTCTTGGAGTTAGAAACTCATGATTTATCTGTTATGGTATTGTTCTTAACAGCCACCATTACTGTCAAGTAAATACACACACACACACACACACACACATAAACTCACGCCTTCATTCCCAGAGTGGGGTAGGCAGAGCTACATAATTACCAACAACCCTGATAAGTTGTTGATAATTCTGTAACCATATTATGCACAATCAGGCCAAGATGTTTACCAGTGTATTAGTGACAGGTGGCAAGCCCATCGCCTAACAGTACTACAAGCCTTTATTCCCTTAGTCGCCTGTTACGACATCCACGGGAAGACATGGAGTGGCACTATTCTATCCCGGTAACCACACGGACTAAAAAATAAATAAAATTAGATAGTCGAGTAAATAAGAGCTATCAACGTTGATAATACGACAACAGGTCAAATACGATATGTTTTTCACCACCGAGACTAGAGGCAGTTTTCAACAGAGTCAGATAAATATCAGGGGGACTATGTCACACCAATTGACCTAGTCCCAAAACTAAGCTCTAGGCTTGTACTATGGGTACTAGACCACGATATAATTATACACTTAAATACATAGAAAATATCCATGATAGATTGTCCATCCATGTTAGATAGATAACTTGTTAAATTAAAAAAAAACGTGCGCTTAGGTTACAGTTGTATTATATTAACATTAAAAAGTTTCGAAATTCATTTTAGAACAAACGATGCATTAGGACCAATGACGATTAGGGATTCCAATATAGATCCCTATTGATTCCGTATGGTGCATGTCTAACGGCCGACGGATCGCGCCGTGAAAAATGCGAATTACGTCTGAAAGAAGATCGCCAGCGAGCCAGAAATTCATTGTTGTCCCGATAGCGATATTCAGCGATGCGGGTCTACATCGCCCAGTCGCCGATTCAAAACAGCGCCCGCGCCGATGAAACGCTGGTTTCTTAGCTATTGACTTTGTGTTATTTTTCGTATTGTTCATTAATTGTTTTCCGTCCTATTTTCATGGATATGTACGAACGTGTCTTGCTATTTCAGTCGGTCACAGTACAAAAAGTACTGAGGTTGACTGAAGTAGCATGATAAATACGAACGTTTCCGAGAAAAAACGATGAAAAACGATTATGAACTACATCTGTGTGTACTCATGTAAACTCTTTCCGTAGAAGAGTAAATCCTACTAATTCCTATTGGAAATGCGGATTTTTTTGTCTGCAATGGCTGGACGGATTTGAAAGAAATTTGGAATGAAGACAGCTTATACTCTGGATTAACACATGACTTAATTTTTATAACGCAAAAAAAATAAGTTCCCGAGAAAATAACAATAATTGAACTCTAAGCGGACGAAGTCGCGGACAGAAGCTAGTAGGGATTATGCGTGATTTTTTTAATTTCATTTCTCAACAAAATATATCGTAAAATACATCAAAAGTTAAATTAAAATTAAAATCGGACAAGAAACAGGATGATTTTAAACTGTTCATTAGACAGCGAGTAGACAGAGAGATCCGATATGCACTGGGACGTAATGTAACAGGTCGGCCATATTTTGCTAGAAAGAGATAGGAACAAATCTTTGTTGGCTATTTATAGCTATTCAAAAAATGTTTTTTCTCAACCGTTTGTTACATGGATCAGGTTATTTCAATAAGCTTATGAATATTCCCTATTGCTAAAGCGGGACAATGCAGCCGGTGTAATGGGAAATGTTTGAGCCAGCCACGATGCAGGGTTGGTTAATAATTAGGATAAGTCTGTGTTGTGAAATTTGTTTTGTTAGTGTTAAATAATGTAATTTTGATAAACTGTCATTAATTCGCCTAACCTGCGCTTTATTTGGAATGCATCCTAAAGTTTGTTAAAAAATAAAGTTCTTCTCGCCGATATCTTGCGGAACTGATGTGCTTGTTTCATTAATAAAAAAACCCAGTCTAAGACCAATTTCACCAAACGATGTTAAATGTTAATCAATGTTAATCGACTGTTAGTTCATACATTTTCACAGCTGACACACGACACAACACTCTAATCGTCTGTTAAGTGGTTGGAGAAATTGACGTAAAGCCTAAAATTGTTAGTGTTAAGGGAATTTCACGAAGTGTAGCCGATAATCATTCCTACGGATATCCAGAAAAGTCTTAAATTGATGAAGCCTGTTGTTAATGATGATAATGTACATAGAAGGACTTATCCCATATTGGATCTGAACTAGTTAACCTTGCTTGGTTGTATTGTTGCGTTAAATTTGACAAACCAACTTACAACCTTGTGGCATAAAGTCTTAGATTAATTTCAGTGTAATTTGTTCA
The DNA here is from genome assembly GCA_927399475.2 of Acleris emargana. Classification (NCBI taxonomy): domain Eukaryota; kingdom Metazoa; phylum Arthropoda; class Insecta; order Lepidoptera; family Tortricidae; genus Acleris; species Acleris emargana. The sequence goes on along the minus strand of OV656838.1, from coordinate 21,579,002 downwards.
TGTTACTTGACGTTTCTTAACTATGAAAGGGTTATATGACAGCTAATTAAATAAAACCTCTAATGATAACTCGGTTCCATATGTTGAAATCCAAGAGGGAGAAAACAAGGTTTATTATTTCGGGGATTCTGAAACGTTGACACAAACAGTATGAACTCAAAATCCTTGCTAGTTTTGTTTCAAGTTCATAGCAGTTGTAATAAAGTTGATTTTAAAATAGGTACAGTTGTTTTCAAATCTATAATCTTAAGACTCTAATCCTAAGACTGCAAATGCGTTTCCAATCTTGAGAACAGAAATGGAATGCCTCTATGCTATTAATTTATTGCTTGTCTTATTCCCATTACACCGTAACACAAGAATCTGAACACTGCTCTTTGACAGTCAAATAGTTAAAGACCCTCTTATTCATAAACGAGCAATAGCTAAAGTATGCATTAAATATCCTAGCTTGATGGCATTTTATTGTATTCCTCAAGGTTGGCAGCGTATTAGTCTTGAGATTGCATAATGGCTATGTATGGTATCATTTCATCGTCATTTCCACTGAGACCATGATGTTTTCAGGATATGTTTAGTAAAGTTAGGTTAGACTTGAGACTACAAAAAAAAAACACATGCGGCGAGAAATGCGTATTAATAGGTACGTTCGTTGATTGCTGTTTCGATAAAATAATAGGTACAGCCTGTGAGCACTTAGAAGGTTCTTCGGGTTTGTTCTTCTCTGATTCGCTCTTGATCAGAGCGTATGAGAGTGAGACAAACCCGAAGCACCTTCTGAGAGCTATCGCACTGTATCTCTATGTATGGGCCATGGCTTTTATTCCTCCATGTTATAAAACTGGAAAAGGGCCGAATCTTAAGTATCTACCCGAAACCGACGTGCGTGCATGACTCGATGTATGAATGTTGAAGAAGCGAAAGAAATTTGTCAAGATCGTAGCAAGTGGAAAGAAGTGGTCTCTGCCTAGCATTGTACCGAAAAGTAACTTCTCAAAATGTGAAAGTTTCTTATGAGAAATTCTCGGAAATTTCCAAGAATATTCTTAAACTTTGTATGGAAAGAGATTCTCAATGCTCTCAAATGTTTCTGATAATATTCTCGGTAATTTCTTGAGAAGATTTCCTAACTTCTGAGAATATTTTGCAACTTGTACATTGCTATCTCTGCCTACCCCTCTGGGAAACAGGCGTGATTTAATTTAATGTATGTATGTATGTTATAAAAAGGAAATAAAATGTGTTATATTTTACAATCTGTGTACTGTACCGCTGTTGGGGCGCCATCGCTCGTGAAATTATTATTGAATCGGAAAAGTGGCGACCGCCCGCGCCGCCCACTCGCCGCCCAGTCGTGGGGCCTATTGCATAATAAAGTACTAGCCCATACTATTAGTAAAAATACATGCAAAACCACTAATACTATTAGCTTTTACTTTATTATGCAATTGGCCTTAGATAAAGATAGGTATAAATACCAAAAATCTGGCAATTCCGAACGAAATGGTGATAAACTATTTTCACCTCAGCAGCTCAAAAACAGTGAGCAAAATTCAATTTTGCTGCGAGCGAGAGGCAAAGTAGCTTTTTAATTATTTTTTTTAAATGGCGTGACCAGTGCTGGGGCTACTCACAACATTCGAAAAAATTGAACTTCACTTTATTCTGTCACTTTCACTTCGATAGGAAAAAAGCGAGAGATAGAAACAACTTGATTCGAAGTTCGATTTTCAAATTCCACACATAGTAGGCCCAAAAAGAAACGCACGTTCGGATGCACACATAACCGTAAAATTGCAAATAAAACTATCTGTTAAAGTTTGAAATGTGTTTATTATAACTATTTTATACAGTAGGTAAAATCATTTTTTTAATTTAATGTTTTGAAGACAAAATTAATGAAAAATAAGAAGTTTATCATGTATCTAAATCATTTTGTTATCGTTTTAACAATCTTTAATTTCGTGACATAAACCGCGGGGGCAGTTTCAGAACGCATTTCAAAAATAGCGGGATTATTGTAGCCAATAGCCATAGACAAGACCTAGTTAGGTTTTTTTTAAAGCCACATACTACATAAAGCTATATAAAGTTGTGTTTGCACTACGGCATTATCAAGTTGAGTGACAGGTTTTATCTGTTTCATGTTTATTTTTTCCACTTTTTATTTAATTAGTATTTTGCAAAAATGCTTGTGATTGATGCATATGCGATCGTGTCGTTATTTAGTCGTGTACCAAATGGTCACAACGGAAGACCTGCGTTGGCCCTACCAGCTTCACGCTGTGTTGTTCTCGCTGCTGAGGTGAAAAGTTGTATGTCTCACATGAGACCAAAGTTTTTTACGTCTCGTATCTTTGAATTCCTCGCTACGCTCAGGATTGTAACCGAATTCTAATAGAATCCTTCGCTTACTCGGGATTCAAAATCATCACTCGCAGCAAAAACCAACTTTGCTCTCTTGTTGAACAATAGTTATTTGTTCAACAAGAGAGCAAAGTTGGTTTTTGCTGCGAGTGATGATTCAAAGATACGAGACGTAAAAAACTTTGGTCTCGTGTGAGACATACAACTTTTCACCTCAGCAGCGAGAACAACACAGCGTGCAGCTGGTAGGGCCAACGCAGGTCTTCCGTTGTGACCATTTGGTGAATACACGACTGAATAATGATACGATCGCATATGCATCAATCACAAGCATTTTTGCAAAATACTAATAAAATAAAAAGTGGTAAAAATAAACATGAAACAGATAAAACCTGTCACTCAACTTGATAATGCCGTAGTGCAAACACAACTTTATACAGCTTTATGTAGTCTGTGGCTTTAAAAAAAACCTAACTAGGCCTTGTCTATGGCTATTGGCTACAATAATCCCGCTATTTTTGAAATGCGTTCTGAAACTGCCCCCACGGTTTATGTCACGAAATTAAAGATTGTTAAAACGATAACAAAATTATGTAGATACATGATAAACTTCTTATTTTTCATTAATTTTGTCTTCAAAACATTAAATTAAAAAAAATGATTGTACCTACTGTATAAAATAGTTATAATAAACACATTTCAAACTTTAACAGATAGTTTTATTTGCAATTTTACGGTTATGTGTGCATCCGAACGTGCGTTTCTTTTTGGGCCTACTATGTGTGGAATTGGAAAATCGAACTTCGAATCAAGTTATTTCTATCTCTCGCTTTTTTCCTATCGAAGTGAAAGTGACAGAACAAAGTGAAGTTCAATTTTTTCGAATGTTGTGAATAGCCCCAGCACTGCTCACGGCATTTAAAAAAAAAAAAAAAAGCTACTTTGCCTCTCGCTCGCAGCAAAATTGAATTTTGCTCACTGTTTTTAAGCAGCAAAACCTGCTTGTTTGAGCTGCTGAGGTGAAAAAAACTATTGTACGCAGGCAAAAACTAAATATCGTATAAACAGCGCTAAATGTCCGTGTGACTCGATATTTGCGGACGTTTTATCATAACATGCATCAGTATTCAGACTGTTAGGTATATAATTGATAATTTGTGACCTTAGGCCGTACCTAAAAAGCTATAAATTATCCATTATTTTCCTAACATCCTGTATACTGTAAGACATTTATTCAGTAAGTAGGCCGCACGGGCACTCTTACACGTCAAGAATCTACCAGCGCTTCACACGAGAAGACCACTGCTGAGAAGAAACGCCGCAAGAAACTCAGCAGTCAGTCGTTTTTTAAATATATTTAATATTACAATGATATTACTTAGTCTAGCATTATATAAATCACATATATGGGTAGTTCTACTCGCAAGGGAATTTTCCGCGGCTCACCTTATTTTGAGTAGTTTTTGTAGGTAAATTATATTGTTTTACGATTGAAAGTGTACAACTAAATGGTTTCTAGTATGACACAAAAAATTAGCTCACTCCTAAATATATATCTTTCAAAAATTGTACTTTAAAGTGCCAAATTCTCAGTCTCCTGGCATGTCTCTCGGACGAAATGAAAGCTTAAAGGGTGCATCATAATTTTATTTTGAGTATGTACTTAATATCTGCACTAAAATAGAAATGTATAATATATATAGTTTCAATGTTTTTGTCTAATTTTACCTTAAATACGAAACTTGTTAATAAAAAAGTGCATTATATTTTGTCTCTCGGTTTTTACCTCAGTCTCCTGCTACATCAAAACACATTAAAATCAGTTTGAATTACCGCGTCTAGCGCGTTGCTGTTCGGTTTGAGTGTACGATCGAAGTGAAGTTAGCTTACAACCACTCGTGTCCGTCTCGGCTCGCGGTTTGCTTAGTCGCTACGGTGAGTTGCGTGAGTGAGTTTGTGCTGCGGCCAGTCAGCTTAACAGTATCCTGGTACGTATTTATTTAAAATTCATTGATTTCTATATACTTTTTTTGCATTCATATGTCGTAAATTCGTTAAATTAGAGTACAGAATTGCATAATTTCATTATTATATGTTGCATTGACGTAGTTATTGGCAAAAAACCTAAAATAATCTCAGTATCCTGTTCTCAGTCTCCTGGAAATATAATAGCCAGGAGACTGAGGATTAATCAGGAGACTGAGATTCATCAAGGATCCGCACAAATAGTAATGATTGATATATTAATTACTGGTATATTTATGTATTATTTGATTAGTTACATATTATTTATTTATCATAGTTATCATAAATTATTAAGCTGCGAATTTCGCCAAGCAAAAACTTTGATTTCTAACATTAAAACTTCATCATTATTTATTTTTTGTTTAAAAACAATTATATTTTTTACACTTTTCATCTTAAATTATAAAAGTTTTTAGAAAAAAAATTAAAATATGTGTAGGTAATATTGGAATACCTTATACTCTTCATTATATTTTTTACAGAAAAATGGCAAAACCGAAAAGTATTACTAAGGAAGAATTGCGGACTGTGACTACAAATAATACTGTCTGTAGACTGGAGAAAAATATTTTTTTATTTTTTAATTGGATTGAGGTTTATTTGATTTTTGTTTACTTAAAATTTGATAATCATGTTGCCATTTTGAAGTTGTTTAGAAAACTTGTTATTTTCATAATTTTATGCAAAGTTCCTAATATTATAATGATGAGACTGATGAAGCACTTTTAATTTTTATTTTTTTGAGTTTTGAACTCTGTAATTGATGTTAATGAATAGTGAGATTACTGTTAAGTTACAAATAATGAAACTATTGAAGGCTGATAAAACCTTAAAGATTTTGTAATAAATGTAAGTTCATTTAATTTTCTATAATTATAATGAAAACTTTGACAATGTTTGTTGTGTAGAGAATACAAAAAAACTATTTGTTTTTTTTTCAATTTTTTTAATTTTGTACTAAGTAGTACTAATTACTGTCAACTTGTGATAATTTGTGAGTCTTACAATAGAAGTGTTTCACAAGTAGAGAATGCAATTTACCCGGTTATTAGCTGTTTTTATATGAAAATAGCCGGTTAAAATCGGTTATAGCCGGTTATTTGCATTCCCTATTCACAAGACACTATTTTTATACCATTTAACTATTTTTATTAATAAAACATTTAAATAATTACAACGGTTTTTAAGTTCTTTTGTATCAATACTCAGTATCCTGTCCATAGCCTAAGTCTCCTGGGCCCATATTTTTTTAAATGGTCCTAAATTTGGTATATTTTATTTTTTTGACTGGCCCGTTTGATATCAGTAATAGAACGACCTAAGCTAGGCGTCAAGCTACTTTTCTGACCTTAGATGCCAAAAAAAAGTTGTGCCAAGAATCATTTCGTTTTCGTCCCTCCCAAGTAGAACCACCCATATACATAAACTCACGCCTTAATTCCCAGAGTGGGGTAGGCAGAGCTACAGATTTATCCACAACTTTCAAAACTTGTTGATAATTCTGTAACCGCATTCTGCACAAATCGGCTAAGATGTTTACCAGCGTATTAGTGACAGGTTGCAAGCCCATCGCCTAATAGGTAGTACTACAAGCCTTTATTCCCTTAGTCGCCTCTTACGACATCCACGGGATGACATGGAGTGGCACTATTCTAACCCGGCAACCACACGGGTTAGTAAAAATCCATGCAAAACCACTAATACAATTAGCTTTTACTTTATTATGCAATCGGCCTTAGATAAAGATAAAGATAAAGACATTTATTTAGTAAGTAGGCCGCGCAGGCGCTTTTTCACGTCGAGAATCTACCAGCGCTTCACAAGAGCAGACCACTGCTGAGAAGAAACGCCGCAAGAAACTCAGCAGTCAGTCATTTTTTAAATATATTTAATATTACAATGATACTACTTAGTCTAGCATTATATAAATCACATATATACATAAACTCACGCCTTCATTCCCAGAGTGGGGTAGACAGAGCTAAAGAATTACCAACAAGTCTTAAAACTTCTGTAACCACATTTTGCTCAAGCAGGCTAAGATGTTTCCCAGTGTATTAGTGACAGGTGGCAAGCCCATCGCCTAACAGTACTACAAGCCTTTATTCCCTTACGTCCGGTTCCTATATTCAATCCGCGGCTTACTTCGGATTAAAATTTGACACATTTTTTATGGGCAAATGTCAAATTTTAACCCGAGGTAAGCCTTATCTATCCTCGGATTGAATATAGGAACCCGACATTAGTCGCCTCTTACGACATCCATGGGAAGACAAGGAACCATATAAATCTATGAATTAAAAAAATATATCAAATAACCTGCGTAGTTTTTGCAGGAAAACACACCAAAATCTTAAGAGAGAGATAGAGAGAGAAAAGGAAATAAGAACACCTAATGTGTATATAAGACGGTGCAAGACGACCACATAAGACTGATATGTTTTCCTACATCAACGGTGTAAACTTACTATATATAAAAAGTCCACACCAATGATCCAAGGCCCTAGATAAGAAGTTAATCGCTATCGCAAACGCTTTTAGAAAACTGTCAAAGTGTAAGTATAGTCTGTGAGCACTTAGAATAGGCTTCGGTTTAGTACTTCTCTCTCACTCGCTCTCATACGATCTTATTAAGAGCGAGTGAGAGAGAAGTACTAAACCGACGCCTCTTCTAAGTGCTCACAGACAGTATGGTATTGACATAAGCGCTTGACGCGACCATCCCTCAGCTTGCGTCAACCCTATACATTTTCGATAACGATAATAATGCATTTTGGATAAGGTGGAGTCTTGTAATTGCAACTGTCTGGTTATTGCAACTAATTTGAATAACTTCCTCTATGATCCGTTTTGAACAAAGACAGGCGTGATATTGTTCTTCTATACTAAGAAACGCAATATCAAGCTTGTTGTTATTCAAAACAGTGATGCTACAGGGAGTTATTTAAGTCAGTTGCAATTACCAGATAGTTGCAATTACAAGACTCCACCTTATTGCCACTGGGCCTCTATTCTACGACGTTAAACAATATTGCTTTTGACCTGCAATTGTTTTTAACTCGGTATTATTATCAAGTTAATAATTAAAAGTTATTAAAACATTGACAACATGATAACAGCTCAATAGAAAACATCCAAGACTCAGAAGCGAATACCCGCATTCATCAGTTTTTTTTTTTTTTTTTTATAGGGGACAATGTCACACCAATTGACCTAGTCCCAATTTAAGCTCTAGGCTTGTATTATGGGTACTAGACAACGATATAAATACTTATATAGAGAAATATATACTTAAATACATAGTAAACATCCATGACTCAGGAACAAATATTCGCGCTGATCACACAAATATGTGCCCTTACCGGGATTTGAACCCAGGACCGCTAGCTTCGTAGGCAGGGTCACTACCAACTAGGCCAGCGCGTCGTCAATTATTGATTCCTTAGATCCAATGCTATCAACATTTTCAACTGCAACAACATTACCATACTAATTTCGTCTGTAATATTTAGTGTATTTAAAACAATAGGAACCTGTTAAGAACAGTTCGCAAGCGCGAGCGCCGGATTAACTTCACATTGTTGTAAGCACAAGAGAGAGCTTAGAAAGTTTCGGATGCGCGAGTCTTAATGCTTAAACGTTTTGGTGCATGCTTTTGTCACAAGCTGATAACATTCTATTTCTAAGCTAAAAGCTGCGAAATAAACAGCAACCTTCTTTTTTTTTTATAGCATGGGAAGGCAAACGAGCACACAGGCCACCTGATGGTAAGTGGAAACTGTGACCCATAGACATTCGCATTCACAAGACTGCAAATGCGTTGCCAACCCTGAGGACTAAGATGGAATGCCTCTATGCTAGTCATTTCACCGGCTGTCTTATCCCCAAACCGGAACACAACGATGCGAACACTGCTGCTTGGTGGTAGGTTAATGGATAAGATGGTGGTACCAACTCGGACGGACCCTGCACAAGGTCCTCCCACAAGTAAAACCTTTCCTTTTTAATGGGACTCATATGATAATTCAATTCTGTAGCTCGAGTCCAAACAATTCAATCAAACCTACGTCAAGTTTTCGAATCGTCAGATACTTACATACAAAAACCAGGGTGGAGTAGGCAGAGCTACAGATGTAGTGCATAATTTTATTGTTCTCCATCGTATTTTCGATTGATACGAGAGTCAATGTCAATGTAAACCTAAGTAATTTCAGTACCAAAGTGTCAGTGGATACGGATCGCTGATACAACATTTTTTTTAATGACAACGCAAACAATTTCCAAGACATATATACAAGACAAGACATATAGAGTAGACAAGACAAGTAGCTTGAATTGTTTGAGTATTTCAAATAATTTGGGCTCGGCGCAACATGTATTGTTAATGTATAGATCAAAGAAGCACAATTTCTCACTACGATAAAGAGATAGATCGCTAGTCAACTCGTGTATAAAATTGGTTAGAAAAAACAAAATGTCTGCATAATGAACACAGTTAATTACTTGAAATAATTTTAATATTTGAAAGAATATAATAACACAATTTTATTTGAGCCAACAAGGCCCATAATTACAAATACTTTACAGACTATCGCATAACAATATAAACCTTTAAACTAACACGGGGTCCTAGTCTAAAGTTTAAGCCGTTATCGATCGCTGCTGGTAGGCTGCCCCAAAACCGCAAAACACAACAAAACGACACAATAAAAAAACAAATATGTAGTATGTTTCTTTAAGGGTTAATATTTTTGGACAATCCAAATAGCATCATCATGATAATTATGTAATTTATTTAGTTACGTCTATGTGTTGTATTGGCATCGCGCGCGCCGTTAATTGGGTCGGGCGCTATCGGCCAGTCATCCTACCGACCGCGCCAGTGCTATAGCAGTACTGTTTGGCGCCATCCTAACACCTTCCCCATTTTTTACACACCAGATCAATTATGATGCCGAATTGGTTTGATGAATCTGAATAAAATCCCATTGCCCTTGCTTAATAACCTGTTGGTTGTTTGAAAAATGAATCAATCACAACAAACGTTTTGAAACTAACAATAGATTTTGCCTCCATTTTTAAATTGAAAGGTGCGGACTGTAACGCATTGTTTAATATTTGTGTGTAAAAAAGTTTAAAGGAAATTGGCTGATACAATCGATTCACGCGAAAGTTAACGTTTGTACCTTTATGCGGTAAAATTTTAATTAGTGAATAACTAAGTAGAATTTCAAGATAATTGGACACGGTTTGAAAGCGTGCGTAAACGCATCCTTGGTAGACGCGTAAAAAAGTCAATTTCAATGCAAATAGCTGTAAAAATTGCGTTGTTTTCGGTTTCGTTGCGATGGCATCTATAATTGTATCGTATCTTAGTATCTTCGGTAAAAAAGTAGCGTTACTTCCAGTTGCAGGGCGATGGTTTGGGCAGGGACGAGATAGGGCCGGTCCAGTCTGAAGGGAACTAATCGGCGGCCGGTGGGTACAAGGTTCGAAGCCAACAAATGTGGCAACTCACGCGACCGGCCGGTTTCTGTTAGGCGCTATCGCGAGGCGGTTAAACAATCGTAAAGTTGATAGCGTTGATTAAGTATTATTAAATGCAAGGGTTATGTTTAATTGACCATTGTTAACTCAGTTTTATTACTTAGGAATTTTGTAATACTGTGGCCGGATATGGAGACGTCGTCGTATGATCAATCATTTGTAAATATTAGATGAAGAGCAAATAACAAATACCCAATAATTTTTTATTTAATAAATATATTCATTTTTGATTCTGTCGAACAAAATATCAAAATAACCCATGTTTATTTTTTTAAATGACTTTAAAAACAAAATTGGATGCAACTTTTTATCTTGGCGTCAATTGATATGGAAACTAGGTACATCTAAATATTCTTCATTAATATATCTAATAAAATAAATCAACTAAGGTTTTTTTCTAAAGTGAAACATATGGAAATAAAGGCCAAGAAACTACTTCCTTGGAGTAAAAATGTCAAACTTTGATAGCATATTATAAGTCTCCATATCAGTGATTTGTAAAAGAAAAATTGAGAAGGCAGCTAGTTTAATGGAAATAGGTTTTAACAACAACTGAAAGTTTAGAGCTTCAGATCGAAAGTCATCTGCCCATGGTAGCCCTTTGACACACAATGCGGTGGGTAGCCTTAGCTTTTAAACAATACTTACTCTGAATAAATCCTACCTTATGCAAAAGTGGCGCCAACTAGCGGATATTTTTTAACTCGTCATTGGAATTCCTGGTCAAAAATTTGCGTTCAACCAACAATAGCAACTGTAAGCAAGCATTCGTCGGAATACGTGGCCGAAGTATTGAGTTAATATTCTCATGGTCATGGCGTCGACACGGGTTTACACGCGACTCCGCTAGGGGGCGACACTGCGCTGCGCCGGAGTGGGCGATGCAATCACGGTAGCGTCAGCAACCGTCACTTCATTTTAATTTATGATTTGTATAATAAAAGTGCATGTATAATAAATCTTTTAGGAACACGGTTATATGAAGTAACACAATTACACACGACTGAATTATAAGACCTGACGGGATGGCTTAAGTCTAATACTCGCAATATGAGGTGTGTGTTTTCAATTCATGACGTGACGCTACACTATTTAGCTTTTTATAAATTGACGCAAAAAAACGTGTTGTTCATTCTATTACATTAAATTAGAGTATGACAGCTATTGCAGGCAATTATTTCTCAAAAAAATGCTCGTAGATATAAGTGCACCTTTCGCGGGGTTTTTTCTTCATATCAAGTTCATAGCACAATAATTTACTGGCTTATTTTATGTTGGATAGAAAAACAATGTTATTTTTACTAATAGGAGAGTTTGAGCTCGCTGACCGTACTTATGTATTTCCGCAGCAAAAAGCTTCGCAAATTCTGATGTTATCAAGTTCGTACGAAAGTTAGACCACTAATTAAAACAATATGATGAATTTGTCCACTTTACTTTCACAATAGAAGTAAATTAGGTACGACCAACGTTGTCTGGAAGAGATCGCTTTAAAAGCGCCTGTTTTATTCCTGTTGACAAAATAACTATTCCATGATTTGTTTTGTGGTGTACACTAAAGAGCAATTTTGTTTAGTGTTGTACTTATACATAAAAGATGATAAACACATTACTCTTCTTTGCGTCGCGCAGTCGAGTAATAAATCCATCGACAGGTGTCATCACTCAAAGGAGTAACATCGAAAGTGCAATCATGCCAATGTCCAACTCTTAATTGATAATAATTGACGTTATTACTCGTGAGAAGTACGTCAATAATGACTTCTAACGTAATTAACTAAGAAATAAAGGCAAGTTACAAATACTTTTACATAAACTTACAATATTTACGGCAGTGCAAAGCAATGAAATTTTATTGATATGTTAATGGTATTCGCTAAGTGCAAATAAATTTTAACTCAACTTGGGCAGTTTATCAATAGTAAAGTAACAAAGTTTGTTCTACTTATTTTTACACTAGCAGCCCATCCCAAATTTGCCTGGTTTGAATAATATACATAAGTATGCAGTGTTGCCTACCTCCGTCTGGAATAATGTATATAGTGTCCCTTTCAAATGTCGAAAGATTTTAACAAACTTACAAAATCAGCTGTCTCTCCTTTGTAATCTACTAGCTTGTGCCCGCGACTTCGTCCGCGTAGATTTCGACCATCGTAATTCCCTCGGGAACTTATAAATTTTCCGGGATTTAATGTTGCCTATGTATTAATCCACCTCAGGGCTAATGCTATATATATCTCCATTTCAGCCAAATCCGTCCAGCCATTGCAGAGTGAAAGAGTAAGAAACTTACACACACACACACACACACACACACACACACACACACACACAAGCTTTTGCATTTATATTAATAGTATGTATATTGATGGTTGCCAACATTTTAGTAGCATCGGCGACTCATGGTGCGTTCCTATTTTCAAAACCGTTGGTAGAGTTGTGACGCCTCGTTAAAATTTGACACATTTTGTACGTAGCAAATGTCATAACTAGGGTTAGGACTTTTGGTGGCATATCGTGGTTCTAGAATCCATGGAGTCGCTATTTCCTAATTATTAAAATACATACCACTTTGATTTTGACCTTCGGTTTTTTATATTTCAAAATTCATTTTTTGATTGAACCGCTAAGCCAATTTAAATTAATTTTGGTACGGAGGATATCTTTGCTCTGTGAAAGCCTTACAAACAAGCAAATATTAGTAGGTATGGATAAACTGAACTAAAAATATATTTAGTTCATTTTGAAATATGACCATACTGAAGGTCAAAATCAAAGTGTCACGTGCTATAATAATTAGGAAATAACGACTCCATGGATTCTAGAACCACGATATGCCACCAAAAGTCCTAACCCTAGTCATAAGTAATGTACACATGAATAAAATATTATTAATGCAAAAAAAAGCCATACGCTACATTAGCAAATCAAAACCACTGGCCCACTGCCGCCCATTATTTATAAAACATGAAATATTAACAGTGACATCTCTGTATATCTACCTAGTGTGCATGTTTGTTTTTAGAAATAAGACTAGATTTAAGTTAAAAAGTGAACTAGATACCAGAAGACATGCTTTTAGAAATAATTTTGACATACAGTTACCAAAACAGAATAATTATGTACATTATAGGAATAGTTTAGAATATAATGCAATTAAAATCTACAATTTATTAAACAATGATATTAAACAATGTATTAATTTAAATGAATTTTCGAAAAAGGTTAAATTATTTTTATTAAAAAGGCCGTTTTACAAATTGGAAGAATACTTTGGTAAAATGTTTGATCAGGCTGGTCATTACTAGTTATATGCATATTTTGCAAAATGTATGTGCATATTTTTATTTCCTATAATTGTTGCAAGAGTTTTTCTTGTTTATAGATTATCTAGCTTTAAGTGTAATATTATTTTGCATGCCATTTTTGGTTTTACATAATTGTTCCTTACCACCCTGTAAAATGATGTTTCTAAGCTACTGTCCGTAAGGAAAACCATTCGTTTCGTGAATATACGAGGGCTGATTGATATGTATCCGAAATGAAGAAGAAAAAAAATTTTTTTTTTCATTATTCTAATTTATTTTTCTACGTATGTTCCTCCTAACTCTATACATTTTACCCAACGCTTCTCCAGAGCCATAATTCAATTTTTAAAGAAGCTTCTATCGAGACCCTCAAAATAACCATTAACGGCGTCAATGACCTCGGTGTTCGTAGGAAATTTTCGTCGTCCTAGCCACTGTTTTAAATTTGGAAACAGATGGAAGTCGCAAGGGGCCAAATCTGGTGAATACGGTGGTTGGGGCAGTAATTCCAAGCGTAACTCTTGATTTTTTGTCACAGCAACTCTAGCCGTGTGAATGGTGCGTTGTCGTGATGGAATAATATATTTTTCTTAGCCAAATGGGGTCTTTCTACCTTAACTACGTCGCTCAGTTTTTGCAAAAGGTTTGCATAATATTGGCCATTTATTGTTCTTCCTTTGTCAAGATAGTCTACAAAAATTACGCCTCTCGCATCCCAAAATACAGTTGCCATCACTTTGCCAGCCGATAACGTAGTCTTTGCCTTCTTTGGTGCGGTGTCGCCACTTCTCGTCCACTGCTTAGTTTGCTCTTTAGTCTCTGGCGTGTAGTGGTGGATCCATGTCTCATCAACCGTTATGAAACGACGAAGAAATTCATTGGAGTCGGCTCTAAAACGTTGCAAACACTCCTCTGAAGTATTCACTCGTCGTTGCTTTTGCTCGTCGTTGAGTAGTCGCGGCACCCATCTGGCACAAAGCTTTTTCATTGACAAATGTTCGTGCAATATATTAAAAACGACGAGATATTTACAATCTCAGCTATCTCCCTTAGCTTCAAACGGCGGTCATCTAATATAACTTTTTTAATTTTATTTACCATTTCCGGAGTAGTGACCTCATTTGGTCTTCAAGTGCGGGTAGCGTCTTCACAGCTTTGGCGTCCGCGTTTAAAATCCGTCACCCAAGTGTGGACAGTGCTAAAAGAAGGAGAAGAGTCCCCCAAGACACGGTCAAGCTTTTTTTTTATTTGACTTGCCGTTTTCCTTTTTAAAACATAAAACTTGATCACAGCACGAACCTCCGTTTTCTCCATTTTCATGAAAATGGAAAATTTTACTGACTGTAAACCGCTTTATTTTTTTAAGAAATAACAAACAAATAATGATAATAGGCTTTTTGAAATCTTAGAAGATGTCAAATGACGTTTAGGCGGGAATTATATATTTTTTTTTTTAAATTCATTGTTGTTTCGGATACTTATCAATCAGCCCTCGTATAAACCGGGTATTAGCGGCTTAGGGCGTCGACTCGCGATCGTATGGTACCAATGCTCATTATAACTTAAATTACCCGATACTTTTAAGGTGAAGGAAAACACCGTGAGGAATCCTGCACATTCGAACAGCTGACTGTTTAAGTAGGGTAATATAGTACAAAAGTTCCTGGAGGGACAAAGTATATCCAAAAGGCACTATTTATGTATGAAGATCGATCGATGTGGGTTCTGTTTTTCATTTTTTTGATATTCAATACAGAGATAAGATGGGCGTCTTGCTCTAACATACGAATTAAGAGTAACACAGCAATACAAGTGACACATTGCCGTGAAAGGTTGGTCGTTACAAGTGAGTCCCTGTCTAAACAGTTAGATGAAGTAAGTCATACTGGGTGTCCCAGAAACCGACGTCAACCCGCCTAGGGCTGATAGAGCAGCTCATAAGCTTTCGATTTAACCCCCATATATGTTCAGCAATTGTTATTAGTTTCCGAGATATTCATCATTTAAATCGGAATTTTTGTAATTTTTCGTTATGTCCGTGATACAAAAAACCCCTAAATTCATGTATTAATTCATATTTTTTTCAGTGTTTTCTTTCATGATTAGAATCACTGTGAAATAAGGAAGTTTTATCGTATCACGGACATAAGGAAAAATGACAAAAAATCCAATTAAAATAATCAATATCTCGGAAACTAATAACAATTGCTTAACATACATAGGGGTTAAATCGATAGCTTATGAGCTGCTCTATCAGCCCTAGGCGGGTTGACGTCAGTTTCTGGGACACCCTGTATAATAAGTTTAATTCAATCTAAACTCCTTACATATCCAATGAAACGCTGACAAGATGATTGCCTTGCTAAATTGTCTCTAACCGCAACTAACTGAGCAGTCGCGTGACGATGCTTTGCGGTTTAGTTGCGAGACCACAAAGCCCTTCGAGCAATAGCTATGATTATTATTGAGTTTTAAATAAGTGATTCCAATTTGATCTGCGGCCGAAAGCCTTCAATTATCGTATTCGTTAAATGAAGTAGAACCGAATGTTCTCTAACTTTTGAAGGATTATAAATGACTAATTATGAAACAAATTCAGTCCTAAATACTAGAGTTATCAATATATTTTAAGCACTTTTTTAAATACTAATGCAAAAAACCTACATAGTACAATATAAAGATAAAAATTATCTTGAATAAAATTAAGCTCAAATATACAAAAATAAATAATAATAATATGATAGTTGAAATTATCTACTGTCAGCCCATTGGAACCTTGACCCACCATAGAACAGTGTCACAGTGACGTTATGATTCAAGTCGTAAGGGTTCTATGGCGGGTCAGGGTTCCAATGGGCTGATAGGACATGAATCAATAAATAAATAAATTAAAGGGGAACATCTTATACAAACGGACCTAGTCACAGAAAAACTAACTGTTATTAAAGCTATATACCAAAATTGCATTTAAACAAATATTTATCGATAATTTTATACATCAGGATATTGGCGCAAATTCCTCAGTTCTTGCTATTAAATCTTCTGCGTCGTCTGCTAATAATCAAATAAATCAATCTATTTCAGACACAATACGGATAAAGCCCTAATTATTTATCCATAAGAGTTTCGGGGTTCTAAACTCTACAACTCACTATCATAAAAAAACTACTTTTTTAAAAACCAAAACCGTACTTACGTCTTCCGTCGTCTTATCTGTTCATAAACAGCGACAATGCCTATCATTATGAGTTTTAAAAAATGCAGCCATTTCCCCTGACTCCTAAAGCAATTATGCATGTAAAACACGCATAATCCTTAACATTCCCACCGTCACATAACTCATTTAGCAACATTTCCTAGCCGCTCGTAAATTCTCCGACTATTTCGATAACAGCAAATTTAAATTTATGCTCATGGAATGCATTTTAAGCGTGTAAACTTAAGCTTAGAGCAAAAAACATGGCGGCTAATCTCACGTGATCTCGGTTCGGTGTTGAGGCATCTGATGCCGACTTGAGAGCGTGTCTTGAGACTTAGTTTGGTTTGCAAGTGCAGGAAATTAGCTATGCAGGGTGATAAGGCTGCTGGTCCAACACGGACACAGAGACAGTGAAGTTCGTTTCTGTAGCAAGGCTTAATGTAATGAACTAGGGCGTTTCCACATTACACGGAAGTAAGCTTATCACTTAACTACTAGTTAGCTGACCCGACAAACGTTGTTTTGCCATGTATATAAAATTTAGGGGTTAACATTTAGGGGGATGAAAAATAGATGTTGTCCGATTCGCAGACCTAAGCAATATGCACACAAAATTTCACGAAAATCGGTCGAGCCATTTCAGAGGAGTTTAATTACAAACACAGTGACACGAGAATTTTATATATTGTGATAACTGATAACTTTCATAAATGCCCTCAAAGCCTCCGCAAACTCAATCGCAGTGTTCTATTTATACCAGCAATGGAATCTACCCTTTCTATTATCCATCAACAGGACAGGTGAGTGCAACTGATATTTTTAATGCACTCGCGTCATTATCGATGCGATGCCGATCTGCGATGCGACGCGACGCGATGACGAAACGCGCGACAACCATGATGCATTGGCGCGATCCATGATAAAACAAGCACAAAAACAATCAAATGCTAGCGATAAACAAAAACTCAAGGTAAATTATCCCTTATTTATGTAAGGTGAAAGGTCCTATAGTAATTTGTAGACGGCAAATGGAAGCGATAGTGGCCGAACGCGCAATTAATATAGGAAAATCAATGAGAGCTCATTCCGTGTATTACCTACTCATAATAAAATGGATGATCGGCGATTGAGCTGATGGTATCTCAATATGCAAATGTTAATTACTTATTTAACAGCAATAAGGAATGTATTCATTAGTCGCAACTTGCAGACTTTGACAAAAATATTTGAATTGAGTCGTTGTGTTTTAGAACACTACTAAAGTGAGTCCTGTATAATTTAGTGCACAATTCATTTTTTGAATAACGCATTATCTATTTTAGGATAGTGAAATAGAAACACTCTTATCATAAAATTAAAAGATCTTTACTGACACGAATGAAGACTGTCACAAAAAAAATTGTTTAAATTACGACTGAAAAATATTTACTTAAATTGATTGTACAATTAACAACTTTAATCGCTTAACCACTTTTTAACCTTGCCATTATAACAGCGAGTCAAGTTACAAGACATAATTTACGTCGCAACTACCTAGTCGGTTACTAAGTTCTGTTACTGAGATTAATTACAATAAAAAAAAAAAATTACGCAGTTTTGCATAAACCTGTATATTAATCAAAACTTTGATTTATATAGAATAATAATAAAAATAATGTATTGTAAACTATTGCAATTATTTGATGTACGAGCTTGAAGTATTCCCATTTCGGACGATAAAATCATAGTTAAAATCACGCACGACGATGATACTGATAACGGCCCCAACTTTTGTAATAGTTCCTGTAGAGAGTTCAAATTTGCGTGACATATTGAACAGACCTCTAGCTTTAAATTCTGATACGAATGTATTCAAAGCAACTAAAGATCCGCTTGGACACCGGTCAATCTTGATGACTCATTAAATCGACTTTAAGATTTCACATGATTTTGCAGAAATACGAAAACAAACCAAATCTCTTGCTTCATAAGTTGGAATTAAGTCATGTTGAGAAATATAATTTTGGTCTCTAAACATATACAGAGATAGGATTTTTTATAATATTATACAAAAAAAGTTCTTTGGTTAACAAAGACTAACTTTTAAGCGATTTCAAAAAATGAAATTTACAGAAAAGTCATGCGTAATTTCATCGATGCCGGCTGTGAATGTTAAAAGATCGTATCGGGAATTGCGGAAACTAAGAAAAATGATTAATTGTTTTTCAAAATGAATATGTATTAATTAAGCTTTTAATTTTTATACATATTGAAATTAAAAAATAAACATAAGTTAGTTTTATTTGCATCAACCTTAGTAACAGAACTTAGTAACCAACTAGGTAATAATTGGCTTTCAGCGACAGGGTCTTATAGTGATTCTTTAAGGCACGTAGAAACAGAGCACACAAACCACGTGTTGGTAATCGGGATCTGTGACCCATAGACGTTATGACTATCAAGACTAGAATTTTAAAACTGCGATCCTGAGATCGCAAACCCTTAGGATCCCGTAGAAACCCCGTTGCTAACCCTAAGAACTATGATGGATTGTCTCTATGCTTGTAATTTCACCGGTTGTCTTATCCCCACACCGGAACACAACAATGTGAACACTGCTGCATGGCGGTAAGTTAAAGGATAAGATGGTCCTACCACCACTGAAATTTTACAATTAAAGTTCTGCCCTCCTAAGCTAATACGCAGTATGTCAGATAAAACTCCTGTAGCAATATCAACCTTATTACTAAGAGAAGAGAACTAAAACTGCTTCGGTTATTGATTTTGGTATACTGCTTATTTGCTTAGCAGGGCAGAGTTGTTGACCGTACTTTATTATTTAATTATAAACATACATCGGGGTTTTCGGTGCGGGAATGATTTAAGATAGAGTAGATATCAACAGATAGGTTTATGCCTAATGACTAACTACCTCTCTGCGAATTGCTTACAATATGATACAAGTTTATTTTAACTCATGTAGTACTTTAGCCTTACTACCAAGGCTATAATGATATGAGATAATAATGAAATTAACGTTAATTAATTACCTGCAGTAGGTAAATTTAGTAGCTGACACGATTTTCAAAATAAACTATTAATGTTTATTCAATATTTGGAACAGTTCATCTGCGACGTCTTGCTGTAAATATTATCCATTTCAATGAACTGAACGATCTCTCTAAGTCGGCAGTTGTAATAGGAGCATATTTAAATTTTTTCGATCGCATTTCTATTTCCTTGTAAAAATTTGTTCATAGTTTTTCGACATTACTTTTTTTTGTTCAATTAATTTTTCATTAGGTAGAAACCTAAAGTAAAATTCTGTTTTTTAATCTTTGGCTTATGTCAAACATTCCCGCACCGAAAACCCCGATGTATGATTATAACGGTCATCAAAAATGAATGGCGGAATCATCATTTCCGAGTTGTGAGTTAATGAAAACACTGATACCATTTAAACATTAAAAACTATCTCACGGAGATTTAGAAGACAATTTCCTGCTTAAGAATGTAAGCTTACTCGACCTCCCACTTTGAACTAAGAGATTCAGATAATTAAAAACAGAATGAGCTAGTACTAGACTGGCTAATGAAAAGTTCTAATCTGATTTATTTTTTAATGCTGGGTCTCGAGCGTACGGCGTACCAGTGTAACTTGACTTCCTAAAGCCCGAGTACGAAGTGACCTGATTCAATCTGATACTGTGAACCTATTGTTGGCCTGGCCACCTACCAATTATTGGATCCAAGATCTTAAACACAAGGTAATTAGATGGTAAACATCTTAGCCTGTTTGTGCAACATGTGGTTACAGAATTACCAACAAGTCTTTAAGAGTTGTTGGTAATCCTGTAGCTCTGCCTAACCCACTCTGGGAATGAAGGCATGAGTGTATGTATGTATGTATGTATGTAATTAGAGACGAGTCACTAGGTACCAGTAGCTGGTATTTTAGGTGCCAGTAATTAGGTCTTTATCCTATGCTGCAATGCTGGTTTGCGACACCATTTTTGCCGTTATCAAATGTGTTAGCAAAAAACCGGCGAAGTCTTTTGCGACAACGGTGATCCGGATCGAAGGACCATGTAGAAATCCGTCAGAGCTTCTAGTACTTGTAATAGTAATTAAAAGGCACTAATTTCAATTTAAACACTGAATTTATTAATAATAAGGCGCAGGACTCGATAGCTCAAGTTGCTCTTCTATGTAGGGCGGTCACGATAGAACACGAGCACACCATTTCCTCTCTTTCTATTATTGTTGGTGTTGCCAACAGTAGTAAACAAAAGCACGTTGCTGCGTGGTCGAAGCGGGCTAGCTATAGACGAGCTCGTGTTAGAATAAGCGGCCATTTGAGTTTCTCTCGTGGATTCGTCGTAACTAAAACCTTACTTTGGCTGATATTAAATGATTGTGCACGAATGACACAGCGCTCTGAAAAAGCTTTCATTCCTCGTTCTTTAACTTAGATCTGAGCGATGAGAAAAAGGGATAGCGCATTCATATGCTTTATTCGATGCTTTTTGATAGCCTTTTGGCTATCAACTTTTGGCTATAGATTTTTTTAATGATGGTTGGTCTCAGTGGCGGTATGACCTTGTGCAAAATCCTTTAACCTACCGCCAAGCAGCAGTGTTCGCAGTGGTTGTGGTCCGGTGTGGTGATAAGACGACCAGTGAAATCATAAAGGCATTCCATTTTAGTCCTCAGGGTTTGGAACGCAATTGCAGTCTTAGGATTGTAGTCTTGAGAAGCAAATCGCACCTACAGAACAATAGTGACCTAATTCAAAATTTAAACTTTCTGAATTGTTTATGGTTCACAGATCCCCCTTACTATCTGTATGCTCTTTTGCTAACTCCATGGCGAAAAAAAAAGCAGCAAACCATTAACCAGAAGAATAACCACACAGAGCTCTAGTTACACTGGTACAACATAAAGCATTAGCTGCGTTAGAAACTATCACCAAAGCCATTGTAAAAACCAGCAGCAACTCGCGATGGCCGATAAAGGCACGTCACACGGCGCAAACGCAGACGTCGCGCGCCCGCACACGGCGACGCGCGCTTTGCATAACAAAGGGCGCAATTTGGAGGAAAAATGGGCGCAATCTTGACATCTCGGGTGCATTCGGGCGAGCTCGGCGGCGCTCGGGAGAGCTCGGTCGCGCTCGCGCCTACTAATGGGGATTTGGAGTCGCGGCTAAGCACTGATTGATGTGTAAAGTGAGGTTATAGGAGAGGCTCATGAGGACAACTCGAGATCAGTGACCCTAGACAAGATGAATTGCGAGCTTGTGGATGCTAGGTGGATTGTATAGGATTGACGTAAGCTGTTGTCAAGAGCTTATTCCATACACTTTTACAGTTTTCGAAAATTGTTTACAATAGCGTTAAGGTCTTATGGAGCCCCTGGTGGAGGAAGAACTAATGTGAACTCTTGAACTTAGTTGTTGTCAAAGGTATTATAGTATGGGTCATATCATATTATTATGAAGGTACTCAATTTTAGACAACGTTTGGTAGTATTTATTAAGCGTTAGGTAGGTTGTTAGCATGTGTGGCCACATTTTTCAAGAAGTTTTAATTTTTTGGACTTGTTGGGCTCAAGATTGATTTATTGATAAAAATACTCAATTTAATCTTAAATATTATAATGTATCACAAACAAATGAAGCCAATGAGGGTTTACAAAAAAGAGAATACAAAATTAAAAAAAAAAAACAAAACGTAATTTGTCCACATGCGGGCTCTTTTACACGTCGGAAATGTACAGTGAATCTACCAGCGCTTCGGACAAGACCATCAAAACTATAAAGGAAGGCTATACTGGTTTAATCACTACATAGTATAAAACAAAGTCGCTTGCGCTGTCTGTCCCTATGTATGCTTAAATCTTTAAAACTACGCAACCGATTTTGATGCGGTTTTTTTTAATAGATAGAGTGATTCTTAAGGAAGGTTTATATGTATAATACATTCCACGCGGGCGAAGCCGCGGGCGGGTCGCTAGTGTAATATAATTCCATGTCAAACTATTAATTCTTAATCAAAACATTAAGTTTAGACTAGATTGTAATTTTTAGCCCCTTATGCGTTCTAATAAAGGTATATGATGGCAACTGTTCAGTGTTATAGCTATGTAAAAAATGAAAACCCCGATATAATGACAACCCCACTTCCAGAGCTGATATGTTTTAAACGGCTCAACCGATTTCCATTAAATCTAGCTAAGAAAAACCCTAATTTAACTAACTTTATTTAAAGGTTACTGACTTAAATTGATGAACCACTATGCAACCTTGTCGCATAAAACCAACGATTAATTCCTATATTGCTATCTCGTCACTTGACACTGTCATGTCATTATGACTTAGATTCTATGGTGGTTCAATATTTAAAGTCTTTGATTGCACAATGATATCTACACTCGTTCAACTCACAACACCACTCTCTCCCCCCGCTTCGTTTGCGTCATCTGTAAAAAGACACCTTTATGGTAGGTATTCGTGAACAACATGAACCTTACAATTAACCTACAGGTTCATTTAATTCATTAGATTCGAGACACGTCTGCCCTAATACAGATTACAAGGCTAATCGTTCATTTGATATTCCGCTCAGCGCCGCACGACGAAGCCACCCTGACGGAGAAAATGTCGGCTTTTATATAACTGCCCATTAAGAAGATATTCTTAAACATATACTTAAAATCTGTGTCATGTCTTACTACTAAAAAGGTGGATCTCAAAAATATTGTACCTAGTTAAAGACTTAATTGAGACAGCGTTAACTTTCTTTCATTGTGTGACGAAAATTAGCCATACGATCTTATTTCTAATTTTCGTCACACGAAGGATTGAATTAAGGTCTTTTTAATTAAGTCCTTAACTAAGTACCTACAATATTTTGAGACCCACCCAAAAACCTTTGTTGTTCCAGAAAATGGGTGAGCAAAGAGGAAGTCCTGCCAGCATCTTTGGCACTATGACATTGGAGCTCTGCTAATGTCTTTTTCTTTTTTTTCTTTTTTTTGTTTAAATGATTATTTAGTTGATTTTTAAATTGGCTTAAATTACCAATACAGTAAGTTACTAAACCAAAATCAAGACTAACCTAAAAAATGTTTGGTCATTAGAATTATTATTATTGAGGTCTGACTGATAAGTATAAGAGAGAAGAGAGTGATATCTTGCGTGATATTTCCTGATCATGAAAACTGACAGATTCTTTATCGGGCTATTGGATAAATCGAGCCCTAAAAATAATTTTAAGATGACATTTTCGCCATGTACCATTTTGATACTAGTTAAAAGAATCTGCTTTAAATTACTCACTTTTGTTTATTGACCAAGTCAAATATTCACACTAAAACCATTAAAAGATGTGTTAAGTATTGTCACATGCTATTTGGTTTGACTTCAATCAATTATTTGACATTTAGTACATTTAGTGCCCGTGTGGTTAACGGGATAGAATAGTGCCACTCCATGTCTTCCCGTGGATGTCGTAAGAGACGACTAATTGAATAAAGGCTTTTAGTCGTGTTAGGCGATGGGCTTGCAACCTGTCACTAATACACTCGTAAACACCTTAGCCTGATTGTGCAAAATGCGGTTACAGAATTATCAACAAGTTATTAGAGTTGTTGGTAATTCTGTAGCTCTGGCTACCCTACTTTGGGAATGAAGGCGTGAGTTTATGTATGTATGTATTTAAGTATTATCACATGCTATTTTGCTTTGATATCAATCAATCATTTGACCTTTAGTAAATTTATGAAACTAGCAATCATGCTTAAATACCTACTTTAAATACTTGGTAAAAGTGGTCCTCGTTTTATTTTCTACCACGCATCCAGCAATCAAATAGCTTACCTCCATACTCAGAAACACGGGAGCGTATTTATTACGTATTTATTTGTAAGTACCTACAGAGTTTATTACAGAAACATTTTTTAGTTCAGGATTTATATAAAACAAACCTAACCTAATCCTGAAATAAAAAACCGTTGCAGTAAAAACACTGTATGACTTGCGATGATTACGAATAACAATACATTCGGACTATGATTTTATATGTGAGCCAATATGGACCCCAGAAATATTTTAGAGTCCATATTAACACGTTCCTTTTTCAAAGTTGTTCATTAAAAATCGAAGTAAGCAACGACTTAGGGCCTGTTGTTTGATCAGTACTTAAAGTAACTTATTGTTAAAAATGGTTACTAAAGGTTCAATTTTTTTTTTTTTTTTTATTGCATGGAAAGTCAAACGAGCACACAGGGGCCGCCTGATGGTAAGTGGAAACTGTGACCCATAGACATTCGCATTCACAAGACTGCAAATGCGTTGCCATCCCTGAGGACTAAGATGGAATGCCTCTATGCTAGTCATTTCACCGGCTGTCTTATCCCCAAACCGGAACACAACAATGCGAACACTGCTGCTTGGCGGTAGGTTAATGGATAAGATGGTGGTAACAACCCGGACGGACCCTGCACAAGGTCCTCCCACAAGTAAACGAAAGTAGTCAAAATGTGTCAAATTTTCCATTCCTTATTCGAATTTTAATCGGCCCTTAATCGTCAATATCGTCATGAACGAGAGTACCTACGTCAGACAGTACAGTTCGTGAGCACTTAGAAGATGCTTTGAGTTTGTATTCTCTCTCAATAACTCTTAATAAGAGCGCATGAGAGCGAGTGAGAGACAAGTACGAACCCGAAGCATCTTCTAGGAGCTCTTGCACTGTAAGATCACTGACGAATAGTCATATAAGTAATACTAGTATAATCCGTTCTGTTGCGGACGTTGCAGTGTATTTTTCAAATGAAATGGTTTGAGCTTGATCTGAATTTTAAGCAACGATCCCGATTTAAACATGGAACAATATGGTTTTGGTGGAGGCGTAGAGCAGCGACTAATTTAATGAGCTTGAAGCTTTTGTCCGTGTTTCTATCTGTCTCTCCATTATTGCCTAGGAACCGAGTTAATGTAAATGTTTTTTTTTATATTAAAAAGGTTGTATACCCCAGTTGGTTTTCAAAAATATCACGCGAATCATGAGCCTTATTGGGTCTTGACAATTTGCATACTGTCGCCGTTATTAAAGATCGCGAAAATCAAAGAAAATGTTATGGATTAACGTTAATGAGAGTCGTTAGTTTTCGTAACATGCAACCTTTGACCTTTGTAAAATATAACTAACTAAATATACGTAGTTTTGGGGTTTCTATCCTGGATTTACTTGCAGATAAGTAGGTATGTGACTGAAGTGAAGTGTGAAGAAAATCCTTTGAATAAATTCTCAGGGTAGTAATTTGATTGGCAATTGTTTTGTCGTTGGGAACCATTCATTTGTTTTTAATACGTTATCCTCCCTGAAATCACAGCTCGTCAGAAGAATAACTCATGTAAAAATGCATAATGAGGCGGATGGCTATTGTCTGGGTGTTACTGCCTATTGTCTGTATTGATATAAAGTTAATTAGCAGCAGTATCGTCGAGCCTCCACAATGGTGGCTGCAACTCGCGCTTTTGTTTTTCATAACAATTGTTGTTTTTACATGCGGGACGACAATACGCGGAGGAGTCGTGTTAATACCACCGAGAATTACCCGGAGTGGACTGTCGCACAATAAACAATACAAAACGAGACGCAAAAACAAACTGTATAGCCCAACAAGAAGAATAGGAAAATTGCTTTTGTTTAAAAAAATCTATTTGTTCGAGATGAACGCGCCTACACAGCGCGCCGCGGCGGCCAATGGCGCGCCGGCGCTCCCGCCCCCGCGCGGCCGGCCAATCGCGCGCGCCCGCCGCCGCAAGAGCAGTTTCCTTTTTTAAAAGTTGCGCCTTCGACTTCCATCGGATTTCCTTCGACTTCTTTAAGTTATGGACGAAAAAAATCCGTTGATTTATTTATTAAGACTCAACTTTTTGCGGGGTTAAATTATGATGTTGCCTGAAGACGCGCTCTTCAAAGTTTTTACGGGCTGGCGAATGGCAAGGCTATATTTTAATTTCATTGGATTTTTATTGAAGCAGACGTGCGTGCAATGAGCAAGGGCGTGAGATGGATCTACGCGATTTGCCACCTTCTCCGGCTGGTTCCCACGTCGCGGCTGATCAGCAGTCTGCGCACACGCACGCCGGCGGTTCACGACTCCTGCGCGCATCCTTCTCTATACCGGCGGGCTTAATTATAACTAGGTACTACTTCGTAATTAAGAGGTGAGATCTTTAGGAATTTGGGTGAAGGCAGTGGGAGATAACCTTTTGTTACGTACTCACATTATAAAGGGCTTGAAATTTGTTTACAATAAACATAACTTATTAGTCTGACATTTTTTAGTCGCATAATTAGGAAAAGTTAACTTTTTAGGAGCTCCCATTAAAAAAATATTTATATTGATTTGAGTAAGTATTGGTAAATTACAATACAGCGACACACTTATAGGTTCTGAAAAAAAAACCGGAACCCAAACACGTATCATTTCCAATGAAATATTATAGTATCACACTAGGGTCTGATAAGTTTTCAATGCTCATATAACAGTCTCATAACTTACTTAATGGGTAATCATCTTGTTTTCTAACGCCCTGTAGGTACCTACAAGAAAAAGAGAGAGGTAAAATTAATTTTTGTGAGATTATTTTCCTGGGAAATCAACTCTAAATAGCCCTAGCCGTAAGGTTGGTGTAAAAAAAAGTTCTTAATGCAACTATGACCCTCCTTTCCTCCCAACAAGTTAGATCAAATATAGTTCACGTTTGCAAAGAAGGTGGTTCATGATGCCTTTGGTGTTAGATTAGCAGAAAGTTTTCAGGTTACAAAAAGTCCATTAAGTAAAAATTCTGTTATAGTTAATTTCAGTACTCAAAAAATTGGCTGTTAAATTCGAACTCATTAATTAAAATTCAATTGGCCACATCTGGGGCCCTCGACAAGATGTACGTAGGTATTTCACTAACGTCCGGCAATCTATGTCATTCCTCTACATTTTCGATGAAGGTAATGTTCGTAGAATGTTCTAGAGTGAAGGTTACACTTACTCGTGTGCTTAAAATATAATAAAAAAATACTAGCACTTTAGATAATAATTTCTCTAGTAAAAGATGTGTACAGTTTATTAATATTTAATTAATCATTCAAAATTATAAGTATTTAGTAAATTGAACCTTGCACTGGTCTCTTCTAACAAGATTGTGATTGCTGCGCATAAGCGTCTTGATTCCACACGAGCCTGACAACTCCATAGATACATCAACTAAGACGTTAGATACATCCACTAAGATGTTAAGTTGAATCACTAAATAAATTTGCTGTTGTTACTATCAGCTTTGGTTAATATACTTAACTAATATCTTACCTATTGTATATTTTTTTTTTTACTAAGAGAAAATCTCTCTTAGTTGGGTTTCATTTTTTTGACTGTAACGCATTTGTTACACGTCGGTAATATGAAGTGAATCTGACATGTATATATCTATAACACCTGTGTATGTTCTTGCAAATACCTTTGCCTAGCCTAGGCATTTGGGTATTAGTTTTTTCAATTTTAAATAAACCATCTTCTCGTATCTCTTTCTTTTTTTTAAATAAGAGATCACAGAAGTTTATTTGCTGACTGGACTGAGTGAAATTGGATTTTGGAATTAGCTCAGAAGGCGTAGTTGCCACCAAAACTGAATTCAAACTACATAAATTGTAGAAACGCAATTGACAATAAAGCTAAGATGTTCGCAGTTAACATACTTACATTATTTTTTAAAACATCAGAGTGGTTTTTCATGTAATTTTAAGAAACGCTTTAAGACCTAGATACCCTTTAAAAGTAAATAAGTGTAAAGTGTTCATAGGATGTGAACGGGTAAGGACCAAAATTGGACCATTAATTAAGCGCACTTAACCATACAATCAACGAAGTCGAAAAAAGTTACGTTACGCGACGAAAAGTATCCCTGCAATTGTATGGCTAACTTTCGTGTCACAACGGAAACGTTTAATGGAAAATTTAATTGAGTTAGTGTAGCCAAGTTTTTGGTCCTTAGATACCCAAACTTTCAATATGTATATAAAGTTAAATATTATATCAACAAAAAGTACCGATTCCAAAAACAGACTATTTTTTTCAGCCGTCACAACTCGACCCGAAAGTACTTGTTTAATTATATTGCTAACGTTATTGTTGCTAATGCACTTCTTATTTAGGTATAATAAGTAAGTAGGGCTCAAATATATTGGAATTGGGCACACGATGAAAGAGCCAACTTTTATTTGTACAACGCTGAGTATAATCGCTTTAGTTTAGTTGGTAGTGACCCGGCCTACGAAACAAGCGCTTCTGGGTTTAATTTCCAGGTATGGGCAAATATTTTGTATGATGAGTATTTTTCTATTTAAGTACGATTATCGTCGTCTACATACCCTTAGCAAATATCCACAGTACAAGCCTATGGCATAATTGGAAAGGATCAGCCAGGTCTGAAGAAGAACGGTTGTGTTAAGAGATATCAGCTCTGACAATACAAGTAGCAATAATATTGTGGGGTCCTAACCCTAACTCTAATAATTAATATATATTTGTTATAGTTATTATGACATACCCGTTATTAAAAGCTTTATTATGACTCTGTCATCCCGGCTCATAGACACCTCCAGAGATCCTAGAGCTGGTGCTTACCTCTCACAAAGGGTTGGGCTAGCTATCCAGAGAGGTAATGCAGCCAGTGTCATAGGGATGTTATTAAATGTACTAATTTTAAAATTAAAATTTCATTAAATATCATGACTGACACAATTAGAACATATAAATAATATAGTAAATGATTAAACAATACCATAATATAATAAAAAATTGATAAGAATATATATCAGGGAACAACTTCACACAAATTACTGAATTGATTGATTGATTGATTGAATTGGCTTGTACTTTAAGTAACGACAGACTTACCTTTATAGAAAACACCCAAGACTTGGTCGGAAAACTTCGTATTTATTTAGTTTTCTCAATTAGCTTTAGTACGCATCGATAAATTAACGGAGAAAGATTGATAAATACCTACGAACTACATACATACATACACTCCTGCCTTTATTCCCAGAGTGGGAAGGACAGGATTACCAACAACTCTAAAAATTTGTTGTGTTTGCACGAACAGGCTAAGATGCTTACCAGTGTATTAGTGACAGGTTGCAGCCCATCGCCTAAGAATACTACAAGCCTTTATTCCCTTTGTCGCCTGTTCCGACTTCCACGGGAAGACATGGAGTGGCACAATTGACAACATTTCAAAAAAAAAAGCATTATTGTTTTTTCGCGTTTATAATAGCTGGTTAAAAATTAGAGTACCCGTATTTCTTGGTTTTTCTTTATTTAACTTAAATTCGTCGTTAATAATTTATTAAAGAAATAGTCATTAAAAAGACCGTATATACAAAGTTAGGAATACTGATGTCGTGATCTTAGCCTGATATAAAATTTAAAAAAGTAACTTTAAACAGTAAACAAAACTGACTGTCATGTCATGTCAATCATTCTCTGCCGTTCGTTCACAAATTTGCAATTTTGCGTAATTTAATTAATTACGTAATTTGTAGACGCCATTAAAATAAATTAACTATTTTGCGTAGAATTGAAAGCGTGTCGTCAGAATCAAGTAATCCGTCAGACAGATAAACAATGAACATGACAGTTGTATATTTTTTTGAATTCCTTTGGTAATAAATGGACTAAGGGCACTATAAGTGTATTCCTAACATTCACAATCCAACTTTTTTTACTGTTTTTCCTAAATATAAAAAAAAAACTACTGCATAAAAAAATCCAAAGATATTTTTACTGCAATCAGCAGTGTAAAATCTAGAAACGGTATTTTATTTTACTACCTTAGCACAAAATGAATTGTTGTCAATTCTAAGCCGAAAACCACACGGCATAACGAAAAATTACGATGTCGTTTGTATATTCTCTACATCTGGGCCTCTATTCAACACGGCAACATAATATTGCTTTTGACGTGTGATCGTATAGTCAACGTTACAAAAGCTCTTATATATTTACTTGACAGTAAATGACGCCTGAGTTTAAAACAATAGCATGTACCTAACTCGTCAAATGCAACCGTGTTGAATTGGGACCCCGTATGTTTTTTTTAATTTTTATTGTGAGATGCAGGCACATTATTTGAAGTGAAGTTCGTGTGAAAAAAATGTTCTGTGCTAAATTGAATGAAACTTTTAAAAACCTATGTAATTTATAAAGGCTTGAGCTTTCAATTCCTTACCTACAAAAAATAACAGTGACCTATCAGTGAGTTATCTTTTCGATGTTAAATCTAATCTCATCTAATATTCAAAATCATTTAATCTTGATTTTATTATTAATTATAAATAATGTTATGAATTCGACTACTACGTAGGTACGCAAGTAAAAAAAGGAATAAATCCGAGTTTTAATGAAACACGAAAATAATTGTACAAAGTCAAACATATAAAAATGCTTTAATATACACATCAGGTTCAATGACATTTAAAAACGATCTTCAAAAGTCTATATTGCTTATTGCATCGTAAAATTCAAAGCATTTTACTAAAAGTCGTGCGCAAAAAGAAATGGAATTCATAATAAAATGAATATAATCATATTAGTCGAGCAAGTCGCGTTTATAGAAACTGTGCTACATGGTTGCCACGCCATGCCATAAAAGTTATAATCCACTAAATCACAGCATTATGAAATAGAACCATGCCAAAGAGCAAGTAACCGAAATAACATCAGGCGACAAGTCGCTATAAAAACCGCTAAAACACGCGCGATCACAACACCCAATTAAAAATCAATCAATAAATAGCAAACTGGGTATCTCGAGCCATCTCCCTCGAAAACACATATCATTTACCTAATTAGATTGGGCGTTAAATCGCCCAACATCCATTTATAATCAGTTCATTTAAAAATAATGCAGCATAAAAAACTCGTCAAAGATATTGTCAGGAGATATCGCCCGTACGTTCGCAGGGTTCGCTCGAAAAAACTTAAAAAAACTCACTCGAGGCGATCCGTGACTCTTTTTTTGTTTTATTATTTTTAATTCATATTATCGTACGGCTATCCCCTTTAATTTTGTTTTTAAGTATGGGCCTCAGCGTGCTGGCAGCTACGTTTATGGATATTCGGAATTCCACATTGTATCTTCTCTTCCACGGGGCGATTCTTTATGTAAATGGGATAGCGCAGGTGTAACCTACGCCGAGCAATTTGGGTAGGAGTAGTCTAGAAACAATTTACTGACCGAAATTACTCCCTATTATGATTACGGCGCCCACGTGCCGATTTTACGACGGCGATTTGTTCAAATAGTTATGTTTTTTCCGCCTAGAGCTCAAATAAGTTGTGCCATGTCCGGAGATGAATGGACGTGTAAAGAGGATTGAGAAGCTAAAAATTTTCATACAAAATGCGAAAACTCAGATTTTTACGATTTTTTAATATGATGTACATGTTATAAAAAACTATGTCAGTACGTTTTCCTTTCCACGAAAATACTTCTTAGATTGAAACAAATTTAAAAAACTAAAAACAGAAACGTACAGACCTACATACATACATACCTTCACGCCTGTAATCCCAGAGTGGGGTACGCAGAGCTACAGAATTATTACCTACAACTTTAAAAACTTGGTGATACTTCTGTAACCACATTTTGCACAAATAGGCTAAGATGTTTACCAGCGTATTAGTGACAGGTACAACGTACAGACCTAGTTCTTTATAATAACTACAACATATTCAAAAATCGTGGAAATCGGACTTGATTTAGGGGGTGAGTAACGATAACGGCCGGAGCTAAATTTGTATGGATTTTTTTGACAGCTATGCGATGTTAGCGGCGCTTCATATTTTTCTTAAGGCTTACGAATATCTTACAAGTAGCAATGTGCAACTTGTAGGTAATCATTTTTATTTGGGAATCTTCATATGAAAGTACTACTGAAAATGCATTCTTGTAATCATTTGAGAGCATTTACAATGTCCAATTTAAAAAAAAAAAAAAAATTTTTGGAAATAAGTCGATAATAATAAAAATTTCACAAAGGTTTCTTGTTGGTACAAGACAGTACGGTCAAACTAAAAAAAATACATTGAAACAATGTACTGAACTATGCTAACCAATATACTTTTTTAATACCTATGCAAGTTTTGTTACTACAGAAAACGCGGCGCAATTACATATCGTTAAATATATGAACATGCTAAAATAATTAGGTACTTGTAAAGCGATAATAATAAAATAGGGGCCTAATAAAATAAATAAGAATTACCTACGTTAGTGATCCAGCAAGTAAAAAAAATAATTAAACTGATGGAAGTTCTTGACTATATCGCAACCTACTTGTAATAAACACAATTTTAAGTATAGTAGAGGCTGTTATTTTATATTAAAGGTAGTTCAAAAATAACCAAGAAAGCGTTCAGTTTTATGAGAGAAGAACTAATGCGACATCGTTAAAAGCTCGTAAATGGACTAAGTAGGATACTTTATACTTTGTATACCTACATACAAAAAATACATACTCATCCCAATTATTTTTGTTACGTAGAGTAAACTTAACTATTTTTTATTTCATGGCGATATTGGCGATAAAATAAACATAAGTCATGATTGTCATGAAATATAATTTCACACGAAACGAATGGATAAGTAAAGTACATACAGTCAAAATCCAGACATCTTGCTAATTATAATAGGTACCTAAACCTAAGTAAGTTACTGAGTAAACTACATTTCAAAGTAAATCATTTTTATTTTACTCACACTAATACAATATTATAAATAAAAGGGGTGATTGTTTGTTTTCTTTGATCTGCCTTTGTTGTTTTAACGCGTCGACAGATCGATGTAAAGTTTGGAATGAAAGATTTCTTTAAGATATATTATAAAACGTCAAAGATATTTATTATCCTGCAAAATCGGGCAGTTTTCAGGGGCATACCGATAAGTATTTTTCCAGTGGAAGAATATTTTAATTCTGTGATTGGTGATAATATCATGAACTACATCACGTCTGTTAAATGTGGACGAGACTAAATATTCAAATATTGTACCCAAAGCATTTGAACCTTAACGTATTTCCACAACAAAACAACCGAGCACATTTCAAAGCCCAACAAAAGCCCGCATAAAGCGTGCACATACATTTAAAATCCGTAATGCAATGTTAACGATGCTTATATAACGACGTAATACCATGTACCCCGTACTTTGCATTTAACAAGGGCGTACATAGCGACGCGCGTGGCCGAGGGCAAGATGAATCCTGAGATACGCACTATGACTTTTCGATCGGTATGAAATTATTGGAGAACACCGTTCGTGCTCGATGCATCAGCCTGAGTCCAGAGACGGCCGACTAATGCCCGCGAACGGCCAAGCCGGGTAGGTTCCAAGATAAATCTCCCCGATAGGAGAAAGACTTAACTTAGTTCTGTGTTCCTTGCATATAGAAGATCCTATCGCAGCTGAAATGCGAACGCGAGAAACTTTTGCCAACGAGCGACAGTTTTTTGTTTTTAGATTTGTGCGATTGTTTTTTGGAATTTAATTAGATAGGGTTACAATGTACCCGTAGTATAATCGACTAGGATCGATGGTATAGTTTCAAACCTCCTTGTTGTTATTCTGGCTGGAAATAAATAACTAAATTCAAATTTGGAATCCTTTAGACATACGTTGTTATTTGTTTACAGCCAGTAATGCAGCAAGGAGGTTTGCTACACCATAAACCTAGGTAATAAACAAGGCAGGTTTAAGTTTCACGCAGTTTGGTTTCATGTGTGGGGCCCCGCGGGCGGGGCGGGCCGACGCACCTGTATCTTGCGTTTGAATATTCCTCCCAAACCGATATTTCATGATCGCTCGTCTGTAATTAAGTAAGGCTTGTAGCGTCGGACTCAAAGTTCACGCCTAGGCGTTATGATGCCAGCGATCTTCGACACATTTGTAGGATTTATCTCTCGTGTTTATTTGGTGATCTAAACGTTGAAGAAAGAATAATTAACCCAAGTCTTTATTCTAATGTTGTTATTACCATTATAATAATAGTATTTGCTTGGTGTAGAAATCAAGCCAAGGTGACTGTTTAGTCTATATTATAGACGTCGTCGTAGAATATACCTACACATAGGTACTACCTCCAATTAAAAAAAAAAAGTTAGTGATTAGTTTTTTTTTTACAAATAATTAACATTTTAGAAGCGAACAAAAACTGCACTTACCACTGAGTATTAAGTAGTTTACAGACTAACCTTAAACCGAAATGATAATGTATGCTGATCGTGAAAATTGTTAATACTCAATACTTTAGCAGAAAGTTAAACCCGTCGCTCACAATAAACATGCCCATAAATAAATAAATAAGCCCGAATTTAATAACCAGCCTGTGCTTAAGTAATGGTCGCCAGAAGGCAGTGTTACATATTTTATAAGTCCGCCCGATTTTATAACTTTTACGCACATTTCTTAGCGTTGCATTAAAACGTTTAAACACTATAATTTGGGAGGATCGGTTATGCCGACGGACTTTTTTTCGAGAATCAATGAACTTAGTCATGTTCACTTACAATCGATTATCGATTATTATTAATAAATAGTGATTATACGTTTAACACGAGCTTAAACTGGTGGTTATTTCAAAACCACAATTAATAGACCAATAGACAATTGTCATGCTAATAAATCGCAAGCCTTGAAACAGCGTAAGTTTAGCGTACAAATTAAATGAATTATGGCGTATAATGAAATTAATTTGATAAAACAAAAGCATTCACACTTTGTGGTCTAGACTTAAGTTACTTTGTCAAAATCCTTACTTACCATTGCTAACTATTTATCCATTAACGCGCTAGATAAACTTACTTCCTAAGGGCCAGTAATTATGACACCAGACCAGCTCTCACGGTGTCCACTAACATTACGCAGGTATTCAGCAGCCACACACCTCATAATAAAGCCTATCTTCGATAACGTGAAGACATTCGAGCTAAACCAGGCGTAGAAAAAACCGGGAACGCGTTACAATACGTGTTTACTGACGCTTCTCAACACGGACTCGGTGCAAGACTGTCACAACAAAAACTAAACAACCATTCCAATGAAAACAATTATGTTCAGTTTTCGTCACATGGGTCCTCGAGTTGAACTGTTTTGTGCGCCCGAATACGATGCTCGTGACGTGCAATAAATTAAACATTTAAAGACGGAACCGCAAAAAGTGACAATGAAAAAATATTTTGCTCAGGTTGGTGTGTAAATCACGTGTGCCGACAAACAGGCAAACAGTTGATTTGAATAAGAAAAATGCATTACACATGGTTGCGCCTTGGCGCTTGTGCTGGCGCAGGCTAGGATTCCTTCACGAGCGACGGCCGGAGCCGCAGGAGCCTGCCGCGGCGTGTTCCACTTGCGTTCTGGGAAACACGCAGTAAACGAAGCTCGATTTGTTAGTTTTGTTTCTAATTAAAGTTTTGGTAAAATATCTAAAAGACGATCTTTATCATGACAGCAGAATGACGCAAGAGCAAAGTTTGGTCATTTAAACTTAATTGCACTAAACACGATAAAGGGAGGATTTAATGCTCAATGGCATTCTAAGATTTCTAAGCCAGCCAACCAGTAACTTGTCAAAATAGAAAAAAACTGTTGTTACATTCAGTTATTCTGATCATTTTTGATCCACCTCCAAATTAGCTTTAGCAGACTTCTTAGCATTCGGCCTAGTCCAGAAGGACAGTAATCTATACAATATATAAAATTCTCGCGTGCCAGACAACGCACGGCCCAAACCACTACCTAAGGACTTGAAATTTGAAGCGAATATTCCTTGGGTACCCTAGGTATGCACTAAGAAGGATTTTTTCAAATTGCTACCTTTTGATTGGTTGAGTGTCGTAAGAGGTTGCGGGCTGGTGAAGTGGTGACCAATATGACTGTAAACGGAATTTTGTCTATACGATGCATGGTCTTTTTAAAAATTGCATATCTCAACAAAATATGACAAATCCGTATTTAATATCGAACAAAAATTACGGATGATATAAGCATTTTAAACTGTTAATTAGAGAGCGATTAGACAGAGAGAGCGAGATCCGATATACACTGTAACTTCATGTCACCAGTCGGCCATATAAACTCCATGTTAAATTCTGTTTTGCTAGAAAGAGCTAGGAACAATTCTTTGTTGGCTTATATCGTGGTTATTTTTATAGCTATTCAAAAAATGTTTTTTACAGTATTTCTATTTATTAAGAGTATGTCTCTAGGTACCATAACGAGTCCCTGCGCGTCGGCGTTAACGCATAGAGCAAAGTTGGAACGTGGTGGAACGATCTCGCGTTTTTCACAGGCATACCACATGCGGCCACGTCGCCGACGAAGACTTTATCCGTCGCGCATGTCTTTGCCGCGCCGCGATCTAGATCGCGCGGCGCGGCGCGATGTTATCGCAGACGCGACAATTGCTAACGCCGCGACATCGCGCGCTATTCCAGACGCAATCACAATCGATGACATACCAATTTCTATGAATTTACGGCGAATTAAGAGTGGAGAGAGTTATGCGGTGTTGGCAGCGGTCCGCTTTAAGAAATATGAGTTGAGCGGTGTTGGCTGGAAGCATTCCTTTTTGGGAAATGTAAGTTGGAATTTATGCACGAAAATTATTGCAGATGGGCTACAAGGTTTTGCTTGTGACTTTGTTTGCGCAACAGTTATTAAACGTCATTCCCTGGGCAACTGCCCAATTTTCCGGGGTGAAAATTACTTTATGACCGTTTTCGTACCATTTCTGTTGTAAATTTCGGATGACGAAGTCGGGAGTTTTTTATTTCAAAATCGGTACCAATTCAATCGTTTTCAGAGCTTACATTTTGAATTGGGATATACCTAATTTTAGATATTAGCTATTTCCTATTTTATGTGAAAATAGAGCGATGACTTCACGTGATTTTATAAATTGATTATTGGATTGTCGAAGAGATCTCATTTGATATTTTATGTATTATTTTGATACTTTTTGATAAGCAGAGCAGAACTTTGTGTAAAAAAACATAAAATTTAATAAGTACCTACATCTGGTTTTAGTAAAAAAATATGAAATTCATTTTTTTCAAAACATTGTTTTTTTATTTTTCTTGTATTCTTGTTGTGTTTGATTTATAGCCAAAAATTTACAAAAAATGTCAATCATCATCTCCGAAGTTTATCATAATACCGAAGATAGGTATTATCTTAAATACGTAACCCCCGGTGCGCGAGTCCGACTCGCACTTGACCGGTTTTTATTGTAGTCCATCGCGGGTAATTCTTGATTTCGCCAATGTCAAGTAATCACAATCAGAAAGAAAATAAATCAAAAGTAAAAGTCGGACATTTTTCAATTCCGTCCATCTTCCTTCCCCAAAGGTTGAATATTATAATAGTCACGTGACATTACATTTATTTTAAGATTTAAAAAGAAGTAATAAAGACACACTTTAATTCATATTTTCATATACTTTTCATTAAAAAGCTTTTATAATAACTAGGTATATCATCATCATAAGCTTAAAGTAACAACAAAAAGTTCATAAGTGATTTAACCTACTTAATTAAATTATCAACAAGTTTTTAGAGTTATTGGTAATTCTGTAGCTCTGCCTACTCCTCTCTGGGAACAAAGGCGTGAGTTTATGTATGTATGTAATTGAAGTTTCTAACATTCTGTTATTTTAATATGGAATCCAACCCATTCACAGCACTAACAATGAAAGAATCAACCAAATTCTTAGAGTGAAGTCATTCAGCCTAGTTTTTGACAAGAATCCAACAATCTCTCACAAGAATTCCAACAGTGCCATGTCAAAGTTCGAGGAAGACGTAACGCACGTCCAGGAGACGTGAAGACGTGGAGACGCGGGCCGTGGAGACTGTTCCAAGAACGCGCCGCGTCGTCACGTGCTCGCGCATCTGATAGCGCGCGCACGCTCGCCATTCTGCCGGGCAAGCGCACGCAAAGGGTTAACTTCTATATGTGTAGCAAATGGTGTTTTTTTTTGTGAAACTCTGTCATGAGAGACGGTTAAAACGGACGCACTTACTATTAAAAAGTCAGCGTAGATATTTTGACGGGTATATTCTGTTTAGGCGAAATATTTTTCCGTCGGCAAATTTATCCAAATTGTATTTATCAAAAAGGTTTTTTCATCGTAGTTGATTTATTTTTATGTGAGAAATTATGTATTTAGTCAAACATATTTCTGCCTCTGACTGTTCTTTGTTTTGACCAATAAAGTTATCTTTTTAGACTGTTACATTTTCCACAGTTGTCTAAAAAAAAGCGAAAATCTAAATGCGATGAAATTACATCTTGCTTCATAATCGAATTATTGATGTAACAGGATAGTTAAAGTTCTTACTCATAGGAGACTGGAGACAGTGCTGGGAGTTTTGTCAATCAACTCAGAGAGAAAATGCAGGGACTTTTAGATAAAATGTCGAATTTAACCAAACACTTAACAGACGACAGTGTTAACAATTTTTTTTTTTTTTTTTACGTTATGTGAAATTGGTACGAGTACTAAGCGTTTTAATTTTAGTTTAGTTTAGTTTCTTTGTATTTAGCTATTGATATATGTATTATTATATTTTATATAAATAAAATAACAATACAATGGGAATACTAATATTATTATTTTTTAATGTTCAATTTATTTAGTACGTAGGTACAGTCGAGGAAATTGATTCCTAGACCATTTATGTAGTAGGTATGTCAAAGTGACACTAAATAAAATCATGAGAAGTCTCCTACATTTTAATTAATTACGTCACTAGGACATAGTTCAAAATTATCTAGGAATCAATTTCCTTTACTGTGCCTATGCAACTTTGCGCGATACATTTTTTTTAATCTTGCGTGTTTTGCATTTGTCCTTTTTTGCAGATATATCAGCTGCTCATGAAGACTAAAGGAGTTGAAACTGAGTAGGTCTACTTTGAGGATACCGCGGTTATCCAAGCACCATCTCTCCGCTCTACTATCATCATCATCATCACCAGGGGTCGTACTTTTGGCGCTGATGACGTCAAAATGACGAAATTTTGCACACAGAGTGCTCTCCTTTCATTTGGCGGTGTTTAGGTATGTATTAACTGGTACAAATGAAATAAAAAATAAGAAGCGGTAAAATGATTAAAGTTAAATACAGCTTAATGGCAATCAATATACGAAATAAATCATGGCAGTTTTTTTTTTTAATGGCAACTAGAGACAATTATTTTATTTTATTGTATTTATGACTGCTGAATCATATTAATTTATATTACAACATAAAAAAGGTTTTTTTTTAATGATTATGTTACTCGATGATTTTTGCCACTGTCCTTCTCAATCAAGTAGGTATTTTTCTATGAATCAATAGATTACTTTACTTAACTCATTTTTACATGATTGAGTGAGTGATGAGTGACGACTACTGGTTAATAATTACGATAAAACCTTTTGGAATCATACTCTATGTAGCGTGACGTCATTTTTGTGTCAACGGCGCGGCATGAAAAGTACGGGCCCTGATCATCACCTTTATACATGTTCAAAATGGAATTAAACGTACAAACAAAAAAAAGAAATCTATCTTTAATTCAACTTTTTTTATTTTAAATTGCTAGGTATTTGCCATTTATATAGTAGATCAAATAAATTGTAAATTCAAAAATCACAAAACGTAACCTAGGGGACATCCGGATTTGAACCGGGGACCTATCGATCTGCAGTCGATTGCTCTACCACTGAGCTATATCCCCTTCTCTGATTCTATTAAAAATAACTAATACATACTGATAAACTGACACTGATTAATAAAAAGTTATAAAATCACGTACCTACAAGTAAGTTTACTACAAAAATGGAAGAATCAGCAACTCATAATTATCAGTGTCAAGAGGTCACCACTAAGTAATTCAAGTTATAATAGAGCAATTTGACGTATCATTGCATAAGCAATTTACTCGACTATTCAAAAAGAAGAATACCTAATATTTTTAACACATATATCGCACTGCCAGATCAAAATTGTAGTAACTCAAAATACAACTATGACTATGACTATGAGCTTGAAACCAAACTAACAATGATTTTGAGTTGATGGTGTCTAGATCTACCAGTGCTATATTCATTTTTAACTCATCATGACTCTTTCTTTCCTCAAAAATAGCCCGAAATAATGAAGACGTATAAAGACTTACTATGCCGTGACTTCACTTGCGCAGGAGTAATCATCATCATCATCATCACCATCATTCCAGCCAAAAGACATCCACTGCTGGTCATAGGCCTCCCCCAAGGTCCATCCATCGGTTTTCCGCAACCTTAACCACGTCGTTGGTCCCACCGTGTTGGAGGTCTCATAGAAGTGGTTAATTGCTATTTTCTTAGGTATTGTCCAATGTTTGGAACCAATTATCAATAATTACCTCTGTACCGAATTTGACATCGATCGGTAGAGGCGTAAAGACGGTGGAAACAAACATACTCTAGCGTTTATCTAATATCCATTCTATTATGTGAAATACGAAAATAACTGTTTGTTTTTTTGTTTCGCTTTCCCATTAAACCATTGAACCGATTTGAATAGCGATCAAGGCATCTACGCAAACGAAGTGGCAAGCATTTTTAAAAAAAATAGCTATTCCGTAAATTTGCCACATGAGGGCTTTAGGCTACCACCGCTTCAGACAATACCCTCATTGCGGAAAAGAAACGCCAAAACCCCAGAATCCCAAATCAAAAAACTAGTAATATTCCAGGTTCCTGTCACACTAGCCTGGCAGGGATATAGGTTACAAACCAGGTGACAATTTCAGATACATCGCAAAGTCAACGAGTTCTTGAGTAACCGGGTTTTAAATAATATACGCGATGTACACTAAACTGTCCCCTGTCAAATTCAAGGTAGAGTATGAGGCAAAATCGCTCTTAGGACCTGGAAGCACTTATGGAAACTTCAGTTAAACTTCCATTTTAGTGGTGGTAAGACCTTGGGCGGAGTCTGTCCGGATCGCTACCATCCTACCCTTTGACGTACCGGTGAATTTTTTGGCGTTGATGCATTCCATGTTAGTCCTCGGGATGCAATCTTAGAGCCGTAATAAGAAATTTGGCTGAGATGCTCGTCTAGCACTTCAGGAACTACAGTTTTCAGAGTCGGAGACGGCCATCTTAGCGAACATCGGATAAATAAATAAAAAATGGCCTTGGGACTCCTCGTATTAATGCACGAAGTAACAACAATCTATTTCATGTTCCCCTTACTCGTAACAAATATGCGTCAAATTCATTTTTATGTAGAACTTTTAAAAACTATAATAGAACATTTTCTCACTTAGATATATTTA
Organism: Acleris emargana; assembly: GCA_927399475.2. Taxonomy (NCBI): domain Eukaryota; kingdom Metazoa; phylum Arthropoda; class Insecta; order Lepidoptera; family Tortricidae; genus Acleris; species Acleris emargana. The sequence continues at coordinate 21,537,139 of OV656838.1, read as the reverse complement.
GTCTTTCCCTTCTTAGATTTAAAATTGCGTTGTCTAAACATTAAGTGTTGTCTGTAATTAAATTTAATATTATATCAGCACACATTATGGACGTGTTACTCTGTACTGTACCCAAATAAACATTAAACATTATTAAGACGGCCCTTAGGATTGCAATCTTAATCCAACATGTTACCGAACATGCATTGTATCCTCTCATCAAACGCTATTTTTATTATTATTTATTATTTATTTATTTATTATATATTAGATAATAGCGTTCATCATGGTTCCAGTGGACGATATTTTGCCATGTTACGATTTACACTTTTTGCATGATTTACACTGTCCACATTTAGCGAAACAAGTCCTGCAGATTTGCCACGCAGTCCGATCTTATGGAGCCATATAGTGTGGACCCACCTTAACCGGTACTGACACGCGTTACTGACACGGCTACGGAACCATGTTTCGTTCAAATAAAGATAAGAAGATAAGGAGATAAAGACATTTATTCAGTAAGTAGGCCGCACGGGCACTTTTACACGTCAAGAATCTACCAGCGCTTCACAAGAGAAGACCACTACTAAGAAGAAACGCCGAAAGAAACTCAGCAGTCAGTCAATTTTTGAAATATATTTTATATTACAATGGTACTACTTACAATTCGTCTAGCATTATATAAATCTATAGATATTAAATTAAAAATATATCAAATAACCTGCGTAGTTTCCGCAATGTTACAAATGTGGACCTTAACGTTGACAATATAATATATAAATAATAATAACGTTGATAACAAGTCAGTAATATCTACTAATAATATTATTTTACTCAAATCAATCTTTATCTGCATAGAAAAAGTGTTATTACAGGAGTTAGTTACAATTATTGTTACAATTGACACGCCTTCTCCAGCTGTCGACGCACAGCATGCAAATGTATAGTGCTAACAGCTAGCAATGCTTAGGGACTAGGTAGGAACACATGCACGCACCGCCATAGTAACTTATAGTTTCATTTTTTAGAAAAGTAATTTGTTAATTGTATCAAATCTATCATTTAATAACCATTTAAATAATGTGACGTTAAACTTATTGTCATGCAATTCTTTGATATGCTGCGGTATTTTGTTATAAATAAGAACACACATTGAGTAAGTTTTTTCTAAACATTGCCGTCCTTTGCTGCTTTCCTTCAACAAGTCTGTCTAAATTCCTTGTTCTTCTGGGGAATACGTTGCGAGTCATTTTAAACAATTTTTAACCGACTTCAAAAAAGGAAGACAACAGTGTCTATTCTGGAGATAAGACCTTAACCATTGCAACGCCGGTCCTCTTATACCATAGTACTCTAATTTTGACAGGCGTCATGAGCAGCAAAGTCAAACGCCTTAGGCATGTCAAATAGCGGTAGTGAAATTTTTGCTATCCCAGTGGACCGAAATTTCACTTATTAAATTGAATGCAGAAAGGGTGCAAGATTCACCCTTTTGAATCTTTGCTGATAAAATCTTTCATCTCATACACATTGTGACATTGTCCCCTGATATTTATTATTATTATGTATGTCTTTACCATTCACGGGACTATGGATGGGAGTCCCGGACCTTTGGAAGGCGTACATGGAGCCGAAGCCAACACGCAGAGGCCCTTTAGACAAGTTTAATTTAGTAAAGTGATGGGACACCAACCGTCGATTGTCCCTGAGTTCAAACTATGGAAGTATGCTCCCACGGACCACCAATGGTTAGTGTAGGACTATTTAAGAAGGATGGAAGTATTAAAATAGGCTCTATCAATGAACAGATATGGACTGGTGAACTAGGCTATTGATGAAACTACGGCGCCTGCCTGGCCAACGCTAATTACCTACTTTGGTTGAAATGGCAGGCGGTGACTCGCCAACTCAATGGAATGGGCCTCCCGAAATAGCCGCATATATATAGCAGCAGGGAGGTAACAGTTCCAGAGGGGCTAAGGGTGGAGAGGTGCTTCTGGACTTTAAACGACCATAAGGTGCCCACTCACCACTTATGCAACACATCCACCCTTCGAGCATATAGCTCTTGCGACTCCACTCTGACCGGCCAATAAAGGCAAGCCAGAGGTGAGGGACTGTTCCTCGTCATTATACACTCCAGCCGGCCGGTGAAGGCAAGCGTGAGGTGAGGAACAGGACCTACCCTCGGGAGCATTCAGGTCCGTGGTGTCGCCACTCACCAACAGCTCGCCACTAGCTGCCCTTATTATTATACACCTGGTTTTATCAAATACCTTAGACAATATAAGTATAATAGTTGTAGGTCGGTAATTTCCTAATTCCTGTCTTTCTCAGATTTTAAAAGAATTGAGAATAGAGGGGCTTTTACTATTACCATGTAATTCTATTTCTGACGATCTCAATGTAACTGCATATAATTTGACATGCCATGTAATTTATACTGTGTTATATTGAGTAATGAAATCTGAATCTGAATCTGATCACATAGCGGTGGAAAACCCAAAAGCTAACAAGCAATTTTAAACGCTAATAACCGTTTCATGTACCACACTATATTCGATACAAAAATCGTCAACGACAATATAGTGTGCCGAAGACGAATTTGAAAGGAAAAAGCGTCACGCGCCCACGACCGCCGGGCGCGCCGAAATCCGCACATTCCCGTTTTTTTCTCAAAAAACCACGAAAACCATGCATATATCTGATTCTCTACTCCCTTAAGATAAAGTTCTATCTTCCTTGATTAATGAAACATTAACTTGGTTGTTTGGGAGCTTGTATTTATTGCAACACTGATCCAGAGATGGCCTACACGATGCCAGATTTTACAATCCGTTTGATACCAACTCCTATTGTATCTGCTTTTGTTTTTATGGACGTTTTTGATATTGTTTCGCGCCAGAATTCATATAATGGTAGCTTCACTCGGTGGATTTTATACGACTTGGATATTTTTAAAGGTACATTTTAACCAGCAGGACCTCTAGATTCTGCCTTGTTGTACCTACCAAAGTCTATCTTGCAATATCGTAATCATGTAATGAATGTTATGATGATTATTATGATTACGATAGTATTAATATTTACAAAATGGGAAAAAATTAAATATTTTTAATTAATGTCAGTTATAGAGGTCACAAAATCGTGGTATATACGACAGTAGATATTGTGAATTCTTTATCGCCGTTGATCGGATTTTTACAATAATTTACCCTTACTAAAGTAGCCTAGATTTTGCCTATTATAAATATTATAATCCAAGATACTTATTTCAACTTTAAGCTTCAAACATCTTTAAATTCAACCGGTAATCGAACCCATTTCTACTCAGACGCTGTGCAGCCGCAACCGACTCAAATATGAATAAATTGCATAAATGTTTATCGGCACGCATTATGCTGGCGACAAAACGACAACGGCACGGTACGACAAAACGACAACGACACGGATACGACTAACAAATACAACATTCCGATGCGACATAATTGTTTTTGCAGATTGGCCCGGAATCCGCGCCGGCGCAACCTCTAGTGCCAGATTTGAGACGCTATTATTCAATAACGGCGTATCTATTTTTTATTGCATATTTTATTTTTATTTTCAAACATGAATGTTCAAGTTTTTTTCTCCAACGATAAATAGCAATTATACTTAATCAATTTTTTTATTGGTATTTGTGCAGATCTAGTTAAACGACTAACTTATCCGACAAATCATGATGTTTATTCAATGTTGAATAAGTGTATTTATTTAATTTAAATTATTTATTGGACAAAAGCAATAATTTTTAATTCGAGTAAGTGGTTGGTCTTAACGCTACATGTTGATATTGCTGCTGCTATCAGCCAACCTTAGCTAAAAAAGAAATAAAAATAGTAGGCAAAGTAAAGAAATATTCTATGAGTACTGAAAAATACATCTGTCCTGGAAATTGTGTGAAAAGTGTATGTGCATAATGCAAAATATTTGATTAACCGTTTTTAACTAAAGCCTGTTTTCCTTTTTGGTTTGAATCTACAGCTAATTTTATTAGTTTTCTCAACCATGTTATTGTAACTTTGTAAATAACATAACATAATATGTACCAAAGCCAACTTCGACGTCTTGTCAAATTGCACAAAATATCACAGATCTTGTTCGAAAACTCGCGGCTGTAAATCATGAGGCTGGTCTATCCGTCGGTCTCAGCCTCCTGCTGCTCGTGAATTTACGAGCTCCTCCGAACCTTCCCGAAGCTTTCTTCGCAATACTTCAACAAAATATCGTGATTTATGTAAATCTCGTATAAGTGCGCCTTTTGTCTGCAACAATGCGAGTAAACATTAATTTATTGGGATTGAAAACTATTTCAGTAACATTGACGTTTATTGATATTAGTTACTCTCCGTTGAGGATTTCTATTGTTGTTACATTTTAATTTATAAATTATGTTAATTTATACCATTTAATAATTCTATGAAATAAGACGGTATTTGTAGCTGGTGGCCATCGAACTAATGATCGCCTTCAAATGGTTATCATCATCACCAACCACTCCATTGTAACGCAGGCATAGAGTTCCAGAATAGAATCAATGTGCTCGTGTTTATTTATCACCTCTGACGTTAAGTTAGTATCATCGCACGGTGTGATTCCTCCTCAACACAAGCCAGGTCATCCCTATCAATTCCCAATAACACACGAATGCCTTCGGGACAGGAATCCAGCGCCGATATATTCGCGAGGCACGACGCGGCCGGGAATAAATATTCCTTTTATACCAATTTGTCAGCTAAGCCACTCTCAGCAGCGAGTTATCTCCGTATCCAACGGTAAGCTCCCGCCAAAACAATACGGCTGTATCGTTAAAAAACGTAGCTGAATACAGCATTTATCATCCGTGATTAAATACCATTGTTTGGCATCGGCAGGCTGGGGACTCCTCTGCGTCGTGTTCGTTTTGCCTCGCCCCATGTCTGCATTGTAACCAGCCGGAGACAATAAGTCTGTTAAATTGGCCCCCTATACTCGTTATATTATGTGCCAGCCCAGGCTTGTATTTATGCCTGGCCGGGACGCGTGCTCGTGCTAGCCTTTGTCTTGTAAATTCTTGCGAGGCGAGGTTTTCATTGAAATTGGAATCATGATTTGTACTAATCAAACAATAGAGGAAATGTTTGATTTATCTTTTGGTTGTGCAGCGATTTCTGTTTTGTTTTGCGTAAGTTGCGATGGTTCTACTTATGTGGTAGTTTCCTTGGCTTGCTGTGATGAAAGATGATGTTAACGCAGCAATTGTTGCAAGAAACGTTTATTGCATTACGAGTAACTAATCTTAACTTCCTCGTTAACTCATTCTAAGTAACGTCTTAAACGAACCAACGAATTGGCGTGTTGTTGGTAGACAGTCATATAGTGCTTTTAGCTACCAAAATCAGATACCAAATACAATTTTAAACGGCGTTTACAGAATGAGGCTAGAAGTAGTACTTAAAGCCTTTTTTGTGTCTAGGACATATTTCTCTATACAGCCACAAATAAATCTCAAAAAGATCGACCACATCAATGCGTAAGCTAGAACTTAGTAAACTAACACCTCATGTTTAACCTACATACTTTCCAGTAAAAAGTCATCAAAAGATCTGCGAGGAGCCCGGTCTGGATAGACACTAATGGATTGAAACACCCTATTCAGATTGTAAGTGACGCCGACGCGTTGCCGACTTGAAAAACTCGGCAAGAAGCTGCTCGCGGCTCGCATACATTTCCTTTGGCGCTTCTGTTAGAATGTTAAGTGTTTGTTCCTAAGCCGTATCGCGGGGAAAAAACTGAGGTTTAGCATAGGACGTAGCGCGTGTGCAACAAGGCGCCGCGTTTAGCGGTTTCCCAGTTTTTCCGCAAATAACCCCAGTTAACGTCCAAGCCACACGTCTCTCTTATAACAATAATACATATTTATACCGACGCCTCTCTTAAAAACTTGAAAGCCTTAACTGGCAGCATGCAAGCACTAAAATCATAATGAACATCGTTTCTTTCCTACCTACATGAATCACTGAACTTGAGTCTGTCTTATCTTAACGACGTCACATTCTAAGCAGAGAAAACCTCTTTCAAACCGCTCATTAATTGCGAAAACAAATGAGAAAATATGACATAAATTATGATGAATTACAGCATTAAATCAATCAATAATGAAAATATGAACGTCAGTCGTAACTGGGGCCCAATTAGGGAGCTTGAACTTGATCTCGATGTCCGTAATTAATTTTAATAAATTAATTACAAATTATTAATGTTGGGAGCGGCCGTGCCGTATCGAGCGCGGCAAAAAGGCGGTATGCTGGAGTTGGTAATAAAAATGTAGTTCGGACAAATATGTGAGTGCCGGGTGGGGGAAAAAGCGCAGTCGCTCGGGCGTCGTATTAACATGGTTAATTAATTTATTAATTAGCATCAATTAATCGTAATACTTTGTTGATGCGCGCGAGTAGTTTTTCCGGCGAAGGTTAGTTTTTTGTCAGTAATTAGCATGCGGCTAGCGTATTATTAGAAACGATTGCCGCCGCATCGGCTTATTTATCACAGTTACGCTATTGTCGGAGGAATAATTGCCAATCTTCCGTATTCTTCGTTTGATATGAAATATAAGTCGACGACCGGGAAAAAGTCGTGCGACGTGCAAAAAACTGAAGTAAGGTCTCATTTTCTTGCGTCGCATCGTCCTATGAATACAAAGTGCGATATTTGTAATTCTTTCGCGATTTCTTTTAAATCTGCTTCAATATGATAAAAAACTTACAAGTATTTTTAAGAATTGTATAATTTTTATGACCAATATCGCATGCGAATATGTTTTTACCGTTTTACGTTGGACGACAGTTTGTGGTTACGTTAACTGAGTAAAAAGCAAGTAAAAAGTAGTTAAATTATGCATTGCATTGCAGCTGTTAAAGTGATGTATGTTAATTTAATTGATGTATTTTGATTGACTTACATTTAATTTCTATGGCAAACATCAATGAGTTATGCTGGTTTTACCATGAGAAAAAATACCACTAATGTATACTTTGCATGAACTTAGTGTCAAAATGACGTATTAGGTCAACTTAAACGCAATTTCTGCTTTTATAAACAATTATTTATTAACTTATGTGTTTCTTTAAGGTAACTAAAATAAGTTTGCCTACTTAATGCTCATAGATTATCTAAAAGGACATCTGAAATACTTAATACACTCTACTTATTGTTTGTATTTTTATTTAGTAACTATTTTTAGGTAGTAAAACTATGCCTCTACCTTTGTTATGCACCTGGTGTATAACTTTGATGTGGCAATACATTGTAGTACTTTGTCACAGCTATTGATATGTCTGATATTGTCTGTGATCAAATCTCTTTCACTTTAATACGTTACTGCGACAAGGTACTAAAATTAACATGTACCTACTTCTGATTTCGATGATAAGTATATATACAATTTAATTGCTTAATAAATAATAATTATGACGTGTTAACAATTAAAAGTTAGAACTAAATTTATTTAAATTAAAATAAAACTCAGTTACTCAAATATTAAAGATGTAAATAATAATCACCACTATAAAAAGAACACCCCCTCTAGCAGGTCCGCTCGCGGCATGGTCCCTATGACACTGGCTGCATTACCTCTCTGGATAGCTAGCCCAATCCTTTGGGAGAGGTAAGCACCAGCTCTAGGATCTCCGGAGGTGTCCTATTTAACTTAAGTATTCTTGGTCCCTTTCTATCAAATTCAAATGACATAATGACAGATAACGACAGAGCATATTTCAAATTATATTCGACTACAGAATTATAGACCGCGATTATATTTAGCTGTGTTCCCAACGCACTTGGATGCTGTATGCTTAATCACATATGGCACCTGCAGAATAATAGTGACCTAATTCAAAATTTCAGCTTTCAAACTTCAAGTCATACATTTATTATTATAGTGCGCTAACCCGAAATTTTAAATGTTACGAGAGTAATTCTAAAATTCGTTGCAGATAAACTTGTCCCAACGAAAAAAAAGGTTGTTTTCATAAAATTAGTTTAAATATATGTAAAATTTATACAAATTTTTAATTCATTAAAACAAGGATCATAGCATAATTTCCACACATTATTAATTTAGTATAAATTATTAATATTTCAGTTTTTTAAACAATAACATAGTGGTATTTTGTAGTAACAGAGTTGTTTTTTCTATGGACGATTATCTGCAACGAATTTTAGAATGACCCACGAAACAAAGTAAAATATCACAAGTGAACTTCTAACACATTACGTAAAAGTGGCCTCAATGTATTGACCAGTTTTTATCGTATTATGAAATCGAACTTCAACGACCGAGTGTCAGAACACTTTTTTTTCCGGCATCGGCTCAAAAACTGAAATATTCGCGAGCGATGATTCGTCCGGCGGAGCAGACAGTGACAGATAAAGAGCTGTCGACACTGACGGCCGGACGGACAGAGGCCGTCATTAATAACTTGGATTGATCGAGATGCCATGCTACCTGTGTTGGTGAAACATGCTCCATTGATTCTTGGTTATCATTGGTGTTTAGAAATAAGTACTGGTTAACCTAACCTACAAATGTTAACAAGTCGACATAGAGAAAATTTAATAGCAAATGGGTAAGAACCAAAAAGTTGGACCACAGTTAAGCGCAGTTAACCATACAAACAACGAAGACGAAAAAACTTCTGTTGTGCGACGAAAATTATCCCTATATGGCTAACTTTTGTGTCACAACGGAAAAGTTTCGTAGAAAATTTAATTGAGTGAGTTAGCGTGGACAACTTTTTGGTCCTTACCCAAATAATAAGATAAGATAAAGATAAAAACAAAGACATTTCGCATCATTAGAATTATAGTGACATAATTCAAAACTTTTGGATTTCTAGTTAGCTCTCTATTGTAATAAATATATGTCTCAAAGTCGAAAGCTGAAATGACGAATTAGATCACTATCATTCTAAAGGCGCGATTTATTCAGTAAGTAGGCCGCACGGGCACTTTTACACGTCAAGAATCTACCAGCGCTTCACAAGAGACCACTGCTGCGAAGAAACGCCGCAAGAAACTCAGCAGTCAGACATTTTTTTAAATATATTTAATATTACAATGGTACTACTTAGTCTAGCATTATATAAATCTATAAAGAGTAAATTATTATCAAATAATATTATGTGTAAAATCCAATTTAGTTTTTAAGTACTAACATTATTTCTAAGACTATACTAACAATAATGAGATCCTATGTTATCTTGAATTAAATAAATGAATTGAATTGAATTGAAATAAAAAAAAAAAACAAATAACCTGCGTAGTTATAAATGTAGTATTATAAATGCGAAAGATTGCGTGTGTGTGTGTTAGTTTGTTACTCCTTAACGCTGCAACGGCTGCATAATGATGGATTTAGATGAAATTTGGAATGGAGACGGCTTTTACCCTACTACACCCTACTACTACTTTTCATCCCGGATTTTTTGTAAGTTCCCGATTGAATAACAATAATCGAAATTTACGCTGACGAAGTCGCGGGCATTAGCTTGTTAAGAAATAAAGAAATAACATAACAAGTTAATGTATTTGCAACTTTTCAATGGATCTTTTGCTATTATTGTTTTATACTTATCATTCAGAAATATTTAAATCGTGCCTGACATTTTTAGCTTTTAATTTTAATCTAATTGACTGACATTTTAATGTTTATTAAACCGTTCACAAATATTTTGTTATATTATTGTTACTCTATTTTTTATATTTTGCAATGATTGGTCTTCAGTTAAAATTATTTTAATTTTATCGCTCTGACAAATGTTTTGCACGCCTGCATATCTGCACAATTGTATTCTGAGCAAATAAATTCTTGGAATCTCTATTTTAAGAATGTTTACCACAGACCCTTTCACAAAACAGATCATTAAGATACTTACAGATAGGTGTATCGATCCTCGAAAATGGCCGGAAATATCAATTAGCCAGTGCGTTGATCGATGTCTATGCTATGGCATCCAAAGGCCAACGGCAACCCGGTCGGTTATTCATTTACGTAAGTCCCACGTCAACGCAACTTTAGACATTTTTATCACATGATTATAAAATTAGCATAACATTTTGCGCATTTTCCCATACGTGTTTTTATGGAGGACATCATCCTAACAAATAAGAAAAGCACGAAGTAAAAAGTCAAGCCCCAACCAATAATCGTCGAAAAATTAAAGGAAATATTTTGTTCTAATTGTACTTCCAAAAAGACGGGTTTATTTTGGGTCTAAATTATATTATTGTATAATCAACCGTAAACCTGATATAGCTAACCACGAAAAAATCCGGCAAGTGCGAGTCGGAATTGACCACCGCGGGCTCTGCAAATGACACGGATAACTCAATTGAAAAAGTGGACCGCCGTTCCTTGCACAAAGACCCTGATATTTTGGGATTTAATTAAAAATGTATAGTTTCAGATTTTTTCCTATATTAGTAGTATAAGACGGTATTACTTGCCAAATTTCATAGTTCTAGGTCAACGAAAAATACCCTATACATTTCCTTGAGAGTGTCGAAATATATGTTTTTTGCGACATAAACGACCGTAACTTTTTTTTACGTTAACTTTTAAGTTATATTTTTTCACAGCTTCAAGGGACTGTAGACTTGAGTATGTGGTTTTAATTTTAAGTCTATACCTCTACGCGTTCCAGAGATAAAGGGTCTTGACAGACAGATAGACGAACGGACTGACGGACAGACAGACGGACAACAAAGTGATCCTATAGGGGTTCCGTTTTTTTCGTTTGAGGTACGGAACCCGATATATTATGTAACTTGTTTTGTCTTCGACTGTTGTGGGTTATGAATGTTTTTTTTTTTTTATAGCGTGGGAAGGCTTACGAGCACACAGGCTACCTGATGGTAAGTGGAAACTGTGACCCATAGACATTCGCATTCACAAGACTGCAAATGCGTTGCCAACCCTGAGGACTAAGATGGAATGCCTCTATGCTAGTCATTTCACCGGCTGTCTTATCCCCAAACCGGAACACAACGATGCGAACACTGCTGCTTGGCGGTTGGTTAATGGATAAGATGGTGGTACCAACCCGGACGGACCCTGCACAAGGTCCTCCCACAAGTAAGATAGTTATGTTTGCTTGTTTGACTTGTAATTTTCTTTGTACATTTAGTGAACATAGGTAATATAGGTATATATAATTTCATATGAATGTATAACAATTAGTTTTAATCGATTCATTAATTAGTGTAAGTGGTTGGTAACCATACTATTTAATTAAATTTATAAATATTATTTAACCCTAAAAATAACAAAATCAACTCGATGTTCTTAGGAGGTGACGCATTTTGTTTTGGTCTGCTTGTGGTTGGACATATTATGAGATACGGAACCCTCAATGCGCGAGTCTGATGTGAACTTGAACAGTTATTTATATCACATTATAAGGGGAGCACCCAAGTACTCGAAAATATTTTATTCCGAATATTCATTTACCCGAAAACTATAATATGCTGGAGGTAAATATTTTAGATTAAAAGCATAGTTACTTCAATTGCTACACGTAGGATAGGTTAGGTTTGATATAATAGCAATATCAATTCTTCTATCATCTCATATATCAAGTCTTCTATCAAAGCGACGCCGCGCTGGCCTAGTTGGTAGTGACCCTGCCTACGAAGCTACAGGGCCTGGGTTCAAATCGCGGTAAGGGTATTTGTTCCTGAGTCATGGAGGTTTTCTATGTTTTTAAGAATATATTTCTCTATAAATATTTATATCGTTGTCTAGTACCCATATTACAAGCCTAGAGCTTAGTTTGGGACTAGGTCAATTGGTGTGACATTGTTCCCTGATATTTATTTATTTAATTAAAGAAACCTGTGTGGCCACCGGGTTAGAATAGTGCCACTCCATGTCTTCTCGTGGTTGTCGTAAGAGGCGACTAAGGGAATAATAAAGGCTCCTAGTAGGTACTGTTAGGCGATGGACTTGCAACCTGTCACTAATACACTGGTAAACATCTTAGCCTGATTGTGCAAAACGTGGTTACAGAATTATTGATCAACAACTTATTTAAGAGTGCTTGGTAATTCTGTAGCTCTGCCTACCCCACTCTGGGAATGAAAGCGTAAGTTTATGTATGTGTGTATGTGTAATTAAGAAAAAAAAAAAATTATGACTCTTTGGAGTTATGTATGTAGTGTACCCTGTGTTGTATTATAAGTATTGGTAGTTAAACCTACGATTAAGGCTACCAAGCGTTTTGTGGAGTCTTTTATGACTCGTATACCGGCTTTAGCGGCACTCCGCTCTAGATAACAGATTGATGGCCTTTAGATTAGGTAGCAGCGTAAGGCGCTGGATGATCAATAAAATTAGCTGCTACAATGTCAGCGCCGCGGAAGCCTCGGCTCGTTAGTGTACCAGTATTATCTGCTCGTGTACTTACCGTAAACATAACAGTGTACAGGCTACATGTACACTAAAGAGGTAGAACATAAAATACGTACAACGAAATCACAGCCAAGCATTCTTCTTTGGATATATTTAACTGTACACCAAAACAATTGAACAAAAAATTATATAACTAGCTATTGATCGCGACTCCGTCCGCGTAGAAAATTAAAACATAGCTTATGTTACTCAGGAATAATGAAGCTATATTATAATGGTGAAAGAATTTTTGAAATCGGTTCAGTAGTTTTTGACTTTATTCGTTACAAACAATCAAAAATACAAATCTTTCCTCCTTATAATATAAAGTATAGAAGAACAGTAATTAATTTTGGAATTGTATAACGTACTAGTAATTAAAACTTAATATGAGTACTAGATAGCGCTATCCTGATACAATTCTAACGAAAAGTATCTAAGCTTTAAAAAAACCTAACTGCTGGTTGGATAATGTCGTCAAAATAATGTTACTTAAAAAAAAATTATAGCCTATGACAATCGAGTGGTTAATACTAATAATAATAGTCGGGGTACGAAAGTTAGCCATACAATTTGTAGGGATAATTTTCGTCGCTTAACGGAACTTTTTTCGTCTTCGTTGTTTGTATGGTTAACTGCGCTTAACTGTGGTCCAACTTTTTGGTCCTTATCCTAATATTACTCGAATTATTTTGTTATTAAGGGTTAAATTTATTTTTCTCGGCTCATTTTTTGCTCACGGGAAAAGGGTTTCAATGACATTTAACCCGTACCTACGTTCGTATCATTATATTATGCTGTAAAAGTGTAAAGGTTATTGCAATTATTCATGAAACCGTTTCAGAGATTAAATCCGCATTGTTACCTATATCTGCCATGCTAACGCAGCTAATGTTTTTGTTTTCAATCGGCTCGAAATTTATAAATGTGACATAAGCAGTCGACGCAATCGATCACTTAAGTCATTTTGTCGATTTAACGGTACCTTATGCATCTTGACTACACCTTTATTTTGAAATTATGAAAAGTAAATGATAAATGATCTCTCTATATAAGCCCACGACTTAATACAGGGCGAACGACATGAAGTGTTACCAAATTCACAAAATCGAGCCTGGTGTCAAAGTAAATGCGACTTACTATCGGGAAAATGTTTTGGAAGCTGCGTTGGAGCCTTGGGCACGCAAACATTTCGGTAGTAGACCGTGGACATTACAACAAGACTCGGCCCCGGCTCATAAAGCTCGTGTGAACCAAGAATGGCTGAACAACGCGTGCCACAATTTATTTCGTCCACACAATGTCTTTCGAATTCCCCAAACGCGAACCCGATGGACTTCTATTATCTGGTCCATTGTGGAGAGCAAGGTGAGGAGAAGAAAACATGCCAGTATGGATGCATTGAAGAAAGCGATCGTACGTAATTGCCATTGCATACCGCAGGATCACATTCGTGCAGCGTGCAACTCATTTTTCTACCGTCTGAAGGCCATAGACAGCAGAAGGTGGTCATATCGAGTTAAAATAAAGTAATCTTAAAAATTTGATATCTTTATCTCATTTTTTTCTTAATAATGAATAATTTAAGACCACAAAAAAAAATCGTAGCCTTTTGAATTTGGTAACACTTCATATCGTTCGCCCTGTATATGTGCCTTTTTGCGAGCAGGGTATATAGTACTACATTAACTAAGTAAATTATTCATTTCAAAGTCAATTCTCGAGACCAATTCGGACACAACTCACCTTCAGAGCGATAGTGACCCAATTCAAAATTTCAGCTTTCAAACTTTAAGTCATAAATTGATTATGACAGAGCCTTAAATCGAAATTTAAAATTTCGGAATTAGGTCACTATTTTTCTGAAGGTGTGACAAGTCATACTGGCTGAAAGCATGTCCGGACTAGGCTACCGAACTTTTTTAGCTGATCACAAGTGGAATGCTCGAGTGTCAATCGTTTGATCCAAGGTATAAGTACCATTAAGCATGGAGATTACGCTGGTGTGAGTGACCGGCCGTCTGCTACCGTCGCGTATCAGATTCGGTAGCCGCAGCTCCTATCTCGACCATTAACCTTATCGTCACTTATCGATGGCCGTACGGTTCCAACCGTCCACGTATCTGTCGATGGTTAAATATGATAGATAATCATGGTGCTTTTATAGCCGGAGAAAAAACAAACACGGCGGCTATCTGAATGATCTGTGTTGGGCTCCGTAACTAGAGGTTAGAATTCGAAAACTTCGAATAAAAAACGGGGCATCGTTAGAGAAATTCTTTGCATGTACTCGTTTGAGATATGGACGGCTCATTGAAACGGGTTTGGAACTGAAAAACTTGGCAGGTTAGAATTTGGTATTTCGTATAAAGAGACATTTGTTAAAAATCTTAAATTGTTAAGACTCGATTTTTTAAATATTTCTTCTGATAACGACCTAAATTAATATCTAATGTAAGGGTTAGTCCCTAAACGTATATAATATGAAAAAAATATTGAATTATGAAATGCTTATGAGTTGTACGAACAACTTGGGACACTTTTAATGTAGAAAACAACGAATTTACTATACATAATAATATAATTTTCAACGCAGAAGCGAAAATCATTTATTTCGAAAATAAGGCCTTGCCACCTGAGAAAGACCTGGACCAAACCCTTAATCAGATGCATCAGTTATTAAGTAAGTAATCGATTGGGAGGTAAACAGGCTGTGTTACTGGCATTTAAATACGTTTATAATTATATTTGTCAGGTAATTATCGTGCATCGGATTGGTAATGGGCGGTGGTGTCGCGGCCGGCAGGGGGCGCGCGGGCGCTACCGGGCCGGCGGGGGGCGCTCTCACGGTCCCACAACTACTGACTACCTTAGTTTAGAGACTCATCTCGTAAACAACTTTCAAACTTATGCGTCCTTAGTACTAACGATGTAGAACCGAATTTGTTTCGTATTTAATACAGCACTTAGAACCTTTTATTATAAGGGAGGCAATGAAAGAATGTTCATTTTTTCCAAACGAAATATTTACGGAAGTCCAGGAAATTAAAAAGCCATATATTATTGGGAAAAAACAATGATATTTGGAACGTTGACATTTTCGGTAAGTTACGATCGTTTTAAAACCTCTACTGGGATGACAGGAGGTTCGTTTCAATTTATTTGTTTGTTGTAACGTTACGGTTACACAACAAGACAGAAAGAGAAACGAATAAATATTAAAATAATAGATATGGGAGCAAAATGAGAACGCATATAAAACTATTCCACAAGATTCATCCTTGCAGCTCCCGTCTGGCTTCTAAAACCACAGGCAGGCGTGCTCTTCTGTAATAGTAAACATAATTTGAATACATAGAGGCATAGGCGGATTCCCAGAACCGCTGGCTGAGCCTGCGTAACGAGCCCCCAGGACAGCACCATCACTCACAGCTTTTCACTTATAATGATGTTAAAAATGTAACCTAACAGCCGTTCGTGTCCACCCATTGTACAATGCTCAATGCCCAAACAAAAAAAGAGTTTAAAAAATGACTCCCAATTTATAAAAACTCACATTTCCCATGACACCGGCCTGGGCGATCTACCCGAGCGCCATCCTTCTTTATATTTCTTCGTTTTTTATTTGAATCGCTTTGACATTTTGGAGTCCGTTTATTAAATTAGCCTTTGTATTTAAATGAACAATTAATTATTATGTGATCTGCTTTGGCTCCTGTGTGGAGATAAGATGGCCGCTTGCAGGTCTTTGCTGAGGATGCTTATCACTTTCAACATATCGCACCATCTTTAATAATTTATCTGTTTGTTTTATTATCGAAGCGAAACTGAGTTTGAACTTCTGTTTAGCTCCTTACTATGGCTCAACTGCTTGACTGAATTGATTTATTTGAATCAGAATTGTGAGAAAGTTATTTGGAGACAGCGATAGCAAATGGGTGGTCTACGCTTGAAGATACGAAGTTTTTGAAAGAACAGCATTATTTGACTATAAGCACTGTCACTACCATTTGCTTCCTTAATGATGTTTGATTAACTAACATGGGCGACATCTAGTGAATAATGTGTTGATACATTACTTTATTTCATACAAATGTCAAGATATAAAATTTTACTTGCCAAACAATGAGAAGAATCAGTTTAATATTTTACACACCTGAACATGTTACCAATAAAAACAGAAACAAAAGGACAGTGTGATTCCATTTAATTAAAAGCATACCGTTACAATGCCAGGTATCCAAAAATCTATACAAAATGTGCTCAAAATAGGGTACGTAGCACTGAACGTGCTAACACACAGCTAACAAAAGGCTCGCATCAAGCCAAAGCGCCCAGTCACTCACACAAGTTCCCAGGCCGATCCCTCAATAACAACAATATACAAGACAAACGGGTAAGTAACTGATGTCGGACATTAATCCTAATGTAGCAACCTACTGGTTAAACGTCGTTTAATCTAAACAAAAATATTTCAATGCGACCAATAAAAGCATGGAGGAGAAAAAACGGCCGAGTGGAGCACGGAGCTCGTAAGGTATTCGATGAGTATGACTTCTGAGAAGCTGTGCCCGACCACTGTCATATCACGACCGTAGGGAGGCCCGTAGTCGATGGAAATGCCACTAATAGACTGGCATTTTTATCGACTCCACAATTTTTACAGCGACCAAGGTCTTAGTAGAAAAGTAGTGTTGTAAAGAATCAATTGTGAGTTTCGGAATAGGCTATGAAGAACCGCGTGCGTTACTTTTTGGGTAGGGCCATGTTGTGTGGGAATCAAAAGTATTTTTGTGGCAGACATACAAACATACATACATGAATTACATACATGTGGCATTCGATTGTAGCATTAAACATTAATCCTTATTTAACTACAAGATGCCAGCGTTAAAATCACTAAAATCAGACTTTTTTTTCTAATTCAGTAACCAAAGTCTTATTCTCTATTGCACCTGTAACAACCGAATGTCTATCATTTATCAACGGTGTCTAACGGCCTATGGCGACTAAACAAACATCGACTTCTAGACCTGCGCATCCCTAGCCGCGCAGCAGCGCGGGCGCACGACAGATGATCACTCATGCGCCAGATGCTGCGATAAGCTCGCAGTAGCCGTTCATTAATCTCCCCCCCTCCCCTCCATACACCCGCCACTCACCAATTAACCTGACACAACCATACACACCGATTCGAAGAATCTCTAAACTCTATCCGAAACTATTCGGTTAGGGCTAATTAATATGCGTTAGATAATGTTGCTATGTGCAGTATAATTGTTATGTTTATTGAATATGCTGTAGTTTAAGATAGTGTAAGCACTTAAATGTTACAGATAAAAGGAGAACGCAATCGATTCAAAATTTTATATATTGCAAGTCGTAAGATTTTTATTTTACTAGGACTAATATTGTATTTCTACTTTACTATTTAACTTACTTGGATTTTCTTGTACTTTATGCCCTTTTGTTTACGCCGCAATCTATTTTGTAAAGTAATTTAGAAGAAAATGGTACCGAAAACTACGAATTGCTTCTTGAATTGAAAAGGAAAACACATGGAATAAAACTTAAATAAACTTCACTATTCGAAATATTAAACTCCGCTAAAAACAAAGCTAAACAAGCAACTATTGCCAAGAAATTAATAGTTTCCAATCCCAAACCAAATAAACCGTCCCACTTTATGTTAATTCCGTCTCATTCACAACGAAATGACCGGCGAACATGTCGGCGTGATGTTAACGATTATTTGACTTATTTAAATGGCTCGCTAAACGAAACCGACGGATATTTTATGCAGATGTCTTGGCAATATGGCTGTGGTGTTATTCTTATAGTTTTCTCGTTTGATCAGCTTGAAAACGGCAATCATAACTTGAGCCGTCTGATGATAAACATACGCATCTTTGGAAGCTCAAATCAGCAGCTCCAGCTGTTTGGACCAAGGGCGTTTTAGTGGGTATTTTCTTGTATTTTTTAATACCGCATAACTTGCCTTATTTCTAAGAGAATCAGATATCTTATAAAGTTACAATTGCGAAGAAAGGTCACATAGTCACCTTTTTTGGAAGGGCAAATCTTATTATCATGGCAAAGCTGCATTGATATGAGCGTGAAAGGTCTAATTTCTTGTGATGTTTTGTTCTTTACCTTTAATAGCAACCTATAGTAATCTCATAGATACCGTCTTCTTAAGGTGCCATTCCGCCACGTAGGTTGGAAGCCATCATGCCTTTTTTGACTCTTCAAGTCACTGCCCTAAATAAAAATCGAGCACTGGTCAGGTTAAACCATTCAAATATGTATATAACGCTATTTAAGCTCATGGGTAGACGGATCAAATTAAATTTGCCGTCGAACTGACCCGCGGAATAGGTTCCTATAAGAGTAACATCAATGCGTTTCCGAAGCGGGACGGTAGCGCTCATAATAAGAGCATCGAACCGCCGTTAGCCGAGGACTTATCAATCAAATGTGGAGTTTATGATGCCCGCCGAGTTAATGCAGAGGCTGTTGTTTGTTTGAAGGTATTAATTCGAGGGGCAATTGGGGGCGCTGCGGGAGGGCCTGAATAGAAGGAGGACTAATGAAACTATGCGTCACTGAACTGCGATTTGTAAATCGTTAAGTGGGTGGAAAGTTAATTAGGATACATACATACATACATCAAATCACGCCTTCATTCCCAGAGTGCGGTAGACAGAGCTAAAGAATTACCAACAAGTCTTAAAACTTTGATAATTCTGTAACCACATTTTGCACAAGTAGGCTAATTATTCCCAGTGTATAGTGACGGGATAAAGATATAGTAATTATTTTCTACATGGAATGTACCCTTGGCCCTGCTGTTGTCAAGCGGCAGTGCTCACCTTATTTTGGGGGAGTAAAAATGCCAAAAATTCCAAGAGGCATTCTATCTTTGTCCTCAGGGTTTGTGTTTAAAAATGAAATATTGGAATTGGAAAAAGAAGTCACTTTTAGGCTTTCTTAATAATCGGCTCAATGACCGCTTCTGATTCATCTAAGGTTCAAGTCGCGAAGGATATAATCAGAAGACAATAAAGAGGAATCGACAAACTTCTCTGAAAACAACCTTCTTGGACTTCAAGACTGAATCCAACCCACATAATAATAGGAAATTCCTCAGCCTATTTCCACGTGACACGTACCCACAAAAAGAATTCTAAAAATGTCTACACAAAAAATCTCAGGACATTAAATCCAATCTCACGTCACGAGCATCCTACGTTTAATTTAGACAATTTACCGTTTCTGTGCCTTACCGCAGCCGTTCTCAGAAATCGTAAATGCTGCGCCTGCGCTTCGTTATCATCCTACTTTCCACATATCCGTACATTCGGCGACGGACATGTTTTATTCATAAACATGTTTGCGAATAAGCGTACAGCTATGATAAATCTGGCGAAGAGTTTAGGACTAGCTAACACAATAAATTCTGAATGGGAGAGTTTTTTGGTGTTGATGGAGTTTCATTGTGGTTTCTGGTTTTTTGGTTTTGTAATTTTATTGAGTACTTAGCTTTTACCTGCAAATTCAATTGTTTTTAGTTTGTTTATCCATTGGTAATTTCAGAAATATAATAGTACCCATATCTATACGTAAATTCGTTTGAATATATTACGTAAGTAGGGACACGAATATCTGTTAGAATGAGAAAAAATATTTCTATCTAATTCTAACAAATAGCTGCAAGTAAAACTTACGAGTGTAAGGCCGGCCTTATGTTCGGACTTGGAGCCAAAATGTTATGTTGTTTCACGTTAAAATCAAACAATTGATTTAGTTTTTGGTATAGTAGTTATTCATAAAGATTGATTAAAATGAAAAATACCACTTTTAATTCCGCATCTTTACGACAGAAAACGAAGCAACTAAAAAAAAGTTTATGCTTCTATCTCACTTGCTCACATAACCGACTTAACTCGAACCCAGAAGATTTAAGAGCTATTATACAGTACATAGATGAAGAGTACTGTAGAGAGAACCCAAAATAGTAGGAAGTAGAAGTTAGTTAGCAGTGCAAAATGTGGTTACAGAATTAGGAACAAGTTTTTAGAGTTGTTGGTAATTCTGTAGCTCTGCCTGCCCGGCTCTGGGATTACAGGCGAGAAGGTATGTATGTGTATGTATGTGTATGTATGTAGAAGTTAGCCTCGTGTAATAGGAATGTAAAGCGGTCACACCTCGCTGCTCTTATGATTGGATGGCATCCATTCATTCACTTCTATCAATACGCAGCCACGTTTCCACGAGATTACCATTACACGCCCGACAGCTTATTAATACGGAGCCGGTCAAATGTTAACCGGCTGAGTCCATCGCCCACGAAGATTCATCACAATCGTCATCATTCACACACAAATTATGTAATTTCAATAAATCGCTCTTATTGAATAGTGATGAGCGTCGGTAGGCCTGCGTAGACGCCCCGTCGCGATCCCTGCACCACAAAACATAAAACCAATGAACTTAACCAAAGAGCGCATCAACCATTGCTGCAATTTATAATTTTTTCTAAAATCTGTAGCTAACTTTAGAAGCAATGTAAAGCGTGCTTGGTTAAAGTTGACTTGGGTTAACGTCTCATATTTCTATGGTAGTTAACTCTCCCAATAAGCACTTAGATCCTCATTGTGGGTGTTGTCTAAAATAAATGTATTTTGTTTGGATAAATCGAGCGGGTGCCGGCAGAGGTCGTGGCGGGTGTTAATGAATGCCCACTTTAGTACTGACTTGTATAAACGATGAGAGAAAAGGTAGGTCATAGGTGTATTCGACACGGTTTAAGCTCAAAAAAAATTTTTTTTTTGACGCAGCGAATTTTTTTTATGATTAACGAAACTTGACGTTTTGATAAATGAGTAACGATAACTGAGAAAAGCGTTTTTCAACTGTTTCACTTTATTAGAGCAAAGGTCTATTTTTATATACTTAATCATAACCATTGTTAAAAGTGGATAGATATTCACTTTTGTTCTTTATTGCATTGACATTTTAGATGATCTTGTTTGATATTGCTTACGTGGTTGTAAAGCGACAAGACACAACAATGTGACTGTAGAATTGGCAAAATGGAACCCTGACCTACCGTCGCGTCGCTCCTTCCCAAAATACCGGATCCTCGTTATACCGGAATCCCATAACTCAACATCCAAAAGGAAGGATTAATTGTACTTACCCAAACTTTTGAATCTGGTGTTTTGGAAGGGTTTATATTGTCATCCCTAATAGTCATTTGTCCTAATTCTTCGTTTGTAGTAAAGCCATTTACAATAATCAATAATTTAGGACAAACGATATTATGGATCGCGAATGACACCCGTTTTGGGAATCTGGTATAGAGTGTAATCTGGTATTTTCAAATTATGGTATTTTCACAAACTAACCGTGTAAGAATTGTTACAAACTAACACAGCGTCTTAATAAATTGAGGCAAGAAAACAAATAAAAAATTGATATTGTTTGATTGTAGCTATTGAACTTTATTTTTTATTTTTATGCTGGTGTCTACCTAAAAGCTTGCAACATTGCGTGGATACATACATACTTACATATCGACCAAATTCAGAAATTTGACTTCAGATTTTCGAGTTTGGTCTCTGTTACATTAAATTTATGACTTGAAGTTAGAATTCTGTCATTTTGAGTTCTGAAGGTCCTTCAAATTAAGAAGTATCCTTAAAACCCACAACCTGCATCAAAAACGTTTGCTAATCTATTATCATTAGTATTTACCACCTGTTCAGCCTCACAAAACTAACAGTCACAAAAACCCAAGGTAAAATTAAAGAAGTTTTTTCAAAATGATCAAAAACGCTTCCATCATCGTAATAAGGCAAATATTCATTCTGTTCTCACCACGGGCGCTGACTGATGACCGAGGCCGATGTGGTTTGAGGCTTGACTTTTTTACTTTCGTTAAACAGAAGTATGCACTAAAAAAAATTACTTGTTCGTTTAGGCTACCATAAAAAGAAAAGTGTCATATGTCATATTTTTAGCAGTGTTTAACAGGTTTATTCCGATTAAAAATGAGACGTGAAAAACGATACAATTCGGTTTTATGTTAAGGATTCACGAAATTCGCGCTTATGTAGCCTTTAGCCACAGATTAATGAATTGGTCTTATTCTCCTTTAAACTTGGCCATCATTTCTTAAGTAAATAAGAACTATCATAACGTTTACAATACGATAATAATATATATATGTATATATATTTTATGGCATAGGAAGGCAAACGGGAACACAGGCCACCTGATGTTGAGTGGAAACTGTGACCCATAGACATTCGCATTCACAAGACTGCAAATGCACTGCCAACCCTGAGGACTAAGATGGAATGCCTCCATGCTAGTCATTTCACCGGCCGTCTTATCCCCAAACCGGAACACAACAAAACGAACACTGCTGCTTAGCGGTAGGTTAGTGGATAAGATGGTGGTACCAACCCGGATGGACCCTGCACAAGGTCCTCCCACAAGTAAATAGGGGCAAATTCAATGAAGAATAAGGTATTAGTAATTTTGAAAAGGTTGTTGCCAAGTTGTGTCTTTAAGTGTCGCTGGAAATTTTTAAATCATCGCAGTGCATTCAATTTGCATAAAAAACAAAAGGGTGAAATCGACTTTGAAAAAACCAGAAGGACGATGAGCTAAGGCCAGCATTTTATTTCAAATCCACGTAGCGAAGGATTCCTTCGCATTCCTCGGCGCCGGCCCAGCATCGATCACGGTTGCGCGCGCGCTGTAAACGTCAACAAAACGTCGCGCAGCCGCCGATCACACTTATCAAAACAGTACAAAACGCGGGATGTTATCGATAGGGATCGCACTGCGACAAGACCCTAAATCCGTTTTTTGTAGGTTGACATCGCGCTAATAATACTCATGAGAAAAATGCGCGCCGGACCCGCGTCATCTTCCTTTTGTTTTTAATTTCTACCTCAGTGGCACCGATTTAATTGGGCTCAACTCGAGCGGGCGCACCTTCGTATTTCACTTCGGCTCGCTTCATTTGAATATTTAAAGCATTTCGGGTCCCCGCGCCGTATTATTTTCTTTATTTACACATATTTATATATTTATTTCAGGCCCGGCGTCATTTATTTGGTGACGTGACTTACCGGAGTCGCGTCCTTCCCAGTATCGACATAGTTAACGCGGTGGATTCTCTCGCGTTCCGTTTTAAAGTTTGAAGTTCCCGTCGTTTTTCTTTTTGTCGCGGCCGCGTGTGGCGCGCTCTTCGTTGTTTTCTCGTTCTCGGCTTTATCTCCAACAAGATTGCTCGTTTTTAAATGAAGTTATATCGTCCCGATTGAACACCGGGCAGGGCGAGGCGAATTTTTAATTAGTTTCCGAAGATAGAGAATTCTAAGGAGGTATGCGGGAGCCGTGTTGCGAAGAGCGCAGGGTCTTAATTGAGACGTGAGCGCTGTTCGAACACCGAGAGACGATTTGTTGAATACGCGAAGATTAATTATGAATGGAGGGTTTAAATCGACGGTACGAGCGGCCACGTCGCGGGGATTCGCTAATGAAGACAATTAATGAACGCCATTTTTCGTAGTGCCATATCGAAGAATCGCGTGACGCCGCCGCGCGCCCGTCACCGCCGGCCGATTATTTCATTAGCCATGATACTTTCATCGCAAAAGAGCATAAAAAGGCCGCTATAAAATGACTTGATACCGAGTAAAATTACTAAAGTCATAAAGTAGGTAATAAGTGTATTTAAATTAAATTATTGCATACAGAAGATACATATACTAGGCAGATAAATTACTGAGAAGGCACTAAGGCTACGACATTAAAACCGATGTTCTCGGGCTCTCGTTTGATGAACTCGCGGCAGACTTTCGCGGAGTCCTCTAGGAAGGTCTCCGGGGTGGTGGCACCGTGGTCGATCGGGAACGACTTGCGACCGTCGAGCTCCAGGAGGCGGCCTTCCTTGTGGACGAGAGTCACGAAGTGGTTGTTCACGTGTTCCTCCCCGTCTGCCTCGGCGTCTGCGTGCACGACCTCTCTGTATGCATCAAGGATGGCCGCAGTGTTCTCCAAAAGCGCTCCCTTTGCGGCAGAGTCCAGACCCTGAGCGTCATTCAGGTAGCGCTTCAACAGTCCCTCGCTGAGCTCTATTCGATGGGTATTGTTAGCGATACTGTGGACCAAGGCGATGGTACCACAAACGTTGCTCAGAACCTGCTTGAGATGAAACACATCTTTAGGAATGTCCTGTTTCTTGGTGAGGAGCTCGGCTTCTTGTTGGCTGCGGTGAGCTTCGTAGGCGTCTGAGAGGGGGAAGAGCAAGACGAGGGCGAGAACGGGGCGCGGGACCCAGGACAGGGCTTCGCCTTCCAACCCGATGACATCCACCATGCGCCACTTCTCCGGGACTCCTAACAGCTGCAGGTATTTGTTCATGGTGTCTGGATTGGATTCCATCGGCAACGCAACCGCCATTTTACACCGTTTACTTTTATCGAAGCAAGATTTCAACCGTTTTCAAATTGGTTTTTATTCTGCTGACGTACCAAATTTGAGCGAATTATATGAATATTTTTCGCGCTGTCTAGGTGACATTGATGTTTCTTTTGCCAGCCACTATGTATGTTGACACGGTCCAAGGAGGGTTGATTTGTTGGAGGCCTCTTTAATTTTAAGGTTTTATTTCCAATGTTGATATTTAACACCGTAGTTTACTAACACAAAAACAATAAAAAAGAACTTACAGAGTAGACAACATGCGTGACCATCGCGCCGTGTGTAGCTGTAGACGCATTCCCCTATAAAATAGTAATAAAAATAATGAATTCAGACTTTCCGATCCATTTTACGATCGAGTAAAGGTTCCTCTTACAAAAACTGAAAACATATTTCAAAGAAAACAAATAAAAGTTAACCGTATCACTTGTCTGTTTTGGAATAAAATGTTAATAGATGTGGAGAGTACTTTTATAGTTTGGGCAAGCACGTAGGTATAAGCAGCAAACGCACCAAACATGCCAGGGGAGGACCACAAAATGTTATTATAGGATTCAGTCTTGATAATGTACCAAGACAATTTTGTGAGGAAAGGGGTATTCTGGCACGTTATGATGTTAAACCGAAAGTTATATGTATTTAGTTTAAAAAACAAATACAAATCGATAATGTCACACGCGGCCGGATGGCTACACCTATCATGGTAGATGCGAACTGATGTTATCACTTTATTGGCAAGCCGATAGTTGTTGGTATTAATAGCAAGACGCACGCTCTTTTTGTTTCTCGACACCCGCTAAGTTATAATAGAAAAACTAACTTACTACTCGTATGTACCTATTGCCCATGCATGACTCTATCCCTATAGCAGTTGTTTATCGCTATTCCCTCGAGAACTGTCCATTTGTCCGGGATAAGTTCTGATTGTCCTTGCCCGTGGTTAAAACTATCTCTACACCAAATTTGATTAAAATCTGTTGAGTGGTTAAGCTGTAAATGCGTAACAAACAAACAGAGTTAATTTTTTACATTTATACATACATACATACATACATACATACCTTCACGCCTTCATTCCCAGGGCTAGGCAGAGCTACAGAATTACCAACAACCCTAAAAACTTGTTGATAACTCTGTAACCACAATTTGCACAATTAGGCTAAGATGTTTAACAGTGTATATTAGTGACAGGTGGCAAGCCCATCGCCTAACAGTACTACAAGTAACAGTACTACATTTATAATAAATAATAAATACATGTATAAATTTTGTTCTTACTAGCTCAAGGGTTGTAGCTATTTATAAACCCAATTACAGATTCTTTTAATCCATGACTCCTACTTAATTTTACTTACACTCAGGGGCAAAAACACGATGGCGTTTTTCATACAAACGAAGCCTTGGTTCCTTGCCAGAGGTCGTTTTGAGTGAGGTTTAATGGTGGATACTCCGAGGTTCAATAGAGAAGGTCAAATGTTCTTAAGATACCTAACTGATCGCACATAATCATTTAACACCACAGCGAGAGTTTGGGTCAGCATTTGGATTTCCTTACATTTTATTGCCATTTTATATGTTATTTTCTGAACATGCACAATTCCGACCTTTTTACGATTCGGCAGATTCAATCAGTTGGCTATCCTAGGCACTTTGGAAGTCCTGTATCGATGCTCGGAGTATTTATCATCAGATTTCACTAAAAACAGCCCCTGGCGAGGTACCAAGGCTTCGAAATAACCTCTGTAGTATAAAAAACGCACTCAGACCCGTTTTTTTGCCCCTGCGTGTACATTGACGTAACCGTTAATTTAAGTGACGTTGCTGCAATTTGAAAACTAGCTACAGCCTGGCACGAAGGTCGAGCCAGTGGTGCCGAGAGCTGGAACTACACTATTTTCTAATAGAAACAGCAGCAGACGGGCTTTTATCTTACGAACTCGACGCGCTGGCCTAGTTGGTACTTTGGTAGTGACCCTGCCTACGAAGCTAGCGGTCCTGGGTTCAAATCCCGGTATGGGCAGATATTTGTGTGATGAGCGCGAATATTTGTTCCTGAGTCATGGATGTTTACTGTGTATTTAAGTATATATTTCTCTATATAAGTATTTATATCGTTGTCTAGTACCCATAGTACAAGCCTAGAGCTTAGTTTGGGACTAGGTCAATTGGTGTGACATTGTCCCCTGATATTTATCTATTTATTTATATTTATTTAACTCACAATCGCAATTGGCTTCAAAGCGCAACAATTGTTTTTCATTTTGTATGCAAACAAGCTTTCTATTTCCAAAATGAAAACGATTGCGACTGCGAGTGCTTTAGACAGTAGCCCCTCATCAGGTTAGAGTAAACTTTGGATAATGTTACCAATTTCATTCCGAACAGCATTTGATTTTTGGATCAACTTTTTTGTCAGTCTAACGACGGCATTCAGAGTATCTAAGACTCAGAAACCAATACTTGCGATCATAACATTAATATTTTTCTTTACTTGGAATAAACCCGGGACTTCTAGCTTCGTTTCGATTTATCGATTAATGAAAGTAGATTGAATCTTAAAAGAATAAACACTTTTTCAAAAGAAGGTAAATAAAAACTTGTTTTAATGAAGCAAATTTTACGATGTGGGAGGTGAAAAAAAAAATCTAGGTTCTTCAAATAATTATAAAGTCAAAATAATAAGCTTAAAAATACAATAAGA
Organism: Acleris emargana; assembly: GCA_927399475.2. Lineage (NCBI taxonomy): Eukaryota > Metazoa > Arthropoda > Insecta > Lepidoptera > Tortricidae > Acleris > Acleris emargana. The sequence continues at coordinate 21,509,489 of OV656838.1, read as the reverse complement.
TAACCAAAATTTGAGTACAGAATTGTCCGCAGGGTCCGTCCACGGACGTCAATCAACGAACCAGACTTCTTCCAATTTCGTTACCGTTCGTTCGTATAAATATAAGTTGTACAGTAGTTAATCTCCGGCCCTTTACGAGTTTCTGTTACCTATTGCCGGGCGATAGGGTTGCGTCATTGCCTCATGCTTAACACGCCCGCAACCAAACGCAGCGCTTGCGCGGCCCTTATTAAACCGGCTTGGTGCCTCCTGTTGAAATTGCTAACAAGAAAGCCACGTGATATACTTACCTTTGCTAAAGACCAACTACTGTTAATTCGGGTAGGTCCCATTATGGAACATGACGTCATTGGACAGGATTTTTCTGTTATTTTGTACTATGGAACATGTAATACTTTTAATTCTCCCTTTGTTCTATAGGACAAGCTAAATAAAACCTCTTTTGATTATCTTGTCATACCGGCCTCTAGAAAAATAATAATAGCTTCTCATGGAAGATTTTGGTAGAGTATGATTCCCATTTTGTTCTATGGCATGAAATTCGGGTGAAAAGCTAGTAGGTAGTATGTAGTTAGTTCTATGGAAAAAAATGTTCCAATTCCACCTTTTACTTAAAAATACACCCAAGTTATAGTTTGAACACTCGAACAATCTATTAACCTTTAAACAAAAAGACATCGCTCGGTAACTTTCGATTACATTATGTTGTAACACCGGGTTATAGCTTCTCCCTCATTAAGGCGTCATATTTTGTCAAACAGCATCCATTAGGGGCCAGCCGGGGCGTGGCCAGCAGGTATAACAAAGGTCTTGAGATGACTCACTTAAGCACTTACTTAAGTACCAAATTATTATGTTTGAAGCGAGCAAGCATTTACTTTGCGATTATAGCCATCAATAGTAACAGGTAATATGACTTTTTGATCTCGGTTTTTTCTGGATTTTGTTTAACTTGTGGTCATAGGTACTGGGGCTCTTTTCTATATCGCAATCAGATGGTTAACTTTATAGTAACTCAATTATCTACGATAAAGTCGCTACTTAGTGAACATTTTTATAGAAAATTTTTAAAAAGGAACGAGTTATTTGTCCCTAAAATCTCTCTGAGCAAGGCGGAATACGGAGCTACCATAACGTGAATATATCATTTACATTTAGAAGCGAGATAGGCTAACGCAACATGGAATAGAGGCTTTGGTCGACTTGACAGTTTTCTTATGCCTATGTCTTCGTCTGTGTATTTAAAAACTAAACAAAATAAAATCAAATTGTAAATATATGTTTGTTGTAATAAGGAACCAAATTACAATATTATTAAAACAAAGCACGTACCTCTCACTATCAAAATCGCAAGTAATTTCGGTTTACAGAACCTAAAGCATCTGTCTGGTAAGAGCCGTGGGTCCAATTACGGGCCTCATCACACCGCTTATTATTTAGAAATCGTAAGCACAATAATCGACGCGCGCGGCCACTTGTCTCGGAACACCTTTAGTTCCAACGGGAGTAATATGTAATTATAGATAGCTTTAGCCGTCGACTTCAAGTGCACTTAGAACGTCTTTATAAGTTTCATCAAAATTTGTTCAGTAGTTTTTGCGTGATGCAAAGAACTAACTAAACTTTTATTTAATAAATCGTTGCTTAAATACGAGAGCGACACAAATCAAAATGCGTTTGTGTTGCATTTAAATTCGGAATGCTATTTATGTACTTTAAGTTTCAAATCAAACTATTTTTTTTTATCCTTTCGTAGCGTAGTACCAAATTCGCAAAGTGCCAAACCCCCTAGAAATAGGATCTCCGCAGCGCAATGTTAATAATGATTGCTACTGTATTACTATCTGTTAGAACCTGTAATTGACCATAGTTATGCAGAAAGAGACCAAGAATAAAAAATCGGTTTCGAGATACAGCCGTTTTAAAGTAAAAAAATATTTTTTTTTAGTTTCTTTTATGTTTTCTTAAAAAGTTATATATGAAATTGGTAGAATATAGTTTATTGCAATTTATTTAGTGCATTTTATACAAATAAATCGGAGTTTTCGTAGGTTTTTTTAAAAAACAAAGTAGTTGGTCGTTTTCTGTAGAATTAATATTTGATATCCTGCTTTCGATCATAATTCAATGAAAGTGACCATTACTCTGGCTGACTTATGCTGAATATAATATTGCATACTTGTATTTTTATAAAAAGAGCTATATGCAGATCGTAATCATCTATTACCCTAGTCGACTTATGCTGATTACAATACTGGATGGATGAATGGAAAACGCAGAACTGTTGCACACTGTTGCGTCGATCATTACTAATAAGAAGAAAGTGACAACAAAATTTGTACGGGCACTCTACGAAAACGACCAAACATGGGGTAGAACGAAAAACATCAATTTGCTGAAACCGACTATCTGCTTGGTCGTTTTAAGCAGATTAAATAATGTGCTCACTTGATACCTTTGTTTATTGTATAATCCGACTAGTTGACCGATAGCAGATTGGCTGTTCTGCAGATTAAAAATATAGTCTTTTAACGGACAAAATAGTCTAAATCAATTAATTTGGCTGCTTTCGACATTATAGAACGCAAATTTCGTTATTGGTCGTTTTATACATAATTGTATAATTCAATGGAATGACGTGCTAAAAATAAGTCGCTTTCACCAGAATATAGTTTGAAAAATCTAGTTCACGATGGCATACCTAACTCATTTTGCGAAAAAATGGCTCTGGTCTCTTTCTGCATAACTATGGTCAATTGGCTTTCTGCATTTATGTAAGTCTCTGATGTACAATCACCAGCAATAATATTTATATATGTATATATATATATATGTATACATACAATGTATATATTTATTTATTTATCCTATTTAATATATATATTTATTATACCTACATATTTATTTGCTATTATTATTTTAATCTTCTGTATCTTTAATACATTGTACGTTTAGCCATCCGTTGTTTTTATTCTTCTCTCAATCGCTCAAAGGTTAACTGGAAGAGATCCCTTATAGGGATAAGTTCGCCTTTGTACATACCTTTCTTGTTTCTGTTTTATTTTTGATCTGTTATTTTCTGTTTGTACAATAAAGAGTTTACATACATACATACATACATCATCCAACATTGGACGCAAAACTATCTGACACGTCTTTATTACTAGAGGTACAGGGTGGGCCATAAATTTTTGCAAATAGCAACACTGATTTTTTCGGACTCTGTCAGAGTGAGCGGCGGGAAATTGGTGGGAAACTATAGGTCACTTCGTGCAATTTTATTTATAAAGGAGCGTTTCACGGGAAAGCAACGGGGTTTTTGTATTAAACAGTTTTATAAAAACAACGATTTGTATCTTTCTGTACGACGCCTACTTAGAATTGAATAAGGATAACGCCAAGTGAGTGAGTGTCCAAGTGTTAGTTTAATTAAATCTTAGGTCAAAAACTTCAAGCAAACTGGTTCGACACTGAATATCAAACAAACAGGGCGTCCACGTTTAACAAGAAATGATGAGAACATACGGCAGGTTAAAGTTTCTGTAGAGAACGATCCAGAATTATCTACGCGTAAACGTTCAGCAGCTCTAGCAATGCCAAGAACTAGTCTACGGCGAATTTTACATCTAGATCTGAAACTGCACCCACTGCATGAATTTGAAGGTGACCACAACATGGATGCAACAAGATGGAACAACATGCCATACGTCAAACATGAGTTTACCGGTGGTGAAAGAAATGTTTCCGAAAAAGTTGATTTCTCGCAGAGGTGACATCCCAATTCCCATGGCTGCCAAGGAGCCCGGACCTAACACCTTGCGATGTTTTCAAGTGGAGATATTTAAAGAGTCGAGTGTACCTTAATAATCCGATGACAATACCCCAGTTAAAACAAAACATTCAGAATGAGATAGCTGCGATCCCTCGCAGCATGCGTCAGCGAGTTTTCCAAAGTGTTTGTGTAGTCGACTGCAGGAGTGCAACGACGAGATGGAGATCTGGATGACGTTTTTTTTCAAAAATAAATTGTATTTATCTGTTACTAGGTTAAATAAATAAAATATAAAAAAACATGAAAAGTTAAATTTTTATCGATGTTTTAAAAGTGCAAAAATTTTTGGCCCACCCTGTATAACAGCGTGTCAGATATTTTTGCGCCCATGTTGGATGATATATTATTGCCGGTGACTGTACTTGTGTTTGCTGTTATTTTTACTTGAATAAATCTGCTTCCTAAGCTAATACGCAGTATGTCAGATAACATTCCTGTAGCAGTATCAACCTTATTACTAAGAGAAGATAACTAAAATTGCTTTGGTTATTGATTTTGGGATACCGCTAATTTGCTTAGGAGGGCAGAAGTACGTATTTAACCCAATTGTTAAAGAGTTAAAATTAAACTACAAAATGCGATCCATCTATACATTTATTCCGATCGTTCGTTAAAAATGGCTACATGTCTTCCCTATTATAATTTCAATCCATTTTACAACTAAGCTTTGTACTTAATATTTGCATTTTCGCTTCATCTACTCTAGATTTATACCAATCGGAAAAAGAAGAGACAACTATCGTCTTGGTTCTTTTATTCGATAGATAATATTAAATAATAACATATTGCATTGTCAAACTATTCAGAACTAAAATAAACAGATAATACGAATCGGCGAAATCATTTGAAAACATTGCATTATTAATTATTATACAAAAATGTTATGAAACATAACCTTAACATAAAAACACTTGAGTCATCATCTTACAACATAGCGCACGTTAACTCAAACAAAGAAATAACTCAAAATCGAACTACATTCGAAATTCAACCTTGGTTTTTAGCAATAGACTTCTAATCAAAAGTGAATTTTGTATTGAATTATTTCTTTGTTTGATTAAACGAAGCTTAAAAGGGAAAATTCATGACTTATTTCACAGCTTCAATAAAAGATAATTCATGCAACAAATAGTTGAGAAAAAATATTTTTTTAATAGCTACAAGTATAAAAATAACCAAGATTTGTACATATGGGTCGTTATTTTTTGACCACGACCTATCTCTTTCTAGCAAAACATGATTTAAGATGGAGTTTATATGGCCGACGCGTTACATGACGTCACGCGGCGTATCTGATCTCTGTCTAATCGCTTTCTAATTAGCAGTTTCTTGGGCGATTTAAAATTTAATTTCACTTCTGGTGATCTCTTTTATGGTATTTTATAATATGTTTAGTAATGATTTTGTGCCTAATCTAAAAGAACCAAAACGATTGCATAATTTCAGTCATTAATTTCATTTTCGATATCAAATAGCTAATAGGAATTATGTATAACACCAGTCGACAGCCACAGTTTCAGCTGTTAAAATAACTTATTGGAAGACCGTAGTTAAAACGGAATGAAACAATTCTAAACATTACCTAAAATAAACCTTAGTAAATTACAAAAATAGCCGAAAAACTTTTTGGTTTCCATTAAGTATACATAATTCAAGTCTAGTCTAATGAGAAATAACATGAAGGAATATGACGGACTCCCCAAGAATCAATATCAGGCAAAGGGTGATGGGCAATTTTGTATGGACCACGTCCCCACCTTCCAACAGTCACAGGATGCAAGTCTAATGTTCATAAGGACCCAAAAAAACAAAATATCTATTTTAGTAACAATCGTTGGGATTTTTTTAAGTAAAATTAAACCTTCAAGAGCCAAGCAAGGCAAGAATGTGGTCATTTTTAAACAAATGCCATATACGATTATGATTTTCCAAGAACACATAATTTTGCCAAGATCTATAAACTGGGACACGTTTCATCTCTGTTGGTGGGTGGGGACTTTTCTGCCTATCGTCCTTTACTGAAATTAAGGTACCTAACTCAGTCGTAATTAAACGAGCAAGACACTAATTTAAGATGTCACAGATTTTTTAGATTCCAATTGCAAAAAATATTAGTAAACACAAAAATGTTTGCGTCGTCTACATAACCAGCAACCAGTGTCTCAATCTAGATGGCAAAATTTATCGAATGGTTTAAAAAAAAATACATTTAGCTACTCACATTGAACAGTTTATGTTATAATTCTTTATAAGCGCAGTAAGTTCCATGAAAATATAATATAAAATTCATACTAATTAAAGTGTTTAACAGAAATATAAATAATTACACATTCGAAACTAACCAAAGTGAACTTTTATCAGACACAGGTTGCACGCAAAAAAAGTTACTTTTTCCACTTAAGAATCAATCTCAATGACAGATAGTTATAAAACATGAATGAGCTCATAAAACTCATTTTGTGCTGCTGGGTGGGCATATAAAACGGTATATTGGTCGCACATAACTGTTCTAGTTATTATGTTATTTATATTTTTATCATTTGTGAGCTCTAACTTAGAACAAGCGCTAGATCTAGGCTCTGATATAGAAAAAAAACTTGAATAATCGCTCCATTGTCCACAGATAGCATAGCTACAACATGCCGGACAAAATTTAAAATGTAAATTGTATACTAGATATTTTATCTGTTTTAATACATTCAAACTGAGTAGATGGTTATTTTACCAAAGGAGCATTGTTTGACTTCATACAGAATTAATTCTTTAAATTCATAGATGAAGTTAAAGTTAACTTAAAAGATTGGATGAAGATCAAAAAGTTGAGCATAATTAGCAAATAGTTAGACGTAGTTAACCATACTTTGTACGATGAAAACTCTGCGGTCCTAATGAAGTCTTCTGAAGATCAAGTGAAAAAGGATGTAAGTCTAGTATACTCCGTTCCTGTATACTGTATACCTTTTCTTATTACGAGTTAAGTCAACTTGTACCCTTATTCACTTGGACCCCAGAACTATTTTAAGCGCGGCGTGGACTAGTAATAAAAATTGCAGAAGTTTATTGCTGTCTTACTTTAACTCCTGTTCAGGCTCAATGTTGCGTCTCTTTCTAACTGAGGAGTTAAGAGTAAGACAGCAGCAGTTGATTTCTGCATTGTTTATTCCTAGATTTCGAGCTTTAAATTTACTATTAATATTACGTGAGTTATGCATTTATAATCTAAATGTCTCTTAAATTTAGGAAAGGAGGTTATAATTTTTCTGGTCCAAAGTACAAAATAGTGTCTATGCTCTCTATCTGTGCCGACATGGGTTAAACAAACATGAGTTACAAGTATGTAAAAACGTAAGTACCAATAACATGTATAATTGTTCGTTGAAAATGCGAACTTAACACCTAGATTTAAGTATTATAAACTACAGTAATGAATAGATAGGTATGAAAATATCACCTTATAGTGAAAAGAGTAAAAATAGTTCGAAATACAAGTTGATCTCTTAAAATTGCATTGGAATAAAAGTCAGTACAATTTAAATACAATAAAAACAACAATAATATAAAAAAAAACCTCAGCAAAAATGCATTTAGGCAAATCCTCGTATCATAGTCACTATTGAATCACAAGAGATCTAAATTAAAGCCAAATACTTGAAAAATTGCGTATTTATAAATATAAATCACTTTTAAATTTGGAATAATTCATTGCGAAATAAATGACTTACGAGTGTAACATTAAATATATAAAGACCCGGAATAAAAACACCGGAAAAATCTTAAAAATGCTACGAGAAGTATATAAATGTATGTGTATATAAAACTAATTAAAATGCACCATTTTAAAGAGGTTAACTGATGTGACACATTGTATAACCTCATAAGGCCCACCAAACTGCAAAATGGGAGTTTTTGTAACTGGGACTTTGAATCTAAAATCAAGGGAATAAAGTTCAATTGCGATTGTCCGAAAATGCCATTTTCAGTTTATGAACATAGGAAAATAAACCGTATAATTATTGCAACAGAGTTCAAAGTAAATTGCCTTGATTGTACATCCTATTGCAAACTGGGCCTTACGAAGTTAATGTTCTTATTGCTGCCATGCCGTATCTTAAATTAATTTCAGTCCACAAATAAAATTTTAATTATCTATAGTTGTAAAAAACTGGAAGAATTCTTCATGATTGCTTTTCTCTCAGACTTTAATATGAAATAAGTTTGAGCAATAGCAGAGAAATTGTATTTATTTATTGTTAAAATGTACTTGTCACAGTAAAACATTCCTTACTAACTAATTGCATTACCAGTTTCATATCCATGATTTTATAAAATGTCAACTTAACCTAAAATAATACTTTTCAATAGGAATATAAATTTCGAATGTTGTTTAGTACCTATCTAAAATTATGAAATAAAATACAACTCCATGTACATTTCAAAATGAAAATCAATTCCTGATACAAACGAATGCTTATTCATAGCGTCTTATTCAACAGTAAGTTTAAAAAAAGCTTTGTAATATTTATAATAGTTCATATTTGAAAGCAAAACACAAAAAACAAATCCATCATTGAATTGCATTGTTACAGTTTATGTAATATTTTATACACCTTGTCATAAACCTCGGGGTAACGAATCAAATAAAAATGCACTCACCTGCTCACTCACGCAACTACAATGAATGATATGCAACTCTAGTAAATAATTCAATAACATTACTCTTAGCGTATAATTTACATTTAATATCAAAGGAATATCTCATAGAAGCTTAAAGTAACGATCTGCGATTGACGGAGTAAAATTCACAAATACTAGGCAATGAGATTCGTGATATAAAATCTTTGCTATATTATTTTCAATAGGCGCTTAAATTTGTGCTCCGCGCTGGAAGTGACTTTGAACTTTTAATCTCGTTGTCGCACGTAAATTACAATATAATTTGGCAGGATTTTTAAAATTAAGCAGCGATCGCGTATTCGAAATGGCACTGGCTGGTAGGACTTGATCAAAATCTTCAAGATATTAACTACTAGGTTTATCGTTCATTAGGGTAACGAAAGCGACGGTCACAATAAATCTACTCCCTACTATGTGCGACTAGCACATGTTTAATTTTCTTGTTTGTAGCTTATTATTACACATCGGAAACTCGTGGCATTTAGGTAGCACTTGACAGATAAGTGATGAGACAAGTGTCTTTTCAGACAAGATAAAATAATAAATTAATTACCTACATGGTCTTAACATATGATATGACGAAGTAGGTTTGATCACAAATTTAAAAATATAGATTTCAATGTCAGTGATATTGTCATTCGTTCATAATAAAGAAGTTGAAATCGAAGAGAACATCATTAAAATACGCTGTAACTTTACAATAGAATGCTTGTTTTACCCATTACGTCAGTGGAAGTTGAAATAGGTATCATTTTTTTACATAAAGTGGATTTTATCAAGTAGGAGACGTAGGCTGATTTGTAAAAGTTTAGAAAAAATATTAATTATTTATCACGAATGTCATATATTATATGATTGAAAATACTTTTTTCTAATTGGTTTCCTTTTCTCGACTCGTACAGGAAGAACATTGTCACATCACTACTCTGTCAAGTGCTACCTAAATGCCAAGAGCTGCCGATGTGTACTTATTATTTACCCACGTCGATATTGTGTGTTGCGTCACTATCCTGTCACCCTAATGCCGTTTCTCTGAAATATTACAAATTGAACACGTACTTTAACATTTTTAATACGTACTACAATAACTGTAACTAGAATCTAGTCTGGAGAACCTCTGAGGAACCAGCACGGAATTTAATTGTTGATCCACCTTCAAGCCTTGATGACAGTTATGTGTCATATCGTCTGTGAAACTGCAAAACCGCGTAAGTAACATTTTTAATAAGAAGCAAAATGCAACTTTTTATTAATAATGTACGGTTTATTTTGCTCTATCATAAATTTGTTAGTTTTGCAGTATCAACGACGATATCGTCACACGGAAGAAACGATGAAAGAAACCGTAAAAGAACTTGGGGGTTACTAAAGCAGTCCAGTTTAGGTTGAGAGAAGAGTCAAAGTTGTATAACTACTCTGTCCCATTTTCTTAACCTAAAATGATGTATGGTAGCCCCCCTGAATCATGTCAGTAATGTTGTACTGTTGATTATTTTACTAAACACATTACTTTGGACAATACTGACCACTAAGTGTAAGTTGATAACGCTTACATCAGTTGAAAAATGGTCAGTTAATTCTTTAGAACCGGTCAGTGGTCTACCAGTCTCGAATCCTAAGACGTCAAAAATATATATACACCTTTATGCCACTAGCAATAAGGTCCGTGTATACATACCTATATATTTGACGAGATGGCTGTATATATATCAATGCCCTTGATTGTACCGTGACGGCAAAACAATAATGTTGATAAGATGAGTCGATCAATTTGAAAATTCAACTTTAGCGACAACTGTATTACCACTTATTTAACTGACCCTGTCGAACTAATATGTAGCTGCACATTTTAGTACTTTGTCGCAATAACATATTAAAGCCAGAGTGGTTTGAATTGGTATCGATACCTTCATATGTGTTAGACATTCCGAATGTATTTAAGTATGGCCAAGGTCTGTCAAGTGTTATGAAAACATGATTCAAACTCACGATTACGAATTAAATTAAACATTAGTAGTTCATCATCAGGGAATGAGTGGCTTTCATCACGACTCCCGTGGTGGCATACCGGGGTTATAGCATCCATGGAGTCTAGAACCATCATTCTAGAACCACAGCACGCCAAATAAATCGTAACCCCAACCACTATAAGGTTGTTTAATGGTCAACAATGAAATACCGTGGTGGTTGTACCGGGCTGGGCTCAGCAGTTGGTCTCGCCGCCCTCGTGGTGGCCGGAGTCGAAGCTGCCGAGGTGGCCCAGCCCCTTGGGCGGGATGGGCGGCGGCGCCTCCCCGTCGCCGCGCGGCGCCGCCGACATCATCGAGATGATCTCTGCGTAGCGGAGCGACTCCGCTGCCAGGTCGAGGTCTGAAACTAAATAGCACAGGTTACACTGTACGGTCGCAAACTTTAACTTGCGTACCCATTTAAAAAAAATAGCGCCCTCATTAGTATTATTGTGTTTGCACTGTCTTGAAATCGAAGAGTGATTTTTTGTTGTACTAATAATTTAGAATATTATTGCTGCGGCCGTGAAGTAAGGGATTACTGGACGAGTTTGTTGTAGAAGTTGTATAAAAGAGTTCTGCTCCGACCGAGGGTTGTATAGTACTTTTTTCAAGCAATGTGAAGAAAAATTAAAATTAAAATAACTAGGTCCCGGGTAGTCAAGTAAAAGAAGAAAAAAGGAATGTAAAATTATTTAATTTGCCGTTTTTTAATGTTTTAGACACGCCAGTTGAACAAGCTATTCGAGCACCATGTTTAACCGCACATAAATATGTTTGTCTGTATGTAATGTATGTCAGGCGATGGGCTCGCAACCTGTCACTAATATGCTGGTAAACGTCTTAGCCTAGTTGTGCAAATTGTGGTTACAGAGTTATCAACAAGTTTTGGAGTTGTTGGTAATTCTATAGCTCTGCCTACCCCACTCTGGGATTACAGGCGTGAAGGTGTGTATGTATATGTGTATAAAACACTTTATTGTACAAAACAAAAACATAACAATGAGATTTATATTTAAAAAAATGTGCATAGTGCATATAGTGAACTTATCCCTTTAAGGGATCTCTTCCAGCTAACCCTTACATTAAATATAGTACCATAGATTTTGGTTATTTCTCATGTTGCAAGTATGGTTACAGAGGCTAGTGGGGGTTGGCAGTATGTAATTTTTCCTTTGTCAGTTTAATGTTAGTAAGCAAAATTAAAAAGTTGGAGCAGCGGATGATAATGGTTTTTCTTAGGTTTTCATTCATTACTAGAGCCATAAACCAGAAACGTCATGCCTTCATTTCGTGATATAAATGCATACACTTCCGAGCATGTTTAAGAAAACACAATTTATAGCATATAAGACATGACCTGTACGTTCATGTAGTCAACTTAAGGGAAAAGGGTGATTACTTTTTCTCACTCATAAGTCATTTTTTATTAAGTTATGCCATACAGGTACCTAATAAATAACCACACTAGATTCCAAGAAAATACTTTAGAGATTAAGGTGTGAGGTGGGGTTTTAGCCTTTGTAAATATATAAATTACTGTTTGGAATTGGACACATTGTTTTTAAAGCGTATACCAATCAAACTGTTTCATTGTTGATTCTCTGACTGACCTGCTGAAACTGTACAATCCTACAAACATGGAATAAAGAGTTTAAAAAGGGTGTTGCCACGAACGCCACCTGTGAGTAACTGAACGAAGCTGGTATAATCCAAACTGGCAAGTCCGACTGTTTACTGACTTGGTATGTTAAGAACTTCCCTCGACTGATTAAAGATGGCGCATGGCACGTCATAAAAAGCATGAAAAAAAGTGGATACTATTTTTATTTCAGAATGAGCGCTATGCATATTTCCAATGCATTTAAACTATGCATATTCCTTGGTATTTTACAATCGTTTGGAGACATTTTATAATTATACGAATATAAAAAACAAAATCTAAATAAAATTGTTACTACCTACAAATTTTCGCAAAAAAAACCAGTAGTTTTATAAACTTCATCGATATTCGTTCATCTGTCTACGCGTGATGAAAAAACGAAAATGTACGGTTACAGTGGGATGACAAAATTATGAATCCTATACGGACGAAGTCGCTGGCAGAAGCTAGTATAAGTAATATTTGTCACGTTTGCTAGTGTAGTAAAACTTAAAGATTGCGAACACTTTCCTTCGTTTTCTAGACATATTCTCGAGATTCAGATGTATGTATGTATGTAAACTCTTTATTGTACAAACAGAAAATAACAGATCAAAAATAAAACAGAAACAAGAAAGGTATGTACAAAGGCGAACTTATCCCTATAAGGGATCTCTTCCAGTTAACCTTTGAGCGATTGAGAGAAGAATAAAAACAACGGATGGCTAAACGTACAATGTATTAAAGATACAGAAGATTAAAATAATAATAGCAAATAAATATGTAGGTATAATAAATATATATATAAAATAGGATAAATAAATAAATATATACATTGTATGTATACATATATATATACATATATAAATAATATATATAAGTATGAAAGGAAGAAAGGACATACAGTCTTAGATCAGGAACAAGAGTCAAGCCAGTACCTCTTCAGCCTAGATCTAAGTGAAGCAACAGATTGTGATTGCCTGATATCAGTTGGAAGGCTATTCCATAAACGAACAGAATGTACCGAGAAGGATTTAGAGTAAGATTTGGATTTGCTAGCAGGAAAAGCCTAGCCAAGGAGTAGGTTGGCACTCGAGCGTAAGCGGTTCTGGGACCCGGTAGCTAAGAAAGAGAAACGGTCGACAAGGTAAGGAGGGGATTGAGGATTGAAAAGGATATTAAATAGCAACGACAGGACATGAACATTCCTACGCGATCTAATGGGCAACCATTTAAGCTGAGTGCGGAAATCAGACACATGGTCAAATTTCCGCAAGCCAAATATGTACCGAATGCACACGTTCTGAAGCCGTTCCAGCTTATTGAGCAGCTCTTCAGTTGCGTCAATATATGCGATGTCGCCATAGTCGAATAAAGGGAGTAGAAGAGATTGTGCAAGAGTAATCTTGGTGCGAAGGGGCAGAAAATTCTGTAGGCGCCTAAGGGAGTGGAGAGAGAGACTTCTTTCCACTTGCTACGATCTTGACAAATTTCTTTCGCTTCTTCAACAATGTTAATGCAATGCTTTTCAAAAATGTTAAAAAAACTGTTACTTGGGCATTCTCGAGCGCGTCAGATATTCATACTACGTATGCCCCAAGTGCCTCTGATAACAACGGTATACTAATCTGCCGGTTTGCGTGGTGGGGGTAGGCATATAAAGTAGTCAAAAATGCAAAAAAAAAATTTACTCGAGCGCGTCAGATTTTCGGAAGTAGGCCCCAAGGAAGCTCCCTTTAAAAAAACTGACGATTTCGGCGTGACGATAAGTTCCGATGAATTTTTGAAAATGCAAAAAAAAAAAGTTTTTTGAAATACTCGAGCGCGTCAGATTTTCATAGGGGAGGTTTATCTCGGTATCCTGAAAACATATTTTCTTAATCTGACAAAAATGTTGGTGGGTTCTCTTAATCTGACCGAAAAAGGTTTTTTGGTTTCTTTTTTTCCTTTCTTTCTCCTTGATAAAACGGGGAATTTAAGAATGACAATAAAGCGATAGATACAACCATTTTTGTTTATTTAAACTTTTTTTTTGTAAAATGTATCGTTCGCGACTTATATGCCGCAACGCGTTTTTCGGAAGACGAAATGGCTCCTCCACACTTCCGGTCATGCGGAAACCGGCAGATTTTGTATTTTTAGTAAGGTTTAGATTATATTCTTCAAAAAAAAAAAAAAAAATCGCGCTCGAGAATGCCGGATTAACGTTTTTTCTTTACAAGTTCGCGACCCTATAACTCGGCGGCGTCAAGGACTTATCGTCAGATTAGTTAAATTTAGTCTTAAAACACTAAAATCAACCCCCAATATCTTAATCTGACGCGCTCGAGTATTTCAGACTATCGTTTTTTTTTTACTAATCTGATCGTCTATCCTAGGCGCGCGTCGCTACATATATAGCTAAATACTTTACAAGGTTGTTCTATTAGGTCTAAGGTATCTCTCATATCTTAAACTGCCACGCTCGATTATTACCGAAAATTCCCCTATTCGCCTCCCTAACTATTACGACATCCACGAGAAGACATTGAGTGGCACTATTCTTACCCGGCAACCACACAGGTATATCAGGTAGGTTCATAAATTAATTTTAACAATTTCAAATCTATGTTAGTAGGTATTTAAGATTTAATTTCAAAGTAGTACCGTGGTGTTTCCTGGAGTCGAGCGCGTTGGTGTAGTGCGGCGTGTGGTCGACGCTGACGCCCGAGTCGCGCGCGTCCTCGCTGCGCTCGTCGTGGCCGCGCGCGCGCCGCGGGACCGCCGGCGGCGCCTCCGTCCAGGACCGCTTGTCGCCTGACACGAGACGAGGTCAGGCACTTGTCCCACCGCCGGAGAGGAAGCGATAAACTATCGACTATTGTCTCACACAGAAACGAGCAAAATATATAGATCCCGTGTCAATAAAAGAGACACAGGGTGTCAAAAAACCAATGCCGAAACTGAGAGACATAAGTTTTAGTGGTATCTTACATTATTAGAATATTTACGAATCAGCGTAGTTTTTAAACCCATTTGCTCGTTTGTTTAAATCTTCTTTTCGAGTAATACTGCCCTCCTACGGAAAAAAGGCACTCTACTTTAATAATTGTATTGCACTTCCAACCTTATTATACACACATGACAGTTCAATATGCTTCTTTAAATTAATTGCACTTGTGCCTTTTCTCCGTAGAAGGGCAGTATAGGTCTAGAGAGCAGATTAGAAGTAGCGATTACAAGTTAAACATGGTTATGACTAGTGCGATTGTTGACAGGAAATATCAAAAAGGTGCGTAATAAAAAGGATCTATTATCTTTGAGTTACATAAATCTCCTTTAATTCGTTTTTTTTATTGAATTAATTATCTATAAGATTGTATTGCAGTAAGTAAGTAATAAGATAAATGCAAGACCAATAAAAAATATGATATCTAATAAATAAATTAGATCTATCAAACCAATCGAACTAGTCTTATCCATATTAAACTTGTAATCGCTACTTCAAATCCGCTCTCTAGTAATGGACATTAAGTTTGTTTCTCCATACTAGGTATACCAATGTTTTGTTTCACTATGTCTGGAAAAACCACTTTATGTGATTAAACACAGACTGTGTGACAGATGATTAAAAAAAAAAACAAAAAAGCTTAAAAACACTCATGAAATAAAACTTGAAATTAATGTTTTTTCGTGAAATAGACATTTACAAAAATTCTGATTAAATTGATCAATATCTCCAAAACTAGTAAAAAACGCTGAACATACATACCATACATAGGGGTCAAATGGATAGCTTATTAGCTGCTTTATCAGCACTCAACTCGTTGGTTTTTAGTACACCCAGTATATTAATATTAAAGTTGATTGCTGGCTCTATTCCACAGTGTGAAATCTGCCCTTAAAAACGGACATATATCATTTTGGAACTCAAACGATAGATTTAACCATTTCAAATGCGAGACGATCATACCGGAGTGCCAATTCTGCTCAGAACTCGAGTTTTTTTTTGTTTTTAATTTTATTTAGAAAAAACATAAACATGGAAGATCTCCAGTTTTCGACAAAACTAAACGCAAATCACAGTGACAATAAATTAAACAATGCATGGCGTGTGTATTATATAAAAAATAGAGCTCTAGTTGTTATTTTGTTTGAATTATTTAGGTTTTTGTTAATTTTGGTTTTTATTTATTTTATCAGAAATCTCAAAGCATTAGGATTTTATTACTAGTCAAAACAATTGTTTACACGTGCAGCAAACACTAAAAAAAAAATTAGATCTAAATCTCAAAGGATCTCTGAGATAATTCGTTCTAAAGTTTTTTCTGATAACTATGGAAATAGGGTTGTCGCATATTTTCCACATAATATTTGTATAGAAAAGTTTAATTTTTAAGTAACCATAAAACATGATAACATTGTGCTGACCTGACGATGGAGCTGGAAGGTGGTCAGAAGATTTCTGCTGATAAAAGGTGATACATCAAGATTGAACTGTGAATCGAGTCTTGTGTCTGCGTTGAAGACGCTTATTTGTTTAGCATTACAATACATAAATACACTATAAATCTTTAATTTAAAAAACTAGGTGTTATGTTCAGTAAAATATTATGTTGTTTTCGTTTTGAAGAACTTCTGTGCTTTCATGACTATGGCCTTCTAAATTGCTTAAAAGGTTATCATCGCTTCGTGACTCATTAAAATGTTCTTCCGTTTGGACATCATATGGTTTGAGTAACATTATAGCGGCTGGTGGCAGAGGTAAACGCTTTAATTTATTTTGCCTGTCTCTAAGCCGTATGTTGGAAATACAAGGATCAGACGACTCCAGTGCTCTATGAAACAAATCCAACATGGTTTTGTTCCCGATCCAACTTCCTACAATGGTGCTCACGGTCATAACGCCAGAATTTATTTCGGGCTTCCCCAGCTTGCTCCGAAAGTAACCCTATGGGTAAAGCACAAGTTTCAATTATTTCCTTGCCATGGACTAAAATTTTATGCAATGTCACCGTCATCGGATGCCATTCATATGCTGAAACGTACTTAGATGCAATTAACTTGCAAAAGTAGCCGAATTTATTAGCGTTAATAGGCAATCCGCTAGATAAAACTACTAACATTGTATGTAGATCGTCCAGCAGCCACTGTTGAATATCTAGTATTTCAGCGAAAATGGCACGATTTTGATAGCTAACTGTCAATGCCAAAGCTAAAGTCAATTCAATTCAATTATTTTAATTTATGGCGATCGGTCGCTTTAAGGATTTAGGTCAAACATAGCTTTCTCTAATATCTATGATAAATGATAAAATCTATGACACATTAATTCAGTCTACTCAACTCCATTTCTGCAAACGTATTATATCATTTCACCAATAAGAAAAGTTAGTTATGGTGTAGTTGAGTCGAAATACTTTCATAAGAGAATTTTATTTTTAGAAAATATCAGTGAACGGAGATAAGACATGGAAATCACATTTAAGAACTTCAATTTATCGGGACAATTTATTAATACACCCACATTTAAATAAGACGTTTAATAACATGCTTTTGACAACCCTGAACGAACATTTTTAAATATGGATATTTCCAAGATCCTGCTAGATTTTGATTTGATACTTTAGGGGTGGATAGTAATGGTTTCAACGAATATTTTAGGTAAGTATCAAATGCTAATACGCTAGGGTAAGGGAAAAATAAAATAAAAACTAAAAAAGAAAAAATCAACTTTTACTTTGTACTGCTTCCATAAAAACACGCCTAGTTTTTTTTATTACGTACCTGAAACAAGATGCTATTGATATCTAAACAGATAATCGGTGATTATTCTATACTTTTGCAGTTACACGCAATTCTATGAAAATTTTCAGTTTCATAGAAAAATAAGATAAAAAAAAAAACTCGAGTTTTGAGTAGAATTGGCACTCCGGTATGATCGTTTCGCATTTGAAATGGTGAAATCTATCGTTTGAGTTCCAAAATGATATATGTCCGTTTTTAAGGGCAGATTTCACACTGTATTCGCTTCTCGCTCATCTTCGGCGGTGGGACAAGTGTCTTAACTCTCTGCCCATTATTAAATGCATAAATCAATAAATATCAGGGGACAATCTCACACAAATTGACCTAGCCTCAAAACTAAGATCTAGGCTTGTATTATGGGTACTAGGCAACGATAAACTTACGTACATAGATAAATACATACTTAAATACATAGAAAACACCCAAGACTCAGGAACAAATACTCGCGCTCATCACACAAATATTTGTCCATACCGGGGATCGAACCCGGCACCGCTAGCTTCGTAGGCAGGGTCACTACCGACTAGGCTACCGCGTCCTCGTCGTATTAGTACTGGAATTAAAAATATTAAATGGATTCCGATATAGACGCTGTTAGGATACGTATATCGTTGTCCAGGCTATTACAGAAACCTCAAGATCCCACCAAGTCTACTGCGTCTAGTACCTTTCACGTATTATGGTATTGATTTTCAATCGGCCGCCAATACTGTCAAGTAAATAAGAGGTATTGATAATATGATAACCCATCAAAGGCATTATGGCTTTTACATAGAGGAATGCCAATTACATAAAGCTTTAAATTTCAACTATGCCACCGCAAAACCGGCCTTTGTTCAAATTAATCCTACACACTTCTAAAGCGCCTATAGGAAAGTTTGCGGCAATGTAACACATCCTCTTCGTGTAATACGTATTGACAGGAGTTTATTCGTATTATACAAATGACACGTAAATGTTGGCCACCGCTGTCATTTTTCCATTACACTGCTACGGCTTACTCAACACATTAGCGTCAGGAAACCATGTTTCAGACTCGTTGTACTCCCCTTCATCAAGGAGAGGAGAAAGGCAGGGGTGGGGGGTAGGGGGAAGTCTTGCAACTTTACACGCAGACCCTCGTCGTAACTAAGCACTCACCAGACACCCGGGGCGGCAGCGGCGGCGCGACGCCGGGCTCGCTCCAGGACGCGCGCGAGTGCCGCCGCGTCTCCACCACCTCGCCGTCCAGAGAATCGCTGCGGGAATATTATTATATATTACAAACGAACAAGGGAAGACCACATATTTTTTCCTTTACAACGTTACCATTAATAGAACGACTAGGGCTTTATTCCACTTTGGTAGTTGCCTCGACATTGTGATCACCCTGTGACACCATATTGCTTTGATATTTTATCGTAATGGTAGTTCTTATTTATTGGCTGAGTTAAAACAATACGATACAATGTTACAAGCAATATGGTTTTACCGAGTAGAATAAAGAGTATGACTCTTGACGATATGACAGCTCTAACTGTGTAATAAAAGCTGCCATAACGTCAAAAATATGGTTGCGATATCAAATAAAACAATGCATGCAGAATAGTTAGCGGTGAATGTGAAAGGCAAAGTGTTACGAAGATATCCCGCTATAAAATCTGCGATTGTAGCGACCTAAACTAATGGTAGGTACAGATGTAGTGACTAATAATCAGACATCGGACAAATTTGCGTCATTGCTCGCAATAATGTGGATATGACTCCAAAATGAATCAATTAATTATTTTTGAAATAAAGATAATAGTTGATACGTGCTTATTAGCAAAATGTCATTTAAAGTGGTTACCGTTTTCGTCAATATTTTTATATAATAAAGAAGTTACGATTTTACAGACTAGAAATAATACCCAACAAATACTAAATACATGGTAAATATCCTGCTATGATTATTACTTCTGACGAAGAATTTGTTTAGTTTTATAGATATAAAACCTTCGTGGATTTACTTTTTCTTAATATACATTTTATATAATGTATATATTTTGACATTGAAAGTAGCCAAATGACTGTCGAAATTGCCGTACCTAAATTACGTAAACATTTCCAATCCGGTTTGGTTGTAATGTAATAGAGAATTTACATTCTTCTACGAATACTGTTGAATATAGTTTAAATAAAATAAGGAATATATTAAATAATCCGCTTCTCAAGTAAATAAATTTGATTTGATTTGAATCTGGACACCCGATGACAACCGTTTGCAAACTAAAATGGAAGCCGTCCTTGACATAAATCCCGAGTTTGAGCTTATCACCCACAACTTAGAACAGAAAATAAACTGAAATATTCTGGAATAATAATATTCCTATAAAACTACTTAAGTTTGCTCCATTACCATCAGTGGATTGCGAGCGGAGTTTTGATGTAAAATGTAGTAAACTGCAGAAAATTTGAATAAATAACTGATTATTTTCTTTAATAAATCTATAGTTAAACAAACTTTTGTATTAATTGACTAGGAATCAAATTATATGTCAAGTAAGAAATTAATTGAATGATTACTTATTTGATTAATTTTGGAGTCATATACACATTGAAGAAAAAATTAAGCGTAAACTTCGCTGGTTTTCCACAAAGTGAGAAAATGATGCGTAAACTTCGCTGGTTTTCCACAAAGTGAGAAAATGAAGAGTAAACTTCGCTGCTTTTCCACAAAGTGAGAAAATGAAGCGTAATCTTAGCTGGTTTTCCACAAAGTGAGAAAATGATGCGTAAACTTAGCTGGTTTTCATCAAAGTGAGAAAATGAAGCGTAAACTTCGCTGGTTTTCCACATATTGAGAAAATGAAGCGTAAACTTAGCTGGTTTTCCACAAAGTGAGAAAATGAAGCGTAAACTTAGCTGGTATTCCACAAAGTGAGAAAATGACGCGTAAACTTCGCTGATTTGCCACAAAGTGAGAAAATGAAGCGTAAACTTCGCTGGTTTTCCACAAAGTGAGAAAATGAAGTGCAGCAAAGAGTTAAAATTAAGAAAATCAGGTTGTTTTTACAGCTCAATGGAACGTGAAGAGCATTTTTCGTGGTGTAAATGTAAAATGAATGTTACGTCATTTGATCAATCGTGGACTGCAGTTTGGAGGTAAGTGAGATTGGTCGCAGCCGCTTGTTGATTGGTTTGTTGATGACGAAAACGAGTTCCTTGATGAGCAGGCTATTTCGGAAAGTCAATTGAAAAAAAACCCTCAATAAGATAATATGAATATATTTTCGCCCTCATTACTGTTATTTTGTTATTTAATAAACAATTTATAGGGTATCTCCATTCATAGTTTATATTGCATATAAAAGCGAAGTCATGAATATTCCCTATTAAAAGTACAGTCAGACACAAACGCCGTTTGCGAAAATGTCATTTCTCAGAATGGAGGAATGGAATTTTCCTCGCTGCCCGGCGCCACGCCTCCGGCGGGGCCTCCAGCGAGGACTGCGGCGGGGGGGCGACCAGTGTAGCCAGTACTGTGTACGTTACCGGTAGTGGTCGTGCGGCGCGCGCGAGGGGCTGCGCGGGTCCCCGGAGCGCGGCCGCGCGGGCAGCGGCGGGGCCTCCAGCGAGGACTGCGGCGGGGGGGCGACCAGTGTAGCCAGTACTGTGTACGTTACCGGTAGTGGTCGTGCGGCGCGCGCGAGGGGCTGCGCGGGTCCCCGGAGCGCGGCCGCGCGGGCAGCGGCGGGGCCTCCAGCGAGGACTGCGGCGGGGGGGCGACCAGTGTAGCCAGTACTGTGTACGTTACCGGTAGTGGTCGTGCGGCGCGCGCGAGGGGCTGCGCGGGTCCCCGGAGCGCGGCCGCGCGGGCAGCGGCGGGGCCTCCAGCGAGGACTGCGGCGGGGGGGCGACCAGTGTAGCCAGTACTGTGTACGTTACCGGTAGTGGTCGTGCGGCGCGCGCGAGGGGCTGCGCGGGTCCCCGGAGCGCGGCCGCGCGGGCAGCGGCGGGGCCTCCAGCGAGGACTGCGGCGGGGGGGCGACCAGTGTAGCCAGTACTGTGTACGTTACCGGTAGTGGTCGTGCGGCGCGCGCGAGGGGCTGCGCGGGTCCCCGGAGCGCGGCCGCGCGGGCAGCGGCGGGGCCTCCAGCGAGGACTGCGGCGGGGGGGCGACCAGTGTAGCCAGTACTGTGTACGTTACCGGTAGTGGTCGTGCGGCGCGCGCGAGGGGCTGCGCGGGTCCCCGGAGCGCGGCCGCGCGGGCAGCGGCGGGGCCTCCAGCGAGGACTGCGGCGGGGGGGCGACCAGTGTAGCCAGTACTGTGTACGTTACCGGTAGTGGTCGTGCGGCGCGCGCGAGGGGCTGCGCGGGTCCCCGGAGCGCGGCCGCGCGGGCAGCGGCGGGGCCTCCAGCGAGGACTGTGGCGGGGGGGCGACCAGTGTAGCCAGTACTGTGTACGTTACCGGTAGTGGTCGTGCGGCGCGCGCGAGGGGCTGCGCGGGTCCCCGGAGCGCGGCCGCGCGGGCAGCGGCGGCGCGCGAGCCCCGGCCTCGCCGCCCGGCGCCGCGCCCGCCGGCTCCGGGGAGTCCTCCAGCGAGTACTTTGGACCAAACAGGGTAGCCAATATTAATTTCGATGACTAGTACTCATAGTTCAAATCTAGTCTAAAGGCTTATATTTCCAGACCTTGAAAAATCAAAACGTAAACTTGTACATTTTGGATTAAAGTAAAGTAAAAACTTGCAGGGGAAATAAGGAATAAAAGCTTTCCGTCCCCATCTCGATATGACTAGGTAGGTAGCTATGCGATTTACAACTATCAGTCCGTTTTAGAGCACACATTGCTCTGACGCATCTCTTTTGAACCTTAAATACAGTATCCCTGAGCCGATACAGTGCCAAATTACGCCAAAAAATAATACCGTAACGTAGAGTCGACGCCACAAAACCATGGTAAGCCATTAAAACTGTTTCAGTGTTAAATATTATGGTAAGCCTGCGTAAAACATATACATATTGACTTAATTTTTGAAAAACTTGTTCCGTGTGAGGTTTCCAAGATAAGTTATTGTCAATTTGAATTCCTAAAAATTTTGTGACCGTAACAGATTCAATAGTATATCCTTGGTAAATGATTGGCAAGGGCAATTTACGTTGAAAGAAACGTACAAGTTTCGTCTTATCTAAATTTATTACTAAATTGTTAATATCAAGTCATGTAATTATTTTTCGTATAGTTTCATTAATTTCATTTTCATAATCATCAATACTATTACATTCAATTATAACCGTGCTATCATCAGCAAACAAAATCATAGGGTATTTACTGTTTGGGTAAATCATTTATAAATAATAAGAATAATAACGGTCCTAAAACACTCCCCTGTGGAACGCCATACGCTACCTTTCGTTTCTCAGATCTGTACGAAATCTGTTGTTTAGTGCGTAAACATACCTGAGTTAGTTCAGTATACTGTTCTCTTTCACTTAGATATGACTGAAATAGATACAGTATTATTAGTATTCTATGGTCTACGTAGTAAAAAGCCTTTGACAAATCTATGAAGACTGCACAGACATGCTTTCGCTTATCCATGTTGCTTAATATTGGGACGTATTAAATCAAATATTGCCATATTAATAGTTTTTTGTTTTCTAAAACCTTTTTGTTCATTTGCAAGAAGATTGCGATCCTCAAGATAAGCGTAGAGAGATCCATAAAATACTTTTTCAAATATTTTTGAAAGCACAGTTGCAAGAGCAACTTGTCTATAATAAGTTGTAGTAATATATGTTGTTGTTTTCGTTGTTTTCAATTTCTTTAAAGGAGGGCCGTTTTCCGGTAATTTGGAAAAAAGCCTTAATAACTCCTATCCACAAGGGTGGTAGTAAAGGTAATGTGGTGCAATACAGACCCATTTCAAAACTCTGTATTTTTGGTAAATTATTGGAAAAAATAGTAACCATTAATTTAAATAGTTTTCTGGCTCGTCAAATTTCACCTCACCAACATGGATTCTTTCGGGGGCGCAGTGTTGACACCAACCTTGTGACTTATACAGATTTTATCGTCAAGACTCTCGACTCTGGCCACCAGGTGGATGCCGTGTATACCGATTTCTCAAAGGCTTTTGATAAAATAAATCATAGTATTCTATTAGCTAAATTGAGTAGGGTCGGTATTCACGGTGATCTCTTTAGGTGGATTCAATCTTATATAAGTAACAGGAGCCAAGCAGTGTCACTGAAGGGTTTCACTTCAAAATTTCTCCCTATACCTTCAGGCGTACCCCAGGGCTCTCACTTGGGACCTTTTCTTTTCACACTTTATGTGAACGATATGAGTGCCATTTTTCACAACTCGTGTCATCTTCTATACGCTGATGACACCAAGATTTACAAAATTATCTCATCGCAAGCTGACTGTGTTGCTTTATAATCAGACTTGGATTCTTTTGCATCTTATTGTGTCAGGAATCATCTTAATCTCAACGCCGATAAATGTCACATCATATCCTTTACACGGAGGCGCGACTTGATCAATTATGATTATATGATTTCTGGTAAATACATTAGGAGGGTCCAAGAGATCAGGGACCTTGGTGTTATATTGGATCATAAATTACGTTTTGATTTACATATCAACAGTGTTGTGAACAAGGCTTTTAAAATGTTAGGCTTCATTCTTAGAGTTTCTGGACCATTTAAAAAAGCCATAACTTTTAAAAATTTGTTGAATTCGTTCGTTCGTAGTCATCTTGAGTTTGCCAGTGTAGTGTGGAACCCGCATTATGCCATTTATATTACTCGCATTGAAAAAATTCAAAATATTTTTTTAAAGTCATTAGACTATCGCACTGGAAACGTGTTTCAGAATTGCATCGACACGGCTAAGCGACATCGAATTACTACACTGGAAAAGCGTAGGACCTACATCGATTCTATTTTCTTATATAAAATAATAAATGGCCATATTGATTCTTCAACCCTCCTTGAAAAAATTAACTTTAGACTTAATCGTACCTCTTCTCGTTCAAAACCTACATTCTATCCCAGCTTATGCAGGACTAACTATGCCAAGAATTCGTACTTTTCGCGTGTTAGCGTAACCACAACACACTTTTTAACGATTTCGATTTTTTTGCTTCAAATTTGTGTAATTATAAAAAACTAGTAATGGACAGATTGTTTGACTTATAGCGTTGATAACAATATTATTATGCTGTTTTATTTCTAAAGTACCCACATAATTGTTATTGTTCGATTGAGCGTACACTTATACCTAGTTCCTTTTGACTGAATGTTTAGTTACGAGCTCTTTACTTTTACTTTGTAAAGTTTAATTATCATTAAGGAAACTCCAGGTTTGGTCAAGTTGTAATGTTGAACTGTAATAGTTAAACAAAACTGTATGTATCTTAAATAAATAAACAAATAAATCATTTGACAAATTCTCCTTATTACCTTTTTTGTACAGTGGCTTTACGATGACAGTTTTTAGTTTATCTGGATATATACCTAATTCAATACATACATTAATTATGTGGCTAAGCGTAAGAGCAATAATATGGGCTACCATTTTTATTACTTTAGTGCAGATCCCATCGTATCCTACACTATTTGTGTTATTCAGGGACCTAATAATAATATAGACGTCATAAGGAGTCGCTGGTCTCATATATAAAGAGTGAGGACAGTTCACGTAAACACTCGTACCGCGTTGATCCGCTGTGTTAATACATTTCTTTTGAGGTAAGTCTACGAAGTAATTATTAAAGGCATTAGCAATCTTTAACGGATTTGTTATCGTATTTTCGCCCTGTACTATTTTTGAAATGGGTTCTTTCGGATATTGGTGTTTGGTACGGTTTATGACTTTCCATGTCGCTTTAGATCTATTACTTGCTAATTTTATACGATGGCAATTTTCTGAACGTTGTGTAAGATTTATTATCTTATATAATGTGTAATCTTTCTTTATTCGCTAAACTGGGATTTCGTCTTATAGGATCGAGGACTATCTAATAGACAAAAATGCATGGACTAAACCCGAAAGTTAATAAAATAAATATAAAAAAAACAAATTCAGTAGCTTTATCTTGTCTAGTGGTCGTCTTGCACCGTCTTATATACTTACACCTAGGTAGGTGTTCTCTTTTTCTTCTCCCTCTATCTCTCTCGCAAGATTTTGGTGTGTTTTCCTGCTGAAACTACGCAGCTTATTTAATATATTTTTTAATTTAATATTTATAGATTTATATAATGCTAGACTAAGTATACCATTGTAACATTCAATATATTTAAAAAATTACTGACTGCCGAGTTTCTTGCGGCGTTTCTTCTCAGCAGTGGTCTCCTCTTGTGAAGCGCTGGTAGATTCTTGACGTGTAAAAGTGCCCGTGTGGCCTACTTACTGAATAAATGTCTTTTATCTTTTTTTATCTTTTTTAAGTCCATAAAAGCTGTCGTTTCTTTTTAGAGCAAGTTTTGATACCTTGTGAAATCCAATAAGTTTTTATTTTAGATTTAATTTTTATTATTTTCGAGGGAAAACATAAATCGTAAAAACAAGTAAAAGTGTCTAAGAAAGAATCAAAAGCTAGGTTCGGTTCATTACAGTTTAGTATTTCCGAAAAAGAAAGACTTTCTAAAGATTTTATATAAATTCCCAAATGTTCATCATTATAATCACGTTGTTTTATTTGCCACGAGTTAATAGCAAGTGTTCGGTGATACAGAGTACGTCAATAGGTTGTCCGTCTGCTGCTAGTTCATCCAAACATACCGTTAGGGCATCAGCCATACTCAGTAATCCTGCTATGTTTTGGTGCAGGACGTAGACGAGGTTATATGAAAAAAAAACTGGTGTTGCAGTGGCTTGAAGGGCAGAAGATGTATTGTGCTCTCAGCGTGACATTCTGCAGATATCCTTTGCTTAACACAGTCTTTTCTTGTGAATGGAAATAGTAGAGAATAGTACCTTACCAGTAGCGAAGCGTCCATACAACCCGATTCCCAGCGGCTTCCCTAAAAATTCCTATGCATAGAGTAGGTACCTACTAGGTATACAAACAACAAAACGTAAAACCGAAAGTAACCCGGTGTACTATAGCTTTACCTTGCTTCATAATACGATGAATGAACACGCACTAACGCCGCAATTCAAATTTATTTATTTACCAAGCCGAAATCTATCACTCGCTCGCACCCATTCACTAACCTATATTACTAGAAAGAAACAAGAACAATATTTTCGTATACACGCACACATGCTCAGTTACCTTTTACTACGCGCGCTCGAACTTACACCCACAATTAAAACCGCCATACAAGCCGGTGACTCGGCGCCGGACCTCACTAACAAATTCAAACCAAATGGTATAATATTATAGCGCTACATTAGCTTTAAACTCGCACACAGACACAGCGGCACCTGTGTGAGCACGCAAGAGGGAGAAGCACGCAAGTCCGGCCGACGAACTACGGCTTATTGCATCCAATTTTGAACTTAAAGTGCATGCGTTAACTTTCTTTTCCCAAGGACACTCAACTCAACAACCATCTCTCTCCCCCCTGGCCTCACGACCTTCAACTACTTTTTTGATTTTCATTACGCCATTACTTTCGCGTCCTCGCGCTAATATGCGGTGTTTTGTTTTGATTTATAGTTAAATTTGTGTTATTACTTAACTTATTGTGTTTTATGAGACTCAACTAGTGAAATTTAGCTTGTTTAGTGTTCTGTGAATGTTTTTCTGTTTGGATTGTGTTATTTGCAGATTCGTGGCGACGACGGAGGTTTGTTTATATTTCGTTAAGTACCTAAATATTGTTATTTTTGCTTCGATCTATTTTAGGTTATATTCGTGGTTTGGTTTTTAAATATTTTTGCCTGTACTCAAAGTACAAACGGCCGCATTGGTGCAAATTGAGTGTTATCTTACAGATTACCTACTTAATGAACAAACATGTTTTTCAAAGTTATCCTTTGGAAATAAGAAACATGTCATTAAGTTAGGATTAGGACGCGCTCGCCCAGACATAAAAATTGATTATAGGCGTAGAGATGGATTCTTCAAACATTTCCACAGCGAATTACAAATACAATTGGCTGACTGGCAGCTGCAAATTAAACAAATTATTTTGCTATTCATCTTTGCTGTTTTCCGATTCTAGCAGTGTTTGGAATCGAACAGGTTTTGCAGATATTCACAATTTATATAATTCAGTTAGGGGACGCAGGACTAAGAAAAAATTTCGCCAAAATTGTATCATTATGACACCTAATTTAAATGATTTTATCGTATAGAACACGTTGAAATAAGCATGTTTTACTTGAAAAACTTTTCTCTAAAATCAAAATTGGCCGAGTTATAGGGGTTCAAATGTTGGTCATTTTCAAGGCGTCAGGGAAATTTTGATGCTTGAAAATTATGTCAATATAAGGTCTATTTATGATGATTTAATTGTTTAGAATATACTAAAACAAGCATATTTTTTTAAACAAACTTCTCTAAAATCAATTATTACTGAAACATTACGGTTTGAATTAAAGTACGTAAAAAAAATAGGTTATGTTAGGTTAGTTTTTATATATTCCCGAAGGGCAAACCGCCCAGAAATAGGGAAATAAATTTGTATTTTTTCTAAGATTTAATCTTAATAAGCACGAAAAAGGCAAGAAAAAAAAACTTATTCTATTTTCTATAAGTAATTCAGCTAGAAAACATGCTCAAAGC
This sequence comes from Acleris emargana, assembly GCA_927399475.2. Taxonomy (NCBI): domain Eukaryota; kingdom Metazoa; phylum Arthropoda; class Insecta; order Lepidoptera; family Tortricidae; genus Acleris; species Acleris emargana. The sequence goes on along the minus strand of OV656838.1, from coordinate 21,480,839 downwards.
GAGAAACATATACGGAGTTGTATATTATTACATGAGTTTGGTAACAGTAGAATTTAAACTTTTTTTGGTAATAATTTTGAGGCCCACAATCGTAAGTGGAACGTAATCGAAATTTATTGAAACGTTTAATTGATACGGTAGTACTACTTGGAAAGCAAGAATTGCCTTTCCGCGCACTTTTAACGCACGCGACACTTCAGCACTGCTTTTTGAGAACTAGAAAGACGACATCCATTTTTTAAGGTATGTTTTTTTTATGTCACGGAAGGGGCAAACAAGCACACACGCCATACACCTTTTTTTTGCTCCGGCTTGCCTATTTATTTACGTGACGCTTCGCCACTGTACCTTACCTACATAGTGACGCAAACTAAGTAGTCATTTTGCTTTCTGATGTACTTTCAAAGCGATCTGGACCGGTATTCTTGGCGATAAAAACGACATCGTAGTTAATCTGTGATGGTATTGTTATGACGTCAGCCACCATTACTGTCACGTAATGCTGGCTGAGACAAAAGGACAGAGCTATATAACTGCTATAGCTCTGTCTTTTACACGCACCGTAAAATGAACTGCATAGCTATGTCATAATAACCCCACAGGTCGTATTGTGATTAGTGGTAGCACCTATAGACCTAAAACTTCTATACCGACATTAAACTTGGTTTTCTATTTTCAACCATGATGAATTTAACACGTTTTATTCACCTTTAAGGCAGTCAAACTCTAAGCTACATATTTCTACCTAAGAACATTTTATTATCAATTGCAATAAACGTCTTGGAATAAAACGAGATCGGAAAGAACACTTACGATGGGCTTGTTATAAAGATGGCTATCTTCATAATAGTTGTCGTTCTGCTGTATGCTCTGCGACCGTTTGTCCAGTTGAGGCACGGGCGGTAGCGGGGTGCTGAAAAACGATACAGCCGTATTACAGTGACGAAACCTACTGAATCTCAGGCAGTGAAAGGGACCGAGTTATAGCAGTCATATAGCGACATCGCTTTCTTGTAAAATAAAATCTATTTTACAATTAGAATTCATGGCCCATAATCATACGTCGTTAACGCGGGAGCAAAACAAATCTATTAAAGAACACATATCACAGAATGTCAGTTTAGTATAAACGGAACATTCTGCCTACACAATCTAAGCCTGTAAAAAGTTCTTCATATACCTATAGATCGAAGTTTTCGCTGGAAACGGCCCAATCGAACTTGTCTTACGCTGAGTAAACGCTTCTATAACTCAACGTGAAAAACTTCAATATAATATGTCAAAATCTAGTATTATTCGCCAAAACTAGTTTTAACTTTTTAAATATATGTTTTCCATTTGCACTCAAATTTAATTTAGATATATGTTTGTATGTTTTTGTACATACATATCAAATCAATCAAGAATGCCAAATGTCTAAAGTAGCAGGAAAAGTGACTGAAAAGGTTTTTTTTTTTATCCATAATGGGTTGACGTTAGTATTGCGTAGTATCTCTTTAAATATGTACTACTAATCAATTTAGGTACGGAAGAGTTCAAAATTTATACATTTTGAACTCGTAGGTATAAACGTTTCTCGATACAACTGTCACTTATGTTATTGTCTATTTGTCATATTCTTTCACTACTGTCAAATCGTTTTTGTTCCCGCGATAACGATGTATGCTCATGATTTGGACACACGAGATGCTACTATGCTCAAAAGCAGCAGCAATTTTTGTCTCATTTAGTAAGAAAACCTTTTTTTAAGTTACATATCGAGAACAGTTAAAATATTACCTACGAAACCCCGGGCTCCGCAGAGCACACTGAAAATAACTGCTACAATATGCTTTTTTTCATGAAATAGTATATAACCAAACTTACTTGACAATACTCTCTGACATTTGCCGCCTCGCTCTGGCTAGCCCAGGTCCAAGACTTTGCCTTAGTTGATTGAATCTCTCAACGAGCCGCCTGAAACAAAACAATAAAAAGTATAAATGCTTGGGTAAAAATATAATAAGAGCGTTTTTTTTTTAAATATTACAAATTTAAGAGACAAGCAAGCTCTCTAAACCGCGATGCCGATGATCGCCAAACGTTTCACTGCGTATGGTTTACCTAAACCTACCTGTGAAAAGGTTTAACATCCTCCAGAGCTAGCTTGCCGTGTAGAGAAAGTCTCGTGTCCACTACAACCAAATGGCCACCAGCCTCCTCAATTAAGCAGCTTCTCTAACACTGGCATTCTTAAAGAACTCTGGTGTAAGTAAGGTTTGGTCGTATTTGGTGATACCGTCTTGAAATGAGGCATCAAAGTGCTAGAGTCCACCTCTCACCAGGTCACCTGTGTGCTCGTTTGCAATCGTCGTGGCATAAAAACCCACCTAAACTATCGTGTCGTTTAGCGAGTCCCGCGTCCACAGTCAACTGTGAACACTACCAGCCTTCTCTATTTAGCCTTGGCAGCCGCTTCTCTAGGACTATTTGTTATTAAGTCTGGCGGGAGGAAGGTCTGTTCCTATTTGGTGATGCCACTCTTAACTTCGGCTAACACTCAACTGAACTGTTTTAAACCGAAACCCACCTGTGCAAAGGTTTAACATCCTCCGGCGCTAGCCTGCCGTGTAGCGAGAGCCCCGCATCCACTACGGCCAGCTGCGAAGCCACCAGCCTTCTTAATTTAGCCGCGGCGGCCGCTTCCCTGGGGCTGGCGTTCCTGGCGAAGTCCGGCGCGAGGAAGGCCTGCTCGTATTTGGAGATGCCGCCCTGCACGTTGGCGTCGATGGTGCCCTGCAGGCGCATGGAGAAGGGGTTGATGTTGCGGGTCGGCTCGGCCGTGTACTGGGAGATGAGGCCGCGGAGCTCGCGTTCCGTCGATTCCATGGTTTCGCAGGCGAACTGGGGGGAGAAATATTGTTTTTACAAAATTAATGAAATTCTAAATAAATTCATCCTCAGTTTGTATAAATAAAATCCAACATTACCTTATTTTATTCTTGATAGATGGGTAAGGACCAAAAAGTTGTCAACGCTAACTCACTCAATAAAATTTTCTATGAAACTTTTCCGTTGTGACACGAAAATTAGACAATTGTAGGGATACTTTTCGTCGCACAACGGAACTTTTTTCGACTTCGTTGTGTATTTAGTTAACTGCGTTTAACTATGGTCCAACTCTTTGGTCCTTACCTAGATAGTACTTACTTCAACAGGAGGTATTTCCTCGACTGATCTCGACACGACTTCCGACCACCTCAAGATGCCGGGCAAGGTGTTTTCCGTCACCAATGTTGTCCTTTCTATCCAGAGGCTCTGTCGTATTGAAAATATATAAATGTAATACACATATAAACATGTATTAAATAGAAATAGAAACATTTATTCGACGAACACAAGAAAAAAAAACAGAACAGAGAAAAACACCATTAAAATAAGGATGGCAACACAGCAATAACAAAAAAAAAAAAGAGGAAAGAATAGTGTTGCCATGGGTGATGTAAACAAAAAATCCCAAACCATAAAAAGGTGTCATGAAACTGTTAATATAATCATAAGAATAGTAGTCGTAATACTAAAAGTAAAACTAATAAAACGGACATGACAGTAATAGCTGTCGTCAAACTTAAGTGTCAGCAAGCTGTCTGAATTGCACTTGTAAGGCAAAATATTGGGGAGGTATAAAAAGGAGAGGGGTCAAATATAAGGTTATTCTTTTTTACAAAGCGTCGTCGAATGTTCATTGTAAAAGTTCATAAAAAGTCTTTCGGCTTCGGGTAAAGTCGGGATAACTAGGACAAGAGTGTACGGGAGAGAGAAAGAGAAGTACAAACCCGAAGCCTCAAAGCGATATTGCAGTGCAAGTTTGCATGACGTCGGTGAAACTGCAAAACCGAGTAAGTGACATTTTAAATAACCTTGTTAGGCCCAGAGTGCAATAGGATGTACATAATCAAGGCAATTTACTTTGAAGTCTGTCTCAACAAATATAAGGTTATTTTCCTATGTTCATAAACATACCTGGGATAACTCGGGGCAAGTTCTAGGGATTTGATATCGATAAAAAAAATGTCGATATAATTAAATTAATACATGTGCACATTGAACATTCTCGATTACTGTAAAGAGGTTCGATGTCATATCTGATATCGAGCCTCTTAAGATAATAAAAGTATGCGAATGTCATTTCAATCAAAATGACAATTTACTGTCAGTGCTATTCATATCTTAGAGTAAGAATAATATACGAGGTAGGTAATATTCCGCTACGTTTGTTACAAAGTCCAAAATAATCATGCCGCCCAAGAAACATTCACGCCCACGCGATAATTATATTAACTCGTGGATTTGTGAATATCCTGACATACAACTACGTGAGTAAAAAATATTTTGCTCTATATGTAATGACAGTTTTCTCCAGAAAAAATACAATGTCACGCGACACGTTAAATATATAAATATTGTATCGACATCTTTTTTATCGATATCAAATCCCTAGAACTTGCCCCGAGTTATCCCAGGTATGTTCATAAACTGAAAATAGCATTTTCGAACAATCGTAATTGAACTTTATTCCCTTGACTGTAGATTCAAAGTCCCAGTTACAAAAAGACGTGTGGCACTCGGGGACTGCCGCGGTAAAGCTATTGCACGTCGTACAAACGCACACAACGCCGTGTCGAAGACTGCCGAACTGAAACGACGTTAGACGATGCACGGCCTTCAAGCCACACCTCCTTGCCCGTCGGAGTGGGGAGCGTGAGGTTTTTTAGTTACGGAATTTCTGGATTCGGTCCCCGCGCTCAAGGCCCGCGATAGAAGCTATGCAATAGCTTAAAAACTCCGATTTTGCAGTATGGGGGGCCTTACGAGGTGGACCCAAATGCACCTTTTTAGTAAGACGATAAAGTTCAGTTTGCTCTATCATAAATTAGTTAGTTAGGCGGTTTTGCAGTGACCGAGGATGTTTGTGTATGTGTAGTGACCTTGAACTCGTTGTCCTTGTCGAGCGGCGGGCGGTGCAGCGGCCGGTCGCACAGGAAGGTGCCCACGATGTTGGCCGCGTAGAACCGCCGCGCCGCCTCGGGCAGGCCGGCCGCGCGCCGCGCGCCCACCGGCTTCACGTTGCAGATCTGGATGTCTGCGGGCACACGGCTGTTCACACCGGGGACCGAGCGGGGACTTACGAGCGCCGCCCTGGCCAAACGCTGACCGCACCATAGTTACTAGCATTATGAGCGGTAGTATTTTCTAGAAGTCAAGGAGTACTTTCTTTCTCTCTTTTTTTATAAAAGCATTTTACGATATTAGATAGAGTTTTAAAAATACCTAACTGCTGTTTGGATTCTGTCGCCAATTTCACATTTTAAATAATTTTAATATAGCCTATGACACTCTAGTGGTTAAAACGAATCTAACCACTTATAATTTATTAAAATCCGCTTAGCCGTTTAGTTGGTACGAGGGGACATAACACATAACCCCTCTTTTGGACTTTGCCGCAGTCGAGTATAAGACCTACATATAACGACCAAAAGGCGTAGCGATTCTTAATAATTTATTTTCAACACAGATATAAATACCCATAGATAACGCAAATGCATCTACTTCGCATGTCCTGAAACTTAAACCCCAACGAAGCGTCAAGGTGGGCCGTCGCTACTGACGTTTGCGCGCGCCTGTTGTTGCAGCCGGTCGGCCGTGAAAATGAAGAAAATGCCTCGTTGCGAGATAATAAACTGCAATAGCCCAAAAAAGCGACGACTTGGAATCGATATTAGGCCGGAAACGGAAAATTCTCTTCTCTTCGTGTGTTCCAGTTGGTAGCACAAAGTGACATGGCTGGTTTTCATACAGATTGAGTTGTTTACGTTATAGTGTATTTATATGTATGTCTTTCAAGGTCAACCATACCTCAGACCTCATTCAAACGTAAAAAAATGTAGTCAAAGGCACCGCGCGTGGCTCACTTAGTTTTGGCCGCGACCTTTGGAAATCTACATTAATTTTGAAAACTATGCAACAACTATGCCTAGAGCTTAAATTGGGACTAGGTCAATTGGTGTGACATTGTCCCCTGATATTTATTTATTTATTATTTTATATTGACAAGATGGTGGTAGCGATCCGGCGGACGGAAGGTCCTACCACCCGCAAAACCACCTACTTAAATTCTAATCAACAACATTTGCAAATCTTATAACCCTCGCTCTAAACTCTAAAACTTATCGACGAAAAACGACAAAAGTGTTTTCGAATACGTTTCAGGAACATAAATAAGCACTCACACTGCGAGTCGTTGGCGATGATGGACTCGTCGGGCGGCGTGTTGCGCATCATGATGTGCGCCGCGGGGTACTCGGACTGCAGCCGCTGCGTAAACGCGCCGATACGCTCTTCTGGAATAAAATTGGTATGAAATCGCGTCGAAAAGTCCGAAAAATATAGAGGCAAAACCACTAGAACTCAGACCAAAAAATTGAACAAAACTTGTAAAAAAAATCATGATTTCCCATAAAATAATTACTCAAAACACTGCTGGACATAGGCCTCCCACAAGGTTTACCACAAGGTTTACCACAAGGTCCGATCCTGCATCGCTTTTATCCATCAGCTTCGTAATTTATTTATTTATTTAAGAGCACATACAGTCGTATATTATAATCTATACACAGGTGAACCAGAAACAATATTAGGACCTTGAGGTTCATAAAAAAAAAAGTACTAAAGGTTAAAACAAACTAATGCCACGTAAGTAAATTAAATGTGAACAATAATATATCTGGTACAACAATAAACTGCTTCAGTAAGTAATTGCATAAACAAGGCAAGTAGATAAATTAAGGTTCAGAACTAATCTTGTATAAAATGTTGCCTGACTATTTTTTTGAGGGTACCAAGTGAACTCACAAATGGGTCAGCATCATACAAACGTTCATTAACCGAGGAATTCATCTGAAAAAAGTACAGTTATGCGTAACTGTTATGTTATGAACTTACCCTAACAAATAGAGGACAGCCTTTCCCGTAGAACCCGACGCGGAAGTACTCGGGCTCAGGCCTTAGTTGCGTCAATATTGCGTCGAGGAAGGTCGCGTGCGTGCGTAAGCTTTGGGCTAGACGCGCATAGTCACATTTCACTTCGTACAGGTTTGCTAGCTCTCGGAGTAGGGGTAGCCCTTTTTCCCAACACTAGAATTAAAAAGGATGAAGGAAATGTTAGAACAAAGTCTCCAATAAAATTTATTATATCTTATTGATGCAAATAATTTATGTCATCAGTAACTAAAGCGCGATATGCAAGAGACAAAGTTGGAGTCGCTCAGGGATTCGTACTAGGTCCTGTTAACCATATAGTATAAAAACGATTTCCAAACTCTCTTCCAGATAATGCCGCGATATCTTAATTAGCGGAAAATGTATTTTATTTAAGCGAACTTATTACCACGGAGCGAGCGCCAATATTATATTAACTGCGGTGTTATTACCACAAAACTGTTTAACCTCCTAAGGCCCACCATACAACGAAATTCGTCAATGGAATATGAATCTATTGTGAATGAAGTAAAGTCAATTTTCTAATTTGACCATTTGTCATAAAAACAAAAGAAATTACACTTTACTTCGTTTGCACTAGATCTTTATTTCAATGACCGTATTATGTTCTATTTTTAGTACAATGAACCTCAGGAGGTTAAAATAGTAAATTTAATGTTAACCTGCAAAACAGACTGAAATAAATTGATAACTTCTTCATCATCGTCGTTTTGGTAATGACTGTACGACGTGACTAATGTACAAATATTATACATCAATTCAAACAAATACCTTTCCCCGATCGAAATACTGCAGCACTTGATTATAGAGGGCTTCCTTGCGTTTCCACTCAGGCGTTTCTGGGTGCTCTGGATCGACGCCCACCTGATCGCTTTCCCAATTCAACGTTTCCGCATACAACTAAAAAAAACAGCTGTTATTAAATCTACGTATAAAGATGTGGTTGTAATCATTGTTTATTTTCTTTGATCTCCTACCAAAAGTGTACAGCCAGCCTCGACGAAGTTATCAGACGCTATGTGAAGATCGTGCAATTTGTAAACGTAGCGGAGATACATCTCTTTACGGTCGATTTCATTTTTGTAGAAACTCTGAAACAAAAATACTATAGTAACAAAGGTGTAGTGTTAATAGATAAACAAATATCAGAGGACAATAACACACAAATTCATCTAGTCGAAAACTAAGCCTTAAATTTTTTCACATCACCTATTGGAAAAGGGGACTTTTCTTCCCGGCTAGGAGGGATCAAAGTGGCACTTTTCTGTTCAAGGACATTTTGTTGTCAGTATCAAATATAAACAGAACGAAGTATGAAAATAGTATGCACATAATCGACTTCAATTTATTATTCGTCGTTTAAGTGCATACTATTTGCGGATAATCGATTTCATTATTTTTTCATGAAAATAGGTACCCAAAAAAATTGTGAGACTTTTTGTAGAGAGTTCAAATTGGCGTGACATATTGAACCGACTGTTAGCTTAATTCTAATACACTTTGAAGCAACTAAAGATTCGTTTGTACACCGGTCAATGTTGATGACAATGATGACTCATTAAATCGACTTTACAATTTCACATCAATTTGCAGCAATACGAAAACACACCAAATCTCTTGTTTCATAAGCTGGAATTGACTATCGTTGAGATATATATTATGCTGGTCTCTAAACATACACAGAGATAGGTAGTTTAATGAAATGAAATAAAATCAGTTCCTCGGTAAACAAAAATTAACCTTGAAGCGTTTAAAAAAAAGTGAAAGTTACAGAAAAGTCATGCGTAATTCTATCGATGCCGGCTGTGAATTTTCAATCAATTCGGTCCATCGGATTCAGAGATGTGGGGCGACGACCCTTCACGAGTGGGGTCCGGCCGAGATGAGTGCGGGGTCTCACCAGCAAGTTGACGGTGGCGTGTATGCGCTTGTCGCGGTGCTCGGCGCCCTGCATGACGGCGCGGTAGTCCAGCAGCCGCTCCAGCAGGCGCGTGACGCAGCCCACGAAGGCCGCGCCCGCCTCGCGCCAGCCCTCCGTCGACACGCGCTCCATCAACCTGCCAGGATAAGTGCCCGTTCAGGGTATAATACTAACGGCTAGGGCGCAGGTCGCTATAGTTGCGCCGTTCCAGAAGGCCCGATTTGACATCTGTCAACGCATTTAAAAATATAACCTCTCTATTTTTATTTTATGGCCTCACTCGTGTTGACGTGTATTTCCCCAATGCATGTCAAGTTGTTTCAAGACTTATAATATCAATAAATCCATGGATATCACACGCGAAGACAATTGATGTTGTTCGCGAAGAGTATTTCTTAATACAGTTGCTCAAAACGTGTTACTTTTCGTACCTGTATATCGTGCAGAAAGTTGGATTTTTGGAACTAAAATCGCCGTCCATAGAACTTGCAAAGGTGTAAACAAACCCAAACGATCCAATTCACCATGATTACTCGATAATCACGTACTTTTAAAGAACAAGTGAGGTCTTAGCACTACGTCTAAGGTGAAATAACTATTCATTATACGTAATTTTTAATAAAAACACGCTTGTGAATATTTGAGGCTATGTGTCAATCAGTACTAATTTGTTTACTCGTTCACAAGTTCTTTTGACGGCGACTTTAGTGCTTTTTACTGACCCTATCTACATATCGTGCGGAATGTTGAATATTCCCCCCTTGCGCGTTTTACTTTTCCATTATTTTTTTAAAATTACTTTTGTTCAAAGTCGTGCATCCAACATAAGAGCTTGCATGTTTTACTAAACTACCGGGAGCGCAGCGGTTATTATACTATCCGCAAAACTATCTGGCCGGTAGGGCAATAAACGTCGGCTACCGTTAGGGGTGTAACATGTCGATAACTTATAATGTAAACGTCGATATAATCATTATATTTTGAAATGTTATTGATATTATTTTTAAAGTTATCTAATGAGTAATACTAAATGTTAAGGATAATTACATGTTTAAGATATTTCTTAAATAATTAGCTAAATACGTGATGAGGTAAGTAGATAATGAGAAATGCATGTCATGCAGTATAGTTATTTATTTTGTTATACCTCCTTATTATTTTATTGTAATACTTTATGTCAATAGTTCAATATACCTATTTATATTTCGATAGTAACTATACAATACTCTTATATAAAACACCACGTAATTTATATTTTTTGTTTCATTACTTTATCGACATTCCTTTTTATGCGTAACGCTACCTGCCCTATTGCTGCTCGGCCCGCTCCATAAGCCGTGCAGGTGTTAAAAAGATAGCATAATTCCGATGATTTATGACCTGACCGGCCAGATAGTTTTGCGGATAGTATAGAGGGTGCGTAGCGCAACTTAGATCGTAGGCGATGGATGACATAGCACGGTGCGCCCGCACACGACACAGCGCGAATGACTGACACGTCACTGCAATGCACAGCATTTTAGGTTAGGTACTTCTAATGGTTATGCACTCCTAGACAGCTGTCAATACGGGCCTCCTTTTAGGGCGCGACTATAGTAATAGAGTAAATGTTTCATTTATTGTTTATTTATTATATAACATACATACATACATAAACTCACGCCTTCATTCCCAGAGTGGGGTAGGCAGAGCTAAATCATTATATAAGTAGTAATAATAATATAATAACACTTACTATGTCTAACTATACCAAACATTTCAAACATCGTCCATTTTACAATGAATAAGGAACTGCTTAACTACTTAAAACTGACAAATATTTGTATACTTACACAGAACTGAGATGCTCCCTGCGTTAGTGGCATGTGCAATAAATACATACTTTATTAAAAATGTTCAATATGAATCTTTCAAAAAAAAACTTTTCCACATTATCTTGGCAGCCGAACGCTAAATGCAACTTATCAACGAACATTACCTAAATGCATCTATTTAAGTAAATGAAAATATCCCAGATCCAGTCGCCAGAGAGACGAGAGCGCCTAGCGCGTCTGAGCTCTCCTACTAGAGTGATCTCTGTTATATTATCTTATCTTAGTTATAATACTTACACACAGTCGAACAGCCGCCGATAGTGGTCATCAGCCTTGTTATCTGCCACGAGCGAGTCTAGCTTATCCACTAATGCCGCCTCAGTTCTCCTTGCTGATCCTGTCGCGGCTCTCTCTGCTGCCATTAGAGAGACCAGAGCGCCCAGCGCGGCGCGTCTCAGCTCTCCTACTAGAGTAATCTCCAGGAGGGCGCCTACTGCGCCCGGGACTAGATGAAGTTGAGCTGGACCTAAAAATAAATGAAAGGATTGGATACTGTGATATAGTTTAGTTACATCCATATGTATATAAATACACTATCTATCTATACAGAAGATGTAGTGACTAAGATTGAAACGGGCATGCTTCGATGGTTCGGTCATTTGGAAAGGATGGATAAAAGAAGATTGACGAAAGAGATATACAGATCGGAAGTGAGTGGAAGGGTCGGAAGGGGCCGCCCTAGGCGTACTTTTTCGAATCAAATCAGAGAAATACTGGAAAAGGGCCGAATAAGTACCCGAAACCGACGTCCGTGCATGACTCGATGTATGAATGTGGAAGAAGTGTATGTATGAATTTATCAGTATATAGGATGTTGGGAAAATAATGGATAATTTATAGCTTTTTAGGTACTTCCTAAGGTCACAAATTATCAATTATTTACCTAACAGTCTGAATACTGATGCATGTTATGTTAAAACGTCCGCAAAATTCGAGTCACACGGACATCTAGCTTTGTTTATACGATAACTAGTTTTTGCCCGCATACAAATAGTTTATCACCATTTCCTTTGGAATTGCCTGATTTTTGGGATAAAAAGTGCCCTTTGTCTATGGCCTATAAACTATTCCTGAACTGAATTAAACCGGACCACATATTGTGGACAGACGGTGGTCCATAAGAATATTTGAATTTGGAACTAACTAAGATTGATATTGTAACACATGTATATGACATGAATCCACGGGTTAAGTAAGTTCATAGTATAGTTACCGAGTCTGGTCCAGACGGCGAGCACCTGCAGGCCGGCGGCGGCGCGCACGCGCGGGCGGTCCGGGCCGCGGCCCGCCCAGCGCTCCGGGGACAGCGCGCCCGACGTCACCAGCGCTACCCCGAGCTCCATGTAGCCTGCCCATAGCTGCAACGAACGACAAAACGATGTAGATGCGATACTTAGAAGACAACATACACCTAAAGTGTCTTCTTCTATAATATTTTGAGTAATTACTCGTCTTCCACATTCAACTGTTCCAATGTGGAAGTTTTTTCATCGACGCTTTCCTTAACCGAAAAACTATTGGCGCATAGCAAGCGGTCGGGTCCGAATTCGGCCCTTACGATTACGCCTACGAATAAGACAACAACACTACGAACAAGATAAAGATCATCACCCTTTTTTAGTCTACCGCAGGCCTATTAGCAGATTCCACGCTTTACATTCACCGGCTAATAATTTGTCTACACTAATATTATGAAGAGGAAAGATTTGATTATTTGTTTGAATTGAATAGGCTGCGAAACTAGGCCCCGATTTGAAAAAATCATTCACCATTAGAATTCTACACTGACATAATGTTTTATGTAAACCAATGTTTATTGATATAATATTTAATTTATTATTATTAAACTCCCTATAATGTCCTACTGCTGGGCAAAGGCCTCCCTCCCTTCGTTCCACGTTAACCTATCTTGAGCAGTCTCCCACCAGTCTTAATTGAAGGCATCAAGCTTATCTCATCAACGTCGCCTTCATATAAATCAACTTTAAACATCATCGAGCTCCGTAGGATAACAATACATTTACCTTCAAAGTTTACTTCAGATGGATCGGCCATTATGAAACAATTTTGTGGCCTACACGATCTCCCTCTCACGATCACTAAGAAAATAATTGAATTACCTGCGTGTCAAACTGTGGTGGTTCGTCGCCCAAAAACCTTTCCAACAATGGTTTAGCTAGATCTTGCAACGCAGACAATAACACCTTGCAGCTCTGTACTCTTAACACCATCCAGTCTGCTGGGAACACCTGTAACACAGACGTAAAATATAAAGTTATTTTTCAAAAGCGTAATCTTTGTTTCAGGGGTTAGGTAATATTTGTTAGTTTGAGGATGCCTTATTAAATAAAAGAACCCCCTCCCTGGAGTCCTGGACTTGTTCGTGGTCGAGTGGCTGAAAGACGTAGATGATTTACTGCTGGGTCTTTGATGGATATTTCGGCCCCTTTCGGTTGGCCGGTCCCACCTAACCATCCCGTGTACGCGTATATGCATGGCAGTATGCGTGAATGCATGTCCCAAGCGTAAAAAAAAAAATTGTAACAAAAAAAAGAATGCTGTATCAATTATTTTTTTCTCTCCCGGTCCCTGCTCCCTGCCTGTCGTGTACTCACGTCCTGCTCGACCAGATGGCGGAACACGAGGAAGGCGCGCATGAGGAAGTCCTTGAGCGGCTTCCGGTCGTGCGGGTGCGGCGCCAGGTGGCTCCACAGCCGCGTGTAGTGCGCCGGCTTCAGCAGCTCCATCACGCCCAGCACGCCGGCCACCATCGAACCCTGGAACCGACATCGAGATAGGATGAATGTCACATAATGTTTGGACAAGCAACAAAAGCGCCATTTCTTAGATTTTTTATAATCTACGTCGCATTAATTATCACAATTCAATAACTAATTGACCACCTCCCAACTGAGTTTTTACACCATTTAACTGTTTGGACTGTTGACTTTGATGAGGTCGTAGTGTTTACAGTTTGCATGAACCGATAAATACAAAGGTAGAAAAAAAGCAATCTTGTAAACGTACCCTATAGTATAATTACTAACTACGACTGGGAACCTTTAAAATGTCTGTGATTTTTGTCAACGGTTGGCACCGCACTTTTGAATTCCTCTTGTGTCGCTAGTCGAAAGCTCCTGTAGCTAAAAATTAGAACCTAACAAAATCACAACCAGAATTAAAATACGAACCAGCACAGGCGAGTTCCCTCCAATCAAATGCAGCACAGTCTCCACCAGCACATCCAAGGTATTCAGACACAGCACGTCCACGTCTGGGTCCAATTCATCAGGATCCACAGGCTCGTCAGGGTCCTCCTTCTTCCAGAGCAGCGCGACCAGCTCTCCCAGCATCTCCGCGCACTGGGAGAGTTCGTCGCGCCGGGCCAGGTGCACGCGGAGATGGTGGCATGCTGTGGTCAGCACTATGTTGCGAGCCTCTGAAAAGGAACAAGTAACGGTTGCATTATATGAATGTAAGGGATTCGGGTGAATAATAGGACGGAGATATATTCACGACCCGTTTCCGCTAACGTTCTGTTTCAACCAGAAGTACAATTGCGCAAAATCTTTGAGCATAAATTTCAAGAGTTTACATCCTGCATTTATCATAGTTCTGTTCTAGATTTTACACATACGATCCATTTCTACTGGCCCCACCCCTAGTATGTGAAGCAGCACTGACCCGGGTCCTGCCCCAGCGGCCCGCGCAGGATGTCCTGCGCGGCGGCGGCGGGCGCGTCCAGCATGGCGGCCGACACCCCCTGTACTGCCCCCCCCCTAGTATGTGAAGCAGCACTGACCCGGGTCCTGCCCCAGCGGCCCGCGCAGGATGTCCTGCGCGGCGGCGGCGGGCGCGTCTAGCATGGCGGCCGACACCCCCTGTACTGCCCCCCCCCTAGTATGTGAAGCAGCACTGACCCGGGTCCTGCCCCAGCGGCCCGCGCAGGATGTCCTGCGCGGCGGCGGCGGGCGCGTCCAGCATGGCGGCCGACACCCCCTGTACTGCCCCCCCCCTAGTATGTGAAGCAGCACTGACCCGGGTCCTGCCCCAGCGGCCCGCGCAGGATGTCCTGCGCGGCGGCGGCGGGCGCGTCCAGCATGGCGGCCGACACCCCCTGTACTGCCCCCCCCCTAGTATGTGAAGCAGCACTGACCCGGGTCCTGCCCCAGCGGCCCGCGCAGGATGTCCTGCGCGGCGGCGGCGGGCGCGTCCAGCATGGCGGCCGACACCCCCTGTACTGCCCCCCCCCCTAGTATGTGAAGCAGCACTGACCCGGGTCCTGCCCCAGCGGCCCGCGCAGGATGTCCTGCGCGGCGGCGGCGGGCGCGTCCAGCATGGCGGCCGACACCCCCTGTACTGCCCCCCCCCCCTAGTATGTGAAGCAGCACTGACCCGGGTCCTGCCCCAGCGGCCCGCGCAGGATGTCCTGCGCGGCGGCGGCGGGCGCGTCCAGCATGGCGGCCGACACCCCCTGTACTGCCCCCCCCCCTAGTATGTGAAGCAGCACTGACCCGGGTCCTGCCCCAGCGGCCCGCGCAGGATGTCCTGCGCGGCGGCGGCGGGCGCGTCCAGCATGGCGGCCGACACCCCCTGTACTGCCCCCCCCCTAGTATGTGAAGCAGCACTGACCCGGGTCCTGCCCCAGCGGCCCGCGCAGGATGTCCTGCGCGGCGGCGGCGGGCGCGTCCAGCATGGCGGCCGACACCCCCTGTACTGCCCCCCCCCTAGTATGTGAAGCAGCACTGACCCGGGTCCTGCCCCAGCGGCCCGCGCAGGATGTCCTGCGCGGCGGCGGCGGGCGCGTCCAGCATGGCGGCCGACACCCCCTGTACTGCCCCCCCCCTAGTATGTGAAGCAGCACTGACCCGGGTCCTGCCCCAGCGGCCCGCGCAGGATGTCCTGCGCGGCGGCGGCGGGCGCGTCCAGCATGGCGGCCGACACCCCCTGTACTGCCCCCCCCCTAGTATGTGAAGCAGCACTGACCCGGGTCCTGCCCCAGCGGCCCGCGCAGGATGTCCTGCGCGGCGGCGGCGGGCGCGTCCAGCATGGCGGCCGACACCCCCTTGTACTGCCTCCCCCCTAGTATGTGAAGCAGCACTGACCCGGGTCCTGCCCCAGCGGCCCGCGCAGGATGTCCTGCGCGGCGGCGAGGCGCGCGCGCGCGAGCGGCGGCGGCGCGGCGGCGGCGGGCGCGTCCAGCATGGCGGCCGACACCCCCTGTACTGCCCCCCCCCTAGTATGTGAAGCAGCACTGACCCGGGTCCTGCCCCAGCGGCCCGCGCAGGATGTCCTGCGCGGCGGCGAGGCGCGCGCGCGCGAGCGGCGGCGGCGCGGCGGCGGCGGGCGCGTCCAGCATGGCGGCCGACACGCGCGCCGCCTCCACGGGGCCGAGCGCTGACGCCACCTCCTTGGCCACGCTGGCCCACGACGCCATCAGCGCCACCTGCGGACAGCAGACCTGATCATAGCGATCATTCACAGGTCGAATTTAATACTGTTTATGATGTTATAGCTGGCCGTCTGCCCCTATCCAGAACACAACACGCTGTTGGCGGCTAACCAAGCATCACTACTTGCTTGGTTAGCCGTCAACAGCGTGTTGTGTTCTGGACGAATGTTCGCAGGATCTCCACGTCTGAGTTATATTGAGAAGTACAGACTTTAAAGCAGACTAGCTAGACATCATTATAATCTTCATAATCATCGAGTTTTTATTTTATTTTATATAAGTACCACCGAAATCACACATGCAAACATCGAAATCATTTGTACTTAAAATATAGTTTGTCCAATATTTGTATGAATTAAGAATAAATTCGAATGCAAAACAATGGTAAAAAAAATCGTTTTATGTTTAGTATATAAAACTTATAAGCATACATTCGTGATTTCGGTGTCTCAAATACTACCGAATTCTGAATAGAATGAACTAGTTTGCATCCATGTTTAAAAAAATAGTCCCACCTGAGCTGGCGCGAGATGGTCCCTGTGCGGATGCTGCGCCAGCGCCTTGAGCGCGTGCAGCGCGGCGCGCACGTCGCGGCGGAAGCTGTCCTCGTACTGGCCGCCCGTGGCGCGCGCGAACAGCCGGCGCGAGCGCACGGCCAGCCGGAACACGCAGCCCAGCGAGCGCAGGCACTTGCGGATCGGCTCCTGGCCCTCCGCGCCCGCCGCCCACTCGGCGCAGTGCTGCACCGACGACAGCAGGCCCCTGGGGACTCCGGTCATGTGGATCACAAGCAACAACGATTCCATATTCAACTGGACGACGACGACGCGCTGGCCTAGTTGGTAGTGACCCTGCCTACGAAGCTAGCGGTCCTGGGTTCATATCCCGGTAAGGGCAGATATTTGTGTCATGAACGCGAATAATTGTTCCTGAGTCATGGATGTTTACTATGTATTTAAGTATTATATTTCTCTATATAAGTATTTATATCGTTGTCTAGTACCCATAGTACAAGGCCTAGAGCTTAGTTTGGGACTAGGTCAATTGATGTGACATTGTCCTTAGATATTTATTTATTTATTTATTAAACTATTAATATAAGTCAGTATTTATATTTTTATTACTATCTCTCATGATTATTCTGAGATTTGACACGTTTTCCTGCTAAACTTTATTGATAAATTTTATTATTCCTGTAAAATAACATATAAGTAAAGTCTATATATTTTCAGAATTTTGGCCTAGCAGACTTAGTCTGATAAAAATTTTGAACGTGCAAACTGAACATTTATTTATAAAACCCTATTTTAAACACTAATTCTAATAAATTAAAATTATATTCTTTACCTAAGATAAATACGGCCAAGTAAGTAATAAATAAGTCAAATTTCGATAACTTCTGTAGTTGCTGTGACAGACGTAAGTCTAACCATAAACGTTCCTTTTAACACATTTTGGTAGGGTCGCCTAAAATACGTAATTAGAGTGGAGAATGGCTGGGGACTTCGCTACGAGTAAGAGAAGCAATGGAAGACAGTCAAAAGTAGTTTCAGAGTGGTGCCCACTTGTATACTTTGCTAGGAGAAACAATGGGAGATGGTCGAAAGCGGTTACAGGGTAGTGGCCACTTACTTGTACACTAAAGCAGCCGAGAAATGCTCCTCGATGTAGACATCCAGAACGGGTTTGAAGTGCTGGAAGCGGCTCTCGTCCAGGAGACTGCAGATTGACACCAGCACCAGAAACACAGTGCCGGAGTGCGGGGTACTGGAATGTTTACATTTTAATATTTAAGTAGATAAATAATTTGTAACAATTTATGACTGTTGGAAATTATTTTTTATGCCGTCATGCATTTCATGTTTTCTTAAGACATTCCCAATTTTATAACTTCACTTTTGTTTAAATGTTTGCACGGTCGCTTACAAACTTGATAGAAAATACTTTTTTTTTATTTGACAGTAACATCCTGTTTACTGTATTCTGCAAATAAATGACATTGATTGATGGATTGATAAATTAGTAAATATCGAATATGTATTAAATACACTCACGAGCAAAAAAATCGACTCAAGCTGCACGTTTGGGTTCTCCGCCCAGTATATCTTGACCTATTCAAAATATCTTGAAAAAAATGGTATCAAATGAAAGCTGATAATGTAACGATTTAAAAAAAAAAAAATTCAGTCATGCCATTTTCCACAAGTGACAGGAGCCAGGTTTTGCAGAGATGCATGAAAAAAACAAAAAGAAAAGAAAAGGGAAATCGTAAAATAAAAGGCATTTTAAGGAAAATAAGGTTTCATTTATTCATTAATACTTCGTTTTTCCACCCCTGGCCCTTATCACAGCATTCAGGCGGTTTTTCATGGATCTTATCAGCTTTTTGATAAGCTCCTGGGGGATGGCATCCCACACCTCCTGCAGAGCTGTCTTCAGCTCCGTAATATTTGAAGGAGCTGGATCCCTCTTCCGAATCTGCCTTTTCAGGTAGTCCCAGAGATGTTCAATAGGATTCAGATCCGGGCTGACGGCTGGCCAGTTCATGGTGGTAATGCCGACCTCGGCAAGGTAGGCCCGAGTGATCCTTGCGGTATGACAAGGGGCATTATCCTGCATCAGGACGAACCCCTCGTCATAAAAACGGGCGTAAGGAACAACATGCTCCTCAAGGATGTCAGTGATGTACCTGGCAGCGGTCAAACCACCGCCACGGCCCCGACCAGGTACGAAAACGAGCTCTGTACGCCCTTCGATGGAAATGCCCGCCCACACACTGACGAAACCTCCGCCATAGGCAACTGTTTCCTTGAAACAGCATTGTGCATACCGTTCTCCTGGCCTCCTGTAAACTCTTCCTCGTCTGTCACAGCCATTCAAGCACACCCTGGACTCATCACAAAAAAGAACTGGGGTCCATTGCTCAATGGTCCAATTTTCGTGTCGACGAGCAAATTCCAGGCGTGCTTGGCGGTGACGCGGGAGTAGTCTGGGGCCCGTGGCGGGCCTATTTGGGGTCAGGTTAGCTTCCTTGAGTCTTCGTCTTACTGTCCACTCACTGGCAGTAACCCCTCGTACATCCCGAAGATGCTGATTGACAGTAACGGCGGTCTGGTGCCGATTTCTGAGAGAGGAAGTGACTATAAAGCGGTCATCCCTCTCAGATGTGCACCTCCGGCGGCCAGAACCTGGTCTTCGTGTCAAGGCCCCAGTCTCCCAAAACCGTCGGTAAACTCGGGTTACTGCTGACTGGCTTAAATTCAGCTGGTCAGCCACGAAGCGTTGGTTGTGTCCCTCTTCCAGCAAGGCCACGACTTGGGCGGCTTCAGTCATGGTGGTATCCATTTTCTTCAGGGTTTCCGAGTAAGGTTAGCAGAGATGTGTACCGGTCAACTTCTGATAAGTGACTGATGACATTTCCCCCTCCTACCCCATATTTATAGGGGTCAAAAGGGGCACACCCCGTACGTTTCGGAACGAGTAAATGATCCACATATCGGGAAATGAGACATAACTTGGAAAATCCTGGGCGGATTCCCAGGATTCTTTTTTTTTTTAAATTGTTACATTATCAGCTTTCGTTTGGTATCATTTTTTTTAAAGATATTCTGAATAGGTCAAGAGATACTGGACGGAGAACCCAAACGTGCAGCTTGAGTCGATTTTTTTGCTCGCGAGTGTAGTTAGTGACATTCTTATTCTTAAATAGACTGTTAAGCAGAGTTAGGCCCACTCCCAATTACATTTAAATATGACAAAATAAATAAGGTAGTTCAAAACGTGTACCAACGAAGATGACAGCGCTGATTTCAGTGCTTCCGTGATCACGGCTCACCGAAACGTCGGAATAACGGGGTATATGCATACTTTCATGTCGTTATGATTTTATACTCGTTTTAAAATTAAAGATGTTCCTGACCTGTTCCCGTCCTCAGTGGAGAACAGGGCAAACAACGCGTCCAATACATCCCTGAGGAACTTGATCAGCTCTTCGCAGCTCAGTCCATCCCCCAGCCGCAGCACGCGGAGTAACGTCTCTTGCACTTTCTCGGGTCTGGCGCGCCATTGCAGCAGCGCTAGCAAGTCCTCTGTGGAATAAATGATAGAATTAAGGTACGCCAACACCAATGCTTAAAAAACGGTGACGGTCCGGAATCGCAGTGACGCATCGTATGCATACCGTTTCTATCGCATGCCCTCCACACCGCTGCTTAAAGGTGCGTCGAAAACGGCGCCATGTTGTTACTATGACCCCGTCTTTAAAATACAAGCTTCAATAACGACACGCATGTATTGTTTTATTTCTTTCTTCCTGGAGAACGAAATGCAAAAGACGCCTGACTTAATTGAAGGTAATTTTTCCTAACTTTGATCGTTTCTTAGCTGTGCACGCGCTCCATAGGTTATAAGCTTCTTGAACGACACCATATTTTTTACTTTTTTTTTTGTTTTTTGAGGGTTATTCCCATCTGATACCACCCGTACATTTTTACTGGCTTATTACACCTCAACTCTTCATCTGGAGATAGAAAAATGTATTTCCGCGTTCAATTAGGCATATTTACCATTCTGCGTCAGCTTGGTGGAGCAGAGCAGCGTGCTGACGCTGCAGCCGCCGCGGGCGCTGCGCGGGAACGCCGCCACCACGCCGTTGGGCGCCGCCAGTCTACCGGACAGCTCGGGACGTGGTCATGTAACTGTACCGTTCTGCGTCAGCTTGGTGGAGCAGAGCAGCGTGCTGACGCTGCAGCTCTCGCGGGCGCTGCGCGGGAACGCCGCCACCACGCCGTTGGGCGCCGCCAGTCTACTGGACAGCTCGGGACGTGGTCATGTAACTGTACCATTCTGCGTCAGCTTGGTGGAGCAGAGCAGCGTGCTGACGCTGCAGCTCTCGCGGGCGCTGCGCGGGAACGCCGCCACCACGCCGTTGGGCGCCGCCAGTCTACGGGACAGCTCGGGACGTGGTCATATAACTGTACCGTTCTGCGTCAGCTTGGTGGAGCAGAGCAGCGTGCTGACGCTGCAGCTCTCGCGGGCGCTGCGCGGGAACGCCGCCACCACGCCGTTGGGCGCCGCGCGCGCCGCCTCCGCGCCGCACGACGCCAGCGACAGGTAGCTCGCCGTCGCCAGTCTAAGGGACAGGACGGGACATGTTCATACAGGCATATTTGGCAGATGGATGGACATACGAATATAGGGGATAAGTGGGGCCATCTGCTAAGCGGTTCACAAAAAAAAAATTACCTAGGCGCTTTGTTTTTTTAAAAAAAAAATTTTTTTAGATTTTTTGAAAATTTTCCATTTTCATGATTTTAAAGTCTCAATAACTTTTTTAAAAATTATAAAGCAGGCAACATTTTTACTTTTTTTATCTGGGCTAATACTAAAATCTTACAAATTTAATATTTGGTGCAAACGAAAAAAAAATACGGGCCCTCAAACCACAAAAGGAGGTAAAAAGAAATCTAAACAGCCAACTTTGCATTACATTTAAAAAAAAACTAAAAACTACTTCTAATTATTCAAAAACATCTTCAGTTTATACCCTTTCGATCGGTACACAATAATCCAAATTTGTTTAAAAACAGCTGAAGTTATTCGTCAACTTTAACAAGGCGGACATATTTTTTACGAGACTAGTTTTGAGGAAAGTGATAATAACCTACAGGAAATAAAGAAAACACAGAAGTTGATCATTAACTATGTAATTTATTTATAAAAATTGCACAAATGGCTGCCCTTGATTATTTATGCATGCTCGGCATCAATTTTCCATTTCTACAGTCGTTACTTTGAGCAGCATCTCTGCTTTCATTACATCAAAGGCAGCATTTATCCGATTTATTAAATCTTCACGACTTTCTACTTCGGTTACGTAGACCAACTAAAAAAAAAAAAAAGATAAAAGATGTTTATTCAGTAAGTAGGCCGCACGGGCACTTTTACACGTCAAAAATCTACCAGAGCTTCACAAGAGACCACTGCTGAGAAGAAGCGCCGCAAGAAACTCAACAGTCAGTCGTTTTTTTAATATTGCTTATATAATAATAACTTTAACCTAGCATTATATAAAACAATGAATCTCACATAAATCAAAAAATAAATACATTCATGCGCGGTTGAGCAGGAAAATGTGTCAAAACTCAGAATTGTCACAAAACTAAGCAACAGTAATAAAAAGAATAAAAAATAGAAAGTATACAAGTTATACTTACCTGTGACGGTGCAAGACAACCTGCATAAAAGTTTCGATACATTCTCCTACAGAAACCGTGTCCGCTAGACAATATACAATATTTACATATTTTTTAGGACTAAGTTATTATTAAATTATTTAGGTGTTGGCCAAGCATTTTTATCTGTTAAATAGTCTTCGACCCTATAGTAAGCTTTAGACATCAACGACTTTTTCAAGTAAGTTTTAAGTACTGGAAATGGTAACTTTAAAACAACGTCAGGTAATTTATTAAAGAAAAGGATGCATTGACCTACAAATGATTTATAAACCTTACGGACACGAAATTTTTTAATAGCAATTTTATTTTTATTTCTTGTATTCAAATTATGTACATCACAATTCTTAACAAAAGAGTCTTGATTAATGACATAAATAATATTCTCATAAATAAATTGTGATGCTACTGTCAAAATATTAATTTCTTTAAATAGTACTCTTAAGGAATCACGGGAGTTTAGATTATATATAGAACGAATGGCTCTTTTTTGCAACACGAATATAGTCTGTATGTCAGCAGCTTTTCCCCAAACCAGAATACCGTACGACATAACACTATGAAAATAACTATAATAAACTAAGCGAGCTGTCTCAACATTAGTAAGTTGCCTGATTTTCCTAACAGCATAAGCTGCCGAACTTAATTTACCTGCTAGTACTGCTATATGGGGACTCCATTGCAAGTTTTTATCTATAGTTATCCCTAAGAAAAGCGCCTTATCTACCATTTCCAATCTCTCATTATTAAGATATATACTAGATTCTACGGGTCTAAGATTAGGCAAAGCGAACCTAACACATTTAGTTTTCTTAGCATTCAGTAGCAAATTGTTACTAGTAAACCAATTAAGTACTTTACCTAGTGTGGCGTTTATCCTACTGTAATCGACTGATTTTCGGTCTACTTTGAAAATTAAAGATGTATCATCAGCAAATAGCACAATATCACAAAGGTTATCTACCGTGGGTGGTAAGTCATTAATATAAACCAAAAATAAGAAAGGACCTAATATAGAGCCCTGAGGCACACCTAATTTAACAGCTGTTCCAATAGACTTTGTTTGGTTTACAACAACCATTTGCGTTCTATCACTAAGATATGAAGACATAAGATTTAGAGAATTATTTGACAGACCATAATGTTCTAATTTTAATATAAGAGTCGCATGATCTACGCAATCGAAAGCTTTAGAAAGGTCACAAAAAATTCCTATTGCATCACAAGATTTCTCCCAAATATTGTATATATACTTAATGAGTACAGATGCTGCATCAGTTGTGGATCGCCCTCTGGTGAAGCCAAACTGATTACTGTTAAGCAGTTTATTTCTATTGAAGTGACCTAACATATCTTTTAACATTAACTTCTCAAAAACTCTTTAGCCTTTCCCCAAACGTAAAAATCGATCGGAGTGAGGTCTGGCGACCGCGGAGGCTAGGCAATTGGACCACCCCGGCGTTATTTATGTGCTCCCTCACAGCAATGCTCCAATGCGCCGGGCAGCCGTCATGTCGGAAGAGGATGGGCCTATTTTCTTGGAATACTTCTTCCACTAATTTGGGTATTTGAGGGCCCGTATTTTTTTAACTTTCGTGTGCACCAAATATTAGATTTGTAAGATTTTAGTATTAGCCCAGATAAAAAAAAGTAAAAAATTGCCCGTTTTATCATTTTTTTTAAAGTTATTGAGGTTTTAAATCTTGAAAATGGAACTTTTTCAAGAAATCGAAAAAATTAAATTTAAAAAAAAAAACAAAGGGCCTAGGTATTTTTTTTTAGTGGACCGCGTATCTGATGGCTCCACCTATCACCTATATACGTATGTCCATCCATCTGCCAAACACCCAGAGTCTACAGACAACAGACTTAGTAACGTCTGAATACATACATACATACATACATATCCTCACGCCTGTTATATTAAAATAACTATTCAGACGTTACTAAGTCTGTTGCATTTTGTGGTCAGTATGAAATAATTAAATTATCAAGTTGTAATTCTGTAGCTTTGCCTAGCCCTCTCTGGGATTACAGGCGTGAAGGTATGTATGTATGTATGAAATAATATTTTTTTCAGACATGCTCGGCAAGGATGATTTTTCTTTTGAAAAACGAAGACGAAAAGAACCTCATTTTCTTTTTCGGAGTAAAATAAAACGTGTGAAAATCCATTCCTGTGCGCTGGCATAAATTATTCACAAATATTCTCTATGGCAAAAAAAACGAAAGAACCATGAAAAACATCTCATACACGCAATTTGTGGTAGGGTGCCTTGTTAGGGGGGACCTGCGGCGGTTCATTCAGCCGCCGCGTGAAGTATCTTAATATTCGAAGTTTTCAAAAAGATTTTCTCTAAACTTGTCGAAAACTTTGTACAAATACTTATAATTATGTATTTGTACCATTTCCTCGCATTGTTTGAGAAAAGCATTATATATGCCTCGGCGTTAACGGGGATTGCCCGACTCTAATTTTAGCAGGCCTCGCCAAGGCTCGGCTCGCCAACCGCCTCGTCAAGCGATTCCCTACTTTTCGTTGTATCCAATAACGTACTATTACTACTGTCCAGTACCGTATTGCGGCGAATGTTTAGGTGGTTTAGTTACTTACTTGGTAGGGTCATCACATTTGTATACGTAGAGCTCGTGAGCACCATCACGGAGCGTCGCACCGCTCGCTTCCATCAACTTAGCGAATGCAAAGCCGAATAGTTTTCGCTCGCTTTTGTCTCGCGCTGAAATAATACCGCTTTTTTAAAGGATTGGCCCAAGATTGCCACACATAGAGGCCTTTCCCTAGTAGTAGAACACTATATTAGACTAAATAATAATAATAATGAAATGCAAAAACTGCCTTTTTCTATCGAACGGTAGTGATGGATATTTGACCTAGTTAGGTTATCGGAAAAGATATTCACGAAGTAAGAGTAATACCACAGTATAAACAATCGTTCGTCTTCAAAAAAAGGTACATCGCGCGGTTTGCATGTGTGCATGTCTCGACCGAATAGCGTAGAGGATTAATATGGTCTGATTGGATGGATGGGTAATTTCTCAAGTGTTTCAAAGGGTCATCAACACCTTTTCAATCACGTTGGCAATAGTTTCCAGATTAATTTCAGTAGAAAACATTTACTAAAGTCTGAATAGTAGTACAAACAGCAACACTCTTAACTGTACATCGGTGGACCTTATTACTAAAGGCATAAGGTCTACCGATGGATAGTTAACAGTGTGGGCGATAATACTCACTGGAGCAATGCCGGAACTCTATCCGGACGTGCGCGTGTGTGAAGGTCTCCAGAGGCACCGTGAGCCGGAGTTGTTCGCCCCAGGACGGACTGTTGTTGTGGTAGAGGACGAGTGACTCGTACAGGGTGGCGCCGCTGCCACTGGCGCCCCAGACGCACTCCTGGAAAATTATGAAGACCGTTCAAATTACTCTTAGCCCATTTGAACGCTACAGACTCTGGCCGTCAACTGGAATATGTGCCACTGATGCCACAACGGCTACAGCCGTCACATGTTCAAGATTAAAAGATACTTTGTTTCGAATGCGATGAAAACACTGACTAGAAAAAAAAAGGAAACGATGCGTCACAAGCCGAACGCTCAGACCGATCGTGCCTCTCTATCGCTTGTTCTGCGCTCTCGCTTGCACGCTCGGCTCAGGCGGAACGTGACAATGAGTCACACTTTTTCGTGCGTGCAGCCTGCGTTCATCGATTTAAGGCGTTATGACGTCAAAACATTGAGAATATTGAACGGCGTCACAAGTACAGTCGATAAAGAGATGTAATCATTTTGTTCAGCTTATTACATTATTTGCCTTGTCATTAATTGTATCCACATCTCTTTGTATTCGACAGTATTAGAGTTAGTTTTTTCACACCGCAAAA
Organism: Acleris emargana; assembly: GCA_927399475.2. NCBI lineage: Eukaryota > Metazoa > Arthropoda > Insecta > Lepidoptera > Tortricidae > Acleris > Acleris emargana. The sequence continues at coordinate 21,454,419 of OV656838.1, read as the reverse complement.
TCGCGCCACAGATAAAAAAGTATTAGTGGCGACCCCATTAGAGGTTTTTTATTTTCCTGGTCAGACTAGGTATAGATTTGAAACATTATACCTACAAATGGGCTTTTGGAAAATGAAGTAATAGTTTAATGGATTGGGTTAGTTTCCGTAACTCGACAACCTAGCGCTTTATAGTTAACAGACCAGATAAGGACGAAAATCCCTTTTTACTACAGGTAATTCGACAGTTCCTGAGCGAACAGCGTTAAACAATTTCTACGCGGATGGAGTCGCTGGCAAAAAAGAGCAAAGTTAAATAAATATCAACGGAACAATTTCACATTAACTGACCTAGTCCCAAAATAAACTCTAGGCTTTTACTATGGGTTGTAGGTAGGTAGTAGACAACGATATAAATACTTATATAGAGAAATATATACTTAAATAAATACATAGGAAACTTCCATGATTCGGAACAAATATTTGCGATCATCACACAAATACAAGCCCTTAGCGAGATTTGAACCCAGGACTGCTAGTTTCGTAGGCAGGGTCATTACCAACTAGGCCAACGCGTCAAAGTTATTGCAGTAAAGTTACACTCACATTGATAACCTGCCCAGTATTATCATGGACGGTGACCGTAGCTAATACGTTCTTGGCCGTACTCTTCCCACCCCGCTCAAACTCCGCCTTCTCCAGGGTGAGGTACAAGTCGTTACGCACGTCCCCGGGCATGATGACGTCAGGGAAGCCTCGTTTGGCCGTGATAGTGGCGCCAGAAGCCACGGCTTCCGTGATGCTGCCAGCGTTAGTAAGAAGTCGGAGGGCTACTACAATTCCTGAAAAATAAAGATTTAAATTTGAATTAAGAATGAAAAGGAATAAGTAAAAGATTTGGGTCACTACAAAGTATCTGTGACCGAAATACTTATGAACTTAGGTTTTAGTTACGATGCTTTATATTTGCACCATTATTTAGTTTATGCGTCTGTAAAATTAGACAAGTTATCGGCGTTATCACTAGTCAGGAGGGTTATGCAGTTCGCTATGCAGTTCATTTTAAGGCGAGCGTGAAGGATGGTGCTATATCAGTTATAGAGCTTCGTCCTTTTCTCTCAGCGTAAACTGAACTGCAGTTATGTCATAATAACCCCACAGGCGGTTAAAACGCTCGGTGGAAGACACTTTTATAAGTGGCCAGTGATAATCTACCTATAATTTAGTTGGGACAAACATTCAAAAATCGAATGCCAAAGCAAGAATGGAAATCATTCATAATTCATAACACATTTCTTAGTGGCCAGTAAATAAACTTGGTTGGATATTACAAAGTTATCTTACTAAGAAATGCGAAAGTTTGGACGTTTAGAGGGAATATTGCTAGGGTACCTCAGACAGAGTTTTTTCGTACATATTTTAACAGATTCTTACCATAATTTGGCTGTCCAGGTAAAACGCTACATTTATTTGTCTGTTTCCGTATCAGCATGTCGTGTAACTGGTAAAAGTCTTTCTCTTCGCATTGGTATACCTGGAAAGATCAAGGACGTGATTAGACATCAAGCTTACTATTTTCAATAGAAGTTTGAATCATCAATGGTAGATAAAACGTTTAGTTTTTGTATGACGCACGCAATGACACGAGAGTTGGTAGACTTATTGATTACTGAATAAGGAAAACGAAATAAAACACCAAATCTCATCGTAGAACCGAAATTCACGTATAATAATATTTTTTTCTCAAAAATGACCGGGAAAGTTGACATTACTAACTCCATACTGAGACGCGAAGTACATAGTTTACGGACAGTTCCCAAATAAAATAAAAAATACATTGCGTGCTCGCTACACAAGCCCAAGTTAGTAACTTTAAAAAAAGTGAAAACGGCCATAATGAAATGAGGGCACAAGTCTTATACATCCATATTTTATTCGAAACGTAACTTTTTTATCTGTGTCTGGAATAGCTTGAGTTTTTTTTTCTAAAAAAGCTTGCGTTTCTCCTTGTCATAAACAGGCGGCAAAGAGTGATGTTATTTCACGTGAAGTTTTTGTTTATATGCGATTTATATCTTGTGATTTTTGAGAAAAGCACTATATCGGCAGGAACGGCAATTGCGGGCCTGCTTCACTGCCTAGGCAATAATGTACTATTATTATAGAGAACCTGTTGTATCTCACTGCTGTGCAAAGGCCTCGTCCCGGTTTTTACCTGAGCAGTCTGCGGCTAATCTTTCAAAAATGTAATTTTAGTGATCACCAGTGATCGTACATTTTTCAGTAAAACCGCAATGACGTGACAGTGACATGTGTCTGTAACCCAGGGTTGTCGAGGTGTATAATATTATTGACGTTTATAATCAGGGGTCGGAATTTTCGTAGCACTTTTGAGCTGTCATAGGGACTTCTCGTTTATCGACTTCGGATATACATATTTTATCGATACATTATAGAACACAACATGTTAAAGAAGATTAAAAGTATAGGTAAACAACAGGCAGTCTTATCGCTAAAGAGCGATCTCTTTCAGATAATGACAATCTATTTATTTTATAGAAAAACGAATGAAGAAACACTTAAGTCTTGTTTGCACTAAAACAGACTGAACATGATTAAAATGTTAACTATTAACTTTTCATTATTTTCATTGCAAATCTCTATTTCACGTTTTCAATTACTCGAAAGTTATTTGAAAGAAATCGCTCTTTAGCGATAATACCGCCTGTGCTTTACCTATATTTGTAATCTTTTTTAACATGTTGTGTTCTATAATGTATCGATAAAATATGTATATCCGAAGTCGATAAACGAGAAGTCCCTATGACAGCTCAAAAGTGCTACGAAAATTCCGACCCCTGTTTATAATAATGTAATAAAATATCATGTTGTCATTCAAAATTCACTTGCTAGTTGTACCAATAAATAGGGAACAGACGGAGAGGAAGCTGGGTACGGACGTCACAAGACCCTTGAACTAGCAGCGTACCTTAAAGGTGTACTCCTTCTCTGCGGGCGTCTGGCCCGGCGTCCGCAGGAACTCCGCGAGCGGCAGCACGCCGGCCCCGAGCGGGCGGCGCGCGGGCGGCCCGCGGCGCTCCGTGGTGCCGCCCGCGCCCGCCCAGCGGCCCACGCGCACCACCCACGCCACCAGCCACAGCTCGCGGGACAGCTCAGCCGTTGACAACTCCTGGAGGAAATAACATACATACATACATACCTTCCCGCCTGTAATCCCAAAGCGGGGTAGGCAGAGCCACAGAATTACCAACAACTTCAAAAAGTTGTTGATAATTTAGCAACCACACTTTGCACAAACAGGCCAAAATAGAATAGAAAGAGATAGAAAGGGAGGAAATTAAAAAGTTTATTTTTTATTTTTATGGTTACGCTACTTTGAAATTGTATATACTCTATGACACTTCGACAATTAAGACGAATCGAATACACACCTTATTTTTGTTCAGGGTTGTCGTTGATTTTGTGTCATTTTTTTCAGATTTTTCAATCAGAAAATTATATATACCTACGTATCACTAATTAAGATGATAACTTTTGAAAGAAACAACCGATTTCCATCAATCGTTGCTAAAAACCACACTGATTGAACTAGCTTTAAAATGAATAAAATGGATGAATGAATGTCCATCAGTTAGGTATGTACAAAGCTACAAATATGGTAACCCAACATTTTATCGAATTTCATTTCATCGATTGTATTACTTCTTCGAATTTCATTTCATCAAACACTTTTTTCTGCTAAAACCATAATGTCCGCAGGATATCTTGACATGAATTACGTAGGTCAAGTTAGGTTAGACTTCTGAGTACAGAAAATATATACTCATGCGGCGAGAAATGCGGTTTTAGAAATGGAAATTCTGCGTAATGATACTTTCGTTGAAAGGTGTTTCGAGAAAATAATAGATACCCCAAAAATATACAAACATACATACATACATCGGACAGATATTAGTTAAACTTATAGGATTCTTTTTTTTTTCGAGGTTTTATAAAAGTTTTGTCTAAAAATTCTGATTGAAAACTAACTGGGAAAAAGTGACATTTAGTATGGGAAAAATACATCTTGACATAGTAAAATTACGCGAGAAATACAAGAAACTAAAAGTCAGTAATATCTTAAATGAAAAATAAACTAAAACTGTATGAAATAAGTGCAACAGAAAGGGTTTAACCTCGACGACGCATCGTTAACGAATAAAAACCGCAAGTGACAGTTTGTTTGAATTTTAGTTCTTATGTTATTCCCCATTCACAGCATTGATGAGTTTCCTTGGAATTAGTAATCAAATACCTGCTTCTACTTGAATAAGGTCACCACACCAATATAACCTCCTAAGGTCCACCATAGAAGTGAATTTATCAATGGAATATGAATCTATTAAAAATTGATGAATCTATTATAGCATTGTTATTAACATGGCTACGGTCATTCCGGATATTAGTCATGGCGTTTAAAGAAAGAAAGAAAGAAAGAAAATAATTTTATTTCTGCAAAATGATACATTTTTTACTTAACACTATTTCTACTACTTTACTTTACTTTATTGAACACTTGTCACGTGGTCTCTTCTTGGGAAGTGATGGTAGATTTTTGACATGTAAAAGTGCCTGTGTGGCCTAGTTACTGAGTAAACATATCTTTATCATTTTTCTCTCGACACATCTTGATTGGATACTATTTGTAGTTAATACTGCTAAACTAAGTACAGTCTATTTTTTCTTACTTGAGCTAAGTAGTAAACAAATATGGCGTATCTTTAAAGTTTGACATTTAATAGGGATGGGAATAATGGAGTGAACACAGACATTATATAAACTAGCAGACATAACATTATTTCACGCCAACATAGACAAGTGTAAAAAATGCCACTACCCCTTTCCATCTAATACTAAATCGTATAAACCTATTTATTTTTTGCATTTATTGCATTTATTGCAATAGACAATTTTGAACCCGTGGCAGTCGCCATCTGTGCTAAGAGACATTTAAGCGACATATGGCGTTAATTTTTTGTTGTGGTGAATGAGCCTCGGATATCTTGTGGGAAATAATATTATTTTGAAATCAAGTGTGAATTTAAAGTTATAAAATCATGGCGAAATGCTGTGTTCCCTTTTGTTACAACGCATCATACAGGAAAACCCCTGAAATTGCGTTCCATCGGTAAGTTAATCTTTTGCCCTAGAGTTATTTTTGTCATAGATTTATTTTGGTTTACCGCTAAGATTGACCTTCAAATATTTAGAAATAATTACAAAGGCAATATTCATGAAGCTGATAAAACTTTCAATATAAGGTCTTCTAAAGAAATACGAGAAATATTTTAGTTTTACTAAATTAAATAACCTCATTTGACACTTAATGTACTGTGCAATTTATACAGGGCCGAACTAGGCCTAAGAAGGCGTGACATTATTTGTTTGATAATGCTTCTAAGCAGTATTGGATTTAACAAAATTGTGATCGCTACTCGCCTCGCCATTTAACGAAATATTCTCTAGACAAGTGCTATGGCCACGTAACTACCGATCGACCCTATTTAAGTACGCTAGTGTACAGCAGCATTTCTATTATGACCTCCGCGTTTGGATTTCAGGTTTCCGAAGGATGAATATCTAAGGAACGCCTGGATCAAGAACATTAATAGGAAAGACTGGCAGCCTAATTCATCGAGTGTGATTTGCTCTGAGCATTTTGATTTTTTTTTATTATCTTGTGGTGCTTTTCGCACAGTTCTAGCTCCTGGTGCCATCCAACTTTTTTTTCATACCACAATGAAGCCTACATATATTAATAAAACATTTAAAACTTCTTACTAGATTATTTCAATTTTTTTCGCTAAGTAGGTACAGTCACGAACCGGGATTGTTGAGCCACTTGCCATTGTTCGTATTTTAGCCGTGTATTCAATAACCGATGTCACCTACTGGCTGACAGCTATTCGATTTGCAGTACACGGCCAAATTAGAAACATGGGTAAGTGGCTCAACAATCCCGGTTCGCGACTGTATCTTTCAATCCAAAGAATACTCTAGCTGCAGCTGCCCGCTTGTGTATGGTAAGTATGTAGAGCTGTCAAACACCGCTGCCGTGTCCCTAAACTGGTCAATCAGCTTTCCTCAAGCACCATAGTCCATAAGAAAATTATTTTTCGAACAAAGTACATTTTTTTTGTACGGAAAGATTAATCTCTGTATAAATTTCGACCTGTTTACCTTGGGTATATCGACTAATTCCAAGACCTTAAGTATTCCCACTCCCTCTTATATCAATTGGTTTGCACTTGACCTCATTTATTATTACATTGTTTTGTAATAGGTACTTACCCTGAAAACAATTCAAAACATAACATAACTTACGCACTGTGTACCTACTGTTTTGTCTTGTTCTGGTATTGTTTATGTTTATGAGTTAGCTATCTTATCTATCTAAGTAAATTGCGGGAAAGTTCATATCATGGGACTTAATGACCAGGGATCGGAAATTCGGATCGATATTTACCTAAAGTTGTCAAAATCCCGGAAAAAGATAGGCAAAAATGGCGTCGGCTTCTTAAAAATATTATTTTAATAATATAAGTTCCGGGATTCTGGGATTCTACAAAATGTTAATATAATAATTACTTTACGTGTAGGATAAAACATTCATTTTTGCTCCTATAAATTCGTTAGGTTAATGATTTACAGGTAAATTAAATAACATTTGGTAAATCTTTACATGAAAAATAACTTCAAACAGTTAATATAAATAATTGATTATGAATTAATGCCGGTGCAATTTATTTATTTTGAAATCCCAGAAATTTTAGTACTGAATTCAATTTTTTTTTTTTTTTTTTTTATAGCATGGGAAGGCAAACGAGCACACAGGCCACCTGATGGTAAGTGGAAACTGTGACCCATAGACATTCGCATTCACAAGACTGCAAATGCGTTGCCAACCCTGAGGACCAAGATGGAATGCCTCTATGCTAGTCATTTCACCGGCTGTCTTATCCCCAAACCGGAACACAACAATGCGAACATTGCTGTTTGGCGGTAGGTTAATGGATAAGATGGTGGTAGCGATCCGGACGGACCTTGCACAAGGTCCTACCACCCGCAATATTATATATATGATTGAGTCCATACAACTGAACAACAAAGCCGGTGCGAAAGTATAGGTAAATATCGATCCGAATTTCCGATCCCTGTTAATGACACAGCTTTTGCAAAAAAGAAATTAATAAATTAATTAATTTATACTGTTAATATTTTCGGGTTTCAGTTTCCTTAATACGTCCCTGTTTTTGTATTAGTGTGAGTTAATCTTTTATGTGTGTAAAGCTGCCACGCATTCTGAGCAGTAATGTTATGTCTGCTAGTTTATATAATGTCTGTGGGAGTGAATGTGTAAATTTATTTAGTGAATGAATGAAATGAGTGAAATACGTACATGGGTTGGGTTCTTCAATATGATTGATATAGTGAATTTGACAGACTACAATTGCATGTGGATACCTACTTATAACGATATTATGTACTCAATAACACAACACGCTTTATTATAAATATTTTATTCAGTCATCCGTAGATACACCATCATGTCATATCATATAGACTACCTATACACATAATAATAACTCTCACTAACTATTTAGTTTAAAAAGATAATTATATTCATTTATGTTTGGTATATTGTATATTAAAACCTCCAAACAGTTAAACCTTCACGTAATCATTAATTCATTCACTTCTTCCCATCCCTACAAATGAAATGCCAAACTGACATTCAGGTTTGATAATCTGTGAGAGAGAGTTTCGTGGAAATTATTATTTTATTAAAATATAGCGACCCGCCCGCGGCTTCGCCCGCGTGGAATGTATTATACATATAAACCTTCCTTAAGAATCACTCTATCTATTTAAAAAAACCGCATCAAAATCCGTTGCGTAGTTTTAAAGATTTAAGCATACATAGGGACAGACAGCGCAAGCGACTTTGTTTTATACTATGTAGTGATGATGTTACTTTGTAAGGATAATTTAAAGCAATATTTAGTAGAAATGAATTCGTTTGTGTTTAAAGTAATGTCTTTTAGTTATTGTGGTACCATATATTGAGTGATTCTTTCGTAATGTCGTGATATGTGATCGAGTGATGTTTGTTTACGTCTTAGCTCAAGTAAGAAAAAATAGACTGTATATCAGGACCTCTATTCTGGGCGGTAAAAAACACATCGTCTTTGACCTGTTATGGTATTGTTTTTAACTCAGCTGCCATTACTGTCAAGTAAGTAACCGATAACAGGTCAAAGAACATATGATTTTTACCGCCAATAATACAGCCCTTGTATTTTTTTTAAGTTAGTCATTTATATTGATAAGACAGCCGGTGAAATGACTAGCATAGAGGCATTCCATCTTAGTCCTCAGGGCTGGCAACGCATTTGCAATCTTAGGATTGCATTGCAGTCTTGTGAATGCGAATGTCTATGGGTCACAGTTTCCACTTACCATCAGGTGGCCTGTGTGCTCGTCTGTCTTCTCTATGCCATAAAAAAAATATTGTTTTAACCCCATCCAGGCCTTGCTAAAGTAAGGATACAAGCAAGAAATGGAATAGAGCCACGAATTCGTAACTTCCTGAAGGATACTGGTCCATGAAGTCATATTTCAGGAAAATTCTATTAAATTTGAGTCATAAAATGTAAGTAGTTAAGTTCAATTTTGAGCGACATTAATATGGTCGATATACTTACAGCAAACAAGGTACTATTCGCGTGTAGCCTGTCCACATAATTCGAGAAGCCATCCCTCGCTATCCTGACTCTGAATCTCTCCGACAGGGGCTGGGCTCTCCGGGCATCGTGGAGCCACAGGAGCAGTTCCGCCTCGTCCCCCCCGGCTGTGTGGCCAAAGTCCCTCATGCTGCACATGAGGTGGTGGCTCTGCACGGTGGTGGTGGCGGTGGAGACGGGGGTGCTGGTGAGGGTTCCGGAGTTGAAGCTGCTGCCTGAGCCGCCGGCGCGGCGGAGCGTGCCGCGCCACTGTTAACAATGATTACATAATACTTTTGAGGAGTTTCGATGGCACATCCTGGTGCTAGTCTCGTAACGCCCACGTCAAATGTCGTTACTTCGAAAAATAATCTTATGAGTCAAAAGTCACGTTGACACAATGTCCTAAATTTTGGACGTCGGGCCTTACGAGGCTAGCATCCATGGAGTCGCTATTTCCTTATTTTTATAATACATTCCACTTTGATTTTGACCTTCAGTATTTTCATATTTCAAAATTAATTCAAAAAACAAAATTCAAAAAAATTATACACTAAATTGGCCACATGCAGGATCTGACGTCGGTAATGGTACAGTGAATCTACGAGCGCTTCGGAAAAGACCATCATTGCGGAGAAGAAACGCCGCAAGAAACTCCAGTTCATTTCTGTATAGAGGATATCTCGGCTGTGAAAGCGTTACAAACAAATAAATATGTTTATTTTGAAATATGACAATACTGAAGGCCAAAATCAAAGTGGAATGTCTCATAATAAATAGGAAATAGCGACTGCATGGATTCCAGAACAACTGTATGCCACCAAAAGTCCTAACCATACGTATTACAAAACAAAGGTTAGAGTATGGCGAGTTAATAGTTTTGCGTACGGCATTTGTTGCGATGTTAGCAATGACTAGTTATTTTATAGAGAAAACTAACGAGCACACATGTACACCTTATGGTAAGTAGGCTCTGAGGCTCCAATAAACTTGCAATTTTGACGAAGCGGTTGGCCCAGTTGGTAATGACCCTGCTTGAATCCTGGTGTGATAGGTATTCTTGCTTCTGAGTTTGGGAAGCTTTTATTAATTAATGATTATCGTTGTCTAATACCCGTTAGTAAAATCTTTGAGCGGATTCTGGTTGGGATTGAGACAAGCTCACTTTGTGTAAGATCGTCCATTGATATTTATTTATTATTCATTATCAGCAAGGTTCACCAAGTCACCACTGGACTATCGTGACGCGGTCGATCGTAGCAGATAACCTCTGCAAATCTATTTTATCAGTAAAAACCGGTCACATTGCACGCGTCTACGATTGATTTGTCTATGATTATTAATGTCATTCAACTCAATACATGAATTAAGAATCATTGGCACTTGGCAGCCATCTCAACACTTGAGATTGACTTTTCAATTCTTTGCGAACAGCGTCTGTGCCAAGCCAACGTCACAAAATGCTTACGTTTTTCGTAGCATTCGTTTGTTAATCTCGGCTCTGTCTCGTAATAGGCTACTTTTCATCACGGAACAGTTAAAAGTTTTCGAGGGAATAACGAAAATCGAAATGTACGCTAACGGAGTCGAGCTAGTGCATTCTAATTTTCTTAGTTTACGATAGGGAATATGCATGGATTTTAAAAATCGCATTTCTCATCAAAATATGAAAATACCGTAAAAGAGATCACCAAAACGGAAATTAAAATTAAAATCGGTCAAGAAATACGGAAGTTATAAGCATTTCAAACTTCTAATTAGACAGAGAGATCCGATGTGCACCGTGACGTCATTGTGCACTGCGGCCATATAAACTCCATGTAAAATTCCGTTTTTTTAGAAAGAGATAGGAACAAATCTTTGTTGGCTTATATCTTGGTTATTTTTATAGTTATTCAAAAAATTATTTTTGTGATCTGTTTGTTACATGAATCAGCTTCAATTGAAGCTGTAAAAAAAAAACATGCATATTCCCTATTTAGTTGTAAAATTAGAACGGAATGAAGGAAGCAAGGCACATACGAACAAAGCAAGTTGAATACATACATACATACCATCACGCCTTCATCCCAGAGTGGGGTAGGCAGAGTTACAGAATTACCAACAACTCTAACAATTTGTTGTTAATTCTATAACCACATTTTGCAAAAACAGGCTAAGATGTTTACGATGTTTATATTAGTGACAGGTTGCAAGCCCATCGCCTAACAATACTACAAGCTTTTAATCCCTTAGTCACCTCTTACGACTTCCACAGGAAGACATGGAGTGGCACTATTCTAGGCGGCCGGCAACCACACAGCATCAAGCAAGTTGAATAAAAGCTTAAAAAGAGGTTGTACAAACCGCAGCGGCGCGCTCGGCGCTTTCCACGTGGACCCGGTACAGTTCCACCAGGCTCATGTCTTCGGGCTCCACGGCGGCCGCCCCTCGGCGAGGCACCAGCTCCAGCCCGAGTTTCCTATAACAAATACAATAACAACGTTCATAGGATATTAGGATAATTGCAAAAGTTAGGCATCCTGCCTTTAGGGCGAAAATCATTTAGCAAAATGTACCGTTTCCGTTCGTGTAGGTTCATTTGCCAACCCGCTTTTTATCTGTAACTGTAAATATTTCCAGAATTATTTCAGTACCATCGTGTAGAACCCTATAGGTTAGGTTAGCCTTTTTTTTTTAACAGTGCGCCGGCCGAAGGTGTCAGGGGAATACGCTTGTTCGTGATCGCGTGGCACCTCCCTGAAGGACGCAGATGGTTAACCCTGGGTTTTTAGTGGGTATTCCGGCCGCTCTCGGTTGATGAGTCCCAAATAACCATCCCAGGTCTTTTGGACCTGGGTGGTATGCGTAAACACATATTTTTTCCAAAAGGCAGGGAATCGATAAGATAAGAAATTGGTACAAATTGAATAGAAGTCCCTGATTTCTGAGCTGGGTCGGATAAACCTGTGTCGCTGGATGCCAGTGCACCACTAAAAAATATCTCTAGTCATGTCTTGTAGTCTTAAGAATATTATAATATGAATGTCAATTCTATAGGTTTCAGATTCCACTTATCTTCGTCTTACTCACTTATCAGGGGGAATGAGTAATTGTTTAGTTTTTCCTTGTCATAAAATATATCTTGGCAGAAAACTTGTAGCAGCGCAAAATTGTTTTAGATGGAGAGGTGTACTACGACCCCAGCAGGGTAAAAGCGACGCAGATAGGATAAAAAAAATACCTTTTCTTTATTTATGAAAAGGAGAAAGGAAATCAGTACACAGACCACCTGATAAGTGGGATATGAGATAATCTAGGATAGATGCAAGGTAATAAAATGGTGATATTTATAAAACACTTACGTTTACCCGCGACTTTATCCGCATAACACATGCTTAAAGTTCTGCCCTCCTAATCTAATACACAGTAGGGTAAAGGCACCAGTGGTCAGCTAGAGACCCGTAGTCGACCTTATATGAGTGCGAAGAGTGCAAAATATATCTTTGGTACTTTTCCCACTCATAGAAAGTATAGGCAAAGGCCGACTACAGGTCTCTGGCTGACCACTGGTGACTTTACCCTCAGTCAGATAAAACTCCTGTAGCAATATCAACCTAATTACTAAGAGAAGAGAACTAAAACTGATTTGGTTATTGATTTTGGGATATTGATTATTTGCTTAGGAGGGCAGAGTTATTCCCACGAAAAATAGCATATTTATCGGGACAAAAAAATACTTACTTACTTATTTACTTGTGGGAGGACCTTGTGCAGGGTCCGTCCGGGTTGGTACCACCATCTTATCCATTAACCTACCGCCAAACAGCAGTGTTCGCATTTTTGTGTTCCGGTTTGGGGATAAGACAGCCGGTGAAATGACTAGCATAGAGGCATTCCATCTTAGTCCTCAGGGTTGGCAGTGCATTTGCAGTCTTGTGAATGCGAATGTCTATGGGTCACAGTTTCCACTTACCATCAGGTGGCCTGTGTGCTCGATTGCCTTCCTATGCCATAAAATAAATAAATAAATAATATATTTATATGATAAAAGCTTAACCAAATCATAAACATAGATTAGCTACCTGTGCCTGTTTCTATGTACTATTTCATCAAAATCCATTGAGCTTTTCATGCGTGATTAAAATACCAAAATCTATAAGTACATATTTTTTTTAATGGCCTAGGAACGAATCAAATCATAGATAATGACAACACAATTTTGTGCACTATGCCTTCGCAATAAAGCATAAAAAAGCAGTATGCAACAACATACTCTGAGTTTCCCGTTGTTTTGAAGGCAAATTAATTCAAAATAATAACTAATGACTAATAATGTTAACTTTTCTTGAGACCCGTAGTATATAAAAGCCTTCATAAGTCACGTAAGCCAGGTAAACCCCAAGCGCAGCTGAACAAGGAAAACATGTAAAAAACTGGGACAAATAACAGTCAAACATGTACCTACCACTTACAACCCGCAAGCGGCATGTAGTCTTGAGTCTTAAAACCACTTAAGTATCCTTAAAAGGTATCATGTCATTTCAAATCGCAGTAGAAACTCTTACTTAAACCGTTTGAAAAGTATTTTAATTCGGTTTAACATACCGCACTTTCAGAACAATAGTGACATAACTCTGAAATTTTGAATTTCGAGTTAGGCTCTATCATAATCAATTTATGACTTAAAGTTTGAAAGCTGAAATTTTGAATTAGGTCACTATCGTTCTTAGTCCTCAGGGTTGGCAACGCATTGGCAGGCTCAGGATTGCGGTCTTGTGAATGCGAATGTCTATGGGTCACAGTTTCCACTTACCATCAGGTGGCCTGTGTGCTCATTTGCCTTCCCATGCCATAAAAAAAAACATACATAAACTCACGCCTTCATTCCCAGAGCGGGGCTAGCTACAGAATTACCAACAAATCTAAAAAAAATGATAATTCTGTAACCACATTTATTCGTTTAACGTATAGCAACAAAAAAACTCGTTCTAACTCTGATTAAAAAACGGACTTGAACTAGGGACACACCAAATTGATATGCAAAAGAGGTCGTCGCGAATTCATATTCGTTGTAAAAAAAAACCGCATCGCAACCTGCCTACGAAAAGGCAGTGTGAGAGCATAATGAATCATTGGACAATGTCTCGGGGAATTGTAAAACCGGATATCGCTTGAGGTTGCGCCAATAAAAAAAGAGAGGGTAAATATTTGAACACCACGCTGTTGATTTTGTCTTGGCAAGCTGCGCGCGAGTCTATGCGATCGTTAAGTGTGAATTCGCATGCCAGTGTTAACAAAATACCAAGCTTATGATTTTAGTTTATGCCAAATTTTGTTGATTTATCGTTCCTAATTATTTTTCATAAATAGAAAATACCTTTCCTTGTTTCTGCTTACATATACTTGTCTCTGCCTACCCCTCTGGGAAACCGGCGTGATTTAATGTATGTAGGTAGGTATGTTTGTTTACTTAGATACTCAGGGCCCCTATTACATAAGTTCATTCATGAAATCACTCCTGTTCTTTCTACCTGTTAGGTACGATCCTGACAAATCTACAAGAACAAATCTATCGATCCTGGCCTCTATTTTACCCAGTAAAAGCCATATCGTCTTTGACCTGTTACGGTATTATTTTTATCTCAGCCGCCATTACTGTCTAGTAAATAAGAGCTATCAATACGTTGACAATATGATAACAGGTCAAAGATAGTAGGTATTAATCTTCATTGATAATGTCAAATTACACGTCAAGTTTGCATTGAATTAAAATATTATATCAATTCAATTTATTCAGTAAATAGTTACGTTTTTACGATATAAACGCAGGTCTACAATATTTTATATAAAATCAAGGGTCATAAAATTAGATGCTATGAACGTGTAGTTACTGTAATTTTAAAATGTTAATGTTCGCCAATGAAAAAAAAACCTTCTAACCTAACCTATTCGAGCGATGCTGCCCTGATTCGTCTTGCTCATTTAATTTTCTGGATATTCATGTTATAGAATTTGAAATGATAGAACATAATTTTAGAGCATCTAGAACTTAAGTGAAGATTATATAAACGAACTGTTAAAGCATTTGAATGCGCATGCGAATTTTAACACGTGATTGATTAAATCAAATGAATTTAGAGCAACTGTAATTATAACCATTGATTTTATAGTAACTAAGGGGATACCCATAAATTCATCAAGACTATAAAATGTCTGTATATCACACCCGCCGCGTCGCAGTTCTTTTAAATTAAGATATATCTGTGACGGGAGACCTCCGAGCTATTCTAACTATAGAACAGGTACATGGTGCCGTTTATAAATAAGTATATATACCTACCTACCAACGCAATAAACGAAAATCCAACCATTAAATTTAAACTTAACATTAAATATGTGTGTGTTTTAGTTTGTAAGTGTGCCTATAGTAACCAAGTGAATTCAAATGAGTATCCACTAATACTCGGCTTCCTTCTCTCCATAATACTGCAGGGCCCATCAGGATTCTTAATGACTTGTTTAAATAGTAGGAGTATAGCTACTAATTGGAGCGATCAATAGTATATGGAAAAAGCATAGATAAGTAAGTCTATCGATATAGGCAATCCCTAGCTGTCATTTAATTTTGCCCCGTATATTCCTAGGTCTGATCATAAACTTTACGTTCATACTAGAAATGGTGAATACTGTGACTAGTGGTGGTAGGACTTCGTGCAGGGTCCGTCCGGATGGCTACCACCATCTTATGCAAACGCACTGAGTGTAGGTGAGCGTTCCCATACAAATTCCGCCTCCACAACGCCTTGGAAACGCTTTTAAATATGGGATCGGGCCACACCGCGCCGCTACCGCTTTGAATGGGTTTACGGTTAGTACTTATGCTGGTAGGTAGGGTAAAAAGTACCAAGTTCCGGTATCTTTAGGTTACGAATGTAGGTATACAAAAAAATATAATGCAAAAAAAGACTACAAAAGATGTATAAAAATTTAGTGCTAAGACATACGAGAGATCTGCCAAGCTGCTGTGTTCGTATTGTTATGTTGCGGTGCGGGGATAAGACAACCGGTCAAATTGGGTGAGTATAGTTTTTTGAAGTGGTGTATTTTATATTTTATTTCGATAGGAATTATTATATAGATCTGAGAATAAAAATCCTTTTATTTTTATCTTCTACAGTTTTTCCGAAATATTTTTTTAATACACTGAGGTGACAGTTCATAACTTTCTATGCCTGTTTCCCTCTAACGCCTTGGTCAACAAGAAAAAAAAAGAATTGAGGAAGAGTATCGTTGACAGTTCTCATTTGACCACCACTTCAAAAAACTATACTCACCCAATTACTAACAAAGAGGCACTCCTAGTTCTCAGGTTATTGGCCAACGCATTTGCAGTCTTGTGATTGTCGTCTTGGGAATGAAAATGTCTATGTGTCTCTGATCGCACTTACAACCAGTTGGCAAGCGGGCTTGCTTACCCTCTTTGCCATAAAAAGTACCTACCTTGTTTAAGCAAGAGGATAGGAAGAATTAGTGGCATATACCTAAACGTGTTTTGTTTAAACGGACGGATATGATTGGTAAAGTAGCATAATAAGGAAAGAGTAGCTACGTGACAAAGTGCATACTTCACTGAGAAGTCATTTTGCAGTGATTTGCAAAATGCCAGCTCACTCCGACATACGAGTAGGTGCTAAATAAGGCTTTTAATAACCAATGGTGACCAATTGTATATTATATGTTTAGGTATGTCTAAAGAATTAATGAATTTGTTTAGGTACTAGCTGTTACCCACGACTCAGCGTAGAAGTCGTTTATCGCCACTCCCTAGGGAACTGTCCACTCGAAATTTCATTAAATATTTTTAGCAATTTAGATGTTTAGCGTAACAAACAAAGTTACTTTCGTAGTTATGTTATATGGATATAGGACATACGTGTATAAGTTTTTTTGAGTGGGGACGATGAGTAGCAAAGTCAAATTCATTGAATGTGCCTCATTATTACGTTACATCGCCATCGTCCTCCTCGCAGCGAGTCGTGGTATGCTTTATACATCTCTATGTATTTCTAACCACCGCTGCCGCTCCGTCGCGCAGAGACAAGGGTTACGTGTTAAGTAAATGTTCATTCTCAGAAGACTGCCAGTGCATTAATGCCTTGATTTGGTTAAGTTTCTTATAGTAAAGCTAAAAGTTTCTTTAATATTTAACATTATCACCGTATCACGGTAAAACTTACTTAAAATGATTTAAAACATCGATACGTCTTGATTATTTCATGTTTATATTTTTAACGGGTAGATGAGACTTATTGAATAAATTAACAGCCCAAGGTGCCAAATATATGTATAAACAATTAATTAATCCTGAAGTTGTTAATTTATGGGTTCGTTTGTGAATAAAACTTATTTATAGCATAATCATTCACGCATATCCCACATATTGGTAGGTATATTCGTCTGCTTTATGTTGATGAAAATTGCGGAATAGGTGTTTTTTAAGTCAAGAAACCGATGTATCAAATTGTCATCGTCGGAAAAAATCGTTTTCAATCCGGTCTGTTCCTGAATATTATTAAAATTAAATTCGTTTAAACCTTTTAATCTATACAAATTTTCTTGTCCGTCCTAGTACAAAAAAAAGACATCAAATTGCCAAGCAATTTGTTTAAGAATAACTATTTAAAGGTTAAATAAGAACATAATCGGTCACGTAACCGCTGTTCTACCCTCATTAAACCAAAAAGACGGATATTATATGGACCTGTTTCAGTACGAGCTATCTTAATCGTAACACAATAAGGCCGATATTCGTTTAACTTTT
Organism: Acleris emargana; assembly: GCA_927399475.2. Lineage (NCBI taxonomy): Eukaryota > Metazoa > Arthropoda > Insecta > Lepidoptera > Tortricidae > Acleris > Acleris emargana. The sequence continues at coordinate 21,436,854 of OV656838.1, read as the reverse complement.
GAATTGAAGACGCGGCCTTTTGGATTAGTATGCGAGCATTGTAGTCCGAGCTTTCAATCAAGACGCGTATTGGTTTACATATATTTTTAAAACATTAGAGAAAGTATTGTATTTCAATGTTATATAGTTCAATTTTGAATACGTTGAGTAAGTTTATAAAATAACTTAGCAGCAACCAAATTTTAACCTTAAAACGATACTAAATATGCTACAGTTCCCGTTATTTTAGATTGAGTTGTTGTTTTATGTGAAAACGTGGAATTATTGGAATGTGATTTCGAGGAAATCCGTTAAATGGTAATTCCTCGGAGAACTAAATTGCAAAACGTTTTATCCATAGATACGTATCGATAGAATAATCAAAATAATCGATAGTTGATGGGTTGAAATCGACGGAAGTATGAATGAAGACGGAGGAAGGAAACTACCTAGTTTGCATTGATAGTGTAATTTTGCAGGTGTAACTTTGGGACGGGTCCGTCAGAAGCTCTCCTACTACTTTACTCGCTTACCTGATGGCAAGCATCAGAATTTGCACAGTTGCAATTCAGTGAGGGGGATGAAATTATTAATATTGAAGAATTTCATCTTCGTCTTTGCACAGTATAAATAGAAAAGGTCTTCTCCGGCTCAATACTCAATACTCAATCATTTATTGCATTCCACAATGGCTCTTTAGGAGTTTCTGTTACCTATTGCCACTCGGGCACTAGAGTTGCGTCAATGCGCGTCGCTCGATTCTTAGTACCAATGGTTGCCAACAGAGTACAGAATGCTTCGACTAGGTAGGTAACACATTGCAATTAGCCGCCTTCTTTGATATCACGACAAACACCCGTCTTTGTCCCAACTTTCTGCATCGGGGGTCCAAAAGGAGACTTACATTCGGATTCACGTCTACACAGAGGTTACCGCTCAAATTATGCCCTGCTAAACCAAACAGCAGTATGTCAAATAAAACTCATATAGCAATCACAACCTCATTACCAAGAAGAAAGGATTGAATCTACTCTGGCAATTGAATCTGAGATACTGTTTATTGGCTTGAGCAGAATTGGCAAGCACGCGAAGTCCAATCGTTTCTTAACAGCAATGCTAACATGTGGACATGTGCATTAATTGATCCTTTTAAAATTCAATCATTCATTATAACCAAGAAGTGAAGTCACGTGCTTCACGCCGTTGATTAGTGAAACGAATCCTCATGGTTTTTGATTTTGACGCTGCTAGTAAGTGCCTATAATTAGCAGGGATAAGTAATACGCCTAATGTGGTTTGCTCTCATTTTTACACTTTATTTTACGTACTTTTTCGAATCAAATCGGAGAAATACTGGAAAAGGGCCGAATCATAAGTAGGTACCCGAAACCGACGTGCGTGCATGACTCGATGTATGAATGTTGAAGAAGCGAAATAAATTTGTCAAAATCGTAGCAAGTGGAAAGAAGTGGTCCCTGCCTACCCCTCTGGGAAACAGGCATGATTTAATGTATGTATGTATGTATTTGACTTGAAATGTTGGTTACTTTGTTTGTAAAAATGTTTAGTTTGTATCTTACAAGTCCATTTTGACCCAGTTTCCGTTGGATTGGAATGGGCTGACATTTGGAATATATAATGTAGAAAACCAATGACAATGCAATATTTTAATGTGTAAGAGCAGATCTTATCACGGAGTCAAAAGGTCAGGTTTGAAATCGTTATATTGGCGTAGAAAGCAGTTTGGTAACAGTGCAAAAAAATGCAATAAAGAACTTTCCTTGATACGGGTGGTTAAAACTGACAAGACAATCTTGGTGTCTAGTCCGCAACATGGGCAAGTTAGATTCATGGGTAAGGTTCTATTTGACCGAACCTAACAAGACTGTAGCCGTTCGGACGTGGTCCTGGCCCAGGAACTTAACATTCTTAGTCACCCTTATGGATTCGTCATGTCTGTCCGTCTGTCCGTCCGGAGTCCGTATGTCAGTCACTTTTTTCCGAAACTATAAGAACTAGACTGTTGAAACTTTGTAAGTAGATGTATTCTGTGAACCGCATTAAGATTTTCACACAAAAATAGAAAAAAAAAACGATAAATTTTGGGGGTCCCCATACTTAGAACTGAAACTCAAACCTTTTTTTTCATCATACCCATATATGTGTGGGGTATTAGGTTTTCAAAAATGAGGTCGAGGTTTCTAATAAAAAAAAACTGAATAGTTTGCGCTAGAGACACTTCCAAAGTGGTGAAATGTGTCGTCGTCCCCCCCCCCCCTGTAACTTCTAAAATAAGAGAATGATAAAACTAAAAAAAATTATGATGTACTTTACCATGCAAACATCCACAGAAAATTGGATTGAACGATATCTAGTAAATAGTTATTTTTTAATACTTCGATTAAGGTTTTATAAAATTGCTATACGGAACCGTTCATGGGCGAGTCCGACTCGTACTTGGCCGCTTTTTTCTTATTACTCATCAGCGTGGAGCTACCAAAGATACCAGTCGGAACCACTTCATTTGGAGATCAAACAATGCAGGCTTATTAAGCCTTTATAAAGAACTTACTTCTCAACCCAAAAGTTAGAAAAGTATTCATAATATGCTTATGATGATGACGTTACTAAATAAAGGTTCACTTATGCCCGGTTCCTATATTCAAGAAACGAATCGTTTTCCTTACGGGCAGTAGCTTTATGACATTTGCTACGTACAAAATGTGTCAAATTTTAACGAGACTTCACAACTCTACCAACGGTTTTGAATATAGGAACGCACCATTATTATACCTATAGGTATGCAAAGCAATACATGCAAATAGGATAACTGTTAAATAACAATATGAGTAATTTTAGTAGGTACTTTAAGGAAAACCTAATTCTGGAATCCTTGAAGTTTTGCTTTTTATATGTACCTACCTACTAATATATGTATATTCATTATAATATTATGTAACACAATGCTCCGTAAGTACAAGTACCTACCTATATCCGTTTGTCTTTTAAACAAAGTAAAGTAAAGTTTTAAACAAGACATATCTATTATAAATACTAGAGGATGCTCGCGACTTCGTTTATGTAGAATTCGTTTCCCACTCTCCCCTCATTTCTTCCTTTAATTAAAAGATGTAGATAGGCATGTTCAAAGAATGATTTACAGGTGCATTAGCCCCTAGGTACATCACTAAACAAGTACTTATCTGTACAGTCAAGGAAATTGATTCGTAGAACATTTTGGACTATGTCATAGTGACGTAATCAATCAAAACGTAAACGACTTCTTATGATTTTATTTACAGTGTCACTTTGACATAGTTCAAAATGGCCTACGAATCAATTTCCTTGACTGTACCATAATTAGGTTTTACAATGTCGATTTCTGATCATAACGCCTGAATTTATTATATGCTACAGAAACTTTTTTTGTCAATTAATCGTAACACTTGTCGTTGTCTCCGCACTGTCAGTGTTAATGACAGCGTTACAATGATTCCTCCATTGATGGAATTACTCGGAATCAATCTCAATTACCCTCTATTGTGCCATTGTATGCGTGTGGTGTGATGCCCTTAAACAAAACGCATAATATCAAACTTTTAACACTTCCCACGGTCATATAATAAGATTTTATGCAACCGTATGAAATAACTAGACCTGGGAAAATTCGGGAATATTTTTTTTTTGTCTTTATTTATAAGTATTTTTTGTATTCTGCAATATTCTGCATCACGTCTATCTCACGGTAAGGTTCACATCACAAAAGCAAATCACAGTAGAAATGTCTGAAAAGAAACTGCTTACATAGCTCCAACCTGGGGTTGCCAACCATACTTTATAATAATGTATCCTACGTTATTTTGCTTCATTATACTTAATACTTTTGAATGAAATAAAAGTATCGAAAATTCTATATTTCTGACTGTGTGGAATGGATCGAAATTGATGACCTGACCGCAGAATCTAAACTTTTGCGAAATTTCTGAACGTGCGTTAAGTTTCATTACAGTACAGTGTGCTAAGAGCACAAAAAACTGTCAAACAAATAAATAGGTAGGTTAAACAATTTGAAGCAAACTTTTTTTATTTGGTAATACTTTTATTTTATACTCTCGTCAGACAGGTATAAACGTTATTTTCCTAAAAATAATTGGCAACCCTACTAATATATACTCGTACAGTCAACGTCAAAAGTAAGTGATCAAAATTAACATTTCAAAACATGTTCAAGCATGACGCCCCAGATAAAACAGATTATAACAAAGTGTCATTTTCAACTGAATATTTAATTAGTAAAAAGTAAATGATCATAAACGATGCCATAACTGTCTCTTTACAGAAAATTACTAAAAAAGAATAATTACTTTTTTTTACCTAAGTGTCAAGTGTGCAACAAGATAAAGTCAAGATGACAAAATCTCCAAATGAAAACTAGGGTAATCACGGCAGTTAAAAAGGATTTATTTTAAATGTTGCAAAAAAAACAAAGCGAAGTAGTAGGAACTTATTTCAATCCTTGACGGAAATGAGAGGTGTTATAGTTATTTCGCGTGTTTGTCTTACGAGTATAACCGACATTAACCGAACGACTGACTTGTATTCTGAGGTGGTCTTGAGAAGACATGAAGGCCCAACAGTTCATATTCACTTACATGTGATAGTAGTAGTAGTTTGGTATTGCTATTCTAGAAAATCATTTTAATTTGAAACACTCAGTAATGATTTTAACTGTTTGAATTGCAGTCACTTATTTATGACACGTTACGAGCTAATTTACTTTTGCTAAACTACGATAATCAGAGACATCTGTCTTAATTTATTGTACGAGGTGCGGTCCAAAAGCTTCCGGCTGGAGAAATATGGCGATAAAAAAAAAAAAAAGGAATGTGTCATTTTGATTGTCATTTATTCTGCTTATTCGTGTATATTTTTGAGGTTTCTGTTGGTTGTGGTTTACATTTGTCGGCGTTTAGAATAATAGGAAGTCTGAAAGTTTTCGAAATGTTTAAGTTGGAATATCGTTCCGTGATCAAGTTCCTGACAAAGGAAGGGGTCAGCCCGACCGATATAAAAAAAAGGTTAGATGCTGTGTACGGGGATACCTCTCCGTCATTTTCCACCATTAAAGAATGGAGTAAGCAGTTTCGTTTAGGTCGGGAGTCCATTGAAGACGAACCTCGCTCCGGCCGGCCTGTGGAGGCACTCAGCGTGGACTGCGTCAAATTAGTGGAAGAGGAAGTTCTGAGCGATCGAAGACTGAAAACTAAGGAAATAGCGCCAAGGACAGGGCTTTCAAAAACTTCAGTTCTTAGGATTCTCCATGAACATCTTCACATGAATAAAGTTAGTACGAGGTGGGTGCCCAAACTTCTTTCGAGCTTGCAGCGAAGTGAGCAAAAAGCGTGCTCCCAATAAGTTTTAGACGCGTATAGAAGACACGGAGAGAGTTTTTTGGATTCAATTGTTACGGGGGACGAAACCATGGTTTTGTACTATGATCCTTTCTCCAAAAGGGAATCGATGGAGTGGCGTCGTCCTGGTGAAAAGCCACCTAGGAAGGCGAAGGTAACACAATCTACCAAAAAGATAATGGCTACGATATTCTGGGATTGTCACGGAATACTATTGATTGACATAAAAGAAAGGAATACCACGGTAAATGGTAGCTACTACGCCACCCTTATTGAGCAGTTACGAGAGGCGATCAAGCAGAAGCGTCGTGGAAAACTTAGCAGAGGTGTAAGGCTTCTCAACGACAATGCACCCGTTCATACTGCTTCAATTGCCAAGGCTGCTGTTGCAAAATGTGGCTTCGAGGAAATTCGCCACCTTCCTTATAGTCCCGACCTGGCCCCGAGTGACTACTATTTGTTCTCGAAACTTAAGGCAGACTTAAGGGGAAGAAGATTTTCTTCAGATGATGAAGTGACTCGTGCGATTTACGCCCATTTTGAGGAAAAAACTTCTGAGTATTTTTATAAGGGGATAGAAATTATTATTAAGAGATCTGAAAAGTGCATTGAAACAGAGGGAGACTATATCGAAAAATAAAAAAAAGATTTGTAAATATATGTCCTTGTTTTCTTTGTTAGGCCGGAAACTTTTGGACCGCACCTCGTATATACTATTTTGAGACCCTATTTCATCAGTTTCTTTTGCTGTTGACTGTACCTAATCATTTCTGCAAAAGTTAATAATTATAACATCCCTTTTCTAAATGAAAATTTGTTCTTATCACTATTTCAATGAAATTTGTCTATTTCTACAATAACAACAATAATAAACTAATACCACGTCTGATTCTGAGACTAATTTCCTTGTGAGGCTGCGGTCGGTGCAGCGAAAAGGTCACCAAACCAGTTAGCCAAGCGACACCCAGAGACTTCTGGCAGACTGAGGCATGCTATCCGATCTAACGACTAGAATAATCATTAAGCTAACCAAATTATAGAATTTTTATCATAAGCTAATTGAGTGTTATTTACTTATAGTATCATTAAGTACATATTCCAGAGTTATCAAGAGAAATAATTTTACAAACTTGATTTTTTATTAGTTTGTGGGTAAAAAATGACCCGTCGGTCTTAGGTTGGATTTGAACCTGCATCTCCTCTGGCTTTCTGGGCCGATGCAGGCGCATTACCACTTATGCCACCAATACCCTACTTGAGATCCACGAAATTAGTGATCGCTTGCTTTTTCATACTCGGAGGGTATGCTGACGGCATCCATCGATGTTTAACAAACGACACTCATGTTTCAAGGTACGAATCGAAAGTACGATGCGCCTCCTCATAATAATCATCATGATAATTTTCGCTTTAATATAGTTAAGAATTTCGTCACAGACGTTTCTGTCAAATTAAAAATGTTTAGGTATTTATTAAATAAGTAGATGAAAATCCTCGATATAATGGCGAGTCATTTGCGAGCAGTTAACTCTAACACAGCACAACCGATTTCAATGAAACCAAGATAAGAACTACTCCAGATAAACTACCTTTCTATTTGAATAAATTTGTAGAACATTTCATTGTTGGAACAAACTTTTATTGCCGAATGTAGTTTTTTGCAATCTGCTCATCAAGAACATTTGGAAGAAACCCATGGTGGATCAAAGTTAAGTACAGAGGAGATCCTGTCGCCACTTTCCGAGTCCATCGTCAGACCAGCTCGATGGTGTCATAATATTGTATTGTCATCGAAGTTACGTAGGTATACCGAAGTTCAGCTCAATCGATCCCGGGAAGTGCAAGTTTTGACCCGAACATACATTACAACATTACAAGTTGCAAAAGCTTGTAAAAAAAACACATCCATCCGAAAAACACGCAGTTTGATACGGTTAACTTAACCCTACATTGCATACTGTTCCACATATGGCACAACCAAAATATTTGCGAATTGTGACAAAAGTCAAGTTGCTAACGACATATCACATTATAGTTTTATTTCTCAAAAAAAAAGTCATGCATTGTAGGGTTAACACGCATCTGTTTGCATCGAGGATTAAAAAAATAGGAGATAATTTGCAGACGATAACGTTTTATAAACAACATTACGAAAACGAACTGTTCTAAACTAATTTTATTATTTTTTATGTGTATAATAGATTTTTAAAGGAGTGCTGCAACTGCAGCATAATTACTCAATACATTCAATACACCATTTCTAAGAGCAGGTCCCTTAAAAAGTATAAATCAGTTATACTTTTCAAACCCATAATAAGCTTGAATGCCTGAGACCGAATAACTTAGGCCGTTTACGGTCAGATAGCGATTAGCTAAATCTGGTCCATCCAGTTTGGTAACACTATTGACTGAGCTATTAGTTTTAAGTCTTCAACTCGGTATTTATTTTGGCTGTAGTTTTTAGCCGAGCCGCAAGAGAAGCGCTGTTATAGGTATATAGGTATTTATAAAAGTCGAGGTATTTGTAACACTTGTTCGTAAAGGGCCAAGGCAAACGAGTACAACGCTGTGCATTGAGCTTTTATAGTGATAAAGTGCGATTATTGCAACAGATAGCCATCCCATTCCATAAATATTATCTCGGTTAACGTATGAAGTTTTATATGAACTACTTTATTTTTCAAGATCGAACTTTATTTTACAATTTTCATAGGTACTTAAGCTGATTCTGGAATTCGAATAAGATCCTATGCATAACGCAGATAAGCGTATACTTTAAATTTAAATTAGACATTTCTTTATACATACATACATACATAAACTCACGCCTTCATTCCCAGAGTGGGGTACGCAGAGCTAAAGAATTTCTTTATATTTCTAATAAATTATCTAAGCAACAATTCCTTACTGCCCATGTTTGCCCAATTGTGCCTTTAGTAAATTAGCTAATAAGCAAAAATGTATTTTAAATAAACAAAGACAAAGCCTAACATTTACGGGCAATTATTAAAAAAAAATACATCGTCTTTTTTGTCACATAGATCATCTAGCACGTAAGATGAGAAGCCAATTCCTCAGAGACATTCAATAGCCCCGAGCAATTACAAGTCAAAACCGGTAATCATAGTCATCTAAAAAATGGCATAATGAAACTTCCGACAATATTGCTCGTGGAGAAAACGCATGAGTACGGTGCGCGGCCCGACGCTTAAAGAACTGGTTCACAGAGCTACCGACTACTGTTCACTCGGCTGAGTTAAGAGGGAGACGGCTATAAGACCAGTGGTGGGCAGCGGTGCGTGCGAGCGAGATGGGTAGATGCGCATACGCGACTCCGCAAGTTCGGTAGTGAAAAGGCAGGAGGCCGACCGACCGATTGCACTGAACCCAGTCTGTGTCCCGACTCTTGCGCAGAAGGTGCGCGCACACCGCCCGCCGCCACTCGTTTTACACAACTTTAAACATTTCACTATGAAATACCAGGAAACAAACAAAGCTGTGTTCAATTAATATGATAATGTGCTATCCGAATCACCTGTGAGACAATATTTTAGTGTTGTGTTAATAGACTAAGCGTGAAATCGTAAAGTTTTGAGAAACCGGAGGTGGCGCTAGAAAAATAACTGTTAGGTTTAAAACAGGTAAGTTGTGTCACAAAAGCTTGGTTTTAGGAGCGGGCAGAGCGCAGCTCCTGTCTTTGATGCGAGGAATGCAGTTTGACAGCATAATGGACATATGCGGGAACAAAAGCCTTGTGCATAGTCATCCCAGGTTGTTTTTTTCGCTCGCTTTCTCGAGATTGAGGAATGTTCTACGAGTAGTGAGGAACTGATACGCGGTGATTATTGAGTGATGGTAATACTGCTCGGTAATGAACAAGATCTGACGTGTCAGGATGATGTTTCTCGCAGGTAGCGCTGTCCCCATTACCTGCGCCTGCGCGGCGAAGGGGAAGGGCCACAGTTCCCTTTGCCGGGAACAATTGTTTGTATAGAATGGACAAAGCTAGGGGGTAAAGTAATAAATGTATTTAAACAACATCGCAACGGAGAAAAACTTGTTTAGAACATTCTCAACTTGATAAGTAAAGGGTAGTATGAAATAATCTTCCTGTAAGTGTAAGTTATATCATTCGTATGTTTCAAAACAGGTACACGATTGAATTAGTGGTGGCACGTGAATTGTCACGCTCCACGGCTCTTTATTGAAGATGCCCCGTCCAAGGACAGACTAAATAACGCATAAAATGGTCAATGTTCACTACCTGCCCTATTCAGTCGACCCGGACATAGACTATTTGGAATTGACGAGTTAACGGAAAAGATATCCACTTTAATGTTATTAATGCGAAAGTGAGTTTTTTATATTGAAAGGGATTATTACACAGCTAAAGGTCTATAGAGAGATTATAAACTCCATATTATCCCATTAGGAATAGCTTAAAAAGGAAGTAGTACGAGCAAAAGCTAGTGATAAGATAAACGCAACACAATGTCACTCAGTCACAGTTAACTCTTATCTTTAAAATTAGGTTCTATTTGCTATTCATCATGGATTGTAAAATGAGTATTTATCTTTTGTTCAAGAGCAAAATGAGATTTTGGTGTCAAGAACATAAAGTTACCTGTCGAATCTACGAACCATATGTATATTGGCCATAAGAAGCCACGATAGAGTCTAATATATTCCTAAAAAACCTGCATCTTAAATAGCAACGCATTTACATTTCAAATCACGACCCGCGAGCAGGAATTCGTTTCCCAGCGGTGAGCGAGATTCTCAGCGTTCTGGACAATAGCATCTTTAACAGGTCACAGACATTGGAATCGTGTCACGGAGAATGCACGCTACCTGCATTACTAATAAGTCCTATAACGCCGCGGCGCCTGGCGATAACCTGTCTTTAAAATTTAACAACCACTTATGGCCCAAATTCGCGGTTTGTCCAATATTCAAGCAGAGCACGTCGTAGTGTTTGACTCCTCGCTTCGTGCGGGTCGCATCGATAATGTTTTAAATGTGGACCGATAACACCCGACTCATTCCGAATACATACAACACACGCGATACCAATTAGCCCGCATGTTCTTCAGTTTCCGACCTCAACCAGCCGACCCTTACGAGATACAATTATCTTTTGTTTAAAAATCTCAATGCTTCACCGATTTCCATATCCTGTGAGCGCAACCTTATAAGTATTTTACGTTACACTGGTTCGACCACCATATACGATACCCAATTGCATCGAGCTATCGTAACCGCAGAGTACTATCGTTTCCTTATATCGTATACGTAAATCCATGACGAAAACCAGACGATACGTGTCATGCAAGGCAGCGGATGCGAGAATCATTTACGATCGATATCAGCTTATCTTTTAGCTTTTGAAGCGCACTCATTGACCAGTAAGTTCCCATGCGGTAGAAGCACGTGATTCTTTTACGGAGGTAAACAATGGTGTAACCGGAACGACACTCGCAGTCTACGCAGTTAATTATAACGATAGACGTCACCGCGGACCCAAGCAATGCCGCGTCATATCGCCGCAGGCTTCAGTTAACACATAAATTTCAACAGTTGTCTCCATTCACTCGGAACGCGCAAATCTCCAGGTTGCTCAATAATTTCAACCGACCTCGTCGTTCCTGTCATTAGTCACGCTTTTACCGCTCTCTTATTAAGCCTCCAGCTTAAATAGCCCGTTATTGTCCGAGGGTTATCGATAGTGTTTTGTCGGCGGGTCTCCAAGATTCTTTTCCCACGTCATGTTGTAGTCGTATATGAGAGGTACGTGTGATGCCCAGTCGGACGCTGCTCTCATCTGCCGCAATTAGTGCCCATTCAGCGGCCAGCCGACGCGTGCCGGCGCTCTTAAATAACTACGGCAGCTGATTACTTTAACTGGTTCTCATTTTGTTAAGTCAGGAAGAAGTATCATAATGCAGGTTGCGTGTAGCCTTTAAGTAGAAGCTGTAGAGGAAACAAAGAGCAAAGCACTGCTGCACGATTCATTGCAACAGTATGGTTTAGAATTTGACTGACAAACAACACAAATTTAAAAACAAATCACTGCCAAATCTCATAAGATCTAAGAACAAGGTAGGTATGCCGAAGATAAATGGGCACCGGTAACGAGCAAGTGAAATAAGGATGTTACGAGCGACACAAAAGCAGGTTCAGGGACGGATCCCACCGGCAGCGACTGCGCGCCCGCGCCTGTCATAAACGGTGGAATGCTCCACACCCCGCGCCCCTTGCTTCCCCGCGGCCCTATTATCGGTCACCGCGTTAGCAAACAATGTGCTGGGACTCTGAGACGTGTCTGTCGATATACCCGAAAAATACCACGCCTTGAAGAAAGTTAAAATTAAGCATAGACTTTTGTTAAGTTTTTTTTTTTGATAAATGATGCAATCTGATCTTAAGTTTTTAAAAGAGTGACTCAGGCTGTAAAGAATTTCCAAAACTAATCGATGGGCATGATCGCACCGTGCGGATCGGGGAGCGTTTGTCGCCGTGCAAACTGGTTTCCGCGTAAAATTCGCGTTGCCACGCGATGCATCAGCACAGGGTCAGGGAGGCACGGGGGGCTGTGGGGCGGGGGCGGATGGAAACGCAGGAGGCGCATGAGCAGCGGCCGGTCGACGACCCGCACGCCCTGCGCCAGAGCAACATTCGCCGCGGACGATTCTAACGATACAACTAAGACGTTGGCAAAATTCTTGACAATCGTCGAACATGCAGGTTGATTGTTGACATACTAAAACACTCTCGAACTCAAGTTTCAAGTAGCAGATAAAAGCTACTTCAATAATTATGCTCATAAAAGTGCACTTAGTAAGAACCAAGGTCGTTAAGATTGATACATTCACAAAAGATAATTATTTCCTACCACTTACGGCCACTGTACATAGAGAACAGTCCACAGACCCAACAACGGAGCATTTAATTAGTTCAGTTACGCAAGACGTTAGAATCGGTATTCAGGAACAAATGATATTCAATTCCATTTGCCCATTAGCCTATGCCCCCTTGTAAGCGACCTAAATAATATAAAGTGCTGGACATGCGATATCACATAAGCGGGTTGCCAAGGCTGGATCCATTTGTTACAAATTGTCGCCGACGGACATTTACGCTCATCTCGGTAGTAAGATCACGTTAGACGTATTCTAAATAAGTAATGGTCGAGATGATCGTTCTTAAAGTGTTCGGGCCGGCCGGGCCGAAAATATTAGTTTATAAAAAAGCGATAGACCCCAAGCGCCTAATGCGATGTGTGGGCGAGAGGTAGCCGCATCGTTAAATAATGCTGAGAGGTCATTGATTGGGAGGACGGCTTGAGAAGTCGCACCTACGTGTGCCCCATACATTCATTTCGACTTACGGTTCCTACTTGATTTAGTATCAGTTCTTACGAATGACGACATAATTTACGAAACACCCATTGAATTTTCTCCAAACACGCTCTCGTTTCATACACGACACAGCTGTTCAACACATTGGTCAGAAGTCAGAATCAAACATTAAGTTTACCGTTTTAAGTTCTAATTTAGTATGGGAAGCGCACGCACTTGTCACGTAGCCATAGGCGGCGTGGGTTTATTAATAGTATTTTACTATCGTGTTTATAGTAAGGGAGTTGATCAGTTGACTGGTTTTTTTTTTCAGAAATAAATCAAGATGGCGATTTTGGGAATGGTCTCGGCGGTGTCGAGCTTCGTCAAGGTTCGAAACCTTATCGACAGGGCTATTATTGACAACATGGTGTTCAGGATGCATTATCGCATCACGTCTGCGATGCTGTTCCTCTTCTGCATCCTTGTTACGGCCAATAATCTGATTGGTAAGTTCTATAATATAACACTATTGTTACTGAAAAGTTTTAATTATCTAAGAGATGTGGTTTTGGGTCATATGTTGTGTAAAAACGAGCACAATAATGAATCAGAGCAAAATTAACGGACACGTCGCGGTGACCCCTATATGCGAATACAAGGTTTAAGTGATTTGGCAATAAATACCTTTGAGTTATGTTAAAAATAAGAGCAGTATTGTTCTTATAATAAACCGTTACTCTTGTTACACGTAAATATAACTGACGCAGTCCGACGACTCGGTAACCTTAATGATGTACCTATTATTGTCTCTTAAAAGTGTACCATAAAATATGGCGTTCGGTAAATCACTAGCCTACTTCTTGATCTGCTACCAATTCCAATTTATCGCGAAAGTTAGCAGTCGCCATAAATTACAATAGACGCCAAAAATCACAAGAACAGCTCGACCTTTATTTCAAACATTCAACAGGGTGTATGAGAAATATTATACACTAACAAATAACTTTCTCATTATGAACCAGATACAGTGAAAGTAATCAATCCATAACAAAACCGCCATTCATTCACTATTGACCCGATGATCTAGACACGACGAAGAATTCGCACATGGAAGATAACAGAACACTGTAACAACATGAGTCATTTTCAGGTCATCGTTCAGTAGCGACGTAACAGTTACCCAAATTGATACGTCACAACTGTACAAACATATCGTGTCCGTCCCAATACGTACGCTTTGGAGTCAGTCAGGCAAATCGGTTCAACGAACTTGTATGCATCTAGTTAAGGATTTGTCATGCACCGTGTCTGTGGCAAGTGGTATTGTTTAGGAATAATTACCAAATACAGGAAGAGCTATTAGCGGTGTTTCCAGGAATCTACTTCTATGTGTGATTCCATTTAAATTTCAACGTTGTAGTCATTTTGCTTGACATACTCGTATGCCTCGTTCAAAAGTCTCCTACTACTGTGTATATGGAATTATTGACTTAAATATTGGCTATGTGATACAGAGAACCACGTTCATGTCTATATTCTTGTTTAAAATGACGTGCGTAAAGTAAAATTAAAACATTGCATTGGGTATCCCCGATGCTAATTCCGAGGCATGGCAAGAAACTAATTATGTTTAATAGCCAAAGCATGTTCTCACGTAAACGAAGTTTTATTTCCTTGTAAATAATTTATGCGTATGTAAAATAGCAAATCTGAGAAATGACTCTAACTGGGACAAACCTTAGCGTTACGCATAAAAGGAAGGAAATGCACGTAATTTCCGATGTCGTTGAGTCATACAATAAGGGCTAAAATATGTACAATTAATAACAAGTAAAGAAATGCACTTGCAAACATCGTAACCAATATCGTGGCACTTCGTATTTGTAAGGGCAGCCTGTGTTTTGCACCTGAGCAGTTTTTATATTCACATATCGCACCTTCGGTAGAACAAGGGCACAATATACTATATCATTATAGGGGTAATTGTGCCCTTGTCCTAGCGAAGGTGCGATATGTAGATAAAACAGAAATAACCCGTGAGATATCAAATACGAGTTAAATGCCAGTGGAACGTGACATACGTTAGCATTTAATTATCATTTTAATTGTATTTTAAATTTACGAGTGTACCCATCAGGCTAATAAAAACAATAACAACTATTAAAAATACCGATTACCTTGATGACTAAATTAGTTAAAAAACCTAAATAATTCAATTCCATCAGAACTCAGATTGTATTTGCGATCCTATTAATAAGAGTATGCAGTTATCTTGCCCTATATTTTAAAATTAACCTGACCGTTAAGTTGTGTCCGGCGTTTCATTCGAACTGAGCGTTTGAGATAACTTGTCTAGGGAAGCGCTGGCATACATACCTACTCTTGACTTTTCATAACATCTAAGCGGTTATTTAAAGTGAAGGAAAAAACGTTCTGTTATTTCCTATTGATCTTTTTGCCTACCATTCTCTAATCTCCCACTAACTACACTCTACTAGTAATTAGTACATCTTGTGCCGTTAACAGGCTATTCCGCCCAGTGAAGTGGCAACAAGCAACCCGAGCCAAGCCGTGTTTATGTTCGCGTTATCGCGTGCCCCTCATATAAGTCGCAGTAAATGTAAACAGAACCTGTAATCACCACTTGTGCAATGTTGTAACGGTGTAACGGTGGGGTTTTATATTTTAGTTTTTAACGTGATAACATTGGTAAGGAAGGCAAGGAAAAAAATATATATATATCAGGGCACAATGTTACAACAATTGACCTAGTCCCAAACTAAGCACTAGGCTTGTACTATGGGTTCGAGACAACGATAAACATACTTATATAGAGAAATAAGTACTTAAATACATAGACAACATCCATGACTCAGAAACAAATATTCGCGCTCATCGCACAAATACCTATCTGCCCTTACCGGGATTTGAACCCAGGACCGCTAGCTTCGTAGGCAGGGTCACTACCAACTAGGCCAAAGCGTCGTCGATAGAAGTAAGCCGTCGTTCATCCGAAATCAAAAAGTATGTCTTGAATCACACAGCGATAAATTACAAATGAAACAAAAAAAACAAGAATAACAATAAGTGTATTATGTAATAAAGCTTTATGGTCACATTTGAAACGCTGAACAAGGAACACTACTTTTTAAATAACAACAAAAACACATCAAATATTTATCATTTGCCACCAACTTTCAATAGCATACATACATACCTACATTAAATCACGCCTGTTTCCCAGAGGGGTAGGCAGAGACCACTTCTTTCCACTTGCTACGATCTTGATAAATTTCTTTCGCTTCTTCAACATTCATACATCGAGTCATGCACGCACGTCGGTTTCGGGTACTTAAGATTCGGCCCTATCCCAGTATTTCTCCGATTTGATTCGAAAAAGTACGCCTTCAACTTTCAATAGCCAAATTGATTTTCTATTGAAACTGTCCAGCATACAGCAACTATTATGTTCACAGTTCAGTAATCGTAGAAAACGTTAGTATAGTGAAGCCAGCACTAATGCCAGTCCCCGCATCCAAGCTCAGCGCAGGCTTATTAAAATTATCCTCACATTTCATAAACCGCCTATCAAATTACGTAAATATTCATCCGCCGTGCCTCGAAGACGTGCCATTTAAAATGATAACAGATCTCGCCACCCGTAATGCGTAGCTAAGTATCGTAAGTGGCTGCTAATTAAGCTAGTCGAATTAAATTTTGTAAGATTTAAGTAAGTACTTCAGAATCACTTTATGACAGGGGATTCTTTTGTTCAAAAGCCACACCGTCTAATTTATAAAGCGCTAGATTATAGCTGTCTTATGTAGCCGTAAATACAAACCAAGTTTAAAATTTTCTCGTACACGTTTTGTTTGAAATGCTATACAAAATAGTGAAACGATTGAAAGCGACAAGGTACATTAATAATCAATTATTTATGCTGTTGACTGTACTATTTATTAAATCAGTTTTTTTGTGTTCGAAGGTTTTGCAATTTTGGAACAGTGCATGAAATTTGACACTTCTAGAAAACCTAGTAGGAATACCCATGTGTAAAGAGGGTATCAATGAAATCGTTTACTCAGGTATAAATGTCTGATAAATGTATTAATTTGAATACATTCTCATAAATAAAACTAAATACCTACCTGTCAGCATCTAGTCCAGTCTAACCTACTAACCCCGGCAACAGTATATCTAGCGTATCAAATTCCTTCTCTCAGTTTCCAACTGCACTTTGTTGATCCTATGCTATAAAGACAGCAACATTGCAATTCGTGATCGACGGCCATAACACTATTATAAACAAGCGCAGTTGCTCCCCAGGTGTTAATAATCAACAGAGCGATATCGCATAATTATGTGTCAGCCGTTGCTATGCTGTCATGACATGACTAACATGCATTTTATTGCTGTTATTTGGGTTAGGTAGTAAATCTGACTCTGATCGGAGGAAAAAACACTAGATAAAGTTGACTTGGGCGATAATTACACGTATCTTTACAAACTATACTTCATTTAATTTAGAATGAGAAACCACAACAACATTATATTGCGGCTCGTGAAGTGTAATCTTTTTTTTTTTTTTTTTTTATTTATATCATAGGAAGGCAAACGAGCACACAGGCCACCTGATGGTAAGTGGAAACTGTGACCCATAGACATTCGCATTCACAAGACCGCAATCCTAAGACTGCAAATGCGTTGCCAACCCTGAGGCCGAAGATGGAATGCCTCTATGCTAGTCATTTCACCGGCTGTCTTATCCCCAAACCGGAACACAACAATGCGAACACTGCTGCTTGGCGGTAGTTTAATGGATAAGATGGTGGTACCAACCCGGACGGACCCTGCACAAGGTCCTCCCACCTCCAATTACAATTTACAATTACAATTTGCAATTATATACAATTTATTATTTTATTATTTACAATTTGTACTAGAGTAACAATTGACGACACGCAAATAAAGTGACATTAAAAAAAAAATATTTTGCGGCTCCCAGACTATTGTACTGTACTGTTTGCTAGGCAATAAATAGTTGACCAACCGCAATATAATGTTATTGTGGTTTCTCATCCTAAAATAAATTAACTATAGTCAAATGCAGACCAATTCATTTACGCCTAGTCATTTTGGAATGAATCCTTTGAAGACTTACAAATATCCATCGCAGTCCTACGTTAAATAAACTCAAATAATAAGGTATTTGTATTTTTAGTTTCCACCATAACATAATATATTTGTATAGGGTAATAAATCATTTTTGAAGGCTGTGAATTGTTGTGTTCATCAAAATCTGTCAGCAGATGTCGCAACACCCAACTATTGCACATTGTTCACCGCATGACCCGAATTATTAGACAATACGCCCATTTAATTATTAATTTAAACAAAACCAAGACAATGCTGATATAGGTCTAATTATTTTTGTAATCTATTAGTTTTACATTGCATGCATATAATATATTATTCAAAACTTTGTCAAGTTAGTCATGGGGCCTTACGCCCTTCGATGCGTCATTGGTTATTTCCTATAAATTTGTCATAAGATACTAATGGTACATTCAATTTATTATCAGACCTGTTTACCTTTTCTACGCTAATATTACGTGATACGTGGGAGTTCATGATGCCAGGACTTTATCTATTAAGAGCATTTAATTGTACTAACATAGTTCTTAAGTACGCTTGTGACTAACAAATTATGGATTGATTTATCTGAATTAAATTATTTTTATTTTTATTTTTATTTTATTACAATGATAACGATTTCGTGAACATAGCGTACGACGAGCTGTAGCGGGTTAGAATACGTCGAAGATACTGCAAAACGGCGTAACTAACAAATTTATGATAGAGCAAAATAAACCTTACTGTCTTATTAAAAAGGTGCATTTTGCTCCTTATTTAAAATGTTACTTACGCGATTTTGCAGTTTCTTCCTGATTACATACTTACTAATTACATCTATGTCTAACCGTCTAAGTAAATATAAAAAGTGATCCGTAAAGCAACTCCTAAAACACCGCGTTAAAGTTTACAACGCTCCTCTTTTATCTAAAATGCAAAATGGATTCTGCTTACAACTGATTAGTACCAAATAAAAACTCTTTCAATCAATCCGATCAATATTCAAAGTATAAAAAGTGGCCAACCAAATAATGAATCCAAGTAAAACCTACCACCTCTTGTAGCATTACATCATATCTGTTTTACCTTACCTCAGCCGATCGTACGTGTTTTAAACCTGCCAATAATTCATACAGCGTATCCGTGACCCAGTAACTACGTTCTACACATGCAGCGAACGGTCACCTACGGCGTATAGGCCCTTATCGCACAAATACTACAAATTACCATAACAAGAATAAACTGCATTTATTTTATTTGAATTTTATCGGCTACTTCTCAAATGTCGTAAGGGCATTCTGCATTTGAAAGAATAAGTTACTGATTAAAATTTACAAACTACACTTTTGTTCTGTTAATGGGTCTAACTAAACCAATGACTCCAAACTGTTGCTACCTTCCGACTTCATCAGATCAGCTCTCAGATAATGTAATAGGTATGTATTGCATTTCATCGAGTTAAAAATGTACCTTTGAATATTTCAGACAATACCCATCTTCGAAAACGAGAATAGGTCCGAAATAAACTTGCAAAATCAAAACTAAACAAACTTACAAACAATATATACAGGGTGTTTGGTAGCGGGTTCGACAAACGAAAATGGGAAATACTTGGGTCCAATTGGAACACATTTGCCATAGTGACCCCTATGCTAAAGTTGATAGTTTTTTTTAAATATTTTTTTTTCCGTTTTTTTGAAAATATCCCAAAATTTTACCTTTAAACCTTCTTAATTACATACCTAAGCAACTGAAACCGCCCATTTTTTTTTAAATCATGCTCTGATAGTGGTTTTATTTTAAAACAAAACCAAAACCCATATGGAGTGCTTTAAAAAAAAAATATGGGCCCTTAAAGCTATGACAAAATGAGGAAAATAAAATGACATTAAAGTTTCGACAAGTATAAAAAAAAAATCACAAGTCATAGACGATTTCAAATTGATTAAAAAACTTCTCTGGTTAATACTCTTCACAACGATATGCCACGTAAAAGAAAAAACACAGAAAAAAAAATACGCAGTACATTGAAATTTCCTCACGAAGATTTATTAAAGAAATCACTTATACCACGGTTATGAATATTGGTGAATTCGTTAGAGTTAATAATCGCTGCTAAATTACCATTAATAAAACACATTTTAAGAGTAGTAATAAAATTGAAAACAAAACACTTTTTTAAATTTTGATCACAAAATTTTAAAAATTCTTTAAGCTTCACGGGCGTTATTGCGAGCTCGACCATACGCTAAACAAAACACTTTTTTAAATTTTGTGATCACTTGATCAGGAATACATTCCGTACATTTTCGTCGCATTTGCCACATTTGATTTGAAAAAAACATTAAGCTAAATTAGTTTTTAATCTGTGTCTTAAATAGCTTGTAGATCTTTAAAAGAAAAGTACACTTTTTTTTAAAGGCGGCAAATTGTATTTTTTTTTCAAACAGAAAGACTTGTAGAAAAACTCGTTGATTTGTATTGGTTTTTGAAACTTTCATTACAATGGGTGAACGTACACCATTTACCAATGAAGAGTACGCTGATATTATTTTAGCGTATGGTCGAGCTCGCAATAACGCCCGTGAAGCTCAAAGATTTTTTTAAATTTTGTGATCAAAATTTAGAAAAGTGTTTGGTTTTCAATTTTATTATTACTCTTAAAATGTTTTTTATTAATGGTAATTTAACGGGTGTTAAATAAGAGAAGTCAATGTTCAAACACAAATTGTTTTATTTAATGTCCTTGATTTACAGTACGGAATAGGTAAAGGGTTAAGTGACCAGGTGGGCGCGGAATTACTAGATACTTAAGTTACTTGACTGTTTGTGCCGAGAGCTACGAAAGGACTGGCCGCCGGGAGCGGGCCGAGCATGTATATTTACTTAAAATGCTGACGCCGCTGAATACGTCAGGGGTGTCGCCACAGTAATTTACCAGCGATTATTAACTCTAACGTATTCACCAATATTCATAACCGTGGTATGTGATTTCTTTAATAAATCTTCGTGAGGAAATTTCAATGTACTGCGTAATTTTTTTTTTCTGTTTTTTTTCTTTTAAGTGGCATATCGTTGTGAAGAGTATTAACCAGAGAAGTTTTTTAATCAATTTGAAATCGTCTATGACTTGTGATTTTTTTTTTATACTTGTCGAAACTTTAATGTCATTTTATTTTCCTCATTTTGTCATAGCTTTAAGGGCCCATATTTTTTTTTTAAAGCACTCCATATGGGTTTTGGTTTTGTTTTAAAATAAAACCACTATCAGAGCATGATTTAAAAAAAAATGGGCGGTTTCAGTTGCTTAGGTATGTAATTAAGAAGGTTTAAAGGTAACATTTTGGGATATTTTCAAAAAAACGGAAACAAAAAAATAAAAAAAAAACTATCAACTTTAGCATAGGGGTCACTATGGCAAATGTGTTCCAATTGGACCCAAGTATTTCCCATTTTCGTTTGTCGAACCCGCTACCAAACACCCTGTATATATCAGGGGACAATCTCACACAAATTGACCTAGTCCCAATTTAAGCTCTAGGCTTGTATTATGGGTACTAGACAATGATATAAATACTTATATAGAGAAATATATACTTAAATACATAGTTAACATCCATGACTCAGGAACAAATATTCGCGCTCGTCAGTCTCGTCACACAAATATCTGCCCTTACCGGGATTTGAACCCAGGACCGCTAGCTTCGTAGGCAGGGTCACTACCAACTAGGCCAGCGCGTCGTCATATAACATGTGAGGAGAAATAAAAGCCCGTATTAAAATGGCCATTTATTAATTGTTCTCGTCCTGTCTGGTTTATTGCTATTGGCAGTTATGTCCGTCACTGTTCTCAATTTAGTTAACAACCCAAAACAATTATGTGGGTAAAATCTGTTGAATCGCGTATTTACATACATTAAATCACGCCTGTTTCCCAGAGGAGTAGGCAGAGACCACTTCTTTCCACTTGCTACGATCTTGACAAATACCTTCGCTTCTTCCACATTCATACATCGAGTCATGCACGCACGTCGGTTTCGGGTACTTAAGATTCGGCCCCTTTCTAGTATTTCTCCGATTTGATTCGAAAAAGTACGCCTAGGGCGGCCCCTTCCGACCCTTCCACTCACTTTCAATCTGTATATCTCGTATTTACAGTTTTTAAATTCTATAAGGGTTTAGTTTGTTTTGGTCGGAAGCATTCCTTGCCTTACAAAAAGTTTGCAGTTCCAAAAATGAATGAATGATAACTACACCTCCAAATAATTCTAATTGAATATCTTTAAAAGCGAGAACAGCGTATCACTCAAACAGACATTATCTCGTAATGGTTCTTTGTTCGGCGTAACACCGCAGCTGGATAATAAATGGCGAGCGCTGATGATAAATGCTCTAACTAATGCCCTAAATGCTCGTTATTGCTCAATCAACGCTCGGTCAAATTCACACCTAGGCTATGATTACTGGGTACGTGCGGGGAAGACAATGTCTGTTGATAGTCTTGTCAGTCTCAGGTGAATATTTAGGTTACTGTTGTATGTGATTCATAGGATTGACGACGCGCTGGCCTAGTTGGTAGTGACTCTACCTACGAAGCTAGCGGTCCTGGGTTCAAATCCCGGTAAGGGCAGATATTTGTGTGATAAGCGCGAATATTTGTTCCTGAGTCATGGATGTTTACTATGTATTTAAGTATGTATTTCTCTATATAAGTATTTATATCGTTGTCTAGTAGCCATAATACAAGCCTAGAGCTTAAATTGCGACTAGGTCAATTGGTGTGACATTGTCCCCTGATATTTATTTATTTATTTATTATAGGAAATAGCTGGGGTCGAATTGAGAGTAGATTTCATTTTCCTTTTTGAATAATATTACGTACTAAACTGCTTACTCAGCCATTATTTGTGTATCAACGGAGCGTTTTAAAATCTATACTGCATGTCTAAGCTAAAAGGGCTTTATCCGTTAAATAACCCCTATTTTTAACCAACTGTTCGTAATTCAAAAGGCACCATTAAACACACCATTTATTAAAAATAAACGAGACGCATACGAGAATTGGGTCCTTGTGTAAGATTGTATTTGTCAGTTATAAGTATAGAGAAATTAAGAAGTAGATAGGTACTTTGGTACTTTATCGCATTAATATACTTCACAATCTTGTTTTATATTGTTTATAAAATAAAACAAGGTACAAAGTGTGTATCTACTATTGACCGTTGAACATAACTTTTGCAAATGAAAGCTTTTAAATTGCAGATGTGCCCTTTTTGTGGGAAAGGCAATATCTTATTCACGTTTTTCCCTGCAACGCAAAAAAAACGCATACCTGCCTTCCATATCATGAATCATTCCGCTTCTTCTTTTAAGTTTTTTTATTCCGATTGTTTCAAAACACATGACTTTACCCCCGTCGAGTTTAAGCCCGGCAAGGGAACCATGTTATAGCTTACAGAACCCCGATTTGTACAATATATTGGCTAATTGGTCAAACTTATCGCTCGACGTCATAAGGCAAGAAAGTACAGTCTACAGTCAGTGAGCACTCAGAAGAGGGTTCGGTTTAGTACTTCTCTCTCACTCGCTCTTAATAAGATCGTATGAGAGCGAGTGAGAGAGAAGTACTAAACCGAACCCTCTCGAAGTCCTCTAAGTGCTCACAGACTGTACATGTGTGTGACCATTTATTATTTTACCTAGAACGTTATTTCTCTCACTCGCTATTTGACACCATTCTCAGAAAACTAACTACATTTCTTATTCTGAGAAAAAAATACATTTGTGATGAGGTTTCATTGCTCATTTACAAATATTCCAAGTACCATTGCGAAATAGTGATTATTTATGAATTTACTAAGAATCCTGGCCACGTGGAGAATAACTTAGCGGTGTAATTTAGACCTTAGTGTTGATAGAAACTTCAGTTTGCAAATATTCTCAAACATCAGACCCCATTTACAGTATTCCCAGCTTCTTAATAGCTTTCGGCTGGCTATCGTTATCACGCTTGCACTTGCAACTGACAGTATATTTGTCACACGTCTGTCAGAGAAAAACAAAGATAACCTTGATTGACTAAGAAAATGGTAGCACTGTAAACGACTTACCAGTCTTGATTTGCCTTCTCCTAAAATAAAATAAAACAATGGTTTTGTGCAATAACTAGCCCACGACTAAACATTGCTTATCAATGTATTCCTTTGTGCAGTTTTTCGTAATCGTGTTTGTTGATCTAATTTGAAACCAACAAGTAATTATTCTCGAAGTATTAAATAGTTAAAATCCGTTTAGGTGCGAGTATAAGGAAAGTGAACTAAATTACAGCTTTGATTTGTCAACGAGTTAAATTAATTAGCGGTTATCCTTAAATAATTCCACAAACGTAAAACCAGTACTTTAAAAAAAAAGTGTTTTTTTTTTTCAAAAACATTGAATATGCAACGTTATATCTACACAACCACAGTGAAATAAATTTGCTTTGCTTTAAAACGCAGGTGTGTCGTATAAGCTCAATACTGCCCCTTTTAATAAAAAGGGCACATCTGCTGTAGAAATTGCATCCCATACGCGACCTTACACAAAGCCATTCAAGGTCTAAAGCTTTGGGTAGGTATTACATTGCAGATATGCCGTTTTTAGTCAGGTGGGCCCATTTAGTAACCCCACGGACAAGGTGCTCGAGTCACGGTCGCCAATTGGCAACAGGGACAGCTGCAGTGCCATTACCGGCCATATTAGCGTATCCGCTAAGCGATGCAATGTCGAGGTCAAACGGGAATAAAATAATTGCATTCGCATATATTTAGATCATTGTTTGTTAGTTTGCAGTCTCGCCTACTGTATTTTGTAGCGGGAACTGATTAGTCACATTAGAAACTTAGCTAGGTACTTCTTACAAAATTATAAAGGTAGAATTTAAAAGTGATAAATAGAATTTTCAAAATATAAACAGTTTCCTTTTTTTTAACTTATACAGCGGTTAACGAGAAACGTTGGCCAAGTTTTTAAAACAAAAATAACATGCAACGAAGCTGTCATAAAAATCTTACAACCGCAAGTATTTTATTACAACTAACAATAACCTTCGTTGTCGATTTGGACTTAATATTGAAGCAATCTATCTACCATCTTTACAAACAAATCATACTATATCTACTATAGATGTCTGACGGACATTGATTAATATACGATGATGTCACAGGTCATCACGAATCGCATAATTCTTTATGGCATACCTATATCGTTAGTTCTTAACACATTCAGTGCTAAAAACTCAATATAGGGTCTATTTTAAATGGAAACCGAGCACCTTGGCACTATGTACATACAATCAATATATTATTATTATCCGTGTATAACTTTGTACATCCATAAAGGTACCGACCATCTGTGAAACCAGTTGTGACCACTATACGACCTAAATTGACACTGCACTAATTTGTCTCAGATTAGCCCATTTGTCTAGAGAATGCGTGTGACCATGAGCACTAGTTGCGCCTAGGCTGACCTTTCATGAACTGGTCTTACTGGTCGCTTCTTAGGCGACCTACATTATGTAATTACTAATCAAGTTCTACATTAACCTGTACTCATAATTTGATTAGTACTTATTATGCGAAATTAAGGCCTATTTTTCATTTTACTTTATTTGCAACTAGCTGTTCCCGTGCCCACTTTCTTGGATTAATATAAAGCCTATGACACTCACAAATAATGTGGCTTTCTATTGGTAAAAGAATTTTCAAAATTGGTTACCCCTTACAACGTCTCAAACTTTACCTCTTTGTAATATTAGTATAGAAGTATAGATTATAGCACTAAATAGGTACTCAAGTACGCATTAAAATTGAAAATATTTAATTTTAGGTTTCATCGAATGGTTAAAGGCTTCTAGTACTGTTAGGCGATGGGCTTGCCACCTGTCACTAATACACTTGGAAACATCTTAGCCTACTTGTGCAAAATGTGGTTACAGAATTATCAAGAAGTTTTAAGAGTTGTTGGTAATTCTTTAGCTCTGCCTACCCCACTCTGGGAATGAAGGCGTGAATTTATTTATGTATGTAGAATAGTTAAAACATTATCATCAGATAAAACGCGTAAACTTACAATAACAGGCGCTTCACAAAAAAATTGCTAATAGTTTTTTTTGGCAAGAAGGAGCACACGAGCAATCCTAAGAATTTATTCGATGCCAATTAATGCCTGAGGATTAACACTATGCTAGCCATTTCACCGTTTCTCTTATCCCCCACACCTTTACACGGTAATGCTACTACTGATTGGCCGTGAGTTAATGTGGTGCTAAATTTTCAAGTGAAGCATAGAGAACCATAGTAATCGCACCAAAATCGTCAAACTAACCAACAACGTATTGTTACAGGTGACCCCATTTCGTGCATCACGGACGGCGCCATACCCCAGCACGTTATCAACAACTTCTGCTGGATCACCTACACGTTTACCCTTCCGTTCAACCCAGCGGCTCATGCCGCTGCTGCCAGCCTAGCTAACCTTGGTACGGAGAATGGGCAAGAAAAGAAGGTGCATGCCTACTATCAGTGGGTTCCGTTCATGCTGTTCTTCCAGGTAATCCTTATTTTTTTACTTTAACATCAATACTTACTTTAAAACATAGGACAAGGCTAATCAGAACATCGATGGTGCGATAACGCTCTAAGGACCACGGATATCAGACTCATCATCATGTCAGCCGAAAGACGTCCACTGCTGGACATAGGTCTCCCCCAAGGCTCTCCACTCAGACCGGTCTTGTGCTTTTCGCGTCCACCGCGTTCCCGCGATCCTTACAAGGTCGTCACTCCATCTTGTTGATAGCAGACTCAAGACTGTTAAATTGTTGCCAACGTCCAGGATTAAGATGACGACGTCGTTTTAATTTGAAACCATTGCAATAGTACAAAAAAAATACCTACGCAATTTATTGTTAAGAGTTTCAATGACGAACTTATCGCTAAGACCCTTCCCATATTTGCATACGATTATGTCGCCGTAAAGATAACTGTGTGATGTGGTGAATGATGCCATGTGCACGTAAATAACGAAATAATGGCTTTCTAAGCAGATACTAGTTTATATGTGTAAATGTGTGACTATTCAATATTTATGTTTGCACAATAAACATCGTGTGACGCTTTCAACTCATAGCTAATTTTGATTTCAGGGCGTCCTGTTCTACATTCCTCATTGGATATGGAAGAACTGGGAGGAGGGCAAGGTTCGCATGATTTCGGATGGGATCCGAGGGTCGACGGCCAACATCTCCGACGGAAGGAACAAAAGAGAGGTACACAAAACATACAAGAATCAACCAAACCAAACACGAAAATTAGCTGCAAGATACTTAACAAATTGTCTCGATCTCCATTAGAGAAAAAAATCGTTCTTATCGCCTTGATCCGATTTTTTGCAGGTTGCTCACGAAATCCAAGTGTCTAAATATGGTTCTCTGAGTAATATGATGTTTTTTTTTGTGTCATAAATCGTATCTGTTATCATTGAGATCTCAATGCCGCCGAATGCTTGGGAAAACATAACCCAATTTGTTTATAACAATTAACATTGTGCGATGGCATTGTCCTCGTTATTCTTCAACATATACTTAAGAGCGAACACGATTCTTAAATAAAACATACATTTACCTCGTTTTTAGCTTACAATGTCTCGTTTTCATTTCAGAACCGGCTCGTCCAATACCTTATTGACACTTTGCATATGCACAACACGTATTCGTTTGGTTATTTCTTCTGCGAAGCCCTCAACTTCGCCAATGTTGTAAGTATACCATTTGAATTTTCGCACGATCGATAGAATACATTACAATCGACGCGAATGCCCCCCTATTCTACTCTGAATCACGACTTTAGTTATCATCTATAATACCCGTCGCGCTCACTGAAGTATTTTATCTGCAGAGTGAAAGTGTCAGTAACAAAAGAACGAAATGTTCCAATGCTTTTTATAGCCAGTTACCTAAATGTTACTCAACAGACAATCGTCTTTCATGCAACTCGTTTACTTCCAGGTCGGAAACATCTTTTTCTTGAACCGATTCTTAAACGGCGCCTTCTTGACATACGGATCTGACGTTATCAAGTTCTCGAACATGAACCAGGAGCAGCGAACTGACCCCATGGTAAGTAATTATTGACCTAAAGGTAACCAACATAAAGTTTAGTTCAAAACACAAACCTTCAGCTGTACTCAATAGCATTATATTTCATTAAATTCCTCTCCACTATTGGAGGTTGGCAGTCAGAAATAAATATAAATAAATACCATACGTAATTTAAATTGAATCACGTTCAGGCAGGACACGTAGGTATCGTAGGTCCTTCATAAAATGTTTGAATTAATCTGATGTGGAAGTGATATTCGACCAAAAATTTAATGTTCGAGTAATTAAGAAAATGATTTTTTGTTTACAGATTGAAATATTCCCAAGAATCACAAAATGTACATTCAACAAGTACGGTCCGTCTGGATCGATCCAGGTCCACGACTCTCTATGCGTCCTCGCGCTGAACATCCTTAACGAGAAGATATTCATCTTCTTGTGGTTCTGGTAAGTTAAATAAGTACCTTTACATAAGTACAATAGTGTCACTATCAACCGCTCTTTTACCCAAAGTCTTCAGACAGACTAAATCAGAAATAAAACATTCGTACCGTTTGAATTCCTAATCGTTTCTCAAACATCAAATTTTAACAATAGATAAAATCACCGCGATAGATAGACCATTTAAATTTCAGAATTGACAGACCCTATTTCCCATTGCAGGTTCATAATTCTGGCACTGGTGACGGGTCTTGCGCTGGTGTATTCTGCAGCCGTGATCCTGCTGCCGAGCACCCGCGAGCAGATCCTCAAGAGGCGCTTCCGCTTCGGAACGCCAAAGGGCGTGGAGGCACTTGTTAGGAAAACTCAGGTATGGTTTCGTTTTTTTTCGACGCTTGTGATAGGTCGACATAGTATAAAGTACGATGATGAAAGACAAAAGGCTTTATTTTGGATAAGCTTCGGGTATATGTAGCAACCACATAATGGCTCAGAATTAATTACCTCCAGGTACTCGTATGAGACGGAATGTCAGTTACATTGTCATCCATCAGTACACACTTACATACACATATATAATTATACGAGCTTCTGCGCGCGACTTCGTCCGTGTAGATTTCAATTATCTTTATTTCCTCGGGAACTGTTAAATTTCCGGGATGTAGCATAATGTGTTTATCCAAATCCGTCCAACTGTAGCAGTGTGAAAGAGTAACAAACATCCATACATACAAACTTTCGGTGTTTCTAATATTAGTAAGCATTCCAATTGAGTCATTTTGTGCAAAAAAAAATTTCTGGCGTACATGTCATCACGTTTAGTTGACAATTTATCATCTTCAAGTCAATAGTGTCCGCCTAAGATAAAATGTATAATGAAGAGACTTTAAAGCAAACACATCATTATCAAACTTTCAACACGGCTTTGTGACTCATGGTTTGCGGTTTAAACAGTCATAGGTAGGTCAAATTACATCTAAGTGCCTATAGAGAAAGAAACATTTCAAAGCGGTCCGTCACCTCCCACGACCAACTTCTCTTGCCAAGCTTGTAGGAGGATGTTTCTTTCACATATTTTTATTTCGCTACAAAAAACCAAGACCCTACATACGAGGGTGATACGAGGGTGATAGGTGATACGAGGGGAGGTCCAAAAGTTCGCGGAATGGAGGGGATGGGGGTGGGGATGACTATATTTTTTAGTATAGTACTAATGGCGAACTCATTAAGAGTATATATACCAACTTTCAGCCTGAAGAGCTCATTACTTTACAAAATATCGTCGAGCAAGCAAGTCAATCTGGAAAAATCCTGGAAGTATGGAGCAAATTGAGTATCGAGCCGTCATCAAGTTCCTGACTAAGCAAGGAAAAACTCCTCAGACCATCATGAGTGAGATGTCAGCAGTTTACGGTGATCATTGCCCTGGAAAAACAATGATTTTCAAATGGCACGGTCTTTTTAAAATTGGCAGAGAGTCCATTGAAGACGACCCTCGCCCAGGACGGCCTGTCGAGGTCACCACATCAGATACCGTCGGAAAAGTTGAAAAATTAGTATTAGAAGATGCTCGCCTGAAGAAGAAACAGATTTCTGCATTAGTTGGAGTATCTGAAACCACTATTTTGCGGATTCTACATGAACACCTCGGCATGACTAAAGTAAGTGCAAGATGGGTGCCGAGAATGCTTACGCCGCATCAGCGACAGCAGCGAATCGACGCGTGTAGCAGTTTTTTAGAACGGTGTGGAGAAGAAAGTACGTCGATTTTGAAGCGAATTGTTACTGGAGATGAAACTTGGGTTCATCATTTTGAACCTGAGTCTAAACAGGAGTCGATGCAATGGCACAAGAAGGGTACCCCCCCACCTAAGAAATTTAAGGTGTCAGAATCGGCCGGAAAGTTGATGGCTACGATTTTCTGGGACTGCCAAGGAATTTTGATGATCGACTATAAAAGCAAAGGTGTCACCATAACTGGAGAGTACTACTCTAGGCTACTGGAGCAGTTGCAGGAAGCTATCAAAGGAAAAAGGCGAGGAAAGCTGGGTAAGGGTGTGCTGTTACTTCAGGATAATGCTCCAGTTCACAAGAGTCGTATTGCGATGGCTGCCCTGAACAAATGTGGCTTCGAAGAATTGGTACATCCCCCCTACAGCGCGGACCTGGCCCCCAGTGATTATTATTTATTCCCAAATTTGAAGAAAGAGTTGCGGGGAAGAAAATTTCACACCGATGATGAAGTAAAGGACGCAATTTTGGCTCATTTTGACAGCAAAGAAGAAAATTATTTTTATGTGGGTTTAGAAAAATTAATATCCCGATCTAACAAATGTATTAACCTTAAGGGAGATTATATTGAAAAGGAAAAATAGTAACTTCTTTTTATTTAATTATTTAGCCCTCCATTCCGCGAACTTTTGGACCTCCCCTCGTAGATAGCCGGTGAAATGACTAGCATAGAGGCATTCCATCTTAGTCCTCAGGGTTGGCAGTGCATTTGCAGTCTTGTGAATGCGAATATCTATGGGTCACAGTTTCCACTTACCACCAGGTGGCCTGTGTGCTCGTTTGCCTTCCTATGCCATAAAGAAAAAAAGTCGAAGAACGTTTTAAACGGTGGCGGAATATAGATTTTTTTATGAATGAAAGTATTTTGTTCTTTCCAACAGGTTGGCGACTTCTTACTCCTTCATCTCCTAGGCCAGAACATGTCAATGCGTGTGTTCGGGGAGGTCCTCGACGAGCTGTCCAGAAGGCTACACCACGGCTCCAACCCCCCCTCCGCCCCGTCGACCATAGAAATGGCTCCAATCTACCCGAATATAGACAAGTTCTCAAAAGAAACCGAGACGTAAGACGTATCATTTAAGAAGTAGTACACAAATTTTGGTTGGTTAATATTGTGTAGGCGGTTTTTGAAAAGACAATATTAGTGGCAGGTATTTTCTACCTTGATTCACAGGAAAGATGCATTTGATATGAAATGTGTATTACTTTTTTTTCTTTTTATTTTTTAACAGACGAATGTTATTTTTTATAAGGATTCCAGTTTATATAGACGGTTCATGACATTCCTTTTTATTAGGGTATAAAAACGAAAGGATCGATTATGCATGCTAAGAACTAAGCCTCAGTTTGCCTTTTTCTAAGCTTGAGCTTTAAATTTGGGTCTCAATGAAATAAATTAGTGTAAAAATATTTTTCAAAAATGAACGTTTGTGAATAAAGTAGTAAATAAATTGAATTTTATAGTGTGAATGTTTAGGTTTTAAGGAGTGATTTTAATTTGTTACGATATTTTGATTGGTGAGACTGTAGAGTAAGAAGTGTTCTAACGATTCCTTTCTGCTTCGTGTACTGTGAGAATAGTATCGAAATCTATAGAAAAAAGAACTGCAAGGCTTTTTTATTGACTTCGCTTGACGTCAAAATAGCATTAAGCTAAATTGATGATAAAACGCAGGGACGGTGTCATACAGGGTGGCCTTAAACTGATTCTGTGAAAGCGATATTATTAATTTTAGTTCAAATAAAATAAAATAAACTGCTTTACTTCCAAATGAAAATTTGAGCAACGCGCAAACGTTTTAATATTTTATAAACTTTTTATTCTCCTTTATTTGCTTTAACTTTAGTAATTCTGCATGTTTTAACATTTAATAACCACGGTCAAACAAGACTTATAAACAAAAGACGAATAGACATATCACCTGCATGAAATTAGAGCATTTTACTTTTTAATAGCGTAGGTACAAATTAATTAAGTAGTAGGATCACGGTGCAAATTTTAAGGTACTAAAAGTTATAGGAAATATTTTTGTACTCAATTTAAGTTACTCGAAATGTTGTGCCATTGTTACAAATCCTCGTTGCCGTTCGATCGTAACTTAGAGGCACTAGGAATGAGGTCAAACACATATATTTGTCTCTTGCTCATATTGTATGTGTGAGCGAGAGATCACAATATCGACCTCAACTCTGGTGCCCTGCATCCGACACCAGATTTGCATTTCATGTCTTCCTACTCTTTATGGACCAATTTTCTCTCCAATATCTCAATGCTCTACGCAATGATAGTTAGTTGTAGGTAATTTTATTTTCAGTCATTTTAGCCATATTTTTAAGAATAAGATATAAATTGTTTTACTAAATATTCCTGCATCTCCACTGTATTTTAAATAGATATATAGCATAAGTAGTAAGACGTTACTATTTCAGTTATAGCAGTATGCCTGTGACATTAAGTATACTATGTTATATTTACTACATTCATTTTGTTTTACTCAAGCTGCAAATATTCCTAATATGATAAAACACGTACAATTATGTAGGAAAGACTGCTACTGTGACATTGTGTTCACAATTCGCGTAGTTTTTATGTAATTTGGTTATATTTTCTTTCAAATAAACGAATTAAAAGTTTTTTAAATGTTTTATTCATAAATCAACACACCCCGCCACCAAAACAGGACCTTTTCCACGGATGAAATAATATAGAACGCCATAAGGTTACATTGAACGCGAGGCTTGGACAGGATGCTGTTATAAATACTGATAAGATTATTGACATTTCAATACGTAGTCAGCATTGTTACTACAAAACACTTATTCCGAAACTTTCATAATTCATAATTCATTTATTGCATTTATTTATTTTTAATTTGAATGCCCGGTGAATATTCGGGCGTTTCAACCGCCGTCAATGTTGTCTTCAATATATTGTCGAAAATATTGATAACAATCAGCAACTTTTGATGTCAACATCAGCGGACCCGGGGGTAGTATCCATTCCATTTAAAAGAACAAGAAAGTTATTAAGTTTATCTTGATTGATATACGAGAACAATAATGAATAATCAGCCTGCCCTGTCCCATTCACTCAGCATTCGAGACTATATCGGGAAAACGAAACAGTTTTCAAAGAACCTGTTTTACTTTACTCATAAGGGTCTCCCCAGACCTATCGACGCCGAATCGGCTTGAGCGTGTAAGAAAAAGTTGTATGTCCAAGCAATAAGAGCGAAAACGTCGTCGTTCCGTTAGCCGAAACGAACGCCGAGCCGAGTCGAGCCGAGCGGAGCGATGTCGTTTTCGCTCTTATTGCGTTGACATAAAGCTTTTTCCGTACGCGATTTGCCGACTGGTTTGGGGAGACCCTTAGTGTTCAAGTAAGTCTTACAAGGAAAGGTACCCAACTGTCCGCCTCCGATATGATTTATTTTTATATATCTTAGAGAGTAGGTAGTCTAAAATAACGTAAAATAACCTATTCGAAAAAAATTACTTCCAAAGTACTAAAAAGTGACCAAAACCTTTAAGTTCTGTACAGAGTTTTGATAAGCAATTTGCTAGTTAATTACTGGTTTGATTATATGTTAAAGAACATGAAAAAATAATGGACCCGTTTTTTGTTATTTCGGCTCAAAATGTTGCTAAACATGTTATTCTATCTTAAAAACCTTCGGGACCCCGTCTGTAAAGTGCCTGGATCCGGATATATGACGTCATCAAAATGGCGGCTGGTATATTTTAAAAATTGCGAATAATTCGGATTCTATAAACGCTATATAAATGTGCGGGGTATCAAATTAACTTGTATAATACTGGGTTGTAACAACGCTTAAAAGTTTTATAATTTAAGCGGAAATGACTTGCACAAATGACGAATGATGATTCCAATATAAAGCCGTCAAAGTTAACAAGTCCATCAGTATTTATTTATTATTGGATTATTTATCTGAATACTGGATAATCCGTTTTATTACTGGATTGAACTTTGACCGATATTATAATATGTATTGCATGATGTTCAAATGGATTTATCTATCTTGTCTAAGCAAAGTCGACGTCAATGTGGTATTACCTTTTTCTAGGTCAAATAAATAGTAAATCTTTTTTATTGACATTGGCAGTAATTGTTATTGTCATTCAAAGTCGAAGAGTTTTTTCCCATCCCTTAAACAGTAATTTCCTACAATAAGCTTGAATTCACCCATTAAAACTCGAATGCAAAAAACCATACAACGTGTCTACGTAACTATGCCATATAATGAAGTTATCTCTATATATATACACATTGAAATCTACTATGCACTCCATAATAAACAGTACTTATCTCTTAAGTCTTAGCTAGTATTACTTCAAACGAAACATCAATGCATATCAGTTTAAGCCAACACAAACATAATTAAGGTGAGTTTTAATCCCAACTTGCCAGCCTGATAAAAAACTAATGTAAATTAACAGAGCTGTTTCTTTTTTTTTATTTGATCTTTTGCGCTAGAACTATTTAAACTCAGAAACTTCTGCACCACTTGGGGCGCGTACAACTTAAGCATCAAAAATCTGCCATCGTGTCTTGTCACTTGTCAGCAGAGATCGGAATATGGGTGTCATTACTGTCAATAATGTGGACATGACTCCGAAGATTTTTATTAAACAAATTAAATTACATTAAAACTTACTTACCCTAAAAAATATTTTGATACTTTGAAAGACAGTAATAAATAAATAATACAAACTCTTGTAAATTTAGCAAATCAACAGTAATTTTCATATTTTTTCCGTGATTAGTTTATTCTTTATCACGGTTAAAATAAACTTACGAGGTGAAAAGCTTCTTTCGCAATCCACGGATGATAATGGAGCAAACTTAAGTAGATTAATATAAATGGCCACTCCTCACGTCTTTGTATTCTTTATTTATTACTGTCTTGCAAAAGAACAAAGATTAGGTTTCAGGTAAGAAATCAAATAATGTAATTTAATTAAAATCTTTGGAGTCATGTCCACATTATTGCGAGTAATGACACACATTTGTCCGATCTCTGCTTGTCAGTGACGTTTAGAGCAAATGTTTTTTTTTTATAAGGCATTTGCTGTTGGTGCTATGCAGCGTTACAGTTTCACAGGTCGGTGGGTTGTGAACCCCAGTGAAGGGGGCATACCTACCCCGAACAAATGGTTAGTCTGGTATTAAAAGATATTGAAAATAATTCCATTGTTTATTGATATTGAGTTTTTAGTTGATAGTATTAACGGTACTCGGCTGATTATGACTCTTATGATATAACTATTAATCAGCTATTGAATAATAAAAATACAATTGGTCAACCAGTTCTTGATTGGTTGTCAATTTTGGTGAGTCACATTTTGTAGATAATCGTATGAGATGTAAGTACAAAGGTGATATATTATTTGCCGGTACTGTACCTTAATACTCTGGCTTTACTGTTTCTTGATGCTAAAAAAGTTAACCTGTAAGAAAAACATGCAGAGTCGACTGCGATTCGAGCCTCCAGTGGTGGAGAAATTCCTCAAGAAGTAACAATAACTCGGTGTTCACAAGTCACGAAGACGCGCCCCACCTTTAATTTCGACGTATGTAAAAGTACGTACAGTTTGTGAAAACTAAGAAAAACATTCGGTTTGTACTTGCTCCTCACTCGCTCCCATACGCTCTTATCGTGACAAAGTGAGGGAGAAGTACAAACCGAATGGTATTCTAAGTGCTCACGGACTGTACATACAATTTGGCAGGGAGCATCGTCGATTGAAAGCCGTGTATTTACAGAAGCAAAAACTGAAAAATCACGGGTCATATGAGCAGGATCGTACCAATCTCTGACCATCTTACTTTGCTACTGTGGCACAACGAATCAATAGCGATATCTCTCTTCAGGCGGCGCCGAAGTTTTAAGTATAGCAACCAACTAGGGACTTCGATAGCGCAATGATTGCGCTGTCAGATTTAGTTTCGCGAATGGTGCTCCCACACTAGCTGTTATAAATGTTATATAACGTTATAAAACATTTGTGTTACAACATTTTATCACAAATTATAACAAAAGTTATACATTGTTATATAACGTTACATAACTTTTAAAATTTTATACAACAAATTCATCATGTCAGCCGAAATACGTCCACTGCTGGACATAGGCCTCCTCAAGGCTCTCCACTCAGACCGGTCTTGTGCTTTTCGCATCCACCGCTTTCCCGCGATCCTTACAAGGTCGTCACTTCATCTTGTTGGAGGCCTACCTACAGCTCAAACAACAAATTACAACACGGTAACAAACATATTATAATTGTTTACCAGTGTGGGAGCGTTTGAAACATCTAACAAGTTGTAACAAAATGTTATGACGTGTTATTGAATGTTATCGTGTTTAATAACGTTATATAACATTTATAACAGCTAGTGTGGGAGCACCAAAAATAACGCTGGAGGCGCTGTCGTAAATATATTCTATAGTGGGAAAGTTTTTGCGAATCTCCACATCGAAGACGACGTCGCCGATGCTCGTCTATCTGTCTCAGTCGAATCTATACTAGTGACTTACCGGTTTCCCCAGTCCAGCTTAGCGACGAGCTTCAGCCGCAGCGCCCTCGTCTGGTCCTGGGTGAGGGTCCCGGCGAGCAGTGCTCGGCGGCCGCTCAGCAGTTCCCTCATCACCTTGGCTACGGCACTGAAGCGGTACGTCTCCCGCTCCTGAGGATACAACGTGCGGTTAGCTGAGTTATGGTGTCATTTTTTTTTTATGGCATTGACAAGACAAACGAGCACACAGGCCACCTGATGGTAGGTGGAAACTGTGACCCATAGATATTCGCATTCACAAGACTGCAAATGCGTTGCCAACCCTGAAGACTAAGATGGAATGCCTCTATGCTAGTAATTTCACCGGCTTGCTAGGTATCAAACATATTGGTAAATACTTTATAGCACCGATCAGTACGGTGAATTACTTTTAACCTTCGACGAAAAAAGAGGGGTGTAATAAATGTTGGCAGATCGTCTCGAACGCCTGTTCATTCAATTCTGTGACCTTTTTATAGGCAGAATCAAGTAAGCGTTATTATGTGTGAGATGTGATGGGTACCATGTTATTTTATTTTATCATATGTTAGGCTAAAAATTAGTTCTTAAGTTACAAAATATAAAATATATATTGACACTAGAGCCTGTTTAACTTTTACTTATCATTTTAATGATGTAAGTATAGAAATATAAATAATAAATATTAAATCAATCAAATTAATAAAATAACATTACTCATTCATTGGCGCAGGAAAACAATATGTTTTATTAAACATTTATGCACAACAATTACAAAGCATATAGCGTCGGTAAAACTGTAAAACCGCGTAAGTAACATTTTAAATAAGGAGCAAAATGCACCTTTTTAATAGGACAGTAAGGTTTATTTTGCTCTATCACAGATTTGTTACTTACGCGGTTTTGCAGTATCGACGATAAGTATTTAGCATTGTGGTTTTATGTGATTTGTGGCTGTAGACATGTAATGTTACCATTTAGTTGAATCAGTACGAACTGGGCACTGGTATTTCAATTTTTTTTATTGTAACTAGCTTTTGCCCGTGACTTCACGCACATAGATTTCGAATATCGTTATTCCCTCGGGAACTTTTAAATTTTCCGAGACGAAAAGTAGCCTCGGTTAATAAGAAGTATCTATAAGCTAATCTCCTTTTCATCTATATCCTTACAGACGTTGCAGCGTGAAGGAGTAACAAACGAACACACACAAACTTACGCAGTTATAATATTAGTAGGATACTACATTTTTGCTATTTTATGGTTTCATATCTGTATAAAATGAATGAGTGCCAAACTGCTGAATAGAATAAATGAAAGTAGGAATTTACTAGCAACCATAGAAAATAGAAGAGGGTCAATAATATAATAATAATATTTTTTATTTCGAGCAACGAGTCCCATAATTACAAATACGTGTGCCATAATATGGTTAATATTCGATCAATTGTGACAAGAAGAAGATGAGGTTACAGTACATCTTATATGAAAGTCTGCTGCTTGGGGTAGGTCATAATTACAATATTTATGACTAGGGACTGACGACGGTGATGTCGGTGGCGTCCGCGGACCGGGAGACGAGCTGTAGGTAGGCCTCCAACAAGATGGAGTGACGACCGTGTAAGGATCGCGGGAACGCGGTGGATGCGAAAAGCACAAGACCGGTCTGAGTGGAGAGCCTTGGGGGAGGCCTATGTCCAGCAGTGGACGTCTTTCGGCTGACATGATGACGATGATGATGACTGACGACAGTTGAAACGCCCGTGTAATCACCCATACTTTATAGACTAACAAACATAACAATCTAAAACTTAAAACTAACACCGAGGTGACAGAACAGCGTGGTCTTATTTTGCCAAAATTGGCAAGATGGTCGCTGCCGGTAGGTTGCCCCGAAACCGCCGGAACACGACAGCTTACGACCAGAAACCCGGACACCTGCTAGTACACGACCTTATCCTTAAAAACATCAATGAAGGAAAGAGAGACAGAGGAAGAACAAGAAGAAATTACTTTGAGCACATAAAAGAGAAGGTTAAGACTGCGCCGAGCGTACACCGAATATTGAGTTTTCTAATAAAGTAAAGTATTTTCTTGAAATCGGACGGTGCTTTTTTGTACTACAAATGAAAACACAACTTATAGGATATATCACATAGTTTACTTACAATTGACCTTCGAGTTATCAACTAAACTGAATAAGTGGCCACCTTCTCCCGTTAAGCTGAATACTCAAAAGGTAATTGTTATCAAAGTTTGTTACGTATCCCATAAATTGTGTTTTTATTTGCGCTACAAAAAAAAAGTCCAATTCCATGGAAATTCTTTAGTTTACCAGAAAACACAATAATACTATTGAGGGCGCCACTGGACGCTCCACGTTTGCTCGGCGCAGTCTTAAGGTTGGGTCGTACCAGAAACTCAAGCAGTTGACGGAGGACCGGAGCGGTTGGCGATTACTCCACCGACAAGAGCATGGCACTTAAATGAAGAGAGAGATCTGTGTAAAAGGATCTTTAATCGAGACCCCTACCTCAACTCGTTTAACACCTGATAACTTATGTATGATTGCCTTAACAGGTTTTTTTTGTTCCTATCAAAAACGCCTTTAAGCGGATCGCTCGTTCTGCAAAAAGACGATGAAAGACAAACGGGCAGACAGACAGGTAAACGCTACAAATACTGCACAATCATTAAGGATAAACAGTGTCAAAACCAAGGCAAATGTACATGGGCAATATTATGTCTAACGCCATCTACATCAAAACTGTGTAACTGTTACAAAATGGAGTTAGCTGCGGACCAAATAACTTCATTCCATTCATAGAATTGACATGATTCATACCGTTATCTAAGAACATAACAAAAGAATAACAAGTGAATTACCATTAAGCCAAACAAGAAAGATGTGAGTTATATAGAAATCAAGGAAAAACAAACAACAAACAACCGGAGATACGCTTAATCAGTGTTTTGCAATAATGTACAGTCAAAGACAATAATGATAGCTATATGGGGTTTCCCAGTAGAATAGAGGCCCTGAGTAAATACGACATAACCCGTCTTTTGGCTTTGCGCAGTCGGGTAAATAAGGTAAATTATTGAGAATACACGCCTTATATTGTTGTTCTAGGCTCTGACGGGACAACTTAAAATAATAAAATAAATATTTTATCGCTAGTTGCTCAGTGTCTCTCTATCGTTACAGACTAGGTAGAAAGGGAGATCCGAGCAACGAAAAAAATGGCAGACAACAGGTGCTAGCCCGACAGATAATAATCGTCAGTCGAGTTAAACAATGTCTATCGTTAAAATAAAACGGGAGGTAAAAAAGAATCGTAACCAACATACATACATGAAGCCCGAAAACATAACCCTCTTTTTTTGACCAGACGTGTGAAAACATGAATAAAATTTCGATTTTGATTATAGTTTTAATTTTGATTTCAATTTTAAGATTGATTTAATTTTTGTCTTACAATGTAATTTAATTTAATGTAAGTGATATATGGAAGGAGCTTGGTCCGAAATAAATGTTTATATTATTATTGTTACAAATATAAAAAACGTAATAAAATAATTTTAAGTCCCGTACATTCCTAGTGTCCAACAGCGAAACATAAATGAAGCCGAATGCCATTTAATTGGTTCACTGTTAAATATACCTACTTATACTACTTATCTTTTATCTTATCTTATATTTTATCTTATCTTATCTTTTATCTTTATCTTTAGGTTCCTCCTCGTAAGGCCCAGTGTGCAATAGGATGTACATAATCAAGGCAATTCACTTTGAACTATGTTGCAAAAGGAAATAAGGGTTATTTTCCTATGTTCATTATCTGAAAGTGGCATTTTCGAACAATCGCAATTGAACTTTATTCCCTTGGTTGTAGATTCAAAGTCCCAGTTACAAAAAACTCCCATTTTACTTACGAGGATAACATAATAAACCGACCTAGGAATATACGGGGCAAAATTAAATGACAGCTAGGGATTGCCTATATGGATAAACTCAATTATCGATGCTTTTCCCATACACTAGTGATCGCTCCAAGTTTTGTTTGTAAAAATATTTTTTTGTTGAAAGTATGCAAATGAAACAAAATAAAAACAAAAATCTGGTTATGCTTTATGTTAAAAGGATTCCCTTCGCTCAATATCATTTTTTTTTTGCTCCTAACAAATTCTGATCGTTTATTTTAACAATAGTACCTAAATGGACAGGCACTCTAAAATACACAATAAGGAAAAAACATAAAATATGATGATGATGGAGTCAAGGTTAAAAAAATATTTTAAAATAAAGAATAACCAGAACTATGTTGCTATTTTGTTTCATTTGCATACTGTCAATAAATTTTATCACGATCACTAGTATATAGGAAAAGTATGTATGTATGTATGTATGTAAACTCTTTATTGTACAAACAGAAAATAACAAATCAAAAATAAACAGAAACAAAAAAGGTATGTACAAAGGCGAACTTATCCCTATAAGGGATCTCTTCCAGTTAACCTTTGAGCGATTGAGAGAAGAATAAAAACAACGTATTAAAGATACAGAAGATTAAAATAATATTAGCAAATAAATATGTAGGTATAATAAATATATATACTAAATAGGATAAATAAATAAATATATATAAATATATAGTATGAAAGGAAGAAAGGACATACAGTCTTAGATCAGGAACAAGAGTCAAGCCAGTACCTCTTCAGCCTAGATCTAAGTGAGGCAACAGATTGTGATTGCCTGATATCAGTTGGAAGGCTATTCCATAAACGAACAGAATGTACCGAGAAGGATTTAGAGTAAGATTTGGATTTGCTAGCAGGAAAAGCCTAGCCAAGGAGTAGGTTGGCACTCGAGCGTAAGCGGTTCTGGGACCCGGTAGCTAAGAAAGAGAAACGGTCGACAAGGTAAGGAGGGGATTGAGGATTGAAAAGGATATTAAATAGCAACGACAGGACATGAACATTCCTACGCGATCTAATGGGCAACCATTTAAGCTGAGTGCGGAAATCAGACACATGGTCAAATTTCCGCAAGCCAAATATGTACCGAATGCACACGTTCTGAAGCCGTTCCAGCTTATTGAGCAGCTCTTCAGTTGCGTCAATATATGCGATGTCGCCATAGTCGAATAAAGGGTAAGGGTAATAGTTTATCGATATAGGCAATCCCTAGCTGTCATTTAATTTTGCCCCGTATATTCCTAGGTCTGATAATAAACCTACTTATACTTATTATAGCATCGTCTAGTCGAACTATTTCATGTGTATTCATAAAATGAGTCATTGTTACGTATGTAAAATATGTAAATAGTAATTCCAAAGCCGTGTTTCAGCAAATGAAACCTGTCATTAGAATAATTATATGCTAATAGCATTCAGCGAGACTTGTTTGTTTGTTCATCTTTGGTTTCCATAAAAACCAGCAAGGTCAGGAATTAACAAGATGACAAAAGATTTATTTCAAGTATACCTATCTCGAGTTTTTTATTAGCTTTTGCTTACGAAGCTAGCGGTCCCGGGTTTGATTCCCAATAAGGGTAAATATTTGTGGATCTACACGGAATATTTAAATATGAGTTTTAGATTCTTTGCATAAGTATACATTTATCTGTGAGATTTTAATAAAATATCAGAGGACCAACTCACACAAATTGATCTGGTAATTTACGGGAAAACAGTAAATATAGTTTGATAAAGAAATACATACATACATACATACATAAACTCACGCCTGTACTCCCAGAGTGGGGTAGGCAGAGTTACAGAGTTAACAACAACTCTAAAACTTGTTGATAATTCTGTAACCACATTTTGCACAATTAGGCTAAGATGTTTACCAGCGTAAGTATTAGTGACAGGTTGCAAGCCCATCGCCTAACAGTACTACAAGCCTTTATACCCTTAGTCGCCTCTTACGACATCCACGGGAAGACATGGAGTGGCACTATTCTAACCCGGCAACCACAAAAAAAATACATAAAAAAATAATAGGGTACTTCAAAAACGTTTAATACCACTCTCGGAATGAAGGCGTGAGTTTATACATACATACATAATAAGGAACAAACACTCACGCTCATCACACAAATATTTGCCCTAGTTGGGAAACGAAACCGGTACTACTAGCTTCAACGGCAGGGTCACTGCGAGGACCTTGTGCAGGGTCCGTCCGGGTTAGTACCACCATCTTATCCAATAACCTACCGCCAAGCAGCAGTGTTTTCATTGTTGTGTTCCGGTAAGACAGCCGGTGAAATGACTAGCATAGAGGCATTCCATCTTAGTCCTCAGGGTTGGCAGTGCATTTGCTGTCTTGTGAATGCGAATGTCTATGGGTCATAGTTTACAGTTACTATCAGGTGGCCTGTGTGCTTGTTTGCCTTCTTACGCCATAAAAAAAAACTAGGATAGCTTCGTCCTCGCCGTCGATAGCCCCTCGATTTGAATTTATTAACTTTACTTACTACATAAAGCTTCTTCCATAGTCGAGCCCATTCTCTCAGCACGCAAGCGATCTCCCGCACCAAGGGATCGTCCTTCAGCTCAGCAATGGCAGTGGGCCCGGATCCTTTGACGGTGCAGGGTCTGACGGACACCACGCAGAGGGGGAATATACCCCAGGCTGATCTGTCCTTCGTGCTGAAGCCACGGCACCATCCTGAAAAGTGGTAAAGATTGTCATAACATTTGCGCATGGATCTCTGTTTTGACGCATTTGAGATGGATGGAAGGTACAGTTTAACAATCCATACGGTTTGGCAACAAATCTACTTGCGTAGGGCAACGGCGGGGATCTAGCGGGGAAGCGGGCGGCGCGGGCCGCGGCCGTCAAAACCGCTTAGTTTGCGCACTGAAACAGTACCTAAGGGCCACATTTGCGCATGGACCATACCCATCTCTGTTTTGACTCATTCGAGATGAGGTGCTAGAGAAGGATGGAAGGCATTAGCAGTTTAACAATCCATACGGTTTGGAAACGAATCTATCTACTTGCGTAGGGAACATGGGTGAGAACCTCGTGGCGAAGCGGGCGGCGCGGGCCGCTACCCCCGAAACCTAACTAAGGACAACATTTGCGCATGGACCATACCCATCTCTGTTTTGACTGATTTGAACGGTTTAACCTTAGTGTTGGAGATATAGTTCCTTTACTTTCTCAACCTCTTATTTAATCAAATATTTTGATAGGAAAGTAGTCTTTATACACCTTGTAACACGAGTGTTTTTTCTATCCAACTATTCGATCAGATAAGAGGTTGAAAAAGTAAAGGGACAATATACTTATAGACCAAAATCGGGTTTCTACAGATTACACATGTCCATGGACAAATATCTAAAGATCAGGTGAACTGTGCTCGTTTGCCTTTAACATGCCGAAAAACTCATAAAGAACATAAAAATAACATGTACAGACTTCTATAATTACTACTACCTAACTATGTTATTTTTCTGACAGTAAATAAACCTCATATGAATCACCAGATTTTCGTAGAAGTACTAATTATTTGAGATCATTAA
Organism: Acleris emargana; assembly: GCA_927399475.2. Lineage (NCBI taxonomy): Eukaryota > Metazoa > Arthropoda > Insecta > Lepidoptera > Tortricidae > Acleris > Acleris emargana. Next base: position 21,392,529 of record OV656838.1, on the reverse strand, counting down.
AAAGTCTATTCAATGATGCTGTAAATAACTTAAAGCATCTTGGATATGTTTTATACTAAACTTGCCTGCGACTCTGTCCGCATTAAAGTTGATTGTCGCTCTTCATTCAGAAATTGTAAAATCTTCCATCATAAAAATTATCCTTTATCCATTCCTAGCGTTTAAGCTATCGCCATAATAAATTTCATTGAAATCGATCCGGCAGTTTAGCCGTAAAAGCATAATAAAGAGATAAGGTGCGTATCCATTTGAGGCAGCCTCGGATCGAGTGGCTGCCTCACCCCGAGGCTGCGCAAGTGGAGACGCTGCCTCAACCTGAGGCCCGCCGCGACGCGAGGCAAATTCGTCGCCGCGAGCCGAGCCATAGTTTGTCGGTTTTTTTGCCGTGCTCAAAGGAGCCTCAGTCTAAGCAGTGCGTTAGTGGAGACGGGACGCGTCACCTCAGGTCGCAATGGATAACGAAACTTCAATTCAATTAATAAAATTATATGTCCTTGAGCAAGTGCTCACACCCGTGTCGTGTTCTGTTCCGGTATAATTTTTTAATCCACCATTGGTGCTTCCTCTTTTGAATAGCTCTTTGTTGTTTCCTCTTCTTTTTAATAATTGCAATTGCAATCAAAGCAGCAGCTACTCGACGCACGTCTGGTGCCATCGCGTTTTGGCTGTAAACTGCACACACGTTGCGCACTCTGCGCAGGTTGCGCAGGTTGCGATTCGCCTCGAGCTGATCCACAACGTGCCTCGGGCTTTGCCTCACTGCGAGCAGCCTCAAACTGAGGCAGTTTGCTTCAAGTCGAGGCTGCTCGACCCGAGGCTGCCTCTAGTGGATACGCGGCTATATACAGTGGTGGACATATAATTAGAAATACTTGCGACGTATTTCACATTATACAAGGCACATTGCCGTAAAACTTTTGTTTTTGGAAATAAAACAACAAAATGCATAGAATACGTTCAACAACTTATAATTAATTAAAAAACAAATAAATATCCGAGTTTACAACTACCATTTAGATATTTAGTTACGTACAAACAACTAAACGACAATTGCAGTACCATCCGTCATGGACAAGTAATTAGAAACACTAAAGAAATGAGGTAAAAATCAAAGTTTTAACGTGTCAACGTCAACAATTTCAAATTATTTATGTAAAATAATGTTTGGTTTACTAAATTTCTTAACAATTAATATTTAGTTGCATAGCCTTTTTTATTAATGACGGCTCTGCAACGACGTGGCATTGATTCAAGTAATTTCATACATTTATCGAGTGGGATCGAGTTCCATGCTTCAACAAAGGCTTCGTAAAGTTCATTTTGACTGGAATTACGTTTAACGGAGACTTTTTTTTTAACGACGTACCACAAATTTTCAATTGGATTTAAATTGGGACTATTTGCAGGCCAGTCTAACATGGTAACACGTTGCTCACTAAGAAAGGATTTAACACTGCGGGCCGTGTTTTGGGTCGTTAATGTCGTTATCGTGCTGAAAGATCCAGGTCACAGGCAAATGGTCGTCGGTGTAGGGAATCATTGTCTCTTCTAACATGTTTTTGTATTGAAATTGATCCATTATACCTTGAATCTTACGGACGGGTCCAACTCCGCAACCAGAAAAACATCCCCATACTTTAATATTACCACCGCCGTGTTTGACTATGCTCCTGGTGTATTTATAATCAAAAGCATGGTTTATTGGGCGTCTAACGTAGCGTTTGCCGTCTGGATTCACCATATTTATTTTTGTTTCATCCGAGAATAACACTTTTTTCCATTCTCGTACGGTCCAGTTAAGATATTTCTTTGCAAATAATAATCGCTACTCTCGGTGTTGCTTGGTAAGAAGCGGTACCTTTCGAGAAACCCTCCCGAACAATTTAGCTTCCACTAATCTGCGGCGTACCAGTTTCGAGGAAATGTTCCTTTGGTCATCAGGTGAAAAAACTTCATTTCTAATCTCGTTGGAGCCTTTGAACGGGTCTTGTTTAGCTACACGTATTATTTGCGAATCTTCCCGGGGAGATGTTTTCCTTGGACGAGCCTTTCTAACAACACTTTTAGTAGTTCCGTTAGTTTTATAATGAGCAATAGCGTTGAAAACTTTCTTCACAGAACATTCTAGATGTTTAGCAATTCTTCTATAAGTCCACTTTCGATCTAAATGTAATTTAACGATTAATTGCCTGGTTGACTCGTCACAACTCTTATTTTTACCCATTTTTAACAATACTTATTATTCACGTAATTTTCCAAATTGACGTTTAATTGCCGCCGAAACAACAGAAAAAGCGTAAAAGAGGTTTTTTTTTTAGTTTCAAAAATGGAACGAACCATGGATCCTGTTTCTAATTAGTTGTCCAAGCGGCCAGTAATAGAAATTCAACTATCATGATTTTTAAAATCTTTTAATAATTAAAGATAGAACAGATTTACTTTTTTAAATATTTTATGAGTTTTTTAACTCATTGGCTATATTCTGGCATAGTCAATAGTGATTTAATCAATATAATTTTTACTCATAACGATAGTTCATTCTGTGTTTACCTAAGTTTTATGTACTGTTTCTAATTATATGTCCACCACTGTATATTGATAAGTTTTTAAAAACTTTATAGACACAAGTGCAGTGATATACACGCATCAGCTCAAAGAGCTGCTAGTGTATTATAATAAATAATAATAATAAATAATAATAATAATTAAATGAATATCTAAATAATAATAATATATGGATAATTTGTTTTTTTTTTACCTGAATGTTCTTCTAAAATCTGCACAGTCTCTCCTATCTCCAAAGGTAACCCAGACTTCACATCTCCTTTCCAGTTAAAGACAGCTGAAAATGGAAAAACATTGCATTTCAATAAGCAAAATTAAGACAAACCTAAACAGAAAAATAAGAAAGTAATTTAATGCATCTAAATCAAAATCAAAAAATCAAATCAAAATCAAAAAAAATTATTTGCTGAATACAGTATCTTAAGTGGTAGTGGTAGTGGTCTAAACTTGATGCATCACCATTATTTCCTGTATTCCCATCTCACTCATGCATGAATGAACATGCGTCAAGTTTAGGTTATTAGCACTACTTATTCCGACCCCTATTAATGAAATAAAACAATGACAGTCAATATCTAATTGGCTTATTTTGGACACCATGTCTTTACTAACGGCCATTTATTGACTGAGATGATTGATAAAAAAAAGGAAGATTTGGTTATAACAATAGGTAACATTTTTTATTAGTAAATGGAAAAAGTTACCAGTATTTTAATAGCACTTCTTGTGATTTAAAGACTTAATTGAGAATGTCTGATTTTATTTCCAAATACATACAACTAATATAAAATTGGAAAAATTAGATAGTTAATTTGAAAGATTGACCAAATCATACAGAGACTAAAGCTCTCAGGGAAGAGTTGTTATGTCTGATAGGAAGGATATTCACAGAAAGTCTTAACATAACAAGACCAGCATAAGAAAGGATAACAAAAGAAATCATAACGTCACTAAAATCAGAAATACTTTTTCGTCCATGATCTTGAGTTCAATGAACTCAAGAATAAACATATCGAGGGTTGCGTGGTCAAACCCGATAAATCGAAATAATTGATTATTGAAATTTGAATTGTTTTGATGTATTCATTAGTGTTCTTTTTGACACAACAAGTTATATCGACTTATTGGGTTTGACCACGCAACCCTCGATATAACAACAACCAATATTAACAAATTTTTAGAGTGGTTGGTAATTCTGTAGCTCTGCCTACCCCACTCTGGGAATGAAGGCGTGAGTTTATGTATGTATGTATGTAATATACAACTTCATACATAGGTATCAAATAAGTATATAGCAACCACAACTTAGGAACTCTTTCAAACAAACAAAAAAATGGTGTTTGATTGTTACGTTGTAATACATCTCTATAAAACAGGGAGATACCAAGTCGCACCTAGTCATACAAACATTAACATTACGCACATACTTTTTACGTTTCCGCTGCAATTCCGGACAGGATGTATTATATTGCCGACTGAATACATAAAACGTCTCACTTACCAACTGCTAATTTCGGAGATTTAGTGGGCACCCACATCTTGTGGTGCCACAAACTCGCACTTATCGCGTTTACGATATTTAAAACAACATCGCAAATATATTCTTGTTTGACTAAGAATAATAAAGCTCATACGCGATTTAGGTATATGGTAGAGAGAAAGACAATCGAATCGACTAATTTATCTGACAAGTGGTCTGAATGTTACTACAGTTCGATTCGATAATTCGATGTCTAAATTTATTTCTCTTGAGTCTTGCCACACTGAAACAGGCGGCGTGTTATTATGGTTCTCGAACAGAGTAAACCATAGAAAGCAGTTATTTTTCACATTTTTGACATGGCCATTTTATGGCGGAGTCAAGCAAGCCTGTCAAGTAAATTATGACCAGTGCACTGTTGGAGATTCCGGTAAACTTCGGGGAGGGAAAATGGCCCATTGAAAAATGCCCACCTTATACTCTCTCACTAATTCTGGCGAAATCACTTGGTGGACCGCCATTAATCTATAGAAGAAGAAGAACTATGACCAGTGTGTTGCCGTTAGGCTCCGTTCTTAATATTTCCCTTTTCTTTTGATTTCGTATGTAAGTTAGGAGGCTTATTTCGTAATATATGGTATCTCCACTATATTAATTGATACAGCCATGTAAAATCAACAAATATACAATTTATGGTAAATATTTCCTTTTCCAAAAATACTGCCAACATCCTCCAACAACATTGGCCAATAAGAAGTATACTAATGACGACAGATTCGTTGTTTCGGTTCATATTTCATTTAGGATTAGCAAGTAAAAAAATTATTCTTATTTGACAAAAATAACTAGTCAGGGTCTAGTGTTTTTCATGTAGCTGATTTGGCAACACTACGTCAATCGTGTCAAAGTCAAACCAATTTATTTATTGACGTTCCGTCAAATTAGTGGCATATTTATTATACATACCCTAATAATCTGTTTATTACTTTTCAAAAAAAATAAACTATTGTTGCTTTGTTTTGTTTACCATTCTGAGAAAAAAATACACAAAACACATATTTAAAATGTCTGACGATTTCATTCCCTTTAATCAGAGCACGCCCAATACGCCCATGCAAGGCAAGTGGCAAGATAGAAGACAAAGTCAAAATCAAAATCAAATGAGATATTACAGTAATCGACTCCAGAGTAACAATCGAGGAGGTTTTAAAAACCGATGGGGAAACAATTCTCAAAGGAACAGCAGCTTTGGTGTAAGTTTATATCGCTGGCTATATTATCGCAACAAGCTATTAGATAATGAAGATCTAAATTATGTTTATGACAGCAAAGTTAATCTCAAAATGTATCCACCATGATTGAATGATATCTCAATTAGGTACTGACTATTATTTTATTAAGCTTTATTCTTGTCAGTTGACTATAAATTGAGACAAAACTGAATGTTTGAAGTAGTCAGGAATGTTTCAGCTCTCGGTACCTATAATTACGAGTAGGTATATGGGTAAGGACCAAAAAGTTGGCCATGTTGACTCACTCAATTAAATGTTTTATTAAAATCTTCCATTGTGACATGAAAGTTAGTAGCCATACATTGAAGGGATCTTTTTTCGTCTTCGTTGTTTGTATGATTAACTGCGCTTAACTGTGGTCCTACTTTTTGGTCCTTACCCATATTCACAATACGTATATAATTCTAAACATTTCCTTCTATACACACAATGTTATACTTAAGCTTAGTTTAAGACTAGTTCAATTTATGTGAGAATATGGAGAAGTACGTACTTACTTAAATGGATAAAATACATGTAGAAAATATCATAAAAACATATTTTATTTCCAGAGTGACAGTAACAGCAGTTTTACCAGAGACAACAAAAGCAACATCGATGCGTACCTCCATCCTGCAATGCTGCAGGATCCCTGGGCCCATCTAAGGAAAACTAGTGAATAAGGGCTGATTTATCCATACCCATACGTTTAGACTGGTGCCTAAGGCTCCATTCTACCATCGCACTACTTGTCAACAGCAGGATGTTCCTTCCTATTTTCTTGAATCACTGCGCTGACGTACACGCTGGTTCTCTAGAACGTTTCTAGCGTGTGCTATAGGAATTTGGACTGAACTTCCTTCTGAGACTTTCCCAATGTGCTGCAATATGAAGCTTTTTAAAAAGAGCATCATTAAATTTCTCTAAGACTGGCAACACATTGTTGAAGCCTCTGGCTTTGCAAATGTGCATAGGCGGCACTCTTCCAATCATGTGGGCCGTCTACCTGTTTGTCTTTCGATGGCAATGAAAAAACCCTGAAAACAATATGTAAGGGTGCTATTCCACTTATCCAATATCCTTGTCCAATGTTAATTTGATCAAAGCAATTAGATGACTTCATCAAATCTGGGATCCTAGTGAAAACTTAACTTGTAATAAAAAAGGGTGTTTACATGAACGGAGTATACTAGACTTAAACCATTTTTCACTTTATCTTCAAAACACTTATACCCTTTTTTACTAGGATACCAGAAATATACAAGCAACACCAATATTTAATCAATGATTATAAATGACATGAATCAAAATAAATGAATAAATCTTGGTTAAAGAATAATTGTTCTTGTGTCAATAAAATGTTTAAGACTGATTTTATTTTGTTTTTTTAAGTGTTGTGTTGTGAGTTGTGCCACACGAAGCGCTATAAGACCCTCTAGAAAAGTGGCAATGAATTATCTGGTTTTTTTATTTTATTTGTTGGTAATAATGGAGTTTTTTTTTTTTTAGTTATCTGTAGATATTATTGTATGAAGAATCAAGAATGTATGCGATTCCTTGAGTTTTCTCAATATTTATTGCCATGTACTTTATAACGTTTGTACGTACAACACCATTTGACAATCTTCGCTAGCCGTTTTCTAGAATGCCACAGTTAAATTTCTATTTACACAACGTGTTTTATGCTTTTAGGAATATTATCTTACAAATAAGTTACACCAATAAACTAGATTTTACCTTGGGTAGTAAGGATAAGTCTCTCCAACCTCTGACGGAGGATTTTCTGTGGGAGACAATTTTTTGATAAAATGGCATATACATACACAAATGTTGAAATTCCATGTAACTACTTCAAAGTAAAGTCAATTCAAAAAGTTAACTATTGATTAAAAGACAATTTAATAAGGTATTAAGTAGCCCATCAAACTAAAAGATAAAACTATGTTTTTGACAAACACCTCATAAATTGTCTCTGAAGATGCTGTTCAAATTCTTTTAGGTGACACGTAATATAAAAGGCGAAAACTTGAAATCGCCCGTTAATTTTTTACGATTGTTATTTTTAATTTTATTGAATGGTATGTACTATTAGGTAGATACTATAATAAATGCACTGCTTGAAAATTACCACAAAATAGAAAATAAAACATAGGGGAGAGGGGGGCAGCTATCACTGGAGGCAGCTTAGAACAAATGCGTTCAAAGACGTATTTTTAGTGCGATTATGGTCCTAATCCATTTTTTGGGCTCGCAACACTGACCCACACAACTGTCACTTGACAGATTTGACGTTTGACAGAACATTAACGAACCAGTAGCATATTTTGATTTCGATGTCATCGGTTACCGGATTTGCTCCCCGTGTGTAAGGATTTTCAGGCTGTATTTGAAGGAAGCGGTAAGTGAAACTTAATTTATTCGAAAGTACAATTTATTAGCTTTAGTGACAAAGAATAAACAATTAGAATTTGCTATTGTTTTGGAAGATATCGATGTTTATTTTTTTAAATAGGTGTTGGGGTAGTTTTGAAAAAAATATAGGAGGCAGTTTTGATTAGCAGTCTGTTCAAAACTACCCCGGCTATAAGAAATGTTCATATCTGCCCCGATATAAACTGACATGTAGGCACGTAAACTAAAATAATATCTTAGTTATTTCAGTAAACGCTCATAATGCATCTACCTGAATTAGTTAGTTTTGTACTTATTACGTTTAGTCTTGTTTGGTATAATATTTATGTCAATTATTTATCTACAATATTACTATTATATCAATTTAATTAAATCGTTTTAATTTATTGGTTTATTTGTTTGCAGGTAAAAATGGTAAGGAATTACAAAAAAAAAAGAATCCGAATTAAAGAGGATGTAACTAATGCTGTACGTGAAGTGTTGAATGGCACCATGAAACTTAGACAGGCTGCTGTTGTGTATAATATAAGACCGAATACTTTACACTACCGAATAAAGAAACTTAAAGTGGGGTCAAAGCTCAAATCAGTGAATTTCACAACAAAATACACTGTCTCACAAGTTTTATCCCCTGTTACATTTTTGGGGTAGTTTTGAACAATACTGTGTGCAAAACTGCCTCAAGGGGGCAGCTTTAGTAGGATTTCAATACTTTTCAAAAGTACCCCCCCTGAGGCACCTTTGAACACTAAAAAAATACTTCTGTACAAAACTACCCCCTCTTAGTTATAACTGCAAATTATACGAGTAAAATGTTAATACGACCATTTCTAGTGACTAACTGTACTAAGTACAGGTAAAAAAAACACGTATATCTCGATATTGTTGCCTTACAACCCTTATTTCAAATCTGCCCCAAGTAAATTCAAAGCTACCCACGCTTGGGGCAGTATTGAACATTATTCCTTGAGTTGCAAAATTCTGAATTGTGCCGTTGTCTTTAGCTTTGGACATGTGCAAATGCGTTAACTACATAGGTTAATAACATACGTTGTTGTGTAGAGGCTCGAAACTGGTTTTTATGGGTAATATTTTGAAATACGTCAATGAGTGTAAAAAATGTACCAGGCTGCCCCCCTCTCCCCTATTATGCAGGTACTGCTACTTTTTTTCCAGACCACTCCTTATAGTATAAAGGCATAGCATCTCCTAAGGGTTGGCAATTTGCAGTGTCGGGATTGTAGTCTTGAAGTTGCATATAGCTAAACTCCTTTGCCTTGACCATGAGTTTATGACAAAACAAAACAAATACGTGATTGTAGGTTCATAGCCTAAGAGCCCGTGACAACCAGACCTTCGTCATTTTATAAAAGCTGAAAGTTTGTTAAAGTATGCTTTGAACATAGGTAAGAACGATGGCAAAATCTGAAATTCGAGTCATGGTGGCTTTGGGAGGTAGGGGGTGGGACAGGTGCATAAAATACCTATACTACGCACCTATAGGTACCCAATATGTTTGTCTGGGCCAGGTGGGAACTGTCGAAACTGTCTGGCAACTGAGAAAACATCTTCTAATATTTACCCAAATAACAAATTTGAACTTTTATACTATAATGAAAGTAGAATTAAAATTTATTAAAGTTTTAGGGTTCTGGCAATGAATGAGATGATTTGTAATGTTATTCCGAATAACATATTAAAGAATTACGCTTTATAAAATAACGAAAGTTGGCTGGTATTTTATGCACCTGTCCCACCCCCTGCCTCCCAAAGCCACCATAAAGACTCGAATTTCAGATTTTGCCATCGTTCTTACCTATGTTCAAAGCATACTTTAACAAACTTTCAGCTTTTATAAAATGACGAAGGTCTGGTTGTCACGGGCTCTTGGGCTATCACTGAATTTTATTCCCGCATACTGCACGGTGGGCACAGCTGGCTGTAGGTACGTTATTACAATTTGTAGTGTGGGTACTAGACAATGATATAAATACTTATACAGGGTGTCCCGTAAGTACCACGACAAACATAAGGGGGAGGTAGGTGAGCAAGCATCCTGTATAGAGAAATATTTCAATGCATAGAAAACACCCAAGACTCATGAACAAATATTCGTGCTTATCACACAAACACAAATATCTGCCCTTACCGGGATTTGAACCCAGGACCGCTAGCTTCGTAGGTACAGGGTAACTACCAACTAGGCCAGCGCGCCTTCAAACGTCGTCGTTTTAAAAAAATGTATATTTTATATACTTTTTTTTGGGCTTAATAAATGCTGTTATGTAGACCCTCTAAGTTGATATGAAACATTAAGACATTTTGCAAGCTCGCCGCAAGAAACGCCGCGGGAAAGTCATAGTCATATTTAAACAATTCAATGTTCCTCGTAGTCGCTCAACTATCTTAATCGAGATATCTTATCGCCACCCTTGAAATAGGTACCGTTGAGGAGTTCCGGTGGCCATCCGTGGTCTTCATCGTCAGTTCCACTTCGGCAAATGATACTTTCTGAATGCAAATGCTAGACTTGTTACTAAAAATACTAAAATCGCTATATGGATGCTTATAATATTCGACGTCTTCCCTCAATTCCTCATGGATTCCCTCATCAGATTCAGATTTGGTAATAATGCGATCACTTCGGAAGTTGGTATATACTCTATCAAACCAAAAAAAATATTATAAAATCGGTTCACAATTGACGACGGTGATCATTATATAAAAAAAGTACATACAGTGGAACATATAACCTCCTCCTTTTTTAAGTCGGTTAAAAACATAGAGGCAGATAACTATCGTCGTATCGTTCACAATAGCATTTGAAAATAAAAGATTACAGAGACATCGGTCGGTTTCACTAGCTAACAATAAGTCACAGGTAAACTAACAATACCTAAGCCATAAGATGAGGAACAAACGCGTCCGCACCGTGCAGACGTAAGAGCCGACTGATTACCTGCTCCATTGTGAGTGCGGCTTTAGCGGATTCTCATTAGCCAATCACGTGCAACTGTATATTTCCAGTACTGGGTCGTTGAAGTAAATGGAGTAGGTATAGTCAAGATGCATAACGCTAACTTGGGGTATCCGAAATACCTCATTCGTTGTTATAATATAAAATAATACATAGTTTTGCTTTACGTGAGATGTAATGCAGTGTTGGACACTTAGCTGACAAGCACCAGTAATGGACACTTAACACTTAATTCCGATTTCATACGGTCCTAAATTGATGGTTGCAAATCGAATGAATAACCCTTGTCTTCTGCAAAATAAGAATCAAAATGTCCATTGGTCCTTGGTCCTTGTCCATTACTGGTTCCGTCACCCTATATCATTTTACAAACTTTTCTTTCGCAAAAACGTGTTTGTGCTCATACATAGGTTCAATGGGCTTGTTAAATAAGTCAGGTTAGGTTAGACTTTTGACCATAATTTTTTTATTAAATAATGTGGCGGGAAATACTTATCTCTTTGAGAAATAAAAGTTTGTATAATGAGATAGTTTGTCAAATGATGATTTGGTAAAACATTACCGAAACACTTTTGGGAGATATCTATTAAACAAAAAAATAAAAAAATTAAGACTAATTTACAACTTTGTCGGCGTATAACTATGTCTAAGACTCTTTGAGTTAAACCGCAAACAGACGGACATAATTATCAAAACTACATTACTTTGTTGACTTCGTAACCCTATCAGCATCATCATCATGAGCCGTAAGTCGTCCACTGCTGGACAAAGGCGCCTTCCTTAAGGTTTTCCACAACGATCGGTCCTCTGCTGCAGTCATCCAGGGGTTTGCCGCTACCTTTATCAGATCGTCGGTCCACCTTGTCGAAGTCCTACCGATACTTCGTCTCCCGGTTCGCGGTCGCCACTCTAGAACCTTCCCACTCCATTGGCCATCGGTTCTAAAAGCAATGTGCCCCACCACCACTTAAGGTTTGCGATTCGGTGAGCTATATGTGGATCTACTCATTCAGGAACCCTAAAAATGCCAAAAAGGAAATACGGGTAATCAACTTCTGCACGATGAGCGGAATAGGCCAAAGGTAATTAATTCTAATTAACCAATCAAGAAATCGATATTTAATTGAATTTCATTCAATACGCCGGCGAGTCAATTAAACATAATTGCAGATCCCGATAACCTTACTGCTCTCAGAACAGCGTCATCCGCTCATCCGTCGCATACTTGCTACAATTGATGAGGATCCGTGAACTAATAGGTTCATTATAGCTAAGTCAATATAAGAAAACGTACGTTCATGTTGTAGTTAAAGTCAACTTGAACTGGACGCTGTGCTGAAGCGTTAAAGTCCATTATAATCAGACCTTTACCACACATCTACAACGCGTCAACGCCACGTAATTACTAGACATTCGCACATAAGCAAGACTTTTCTTGTTCTGATTTAGCTATGACTATTTATTGAATAAGACAAGGAAAACATTCGTCATTCACTTGTTTGTAACGATGAAGCACGGTGTTCTTTTGTTCGTCTTTGTGTTCGCCATGGGTGTGCTCTGCGTGCCGGGGTACGATGTGGCAAAGCAGCGATCTAGTAAGTTCCTGTTCCTCTATTCCATTTTTAAACCAGATCGTTGTTACATTACTATCGTGATTTACTTATTTATGAATGTATGAATGTCTTCACTAATGTAAATAGACACAGGAGTATTATTGCTTGTGTTACGTGGATAAAAGTGGATAATAGTTATTTGTTCAACAAGAGAGCAAAGTTGGTTTTTGCTGCGAGTGATGATTCAAAGATACGAGACGTAAAAAACTTTGGTCTCGTGTGAGACATACAACTTTTCACCTCAGCAGCGAGAACAACACAGCAGCGTGAAGCTGGTAGGGCCAACGCAGGTCTGCCGTTGTGACCATTTGGTGAATACACGACTAAATAACGACACGATCGCATATGCATCATCAATCACAAGCATTTTTGCAAAATACTAATAAAATAAAAAGTGGAAAAAATAAACATGAAACAGATAAAACCTGTCACTCAACTTGATAATGCCGTAGTGCAAACACAACTTTATACAGCTTTATGTAGTCTGTGGCTTTAAAAAAAACCTAACTAGGCCTTGTCTATGGCTATTTAATAAGCAGACCTAAACGACCTAATAAGCAGACCTAAACGAGACGAATTCCTGCAACAGGCTAAGCTACGCAGAAGTATTAAAAGTAAGGACATTGTCGGACACGGGCCGGACAGGGCGGTGTATTTCAATGAACGACTTACAAGCGCTAACCGCCGGTTGTTTCGTGGAGCTAGAGCTTTTGCGAGCGAGCATGGGTTCAAATACTGCTGGGTTAGAAACGGAGCTATCTTCATTAGAAAGCAGGACGCACGCCTGGGCAGTCCCGCAATCCGTATCCGCTCCGTGGACGAGATCAATGGGCTACTCAACTCGTCCGCGCCCCGGGAACCTGCGGTGGCGCGGCCCGTCGCCGTCGACCTACTACCGTCAACCCTGTGATGAAGCACCTTGGACTCACCTTTTATTTATGCTTAAATTCTTGCCTGATGTGCCCTTGTTTGCTTGTATACCTGTGCCTAACGTAAGCCGTAAATTTGGAACTTTGCCTTGTATAATCCGAAATTTCTACTCTCACCACAACACTCTCGCCTTACACACCTCACACGCACACGCACTCCCTGGCATCCTAGTTAATGGCAGCAAACTCGGAGCGTGGACTTCCAGGTATGACGTAATTTATTTTTCACTTCCAATCTATAAAAATGATGTCACGTGAACTAAATGATGAAATAGATAAATCCCTTGCCATTGAATGTCACGCCCTTGAAATGCTGGAGAGCTGCCAGAATTATTTAACACAGGGTCTCAATTTTAAAATTTTATCAATTAACATTAGAAGCCTACAGTGTAACTTTGATTCCTTTGTTGTGTCCCTCGAACGTCTAAACATAGAATTCGACATTATTATTTTATCAGAATGTTGGCTGAGTGACGGATCTACTGTTGACCAACTTCCAAACTACAACTCATTTCATACCTCGAAGCTCATTAACAAATGTGGAGGAGTGGTAGTATATGCCAAGGAGTCGCTCAGGGCTGTTGCCGTTGAGCCCCCCCTCGATGAAGCCAACTGTCTTATGATCAGCGTTGCGGATCAAATTGTGATATTTGCTATATACCGATCTCCGTCTTTCGCAAACCCCCGTCGATTTCTGAACTCCTTAGATTTACTTCTGGGTCAAACCAAGGTCAAACAGATTGTGGTGGGTGGAGACATAAATATTGACCTCCTAGGTGGTTCCCCCAACAGTCACGGCTCTGACTACCTGAGCCTAATGACCACACATGGATTGATACCAGCGATTACTAAACCGACTAGGGTGACGACCTGCTTAGATCACATCTTTATAAAATCCAATGCCTTATCCGTAGGAATAGTTTGCAAATGCTAAATTTCGGATCATGATATTACTATGGCCGGTATCATCACCCCCAAGTCAAGCTTAAAAAATAATAATCGTTGGGTAAAAAAGACTGACTACCTCAAAGTAGCACAGGAACTAAGTGTTGCCGACTGGTCTCCAGTTATTGGGAACACAGACGTCAACGACGCCACCTTGGCTTTTGACAACATTGTGAGGAAGGCAATAAATAACTACACAAGCAAAGTAAGGATCAGTCGCTCAAAATTTAGCCTGAAGCCATGGATAACACCAGGGCTCATCAGATGTATAAAGCACAGAGATAAACTGCATAGCCAAGCACGAAAAGCTCCCAATAATCTGGTATTATGCAAAACATATACGCGCTACAGAAATTTCTGTGATAACTTGTTGTATAACGTTAAAAATCAGTACAACAGCAAGCTCATGTCATGGGAGATCCCAAAAAAATCTGGACTTCTATAAATTATATCTGTGAGGTCAAAAAGAGCAATAATAACCCTATTGAATTAGCAAAAATAAAATCAACAGAACGGGAATCCCTTGACGAGTGCAACTGGCATTTTTCATCGGTGGGCGAGCGACTGGCTAATAGCATTTTGTCGAAGCTTTCAGAAACGCAATCATCTCTTGCTGGAAAGTTTCTCCCCTGTAAGGCTCCTGGGTCATCCTTTTTTATGCAACCGACAGACGTGTACGAGGTTAAAAAATATATTGAACAATTAAAATCTGATAGTGCGCCAGGATATGATTGCTGTAGGCCGTTTCTCATTAAATAAATTAAAGAAGCTATAGTAGAACCTTTGACTCACCTTTGTAACCTAAGCCTGGAAGAGGGATGTTTCCCCGACTGTTGGAAGTTAGCTCTTGTTTCGCCTATATACAAAAGCGGTTCTAGGGATGCTCCTATTAACTACAGACCTATTTCACTACTGAGCGTGTTCTCCAAAATCTTGGAAAAAATCGTAAACAACCGACTTGTCACTTTTCTGGAAAATATGTCATTAATCTCGCAACAACAGTTTGGATTCAGGAGGGGCAAATCCACTGAAGATGCTGCAGTTCTCCTTACAAATCTAGTTTCCAGCCACGTAGATGGGGGGAAAAAATGCCTTGGAGTATTTTTAGACCTTGCAAAAGCATTTGACACTGTCTCGGTAAACATACTTTTAAGGAAGCTTGAATGTCTGGGAGTTAGGGGATCAGCGTTAAATTGGTTTTGTAGTTACCTGAGCGATAGACGGCAGGCTATTAAAATTGGAAACTCCATTAGTGGTGAATTGCCGGTAAAATTTGGGGTTCCCCAGGGGAGCATTCTTGGTCCAACGCTGTTTATTATTTACATTAACGACCTGCTTCAGCTTGCCATTCCTGACGCAGATACCATCTGCTATGCAGATGATACTGTTATTCTTTTTAGGGGCGAGACTTGGGATGATGCGTTTCGGATCGCTGAACAGGGGCTGTCTGAAGTTGTTGCCTGGCTTGACCAAAACCTCCTCACACTGAACGTAGAAAAAACCCATTACATCTGTTTTTCAAAGACGTTAGTTTCGTCCCCGCCTACAGGAAAATCCTTAATCCTGCACACCTGTAAAAGTGGATATCCCTCATGCGTTTGCAGTCAAATAAGCAGACACCCTTGCGTCAAATACCTAGGATTGCAAATAGATGAGCACCTCACCTTCCGGGAACACATTCATTGTCTATCAAAAAGAGTGAGGAAGGTAATCTATGTCGTGAAAAAACTGCGAGGTTGCACGCCCACAAATATATTGTTTAATGTGTACAACGCGCTGTGCCGATCTATTACGGAGTACTGCATCGCGGTCTGGGGCAGCGCAGGTAAGTCTGCTATGCTTGAGTTGGAAAGAGCGCAGCGA
Source organism: Acleris emargana (assembly GCA_927399475.2). NCBI lineage: Eukaryota > Metazoa > Arthropoda > Insecta > Lepidoptera > Tortricidae > Acleris > Acleris emargana. The sequence goes on along the minus strand of OV656838.1, from coordinate 21,376,474 downwards.
GCGGTGATAAAGGTGATGCTCAGGAAACCTTTTCGCTATCCGACAGTGACTTTGTACAAAGAGACTAGGCTAATGACTGTCAGACAACTGTTCGTGCTGAAGGCATTTATGCGCACTCATAGCTCTATAATTACGTCACCCATGCACAAGCAGCTGCTGAAGAGGAGACGATACAATTTTCCCCTTCCAAGTCTTTATTCCTCATTTGCTAGACGCTCACCATTATATATGCACACCCAGGTATATAATGCGGTCTGCAGTAAGGTGGACCTAAAGAATTCTAGGCCTCGTAAAGCCAAACTTCTTCTAAAAGATTGGCTATTAACGCTGTCTTATTCTGACACGGAAGACCTGCTGACGTAACACATACATCACACACAAACACACGCAAACACATACACTCACATTCACATAGACACGCACATGCACCACCAACAAATGACACACACATACAAATGCAATACTAGGTACAATAAGAATTTTGAATTGCTATTATTATTATTTTGCTTGCTTATTTAAAACAGTCTTAATTAACTGTCTAATCATACTGTGAACCGTCTCACCGGGTCCCAAGATACAGGCTCCGCCTAGTTTGGGTCCCACCGGAAATTCATACATTGTAACTTTCTTTGGACAAATAAACTTTATTATTATTATTATTATACAGAAAACACAAAGTAATTACTGTTTTGAAAATAAAATCCTCTTAAACATATTGGCTACAATAATCCCGCTATTTTTGAAATGCGTTCTGAAACTGCCCCCGCGGTTTATGTCACGAAATTAAAGATTGTTAAAACGATAACAAAATTATATAGATACATGATTAACTTCTTATTTTTCATTAATTTTGTCTTCAAAACATTAAATTAAAAAAATGATTGTACCTACTGTATAGATTAGTTATAATAAACACATTTCAAACTTTAACAGATAGTTTTATTTGCAATTTTACGGTTATGTGTGCATCCGAACGTGCGTTTCTTTTTGGGCCTACTATGTGTGGAATTTGAAAATCGAACTTCGAATCAAGTTGTTTTCTCTCGCTTTTTTCCTATCGAAGTGAAAGTGACAGAACAAAGTGAAGTTCAATTTTTTCGAATGTTGTGAGTAGCCCCAGCACTGCTCACGGCATTTAAAAAAAATAATTAAAAAGCTACTTTGCCTTTCGCTCGAAAGCAAAACCTGCTTGTTTGAGCTGCTGAGGTGAAAAACAACTGTCACTTTCTGGTACAACGTTCAACAATAGTGCTTTTTGACGTTTCTAACTCAGCCCCCCGGCTGTCCCAAACCAAAACCTAGTAAGAGCCAAATTTTTCAAAAATCGTTTTTTTTACACCAATTTTTTTTTAATTTAGTGCTGCGTGTAATGCAAAAACACCCATAATTCTATCGCGTTTAGTTTTAAAGATATAAGACCCCCTAAACCTAGCAACTCCACCTGCCACTCTTCGATACCAAAGTCAAAATCCTAGCAAGTTACATATCCAAATTCAAACAAATAGTAACTGCGACTTATGCTAGGTTTTTGATTTTGGAATTTGCACTTACTAGGTTTTTGTATTTGTAAAATAGCACGAACTAGGTTTTTGAATTGGGAAATTACCCACACTAGGTTTTTGATTTATGAAACGGACGGCTTATACTAGGTTTTTGATTTTGGAATTTGCACTTACTAGGTTTTTGTATTTGTTAAATAGCACTCACTAGATTAATTTAATTGGAAAATTACTCATGCTAGGTTTTTGATTTACGAAACGAACTATTCAGTATTGTAATTTATTTAATTTATTCCTATACAAAATCTAGCAAGTTGATGCGTAAGAAGCGCTCTGCGGGCGAGCGGTTGGGTGAGCGGCGTCGCGTCGGGAGGAAGGGTCGTCGACGCACGCGAACATTCACTTGGTTTGCGTTGGCATGGCGCTGAACGATGTGTTTTTGTTAGGGTTCCGTAGTCAAACTAGGAACCCTTATAGTTTCGCCATGTCCGTCCGTTTGTCCGTCCGTCCGCAGCCTAGCTCAGATACTATTAGTACTAGAAAGCTATCATTTGGCATGAATATACATATTAGTCACGTCAACAAAGTGCTAAAATATAATATTGAAAAAAAAAAAAAACTTTTCTACACGTAACTTGGGGTTTTTTTTTTTGTCTAATCCAAAATGCAGGGCGTCGTTGAATAGGTTTTTCAAAAATATTGCGGGTTTGCTGACAACTTTCCGATCAATGGATCCGATTAAGAAATATTATGCTTTAAAGCGCTAATTTTTGTTAGAGTCAAGTGTCGTCTCCCCCCCTACAGCCATAACTACTAATACTAAAAATCTGAAATATATTTTTATTGAAAACGCATATAACGAATTTAAAAGTTAAACTACCACGACTAGGTAAACTTAATATTAAGGCAGCACTAAATAACTTTAAAAAGAAAATTTGTTCATACGTTATGTTGATTTTTGAGATAGTTTTTTTGTGTTTGTCGTAACAGCTTCGAAACCCGACACTGCCCACGGTCCGACATGCTCTTGCCCGGGTTTTTTGTTAAAGCTTAACCAAAATGAGTGGAAGTAGTTTTAGAAGCAAACTTATTCTTGCAGCCGCTTTGTCAAGGTACTTACTTATTGTTTACTATTAAAGTATTTCTCGGAATTGAAATTTGAAATGATAATTGTCTTGTTTTAGGTAGGTAGGTAATATGGGTACCTATGGACTTTACTTGTTTTTATGTTGTCTGTTTGTATGCACGAAAAAATAGATACAGATACTTCAAATTATGGGTGTTTAAACTGATTTTTATGTTATAGGTAGGATAGGTATATATTTACATAGTTTCGTGGCGGTGTTGTTGTTCAGTAGGTAGTTGCAGGATGCGGGCTTTATATTTTATTATTTTTCATAGCTGTTATTTCCATCTATTTGATGTCGAGTGGGTACATATTATTATTTATTTGGCTATTTAAAAACTTGCTCAGGTTTGCGTTGTGGTTTGAATTATAATTTCACCCAGATTTGACTCTGTTACGGGCTCAGTGTTACATTATTATTGGGTTAAACTTAATACTGAAAAACCAGAATTCGGTAGTTCTCAAAAATAATTTATCTAGTTAAGTCAAAAATTAAGAAACGGTAACTTTTTCATTGCGTTACGAAAAATAGATAGGTATACATTTCGCTGCTTAAATACAAAAGCGCCACAAATCAAAAACAAATATAGTTTGATTTAAAACTTTAAGTATAAAGCATTCTGAATTTAAATGCAACACAAACAGATTTTGTTTTGTGTCGCTTTTGTATTTAAGCAACGATTTATATACAGCCCTTATACGCCAAATAGGCGGGCGGTATCTCAAATTCAATACCCGAAGCAGATTCACTCCTCACCCAGTAATAATATGGTTGTACTTGCTATAGGAGTTTTGTCTGAGATACCCCCATTTATCTTAAGGTAGCTGTATTAATTAATTTCCGTAGTGCAATGGAAAAGTTACCGTTTTTCTTAATTTAAGTCTTAACTAGGTAGGTACATTCTTTTTAAAAAGTACACAATTATAACTATCAAAAATATATTTTAAAAAGTCGATTGCTCTCTAACATAATTACATAACCTTTTGCGACGTTTCGACAAATATAGGGAAATGTATTTCGATTATCTGATCCCTAGTTAAAAGTAACCTACCTATAAAAAAATATTGTAAACAAAATGAGATCGTTTCAACCGAAAACGTTAATGAACCAATTGAAAAAGATGTTTCTCAAGTTAATGAAAAAATATTGTTTAAAAATAAAAAAAATACTAATCATTATAATTATTTACAAGTACCTATAACTTAAAATATTACATACTTCATTTTAAACTTTAATGATCACAAACTCATACTTAAGTGCCTACTAGGTTTTTAAATAAGAGAAAAACTATCGAAACCAACAACAAATGTGATCAAATTCCTATTAACAGACTATGCTAGGTTTTTGATTTTGGTTTTTGTGACCTTTCCCGTGATAAATCTACTAGTATGTCTCATAAAACCGGCATTTACAGTGTTTATTTATATAATTTTTACTAATCTAATAGAGTCATTTATTTACATAATTTAGCACAAACAATCAATTGACTAAAGTTTATAGTTTTTAAGAGGCACATAAAAACGTTTGTTTTGTTTCTCCTGTAAAATTTTCTCAATGGCTCTTACTAGGTTTTGATTTGGGACAGCCGCCCCATTACTGTCAAGTAAATAAGAGCTATCAAATCGTTGACAATATGATAACTGCGTCGCTTATTGCCTAACGCACTCGAAATCGCAATCGGATTTAACCCGTTGAGCGATATGTCAAAATTGATGTACATCAAAATTAAACTTTATGTCAAATGAATAAGTCACGTAATGTCAAAAAATCTACGCACACATGTTGTGCGTAGGACACCTGAGGGGAGTGGAACAATTGTTTTCATTTTGTATGCAGACTCGCCTTCGGACTGTCAAAATGAAAACGATAGCGATTGCAATAAGCAATAAGCCCTAAGGTTAAAAGCAATATTGTTTTACGCAGTTAAATACACGTTAAATACCATATTCTCTTCTCTTTCTTTTCTTCCTTCCGTGAGTATAGTACTTGGGTACCTCACGTCTAAAAGTGCCTAGAAATTTCTGAATGCAATCATAACGATTCACCATTCTACAGTGTAATACCTCTTAAAAGGGCCTTCGTTTGTACTTCCCTCTCACTTGCTCTTATATACTTTTATGCTAATGTAACGGACTATTCCCGGAGTGTCCCGGACCCACCGTATTATGGTCATTTTTATGGCGATGTATGAATCATTCGTCACTCTCCCACTTACATACCGACGGAATAGGAAATGACAGAAGATTAATTCATGTTTACCCACATCGACAAACACGACCACAATAGGGTCGCAGAAAGAATTTTAAGAAACTATTTTGCACTGTAGGTACTATCAGCCCATTGGAATCCTGACCCACCATAGAACGGTGTCACGGTGACATTATAAAATCATTTGTTTGACATTTCTTATGCCTTAAGTCATAACGTCACTGTGACAGAGTTCTATGGCTTCCATTGGGCTGATAGTATTTACCTATAATAACTTAATCAATCTCTAGTACTTAGTGATGATGATGATGATCTTTCCGACCGTTTTCGGCCATGGCGACCTCCTCGACTCCTAGTCGGTCGGGCGCTGGTGCACCCGAAGATGGCTTATGCTTATGTAGCTGATCTTCGCAGCCAACTCCCGCGCACTTAGTAGCGAGGAACTTGGAGAAGAACCAAATATATCAGTCCCAGATAAACTTAATCTTTTCCATTGATCTTTTTTTTTTCCCTTGTTGATACCTATTTAAATCTTAAAAATACCGTTATATTACAGTAAAAGTGCCCTGTCCCGCTAACGAGTACAACCCGGGCGCCGACTGTGGGCTGGAGCCGTCCTGCGCCGGCCGGAGCGCCACCGCGCACCCGAAGACCTTGTGCGACTGCTGGTGCCGGCCGGGGCTGCGGAGGGAGCTCGACACTAACACCTGCGTCGAGAAATGTTAACGGCGCATACATAACAAATGACAAATTTGTAGTTTTTTGTAATTTTTAATCAAAACCATGATGGTGCTCTGAAAATAATTTTAATTTCAATCCTCCGTCCCTTTAGAATTTATGGAGTCGTAAGCGACAAATTACTCGTGAACTCTAGTTGGTCTTTTAAACACACCGTTATACCAGCATAATACCCGTCGCCATCAGTTTTATTCGAGTTTAGGCTAAATTGGTTGGTAAGAAATTGCAGGTTGTGATTGTCGATGCCTTAATTATACAGTTTCTAAGACCGCCCATGTTTGTGTCTAGAACTTACAAATTGGTAACACTGTTCTACAGAAAACGAGTATCACCCCACTATAAAAGCGCAAGTTGTAGTTTTTTATAATCTTTAATCAATACCATGGTCACCACCTTGATTGATTAATCTGAAAATATTTTTGACTCAGCAATTCCTCCCTTTCGAATTCATGGAGTCGTAAGCAAGAAATTATTCATACCTATCCTCAGCTTGGTTCTTAAGGATTTTCCCTTAAAATCCGATTTTTTTTCTTCTTCTTTTCGTTTGTTCGAAAATTATGTTACGCTGGAGCTATTTTAGATTAAATGCATAATTTAAGTGTCATAATATATGTAGGTTACGTTAGGTTTGATTTCTAAAAGATAACCAAAAGTTAAGTCTTCTATCTATCAAAACATTGTTTCCGAATTATGACTCTTCGGAATTATGTAGTGAACCCTGGTCTTAAGTGCACCGCTATACCAGCCACGAACCAGCATAATACCCTACGCTAATATTTCGTTGCGAGTCTAACCTAAATTGATTGGTTTGCTTATCGAACATTTAATCCTTGGTGAATCAGAGAATTACGAAGACAATTTCTAAGGCCCTAAATCTATAAAAAAAACTGGCTTACAATGTAGATGTCACTTCCACTAAAATTTTAACTATGATCTAAGTATGTTTCGGCTACTTAAATGTAACATTGTACTGTACGGCATTTTAATGAAGAGGCCCTGTCTCCCCAAAGAGCAAAGTCAAAAGCATTAATATGTATACGGCGTTGCGCAGTATAGATATATTTGACGCCTTGGGAACGTAGGTATATAATATTTCTGACTTTGACAGTATAACGTAGGCTACATTACATGAAGGGTCCACGGAAAGAACATGTCTAGTCTCATTAGTAACTTTTTGAGATATCGCGATTTGAAAGTTAGGAACCATGTCATTTTGTACGTAATTTTCGTGTAGAGGTTTTTTTAAGAGTGAAAAGATACAAGTTATATGAATATTTATATCTGAATCTGAGTGGTAGGTAATAGTTCATTTTGTCCTCTACATTTTAAGATTCAAAACTTTCATTTTCAAAAAAAAGGGGATTGACATGTTCTTTCCTCGGACCCTTCACATATATTATTTTACACTGTGGCATTTCCACACGATATGTCATGAGAACCTACATAACACAGTAGTTGACAAATTCCCACAGAAGTTTACGCAGGACCAGGACCCCTATCGCTTAACTTCGCTGTCTGTCTTGCTTGAGTTGCGAACTAAATTGGAGTTAATTTACACGAATACAGTTAAGAGATATATATCAGGATAGTATAGCGTCGGTGAAACTGCAAAAACCGCGTAAGTAACATTTGAAATAAAGAGCAAAATGCACCTTTTTGATGAGACACTAAGGTTTATTTTGCTCTATGATAAATTTGTTAGTTACGCGGTTTTTCAGTATCACCGACGATGGGTTTTACTAGGCTTCTATTCATCACGGCATCTAACAATAAGGAATACTTATGCATAGGTTTTTAAATCGCATTTCTCAATATGAAAATACCATAAAAGAATTCACCAAAAGTGAAATTACTCACGCCACACACTCACGCCTTCATTCCCAGAGTGGGGTAGGCAGAGCTACTGAATTACCAAGCACTCTTAAATAAGTTGTTGATAATTCTGTAACCACGTTTTGCACAATCTGGCTAAGATGTTTACCAGTGTATTAGTGACAGGTTGCAATGCAAGCCCATCGCCTAACAGTACTAGAAGCCTTTATTATTCCATTAGTCGCCTCTTACGACATCCACGAGAAGACATGGAGTGGCACTATTCTAACCCGGTGACCACACAGGTGATTAAAATTAATATCGGCCAAGAATACGGATAATACAAGCATTTTAAATAATTGCTAATTAGATAGCGATGTATGAAAGTGGAAGAAGCGAAAGAAATTTGTCAAGATCGTTGCAAGTGGAAAGAAGTGGTCTCTGCCTACCCCTCTGGGAAACAGGCGTGATTTAATATATGTATGCTAGCGATTAGACGGGGGGATCCGATATGCACTGTGACGTCATGTTACAGGTCTACTATATAAACTTACTACTCATCTGTAATGAAAAAACTGATAGTGCTACTTTAAAATATACTTTTTATTTATTTCTTCATATATTATTCACGAGAATACAAAATGGTGAGCACTGCGCTGGCTTCCGAGCGACCCCCGAAACTATACAAAACAATGTGTCACCGTTCTATCGAAGCATTTGCTTTTCAATTTAAATAATTAAAAGCAAATGAGACATTGTATACAAAGTACAATGCAATAAGGTTAATATTACTTGTTATAACTTTATTGCATTACAATACCATAAAAAGACTGAATTTAGACAGCAAGTCGTTTTTTTTTTCATTTCACCATTGATAGCGTTGAGTTGGTGCTGAAATATGCCTCTGTAACAGACAATCAGATAGACAGACAAAAGAAATTGTCCCATAAGGGTACCCCTTTTTCACCTTTTTGGTACAAAATCCTAAAAAAACAATACCTAAGTAATTACTTTATTAATTACGTAAGTTCCTATCGAGTTTTCATAAATTAAACGTTTCTTACAATAACACTTTAAACTTGTCGTGATTGCATTTGAATCAAGAAGGTAAACATAATTAATAATATTTGCTTTCAACAACGGTAGATTCAAGAACCTTTCTCTTGTTTATAAATACTCAACTCCAAGTTGCAGGCGCTACCTACTTAAAAACTAGGTGACACCCATCTAATATAGAACTTCCCCCCTTTGCAACTAAGGTGGGGTAGCACAATAATTGAATGTATTTCCGTCGATTTAATTCATATACTCTTGTTATTTAAATAGGTCAATCAACTAGAAAGCAGTGTAAAGATGTTTTTTTTAATCTTCTAATAAGTATATAAAATTTCCATGTCACAATGTTAGTTACCGTACTCCTCCGAAACGGCTTGACCGATTCTTATGAAATTTTATATGCATATTCAGTAGATCTAAGAACCGGACAACATCTATTTTTCATCCCCCTAAATGTTAAGGGTGGTCCGCCCCTAAATTTTACATACATGGCAAAACAACGTTAGCCGGGTCAGCTAGTCTAATATATAAAATTTCCATGTCACAATGCTAGTTACCGTACTCCTCCGAAACGGCTTGACCGATTCTTATGAAATTTTATATGCATATTCAGTAGATCTGAGAATCGGACAACATCTATTTTTGATCCCCCTAAATGTTAAGGGTGGTCCGCCCCTAAATTTTACATACATGGCAAAACAACGTTAGCCGGGTCAGCTAGTTGGTTTATAAAAACCCAAATTTAAATGAAAAAAAAAACCGGCTACTTGCGTGTCGGATTCGCGCAGGAAGGGTTCCGTACCGTATCTGTAAAAAAAAACACGTTTGTTGTATGGGAGCCCCCCTTAAATATTTATTTTATTCTGTTTTTAGCATTTGTTGTTATAGCGGCAACAGAAATACATCATTTGTGAAAATTTCAAGGCGTTTTTTCTTCATAACATTCACTACAGGATTGAGATTAATAGATTATCCATTAATTCTTTTAAGTAGGTATATTCCAATCAACCTAATTAACGTGATTACTGTTTCTCCCAAAATAACATGCCATTCATTCAATACCAGTTCATATGAAATATTTAAGTAACGTATTGTTTGAAATTTTAAATCTGAGTGAGGCTTCCAACCCAGTCGATATAGAGCTAGTAAGTTTTGACTAGCTGAACTGATTTTTCTCAACCTTATGAAAATACCGCTTAACTGTTTCGGATCTAATAAACAAGTAGGTGAAAAACGTAAGTAAATTACCTCTTCCATGTAGTTGTGTAAATAAATAAAATTAATATGGAAATTACGTAAAATTTCAAAGAACGTCGAACGGTCTATTATACTACTATATTTAAGAGGTCATTTGCGTAAGTTTTTCACTTTTACGTCGTTTTTATAAAAAGTTCATTAACCAACAGAATAGAGAAGTGTTCCAGATACAACTATAAAAAAAAGACTAATGCAGTTACCGACTGTTTAAATGCTTCACTGCTTAAGCGGGTCTAGAATGGCAGTTGACACAATTTTGAAGTCTGCAGCCGTCCTGCTTTCTCGTGCATTAACGTCTCTTAAGTCACAGGTAAACGCTGCACTAATGCACAGACGGTTTGCCACATAAACATAGTAAAAATATAATTCGAAATTTAAACTTACAGAATCGTGCGAACCGTTACCTCCGTAAAACCAAATTGCTTTTCACGGCCGCTACTACTGTCGAGTTAATAAGACCTATCGTACAGTTCAAAATACGATGGTAACAAAGCTCCTGTAATTACGTCAATGAACACCCCGACTGTCTATTTTCTTTTTGCTAGTAGATTCACTCTATATTAGAAATGTAATTAGACTTTTGGTAATCTCTTTGACGGCATTTTCATAATTTGTTAAGACATGCGATTTGAAATATTGCCTATACATACATCTGTCGTCTGTCGTCAGAGAGTGACAGATCTTTTCTTATCTGGGTACCTATTATTTTATCGAAGTCATATTTCAACAAACGTATCATTACATTACGCAAAATTTTAATTTCATCGGAAGTCATTTGTCGCCGCATGTGTTAGTTTTTTTTGGTAGTTACATTACAAGTCTAACCTAACCTAACGTAATTCATGTTTAAATATCCTGAAAAAATCATAGTTTCAGCAGAGAATTGCGTTCGATTAATTGAAATTCGATGAAATGATACAATCAATGAAGTGAAATTCGATAAAATTATGGGTTTTCTCATACATACATACATAAACTCACGCCTTCATTCCCAAAGAGGGGTAGGCAGAGCTAAAGAATTACCAAGAACTTTAAAAACTTGTTGATAATTCCATAACCACACTTTGCACAATTAGGCTAAGATGTTTACCAGCGTATTAGTGACAGGTTGCAAGCCCATCGCCTAACATTGGGTTTTCTCTACATCAATAAAAACGACAACAGTAGGCCCGCAGTGTTTAAAAATATCTACAGTTAAAATTTATGTTCGAAAGAAGACACACACTAGAAATTCTGTTTGCCGTTCCTGTCAGCATTGCATAGTGCTCGCAGTCCGGAACTGAGCAAATTGCCGGCTTGCCTGACAACGTCGATTACACGCTACCACGCGCGGGAAAAGTTTAGCGATGGAAAACGACAGGTTATAAAATAATAAGGCCACACAAGTTAAGTTCGTTTTATACAGGGGACTATAGGTCTCTATTCCATGACAATAAACAATATTGCGTTTGTCCTGTTATCGTATTGTTAACGTTGTAATAGCTCTTATTTACGTGACGGTAATGGCGTTACGTAACGACGTTACGTGTAGGAAAGACAAAAAAAAAAAAACAGCCTTTTAATACTAAGAGTCTCTGAGCTAGGCTGCGGACGGACGGACGGACGGATATGACGAAACTATAAGGGTTCCTAGTTTGACTACGGAACCCTAAAAAACCAAGTATGAACTAATTTTCTAATTAAAGTTATTTGGTGCTGTTTTAGGTGGTTTTTTTTTTTTCCGCCGCCAACTAAATTGGCTTCCGATTCGTCAACGTAGATCTTTTAGGATCGTGTGCTCACTCTTCTCTATTCTGTTCGAGCCCTCTGCTCCTGAATATCTCAAATGCAAATTTCACTTTGATGTGTGAACTGCGTTCCTCCCGTTCCCGTAAACTCAAAATTCCTCTATTCCATACCGGGTTTATGTCCAATTCATTCGCCCTTCAGGCCATCCGTCTCTGGAATGCGCTCCCTCTTGAAATACGACAAGCGTCCAGCAAATTCGTGTTTAAAAGCGTAAGCTTCGCCAACATCTACACAGGCAAGAACTTGAGTAAGGGGTCATGATCTTCATCACATATTGTTTTCGTATATATTTGAGAAGGTTATTATATGCATGTATTATATGAACATATTATTATCTATGTATTTTATACATTTTAGTATTAAGTAGGTATTTAATTCATTTTCCTACTCCTGTACTTTTATCTGTCATTTATATAGTCACGAACACTAATATAAGAATATAGATAATATGTCCGCAGAACATTCCGTAGAAAAGTCTATCTAGTCTATTCCCCTTAACAGCACTTGTGCTTTTTTGAGCCAAAACGATATGCCTAGCTGCCAAAGCTTACACCTAGGTTAATTTGACCAATCAAAATACTTCACCAAATTAAACCACCAATCACAATACACATTGACTGTCAATCGGAACGTTAGGTTCTTTTTGGTATCTAAACTCTTTTACTAATTTAACTCTTTAAAAAAATCATTTTATTTGGTATCAACCAACCAGAACGCAGCTATATTAAAATCGACCAATCAGGTAAAAGAATTCATTTCTCAAATCATTAGGTGTTTTTTAGTCCCTATTTCACAAGTATAATCGATTGTGCAACTTTTTTTTAAAATATGAAACCTGGCGTGCACATCAATTTAAAAACAAAGTTAACCATAGACACATATTTTGTTGTTTTCGAATGTTTCTCGCTCGTTTGTTGTTCTGTGCTTCGTTCGTTCGTATTCTAACCTAGGTATATTAATTTAATTTTGCATTTTATTTGAAACCTAGTCGTAGAAAAAGTAATGTATGCAACGGTGTACAACTAAGTCAAAAAATACTCGTGGCGTCTTGCTTTACGATGTTCGCCTGCGGCTCACATCGTAACCACACCACTCGTCTTTTTTGACCTCTCTTATACAACTGTTGCAATAGACTACTATTTCAACACTGTTTGCACCTTGTATTCTCTGTTAACCATGAGGTTGACTGGTAGAGAATGCCTTTAGGCATTAAGTCCGCCATTTGTACTTTTTACATAATGTATTGTGCAATAAAGTTTAAATAAATAAACACTTTAGTCGGCTGTATCCCAAGAATTAATCAAGTCTTCTTAGTCGTGATAGTTATTCAATAAAATGTTTACTATTTTTCAGAGTTCTAGTATTTTTAGTTTTGGGTCTTTGACACTTGACTTTAACGAAAATTAGCGCTTAAAAACTTAATATTTCAAAAATGGATCCCTTTAATTGATTAAGCTCTCGGCTTATACATACTATGGGTACTAGTCAAACTGCAACTGGTGAAACTGCAAAACCGCGTAAGTAAAATTATAAATACGGAGCAAAATGCACCTTTTTACTAAGACACTAAGGTTTATTTTGCTCTATCATAAATTTGTTATTTACGCGATTTTGCAGTATCACCGACGATATGCAATAATATGCATGCAGCAGACTGTGAATATAACTCCCCTTCCGACGATAACAGACGGAGACTGCGCGCCCTTCAGAACGAGGTTAAAACTCGTATCTCGGCCTTCAGAAATTACTCCTGGAATAAACTGCTGTGCGAAATCTCGCCCAGTCACCTGGCCTACTGGGAACTGGCGAGATCCATAAAATCCGACACCTACTCCACTCTCCCGCCGCTGGAACGCCCTAACTTTCCCACTCCAGCATTTGAGGACGAAGAGAAGGCGGAATGCTTGGCGAGTGCCCTAGAGGCACAGTGCACCCCAAGCAGTCTGCAAACTGACGAGGCCCACATCAAGTGGGTAGACTCAGAAGTTAGTAGTCGCTCCGCCTCCTCCTCCTCATCCCTCCTTCCACTCTCCGACGACCCTGACATCCCTCCCGTTACGCTTGCGGAGGTCCAGGACTTGGTCCGTGGTTTGCGCCCCAAAAAAGCACCCGGTGTGGACGGCCTCTCAAACCGTACTATCAAATTACTTCCTAACTCACTTCTTCTCATTCTTGTATATATTTTCAACGCCGCCCTCTCAAACTATCATTTTCCAGGAGCGTGGAAGTCCGCTAACGTCATAGGCATTTACAAGCCGGGAAAACCACGCTCCTCTCCGTCTAGCTACCGCCCTATCAGCCTTCTTTACTCCTTAGGCAAGCTGTACGAACGCCTGATCCTAGCTCGCATCCACCTCTTCCTTGGCTCCCACTCTATCCTCATAGACGAGCAATTTGGCTTCAGAGCTAGACACCCCTGTGTCCACCAGGTCCACCGCATCTCGGAACATATCCTTGATGGCTTCTCCACCTTCAAGAAAGGAATCCCGACGGGAGCAATCTTCCTCGATGTAGCTAAGGCATTCGATAAGGTCTGGCATAACGGCCTCATCATCAAACTGTACCAGATGAATATGCCGGCCAGATTAGTCCTCACCATCCGCGACTACCTTACCGATAGAAGCTTTAGCTACAACGTGGAAGGGACCTCCTCAGCCCCTCACCCTATCCGTGCCGGAGTCCCGCAGGGCTCCGTGCTTTCCCCAACCCTATACTCCTTATACACGAACGACATTCCCAAGCACCCCCACGTTCAGCTTGCCCTCTTCGCCGACGACACAGCGCTCTACTCTACCCACTCGCGACAAAACACCATCCACAGTCGACTCCAGTCAGCTATCAGCGACCTTGGTCGCTGGTTTAGGCGCTGGAGGATAGAGGTAAATCCGGAGAAGAGCGCTGCCATTTTCTTCTCTCGCACCCTCTCTCCTATTAGAGTCAAACCTATCCTACTCTTCGGCCGTCCTATCCCATGGTCCAACTCGGTGAAATACCTGGGCGTAACCATGGACCGACGACTGACCTTCCGCAAGCACATCCAAATTGTGCTCCGCAGGGCTCGAATGATAATGGGCCGGCTCAGCCCCTTACTTAATACTAAAAGTAAACTGTCCATAACCAACAAAATCATTTTATATAAGACATGTATACGACCCATTTTTACCTATCGGTGGTATTTGGACACGTCCCACCTTGCCGACTTGCCCCCATGCAAAGCCTCCAAAACAGATTCCTTAGAAGGGTAATTGGTGCCCCGGCGTATGTCCGTAACAAGGCAATACACCGGGACCTCAATTTCCCTTCTATAAAGCACACTATTGAAATAGCGGCCCGCCGCTATTTCAATAATGCGCCCCATAACCCAAATCCCCTCATCCAACTCTCATCCTCATACACCCCTAGCCCCATGCCCACCGACCCAGACATCCTTGCCGCTCTTGGGGCGCCCCTCAGGCGCCCTAAGCATATCCTACTAGATCCCATAGACCCAATCCAACTCGCCGTGTCGGAGGGGAATCCAGCTCACCGAACAAAGCCGACCCGACGTCGCCGCCACCGTCATCGTCGTGGCAGACCGCCCAGGACCGAGAACAACCCCTCACTGATCCTGACATCACCATCGCCACTCCTACAAGATTTAGTACGTAAGGAAAATTGAGCCGAGGCAAAGGGAATATAGGCTTGTAGTACTGTTAGGCGATGGGCTTGCAACCTGTCACTAATACGCTGGTAAACATCTTAGCCTAATTGTGCAAATTGTGGTTACAGAGTTATCAACAAGTTTTTTAGAGTTGTTGGTAATTCTGTAGCTCTGCCTACCCCACTCTGGGAATGAAGGCGTGAAGGTATGTATGTATGTAAGTCCGAATATTTTTATAAAGGAAAATCTAGGTAGAAAAATCTCGCTAAATTATGAAATACGTTTATATTTTTTAATTTAATTTATTACGTCTAAGAAGGCGTTACTTTGTTCACAAACAGTGAAGAATCCCTTTAAAGAATTTACTTTGTTAATTTTTTCAACCCTACATTTTCAAGGAATACCTTTTCTTTTAGATAGAAAGATGATACGCAAGTCCATAATAGATTCTTTTGTAATGAATTAGCTAACAATAGAAAGTTAGTACTTACATACATACATTAAATCACGCCTTTTTCCCAGAGGGGTTGGCGAATACCACTTTGTTAACTACTTTTTATTGACCTTACATTTGTAATTATTTTAATTGTATTAGTTTTAAAAATAATTATTTATTACTTTATTATTGGTAAAAACTTAACCTAGTGCCCAACTTTGCTCCTTAGATGCTACTATATTTGGTGGCACATAAGAATTTGGCCTTGTTTACGTAATTTAATGTCAAGGTGTGAGATAAAACGTCAGCTGGGGTTGCCTTGCCTTTTGATTTTGTTCCGACATATTAACTTTTAGTTCTAATTAACGGGCGTATCACAAAAAACCTCCAAAAGCCCAAAGTTTCAAGTCGACCAAGACAAGCATAAAATTCTTTCGCCATGATAGGACTGTACGAATCAACATAATTTTCTGAATTACCCTAATCAATCTCTTCTGGCCCCACGCCATTTCCAAATTACTCTTCCAAGGCCCTTGTCGTATTTCAAAGAATTAATTTTAAACCTTGCCTGACTCGTTTAAAGTTTAAAGTTGCTTTGGCAGATGACCCGAATTTGGGACGGTTGGCCCAAAAGTGGCGCCGTATTAGTAAGGTTATACTTTGTTAGTAATTTAAAAAAAGGTGTCTTACATATAGTTATATATATATATATATATATATATATATATATATATATATATATATATATATAGTTCAGCATATCAACATCGTTTCAAATTCAGTAATCTAACGGTTTCTATATCGCAATGATGCACTACGATGGCGCAACATGGCTTTGTCGAGAAAGAAAATAGACACGTTACCAATATCGCTTTGGAATGTGGAATAAAGATTCAGAGTGCCGGCGGCATTTCATTATTCACTTATTAGTGCCTTATTAGTGTGAGAGATCTGTAGACCGAAAGAAAGTGATATAACAGAAAGAAAAAAATAGAATGGTAGGTAGTTATCAGGGGACGGATTTTTGACTTTCGAGCGCTCGAAAGTTTCACTCGAAAGTGACCAAAAAAAAGAAATGGAATTTTTGACTTGCGAGCGATAGAAAATATGAACACGAGTGGTCCGTGGCATTCGTTTTCAATTCTATCAATAGAAAGTATCATTTGAAATCTTTCAAACCTGTTGGGTACCTACACGAAGCATAAACAAACCTAGCACAATGCCATCGACATCCACGGACGAGAAAGCGTTTCATTTTGCCTACATTTATAACCAGTCAAGAATTTGTAAATAAAGCGTAAAAAATCTTATTCGCACTGAAATATTAAATTGCTTGTTATGATTTCATCTTTTGTTAGCTTCACACATTTATTCGCAATTAAAATATGAATAAAAAAACCGGTAAAACATCGACTTTCTGCGTATAATGAAACAAGTTCCAACTTAACAATACTATTTAGTCAATCACTTTCCAGTGAAAATCTGAAAAATATGGAATTTGGGATCATTCGAAAATAAATCGGGAAAGATTTTCGCATTCGAATATTTTCTACCGCTCGGATTTGAAATCGAGCGCTCGAAAGTTAAAAATCGGTCCCCAGGTCTTCTCGTGACCACGGTCGTTGCAATACGATCGAAACGTCCAGGTAATAATTAATAATGTTAATTTTACGATGTTCTTTCTGTGGTCGTTCCCTCATGACTAAGGATCATGGAATTCAACGGATTATCTACACTTGGAGAGTATATGTGTGTGTTTACGAGATTTAGTCACATTTAACTAGGAACGAATAAGAATATTATAATTTCATCTAATTTTGTTTCACCAAAAGAATTTTTCGGCTGAAGTCTCACTGTTTTCAGGTAATCTTGAATATATTTTTTTTGCCTCAAGGTAGGCAATTTCTGAAGATAAAATGAAAAAATTACATGCTGAGATCTAGTATTTGTGGACGCGAACTAGCCTTCTAGGATAGAGATTTCAATCAATCAACTCTGTGTGGTTGCCGGGTTAGAATAGTGCCACTCCATGTCTTTCCGTGGATGTCGTAAGAGGCGACTAAGGGAATCAAGGCTTGCTAGTACTGTAAGCGATGGGCTTGCAACCTGTCACTAATATGCTGGTAAATATCTTAGCCTATTTGTGCAAATTGTGGTTACTGAATTATCAACTACTTTTTTCAAGTTGTAATTCTGTAGCTCTGCCTAGCCCACTCTGGGATTACAGGTGTGAAGGTATGTATGTATGTATGTAGATTTCAATTTTTCTGAACTGCTGTATTCATTTTCAACGATAGGGTAGCTTTGACTGGCGTAAATTAAAGGCATAATCACGTTATAATAAAAAGAGGCATAAATCATAACACAAAATCCATTTAAATTGTTATTTTTCATAAAACTTTTTTTTTGAGACGGAGTAGCAAACTGTCACCACTTAAGTCGGAATTTAGACCTATGGAAACTTAAAATCTCGTTACCTTTAGACTGCTAATAGGAGGCGTTCCATCTTAGTCCTCAAGATTTGTCAGTCTTTGCAGTCTTGAGATTGTAGTTTTGACAATGCAAATATCTATCAGTCTTAGAGGCCACTTAGAGCGTCACGTCTAGCATCTTTCAAACGTCACCGTCTCATTAACACTCGAGCAGCGTCCACGCCACGTTCTCGCAGCGCCACCGCGATAAAGTGGCGTTATTCGAAAGTCAGCGTCTCGATAACGCCCGCGCAGCGCCCACGCAGCGTCCCTCCCTCTCCCCGTCGCAGTGACGCTGCACGGGCGCTGACAAGACGTTTCAACGTTCGATAGACGCCTCTGACGTCGCGTAGGCACTGCTGCAAGAACGTGGCATCGACGCTGCGCGGGCGTTATTACGACGCTAACGTTCGGAAACCGCCACTGGCATCGACGCTGAGAGTGACGTTCGAAAAAGGCTAGGTTTGAGGGGACTCTTGCCATTAGCTTTTCTCAGTCAGCCAGAGACTAGATGCCGAGTTTATATGAGTGTGAAGAGTGGGAAATATATATTTCGTACTCTTTCCACTCATACAAAGTATAGGCAGAGGCCAATTACAGGTCTCTGGCTGACGTTACACGTAACGAGGGGTTTTTTTTTTCTTGTTCTTGAGTTACAAACGGTTTAAATGTTTATACCTACCGAAAACTTATTTTCAGTGTTGGTAAACTGACCGCAACCTATGTCTATATGTATATGGGGATGACAGTTTTCCATCGGAAAAGTTAAGTTTATCGCGAGATCTAGTTTGTTTGTAGTAACGGCTTCGGAACCCTACACTGAGCATGGTCGGACATGCTCCTGCTCGGTTTTTTTAATTTCTCTTTGCCATAAAAAAAGTAATTACAAAGTACATACTTACCTCTTACTTGCTTTTACATGCAAATCTAGATCCAACAATTCCAAAACCACGTATGTAACAAGTTTGCGGACGGACTCCATTTGGCCGAACTTAAATCAGATGCGAATCGCTCTTAAAGTTAATCAAGTACTTACACCTAACTTGAGATAAGAGCTAGTCAAACCACTCCGCGATCTCAGCAAAGGTTGTTTGCCAGAGGTCTATTATAGCAGGTAATGGTTGGCAGGAACAGGGTACTGTTAAGAATAACTAGAAACAAATTAATATAAGATTAGTAAACAGATTGCAGGTAAAATGAAACGTATTGTGTACCACTGTTATTTTATTATCCTTTATAAGTCTAGGAATCATCAAGGATTTTAAATGTTGATTCACCATATAACCTTGTCATACGTAATGACAGCGTCAAGTGTCGAGATAGAAATTACATAGGAATCAATCGTTGGTGTAATGTGACAAAGTTCTATAATGGTTCCACAATTAAAGTCCCAATTGCCCTCGCTTAGCGTCTGTTTAAGAGAGTTTTCTGCAACACCCGAATATAAAACATAATGTATCCTACTAATATGTTTTATAAATGCAAAAGTTTATGTGTGTTAGTTTGTTACTCCTTCATGCTGCAATGACAGGACAGATTTAGATGAAATTTGGAATGGATATATCTTATACACTAGACCAACGTTCGTGAGAGAGTAACGTTAATCGAAATCAACGAACAATCAAAGCTTACGTGAAAAAATATCTCATTAATTGTGAAATCATTTTTTGTCGAAGTTGCACCATTAATCAATTAAGTGGTGACAAAGAATAAAAAATATTTTGTACAGGTACGGAATTTTGTTTTTAAAATAATAAAATAACAAAGTTATAAAACATACGAGTATTTTATAGTTTTTAATGAACCTAACACCGCAACGTTACATTTGCAGTAGCTCCGTATAGAAAACCGGACAAGTGTGAGTTGGACTCGCCTACCGGAGGATCCGCATGACACAGTTAACTCAATTCAAAATTTCGATCGCCGTTCCTTGCATAAAGACCCTGTTTTTTTGTGATTTCAGCAAAAATGTACAGATAATTTTTCCCTATACTTGTAGTAAAAGGGGTGTTACTTGCCAAATTGCATAGTTCTAGGTTAACGGGAAATACCCTATACATTTTAATTCCCTCGAAAGTGTCGATATACACGTTTTTTGCGGCATAAACAGCCGTATTTTTTTTACGTTAATGTATAAGTTTGTTTTTTTCACAGCTTCAAGAAACTGTAGACTTGAGTATATGGTTTTAATTTCGACTCGATACGTTTACGCGTTCCAGAGATAAAGGGTCTTGACAGACAGATAGACTTACAAACAGACAGACGGACAACATAGTGATCGTATATCCTCATAGTAAGGTACGTTACCCCAAAAACGCAGTAAAGCATAAGAACTTAATACCGCCTTTTTCTTTTCAAGAGCATAATAGATCATTAATGGATAAGCCGTTTTTGTAATGAAAACCGTTAATAATTGACACTAAATACCCTTAATATCCGGTTCCTTCCACTAAATATATTACACCTAAGCGCATTTAATTTAAAGCCCCTATTTCTGTTACATAATAATTACAGGATTAAGTAAATGTTTTCACTCAAAATGGGCACAAAGTGGACCACAAGCCGGCCGGACCCTCTCGGACACTCTTTGACGCCGGCCTGGCTGTTTCCACTCAGATTAATGGGAAATTCAGCAGCGCACCAAAACGCAAAAACACGGTCTGAAAGCTTCGAACGATGTTTTTAAGGAATTTAATATTGTGAGCCTCTTTAACTATTAAGTAATATTTAATATGCATTTTTTGTTGCATTTATGCGATAATAGTGTCGTTATTGTTGTATACAAAACAAGACTTTGGTGAATTGTATTGTAAATCGCATAACAAGCCAACAAATTCTCAACGTAATCTAAAATAACATAACTTTACATGAATAAAAAAACAATATTATTACAACCCTTATTTTTTTTAAATATGTCTTGAACAGGGCCGGTAGTCTAGGGGGTAAAAACGATGTCGTAGTTAATTTGTTATGGCATTGTTACATACATACATACATACCTTCACGCCTTCATTCCCAGAGTGGGGTAGGCAGAGCTACAGAATTACCAACAACTCCAAAAACTTGTTGACAACTCTGTAACCACAGTTTGCACAATTAGGCTAAGATGTTTACCAGCGCACTAGTGGCATTGTTATCACGTCAATAAAATAAGAGCTATCAAAACGGTGACAATACGA
Organism: Acleris emargana; assembly: GCA_927399475.2. NCBI lineage: Eukaryota > Metazoa > Arthropoda > Insecta > Lepidoptera > Tortricidae > Acleris > Acleris emargana. The sequence goes on along the minus strand of OV656838.1, from coordinate 21,355,263 downwards.
TAACATCTCAAACACGATATGGTTTTTTCCGTCGGGAATAGAGGCCCAGCTCAATCAATTTCCTTGAAATTCCACTAATACACATTTGGACTAAACAATATTGAATTATAGAAATCTGCATTTAAAACAGACTATACCTTTGGAAGCTACAAAGCTGTTGACAGACACATATAGACGTAGATATAGGCATAAAATGTATAAAAATCTTCTTAGAACGGGAGTAAGTTAAAATCGCTGATACTTCAAACCGACACAGCGAGATTCACACCTCGAACATAGCACTTGGTGTAATCCGATCCTAAAAGTGCGTCGCTCGCATCCAAATCCGGTGAACAGGTCGACCGCCTCCGTCTCGAGTGCACCACGGTCTACCGGAAGCGGCGAGCATCAAATAGCGGCATCGATCCCCAAAAAACTAACCCACATACGCACTGGCAGCGTAGCCGGAATTATTAATCGGGAGCTCCCGCGCCCCCCTTGTGTTGGGGGTGGGGTGGTGGGTGCTGCGCGCACGCGCGCGGCGCCGGCGGCCACTCCGCGAGTAAGGCTCGCGCGCTCCGCTCGCGTGCCGGGCGTCCGCGATGCGCGTGACCCCGGTCCCGCGCGGGCTTTGCCCTTAACCCGTACCCATGCAGTGGCGAAAACTGGCCAGGTTGAAGTCTTCGCCGGGCGGACAGTCGCGCGCTCGGAGGATGCTCTGCTGCGGCCGAAGGAAGGTACGCGTCGATCGATACCGCGCGCCCAAACTCGCCCCTCCCGGCCCGGCCGCGTTCGACGACCCCAATCGCTTCCAACTCATGAAACCCTGGTGCTCACGACCATCTACAGACCCTTCTTGCTTCTATATCTTTAACATTTCGCAATATCTGTTACTGTCAAGTGAATGAGAACTGTCATGTGAACATTCCATTCCCATTATAGAAGCAATATGGGCTAAAATATAACTGGAATAGAGACACGGAGCACCAGTTCCAATACTCCCACCTATATCAACCTTCTATTTATAGTGATATCGATGCTTTATACGTTGTATCATGATAAAACGTCAGGCTATAGTGCTTTTGAAATTGTAGTGATACATACGTGTGTGATTGTACTTTTAAAAACCAATTATGATAGTGTAAAAGCAATTTGATTGCTAGTTTTAGTCATGGTTTGGTATAAAAAGGTGTAAAAGATGGTACTGCATTCGATAAAGAGTAAGTAGGTTATCTGAGTTCTCAGAATCTTCGCCATCTTGGTTAAATAGACAGTGCCTTAAGATCCTGAAGAAGTTCAGTATTATATATCCATTAATTTTTCTTTTAAATGCGATGGAATTGAAAAAACATGCTATACTATGAGAGTTTATTTGGTTTTGTCTCATAGTCGTAATTAAACCACGCGCCTAGCTGAGTCTATCATGATCCTTTTGAAAATTTATCTTCATAATTACTAAACATAATAAAGTAAGCGTATAAAGTTTTTAATAACTTTGGGAAACCACTTTAACGTATCAAATAGAGTTATGATGATTTTGTATAAAAGTTAAATAGTTTGCATCATGTTCTTCCAAAGTCTTCAGTGCATTCGGTGCCACCAACTACCAATCGTATGTAATTTAAGCATGATAAATGTGTCACGGGCTCTGAATTTTATCTCAGTAAATTTTGACAGTTCTTGCGCGTGCGCAGAATTAACATCAAAGTCAAATCAGGACACGCGTACAGTGATCAGATTCACGATGTAATGAATAAGGGACAAAAGAGGACGTGTATGAAGTTTGAAGAGGTTGATGCATGTAGATGAAGTAGACGTTGTATAGACCAGCGCACCTGGCGTTCCATAGCCTTTTAAGGGCCAAGGTCCTACCCATAGTACTTATTAACTTGGTCATTCAGACCCAGCTCCCTCGACAGTTGCGTAGCCATAGCGTACAACCACGGTCCTACCAGTAGGACTAAATAGAAAACCCGCCATTTTTTCTTTTAAGTACTTGGGTCTGAATGAGTATAAAACTATAGTACTACTGGTAGCACTACGGGCCGTAGTGACTACATGGTGAAGTTTTCGTTGGGCCTCAGGAGGATAGGCTCTGCCCACTCCATTGAGAAACAGGTGTGTATGTATGTATGTCAAATCAGGAGATTAAAGTAAGGCCCAGGATATCAATTCTCGGGTCCAAGATGAATCTCTATCGTGATCTTGCATGGAATGATAGCGTAGCCACCGAAGATCTCCCCACTGGAATGGACTTTAATTGCTGAGCCAGTAGAGAACCTTGTCGCAGAAATCCAATGATAGTAAAGTGTAAGGTGATTTTATTTAAGCGTTGTCATGGTGTTATTATGAGAAGGTTATATCGTTGTTCAACAAAATGGTTCAAATGGTACTGATTGTGCGTATTTCTTAATTTAAAATCATTTTTTAATTAAACACCATCCTCAATTTGTCTCTGTTTGACCAGGGGGCCTAATATGGCTGTCTCACGTGACAAAATGTGGATAGAATATCCGTCACTTTTTGTTACGTAAGTACGAGAGTGACGTATGCTTTATCCACATTTTGTCACGCGATAAAGGCAACTATACTGGAGCTGTTGACTGATAGATAAGGCTTTACTCTTTACAGCTCGGTGACATTTAAGAAACTATAACTTGTGGGAGGGCCTTGTGCAGGGTCGGTCCGGGTTGGTACCACCATCTTATCCATTAACCTACCGCCAAGCAGTGTTCGCATTTTTGTGTTCCGGTTTGGGGATAAGACAGCCGGTGAAATTACTAGCATAGAGGCATTCCATCTTAGTCCTAAGGGTTGGCAGAGCATTTGCAGTCTTAGGATTGCAGTCTTGTGAATGCGAATGTCTATGGGTCACAGTTTCCACTTACCATCAGGTGGCCTGTGAGCTCGTTTGCCTTCCTATGACATAAAAAAAAAAAAAAAAAACTCGTTCCATTTTCAAACTTGTGTATGAAAAATTATCACTGAAGTGCCACCGAATAGGCTGTGAAACGCTGATAAGAGTGTTGCCACATTAACATAAAAATAGCGATAAAGTAGGCCGCTGATAAAAATAACATTAGCCAGTGGTCAATGGAAATGGGGTATATTGTGCTCATCGACAGCCTTGGGCTTTGGGTTTAAATAAGAACGAACGGGCGTGGCTTAGGCGACGTCTGGGACATGTGGGGCGAGAGACTTCACGCCTGTTTAAAGTTCCATACCAATATACCATACCGAAAAGGATATTTGATATATTTTTTACATTCATACATACATACATTAAATCACGCCTGTTTCCCAGAGGGGTAGGCAGAGACCACTTCTTTTCACTTGCTACGATATTGACAAATTTCTTTCGCTTCTTCAACATTCATACATCGAATCAAATATTTTTTAATTTGCTATTTATAGGTTTATATTCTGCTAGACTAAGTAGTACCGTTGTTGTAATATTAAATATATTTAAAAAAAAATGACTGACTGCTGAGTTTCTTGCGGCGCTTCTTCTCAGCAGTGGTCTCCTCTTGTGAAGCGCTGGTAGATTCTTGACGCGTAAAAGTGCCCGTGCGGCCTACTTACTGAATAAATGTCTTTATGTTTGTCTTATATTTAAATGGTAAAATAGGGACCCTTATGGTGAGACTTTGGTGTTTGAGCGTCTGTATGTCACAGCTGTTTTTCTCTGAAACTATAAATACTATTAACTTGAAATTTGGCATATTGGAATAACTTGCTTGCCTGCATCAGTTTAAAGTAAAGGAAAAATGTAATTAATATTCTAAATATTTAAAATAGAAAATGAAAATGATTTGATTATAGTAATTAGGGTGTCAATACTGTGCACATTCTAAAACTTTGTTTTTCAAATTTTTGATTTACAGCCAATAATTTACAAAAAAGAGCGTTCCCTACCTTTGAAGTTTATTAACCAAAAAAAAAAGCCTTTCCTGGCTTAAAGATAATTTATTTGTATTTTATGCGAAACATAAAATGAAGTTGAAAAATTTGACAGTTTTTGAAAAATAATGCACAGAGCTTTATAAATCTGTGTTAAAATTTGAACTAGTCAAAATAGACCTTAAACATAGAAAATAAGGTAGAAGTTTTTTCTTGTACCTAATTCTACATAACTTAAATACAGAATCCTCGGTGCGCGAGTCCTACTCGCAATTAACCGGTTCTTTTACTAAAGACAACTGTATTTTTTCTCTCTGTGCGGCTGTGTTCAGACGTCAGACTTATGGTTATGGTTATGGTTTTCACTAACCTCTGAAATAAATAAAATTTGACGTCGATGTAGATATCGAAAATATTATGTACCTATGTACCTTAGTTCACCTATCAGCCTTATGTGTAAAAAATGCTATTGAAACGCTAAAACTACCATGACTTAACGATAGCATCAAACAAAAAAAATAGGTATGTTAGTCACTATTTATTCTAAACTAAAGATTAAAGAAACTCCTGCCATATTCCGTTATATTATTTCGAACAAACTTTATGGAGTATAACGGTGGAATGTTCATTAGATCAAAGTCGTTCCGCGGCTGCAAGGCGCGGCCTTGCCTAAAATTACAATATTCGCCCTTTACTAAATAAACTTCGTAGTGGTTTTGTTGGTACATAGTTGACTGTAATTTGGGTCTAGAATTGTTGACATAACTGGAAAGTACCAAGTATAACGCGAATTTTGTGAAGTTGGTCGCTTCAACCGTCGCAATTGTAGGCTTAATTCGAAATATAAAATCACGGGCCGTTAATTACGTTAGAACTGGCCAGTTACATTTGAAAATGAGTCCAGTTTTTAATTTTTTATTTTAACTTGTGGTTTTTCTTACCTCCTCTTCTCTTAAATACTTAGCAAATTAAGGTAATACAGTATATATAATTTTGGTTTATGTATCTATATTACACGAAAATAGATGACACCGTTGCTTTTTATGGGTATGATTAGAAATTTTATTCCATATTTCTTTAACCCTAACTTAATTATATTACTATCTTTATAGTAAATTTTACGGGGAAGTGAATATTACTATAATATCACCAACTTAAACGACCGAACGAGAGGTCTAAGAGCCCAGTCAGTTGACATTAACGGGTTGGCTTAAAGTAATGAAAATGTATTCAATTAACAATAGCAGGCAATAAAAAAATACAAAAAGGATTTTGACAGATATAATTAATAGAAAATATGTAAATTTTGTTAATAAGGCAAAAAAAGATTAACTGGTTTAATAAAAAATGTCCGCGAGGAAGTTATGACGTGAACGTGTCTATCGCCTACTTGGACGGCGTGAAAAATCTGAAGTAGTCTCTCATCACAAATTTGAAAATGTACCTCCTTCTACAATTTAATGTTTGATCCAGCGGTGGGAACTTGGTATTAGGACTAAAGATTCACCAAAAACGGGAAGACCTCCCATTCTTAATAATCGAGACCGCAAGTAGGTGGCAACGTTTGTACAAAACAAAGTGGGTCAGTCCCAGATAAGTTAGCTGTAAAATATGATGTTTTTCGTGGGCGAATAAGGAATATTTTAGAGAAATACAATGTTGAACAGTTAAAGTGTCAAAAAATACCCAAATATTCCAACAATCAGCTTGAAGATATTCCAAAGAAGTGCAGGAAGTTGCGGAGAAAGTATCACTATGCAGGGAGCAGCCAGAATTGACTAAAAGAGCGTGACGTTCACTTCGTACCGAAGGATTCAAACCATCCGAACGTCCCTATAGCTCGTCCAATAGAGGATTATTTGGTAATTCTCAGTAGACTAGTTTACAGTGATGGGCGGGAATCAAAATTAAAGACTCAGTTGAAGCGCAAGGTACAAAAACAACTAATTAACTAAAAAATGTAAAAATAGATGTTGTCCAACGTATGATGAAAACGGTAAAAAGAAAGCTACGAAAAATTTAAGATGCGGGACTTTTTGCTGTATAGCAATGATTGATTATCATATTGGTTTTAGTTCGTTTTTATGTAATAAAAAGCTATATAACCCTAACAAGTGAAAAAATAAAAATAAAAACAGTTTTTGTAATTCTCATTACTTTAAGCCAACCCGTTAATATGTCTGTATGTTTGTTTGATAATAACTTGAGTATCGTTGACCCGATGTTTGTGAAATTTCCTTGTTACTAAGGCTAAAGGAAAATGGAGAATTGAAGTTGAAAATTACATAATTATAACTTGTATGATAAAATTAAAATTTACGTTGTACATATTTTTAACAACTTACAGTATAAAAGTAATTCAGTTTAAGGAATAGAAACGATCTATGCATTTAAAGCCGCAAGGTCAGAGACACCCTGTATTCAAGTGAATAGCTACCATAATTATCGTCAATATAATCTGTCAAAGAAGTGAGACCATGAATCTAGTTGTGTGTTGTTTGGACGATGACTTATGTATGATAGTCCGATTACAATGGAGTTAAATGAAAGATTGGCTAAATTTAAAACAATTTAAGTAACGATAGCTGCAGTAAGCAAGATAAGCTACTGAACAGTTTGCCAACCTACTATTCTATTTTATAACATGTTACCCTTAGTTCGTGCAGCAGCACGGCACTTTATGAATGACAATGCATATGAGATGTGCTACTGAGATATATTTATACTGCACTTTCACACTTTATTATGTTCCCGATAGTGCTTTTATCTTTTTAGACGACTATTATAGTCACATTACGCAGTTGCTTTATTATCGTGAAAATTTTATTATAAAAGTACAACGAATAACTAGTACAGTCAACGTCAAAAGTAAGTGATCAAAATCAACATTTCAAAACATGTTCTAGCATGTCTCCCCAGATATAACTAAAGTAAAGTAAAGTAAAGTAAAATATTTATTTTCCAAAAATACAGTGCAAAAAACTGATTATACCAAAGTGTCATTTTCAACTGAATATTTAATAAATCAAAAGAAAATGATCATAAACGATGTCATAAGTAAACACTGCCTCTTTACAGGAAATTTCAATAGAAAATGATTAAAACAATTTTTTACCTGAGTGTGTCAGGTGTCAAACAATAAAAAGTAAAAATGTCAAAGTCTCAAAAAAAACTTGAGTAATCACGATAGCTAAAAAGGATTTATTTAAAATGATGCAAAAAAAACACGAAGTAATAGGAACTTATTTCAACCCTTGACGGAAATGAGAGGGGTTTCGTTGTCGCGTGTTTGTCCAACGGATACAACCGACATTACCAAACGTCTGACTTATATTCCGAGGTGGTCTTGAGAGGTTATAAACTCCAAAAAGTTCATATGATCACTTACATAATGATAGTTTGATAGTATTACTGACTATTGCTATTCGAGAGAATCAGTTTAATTTGAAACACTCAGTAATGACTAACTGTTTGAATGGCATGTCACTTACTTATGACATATTACGAGTTAATTTACTTATGCTAAACTACAATAATCAGAGACATCTGACTTAATTTATTGTATATACTATTTTGAGACCCTATTTCATCAGTTTCTTTTGCTGTTGACTGTACATAGGTACACAACTTACCTCAGGATTGGCAGTGCAATTGCAGTCTTGTGAATGCAAATGTCTATGGGTCACAGTTTCCACTTACCATCAGGTGGCCTGTGTGCTCGTTTGCCTTCCTATGCCATAAAAAAACAACATACCTAAATATCAAGGCAAAACTCACACAAATTGATTTAGGCAAAACTAAACTATAAATACATGACGACACGTTGGTCTAGTTTATCCTGCCTTCGAAGCTAGCGGTCTTGGTTTCGATTCGCTTTTTGAGACTTGGGTGTTTGTTGCCTTCGTATTTATATCGTTGTTTAGTACCCATAGTACAAGCCTAGAGCTTGGGACTATCTAGGTCAATTTTTATGGGACTGATGGCCGATGGGGCCAGAAGGTTCTTGAGCGGCGTCCGCGGACTGGGAGACGAGCTGTAGGTAGGCCTCCAACAAGATGGAGTGACGACCTTGTAAGGATCGCGGGAACGCGGTGGATGCGAAAAGCACAAGACCGGTCTGAGTGGAGAGCCTTGGGGAGACCTATGTCCAGCAGTGGACGTCTTTCGGCTGACATGATGAAGATGGTTATGGGATTGTAGTTTTTTTATAGGCATTTTAATTGTACGTGTACCAATATTTGGAAACAAACCTCACAGCTGCTCTCCATTGAAAATTACAATTAAAGAGAACAATAGGGCATGCCAATTAGACCTGTTTAGTTTATAAAACAAGCGGCATTGAAAACCTTATTCCCACGACAAAATAAAAGGCTTTTAGAAAAAACAAAAAGCCTCGTTAAGAACAAATTCCTTTGTCTTTTTTCACAAAAGCTAACTGAAAACCTGATGTTTCGGTTTTCTTTGTGATTTATTTCAAACAATACAGTCCATTAGAATAAGTTATTGTGGGGGACTATAAAGCGCTGTATAAGATGGAGGCTGCGAGACAGGGATACTTACTCCGAGAAAGAGGTTTAATCTTGTGTGAATAGGCATGAGACTTAAGCCCTTTAAAAGCCGACCCGTAAGGGTAACATGCTTTGTCTTTATCTTTCAAAATTAACTGACGTGAATCCTTACAATGTTAAAAATGTGTCATTGTGTTTGTAAGTTTTGGTATCTTACTCGACGACGACCGACGTGACGTTTGATTAAAATAGTTGATAATATGGAGACGGATATATGCTTAATACCTACGTCTCTGATGATAAGATCGCAAATGGCTGTATAGATGTTAATGCCCTTGACTGTACGTACAGTCAAGAGCATAAATAAGTGATAATTTATGTACTTTGTCACTTTAACGTTGTGTTTGAAATGTTATACAAAATTGTAAATCCATGAAAAGTAGCACGGTACAAAAATGATCACTTGTTTATGCTGTTGACTGTACCAACAATGATTTAAAAAAATAAACTATGGCCATAATCTTCATCAAAACTACGGTTAAAATTTACCAAGCAAAAATAAACATTTTGTATTGTATTATGTACAGTTCCATAAACAATCAACAGATTATACTTCAACCAATTTAATAAAGCACGACTATAATAACGCAAGTTCCAATACCAATTCACATTGGACTTATTATAGGGCGCCAGTCAGTTTAATCGACTTATAATTGCAGAGAATTTCTCCTATCTGCCTAAAAAAATAGATTTCATTTCTGATATCGAATAAGTAATTGATTTTGAACCACTATGATGAAAGTTTCATTTGAAATTCATATTTAATGAAGAAAAATTGGATTGAACTCGATTAATTGCCTGGCCATTCATTTAAACCACATTTTTCATTTATTCTGACTTTATAAATAAAACATTTTACTTAGTTAAATGAATAACATGTCTGTCAAATCAAATGTTATCTGTTTTACATAATTCAGCGTTTAATTTAGGTTTTTATGATTAAAATGATATTGTGTAATTTTTATGGTTCCTTATCTCAAAAATAAACTAGAGCCCTCATAGGATCACATTCTGACCCTTTTTGTCAGAAACACATAAAGGTATCATGTTAAAATATCAAATACTCAAAACTGCAATTGAAGCTGAGAAAAAATCAAACTTCTATTTCTACGCAATCAAACATAGTTACGGCGTTTTACGCCGCATATTTTTGGCACGATCTTTAAAAGATACTTCCCGATGACCCATACTGTCATGAGATCTTTTAAAAAACAAAATATGAATATTTTTTTAATCGCTGTACTGCTGTGTTCGGGAACCTCTGAGCGGCTGGTTTTTAATTGATATTATTATTGTTTATTTCAAACTTGAGCGCAGACTTTAAAATACGAGATCAACTTAAAGTAATTAAAACCACTAAACAAAACAATAACACTCGTAATAAGAACTTACGCTAAACACGCAAATTAACTCTATTTGTAATTAAATTTAAGTTACAATTAATTCAGTTGACTCAGGAAACCTCGTAGCTCATGCTACGCCTGCCGCCTGCTACGAACGTGGACCTGCTACGAGAATCGTAAAACGGAGTTCATAGATTATAATCGTATGTGGATAGAATGTAACAATGGTATTACCGTTCACTAAAACTTTTATAACCTAACTCATGCATAGTTCATTAATGAACCATTATGACATTATTTATAGTACTCGTATGCTTTTTATAGGTATAATATAGGATACGTACTACAAATAAACAAAGAATATAATGAACCATAGAATTTTGGGGTAAAAACCTTTATTAATACAAAACTACAGTAAGCACACATTTCAAAGGCAATATGGTTTTATCCAGTAGAATAGATTCCAAGTGATCATATTCGTGATATTCTGAATAAGGGTCAAATTAAAAACACTCAAAACCAATGTACTATCAGCCCAATGGCCAACCATAGAACGGTGTCATAGTAACAATTTGTTTAACATTTCTTACGACTTGAATTATAACCTCACTGTGACACGGTTCTTGGGTGATTCAGGGTTCTATTGGGCTGCGAGAAAGCGAAAGTTGTATGTTTGAACAGGTGCATCTGGCGTACCATACCTTCGGCCTACCTCTTTGGGACACAAGCGTGAAGTTATGTCTGTATGTATTTAAAAACAGTACCAAAGCCAAATTTTGCCATATTTAAATGCACTTAAGATTTGTATTTCTCTCTCTCTCTCGCGCTCATTCTCTGTTATGCGAGTCTAACCGAGTTTACCCGAACCCGAAAGACTTCATAAGACCTCTTGCACTGTACAAACTCCGTGTTAATTTTGATTGCCAAAAATTTACCATTTTACCCAAAAATCACCAACTTTGATGCCCTTATTAATAAACGTTGAGTAACCGGTGAGTAACTAAACCATGCTTTGTCTTTATCTGTCATAGTGACATTTGAATTCGACTGACAAGGACAAAGCATCGCTTAGCTACTGCACGGTTACTGTTTATTAATAAAGGGCATTCAATATTAAGTGCGGTCTGTGAAATTTAAACACTTTTAACTTGTGGGAGGACCTTGTGCAGGGTCCGTCCGGGTTGGTACCACCATCTTATCCACTAACCTACCGCCAAGCAGCAGTGTTCGCATTGTTGTGTTCCGGTTTGGGGATAAGACAGCCGGTGAAATGACTAGCATAGAGGCATTCCATCTTAGTCCTCAGGGTTGGCAACGCATTCGCAGTCTTGTGAATGCGAATGTCTATGGGTCACAGTTTCCACTTACCATCAGGTGGCCTGTGTGCTCGTTTGCCTTCCCATGCCATAAAAAAAAAAAAAAACTTATATAAATTTTAAAATTTAATAATTTCTAGTCATTTTAAATATAATCACGCTCGATGAAATATTTGAGGTTATGTGTCAAACAATGAGGTGGTTTGTTTAAGACAGTTTGAAATTATAAATAAACTAGCTGTAGCCCGCGGCTCCATCCGCGTAGAAGTCGTTTATGGTTACTTTCGGGAAAAAAGTACTTTGTGTTTTTTCTCGGGCTTCAAACTATCTCCATACCAAATTTCATTGAAGCGTAACACACAGACAAAGCTGCTTGATTTTTTTTTTGTGTGGATTTGCGACACTTTCTAATTTTGATTATAAGACTTAAGACGAGGCTCAAGTCTAAAGGCTTCACTAAAAAGGTTTCATGCTCCAATATCCAATTGAAAAATCGGGTTACTGGCGTAAAAGCGTCTTAAAAATAGAACCGTTAAAATTCTATCAATACCATTTGGCACTGAGCGAACGCCGACAATTTAATTTATTGCGCATCCCATTGCCTTTTTGTCAACAAATAAGGTTTAAATTTGCTTGGGTTTTGTGCAAAAGTCACGCCCCAGTTCTGAGTCCAGTCCGCTGTAGAGTACTTGAAAGTTCGAGTTGGCGCCAAATTTTAGGTCCCGACGTTTCTCATTAGGCACCGTTCAAAGGAGACGGAGGGAAAACGGGTCGGGGAGGGGGAGGGTGGTAAAGGGGGGAACTGTTAGGATTGTGGTAGCCACGTGACAGGATATGATTGAGTCTCGAACACGCCTACTATGCTAGTTGAGTATGATTGTCTTTTGTTTTGTATTACCCTGAATTATTTTTGATTTTGTTGTTAGCAAGTGTCACTTCTTATCGTTTTTTTCTTTGCCCAAACATTACGATTGGCTCGCTTAATCTCCTATGTATGTTGTAGTTATATATAATGGAATATTACGTTGGTACGTTTCCGTTTTTTTTTAAATTGTTTTCTTTCCTGGAAAAAAATTCTTGAAAAGGAAAACGTACAGATCTAGTTTTATTATCATCAACATATTCAAAAATCGTAAAAAAAAACTAGGTTTAATGTAACAAACGTTACCGCATTTTTAGCTTCACAATACTCAATAAACCAAATTTATTTGGTTTTAATTACTCTAATTAACACAGCAAATTCGTGAGCTGCATTGTCAATTGAACAGGCTAAGACGTTTAGCGCCATCTCTTGGTTCCTAGGCAAGTTAAAAATATATCGATTTTACAAATGCGTAGTTATAAAATATACAATCAGTGTCATACTTAACTTAAAAACGCACTTTTTTAATTTTAAACAGATTTAAAGTTTTATGTTATGTACAGCTATTTCATTTATAATACCAGTAAAGATTCCACTAAATACTCGCTTTTAGGTTTATTATTATCCCGGGTAAGCCCATGCCTAGTGGGAGAGGAACGCACTGAAGAATTCGTCCTTGTCACACCCGTGCCAAGCCTATAGCGTTCTGCAATCGCTCTCCCTTCCACTAAAGCATGTTCTTTGAGAAGTGTTTTGTTTTTCCGTCCTTTGTGTCAACTGCAGGGTGTCACTCAGGGATATTAGCAAGGCTTTGGTAGTTTACCGAGGTATGAAGAAATGGTGACAATAGAGTGAATTCAATGTGTATATTCCCTACGTGAGATTTGGCATTTACGGTGTATATGCTGATCTTACTAGAAACCCATAGTTTTGTAGTTATGTTTTTTTCAATTATTTTATGTCAAAACGGTATTCGACTTAAAAGGGCCGATGTATACATATGTATAAAGGCCATTTAAAACTATTTTTTTTAACGACACTATTTAAAAAAACCGGACAAGTGCGAGTCGGACTCGCCCACCGAGGGTTCCGCACATGATACCGTCGGTGATACTGCAATATCTCGTAACTAACTAAGGAGATAGGCGAAAGTGGGCCTAACCGTTACAGGAATCTAACTAAAACAATAATAAATGATGTATTTTTTAACTACTCTTTGTGAAGTATCAGATTTATTTTCTATGGGATTTAAAATGTAACAAAAATTAATAACATTGTTGATTTCTCTTACCGTAATAATGTCGTAGTAGGACATTAACCCGTCGAGCGATATGTCAAAATTGATGTACATCAAAATTAAACTTTATGTCAAATGAATAAGTCACGTAATGTCAAAAAATCTACGCACACATGTTGTGCGTAGGACACCTGAGGGGTTATAACCAAATTGAGGGTAGAAATACCCTCCAAAACATAATATTATAAATGTCAGTGGCATTCACTTCGTTTCGCGTTCCACAACAACATTGTGTAAACTGTGGAATTAATGTTTCTCGCAATAATGCTATGGCATGCATCTTTTGGACGACGAGGCAATCCATACACTTGTACAACAGTGGGGTGCTCCTCTTGTGGTAAATACTATGTTTATTTGATTAGCACAATTACACTAATTATTTTATATGAAAGAAACAAATACAACTACTGTGCCTGAAATCGCTAAAAAACAGCCTGTTTTTCACCATTAACTTTGAACTAAATGAGATTGATTATTGGAAATATGTAAACATAAAATATCCACTTCCGTTCTACGCTGTCCATTGTTTCACAGACCAATGCATACTGAACCATATTGTAACCCTTTGAATTTTTATTCAAGTTCAAATAATAATATCATGTTACACGTGCTTAATATCTATACCATGATTATTTTATGCTTCTTTAAATATAACATAACAGAGTAGTCATCGAGTTCTTTTTTATCTACTTACTGTGGTTGACATGGAGAACCGTCCATATCTCTGCTTCTCCAAAGGCCAGGCCTATAATTTTTATACTGAAAATATCCTGCATATTGATCTACAAAACGGCCTAAAAATCATTAGTGTAATGGTTGGGCCCAAGACTCTATGGATGTTCGCCGATCTCCTGTATGATAGAGCAAAATAAACATTACTCTGTTGTTAAAAAGGTTCATTTTGCTCCTTATTTAAAATGTTACTTACGCGGTTTTGTAGTTTCACCGACGATACAGTTCACTCAATTCATAATTTGGACCGCCGTTCCTTGCGTAAAGACCCTGATTTTTTGAGATTTAATTTAAAAAAATGTTTCCAGATTTTTCCCTATTTTGAAAGTATAAGACGGTATGACTTGCCAAATTTAATAGTTCTAGGTCAACGGAAAATACCCAATAAATTTTGATTCCGACATAGTACAGTCAACAGCATAAATAAGTGATCATTTCTGTACCTTGTCGCTTTCAATCGTTTCACAATTTTGTATAACATTTCAAACACAACGTTAAAGTGACAAGGCACATAAATGATCACTTATTTATGCTGTTGACTGTACAACAGTAGTTGTATAAATAAAAAACTACATCACAAAAAAAAATAGTTTTAAAATATGCAGATTGAGCCCTTTCTTATGACGCGATGACGCCCCGTTTGCCATATCAAACCCCTTTCATTTTTCAACCCCCCATTCTAAACTCCTTTTCAATTACTAATAATAAAAACATATTTTTTTTACTAAAAACAGATGCAGGCAAGCAAGTGGTACAACTATGCCACATTCCAAGTTGATAGCATTTGTAGTTGCTGAGAAAACCCGCTGTGACACACAGACAGACAGACGGACAACGAAGTCTCACCATAAGGGATCCATTTTTACCATTTTGGTACAGAACCCTACAAACGACCCTTATGGCGGCTGGTTATGGGGATCTTATAAATGGTGATGATGATGATGATGATGAGTGGGGACGCCTGGCCGGATCAGGCCGGCGGTCGATCGGTCTAGCGGTCATTCCGCCCTGTTCTTATAAATGTTTCTTAATTTATTATTTCGTCGGTGATGCTGCTAAACTGCGTATCTAACAAATGTATGATAGAGGAAAATAAACCTTAAAATCTTAATAAAAAGGTGAATTTTACTCCTTATTAAAAAAAATACTTACGCGGTTTTACAGTTTCACCATATGAATTTGAACAGCGTTACCATCAGCCGGTATAAGGGTCTTTTAAATTTGGAAGAATTCGTTTTAAAGGGTGATGGGTAATTTTGTATGAACCCCGTCCCCCCCCTCCAACAGTCACGGGATGCATGTTTATATGTTCGTTAGGACCCAAAACAAGACAAAATAACTATTTTAGTAGCTAAATCGATGGGATTTTTTTCTATAAAAAAAACCTTTCATGAGTCATGCGATGCAAGAATGTGTTCATTTTTAAACCAATTCCATACAATATGATAATGGTTTTCCAAGAAAACCCCATACATAGGACGATCGTCGTCATAGTAAAAAATCATCAGGTTGCCAAGATCTATCAAATGGAATATGTTTCGTTCCTGTTGGTGGGTGGGGACATTTTGCCCATTGTCCTTTTTTTTTTTTTTTTTTTTTTATATCATAGGAAGGCAAACGAGCACACAGGCCACCTGATGGTAAGTGGAAACTGTGACCCATAGACATTCGCATTCACAAGACCGCAATCCTAAGACTGCAAATGCGTTGCCAACCCTGAGGCCGAAGATGGAATGCCTCTATGCTAGTCATTTCACCGGCTGTCTTATCCCCAAACCGGAACACAACAATGCGAACACTGCTGCTTGGCGGTAGGTTAATGGATAAGATGGTGGTACCAACCCGGACGGACCCTGCACAAGGTCCTCCCACCTCCTTTGCGGTTATTGAGTTTATAGATAGAGTATTTTTATTTTCGAAATTAAGATAATACCTACTACTAAGAGAGACTTCCTCTGTGTTGACAAAAAAAAAGCTGATAGTAACAACAGCAAGTTCTTTAGTGATTCAATCAACATGTCAGTTGATGCATGGAGTCAAGACGCTTAGCTATGTACAACAATCACAATCTTGTTAGAAGTGACCAATTATTTTTTTCAGTGTAAATACATACATACATACATATATAAACTCACGCCTTCATTCCCAGAGTGGGGTAGGCAGAGCTAAAGAATTACCAACAAGTCTTAAAACTTCTTGATAATTATGTAACTACATTTTGCACAAGTAGGCTAAGATATGTCCCAGTGTATTAGTGACAGGTGGCAAGCCCATCGCCTAACAGTACTACAAGCCTTTATTCCCTTAGTCGCCTCTTACGACATCCACGGGAAGACATGGAGTGGTACTATTCTAACCCGGAAACCACACGGGTACAAATACATGTTTTGTAAAATTATACTCACGCCCAAACGGAATTTAAGGAAATATTCTTCCCTCTTGTATAACAGGACCTAGATTCTAGGCTGCAAAAACCATATCATCAGTGATTCGAATGCTCTGTCCCTCGCACTCTACAAGAATACTACGAGTTCTGAGAGGGACAGAGCATTCGACTCGCTAGCGAGTGCGTTAATTGTAACTCATGGTAAGGGTACCGTTATCGTATTGTCAATGTTTTAATAGCTATCATTTACTTGACAGTAATGACGGCCGAGTTTAAATTAACTATAAGTAGGGTACAGTCACCAGTGGTCTGCCAGAGACCTGTAGTCAGCCTCTGCTTGTACTTTGTATGAGTGGGAAGAGTCCGAAAGATATATTTCCCACTCTTCGCACGCATTATAAGGTCGACTTCTGGTCTTTGGCTGACTACTGGTGACTTTACCCTACTCATGGTTAAGTTTTTACTAACTAAGATAGCAGAAGTTGCACCAATTATCGTTCTTTCAAGAAAATATGATTTACGATTCCCACAACGGAAATAGAGTAGAAATTCAGTATAAAAATACACCGCTGGGAGGCACGTAATGAACTTCACTAGAAAACTGCCAGTTTCTTGGACTTAAAAATAAACTAGGAAACGTGGTGCTATATTGTTTCTAAGAAGTTGAAATGACTACGAGCGTTGTTGAATTTTTATGAATCTCGAAGTTCGTTGCTTTCAGCAGGATATGTTTTCACGAAGTAATTAAATTAATATTGAGGTAATTTCAGTGTTTTGGTTGAGTTAAGTAGGCGTTTTATTTTAATAACACCACGTTGAACGACCTAGGACAGATTCAAAGATCTCGAAACAGGAACGAAAAGTCTCGGATTTCCTGCTGAATAAATTTTGACACATCATACCTTTCTATCTAAATTCTTCCATAATTTAATATTGTCATAGCGTAATATAGCATAGTAGTATAGTATGTTCGAGAAACTGTATCACTTTCCCCACTGTTATAGTTTTACCTATGTTTACAAATTAACACATTGACTTGGATTTTGACTTTGATGCTGAGATAAGGATTGAAATTATCATTCCCAGAGCACCAGTTAAAAAGTCGACCACATCAAACCTTAAAAACTTGATACGTTTTCTACGCCACGTGTTAAACGCCTTTTTTACGCCGACCGCCCGCAGTGTGGTGTCCATACGATCGTCAAATAATTTCTTTCGGCAAATTTTATTTTGACCTTTACCCTATTTGAAGCTTTAATATGGTTAATCCTGTAAATCATCATTTGTTTTGAATAATTAAATTTACTAAAATTTCATTATCACATTTGTGACAACTTGATAATCAAAATAATATTTTTTTTTAAATGTGTTCTGATAATAATTATTCGTACAGAGGATTGTTTCAAAAGCATTTTTTTTTATTATTGTTGTTTATTTTTACAAAACAGTGTTTGCTACGCCCACTTTGGACTAGTGGGTGGAATTACGTTATTTGGTTTGTAACACCGTTTTGTTTTATGAATCTAACACTAACTATGAAGTAGAAAAGATCGGCATTTGAGCTCTTTAGCCATGCCCAGAAATTTGATTATTTATTTTCTCAGTTAATAATGAACAAACAAAAAAGTGTGTGCTGTAAGACAAACCCCTAAAAGCATGATATTTTAAGAACGGCTTTTAAAAACTTCATGTTGTCAATTCACGTGATCGTCCGCAGTCAAGCATCATCCATTAAACCATCCGACTGATTTCCGATCAAAAACCCTGTTAGTGATTTTCACATCATTTAATCCGCCCGACCGTGTGTAGGAGAGAAGTGGGCGTGCTGGGGGCGGCCATAATGAACTGTGACGTCATTAACACGCGGCGTGACGTGATCTTTATTACGAAGGAGCCTTAATGCCGGCGCAAGGACCTAACGGCGATAGACAGGCTTTTAAAACTTTACAAGCTTAGCGCTTGACGTATATTTTATGGGTGGGTGTTACATTGTTTAGAATATAAATTGTTAGGCTGAAGACGGTTTTTGGTGGTATTTTCGGACCGTTATGACTACCGTAAAGATAGATAAAGCGGTAGATAAAGCAACCGTCACTTTCGCACTTACACACTGGACAGAAAGTGACACATGGTTTATTCACATCTATAAATACGACCATGAATAGGCTCGCAGCTATTTATATTTGTATAAAAGGGCATCGAAAGTAATCAATAAGGCGCGCGTCATGTCTTTGTATAATATTCGTAGTCCGTCGGTACTTGATCTATTAAAAGATATTAATGAAATTGATAGGCCGGAAAAACGGAACTAAAATCAAATCAAATCAAAACCTTTATTGCATATCACATTACATATATGAGATGGAAAATAAACAGTAGATATCCATGTGGCGCCCTGCAAGGGCATAGCAATTTTAGAGGGCTAACTAGGTATTTTAATGCAGATAACTTAATACTAAATGACTAATAGGACAAGATTCCACGATAAAATTCTCTGTATTGCACATTTAGGTTAACAATAATTATTATGTATCAACGAGGACTAGGGTTGATAAAATACAGGGTGTCTTTGACCTTGGGGCTTTAAATGCAACCATCGATTCTACTCGCTAAACTGTACTACTTTTGTTCTGCAACATTAAAAAATAACTTAAACTTAGATAACTAATTGATGTTAAAGTCTAATCGTAAAATCAGTGTATTACATTCTGGCCATTTAATCACTATCTCATGGTACGGGGGCGACATTACCTTGGTACGAGGGCTAAAGGAAAATGGAGAATTGGACCGCGTACATTGAAAATTAGATTTAACCTGTATGATAATAAATAAAAAAATGTACATATTTTTAACAACCTACAGAACAAAAGAAGTTTAGTTTCAGGAGTAGAAATGATCTATGCATTTAAAGCCCCAAGGTCAGAGGCACCCTATATAAATTAAGTATACTTATCGTTAAAAAAAATCATTTAAGTTATAATGTCATTCATTAATAAGATATACTCGTAGTTTTAATTGTTTAAGTAACATCTTTGGTTTCTCTTAGTTTTTAATGGAATTAGGTAGATGGTTGTATATTTTAATAAGCATAATATTATGGTGGGGGCTAGAAGTTAATATTTTTGATTTGGAGAAAGGCAATTTAAGTTTATTTAGTTTTCGTTCATTTCGCCTGATTTCGGTTATAGGTGTATAGAGATTTATATTGTTTTTGACAAACTTGCACGATTCTAATATGTAGATTGAAGTTGAGCATTTGTAATTTAATAAAATGGGGGTGGGGGAACTATTACCTACCTATTTATTATTTTAGCCCTAGCTTGGCTTTAGTACGGCAGTAATATCTTCACGAATATTTATATCGAAGTCTTTTGAACCCAGCAAGATATTGACCTCCTTTTTTATACACGTTTATCCACATTTATAAATAGGCTCGCAGCGATTTAATTATTTATTTAAAAGGGCATCGCAAGTAATCGATAAGGTGCGCGTCATGTCCTTGTATAATATTTGTAGCCCGTCGCTTAGGTACTTGATCTATTTAAAGATATGAATGAAGTTGATAGGCCGGAAATACGGCACTATTACCTACCTACATACATACATACCTTCACGCCTTCATTCCCAGAGTGGGGTAGGCAGAGCTACAGAATTACCAACAAATCTAAAAACTTGTTGATAACTCTGTAACCGCAATTTGCACAATTAGGCTAAGATGTTTAACAGTTTATATTAGTGACAGGTAGCAAGCCCATCGCCTAACAGTACTACAAGCCTTTATTCCCTTAGTCGCCTCTTACGACTTCCATGGGAAGACATGGAGTGGCACATTTCTAAGCCGGCAACCACACGGCATTACCTACCTGTTTTATTATTTACTAGTGACTCGCCCTTGCTGGGCTTTGGTATAACAGTAACACGTTCACGAATATTTATATTTAAATCTTCTGAAGTAGAGAATGCAAATTAACCGATTATTAACCGATTTCGTATGAAAATAACCGGTTTAGACTGATTATAGAAGGTTATTTGCATTCCCTATTCTGGACCCAGCAAGATATCAATAGTACATTGTTGCCTAGGCGCGGAAAGTAAGGGTTTTCCTGACGAGGTGGTTAGCAGGCCGAGCAACAGCGAGGCCTGCTAAAATACGAGTCAGGAAATCCTCGTTTCCGCCGAAGCATACATAATGCTTTTCTCAAACATGTGAGGAAATAATACAAATACATTTCTAAAAAGCAAGTAATTTAATTTCCTTAGATTTAGCGGGAAGCAGGTTTTGCCTAACCGAGGCAGCTTCAGATTTTAATATAGGCGGTGTGGTACCTATTTCGTCGCTTGAGCTCATTTTTTATAGCAAGTATTTCACACAACAAATAGTTTAATATTCGGTTTCACAATTATATTATGCAGAATGAATGAATGTTACCAACTGTCAATTGTTTTTAAATACTAACCATAGACATTGGAATGCAAATTCAAAAAGAAACACACGCACTGTGCTAAAAAAGCGAGCAGTTACCTTGGCTGTTTGGAATTTTTGTCTTGGTCCTTTTGATTTTGTATGCAAATTGACAGCATTTTTAAGAAATATACGGACATGGACGGAAAGTGTTTTCATATGATTTTTTTACTCCTAGGAGTAAAATGAGGCTCTTTCCGTCCTTGTGTTTCAATCGGAAAACCGTTTTTTCCGAGCATGTTTGAGAAAAATAAATTGTGGCTTCGTTGATTAGGGTCGTTTTTCATACACAGGTTGAATTCTCGCGAAAATGACACTTTTCGAGTTCAATATTTTCTAAACGGACCGACAAATCTACAAATCGATACTAAATAAAATAAAATAAACTAAAATATTTGTTTTGATAATGTCGTCAAAGTAATGTTATTTACATACATACATACCTTCACGCCTTCATTCCCAGAGTGGGGTAGGCAGAGTTACAGAATTACCAACAACTCTAAAAACTTGTCGATAACTGTGTAACCACAATTTGCACAATTAGGCTAAGATGTTAAACAGTGTATATTAGTGACAGGTAGCAAGCCCATCGCCTAACGTTATTTATCATGCATATATTTTTCATTTCGCCAGTTCCACATTTAAATAATTTTAAATATATTGATAATAATACCACTAGAGTCTCACAGGCTATTAATAATAATAGCCTGTGAGACTCTAGTGGTTAAGACGAATGTAACCACGTATAATTGAATAAAATCGGTTTAGCTGTCTAGTAGTTACGAGGGAACATAGAGTCGGACATATATACATACAGGTGGAACACATAACATAACCCTCCTTTTGGACTGTGTTACGATTCTCGTCGTTTTTCAATTTCAGAACGATATTGAAGTGAGATGGAGGAGCCTTGTAAGGATCGCGGGAACGCGGTGGATGCGAAAAGCACAAGACCGGTCTGAGTGCAGAGCCTTGGGGGAGGCCTATGTCCAGCAGTGGACGTCTTTCGGCTGACATGATGATGATGATGATGATGATATTGAAGTGCCCGAATTGTTAATTTGGTCACAGGTTGTATCGACAGTCGGTGAAAGCGGTAGATATGTATTCTGCCTAACCTACCAACAAGTGCGTGCGACAACTTAAATATACCGGTTAATACTTCATTGACGTACCAAACGATTGCTTAAGTAAACTCCAGCACCAACCCTTTTGACACAAGTGCCATTTGAAATTCACCGCAACTACTTAAGACTTAAGATTTATCTCCACCAAACTTTGTAATGGCATCGACGTGAAGAGTGAGTGAAGTAGCCATAATGGGACCTTCTGAATATTTAAGATATTAGTTTAGACATTTCGTCGGTAAAATTGCAAAACCACGTAAGTAACAAATTTATGATAGAGAAAAGTAAACCTTATTGTCGCATGGAAAAGGTGCATTTTGCTCCTTATTTAAAATGTTACTTACGCGGTTTTGCAATTTCACCAACGATTTGCTGTAAGGAGGGTACTTGGCGCGACCTGAAATATTAATGGTAATGGTGATGAAGTACCGTGATGCTTTATCGAGTTTTATGTGTAGATTGGGTTGTTATTTACTTATTTTACATATACAAGTTGGTTAGGATCAATAAGTGACAATTTCAACCAATCGTTCGATGATTGATCAACTACAATCGATGCATTGATCGATCAGAGTGATAGGTATACACCGTGTTTTTTTTAATTTACGATAACTTCGGCATATTGCTAGGTACAACCATAGAAACTAAGTGGTAGATTAGATTTTTAAATATTGCAAAAAAAAAACCGTTAAGAATAAAGTAATTAAATGTTGTATCTTTGGTCATTTTAAAAGGGCCTTTAGAGTTTACTAATAGTCAGTGTCAAGTACGTCAATGCTGGCGTGACATGTACACACACAATTAAGAGCCTTTTACACCAGTTCAACGCGACTAAGTTATTAAATTTAAAATTTTTATATCATTTTTATCATTTGTCTGTCTTCGGGAAATTAACTTTATTTGACTTTGAGCCTAGTATGGTTGTGTTTATCGCGTGACAAGATGTGGACAAAGCATCCGTTACACTTGTAGATACTTAATACGTGTCAGGAAGTAACATATGTTTTATCCATATTTAGTCACGCGATAAATGTGGTCATATAAGGCACCCTGGCTCTTTTTGGAGCATCGCGAGTGACTATAACTGCAAAAAAAATCGGAAAATACTATCTCGATTATATTAAATTTTGTTACATACATACATACATACCTTCACGCCTATAATCCCAGAGTGGGGTAGGCAGAGCTACAGAATTACCTACAACTTTAAAAACTTGTTGATAATGCAGTAACCACATTTTGCAAAAATAGGCTAAGATGTTTATCAGCGTATTAGTGACAGGTTGCAAGCCCATCGCCTAACAGTACTACAAGCCTATATTCCCTTAGTCGCCTCTAATGACATCCACGGGAAGACATGGAGTGGCACTATTCTAACCCGGCAACCACACGGGGAGAGGAATGGTTAAAACTTTATTCATTCGAATTTAACACATTGATAACTTACAACGAATCTAGTTTGCGTTTCAACTCTGATTCATTAATAAATACTAATAGAATCTGTTGTCTGTCCGGTCGAATGAATCACGCCTTGTTAAGCTTGGCGCCCCTTACAAGTGAAAACCTATGAGCCTGGTGACTCACAGCTAATCGTCTACACGCTAACTATATTCTACGATCCTTATTTATATTTTAAATAGCTGTTGCCAACATCATCCACATAGAAATTGTTTATAGGTACTTCTTCGGGAAGTGACTAATTTTCCGCACTGAAAAAAAAGTATTTCACACAGTAAAGAAAATGACCCTTAGGGCTCGTCACACAGTCGTCGAGCACACAGGCCACCTGATGGTAAGTGGAAACTGTGACCCATAGACATTCGCATTCACAAGACTGCAAATGCGTTGCCAACCCTGAGGACTAAGATGGAATGCCTCTATGCTAGTCATTTCACCGGCTGTCTTATCCCCAAACCGGAACACAACAATGCAAACACTGCTGCTTGGTGGTAGGTTAATGGATAAGATGGTGGTACCAACCCGGACGGACCCTGCACAAGGTCCCACAAGTAAATAATTGTGTCCACTATCCTTTTCTGATTCATATGACACCTTAAGATGCGTCCACGAATTGACTGACGTGCATACACGTCACGTTTCATGTTCACAGTAATATTCAGATCATACGTAAGAATGCGGCGCGTTCACGTGTAGATAACTAGCTGACAGTGGTATAATAAGATGTCTTACTCGTATTTCGAGATGGTTTCATAAGATTATTGATAGTCACGTCGCCGACAATACAAGCCATGGGGATTTCATTAACGCAAGTGTGGGTGAACATGAAATGACATTCACATGTGTTATTTCCATTTCATACAAGCATAACGTCAGTGATAATGCAAATCCGCGTAACTAACAAATTTATGATAGAGCAAAATAAACCTTATTTTCTCATGAAAAGGTGCATTTTGCTCCTTATTTAAAATGTTACTTACGCGGTTTTGCAGTTTCACCGACGATAATGCTTAGTTGCACACACGAGAATGTTTACAATTTAATAACACCTAGAGAAGCATGCTGTTACTTTTTATCATGGCGAATTCAATAGTGATAGGAGAAGTATGTATGTATGTACTTATGTAAACTCTTTATTGCACAAAAAAAAACAATTACAAGTAAATTCGTACGTAAACTTAAGATAGTAGTAGTGATGGGTGAATCCAAAAACATTGCAAACCTTTAATTTATTGCGATAATTACACCTTTTGAAAGTTACATAATTTGATGGAAATTATTCTGAAAGTAATATTACAAGATAATCTCATTTTAAATTATATGATTAAATTAAAATTTAAAAAAAGATTTCATTATTTACATTTTCAGCAATTAAATGAAACTTACAAACCGCTCGTAGATACTAGACCGGTGTACCAATGGAGCATTAGTACTAACAGTTTGAGCAACTGAGTGTCAAACACGAGATAACAAGAGGTTTGCAATTTGTTATGTGTTTGTGTTATTATTTAAATTATGTGTGAATTATATTTATAATAATTATTGTTGTGAATCTTGTAATTTCTTCCCAATGATTTTCAATTTTCAAAATATAAATTTCTATAAAAAAAAAAGCAAAAACCGCATAAACGTAAAAATATTTTAGGTTATCTATTAAAAGATATGCATTTCCTCTAGGACAGTTGCGTATCTGTAATCAACGAGCACCTCAATCACTAACCGGAATAATGCGGGGGTAACCCACATATGACCTCACCCGGAACCCTAATTAGGGTTGCCAGACGTTTGAATAGCGTTACATCAACGCGTAAGGTCGAAGACGGAGCTATTATATCTGTGGCTTCTGTATAGTGTTGCCAGGTCAAATCGTACAAAAATCAGTTCTAATATAAACTCGGG
The DNA here is from genome assembly GCA_927399475.2 of Acleris emargana. NCBI lineage: Eukaryota > Metazoa > Arthropoda > Insecta > Lepidoptera > Tortricidae > Acleris > Acleris emargana. The sequence goes on along the minus strand of OV656838.1, from coordinate 21,329,934 downwards.
ACCTGGGTTTTCAAATCAGAGGGGTTATTATGACATAGCTATGCAGTTCATTTTACGTTGAGCGTAAAGGACAGAGCTATAGCAGTTATATATAGCTGCATTGCTATGTCATAATAACCCCCCAGGACAGTTTCAATAACATACTTGAAAAAACCGGTGACTTAAGACAAATGTGACGTACCGTGTTTGACCTCCAGTTGTTATCTTATTCATGATTGCTCTAGTGATGTGCTAGATATTGGGACAATTGGCGTCCCGGTCAAGGATTAATTGGGATGTGTCCACAGACCCCTGAAAATTGGGAATGCCCACGTAAATCAGGACGTCTGGCAACACTACTTTTATGACAGTTACTACAATTCTATAATCTGTTCAGTTTTGGATGATCACTGTGACAGCCGTATTTCGTAATATCAATCACGTATTAACGTCACCAGCGAAGTATAAAAAAAGCTAGCAAGTCGAATGCTCTGTCCCTCGCACTCTATAAGAAAAATGAGAAGTTATGATAAATACTTATACAAAGTTAAAGAAACAAGTGTTAAGGGGCGACCCAACCTTGTCTTATTTGAGCTGTCACAAGCGTCGTCCTAGATTGAACGGAGTACCTACCGTAAACGGGGTGAGTAGGGATTAAAGGGTGAGTAGGGACACCACCTAAAATAAGTCTCAACTTGTTAGAAATAAGAACAACGTTACGTCTATTGGAAATAATTTCAGTCTTATAATAAGTAACATATGCTTCATTTTAGGTTGTGTCCCTACTCACCCCATTTAACGGTAGAAGACAAGTGAGAATAAAATAGTATGAAATATTATTTTCGGAATAAATAAATATCGGACACTATATAAATTGACCTATTCCCAAACTACGCTCTACTTGGACTACAGGTAACAATAAATTTACTTTTATTGAGAAATATCTGCCCCTACCGGGATTTGAACCCGGGACCTCTAGCTTCGAAGGCAGGGTCGCTACTTACTAGGCTAAGGTATCGGTAAAAGATAAAATGTAGTCTATGATTTAATTCAGAGTATAAGCTGTCTTAAATTTTATCGCTTGTGATTTAGCTTGAAAGTGTAACAAATATACAAATTCACGCACTATAAACTTTTGTATTTATATACTTACGACTAGAATTTTCCGTGATTATCTGCGTAGAAGTCGAATATCTCTATCTATAGATAAAAAGTACTCCACGTTCTGTTTCGAGACTCAAGCGAACACAGTACCAAATTTCATCGATTTCAAAACTTTAATTTAAAAAAAAATGGCGGAGTTTACATAATATACATATACGCGACAATATCAAATATTACGGTCGGATTTTTCAAGTTTCCTTTTTGTTAGACTTCATTCAAAACATATTTTCATAAACCAGTTACCAAATCTGCTCCCAACGCTAGCCGCCTAAATCCAAGAGTTCACCAAAAAAGCCTTTGTCTCCGTGCTAGTTAATTCATTCCTGACGTATTCCTCATTTGCATACACGAGCTAGACGGATTGTTGCCAAGCTTTGTTTTATGAGAAAATAACGGATTTCGGGAACACAGGGTTTTAGTAAACTTTTTGTCTATGGTTTTATTTTTTACAGTGCCTCTAATAGACATTGTTTGATTAAAAAACGGAGTATAAACCGGTTATTACTTAAAAATACGACTCTAATTCACTTTGTTTAAGCCTATATTGCTTTGACGAGTATATCGTAATTTACGAGTAAGTGCTATATTTGATGTCATGGCAGCTTTTTTAATGTCAAGATAACACACCAAACAAAAACGACAAACGCTCTGTTCGTTTGAAATGCTATTGTGTTAGTATAATAAACAAACATTATTTGCAAATATTTAATATTTGTACTAACTGAAAAGAAAATAACATACATACATACATTAAATCACGCCTGTTTCCCAGAGGGGTAGGCAGAGACCACTTCTTTCCACTTGCTACGATCTTGACAAATTTCTTTCGCTTCTTCAACATTCATACATCGAGTCATGCACGCACGTCGGTTTCGGGTACAAAAAATATAGAAAATAACAAAAACATATTATTCGCCCATTTATTATATTATAGCCCTGATGTTTATGTAGAGTTGCGTATGAATGAAAAAGAAATATAAATAATTTCGTGCGTGTTTCACAAACTTATAATAACAACCCTCGGGTTTGCACAAACATTATGTTAAAGAAAACTCACAAAAAAATAATGTTTTCTGCTTTATATTCCAATTTTACTAACGTAGTATTTAATGGTTAAGATATTCCTAAAACATCGTAGTCTCAGCTTGATGAAATAAATATAAGTAACTTTGTAATTAAACCAAGAACTAATAACTTTTTAATATGAAACTTTAAACCCATTAGTTTGGTTTAACTTTTTTTATTAAATTTGATGGATTTTCTTTTGTGCCAGTAACACGTTCTACTCAAAATGAAAGTCAAATAGGTTACCTAAGATTTTATTTCTCACCAGTAACTTTAAAAAACATTATAAAACCTTTTAGCCGTGAAAAAACGCGTAACCGATTCGGCTAGTTTTGGAAATGACTCAAACATGTGTAGGTGGGAGGGATTGGAATAAACAATTTGGGAACAAGTAGGTACCAGACATTGATTACTTCACAATCTGATTGGTTATTTCTATTTGTCGCAACTCTTCTCCACTTAAGGGTTCTTTCATTCTGCAAACGAATGCACCGCTAACGTCAATAAGCGTCATTCCTCGACAAGTTAATATCGGCGCTGTCGCCGTCTAGACGACAGCCTTGGCGGCCATGTTGCCCCATTACCCGACTACAACACGAAGTGTCCTTCGCGTCTATACTTTATATAGCGAAGAGTTCCTTTTTAAATACTACAGCTTTGATAACTTAGCGCTAGCGTTGTTTTATTATCTGTGAGAGGTTGATGTGGTTTTAACTTTGAGATTTTATCTTAAACAATTTATATCTATCATCTACCAAGTACTTATGTTAAAAAAAATAATAATTGAAATACTATTATATACAGGGTCGAGGGATTCTTCACGGTCTTTGACATGTTATCGTATTGTCGACGTTTTGGAGATCTTTTTTAATTGACAGTAATGTCGGCCGAGTTAAAAACAATACCATAAACCGTCAAAAGCAATTATGTTATTACAATTTCGTTTTTTTTTTTTTTATGGCCTAGGAAAGCAATCGAGTGCACAGGCCACCTGATGGTAAGTGGAAACTGTGACCCATAGACATTCGCATTCACAAGACTGCACACTGCAAGTTTATGAATAAGAGGGTTACTCTCTTACATTGCTTGATTATTTTACCTATAGGTATGTAGTATTTTCTGTCGTAAGTATTTACTTGATTCCAAGATATTTTGTTGTGTCATTACTTAAATGCTGGTTGTAAAGATACTAGAATTCTCTACATAAAATCAACCAGTGAATTATTAATCACTGACATTTAGACCCATTAATGTTTATAAAATGAACCAAAGATAAACGATTCCGGTAAAGGTTATCATAGCTATTGATTCGTAGGATCTGCCAGTAAATGTCAATTATGTACGTCCCGCCCACTAAAGGTTGTAGGTCGGGGGATCACAACTCTCCAGCCTATGATAACCACGGTCGTTACACTTACACCCTTATAGGACTATAGGTGCTTATTAAGTTCTCAATAGTCGGATATTGAAACCGGTAGTGATAGTTATAAGGCTTGTTAATAATAACCGTTGGGAATTTGTAAAGTAATTGATAAATGTAGGGTCTAGGGATTTAATATGCGTACGATTTATCGGCTGTCGGATTATTTGAGGGTTTTAATATGTTTGCCTTTTTGGTGATAAATGTGCTTTTGTGTTGGTTTTATAATAAATCGTTATAGATGACAAGGGTTTATTTTAAGTACCTTCTCAGTTTACAGTTTTTTTTTTATCTTACGTGCTGCAATTTCTTTTAAATTAGACATTTTCTCTGACAACAAGATTAATATTTTTATATCGTACCTATAGTATTTCATAATATAGTTTGACTTTTTTTAAATCTTGCCACCTAATAACAAATATTTTTTACTTGTGGGAGGACCTTGTGTCCGGGTTGGTACCACCATCTTATCCATTAACCTACCGCCAAGCAGCAGTGTTCGCATTGTTGTGTTCCGGTTTGGGAATAAGACAGCCGGTGAAATGACTAGCATAGAGGCATTCCATCTTAGTCCATAGAGGCATTCCATCTTAGTCCTCAGGGTTGGCAGTGCATTTGCAGTCTTGTGAATGCGAATGTCTATGGGTCACAGTTTCCACTTACTATCAGGTGGCTGTGTGCTCGTTTGCCTTCCTATGCCATAAAAAAAAAAACGTTTTATTGTCTAGTTCTAATGCAAACTGCATGATATTTACGATCCTGCGCAAGTTAATCTAATTTGAAAGTTCCGTACTCCGAATAATTTTCGCCGAGCGCTCAATTATAAAATCTGGCCCACGGGCAATTTTATAGATGTTTAAATAGCCATAAAATTTGATATTTTATGTATTAAAGTGGTTGGCTTGAAAATGGACTTCATTGCTTATTTACCAAGCAAAATAAAAATACTCATAAAGGGAGCGCCGGTCTGAAAATATTAGGATACTATATCATTACGACTACTCGTATTAAATTCAACTAGGCTGGTGCTCGAAGGCAGATTTTTGTTCACAAAAATAAGATTCTGTCAATAAAATAATTTTTGGGAGAAGTTTTTGCTGCCGACTGTACTTTTACTTGCAGAGTTATTATATGCTTATCAAGACCAAACAAATGAGTCCCAACACGGTGGGTCTACGTTTAGTGAAGATTCTGTCGCCACCTTCTCACTCCATCATCAGATCAGCTCCATGTCATAAGTAATTTTCAGCTTCATCGGTAACTGGGGAAGGGGTCAAATTTAATTTGCAAGATTTGACCCGTAAATAGATACACATTATACATAGTAAATTATACAAAAGCTTGTAAAAAGGACAAATTATTTAGGTATTATTTTAGTGTTTTAAATATATTTGTCTGTGAAATTTAATTTCCACGAATACTTTCCTGCTGATAGTAAGGTTTACACGGTGACTCTACCTATTATACTAGCTCTAGTTTTAATCCAGGGTAAAGGAAAAAATGCACGAGCACGAGTATTTGTTCCTGAGTCCAGGATAAGGTATTTACTTCTCTATTCTCCTGAGGCCTGCCGTGCACGGTCAGTCAATTTTTAAAATTAAACTAGCGGCCCGCCGCAAATTTATGACTTTCCCGGTGGATTTTCCAATTATTTTCTTTCATACAAACCTTTTCCTGGCAATGACAAATACAACAAAAAAGAAATAAGCCAAATCGGTTCAGCCGCTCTCGAATTTTGCGCTTAACAACACATTTAGCGATTCATTTTTATTATATTGATTATCGGTTATAAGCACAAGGGGTATTCCACTTTTTCTATTTTGCAATGGTTATCAAGACTAGATAGTCCTACATAGGAAATCACTTTAACACATTCGTCTCGTAACCTAATCCAACCTTTAACCGCTTTGTAGAAAACCCAACTAGCAGGATGCTGGCACTGAAAATGTGTGAGAAAGATTGTCAAGCTGTTTTTTTTCATATCAAATGCGTTGACGTTTGCCCTTAACCTCGTAATGTCCACGTCAAATTTCGGTAGTTCGAAAAATAATCTTGTGTCAGTTGACTAAAGCCAAAAATGACTTTGATAAATGTCCTAGATTTAGGGCGTTGGGCCTTACGATGTTAAACCTGATTTTTACGATTTAAAAATGTTGTAGATGGGTATTTGAAAAACTGGGTCCGTAAGTTTTTCTTTACAGTAAAATGTTTCTTGGGTAAATTTAAATAAACGGAAAAGTGCAAGCCTAGTTTTTAATAATAACTACAACATATTCAAAGATCGTAAAAATTACTTGATTTATGAGCCGAATTATTAGCCCGGAGCTAATTTTGTATGGAATTTTATGACAGTAACGCAATTTAAACATCGGTTTACAATTAGTCTTAAGGTAAAATGAAATAGTTCACCAAAGTTAGGTTAGGTTATTAGGTATCATAAATATGAAATTTCAACGTAAAAGTTAAAAAATATTGATAAACAGAACTAATTCTTAATTTAAATTAAAAAGAATGATTCCCTCATTTTAATACAAAAAATGATGAATACCCTGTTACTAAAATTATCTAATAAGTATACATTAAAAACAATGCCCAGCCGTCCATTGCGAACGTCCAATACGCTAATGAAGATCATTATCATTCTTTTACACTACTATGCACCCTTGAGTGCAGCGAAGGTTGCTGCAGTGCATTGACACCAGACAACCGACCAAATTTAGTTTCACCCACCACAAGCCCGCGCAAAGCTGCCTGGGAACGTTCTAATTCCGGTGGTTTATAACTGGGTGGTAGTACTAAGCAACAGGTGTTGGCGTTATGTAAGGCCAGTTGCGCGCGCATTCCATTGAGGCGGTAGTACGAGGATATCGATTAGGAGTACGGACCTGGCCCATCGACCCGGCCGCCGGTGTATGCCGCCTTAAGCGTCTCGCTCAGTCTTGGATTAGATTTAAAAAGCGTTTCACAATGTTCTTTTACCATGATACTATGAGATGACCCCGTATTATTACTGTGACTGTGTAAGTTTTCCATATGCCCACTCAATTCGCTTAGTTTCAGCACGTATTTGTAATAAATTTAAATAAATAATTATAGCCTTTTTCCAGATATTTTTGTAACATGCATGTCTAAAGCTCAAAGACGAGATTACTTGGTTCAAAGTCATTTATAAGGGTGCTTCTTTATAAAAACCCCTTTGTGAAGGGTTTCTCGAGGGGTATCCATTGAAACCGCCGAGGAAGATGTGCTTGAAATTATTACCTGTTTAATTCCTTTTGATATTTTTGAGGTTTCTTTTATTTAAGCAAGAGTTTCTTTCTAAATAACACGCCTGGAGGACATGTTGGCTGACCACAAAGGAAGATTAACCAAGATTATTAGAGTGTTTTTTTGTTTTGGATAACTAATTTTTATTTATCTTAGGTCTAGCTTTACCACGAAACTTCTATAGTACCTATATATTTCCGAAGTCGCACGTATATTGGAGATGTGCATCCGTTATGTACATTCACTTTCAGATTGGAATTTAATTCCTTTTACATTTTATTCTCTGCCACCATTTTAAAATATGTAAGTTATGAAGTTAGTCTGAACTCTTTATTACTGAGAAAATACGAGTAATAAAGGGTTACGTATGATGCCAAGCCCACACAAGAATAAAAAAAGATAGCTTTATGTGCTTCCGCGTAGGAACGTGATATGGAGATAGTTTGTACGCGCCTTGATCGCAGCGTCAAATTCAAATAATTGCTGGTACTTTAATAGGTACTACAATACTTACTTATTAAGACACAACTATTGAATAATAATCGTTAAAATATTAATAAAATCATGGGACAATGTCACAGCAATTGACCTAGCCTTGGGGCAAAGCTTTATAGGCTTGTACTAATGGGTACTCGACAACGATATAAATACTTATAATAAATAGAATATATATTTATATACTTAAATACATAGAAAAAATCCATGACCCAGAAATAAATATTCGCGCTCATCACACAAATACCTTTCTTACCGGGATTGGATCCCAGGACCGCTAGCTTTGTAGGCAGGGTCACTAACAACTAGGCCAGTTTAAAGATCGTAGTATTTCGAATATTAAACCAAGAATATGCGAAAAAGGGGTCATATTTGTAAAATAAAAGTATCTACGATTTTGTTTTTAATCGTGTTTTCACGTTTACCAGTCTCAAGGAAATATGACGAAGCTTAATATATCCTAAGGGCATTTTAGCTATGGCGATCCAGATCGCGCTAGATCGAAACAGTACCAACTCAAAATACAACTGCATTTTAAAATCAACTTTATTACAACTTCTATGAACTTGAAAAAACTATCAAGGATTTCGAGTAGAGACTGTTTTGATCTAGCTGTACGATTTGTAGCTTCTTAATAATTATCACTTTCTATAAATTATTAGAAGCGTTAAGTGGGGTGGAGTTGCATGAATACTTATTGTTTGGAACTGAAGAAGTGACAAACATTGAAACAACAAACTAGTTACTACAGCAATATTATAGTAATTACCTACTTAATATAACATTCACTTAAGTAAAGGAAGTTGAAACATAATGTATTTGTTAATATTATATGATAAAATGGCCTGACGTAGTCGTATTTTGGACTATTTAGGAATAATTAGACTATAACCAGAAAACTAACACCGCTGTATTAGAACAAAAAAACCGTAGGTACTGAAAAATAGTGTTAAGTAATCAATAGTGTATTTTTTTAAATTTTATTTGAAACTTTCTTTATGTTTAAGCATATTTGGGACCTTAAGGAACGTTTTATAAAACCCAAGCGCATTACAAACAGGGTCGTGAGACTAATATTTTACGGAAAACAAGCAATGTATTTCAAAATCCAAGCGGCGTAGCGCGCAAAGCCTCACTTGCTGATCCCCGCGCGGCAGTGAACGTTAAAATATGGCTACAAAAATATATCTCGGATGTAAACTATAGTTTCAGCTTTTGGTTGGCCGTGCTTTACACCTTGTATTATATTTGTTTGCGGGTTTAGAAAGATTGCGGAGTAAACAAAATCCATCTTATAATAATTAAAGTTACAATGGATGTGTTAGTTTGGATGTCTGTTTATCTGTTAATAATAATCTGTTTTTTTTGTTACACATTCAATTAATTTAATCCATCCATAAGCCATCTCACTTTTAAATCGTTATCATATTTTTGCCTTTGTGACAGCTATATTCTACTCGTACTGAGTAAATAAATAGCAGGACTATGTCAAAGTGAAATCGCCCAGATCGAATTATCTGTCAGCATTAAATATATTAACCTAATCTAAGTAAATATAGCATTATAAATTAAATTGATGATTGCTATTATAATATTAAAAAGCCCGTACGATAAACTGATCTAGTCCACTATAATGCTTGTCTCAAGATGCGTCAAAAATGACAGTTTTATATGCCTTGACGTTTATTTTGGGGTTAAACCGTTTTTTTACTAAAAGGGTAATAATGACGTCATCAGCTTTAATGGCGCCGTAACCAAGAACAGGGAGAGTAATTGTATTCTCAAATTAGATTGCCATATAGGAAAACGAAATTTACGTGTTGAAAGGAATATGTAAAATCGATTGTCAGGGTATGTACAGTCAACAGCATAAATAAGCGATCATTTCTGTACCTTGTCGCTTTCAATCGTTTCACAATTTTGTATAACATTACAAACAAAACTTTAAAGTGACAAGGTACATAAATGATCACTTATTTATGCTGCTGACTGTTCATTTTGAAGGTGATTCTGCGATCATATTTTCTTGAGACTGTTAAACGTGAAAGCATGATTAGTCATCCTCGATAATTAAATTTTTCAAACAGAACATCATTTTTGCGTGGATAATATAGTAATGTTGTAAGAATATGTTTTATGTCTTAAACACTACTTAATAGCCGTTTTTTTTTTTTAATGAACCTCCCCCTAGGGCCCGCCATACAACGAAATTCGTCAATGGAATATGAATTTATTGTAAACTAGCGGGCCGCCAGCGGCTTCGCCCCGCTGCAAATTTCTGACTTCCCCGGTGGATTGTTCCATTATTTTCTATCATACAAACCTTGTCCTGACAATGACGAACACAACAAAAAAGAAATCAGCCAAATCGGTTCAGCCGTTCTCGAGTTTTGCGCTTAGCAACACATTTAGCGATTCATTTTTATTATATAAAACATGAAATAAAGTCATTTTTCTAATTTGACAATATGTCATAAAAACAATAGAAATTCCACTTTACTTCCTTTGCTTTAGATCTTTATTTTAATGGCCGTATTATGTACTATTTTTAGTACGAGTTATGATAGTGTGTTTTACAAAGGCTCTGTTTAAATAATGAAGTTAACTTTGAGTCTGATTCCAAACTACGACATTCAAAACACGATAGTCTAATAATTGGATATAAACCAATCACGTCAGCTAGCCCCAGCAAGTTTCTTTGTGAATAAATTATACTGAGCCACAAAGCTGGTCGAGAGTAGAGTTGTGAAGAATTTATTTATTTATTTGGAAATTAGATTTTCTTTTAAAAGTTTGTGTAATATTGGAGCTAATTTTGAATCAGTGGTTTCATACTTAACTGTTAGGCGATGGGCTTGCTACCTGTCACTCTCACATATACACTGTTAAACATCTTAGCCTAATTGTGCAAATTGTGGTTACAGAGTTATCAACAAGTTTTTAGAGTTGTTGGTAATTCTGTAACTCTGCCTACCCCACTCTGGGAATGAAGGCGTGAAGGTATGTATGTCTGTATGGTTAAACCATTAAGCTTTGGACATGTTATCGTATTTTAAACGTTACCATAGCTCTTATTTATGTTTCAGTAATGGCCGCCGAGATAATTATAATACGATAAAATTTCAAAGGCAATATTGCTTTTTTTCGTACAAATAGAGGAACAGTGTTCTCTAGTTTAAAAAATCTAATTTTAGAAACGTTTTATTCATAGACTAGAACTGAATTTGACATTTATAACTTCAAAGAACACACAGACACGAGGAGTGTAAAGTAGATTTACGCATTATTTTGTATTTTATCGATATTTTGAAATAATTTACTTACCGCCTGATTCACAATCGACAAGTAAAGCATATTTGACAGATTTTTTTTGCCCTTTCTCCTTCTTACACTTGACAAGGTGAGAGATAACTTTAAATGGCAAATAAATTTACTCGTCGTTTGTGAATAATCTGCTGAATTTTAATTTAAAAAAAATTTACTAAACGCTTTAACCAATGTCACATTTTGTTATTCGCTGTTATACTTAAATGTTAATTTATTGTTTATCAACTAAAGAAGAGCTTTCAAATTACATTTTTGTAAATACTGAAATACATGATGATATCATTAGTACAAAATAGCACGGTCAAGCCAGACTTCCTAGAATATCACAAAGATCAATACAGATAACAGACACTGCTCGTAGTTCCACATTGAACTCTTTTAAATGCAATCAGTAGAGATATTGCGTGACAAACAACAGAAGTCTATTATCCTACTGTATATTCCTATATTGTGACAGTATTCCTCTGCAGCGTTGGTTTTTAATCAAGATATCCAGTGCACTCCAATTTGTGTCTTCATGGCTAACAATAAGCCTTAGTTTGCAACGAAAAGTGTTTGAGCATGTGCTGCTTTGGAATGAGTGTGTGGTTTGTAACGGAAGGGTCTCGTAATTGCAATGTAAACAGAAAAGGTCTAAAAAGTCCAGTTTAATGTGCAAGTCGTGGATTTGATTTGTCCTGGGTTCTTTATGTGGCACGCGATTATTCATACTCGTTGGTTTATCATACCGGTTGGTGTTGTTTTAAAAATTAACGCGTTTATTTTGACGTAAGTAGACTTTGGACACCACGAGTACAATACAATAGAATACAATACTCTTTATTGAACACCAAAATAACTAAACACGGAACAGTACATTTTAACTATAGGTATACAACAGGCGTCTTACCGCTAAATAGCGATCTCTTCAAGACAACTTTAGATAGATAAATAATAAAGACAAAAATACATGGTGGGCGGTGTAAACTAAATTCTTCAGAACTCAAACTAAACTACAAGAAAAACTTCTGTTATTGTAAAAACTACTTACACATATATAAACTACATATACACGTACCTACACAAAATAAATGAGTGTGTTTGAGTTCGAGACAGGGCTTGGAAACTTGGTTATTTTTTTTAACCAGCTTATCAGATACGCCATACATTTCAAATAATTCATAATCGCTCAAACATTATCGATATTATTTCTGTTCTGATCAAAGAGCAAAATAAAACTGTTTCTTCTCGAAATACTAGTTAATTTCCCTATTAGCTAGCTCTTTAGTTACATTTTAACTTGCTCAGCTTGAACTCAAGCCGACTTCATAATTCTAGTCGACGCCATCTAACTGCAGGAATAATAAAAAATCCAAAAATACCAGGCGAATTGCTACTCAGCAGCTAATACAAACAGCTTTGTCATAAACTCCGATTTATATCAATGAACTGGTGCAGTGCATTCTATGTATATATAATACTTTTAAAAATATGATAGTAACTTTGCTGTCTGTCTGTTACGCTTTCAGTGCTGAAATTATATATGGAGATAGCTTGACCTACGAGGAAGGGCATCGAGTAGGTACTTTTCACCGCGATAATTGACTTCGCGAACGAAGCTGCGGGTAACAGTATAGTCACTTTATTTCTAGTCTGGAAAACCCACTCTCGTAGTCACCACACTATGCGGTGGTAAACCAGTTTATTATTAAAAATGCCGAGGCTGGAACATTGTAGAGATAAATATAATGATTTCAGTCTAGTGACAGGATAATACAATACAATACAATACAAATACTCTGTATTGAACACCAAACAACAAAACACGGAACATTACATTTCGTCGGTAAAACTGCAAAACCGCGTAAAATAAAATAAACTAAAATATTTGTTTGGATAATGTCGTCAAAGTAATGTTATTTACATACATACATACCTTCACGCCTTCATTCCCAGAGTGGGGTAGGCAGAGCTACAGAATTACTAACAACTCCAAAAACTTGTTGATAACTCTGTAACCACAATTTGCACAATTAGGCTAAGATGTTTCCCAGTGTATTAGTGACAGGTGGCAAGCCCATCGCCTAACAGTACTACAAGGCTTTATTCCCTTAGTCGAGTCTTACGACTTCCACGGGAAGACATGGAGTGGCACAATTCTAAGCCAGCAACCACACGGCATAAATAAGGAGCAAAATGCACCTTTTAAATGAGAACATAAGGTTTATTTTGCTCTATCATAAATTTGCTAGTTACGGTTTTGCAGTATCTTCGACGATTTAGATAATGTACGGTACTACCAGTTTATTAAATGTTACCGGCATCCTCTTTCTTATTCTATTTTTAATGTTTTATGACTTCAGGGTCTATATTCTAGGCAGTAAAAACCATAATTGAGCATTTCTAAAAAAGTTTGTACATTTCATTAACGACTTTGATTTGCAAAAAAAATTGCAGGTTGGTAGGGTGAATGAAGCTGAGCCTAAATAACATAGTCTCCCAAAATGTCCTCATACATTTGTCCTTTTTTGTTACTAACTTTCTTTGGTTCATGGTAACAAAAAAGGAAAGTTTCATAAAGATAAAAGATAAGATAAAGATAAAGACATTTATTCAGTAAGTAGGCCGCACGGGCACTTTTACACGTCAAGAATCTACCAGCGCTTCACAAGAGGAGACCACTGCTGAGAAGAAGCGCCGCAAGAAACTCAGCAGTCAGTCATTTTTTTAAATATATTTAATATTACAACGGTACTACTTAGTCTAGCATTATATAAATCTATAAATAGCAAATTAAAAAATATTTCAAATATCCTGCGTAGTTTCCGCAGGAAAACACACCAAAATCTTAAGATAGAAAGAGAGAAAAGGAAAAAAAGAACTCCTACGTATGTGTATATAAGACGGTGTAAGATGACCACATAAGATTGATATGTTTTCCTACATCAACGGTGTCCCCCAGACAAGATAAAGATTTTGAATTTGAAAAAAAACAAATAAAAAATATATTATTGATTAAGTTTCGGGTTTAGGCCAAGCATGTTTGTCTATTAAATAGTCCTCGATCCTATAATACGCTTTAGACATTAACGACTTTTTCAAGTAATTTTTGAGTGCTGGAAAGGGTAACTTTAATACCACCTCAGGTAATTTATTATAGAAATGAATGCATTGACCAACAAATGATTTATGTACTTTACGGACGCGGAATTTTCGAATAGCTATTTTATTTTTATTTCTAGTATTTAAATTATGTATATCAGATTTTTTTGTGAAAGAATCCAAATTTTTTATAACATAAATAATATTCTCATAAATAAATTGTGACGCTACAGTTAAGATATTAATTTCCTTAAAAAGATCTCTTAAGGAGTCACGGGAATTTAAGTTGTAAATAGAACGAATGGCCCTTTTTTGTAACACAAATATAGTTTGTATGTCAGCTGCCTTACCCCAAACCAGAATACCGTACGACATAACACTATGGAAATAACTATAATAAACTAAGCGAGCTGTCTCAACATTGGTTAGTTGTCTAATTTTCCTAACTGCGTAAGCTGCCGAACTTAGTTTACCTGCCAGTACAGCTATATGGGGACTCCATTGCAAATTTTTATCTATTGTTATGCCTAGGAAAACTGCCTTATCTACGATTTGCAAACACTCGTCATTTAGAATAATACTAGAATCTAACGGTTTAACATTAGGCAAAGCGAATCTAACACATTTAGTTTTCTTAGCATTTAGTAGCAAATTGTTGCTAGTAAACCAATTAAGTACTTTAACTAGTGTGGAGTTTATGCTACTGAAGTCTATGGATTTTCTGTCTACCTTGAAAATTAGTGAAGTATCATCAGCATAAAGTACAATATCACAAAGTTTATCTACTGATGGTGGCAAGTCATTTATGTAAACCAAAAATAGAAAAGGACCTAAAATAGAGCCTTGAGGCACACCTATTTTCACTGTAGCTCCATCAGATTGTGTTTTGTTTACAACAACTGTTTGAGTTCTATCACTGAGATAAGAAGACATAAGACTTATAGCTTTATTAGACAATCCATAATGTTCTAATTTTAAAATAAGGGTCGTATGAACCACGCAATCAAAAGCTTTAGAAAGGTCACAAAATATTCCTACTGCATCGCAAGATTGCTCCCAACTGTTATATATATATTTAATGAGAACAGATGCCGCATCAATTGTTGATCGACCTCTGGTAAAGCCAAACTGGTTATTGTTAAGTAGTTTATTTCTATTAAAGTGACCTAACATATCATTCAGAATTAGTTTCTCAAAGACTTTACTTAAAACTGGTAGTATGGAAATGGGACGGAAGTTCGTAATATCACTCATCTCACCCGATTTAAAAAGAGGTATGACTTTACTATATTTCATAAGATCTGGAAAGATCCCTTCTGAAATGCAATTATTGTAAATTAATGCTAGATGGGGTGCAATTACACCTATGATAGGAAAAAGTACACTAACTGATGTGCCCCACAAATCCTCAGTCTTCTTTAAACTAAGCGTTTTAAATACTTTGACTATTGAAACTGAATTTATAGGGCTGAATTCAAAGTTGATATTACATTTACTGACATTAGTGCAAAGTAATGATTGAGCTTGAACCGCGGATGATTTGAGACATTTCGTAGTATTAATGGCTATGTTGGAAAAATAATCTTCGAATGCTAAGGCGACGTCTTTATTTGACGTGATTTGTTTGTCACCTGAGTTTAGGGTGACCTGATTATCGCGAGTTTTAGTTTTACCCGTTTCTCTATTTATAATATTCCATACAGTTTTTACCTTATTGTCAGACGATTTGAGTTTAAGACTAAGAAAATTTGCCTTGGCAGTTAAACAAACTTGCTTAAAGGTCTTTGAATAACTCTTAACATAATTTAGGAAGTCAGCGTTCTTATTGTCCTCCCTCTCTCTATATAGGTTGTAAAGCCTATTTCTACTTTTATGAATACCTGCAGTAGCCCATTCGCTAAATTTGGTTTTCGACCTAGTTAAAGTTTTCATTTTAAAATGGTTATTAAATTGATGCAGAATTACGCCAAACAAGTCATTATAAATACTATTACACTCATTATGTATGAAAGGTAACACTGATAGATTACTCTGGACTTTATTTTTGAATGATTCCAAACGATTATTAGTTATAGGTCGATATGTTATTGTCTGAGGTTTTTGATAAAAATCATTGACGAAAGATGCCTTCTGACCACTATGGTCCGAATTAAAACAATTAAATATTTCTTTATCCAAACATTCGCAATTACAAAAAATATTATCTAAGCAGGTTGCACTACTAACACCTATCCGAGTGGGTTCAAAGGGTGGTATTATTTGACATTTCGAGTAAGTTAATATTAAAATCTCCACAAACTATAATATGCTTCTGGCTATTACAAGCTAATTTTAACACATGTTCCATAGTTGATTCAAATGTGCAAAAATCAGCCAATGGTGGTCTGTAAATACATATTATTATATAACTTTCTAGTTCTGCGCGAGAAATTTCTACAATCCTTTCTACTGATAGCTTGACAATATCCTTTCTTTCCTTGGATTTAAGAGTACTTTTAACTATTATTAAAGAGCCACCATGAATGGCACATTTTCTAGCCAAACAACTAACTAATTTAAAATTTACAAAATCAAATATTAATTGGTCTTGTCTAAGCCAATGTTCAGTAATGCACATAATTTGTACATTTTCACTATCTAAGAACAACCCTATTTCTAGTTCTTTGCTGGAAAAACCTTGAATATTTTGGTGAATTAAATTTATACTCAAGGGTGTTTCCGCTGTCCTATAATTTAGTTTAAATTATGAGGCAAGGCACTATTGCCAATATTGGCTTGCTGGGGCTGGGTACTACTATATCCATTAGGTTCAATATTATAAGCTAATAGGTCAACCAAGGTCAAAATATATTTCCTTGGCACATGAATTTTTTGTGATGTTAGTGTGATGGGCTTTAAAAATGTATTTAAATTGAAAAAGTGGTATTTACTATTGCAGGATATAGCATTATACATTATCGAATTAAATTGAGCTATTCTATGATTATAACTATATGGCATTCTTTGTGAGTATGGTAACGCACACAGTATAATTTTACCTATGCCATTCTCTTCAATTGTGTTAAGTGTTGACATTAATTTATCAACACTGTATTTATCCACACTAAGACCATTTCCTATTAAAATTACTAAAGTGATTAAAATTACTAAAGTGATTAAAATTACTAAAGTGTAATACAAATGTATGAGGACATTTTGGGACTATGTTTGTTACTAACTTTCTTTGGTTCATGGTAACAAAAAAGGAAAGTTTCATACAAATGTATGAGGACATTTTGGGAGACTATGTTATTTAGGCTCAGTTTCATTCACTCTCCCAACTTGCAATTTTTTTTGCAAATCGAAGTCGTGAATGAAATGTACAAACTTTTTTAGAAATGTCAAATTATCGTCTTTGACTTATCGTATCACCAACGTCTTGATAGCTCTAATATTAACTTGGCAGTAGGTATTGGCGGCCGACTTGATAACAATACCATAACGTCTATAACAGAGACCCTTTAAGGGGTATTTTGCCAGTGTCGAGTGATTTATACACACTTACATACATACATACCTTCCCGCCTGTAATCCCAACATGGGTAGGCAGAGCTACAGAATTACTTACAACTTTAAAAACTTGTTGATAATTCTGTAACCACATTTTGCACAAGTAGGCTAAGATGTTTACCAGCGTATTAGTGACAGGTTGCAAGCCCATCGCCTAGTAGTACTACAAGCCTTTATTCCCTTAGTCGCCTCTTACGACTTCCACGGGAAGACATGGAGTGGCACAATTCTAAGCCAGCAACCACACGGCATAACCACACTTATTTCTCTAATAAGTCCATGGTGATGTCACACGTGACGACAATTGTTTGTTAAAAGAGTATTTTCTCTAATCGACTAAACAGAAGCACAAGAGGTTAGCTCCGCGCGCTTCTGTCAAGCCTGGCATCCTTTTTTTTATGTGACACGAGTGACAAATATACTGTCATTTGCAAGTGCAAGTGAGACAGCGATAACTACATACATACCTTCACGCCTTCATTCCCAGAGTGGGGTAGGCAGAGCTACAGAATTACCAACAACTTCAAAAACTTGTTGATAACTCTGTAACCACATTTTGCACAAGTAGGCTAAGATGTTTAACAGTGTATTAGTGACAGGTAGCAAGCCCATCGCCTAACAGTACTACAAGCCTTTATTCCCTTAGTCGCCTCATACGACATCTACGGGAAGACATGGAGTGGCACAATTCTAAGCCGGCAACCACACGGCAAAAAGCGATAACTAAGTGCCATTAAAAAGCTGTCAGTACTTACGTGTGTGCAAATAACAATAAGTATAGGTGGGATATTATGATAAAGGACAGAGCTATAGCAGTTATATAGCTCTGTCCTTTTCTCTCAGCGTAAACTGTACTGCATAGCTATCTCCTAATAACCCACTTGTAAAGTGTAAGCAAATACGTACACAATAGTACATTGTGTATTAAGGTCGGTAAGTAAGGAATTACGATCGAGGCTCTAGTAGAAGCCCGAAGTCGAAGACTGAGGGCTTTCTGAGACGAGGTACGTAATTCCCGTACCGCCCGTGAAACATACAATGTTTTTCATCACATTTGCGAGTAAATAAATAAAATCATAGGGCAGAAAAAACTTATAATATAATACACAAGTCAGCACAATTATTATTACGAATTACTTGAACTTTTTTTAAGCGGATGACGGGCGGACTCCACAGATTATACAAATGTTTCGTTCAGAAACGTTAAGGGCAAATACTTACGTAGGTATACATACAGCCCTGAAGGAGTGTAAAAAAAAACGACGTTTTGATACAGAAAACTATTAAAATCGATTATTAAGAACATTAATTGAGTATTTAAGTAACATGTAGCGAGATTGCAATGAAATTCCTGTTTTTTAAGACAATTTTTCAATTGCGTGTAAACTCTTTGCTTGAACTTGCATGACCTGTGTCCTGTGCTATAAATTAAAAAAAAATTACTTACCGACCTTGGGTTTCATGGTAAAAAAAAAGGTCGAGGGTTTTATATCGGGCATTGCGGCCAAGTTAACCTGTATGTTTAGATACTGTTTACGTGCAAGTGTGATGAAAAGATAGTAATAGTGCGTCACAGAAGGACGTGTGGGTGTCAACTTTATTCTGAATAATTATTATGTTTCTTCAAGCAAGAATAGACGTAAACGTTTAGTAAACTACTCTCATGTTGCGCAAATGTCGAATGATATACGTTTAGTTACGTGAAGGAAATATATTTTTAATGCAACCGACACGACTTAACTGTCGAACTGTCTGCTTTGCCTTTTTATGTCAGTATGCGTCAATCCCCAACGGTACTAAAACCATTTATCGCCGTTCCATCTAAGTCCTCAGGGCTCTTATCTTATCTTATCTTACACTTCGACCCTTTAGGATCTTTTGTGCTACTACCCTCTTACACACTCAGCTGTCCAAATGTGCAGGATTCCTCACGATGTTTATCCTTCACCGAGTTAGAGAAACTCATTGGTACCTTACGATCACGAGTCGACCCGCTCTTAGTCTTCGGGGCTCGCAACGCATTAGCAGTTTTAAGATTTTCATCATAAGAATTGAAATGGATTCACAGTCCATGCCATCAATGTTCTTTTTTCGAAATTTAAATTTAGAAGTAACAGATCACGTGATCCTAGCCGCTCAACAATCAAAGCAAAAAGCCAGCATGCGCATATGACCGCCATACTTTTACACTGCCTTTTTCATTCGGCAGAATAGTGGATAGTCCAGTCACCTTGCAGAGAGAAATGCAACTGCAGTACACTGACCTCGTGCGTACTAGAGGGAGGGTCGGGAAACTGGGTCACGGCCCTCCCCGCCCCCTCCGCCCCGCTCGATCGACCGCCAAATTCCTAACGCATTCGCGAAGAACAAAACGCTATTCGAACCAACGGATTATATGGGCCATAAAACCAGGACGTGGAACGGGACGTTTTTGAATTATTTAAAGTTAGGTTTGGTGTTGTTAATTTTGGGAATGTTTTCTGGAGTTAGTCTGATTTTGCAAATACCACCATAACAACAAATATACGGTCAGTTGCGAGTGCAAGCGTGATGGCGATAGCCAGGCGAAAGCTATTAAGAAACATGGAATACTGTACGAAAGTTAAAAACTTAAATCAGACTGGCAACTATTACGCACCCTTTTCGGTACTTCTTTACATAGCAAAAAGCAAAGTCGTTTTTCCGCGTTTGTCTGTCTCTACTGCCATCCGCTAACTCCTAAACCACGCAACGGATTTGATACAGTATTTGCCATTTTTTTATAGAAAGTTTTATTGTAATAAATTCTGGTTTATGTACGGGTGTTCTAGAAAACTCAAACACAAACCGAAGCGAACCAAGGGCGGGTCGGTAGTATATTATAAATGGAAAAGTGTGTTTAATTGTTTGTTTTGTTTTAACGCCTTAACTGATTGAAGTGAAATTGGTTATAAAACACTTTTTTCTTATTTCGAAAAAATTGACAGTTTTTGAAGGAAAAGCGATTTTTACAAAGACGGAGTCGCGGGAAAATCTAGTTATTTTATATAGCCTATATCACCATATGAAAATCAATTCAATAGTTGAAGATTTAGAATTGAACATCCGATGTCTTTTTTTTAGTTTTTGATAGCGGAATAAAAAGCAATCGATTACATAAATATACAAATTCTTGACCCCTGTCCCCATTCACCATTATCCATTTCACCATTATCACAATGACACTTGACAGGTGACAATTCGGTATACATTGAAAAGTTAACACGCTGATACATCACTGGGTTCGATATAAGCCTGCGCCATGTACACTGAAATGTCACCTGTCAACTGCCATTGTCAGGATGGTGAAATAGGGGGGTGGGAGTGGTAATCATCTAAATTGGGTCAGTTTCAAACTTTCCTGATATTTTTTCCTAACAGAGTATATGGAAAGTAATTTTACCGCGGCACGACTCTCATGGAAAATTGGTCAATTTTGGAGATAACAATTGAAATAATATGAAACTGGGGGTTATTATGACATGGCTATGCAGTACATTAATTTTACGGCGAGCGTAAAGGACAGAGCCATAGCAGTTATTTAGTTATTTCCCTTTTCTCACCGTTAACTGAATTGCATAGCCATGTCATACTAAGCCCTCCTGTTGTCTTTTTTAACCGTGTTAATTTAGATTAATGTTAAAGTCATCATTAAGATTATTTTTCAAATTATGATACACGGAAATTTTATTGTATATTTTCAGTTTTACAACCCAAAGTCGTATAGACACTTCCTTCTCCAGACTCTCTTCGAATGTACTTTCCTCAAGTACATTCCTGCTGTCATTAGCATTTGTATTGGTAAATTTGTTTGGTTTCTAGCGAACTCAATAACATCTTGGATTAATGAAATAGATTAGTCCATGTAAAAATTATACTTGCAACATCATCATTTATCTACCTTTAGTTTAGTTACTATTATACTTACTGCCTGTTTTACAATCGACTAATCTTTGACAGCAAATATTTGACAGCTAAATCAAGCCCTTTCTCCGTCTTACACTTGAAAATAGACAAGGAGAGAGACTACTTTAAATGACAGATACTTAATTTGACTATTGTGAAACAGACCCGTAGACTTATGTGCAATTGACAACATTTCATTTTGGTGACACCTGCAAATTACTATACGAATCGAAAGGGTTTTGCCTCCTGTACACGGCAAAATATTTATTTAGATTTATTTTTCTTTATTGACAAAATTACAAGTAAGTTAAAAAAAATCGAGTTTTACCAATACTATGCCTGAATAGATATAATACCATTGCCTTTTTCACGAGAAAAATAGCTGTCATACTTCAAGTTTGACATTGACACTATTGACAGATGGATAGATACTTGAGATCGGTTGACCACCATTCTTAATTATTTTTTATTTTTTTTATACATCTTAGCCTAATTGTGCAAATTGTGGTTACAGAGTTATCAACAAGTTTTTGGAGTTGTTGGTAATTCTGTAGCTCTGCCTACCCCACTCTGGGAATAAAGGCGTGAGGGTATGTATGTATGTATACAGATTGGACTAACGTAATATGTCCATTGTGTCATAGAAATGAAGTTACGCCCTTTTAGAATAAGAACATCTTAAAAATAATAATAAAATAATTATACATCCTAGGGAAAAAATAAAACTATTAGTGTCTTCCTCCTTCCAAACAGTATCTATAAAACGAATAAAATTAAAGCCTTGAAAATATGAAATCTTGTCAATTGGATTAAAACGACAAATATGTTTTAACGATATGTATAGAAGCCTTAAAGATCCAATATAATCTCGTATTTGATTAGGTTCTTTACAACTTTTACCGCCTGTTTCGCAATCGACAAGTAAAACATATTTGACAGATAAAGGACAATGGGCCAAAATGTCCCCACCTACCAACAAAGATGAAACATGTCACAGTTTATAGATCTTGGCAACATGGTGTATTTTTGGTAAGGCGACGATCTCCATATGTATGGGGATTTCTTGGAAAATCAAAATCGTATCGTATGGAATTTGTTCAAAAATTAACACATTCTTGCCCTGCTTGGCTCTTGAAAGGTTTTTTTTTATTCATAAATTCCGATCGATTTAGATACTGAACTACGTATTTTGTCCAAATGAATAAATATACATACATCCCGTGACTGTTAGAGGGTGGGGACGGGGTCCATACAAAATTGCCCATCACCATTTAGCCCTTTCTTTTTCTTACACTTGTTAATAGACAAGGAGAGAGCAAACTTTAAATGGCGGATAAATTTACTCATCGATTGTAAAACAGGCCCTTTGTCTTTAAACTTTGTATCGGGTTGTATTTTGCGAACATAAATCAATATTATTACAAGTCATAAGTGTACTCTAGTCAAAAAGCCTTCAAAAGCGTGTATTAAATGAAGACGTATTGAATTTCTGCCGTATAAACTCCATTTATTCGACGAATCCTTAAAGTTTTGAAAGAAATGGGCCCTCATGAAAGAAGCACGGAGTTCTGTAAGCCGCTATAATCTTACTAATTAGGATTTTGCACTTTGACTCGACCTCATTAAGAGAGTTCAGCTTTGTAAACGTTTCCTTTTGATTTATGTGTGTCGTCGTTGTGGGAACTTTCGTATAAAACATTTGGGTATGTTCAAAGGTTTTTCTTTACCCTTAGTTTTGGTTACTTTCAAACATATATTTGACTTAAATAAGACACAGTCGTAATACGGTTGGGTATTCCAACGAATTCTGTGACATTTCGTTCTTACGGTTACATATCTTAAGTTCGAAAAACTTTTGGCCGCTGTTTTGTATGTCCGAAATTTTCATTTCTCTGTAATTATTTTTCTTTTTATTTTATACAACTAACCTTACCTAACCTACAGGTTCTGTAGGTATTCAGAGAAAAATTATTCTCGGAAAAATAAAACAGCGGACAATTTTTTTTCGGAGCATCGATAGGCTACCCGTTCTAACTTTTAATGTAAGATAACGCAGCGACAATGACGCAACGCACAGGCAACGCTCGTGTGGCATTCCTCTTTTGCAAATTCAAACCTTATGCCAATGTTGTATAAGGCATAGAAAGTAATTAAGTACTTTTGAACCTGGTCGCGTTAACGTAACGTAACTAGTTGTAGACGTTGCGTCGTTACCGGTGCGTTGTCCTACATTATCTGTTAAAGCGACATGCCATACGACGCGTTAAACTACGTTGAAATGCGTCACTATTTGTTAGAATTACAGCGTTGCGACGACGCAATGCCTGGTAACGCTAAATTATTTATTTCTCTCCTGGTTCTTTATATTCACGATGTAAAAACATCCTGCTGCATAAAGCTCTGTTAGTTGCTTAACACCTTCATTTTTTTTATTTCAAGAAAACACAAGTAGCTTAATATTTTTTTTAGTAAAAAGTTTTATTTAAGTACCTTATAATCACTAGCCCAAATATGTCGACTACACTGGTATATCTAGTCACTATCAGTAAATCATGGAATAGCAGAAATTTCCGTCCGTATTGAATATTTTCTGCTCTCGTGCCAAAACAACTCCAGCCTACAATATGTTGCCAAATAGGTCATGTAAAAGGACTACGTTTATCCTCTCTGTCGCTTCTCATTATTAACATATACATAATAACCTATTTACATGAAGTAGGTCGTTCAAATCAATATAGATCTTGTGGTTTTTGGAGGTTGCGCTGTTTTTGTTGTAGTGGTCTAAGACCCGAATAGGAGACCTTCACCCAGCTGTATATTCGATAAAAAGTATTTCACATCAAATTTAATAAGGTAAGCAAAATATTATACGGGGAATAGGTGGGCTGAAAATTTTCAGTCCAGTACTTGTATGTATAATTAAAAAAAATAATTGAACATCGCTATTGCTTGTTTAATAGACAAATTACATACCAATCAAAAGTATAAAGCCTATAGAATATGCAAACGTAAGGTATATAGTGCAAGTCATTAGTATACCTACGAGTACCTACCTAATCTTTATTATGGGAAAAAATAGTCAACCTATCGTTTGCATATTCTATAGGCTTCGTACTTTCGACTGGTATGTAGGTAATTTGTCTATTAAACTCGTTTGTTGATTTTTTATTTTTTATTAATGTTTTAGGCAACCCATTCGCCATATCTCGTACTTACCACATAAAATTTGATATAAAACACTTTTCACAGAATAATCAGCTGCGTGAAGATCGTCTCCTATTCAGACCTAAGACCACAAGTAATTCATGTATTACAACGCTTGTCCAACGCTTGCTGTCTAAACTAGCTATAAATTAACGTTTGTATTGCAGGAGAGCGGCCGCGCGGCGCCGGACCTGACGGCGTCGCCGGGCCGCGCGCCGCCCGGGCCGCCGCAGCCGCCGCGCGCCAACCACGCGCCGCCCTGCGTTCTGCAACCTGATTTTAGAAAGGTAATATAAGTCATTCGACGCACCCGAAATCGAATGTAGAGTGTTTCAATAATTAAAACAAAGTTTCATATTTTGACTTTAAACTATTTACATACATACATTAAATCACGCCTGTTTCCCAGA
This sequence comes from Acleris emargana, assembly GCA_927399475.2. Classification (NCBI taxonomy): domain Eukaryota; kingdom Metazoa; phylum Arthropoda; class Insecta; order Lepidoptera; family Tortricidae; genus Acleris; species Acleris emargana. The sequence goes on along the minus strand of OV656838.1, from coordinate 21,305,049 downwards.
GGGTAGGCAGAGACCACTTCTTTCCACTTTTTACTTTATGGAGCACTACGAGTATATAGGATTTATAATCCCTTATACAATTAATTGTATGATATGTATAAATCCTTCTTAAAAGTATTTTTTTAAATATACACTCGCGGTCAAATAATACGGGTCAGAGTGCGTTTTTCATACTAAAGAGGCCATTTCGAAGCCTTGGTTCCTCGCCAGGGGATGCTTTTTGTGAAATCTGATGATGGATACCCCGAGCATTAATACAGGACTTCCAGAGTACCTAAGATACCTAACTGATTGAGTCTGCGGTTAACGCCGGAATCGTGCATGTTCAGAAAAACATCTGAAATGGCAATAAAATGTAAGGAAATACAAATACTCACCCAAACTATCTCGCTGTGGTGTTAACTGATTGTGCGATCAGTAAGGTATCTTAAGCACCTTTGACCTCCTCTATTGAACCTCGGAGTATCCACTGTTAAACCTCACTCAAAACAACCCCTGGCCAGGAACCAAGGCTTCGAAATAGCCTCGTTTGTATGAAAAACGCACTCTGACCCGTATTATTTGACCGAGAGTGTATAATCCTATCATATTCTTTAATGCTCCACAGTGAAAAGGAAACAAAAGGCATTTTGTACTGTTATGCATTTTTAAGACATTTTTCCTACTCCTGTACTTTTATCTGTCATTTATATAGTCACGAACACTAATATAAGAATATAGATAATATGTCCGCAGAACATTCCGTAGAAAAGTCTATCTAGTCTATTCCCCTTAACAGCACTTGTGCTTTTTTGAGCCAAAACGATATGCCTAGCTGCCAAAGCTTACACCTAGGTTAATTTGACCAATCAAAATACTTCACCAAATTAAACCACCAATCACAATACACATTGACTGTCAATCGGAACGTTAGGTTCTTTTTGGTATGTAAACTCTTTTACTAATTTAACTCTTTAAAAAAAACATTTTATTTGGTATCAACCAACCAGAACGCAGCTATATTAAAATCGACCAATCAGGTAAAAGAATTCATTTCTCAAATCATTAGGTGTTTTTTAGTCCCTATTTCACAAGTTAAATCGATTGTGCAACTTTTTAAAAAAAAATGAAACCTGGCAAGTGCACATCAATTTAAAAACAAAGTTAACCATAGACACATATTTTGTTGTGTTCGAATGTTTCTCGCTCGTTTGTTGTTCTGTGCTTCGTTCGTTCGTATTCTAACCTAGGTATATTAATTTAATTTTGCATTTTATTTGAATCCTAGTCGTAGAATAAGTATTGTATGCAACGGTGTATAACTAAGTCAAAAAATACTCGTGGCGTCTTGCTTTACGATGTTCGCCTGCGGCGGTCTTTTTTGACCTCTCTTATACAACTGTTGCATAAACTACTATTACAAAAGCGTTATAATAAAATATACTCACATTATAACACTTTAGTTTCGAGTAACACCTGAAGTGCATTAAAACCTTTCAAGTTGTAAACTTATAATCCACTTTCAGAACCAACTACATGCTCAAATGCACTACACGCTTAAAACCATCGTAATTCAAACCATAAAAGCAGCAGCTTAGAATCCACTTTAGCTAGCACTTGTAAATTGGTCAGTATTTCGCTTCAACGTATGCTGGTATAGTAAAATGACGCAAGCCCTAATGCATTGTTCGAAATAACATTTTATGTGAACAGAGAAGTGATTTTAAATAAAAAAAGTGGCCGTCTAAAATGTCATTTTTGGGACGCAAGTAGCATGAAATTATATCGGTATAATTAATAATTACATTATTATTAACTTGTCTAAAGAAATCTTAGTTACTAAAACAACTTTAATAAGAGATAACTAAACTTAAAATTGGCTGGGATCGTAGACCTCTACGGTAATCCGCTACGGATGCGTAGCACCATCTACGACTTGAAGTCCGATTATTTTCTGCCATAAACAAAATTAAAGTCAAGGGCCTTACCTTGAATAGGAATATATTTTAATTGAAAAAGAGACAATTTTCTTTCAGATTCAGATTTTATTACTGAATACACGCAGTATAAATTACATTACATGTCAAATTATATGCATCATGCATTATTTAAAACAGATGTGAATTCCACTTTACTTCATTTGCACTAGGTTATTATGTACTATTTTAAGTACTGTCAGCCCATTGGAACCTTGATCCACCATAGAACTCTGTCACAGTGACGTTATGATTCAAGTCATAAGAAGTGTCAAATAAATGGTTATATAATGTCACTGTGGCACCGAGGGTCCCAATGGGCTGATAGTACAAGGGACTTTAGAAGGTTTAATTTTGGTTGACTTTCTGACGGTATAGGGTAAATATCGCTGAGACGTTTGTGTCGAAGATAAATGAATCACTGCTTGAGATATAATGAATGTATTTTATAATTTATAACTAAATACCAAATAAAATAATAAATTAATGCAGGCACAATATTACTGAGACACGAGTACTCGTGTCTTGTTCTTCTAGGAAATATCTGGAGAATGATCCAAAGATCGATATCGGAATAGAATGTAATAAATTTAAATTTGGAAGATTTAGATCGAAATGTAATAGTGGCCAGGAACTCAAACAAAAGAGGTTGTAACAACCTCGTTACAACTTATTTGTTCAAATTTCAGGTATCAGGCGTGAGCAATGAAATCTTCAGACAGATTGAGATGGTCGAGAACGACCACGACGCCACCACCGCCGCGGCGCTCGAGGTAAGCACACATATAAAGACTTGTTATTTTGTATTTTTTGGGTTTTATTTGTATTGTATTGTAATACTCGTAATGCGGGACAATATTGGCTCGCATTCAAAAAATTCGTAGAAAAGTGACTTTCTATAGAGCAATCCGAAGAGGAAACGACCTACATCCAGCTGTTTATTCGATGAAAAATATTTTGTAGGTATAACATTTTATATGTTAAGTAATACATGGCAAATACGTCGACTGAAAAATTCAGTGCAAATTATTAGTACCGACTTACATGTTATGATACCGATCCAATAGTTATGATGGAAAAATATAGTCAACCTAACGTTTACATATATTAGTTTATTATAATGGAGATTATTATATATTTTTTATAAAATAATAAATAGGAAATTAATTGAAGCAATAGATTGAATTAAAAATTGTAGTAGTACCTAGTAGTATAGGCTGCATACTTTCGATTGGTATGTAATTTGTCTATTAAACAAGCAATTGCAATGTTTTGTTTTAAAGTTGATTTTTAAAACTGGACTGAATTTTTACAACCAACCTATTCGCCATATATATTACTTACCATATTCAATTTGATATAAAATACTTTCCATCGAATAAACAGCTGGGCTACGGTAGTCTCCTATTCGGATCTTAGACCATGAGAGAATGACCCTACTGGTATTTAAGTCTACATATAGGGTCTCCCAGTTTTTTTTAATCATACGCTACCTATTTTATGGTCGTGTTTATAGATGTCGATAAATGTGGATAAAACATCTGTCACTTACTCATTTTTATTATCTAGGTGCGAGAGTTATAAATGCTTTATTCACCGGGATACGAGTAAAAGCGGTAATAATACGAGCCCCGAAAGATTATTTCAATGGATCCCAGCTGATAACGATGACAACTAGCATAATCATACAACTAGGCACGTTGCCATAAAAATGATGCAATATAACAATTTTAAAACTAAACGCCGGTTATTTTGCAGGCAGTGGAGCGCCGCGGCGAGATGATCGTCCGTATACTCGAGATAAGACAAGTGGGCAGGAACAACATTGAAGCCGCCAAGAAATTCTTTTCGCTGCAGGTAAATGTAAATCGTATCTATTTTCTGATAGTATTTACTCTATAGTAAAAGTTCTTTAACTCAGGCTAGCGGGGATTTTTCGGATGCTTTTATCAAAATGATAAACCATTTTAATCAGGTGGTATTCTTCACTTCCGACAGCAAAATGTGATAAAACGACATATTTATCGATTTATTTAATATCTATACACGTTAACAAACGTTATTTTATCTACGTAGTAACTTTATGAACGCTGTCAAACATGATTTTTGAAAGGAAGAAATTGATATTCTTATCCCTTCAATAACAATGCGTCAAGCATGAAAAGGCCTACTGAAGGTGTTATACCTAAAACGGGTACAGTTAACAGCATAAATAAGTGATTATTTACGTACCTTGTCACTTTAACGTTGTGTTTTAAAGGTTATACAAAATTGTGAAACGATTGAAAGCGACAAGGTACAGAAATGATCACCTATTTATGCTGTTGACTGTATCTATTACTTTCTCCAAACTTGAAATTCGAAATTCGAAAGGCATTTCTCGCTGCATGAGTTTTTTGTTTGATAGTTCTTTACAAGTCTATCGTAACCTAACCTATATAATTAATGTTTGTTTATGATATCCTTGAATGAAATGATACAATCGATGAGGTGCAATTCGATAAAATTATGGATGAGATGAACCTTAAGGATCATAAATTGTGTTTTTTACGGAGACAACTCATGATAAATTACTATCTCTCTAACCATTAAGTGCCCGGTCTGTTCTCTTTGCTATATTATTTTTTTACTTATTTAAATAATCCGGAAATATGAGAATTCGCTCACCATTTCAGAATCACCATTAGTTGGAATGAAAATGATTCCCATACACATGAAACTAAAAACTAACAATCATATTTATTTCCAAGTATGTATAATTAAAATACACTGCAGTAAAATTACCAAGAATAGTTATCCACCAATTGCAAAACAAATTAATTATTCAGTAAATTGAATACATGGCTCTTTTACACGTAACGTGAACAATGTGGACTAATTCTGTTAGTGCTTCGGACACGACCAATATTGTTATAAGGAGTGCTGCTGACTCTTTTTTTACACATACATTCATTAAATCACGCCTGTTTCCCAGAGGGGTAGGCAGAGACCACTTCTTTCCACTTGCTACGATCTTGACAAATTTCTTTCGCTTCTTCAACATTCATACATCGAGTCATGCACGCACGTCGGTTTTGGGTACTTTGTTTTAATCATAAAAATACAACTACTTCGTGACATCTCCTATTCTGTTAATTTTGGGCCTTACACCATTAAAACCCTACTAATAATGTCCTTTTCTTTCTCTCAAACTGTATGGGATGACAGTTGACCACATGGTTTATCGTAACGTATGAGAGTGTCATCAAATACATTTTGAATGACAGAAAAGAAAATCGTCAGTAGCCTTTGCATTTTAAACTAACTAGCGTTTCTATTCATTCTGGCAGTTCACGTCATCTACCAGTGACGCAATTGGTTTAGAAACTAAGCGATTAGAAACGCAAGTTAGTGTAGTGCATTTTGGCAAGGGCCTCTGTTTGTTTGTATGGAATGCATGCGCTGCTATACCATTCATCTGATTTTATTGCAATGAAATTTGTTACGGAGGTGGCTTGAGTACCGAGGAAGGATAAAGGATATTTTTTTATCCTGAAAAAACGATAGTCCGAGGAAAAAGCGATAAATTATTTATACGCGGACGGAGTTGCAGGCAATCATAGTTATAAATAACAAATAGTAAAAAAATAATGGTCATTCAAGTCAGCTAACCACAAAAAAACGTTCTAAAGCCATCTTCCACACACGTTACTTCAGAGAGTAACCTTAAAACGTCACCCTCCATTGACCCCAATGCTCCCGTGAAAGAACCATTGTTCCCAGCGCTGCCCTACATAGCACGCAATCTAGACCGGCATTGTGGGGCGTACTCGCGCCCGATGCAAATGCCTGCGGGCTGATTGTATGCCTATTTGAATGGGAAAGATGGATTGGTATCCAATAAATAGCGGGGATTCGGTTTGTCAGGTTTGGGCTGGGGAATTCGGTTTATGTACTGGAGAGGTTTGTCAAAGTAATTTGAATTATCGTGACAATTTTAAAAATACAAGGTTATTCCAATTTCATGTAGCCCAGCTTGCTTTGATAACGTTGTCATCATAATATTGTTGACGGTATAGTTACAGTAGTTCATCATCATTTAACTTAAGAGCTAGGCTCTTGTCATTGGAGTAATTGCCACTTTTCCACCTCCTGATTCGACACGACATGGTCTTCTGTCTTATTTGAATGAAATAAGGAAGCCTGGGTCTTCCACAATTTTTTCCCTCAACTTTGTTATCAAAAATGTCCAAAAAGAAACTGTCGTGTCCTATTAACTTTTCTCTTCTACATTCTCGCCCTTACTGATCAGTAAATAAAATGACATGTTCGTCAACATGATTTTGATGTAGATGCTAGATAATTAAAACACAGTGGAATCTGCTCTGGAAGATTCGATAGACGGCTTTTATTCAGCCTTATTAATATAAATTTTCAATTAATTAGAAAGTTTGCGGTCAACCGTAATGAAAAGGGGAAATTGTACTATTTGCTTCAAGAAATCTGTACTGTGTCGGTTTTGGTTCTTATCTTTGATCCATCATTCAAATCTTCTTTGTATAAGTGCATTGGAATCTAAACCTAAGCTTCCTCACTCTTAAGTTCTATCTTGATAATATTACATTATATTAAATCACGCCTAATTCTCAGAGCGGTAGGCAGAAACCACTTCTATCCACCTGCTGGTATCCTGATAAATCTCTTGCGCTTCTTCCACATTGACTATATTCACTTCTTTTATTTTAATCCAAACTCATTTCTCAACAGGACACTCGCCACGCAGTCCAACTGGTGGAGATTGTGAAGCGGCCTGGTCAGACCCTTGGTCTTTACATCAGGGAAGGGGACGGGGGCGCGCGGTCTGACGGAGTCTTCATCTCCCGGATAGCCCTGGAGTCAGCCGTGTACAACAGCGGCTGCCTCAAGGTCGGAGACGAGATCTTGGCTGTGAACCTGGTGGATGTCAGGAGGATGTCGCTGGATGATGTGGTCATCATCATGTCGATACCAAGACGACTGCTGCTTTGTACGAGGCAGAGGAAAGGTAGATTTAAATGTGAAGTGCTTTGTTTCACTCTTTATTTATTGTTTTTTCCCATGAGAGAACTAATTTACAAATACCTTAATAAGGAAGTATACAAACGAGGCATAACGGGTTTTACATGGCAAACCTATTAGCAATATCCCTAAATATTTTAGTTAGTTGTTTTATCTTACGAAAGAAAGAAAGAAAGGAAGAAAGAAAATCATTTATTCGTGACATGCATAACAAAGAACAGATTAACAAATACAAGAAGAAAGTAGCCTCGAAATGGTCCCAACTCAGCGTAATGCTGGCATTAAAATCAGCGCTGGTCTAGCGTTGGAACCATCAGGTGAACGACGGAAGGTTACACACACATAATTATTTGAACAGAAAACACGAGTAATAGAAAGAGAAAAAAAAACGAAAAAGTTTTGAGTTTCGCAAAAACTTTTTCATTTTTTTTTTTTTTTTTTTTTTATATCAAAGGAAGGCAAACGAGCACACAGGCCACCTGATGGTAAGTGGAAACTGTGACCCATAGACATTCGCATTCACAAGACCGCAATCCTAAGACTGCAAATGCGCTGCCAACCCTGAGGCCGAAGATGGAATGCCTCTATGCTAGTCATTTCACCGGCTGTCTTATCCCCAAACCGGAACACAACAATGCGAACACTGCTGCTTGGCGGTAGGTTAATGGATAAGATGGTGGTACCAACCCGGACGGACCCTGCACAAGGTCCTCCCACCTCCAAATGCCCTCATGCCCGTCCTTAAATGGCGGGGAGGGCAGGGAACACTTTTTTTTTTCTGTGATTATAATTATTTTCCAATATTGCTTGGTTTTTTCGTTAGCAGGGGTTATTATGGCATAGGTATGCAGTTCAGTTTACGCTGAGAGAGTAGGACAGAGCTATAATAATTGCTATAGCGCGAATATTTATTTGTTCCTGAGTCATGGCTGTTTTCTATGTATTTAAGTATATATTTCTCTATATAAGTATTTATATAGTTGTCTAGTACCCATAGTACAAGCCTAGAGCTTAGTTTGGGACTAGGTCAATTGGTGTGACATTGTCCCCTGATATTTATTTATTTATAGCTCTGTCTTTTACGATCGCTGTAAAATGAACTACATAGAAATGTCATAATAAATTTACTATGCATTTCGTTTTTGAGTAATGCCGTGGTAACTATAATGATTTGAATTCATTCATAAAGCAAAAGCCAATGCCACAGTGTTTTATTTAATATGAAGCAGTAGTTTGTTGTCGCCGAACCAAATGCTTCATTTAATCATCTTAACCATAACTGCGCGTTTCTCAAATCATTTTGTTCATTATATACCGTTTGTGATAGGTAAATCAGGACCTGGTTCGCCGTCTCTGCCCCGTTCAGAGCACAAGCCGCCTCCAGTGGTTGTGCTGAAGAGAGACTGCCGAGACGACGAGGATAGAGAGAGGGATCGCGTGGAGGGGCTATATTCACAGTGAGTACAATTATTGCATTTTTTTATGGCATAGAGAAGGCAAACGAGCACACAGGCCATCTGATGGTAAGTGGAAACTGTGACCCATAGACATTCGCATTCATAAGACTGCAATCCTAAAGGAAATTATACTTAATGATTGTAGAAATAAAATCAAATATAAGTTATAACATGTTTCTGGATTTAGTTAAAGGGAAAAAAATATAGATTAATAGATTTCTTATTACTACTATTTATTAGTTCTTGTGAGTTTTGACACATTTTCCTGCTCAACTGCGCATGAATGTATTTATTTTTTGTTTTATGTGAGATTCATTGTTTTATATAATGCTAGGTTAAGTTTATTATTATATAAGCAATATTAAAAAAACGACTGACTGTTGAGTTTCTTGCGGGGTTTCTTCTCAGCAGTGGTCTCTTGTAAAGCGCTGGTAGATTTTTTTTTGACGTGTAAAAGTGCCCGTGCGGCCTACTTACTGAATTAACATCTTTTATCTTTTTTTATCTTTTTATGATTTTATTCACCTAAAGGTCAATTTCTGTCTCACTTAAACGTTAACTGGTAGAGAATGCTTGTAGCATTATGTCCACCCTTTGTATGTACACTATTTTAATTATGCGCAATAAAGTATTTAAACAAATAAATAAATACTTTAGACCTATAAAGACCTCAATCTGTATTGTTTTGTTTATGAGTCCTAATATGGCTGAGTTTATCACGTGCTAAAATGATGATAAAACATCTATCTCTTTCTCACACATTTATAATATTATAAGTACGAGAGTGACGGATGCTTTACCCCCAATTTGTCACACGGTAAACACAACCACACTAGGCCCGCTGGTAGAGAACGCCATTGAAAGAAAGAAAGAAAAACATTTATTCGTGACAAACATAATAAAGAACAGATTAAAAAATACAAAAAGAAAGTAGCCATGAATTGGGCATTATGTCCGCCATTTTCTTTATTAGTGAAATTCACTTCAAACCACACTACACTTATTATTTTTTCACTTTCCCCCGAGACGTAAATCTTAATGTTCCCCCAGATCATACAGCCACGGCACGCTGCGGTCGGTGGGTGGGCCGGGCGGCGGCGTTCGGCCGGTCGGCGACGGCCGCGAGGAGCGTAGTAGACTGCAGCTGGGTGCACTCTCGCCGGACTCTAATGCACTGGACATGTACTACAACTCGCGCCCACCTTCTGATCATTCCACTTGGAGGTAAGAGACGGAGACTTGGTCGCTTTTAACAAGATTGTGATTATTGCGAATACGCGTCTTGATTTCATACCTGACAAGACGCTTACTTATGAATGCATCAATTAAGATGATAGTTAGTTAGATGAGTCACTAAATAACTAGCTGTAATTACTACCTGCATAAGTTAAGCTATCTAGTCATTTTGTGACGTAGTCATTATGCGATGTGGTCAAATAAAGATCTAGGGATTTTGCGACGTAGTCATTATGGGATGTGGTCAATCAACTTATCTAGTTATTTTGCGACCTGGACAACCTGAGATCAACCCAGTTCATATAGTTAACTAATATCATAATTCTACGGTACTAGTGACTAAGGGTGTAAGTCTCCTGAAGATCAAATGAAATAGGGTTTAAGTCTAGTATACTCCGTTTATGCGTATACCGTTTTTTATTATGAGGTAAGTCTACAAACTTACGCCCAGAATTCTTTTATAATTTTTTTGACAACTAAGAGAAAGTTGGTTGGCTCACGTTTTGTTGAATGGCCCAGCGCGGATTAATCTTTGGGTCGCATCGTTTGTCCGAATTATTGTGTCATAAACTGGTTTTAAGCTGAGTCAGACCACTATTTAAGTTTTATATAATACCTGCGGTTAGTTTAGGTTAGGGTAATATTATATCAACACTGTTAAGAATCAGAGAATATTACAATACACACATGAAAAATGTCCACGGATATAAAATGACCATACATTATTTTAGCACTTCACAGTTTACCGCAACGCACATGTAAAATATAAAAAAAAAACCCTGGTCGTATATTTTTATAATGTATTTAGTAAAGAGTTGTGTTACAATCCATTTAGTGCAAGGGCCCATAAGCTAATATAATATTATTTATCCTTATTTTAATAGCACTGAAGTATCCTGATAATATACCTATAAACAAAATATTTTTTTTGTTATCGCAATGTTATAAAAAAATTGTATAACATCATTTATCTTTATCTTGCCCCCAGCTACCGCCCGCCGCCACCAGTGATCACAGAACAGCCCAAGTCCGGGGCCACTCACTTCGTGCCCTATGAGCGGTCTTACCCCAACACCTTGGAAAGCCTCGCGGAAAAAGTGCATTCCTTCTACCCCTCAGAAAGTGCGAGGTACACCGAAATGTAATGCATATTTTAAAGAATCTTTTATTTATGTGAATAATTTAGAAATACAACTAACTAGAACTTAATTTAATGTAAACAACCAAGCGACGTTTTGTCACTCGATAAAAGCAGCCATATTAGAAAGTCTTGTCAGAAAATGACACATGTTTTATCCATATCGATAGGACCACTGGGGGCCTTGACAGGATGCATAATGCTATAGTTACGATTTAAAAAAAAAACACAATGTACGGGATTAACATTTAAGCGCTTGACGCCACTATCCTTCAGTTTACGTCAATACAATTTCGATAGCGATAACGTTTTCAGAATGCTAGACCCACTGGGTTCTTTCACGGGTACCTATTATTTTAACGAAACACTATTAAAGGAACGTAACATTTCGCAGAATTTTCATTTATTGTCACATAAGAAAAAAATATTGTTAGTCGCAAGTCTAACCTAACGTAACGTACGTAATAAATGTTTAAGATATCCTAAAAACATATTGGTTTTAGCAGAAAATAGCATTCGATGAAACAAAATTCCATGAAATGATACAATGGACTAAGTGAAAATCGATAAAATTATGGATTACCGTTTTCACATGGGAGCGCTTTGTTTCATATAAAAATTGGTAGTCCGAATGTATTGTTACTCATAATCATCGCAAGATTCGCAAGTCATAAAGTGTTTTTAACAGAAACGTGTTTTTTTAAATATCCAGCTGGTAAATGAGGTTAGGTTAGGTTTATTTTATAAAAACCTTGAAATAAAAACCGTTTCAGAAAAAAACACTTTATGACTTGCGATGAATATGAGTTCGGACATTCGGCCTACAATTTTTTATGCGCCAATATGGACTCTTTTCACGTATACCTAATATATATTTAATTAGCCCAAGTCATCTTACAACTTGTTATTGAATATCCCAGAAGATTGTAATAAAAAAAAAGAAACGATGCATACTAATAAACAAATAAATATCATGGGACAATATCACACCAATTGACCTAGTCCCAAACTAATGTCTGGGCTTGTACTGTAATTAAGATTCATGCTTCAATCAGTGATACTGATACTCGTTTCTTAACCATTTCTGGTTTTGTTCACAGCTCACGCTTCAACACCAGAGTGCCACGATCAGGCTCGGAACAGCAGCTACCTCGGGCTGAGACCCACTCGGACTTCGGCCGGCATTCTCTGCTAAGGTCGAGTTTAAAGGCGTCGGCTGCTACTGGAGGTAAGGAACTTTAATTTATCCTGGTCATATTTTTCTGGTAATAGTAATTTGATTCTTAAGAATTTAGTGGTGATTATGATCTTGTGCAAAGTCCGTCCGGATGGCTTTCATCGTCATATCGTTTTACCTATCGATATGCAGCAGTGCTCGCTCACATATTGTTGTGTTCTGGTGCGAGGAAGAGACAACTACCTCGTGTCATTAGGTCATTACAAGCATAGAGGCATCCCATAGTAGTCTTTAGGGTTGGTAATATTGCGGCCAATTGCGGTTTTAGGTTGGCAGTCTTTAGATTAATAAACAATTTGAATTTGAATTTGAATTTTAGTCCTGAGAATGAGCCCTTAGCATTCTCTAGCAATGTACAAGTTGCAACACATTCTCAGAAGTTAAGACATCTTCTCAAAAAACTACTGAGAATTATTATCGGAAACATTTGTGAGCATTTCATGTTCTCTTTCAATTCAAAATTTAAGAGTATTCTTAGAAATTTCCGAGCATTTATCAAAAGAGACTTTCATAATTTGAGAAGTTACCGATGAAATATCGATCAAAAGTCGATGCTTTAACATGACTGTATTGTATGTTATATGTTTTGAATGTTTCAGCTTCAAGTTTGTCAAGATACAACCAAAGATATGGAGTGGGCATGGGTGGACCGGGACTATCAAGCGGTCTCACCAGCGGCGGTTTAAGCTCTGCCCTAGGAGGCACTGGTCTAGGAGGCACTGGTCTAGGAGGCACCGGGCTGGGAGGCTCCGGTCTTCCATCTGGTCTCTCCTCCACCGGGCTCAGCGGCTTAACCGGTTCAAGCTTAGTGGGGTCTGGTCTAACCAGCTCTGGCTTAGGAGGCGGTCTATCAGGGTCAACCTTGGGAGCCCTCAACGCGACTTATGGAACAACAGGGTTGGGGCTACCATCGTATAGCACCAAGTTTGGGACGAGCAGAAGGAATCGAAGTTTGGACTACTCGTCGGATACTGAAGCGACGGCTCCTTCTAGAGCGCCATATTATTCTGGGCTGAGTGGATATCGGAGCAGTACGCTGGGAAGAGACATAAGTTCAAAGTTCAATTCACTGCCTAGGGATGTGAGAGGTACTGGGCAGAGGTAAGAAAATCTACTGTTTCAAGTAATCCTCGGTGTTACTGCAAAACCCCGTAACTAACAAATTTATGATAGAGCAAAATAAACCTTACTGTCTTATTAAAAAGGTGCATTTTGCTCCTTATTTAAAATGTCACTTACGCGGTTTTGCAGTTTCACCGACGTATTGTTCGATATGTGAAATGTTTATGGTAAAGTGTGCTTTCTTGTTACAGGTTAGGGTTGTCAAGGCGCGCAGGAAGTGTCCTTCAGGATGAGCCGGAACCAATGTCTTCACGCTTAGATCTACGTTCTTCTAGAGGTAAAGTCTCTAAGAACTCATATGGGTAAGGACCAAAAAGTTGACCGCGCTAACGCCCTCAATTAAATTTTCTATGAGACTTTTCCGTTGTCATACGAAAATTAGCCATACAATTGTAGAAGGGATACTTTTCGGCGCACAACGGAACTTCGTAGTTTATAATGGTTAACTGCGCTGGACCATGGTCCAACTTTTTGGTCCTTACCCATATTTGTCACTGTGAGATTTGAATTCGATAGAAAAGAACAAAGCATCGCTTAGCTACTACACGGTTACCCCATGTTTATTAATAAGGGCATTACGTTTTAGTGTTGATTTTCTGCTTTTGACAGAAACATTGATAAAACCCCTAGTTGATTCTTTTAGAAAAAAAATGTGCATAACTTTCTTCAAAACTCTTCATTTACTTTGTAAATCTGCCAAGTTTTTTTATTTCTTCGATACTTTGTTAGAAAGAGCAACACAGTCCGAGTGATTATTTTACCCTCATTTTGTAAATTTTGACCAACGTTATCGACTAGCAGACATGAAATGAAGAGCATACACAGTCAGGCATAGTTTTTTTATGATTAAATTATTTTCACTGAAGTCAACATCCTCATTGTAGTAATGGTATTTTCTACTTCTCAGTGTTCACATCGGACGAGTACCGCGCGTGGCTGTCCCGTGCGCCGTCCACCAGCGCGCTGTACGAGTCACTGCGCCCGCGCCTGCCTACGCACTACTCCGCAGAGAATATCCACGACGCGCTCAAAAACGTAAGTCATTGGTGAAACTGTTGTGATACTGCTCAAAACAATTATACCTTGAAAATTATCAACTGGCTGGAGTGGTTTACTGACCCATAAAAATTTTGGCCTTCGAGACGAGAATACGCCATTTCATCCGGTCCTGCGCAGGCTCGGGTCAATTTTTTCTTCAGCCTGAACCTTTTCAAGATTTGATTGATGTTTGTCAATTGTATTTTAAACAATTGTCGTAAAACTATCAATATCCAGTGAAGTTAAATTGATGCGGGGTAACATTGCGGTGGTATGTTCCAACAATACATGACTGTATTTTTTTAGCAATAACATTTTCACCCTCTTTTGAACAACGAAACTATGTCAAAATGAGAATTAGCATTGATTACTTACGTATCTTTGACGTAGTTTACATTCGATTTGATTGACTGTATAGCTACAATAATATTTAAAACAAAAACAAGACCTTACTTTGGCGACCAGAGGTTTAGGCATCATTATTTATAATAACTTTATTAAAAAGTTAAAGCTTTCGCTATCGGTATCATGCTTACACTCGCAACTGGCCAAATATTTATCACTCGTGTGTCATAGAAAAACGAAGATTACAGATAGCTATTAGGAAAATGGTAGCACTGTATGCTTTTGATGAACATTTTGTTTTTGTTTTTAAGGTTCTAAGTTTTTTTTTGACGCGCGTTTAAATATCACCCTTTTTTTCTAGATGGAAAGTGGCAGCCGCTTCGGGTCGTCCCTTGGGCTGGCCAGCCGGCGCGTGGAGCGGCCCCGCCACCTCCCGGCGCGCTCCCTGTCGTCGCAGCAGCTGGGCCCCACCGCGGGCGGCTCCCCGTCGGCGCGCCGCGTGCGCCAGCTGCTGGAGCTGGGCTCGCGGTTCAACTGCCCCAACCCCAGCCCGGTGCCCACGCCGGGGTCCAGGCACCATCGACATCTAGATATTAATCCCAATGGTGAGCTGGTTTCTGAAAGGTTTTATTCAACGAATGTTGGATTGAGGTTGACACAACTCTGGGACTCTGGCAATTTGAGAAAATTAGACTTTATTATAAACGTCAAAATAAATAAACCCAAGGTAACTGATCTGCTAATTGTTAACAAAGTTATTTAAATTCCGATTAGCGTTAATATTTTGTGAATTTTATTGCTAAATGTTTACAAATTTCCTGAAAAATTTAATAGTTACTAAAACAGTTCTGACAACTTATCATAAAAGTTGGAATGCCAAATGAAATGCCATTTTGTTGATATCCATATTGAACGTAACCATGGTCACCGAATAACAAATCGATGGATATAATCATCTATTTTTAGTAACTTTATAAAAATGAAACTTTAAACACATAATTAGCCTCAAAATTAATTTTTGTTTGTAATATACTTTATTTTAATTGGAATTAAAATACTTTTAACGGTTTATTATAAAAATAAGGATATCAAGTGTACACTAAACGCTAATCCTAATATCCGGAATGACTGTAACCATGGTAATAACAATGCTATAATAATTATTATAGAACTGTTATTACCATGGCAACGCCATTATACAATTGTTTTCACGCTTTGGTTACGCTATCAACGATATCAATATCATCGGTTTATAGTACGCGAGTAGAAAAAATAACTTTATGCTATTCAATTTCAGAGTTCCTAAAATATAAAGTGGAGAAGCCAGGCTCCGGGGGTCTGTCGGCCTCCATGACGGGTCTCTCCCGGCTGTCCGGCGGGATGTCCGGCATGTTGTGGGTGCACCTGCTAGCCGGGCGGAACCTGCGTCCGTCGCCGACCGGCGCGTCGCCGGGCTCGCCACCGTCCGGCCCGCTTGCGCCTGCGCAGCCCCCTGTAGCGCCCAGGGATCTGTATTGCGTGTTAGAGTGCGACAGAGTGCATAAAGCTCGCACTGTGGTTAGTGAATAATAACTTACTAACTTATTATTGCAATTGCTGTTGTTATAGCTACTGGTCTTATAGTCGTTCGTCACATCAGCTATTATTTGATAAATATCACTCTGTGGTGCTATTTAATTTTGGTTGTAGTCGACTGAATTGCTGGATTTTTTAGTGTGGGCCATTAAATTGGCATAAAAGGTTTATCATAATTTAATTTTACTACGTTCGAGAAGCATAATAAACGCTAAGAATTAGGAAGACATCATTTTATCCTCGGTACTTTATTTAACTAGATAAAATGCTACTAGTAGTTAGTTCCTTTCTTCAGAACTCTGGAAGCTAAAGAAATCTTTGCTCCCAGGTCCGCACCGGCGAGCTGCAGTTCGACTGGGATGAGTCGTTTGAGCTGGAGCTTGTGGACAACCGGCAGCTGGACGTGCTGGTGTACTCCTGGGACCCACAGCACCGGCACAAGCTGTGCTACCGCGGCGCCGTCACTTTGCCCGACCTGCTGGCGCGCTCGCCTAACCACCAGCTGGCTATCAAGGTAACATACTGGCTATTTTATATGGCAAAGAGAAGGTAAACGAGCCGACAGGCCACCTGGTTTACACTGGATTATTACGAGGGCAGATTTTTCTCCATACCCATTATGCTGTTCTGGTAGGTTTTATCAAACTCCTAGAAATACCCATTTGTGGTACAAAGGTTCCGTTTTTGTGTCTTCTTGCTTACATCTCAAAAACGTAGCGTCAAGAAAAAATTTGTGCTACTAAATAATGAACGCTGATAAAATCGACAACTTTGGTTCCATATACTTTAAACCTATTACAGATGTAGTGCATAATTGTTTTCCTTCGTATTTTGTCGGAAACGTTCGTATCTGTCATGCTTCTTCAGTCAACCTCAGTACTTTTGTACTGTGGCCAACTGAAATAGCAAGACACGTTCGTACGTTTCCGTGAAAATACGAAGGAGAACAATTATGCACTACATCTGTATTAATCATGGTCTAGACTTGAGCTCTGAAAAACGGTCGAATGCCTAAATACAAACATGCCATTGCGTATTGTATGGAGCGAAACAGAAGGGGATCTCTCTTAAAAACTATCGCTACCAGCGTTTCCTCCAGTTCGAACCAGAAATTTCCTCCTGTCAACCAAGCAGTCTTTCCATACTTAACCTGACATGATCTTTCCCCTAAACTATGGGGAATTAAAGCAACCTCTTAGCTCCGGAAAAATTATTATTTCTTTCACTTTTGGGAGGTCTTTCACATTTACTTGTGGGAGGACCTTATGCAGGGTTTGTCCTGGTTGGTACCACCATCTTATCCATTAACCTACAGCCAAGCAGCAGTGTTTGCATTGTTGTGTTCCGGTTTGTGGATAAGACAGCCGGTGTAATGACTAGCATAGAGGCATTCCATCTTAGTTCTCAGGGCTGGCAGTGCATTTGCAGTCTTGTGAAGGCGAATGTCTATGGGTCACAGTTTCCGCTTACCATCAGGTGGCGTGCTCGTTTGCCTTCCTATGCCATAAAAAAAAACTTGCTGTAATTTTCCTTCTCTGGGTGGTCCTCAATAATAGCTATAACTTAATTATTCTTCCAGATGGAGCCCCGGGGAACTCTATACGTGCGTGTCCGCCACACGGAGCCCCACGAGCTGTTCCGCCGGCGGGCGGCGGCGCCGCGGCTGTCCCCGCCGCCGCTGTTCGGCGCCGAGCTGGACGCGGTGGTGGCGCGCGAGGTGCGGCCGACGCACGCGCCGCCCGTGCCGCTCATCGTGCGCCGATGCGTCGAAGAGATCGAGCGGAGAGGGCTGGATATTATAGGTAACCTTCATTTAAAGTGGCTAAGGCTAGTTAGCTAAGTGGCGGAAGACCGGTGCTTGTGGCAAACCTTGACGGAGGCCTATATCCAGCCAGTGGACGTC
This sequence comes from Acleris emargana, assembly GCA_927399475.2. Taxonomy (NCBI): domain Eukaryota; kingdom Metazoa; phylum Arthropoda; class Insecta; order Lepidoptera; family Tortricidae; genus Acleris; species Acleris emargana. The sequence goes on along the minus strand of OV656838.1, from coordinate 21,287,006 downwards.
CTTCGGTTGAAACGGTGATGACTATTTACTAAAAGTACTAGCAACCTCTTCCCTCGGAAACTAACTATATCTTAATCAAGGACATGTTCTCAAGAGGATTAGTAACCTAAAAAAATTAACCTTTTTCTGCCCTTAAACTTAGTCTAATTTTTAGGATTTTTGATTATGTTGTAAATATTACGAAAAAGTAGAAAGATTTTTTTTTGTTGGAAAAAAACAAATAAAATAAAAACCTACTTTTACATATTAATAACTACATTGTACGTAAACGTCGTGGAAATCGGACTTGATTTAGGGGGTGGGAAACCTAGGGCTATATCTAAATAGCTAGAGCTAAATTTGGACTCAAATTTTGTTGTTTTTTTGACGGCTAGGTGATGTAGGCGTCCGTTCAAAATCCGCTTAAATCTATTTAACCGGTTAAGCGTGATAAAGAGAAAAACATCTAAGCATGTTTACAAACTTTCACAAAACATTCATGATGATAGCATAATGTCGTTTTGTATGTTGTATGAACACAGCATTGGGTTGTAACCACTGTTATTTAGAGTGCGTTAACTGTTAAACTGTAAATGCATTGCTTTGAAATTATTTCTCATTTCTGAAAATAATATAAATATTCCTATGTTATTACTTGTTTCCGACTCAATCTTACCACCATATTGCAGCCTTGTAGACGTTTATTACCTTTCGATAGCGTGAACTTGTAAATAATCAACAACCATTGATTACAGGCCTCTACCGACTATGTGGCTCAGCGAACAAAAAGCGCATTCTACGCGAGTCATTCGAGCGGAACGCGCGCGGCGTGGAGCTCGCGCCGGACTCTGTGCCAGACATCAACGTCATCACCGGCCTGCTCAAGGACTACCTGCGGGAGCTGCCGCAACCGCTGTTTAGTCGCTGCCTCTACCAGATGACGCTGGATGCTCTGGGTCAGTACCAACACGAACTCTAGTCTACGATAATACAACTGCTCAGGCCAGGAGATAGCACTGTATATATGAGATCATTTCCATTCTTATAGAGGGTAATCTAAAACTGAGTAGAAATGATATCGTATTAGGTGCCCCACGCTCAAGAAGTATCTGTGAGGGTTGGTGCAACTGTTCAATCGGTACCTCTGCCAAATAATGCTGGATATAGCATCAAAGTCAGGGTCAGTACAAACATAAACAATAGTCTACATATAAACCGGTCAACTGCTCCGAAAAGCAGACAGCGCTGTACCTATATGTCAGTTTAAAAATATCTGTAAGAATATTATGTAAGGGAAAGCTGTCTCCATTCTCCTTAAGAGTGATGTAACGGCACCGTACAAGTCCGTGCCTCTCCTAGATGAAGCTGAATCCGCAGTTACAACTACAGGTCAACTCAATGACCCGTAAGCTCTTCCAGAAGATGTTAGTAATTCGTATTATTGATGGAATTATGATGGGACACGAGCATTTTCTCACAGGGACGGATATAAAAGAAAATAAGGCAAACACTTAGGCTGAAGCCATAGGCACATTCTATTAAAAATACATACACTAAATCCCCTTACGTTATCATATTGTTTCTTCTTCCAGGAGTTTGCCTTCCAGACGATCGAGAAGGGAACGCCCGACTGATGGCCTCAATAGTAGAATGCCTGCCCCGCGCCGCCCGCGCCACCCTGGTCTTCCTCCTCGACCACTTGGCGCTGGTCGTCGCAGCTCAAGACCGGAACAAGATGTCGCCACAGCACCTCGCAGTCGCACTAGCACCACCCCTGATGCTCCACTCCCAACCCCCTACAGACCTAGATTACCAAAGACCAATACATGTGCTGCAATGTCTTCTCCAGATCTGGCCAGCCCCTAAACGTTCAGGTAATGTCATTTCGCATATTGTATGGAGTTTAGGTACACTAGAGCTCATAGATGATTCGTGCACGATATCACTGTCAATTCACAAACATGCATGCACATTACATTCTTAAAATAAAACGTGTCGATCTAATAGAATCTTAATGTTTGGAAACCCTTGCGACAGATAGACTTTAACTACGGTTTTCGGCTATACTATAGTGACTGCTTAGAGGCTTCGAATGGCTAGATTTTACAGCTATATTAATTTTGCTTTCAAATGACTGCAATACTCAAGTTAAGTCAGGAACTTCGTAGTTACACTTCAATCATTTGAAGTACCATTTAACAGTAATAATAATTAATCAAATTATGGGAAAAAGACATATAATAAAGTATACTTTTTATACGTACGTACAGTACAATTGACTTAGATATTTTCGTTACAACTGTAACATTCGGTATTTATAATATTAGATGTAGGTAAGACACGAATATGACAATGCGTTTTGCATTGTCTTACTTATGATGTAGGTAGAACTTTACAGAGACCAGACGGGATTTTCTTGGAGCAATCCTTCCAAAGGCGATACGTGTTCACTGTTCAAACTTGAATTTTTTATTATACTGCACATTTGAATGTTAATTTACTGCATATTAATACATCATTACTATACATTAAACGACGAAATATGCAAAAAAAAATACTTAAGACAGCGACAACATCTTGTCAAAAACCCCTAGAGAATCAATTTTAAATTTAATTCAGCTACTATTCACCCTAATTAAATATAACTATCAATACCAAACATACTGGTAACATCATAACACTCTCTTCTTACTGGTTACTCGTTTCTCTAATCTTATCAAAACTTTCAGAGCAAATAAACACTGTTTAAAATATGGCTTGAACCATAGCGCTACCACCTCCACTGTCTTTTAATTTTTGTGCCAATCGAGATGAATTTACAGGCAAAATCTATAAAAGCGATCTAAGAGCCTAAAATTACCCACACGGCATTCAAATAAAAGGCATCATAAGAGCATGAAGTCCATAAGCACGTACAGTCAACAGCAAAATAAACTGATGAAATAGGGTCTCAAAATAGTATATGCAATAAATTAAGACAGATGTTTCTGATTATTGTAGTTTAGCATAAGTAAATTAGCTCGCAATGTGTCATAAGTAAGTGACATGCCATTCAAACAGTTAAAGTCATTACTGAGTGTTTCAAATTAAACTGATTTTCTAGAATAGCAATAGTCAGTAATACTACCAAACTATCACATGTAAGTGAATATGAATGTTTGGGCCTTCATGTCTTCTCAAGACCACCTCGGAATACAAGTCAGACGTTCGGTTAATGTCGGTTATACTCGTAAGACAAACACGCGAAACAACTATAACACCTCTCATTTCCGTCAAGGGTTAAAAAAAGTTCCTACTACTTCGCATTGTTTTTTTTTTGCAACATTTAAAATAAATCCTTTTAACTGCCGTAATTATCCTAGTTTTCATTTGGATATTTTGTCATTTTGACTTTATCTTGTTGGACACTTGACACTTACTTAATTATTCTTTATTGAAATTTTCTGTAAAGAGACAGTTGTGGCAACGTTTATGATCATTTTCTTTTGACTAATTAAATATTCAGTTGAAAATGACACTTTGTTATAATCTGTTTTATCTGGGGCGTCATGCTTGAACATGTTTTGAAATGTTAATTTTGATCACTTACTTTTGACGTTGACTGTACTACCTTTTCGCTTCGCGGCAACACAGCAATCTAAACAAATACAGTAGACGCAATCAAGCGAACACATTTTACAACGGACTAAGCGGTACCTTAACGCATGTATGTTTGTAGACAGTTCGGCGCGGCGAGTCAGCAACCGGGCTGCGTGGAAACAGAGTCAGTGCGTCTCCAGCGGCCTCACTCATCCTCCCCCAAGGTATATAACGCAGCTGTTTAAAAAAAATCAATAGATAAATCAATGTAGAAGGACCCGTTTCATCTGCCAAGCATGCAAACGCATCGTACCGGTAAAATAACTAGCATAGATTAAGGGCCACTTGCACCAAAAATGTATCACTAAGGTTAAGACACTAAGTGCCTTGTTCGCAATCGACGAGTAAATTTATCTGCCACTTAAAGTTGGCTCTCACCTTGTCTATTTTAAGGTTAAGAAAGAGAAAGGGCTAAATTTATCTGTAAAATATTATTTACTGGTCGATTGTGAATCAGGCGGTATCTCAAGCTAAAATTACAGTTTTTGTGTGAATCTGACGTTTACCAATTAGAGTTACGGCCACTTGCACCAAAAATTCAACACTGGGTTAAGACACTTAACTCGAGTTAATATGACAGTTTTTGTATGAATCTGACGTTTACTAACTCGGATTAGTGTCTAAATATAATTAATTTCTCTGATATAAATAAACTACTTTTTATCGAATAAACAGCTGGGTGAGGGTCGTCTCCTGTTCGGATCTTAGACCAATATGCTAATACCATTAAACATTGGCAATAAATAATGCTACTTAAACGTACCGAAACTCAGATAAATTGATCATGTCATTGCCACTTTATTCATATCACAGAGCACTTACAACCCAAAAGTGATTGTTTGATTTCAACTCGTTGAATAAAGGTGCGACCTCACTGCTGCTTAAAATACGGAGACGTTACGGAATCGCAGCGACGCATCGTAACCGTACTGTTTTTATCACATGGCCTCCATACCGCTGGTCAAAATACGGTGTCGTTGAGTAAACAAAAGACGGGGTCATAGTAAGAACATGGCGCCGTTTTTGACGCACCGTAATATACGCACCGTTAAGCTGCGGTGTGGAGGGCATGCGATAAAAACGGTACGCATACGATGCGTCACTGTGATTCCGTACCGACACCGTTTCTTAAGCATTGGTGTGGGCGTACCTTAACTCTTTTTGAATTTCTACTAACACAAAAAGTATTATGTAAATCTAAATACCTACATAGTTTTACCTTATTAGTTCATTTTGAAACTTTTTTTTATCATTATGGAATAACTTGCGAAATCAGGCATTTGTTTTATAAGCTGGTAGGTATTCAACAACAGCGCACGCTCACTACGCACGCAAACGTGGGTTTGAATTTGCTTCTGTGTCAAAATGTATGTAGGTACTTCTACGCTGCCGTCCTACCAAAGAAGGTGGTTAACTGCATAGTAATAGTAGAAGCATTTTAAATTTAATGTGGTTATCAATAGAGTATGGAATGGTTCGGCTACTACATTGCAGTTAGCCGCCTTCTTTGGTGGGACGGCATTACGGGGTACACACGCTAAATGAAGTCATCGACACACCTAGTATTGATCCACGTAGCTAACATAACGTGCGCCGGAGTGGAATTCTGGCTATACAATACACTGTCAGTAGTTTTCACCCGTGAAGATTTGGAGTCAACACTTTTAAGTTTGCATTCAGACTGACTATGTCTATAAGCCTCAAACCCATTTACTATGGGGTGGTCCGTATGTTTGCCTGCATAACATAAAGTGGTAGTTGTAGTGGTAGAATGACCTCGTGCAGGGTCCGTCCAAATCGTGACCACAGTATTATCCTTACCAAGCAGCATTGACCGCGCATTGCTGTATCCGAATTTGAGAATAAACAGAACAAAGTACTAGCAAAGAGGCATTCCATCTTAGTCCTCAACGTTTGGCATCGCATTTGCGGTCTTAAGGTTGCAAATGACTATAGGTCACATCCTAATTACCATCAGATGGTCCGAGTGCTCGTTTGCCTTGGCATAAAAAAAAAAAAAGGTTTTTATTGGTTTAACATCAACTACACTATTGCTGCGGAGAGATGAGAGTAAATAAATAAATATCAGGGGACAATGTCTCACAAATTAACCTAGTCTAGTCTTTAGCTGAAATGGACCTTAACGCCCTACAAATTAAGTTGAAAAGTAGTAAAGGACTTGGTAAACTATTAATCCAGTATTAACTCAATGAGCAATAAATAAGAGGTAGATATAGATTTAGTGAATAATCCTTTCCCATCGTTTTTTGTCGAATAAGTTCGTATTTAGCTCGTTTTCTCAATTAGTTTCAGTACCCATCAATAAGCCAACTGAGAAAGCAAGATAAATACGAACATATGCGACAAAAAACGATGGGAAAGGATTATTCACTACATCTGTACATTGAGTATGGCTCCTGCCCCCTTCCTCATACCCCATTAAAGCCTGGGTTAGTTTGACATGGTGGTTGTCTCCAGGCCGAGCTCCGCCCTCAGCCAGTCCATATCGGCCTCAAGCGGCAGCATCAGCAGCATCTCCGCCGCCAGCTCTCTCGGCTCGGCCCGCGCCCGACCGCTCGCCGCCCGCACATGTTCGTATAACACATACAACACATTAAGGAATGCAAATAACCGGTTTTAACCGGTTATTTTCATACAAAAACGGCCAATAACCGGTTAAATTGCATTCCCTACGGCACATCTCACATCATCATCATCTCCTTGCCCTGATCCTAATCATCTGGGGGGTTTTTCCCTTCCACACATTCCTGTTAACCGTCATTTCAGCGTTCACTCCCTTCTTTCTCATATCACTCTCAACACAATCCATCCATCTCTTTTTAGTTCTTCCTCTTGCTTTATAACCCTTAACATTCATACTACACATACAACATCTCACATATCCACTTTAAATAAAATGTACCTATTTATTTTATAAAGCCGTGGATTTGTCGGTCATCTTAATTTTACGTTCTATCTATTCTGTTTAGTTAACAACAGTTATAAAATTGTAATTTAACTTGTGTTTTATGCACCTATTTACAGGTTTTTTTACGGGTGCACCTTAATTAGTCTAAAAACATTTTGCATAATTTCATTTATCTACCTACGAACAGCATAATGAACGTGAAGCATAAAACAAATTGTATATTTTTATCAGGCATACGATCAATTAACATAACACTCATTTATCATAACGATAATTTTCTTGTTGTTATGCATTTTATGAAAATTTCTTCTTACTAGGTTAGCTATGAAAATTGTAATTTAAGAAATGTTGCATTTCGTTGTTATGCATAATAATTATTATATCGTTGGTTTATTTCAAAGAGCGAAATTATGCCATTTTGTTTTATGGAAAATGAAAATGAGTAAATTAGTTTTAATGCATTTCATTACACACCCCTTTATTACACCACCACAGTTATTTTTTAACCTTGTGTTAATTTTATGTATGTAAAAACGTTATTTACATGGTTGGAATTCTAGACTCGGCAATAATTTATTTATGAAACATAAGTTTCTTCTACAAGTTTACCTTCCTATATAATATATAACACTTTCTTCAATGCTTTTGCTTTATGCTTACTGCAAGCACCTTCATTCTTCCTTCTTCAATTTCCATGCGCACTGTACAACATTGGTCATTATCAGTGATGGGAAATAGGTGAGCTAAAATACCTATTCTTTGCGAGAGGACATAATATGGAGTGGTTACAACCGGATAAAAGTATATATTTTTTGGATTCCGGGTATTTGATATTTATCCGGGCACTGCGAATACTAGCCGTAATGTTGAACATACATTCTTTTCCTTATAGAATGTTTGTAAAGTTTGTAGTAAAAATGGTAACATTCCTGCCATAAAGTTAAAATTATAAGTAGGTAATCCGAAAATGTGAACGCCCATTTGCAAGTCATAAACAAATAATGCTTGGGAAAACCCATATTATTAGTCCTGCTACTACTTTTTAGAAATCTTGTACATTCCTTCTTTTCTCTAGCCCTTTTTACTAAAAACTGACATTAAACATGCCGTACTTTAAACAAAACATGTCATGTTTTACATTACGATAATTACCCGAATAAATATCGAATACCCGGAACAGAAAAAAAAAATATATATCCGGTTGTAACCACTCTATATTATGTCCTCTCGCGAAGAATAGGTATTTTAGCTCGCCTATTTCCCATCACTGGTCATTATTCATTTGAATTATCATTTGTTATTTGAATATTATGGCACTTTAATTACAATAACAGAAACAAGTGCGCGAACCAAACTACATTAGGTTTCAAAATGACTAGGGCATAAATGGCCTGCCTTCATACACAGTTGATTGATGAATGTCTCAAACGTAATAACTCGGCAGGTTCTCTCATCAGTCAGGGGCGTCCAATATCGTCCGCAGTCGCCTCTCCGCGGGCCTCTGCCCGCTCCTCCTCGCTCCCGGCAGGTGACGGTGTCCTCGCCCGGGTCGCCCAGCAGTAGCTCGGGCAGCCACAGCCCCGCGGACACCATCAAGCACGGCGGCTCCGTGTCCTCCATCCTGCGCCAGCCCGAGCGGCCCCCCTCGCGGAGCTCCCCGCGGCACTCCCCGCGGCACTCGCCGCGGCACTCCCCCAGGGACTCCCCGCGCAGCACGCCGCGGGACCTGACCCCCCGGGACCTCACCCCCGGCCGCTCCCCGCGCGACTCCCCCCGCGTCGCCATCCCCGGGACCTCGGCGGGGCTGGCCGTCACGCTCAACTCGTCGGGCGCGCTGAGCCCCCGCTACTGCAGCGCCACCAACCCGTTCCTGCAGCAGTACGACGAGGAGGAAGAGGCGGAGGCCTGGCGCGCCACCGACATCTTCTCTCCCCCCACGCACACATAGTGCTAGCGAATTGAGATTTTCTAGTCAATTTTTTTATTGAATCGAAAGAGTGCTACGATTCCGCTGTATATTTCGTTGTTTAATGAGCGTTCGTATTTGTTATATATAGCGAGTTGCGATGTATATTATTGTGAGAATGTACACTGACGCGCGAGGCGCCGCCCCGCCGCCCGCCGGCGCCTCGCCCCGTAGCTCCATAGTGTTTATCGTATCGTGATGTACATTGTATATAATATACGTATATGTAGGTACGCTCCAGTTTTGTACCCTGGCCGGAGCGGCGGCGGGCAGCCCGGGCGCTACACATCATCCCACATATCAGAGGCTTGTGCGCGCTTCCCGCTCTCCCGAACGACTCCTCACCGGAGGTGCCCCGAGTCGGCAGGGCGCACAAGTCAGTAGCTCGAGTAGGGAGAGAGTATCATAGAGATCAGACGTACGGACTGTCTTGAGACTGAGACCATATCAGAGTAGGTAGGAGCTCCGAGAGCCGGACACCCTCGGAGAACGAGCGATCATCAACCACAGTTTTGCCGTATTCTGTTTGAATAATTTCATTTTTATGTATGAATGAGAATTGTAATAGTACATTTTTATTACTTTAAAACTCGAATGACATGTTACAATTAAGTTTAGTGTAAACAGTAATATAGTTCTATGATGATATTCTAGGAATCGCTTTTTCTGCGAGGGAAAGGAATTAATTAGGGTTTGAGATCGGTCGCAATCTCAAGATCCGAGGGGCAATTCTCAAATGCCAAAACATTCAATTGGAATAACTAAATTGTTAATATCGGCCACATCGATTAATTGTTCCAACTTACGGTCCGTTTTGGTATTTGAAAATAGAGTCTCAGTTCAATATATAAACGAGCGTCTGCTAGACATATAAGAGTGGGAGAAATCGACCAATGACTGCACTGATCCAGTAATCGTCACTGCCATGATTGGTCCGTTTTTATAGAAACCATAGTATTGTATACACCTGTTTATATGTCTGTCGGAAGCTACATGGTTACCTATCACTTTTGAGCAACACTTCAAGACAAAATTTTGTTGTTGACTTTTATAAAACCTATGCACAAATAACACGACTGAAACGGGACACAAAACGTTTTGATACTTGTTTTTTACTTCCTCGTTTACAATAATAAATTACGTTGGAACCTCGCTTATACTGATAATGTACTAGATAATCGTCCAAAACATTTATTTTGTAAATGTCGAGTTGTTATAAACTGGATTTATCAGTTTAAATAGTTTCAGCATAGCAAGACGATCTACATAAATCGAATGTATACCGAAACTTTTAAACATTTTTAATGGCTTAAAAACGTACATAATATAAAACTATAAAACTGACTTAAATAAATCATCTTATTCTGGAGAAATTATTCAGAAACGATTAAGGTAACCTATATAATAATTTTATAAGAAAACATTTTCGATCGCTTACACTATAATAACATGCGGCGTACTTGCAATCATAGATTAAAATAATCAACCAATATTTATAAACCCTTTTCTATTAAAGATTCGCGCATGAATTATCCTATTGCAATAATCTTAAATAACAGTAAGCATAATATACGAATAGTTGACTCTTTGTATACTGTAGACGACATGTAAATACCATTAGAGCCGTCATCGTATATAAAACTCTTTATAAGTCAGTTCAAATTACTAAACTAACTAAAGGTACTCGAACAAAAAGGGCCTACATTGAATTTGAAGAAGATACTCTTTTATAACCTTAATGGGGGAAAAATCGTCTTCCTACCGATTTGTTTTAGTTTCACATAAATGGTCATTGGGTATTTTTCTACGACCAAAGTAGTTTTAGAAAACCCTGCTGTTATTAATTGCTGCATGTACACAGAGATAATGTGTTAACTCCACTTAAGAAAACAGTGTGAAATGTCAATTGTTTTTAAACATTTCTATAATGTCTCTTAGGCCTTTGTAAGCTATGAAACTATGGAAGGACAGTTTTTATTTCTTAAAAGAGAGCTACTTAAGGATCAAGTGTTTTTTTTACCAGAGTTTGCAAACTGTAGGTAAAAAAAAAGCAGGAAGTCTTGGCACACACTCTCCAGAATAAAAACGAGTGAAAAAGTATTAAATGGCTTCCAAGTAAAATGAATTATGCCATTGTTGTTTGCTGTATACATCTATTGTTATCGTTTTTTTTTTAACTCATGTTAATAAGAGTTATCTTAATGTTGATAAATTGATAACAATAGGGGTAAAGTCAATGTAGAATAAGACACCTGGTCATTTCAATTTAATGGTAATGTATGACTCTGGCTAGGAGACCTAATAACTGCCCCGTTTATTATTGCTGGCCAATTACAATGTGTAGATGTAGATAGAAAACTAGAAAACATTTGTCTTAGCGTCTGTCCGTATTATTTGGCCAGTGTAAAGTGTACCGATCTGTTTCCCAAACTGCATTATCCCGCATAGCTAATTTTCCAGTCCTGTTTCCCCATTCGTGATTTTACCCAGTCGCATATTTTCCTATTGCTATTACAATGGAACAGGTAGGTAAGTGTAGGTTATGTTAATTTTGCAGAAAGCCCGAAGGGTGAAGCACCCAGAAATAGGAGCTCCGCGAAAGCGAAAGCTATCGAGACAAGCTGGTTAACATTATGAATAGGTAAAAATACGTCCGAGTAAAATAACAAATGCGGGGAAAAACACGAATGGATTTCTTGGCGGAATTATCGTATTTGGCGTATTAAAAAGAGATGTTTAAAAGCAATAGACGCTCGCATCCGTTTGAACGAAGTGTCCATAGTCCACCAACGCACTGATTAACTGTACGATGATATAGCTTTAACGTTTGTGATTGGCTTGAAGTGTGGCTCGACAGGCGTAGCCGGCTGCGCCGGCGGCAGTAGTGTAGTGACTTGACTACGGCGCACAGCTTGAGTTGGCTTAAAGCGGACGCCGCTGTGTGAGACCTTAATCACTTCATTATAGATTAGTGTAATTAATTATCATGCTATTTATTGCCTAGATGAGGAGTTAAGTCAATTTGCGTGGTTGGAGCAGTTTTTGTTGATGTTTCAAGGTTTGATTAAAAAGAATTTAATGTTGTAGAAAGAATAAAGAATGTTGATTGTAAATGGCTTGAATGTATTTGAGATGGTAAAGAGGTCAATACAAATGTGTATCATAAACTTTACCATACATATAATACAGATAATAAATAAAATCAATAGATATTGTTTCTATCCAAACTAACGTGTTTATGCTGTGTGATATACATTTTGACCTCATGATTTCAAGAAATTTGTCAGATTAGCATCAATTGGTTTTAAATGGTTGTGGGGGAGAGATAGTAACCGCTTATTGATTGTAGATAAATATAACTGGGAACGAAAGAAATACGGACCGTTGTAATTAATTAATTGAAAAAGAAGATTTAGGAGCAGTGAAAGCAATGGAGGGTATATTTAAAATGGAAGTCGAGGTTTACTCATCACTTACAATAGTGTTATTTCATGACGCAACAAAGTAGTGGGGGCTAAATTCATCCGTTAACCATTGATTTCTGACCTCTGATTCCACAGTCTCTATTTGAAAGCAGAGATCAAGCGAAACACTAATACACGTACATGGTGATCTCTGATTTCCAACTGGCGATATAAGTGCAAAGGTCCAGATACAATGGGTTGTAGATGATTTTGACGTCCAATGCTGTTGCCTTAGTAAATAACATGGCAGGTATGATTCTGAATATGACCTTAAATCCCAAATCGTAGCGTCCATTGCTGGCAAAATATATTTTTTATTGTCAATGCGTCTTTACTTCAAGAACGGACTACATTTTTCCAGCGGGCCAATTATGGCCGTGTTCATCGATGTGGATAAACGTGGATAAAATATCTGTCACTTATCGACCAGTATCTAAGCGCGAGAGTGATCCTTTATAAAGGTGCCTTATCCGCCTTGATAAAGGTGATCATAAGACCAGGCCCAAAGGGCCTAATATGGCTAAAACATCCGTCAGTTTCTGATACGAGAGTGACGGATACTATATCCACATTTTGTCACGAGATAAACGCAACCATACTAGGCAGGAGTCGACTACAAGTGCATTATATTTAATTTATTATTATTAAGTACATTATGAAAATTCCGCATAGTGCCAGTGTAAAATTACTTTAGCCAAGGCATTGGGAAGCTATTAATTCGTGCTGGACTTTCGTTTGGAATTACGTGTGTTGCAAACCCAAGGGTATCTATTAAAGACGTCATGATTTGCGGTCTGTGGTCATATTCGGAATAATACTTCAAATCTTTCAATAATATTTATAGAAAGAATTATTAAGTCGTTTATAAATAGTGAAATTTTATTTGTAATATATGGAAATATTTATATTATCGAATGCATTGTAGATATCGATTGGTGATTAGAGTCTCTCACAGCGGCGGGCGCTGTACGTTTGTGTTGCGGGGTCATTGGCCTCTCGGATATCAGTATTTCGACAATTTGGTAAAGTAGCGTTACTGCGTGTACTCAGGTAACGAGTCGCTCGCGTCTGTACCTCTGTACCGAGCTGACACAGACGAAATAAATAATACGACGTTTGACGGCTTTCATTTTTACACCAACCTTTAGATATACATAGGTAAAATACTTAAGTAAAATCCCCCTTGCATGTAGTTTTTTTATATAGCATAGGAAGGCAAACGAGCACACAGGCCACCTGATGGTAAGTGGAAACTGTGACCCATAGACATTCGCATTCACAAGACTGCAATCCTAAGACTGCAAATGCACTGCCAACCCTGAGGACTAAGATGGATTGCCTCTATGCTAGTCATCATGTTCTTGAATCGACAAAGTCTGGTCTCAGCACATTTTTATTTGGACGAATTTAATTTTGGTTTAAGTATCTAAGCACAATTGTATGCTTTGTTTGATTTAACTTTGACAAAAGATTAAAAGGAAAAGAGTTCAAACAAAAACACGCCGACACTAGAATGTGTCAAGACACGAATGTGTCGAGACAAGAAAAATATCAAAAATAATCAATTGCCTCAATGATCATTGAATGATAGCGTCAATACATCTGCCATCATACCAAAAATAAAAATAAAATAATGAATTCTTGGCAATATAGATGGCGTTTCTTTCAATATTTATTGCAGTTAACTACGATAGAAAATTAAAGTTGGCGCCACATGAAAATAAAAGGGGTCGCTAGATGGCGTTAGCAACGTTGTTTTAGTTATCAACTGCTTAAGACAAACTAACAGATCTAACTCGAGGGGAGAGAACTTCCTGATTAAGTAAAGATTATGTTGCCACTCAGCGACTCCATCATCAGATCAGGGAGGTTATTATGACCTAGCTATGCAGCTCATTTTACGGCGAGCGTAAAGGACAGAGCTATAGCAGTTATATATAGCGCTGTCCTTTGCTCTCACAAAAACATAGCATTTTTACTGGGTGTACAATTTTACATTACACATCTTTAAAATATTGCGGATATTATAAGTTAATATACGTCTTACCACGGTTTGAATATTTGGCAAGTTTCCAATGTGTATTTCAATTTCAGCCCATTCCGATACCGGAAAGTGGTAAATAAATTACTTACAATGTTTAACGCAAGCATGCATCCTTACCAGATCGTTACTAAATATAAACTAGTGATTCGCCATTGGCTTCGCTCCACTGCAAATTCCCTACTTTGTAGGTAGATTTTTTAGCATTTCCTTTCATACAAACCTTGGCATCCAATAACAACAACAAAAAAAAAACATTACTATACTGTCGGAAATTATTCGCGTTCATATATTCCGGTGATTCATTTTTATTTGTTTAGATGCGAAAGTGCGTTTGTTTGTCATTTTCGCCTTAGCAGTTTCACGCCTCAACCGGTCGACGTGATATAGTATAGACTACAGTTCATAGCCCGGTGATAGATTAGGTATTACTGTATATCCCGAAAAAATTGTCAGTTCCAAAGAGAGAAGTGATAAACCACTTCTGCGCGGACGGATTAATAAGCAAACACTTATAAAAATAAAAGCTTGTAATAACTATTAAATAGATGACCAACCCTCCCAATGAACTAGCTTTAATTTGAAACACCGCGTCAAAATCGATTTATTTGATTAGGAGCTACATTAGCACACACAAACACAAGCACACAGACGTGCACAAAGATACACAGACAGTAGACACGTGACACCTAATTCCCTCTCCTTTGCCTCGAGGTTTATGAGTAAAAATTAACAAAGCACTCGCGAGAATTTCCCTCCATCAACTTTGCTGCTTGACAGATTTTGCACAAATCGGGTGCACAAGCAACATTATCCCAGCCCCGGGGCGCCTCGGCATGCGGCTAAGAGTACTGTTGCTATGCAAATGCCTTCCACCTGAGTAACGCCACATTACGGCATAGAGTCACGACGGGGACGCCGAGCAAATTGAAAAAAATAAATTCCCGTTCCGGTAGTGTTTATCTGGATTTCGTGAAGGGTTGCGTAATGCTTAACGTGAGTTAGGATTTTATGTTGGAAATGGATTAAATTGTAGAGTATTGTTTTTTTATTGTTACTTAAATTAATGAACGTAGTTGAGTTTATTTAACTTTATTTATCGATGTAATATTACAATATAAATTGAATTTCATGTCAAAAAATACTAAATTACATTGATATCGTTTATTATCAATACCTACAAATAATAAAATTGGTTAAAATTTGTTGTTAAAAATATGTCCATATAAAATTGTATTTTTTTATACAAGTAAAATATAATTTTCAATGTACGCAATCCAATTCTCCATTTTACTTTAGCCCTCCTACTGGATGTACGGATGTTTCCTATGCATTTAAGTATTTATTTCTCTATAATAGTATTTATCTCGTTGTCTAGTACCATACTGTACAAGCCTAGAGTTTAGTTTGGGAATAGGTCAATCGGTGTGACATAGTCCCCTGATATTCATTTATTTATTTATGCTACAACAATAAAACTACAAGTTTATTGCAAAACAAATTAGTTGAAACTAATAATGCACAGCATTTTTCTACAGCAAAAGGTACCTACTTTTTATCATAGTATAAAACAAAGTCGCTCCCCGAAGTTCGTCCGTCTTTTGCTATTTTAATGCTGTTTTCGTCAATATATTCAACAGGAAGGTTTTTTTATCTTACCTTACTAATATTATAAATGAGAAAGTTTGGATGTTACTCAATCACGCTTCAACCACTGAACGAAACTGCATGACTTGGCACACGTATAAGTTAGATCCTGGAATAGGACATACATAGTTTTTATACCGAAAAAACATCTTATTCATACGGGAAATCCTGGTAATATTAAATTATAAAGTCCTCGCAAATTAGGTCGCGGGCAAAGCTAGTGTTTTTTTTTTCTTTTGGCATTGGAAGGCAAACGAGCACGCAGGCCACCTGATGGTAAGTGGAAACTGTGACACATAGACATTCGCATTCACAAGACTGCAAATACACTGCCAACCCTCAGGACTAAGATGGAATGCCTCTATGCTAGTCATAGTGTATAAGCAATTCTGGTTTATGTACGGGTGTTTCGCTTGTGTTGTCTAATAGCGATTTTTCGCACCTTTGAACTTAACAACTTGTCAAACATAATCTTAAAACTTTGACGGACAGAATTTGTTTCTCCTCCACACGAACTCATTACTCAAGTTCAATCTATTGTTTTATCAAGTTACCCCGAATCGGGTTTATTCTCAAAGCACCGAGGAATCACGACTTGTTCCATGAACAAGGAATTTTGAGGGAAGTTTTTCAATTTAGCAAGTTGTACCGTGTCTGGTGAACTAATTTTAAAGTTTTTGCTCACGATCGGAGTAGTTTTGACTTCTATTACCAGTGGATTGAAATTTTACGTCAACATTCACTTAAATTACGAAGTTTCAATCATATTAGTCTTCAGTATATGAAAATGTATCGTTATTTCCAAGAAATATTCTGATGCTAGCTTTTGCCCGAATATCTGTCCGTGTAGTTTTAGGATTTTTTTGGGATGTCTTAATCCAGGGTGTATAAGCTATCTCCGCTTGAAAATGTTTTCAAATCCGTCCCACCGTTGAAGCGCCAAGTGGTAACAAACAAACACATTAACTTTCGCATTTGTAATATTAGTAGGATAGTACTGCCCTCCTAACACTTGACGCACTTTACTTTAACGTGCTTTAACTAAACTTTGTGCTTTAAAGCTTAATATTTCATAAACGGATACCTGAATCATAAAAATATTATCACAAACCCGCAATATTTTTTAAAGACCTATCCAACGACACCCTACACTATAGGGTAGAAGAGAAGAAATATCCCCAAGTTACGTGTAGGGGAAGTACACTAAAAAAAAAAAACAGGTTTCATTTTACCGCTTTGTGGGCGTGATTGATATGTATATTTATGCCAAATTACAGCTTTCAAGTACTTAAAGTCTCTGAACTGGGCTACGGACGGAAAGACGGACGGACATGGCGAAACTATAAGGATTCCTACTTTGACTACGGAACCCTAAAAAGAGGCAGTATTGTCCCAGAGTGGGGTAGGCAGAGCTAAAGAATTACCAACAAGTCTTAAAACTTCTTGATAATTCTGTAAACACATTTTGCACAAGTAGGCTAAGATGTTTACCAGCGCAATATTGCATATTTTTCTGCTAATTCTAATCCAATCCAGCTGTGTATATTATTTAAAGAAACAGTGTTGAATTCGATGCTGAGCTCACGTTCGCAACAGTATTCCACCACCTTTGTATTAACCGTTCGATATACAAAATCCAACACCGGGTCACCCATTTGACCAGCAATTTTAGATCTCAGATTTGCAATAACTCTTATGATATTCCAGGTCATAAAACACTGGTACGTCTTTTTAAAGAATAACCACAGAGCCGATTAAAATTCACGTCCAAAATGGCGAAATGAACGTTCCGACCTAAATCGAGCCGCGGATTTAAATAAAAAGTTGCGCCGGAATAAAGGGAATTGGAATGAAAGTGGGACTCAAAGGAATTACTTTTAGATTTTTCTACCTTTGGAAAAATGCGAAATGTAAAAAATAAGCGATGAATGTTCCTTCAACGTGCTATCGATGCGGGAAGATCTTTATGATGTCTTTAAATTATAAAAAATAAAATAGGGCACTGTTTTCGTAAATACGAGTACGAGTACGTACAACGGGGAAATTATGCTATCATCTTAGTCCACAAGGTTGTCAATGTATTTGGAGTCTTAAGATTGCAACCTTAAGATTGAAGTCTTGAGAATTCAAATATCTAACTTACCATAAGCCGGCATTAGAGGCCATGTGCCTTTTTCCTTGCGGTTACGCTTCTATCTCTCAAAAGTATGTTAAGTTTGAATTATAAAAATCATGATAATTAACAGTTTCTTAAAACAGCATTAATTTATCTTCACCCATATCATAAAAATACAAGATAAGGATAAAGACATTTATTCAGTAAGTAGGCCGCACGGGCACTTTTACACGTCAAGAATCTACCAGCGCTTCACAAGAGGAGACCACTGCTGAGAAGAAACGCCACAGGAAACTCAGAAGTCAGTAATTTTTCAAATATATTTAATATTACAATGGTACTACTTAGTCTAGAGTCTCTTTATATAAACCTATAAATATAAAATTAAAATATATATAAAATAACCTGCGTAATTTCCGCAGGAAAACACACCAAAATTGTACGAGAGAGATAGAAAGAGAAAAGGGAAAAAAAACAACTACTTATGTGTATATAAGACGATGCAAGACGACTGCCTGACTCGGCTGAACATATCTGGGAATCTATGTACGAGTATGTATATTATTATACATATTCGTAAGATCCTTATTAGTTATTGCTTACCATAATGTTCTTGTGAATAAACGTTTCATTTCATTTCATTTCACATAAGTTTGATATGTTTTCCTACATCAACGGTGTCCCCTAGATAAGATAAAGCTTTTGCATTTGTTTTTTTTATTATTATTGATTAAGTTACGGGTTTAGGCCAAGCATTTTTTCTATTAGATAGTCCTCGATCCTATAATACGCTTTTGATATTTACGACTTATTCAAGTAATTTTTAAGTGCTGTAAAGGTTAACTTTAAAACTACCTCAGGTAATTTATTATAGAAATGAATGCATTGACCGACAAATGATTTATATACTTTTCTACAGTATGTTCGGAAACGATAAGCAAATTATCTATATTAAGAAACCTCTATAAGTGGTCTCAAGTATCGGTGGCCAATACTTTAATGTAAACATTAAGATACGCAACCACAGATACAGGTTTCTCACATATTATAGAAAACTTATGATAATGCATCATGTAGATAAAGTGATCTATGCGACTGTACACATAATTAGGCATTAAAACACTCGTGTATTAATGCCTCTCATTATGCACTAGTCACATAAAACTACTATTATACAACTAGATAGGATGAAAAAATGATAAATATGTTTGGCCATGTCTTTGTCCTCATAACTCCCTGGCGAATGAACCGATACCAAAGCGGTTTAATCTAGTTAAAACTCAATGATTGTTAATGATTTTATAATAAATCGGTTGGACTATTTAACATTATCAGTCACAGCAACTTACTAGTCGGTTATCTGTTTGTAGGTAGCTTTTGCCACAAAGCGGTTTTTTTTAGGCATTGCTTTGTGCTCCGAATTTGTTAAGAGATATTTGCTCTGCAAAAAGGGGTCGCTGTTATATATCATTTCAAATAATATATGCATACATAAATACTTACATTAAATCACTCCTGCTTCCCAGAGGGGTAGGCAGAGACCACTTCACTTCAAATAATATATAATTTTAGTAAATTTTTCAAAAAAAAAAAAAACATTATTGTAGCTTATTATTATAGTAGCTTGTAGATTTTCAAATGTAGCCAGCTTGTTAGAATTTTACCGACCTCTACGTTTTCTTTGCGGATTTAGCGACACAATTAATTTCAGAAAAGTTAAAGTCGTTGCGTAAATTTTAACTTTTCTTTTATAACAAAAGCTTTTTGTTCCGTCACCGAAGCACAACTTGCGTATCACCAACTCCAAATTGCTGACTCATGGCTATGAATCATTATTACTTTTTACAGATTCACTCCCTATTACGAAACACGCAATTTTTTAAAGAATACCTATTATAATCCAGTTTCCTCATCCGTAAAGGCCAGCCATTAGTGATAATTATAGCTTTCCGCCAATTAATCAATTTCGAGAGGAGACTTCTTATTCTGCAAATTAAAAGGTGTCCAAATTAAGGCGGAATTAGCAAAGAGCAGTATTTTAAGGGTTACGTTACTTTGGAGGCAAAATGGCGCCAAATTACTGACACTCTACTCACTGTTCGTTTGTCCGTAAACAAAAAAGGTTACAAACCTAAAAGGCAATGGGTAAGTTTGTATGAACATTATTGTCATGTTATTTTTCAGTGGCCACGGATGATTTTTCTTATAATGCTTTAGACGACCTCTATATACACGTAAATATATATAATTTAAAGCGTTAAATAATATCGGAGCGCAGATATCAAAGATTTAAGTATTCAGTTTTTGGTCCTAAAAGTGCGCCCAGGTGTGAATATTTAAATATCTCGGCTACGCTGCACTTAAGACTATTACTATACTACATAACCAGTGATGGGAAATAGGTGAGCTAAAATACCTATTCTTCGCGAGAGGACATAATATGGAGTGGTTACAACCGGATAAAAGTATATATTTTTTGGAATCCGGGTATTTGATATTTATCCGGGCACTGCGAATACTAGCCGTAATGTTGAACATACATTCTTTTCCTTATAGAATATTTGTAAAGTTTTTAGTAAAAATGGTAACATTCCTGCCATAAAGTTAAAATTATAAGTAATCTGAAAATGTGAACGCCCATTTGCAAGTCATAAACAAACAATGCGTGGGAAAACCCATATTATTAGTCCTGCTACTACTTTTTAGAAATCTTGTACATTCCTTCTTTTCTTTAGCCCTTTTTACTAAAAACTAACATTAAACATGCCGTACTTTAAACAAAACATGTCATGTTTTACATTACGATAATTACCCGAATAAATATCGAATACCCGGAACAGAAATAAATATATCACTGTACATAACATAATATGTTTATTTTGAATAATTCTATAATAATTTAAAGAATGGCCGCTTACCTTCGAAATGTATGACTTTTACAAATGACTACACTTTTACCCAAAACTCTTTAGATTACTTTGTGTAAAATGTTGCGCCAAAACAAGATTTTGAATTAGATATATTTTTTTTAGCTTCAACATTATATAACAATAAAATGCTAACCGAACACAAGTCCGAAAAAAAATAGCCTGCTGTTTAGTTTGTCCAAATTTTTACTAGTTATAAAATCATTTACTTTAATTTTTTTAAATACCTATTTATAGTGTATTAAGCCAAAGCAATCGGCAAGATGTGACACAGTAACGTTTTAAATCAAATCATATGTATTATAACTTAAGAACGATAAATCATTTAAAATTTTGAAATTCGAATAGTTTTCTACTAAAGAATTTGTGACACTGGCCACTATAACAACAATGTCGTCCGGGAAATAAAATTGCCAAAAGCGGTTGATGAAATTGGAACAATCCACCGGCTCCAGCCCGGGCCACCCGCGGGTGACGCGCTCAATTATTTCCTCCCTTTGTGCCGTTGTCTCGAGAAATGTTTCTTATCGTCTTCATATTATTGTGCCACTGAACCCTTTATCAATTTAGCTTTGCTGGGCGTTTCGGGAATTGAGGTTGTAAGGTGAAATCGCTTTAGCGGTTATTGGATCCTTCGACGCTTAAAATGCTTGTTTTGTGTCATAATTGGTTTACATTCATGTTGCATAAAATTGGTTGTCATAATTTCGTTTCGCATAGCAACCCTTGGCAGAATCATCATTTCGCATAATTACTTTTGGCATAAATTTCTTCGCATACTGTCATTTGGCACAATTGTCTTTGGCAGAATAGTACATTGGCATAACGTTGATTAGAATAACAGTCCTATGGTAGAATAATTGTTTCGCCGAATTTTGTATGGCATAATAATCCTGAGTTGTCTTTGTAAGTAATGATTATTTTGCATGTGTTAAATAAATCAATAAAATTGCATTTATGTGTTCTGTCTTTATTTTTTGTGTATTTAGGACAATCTATATTATGCAAGATGAAGGGAACCCCTTATAGCTCCAATTGCAATGCGGTCATGGCGCTTCGCCGGCCGCTACCGCGGCACGCTCGCTACGCTCGCTCGGCTCGCGCGCTGTTATTGTAGAACTTCTAACCTAACCCAACCTATTTTACTGGTAGCAGTTCGTTACTAATTATTATGCTATGGTACAATTATGCCATAATAAATTCGGCGGAAGGTATATTCTGCTACATAAAATTCTGCGAAATGAAAGTCGGCGATATTAGTATTCAAAATTCAAAATTCTGCCAAATGATTGTTATACGTTATGACAGTTATGCTAAGTATACTATTATGCTAAAGTATCATTCGGCTAAAAATGTTTCTGCGATAACTGTTATGCGAAATGTATTTCGGACAATCGATATTATGCCAGATGAAGGGAACCCGTCATAATTATGTACTTTATGATGAGTTATTGATTGAGTAAACCTTGATGCTTCGTTTTAAACCTTACACAGTAACATTTAAATGGGCTTAAATTATTAGGTATATAGTTGGTAATGAATGAGTATATTTTATGAAAATACCACAGATCACAGAAACAAGGGAGATATGTCATGAACGCCAATTCGTACAAGACCCGGTGTCGCCACTTTTAAACATGTGTGCGTCTTACGCTTACGCTCTATTAACTACTACAAAAACAACCTCCCCATAATTGGTTACAGCTTACGAACTAAAAACGCCGTAACATAGTTTTGATAGTAGCAGAAAATTAAGCTTTATACTAAGTTCTCAAGGTTGAAAAATGCTGAAAGATCGTTTTTTTTCCATCGTAGTTCAGTCACTGAACGTAAGGTAGCGCTTACTCGTCACTTAGCTGCCATCTATGCGACGAGTAATTAATTAGTTCCTCAGAGCTAGATGGCGCCAAGATAGTAGTCCCTATGTTCAGCAGGTTAAGGACTACCCACACACAGCGACATCTAGTTATACTTTTTTCAAGAGGTGTGCGTTTCTCTCCTGTCGTCCACTTAGGGATGCCACAAGGAATGTTTCAAAATATATCGATAAACAATTCAAACTTGTTTGCAACGTTAATATAGGTACTATTCAATTTACAGGCAATAAGTACTATTTTTATTATTTTACTACTAGGTTAATACAATTACATCATTTAAACTTAATATATTATTGTTAGAATAGAATAATATTTTATTAGCAAGAATATGGTTTGCGTAAAATTGATACATAAGATTTTAAAATTTGGAACGATACCTATATTAGAACGTAACAAAAAAATGGTCGAATTTCTTTGGTTAAATTTTCTGGAGCTGTTAAAGATTTTCGTTTTGATTAGTACATAAAAGTCTAAATTGTAAACTTGGACTTTATGATGTTAATACAAATATACTAATAAAATGGGTTCGGTTGAGTGTCACGTCACAAGATCTCAGTTTGGGACAAACCAGTAGTTTCCGACTTGATTATGTAAACTTTATTTCATAAATGGTACAAATTACTTAAAACAGAAAGATAGACTTAATACTTAGGGCAATCTCTACCATCCAACCTTTAGGCTTGAATCCTTTTAAGAGTGAGTCGGCGCGAGCTGTCAATCAGCGCTGTGTGCAAGCACAGCTCAATACTGAGCCAGAGCCCTTTGCCTTTGTGGTTGGTTAATTTATTTTTATCTTAATTATATGATTCGCCTACTTATATTTGAATTGCTAGAGTCCTTTGTCGTTCGTTAATATTGTAAAGAAAATTAAATTTTGTATAACGTGAAAATTTGTTAAAATTATTTTTCTTCTGTTTTAAGCGTGTCGTGGTAGTGATAAATAACTAGAACTATTAACACATTGAATTCTATTGATAGCTGTAGAATAAGCCATTTATCGATAGTCGATAGAAATCACGTCAACACAACTTTCACAACCTTACGCTCTGAAATCCATTCAAATATAAAATATTCATTTAAAAATATAAATAATGCTTAAAAACAAAATTTTCCGGTGGTAAGTTATGCCCTTTGATTTTATATTAACGTTTGTATTTCGATTTTTGCACACTTTCACGCTACATACAGTCATTTTATCATTTAAACGGAGCTTCTATACTGACAGCGTTCAGGAGTGACTGTGTCAACGCTTGACACGCCTCGTGCCGATATGGTCACTTTGACCATATCGAGGCGACACGAACCACGCCCCCATAACATATCTCCCTTGT
Source organism: Acleris emargana (assembly GCA_927399475.2). Taxonomy (NCBI): domain Eukaryota; kingdom Metazoa; phylum Arthropoda; class Insecta; order Lepidoptera; family Tortricidae; genus Acleris; species Acleris emargana. The sequence continues at coordinate 21,263,090 of OV656838.1, read as the reverse complement.
TTCTGTGATCTGTGGAAAATACTAATTGAAATTCAACCTTACATATAGGTAAAACGGAGTGAATCTACTAGCGCATATCTATAATTAATGCTATAATAGTGGTAGAAGTTATACTGACGACGACGCGCTGGCCTAGTTCGTTGTGACCCTGCCTACGAAGCTAGCGGTGCTGGGTTCAAATCAAATTAGGGCAGATATTTGTGTCATGAGCGCGAGTATTTGATCCTGAGTCATGGATGTTTTCTATACATTTAAGTTTATATTTCTCTATGTAAGTATTTATATCGTTGTCTAGTACCCATCATAGTACAAGCCTAGAGCTTAGTTTGGGACTAGGTCAATTGGTGTGACATTGTCCCCTGATATTCATTTTATACTGTAACCTACCGCCAAGTAGCAGTATTCACATTGTTGTGTTCTGCCGTGGGGATATGACAACCAGTGAAATTACTACCATAGAGGCAATGATGGAATCATCTTAGTCCTCAGGGCTGGCAATGCATTTGCGGTCTTAGGATTACGGTCTTGAGATTATAGTCCTGAGAATTCAAATTCTTATGGTGCGCAGGTCCTACATACCATCAGATGGCGTGTATGCTCGTTCCCTTCTCCATGCCAAAACCAATAATTATCCCATGTATTGTTAACGCATTCACTGACACCGCCGCATATATGCGTCACCGTGACTTTCACGCCGTGCCTTCGACGCACAGACGCGTTCATAATATTAAGTGACTTTCACCCAGTGCCTCCGACGCATATGTGAGTTGTAAATTTTGAAATGTTCCTCTTACGTCTAAAATGTTGCTTGTTGGGCCAGAAGATATTTTTGTACAAGTATAGTTTTCTATAGTGTTCTGTTAGTCGATTCAGATGTATTCGATTTAGTTCAATTTTAGTTATATATGAAGCATAATTACAATCAATTGGTTAAATGGGAGCATTCAAGTATTACGTAACGCAATTTGGGGGGGGGGGGGGGGGAGGGGGGTCTCGTAAAACGTTACGATGCGTTACAGGGGCGGGAGGGGGTCTTTCTTACAAGACGTTACGTAACATTGTTTCTTTTTTTTAATAAAAATTTAGGGAATTAAAACTCCCAAATTGGCAACCCTATTCGTTTACGTTTTACGGGGAATCCCTCGATTGTATTATAGTCTGGTCGTCATTTTTCATTTGTTCTCGCAAGTTGGCAAACCTTTTCGTTTATATTTAAACTTAACATAACTTTTAGCGCCTTTAGGGTAAAAATGGTCACGTAACGTTTAGAGAGGGGTTAGGGGGGGGGGGGGGTACAGAAAAACGTTACGGTGCGTTACAAGGGGGGGAGGGGGAGTCTAAAATCTTCAAAAATTGCGTTACGTAATACTTGAATGCTCCCAATGTGATTAAAGAATATAAAACATTAATTACCGTGTTTCATTCAAAACAATGTTTCCTAGAGTTAAAATAATAATCCAGTACCAATGCGAACAAACCACTGTCAAATTAGTATGAACTCATATGTGCGGCGGAGGCACTGGGTAATATCCGTTGAACTCACATGTGCGTTTGAGGCACGCAGCAAAGTGCGGCACCTGGCGAATGGCAAGGAAAAGAGGGTGGCAGTGAATGCGTTAAACATCGAACGGCATAAACTTGATTGAAACCAGTAGTTTTGAACCTAGTTGTACCATCACGGAATTTAAATGTTGATCCACCATAGACCCTTGTCATAATAACAGCCTCAAGTGACGAGATTGAAATAACATAGAAATTAATCGTCAGTTATATGCGACAAGGTTCTATAGTGGCTCATCCAAACCAATTCGTATTTTTGATCCAATTCGGGTCAACAAGGCAGGAGTGAAGTGCATCGGTCTGATTCATTTGCAGTCGTGTTCACTGTCAGTGATTTGGTATAATAAGGCACGGTCAATGAAATGCATGCATCTTCAAGTTTATTTAAACTTTGTTTACAAGTGAGTGTGTCAGTTTTACTAATTTGTTACATTTCGAACGAATACATCGACGCGTTAGCCTAGTGGTTAGTGAGCCTGCCTACGAAGCTAGCGGTCCTGGGTTTGATTCCCGATATGATGAGGCTGAATATTTGTGTATGAGTCACGGATGATTCTCTATGTATTTAAGTAGATATGTAATTCTTTATAGATATAAGTATGCTTAGCTTTAGAGTTTAGTTTATGTTAAGTCAATTTGAGTTTGCTTACTTGACTTATCATTATCATTTATCATTAAAATACATCGACTTGTGGGAGGACCTTGTGCAGGGTCCGTCCGGGTTGGTACCACCATCTTATCCATTAACCTACTGCCAAGCAGCAGTTTTTGCATTGTTGTGTTCCGGTATGGGGATAAGACAGCCGGTGAAATGACTAGCATAGAGGCATTCCATCTTACTCCTCAGGGTTGGCAGTGCATTTTGCAGTCTTGTCTGTGGGTCACAGTTTCTACTTCCCATCAGGTGGCCTGTGTGCTCGTTTGGCATCCTATGCCATAAAAAAATAAACCTTATTTTCACATTTAAAATTACTAACAATTACACAACTAATTTAACATTACACAATTCTCATTGTAAACCGACTATTAAAACATATAGTTACATATATTATGAAAAGATTTGTTTCACGTGGATTTATGCTAAATATCAAACGGTATGTCCGCCATTTTGGATAATATGGTAATATCAGATCGTCCCGCCGGATGGCGCTGGCGTGCCGGGGATATTACTGGCCGGAAATTGAAATTGGGCAGCGTTCTGGCGAAACATCGTTGCTATATTTTTAATGCGAATGAGACGTGAGGGGGAAAGGGAAAAGACGAGTATTTGTAGCAATATTGTATTTTTTTCTTATTAGGTTCGCCAACAGATGTAATACCATTAACTTAATTTTAATATGTATAGGGAAGAGTGACAGGGTGTTTACCCAATAGGCTATTTGACAAGGTGAAAAAAAACGTAATAATTATGTATATTCATATAAATTATGAGTTTTAAAATCGATTTAAGGTATTCTTACTTAAAAAAAATCGATCTTTTATCCAAAAAACCACGATAAAACTTGATATTTTTTTATCTGTAGCCATTTTATCGAAAACGGCGCCGAATCCATGATGACGTCAAGGGTCGGTAAATATCACAGATTATAGGATGTCTGTATATTCTGTAATCTGTGATGTCTGTAAATATTGCATCTGTCGTTCATGTCGGTGTCGTTCTGTTCATTACGTTCATTGGTTCTTGCGGTTACCACAGACAGTTGACGTTTGTTTGTTTTTCTGGCTTTGCTATGATTAGCCAATGTCAGTTTGTTTATGTATTGAACACTGACGTCACTGATTCCTGTGCGACGCCATCTTGCCCAAGAAAGCGTTTTGGCGGCATATTTTAAAAGTGAATTTTTATTTCCTTTTTTTAGACGAAATACATAAAAGAATTTAAAATTACCACTTTTGGAGTACTCAATAAACACCAACAAATAATCTGAGATGGTTTTCAAAAACCTGTCAAATAGCCTATTATAGGCAAACTCAGCTTGCGTAAAACAATCGCATTTGTGCCGATGCGGCTCAATAACACACTAACACATTTACAGGCTAAGTACTAGGCTAAAAAAGGAACTATAAAGTCGCAAGTAACCATAACATAACACAATCAACAAAATATGAAAATGATAAAAACATAAAAAAACAATGATGTAAAATGTAAGATGTCTCCTTCCTAATTAGTCTTTATTTGGTACGGCAACGGAAGTCTGAAAACACAAAATGCCTTGTAATCGAGTTTTGATTACTTACTTACTTGTTGTTTTGACTTGTGGGAGGGCCTTGTGCAGGGTCCGTCCGGGTTGGTACCACCATCTTATCCATTAACCTACCGCCAAGCAGCAGTGTTTGCATTGTTGTGTTCCGGTTTGGAGATAAGACAGCCGGTGAAATGACTAGCGTAGACGCATTCCATCTTAGACCTCAGGGATGGCAACGCATTTGCAGTCTTAGGATTGCGGTCTTGTGAATGCGAATGTCTATGGGTCACAGTTTCCACTTACCATCAGGTGGCCTGTGTGCTCAGTTGCCTTCCTATGCCATAAAAAAAAAAAAATAAAATCATACAGTCCTAATAGACGTGTAAGTTGAAGAAGTCAACATTTGTAAATGTAATATTTGCCTTTTTTACTTGTTACGGTAAAATGTTAATATAAGATAATGTTAAAATTATAATCTATGGTTATATTGAAATAATCTATAAAATCATTCCATTGCTTTCAATTTTCAATCGCTTCGTGGCTGGCTGTAAGTATATACTCGTAAGTAACAAACGGAATAGTTACCCATGGAAGAGCAAAGTAGGAACATTTTACGGTACCGTAAAAAAAAGTAACGAAGTATGTATAAAGTTGTTCTCTGTACAGGGCGTCCCACGGCTATGCCACATGGAAGGAAAATACCTTGAATAATTGTAGATTGAACATTTTACAGACAGAAGGCATTATTTAATGTTAAAAAACAATATTCATACTACTAACTACTACTAACATACAAATAAGGATTATTTTTTGCTAAATGGGTAATTATCCCATCCACATTTTTTAGCGGCGGACGTGATAATTGGGGTGTAAAGTACATTTATTGGAAAACTATTTATTTTCTAGAAAATCTTACACAAAGTACCATGTTTAGCCAAAGTTAAAATTGTTAATAACTGATCATGTTTATCGTAAAAAAAAAACAGTCCAAAATCAATTTTGGTGTCGTGTCCAGTACTTGTCGCATACACTGATATACAGTGGTACAAAGTTATTAAGCCTCAACTTGATTGATATTTTAGTTACCTCTATTCCCTATTAGTTAAGGAATTATAAAATATTACAATTATTGCATTTGCAAATAAAAAGAAACTGGGAACAGTGTAAATAAAACTGTCCTTGCGAAATAGTCAATTTTGGTGGTGAATATTAAAATTGATTTTATGATCGAACGAAAAGTGATTAATCAAACAAATATGGCGTCAGTCGTTCGTTCAGTTCCAGCGATAGATTAGATGGTGAAAGATTTATATCGTCTTGCTTTATCTTCCCTCTAAGTTCATAAGTATCTAATTTTGGTGGTACGAAATACATTTTTATAACTGTGATAACTTAGATAACTTGTTATTTTGCAAAAAAAACAATTGTGTTTAAATTATTTTGAGTATGTTAATGGTGTTTTTTTAACTATATGAAGTTCAATTTGTATAAAACTAAAATATTCACTTTAAATAAAATAAAAAAGTACAAGTTCTAATTTTGGTGAAACAATTTTGGTGGCTTTTCCTAAGACACCAAAATTGTCAAAATTCCTAGTTCCACCAAAATTATATAAACACCAAACAATAACTATTTATTATATAAAAAAATACGTCGTTGGTTTTAAAACATAACAAGAATGATTCCCTAACGATTATTATTTTAACTATCCCGATATGTCATTATTGATCGTGTGTTTTTCTTAGAAAAGTAATTTTGGTGGATAATAGCAATTTTGGTGGTATATAATAAGTAAATTCGATATATCTTAAAACGACTTGGTTTAATGAAGGGCCATTTTAACACTGTTTTAATTATGACTAATGACGTCCCTTACACTTAAAATTGTGAACCCTACTGACAAAATAAAAAATACCACCTAAATTAGGACAATTTGACGCTTGTTGAAATTCACCCAAATAACATAATGTCAGAAATAAAAGGAAGACCATGGCCATGTGCCATGACCATTCGCCGAGTGAAGCGAGGCCGGATAGTTACGAGGCTGACAACCCCTTTTCTCGGCGAGGTATGTATAGTGCTTTTCTCAAACATATGAAATTAAATAAAAAAAAACATGTGTGTAATAGGCATTAAATCGGATATTCCTGGTCCAATGACCATTCAGCCACGAAAAAAATTATTTGCTATTTAGCTTGTTTATAAACACAGCCGCCATGTTAACATTAGAATTTTTAAAAAACTTCTTAACCTTTGCTTTCAATTTTGTATGAAATTCCTTCACAGTTCTCTCGAGTTATTCCGCCCGAAACGTGATACTTTGAAGCCTAAAATAACTAAATATCGCCAACAATTCATCGCATGTTTGAGAAAATTGATTTTATGTGATATAATAAGAAGCATTATCCTCCTTCAACAACATAAGTCCCGGAATCCCGGGACATATCCTTATAAGCATAATGTTTGAAGTCAATCACCCCGTGTTGCACCGGGGAAACCTAATTCTGATGATAACTAGAGCATCCGTCACTCGCAAGATTGACAGAAAGTGATGGATGTTAAACACGGCCATTACAGGTCCGCTGAAGTGGCCAATTTACTTAATACAAATACATACATACATAAACTCACGCCTTCATTCCCAGAGTGGGTTAGGCAGAGCTAAAGAATTACCAACAAGTCTTAAAACTTCTTGATAATTCTGTAACCACATTTTGCACAAATAGGCTAAGATGTTTCCCAGTGTATTAGTGACAGGTGGCAAGCCAATCGCCTAACAGTACTGCAAGAATTTATTCGCCGTGTGGTGGCCGGGTTAGAATAGTGCCACTCCATGTCGTCCCGTGGATGTCGTAAGAGGCGACTAAGGGAATAAAGGCTTGCAGTTACTTAATACATTATTGACGACGCGCTGGCCTAGTTGGTAGTGACCCTGCCTACGAAGCAAGCGGTCCTGGGTTCAAATCCCGGTAAGGGAAGATATTTGTGTGATGAGCGCGAATATTTGTTCCTGAGTCATGGATGTTTTCTATGTATTTAAGTATTTATTTCTCTATATAAGTATTTATATCGTTGTCTAGTACCCATAGTACAAGCCTAGAGCTTAGTTTGGGACTAGGTCAATTGGTGTGAGATTGTCCCCTGATATTTATTTATTTTTAATTTTATTTGTCAATACTATGACGTGACACTGATTGATTGAATGCATTCATTTCCCTTATTCCGTTGCCATGGAAGGAGCCACTTTATAGTGGCGATACCACAGAAAACTTTTCCTAAAAAATTCAAAGTAAATCAATAAACATCCAAAATATAATAGATAGCAAAGTTACTAGGACTTAGTAGCTCTAGAAAATATATCAGCAAGGGCTTGCAGTACTGTTAGGCGATGGGCTTGCCACCTGTCACTAATACACTGGGAAACATCTTAGCCTACTTGTGCAAAATGTGGTTACAGAATGATCAAGAAGTTTTAAGACTTGGTGGTAATTCTTTAGCTCTGCCTACCCCACTCTGGGAATGAAGGCGTGAGTTTATATGTATATGTGGCTTCATTCTATGTCTATGGACAGGGGTGTATTTCGAAAGCGAGCTGCATTAAGGTTTGTATGCACGACACGACGGGACTGCGGACGCCGCATCCGGCTGCCAGGCCCCGGATTTCGCGCCCCGCTCGGAAACCTCTCTAAAACAGCGTCAGTAATCGAGAGAGAAAATGACTTAGAAATTAAATTGCGGGGCCATTTGCAACGTTAAAAGATGGCGGACGTGTAATTTGTTTTAGACTTTAATTTTTGGGTAATTAGGTGTTCAAAGTTCTTTTCTGATAGTGATTTGTACTTTTTATGCCTTTGTGTCGCGCAGTGATTGAAGACTTGGACTTATTTCGTGTATCTGGCATCTTTCTTCTCGTTTCAAGTGGACTCGCAGTGGTGCAGAGGTTAAAACTATCTTGACCTCTGACCTACAAATCACCGTACAACGTTGCCCCCAATCTTCCTAGAGAAGATTGGATTGTGTTTTATTGCTATATTGATTTATACTCATATAAACCTTGACACTGGCGAAATCACTTCACGTGGAAACGCCATAATATCCCTGCGGTAGTACTGTAGCTGTTCAAGTCGCCGCGGGGGCAAAAAAAAAAAAAAAATTAGATTGCGCTGTCAGTTTTGAAACGTCGACGGGGTGGAAAGGAAGGAGGTTGTTAATACTTTTTACCCGACTTCCTAAGGAGGGTAATTTATGGGAGTATTTATTCAATTTAATTCATTTATTAATACAACCACACGGCACTTTATATTAGTTTTATACTTTATTTAATAATAGTTTTCACATTATGGCACATACATTTCAGACATGCGTAGTTGCCTTAACTAAGACTGATACACCCTGCTAGGGCACTACAACATATCATTTTAAATCTAGAATACCTACAACTATACTAAAATTTGTTAAATATGAATTTTGGAACGGCTATTGTGAATGGGCTATTAATAAAATAATTATCAAATTAAATTAAAATAACACATGTATGAATAATAAATCAAGTGTGAAGTAGGTTATAATTATAAATCAATTTACAACAAGTTCAGATCATTATTACAATTATTTTTCCATGTATGTAAAACTTAGGGTTGGACCACCCTTAACATTTAGGGGGATGAAAAATAGATGCTGTCCGATTCGCAGACCTAACCGATATGCACACGAAAATCGGTCGAGTAATTTCGGAGGAGTTTAATTTACAAACACCGCGATAAGAGAATTTTATATATTAGAAATGTATGTAGGTTTGTATAAACGAGTATGTAGGTCATTGTAGGTGTTACGAGGGGCATGGTACTTCTTTAATTACTAAATGAATAATGGTACGGTTTACGAAATAAATCTTTTCCGAGGTATTTCTGGCAATCAAATGGCAATGAAAGTAGGCGAGGTGATTTCAGAGCTGATTTATTATGGTTATAAAAACTGGGTAAGAGCTGTCGGACCATGCTCAGTACAGTTCTGATTCCGTCGCCGTTATTGAAAACACAAAAACAGTCTGTAAAAAAAATTAGACTTTAAGCTTTGTGTTGTTTTGATATTTACCTACGATGTCTAGGTAGCTAGGTAAATTGGTTGGTCTGTTTAAGATCTAATATCAGCTTTGAAAGTAGGTGTTGACGTTATATCGGGGGTTTGTTAAATCATTCTCCCGAACTCATTATTTCTTTGTATTAAATTTTCCGTTCGCATTTTTCCCCGAACGCGATATTACCTAATTTTATTTTTTACCATTCGATTTTATTACAGTCGCTTTTTTTGTTGTTCGACTTTTTTCCCAGTCGGTTTTTTTCCCGTTCGATTTCTATCTCAGTCGCACTTTTCCCAAAATTATTTACATCGTAATTCGTAGGTAGGTTTAGGTTATGTTAGTTTTGCATCAGGCCCGGAGGGCAAAACCACCCAGAAATAGGAGCTCCGCGGTAGCGGAGCTCCGTCGACTCTGTATCTTCGACAAATTGGAACGGGAAAAACACGACCGTGAAAATATGGTGGTAGGAAAAGAAGCGACTGGATAAAACTCGCAAGCGGAAAAACACGACTGTGAATATAAACTGCCGCAGGAAAAAAGGCGACTGGTAATATCCCGTTCGGGGAAAAATGCGAATGGAAAAATTACTACGAAGAAATAATGAGTTCGGGAGAATGATCTAACAAATCCACCACTAGAAAACATGCTTTCAAATAAAAAAACTGCTTCCTAATCGTTTGATTCGTTTTAGAACTACGGTGCCACACACACACACACACACACACAGTGTTCGTGTGTATATGTGTTCCTGCAATGTTTAAAAGAAATTAAATTATACACATGCTGAGTTGGCCTATAAGTACGTTATACATAATTTATAATATCAATATAATATAACAACGAAAATTTGTAATATAATATCTATGTATCACATGGAGGCTTCCTATTTTAATAAGTAAATAAACAAGCACTTATTTGCCAAATAGATCTTAAACATGTTTTTATATTTAACTAGCTTCTGCCCGCGACTTCATCCGCGTAGATTTCGACTATCGTTATTCCCTCGGAAACTTTTAATTTTTCCGGGATGAAATATAACCTATGTGATAGGGCCAGTACACACGGACAGCATTTCAACTGCAACCCAGCTGCAAAGTGGCAGTCCCAGGGCTGTTCTGATGCAGTTGGTGCAACTGCATCGAAACTGCAAACCCATTGCAAACCAACTGCACGACACCTGCAAGCGGACTGCACAATTGTCCGCTTGCAGGTGTCGTGCAGTTGGTTTGCAGTTTCGATGCAGTTGCACCAACTATCTCGAAAAACGTCCAGCCGTTGCAGCGCGCAGGAGTAATAAACTAACACACACACACACACAAACTTTGGGATTTATGATATTTGTAGGATTTTGCTGAACTAGCACCAAGACTCATCGAATACCGTATACAATAAAAAAACTGTTTAACACCAGTTACTAACAAAACGTGACATACCTGTAAGTAAAATTACAAGTATTAAGTTCGCATCAACGCGCTACATAACCAAGTTTTTACTTTTCTAAATTTAAAGTTGGGTTTAGGTAAAAGACATTTTCAAGGTAAGTGGCTATTCGTAAAAGTGGTAAATTATGATAGAACCAATCAAAATAAACACATTTTGTTAAATTATTTAATACTCTGTAATAGCCCCGTGTGGTTGCCGGGTTAGAATAGTGCCACTCCATGTCTTCCCGTGGATGTCGTAAGAGGCGACTAAGGGAATATAGGCTTCTAGTACTGTTAGGCGATGGGCTTGCCACCTGTCACTAATACACTGGGAAGCATCTTAGCCTACTTGTGCAAAATGTGGTTACAGAATTGTCAAGAAGTTTTAAGACTTGTTGGTAATTCTTTAGCTCTGCCTACCCCACTCTGGGAATGAAGGCGTGAGTTTATGTATGTATGTATGTATGTATGTATTTAATACTCTTAAGTGCATCGGAGCCGAGATAATTAAATATTCATATCTGGGCGTACTTTTAAGTACCTACCTAGTATCAAAAACTGAATACTTGAATCTTTAATATCTCCGGTCCGAAATTATTTAACGCATTAAATTTTGTATGTCTACGTGTATTTAGAGGTCTTCTAAATAACTATGCTAAAATTTTCAGAGGCCGCTGAAAAAAAAGTCTATTTTCTTCATACAAACTTACTCAATGCCCTTTAGGATTAGGCGATTATGTATGTATGTATGTATGTAAACTCTTTATTGCACATAAACAATTACAAGACATGTTTGCATAATATAAATAATGTACATAGGCGAACTTATCCCATATGGGATCTCTTCCAGTTAACCTTGGAGTAGAAAGAGCAAGGACAATGATTATTCGATATTATCATCTATTCGTGACGATGTATACCCGATGTACTCGAACAATGTAACCAATCAGTAACTTCTTATAAATAGCCACTACAAAAAAACATTTTCTTGAATGATTATACTAATCAATTTGTTACAGCCAACCATCCCTGTAAAGTCAATATTTGGGGTGAAAACATTCCGGCCGGTTTTCCGTCCGATTTCCCGCCGTTACGGCCACCCGGCTCGATGGCGAATAATATTTCTCTTTGATCATTCAATCAATTGCACGTCACTACACCTTTTTGTTAAATTGTCACCGATTTAGTTCCAATTTTTTCCTACACGGGCAATTGGATTTTTTTTTCGGTAGCCGGTAGGTAGGTTTGTAGCGTTTTCATGTACATCATTATTATTCTCCTCCCCTTATGTATGTTATACTATAAACGTTAAATGGTTACGAGTACGATACCGTAATTATATCGAAATTTCCTGCACCGAATGTGTATATTTCATTGAATTTCATTTCAACGAACGCAATTTTCTGCTGAAAATCACTTTCTCAGGATAATCTTTATTTTTTTAGGTTAGCTTAGTGACACTTGACTTGAAAAAAACAATACATCACCACGTTACGCGTAGGGAAGGTACAGTCAGCTGCAGAGAAAAGGATACCCCCCCCTCCTGGTAAGGATCGTTTTTTTTCAAAAACCTGAAGTTAAATTTATATCATATTTCGGTGAATTGAAGATTTTACTATTGTCTACACAATAAACTCAAAATCATTTCAATCTAACCACAGGTTTTTGAAAAAAAAAACAATCCTTACCAGGAGGGGGGTATCGTTTTCTCTGCAGCTGACTGTACACAAATGAATAACAAAAACAAGATTTTATGTTACCTTTTGTTGGCGTGACTAATAGGTATATATATATATATCCTTTCGACGCTTTATGTCAGATTCGCAAATTGCCAGATGGGCACATTGTCAGATTCTCAAATTGCCAGATTCGCAAAATGCCAGATTCTCAAAATGCCAGATTCTCAAAATGCCAGATTCTCAAAATGTCAGATTCTCAAAATGCCAGATTCTCAAAATGCCAGATTCTCAAAATGCCAGATACCAAACCTACCTGCTTTCCTGAGAAAAAGTTTCTTGACAGAGAATTGACGACGCGCTGGCCTAGTTGGTAGTGACCCTGCCTACGAATCTAGCGGTCCTGGGTTCAAATCCCGGTATGGGCAGATATTTGTGTGATGAGCGCGAATATCTGTTCCTGAGTCATGGATGTTTACTATGTATTTAAGTATATATTTCTCTATATAAGTATTTATATCGTTGTCTAGTACCCATAATACAAGCCTAGAGCTTAGTTTGGGACTAGATCAATTGGTGTGACATTGTCCCCTGATATTTATTTATTTTATTTATTAGATAGTCAGACGGACGTACATAGATTCCGGTTCGGTACAATCAAAAATCATAATATCATATTCCTAGAATGTCGCAATGCCAAAACAGATTAATCTCATATCTAGCTCGAAATGACTTACGCCTACTTCTTAAATTACCGTATTTTTAATATGACAATAATTCATATAGACTCTATCGCGTTTTAATTTTCAATTCTACTATTTTCCAAAATATCTTAAACTTGACTATCGTGTTTTGATAAATTTTCAATTATACCATTTCCCAAAATGTCTAAAACTCAGTATTTATGGAAAATATTTTAAATTTTGTTTTATGGTCTAGTCATTTCGGAGCAAATTGGGTGGAACAGAAAGTCGAACAGTCATACGAACGCACGAGTGATCCTATAAGGGTTCCTTTTTTTCTGATATGTATGGGAGTGCGGGGAACGAGTGAGACGACAGCTGGCTGGTAACACACTGATTTAATAAGATGAGATGCGGTGTGTAGGCGCAGCTACACGCATACCTATATATATATATATGTACATACATAACAATCCCTCCCCTAATTGTAACAAACAAAACTAGGTATATCGACACTAGAAGTACTTCTTAAAATCTACTTTTAATTTGGAACGACTACGTAACCTGCTCTGAATATTTGCGCGTTGATCTTCGGCATCGGCTTGGGGTATTTCAATGGCCGGTTCGACCACTGCATCAGGAAACGATTCCGCCTCCTGGTACTCTGAATCACTCGCAACCACTGGTGAAGCGACTTCTACTTCGCTTTCTCCGATCCGGTCCTCCCTCCCGCTCAAAATCTGATCTACGCCGGGTGAAGCTAGCGGCGGCGGCGACGGCGGCGACGGCAGCGACGGCAGCGACGACGGCGACGACGTGGACGGCGACGGTAGTTGCGATGATGATGGCGACAAGCGTCCTTGCTCTTGCAAGAGAAGCGGCGGCGGCAGCGGTGGCGGTGACGACGGGCACAACGGCGAACGCGGTGGTGACGACGAAGGCGACGGCGGCGACGATGGTGGCGGCGGCGGCAGCGGCGACGTCGAGTGGTAAGTATTATCCAGAGAGTCAAAATCCGAATGACTTTTATTCTGTAGTGTTCCATTAAATTTAACTATTTGGTTTCTATGTTTTTTAACACTGACATCAGTTTTTAAATCTTTAACTAAATACAAAACTAACCCAAGTCTCTTATCGATTACCCCTTTACACCAGGTAAAATGAACTTTATTTACATATTGCTTGTATAATATTATATCACCTTTTTTAAAATGTTGTGACTTTTTGTTTTTAGGTGGTGAAGACTGTGCTTGAACAGGTTCACTCGATTTAGGACTGTCAGAGGATGAGGGCGGCGACGTCGAAGACGGACTCGCTAAGTCTAGTCTGCACCTTAGCTTTCGTCCGAACACTAACTGAGACGGGGTGAACCCTGTGGTTGTATTTACCGAATTTCTGTAGTCCATTAAATATCTTAACAATGCTAAACGTCTTTGTCTTTCGTTTTTCCCCGATAAAATACTTGACTTTATCCCTTTCTTTACAATTTTCACGAATGTCTCCGCCTGACCGTTGCTTGCTGGGTGGTAGGCTGGGGACGTTATGTGCTTTATACCATTAAAATCACAAAACGAAGCAAATTCTTTGGAACAAAAAGCAGTGCCATTGTCACTAACTACAGTATTTGGTAACCCGAATTTCGAAAAAAAATCGCATAGCTTATCTATTGTGGCTGAGGATGTAGTAGTGCTCATCTGATATGCTTCTACCCACCTACTGTAAGCATCCACGGCCACAAAATAAGTTTGCCCGTGAAGCGGTCCGAGGAAGTCTATGTGCAGCCGCTCGAACGGCGCGCGCGCGGCGGGGAGGGCCGCAGCTGACAACACACCTCGCACGACCCTAGGTACCGTTCAAGCGCTTCGTCTATTCCCGGAAACCAAAACCTAGAACGAGCTTCTGCTTTTGTTTTCACTATACCGAGATGGGAAGTATGTAATTCAGCTAGAATTTTGTTACGTAACATCTCCGGAATTACTACTTTATGGCCTCTCATAACAATTCCATTTTCAACGGCCAGTTGCGTTTTACACATATGATATGGTTTTATTCTTAAGTCTGTTATTTTCGATGGCCAGCCGTTCTTAATAAACTTTATAACATTACTTAAAATAACATCCTTCTCCGTTTCATCCCGGAGAACCTTAACCGTTACAGGTACGCTGCCGTTGTCTGTAACGAAACACACATACGTCGCTCGGTCGGCTAGCGCGCCAGCAGCGGGCTCGGCGGGCCCGGAGCGCGCGCCGCACGGTGCCGGCGCGGCGGCGGGCCCGGGCAGACTGGCGCGCGACAAATAGTCCGCGCTGTTGTTTGCGCTGCGAACGTACTCGATTACGTAATTATAACCACTCAGAAATAGTGCATATCTTTGCAATCGATTGGCTGATACCTCTGGGATACCTTTATAAGGTCCAAAAATAGAAATTAGGGGTTTATGATCCGTTCGCAGTACAAAGGGTTCTGCCCTGGCGTACAAATACTGATGGAAACGTCTAACGCCGTATATTATGGCGGTCGCCTCCTTTTGTATTTGTGCGTAACGTTTTTCTGCGGCGTTAAGGGTGCGTGACGCAAAAGAAATTGGCCGCTCCACACCGTCAGCGCCCTCTGTTGACAATACGGCGCCCAACCCTGTCGGGGAAGCGTCGACCGTCAAAATTAGTTTTGCCTTTGGGTTAAAATGTGCCAATACCTGTTCAGATACCAAGCAATTTTTTATTTTATCAAAAGCTTTCCTATGCTCATCGGTCCATTCCCATTTATTACCTTTCTTCAATAAGTCATACAAGGGGCTGAGTATAGTCGAAGCCGATGGCACAAAATTGCGATAATAGTTGCTCAACCCTAAGAAAGACTGTAGTTGACTAATATTAGAAGGTACGGGCGCGTCAACTATAGCCTTGATTTTCTCGGGTGATTTTTTTAACCCTTCTCTATTGATTATATATCCTAAGTAGGTAATTTCTTCTTTAAAAAATTCACATTTTTCCCGTTGCAAAACTAATCCGGCGTTTTGTAATCTCTGTAAAACCAATTTTAACCGAGTGAGGTGTTCGGTGTGGTCGCGACCCGTGACGAGCACGTCGTCGAGCAGGCACAGCACGCCGTCCAACCCCGCCAGCACGGCCTCCATGGCGCGCTGGAACACGGCGGGCGCGCTCGCCAGCCCGAACACCAGCCGCGTGAAGCGGTACAGCCCGCGGTGCGTGTTCACGCACGTCAACCTTTGCGAGTCATCGTCTAGCTCCAACTGATTGTAAGCCATAGACAGATCTAGCTTAGTAAACCGCTCACCTCCATACAATTTGGAAAACAATTCGTTCACTGTGGGAAGTGGATATTGCTCCACGAGTAACTGTTTATTAACACTAACAGAGTAGTCAGCACATAATCTCACTGTACCATTTTTCTTTAACACTGGGACTATAGGCGAAGCGTATTCTGAGTATTCGACAGGTTGTAGGACTCCTAACGCCACCAATCGATCAATTTCTTTCTCGACAGCATCGCGAAGAGAAAAAGCAATAGGACGTGCTTTAAAAAAAATTGGATGTGCATTTTCCTTAATTTTTAATTTGATTTTATATTTATTAAACAAACCTAACCTATCTGAAAACAATTTTGGATATTGTCGTTCTAGCATAACGAGAGGTGTGTCTGTGTCCTTGCAATAATTAACTGGCGTTAATTGCAACCCGAATGAAGAGATAAAATCCCTGCCTAACAGCGGCGGCCCGCCGCCGCGCACAACGAACACGGCCAGCGCGCTAGTGCCGCCCGTAAATTCTACTGATAACAACACCGTTCCTACGCATGTTAATCGATCACCGGAATAAGTAATTAGTTTTTTACTAGTAGGTGACAATGGCACGTCTATAAAATGCATTTTATACAATGTTTCAGGTATAACTGTTACTGCGGATCCACTGTCAATTTCAAACTTTAATTTTAACCCATTTACTTTTACAGTTTCAACCATTGGTTCACCCATAACGGATCGTATATGAAATAACTCACCGTCATCATCGTTTCCGCCCTCATCATCCGCAACTGTATCCATGTAATTCACTTTACACATCCTTCGCAGATGACCTTTTTGGTTGCACTTTTTGCACTCATATTTCGAAAACCGACACTGTGAAACACTATGATAGGTTGATCCGCACGCTGAACACCTAGGCCTAACTGTTCCACTTTTCTGGTCACTACGCACGATCTTGAACAGCTGTTCGGAAGGCGCAGAGGCAGGACCCGCGGCGGCGGCGCCTGCCCTTGCGCATCGAATGTTCTCGGCGAGTTCCACTGCTTTCGTTAGCGTCAAGTCGGTTAAATCTTGAGCATACAATTTTTCCTTCTCCCTACCAGGTAGCATGCCCATTACAAAACGGTCACGCAACGCTTCTTCTATGTTAGAAAAATTGCAATGCGCTGCGAGACCTCTTAGTTTAGCCGCCCATTGTGGGTACGACTCGTTTTGTAATTGCGTAGCGATGTAAAAATTGTGTCTCTCACCAAACCCGACCCGCTTAGGCGTGAAATGCTTATCCAGCAAGCCGATAATGTCGTCGAAAGGTACTTCCTGTACATCTTTAGGCAGCGCCAGGTGCGCTGCGAGCTCGTACGAGCTCTCGGTGAGTGCGCTCAGCAAAATAGCTCGTCTTTTTTCACCCGCCGTATCCGTCGTTGCACTAATTCCGTTCGCGATGAACCACTGTCGCAATCGACTTATGTATGTTTTCCATGTTTGAACGTTATGATCAAAACTTGGTAAAATCCCGAATACAGCACTGGACATTTTACTTTTTTTTGTTTTTTTTTTGTTAATGTGGGTAGTCGTCGCCACTGATATGTATGGGAGTGCGGGGAACGAGTGAGACGACAGCTGGCTGGTAACACACTGATTTAATAAGATGAGATGCGGTGTGTAGGCGCAGCTACACGCATACCTATATATATATATGTACATACATAACATTTTCCTTTTGAGGTAAGTACGGAACTCTATAATTCTTGACTCGCTCATGAGGACAGTTTTTGTTGGATCCCTTACAAAAGCATAGTAGTCATAAATAATTGCTAAACCAACTCTGATAAAGTTTACATTTATATAAATTCGTTACACTAAAAATACGGCGTGGTTAAAATTTTAGGTAAGTATTATGAGACGGTGTCATTTTGATCTTTGGACCTGTCAACAAAATGGCATTTTTTAATTTTGGTATTTATGAAAGTAATGCATTTTCACCTTCAGTCTTAATAATAATTCGGTATTTGAAGTTATTGTTCATTTTACCAACTATACCTTTTGTGTGTAAATGTTATTATGACATTCTATTGTATTGAAAATAAGTCAATTTGGAAATTTAGGCATTTTGGAACTGAGACAAAATGAGATTTAGTCAAAAGGGCATTACGATATTTGATTGTACCGAACCGGAATCTATGTACGTCCGTCTGACTATCTGTCTGTCAAGAAACTTTTTCTCAGGAAATCAGGTAGGTTTGGTATCTGGCATTTTGAGAATCTGGCATTTTGAGAATCTGGCATTTGAGAATCTGGCATTTTGAGAATCTGACATTTTGAGAATCTGGCATTTTGAGAATCTGGCATTTTGAGAATCTGGAATTTTGCGAATCTGGCAACAACAGCTTTCTAGTACCAAGAGTCTCTTAGTTAGGGACGGACGGACGCACGGGCATGGCGAAATTATAAGGGTCCCTAGTTTGACTACGGAACCCTAAAAATGGCAGAATCATAATTTATATAGACGAAAGTATCAAAAGATGCAGCCAGGTTTGACCCGACTTCTACCATCTCCGCTCAAAATTGGGTCACCCCTTTCTGCCCCCATTATCAAAAACCGAAATAATATTAGTTCTGTCTTCCCCAAAGGTTGAATAAAAGTTAATACATTCACCACCAGCCGATGCTACGAGTGCTACGCTGAAACATGTAGCAGCATAGAGAAAATCTGCTACGAACAGTGAACCCGACTATCGGGTCGTTGGTGCTAAAGGTGCTAAGAATTATAATATTTATCTCAAGTTACCGTGTATACCGTGTGGTTGCCGGGTTAGAATAGTGCCACTCCATGTCATCCCGTGGATGTCGTAAGAGGCGACTAAGGGAATAAAGGCTTGTAGTACTGTTAGGCGATGGGCTTGCCACCTGTCACTAATACACTGGGAAACATCTTAGCCTACTTGTGCAAAATGTGGTTACAGAATTATCAAGAAGTTTTAAGACTTGTTGGTAATTCTTTAGCTCTGCCTACCCCACTCTGGGAATGAAGGCGTGAGTTTATGTATGTATGTATGTATCTCAAGTTAAATTCTCAAAAAAAACCTTGTCTTTTTCAGGAAACTATTTTTAAACCCCCCAATTGAAAACTAAAAATGAATAAGAGGTGGCTCTAACTCATTTAGCGCCCTTGTCCCATCAATTATTTGGCGCCCCTAGGGTCTTTCAGAGCCCCGGTGCCGCGAGTGACGCATACTATTTGCAGGTGTCTCAAGCGGTGCTCCCTAAGGCCTTGCACGGTATGTCAAGCAGCCTCTATAATCAATCTTTAGTAAAATCTGTAAGGTCATTAAAGTGTGTTGATGAATTCAATCACAAACTTCATTTTCCGCAGTACCCTTGAATTCAGTTACAGGGGATGACAAGGAGGTCGCTTCGAATCTGTCTCAGCTACTTAAGTAATGCACTTAGCAACAAGCAAGCTGTAAACAATATAAATTGGGTTAAGAGCTGGCGGGCGGGATGGCCGTTTAGTGAATAAACGTGGCTTCTTCCGGGCGTGTTTGATAATTTACATCCCAGAGAGGCTGCTAGGTTTTTTAGATGTGTTACAAACTGCTTACACTGGGGTCCTAGTGAAAAAGGATATAAGCCTTCTGAACATTAAGTAAAAAAAGCGTTAAGTCTAGTACTCCGTTCATGTACTTATATACGCTTTTAGTATTACTTTATTATAATAATAATACTGCCGTGCTAGTGTAAAAGGCGATCTTTCGACATTTTGACCAAATTGAGTTGTTATGACCATCGTGATATGGAGAACAAGCCGCGTCGACCCATCTTATCCGTTTGTCGATAAGAGGCTTGGTTGCGAAGATACGACAAGGAAAAAGGCCGTATAACAGACTATTTTCCAGCAAAAACTAATCAATAAAGCGGTAACTACACAATACTACATTAGAAAGACGTAAAACAAGACACTCCGCATTATTGTCTGGTGTAGGTTTGATTTATTAATAAGTTAGTAATTGCAGATTACTAAGTAAAAAGAACGAATAACATATTTGACCGCCTTTTAACTTAGTATTTCAAATGTTTTTTCTATTTGCTCATAATCTAAATGAACGTAACAGACTTTTCTAGACAAAAAGACCGTATGTCAGTATTTTGCGGTATTTTAGTCTAGCTAATGCCGAGTTTTTAATAATGATAAACTTGTTTAAAAAAACCTTTATTTTGTGATACGGTATTTTTACTTGGGACAAAGGTAGTTTTTAACGCTTAATTACTATTCGAATATCCACAGTCGACCCATGCTACTTAATAAAACCGTATAATCCCCAATCTCCTACATACCCCCCGCGGACGGGAGTGCCCGCGTTCGGGCGCCCGTCAGTTCGCTGACGTTACGGGTAATGAAAATGCTTGTGCGCTGGCGCCCGTTATCACGCGAAAAGACGAGGACGACGAATTGACGATAAATCATAAAACTGAGTACATAATATCATTCTAAATATTTGTTACCTGAGTACAGTAAAAATAAATAAAATAAATATATAAATAAATATATGATAATTTTTTTTGGAGAATTAACATAATTGGGATAGACCAAAAAAAATAACTCACGGTTTTTATAATCTAATACAAAAGAATAGGTAATTTTAAGAGACCAATTTCATTAAATTTGTATTTGATCGAATAGTTTTGTTTATATATCTTTATTTATTTAACAGACATTTTATCGATGATATGATTATTTTAATGTATTATATACATAATTTGGGTTGGCATTTTCTAATAAATTACAACAATTGCATGATAAGTAACGATAAAAAGTGATTGTAATAGTATAATAAAAAATATTATTTCAAGCGGTTTACACCTGGGAGGGCTTCAAGCCAAAAACGAAAGTCAAACAACACGGTCAAATATACTTTTGTCGAAATGTCCGAAATAAATAAATATAACAAAAACTTAATCATGCAGACTGGCTTCTAAACCCTATTCCTCGAAATGGTTTTCTAATTAGACTAATTTAAAAAATATGAACAATCCCAATTATGATATTAGTAAGAAAAATATGAACAATAAAAAAACCTAGAACATCAATAGTTAGCTTAAAGAAATAAGTCCTTTTTCAGAATATTAAGTTTTTATGGAGGGAATTTTATGGAAATAAAGCAAATCTAGAATATCAATAATTAGCTTACAGAGATGGTTAAGTCCTTTTATAAAGTGAATATTTTATAGAGCATAAAACAAATATATCAGTAAATGATAAAGTGACTATAGTGAGATGTGTCTGTTTACTTTTCATAATATATTTTACTAACATGAGGACTCAATCTAGCTAGAAGACAAAATGACTTCTGTATCCCACTGTTTTACTATAAAAGATAAACATGGATACTTGGTGAAATTGAACATCTCATTTAGTTATATAAAACTCAAGTCAAATATAGACTTAAAGGTGAAGCAAGCAATATCAATCTTGAGTCACAATATTATATGATATAAAAATAACATATTATAACTATCGCTTTATTGAACGATAAATAATCTAGTGTATAATTGAGTTTTTAAACACTCAATTTATATTTTGACCCTTTTCTTCCCTTACTAAACGACTGACTGACTAATCGTACATATTGGCAAGGAGTCTGACCTGTCAATGGAGGATGACTATTGAGGTAGACTAAGGTCTAGGGATAGCGATCCCAGAGCGTATGGAAGAGATCTCCTTATTTTTTTTTATGGCATAGGAAGGCAAACGAGCACACAGGCCACCTGATGGTAAGTGGAAACTGTGACCCATAGACATTCGCATTCACAAGACTGCAAATGCACTGCCATCCCTGAGGACTAAGATGGAATGCCTCCATGCTAGTCATTTTACCGGCTATCTTATCACTAAACCGGAACACAACAATGCGAACACTGCTGCTTGGCGGTAGGTTAATGGATAAGATGGTGGTACCAACCCGGGCGGACCCTGCACAAGGTCCTCCCACAAGTAAAGGTCCTCCTTCCCTAAGGGGGCCACAAAACCTTTACCTATTCACTTAGTAGGTAGGTTGAATTTCATGTGGTTAGGAGTCATTAAATAAACTAGGATAGTGTTAGGTAAGTTATAAATTATAGTCTACATACATACATACCTTCACGCCTGTAATCCCAGAGTAGGCTAGGCAGAGCTACAGAATTACAACTTTAAAAAGTGGTTGATAATTCAGTAACCACAATTTGCAGAAATAGGCTAAGATGTTTACCAGCATATTAGTGACAGGTTGCAAGCCCATCGCCTAACAGTACCTACTACAAGCCTTTATTCCTTTAGTCGCCTCTTACGACATCCACGGGAAGACATGGAGTGGCACTATTCTAACCCGGCAACCACATATTATTGTAAATATTTAGGTATCAATATTCTAGAGAGTATTAGTATGGCTAGGACTTAAAACAAAGACTTAAAGAATTCTAGGGTTACTATATTATGTTCACAACTATTGGGTTATTTTAGATTACTTGACGATCACATGCCAAAACTAATTTACTTTTAAAATAGGTTTATAGGTTGTTTGTGTGTTTATAGACTAGGAATGTTACTTATGCGGTGACTAAGTTATTAGGTTAGGTAGTTAGACGTAAACTAGGTCCATTAATGCCTGCTCTTAGCTTGAAATTTTGCAAGGACTTGCCAGAATTCAACCAAGAAAATGTCGACGAATTATAGGTTAAGTATTTTTAACCTATGATTCATCGACTTTTTCATGGTTGGATTCTGGCAAGTCCTCCCAAAATTGCAATTCAATTACTTTATGAGACTGATTATGTTTAAATTGAAATAATTAAAAAAGAAGTTATGATTAACAATGCGTCATACAGACGAATCAAAGAGTATTATTGTTGATTTATTGAATAACTAATAACACGACACCAATCTTAGAAGAGATAATATTTCCTGTGATTTAACTGTTAATTTTTGTTTATTTCAAATATATTTGTACCGAATTTATGATGGTTTTAATTAGCAATTAGTCTAACCTTTCATCGTAGTACTAGATTAAAAAACCGTATTTCGTCTGACTTTTGAAGACATACGTTTTTTTAGACTAGTATATAAATATAAAATGATCGTTACGAAAACAAACCATATTTTTTTGATTTGCGTACTAGACAAGATAAACGTATTTCTTTTATGCGGCGTTATTATTTAGATCAGAATTATTCAAAAAATATTTTGTACTAAGCAATAAGGCGGTATGTTGCAAATACGTCTTTTTAATTAAGCATTATTGTGATACGTTCAAGCCCTAGTTTATTATGAAGACGTATGAAGGAAAATCTAGCCTATAAGGCGGTATAGTGCTCATATACCGCCTTTTTGCTTGTTTTTCAGTGGCAATTATTAATCGGCAACTAAACAAAAAGGAAAAAATGCGTGTAAAAAAAAAACTGTAGGTAATAAAAATACATTACTTATGTAGAAAACTAGTAAAACACAATGTCTATCCGACACAAAAAGTTTCATTTCAATATCTGTTTAAATTACCTAGAAATATGAAAATGAAGATTTCGGTCACTTTTTTGCGATTATCTCGAAAGTGTCTTTTGTCGAAAAGTCGCCTTTTACACTAGCACGGCAGAATAATAATAAGCCTTTATTGTTCCTTGACTTAATCCTAACATAACAAAATACAATAAAATTTAAAGATATGTAAAAAAAAAGTTTCTATATTATAGAAGTAATATTAAGTCATGGCCCCTCTCGGGTGTAGGCCTCCTCCAACTGTCTCCATTGTGCTCTATCTTCTGCTGTCTCCATTCAATTGTATCCTGCTACCTTTCGTAGGTCATCAGTCCATCGGTCTATACTATACGCTTTTATTATTACTTTATTACTTTGAGTTAAAGTGTTTTTATTTGGATTAATGTATATAAGGCTTAGTAAAATCTTAAAATCGTCCTCGTAAGATTTAGTAAATATCATGATGGCTGCATCCGGTATACGGTGCGAAGTGTTCGTCCGAACGTTACTTATATTATAAATGAGAAAGTTTGGATATTTTGTTGTTTTGATGCTTGTTACTCAATCACGCTTCAACCACTGAACGGATCGAGAAGAAACACATATAGGTTAGGTCCTGGAATAGGATAAAGGATAGTTTTTTATCCCGGATAATTGGACAGTTCCCGAGGGAGCAGCGATAAACGACTTCTACGCGGACGGAAAAGGACGGACGGAGATATTTAGTTTTTAATCTTAATACCAGAGCTTGGTTTTCTCATGTAAATTCATTGTCATTTAATTCAATCTTAAAATAAGTTCAATATTACATTAAGAATATCCTACAAGACTAAATTAAAACGAATTTAAAAAAAAACTTTATTCCAAAAAACAATACACTTAATATACAAAAGACGAACTTAATGTCATGAGGCATTCTCTACCACTTAACCTAAACATTCTCATGCACACAAGTACGTCATTTTTACAAAAATATTTTTTATTCAAATATTTACACTTAAAAGTCAACGTGTCGAAACCGTTTTATTTGCTCCACAAACAGCCCTCGGATGGTTGTCGTGATTAAAAAACAAATCCATTGAAATTCAGTTTACTCGGAACAGCCCCGCTATTCTCTTGCATGAGATATTTGAAATCGTCGGTGATACTGCAAAACGCGTAAGTAACAAATTCGTGATAGAACAAAATAAACCTTACTGGCTTATTTATAAGGTGCATTTTGCTCCTTATTTAAAATGTTACTTACACGGTTTTGCAGTTTCACCGACAAAATTATACTCGTAGTATTTGCGTTCGGACTGCACGAGGACCATGTGGATAAATTATATATACGATGCTTTATAATATTTTTCATATTTGTATCATATTGAGCCTGTGGCAGATATCATTTGGCAAATTTAGCGATGCTGCTAATATGGAATATTCATACATACCTACATACATTAAATCACGCCTGTTTCCCAGAGGGGTAGGCAGAGACCACTTCTTTCCACCTGCTACTCGTACGATTCTGACAAATCTCTTTCGCTTCTACCACTTTCATACATCGAGTCATGCATGCTCGTCTGTTTTGGGTATTAAAGATTTGGATTCAGTTTTTTATTTAAAGTGGGAGGCAAAGGAGCAAACCTACACGAGGTTACCTGATGGGAAGTAATTACCA
Source organism: Acleris emargana (assembly GCA_927399475.2). Lineage (NCBI taxonomy): Eukaryota > Metazoa > Arthropoda > Insecta > Lepidoptera > Tortricidae > Acleris > Acleris emargana. Next base: position 21,238,046 of record OV656838.1, on the reverse strand, counting down.
CCGCCCATAAACACCAGCAACTCTAGAAGAGTTATCAGTGCGTTGCCGGCCAATCAGGGAAATTTAAGCATTTTTCTTGAAGGTACCCATGTCATAAGAAATACCGCCGAAGGAACTTCGTTCCATAGTTTCATTGTACGAGGCAAAAAGTTCCTATAGAAACGCACGGTGGAAGAACGCCATTCATCAAGCTGATGTTGATGGAACCTGGCTTTACGAGGAGTAGTTCCATGGTGGAACTCAGCGGCCGATAACAGTCCGAATAATTCTTCAAAACACTTCCCGTTGTAAAGCCTATACAGCACGCAAAGTGAACTCATCATCATCATCATCATGTCAGCCGAAGGACGTCCACTGCTGGACATAGGCCTCCCCCAAGGCTCACCACTCAGACCGGTCTTGTGCTTTTCGCATCCACCGCTTTCCCGCGATCCTTACAAGGTCGTCACTCCATCTTGTTGAAGCCCTACCCACAGCTCGTGTCCCGGTCCGCGGACGCCACTCAAGAACCTTCTGACCCCATCGGCCATCAGTCCTGCGTGCGATGTGCCCCGCCCACTGCCACTTCAGTTTAGCTATTCTTCGGGCTATGTCAAACGTGAACTGATGTCCCTTAATCCGATCAGACAGAGATAGCTGCGTTGTTGACGATTCGAACCGCTCTGCGTTGTATCCGTTCCAGTCGAAGAAGGAGGTATTGCCCCAGGCCACAGATGAGAACAGTACTCCATATGTGGCCGGACCTGATCCTTATAGAGTTGGAGGCAGTGGTCAGCTGTGAAGTACCGTCTCGCTCTACTAAGCACGACAAGCCTCCTGGAAGCCAATTTGGCTTTATCTTCTTCGAGTTAATTCGAAAAAGTACGCCTAGGACGGCTCCTTCTGACCCTCTCACTCACTATTGCTTTGTATATCTCTTTCGTCAATCTAGGGAATATTCATGACTTTATTTCACAGTTTCAATTAAAGTGCAAATAAGAAATGAATGACGCATCTAACTGCAGCATCGAAACCATTGGAAATTGGAATGGCGAAAAAGTGGCGGGTGGGATGAGGTCATGTAGTTCCTACCAACCAGGCCAATGCGTCATCATGTATGCGTCGTTATAAGGCTCCTGTATAGTCGGCCAAAAATGTGGTCTACTACGGTTGAAGTTCATTCGCACGTCATGATGCATTAAGTTCGATTTTCCCTTGCAATAATATAATGACAGTTACAAGTGTCAACCTTAGCGATAATAAGATCTCGCAGAAACTTTTGCCTAAACTGCTAGACCACTTTCTTGGCCGACATTACCTAAAATAAAAGGTATCCTACGCGATAAAAACACCCAAAAACTCTCTAAATTATAACAATTCTTACGCACTCTGCAAAACATGTTTGGACAAGTCCGGGTTTAGGTGACAGGTGCTGGCTTGTCTCGCGGAGCCCCGACGTCCGACATACATTATTCATTTAGAGATCGCGGTGGCGTATGATACTCGACGTAGTTGTATAACAGCTTTGCCATCTTGTGTTCTTTTATAAGGAATCATTGTCTTAATTTTGAAGAATATAACTGTTGTTCCCATAAAACTTACCTAAAATTGTTACTGGTTTCCACGTTGATTCTCTAGAAAAGAAAGCCTTAGTCCTTTACTCATAATACATACATACATACATACCTTCACGCCTGTAATCCCAGAGTGGGGTAGGCAGAGCTACAGAATTACCTACAACTTTAAAAACTTGGTGATAATTCTGTAACCACATTTTGCACAAATAGGCTAAGATGTTTACCAGCGTATTAGTGACAGGTTGCAAGCCCATCGCCTAACAGTACTACAAGCCTTTATTCCCTTAGTCGCCTCTTACGACATCCACGGGAAGACATGGAGTGGCACTATTCTAACCCGGCAACCACCACGGGAACTTACTCATAATAAACGCACAATAAACCTACTTCAGTAGTTTTATTGTCTCTTTGTGTCTATTTCACGGAATACAGTTTTACAGCCGTTCTGCATTGTTATGTTTCTGAAATATTTATCTATTTCGGATGTTTCCACAAAAGTATATTTTAACCTTTGTTTGACTTTCGTTTTCGGATTGAAGGTGTATCTTACGAGTTAGGCGAAAACCGCTTGAAATAGTATGTTTTAATACACTATAACAATCACTTTTTATCATTAGGTTTCATTTAATTGTTGTAATTTATTATTAATTGCCAATTAAAATTTGAAATAATCATGTCATCTATAAAATGTCTCCTAAATAAATAAAGATACTAAAACAAAACTATTGGGTCAAATACAAATTAATGAAAAAAGTCTCTTAAAATGACCTATTCTTTCGAATTAGAATGTAAAAACCGTTATTATTTTTAGTCTATCCCAATTGTCATAATGACATATATAAGAACAAAGCATACTTCGGGCGGGGCACATCGCACGCAGGACTGATGGCCGATGGGGTCAGAAGGTTCTTGAGTGGCGTCCGCGGACCGGGACACGAGCTGTGGGTAGGCCTCCAACAAGATGGAGTGACGACCTTGTAAGGATCGCGGGAAAGCGGTGGATGCGAAAAGCACAAGACCGATCTGAGTGGAGAGCCTTGGGGGAGGCCTATGTCCAGCAGTGAACGTCTTTCGGCTGACATGATGATTCATAGATAGCCTTTCAAAGTTATCGTAATGTCAACGTTACGATAGCTTTTATAAACTTGACCGGTTATCCGACCGGGTTAAAATACTAAAAAACAATACGATAACATGTCCAAAACAATATGGTTTTACCTTAGTAGAATAGAATCCCAGGTCAAAGACTTCGTAATTTAAACGTGATAAATACCAGTGAAAGTTTAGTTTATTATCATCGCTAAGTAGATGCAAGTAGGTGGACCAATTTGCATGTCTATGCTAAGTGGATCCGTCGGCAAATTAATTCAGTTGCTGATTTAAATATGAACACGTCGCACCGACGCTTAGCATGAGTAGCCTAAACTACACAATTGTATTATTTGCTAAAGCAATATTATAATAGCGTTTGGCCCCAACTTTGAATAGAATAGAATCAAATAGCTTACTTACAGAAACATTACTTGTGGAAGGACCTTGTGCAGGGTCCGTCCGTGTTGGTACCACCATCTTATCCAATAACCTACCGCCAAGCAGCAGTGTTTGCATTGCTATGTTCCGGTTTGGGGATAAGACAGCCAGTGAAATGATTAGCATAAAGCATTCCATCTTAGTCCTCAGGGTTGGCAGTGCATTTGCAGTATTGTGAATGCGAATGTCTATGGGTCACAGTTTCCACTAACCATCAGGTGGCCTGTGTGCTCGCTTGCCTTCCTATGCCATAAAAAATAAAACATACTTAAAACAAACGTACAAATAAAAGAAATAAACAAATCATGGCCTTGAAAAAAAGGTTCGACGTAGCATTGTGCCGCAGCAAGCCGCGGCGCTGGTTTTCAGAGGCACCGTGACTGAAAAACTAACTTACGTGGCACCTGCGCCAATGTACATAATCATTATTTAATTTATACATCGTTATCGCGGGAGCAAAAACAAATCTATTAAAGAACACATATAACACAATGTATATTTAGTATAAATGGAATATTTTGCCTAAACACTCTAAGCCTCCAAGAAGTTCTTCATATCTAGCACGAAGTTTTCGCTGGAAACGGTCAATCAAACTTGTCTTGCACTGAATAAACGCGTCAACTAGTCAAACTTATTTTTTTTCTAATTTATGTCAAATCCAGTATTTTTCTCCAAAAATAGTTTTAACTTTTTAAATATATGTTTTCTATTTGTACTCATATTTAATTTAGATATATTTTTGTATGTTCCTGTACATATCAAATCAATCAAGAATAACAAATGTCTAAAGTAGCAGGAAAAGTGACTGAGAGGTTAACGTTAGGATCTCTTTAAATATGTAATACTGATCAAGTCAAGTACCGAGGGAAGATATTTGAAAGAAAATTTATACATTTTGAACTCGTAGGTATAAACATTTCTCGATACGAGTGTCACTTCTGTTCTTGCCTATTTTTCATAATCTTTCACTACTGTCAACTCGTTTTTGCTCCCGCGATAACGATGTATGTACATAATGTACATAACACTAGCTTTTCCCCGCGTAGATTTCGATTATCGTTATTCACTCAAGGACTTTTAAATTTTCCGAGATGAAAAGTAGCCTATGTAAACTAAGGTATAAGCTTTCGGTTGACGACGCGCTGGCCTAGTTGGTAGTGACCCTGCCTACGAAGCTAGCGGTCCTGGGTTCAAATCCCGGTAAGGGCAGATATTTGTGTGATGAGCGCGAATATTTGCTCCTGAGTCATGTATGTTTTCTATGTATTTAAATTCAAATTCAAAATTCAAAATTCAAAATATTTATTCAGTAATTTGGCCACATGAGGGCTCTTTTACACGTCAGTAGTCATATCGTTGAATAGTACCCATAGTACAAGCCTAGAGTTTAGTTTGGGACTAGGTCAATTCGTGTGACATTTTCCCCTGATATTTATATTTAATACAGGGTGTAAGGGACGGCTCACCGAAAACTGAAACCTTCAGACCATTGTACTGAACTGAAATTCAGTGGAAATTTTCCCGGGAAAACGAAAATTTTCTCGTTTTTTTTTCACGTTTACGCATATAAACCGATCTAGTACAACATATTATGACATACTGAAGCTCATTATGTAAAAAAAACTGTGAAAACGGCATTTTCACGTAAAAAACGAGAAAAATTTCGTTTTCCCGGGAAAAAATCCACTGGATTTCAGTTCAGTACAATGGTCTGAAGCTATGGTTTCAGTTTTCGGTGAGCCGTCCCTTACACCCTGTATATTTATATTATTATCCTATTTCAAATTGCATTCAAATCCGTCCAGCCGTTGCAGGGTGAAAGGCAACAAACTAACACACAAACTCGCATTTTTAATATTAGTAGGATCGCCCTTCCTAATCGCCAGGTTTTTGCGTATGGGTCCACTGTTCGGTTACATAATGCTTGGTTTGTTCTACCTACGCATTGTTAATATGATATTTGCATTGGACGGAGCTAATAATAGTAGATCATGGTAGCTGTGTGCACTGGGCATTGTAATTTGTCAGTCGAATGTCTTCAACCTGGGCCTCGATTCTACTGGATAGAACCATATTGTAGTGTTTTCGTATTGTCCTCGTTGTGTTAGCTATTAGTTACTTGACACTTGTCTGGATAAAGCGTAAAATGTGGATAAAGCGTCCGTCACTCTCGTATGTATGTATGTGTTAAAAAGTGACGGATGTCTAACTCCACATTTTGTCACGCGATAAACGCAGCCATATTAAGCTCCTTTGTTCCACCCAGACAACCAAGTTTGATAACTGGTTAACTACACGCACTATTTCTTCCGCGGAGATAACCAGTTATGTGGGTGGAAGTCTAATTCCATATTCTTAACCGAGTTTAGCTATTACTAAACCGCGATTAGAATACACTTCGGAAGTAACGTCAGCACGCTGTCATTGCATATTATATCCGCCATTAGTAATTGTCATTTATATGCAATGACAGCGTGCTGACGTTACTTCCGAAGTGTATTCTAATCGTGGTTTAGTAATACTAGTTGTCTAGGGGGAAAGTAGCTTCTGCGAAGAAAACTAGTTATCTCAGTGGATTTGTTCTTCCACGTTCGTAACCGGGTGTGATAAGGTAGTTGTCCAGGGGGAACGTATTTTCCGCGTAAAATACCAGTTAACAACATAGACGAAGATGTCCTTAAACATAACCGACAACAAACCAAAACCTGAAGCATTAGCTACGTTACCGAATTTAGTACCTAGGTTAAGATACATGTGGCATAGGTAGGAACATATCGGTGCTATACCTCAACCAACTCTACCTCGCATCTGCAACAATGATTTCATAGAAATGTCACTTTTCTTACACTCGGAATACGGGTGTTATTGCCATCAAATAATTGCTGCAGATACGTGGTTGTGTAGGTATATCATCGATAGGCTAATAATAATAATATAATAGCACCGAGGTAGAGTTGGTTGAGGTATAGCACCGATATGTTCCTACCTATGCCACATGTATCTTAACCTAGGTACTAAATTCGGTAACGTAGCTAATGCTTCAGGTATGCGGTTATGTTTAAGAACATCCTCGTCTATGTTGTTAACCAGTATTTTACGCGGAAAATACGTTCCCCCTGGACAACTACCTTATCACACCCGGTTGCGAACGTGGAAGAACAAATCCACTCAGATAACTAGTTTTCTTCGCGGAAGCTACTTTCCCCCTAGACAACTAGTAGCTAAACTCGGTTAAGAATATGGAATTAGACTTCCACCCACATAACTGGTTATCTCCGCGGAAGAAATAGTGCGTGTAGTTAACCAGTTATCAAACTTGGTTGTCTGCTCCCTGACAGTAATGGCGAACGAGTTAAAAAATAACACGATAACACGACCAAAGTAAGAAGCTTAGGCGGTAAAATCCAAATCGTATTTCACCAGTCTGCCCTCCTAAGCAAAACCGCAGTATCTCAAATTCAATAACCAATGCAGTTTGAATTCTATCCCGTTAGTAATGAGGTTGATATTGCTACAGGAGTTTTATCAGACATACACCTTTTTTGCTTACGAGGGCAGTGTTATGGTATTGTTTTTAAATTGGCCGCCATTATTGTCAAGTAAATAAGAGCTGTCAAAACGTTAATAATACGAAAACAGCTCAAAAACTATGTGGTTTTTACCGTGTTGAATAGAGGCTCTGTATGGTTTCATAATTTTAGATTGAAATCAAATCAAATGTATTTATTTCATTACATTTAGATTTTTTCTATACTGATTACATAAATTCTGGAATTGAAAAGGGCATTAGCAGAACTTAGCTTAGATTTCTTCTATCAAATAACTAACACCGAGCAAACGAGCCCACGGGGCACTTGGATTGAAAAAATAAGAAATCACGAGATTGCGAATTTGACACCTACCGTTTGGACCAAGGTTAAATTCGTGAAGTTTTGGCAATTGTACATTTATGACCCTTGAGGACTTTTAGTATGTTTTCCCCCAACCTCAGTACTTTTTGTACTGTGACCGACTGAGACAGCAAGACACGTTCTTACGTTTCCGTGAAAATACGATAGAAAATGCACTACATCTGTACCAATTTTCGCAACTACAAGAAAAAATTGCCCTGATTGCCCGTATTCGTCTTAATTTGATCGGATTAAACACAAACGGATACACAAAACACAAAATATAAACAATTACATTGTAAGTCTTAGCAATAAATAGTATAATTTATTATGTTTTAAAATTTCATTTTTTCTCTATCTGTCTTCTTTTGAGTGCACCGACTATGTAAATTTCTTATTGGTTATTTGGTTGACTGGTAGAGAATGCCATTAGGTATTAGGTCCGATTATATAAATAAAAAAAACAAGCTGCGGGGAAACACAAAAAAAAGTTGCTTTTGTTTTGCTTAAGAGGCTGAAAAACTTTCATTCCAAATACGGTAAGTACTTAACGTTTCTTTCCCATATAATTTGGTCCGACTTTTCCATTTTTTTACGTTGTGTTTATTTTTGTTTGTGTTTTTTTTTATAAAAAACTTCCTAACAAGAAAATCTTTCTTGGAAAGGAACGAATAAAAAAAACAAACGGAAACGTACGTTTCATTTAGGGCCAAGAAACGTAACCACCCGGAGCTGAATTAGACTGGAAAAAATGGAATTCATTTTACATAAATAAAATTTATTCAGTCATGGTTATGAGTGGTTTTTTAAACAATTTAAACTTTACATGATTTGCCTTTTTACCTAGTAGTTTTTACCAAGCACACAGAAACACGAGAAGATGCTATATTCAGATAAATTTTGCGTCAGTCAGTGATCCAGTAAAGGTACGTACCACATGACATGAATAGGTAGTTAAACGACACAACGTACGAAAATCCAAATTTACATAATGTCGCATTTCATGGCGCGGTACCTCAAACGACGAATCACTGAATTGTAAGACGAGAATTAATTCGCGGTGTCAATCGAGCCGTGTTATCAATAGGCAACATAATAACCTTAAGTTAACAGGGAATACCAGCCCAAAGTCCTGGTGGTAAGGTAGGAAATTGATGGTGCCGTCATGGTGATCTGTCGCTTATTGCGGGAATAGGAATACATTATTCATGATTAGTATTCTACGTGCAATCAGCCCATACGATAATTTTCCACGACAAGTTTCAGATATGAATATAATTCAAACATGAAAATAGAATAAATAAATAAATAAATAAATAAATAATAAATAATAATAAATAAAGAATTATGTTACATGTCATGCCCCAATAATATTATAAATGTGAAAGTTCATGTGTATATTGTGTTTGTTTGTTAGACCCTGAATTAACACAGTTTCTTTTTCATGATTTCATCCCGGAAAATTAAAAGGGTATGAGTTTTGTGGGACATTGTTCCTACTTCTAGTTTGTCAGTATATTTCAAATCTTATAAGTAAATTTTAAAACACATTTCGTAGTTGGAATGGCTGACATTTGGAATACATATGCAAACCCGACGCAAACTCAATAATTCTCGCCTGGTGTCACAGAAACTGTAATCTTTACATAGTATAAAACAAAGTCGCCTTCCTCCGTCTGGTATTCTGTATGTACGCATAGATCTCTCAAATTACGCAACGTATTTTAATGCCGTTATCATCAATTCAATCAATCAGAAAACTCAAATGATCTGAAGTGCAGCGTGGGCAGGTCGCTAGTCTGTAATAAAAACAAATTATTGGTCTAAACGAGTGACTCTGCGAGCTAACTAGTTTTTAATTAATACATATTTTTTATTCTAACACATCCTAAACTTTACTAACATTATTAGAATAATAAAAGGTATCACAACGTGAACAAAACGATTAAAATATTAAAGTAAGATAGGCTAACACAAAATAGAATTGGGACCCTGGCCATCTTGGTCTCCATCTTTAATTCCAGTATAGTGCCCCTTATAGATTTGCCCCAGTTCCGCCGCGTCGCAATATCATAATGTAACGACGTCATTCGAAATTCAAATGCTAGAAAAACAATAAGACTTGTCGCAGGGACGCGGGTCGTTTACTATAATGCCATATCCTGTGGTACGTGTACACTGCTAGTAAGGACATTTTTAATACATACTGCGTACTATTAAAAAAAATAGGTTCAGGATATACAGGAACGGGAACGGGTGCCCGTCACATTGCCTAATGGTTATTAAATAACCATTAGGCAATGTGACAATGTGAAAATACTTTGATCAAGCAATCGTTAGGACAAATTTTGTCCTAACGATTGCTTGATCAAAGTATTTTCGGCTAACATCCTATTAGGCTCAAAATACAGATTTTAACAAACATCTATTGTGTAGATTATTTGAGTTGGGTTAGATAAGTTTTAATAATACTTTTATAAGTTTTTAAAATAAGCCGTTTTAATTGTCAAAACCGTATTCGAGCACACAATATTAAGGACAAACAATGATTATGCAATTCAATATAGACCCAAACGAGAACACGTAATTTACTTGAATTATTTTTAAATGACGAGCTACGAGTATGTATATCCCCAACTACCGTGTCGTTTTTAAACGCCGATGTCTCTGTGTGTCTGTGTCTCTGTGTATCTGTGTGTCTGTGTATCTGTGTGTCTGTATATCTGTGTGTCTGTATATCTGTGTGTCTGTATATCTGTGTGTCTGTGTATCTGTGTGTCTGTGTATCTGTGTGTCTGTGTATCTGTGTGTCTGTATATCTGTGTGTCTGTATATCTGTGTGTCTGTGTATCTGTGTGTCTGTATATCTGTGTGTCTGTATATCTGTGTGTCTGTGTGTCTGTGTATCTGTGTGTCTGTATATCTGTGTGTCTGTGTGTCTGTGTATCTGTGTGTCTGTATATCTGTGTGTCTGTATATCTGTGTGTCTGTATATCTGTGTGTCTGTGTATCTGTGTGTCTGTGTATCTGTGTGTCTGTATATCTGTGTGTCTGTGTATCTGTATATCTGTGTGTCTGTATATCTGTGTGTCTGTGTATCTGTGTGTCTGTATATCTGTGTGTCTGTGTGTCTGTGTATCTGTGTGTCTGTATATCTGTGTGTCTGTATATCTGTGTGTCTGTATATCTGTGTGTCTGTGTATCTGTGTGTCTGTGTATCTGTGTGTCTGTATATCTGTGTGTCTGTGTATCTGTATATCTGTGTGTCTGTATATCTGTGTGTCTGTGTATCTGTGTGTCTGTATATCTGTGTGTCTGTGTATCTGTATATCTGTGTATCTGTATATCTGTGTGTCTGTATATCTGTGTGTCTGTATATCTGTGTGTCTGTGTATCTGTGTGTCTGTATATCTGTGTGTCTGTGTATCTGTATATCTGTGTGTCTGTATATCTGTGTGTCTGTGTATCTGTATATCTGTGTATCTGTATATCTGTGTGTCTGTATATCTGTGTATCTGTATATCTGTGTGTCTGTATATCTGTGTATCTGTATATCTGTGTGTCTGTATATCTGTGTATCTGTATATCTGTGTGTCTGTATATCTGTGTATCTGTATATCTGTGTGTCTGTATATCTGTGTATCTGTATATCTGTGTGTCTGTATATCTGTGTATCTGTATATCTGTGTGTCTGTATATCTGTGTGTCAGTATATCTGTGTGTCTGTATATCGGAATAGGATTCGGAGCCTAGGAGGAGGTGCATAAGGGTTAGCATTAAAGATTTCATGTTTGTACCCTTAAATTATTATATGTATGTTTGTATGTATACAACACGTGTACAATACAATTAAGATGTAAGTACACAGACTTAGGTATATTTTAAAACCACTTCCGGCTAACCCTTGAGAGGTTGAGGAGAAGATGTTGAAAAGACAAGAATTGTCTTTTGGATGCACAACCACTTTTCACCTCACCTGTCAGACTTTAACATAAAATCTATCAAGTCGTGAAGAGAAAAATAAAAACTATTATTAAATAAAGTTCCGATCAAATAAATGTTTGAATTTGTAATCCACCAGTAATAACACAAATTGAATTTATCCTCCAGTTTACCTCGACATTGTACGCTGCCCGTAACGCCACGTAGCCGCCGTACACCCGCCGTATACCCGCTCTCTACTCTCGTCACGCACACACGCGCAAGCGTTCTAGAACGATCCATTCTTTGCCCGGAGGTATTCAAGACGTACGACCGTTTTTAACCCGAAGGTACCGAAGATGAACGACCGACGTAAGGGGTTTTGAGCACCGCATCCGTATAGGCTTGAGGAAATGGGGCTTAAGAATATTGTTAACTATTAAATATATATACATACACATACATAAACTCACGCCTTCATTCCCAGAGTGGGGTAGACAGAGCTAAAGAATTACCAACAAGTCTGAACATTTCTTGATAATTTCGTAACCACATTTTGCACAAGTAGGCTAAGATGTTTCCCAGTGTATTAGTGACAGGTGGCAAGCCCATCGCCTAACAGCACTACACGCCTTTATTCCCTTAGTCGCCTCTTACGAAATCCACGGGAAGACCTGGAGTGGCACTGTTCTAACCCGGCAACAACACGGCAATTAAATGTATGAAAAGTTTTATTAAGGCCTGTATTCCTGGCTCATAGACACCGCCGGAGATCCTAGAGCTGGTGCTTACCTCTCCCAAAGGATTGGGCTAGCTATCCAGAGAGGTAATGCAGCCAGTGTCATAGGGACCATGCCGCGAGCGGACCTGCTAGAGGGGTGTTATTTTTATAGTGGTGATTATAATTTACATCTTTAATATTTGAGTAGCTTAGTTTTATTTTAATTTGAGTAGCTTAGTTTTTAAGTGATTTATTTATTAATTTATTTTGTACAATTAACACTTACAGCCTGGCCAAACATGTTAATCGCTTACTCTCTTACTGTAGAAATCACAAGTGAAGCAATAAACTGAAATAACTACCTTAAATAATACTTTATTAGTCAATTTCCTGCACTGTGCTAGCGGTGACAATCGTTTTCAAGTAAAAACTGGCCGTTGCAATTAGTTTGGACTCAGAGTCGTGGACAACATAGTCTAGGATATCGTTTAAGAGTTTCAGCGTGCGGTGCAGCGGCGAGTGAGAGACTGCACGCGTGCGCGCCGGCGTGACTGCGAAGAGCCGGCTACGACGAGCGCGCAGCTAAAGCGACGATATCTGAGCTAGAAGTCCTGGATTGATGGCATATCCGCGTATCATTGTTGTTGAATTCTGTATTGTAAATAAAGAATATTGTATGTGTATCGATAAAGGCCTTGACAATATTGCGACATTGCGAAAACGTTATCTCTATCGAAAATGTCTAGGGTAAGCTCCCGGTGTCTCCTTGTTTCACTGACACTCATTTCTTAACGTATCACTTCGCAGGATTTTCGTTTCATAGACAGCTATTTTCTGCTGAACCCGTTTTGAATTCACCCGATTTACGTTGGTTAGGTCAGAGTTGTAACCATCACAAGATAACCTGCGGCGGCCGGAAAAGTATGGCATGGTGATTTTCGTGAATGGCTACTCGACGACGATAATTTTCCTTTTCTTCACATAATTAGATAACTGGAGGGTCGCAATACTTGGTACAAATGACCGGAAATTCTGCGTTACTGTCTCCCGGTCTATGAAGCCGTATTATAAGCTCTTTAACTTGCCAAGTTCCAGTCAGTGAAAAGGATAGAGCTATAGGAGCGGTATATCTCCGTGTCTTACTCTCAGCATTTTTTCGGGTTTTTGAGTTTCTTACAGTTAAATACGACCTCAGAAAAGTTTTGTATGAATATAAGCGTTTAATACCTTGACAACCTTGAAAAAGGGAATTTCACAATCCCGACAGTGACAGGTGACAGGTGACATTTTAGTGTACATGGCGCAGGTTATATGAAATCCTCTGATGTATCAGCGTGTTAACTTAGCAATGTATACCGAATTGTCGTTGTCAAGTTGGGGAAATAGGGGGCTGCTCTTTGCTGAGGTGATATTCTCAAGACGCGTCAGAGATAACAGTTTGCTATAATTTAACAATAATTTTGAATTTTCTTAACGCAGGCATCTTACTTAAAATCCAATCATCCAGATTCATCATGAGTTCTCATCAAGCGATATAGAAAATATTTGTTAACTTTCAGTACAATAAAACAACATAAAAATAACTATTAATATTATGCATAGGTACATTCCGTCTCTGGAATAAGCTCCCACTGAGCATCAGGCAAGCCCCAAGCAAGTTAGCTTTCAAGCGGATGCTTCATAAGCATCTGCTGGAACAAGCGCAGTCGTAAATCGATTAAACACACATCGCTTTATCTGTTTATTCATATATTTTATATGTATGATTATATTTATATTACGTATTTACGTATATTTATATTTTATATACCCGTTTCTTGCATATTTTTTTTTTAATGCTTATTTTTTTCTTGGCACCGATCTTCTTTTTCTGTATCGCCTACTGGTTGACTGGTAGAGAATGCCATTGGGCATTAGGTCCGCCATTTGTACCTTATTATATTTAGTGCAAAAAAGTTTAAATAAATAAGTACATTTCATCATCATTGGCCTTTTTTACAGATTTTAGGTGTTAGATCAGGGGTCGCCAAATGGCGGACCGCGGTCCGCATCCGATCCACCGACCCATTTTGTGCGGGCCGCGAGAACACAGCAACTTCCACTATCTTTGTTGTCTATCCCCGCATTATCTTTGTTGACGTCAATTCGACAACGATCGGCTGAAGTTTAGTAACGAGCTAACAAGCGAGAAAGAGATCGCGGATTGTGAAAGTGCGAAAGATAATAAATATCCAGAACTACAAAAATTTGCTTTGAAAGTTTATACTTTGTTTGGGTAAACATATATTTGTGAAGCAGTATTTTCGAAGATGAACTTGCCGTGTGGTTGCCTGGTTAGAATAGTGCCACTCCATGTCTTCCCGTGGATGTCGTAAGAGGCGACTAAGGGAATATAGGCTTGTAGTACTGTTAGGCGATGGGCTTGGCACCTGTCACTGGGAAACATTTAGCCTACTTGGCTGGTAATTCTTTAGCTCTGCCTACCCCACTCTGAGAATGAAGGCGTGAGTTTATGTATGTAACTTCAATAGCTTGCACCAATTTTACTTCAAACTTTAGACGGATAGTCGTCAACAACAAATATATTTTTTCTCATTAATAATGTAAAAAATACCTTTGTTATTTCCGTAATTACATACATACATACATACATTAAATCACGCCTGTTTCCCAGAGGGGTAGGCAGAGACCACTTCTTTCCACTTGCTACGATCTTGACAAATTTCTTTCGCTTCTTCAACATTCATACATCGAGTCATGCACGCACGTCGGTTTCGGGTACTTAAGATTCTGCCCTTTTCCAGTATTTCTCCGATTTGATTCGAAAAAGTACGCCTAGGGCGGCCCCTTCCGACCCTTCCACTCACTTTCGATCTGTATATCTCTTTCGTCAATCTTCTTTCATCCATCCTTTCCAAATGACCGAACCATCGAAGCATGCCCTTTTCAATCTTAGTCACTACATCTTCTTTTATTCCACATTTCTCTCTGATTTTTTCATTTCTTACTCTATCAATCAGTTTCACACCACACATACTACGCAAAGAGCGCATTTCAACTGCATTTACACGACTTACATGCTTGTCCTGCCACACCCAACATTCACTACCATACATCAGGGTAGGTGCCAGCACTCCATTGTGAACAGCCAGCCGGGCTTTTTGTGAAACACCCTGTCTGCTTACAAAGGAGTACAGGGCCCCATTAATTTGATTGCCCGCATTCACCCTCCTCTCGATATCCTTCTCACACTTACCATCTCTTGTAAACATACTTCCCAGGTACACAAATTCGCTCACTTGTTCTACTAATTCACCATTTATATTTATCACGCACTCAGTCATCTCCTCATCCTTCTCTATCACCATGACCTTGGTCTTGGTAACATTTACTTTCATCCCCTTTTGCTTAAATCCCTCATTCATCACTGTCACCATCTCCTGCAACTCAAGTACCGATGGGGCAAGTATAACTTGATCATCGGCATATAAGAGGCATTTGATTAGCAACTCTTGCACACGCAAACCCTTATCATACCCTTTCAAATCCCACATACAACTGTCCATGAATAGATTGAACAGCCATGGTGAGGCAACACAGCCCTGTCTAACACCTTTAGAGATATTAAACCAGGCCGAGTATGCGCCATTGATTCTGACACAGGCTTTGGAACCCTCATAAAGGGACCTCAAAGCCTGCACCAGGTTGCTGCTCACTCCATACATAGACAGCACCGTCCACAACTCCTTTCTATCTACCCTATCATAGGCCTTTTCCAGGTCCACAAAAGCACAGAAAACCTTTTGGTTCACCGCCAAGAACTTTTCTGTGATGGACCGTAGTGAAAAGACCTGATCCGTACATCCCATTCCCTTTCGAAATCCCGCTTGTACATCCCAGATTTTGTCATTCGTAACATTCAATACCCTTTCAATTAAAATCTTCGCATATACTTTGCCGACAACACTAAGGAGGCTGATACCGCGGTAGTTTTTGCAGTCTTGCTGTGATCCCTTTCCTTTATACAGAGGGACGATAACGGCCTTGACCCAATCTTCCGGGACTCGGCCGCTACTCCAACATGCATTGAAAAGACGGTACAACAGACTACCCACCACGCCATCTCCTCTCCTCAGCATTTCTATCGACACTCTATCACAACCTGCTGACTTTCCCGCTTTCATACTTTTTAAAGCCTTCATTATTTCACTCATACTAATCACACTTTCATCTTCGCTACTTGCATCTTTACTCATGCTTTCTGGCTCACGACAAATATCTTCGCATTCAAACAAGCCTTCAAAATAAGTTTTCCATCTATCAAGCATTTTTTCTTCCTCACATATTAAGTCTCCAGACTCATCCCTCACCGCGTTTAATTTAGTTTTCTCCGATTTCCCCCGAGCCGAATTAATCAAGCTCCAAAAGAGTTTAATATTCGACTGGAAGTTGTCAGAGAAACTCCTGTCATACTTTTCATTCAGTAAATCTTTCTTTCTAGCCACAACGTCTTTCACTCTTTTCTTTGATCTATTATACTCTTTTTTCTTTCTGTCGCTTAGATCTTGTCCTGGATCTACAGCTACAAAATCCAACCAACACTTTTTCTTCTCTTTCACTACATCATCTACCTCTCTATCCCACCATTCCGGTCGTTCATTCTTGCGTTTCCTTCTTTTTACTACACCACATACTTCAGTGGCCGATTTGACCATTCCATTCTTCATAATCTCCCATACATTATTTACATTATTCTCAACTTCACTGTCTTTCATCTTATTAACACATTCAAAACAATCTTTCAGCTTTCTTACGTACTCATCTTGTATAACTTCGTCATTCAGTTTCTCTACTTTTATCCTCTCTAACGCAGTGGTAGGTACGGGAACACGATGGCGCCAACGTGTGAACAGACCCCTTACTCGTGTTACCACTAAGTAGTGATCTGAACCTACGTTAACTCCTCGAAATGCTCTGGTATCTACAACTTTGTTACGCAACCGTTCATCCACAATCATCAAGTCTATCATAGACTTCTCATTCTGCCGTCTCCACGTATACTGATGAATCTCTTTGTGATCAAACAAAGTGTTTGTCACGCAGAGATTCTTGGCCAAACATACATTGAGAAGACATTTGCCATTCTCGTTCACTCGCTCATCACCATACTTACCCAGTACCGATTCAAAATTACATTTGTTTCATAAATATGCTCGGACCGCGGTGGTCATTTATATTTCTTAAAACGAACCCCGACCGAAACTAATTGGTGACCCCTGCGTTAGATGTAAGACTTTGACTTTTTTTTTCAAAAAAACATAATAAAGCTCTTTTATCCTAAAGCCCTTAAGGTTTCCTGCGTCGTTTCTAATTGCACTGCTAGGGAGTGGAGCGCTCTCCCTGCATCTGTTTTCCCGGAATCATATAACCTTGGTGTTTTCAAGGCAAGAGTGAATAGGCATTTTCTAGGTAAGCGTGTACCACCTTCGACTTCATCGTCACTTAATATCAGCTGAAACTGAGGTCAAATGCAAACCGATTATGGATAAAAAAAAGGTTGCAAAATAAACTCTGATTTAAGATGCTCATAAACAACATCATCATCATATCAGCCTGTTGCACTCCACTGCTGGACATAGGCCTCCCCCAAGGATTGCCACAACGCACGATCTCCCGCCCTTTGCATCCGTCACTGCCAGCTGCCTTCTTCAGGTCATCGGTCCATCTAGCCGGGGGGCGTCCTACACTACGTTTGCCTAAGCGTGGTCTCCATTCGAGATCCTTCCTGCTCCACCTCTCGTCGGTTCATAAACAACGATTACGAGAATATATGTGAAAAATAAATGATGCGTAGCACTCCGTTTGATGAGACGCTGCGCTGAACAAAGTACCTAGTTTATTTTTCATACACTTTATTTATTCAGGTCGCGTAAGAAAATGATTACTGCAGCGAACACGTTAAAGGCCACCTTTGTGTAATAAATTCCTCTGCATAATACACAGTAACGTCCTTAGTTACTTGTCAACTGGAATTCTCTACAAAACGGTTGTAGTCGTTGTTAAAATTATTCATAGTTAACCCATTGGTTGACTGTTAGAGAATGCCTTAAATGCATTAAGTCCGTCATTTGTGCCGACTTTGTGTATAAAGTTTTAAATATTGCTTATATAATAATAAACTTAACCTAGCATTACATAAAACAATTAATCTCACATAAAACTAAAACTAAATACATTCATGCGCAGTTGAGCAGGAAAATGTGTCAAAAATCACAAGAACTAGTAAGTAGTAGGTAGTTATAAGAAATCTGAAAATATAGAAATTTTAGGAATTACACTCACCTATGACGGTGCAAGACAACCCACATAAAAAGCCTCGACACATTCTCCCACAGAAACCGTGTCCCCCAGACAATAAACAATGTTTTCATATTTTTATGACTAAGTTATTATTAAGTTATTTAGGTGTTTAGTTAAGGCCAAGCATTTTTATCTGATAGATAGTCCTCGACCCTATAGTAAGCTTTAGACATCAACGACTTTTTCAAGTAGGTTTTAAGTACTGGGAATGGTAACTGTAAAACAACGTCAGGTAATTTATTATAGAAACGGATGATAATAAATAAATAAATAAATAAAACCCTTTAACACCCCTCCATTTGCGTTCGGGTCTAAAATATGATAATGAATCTACAGTGTGTGTAAATGGAATAGTTACGAGCAAACCTTTTAACGACGGTGAATATGCATACTAATTAACATAAAACCTGTATATCGTTAAAATAAGTTGTATTTCTTTTTTTCATACAAATTAATTCGCCACGCAATGTATGACTTAAATTTTCGTTTACATTATACATTGCTGCTCGATGGGAGTTTCAAAAATTAATTGCGCCCTATATGTATTAGAGTTGTTCTTATTAACGAAATTGCACATTTACATGACTTGTTGAGCCATAAGCTATAACCTACGTCTAGTTTAAATGTTTGCCCGTATTCAATTTACACACTGTATAATCAATTAACATCGAATAATGAAATGAATCAAATGAACGTATAAAACAAGTAAATACAAGTTTGCTTAGCCTTTTCTACCGACTGTATAATGGGGAGTGTTTCGAGAAACTAAATGTCTTTAATCTTTTTTTTTAATCATCGGCAGGATGTTAATACCCATTTTCTAGACTCTCGGGAGCCCTAGTACAGATGCAAACGATACTAATGTTTTTAGGGTTCCGTAGTCAAACTCTTATAGTTTCGCCATGTCGTCCGTCCGTCCGTCCGCCCGTCCGCAGCCTAGCTCAGAGACTCTTAGTACTACTAGAAAGCTGTAATTTTGCATTAATATACATATTATTCACGCCAACAAAGTGCTTAAGAAAAATCTTGAATAAAAATGTTTTTTAGTTTAAATTCCCTACACGTAACGTGAGGATGTATTTTCTGTCATTTAAAGTTGGCTCTCTTTTCAACTGTAAAACAGAGAAAGGGCTAAATTTATTTATCAAATATCCTTTACTTGTCGATTGTGAAACAGGCAGTAAGACATATCTATCTATAACAGAGTGGTAGTAGTAGTTAACTGCAAACTCTACATTTAAAATTCAAATTTACATACATACATACATTAAATCACGCCTGTTTCCCAGAGGGGTAGGCAGAGACCACTTCTTTCCACTTGCTACGATCCTGACAAATTTCCTTCGCTTCTTCAACATTCATACATCGAGTCATGCACGCACGTCGGTTTCGGGTACTTAAGATTCGGCCCTTTTCCAGTATTTCTCCGATTTGATTCGAAAAAGTACGCCTAGGGCGGCCCCTTCCGACCCTTCCACACACTTTCGATCTGTATATCTCTTTCGTCAATCTTCCCTCATCCATCCTTTCCAAATGACCGAACCATCGAAGCATGCCCGTTTCAATCTTAGTCACTACATCTTCTTTTATTCCACACTTCTCTCTGATTTTTTCATTTCTAACTCTATCAATCAGTTTCACACCACACATACTACGCAAAGAGCGCATTTCAACTGCATTTACACGACTTACATGCTTGTCCTGCCACACCCAACATTCACTACCATACATCAGGGTAGGGGCCAGCACTCCATTGTGAACAGCCAGCCGGGCTTTTTGTGAAACGCCCTGTCTGCTCACAAAGGAGTACAGGGCCCCATTAATTTGATTCCCCGCATTCACCCTCCTCTCGATATCCTTCTCACACTTACCATCTCTTGTAAACACACTTCCCAGGTACACAAATTCGCTCACTTGTTCTACTAATTCACCATTTACATTTATCACGCACTCAGTCATCTCTTCATCCTTCTCTATCACCATGACCTTGGTCTTGGCAACATTTACTTTTAAATTCAAATTTCATTTTAAAAAAGTGTCTCTATTAGTACTTTATGTCTATTCTTCGTTTATAATTGGGTAGTTTGTGAAATAAGCTATTGTTACATGTTTAAAAGTAATAAAGCATGCCTCATTTATACTGACGTAACCGAAATAGCAGGCAGTTGTTATTAATCACCTAAATAACTCATACAGACTTGCTTCTTAGCTCAAATGTATTGGATTATTCATGACTTGCAATAAAATCAGTTTCCAGTAAAAGTGCCTGTTTTTAGGTTTTTTCTTTATGTACAATAGACACAAAGCCTATTTTACTTTACTAGAACATTCAGACCATTCTACTCGTAAGAGTCCCCTATATAAATCTTTTTGTTTTCCTTTTTCTGGACTGTATGGATCTTACGGATTAGCTATCCATTATTTACCTTTTTTATAATGTGTTAGATTTAATGTTGCAGAGAAGACAGATTAGAAATAAAAGAGATACCCAAAGTATACAGGAATATAAAAGACTAACAAATAGAATAACCACTAAGTGTAGGGAAAGGAAGGAACAGGAGGCAATGGAAATGTGTAACACAATTGAAGAACTTATAAAAAAGGGACAAATAGACAGAGCCTACCACTTAATAAGGAATTCAGTGAAGAATCATAAAACTAAAAGTAAAGCTATAATAGACGAAAAGGGGAAAATATTGATGGATGATAAATAAATAGTAGAACGGTGGAAAAGATATATCGAAGCACTCTATGCAGGAAATGGATTGGAAAATGAGGATATCGAACAGGAAGTATTAGTCGAGGATGATAATTTGGGACCAGTCATACTAAAGGAAGAATTCCTTCAAGCTCTAAATAGCATTCGAAGTGGAAAAGCAGCGGGAAATGATTTAATTTATATAGAAATGATAAAGGATGCCACATGTGAACCAATTATAGATGAAATTTATGAACTTATTAAATTAATGCATATGACAGGAATAGTACCAAAAGATTTTAAAAGTAGTAAAACAGTTGCACTACCAAAAAAATATAACACACTTAAGTGCGAAGAACACAGAACACTTACTTTAATTTCACATGCTTCTAAAATCCTTCTCAAAATTATACAGAATAGAATGATGACAGAAAAGTTTTTAGGACCAGACCAATTTGGATTTCGGAAAAACAGAGGAACCAGAGAGGCCATTTTAGCATTAAGGCTAATAATAGATAGACGTTTGGATTTAAGTCTAAACACACACATAGCTTTTATAGATTTGGAGAAGGCTTTCGATAGGGTGGACTGGGAAAAAATGATGAGGGTACTGAAAGAGGCAGGTCTAGATTACAGGGATAGAAGAATTATATTTCAGCTGTACAAAGACCAAGAAACAATAATACAGGTCGGAGAGGAAAAGGCAACCGCTAGAGTAAGAAATGGAGTAAGGCAAGGATGTCCACTATCACCTTTAATATTTAATATATTCATAGAATGTGCTATTAGGAAAATTGTAGAATCAGAGAAAGGTGGCATTAAAGTAAATGGAGAGAATATCCAATTCATAAGATTCGCAGACGATATCGCAGCATTAGCCGACACCAGAGAGCATTTACAGTGTCTTATTGAGGAGATGAATTTAGTTTTTACAGAATTTAAGTTTAATATCAATATAAAAAAGACTAAAACGATGTTAATTTCAAAGAATTTACAAACAAACAACTCTTTACAACTAGGTAATGACACAATAGAACAAGTCAAATCATTTAAATATTTAGGCAGCTGGATAACACATGACTCCAGATGCACTCCGGATATAGTTTCATGTATAGCCATGGCGAAAAAGACTTTTAATAATAAAAAACATTTACTTAAAGCCAAGATATCGAAGCAAATCCGCAAACGCCTGGTGAAGGTATACATATGGAGTATAGCTTTATATGGGAGTGAGACATGGACACTAACCCAAAAAGAACGAGAGAAGCTGGAAGCATTTGAAATGTGGTGTTGGAGACGGATGGAAGGAATAAGTTGGAAGGAAAAGAAAACAAATGAAGAAGTACTTAATATTGTAAAAGAGAAGAGAAGTCTGTTAAAGACGATAGAAAACAGAAGAGGGAAGATGATAGGGCACTTGATACGACACGATAATTTCATGAATAATATCATAGAAGGTAAAATAGAAGGCAAAAGAGGCAGAGGACGGCCCAGACGAAGTTACTTTGAGCAAGTCAAAGAGAAAGTTAAGGTCGGGTCGTATCAAGATGTCAAGAACCTAGCAACCAATAGAGAGGAATGGCGGAGACTCCACCGACAAGAGCATAGCTCTTAAGTTATGAAGAAGATAATGTGTTTGCTCTTGACTATACTATTCGAGTATCGAGCAAGTCAGTTTATAAAATATGTATGTATGTATACTGTTTATTATACAAGAATAAAAAAAGAAGTACAAACCAAATGCAATTTAAGAAAAAAAACAAGTACTACGGCGAATTTATCCCATTAAGGGATTTTTGTTAGAAAACAATATGGTTAAATAATTACCCTAATGAGAAACAAACAGTCATGAATATAAAGAAAAGCAGTAATGATAACAAAAACAACAATATATAAATAGATAAATAAGTACACCATCCCAAAACCAATATCTTTCTTTCTCTTTCTAATATATAAAATTTTCGTGTCACGGTGTTTGTAATTAATGTCCTCCAAAATGACTCGATCGATTTTCGTGAAATTTTGTATATCGGTTAGGTCTGCGAATCGGCCAACTTGACTCTAACAAAAATTAGCGCTTTAAAGCTTAATATTTCATAAATGGATACGTTAATCGTAAAATTGATTACACAAACC
The DNA here is from genome assembly GCA_927399475.2 of Acleris emargana. Classification (NCBI taxonomy): domain Eukaryota; kingdom Metazoa; phylum Arthropoda; class Insecta; order Lepidoptera; family Tortricidae; genus Acleris; species Acleris emargana. The sequence continues at coordinate 21,215,234 of OV656838.1, read as the reverse complement.
AGCAATATTTTTAAAATTCCTATCCAACGACATCCCCAACTACAACGTGCGTACAAAACACCCCTACGTAAAGTGTAGGGGAGGTACACTAAAATAAAAAATAAATCAACATTCTATTTTACCAATTTGATGACGTGACTAATATGTATATGCATGCCAAATTACAGCTTTCTTATACTAATAGTCTCTGAGCTAGGCTGCGGACGGTCGGACCGACGGACGAACATGGTAAAAAACACTGTTTGAATTGCGATGTTTTTGAATCAAAACGCATTTGGACTAAAAAAAACATGTAAAACAAAGCGCTCCCAATGGTTTGAGTTATTTTTCTAATTTTCATAGCATTTTTAGCATTTTATTTAAAGTACATGAACCAACAATTTATGTGCTAAGCAGACGCATCAAAATATACGACTCGTTATAACTCTTGACTGCGCCAGATCGATCTAAAGATGCCCTCTCAGCAAAAGAAAAACTAGCCAAATGCAAGTTGGACTCGCGGACCAAGGGTTCAATTAAATCAATATAATATTGTGGCGAACGAGCGACATCTAGCGACCACATGTAACAATCATCAAATCAAATCAAATCAAATCTCTTTATTTTGCCTAACTTGTGGTACAAAAGATGTTACAGTTGGTCAACGTCACACACATTTTGCCAGTATCTGGCATCCAAAAATATCATAATCATACAATTACATACATACATACAAAAACTCACGCCTTCATTCGCAAAGTGGGGTAGGCAGAGCTAAAGAATTACAAACAACTATTAAAACTTATAAATCATACAATTCAATGTAAAAAACTGCTTCAGGACTACATGGGTTGATACCTTATATATTCATACAATAAATTTATACTTAATCATAATAAAATAAAATTAAAAAGTCATATTCAATGTTTAAATTAATCAAAATACCCATCAGTACTATAAAAAATTGCTGCACTGCACAAGTTTCCATAGATCATAATAATATGCAAACGCATTTATTATTCAACAAAATTTGTTTGTCATGTCAACAACGCCACCAGCGTCGGAAAGCGCAACTGAATCTGACAGTGCGCTACATCGAGCTAACGAAATTACCCCAGTCAGTTGACATTATATGACCCAATTGACCTATATACAACTTCCAACCAAAGATTCCAATAGACCTCGACCCCCAGGCATAACACCCGCCTAGAAAGAGATCTCTCTATTGTACTTTGTTCCTACTGGTCTAAGATCCCAATAGGAGACGACCTTCACCCAGCTGTTTATTCGATGAATAGTATTTTATATCAAATTTTATATGGTCAATAAGTTGACTGAAAAATGTCAGTCCAGCCAGTACTTATAGTACAATTACAAAAAAAATGCTTGCTTAATAGATACGAGTATATTACATACTAATCGAAAGTATGAAGCCTATAGAATATACAAACGTAAGGTTCAGTGCAAATATTATATAGGGGAGACCGGGGTAAAGCCGTATAGCTAAGGACTTCAGGCTGTTAAAAAAACATTTTGAATCACAAATATATAAAACATATCCTTATACTCAATAAATTTAATGAGGAAAACAATGACATTCTCAAATTTTGGATAGTTGTAATAGATTTGCCCCGGGACCTGTACAAAACCGTATACTGTGTACGACATTGCCCCGGAAGTCACTGAGCCACCATGCATGCCCTGCACATAAAATCAATCAACTCCTCTAAGTCGTAGCCGGTGCAGCCATCATGAGCCCAGCGTTTACAGCCCCTGCATTGCACCCAACCTTCATTTACGCGACTAGCACCATATTCTTTGAGACAGTAGAGACAGCCGGTGAAATGACTAGCATAGAGGCATTCCATCTTCGGCCTCAGGGTTGGCAACGCATTTGCAGTCTTAGGATTGCGGTCTTATGAATGCGAATGTCTATGGGTCACAGTTTCCACTTACCATCAGGTGGCCTGTGTGCTCGTTTGCCTTCCTATTATATAAAAAAAAAAAAAAAAAAAAAATTATTGCTGCGAAGAAACGCCGCAAAAAACTCAGCTCCTGTATGCTCGATGCCAAAAACCTTTATCCCCAGTAAATATTCCGTTGGAAGGTTTGTAAACATCGTAACTCTTTAAAGGTTTAGTTTTTCGATTTGTGCACAGAACCCTAAGAGCAGTGTAAGATAAATTGCGTCTGAGTGTACAAGAAACCAAACGTAAATAAATGTAGCCGATGCCGTAAAACGCGCTTTAAGATTTAGATCGCAATTTATTGTTTTATGTGGAATGTTTGCGTTGTCTGCTACATACGTAGTTTAATAAATATGGTGTTTTTTTTTTATGGCATAGGAAGGCAAACGAGCACACAGGCCACCTGATGGTAAGTGGAAACTGTGACCCATAGACATTCGCATTCACAAGACTGCAAATGCACTGCCAACCCTGAGGACTAAGATGGAATGCCTCTATGCTAGTCATTACACCGGATACAAAGGATATGATAGCGATACGTGCTGTACGTGATATAGTTTTTTTTTTTAACTATGTACGCAACCTACTTATACTAAAACAATAGAAAAGTTACATATCTATTTTGTGTAAAGCTATACACACATTGAAAATATCCTTCCATTCATTATACATTGTATTTAAAAATATTGCGATAATGCAAGGATACTTAAGCTTTATGAAGGCTCTGTCATCCCGGGTCATAGACACCTCCGGAGATCCTAGAGCTGGTGCTTACCTCTCCCAAAGGATTGGGCTAGCTATCCAGAGAGGTAATGCAGCCAGTGTCATAGGGACCATGCCGCAAGCGGACCTGCTAGTGGGGGTGTTCTTTTTATAGTGATGGTTATTATTTACATCTTTAATATTTGAGTAGCTTAGTTTTACTTTAATTTAAATAAGTTAAGTTTTTACGTTTAATTGTAAACGTAAATATAAATTGTTATATTTGAACGCAGTGGATGCGAAAAGCAGAAGAGCGGTCTGAGTGGAGAGCCTTGGGGCAGTGAACGTCTTCCGGCTGACAAGATGATGATGATGATGATGATATTTGAATAGATAAGCATTACTTATAAACCGTTGATATGATATTATAGATATACTATTAGGATATATTTAATCCTTAGACATTTTTGATGTGTATATACATATATATATATATATATACCTACATATGTAGGTCAGGTAGGTACTGAGATGACGGCAGATAGGGATGTTTCAAAGAAAAAGACGTGCTGCGCCGACCCGATATGATTGAGATAAGGGCGAGATGATAATGGTGATGAAAGGTTAGGTAACATCAGCAACACAGTCAATCAACCATTTGTGAATCTTATTGTGTTTAAAGAACTTAATTTTTCTCTAAAGAAATTATATACACATTTCACTTATACAGAGAAAACATGGACGGCTTAAAGTAATGTTTTTGAGTGAACAAAGATTTAGAATGTAAGCAACATAATCTTAATAAAAAAGTGAGATGTGAGATGAGCTTAAAACAGAATATTTACAAAAGTGGGGTGGTAATAAATAACATTTATACATACATACATAAACTCACGCCTTCATTCCCAGAGTGGGGTAGGCAGAGCTACAGAATTACCAATAAGTCTTAAAACTTCTTGATAATTCTGTAACCACATTTTGCACAAGAAGGCTAAGATTAACATAACATTTATAGTTGCTGATGAATATATACTAGCTACGTTAACAAACAAAAAAATGGGCATACAGAAGGTAGTTGGTTGTAAAAATATGCATTTTATTGCGGGTATGCATACATGCACGGCTTACAGAGAGCGAAAATAAAATAGACAATAAGAGGCCCGATAAGACATTCCTTTGTTCCTAATGTTCCCATGCAGACAGTACGGACTTAGATTTTGTCCAATACATATTGCAGTAACTTTCGTTTAAAACTATTGAAACTTTTGCATTCTTTTATATTTTTAGGTACTTTATTATAAAATTACGTTACAATAAGGTCCAGTATTGGTCGGTTAAAAGTATTGCGCTTTGTTTCTAGGTACTTCTTTGAGTTACTTTTAGACTTTTAGAACATAAGGTCAGGTGGGGTAAGGGGAACTACTGGGAAAGGGAAACATTAGTTGATATATCAAAAACTATAGACCGCAGAGTTGTGATTACACGATCGGTAAAGCAGTAACTGAGATTTATTTCCAAAAAAAAAACACAGATATCGTTATGACGACTGAAACTGCGAGTGTGACAAAAACAATAATTTAGTTGACAAACAAGGAAACCACGAGTTCGACGTACCTTATTTAGATACTGATTTATGTTATAAAAAGTCTGGTAACAAGTCTGCAAATGTCAGTAAGTATTGATTTATAGATATATTTTGTTTGTATGCATATAATTTTTTGCTGTATATGCTATAAATATTAAATTTTAATGTGATTCGTAACATAACCTACAAATGCATAAGTGGGGTAAGGGAAACTATCATGACCGGGTTAAGGGGGACATATGTTTCTCTTTCCCGACGTCAGAAGTAACAAACATTTTGAGACAGGCAAATTTTATAAAAAGTAGAAATAGTCTCTTGAATCGGTAACTAACTATAAATGTTATGATATTTTGCACATTGCTTGGGTACCGTAACAGCTGACCTCTCCATACCGATTATACCCTAAATGGAAAAATAGGTAATTGGTTTGTAATTTTTTTTTGAAAAAAGTTAAGTTATGGGAAAAAAAATGTTAAGTAATAAACTATTCTATTGGTTATAATTATCGGTTATCTATTAACTATTATTATGTCTTATTACTTACTTACATTATGCTATTTTGTATGATGTCAAATGACGGTTGGCGATATGAACATCTTGTTTTAATCCTTTCAGTTTTTTATTTATTTAAAGACTACATTATTTTTTACAAAAAAATGCCTAGGAACTATGTGAGAACAATTGTATGCCAAAGAAAAGTAATTTAAAAAGGCTACTTTATTTTAACCATTACTTAATAAACATTACAATAAAAAATTGCACCTACTTTTTACTTCCTTTTTTTTAGTTGAGTACCCCTGTTCGAATCTCGTACGTTTCCCTTACCCCAAATACCGATTGTGGTAAATATTTTATATTTGTAACCGTATTTCGTTAAGTATGAAGTACACATTTCAATACAGGTGTTTTTAAAAATGTTTTGCGTATGAATAATCCAAACTAGTATTATTAGTTGTAGATTTATTGAGACTGTTTCCCTTACCCAAAAATAGGGAAAGGGAAACGATAGAACTAGTCTTACGCATAATCATTTTCTGGCGATGTGCATTAGAACTAGCATAAAAAGTATTTTGTCCTGGAAAGTTAACGCAACTAAGTAGGTTTTGTCTTTAGCGAAAAAACTTAGAACCTTATACTTTGTAGTATAGAACTCAAAATAAGATTAGAAGAATAAAGTATGTTCCCCTTACCCCACCTGACCTTACTTTCAGGGCTCAGAACAGGTTTGAAAAATACCGGTTAATACCGGTTTATTTCAGTTTTGCTTCGAACTTTTCTAGGGGACGCGAACGTTTTGAAAACTTTATTTCAACCTTATTAACTGGTTTAATCCACGAACGGCGAGTCGAGAAACCAACGCATTCGTTACAACTATGTTTTTTTGACTTGTGATTTGACGCGCGCGGTATGCATCCGAATTAACCGGGTTATTTTAGCTCGAAACCGGTTAAATTACTATACTAATATAAAAGTTCCATCAAAAACCGGTTTATTTAAACGGAACCGAAATGAAAAGTTTTTGTTTTTGCGTCAAGTACATATAACGGTTTGAAAATTTAACCGGTATCCGAGCCCTGCATACTTTTTGTAATGTTTTTTTTCTCAGTTTTTTTACCACATAAAAAAAAAAAAACGCTATGACATTACATTATCGACAAATGGTACAATATTTCTAAGTTGATACAAAAATATAAATATATGAATCTGTACAAAGTAATTAGTATCCGGACGTGTTAATTGCGGAAACAGGATGCTCTTAACGAGATATCGGGGATGTTGTTGTCTACGCTGCGTCTATGTGTATATTCTAAGTGAAGTACCGAAAAGTAACTTCTCAAATTGTGAAAGCTTCTTATGAGAAATTCTCGCTTATTTCTAAGAATATTATTAAATTTTGTATGGAAAGAGAACATTCTCAAATGTTTCCGATAATATTCCCAGTAATTTCTGGAGAAGATTTCTTAACTTCTGAGAATATTGTGTAACTTGCACAATGCTTATCTCGCAGAGACCACTTCTTTCCACTTGCTACGATCTTGACTAATTATATTCCTAGCGCAGGGCAGTTGCTTCGCTTGGTTTGGACAGAGAAAAGTTTTATGATATCTCATATGGTTCCAACGGAAGACCAGCGCTGACTTTAATGCCAGCATTACGCTGAGTTGGGACCATTTCGTGGCTTCTTTCTTCTTGTATTTGTTTATATGTTCTTTGTTATGCATGTCACGAATAAATGATTTTCTTTCTTTCTTTCTTTCATTTACTACTTTCACAGCTACTGCGCGGTTTCAATACCGTGCATTTCATTTGTTTTATGCTTCTCGTGGCCTGCTTCAAACATCACGGCATTTGAACATCTACATAATATGTAAATTAAAATCAATTGGGATGGTCCAAAAAAAATAACTCCCGGTTTTTACATTCTAATCCGAAAGAATAGGTAATTTTAAGATTCCAGTTTCATTAATTTTGTATTTGACCATTCGTTTTGTTTAAGTATTTTTAGTTATTTCGCAGGCATTTTATGGATGACATGATTAATTTACACTTGGGTTGACATTTCCTAAGAAATTACAGCAATTAAATGATATCTAAAGATAAAAAGTGATTGTAATTGTTTAGTATTCCTGTTATTACATAGGCAACTTTCAGGAAAGTCTAGGTTAATTCCTCACTGAATGACTTCTTATGTACTTCGGCTGGACCTCCCCGCCCCTCCGCCCGCGCGCTGGCCTTTTCCCCGCGGGCGCCTGGGAGAACGAAAATGGCTGTCGTCGCGTGCGCATCTTTCTACTATCTGCAGCGATATAACACTGTGCTTTGGTGTGAACTTTCGTTACTTTCCCTTTTCTTCTGGACCTTTATGTGAGTGCTGATCTCATCAGGTGAGCGAATTGCCTAGTAACTGATTGTTGCCTACATGTTTGGGTTTTGTTCTAACTTTCTAATGCTATCTAGCCGTTCTCCACTATTATCGACCCTTTTCTATACAGTAATAATGTATTAAAACATACTATTTCGAGGGCTTCATGCTGAAAACGAGTCAAACAAAGGTTAAATATACTATTGTTTAAATATCCGACTAAGAGTAATATATCAAAAATTTAATAATGCAACGGCTTTAAAACCCTATATTTCTCGAAATGGTTTTCGAATTAGAGTAATTATAAAAATACGGACAATCCTAGGTAATTCTGTAGCTCTGCCTACCCCTCTCTGGGATTACAGGCGTGAAGGTATGTATGTATGGACAATCCCAATTGCTGAATGTATCACCTGACGGTTCGATCGATATGGCTGTTTTTTGTTGTGTTCGTAATTGTCACCTAGGTGATTCTCTTTAACGCTTGAGCTCAACGCCAGTGTTACCAGATGGTTTCATTTCTTACATTTGTAACTTTTATTTTATGACAATTTTCGTAACTTTTCAGAACAACGAGATTTTCAATTAAACTAGATTGTAATTATAAACAGTTAACGGAAGCAACCATATTAAGGCACCTAAAACTAACGCACCAAAAAACTATCTCACTTAAAAAACATAATACGTATTCCTAAAGTAGTCACTGATGAAAGGGACGCCACAATACGTAGATACGTATGGAGATATCTCCATCTCATTCCAACGTATTGCTACGTCCCTCTTATAAGTGATCGTCAAGTTATCGTCTATAATATCTCGTATAATAACATCATTGCTGTTTTTTTTTTTGCATTGTGGTGTTCTTACCCTTTTTTACGTTACATTAAAAAATACCCGTGTGGTTGCCGGGTTAGAATAGTACCACTCCATGTCTTCCCGTGGATGTCGTAAGAGGCGACTAAGGGAATAAAGGCTTGCAGTACTGTTAGGCGATGGGCTTGCCACCTGTCACTAATACACTGGGAAACATCTTAGCCTACTTGTGCAAAATGTGGTTACAGAATTGTCAGGAAGTTTTAAGACTTGTCGGTGGTTCTTTAACTCTGCCTACCCCACTCTGGGAATGAAGGCGTGAGTTTATGTATGTATGTATGTATTAAAAAAATGTAACTTAACGAAACGTAAGTGTCCCTGTCAACACTGCTCAACGCATCAATTATCAACCGGCGAGTTACGGTTGTCAAGTTGGGGAGTAAAAACAATATTAAGGGCGTACCATTTTTGTACTTAGTCCTACTCGTAGGTAGTAGGTACTTGTATGATTTTTTACAATTATTAATTGGATAAAGCATCCATCCGTAAGTACGACTCTCCTACTTAAATATGTGTCAAAAAGTGACGAATGTTTATCTTCATTTTGTCACGCGTTAATCGCAGCCATATTGTTATCGTTTTGTCACCGATTTGATAGCTCTTATTTACTTGACAGTAATGGCGACTGACGTCATAACAATACCACTACAGGTTAACTACGTTCGTTTGTTAGTACTTTACCTCAAAAGCATAAAATCCTTGTAGCGATTCACCGGTTCGCATTTCACCTCGAACGTATATTTAATTATCTCGTTGTATCTTGATCGTTTACTTTTTTAGTCGCTATAAGTTTTAGTCGCATTTCACCTCGATCGTACATTTAACTATAGCGTTGCGTCTCAATCTTATTTTTTTTTGTCGATATTAGTTTAAATCGCATTTCAACTCGAACGTTTATTTAATTATCGCGTTGTATCTTGATCGTTTACTTTTTTAGTCGCTATAAGTTTTAGTCGCATTTCACCTCGATCGTACATTTAACTATAGCGTTGCGTCTCAATCTTCATTTTTTTTTGTCGATATTAGTTATAGTCGCATTTTACCTCAATCGTTTGATAAATTTTCGCTTTGTATCCTAATCGTCTATTTCAGTATTAGACAGTATCTTTAGTCGCAATGTACTGGTTTTGCTTTTTTTTAATAGCATATCATCGTGAACATTTAATGTCACAGTTTGCCAAGTAGCACTTTATCTCTACAACAACATTTTAGGCTGATGTATATCAACTTACGACCTACATGTTCAAATGAAACGTTAGACGGGATTTCATTGGGATTATGACTAAATATAATGACATGAAACTATACGTACAAAACACGTTTTAAAAAAAATGTTACCGAATTTTAGTGCGAACATCAATTAACTCGTCAAATTAAATAGAGTCCCAAACAAACATCGATCGCGACGAAATGCGTCTAGGGTAAAATACTACACGAAAAATGAAATGCAAGAAATAAAACTATCGAGGTTTATTCCAAAAAGCAATTAACGCGTCAAATAAAACAACGTTCCAAACAAAACTCGATCGCGGTGAAATGCGATTATGGTGAAACACTACTCGGAAAATAAGATGCTACAAATTAAGCAAAAATTCCTTTAAGAAAAAAAGCAATTGAGATTTTGTACAACCGAGGTGAAATGCGAACCGGTGAATCGCTACAAGGATTTTATGCTTTTGAGGTAAAGTACTAACAAACGACTACGTTATCGTTTTTACCGCCAGAATATCCAATTATCCACCCTGAGCGAGAAGCGAAAAAATGCTACTTGTGCTACCAATTTAATTACTCCTAGATATTTTATAAACCTTGCTGCAATTTATATCAAATTAAAAAGACCGTAAATACCAAAGATGTAGCGGAGTTTTAATTATTCTGTATCACGTGCGAGCCGACGCTTCGTAGAATATTCAGGGGATACTCAGGGGTGGTAATTCTTTCCCGTTCAACGTCGAACTATCGTGAAAGTTTAATTAAGTTGGAGTACCGCATTATACGAAAGCTAGCGGCCGTTAGGGGTAAGACAATATGCATATCGCTTATGAAAGTGATTTTAAAAACTGACAAAATATGACTAGCGGTTGCCCGCGACTCCATCCACGAAGAAATATAAACTCAGGGGCAAAAAAACGAGTCTGAGTGCGTTTTCAAACTAAAGAGGCTATTTTGAAGCCTTGGTTCCTCACCAGGAGATCATCATCATCATCATGTCAGCCGAAAGACGTCCACTGCTGGACATAGGCCTCTGCCAAGGCTCTCCACTCAGAGCGGTCTTGTGCTTTTAGCATCCACCGTTCCCGCCAGGAGATGCTTATAGTGAAATCTGATGATGGGTACCCCGAGCATAGACAGGACTTCCAGGGTGCCTAGGATACCCAATGGATTGAATCTGCGGTTAACGCTGGAATTGTGCATGTTCAGAAAAACCTCTAAGATTGCAATAAAATGTAAGGAAATCCAAATGCTGACCCAAACTCTCGCTGTGGTGTTAACTGATTGTGCGATAAGTTAATCTTAACCTTTAACTGACGTGGTACTTTTAACTGACATCTCACAGATGTCATGATTATTATTTTGAACTTTATGTCGCTTTGGGCTAAGGGTTACTTTGAGAGTGCTCTAAAACCACGGCGTCAATTGGTTAAGAAATGTTGACCTCTTCTATTAAACCTCGGAGTATCCACTATTAAACCTCACTCAAAACGACCCCTAGCAAGGAACCAAGGCTTCGAAATAGCCTCGTTTGTATAAAAAACGCGCTCTGACCCGTTATTTTTGCTCCTGAGTGTAAAACATAGCCTATCATATGTTACTCAGGGACAATGTAGTATTATAATATATATCACATATATCATATTAGTGGACAATGTCACACCAATTGACCTAGTCCCAAACTAAGCTCTAGGCTTGTACTATGGGTACTAGACAACAATATAAATACTTATATAGAGAAATATATACTTAAATACATAGAAAACATCCATGACTCAGGAATAAATATTCGCGCTCATCACACAAATATCTGCCCTTACCGGGATTTGAACCCAGGACCGCAGGCTTCGTAGGCAGGGTCACTACCAACTAGGCCGGCGCGTCGTTAATGGTGAAATAATGAAATCGGTTCAGTTGTTTTTAAGTTTATTCGAGAATAGTCGCGGTAGAGAGTACCACCGCAGGTAGAGTGCACTCCCTGAGAGCCTGTACTTGTTTACGCTAGGTATAAAAAACGTCACGTTGTATATTACAGAATGAAAAAGAGCTGACCGACGCGTTTTTTTAAAAATATTATTTGGTTTTTGTACTTTAACTATTACGCATTCCACAGTAGAACTAAAGTTACTGACATAGCCCGAAGAATAGCTAAACTGAAGTGGCAGTGGGCGGGCCACATCGCTCGCAGGACTGATAGTCGATGGGGCCAGAAGGTTCTTGAGTGGCGGCCGCGGACCGGGAGACGAGCTGTAGGAAGGCCTCCAACAAGATGGAGTGACGACCTTGTAAGGATCGCGGGAACGCGGTGGATGCGAAAAGCACAAGACCGGTCTGAGTGGAGAGCCTTAGGGGAGGCGTATGTCCAGCAGTGGACGTCTTTCGGCTGACATGATGATGATGATGATGATGACTTTAACTATTTATTAGATACAATTTCCAATGTAATGGACCCCGGACCCAATTCTGTATTGACGTTTTAATAGTGCGAGGACAACTAATTTAATAAGTTGATGTCGATAAAAATTACGTACCACGCAGCAAGCAAGCACGTAGCAAGTTTAACCTTCATCTTCTATATATAGATGATCAGCTATAAACGAAAACGACTTTTTTCTTCCGAGGCATTTTTGAACTCAAAAAACAAAAAGGTGGAGTTTGTCTAATCAATGTGATTTCAACAAAATGGCATGAGTCAAGAGTCAATGTCAGATATCGGTTGTTAATAGTTGGGATAAGTACAATAAATAAAGGAGATGGCGAATTATTAAAGGTATTTAAACTTGGTCATTAATTATGATAATTGAAAATGGCTTTTTAGCGATGTCGATAAAACTTAGTCCATATTTAATTATGGTGGTGATTAGTAGAAGTCTTCTGTAATGTTTATAATTTAGGTTAGATTCTTCCAAATAAAACAAGAATTAATTTAAAAACCGTTAAAGGAAATAAGAAAAGTGATAGTTGGAGCGGACTCAGCTGGGAAAAGCAGTGCGGGTTCGCCTTTGTAGGCCGTGCCGTAGTCTAAGCTTCCCCAGGTAGAAAGCTTGCAGGTAAGTAGCTAGCCCGTGCAAGAAGCCCGTAGTAACTCAGTAGTAAGTTCCTAGCCCGTAGTAGATCCTAGCCCGTAGTAAGTCACTAGCCCGTAGTAGATCACTAGCCCGTAGTAAGTCCCTCCTTTTGGAGGAAAATAACCTTGCTTAATGGACGCCAGGTGGCTAATGTCAACTCCGGAACGGTAGCACATGCAATGCAAGGTAACCCTTGGCCCACAGAAAATAAGGTGACAGGAGTTATTAGGAAATATCCTTGCCTATGTGGCACAAGGAAACAAATCACGCCCTGGTTTAGGGGTTAGAATTTAATATTCAACGAGGTACTGGCTGAGAGGAAAACGGATAATATAAAAATATTAAATTTTATATGAGCGCGAGCGCAGAAGATAGTAGAAAGTCATCGAATTATTCCTTGTCATGGCGAAGTTACCCATAGCTAGAGTGTTGCCTGCATTCGCGCGACCTCCCCTACTATTGTAAGCATTTGGACATTCAGAGGGTGATTAATTTGATAAAATATACAAATAAACTTGTGGAAATCCTGTATAATAATAGGATTGAAGAAAATAGCAACGTAGTAAATCTTAGGTAATACCCCATGACAAGGTTTAGTGGTAAGAACCTGAAACAAAACCCGACAAACGCAAAACTGACAGCTCTGTTAGTTGAACATTTATTGGTTAATTAACGATAATTTAAATTCAATTTTAAAAGCTTTTACCAAGAAAAAATTGGTGATAACTGTTAGAATTTACCCCATGAGTCAGGTATTAACAAAATTCCACTTGCAACCCTGTAATACTCTGAGTAGGCAAGTGTCGTGTGGCTTAATTTAAGACGCGTTGACACGTAATCCAGCAAATTTCTGGATGAACAAATTTATACATTACACTTCATAATGTGCGAAACAAAAACCTACCGCTTGAGTTTACCAGTTTTCTTTGATCAAAATAAAAGTGGTGTTAAATTGAATTGTTCTTTTTCTGTGATAAATTGAAGGAAATTCAATTACAGCCTGAATCAACGGTGGAATTAAATCGAAGGTAACGGTCAGACAGACCGGCTCCCTGGAGGCCCTTCCACGTGATTGATGGCTTGATATTACATTAATCCAGAAGTAGTATTTGCCCGTGACTTTGCCACAGACCCCCACAAAAAAATAAAATCACTATTCTAAAATTCCGCGTCAGTAAAGTATACAGGGCGACTGGATATTTGATACAAACCTTTAAAGGAGGTATAGTAGAGCTTATTTGGAGCCAAAAAGGTCATTTGGTACCATGGCCGAAAATTATTCGTTTCTGAGATATTTGAGAGTTAAGTTTTTATCGTAATTGAGGAAAGTAGCACGAAAAAAAAATGCCATTTTTTTAAGCTCTTTAATGTATTTTCTAAAAGGTAATTTATCAGCAATTTAATGTAATGACAAAAAAATAAACACATAATGCTACATTTCAAGTTATTTAATAAAACTCCAATAAAATTAAACAAAACAGTAATTTCTTCATTTTATAAAAGAGTGTTTTTTTTTAAAGAATTATAACACTCAGAAAAGGATACATGTACATTACGTCACGTACACCTAAAAACATTGAATAAATAAGAACCCTCGCAGATTTCTGAAGATTTCAAATTTAGAATAAGGAATTTTATAAATTAAGTTACATGAAATGTATCTTTGTGGAGTTCCTATTTATTCTGATGTCGTACCTAAAAAGGAAAAAAAATAACCCTTATAGGATCACTTTGTTGTTCGTCTGTCTGTCCTTCCGTCCGTCCGTCCGTCTATTTGTCTGTCAAGACCCTTTATCTCTTGAACGCTTCGAGGTATCGAATTGAAATTAAAACCATACTTATACTGAAATCTACAGTTCCTTGGGGTTGTGAAAAATCAAACTTAAAAAAAAAGATACGGCCTTTCTGCCGCAAAAAAACGTATATTTTGACACTCAAGGGAATCAAAATTTATAGGGTATTTTCTGTTGACCTAGATCTATGAAATTTGGCAAGTAATACCTCTTTTACTACTTGTTTAGGGTTTTTTTTTTTAAATTATACATTTTTAATGAAATGCCAAAAAAACAGGGTCTTTACGCAAATAACGGCGGTCCAAATTTTGAATTGAGTTACCCGTCGTTTGTCGTTTTTTTCCTGCGTCATTGTTATCACCTTCAAGTAACATAGGTACATTATATTTAAATGGGAATTCATATCTACCCTTTAATAGAGCCTCACTTATAAATACCGATGTAATCTCAACCGCAATTCTGAATAGAACATAAATGTAACTCGAAGGACTCTCTACTCTAATGCCTAAGCCGATTACATAATTGTACGTACAGTCAGCTGCAGAGAAATGGATACCCCCCCTCCTGGTAAGGATCGATTTTATTCAAAAACCTGTGGTTCAATTTATATGATTTTTCGGTGAATTGAAGATTTTACTATTGTCTACACATAAACTCAAAATCATTTAAATCTAACAACAGGTTTTCGAAAAAAAACAATCCTTACCAGGAGGGGGGGTATACTTTTCTCTGCAGCTGACTGTACAATGTTTCGTCCGCTTCGCGAGTTTCTGTAAATCCTTTAACTTGTGCTTAAGCACGATAAGATTATCTCCAATGTGATAGCTGCTTTAGCATTTGGAATTGTTAATATTGTGGAAATGTGTTCTGTTTGTGGTAATAATAGGCTTGGGTCTGAATTTAGATATAAATATTAAAGAGATGTGAAATCAATTTATTTTAAGTACAATCAACAGACTTAAGAACATACGGGGCAAATTTAAGTGACAGATAGGGATTGCCTATATCGATATAATACTCAATCGATGCTTTTCCCATATACTAGCGATCGCAGCCAGCATTTTTTGTACGCGTCTATTTTTTTTTTGTTTTGGCGCTACCACTTCCACGGCATTTGAATAGTGAATAGCCACCTGAAATGGATTCATCAGTCGAGACGGAGAAAATGAACACCCCTAAATTTATAACAAATTCTTATCGTTTACTTTAACAATAGTTACATACATACATAAACTCACGCCCTCATTCCCAGAGTGGGATAGGCAGAGCTACAGAATTACCAACAACTCGAAAAACTTGCTGATAATTCTGTAACCACATTTTGCACAATTAGGCTAAGATGTTTACCAGCGTATTAGTGACAGGTTGCAAGCCCATCGCCTAACAATACTACAAGCCTTTATTCCCTTAGTCGCCTCTTACGACATCCACGGGAAGACATGGAGTGGCACTATTCTAACCCGGCAACCACACGATATAACACCAAACACAACATAACAACAATACTTAATGGGACAGTAATTCTGTATACACAATTAGGGAAAAAATATGATGATTATGAGGTTCAAAAATAGAATTATAGCCTATATGTCCCTGTTCGATTTGATCCACACTTCCAAGGCCACTCTGTATAAAAACGAATGACACTTACGTTCTGTAAGTACCTACTCCCAAAATCGAAGTTCTAACTAATGTTAGCTTCTCTATTCAGCAGGGTTATTATAACATAGGTAAGCAGTTCAGTTTACGCTGAGAGAAAAGGACAGAGCTATATAACTGCTATAGCTCTGTCGTAAAATGAACTGCATAGTTACGTAATAATAACCTCCAAGTGGTGCAGCTATTTATACAACGGACCGTACTACTTACAAGTCATATCATCATCATCATCAGCCTATATTAGTCCACTGCTGGACATAGGCTTCTCCCATTGCACGCCAACGAGCACGATTCGTGGCCACTCTCATCCAGCTCTTGCCAGCCACCTTGCGAAGATCGTCACTCCACCTAGTCTGAGGGCGTCCTACACTACGTTTGCCGATTCGCGGTCTCCACTCAAGAATACGATAACTCCAGCGATTATCAGCAAGTCATATAGTAAAGCATAAATAAAGAAACTCCAAGCAAGAGGCGCCGGCTTACGATAGGCATTAATACAAAGCATCCCTGATTACCTATGCACCGTATAACGTATCTATATGGGATCTGTTTTACAAACTAGTGTGCGTAATACGAGAACCTACAATACGGCACACCGATTGGATATAAATAATTCAGCATACCTTTCGTTTTGGTCCGAGATTTAAGAGCCGGCGAATTGGTTTTGACTATTTATTAAAATAAAAAATTACAATAAACATTGGGGTACAAATGGCGGACCTAATTCCTTAAGGTAACTTCTATCAGACATACAATAAGCTGTTTTTTAAAAAGAAAATACCTCAAAGGGATTAGGAAAGGGGATTAGCGGAAAACATAACATATCAATATATCAAAACCAGATCAGTTTTTCCAAGTAGAATAGAGCCTCTGTACGTAAAAATTGGAACAAGTGTGTATAAGCAGAAGTGTTTTAATTGTCTCTATAATGTATCTGAGCACGACGGTTAATGTTTTCAAATAAGGAAGTGGTCTTTCAATTTTGATTTCCCATATCACATGCAAATGTCGCTCATGTCGAAATTAAAATTTGACAGATGCAACCTATCGAACTTATCTTAATCCTAATCCGAAGTTAGGGTGACAGGTCACTTATTCAGCAGAACGTCACGTTGTTCGTCAGCGGGAGCGTCTTTAAAACACCTTAACTTCCTCTTGTACATAAATAAATATAAATAAATAAATAAATATCAGGGGACAATGTCACACCAATTGACCTAGTCCCAATTTAAGCTCCTAGGCTTGTATTATGGGTACTAGACAACGATATAAATACTTATATAGAGAAATATATACTTAAATACATAGTTAACATCCATGACTCAAGAACAAAATTATTCGCGTTCATCACACAAATATCTGCCCTTACCGGGATTTGAACCAAGGACCGCTAGCTTCGTAGGCAGGGTTGCTACCAACTAGGCTAGCGTGTCGTCATATAAATTAAAAATAAAATAGCTTATCGCTTTCCACTCTTAACTTCGGCCATCCCAAAAAGCATCGAGCCAGCGCGGCCGTATTCGGTGAAGTCCAAACTGTGATTTGATGCGAGATCGTAGGCGTTTTATTACCTACTTTTATTCCAAAGCAATACTGCCTTTGAAAGAAAAAGGCATTATAATCCTATCACGTAAGTTACGCGTACTACCTTTTTTACTGCGAATGCCAAAATATCAATAAACTCTTCTGTTTACTTTTGTTACGAGATTGCAATTTCGTTTATTATGTTTCTAGTGATATTTACGTCCGAGATTTATTCATAAATTGCTTTTATTGAATATTGAGTCTGATCGGTTATCTATCGTTGCTTATTTCATCGTCTGAAATTCATCATCATTATCATGTCAGCCGAAAGACGTCCACTGCTGGACATAGGCCTCTCCCAAGGCTCTCAACTCAGACCGGTCTTGTGCTTTTCGCATCCACCGGGTTCCCTCGATTCTTACAAGGTCTTCACTCCATCTTGTTGGAGGCCTACCTACAGCTCGTGTCCCGGTCCGCGGACCACTCCCCATCAGCCATCAGTACTGCGAGCGATGTGCCCCGCCCACTGCCACTTCAGTTTAGCTATTCTTCGGGCTATGTCGGTAACCTTAGTTCTACTGCGGATAGCATCATTTCTGATTCGTCTGAAATTGCCTGCTCCGAATAACTTTACTTACTACCCTACGATCGTTAGCAAGAACTTGAGCCTATTCTAGATTGTGTTCAGTTATGGTCAGGGAAAGGGACGGGGTTGCTTTTACTGTCATAGCTCTGTTCTTGTCACTCGCACGACGAGTCCGTAATTTTACTTCGTAAAATTGGTACGGTGTAATGGGCATTGGGTAAGTTTTTATGAAGAAAATTGAGTTTTATTTTTTCAGTGGCTACGTATGATTTTGGCATAAGTTATTTAGATATATTTATTTAGAATAATTGTATTATAATTTACCACTTTTACGCATGGCCCCTCTCCTTGAAAATGTATGACTTTTACAAATGACAACACTTACCCAAACCCATTTCATTAGACAAATACACATATTATTTTTAAAGTGAACAGTTTTTTTACAGTTTACGTTCTTTTGCCCGCGATTTTTGTTTATCGCTTTTCTCTTTGGAGCTTTTCTATGTCTATCAAAATATTGAAGCTATCTCGATACCATTTTTTTTAATAGCTTCTTTGGTTTTGCTGAGAAAGCGAAGCAAACAGACAGAAACTGTTACTTTCAAATTTATAATATTAGTATAGGTCACGCAGTCGTTTCTTTCCCTTTTTTTTTACGTTATATTTATGTGTGTAATAAGAGCGTCGGTGGCATAGTGGCTTAGGGGGTCGACTCGTGATCTTAAGGTACCGAGTTCGAACCCCCGCGGTCTGGTGGTCATTGGGACATGGTTGTCCCAATGAGTTTTTCTAACTTAACTTTTTATTTAATTACCCTATGCTCATACGGTGAAGGAAAAGCATAGTGAGGAAACCTAAAGGATCGAAGTGTATCCAAAAGGGCCCATCTGTATCTGTAAGACAAGATGTGAGTTATTGTTGTAAATAAATGTTTTTCTTCTTCTTCTGTGTATTTAATACCTTCTGTGAGTCGAAAATTAACTAAAATGTGTTTCGAATGAGTGATCATTAAGTTGTGAACTGATAAGTGAACTTAGTGGAACGGGCATGTCATGAATGTTCACAGTTCTTTTTAGTTCTATTAGGTCTTTCATATGTGTGCATTGTTTTATTGTTTTAATTTTTATTATGTTGTGGCACTGTTGTGCGTGTCACTAAGGTGTACGTTTCTTAAATTATATATATTTGTGAGTACCTGTAAAAAGCTCTTTACCTCTATTTAAGTTAGTATATGAATTGTCTATATTGTTACTATATGTCCGTCGCAGAACCGCCGAGAGGTGGAGCAGGAAGGCTCTCGAATGGAGACCACGCTTAGGCAAACGTAGTGTAGGACGCCCCCCGGCTAGATGGACCGATGACCTGAAGAAGGCAGCTGACAGTGACTGGATGCAAAGGGCGGGAGATCGTGCGTTGTGGCGCTCCTTGGGGGAGGCCTATGTCCAGCAGTGGACTGCAACGGGCTGATATGATGATGATGATGGTGATATGAATTTTTAAAGCTGATGGTTCTCATTAAAAAAAAAGTAAGGATGTTGCGCTTACTTTTATTTCCTCTCATTATGAATATATTAATTTTTGGTGTTATGTGAGATTCATTGTTTTATACGAGTATAATGCTAGGTTAAGTTTATTATTGTATAATAATATCATTAGCAATATTTAAAAAACGACTGACTGTTGAGTTTCTTGCGGCGTTTCTTCTCAGCAGTGGTCTCTTGCAAAGCGCTGGTAGATTTTTGACGTGTAAAAGTGCCCGTGCGGCCTACTTACTGAATAAACATCTTTTATCTTTTTATATTTTTTTATCATTGCTAATTTCACGCTTGAGTTGTATGTGTCTTGTCTCATCCTGCATAGAACGCTGTAAATTTCCCGTAATACTCTTTATGCGCGGTAGCCCAGTAAACTAGACATAATATAATATAAGACTCGTGCGGCTATGACCCCCTAATGGCTTGAATTCATCCAATTTGTTGCCTATCGCACCTCCATAAGCGGTAATCGAGTTTGTTCAAGAGCTCTCACCGCCGGCAAGTAAGTGCTTAGTGCAAAATTAAGTTATGCCACATACTTGAGAGCACTTAGAATAATAGACGGTGCCTAGGTTGTGGCGAGAATTTGGGTCAAGTGTCAAAGTGACATGTTATTACCTACCTAACGTGTGATGGATTCGTCTGGGATTAAACGTAATAGTATGCATACCGTAAAATGTTCCAACTTTGCTCCCTCAAGGGTGATTGTGCTCTATGGTAATATTGAGGTTTTTTTTTATGGCATAGGAAGGCAAACGAGCACACAGGCCACCTGATGGTAAGTGGAAACTGTGACCCATACACATTCGCATTCACAAGACTGCAAATGCACTGCCAACCCTGAAGACTAAGATGGAATGCCTCTATGCTAGTCATTTCACCGGCTGTCTTTTCCCCAAACCAGAACACAACAATGCGAACACTGCTGTTTGGCGGTAGGTTAATGGATAAGATGGTGGTACCAACCCGGACGGACCCTGGACAAGGTCCTCCCACAAGTAATCTGTATCTAATTAATGATCTGTATTGTAAATCATTCTATTGCTTTCATTCAATTCGTAGCTGGATACATCTGGATACATCGATTTTTTTAGCTAATTTGTCATCGACCTTGATTTATAAGCAACAAACAAAATACTCACTATGGAGCATAGTTACCCATGAAGGAGCAAAGTAGGAACATGTTACGGTAGTTTGTGTACGGATGTATTTATCATGTTTTGTATGTGTTGTTTGTTGGCGATTTTATACTTTCATACATTTACTATAGAACGTGCAGCAATGATGCCGTTGCCAGTGTTGCCACCGATGTAAGACGGGTTAATAAAGATAAAGGGAATTGAATATTTTTGTGAACAAGGGGTAGACGTAGATATGGAATGTATGTTTGGTGCTGCTATGCGCCTGTTAACTACTATAAATTATAATGCGACTCTTCATAAATCGGTTTACTAAACGAGAAAGAAATATACAATAAAATTAGAAATATCAAATAGCAAACGGCCGCGTCGAGAGACAAATGTGAAGTTCTTGACGGCTCTGTTTTTCACGTTGATATGGCGACGCTAGTGATGCGCGTCGTCGCTAGTGCGGTGCCATAGGACCCCCCTGGGAGTCTCAAAGTCCTGCCTGAAAGCGAATAGGAAATGTGACAATACGGCCAGAACGAGTGGTCCCAGCGGGAGCAACAGCTTTAGGTTTGGAGCCAGCTGCTGTAGCTGCAGCCGTGTCATTCTGAACGTAGGCTGGCTTTACACGATCAACTGAGACAGTCACTGGTCCTCGGAGTAAGTCTACAGTGACAGTCTTGTCCGTTCTACTTAAGACGCGGTGTGGGCCAGTGTATGGGGCCTCTAGAGATCCACGCAGTGCATCCTTTCTCAGGAAAACATGGGTGCATGAACTTAAGTCCTTGTGTACAAAGATAGACTTATTTCCGTGTCTCGATGCGGGAACAGGCTTGAGATGCGACATATGACGTCTTAGCTGAGCGACAAAATCGTCAGGTTGCAGTGCGTGTGAGTTAGGAGTATGAAAGAACTCACCCGGGATGCGCAATGGCTCACCGTACACCATCTCTGCAGCTGAGCTCTGCAAGTCTTCTTTCCACGCACTTCTTATGCCAAGAAGTACGATCGGCAGCACGTCGGTCCACTTGTTGTTGTTGTGGGCCATGATGGCTGCTTTCAAAGTGCGATGCAGGCGCTCGACCATGGCGTTGGCCTGGGGATGATAGGCCGTTGTGTGTCGCAGCTGGGTTCCGCAAAGCTCCGTCAAAACCTTGAACATACGTGAGGTAAATTGACGTCCTTGATCGGTTGTTACAGTTTGTGGACAACCAAATCGAGATATCCATGTTTCGTAGAACGCATGAGCTACGGTTTCGGCTGTGATGTCTGAAAGTGGCTTCACCTCTGGCCAGCGTGTGTACCTGTCTATGGCGGTGAAGAGGTAGCGGAACTCGGATGAAGGTGGTAGGGGACCGACCAGGTCAATGTGGACATGACTAAACCTGTCTCCTGGTAGCTTGAAGTTTCCCAGCGGAGAAGATGTGTGACGTTGCACCTTGGCGCGTTGACATGCTGCACACGTACGTACCCAGGTACCACAATCTTTGCGCACGGAGGGCCATACGAATCTTTCCGTTACCATCTTAGTTGTTGACCTTGTACCTGAGTGACTCATGCCGTGTACTGCGTCGAATATTCTTCGTCGATGCTCCTTGGTGATGAAGGGTCGGGGCCGTGCTTGAGAGGTATCGCAATATAAATAAACAGTCGTACCTGGCACGGGCACTTTTTCCAACTTCAGTGACGAAGATCGCTTGGCAATGAGGTCGTGCAACTCGGCATCATTCTGCTGCGCTTGCGCGATGGCTTCGAAGTCTGGAGGCACGGCAATTGCTTCGATACGGGAGAGTGTGTCAGCGGTAATGTTGTCTTTCCCCGAGATGTGCCTGATGTCGCTGGTAAACTGCGAAATGAAATCAAGGTAGTTAAATTGTCTCGGAGAGCATTTCCTGTCTTTTTGCTGGAAGGCGAAGGTGATTGGCTTGTGGTCAGTGTATATCACAAAATGTCTACCTTCAACCATGTACCGGAAATGTTTAACGCTTTCGTAAATAGCCAGCAACTCCCGATCATATGCGCTGTACTGTGTTTGTTGCCGTGTCATCTTCTTTGAGAAGAAAGCCAGTGGTTGCCATTGTCCTTCCACTAATTGCTGGAGCACTGAACCCAAGGCTGTGCCAGAAGCATCAGTCACGAGGGCTAGTGGTGCATCAATGATGGGATGAGCCAGTAGAGTTGATTTGGCGAGACTAGACTTACAATTTTGAAAAGCTTCCAACTGTTGTTCGGTCCAAGTAAGTGAAGTAGTGCTTTTGATTTTAGGTCCTGATAGCATGTCGTGAAGAGGTGCTTGTGCATCGGCAGCATGAGGAACAAACCTCCTGTAGAAGTTCAGCATGCCGAGGAATCTGCGTAATCCGCCTACAGTCTTGGGTGGCGGGAATTCCTGCACTGTTTTTACCTTATCGTCAATAGGACGAGTGCCGTCTTCAGAGACTGTAAATCCGAGGAATGTGACCTCTTTCTGACCAAAACTGCACTTGGACTCGTTGATGAGCATACCATACTCTTGAAATCTATCAAACACTTGCCGTAGATGTTCTAAGTGCTGTTCGGCGTCTTTGGAGTAAATGAGTACGTCATCGATGTATGAGTAGACGAAGTCCAGGTCTTTGAGGACCTCATCCAGGAACCTCTGGAAGGTTTGAGCTGCATTTCGAAGACCAAATGGCATGAAGGGGAATTCGAACATCCCGAACGGTGTTGTGACAGCTGTCTTGCAAATGTCATCCGAGTAAACAGGAATTTGGTTGTATGCTTTGACTAAATCAATTTTTGAGAATATTTTGCTACCTGCTAGACGGTGGGCGTAGTCCTCTATATGGCGGACGGGATATCTGTCGGGGATGGTGCGTGAGTTGAGCGCGCGGTAATCCCCGCACGGTCGCCAACCATTTCCTTTCTTGGGCACAAGGTGCAGTGCCGACGCCCACGGTGAATCGGATCGTCGTGCTACGCCATCGTGAAGCATTTCTTCAAACTGCTCCTTCGCAATTTTCAGCCGATCAGGAGCTAGACGGCGTGGCCTACAAAATGCTGGAGGACCTGGAGTAGTTCGGATGTAGTGCACAGTTGAATGTTTTACCTCTCGCGGCAATCCAGACGGTTTTGTTAAACTGGGATATTCCGCTAGCAATCGATGGTACTCGCTGTCACCTGAGATCGCTTTTATGCTGGTTTGGTCGCAATGTCTAAGTTGTCCCGCTGTTGTGAGAGTAGTCACGCTGTCAATTAGCCTTCCGTGTTTGCAGTCGACGACGAGGCCGTAATGAGCAAGGAAATCAGCTCCTATGATTGGCTTATCTACGTTTGCTACGACAAAGTTCCATATGAAATCCCTCCGCAAACCTAGGTTCAAATTTTGCTTGACTATGCCATAGGTATGTATGATAGAACCATTCGCTGCTGTGAGTGCGTAGCTGTCAGGCGACTTACATTTGGGCATGAATTTTCGTGGCAGAACGCAGAGGTCGGAGCCGGTATCAATAAGGTATTGAATTTTGCTTACGTTGTCCGTTATGAATAGGCGGCTGGTTGTGGCGTGACAGTCAGCTGCCGCCGCGATGGACTGTCGTACTAGTTTTCCTGTTTGTAGTTACACGGCGGAATGCATTTTCTTGCCTTCGAATTAAAATTGCTATGATACCAGCACATACCTTCTTTGACAGCTTGATACCGACCGTGTGATTTGGACCTGCTGCGACTGCACGACCTGCTCCGGTTGAAACGCGCCCGACGATAACCGCTGCTGCTGCCGGCGCTCAGTTGTGCGATTTGTTGCGTTAACTCGCTCTGGATGCGCGCCGTGATGGATTGTTCCATTCTCTTCAGCATATCTTCGAAAGAGCTTGTGCTCGCTACCTGCTTAAAGAAAGGGTTAGGAGTAGCATCAAGTATTTGGTCAGCAAGAACAGCGATGTCGTCCAGCGAAGCAGTAGTTTGCGAAGCGATAATGGCCTGCACGTGCGTAGGTAGGCGACACGACCAAAGACTACGGAGAAAATCGTCGCTGACGCTGTCGCCAGCCAATCCTCGAAGGTGACGGAGGAATTGGCTTGGCTTCCGATCGCCCAACTCTTCGTGCTGCAGCAACTGTCGTCTTTTGTTTTCTTTTGACATTGACAGCCTGTTTATCAATTCTTTTTTTAATTTTTCGTATTTATTTTGTTCCGGGGGCTTCGTAATTATGTCTCGAACTTCCTTTGCGGTTTTAGGGTCTAATTCACGAATTACCTGGAAGTATTTTGTAGAATCGGCTTTTATGCCCGATATTGCGAACTGCGCCTCGACCTGGGCAAACCATACCTCGGCGTCGTCCGCCCAGAACGGCGGCAATCTTACTGCAACTCGGTCGACAGACCCTGTAGTCTCTTGTGCCGGGCCGGCGGCTCCTTGCATCGTATCTTCAAACTCGTTATCCGACATAATTATTAATCGTCGCGGGTCACCAATTTGGTGCTGCTATGCGCCTGTTAACTACTATAAATTATAATGCGACTCTTCATAAATCGGTTTACTAAACGAGAAAGAAATATACAATAAAATTAGAAATATCAAATAGCAAACGGCCGCGTCGAGAGACAAATGTGAAGTTCTTGACGGCTCTGTTTTTCACGTTGATATGGCGACGCTAGTGATGCGCGTCGTCGCTAGTGCGGTGCCATATATGTATGAAATTTGGTTGTATTATCCTGATACTGCTAAAATGCGAACGTTTGGCAATAGGTTAAAGGAAAGCATGGTGGTAGTAATTATTTTGAATTTTGTAGCAATCCAGACGAACCTTGTACACAGTTGTACCAACCACTAAAGACTCACTGGTGGCTTGAGAGGGCCTCGACAGAGGCCTATAATGTAAAAGCGCAAAGCGTCTTTTTAGGGTTGCAGAAGCAAACTATTAACTTTTACACATCAAAAATCTACTAGTGCTTCGCAAAAGTCCACTGCTGAGAAAAAATGCCGCAAGAAACAGTCAGTGTCTTTAGGGTTCCGTAGTCAAACTAGGAACCCTTATAGTTTCGCCATGTCCGTCCGTCCGTCCGTCCGCAGCCTAGCTCAGACAGTCTTAGTTCTAGAAAGCTGTAATTAATAGCCGACCTTTAGACCTTATAGGTTCTACCAGTTTACGCCATACCTACTACCAAACAGATAAAACTATAGTAGGTACTCATATATATATATTGATCTGTCCCGTTCACTTCCTGTAACTTGTCAAGCTGCTACAGCCGCTGCAGCCTCTGAAGTTCACTAACTTTGCACAAGTTTGACTTTGACGGCTGAGGTTTAACTTTGACGCGGGTGATGGAGTTGAACCTTATCTACGGAGCTGTTGAACCTTGGTTCGATTTCTACTCAAATATATATATAAGTATGGGTAGGTATTCTTAAATCTTGTATCCATCTAAGTACCTTGAATTCTACCTAAAATGAAGAAATATCACGGGACAATATCACACCAATTGACCTAGTCCCAAACTAAGCTGTAGGCTTGTACTATGGGTACTAGACAGCGATATAAATACTAATATAGAGAAATATATACTTCAATACATAGAAAACATTAATGACTCAGAAACAAATATTCGCGCTAATCACACAAATATCTGCCCTTACCGGGATTTGAACCCAGGACCGCTAGCTTCGTAGGCAGGGTCACTACCAACTAGGCCAGCGCGTCGTCAAACCTAACCTAAAGTACTCGAAGAAGCCGAACCTGTCTAGAACTTAATTTAGGTTTGGGACAATTTAATAAAGGACTCGTATTAGGACGCCCGTGGGGTCGTACGCGTTTCAGATAAGTTTCATAATGATGTTATATTCCTAAAATATTGTGTATTGTATCTAAGTATGTATGTACCTAAACACTTAAGTATAAAAAAACATAAAATATCTAATATATACTTACATACATACATAAACTCACGCCTTTATTTCCAGAGAGAGTGGGCTAGGCAGAGCTACAGAATTTCCAACAACTCTAAAAACTTGTTGTTCATTCTGTAACCACATTTTGCACAATTAGGCTAAGATGTTTAATAGTGTACTTCAGTGACAGCTGGCAAGCCCATCGCCTAACAGTACTACAAGCCTTTATTCCCTTAGTCGCCTCTTACGACATCCACGGGAAGACAAGGAGTGGCACTATTCTAAGCCGGAAACCACGCGGCGATCTAATATATTATTTAATCATAAAAAAAATATTTTCAATGGCGAACTTATCCCTTTAAGGGATCTGTCGACAAGTCGACCTATTCCCCTCTAGGGGTTATGGAAGAGGTAATTTGCAATCATTTAGGTCCCATAATACCCTTTGCAAAAGTGAACTATTTCTGAGATAATTTAAATTTTTTTTTTTTTGCAAACAAAGTCAGGAACGCATCTTCAAAAATTTATAAAAAAAAATGCATTTTAAATTTAAAAAAAAAAATTACTTTTGTACAAGGTAAAATTGCTGTTCTAATGCAATATTAAAAGTAAAATTATCTTTACACCTTGAATGCGAGACCAAAAAGTTAAAAATAAAACATGTTTTTTTATCAGTTTATCCAACATAAATGAATACTAACTTTTGGGTATTGTGGGACCAAAATTATTGCAAATGATCTTCCCAATAACCTCTAAAGTGTTATTCTATGGAACTTGCTAACTATGTAAACAAACCGCCATATTGAAATTGCTTCTGAATGATGAATTTACTAGTGATGGGCAATACTCCTTTACGTATGTCAAACCATATCGAATAATAAAATACAGAAAGTAAAAAACAAGTAGTTACTTATTTCTAATTTGTTTAATCACGATCTGAAGAAAAATCGGTACTTGAAGATGATATATCACCAGTATTTATTATAAAAGGTGCCGTTATATCATCTGTAGCCCTATCGATGATGCCTTAATATATCGCCAACTTTAGGCACAACCACAGATCACAGAAACAAGGGAGATATGTCATGAACGCCAATTCGTACAAGACCCGGTGTCGCCACTTTTAAACATGTGTGCGTCTTACGGTTACGCTCTATTAACTACTACAAAAACAACCTCCTCATAATTGGTTACAGCTTACGAACTAAAAACGCCGTAACATAGTTTTGATAGTAGCAGAAAATTAAGCTTTATACTAAGTTCTCAAGGTTGAAAAATGCTGACAGATCGTTTTTTTTCCATCGTAGTTCAGTCACTGAACGTAAGGTAGCGCTTACTCGTCACTTAGCTGCCATCTATGCGACGAGTAATTAATTAGTTCCTCAGAGCTAGATGGCGCCAAGGTAGTAGTCCCTATGTTCAGCAGGTTAAGGACTACCCACACACAGCGACATCTAGTTATACTTTTTTCAAGAGGTGTGCGTTTCTCTCCTGTCGTCCACTTAGGGATGCCACAAGGAATGTTTCAAAATATATCGATAAACAATTCAAACTTGTTTGCAACGTTAATATAGGTACTATTCAATTTACAGGCAATAAATACTATTTTTATTATTTTACTACTAGGTTAATACAATTACATCATTTAAACTTAATATATTATTGTTAGAATAGAATAATATTTTATTAGCAAGAATACGGTTTGCGTAAAATTGATACATAAGATTTTAAATTTGGAACGATACCTATATTAGAACGTAACAAAAAAATGCCCGAATTTCTTTGGTTAAATTATCTGGAGCTGTTTAAGATTTTCGTTTTGATTAGTACATAAAGGTCTAAATTGTAAACTTGGACTTTATGATGTTAATACAAATATACTAATAAAATGGGTTCGGTTGAGTGTCACGTCACAAGATCTCAGTTTGGGACAAACCAGTAGTTTACCGACTTGATTATGTAAACTTCATTTCATAAATGGTACAAATTACTTAAAACAGAAAGATAGACTTAATACTTGGGGCAATCTCTACCATCCAACCTTTAGGCTTGAATCCTTTTAAGAGTGAGTCGGCGCGAGCTGTCAATCAGCGCTGTGTGCAAACACAGCTCAATACTGAGCCAGAGCCCTTTGCCTTTGTGGTTGGTTAATTTATTTTTATCTTAATTGTATGATTTGCCTACTTATATTTGAATTGCTAGAGTCCTTCGTCGTTCGTTAATATTGTAAAGAAAATTAAATTTTGTATAACGTGAAAATGTATTAAAATTATTTTTCTTCTGTTTTAAGCGTGTCGTGGTAGTGATAAATAACTAGAACTATTAACACATTGAATTCTATTGATAGCTGTAGAATAAGCCATTTATCGATAGTCGATAGAAATCACGTCAACACAACTTTCACAACCTTACGCTCTGAAATCCATTCAAATATAAAATATTAATTTAAAAATATAAATAATGCTTAAAAACAAAATTTACCGGTGGTAAGTTATGCCCTTTGATTTTATATTAACGTTTGTATTTCGATTTTTGCACACTTTCACGCTACATACAGTCATTTTATCATTTAAACGGAGCTTCTATACTGACAGCGTTCAGTGAGTGACTGTGTCAACGCTTGACACGCCTCGTGCCGATATGGTCAATTTGACCATATCGAGGCGACACGAACCACGCCCCCATAACATATCTCCCTTGTTTCTGTGATCTGTGGGCACAACACTACCCATCATAGACAATTGTAGAATTTAAAAGAAACAAAAACGTCATTCCATCAGGTCCTAATAACCTAACTTATGAAACCATTTAAACTTTTAATGAAATATCCAAGATAGAGTTATGTATTTGGTGATTTTGTATTTTACAGTAACGAACGTTTCAATAGTGTATGGTCTCAATGGTGTTTGATGAGGTGGTGTAAAAATTCAAGGAGAAACAGTGACAAAGCAAAGTTAAGTCATTTGTTTACATAGTTAGCAAGTTCCATAGAAATACACTTTAGAGGGGAATTTTTCACTTTAGGGGTTGACTTACCAAGAACCCTGTATAGATAAAATTTCTACATTGTCGTATTTTTAATAGTTTTTTAACAAAATATACGGCAAGTAATGCAGCATACAGCACTTGAAAAGACAGACAGACCGACGGACGTGATGTAACTGACAGTTCCTTATTCTACTACGGAACTTAAGAGGCCGTACACGATTTTTTGACCGTTTTGCTTATTTTTGTGATTTAACAGTTAAAATACTTCTTTTCTATAAGTTTTAATGCAACATTAAATATCATTTAAGTTATGATCGAATAAATGAGCTACGAATAAATGAGCCACTTTTTTATTTTTGTCGAGTATCAAAATGCGAGATTTAGGTTGTTTTAAAACATTATTTATTGCCAATTCTTTTGAACTTTTTGGATATTTTTTTTAGGTAATGGATTGCTTATGAACTAAAGTTTATTTCTAATGTTTTAATTTTATAAACGAGAGTTCTGAGTAGCCGAAATAAAAAATATTTTTTGCCCGTTTTCTATAAAAAAATACCAAGTTTATTTATTTTTTTACTCGAAAAATTTATTTGAAAGTGGTAAAAAGTAATTCATACATTCTTTAAACGACTTTTACAGCAATACATTGTAAATTTTTCATACCGTTTAGACGTCAAAACGGTTCATGAATATGTGACATTCTAAACCTCTTCCAGCAAAATTCACATAACAGTCGCCAGTGTCAGGTCGATTAATCAAAATAAAATAATGAAAACAGAAAAGTAGCTCATACATTCGATAAAATTAGAATTTATCTTTCGTGTTGTGTATTAAAACTTGTAGAAATTACAGTATTTCAACTGTAAAATCATACATACATACATACATTAAATCACGCCTGTTTCCCAGAGGGGTAGGCAAAATTTCGTGTACGGCCTCTTAATACCAACTGCAGGAAACTTAAATAAACTAAAAACCTGCATTTTTGGCACCAATCCACTAAAAGCAACGGTAAAGTAATTTCTCTAAGTGCGTGCCATGTAGGTGGGTGCATGTAAATTAAAAAAGGTGTTATGAATTATGTATCCGTACATTTAGGGCGAGGTTAGCTTAACTAGTACAGGGTTATAAAACGTTATTTTGTTCGTTTTTGCGGGTATTTTTTGTAGATTTGGAACGAGGTAGTAGTCGTACGAGCAAGATGAATGGGGCGGGAAAATGTTACTTGTTTTCTTTTCAGGAGCTAACTTCACTACATGTAATAAATTGGTACTTAAATATTGTATTCATGTGATCTGGCACGGTTGCTATAATGATATTAAGTGTTAATAAGACGACCATTGGGTTCAATTGGCATTTTTATTCCGTCTAAAATGTCAAAAGCACAATAATAAAAAGGAATTAAAGGGTACAGTCGAGTTCATAAATATGTGTACACTTTAGTACCTTGTCACTTTAATCGCTGTGATAATTCGTATATGGCATTTTGAATATGACATTAAATAGACACGGTACTAAAATTTATACATATTTATGAACGACTGTAAATAAGTTTCTGTCAAAAATGTCATTTCTGTGACAAGCTTTTGCTGACAACTTTTTTTGTTTGTTGCAAAGTCATTATCTGCTTATTGATACCAAAGTAATGAGTTCCAATACAGTGGGTACAGCTGAGATTCTGTCGTCACCTTCCGACTCCATCATCAGATCAGCTCTTAGCTACCATATCATTGCATTGTCATCGGGTTCAAATTCCAGCTCATTCCATTAACCAAACCAAATTATCAAACAGCAATGCAACGGCGTACGGCGAGCGTAAAGGACAGAGCTATTAAAGCAGTTATATAGCTCTGTCCTTTTCTCGCAGCGTAAACAAAGCTGCGTTGCTATGTCATATTAGTCTCCCAGGCAACATGAAATACTTACGTCTACCCCTCTGCTTCTGGTAACAGGAGCTAACAACTTCGTACCTACGTCTCAAAATGGCTTTGCGTAACAAGAGTAACCAAGCGACGCGCGACGTTTCTGCGTTTTATATTTTTTAATCTGTATAGAGCCCAAAGTTCTTTTTTCAACTATCAGGTTAATACTCAGATTTATCTATACATTTTATTTTATTTATTTATTTGAGGAGATCCAACAGCTATACATAACAGAAATAGAACTTAAAATAGATGTAGAAAGCCAATTATAGGTTCTCGCAGATAGAACTAATTTCATCATCATCAGCCCATTTCCGTCCGCTGCTGGACATAGGCCTCTCCCATGGCACGCCACTGACCTCGGTCCTGAGTTTTTTGTTTCCAACCACTGCCAGCCTGCTCCATCTAGCTGGAGGGCGTCCCACACTACGTTTGCCAAGCCGTGGTCTCCACTCAAGAACACGTCTTCCCCAACGATTGTCGGTTCTGCGACAGATGTGAACGGCCCACTGCCATTTCAGCTTGCTAGAACTAAATTAATCGTTATTAAAACCACAAAAAGCCGGTTCAACAGCGGAAGTGCCGCTTAAGCATGGACAAAAGATGGATTTTGACGCACAAATCAAATAAAGTTATAATAAAAAAAAGACTTCGGATTGAAAATAGTTTCTTATTAGAAAAGCGAATTTCCCCACTGCTGTAACATCTTGTAAATAGATTGTGAATCTCGGAAGGTCTCACTAGCGTCTAGGTTAGCTAATGAAGCCGATTCATCAGCCGCGCCGATGCCTCGTTAGCACCCGAGACGCACTGTGTTTTTTCGGCGGGGAAGAAGATACGGAGACGGCTCTAAATAGTCCTGTAACTTTACTATTATCTTCCTAAAACCCAAACTATAACCACTTATATGTGAATTCAAAACGGTTTATTATCATTAAAACAGCGCATTTACCCTTAGTAAGAGAACATCTTGTAAATGATTGTGAATTACGGAAGGTCTCACTAGCGTCTAGGTTAGCTAATGAAGCCGATTCATCAGCCACGCCGATGCTTCGTTAGCACCCGAGACGCGCTGTGTTTGTTCGGCGGGATAAGGGAGATATGGAGACGGTTCTAGCATTCTTGTAATTTTGATATATTATCTTCCTAAAGTCCAAACTATAACCACGTATCTATGGATTGAAAACGGTTTATTATTATTAAAAGAGTGCATTTACCCTTAGTTATAACATCTTGTAAACAGATTGTGCTTTACGGAAGGTCTCACTAGCGTCTAGGTTAGCTAATGAAGCCGATTCATCAGCCGCGCCGATGCTTCGTTAGCACCCGAGACGCGCTGGGTGTGCTCGGCGGGATAAAGGAGATATGGAGACGGCTCTAGCATTCTTGTAATTTTAATATTATCTGCTTTGTCTAAAACTAATTAATTTGACTAAATTTTAAATGACCATGATCCCATAATGCCTAAATATCAAATTGACGCATTTTTAAAATGAACGAAAGTCATAATGACTTTGACCGAAAACGTCCAATTCTCGAAATGACTAAATATTGACATGTACTTTTCCTTCAAACACCGGAAAGGCAAAATGTCAGTCTCAAAATACCTAAAAAAAATACAAGCTTTTCTGTTCAAGTTTAACTGTCATGATCCATACCCTTAGTTATAACATCTTGTAAACAGATTGTGTATTACGGAAGGTCTCACTAGCGTCTAGGTTAGCTAATGAAGCCGATTCATCCGCCGCGCCGATGCTTCGTTAGCACCCGAGACGCGCTGTGTTTGCTCAGCGGGATAAAGGAGATATGGAGACTGTTCTAACATTCTTGTAATTTTAATATTATCTTCCTAAAACCCAAAGTGTAATCACGTACCTTTGAATTGAAAACGGTTTATTATTATAAAAAAATCGCATTTACCCTTAGTTATAATATAACATCTTGTAAATAGATTGTGAATTACGGAAGGCGCCCGGGCCAGCAGCTTGGTGTGGCTGCGCGGCAGCGCCAGCAGCGGCGGCCACCGCCTGCGCTCCGTTTCTTTTGGAGGCGCTCAACGCGACGTATCGCAATACGTCTGGATTGTCATGCTTGCCTCGCAACAGCTATAGAATATAGACGACCAACGTGAGGTCCCGCCTTGTCTCTAATTTATATTTTTTTTATTTATCATCCAGTTAAAGAAAACATTTTTTTTGAGAAAAAAAGTTGTGGACCTTCAACTACTATGAGCTAAAGGTCGTGTTTTGTTGTTCCTCATTTAAGTCTTTGCTTATTTGTTTTATTTTTTTTCTGTTTCTCATAAAATAATATATACCTAATAAACTAAAACTGAACGCCCGTGACTTATTATGTGAAAAATAAGTCACCCTATTTTAACTTCTTAACGGCTGAATCCAAAGATCCCTTCTAAAAAATTACCGTAACGTAATAATTTACACAACTAAAATTATTTCTAACATTAGTCTATTAGTTATCATCACACACCCCAAGGTCACAAGCATATTCCGCCCACCCGACATGTCATAACACCTATTATAATAAATGGCATACGGACTACTCCGCCGCTCCCCTGTTTCGTGACTATTTAGAGAGGCAACTTTGCGTGCCATAGGTATTCGTGCGAAAGTCACCGACAAACATGCTTAGAACAAATTTTCAGTACAACTGATGGCGTCATTTGAGAATGAGTTATTGTACGATGAAACGAAGCAAAAGGGTTGGGTTTTTATTATTTTATTTATTAATGACATCAATAGCACAATACAGAATGTATAAAACCGATAACACCGATTAGCAAACAAACCCAATTATAGATATCCACAGATTAACCATATTTAACAACACTGGTGCGATTAAATAATAAAAAGAGTTGACTGTGCTCATGCAAACCACAAGTCAGGCAAAAATAAACTTGAGTAAACTAACAGAGGACCGATTTTTGACTTTCGAGCGCTCGATTTCAAAACTGAGCGGTTGAAAATATTCTAATGCGAAAATCTTACACGATTTATTTTCGAATGGTCCCAAATTCTATATTTTTTAAATTTTCACTCGACAGTGAGGGATTGACTAAATAGTATTGTTAAGTTGAAACTTGTGTCACAATACGCAGAAAGTCGATGATTTATCGGTTTTTTATATTCATATTTTAATTGCGAATAAACGTGTGAAACTAACAAAAGGTGAAATCATCAACAAGCTATCTAATATTTCAGTGCCAATATGATTTATTTACGCTTAATTTACAAATTCTTGACTGGTTATAAATGTGGGAAAAATGAAACTCTTTCTCGTCTGTGGATGTCTATGGCATTGTGCTAGGTTTGTTTATGCTTCGTTTACTTCCCGGCATACATACCAAAATTGGGTAACCCAACTGGTTTGAAAGATGTCAAATGATACTCTCGATTGATAGAATTCAAAACGAATGCCACGGACCACTCGTGTTCGTGCTCGAAAGTCAAAAATGGGTCCCCAGTAAACAGAAACGGCAAAAAGTCAAAAAGCCGCTCTTGTATGTCTGTATGTGTGTGTATAAGTAGCTATTTACAAGATGATTATAATGTAGATCCCTTCTTCGAGAGCTGATTATGTCTTAAACGATCCAACCGTTTTATGAAACAGCTAAGAATACACCCATACACAGATACACGGACACATGGACACACAGATACTTAGATACACGGACACACAGATTCACGGATTCACCCTTAGGAGGTAAAATATGGGATGAACATTTGTATGAAAGTTCGTCAGTTTTGAAGTTAGCTTCATCATTTTTTTTGTTTAGGTCGACGATTGAAAATTTATTTTGATAATTCCATCTGACGACGATCAACGCATAGCCTAACCCGCTGGGCCTAAGGACTTGAAATTTGAAGGGATATTCTTTGGGTACCCTAGGGGTGCACTAAAAAAGGATTTTCCGAAAATAGATCCCCAAGGGGAAGTAGCGAGAAAATATTTCTAAACGTACAAAGTCGCAGGCGTTTCTAGTTTACCAATATTTGCAACGGGTAACATTTTCAAAAATCCATGTCTTTCTTTCTTGCGTATTTATAGACGAAAGGTACTAATAAGTACCCGAAACCGACGTGCGTGCATGACTCGATGTATGAATGTTGAAGAAGCGAAAGAAATTTGTCAAGATCGTAGCAAGTGGAAAGAAGTGGTCTCTGCCTAGCCCTCTGGGAAACAGGCGTGATTTAATGTATGTATGTATGTAGGTACTATAAATCTATTATTGAGTTTATATAGATCTTAGCTGTAGCTATTCATATACAAAATACAAATGTAATATAACAGTTCTGATAGCATTGTTTTGTTACAAATGCGACTATACGTACTCACTTTGTTTATATTACGGAAATAATTCATCGCGTCCTTCCTGAAACAATAAGAAAATAAGACCTTTTTCTTAATTAGTGTTGGAACGATGAACAATAGCGACCCAGCGCAATAAAGTATAATGATTGTGCCCGGTGCCGCGGGGGACGCGACAATTTGTCATTGTTCCTACATCGAGGCGGGTTTTTTTGTATACAGGGTGGATAATACGCACGCTACGTAGAGAAAAACTAAAGTGTAAAATACTTAAGATGTCATGTTGCGTTTATGTGTTTAAAAAGTCACCTCCCTAATGAATCGAACTAGTTTAATGTGACAAATAAGAAATCGTGTTTAGTTCTATTAATGTATTAAAAAAACCTTTTACAAAATTTCCAACATTTTTATTCGTTATTCCCACCTTTTATATTATAACAAGAAA
Organism: Acleris emargana; assembly: GCA_927399475.2. Lineage (NCBI taxonomy): Eukaryota > Metazoa > Arthropoda > Insecta > Lepidoptera > Tortricidae > Acleris > Acleris emargana. The sequence goes on along the minus strand of OV656838.1, from coordinate 21,179,212 downwards.
GAAACTGACTGAGGAATACCCTACTACTGATAATGGGTCCCGAGTCCTTATTATTATAAGAAATCGTGGGTAGAGTTGACATTGAATTGAAGGATTTTCAAACGCAAATTGGAGCAAAATAAGATTTGGTGGAAATAGTAATGCACCGTTTCTTGTTACATCATCATTATATAAAAAAAAATGAATGATTACATTTTGCCTCCTTCCAGTGCTACCCTTTGCATTGAATTTAAAAGGACATTTAAGGGAAGGGTTTAGGCATAAGGTTGTGTTTTTATAAATATACCTACCAACTTGGATTCGCGCGTGTATTACCTAACAAAATTTGTCTAATTTCAGGAAAGTGTACTTGTTCCGAGCACTGCATTTGACAGTGTATTTAAAAAAAATGAATAAAACGACTGTGAAATACCACTACTCATAATGATTAGGTATTTTAATATTTCGACACAGGTCATCCAAGAAATTACAATAAAATTTACACATGTATAATAATAAAGTTACGTATTTAATGCCCGTTCGAGTTTTATTCACCTAACACACTACATCCCCCTGTAGACATTCCCGTCCGGAAAAAGAACCAATTTCAGCACGTTATCCATCTTAAGAACACCACGTCCCATTTTCTATTGTATTAAAAAAAACCTTAATAGTAAGAAAGTTTGATCATGTAAGCCTGTTGCGTTCGAGACGATGAAAAATGTTGATTTATTATGAAGTTCGTGGAACCCCGGCCGATGGTGGAAAATTATTAATGACGTTACGTGACGCTTTACAACGAACCCCAGAACAAATATCTATGAAAGCTAAATTTGAGCGATTAATTACGAGAAATGGACTTTGTGACCCATTTGGCGAAATGGGAAAACTTTTCGTTAGTTTTGATTAAGTAAATAAAATGAAATTGCAAATAAAAAAGTAGGTACGTGTATTCAATCTACTATGAAACGCATTGCAGTATGCAGAAATGAATATGATATACGAATAAAAAAGTGAGGCAGTCAAGCATTTGCGGTACATAGTTATTATTTTGGCTTCCTCAATACACCTACAGACGCATCCTTGAAGTGCTTTAAGTATACCATTTCCATTTAAAAAAAAACGTTTGACAATTTCACACAAATTAACCAAGTCCCAATTTAAGTTCTAGGAATGTATTGTGGGAACGTGGCAACGATAACACATTTACGAGAATATAGAGAATAAAATACTTACGTATTACGTTATCTGTGGTAGGTATTACATAAAAAACACCCAAGACTTAGAAACAAAATACTTGCGCTTACTATCACACAAATATTTGCCATGCGGTGAGCTTGCTTATATTAAAAAACTATATTTTGCCCGCTTTTGAAGCATGATTAAGTAGTAACAAACATTCAAACATCCAAACTTTCTCATTTATAATATACTATAGCGGACCCGGCAGACGTCGTCCTGCCCGGAAATGCAGTGCCACATTAAATATGATATTTTAAATTTACCATTTAACTAAAAATAAATATTTTTGCGATTCCATAATTACTTCCAATTTATTATTTAATCGTATGGCTTTATTAAGCCGAGTCAAGCACATGCACTATAGTTTTATATCTAAATTCTTCACCCATTGGGCCGCGTTATCAGTAAGGGTGAACAGATCCTGTGGGTCTCCATCATATTTTCGGATAGGGCAATCCTTTATAATGTGGTCTACAGTCTTATGATGTTTACCTACTTTCTATGTCAAAATTATTAAGTTAAATTTGGTGATATACTGACAGCAGCGCCACCTACCGGGTCCAATTGTGTTTTCAAACCATCTAGATACCAATTGAAATATAAACACAACATTTACCATCCCAATCAGTCCAGCTGTTTAGGAGGAATAAGATAGAATAGAATAAGAATAGTATAAGATTAGGTGATTGGTGATATACTGACATCAGCGCCACCTACCGGTTCTAATTGTGTTTTTAAACCATCCAGGAACCTATTGAAATATACACACGATTTTGATTATGGTTATTTCATCGGAAATTTTTGTTTTACCGGGATAAAAAGGGGCCTATGTTTTAATCCAGTGTTAAGGCTATCTTCATTCCAAATTTCATCAAATTCTGTTCATCCGTTGCAACGTGAAAGAGTAATATACATAAATACATGCATACATGCATACTTATAAACTTTCACGTTTATTATTAGTATTTAGCAGTTAGTAAGATGAGAAAGTTTGGATTTTTTGATGTTACTTACTTAATCATCATACACCGGATTGAGGGGGGCAAAAATGTATCAGTGCTAGTGATTCAATAAATATCGACAAAGTTTATCGACCACTTTTGTCGTGACATATGGATCTTACATTTCTTGCAAAAGTTAGTCGTACCTTTATCTTCTATATCTGAATGATCAGCTTTCCATGAAGATAAACAATCCTTTTTCTTTCAAGGCATTTTTAACCGACTTAAAAAAAAATAGGTTCTCAATTCGTCGGAATGCTAAAGAATATTGTTGTAGTGAATGAATTGGTTATTCAACGTAATTTCAATGGTTGTCAAAAGTGACTCGAGTACAGGGTCACTATCAGATACCAGTTATTTATAGTTGCGATAAGTACCTATACGATACGAATAAAAGAGGATTGCACATAATTAAAAGGTGTTCAAACTTGGCCATTACTTATGGTAATGAATGATGGATGATTAAAAATTGTTTTTATCGATGTCGATAAACTAAGTCAACATTTTGTTAATCATGCTTCAAACACTGAACGGATCGGGATGAAACTCAGCACACATATAGGTTAGGTCCTGGAATAGGATATAGGATAGTTTTTATCCCGGAAAATTAAAAAAATCCCGAAGCAATAACGAAATGATTGTGTGCCATGCACGGGTATTTTTCTATCCGGACCAACCAACTAGGCTAAAAGCTTCGTTTACATCAAAATACATAGAGTTCTAAACGCTTTATGAATGCTGAAGTGATTGACATGATTGAAGCGATACAGCCTATGATTGATGAGACCTTTTTATTGTTCCGAACAGAACCACAGTCGAAACGTCATTATTCACGTGGGGCGTTTGACCAGTCGGCCATTGCTACTCGATCGACGTCCCATTGTGGCGTAATTTGTATAAATGCCTCCCTGATTTTATATATTTACTAGCTGTTGTCCGTGTTTGTTCCAATTTTTTTCATGTTTTCTATTTAAGTATTTCTTTATAAATTTAATTTATGTAAGTTTTACCCATAGTACAACCCTGGAGGGCTTGGTTTGGGACTGAGACAATTTTTGTTACCGTCCCTTGGTATTTATTTATTTGTGTTCCGTGACTATGCCATCTTAAACGTTGTTTATTTTATAAGTAAATAATTATCAGGGGACAATCTCACGAAATTGACTTAGTCCCAGAATAAGCTCTAGGCTAGTAGTATGGGTACTAGACAATCATAAAAGTTACTTATGTAGATAAATACAGAGGTACTTAAATACATAGAAAACACCCATGACTCAGGAACAAATACTCGCACTCGTCACACAAATATTTGCCCGTACCGGGATCGAACCCGGGACCGCTAGCTTCGTAGGCGTATTTTCCAACGAGACTGTCCAATTTTCCGGAATAAAAAGAACCTACCCCGTGTTTAGGTTGTATGTATGTATGTAAACACTTTATTGTACAAAAGAAAAACCAATTAACAATACAATTAATATAAAAATATGTACAAAAGCGAGCTTATCCCTTTAAGGTTGTCTTCATAATGTAAAATTGGTTCAGCGATTTAGCTGTGAAAGTTTGAAAAACCAAGAAACAGAGCTACTTTGTTTTATTTATTTCGAAAGCTTCATATTTATTATTATCTTTTCTAAAAAAAATGAGTCAAAATAAAAATTTATACCGCTTATTAAAGAATGAGGAAGGTCGGGATTTTTGATCCGTAAGTTAACTTAACTTATAGTAAAATATCGAACTAAAATGTGACATACATTGCTTAGCATAGTTCAGTAATCAGCAATCAATAACTTATTGCAATATCATAGACTAAAACTAAACTATAAACTATTGGCTCAAAACTACATACGGATCCTACTTTCCTAAACGATACTCTGATAGTCTTAAACATTTTTTCTATTCTTTGATGACAAGGAGTGACCACCTGGAAGTATGTGGGATGAAAATTAATATTGCAATTCTAAGACTGTAAATTCTTCTGAGCTAATAAAAAAGTAATTGCATCGGTAAATTTTAAAACAAATTATTTACTTGAATCTACAAACCTCGAGACATTTTTCATTTCCATCGGCCACATTTTAAAATCAACTCCAACCTTCTACGTAAACCAGAAATTCCTTTTTCAAATTTTGAATGTGGAATTTGAAGTACTTATCTCAGAACGGACAAAATGTGTCACTGACTTTTATGTAACGTCGGCGGAAACAAAGTTACACGTGTCATCAAGTCAAGCTGTTTTGGACCTTATTGCGACAGCATTACAAATTTCTTAGGATGAATTTGGCTTGGAAATATTCCTTGTTTTTTTCACTTCGTACCTGGGTTTTCAGGAGGGCCTCTCTGTGGAGCATTAAAGGGTCTAGAGGCGTATGATTTCAGTCCAGTGTACTGTTTGCAAGCAAACTCCAATATGGCGAAGGCGATATGAATAAGTAGGAGAGGTTCGCGAGGTTTAGTATTTATTAGAGAGGTATTGCGTCATTTTTGTGAATTGTAAAGGAACTGGCGGTTTATGAGAGAATATTGACATAAGTAATAAGAACGGTGCTCAAGGGTTCGGGTAAAGTCAACGAACGACTATTAATATACGTGTCTCTTTTATTGCCACGGGATTTATATCTCTTGTTCGTTACTTGAGCGAGAAAATAGTCGACAGCTAATCACTTCCTCGCCCTTGGTGTGACCAGTGCCTAGGTTAGTTACCATACGGCGTGATTATTTTTATAACAATTTGACTAGTAAGTATATCGTCGGTGAAACTGCAAAACCACGTAAGTAACATTTTAGATAAGGAGATAAATGCACCTTTTTAATAAGACAGTAAGGTTTATTTATCTCTATCATAAATTTGTTAGTTACTCGGTTTTGCAGTTTCGCTGACGATATTACTATAGAGGGTGATTTTATTATTATTAGTTACAAAGTGAGTCTATTTTTGAGCAAAAACTTTTCCTAAGCTATTAAGATTGAGAAATTTGTCAGTTGTAACCTTCCAAAGACACGTTACGTGACGATAAGAAAATATTAATGATTTATGACGTGTACTAAGTAACAAAACCGATCACTTTGAAATTAACCGTATGCCTAAAATGAAATCATCTGAATAAAAGAATAAAAATAAACAATTTTCATATTACTGTTGCAATTTTGCAGTACTTTGTATGTCACTCGACGAACACAATTTTCTTTTTCTGCGAAAAAAGCTACAAATGGGTACACTCTCAAAGAGACGCAATTCCGTGTTTATTTAGCTGCGCTGGAGCGGTCGAGTTTCGCAGTCTATTTGACCACTTAGGGGGTTGAGTTTCTAGCTAAATAAGAATTTAGGTATGGTTTTGCAGTGATCAACTTCTAAAAATAATCTTTGGATGTGTTAATAATAAATAATACATACATAAATACATACCTTCACGCCTTCATTCCCAGAGTGGGGTAGGCAGAGCTACAGAATTACTAACAACTCCAAAAACTTGTTGATAACTCTGTAACCACAATTTGCACAATTAGGCTAAGATGTTTAACAGTGTATATTAGTGACAGGTAGCAAGCCCATCGCCTAACAGTACTACAAGCCTTTATTCCCTTAGTCGCCTCGTACGACATCCACGGAAAGACATGGATTGGCACTATTCTAACCCGGCAACCACACGGACTTAAATAAATAATAATAATAATAAATATCAGGAAACAATCTCACACAACTTGATCTAGCCCCAAATTAAGCTCTAGGCTTGTGCTATGGGTACTAGACAACTTACAGTTACAGTTACTAGAAATATATACTTAAATACATAGTAAACACCCATGACTCGGGACCAATATGCGCTCATCACACAAATACGAGGGCTGTTTGATAAGTCCTTTTAAAAACTATTTGTAAAACCTTTTTTCTGGTAAATGGCATTAACACTGGCAGGCACAATCTTTCAAATGAAGACTGTCAAAAATTCAGCAAAAAAAAACAAGTTTTTGTCAGTTTAACTATTGTTTAACTGTGATCACTCGTAAATTTTCAACAACTATGGAAAAATCTGAATTTCGTGCCGTTATAAAACATTTTTTTATGAAGGGTTGCAGTGCTGCCACAATAAAAACTGAACTTGATTCTGTTCATGGCACTAACGCACCAACGTTGCAGACTGTTTATAACTGGATAAATTATTTAAAACGTGGTCGGTCAAGCACATCTGATGCTCCACGCTCTGGTCGCCCAATCGAAGTCACTACTGAGGATGTTGTTGAAGAAGTCCAGGAATCATTATGATTGATTACTTGGAAAAGGGAAAGACTACCACTGGTCGTTATTACGCAGAGTTATTGGACCGTTTCAATGCCGAATTGTTGGAAAAATGACCAAAATTGCCCCCCAAGAAAGTCCTCTTTTATCAAGACAATGCCCCAGTTCACACGTCCACTATTGCAATGGCCGAAATCCACGAGTTGGGCTTCGAGCTGGTTCCGCATGCTCCGTATTCGCCGGACCTAGCTCCGTGCGATTATTACCTATTTCCAAATCTGAAAAGATGGCTAGGAGGGCAAACATTTTTGACAAATGAGGACTGCATTGCAGGTGTAAGCGGCTATTTTGAAGACCTCAACAAAACGTATTTTTTGGAGGGCATAAAAAAATTGGAAACTCACTGGAACAAGTGTTTGGCCCTCAAAGGAGACTATGCTGAGAAATAAATGTAAATTGTTAAAAAAAAAACAATATTTTTTGCTTTTTAAAACGACTTATCAAACAGCCCTCGTATCTGCCCTTACCGGGATTTGAACCCAGGACTTCTAGCTTCGTAGGCAGGGTCACTACCAACTAGGCGTCGTCGTCGTGAACAAAGTCTAACAAAAAACAAGTACAAATCACTAAAAAATATAAAACAAACACCCCTACCGCGTTGGTATGTCTGTATGTACGTCTGCGATTATCTGAAAAACTAGTGAACCGATTTTGATACGGTTATTATCATCAAGTAGGTAGATAATTTTTTACGCAAAGTTTTGATAACATAATAGATGCTGGTGTGTTACAGAAAACTCACATGAATATAATGATGTTTACTAAGTCATTGATATTTTCCTATCGCCAAGGCTACAACTAAGTAATTTTCTCGATCAAAAAACCCTTCTGCTGTTTGGATGATTTCGTCAATATAATGTTAGTTATCATGAATATACCTTTTATTAGGCCAATTTTACATTTAAAAAATTAAAAATATTTTGCATCCAGTTGCATTTGCTTCGTTAAGACGAATCTAAAGACACCTTGCTTGTCTAAATCGGACCATACATACATCCATACAGGGGGGTTATTATGACATCGCTATGCAGTTCGTTTTACAGCGAGCGAAAAGGACAGACCTATAGCAGTTATATAGCTCTGTCCTTTTCTCTCAGCGTGAACTGATCTGCAAAGCTACGTCATAATAGCCCCCCAGGTCAAAAATATAACCTTCTTCCTTCAGCAGTCGGTTATATTCTAGAGGCCGTTGAAATTGAATAAATAAATGTTACCATTAACTTTGACTTAAGTAATGATTAAAACAGAAAATATTTCAAACGCAATTTGGATTATGTTTATTTCTTAGTACCGAAATTCATAGCTGTATATGGCAAATAACTGATGGGGCACGCGAAAATTTATCTTTAAACAAGAGGTTGCATAAACTTTATAATCCTTATTTACAAACGACCTCTTTCATAACAGAATAAGATCAAAATAGCTCTAACCATCAAATTGCACTGACGCCATTTTATCCAAGCACGGAATTGTAGGCCGCATCATTAGCGTGCCTCGCGAATGTCTGTCTTGGTTGGTTATTCTAACACGGAATTCGAAACTTTGAATGGCCCAACTCACTCACTCTACATCTGTAAGTAAGTCGAAAGACAGAGACGCCTAATATAGAATAACTAGGGATACCAGCTACTCCGGACAGCATACCTCTTGGATTAATTCTGGCTGCGAATAAACGTCAATCAAAGCTGTCTCGAGCGTTATTATTATTTGAACGAGTTGTTCTGAAAAGGGAATTGGTTTTGGGTTCCTTTATTAAGTCGGTGGTAAAGATTCTGTTTTTTTTTTTAATTTGTCAGTAAGTTTGCACGGTATGAGGGACGGACTGAAAACCAGCGCTGTGAGATCGCGAGTCTGATTCTTTGCTACATATTTCCTTCTTTGCTCTGTGTTAGCTCAAAATATACTTGAAGTCTATGTCGCGGACCGGGAGACGAGCTGTAGGTAGGCCTCCAACAAGATCTAGTGACGACCTTGTAAGGGTCGCGGGAACACGGTGGATGCAAAAAGCACAAGACCGGTCTGAGTGGAGAGCCTTGGGGGAGGCCTATGTCCAGCAGTGGACGTCTTTCGGCTGACATGATGATGATGATGATGACGTCAAGAGTTGCATGTTTTCTTGTTCTTACTATTTCTATTCTATTGCATTGACCATAAGAACTTGCAAAGGTAAAATAATAATGGTCTCAAGACCTTTTTATGCACATATGTATAAAATTAATGACATGCCTAGTATACGAGGGGCGTTCAATAAATTCTCGGTATTGGTATCTTGCAAACCTTTTTAGTAAACTTCTTAATACTGCTAAGACTCATTCATCGACAGTAAAAAAAAAAATTGAAGCCCACACGTTCTTTTGTTTCTGCTGAACAAACGTGACCACCATGAGCGATTTTACAATGATAATTAAATTGGAGCATCGAGCCGTGATAAAATTCTTGACTAAACAGGGTAAAAATCAAGAGTGTATTAAAGAAGAAATGGATTTAGTTTACCGTGAGTCCGCTCCTTCATTATCTACTGTCCAAAAGTGGTCAAATTTATTTATTTATTTATGCGTGAATGAATTTAAGCGTGGGAGGGAGAGCATAGAAGATGACCCTAGACCTGGTCGGCCTGTTGAAGCTACTTCACCAAACAAAAGTGGAGAAAATTATACTGGAAGATGGTCGAGTGAAGGTTAGGTCTATAAGAAGTGGTCCGGAATAAAAGTAGCAGCACATAATATGGAATTTATTTTTATTTTGTGCTAATTTCTAAGCAGTGCATTTGTAATAGTAATCTGTAGATAGTATTAAATAAAATAAACAACAAGAATGGTAAAAATTAAAGAGGGATTTCAAGTTTTCGCCTTTTACATTAAATATCACCTAAAACTTTTTGAACAGTGTCTTTTGAGAGAATTTATGAGGTGTTTATCATAAACGTAATTTTTTTCTTTAAGTTTGATGGGCTAGTTAATACCTTATTAAATTGTCTTTTGATCATTAGTTAATATTTTTGATTTGACTTTAGTTTCGGGTAATTACATGGATTTTCAAAAATTGTGTATTTGCCATTTTTACAGAAATTTGTCTCCCATAGAAAAACCGCTGTCAGAGGTTAGATTGGAGAAACTTCCTTACTACCAAACGTCAAATCCAGTTTATTAGTATAACTTATTCGTATAATAATATTCTTAAAAGCATAAAACAAGTTCTGAAAATGGAAATTCAATTGTGGTATTGTAGAAAACGGCAAGCGAAGATTGTCAAATTGTGTTGTGCAAAAACTTATAAAGTACATTGCAATAGATATTGAGAAAACTTTTGAATCTCATATATTTCAATATGATTGTATTTTTATTTAATAGTATGATATCTACAGATTACTTAAAAAAAAAACTGCTTCCTAATTAGGAACTAATAAAAAATAAATACCAGATAATTCATTGCTACTTTTTTAATGAACCACTCCTTAGCACAAAAAAAACAATATTTCTATTGGTACAATACATGATATTATCCACGATCATCTTAACATGTCCAAAGTTAGTGCGAGATGGGTACCACGAATGTTGACACCGTTTCAGAAGCATACGCGTGTTGCTTGTTGTTCCGACTTAATTGAGCTGTGTGGTGACAACCAAAAAATTGTTACCGGAGATGAAACTTGGGTTCATCATTATGACCCTGAGAGCAAACAAGAGTCGATGCAGTGGCACGTTAAAGGAACACCTCATCCCAAGAAATTCAAAGTCGTCCCTTCAGCTGGCAAGATCATGGCGACAATATTCTGGGATTGTGAAGGGATATTATTAATAGATTATAAAGAAAAGGGTTTAAATATTACAGAAGAGTACTACGCTAACGTTTTACGCCAATTACGGGAAGCAATCAAAGAGAAGAGGAGGGGAAAATTTACCAGAGGAGTGCTGCTTCTTCATGACAACGCCCCTGTGCATACTGCTCATGTTGCCAAGGCTGCTGTTCTTGAATCTGGGTTCGAAACAATTACTCACCCGCCGTACAGTCCAGACTTGGCCCCCAGCGACTACTTTTTGTTTCACAACCTTAAAAAGGATCTTCGTGGACATCGATTTTCTAATGATGAAGCGTTGAAGGCAGCGGTGGTGGAGCATTTTGACACCAAAGACAAAAAAAAATTTTTGAGGGGTTAAAAAAACTAATTGACAGATCTTATAAGTGTATAAGCATAGGGGGGAAATATATAGATGAAATAAAAATAAAATACTAATCGTATGCTTTTGTTTTCCTTCTTACACCGAGAATTTATTGAACGCCCCTCGTACCTACATCTTTGCTTACCTTGAGTAAGTCCTTACTGTAACTTAACATGTATTAACTATAATCTCGGTGGTAAAATTGTACTTTTCTCTCGTGTTTCTTTGAAAAGAAACAAGCTTATGATGCAGACTGTAATGTTTTGCAGAGTTTACGTAAATAACAGCGGAGATCATGTTGCCAATTCCCAATTCCATCATCAGACCTGCTTTTTGGCACCAAAAAAATGTATTCAGGCCAATTTAACAAATGCATTCACAAGCATTAACAGGAATTAGTTCAAAATGGTTTTCCCTGATCTTAACTTTACCTTACTGACAAACAATAAAACGCGTTGAGTTAATTTGAAGCTAAAATAAATGATCGCAAGGTTATTTTACTGAAGATGTAGAGAACACCTTTAAATTTTAAGGTAGACAAGGAGTTGAAAAAATAAAAACATTTTGTGACCTGAAAAACAAAAAAACTAAGTAGGGTTAACTCACCAGTGGTCAGCCAGAGACCAGTAGTCGACCTTAAATGAGTGCGCAGAGTGAAAAATATATCTTTCGTATTCTTCCCACTCATACAAAGTATAGGCTGACCACCTACTTTACCCTACGTACATCTTTGTCCTTTCAAGTAGCGGAAATTTGCACCTAGAATAGCTGTAACTTATCCAGTTGTGGTACATAAAATCAATTCTTCCAGTAATTCATTTAATAGCGCTCGACCTTTTTGCTTAGAAATAAGTCTGAACCTGTTAAGAAACTTTAACATTACAGGCTGTTTACAGGGTGTCCTAGAAGTCAACGCAAGAGACTGCATTCTTGAAACACAAACTTTTGAGACAACTTACTTTGTAAGTGTCAACGCATATTATTATCATTATCAATTATCAAACTCGTTGAATAGAAGATTTACATTGCCTTAGTGGTCTACGAGTATAAACAATTTAATCTGCTTTTTGAATAATATTTTTGATTAGATAGTGATTAGATTGAATAACTTGATTTTTAAAGACTACGGTCTCTGTTCTCAGAATCTCAGGGCCAAACATATTGTAGCACAAGATGTTGAAGAGTGTCATTATTTATTAATATAACTGCGTTTACTAGTTCGATATTAAATTTAAAAAAAAATGTTTTTAATCTATGTTTTCTGACTTTCACTCAATTTGGAGCACCCTGTTTACTCGTTAGCGACACACGTTGCTTATTTGAGTAAATATTGTGAGTAAGCAGCGAAATTCCTTACCTTTGAAGCGTCGAAACGCCGTCAATGAGCGCCTGGAGAAATTTGCAAATGCCTCCGAACGTGGATTGAGGAGAAATGAGCTAACATAAAGTTACTTTTATGATGGAATTGATGATTTTCGGTACAAATTGGATTCTGCATGTATATTTCACGCGTCGTTGATTTTTCTAAAATTATTTATTATGAGTGGAGGAAATATTGTTTGTTTTTTTAATTGAGTTATATATACCTAGTCGGTTACTAAGTTCTGTTACTGAGATTAATTACAATTGAAAAAAAAAATTAAAGCAGTTTTGCATAAACCTGTATATTAATCAAAACTTTGATTTATATAGAATAATAATAAAAATAATGTATTCTAAACTATTGCAATTATTTGATGTACGAGCTTGAAGTATTCCCATTTCGGACGATAAAATCATAGTTAAAATCACGCACGACGATGATACTGATAACGGCCCCAACTTTTGTAAGAGTTCCTGTAGAGAGTTCAAATTTGCGTGACATATTGAACAGACTTCTAGCGTTAAATTCTGATACGAATGTATTCAAAGCAACTAAAGATCCGCTTGGACACCGGTCAATCTTGATGACTCATTAAATCGACTTTAAGATTTCACATGATTTTGCAGAAATACGAAAACACACCAAATCTCTTGCTTCATAAGTTGGAATTAAGTCATGTTGAGAAATATAATTTTGGTCTCTAAACATATACAGAGATAGGATTTTTTATAATATTATACAAAAAAAGTTCTTTGGTAAACAAAGACTAACTTTTAAGCGATTTCAAAAAATTAAATTTACAGAAAAGTCATGCGTAATTTCATCGATGCCGGCTGTGAATGTTAAAAGATCGTATCGGGAATTGCGGAAACTAAGAAAAATGATTAATTGTTTTTCAAAATGTATATTAATTAAACTTTTAATTTTTATACATATTGAAATTAAAAATAAACATAAGTTAGTTTTATTTGCATCAACCTTAGCAACAGAACTTAGTAACCAACTAGGTATATATATGGTTATTGAATTGAGTTAATTATGATAAACGAAATGTAGAAAGTTTAATCAGTTTTTTTTAAATAGACTAAACTCAAACACCTTAGAATGGTTTAAATCTGTTAAATTGCTTAACTTTTTGAACATCCCATATAGCAAGAGAAGTCATAAAGCTTGAATATATCAGTTGTGATTCATCCTTGTATGCAGATGTGGCTAATAATCAAACGTCATCTGATTCGGTCGAATAAGTTCGTAATTAACTTACTTTCTCAGTTAGCAATAACCATCAATAATCTAACTGAGTAAGGAAGACAAAATACGAAACCAGTGATACATAAACTGCACAATAAAGGCATTTAATACATCAATATCCGAGCGACCGAGCTGTGTAGAGAGATATAGTAAGAAGCGGCTCACGTACGCCGGCCGATGAGGCTGATATACGGTGGAGGTGCCATGGACGTACAAAGGAAATGAAGGATTAAAGGCATTGGGTGACAGTTACTACGAAAAAAATGTTTTTTTTTTCAACACTAATACAAAATAATGTTTATTTTGAATAGTCAATAAATCATAAATAAATAATCAATCAATCATAAATAAATAAATAAATAATTATCAGGGGACATCTCACATAAGTGGGCGGGGCACATCGCTCGCTGGACTGATGGCCGATGGGGTCAGAAGTTCTTGAGTGTCGTCCGCGGACCGGGAGACGAGCTGTATAGGTATGCCTCCAACAAGATAGAGTGACGACCTTGTGAAGATCGCGGGAACGCGGTGGATGCGAAAAGCACAAGACCGGTCTGAGTGGAGAGCCTTGGGGGAGGCCTATGTCCAGCAGTGGACGTCTTTCGGCTGACATAATGATGATGATGATGATTTCACACAAATTGACCTATCCCGAAACTAAGCTCTAGGCTTGTACTATGGGTACTAAACTTACGTTTATAAATAAATACATACTTAAAAGCATAGAAAAAAACCCAAGACTCAGGAACTCACAGCACACTACCGACTAAGGTACCGGTAAGCATTTTTACAAGGTTGGTGTATATAAGTCTGTCCGTCTACTCGTATTTCAGGTTTACTTCGATAATTTTCACGAAATCATTATTCATACTTTACCTAATTTCATTTTACCCTGGTCGATTTTATTAACAAATCGATTGTCTCTAAGTATACAATAAAGTAATCATAGGTCATATTTCCCAATAAAAAAAAGATTAACAGTCCAAAATGACTTACTCAATGTACAAAATCTTAAGAGAAACTCAGGTGAGCATTTCTAAAAAAGTTTGTACATTTCATTCACGACTTCAATTTGCAAAAAAAAATGCTGGTTGGTAGAGTGAATGAAGCTGAGCCTAAATAACATAGTCTCCCAAAATGTCCTCATACATTTGTATGAAACTTTCCTTTTTTGTTACCATGAACCAAAGAAAGTTAGTAACAAAAAAGGAAAGTTTCATACAAATGTATGAGGACATTTTGGGAGACTATGTTATTTAGGCTCAGCTTCATTCACCCTACCAACCTGCAATTTTTTTTGCAAATCGAAGTCGTAAATGAAATGTACAAACTTTTTTAGAAATGCTCAGGTATATGTTCTACTACAACAAACTAACTGGCGACAATGCGAAAGGCGTATCATCATAAAACAAACAAATACGTAATGCCCCATCCATCACCGCCGACCTCCACATGCGGGCTCCGCGATTATTGTCACAAAGCCGATCCGAGGCTATAATACGATAGCCGCTACGTGGCGCGCCTCGCTAGCGAGATACGATACGAAGGATTAGACTAGACTCTATGTTGTTATTGATATTTTTTTTACGTACCATTGAGTAGTCTTTATGAATGCTGATTTAACCTTTTGCGTGCGACTCTGTCCACGTCCAAGTCGTTTATCGCTATTCCCTCGAGAACTTTAAAATGGCCTATGTGCTATTCCAGTCTATAATCTAGGTATGTACCCCGTGTGGTTGCCGGGTTAGAACAGTGCCACTCCATGTCTTCCCGTGGATGTCGTAAGAGGCGATTAAGGGAATAAAGGCTTGTAGTACTGTTAGGCAATGGGCTTGCAACCTGTCACTAGTACGCTGGTAAATATCTTAACCTAATTGTGCAAAATGTGGTTACAGAATTATCAACAAGTTTTTAGGTATCTGGGTATCGGGTAGGTTCTCTGGGAATGAATGCGTGAGTTTATACATACATACATACAATCTATGTGCCAAATTTCATCTAGATCTGCTCAGCTGTTCTGGCGTGATTGAGTAACAATCATCCAAACGATTGCATTATAATAATAGTATGAACTTATAGCAAGATAAAACTACAAGTGCACTACAACTAATACCTGCGAGCCACTCGTTTGATCACTTGGAGTAACTCCAGTGTCCACTCCACGTATCGGAATTTCCCCGAGGTGCCTTAATTCCGCAGCCTGGATGACCGATGCTCTTCTAATTACGTCCGTATTGTAACAAGATTATGTCGAAGCACGTTTCAAACGGGAAGCTCTGAAATACCTTGATTTTTAACTTACTTACTTACTTACTGGGAGTAGGTTATACGTTACACGGTATGTTTTTTTTAACGTATGCCAATGTATACCAATATTTTTGGTTTGATAGAGTATACTTTCGAGGCGGTTCCATGGTCACCAAATCTGAATCTGATGAAGGAATCAGTAAGGAATTGAGCGAACTCCTCAAATATTGTAGGCAAACATACAAAGATTTTAGTATTTTTAGTCTAGCATTTGCATTCGGAAAGTATCATTTAGTGAAGTGGAACTGATAATGAAGACCACAGATGGCCACCAGAACTCCTCAACGATACTTATTTCAAGGGTGGCGATAAGATATCTCGATTAAGATAGTTGAGCGACTGCAACGAAGAACATTTTAATTGTTTAAAAATGACTACGACTTTTCCGCGGCGTTGCTTGATACGAAGAACTAAGAAGTGGGACTACATAACAGTGTATTATGATCATTAAAAGGTATAAAAAAAAAAAATGTTTTAGAAACCAAAAAAACTACCACTAAAAACGCAAAAAATAACTTTTTTTTTGTTTTTTGTACTAGGAGGGTTATACGATCACGGTCATTAATTGTTAAGCCACCATATTAATCTTGATCATGACAGTGGACATTACTTCTTTGACTTATCTCGCTTAATGAAAGTTCATGGTAGTACATTACAGCTGTATTAACAGTTTAGTACGGTCGAATAATATATCACCTTTATACTTACATCTCATACAATTACCTACAAATGTGACTCGCCAAAATTGACAAATAATTAAGAACCATTTGACCAATTGTATTAGTATTATTCAATTCGTTAGCTTATATAATGTTACTGACGTGTTCATACAAATCTCGTATTATTTAAATAATAAACTTTATAAAACTACGATTTGTACAAAAAAGTATTATAAACCATTTTGTACCTCATTTAATCAGCCAACAAATCGAATAATAGCAATACCAGGTCAGCTAGTCCTTGATTGGTTGTCAATTTAGTTAAGTAAAATTGTCTGTAATCGTATGAGATGTAAGTACAAAGGCGATATATTATTTGTCGGCCCTGTTCATACACTTTAGTACCATGTCTATCTAACTTTATGTTTGAACTGCCATATATGAATTGTCAGTGATTAAAGTGACAAGGTACTAAAGTGTATACATTTTTTTTGTACTCGACTGTACCTAAATCGCAATGACTTTCCTAGAACATGACCTACTCAGAAAATGACTAACCTAGAACATGACCTACTCAGAAAATGACTAACCTAGAACATGACCTACTCAGAAAATGACTAACCTGGAACATGACCTACTCAGAAAATGACTAACCTAGAACATGACCTACTCAGAAAATGACTTACCTAGAACATGACCTACTCAGAAAATGCCCTACCTATAACATGACCTACTCAGAAAATGACTAACCTAGAACATGACCTACTCAGAAAATTACTAACCTAGAACATGACCTACTCAGAAAATGACTTACCTAGAACATGACCGACTCAGAAAATGACTTAAAAAGAAAATGACCTAAGTCAGCCAAAGGGTTTGAACCTTTGAACTGCCATATTTGAATTGTCAGAGTTTCTAAAGTGTAAACATATTTATGAATTCGACCTTGGCAATTGGAAGTCTTGAAAAAAATGACTTTAAATTGAGAAGGTGCTATAAAGTAGGTAATACATATTTATGATGCTGACTACCAGACCAGCATAGAACTGGTCGTAAACTTGACCGAGCAATCAGTAGGCCTAGCTAAAATGCAAACGCAGTTAACGTTTCTTATTTTCTATCGACTCAAAATAGGTAGGGCAAACTTTGGCTAATTGATGATAGTTAGGTTTATTGACAATATAATAATTATGTATGTATCAAATTATTTTGCAATTATTATTAAGTAAAAGAAAATGAATTTACCTAACATTTTCTAAATACTTATTTGAAAAAGTAGGTCATTCGGTGATATTCAGTTTATTATGTGACATGAATTTGGTTATTTGGTGATACAATCAGGTTAAGCTGTGGTGTATTAATTGTTTTTTACACCATAATAATATAATTAAAATTGTATGATGTAAAAAACAATTATAATATTCTCTGTTATGGTACAGGAGTGCAACCTCATGATGATGGCGTCAGCTATAGGCTTCCAAAGTTCTCCAAAGAATATAAAACTTTTTTACAGCTTTATAAATACATACAAAACATCGAAAACATTAAGAAATCAACCGCGGGAACGAAGGATTTACCGAACGACAATGTTAAGTTGACATGGGTTTAATAGTACATTACTACAGACGCCGGGAAGTAGGTGAGGCTGGCAACCCCTTTTCACGGCGAGGTATGTATAGTGCTTTTCTCAAACATATGCAATGAAATAAAAAAAAAACATCACTCAAAAAACATTTGTGTAATAGGCATTAACGCGGATATTTTTGGTCCGAACCACACAGATACAAAAAAAAAACGCTTTTCAGCTATTCAGCCTGTTCATAAAACCAGCTGTCATGGCCATATTACAATTTAAAAAAAATTACTTCCCGGCCTAGGCCTTCAATTTTGTATGAAATTCCTTTACAGTTCTCTCGAGTTGTTACGTCGGGAACGTGGCACTTTGAAGCCTAAAATAACTAACATAACGCCGACATTACATAGCATGTTTGAGAAAAAATATAAACATGTTTACAAACTCTTAACTTAACGGGTCTCTCTTTTATTTTCGCCATTACTTTTAGTTGTTTTCCGTTATACAACTTCAATTACTTCTCGCATCAACTCATCTAAGAATGTAGCTCAGGTCAATTAATTTGCCATTTAATTTTGGTTTTTTAATTTTTGTGTGTTCCTACGCTATCATAATGAATGCGAGCAGCGCTATCTACTAAAAAATAGTACCATCTATAAAAAGGTTAGATAACTCCGCTATGAGACGATAACAAATTATCACCGAATAACTGCATATCACCGAATAGGCAAAGTTTGCCCTATTTAGAATTAGTCTTACACTTTTCGATTTTCGAATTCACTTAGCGTTTTGCATGTTGTTAGATAGGTTACTTATTTACCTTAAAAAAATATAAAACTTGGCTCTGTCTTACAGTTTCACATTTCACTTCGACAAACACCTTCAGCGAGGATGGAGTCGCAGGCAAAAGTTAGTCACACTAATATTATAAATGCGAAAGTTTGCGTATGTGAGTGTGTGTGTGTTATTTTGTTATTCCTTCACACTGCAACGGCTGGACGTATTTGGATGAAATTAGAATGGAGATAGCTTAAACCTTTAACTAACATATTATAGGCTAATTTTCTTACTCAAACGAATAATAATAGGTATTCGAAATTCCCGGCAATATGGCAAAGCCGAATACTTAAATCTACACGAAAGAAGTCGCGGTCAAAAGCTAGTTTGATAACTATTGCACGAAAATCAAACTAGTCAAATATTCAGACAAGCACTCGTACTTTCAACTATGAAATCGCGTTGGATCCCCGATAGACGTGGGACGAACACATCAAAGTGTCGTTTGCTCCACTCCCCACATGCACTTCATATTCCGCGGTGCATCTCATTGCATATCGATCAATCTTGTGCACGTATCGCCGTGCAGCATGCATTAAACATGCGTCAGCTGCCGCAGAGGTCTATAACCTTTGGATATTAGAACATATTGCGAGGCATTCGAGGAGTATGGGGAGTAAAAAGTGGGATTGGGGTGGGTATTGAATAGTTTTCGATATGAAGTGATCGAAATTTGACAGTACGTTGGTAGTAAAGTCATGTGGGGTAAGTGTGCGCACTTTTTTTTCAAACTAGTGTCAAAATCAAATAATAAGTATTCAAGAAAAATGAAGACATGTATCTGGCACAGCATTTATTTAGGTAATGATTTAATCAAGAAATTATCAATAAAACTTTGCCACTTCGAAGAAAAATCACTTTAATTCAACCAGCTCCAGCGCACACTTACCCATACTGCGGGTAAGTGTGCGCAGTTAAGAGAACTTTGTGTTTTTTTTATTATTCTAAGCAGACTGATTTTGATCAAACTTACCTCATTGTATTGAGACATAACATAGCTTCAAATGTTATGCAAAATAAAAGGCTTAAAACATTTTTAACAGATATAAAGTTCATTTACTCGTGTCAATTTTCGCCATCACAGCAAATTTTACCTTTACAGCACCGGATTCTGAATATTTTCTTTTTCAAGTGAACTAATGGGTTCACTAATGTTTGACCAAAAAATTATTGACAAATGGTCATTTGTCAAACAACGTTTTACCAAATGATCATTTGGCAAACGAGACATTTGACAAAAGTATCATCTTACAAAAACTCACTTAGCAATTGATCATTTAGCAATTAGTTTACCTATTTCTGGTCAGAAAAAAAAACAACCTCGAAGGCCAAGGCGGGAGCTTGGCTCCCGCCTTTGCCTTCTAACCTAACCTATCCGAGTCGGTTATGCCCTGATTGGTCTTCCTCGTAAAACGTAAATTTAACTGTTGATCATTTTGGAAAAGTAAGTCATTTGTAAAATGACTAGTAGTAAAATGATCAATTGACTTAACATTTTTTTGCAAAACGTTGTTTGTCAAGTGTAATTTTGCCAAATGACTTTTGGTCAAACGGCAGGACACCGAACTAATGATACCATCTGGGTTTTTCTCGCATAAACTAATTCTCTACCAACATAACTTTAATTTGTCGACACATAATTATCTTAGTCCTCAGGGTTGGCAGTGCATTTGCAGTCTTGTGAATGCGAATGTCTGTGGGTCACAGTTTCCACTTACCATCAGGTGGCCTGTGTGCTCGTTTGCCTTCCTATGCCATAAAAAAAAATAACTGAAACAGGGATTGTTTTATATATATATAGATTACGAACCTAAATAGCTTACTAAAACAAATGCATATTCATTTATTTTAATTAATCGTAGATAAACATTGTTTTATGACCCGCAATACTACCTTTGTGAAATTTTCAATCAGGTATTTGCGTCGGTTCAAACGCGCAATAGCATAATTGTGCTTTAAATATGTGACATATGAATTTGACAGAAAGGGACAACGAATACTTTAAGTAAAATACGTTTATTGTGCATTAATGAAAAAGGCAGTTGGCCTTTAAAGGTAACATACGGATAAACGGACTGACGACCAGCGTAAGCTTTTGATTGATATGAGAACGAAAAGCTACTATAATAGTTTTTTCTTCCGGTAATTTTTGCCGGAAAAGTTGACATTACTAACTCCATACTGAGACGCGAAATACATAGTTTAAAGACAGTTCCCAAATTTAAAAAAAAATACATTGCGTGCTCGCTACACAAGCCCGCAATGTTGCATACAAATTTCATTGTTATCTAGTTTGTAACTTTTAAAAAGTGAAAACGGCCATAATAAAAAGAGGGCACAAGTCTTATACATCCATATTTTATTCGAAACGTAACTTTTTTATCTGTGTCTGGAATGTTGTAGATTATGCCTAATCTCACCTGTGTAGACTTGGCTTAGACATGTTACTTTTAGTTTTCTTTATGTGACATGAAATCTTTATTTTTTATTTTAAATATTCTGTTTACCTTGGTTACCACTTCATTACAAATCTTACACCTAATAACATCTTTTTCTTAAATACCTAAATTTAACACGTATCCTGCGTATTTTTCCAACACGTTATCAGCACGAAGAAAAGGAGTAAACCATAAAATACGTGTATAAATATTAAAATTGTGTATTTTTTTTTAGTTGTTACCTAAAAATAATACTAGAACAGTAACTGTATTAATATGTCACACGATAATGGTAATGCTACTGGTGTAGTAATGAAGTCAAGCTCATCGTCATTGCCAACTTTTTGCCTTCGAGGTAAAGTGGATTATCCAACGTGGAAGTTCAAAATGAGGAACTACCTCCTCCACGAGGATCTCTGGTTGACTGTTACTGGATATCCAGAAGGTGACACGACTCCTCAAACTGTAAAGGTAAAAAATGATACGAAAGCTCTTGCTAAGATTTGCCTAACTGTAGATGGTGCAGCCATAACTCACGTTAGAAGTGCAAAGACTGCATCGGAAGCGTGGAAATCGTTACAGAAAGCCTTCGAGGATAATGGTATAGGACGTAGAATAGCTCTCGAGCGTAAGTTATACCGATTAAGTCTGTCAGATTTTGAAGACATTGAGAAGTACATCAATGCAGTTACGTCAACCGCACAGGATCTAGCAGATATCGGGAAAAATATAGAAGATACATCAATTGCAGCTATACTTCTAGGAGGTCTCACTCCAAAATACGAGCCTCTCATAATGGCACTTGAAAATTGCAATGTGAATGTAACTACAGACCTGGTAACAACAAGACTCCTTAATGAGATGTCTAAAGGCGACGTATTATCTATAGACTCGGTTTTTCAAACAAAGATGAAACCTAAGTCGGTAAAGAAGAAATAAATTATATGTTACGATTGTAAAGTTCCCGGACATAAGAGACCAGACTGTCCATTGAAACAGAAGAAGGAGAAAGCAAATGTGACAAGTGTAGATGATACCTCGTTTACTGCTTTAAATACTTCCGGCTGCACAAACAAGGATTTGTGGTATGTAGATTCTGGTGCTACAAAACATATGACTTCAAGACGTGATGGGTTTAGTGATATAAATTTGAATGATAAAGGTACCGTAACCGTCGCAAATGGTGAAAAGATCAAATGTTTAGGACTAGGAAATATTTCGATCAGTACACCTAAAAATAAAGTAAATAATATTATTGATGTTGCCTACGTACCAGACTTAAATGCAAATTTGCTATCTGTACAAAAAGCTATTGATAAGGGTTTTATATGTGTTTTCGATAAAAATGGATGCAATTTTTATAAAAATGATACCTTTTATTTTACAGGTGATTCTCTTCTTCATGCTCGCCCTGTGGTGGATTGTATGTGCTTGATGGCACTACAAATGTTTCAAACAATGTGGCGATAAATTATTTGACAGAAGGCGAGGACTCTGACTGTCAGAATAGGTATAAAATTTGGCATAAGAGACTTGGACACTTATGCCGAATAGGCATGAATCGACTGAAAAATCACCAGGTAGGGGTAGAATTTAACGTAGTAGACAAAACAAGTTGCATCGCGTGTATAGAAGGCAAACAAGCTAGAAAACCTTTTAAGAAAATAGCTTCAAATAGAGCAACTTCACCTTTAGAATTGATCCATTGTGATCTATGTGGACCTATTTCTACAACCTCTTTTCAAGGTAACAAATATATGTTAACCTTAGTTGATGACTGTACGCGAAAAGTCTTTGTTTACTTTATATGTTCAAAGACTGAAGTAAAAGAAAAGATTCGCCTGTTTCAAACTTTAGTTGAAAAACAATTAAATATGCAAATAAAGTCTATTAGGACTGACGGCGGTAAAGAGTTTATTAATAAAGAATTTTGTGATTATATTTCTTCAAAAGGTATCAAGCATCAAACAACGACGCCCTACAGCCCTCAACAAGTCGGAGTTGCAGAGCGGACTCACCGATCCATTACAGAGAAGGCGAGGACGCTGCTGGCGGAAAGCTCACTACCAAAGGCTTACTGGGAAGATGCATTTCGTGTAGCAGTGTACCTAAAGAACAGGTCCCCTCATCGAGCGTTAGGTGGTCAAATACCGTATGATAAATGGTATGGCCGAAGATGTGATCTTAGTCATCTAAAAGTATTTGGATGCAGGGCACTTATTCACATCCCATCATGTAACAGAAAAAAGTTAGATTTAAAAGCAGAAGAAGCGATTTTTGTGGGTTATTCTGAAGACCCAAATAGTTATATTTTTCGAGATCCTTCTAACCCAAGGCGAATTCTCAAATCTAGGGATGCAACTTTTTTCGAAAATTACTTTACAACACTAAAGCAAAAGTAAACTGAACCTGAGATACAGTCAGATTCAGGTTTACTTTTTGAAGAAAATGCAGACTTTGAAGATAATGAAAATGAGTTTCATGATTGTGTTGAGAGTATCGATCCAGGAGAGGAAACATCGTTACCACTAAACGCAGAGTGTTTTGATGAAGAGTCAGCTAGTTTGGAACCATCTCTCCTGGAGCGGCGGTACCCCTCAAGAAGCAGGAAACTACCGGATTTTCTTAGCTATAATATATTGTCTAGTAATTCAGATGAGCCTGTGACATACTACGAAGCAATTCATGCTGACGATATCGAAAAATGGCATAATGCAATGCTAGACGAGCATAATTCGCTAATGAAGCTTCACACTTGGGAACTTGTTGATAGACCGAACAAAAAGGTAATACCTTGTAAATGGATCTACAAAATTAAAAAAGACGCTAGTGGAAATATAATGAAATACAAGGCTAGACTTGTTGTAAAAGGTTTCAAACAAGTAAAAGGAGTGGACTACGACGAAACATTTGCACCAGTAATTCGTCACTCATCCCAACGTGCCTTATTTGCATTAGCTGCTGAAAACGGTTTAAAAATAAAACATTTGGACGTAGATACAGCGTTTCTTAATGGAAACTTGGAAGAAGAAGTCTATATGGAACAACCTCTTGGTTTCATAGAAAGGGGAAATGAAAATAAGGTGTGTCTCTTGAAGAAATCTCTATACGGCCTTAAACAGGCACCGCGAGCCTGGAATAAAAAATTAAATGAAACACTTTTAAAAACCTGTTTCATTGCAACTCCTTCCGAACCTTGCGTATATACAAAACTTTTTGGTGAAGAACTCGTAATACTCAGTATATTTGTTGATGACATTTTACTCTTCTTTCAAACAGAGTTGACATTTGACATTGTCAAGAGAGATTTATCAAGCTATTTTTCATTAAAAGACCTTGGAATTTTGAAAAAGTATTTAGGTTTAGATATTGCTTGGAAGGATGACTGTATACAGATAAATCAATCACAATATATTTTGTCGCTACTCGAAAAGTTTAATATGCAAGAGTGCAAGACTGCAAATACACCTCTAATAAAGAAGTTGATGCAAAAGAGACGTGATGATCAGGTTAGTGAGAATTTTCCATATCAAAATTTAATCGGATGCCTCATGTATTTGGCAGTAAACACACGACCAGATATCGCGTATACGACGAGCTATCTTAGTCAATTTAATACTTGTTATACTAAGGAGCATTGGAATGCCGCAAAAAGAGTTTTGCAATATTTAAAAGGCACTTTAAACTACTCTTTAGTTTACAAAAAGAATGGAGAACCTTTAAAAGGATTCTGCGATGCTGACTGGGCGAACTGTTTGATAGACAGAAGGTCATACACTGGTTTTGCTTTTGTACTAGGTGGGGGACCAATATCATGGGAATCTAAGAAACAACCGACAGTGGCTCTTTCATCTGCGGAGTCTGAATATATGGCTCTTGCATCTGCTACAAAAGAAGCTTGTTATCTACGCCGTTTTATCTTCGAAATAACAGGTAAACTTTTGCCAGTCAAGTTATTTTCCGACAGTCAGAGTGCCATAAACCTCGTTCACAATCCTGTACACCACAACAGGACGAAGCATATAGAAACTAAGCATCATTTTATTCGAGAAAAAGTCTCTTCTAATGTTGTAATCTTAGAATCTTAAAATTCCGCGCGCAACCGCACTACGCTAAGCACTGTGCTAAGTCGGTCGTCATTTCTATTATGTTAATTAATTGATATATTCTGGACCCAAGTCCTTGAACGGTGTCAACAAGTGTTATTGGTGTATTTTGAGTGTGACAACAGTTAGATCTGGTGTTGTGAGAAATTATTATCTGCTAAAAATCGTTTAATTTGAGTCGCGAGTGGACGCCGGTCTTATAAATAACCAGTTTTGTGACGGTGTTTACTTGAACGAGTTAACTTTTTCGCGATAACGCGAAGAACTATTACATCTACCTCACCGGGGCGCAATCGACTTTGAACTGTATTTACAAGGGTGTAACGTCGCTTATATCGTGTGCATTATTTTGTGTAATGGTTATAATTTTGGTTCGATAAGTAAAACATACGATTTAAAAGCCAACAAACATGAAATGCAATAAATGCACCTACGACCTGGTGACTGATGAGTTAATAAAATGCACATTATGTTCAGAAAAATTTCATTATGCCTGTGTTGGGCTATCGGAAGGGGACTATAAAAAAAATATTACCCATGAATCTGAAAAAATGGAGGTGCCCTAAATGCAAGCAACCAAAAAAGCCAGGTACCTCGTCACAGGGCTCACTAAAATCGCCCGTGACCTTTAATGAACCGTCAAACGAAAGTGCCGAAAATCTGCCCTCAATCGTCAGCATCGACACAAGCGCTTTATTGGCCAACATGAACGGTAAATTCCATCAGCTGACCCAGGACATGGTTGAATTAAAACACAGCTTTGGTGACAAGCTGGATGCATTGTCCAACCTTATACAATTATGGTCCAGCAAATTTAAAGAAATTGAGCAAACTGTGCTAAGCGTCCAAACTGAATTAATATCTGTAGCAGAGAGGAACGCCTCCCTTCACGACGAGTTGCAAGCCTTCAAGGAGGAGAATGTGGCTCTCCGTAATCAGATGGACCTGCTCATCGTGAACGTGGACGATCAGGAGCAAAGATCAAGGCAGTGCAATATAGAAATTCAAAATCTACCAGAAAAAAAGTCTGAAAATTGGTTACACATTGCTGAGACATTAAGTCAAGTGTTAAATGTTCCTATAACATCTACATCTATAAGGGCCGCCCATAGAGTAGCTCCAAATAATCACAGCAGGCCCAGTGACCGACCGAAAAATGTCATAGTAGAACTTTGTTCCCGTCGCCTGAGGGACGAAGTAATCGCCGCGGCCCGTGCGCGCCGGGGCCTCACGGCCGGACAAGTGCTAACGGCGGCGGGCGGCTCGGGCCCCGCCGCGCTGGATGAGCGCGCGGCTTCACGCCCAATATTCATTAATGAGCACCTCACGCTAAAAAATAAAATATTATACTCAAAAACGCGCTCAGAAGCCGCTGCTAAGAAGTACAAGTGGGTGTGGGTTAAAAATGCAGCAATCCTCGCCAGGAAGGACGACAGTTCGCGAGTGGTGAGAATTCGTAGTGAAGGGGACCTAGCCAAGCTCTGAGGATTGCTTGAGTATTGTCTGTTTGTAATTATACTTTCATATGATTCATTCTGGGTTAAAAACCTTACCAACTCTTTTAGATGCTATACTGATCTCCGTTGTTCTTATGTCTCATTGGCCTCATTGTCGTTGAATCAAAGTACAAAACTATTTAAACTATTTAAAGTTTTATTAACTTGTGATGATATTATTTTACATTTAACTACATACCTGACTTATCTTGACGCATATTTAAACCACTTGAATTGTTCACTTAGTGTTAGTTTGCCCACCACTATTTACTATTACTCCACTATTTTTTGCACGCTTTTTAAGTATTTTACTGTCATGTTATTTTCATGTCCTTATGAATCCATGTAGAAATGATGCATAATGAGCTCAAATTATACTATCAAAACTGTGGTGGGCTAAGAACCAAAATTATGAATTTGCGTCTCAATGTACTACAGTGTAATTATGATGTTATTATACTTACCGAGACTTGGCTAAGGCCAGATATCCTTGATGCTGAAATATTTGACACTAGCTACAATATATTTAGACGTGATAGAGATCTGGTGGGTACGGCGAAAAGGGACGGTGGAGGTGTCCTCATAGCAGTAAAACAATCGATTCTTGCTTCGCGAAGAACAGATTGGGAATGTAAGCATATAGAAGAGATTTTTGTTGAAGTCACTTGTTCTAAACATAAAATCCTGATTAATGCTGTATATATCCCACCAAAATCGAATATGTGTATCTATGAAAGTTACTGTAATAAACTTGAAAATCTAATCGCTATGACTCAAGAAGCCGATATTTGTCTCGTAGGTGATTTTAATTTACCTGATATTAATTGGTTTTATAACACAACATCCCGCGAATCGGCTCCTTCCGATTGCACTCATGGCCCAGCTGGTAGGATACTATTGGATACCACGAATTTGTTAGGACTTAAGCAGTATAATAATTTTAAAAATATTAATGGTCGCACGTTGGACCTTTTATTCTGCAACAATGAATGCGTTCTGGTACAGCCTGAACTAGAACTTACTAATATAGATAGACATCACCCGGCTTTTCAGTTTCACTTCGACCTTTATGCAAGTAAACTTGTTCACAATAACCGTGTAACCAAGTATAACTTTGAAAAGGCCGACTACACTGTATTATCTCTGGAGATAAATAAAATCGACTGGGACCTTGAACTTCATAACTTAGACCCTAGTGACGCGGTCAGCCACTTTTATGCCTTGATGTTTAATATTATCGATAGACATATACCTATGAAGCATATTAGAAATAACAGGTATCCTAAGTGGTTTTCCCCTGCCCTAATTAGTTCTCTAAAAAGAAAATTGAAAATCTGGCGTAGGTGGAAAACCTATGAGTCACTAGCTGACTACAGGGAATACTCATTACTTCGTACGCGCTGCAAGGTTCTAATACTTCAATGCTTCAATAGCTATACTGAAAACACTGAGTTTGCCTTAAAAAGTAACATTAAAGCGTTCTGGTCGTACGTCTCGTCCCTTAAAGCAAATTCGTCAGGGTACCCAGCCACCATGTTCTACGGAGTCAAATCTTCCTCTACACCTGTCCAGGCCGCGGAACTCTTTTCACAGTTTTTCCAATCTGTATTCGAGCCTGGTAATGATCTCGGTAACTGTCATGACCTTGATTTTTCAACCTCAGATACAGCCCCTAATCTTAGCAATATTTATATCAACAAAGAAAACATTCTTAAAAAATTGAAAAACCTCGACATTAAAAAAGGCATTGGTCCTGATCGAATTAGTCCAATCTTTATCAAAAATTTGGCCGAATCCCTAGTGTGCCCTCTGTATATTATTTTTAATAAATGCCTTACCAGGGGCATTTTTCCGGAGTTATGGAAAATTTGTCATGTTACTCCTATTTTTAAGTCTGGACCAAGGTCTAATATTACTAACTATAGGCCAATATCAGTGCAGTCATGTATTCCCAAAGTATTTGAAGGGTTGATACACGATCAAATCTATCCTGCTCTTGAATCTATCATTTTACCTGAACAACATGGGTTCATGAAAAATAAATCTACTGTTACAAATCTCACACTTTACACTAACTTCCTCTTTGAATCGATGGATAGACGTGAACAAGTTGACGTTATATTAACTGATTTTAGAAAGGCCTTCGACAAAGTAGATCATCTATTTCTTCTTAAGAAATTAGCGTATAATGGAATTCGCGGCAATCTTTTACGTTGGTTTGTGTCATATCTTGCTAACAGAACGCAAATTGTAGTCATAAACGGTTACAAGTCGCTCTGTACAGACGTCACTTCAGGGGTAATTCAAGGATCAATTTTAGGCCCTTTACTTTATATCCTATTTATTAACGACATAAAAAAATGTTTCCATAATTGCAATTTTTTAATGTTCGCAGATGACTTAAAAATCTACAAAATAGTTAAAAATGACGATGACCGTATTAAAATCCAAGAGGATTTAGATAGATTTCTTATGTACTGTAAAGAAAATAAACTACAGTTAGCTAGTGATAAATGTATGCACATATCGTTTACAAAAAATAGAAAAAATAAAATCAATACCGAATATAAACTTGGAGCGGCTTTTATCAAAAAAGTATCGACAGTACGTGATTTAGGAGTCTTGTACGACGAAAAATTAGATTTTAATGTGCATGTGGAACGACTTGTTTCCAAAGCGCGTCAAATGCTAGGTTTTGTTTTAAGAACAGCAAAAGTCTTCAAAAATTCAGCCACGTATCTAACACTGTACCAAGCCCTCGTTAGGCCACATTTAGAATATGCGTCGGTAGTTTGGAACCCACTTTATGCCAAATACATCAACTCTATAGAAATGGTACAAAAAAAGTTTCTGCGAGCTATGCATAGAAGATTAACGGGTAAAAGAATATCATATTCTAATCTACTATTACTATATGGGATTACAACTTTAGAAAGTAGACGTAAAGTATCTGACCAAATCACGCTATTTAAAATTTGTAAAAATATATACAATTGTACTGAGCTGATCGAACAAATTCGATTTAGAGTCCCCGCCCGCCTCGGATCGCGCTCCAGCGCCCTGTTCGCCGTGCCTACCTCGTCCGGCAACGCCGGGCTCCGCGCGCCCCTGCGCCGTGTGTGTTCACATTACAATAAGTCATTTTCTTCGGTGGACATATTTAATTCAACGATAGCACAATTTATTCGCATAATTCTACAACTATTAACAAATGACAAATAAAAACGTCTCTTAATATGTTAGCAAGTTGGTGTGCACTTATACTACTTTTAAGGTATGTGATGTTTCGTTCTTAAGTCATCTTTAACGGTTGTTTTCTTTTTTATTATTGTTGGTCACGATTGTCATTCTCGGTCTTAGTGCTAGTGCAGCTAAATAGACCACAAAAAATGTTTAAGTGGGAGCTGTCTAGGAAATAAGTGCATGTTAGTTTATACTACATTTTTAAAATTTGTATCTCTGTACGCTTATTTCTGTTTGTTCTCCAATAAAGAAATAAAGAAATAAATAAATATCTTCAAAGTTGTGACATGCCTGCAGATGTTCTTACAAAGACACTCGGGCCTTTAGTACACAAAAGATGTGTAGATGGTTTAGGTTTAATTATTACTTAAGTTTTTTTTTGTCTACTATAGCTTCGATTAAGGGCGGCTGTTGTAGATTATGCCTAATCTCACCTGTGTAGACTTGGCTTAGACATGTTCCTTTTTTAGTTTTCTTTATGTGACATGAAATCTTTATTTTTTATTTTAAAAATTCTGTTTACCTTGGTTACCACTTCATTACAAATCTTACACCTAATAACATCTTTTTCTTAAATACCTAAATTTAACACGTATCCTGCGTATTTTTCCAACATGGAATAGCTTGATTTTTTTTTCTAAAAAAGCTTGCGTTTCTCCTTGTCATAAACACAAAGGCGGTAAATAGAAATAGTTTTTTCATGTGAAGATTTTGTTTGTTTGCAATTTTTTTCTTGCGATTTTTGAGAAAAGCACTATATTATATATGCCTCGCTCGGCAGGAACGGCAATTGCGGGCCTCGTATTTTTAAACGTCGTTTAAACCAATACTCGGCCCGCAATTGCCTGCTTCACTGCCTAGGCAATAATGTACTATTGATCACGTGTATACTATATAATATTAAACTTTCCTATATTGTAAAAGCATTTAACCAAAACATTTCGACCGTGCCTCCCTCTCGGAAATTATGTTCCAGTAAATTTCGTGCAGGAAAATTTTGTTGCCGTTCAGCATAAAATATCTGCTGTCACATCTCCAGTTATTTCCCTTTCAGGGAGAGTAATTCAATTTCCCCGTGTAATAATCGAGCTGAAATTCTCTAAGCGAAGATAACCGATACGCGCCGACTGAGGTGATAAATATATTTTACAGTTAGCGTTGAGAAATGAGTTGTATAGCTGGTGTGACACTTTGCCTTTCATGGGTGCCAGTGGGACCCTATTCCTAAGTCTCTGCTGTTCGTCTGTCTGTCTGTCAGCGGGCTGCATCAGATCTCTTGAACCGGAATAAGTAGACGTTGTTTTCACAAACTATTGCCGCTATAATAATAATGATAAAAATACGGGAAACACATTTTTGCCAGTTTTTACTTGACCTTAACAATTGCTGTATGTTTTGAAACTTAAAAGGTAGTTAATTAAAATTTCCAAAATGACACCTACGCTATACCAAGGATGTACAAGCCGGAATTTATACAAAATCTAATTCTCCGTACTGTTTTTGGACAAAAGTAGTGGTAAAAGTTACCTTTGTTTGACTTCCGTTTTCGGCTTGAAGCCCTCCTAGGTGTATATCTTACGGGTTGGGCGAAACCCGCTTGAAAAAGTATGTTTTAATACACAATTACAATCATTTTTATCATAAGATGTAAAATAATCATGTCTTCTATAAAATGTCGGCAAAATAAATAAATATATTAATGCAAAAGTATTGGGTCAAATACAGAATTAATGAAATTAGTCTCTTAAAATTACCTATTCTAGTGTAAAAACCGTGGGTTATTTTTTTTGGTCTATCCCAATTGACCTAGTCCCAAACTAAGCTCTAGATCTTTACTAATGGATACTAGACAATGATATAAATACTTATATAGAGAAATATATACTTAAATACATCAAAAACATCCATGACGCAGAAACAAATAGGTATTCGCGCTCATCAGTCTCATCACACAAATGTCTGCCATTACCGGGATTTAAACCCTACATTTTGTAATTTTAATTTTTAAAAGGAGTATAGCTAAACGGAGTTGGCGACGGGACGAATCTGATGCATTCCTCGGTAACTGGCTTGTAGAGGCCCCAAATAGTAAGTCATGGAGATTAAAAAGAGAGGCAATGCCCAGCAGTGCTGACGTAATACCAAAGAAACGCGCTAATTGCAATGTAGTTGTCGAAACATTCTACGTATACTCTATTGGTACATACATACATACATAAACTCACGCCTTCATTCCCAGAGTGGAGTAGGCAGAGCTAAAGAATTACCAACAAGTCTTAAAACTTCTTCATAATTCTGTAACCACATTTTGCACAAGTAGGCTAAGATGTTTCCCAGTGTATTAGTGACAGGTGGCAAGCCCATCGCCTAACAGTACTGCAAGCCTTTATTCCCTTAGTCGCCTCTTACGACATCCACGGGAAGACATTGAGTGGCACTATTCCAACCCGGCAACCACACGGTGCAATCTCTATTGGTAATCTCTTTAAATAAATAGGCTTATACTATTACCATGCAGTTATCCACCTTCTTTGGTTTTATGGCAGAGCTGGACACTTAACAATAATAACAATAGGTACAGTCAACGTTATAAGTATATATACGTTTCCAAGACGTTTAGAATATTTATACGCCCCTATGACTATAAGGTCTATGGATACATTATATTTGATGCGATGGCCGTAAAGATGGTGTTTTTGACAGTACAGAAGGGTTGTTATAACATAACTATGCAGTTCATTTTATGGTGAGTGTAAAGGACGGAGCTATAGGAGTTATATAGCTGTGTCCTTTTCTCTCAGCGTAAACAGAACTGCATTGCAACGTCATAATAACCCCCCTGGTTGTGTAAAAAAAAGTGTGTGTTTTCAAGTAAAAATTACATTATGTTTCACGTACTCGTACAATGCTCTACACTTAACGTGGAATAAATTTAATAATTTGATATTTAATAATAATAGCTTGGTAAAATAAAATCAAGAAACAGGCTAAGGGTCACGTAAAAGGACGTTTGTAAGATTTCCAATCCCAACTAGGCCTTCCTAATAAATTTCTAATCTTTCGCTGGACCTTTTTCAATAAACGCCCCTTCGGAGGGAAAATCGGTCAGATGTGAAATTATCTCATAAGTGGTGTCCGTCTAGTAGGAAGCTGTGGGGAAATAGGGATCCCTGGCAGCTTAGACACCTTTTAAGGTATCTGTTAACATTATTTTCGGTGCCTTTATTAAATGAAAGTCAAATAACGCCTTTCTTGAAGTTGCAACAATGTAGCCGAAAAGTATGTTCAGCCGAGTTTTTTACATTTATAATTATCTAAGAGTTCCGTCAAATCACTTTTATACCTTAGCATTGGTAAAATGAGCGGAAGAGACATATTAATAATAATACAGTCAATATTGTATTGACATTTCTTAATCCTTGTATATTGACATCGGGATAGTGACCATTAATTATTTGTTTAATTGTTTTTCTTTTAAATATTTACGTTGACGATCACAATGTTATTTCGTATTTTTTGACATACAATTTATATGGTAATATTAAATACATACAAATACATACTTTCACGCTTGTAATCCCAGAGTAGGGTAGGCAGAGCTACAGAATCACCTACCTACAACTTTAAAAACTTGTATTAATTCAGTAACCACATTTTACATAAACAGGCTAAGATGTTTACCAGCGTATTAGTGACAGGTTGCAAGCCCATCGCCTAACAGTACTACAAGCCTATATTCCCTTAGTCGCCTCTTACGACATCCACGGGAAGACATGGAGTATATTCTGACCCGGCAGCTTCACGAGGTATCATATTAAATAAAAAAACTAAACTTAACTAAACTAAGATCAGGGGGGCTATTATGATATAGCAGTTGTATAGCTCTGTCCTTTTCTCTCAACGTAAAGTGAACTCATATAGCTATGTCATAATAACCCCCCAGTTGAAATTAACGTTATGTTACCTACAGCAAACCAGTACCTACCTACTTTTTTTTTCATTATTCCTATCCGACGCGTCAGTTTTTTTTTAACTCTATTATATCTAACAGGATTAGATCAATAATGAATACTTTTATCTTTCCCATTTTTAAATTTGATCATCATATCATTTTATATTCCTAAAAATGGTTCATAAGTAATAGGTTGTTAAGAACTAGTTTTCCGCAACTAACGAAATAAAATGTAATCTTGATCTTACAATACGGCAATAAATCATTCAAAATTGAAATTAGCAGCAAGTTTTATCATCAATAAACGAACCCTAGCAAAATCCACGGAACCCGCAAAATGTAGGCGAACGGTACATTTTCCTGGCAAGAACTTTATTCGAACCCAGACCCTCGGCTAACGAGGCTTGAAGCTGTCGACGCCGAACAGGAACCCGGAATGGCTGGAACTGACACGAATGTGAACTCGAGGGTCTTCGGGATTGATTTTAATTGATTTACTTCTTGTTTGGTTGTTCATGCTGGCAATGGAGGCATATATTTTCTGATTCTGAATCAGACTATTCTATTTAAACGCCGAATGCACCGAGACAGATAGCACTGATAGTTTCAAGATGGGTTCCACAGCGGACTGATTTTTGACTTTCGAGCGCTCGATTTCAAAACTGAGCGGTAGCAATATTCGAATGCGAAAATCTTTCACGATTTATTTTCGAATGGTGCCAAATTCCATGTTTTTGAGATTTTCACTCGAAAGTGAGGAATTGACTAAATAGTATTGTTAAGTTGGAACTTGTTTCATTATACGCAGAAAGTCGATGTTTTACCGGTTTTTTTATTCATATTTTAATTGCGAATAAAATTGTGAAGCTAACAAAAGATAAATCATAACATTAATATTTCAGTGCCAATAAGATTTTTTTACGCTTATTTTACAAATTCTTGACTGGTTATAAATGTAGGAAAAATGAAACGCTTTCTCGTCTGTGGATGTCTATGGCATTGTGCTAGGTTTGTTTATGCTTCGTGTATATATACCCAACAGATTTGAAAGATGTCAAATGATACTTTCTATTGATAGAATTCAAAACCAATGCCACTGACCACTCGTGTATTTTCTATCGCTCGCAAGTCAAAAATCAGCCTCCAGGTCGATTACCGGCGTTGCAGAAGATCAAGGTAACGGGCTCTTTATTACACTCTTGTTTTTTATGGTTTTTAATCTGAAAAAAACATGCGGCGAGAGATGCCTTTCGATGAAATGATAAAAAAAAAATTGTAATTAAGGGTAAGACATAAATTGGTCGCTTGTAACAACATTGTGGTTGTTGTGTATTAGCGTCTTGATTCCATACGAGGCTGACAACTCCAGAGATACATCAACTAAGGACGTTACATACGTCAACCAAGATGTGTTGGTTGAATCACTAAATAAATTGCTGTTGTTACTATCAGCTTTGGTTGATATAATTTTAATCATTTACCGAATGAATTAAGTATGTTGTCGGGGAAAATGTTTAAACGTAACTTGACAAAATGGCTAATGGAGAAATGTTTTTACAGTGTCAAGGAATATTTAGACGCTTAAATTTGTATTATTATTGACTACAACTTATATTGGAAATAGAATATTTACAATATTTGTACGCTTGCTTGCATGCTGAATACAAGTGCTTTAATTTTATAAATAAGACCGTGTATTACTGTATTCTGACCAATAAATGAACTTAACTTAATTTAACTTAACCTGTATTCATTTTGTGTCATCTAAAACAGAATCTCTCTTAGTTGGCTCTCATTTTTTGAGTGTGTTTCGTAAAAAATATACGACCCAGAAAAAACCTAATATAATACGACGAAGCAATCTTAACGACAGGTTATGAGTTATGACATAGGCTAACCAAAGGAAAACTACATTAATAAATAATACAATATCGCAAATAAATACACGCGTAAACTGTTCAAACAACGCAAAGACCTGACCCGCATCACTTTAAAAAAAAAAAAAAAACACTTAATACTTTGACTGTATTGTAGTTCTGTCATAACAGGCCAATAGGCATTTGAGATGGAAGCGACGTGACTTACCCGTTGGAAATCAAATCAAAATAATGCCAGTCTAATAATAACTATTAGATAAATAGATGAAATCCCTCGATTTCCACGAAACTAAGAATTCAATCCACACGCTAAGAAACTTCGATTTTTTTAAGTGATTGAAGGACCTTGTGCGAGGTCCGTCTGGATCGCTACCACCATACCTCTTTTAACCTACTCCCAAGCAGCAGTATTCGCATTGTTGTGTTCCGGTGTAAGGATCATACAACCGGTGGAATTTCTAACATAGAGGCATTCTACCTTAGTCCTCAGGGTAACGCAATTACGGTGTTACGATTGCATTCATTAGATTCCAGTCCTGAGACTACAAATGTCTATGGGTCAAAGATCCCACTTACCATAAGGTGGCTTGTGAGCTCGTTCGCCTGCCCTGCTGTGTTAGTCATAATGTTGAAAAGATAAGGATAAAATATGTTTATTCAGTAAGTAGGCCGAACGGGCACTTTTACAAGTCAAAAATCTACCAGCGCTTCGCTAGTAAGAGACCACTGCTAAAAAGAAACGTGTTTTAAATATTTAGCATTATATAAAACAATGAATTTAACATACTTAATCAAATTAAAAACTACAGGGCGCACGATATGAAGTGTTACCAAATTCAAAAGGCTACGATTTTTTTTTGTTGTCTTAAATTATTCATTATTAAGAAAAAAATGAGAAAAAGATATCAAATTTTTAAGATTACTTTATTTTAACTCGATATGACCACCTTCTGCTGTCTATGGCCTTCAGACGGTAGAAAAATGAGTTGCACGCTGCACGAATGTGATCCTGCGGTATGCAATGGCAATTACGTACGATCGCTTTCTTCAATGCATCCATACTGGCATGTTTTCTTCTCCTCACCTTGCTCTCCACAATGGACCAGATAATAGAAGTCCATCGGGTTCGCGTTTGGGGAATTCGAAAGACATTGTGTGGAGGAAATAAATTGTGGCACGCGTTGTTTAGCTATTCTTGGTTCACACGAGCTTTATGAGCCGGGGCCGAGTCTTGTTGTAATGTCCACGGTCTACTACCGAAATGTTTGCGTGCCCAAGGCTCCAACGCAGCTTCCAAAACATTTTCCCGATAGTAAGTCGCATTTACTTTGACACCAGGCTCGATTTTGTGAATTTGGTAACACTTCATGTCGTTCGCCCTGTAAGTATCATGCGTAGTTGAGTAGATTGTTGTGTTGAAGTCATAACATTAGAAAGTATAATTTGTAGCACCTATTTTCACTCATAACGCATGGTGTGAGCCAGCACACTACGTAAGGTATTACGGTGGAATTGGACCGTGGTGCGGAGGATGTATTGAAGTTCGGACAAGTTAAATTTGGCTTGGCGTGATAATGGTAGCTATTGTTAACGCGAATAATGTTTATTGATAAACAAACCATTTGAGCAACTAGCCGTCTATGTATTTATTACATTTAATATACAATCACAGTGAATTCAGGACTCCATTCTTAAGTATGTTATTTTACTCCATCCTTAAAAAAATGGTTGGTTAATTTAGTAAGCAGATGTAAATTATGAATAAAAAAATAAAATCAGGGTACTATGTCACACAAACTGACCTAGTCTCATAATTAACTCTAGGCTTGTACTATGGCTACGAAACAACGATAAACATACTTAAAAAAATACTTAAATACATAGAAAACATCCAAGACTCAGGAATAAATACTCGCACTCATCACTCAAATATTTGCCATTGCGAACCCAGAACGAGAACGTGTTATAAAATTTACTGGTTAGAGTGCCTAATTATTCGACCAAAATGGTAGATTGTGTCACAAGGGAGAAAAATGATATATTTGCGGCGGCCGTACGTTGAATCCTACGCGTAGTTCAAGTGTTAACGCCCAAGGTGGAAATAATTTTGCTACCGTGTGTCACATACTGCTTTTCACATCACCTATGAGGAAAATGAAAGATCAAAGTGATGAAACAAATTTAATTACTTACGCTCTCTAAGGTGATGAAATTATCAACAGTTATAAGAAAATTTGTGTACTGGTAAAAAATGTCCTTGAACGGAAAAGTGCCACTTTGATACCTCCTAGCAGGGAGAAAGGTCCCCTTTCCGAATAGGTGATGTGAAAATATTATTTATATCCCCCGATGCAGAGGGGTGTCTGTCTGTGGCACCATAGCTTTCAAACGGGTCAACCGATTTGAATGCGGTTTTTTTTTATTTGAAAGCAAGTTCTTAGCTAGGTTTCATTAAAATCTGTTGAGCCGTTTGAGAGATATCAGCTCTGAAAGAAGAGGTCAACAATATATCGGGGGTTTTATCTATCTAATAGTTATGTGTAGGCATCGGAGTTTTTGTCGCACGGTAAGACTAATAGCAAGCTATGGAGTCGTCATTTGCCATAAATATAAACTCTTATTCATATTCATACTCATTTATTTATTTAGGTTTTTTTTTATAATCAAGGACAACAACGTTGACGAGTTCAGAAACGATTATTTAATGTTATATTTGGAAAATAAATATTACAATAAAAAATAATCACCATTTTTATACTAATTCAATTACGAAAATTAATAAACTAACAAAAGATACATTAAAACACGGCAGAAGGGAATGTTTTAGTCGACACTAGTCTCGAATTGTATGTTAAAATAGTTCAAGTTATGTATTTATAATCTAATAGTTTTTTTTTTAATATAACTTGACTAAGATAAAATTATACACGACCGACCGCTATAGAGGCATTTTAAGATAAATAAAAAAAATGAGTATGAATATGAATAAGAGTTTAGATTTATGGCAAATGACGACTCCATAGCTTGCTATTAGTCTTACCGTGCGACAAAAACTCCGATGCCTAGTTATGTATGTGAATCTTTGAAAGCTGTCGATATTTTAAAACGAAACTCCACAGACTATAAACAGAATCGATCGCAAAATGGCTCAGATTATTGCCATTTTGCAAGGACTGCATCGGTTCGTCCAAGTGCTTTGAAGCACCCGTCTAATGAAACGGAAGATCAAAGGGCCGTAAGTATACGGGACCACGATGGCGTTTCCGGAGCCTTATTAGCATTTGGAACGCTATTATCGTAGCATTTGTGTTTTATGTATGTATGTATGTATGTAAACTCTTTATTGCACAAAAATATAATTATTACAATATAAATATTAAACTAATGTACAAAGGCGAACTTATCCCTAAATGGGATCTCTTCCAGCTAACCCTGAAGTAGATGGGTTAGGACAGTGCATAGGGTACATACAAGTTTGCTCAAAAAATATCAAAAACATATGATAATACTTATAAATAAAAATAAAAATGCAGCCGAGCACAGTATTTGTCTAAATAGATTGGTACAAAATGTGCTTGAAGAAATAAGAGTGTCCGGAGTGAAAATAGTAACATCGTTCAATTTTTACCACAAACTTGTTGAATGCTGATTGGCGATTTGGGTTGAAAGAAAAATCGACAAATAACTTTGCGCTTATCTTAATTTGCACCTTATTGAGAATTAACAAAATTAAATTTTATAGCCAAATTAATGATAAAACGAAAATTAATTAAGCTATACATATTTTTAGGCATATTAATTTTTGACTAACTTCACTTTGGATACTTGTGTTTCAGCTTCAGAAATGGTCATTTCAAGTTTGCCGTTTAATAGCCACATGACAATATTTTTCACCTCAGCAGCTCAAACAAGCAGGTTTTGCTGCTTAAAAACAGTGAGCAAAATTCAATTTTGCTGCGAGCGAGAGGCAAAGTAGCTTTTTAATTATTTTTTTTAAATGCCGTGAGCAGTGCTGGGGCTACTCACAACATTCGAAAAAATTGAACTTCACTTTGTTCTGTCACTTTCACTTCGATAGGAAAAAAGCGAGAGATAGAAACAACTTGATTCGAAGTTCGATTTTCAAATTCCACACATAGTAGGCCCAAAAAGAAACGCACGTTCGGATGCACACATAACCGTAAAATTGCAAATAAAACTGTTAAAGTTTGAAATGTGTTTATTATAACTATTTTATACAGTAGGTACAATCATTTTTTTTATTTAATGTTTTGAAGACAAAATTAATGAAAAATAAGAAGTTTATCATGTATCTACATAATTTTGTTATCGTTTTAACAATCTTTAATTTCGTGACATAAACCGCGGGGGCAGTTTCAGAACGCATTTCAAAAATAGCGGGATTATTGTAGCCAATAGCCAGGTTTTTTTTAAAGCCACAGACTACATAAAGCTGTATAAAGTTGTGTTTGCACTACGGCATTATCAAGTTGAGTGACAGGTTGTATCTGTTTCATGTTTATTTTTTCCACTTTTTATTTTATTAGTATTTTGCAAAAATGCTTGTGATTGATGCATATGCGATCGTGTCGTTATTTAGTCGTGTATTCACCAAATGGTCACAACGGAAGACCTGCGTTGGCCCTACCAGCTTCACGCTGTGTTGTTCTCGCTGCTGAGGTGAAAAGTTGTATGTCTCACACGAGACCAAAGTTTTTTACGTCTCGTATCTTTGAAACCCTCGCTACTACGCTCAGGATTCAATAATAGAATCCTTCGCTTACTCGGGATTCAAAATCATCACTCGCAGCAAAAACCAACTTTGCTCTCTTGTTGAACAAATAACTATTGTCGTAAACAGTTAAATGTAGTGAATAAGTCAGGACCAATTGACACATCGTAAAATCTAAAATAAAATCGAAAATTTGACACGCTTTTCACATATTCAACATGAGGTATGTTGTTCAAAAAGAAAAACAAAAATAATACGGAGTATATAAACAAGGATTATTTATTTTATTTATATTGCATGGGAAGGCAAACGAGCACACAGGCCACCTGATGGTAAGTGGAAACTGTGACCCATAGACATTCGCATTCACAAGACTGCAAATGCGTTGCCAATCCTGAGGACTAAGATGGAATGCCTCTATGCTAGTCATTTCACCGGCTGTATTATCCCCAAACCGGAACACAACAATGCGAACAATGCTGCAAATGACAACTAATTCCTTTAAGGGATATTTTACGGCAAATCCTTAAGAAATAAAATCAAAAAATAACGTTTTAACCTAGTTATAAGGACCCTGTCTCGATTATTGCATGATATTTATTATTTTTATCCCTTTTTGACACGAATAAACTAACTGTTGCACTGCGGAAAACAGATTGCATGTACAAAATCAGACAGGGTTGTTACAGGAATAATTAAGGCATCATTTGCTCAGCCTCAACGCGACGCAACAAGCAGCCGACTGCAGCCACACTGGTTTGTCTGAATGTTTACCACGTTTATATTAGGTTGGTTTCTTGTCGGTCTGTTCATTTGTCCATAAGCTGTATGACATAATACCGATGGGCTCGCTTCAATCAGTATAAAAGCTTTTTGTATAATTTCATTTAATTAATCACGAAAAGCATAATGCACGTTTAGCATAAAAACCAATAACATTGACTATACTATAACTATCATTCTCAAGTTATTATGCATTTTAAGTCAATTTAATCTAACTAAGGTTAGGTTAGGTTAAAATTGTGACCATTATTATACATTACATACATACATAAACTCACGCCTTCATTCCCAGAGTGGGATAGGCAGAGCTAAAGAATTACCAAAAAGTCTTTAAACTTCTTGATAATTCTATAACCACATTTGTGACCATATTAATAGTAATGAAAGCCGTTAGTAAGTAATATTTATTTTTTAATTAATTAACATTATAGTTCTCGAAATTATGCATTTCGTTTTAAACATCACGCCTATTATATCGATGGATTATTATACAGATCGAAATTATGCAATTCGTGTTATGTAAACGTAGACGTATAAATGAGATTGTAATGTATTGGATTGTCTGTCAATTACAAATATATAATAAACACATATATAAATGCAACTTGTAATACATGAAAATCAGGGGATCTCACACAAATTGGCCCAGTCTCAAACTAAGTCAGTAATATATTATCCAACATTAGGCGCAAAAACTTACCCCACTTTGGGATTACAGGCGTGAAGGTATGTATGTATGTATGCAGGCGCAAAAACAGCTGATACGCCT
The DNA here is from genome assembly GCA_927399475.2 of Acleris emargana. Classification (NCBI taxonomy): domain Eukaryota; kingdom Metazoa; phylum Arthropoda; class Insecta; order Lepidoptera; family Tortricidae; genus Acleris; species Acleris emargana. The sequence continues at coordinate 21,137,150 of OV656838.1, read as the reverse complement.
TTATTACTAGAGGTATAAGAGCGTGTCAGATATTTTTGTGACCAATTTTGGTATATTATTGCTGGTGACTGTTTGTACTAGACAATGAAAAACATAACTTTGTATAAATAAATGTTTTATATTACTTACCTTTACATCAAAGCCTCTAACAAAATATTCGTGCTCAGCTCAGCACACACATATTTCCCCTTACCGTCATTCGAACCCAGGACTGCTAGTAGAATGACAGGGAACCTAACCACTAGGCTGGCTACGTCGTCAAGATAAGAAACCGCGTTTTCAGTTAGAATAAGCACCTAGTAGGATAAAGTCACCAGTAGTCAGCCAGAGATCTGTACTAGGCCTCTGCTCTTACTTTGTATGAGTGGGAAGAGTACGAAAGATATATTTCCCACTCTTTGCACTACTCATATAAGGTCCTCTGGCTGACCACTGGTGACTTTTGCGAAACAAGAAGGCGGGCACTCTCGCTCGCACCGGGAACAATCCGGCACCAGTCCGGACGCCCGGAGGCGGGTGCTCGACCAGCTCTCCTCCCCTCCATCGGGGGGAAAACGACGCCGCCAGGTCCCTCATGGCTGTCGCCAAAGACGGGACCCGGGCGCCTAAGCGCCGCAAGCGTGGCGGGAGGAAGCGAAAGCCGAAATCGGCTGGCGCTCCTCCTCCCCCACAGCAACAGCAACAGCAACAGCAGCAGCAGCAGCCTACGTGCACGCTGCCGCCCAAATCCACACCCGCGGACAAAGCGCTCCCCCCGGCCGACTCCGACGACGACTGCGGAGTAGTCCCGACACTGATACGCACCAGTAGTGAGAAGATGGACGTCAGTGCCGTCATAACATTACTGTGGAGACTGCTGATGGCGCTGAACTCGGGGCAAGACCCGAAAACAGCCATCTGCGCACAAATATCGACGCTGCGCAGCAACACGACTTAGAACGCGCGGCCACGCCGCCGAGGACTATCTTCCCTTCCCCAACGCCGCCGGCGAACACTCGCCGTTGGGCTCGCCCAACTGGCAGACATCGCCGCGGCAACGCGCGAAGGACGACACCGATTGCTACCACCAGTAGCCAAAGACACGCCTGTATTGACAGGCGGCGAACAAGGACGCCACAGAAAGGAGCCATGCTCTGATTCTGTCTCCTGACGGGGGCCGAGAAGAAAGACCCGACTGGTGACTTTACCCTATGCTAAATTACCTTCGTTCACTGGGTAGATAATATATAAGCGCATTCAACGGACAAGCATTAAAATGAATAACGACATTAAATTTATCCAGTAAATTGTCCACAACTGGATTATTTCACACGCAAATAATGAAATGTTAGCTCTAACTCATTATTGTTGACTAGAATAACCAGTAAATGTGGTATTTTCATATGCATGGAGCTGAGCATTTCGTGTTAACCTAAGAACAGTGATAACAGAAAGGAGACAAAAAAGTGAGGCAGAACAATTCTGCCCCCCTACGGAGAAAAGGCCCATGTGCAATTAATTCATAGAAGCATATTAAACTCTCAAGGGTTATAATAAGGTTGGATTTTCAATACAACTCATTTAGTAGATACGCCTTTTCTCCTTAGGAGGGCAGAATTTGACAGCAGAGAACTGCTACTGTACACACACGGCGAGACACAACAGCGGGCTTATTACATATACGGGAAAAGGACAGAGCTAAATAACTAGTATAGCTCTGTCCTTTACGCACGCCGTAAAATGAACTGCATAAATATGTCATAATAACCCCCTTGCACTGTTTTGTGCGTTCACACATCAGTACTCCACATCAGTAGTCCACTATTCTACCACCACCATCGCTACCACCATCTTATCCATTAACCTACCGCCAAACATGTTCGCGTTGTTGTGTTCCGGTTTGGGGATAAGACAGCCGGTGACCTTAGTCCTCAGGGTTGGCAGTGCATTTGCAGTCTGAGGATTTGCGGTCTTGTGAATGCGAATGTCTATGGGTCTCAGTTTTCACATACCATCAGATGACCTGTGTGCTGGTTTGCCTTCTCTATGCCATAAAAAACTGCTTAACTTTTTTGGAATGGATGCATATGGCGCTGGACCAGTCCTTGTGGCAAACCTTGGAGAAGGGATATCTCCAGCAGTGGACGTATTTTGGCTGAAATAATGATGATGATAAAAATCAGTGATTGGAATAGGTAATTATAATGCCTAAGCCTACATACATACATACATAAAATCACGCCTGTTTCCCAGAAGGGTTAGGCAGAGACCACTTCTTTCCACTTGCTACGATCTTGACAAATTTCTTTCGCTTCTTCTAAATTCATACATCGAGTCATGCACGCACGTCGGTTTCGGGTACTTAAGATTCGACCCTTTCCCAGTATTTCTCCAATTTGATTAAAATAAATACGCCTGGGGCGGCCCCTTCCGTCCCTTCCACTCACTTTCGATCTGTATATCTCTTTAGTCAATCTTCTTTCATCCATCCTTTCCAAATGACCTAAAACTAATGAATGATAAATTGTGAAATAAATAACATGTATCTTCTATCACATTCATGCTAATGAAAATACGTTATTTTTGACATCATATTTCCGTTCACTGGCTATGACGTTATATTACGAAATTCAGATCTAATTGGACGTAAAAAATATTAAGGCAAAATATATTTTGCAAAATTACAAAAATTAAACAGCAGATTTTTACGAAAACATGGAGAATGCCGTCCGTATTTTGAATAATAATTTTCTCATTAAACTGTGTAATTACGTGGGTGACTACGAAAGTTTTGAGATGTGGCCATTTTAAATAGAACCTACATGAATTGCACCTTTTGCATTTCCTTATTTATTTGAAATTCGAATGCCATTAGTTATATGACGAAATATTAAAAAATAAAATTGACATTTCCATTTTTTCATAACGATTCCCGCGTTTTTTCTATCAACAATGGAATTCGAACGAGAACATTTTCGTGCAATGATGTTATATGATTTTAAAGTTGGATTGAGTGAAACTGAGTGCCAAAATAGACTTTTATCTGCATTTGGCGACCTTGCACCATCCCGTGCAACAATTTTTAGATGGTTTACGCAATTTAAACGAGGGAAATTTTCGTTGAAAGACGAAGACAGAAGCGGCCGTCCTACTACTTCTGTAACGCAAGAAAATATCGAAGCGGTGAGAAAAATTATATTAGAGGACCCGAAAACTTCCTACAAAGAGATAGAAGAAGCCCTACAAATTTCATCGCCGACAATAAATCATATTTTACATAGTCACCTGTTGAGTCAGGAAGCTTTGTTCGCGATGGGTTCCTCATGCTTTGACAGCCGAACAAAAACAAACGCGTGTGACCTGGTGCCGAGACATGCTTCAAACATTTGAAAATGGAGAGGGACGTAATGTATTTAACATTATTACTGGAGACGAGAGTTGGATCTATCAATATGACCCGCTAACTAAGCGACAGTCCATGGTTTGGGTATTTCCGGATGAAGAGCCTCCGCGGAAAGTCAAACGAGGACGCAGCGTGGGGAAGAAAATGGTGGCAACTTTTTTTAGTGCGAGTGGTCATGTAGCAACAATTTGTTTAGACAATAAAAAAAACTGTTAATGCTCAATGGTACAGTGAAGAGTGCTTACCAATCGTGTTTGACGCGTTACGTCAAAAACGTCCAAAAACGGGATTGCGAGGGCTTTTTTTGCATCATGACAATGCATCGCCGCACAAAACCAAAATTACCCAAGAGTTTTTGAAGACCACGGAAATTCAGCTAATGAGCCACCCGCCTTATAGTCCCGATTTAGCTCCGTGCGACTTCTTTCTCTTCCCGAAAGTGAAGCTTGGGCTTCGTGGTGCTCATTTCGATAGCCCGGAGGACGCTCGAAATGCTTACATAGCAGCGGTTGAGGACCTCCCGAAGGAAGAGTATCGCCAATGCTATAAAGCTTGGTTTAGACGAATGAATCGATGTATAGACAAATGGAGACTATTTTGAGAAATTGTAATAAAAATAATAATTCTAAAGTCAAAGTTTTTTTCGCATCTCAAAACTTTCCTAGTCACCTAACGTATTAATATTTATAGTAGTTTTTTACGAATGAATACTAAAGGTAACCAATAAATAAACACGAAAATAAATACCATATTTTCCATACATTTGCGACATTTCGTTATCAAGCATTTCAAAAACTTTCAGGATTTAAAGTGAAAACTCGCATAAAAATAGTAGGTACCAGGAATCCATAACTCCGAACAGGTTTCATAAAGGGAAGAGCGATGGCCTCCAGGGACGCTCCATCATCGTTTGTTTGCGCATTCATCGTCCCCGAACGTCAGAAGTTGGGGGCGCGCCGCTATTTGACGATATTTACCTGTTTACTAGGAAACGTAATTGTTTCTCAATTTTCTTGGTTATTTTTGAAGCATAAGAAGGTATTTTTGCATTTATGTCGTGAAAATAATTTGAAGCAGCTCTCTGTGTACGCATTGGTTGATCGTGTGTAGTAACTACTGAAGTGCCAAAGGAAACTTTCCAAAATTGCGGAAAATTTCATGTAGGAAAATTTCGGAAACTTCTCACAATTTTGTATTCGGATTGAAACTTTCCGATTCTTAAATTTAAATTTCCTATATTTCTTGGGAAAGTTTTCGGAAATTTCTTGCAACTTTTCCAACTTATTGGAAACTTTCCGCAACTTGCACATCACTAGTAGTAACACGCGTACAATCTTAGGTTTAAATCTCAAAATATAGTCTTGAGATTGCAAATAGTTAGTCTTAGATTCCGTTTGCCATCAGGTGGTCTTTGTATCTATTCGTTATCAGGCTCCGTGCCATTATTTTTATTGTTGAAGAAGTATACTTCATTATCTTGGACTTTTACTAGAAAGACCAGTTCAGTGGGGTTCAAATAAGTTGCATTGTGTCAACTTTACAGAATAAAAATTCAAAGAATGTATTTTATTAACGTTACAGCTCTGCGGTTAGTTGTTTTAGTCATAAAATAAGTTACATTGATTTTATCAATTCTGTTATTTAAGACAGCCACAAAGTATCCATCAAAATTCCGATAAAAACTTTGTTATTATATTATTGATTTAATAGAATAGGTGCCTAAAAAAGGTAAGGGACTCGTAAAAGTAGAAAGTCTAATTCTGGTTGTACATTAAAACGAATTACGGTAATGTTACAATAGTTTACAACTTTAACAAAATGATAACAGTCAATAATAATTGTTTTATACTCATTAGAGGTACCTGTGTGGTTACCGGGTTAGAATAGTGCCACTCCATGTCTTCCGGTGGATGTCGTAAGAGGCGACTAAGGGAATAAAGGCTTGTAGTATTGTTAGGCGATGGGCTTGCAACCTGTCACTAATACACTGGTAAACATCTTAGCCTAATTGTGCAAAATGTGGTTACAGAATTAACAATAAGTTTTTAGAGTTGTTGGTAATTCTGTAGCTCTGCCTACCCCACTCTGGGAATGAAGGCGTGAGTTTATGTATGTATGTATGTATGTAGAGTATTATAAAACTTATGAACGGCGCTGAATGTTAGTAAGTAAACAGCCAATATATTCAATTGACATCATAAGAGTGAAGCCACGCAAGCGTAATTTTGTGAGTTGAGAGTCGCGTAATTTCGGTCGCTAAGTTTCTGCTACATTCGGTTTCATACAAAACTCCTGTTTGGTTCACACGGTGACGCAAAATCCGCTGGCTTTTGGTATGCAGCACAAATTACGCCACTCAAAACTCAAACAATTATGCCCGTGTGGCTTCACCCTAAGTCTTACTGAAGAAGCTTAAATACTTTAAGAGCAGAGGAACCTTTGGGTTGAAGTTAGAAAATATAACCTTGAATTGAATGAAGAAAAGAGATGCAAGACGTGTTTTTTTTCCATAGTTTCATAGCATTCTCCTTAGTTTATGCTTCTTGTTTGTAGCCTAACATTTTGTCAGTAAAACCATAGTGATTGTTTTTCGACATGTTATCATACTGTCTAAGTCAACGTAATGATCATCAGAACCAATCATACCGTCACGCCTTCATTCCCAGAGTGGCCTGGAGTAGGCAGAGCGTTAATGATAACTCTAATTTTAAATTCCAAGGTTTTTTTAAATTATTATTGCATGGCAAGGCAAACGAGCACACAGGCCACCTGATGGTAAGTGGAAACTGTGACCCATAGACAATCGCATTCAATAAACCGTAAATGCGTTGCCAACCCTGAGGTCTAAGATGGAATGCCTCTATGCTAGTTATTTCACCGGCTGTCTTAAAACAATACGGTTACAAAGTAACACGGTGTTACCAATGAATAAAACTCCTGTTCAGAATACAGCCTCCACTTTAAGATAGATGCTTGCCATATTTATTACAGTTGGGAAGCTATTTAATATTCCCGATATTACCTGGTACTGGCGATATTGGACGCTTGACAAGTTAGTTCTTCGAGTTGGGAACTGGAGCGGACTGCAGCAACTTACTCGACAACGAAGTTGCCATTCCGGTAGAGGTAGCGGTATTCATTAGTATTACCGTTAAAAGTTTGTAGATGATTAACCCCTCGTATGCGGGAGGTCAAAAAAGTACCAAGTTCTAGTCTCTTTTGATTAAGATATAGTCCATAAAATTAAGCTTAAAAAAAATACAAAAAGATATTCAAATTTTGAGCACGGATCCGTGCCTAAGCATACGATGGGTTAAAATTTAGCCTTGCATATTAGTCACGCCAACAAATTGGTAAAATAAAAACTTGAAAAAACATACATTTTAGTGTACCTCCCCTACACGTAACGTGAAGATGCATTTTTTTCTCGTCTTCCCAGCAGTTTCATTGGGTAGGCCTTTCAAACATATTAGAGTCAAGGGTCTCCCCCCCACCCCTTCCTTCGGCTACAGCCAAAGCTACAAATACTAAAAATATGACATACATACATAAACTCACGCCTTCATTCCCAGAGTGGGGTAGGCAGAGCTAAAGAATTACAAAAAGTCTTTAAACTTCTTGATAATTCTATAACCACATTTTGCACAAGTAGGCTAAGATGTTTCCTAATGTATTAGTGACAGGTGGCAAGCCCATCGCCTAACAGTACTACAAGCCTTTATTCCCTTAGTCGCCTCTTACGACATCCACAGGAAGACATGGAGTGGCACTATTCTAACCCGGCAACCACACGAATGAATGAATGGATGAATTTACACAAAAACTATCACGACTAAGTAGACTTGATTAATTCTTGAAATACAAGAGAATTTGTTCATACTTGTTTCTTTTTTTGAGATGGTTTTTGTGAAGTAACGGCTTGGAAACCCTACACTGAGCATGGTCAGACATGCTCTTGCCCGGTTTTTTCTAATTTCCGTGTCAACTGGGGCCTTATTGTACTTTGTGTCTACAAGTATTGTTATTGGTCTAGTTTCGTTTCAGTTGCCATTACTGTCAAGTAAATAAGAGCTATCGTAACGTAGACAATACTATAGCATGTATGTTTTTTTGAAGGCTTTTTTGCTAAATAAATTTGTACACTTGTCTTGCCAATTCACTGCACTGCCTTTTCTAAATCGCTCAAGGGTACGCTGGAAGGGATAAGTTTGTCTTAGTACATTATTTTTCTCCATTTTATTGTTTTGGTTTTTCTTTTATCCAATAAAGTGTTTACATACATACTTACATACATAAATGTCAAATGCAATTAGGGTCGGCCCAAGTGCAAAGTGCATTCCCGTGTGGTTGCCGGGTTAGAATAGTGCCACTCCATGTCTTCCCGTGGATGTCGTAAGAGGCGACTAAGGGAATATAGACTTGTAGTACTGTTAGGCGATGGACATGCAACCTGTCACTAATACGATGGTAAACATTTTAGCCTATTTGTGCAAAATGTGGTTAGGTACTGAATTATAAACAACTTTTTAAAGTTGTAATTCTGTAGCTCTGCCTAGCCCACACTGAGATTACAGGCGTGAAGGTATGTATGTATGTAAGTAACAAAGACCCCGTTTCGTAAGAAAACAGACATGGAATTTACCAATATTTTAGGCAATATTGCCCACAAAGAAAATTCCATTGCACAGAGTCGGATATGACGGTCTCCTTTGTTCCGAGCGGTGTTTCCGAGAGGTCGGCCGATAGCGTTGATCGCAATCTTGAGAGCCGTCATTTCGCCCTCGATGCTTGAGAGCTGAAGCTGATATTGAGTAAAATGGACCTTAAGCACAGTTTTGGAAAGGCCATTAAAATTGTGTTCAGGGTTCCAAAGAAAAAGTGTGAAGGAAACGAGTCCTTATAACTAGAATGGTAAAAAAAAATATAATAACTACCTATACTTAAACATATTTTAGACGTGCCTACCGAATGTCTTACAGTCTTACTAATAAAGATAACTTTTACCATGTTATTACGGGTGGTTAACGATTCTTTATTTGTAAGACTGTTAATGTTTAGTTCTGTTTCACTGTTTGTGTATTCATTTTCAAATGAATTAATTGTTCCTTATACGCATAATTCCGTTCGGCCGAAAACGGATTTAACAATAGAAATGGTTTTATTTTAATTAATATAAAAAACTAACCTACCTTAACCTAACCTAACCTACACAATAGACGTTTATTAAATTCTGAAATGTCAGCCTAAAAGGGTGTTATGCTAAAAGATTTAATGCGAAAATATACATTATGCGTAAAAAGTTTATGCGTTTGAAAGGGATCCCAATAGTCTACAGACGACGTCAGAGATACACATTGTTGCACCTTATTTTAGGCAAATATAAAATTTAATATTAAAATAATAATATACAAACATACATACATTAAATCACGCCTGTTTCCCAGAGGGGTAGGCAGAGACCACTTCTTTCCACTTGCTACGATCTTGACAAATTTCTTTCGCTTTTTCAACATTCATACATCGAGTCATGCACGCACGTCGGTTTCGGGTACTTAAGAGATTCGGCCCTTTCCAGTATTTCTCCGATTTGATTCGAAAAAGTACGCCTAGGGCGGCCCCTTCCGACCCTTCCACTCACTTTCGATCTGTATATCTCTTTCGTCAATCTTCTTTCATCCATCCTTTCCAAATGACCGAACCATCGAAGCATGCCCTTAAAATAATAATATTCATACTAAAACAAGGTAAAATGAAGTTGACTACCTAACAAATGAAAAGTAAAATGTAAAGGGTAGCTACCCTCACACAAGAAACCTTTTAACGTTTTTTTTTTGTTGTTACTTTATTGTAAAGTCCAGTGATACGAAACCTCTCATCTAACTCGCAGTTTAGTCAGCTTATAACCGATTTCACTAAAGCCATAAAATTATTATAGGTTCTGTACAAAGTACTAGTGGTATAGTTGGTTCTAGTTAATATGACGAAAAGCACTTAAAACCAACCATTACCAACATCTATTCTTCAATTGTTATCTTCAAGTACGGTTGCAAAACAATTACGCAGGTGTGTCGGTACAGCCAAAGTATACTGTGTCAATATCACTTTGTACAATTTAAGAATAGTATTAAAAATATTTTTTTACCTGAATGTTAACCGCACTGTACTTAATTGTATTTAAAAACAAAACACCTACTTAAATGTCTCCGGTTCAGGTAAAACCCAATGATCAAGAAGCGTTGAGCTACTCCAAAGCACGTGCCACACTTCCGTCGTCCCTTTGTTATCTTTTCCTTTCATATTTAGCAACAAAAGAAGTTGTAAAATCCTGCGTTAAGTGTATTTTCGTCATTTAAACTGGAACCAACTATACCTACGCTTAACTTAAGAGAGCTGTTTGCTCTGCAGGCGTAACCGAGCACTCACTAACTTTTTGATGGATTGATTAATACGGGTTTGTGATTAATGGCCCCGTGCTGCCATCTACCGAGATTGTGATAAGATTAAAGGTTTTCATGTAGTGTCCATATTAAAATGGAGTCGGCAAATGGACAGAGGCTAAAGTGTTTGTAAGTTTGGTCGCGATGAGTAGTTTAGTGATAATGAAAAAAAGTATAGGAAATAATGAATTGCAAACACTTGTGGTATTTTATATATTTTTTCATTTACTTATTGCGACACCTACCTATAATATACCAAAGTTAAATTTAATGAAAAACGACATAAAATAATACAACAACCATAACACAATAACTGAAAAATAAAACCAAAATGAAATAAGACTAACTCTTAATATATAAATTAACTAAAACATTAAATCTAAGAATACCTATACTTATTACCGCATCCAAATCGGTTCATCTGTTTAAGAACTACGGTGCCACAGACAGACACACACAAACACACACACTTACACATCAAACTTATTACCCCTCTTTTTGCGTCGGGGGTTAAAAATAGACGTTGTCTTACAGAACCTGTCGTGCGTGACATCTCGCTTCGTGACTTGCCTTCTTATCCTGGAAACTAAACGCCTGAACACATGGAAGTGAATATTAATTTTAGTGGTTGAAGCGTGATTGAGTAACAAACATCCAAACATCCACACACCAAAACTTACATACATACATTCATGCCGTAATCCCAGGATGAGGTAGGCAGAGCTACAGAATTACTAACAAATTTAAGAGGAAAACTATCACTCAACTTGATTTGTTCTTTAAATACACGTAAGTAAATATCATACATACATACACTAACGCCTTCATTCCCAGATTGGGGTAGGCAGGGCTGCAGAATTACCGACAACTTAAAAAAATCGTTGATAATTCAATTACTTACCACATTTTGCAGAAACAGGCTAAGATGTTTACCAGCGTCTTAGTGACAGGTTGCAAGCCCATCGCCTAACAGTACTACACACACACACACACACACTACAGTGTATTCGGTGAATGAGTATATGGAACTTGACTTATAAATAAGATTGACTTTTAAATTTTTACTTTACTCTGTATTTGTGTTGACTTGTAATATTATCATTTAATTATATTTCTGACGACCTCAATGTAACATGTAATTTCACATGCGATGTAATTTATATTATATTGAGTAATAAAATCTGAATCTGAATCAAGCCTTTATTCCCTTAGTCGCCTCTTACGACATCTACTAGAAGACATGGAGAGGCACTATTCTAACCCGGCAACCACACGGGAAACTTACTAAGATTAGTAAGCTTACCTACTTACAATGGGTTTTATAAAGATCAGTTAAATCAAATTTCGGTCAGGAATGTCAAAACTTGTATGAAGTTACTAAAATTTGATCTGACATTTTTACTTATGGGGCTTTATAAAACCGGCCCTTAATTTCCAAAATATCCGGGTACCATCATACAGATAAATTCCACATTCCGGTTCAAACTTAGAAGTAAACACAGACGAATTTAATTTAATCACAAGTTTTGGGAATCAAATCAACAGAGTGATTATTTTCAAGCATTGAAATCGAAACTACGGTTGCCTTGCCTTCACCCTTTCAGTCTTAATCAGAAATAAATATAGACCAACCGTTTATTCTGATTTAATCTGAAACGTTGATTATGAGTTAAAAAACCCGTTTTATTGTGGTCTATGAAAAAAAAAAAAACAAACAAAGCCGCTTTATTCTGGTCTATAAATAAATAAATATCAGGGACAATGTCACACCAATTGACCTAGTCCCAATTTAAGCTCTAGGCTTGTATTATGGGTACTAGACAACGATATAAATACTTATACAGAGAAATTTTTACTTAAATACATAGTAAACATCCACGACTCAGGAACAAATATTCGCGCTCATCACACAAATATCTGCCCTTACCGGGATTTGAACCCAGGACCGCTCGCTAGCTTCGTAGGCAGGGTCACTACCAACTAGGCCAGCGCGTCGTAACGTTTAACGTTTTCGTATAACAGCCATGTTTTAGCTATCGTATTTATGCAACTAGGGTAGAAGTACCGTTTGTGGCCATTTAAGGCTGAAATGAGCATTAAAAATACTGTAAAATTAAAAATAATATTCATAGGTAGTTATGACTGTTAGATATTAGATAAAATAGAGAGTTGCCAAAACGGTGTAAAGATGGCCAAAACCGGTACTTTTACCCAACATTTTTGATAGCCCCTATAGCAGCTACACTGTAAGCTCGTCGCAATGGCCGACGGGCGGCAGTAGGTCGAGCATTTCACGGAAACGCCACAAGGGCTGTCGGGGTGTTTCAGCAACAAAAGGAACTTGCGGTGGCGCGGCGGCGACCACCCTGTCGCATTATAGCGAACAGTCCCAATTTGTTTTGGCACTTCTTTATTAGGTGGCTCGTTTTCTGACTGTCTGTTTGGTACACAAGTAAGAGACCTACAACTTAAAACGTATCTCAGAACTAGCTGACAATGCAATTATATTATGGTGCAACTAAATGACTGACGGTTCGTGATGTAATTAGTAATTACTAACAAATTTATTGACTACACAACACAAATACACACACGCACACGCACACTCACACACACACACACACACACACACACACACACACACACACACACACACACACACACACACACACACACACACACACACACACACACATACATACATACACACTCGCTCACACACTTCACAAATACCAAAGTTTTGTATTGTAGATAATTTGCTTATTTTATTATATTGTTTGATTCTTGCCAAATTGAATTAAGTTTAAGTTCCGTAAAACCTGGTCCACGTCTAATTTCTTTAATTCCTCATAGATAACTTAAGTATAAGCATTTTAAAACTTTAGTCAACAAGAAATGTCTATAAAAAGACACGTTTACCTAAAGATAATGGGATCTTAATCTAAATAGCTTTCGTACTTAAGCAACTACATTTTTGATAGCCCCTATAGCAGCTGCACTGTAAGCTCACCGCAATGGCCGACAGGGCGGCAGTAGGTCGAGCATTTCACGAAAACGCCACAAGGGCTGTCGGGGTGTTTCAGCAACAAATGGAACTTGCGGTGGCGCGGCGGCGACCACACTCTGTCGCATTATAGCGGACAGTCCCAATTTGATTTGGCACTTCTTTATTAGGTGGCTCGTTTTCTGACTGTCTCTTTCGTACACAAGTAAGAGACCTACAACTTAAAACGTACTATCAGCCCATTGGAACCCTGGCCCACCATAGAACGGTATCACAGTGGCATGATAAAATAATTGGTTTGACACTTCTTACGACTTGAATCATAACGTCACTGTGACACAGTTCTATGGTGGGTCAGGGTTCCAATGGGCTGATAGTATCTCAGAACTAGCTGACAATGCAATGATATTATGGAGCAAAAAATAAATGACTGACGGTTCGTAGCTAATCGAATTGATTGGCTTACTGACTGGTTGACAGATGACTGACAGACATAAAAACAAAGTGCTAACTACACCAGGCAGCGCGTAGACATACTTGTAACTTACACCAAATGGATAGTCGGTTTGCCAGTAAGTCGAGCATTCTTTTAAGTGTTCCACAGGTGTAGGTATTTACTTGTGGGAAGACCTTGTGCAGGGTCCGTCCGGGTTGGTACCACCATCTTATCCATTAACCTACCGCCAAGCAGCAGTGTTCACATTGTTGTGTTCCGGTTTGGGGATAAGACAGCCGGTGAAATGACTAGCATAGAGGCATTCCATCTTAGTCCTCAGGGTTGGCAACGCATTTGCAGTCTTGTGAATGCGTTTGTCTATGGGTCACAGTTTCCACTTACCATCAGGTGGCTTGTGTGCTTGTAAGCCTACCCATGCAATAAAAAAAACAAAGTTATTTTAACAACTTTTTTTTAAAAACCCTTAGATCAGCCATGCCATACGCCCGCCACAATGGACGGCAGTAGGTCGAGCATGTCACGGAAACGCCACAAGGGCTTTCGGGGTGTTTCAGCAACAAACGGCACTTGGGGTCACGCGGCGGTGACGACTCTGCCACACTGTAGAGGTTAGTCCAATTTTCTATTACCAGGGGTATTTATTATCTTGGTTTCTTGTCTGTTTGTTTGGTACAATTGAAAATGTAAACATACCTTAGAACCTATTGACCGACATTGCTGTTATACGAGTATAGGTACGGTTCGAAAATTAAAACTATCTTGTTCTAATTCTAATTTTAAATAATGGCTTTCACTCCTGTTAAGGTGTATTTCACCAATGTCGAGTTATTAATAGACACTCCCATGGACTAAATAGAGAAATTAGTCCATGGATTACACGTAAAGACAATTGTTCGGTAAAAGAGTATTTTCTCTATTGGACTAAACAGAAGCACATGGGGTAAGCTCCAGCCGCTTCGTTCAAGACAAAAAACTGTTCAAATAAAAAAAGATAAAAGATAAAAGATGTTTATTCAGTAAGTAGGCCGCACGGGCACTTTTACACATCAAAAATCTACCAGCGCTTCGCAAGAGACCACTGCTGAGAAGAAACGCCGCAAGAAACTCAACAGTAAGTCGTTTTTTAAATATTGCTAATGATATTATACAATAATAAACTTAAGCTATCATTATATAAAACAATGAATCTCACATAACACTAAAAATGTATATATTCATGCGTAGTTGAGCAGGAAAATGTGTCAAAACTCAGAATTGTCACAAAACTAATAAGCTACAGTAAAGTGTTGGACAGCCTGCTCGATATGCAGCTAGAGGATAAAATTTGTCTTCACGATGCCCAGTTTCTACGGAGGCAGCAGTTTTATGTCTCAAGCATGCTGTCCGACACTATACAGATCGGAAAACGCCTATTTATGCGTGCTTCTGGACTTGACCAAAGCATTCGATCTAGTGTCCTACGACGTATTATGGAAAAAAATGTATGAAACAACCTTGCCTGGAGAGCTTATCGAACTGTTTAAATATTGGTACGGCAACCAGAGCAACGTTATAAAATGGGCGGGCGTGTTGTCTGACCCGTACAAACTGCATTGTGGCGTAAGGCAGGGAGGATTGACCTCGCCCAAGTTGTTCTGTTTGTATGTAAATCAGCTGATCGATGAGCTCAGCAATACCAGAGCGGGCTGTTTTGTCGGGGGACAGTGTTTTAATAACATCAGCTACGCTGATGACATGGTGTTGCTGAGCCCATCGATCTGCGCCCTCAGGAAGCTTTTGGACGTGTGTGAGAGCTACGCGGAGTCCTATGGCCTCAGGTACAACGCCAAGAAAAGCGAACTACTAGTTTTTAAGTCGGGTTCAAAAACTTACAAAATAGTTCCTCCGGTTGAGCTGGGGGGCGTTCCTCTAAAGACCGTCTCACAGTTCAAGTACCTGGGGCACTGGGTCACCGAGTCGCAGAGGGATGACATGGACGTGGAGCGGGAGCGTAGGGCGCCTGGCGGTTAGAAGCAATATGTTGATCCGCAGGTTTGCAAAATGTACGAAAAGTGTTAAGCTTACTCTGTTTAAAGCATACGGTCAGTCATTCTACACTTGCAGCCTGTGGTTCAACTATTCTAGCAGGGTCTACAGCGCCCTACGCGTCCAGTACAACAACGCATTCAGGATGCTGTTGGGGCTGCCGCGCTACTGCAGTGCGTCAGGGATGTTCGCGGAGGCGCGCACAGACGACTTTCACGCGATCATGCGCAAGCGCGTCGCCTCCCTGATGCGGCGGGTGCGCTGCGGCTCCAACGGCCTCCTGGCAGCGGTGGCTGAACGGTTGGATAGCCCGATTCTCGCCTTCTGGGCAGACAGGCACAAGCCTGTGGCTAACTATGACGAGTGTTAGGAATGTATTTATTTTGTATTTATTTTGTAATGTTCTAATTAACATTAATACTAATATAGTTTTTAAGATTTTGCTAACATAAAAATAACATTATGGATTGCATTTTCTGAAATAAAAAATATTATTATTATTATTATTTGTATGTCTTTACCATTCACGGGACTATGGGAGTCCCGGACCTTTGGAAGGCGTACATGGAGCCGAAGCCAACACGTAGAGGCCCTTTAGACAAGTTTAATTTAGTAAAGTGATGGGACACCAACCGGCGATTGTCCCTGAGTTCAAACTATAGAAGTATGCTCCCACGGACAACCAACGGTTAGTGTGGGACTATTTAAGAAGGATGGATATTAAAATAGGCTCTATGAATGAACAGATATGGACTGGTGAACTAGGCTATTGATGAAACTACGGCGCCTGCCTGGCCAATGCTAATTACTTTGGTCGAAATGGCAGGCGGTGACTCGCCAACTCAATGGAATGGGCCTCCCGAAATAGCCGCATATATATAGCAGCAGGGAGGTAACAGTTCCAGAGGGGCTAAGGGTGGAGAGGTGCTTCTGGACTTTAAACGACCATAAGGTGCCCACTCACCACTTATGCAACACATCCACCCTTCGAGCATATAGCTCTTGCGACTCCACTCTGACCGGCCAATAAAGGCAAGCCAGAGGTGAGGGTCTGTTCCTCGTCATTATACACTCCAGCCGGCCGGTGAAGGCAAGCGTGAGGTGAGGAACAGGACCTACCCTCGGGAGCATTCAGGTCCGTGGTGTCGCCACTCACCAAAAGCTCGCCACTAGCTGCCCTATTATTATTATTATTTGTATGTCTTTACCATTCACGGGACTATGGGAGTCCCGGACCTTTGGAAGGCGTACATGGAGCCAAAGCCAACACGCAGAGGCCCTTTAGACAAGTTTAATTTAGTAAAGTGATGGGACACCAACCGGTGATTGTCCCTGAGTTCAAACTATGGAAGTATGCTCCCACGGACAACCAACGGTTAGTGTAGGACTATTTAAGAATGATGGAAGTATTAAAATAGGCTCTATGAATGAACAGATCTGCCGTGCTAGTGTAAAAGGCGATCATTCGACATTTTGACCAAATTGAGTTGTTATGACCATCGTGATATGGAGAACAAGCCGCGTCGACCCATCTTACCCGTTTGTCGATAAGAGGCTTGGTTGCGAAGATACGATAAGGAAAAAGGCCGAATAACAGACTATTTTCCAGCAAATACTAATCAATAAAGCGGTAACTACACAATACTACATTAGAAAGACGTAAAACAAGACACTCCGCATTATTGTCTGGTGTAGGTTTTATTTATTAATAAGTTGAACTACTCTATAAGGCCGTAATCGCAGATTACTAAGTAAAAAGAACGAATAACCTAAATAAAAAAAAATTACCGCCTTTTAACTTAGTATTTCAAATGTTTTTTTCTATTTGCTCATAATCTAAATGAACGTAACAGAGTTTTCTAGACAAAAAGACCGTATGTCAGTATTTTGCGGTATTTTAGTCTAGTTAATGCCGAGTTTTAAATAATGATAAACTTGTTTAAAAAAACTTTTATTTTGTGATACGGTATTTTTACTTGGGACAGAGGTAGTTTTTAACGTTAGATTACTATTCGAATATCCACAGTCGACCCATGCTACTTAATAAAACCGTATAATCCCCAATCTCCTACATACCCCCCGCGGACGGGAGTGCCCGCGTTCGGGCGCCCTTCAGTTCGCTGACGTTACGGGTAATGAAGGTGCGTGTGCGCTGGCGCCCGTTATCACGCGAAAAGACGAGGACGACGAATTGACGATAAATCATAAAACGGAGTACATAATACCATTCTAAATATTTGTTACCTGAGTACAGTAAAAATAAATAAAATAAATATATAAATTAATATATGATATATATTTTTGGAGAACTAACATAATTGGGATAGACCAAAAAAATAACTCACGGTTTTTATAATCTAATACAAAAGAAAAAGTAATTTTAAGAGACCAATTTCATTAATTTTGTATTTGACCGAATAGTTTTGTTTTTATATCTTTATTTATTTAACAGACATTTTATCGATGAATTACATGATAAGTTACGATAAAAAGTGATTGTAATAGTATAATAAAACATACTATTTCAAGCGGTTTACGCCTAACCCGTAAGACACACCTGGAAGGGCTTCAAGCCAAAAACGAAAGTCAAACCACACGGTCAAATATACTTTTGTCGAAATGTCCGAAATAAATAAATATAACAAAAACTTAATCATGCAGAACGGCTTTAGAACCCTATTCCTCGAAATAGATTTCTAATTAGAGTAATTTAAAAAATTTGAACAATCCCAATTATGAATTATATTAGTATCTAAGAAAAACATGAACAATAAAAAAAACTAGAACATCAATAGCTTAAAGAAATATGTCCTTTTTTTATAATGCATTTATACAAATAAATAATAAAGTTTTTATGGAGAGAGTTTTATCGAAATAAAGCAAATCTAGATAATTAGCTTACAGAGATGGTTAAGTCCTTTTATAAAGTGAATATTTTATATCATAAAACAAATATATCAGTAAATGATAAAGTGACTATAGTGAGATTTGTCTGTTTACTTTTCATAATATACCTATTTTACTAACATGAGGACTCAATCTAGCTAGAAGACAAAATGACTTCTGTATCCCACTGTTTTACTATAAAAGTTAAACATGGATACTTAGTGAAATTGAACATCTCATTTAGTTATATAAAACTCAAGTCAAATATAGACTTAAAGGTGAAGCAAGCAATATCAATCTTGAGTCACAATATTATATGATATAAAAATAACATAGTATAACTATCGCTTTATTGAACGATAAATAATCTACTGTATAATTGAGTTTTTAAACACTCAATTGACAACAATTCATTATGTGCTAAGGTAGTAAAATAAAATACCGTTTCTACATTTTACTCTGCTGATTACAGTAAAAATATCGTTGGATTTTTTTATGCAGTAGTTTTTTTTAGATTTAGGAAAAACAGTTAAAAAAGTTGGATTGTGAATGTCAGGAATACACTTATAGTGCCCTTAGTCCATTTATTACCAAAGGAATTGAAAAAAATATACAACTGTCATGTTAATTTTTTATCTGTCTGACGGTTACTTGATTCTAACGACACGCTTTCGATTGTACGCAAAATAGTTTATTATATTTTAATGGCGTCTACTAATTATGTAATTAATTAAATTACGCAAAATAACAAATTTGCTAACGAACAGCAGCGAATGATTGACAAGTGAGTGACATGACATGACCGTCAGTTCTGTATCTGTTTAAAGTTACTTTATTTTATTTTATATCAGGCTAAGATCACATCAGTATTCCTAAGTTTGTATATACGGTCTTTTTAATGACTATTTCTTTAATAAATTATTAATGACGAATTTCAGTTAAATAAAGAAAAACCAAGAAATACGGGTACTCAAATTTTTAACCAGCTATTATAAATGCGAAAAAACAATAATGCTTTTTTTTTTGAAATGTTGTCAATTTATATTTTGACCCTTTTCTTCTCTTACTATACGACTGACTGACTAATCGTACATATTGGCCAGGAGTCTGACCTGTCTATGGAGGATGACTATTGAGGTAGACTAAGGTCTAGGGATAGCGATCCCAGAGCGTATGGAGGAGATCTCCTTATTTTTTCTATGGCATAGGAAGGCAAACGAGCACACAGGCCACCTGATGGTAAGTGGAAACTGTGACCCATAGACATTCGCATTCACAAGACTGCAAATGCACTGCCAACCCTGAGGACTAAGATGGAATGCCTCCATGCTAGTCCTTTTACCGGCTATCTTATCCCTAAACCGGAACACAACAATGCGAACACTGCTGCTTGGCGGTAGGTTAATGGATAAGAATGGTGGTACCAACCCGGACGGACCCTGCACAAGGTCCTCCCACAAGTAAAGGTCCTCCTTCCCTAAGGGGGCCACAAAACCTTTAAATTCTTAGATTTGCTTTAATCTAGACTTCGGTTTCATAAATTATATCTACTATAGGTACATATTAACTTTATCTTTAAAACCAATTCACTTAGTACGTAGGTTGAATTTCAAGTGGTTAGGAGTCATTAAATAAACTAGGATAATGTTAGATAAGTTTTAAATTATAGTCTACATACATACATACCTTCACGCCTGTAATCCCAGAGTAGGCTAGGCAGAGCTACAGAATTACAACTTTAAAAAGTTGTTGATAATTCAGTAACCACAATTTGCACAAATAGGCTAAGATGTTTACCAGCATATTAGTGACAGGTTGCAAGCCCATCGCCTAATAGTACTACAAGCCTTTATTCCCTTAGTCGCCTCTTACGACATCCACGGGAAGACATGGAGTGGCACTATTCTAACCCGGCAACCACATATTATTGTAAATATTTAGGTATCAATATTCTAGAGAGTATTAGTATAGCTGGGACTTAAAACAAAGACTTAAATAATTCTAGGGTTACTATAGGTTCACAACTATTGGGTTATATTAGATTACTTGACGATCACATGCCAAAACTAATTTACTTTTAAAATAGGTTGTTAGGAATAGGAAGCTTTATAGACTAGGAATGTTACTAATGGTGACTAAGTTATTAGGTTAGGTAGATAAGGACTGTTCAATTTACTAAGCGGACATCAAAAATAGGTTCATTTACGGATTTTTTATAACAAATATATCTTTATTACGGTGAATATTTATTTACAATATTAAAATAAAGTAATATATAACACAAGAAAAAAAGAATTAATTACAACGGTAAAAATTTCAGACTTTAGCCCGGATTCGTCGCGTAAGTGTTTGCACATCGCTTTTGGATACTTTTCTACAAGCAGCAAACCACATGCGTTTAAATTCTGCCAATGTACTAGCTTCTCGGCCATCCTTCCTCAAGTATCTTTTTACAATGGCCCAGTATCGCTCGATGGGGCGGAGCTCCGGGCAGTTTGGTGGGTTGTCTTTTTTCTTAATAAAATCGATGTTTTTTGAATTTAATAGCTAGATCAGGCCAAAACATAGGGGGAATACTGTGCTTTCTATATATAGGAAGTAACCGTTTTGTGATGCATTCCTTTCTATAAATTACGCCACCAATAGTTCCAGTTGCAAAATAATACGTACTTTTGAGGCCACAGGAACAAATTGCCTGCCATATAAGGACTTTCTTCCCGAATTTGTAAATTTTTATGTTTTTTTCGGAATCGGGTACAATTTCTCCTACAGCCGCATTGTAATACTGGGGCCGCGGTAACGTACTTGTGTCAAATTTCACGTTCGTTTCGTCGTCCATGAGAATGCATCGAGATTTATTTTGCAGCAAAATATCGTATAAATTGCGGCATCTTTTTTTGGAACGTATTTGTTGCTCGGCACTTCTCTTCGGCATTTTTTGCTTCTTATATGTCCGTATATTATTTCTTTTCTTGATATTTTGTACAGTGCCTACGCTAATACCTGTTTTTTTAGCAATTTCACGAACGGACATGTACTTTGTTGATTTTAACAGCCGCACGACTTTTTCTTCGACATTTGGGTTTGCCGGGCCACTTCTCCGCCGCGATTTTGGGAAATCGTCGAGCGTATGGTGCTCTCCAAATTTTTTTATGATTTGAAACACGGCTGACTTGGAACATTTAAACTCATTCGCAATTTTCCGCAGTGAAAATTGGCCTGTACACCATTTTTGCAAGATTAATTTGCGTTCTTTGATATTAATTCGCTCCATCGTGAAAAATATTTAGACAATAAAAAATAAAAAATGACACTTGATAGACTTGTCTATGTTTATTTTATAACCACCCACTGCCTATCAGTATTTTTTTAGTTGAAGGATTAATATTGAATTAAGTATGTCCGCTTAGTAAATTGAACAGTCCTTAGATGTAGTAGGAATTAGGTAAAAATAAAAAAAATAAAAAATTTAGCTATTATAATTGGTTCCACGAGGACCAGGATTTGAGTAATTCTATTTAAAAGTGCTTAGGCTACATTAGGGTTATTGCAAGGAGAATATATTGAGTTTAATTTTAGTAAAGATACATTTACCAAAGTAAAAGGAAATCGCCCGATGCTTTCATCGCACACTCACTTCCGAGGGATAGACAGACGCAAGTCGAAAACAGAATTTAGTACGTAAACTAGGTCCATTAATGCCTGCTCTTAGCTTGAAATTTTGCGAGGACTTGCCAGAATTCAACCAAGAAAATGTCCATGAATTATAGGTTAAGTATTTTTAACCTATAATTCATCGACTTTTTCATGGTTGGATTCTGGCAAGTCCTCCCAAAATTGCAATTCAATTACTTTATAAGACTGATTACGTTTAAATTAAAATAATTAAAAAAGAAGTTATGATTAACAATGCGTCATACAGATGAATCAAAGAGTATTATTGTTGATTTATTGAATAAGTAATAATACTACACCAATCTTAGAAGAGATAATATTTCCTGTGATTTAACTGTTAATTTTTGTTTATTTCAAATATATTTGTACCGAATTTATGATGGTTTTAATTAGCAATTAGTCTAACCTTTCATCGTAGTACTAGATTAAAAAACCGTATTTCGTCTGACTTTTGAAGACATACGTTTTTTTAGACTAGTATATAAATATAAAATGATCGATACGAAAACAAACCATATTTTTTTGATTTGCGTACTAGACAAGATAAACGTATTTTTGTTATTCGGCGTTGTTATTTAGATCAGAATTATTCAAAAAATATTTTGTACTAAGCAATAAGGCGGTATGTTGCAAATACGTCTTTTTAATTAAGCATTATTGTGATACGTTCAAGCCCTAGTTTAGTATGAAGACGTATGAAGGAAAATCAAGCCTATAAGGCGGTATAGTGCTCATATACCGCCTTTTTGCTTGTTTTTCAGTGGCAATTATTAATCGGCAACTAAACAAAAAGGAAAAAATGCGTGTAAAAAAAAAACTGTAGGTAATAAAAATACATTACTTATGTAGAAAACTAGTAAAACACAATGTCTATCCGACACATAAAGTTTCATTTCAATATCTGTTTAAATTACCTAGAAATATGAAAATGAAGATTTCGGTCACTTTTTTGCGATTATCTCGAAAGTGTCTTTTGTCGAAAAGTCGCCTTTTACACTAGCACGGCAGAGATATGGATTGGTGAACTAGGCTATTGATGAAACTACGGCGCCTGCCTGGCCAATGCTAATTACTTTGGTTGAAATTATTATTATTATTATTATTAATACAAAAAAAAATATATAAGTTCGCGATTTTTTTTCTTTTTGTAGGTAGAATAGTCATCATCTTGTTTTTCTGATGGTGTTATCTGTAATGTTTTGTGCTTATCCTCATTTTTCTATATTTTTTATATGATGTATTTATATAAGTATTTATATTTATTTTAATATATTGGTATGTAGGTATATATTATTACGTTTAAGCAACATATATGTTAGACCCTATGTTGCACCGCCACCACAATCTCTGCTTTGCCCAAAGGTTAACTGGTAGAGAATGCCTTACGGCATTAAGTTCGCCTTTTGTATACGAAGTGTATTCTTTTGTGCAAAAAAGATTAAATAAATAAATAATATAGAAAGTATACAAGTTATACTTACCTGTGACGGTGCAAGACAACATGCATAAAAGTTTCGATACATTCTCCTACAGAAACCGTGTCCCCTAGACAATATACAATATTTACATATTTTTATGGCTAAGTTATTATTAAATTATTTAGGTTTTGGCCAAGCATTTTTATCTGTTAGATAGTCTTCGACCCTATAGTAAGCTTTAGACATCAACGACTTTTTCAAGTAAGTTTTAAGTACTGGAAATGGTAACTTTAAAACAACGTCAGGTAATTTATTAAAGAAAAGGATGCATTGACCTACAAATGAGTTATAAACCTTACGGACACGAAATTTTTTAATAGCAATTTTATTTTTATATCTTGTATTCAAATTGTGTACATCACAATTCTTAACAAAAGAGTCTTGATTTTTAATGACATAAATAATATTCTCATAAATAAATTATGATGCTACTGTCAAAATATTAATTTCTTTAAATAGCACTCTTAAGGAATCACGGGAGTTTAGATTATATATAGAACGAATGGCTCTTTTTTGCAACACGAATATAGTCTGTATGTCAGCAGCTTTTCCCCAAACCAGAATACCGTACGACATAACACTATGAAAATAACTATATTAAACTAAGCGAGCTGTCTCAACATTAGTAAGTTGCCTCATTTTCCTAACAGCATAAGCTGCCGAACTTAATTTACCTGCTAGTACTGCTATATAGGGACTCCATTGCAAGTTTTTATCTATAGTTAAATGACTTACTAACTCATTATTTAAGTGACTTATAACTGGCTGACAAAATGAGTGAATGAGTTTTATAGTAAGTGCAAACATACTAAGTAGTAGGTAACACGTAATCGTAACATACGCCATAACGGCTAGTCAGGTTGGCGGTAAGTCGAGCATTCGTTTACTTTTTATATGGTTCGAAAATAAATTTATTTAACTGACTTATGACTTGCTGACCAAAAGAGTGACTGACTTTTGTAAGTGTAAATATACCGAATAGCAGGTAACGTCGTGTACTCGTGTTCCACGGGTGTATTTTATCTACTTACTACATTTTTTTTTAACCCTAAGAGCAGACACGCCTTAAGCCCGCCACAAATGGCCGGCAGGGTGGCAGTAGGTCGAGCATTTCACGAAAACGTAACAAAGGTTTTAAGGGTGTTCCAGCAACAAAAGAAACTTGCGGCCGGCTGTCTGGGCGGTGACCACTCTGTCACTTTGTGGCGGATAGTAAGTTTATTTTGTCACATTTTCATTTACTTCGTTTTCTTGTCTTCCTGTTTGGTTTGACTTTGAATTCGATTTTAAACCGAATAAGAGACTTAAAACTTGAAACAACTTAGGATTGGATAGAAATGCAATGTCAGAGTGACCGTCGTCCATTATTTTTTGTCATGATACGAAAAATAATGGACGACGGTCACTCTATCACTTTGTGACGAATGGTCCAATTTTATTTTATTATTGATCTGCTAACATGTTAATAATACATGATTTTAATGACTGATTGACTTACTTAAAACCGTAGTCAAAGTCTGACCCGAAATAACCAAATGTATCCGTGATTTGAACATTGAGGACGGACATAACGTACTGACTGGCGACTTACTGACTTACTGCCTAAATAATTAATGGACCTTAACTCCATCACTCGAGATTATACTTCTTTGCACATTTGTAGCAAAAAGAAAACAATATTCCAAATATATAAAATTTTACATGTAGGATTTTTTTCTAATCCTAAATAATCATAGTCACCCTAGCAGTGCAGAATGGTTTTAGATTTTTACGTAACGAAAAAGGTAAAAAGGTTTGAGCAGTGAGCGTTCCAACGTGAATTATTATTTAGGACGTTTATAAATTTTTTTCGTTGTTTCAAATAACATAGCACCTGACGGATAAAATATTATTTCTTTTAGCCTTTTTTAATCAATTACCATTTTTGTAAGTATAATTATTATCCTACTGATATTGAAAATGTAAAAATTCAATCTAATTCAATTAATTTTATCATCTATAACTAGCAATGTACAAGTTGCAGAACATTCTCAGAACTTAAGAAATCTTCTCAAGGTAATCACTGAGAATATTATCTGATAATTTTGAGAGCATTGAGAATATTCTCTTTCCATACAATCTTAAGAATATTCTTGGAAATTTCCGAGAATTCCTTATAAGAAACTTTCACATTTTGTGAACTACTTTTCGGTACAATATGCTATGTATAAGTTACATTACAATGTTGATAATAAATATCCACCAAAGGTAGAGGTACGTATTAGAGGTACACTCACCAGCAATAATATATTATCCAACATTGGGCTCAAAAATATCTGCCAGGTCTTTATTACTAGAGTTATGTAGAGAAATGTTGCATAATATGTTTTTACTGGTGATTGTACCTCTATTCTAAGTAGTTAGTAAGTAGAATAATATTGCTTTCGACATATTGTTATGGTATTATTTTAAACTCGTCCGCCAATTGCAAGTAAACTAACAGCCATCGTGACGTTAACAATACCATAACATGCGAAAGGCAATATGGTTTTACTCAGTAGAATAGAAGTTCTTAATAAACGAGGATGTTAAGATCTTTAGAGCTTTGTTTTTCAATCGCGCAGTAATTGCTCAACATCAATATTTTGATGGAATTCGGCACATTTGTAGTTAGGTATTGTAACTGGATGGACAAAGATTATACATTATCATAGGTTTTTTTTTGACAATGTTTTATAAAACGAGTAAAATTCAAAATACAGTAGGTTTATTTTAGTCATCGTGCAAATTAAAGGATTAAATATTTAAATTGGGTAATTGTGTCTCGCTAAGATAGAAATAACAAAATCCGTTGATTGTTAAAATTAAGAAGTGATTAGCAGGCCGGCGGAGTTCGAATTAACAAAATTATACCGACTTTCTTAAAAAATATCAGCGTAACTGCTGGAAAAATTCAAAAGCAAATGCAACCTTATTTATAGCCCAACAGATTTGACTTTTCACTCCAATTCTAATTGCAGATTTTCTCTTTTTAACTAAACAGCGATGCAAGCCTTTTCATTTTTGGTCCTTTGGCAAGGAGATTCATTAGGCGTACCCAATTATGTCCAAGGAGTACTTTGTTCTTTAGTAAATCGAAATTTTATGTAACTGGAGTAATTTAATATTTTATTCCTTTAAAGAATAATTAGGTGTATTGTTATAATGATATTCATTTTTCGGAAACATTCAACATTCCAACGACTACTTTTATGTTACTTGGTGGTTTGCAAGCATTTGTCATATTTGCCGTGTGGTTGCCGGGTTAGAATTGTGCCACTCCATGTCTTCCCGTGGATGTCGTAAGAGGCGACTAAGGGAATATAGGCTTGTAGTACTGTTAGGCGATGGACTTGCAACCTGTTATTAATACGCTGGTAAACATCTTAGCCTATTTTTGTAAAATGTGGTTACTGAATTATCAAAAAGTTTTTTAAGTTGTAGGTAATTCTGCAGCTCTGCGTACCCCACTATGGGATAACAGGCGCGAAGGTATGTATGTATGTATGTTATTTAAAGCGTCATTTGGGAAAAATATTATAAACGCATAAAGAGCATTCCGCATGGTAGTAAGCATTTCCGACCTTATGTTTATTCATCGTTTGTTAAATATGATTCGGCTTTACAAAAGAGCGGCTTTAAAAAAAACAGTCTATTAATTTGCACAAAATGTAATTCGATAACACGAAATGTGCAGGAAATTCGAAATTAAAACTAACGTTATCCCCATCCCTTAGTTCCGATTTAGCCTCAAATGACGAGTAAAAGGATGCAACATCTGAAAATTCCAGTTTAGAGTTCTGTAGTAGACCATCCAGTGAGGTTAGACAAGTTTAACGCTAACGTAATCAATTTTCGAAAACAGTCAGACGTAGGCGCTACTCACTAGCGAGTAGTACCAGTAGTTACAATTACCGTACTCGCTGGCGTTTCGAATGCTCTGTCCCTCGCTCTTTATAACAATACTGCAAGAGACAGAGCATTCGACTCGCTAGCGAGTACGGTAATGGTAACACATGGTAACTCAGTTATAGTAACGAGCTTTTCTAGTGCTTTTACGTGCAACAGTAATAGTTACGGATCTCTAGTGAGTTCCCGGATAACGGTAACGAACGTCGAATGCATTTTGTCTCGGGCCTCAGGTGCAGATTAATTGAATCGATCCGAGGGGCTATTACCTAACGCAATCGGAATCGTTTTCATTTTGAAAATCGAACGCATTCCTGCATACAAAATTAAAACAATTGTTCTGCTTTGAAGCCGATTGCGATTGGGAGTGCGTTAGGAATTGACGCAGGTCAATGTTTTTAGGTGATATTTTGTTTTTTAATTATCTCCTGATACTTGTATTTTGCTGTTAGTTCAGTGTTTAACTTTATTGGAAGTTTGCATGGAATATGTTATGTTATGTTAGGTTAAGTTTATTATTATTTAAGCAATATTTAAAAATGACTCGCTGTTGAGTTTCCTACGGCGTTTCTTCTTAGCAGTGGTCTCTTGCGAAGCGCTGGTAGATTTTTGACGTGTACCTAAAAGTGCCCGTGCGGTCTACTTACTAAATAAACATCTTTTATCTTTTTTTAACCTTTTTTTTAATGAATGGATGAAGATTTCAAATAGTTACTAGTTATAGAAGATTGTTGTTTTAATTCCGTATATGTCTAGTTATCCACTATTTCACACTGTTTTAAATAAGTAGAAAAAAAAACAAGACCTAAAAATTAAGTATAACCGTCTATACAAACTTGTAACAATTGTATGTTGACAATTATTTGACGACGCGTTAGCCTAGTAGCTAGTAGGTGGTGACCCTGCCTACGAAGCTAGCGGTCTCAGGTTCGATTCCCGGTACGAGCAAATATTAATGTATTCCTGAGTCTTGGGTGATTTCTATGTATATTTATATTTCTATCAATGTAAGTTTATCGTTGCCTAGTACCCTCAGTACAAGCATAGAGCTTAGTTTGGGGGTAGGTCAAATGGATGTGAAAGTATCAATTAAAATAATAATAAATAAATGGAATAATAAATATATATACAAGTTACTTGCCTTTGAAATAAAAACCGTGCGTAAAAAGTCGAATAACGCAAAAATAAACCTGAAAAAGTTCGAGTCTACATTTAAAGTTCCGTATCTGTCGAAATACTTATTTTTATTCCCTAAAAACAAAAAAAGAGTTAGATAAATCCAAACAATTATCATCATCATATTATAAGACCGCATACCGGAAAGTGATTATTTTGGTGGGTTCCAACAAAGTAGACCTACAATCAGCAGAAGATTGAGGGATGGGTAGCATAAAGCAAGACACGCGGTTACGGTCTGTGAGCACAGAAGAGGCTCTGGTTTAGTAATTCTCTCTCACTCGCTCTCATACTATCTTATTAAGAGCGAGTGAGAGAGAAGTACTAAACCGGAGCCTCTTCTAAAGTGCTCACAGACTAATATCAATGTCATTTGTGGGAGGACCTTGTGCAGGGTCCGTCCGGGTTGGTACCACCATCTTATCCATTCACCTACCGCCAAGCAGCAGTGTTTACATTTTTATGTTCCTATTTGGGGATTAGACAGTCGGTGAAATGACTAGCATAGAGGCATTCCATCTGGTTGGCAGTGCATTTGCAGTCTTGTGAATGCGAATGTCTATGGGTCACAGTTTCCACTTACCATCAGGTGGCCTGGCCTGAGTGCTCGTTTGTCTTCCTATGCCATAAATATATATATATATATATATATATTGGGTGGGGTTATGTATATATATATATCCCCACCCAAATTTCATTCCGTCACCCTTAAACCTTTATTTCTAATAGCAACCGGATTTCAGTACGCTCCTTTATTGTGATAAACCAGTCTTAGCCCACAAAGGCCTCCATCCATCAATCAACGCTGCATTGTGTCGGTAGCACAGCTAATCTGCCCTATGAATAGCCAGAGGCGATGGAGGCGTCTGACACAACTCGCCTTCTACTAGTTTACTAACTTGTGGTTTACTAGCGAGCCGCCCTTGCTTTGTTCAGAGACTGTAAGTTTTCTGTAACACCCGTACTTTTTTTTATCTAACTGATGAAAGCCGCATCAAAATCCATTGCGAATTTAAGTTTGAAAGATCCTAGCGTACATACCGCACTGCCAGATCAAAAGTGTAGTAACTCAAAATACAACTGTATTTTAAAATGTACTTTAATACAACGTCTTTAAGCTTGAAACAAAACTAATAATGATTTTGAGATGATACTCTCTTCATCTAGCAGCCAGAAGACTTTGTTATATACTATGTAAAGATTGTAAAACAGCGATTATATAGTGTATGATTCGCTTACATACGCACGCTACGCCTTTTTTCATAAGTTGGCCTGTCGTATCATAACAGCTTCAATTATGTGACAGTTGCATAAGTAATTATTTATTATCAATCAATCAAGTTTATTTTTATTTTCTACATGGTTTTTTTTAAGTAAAATGAGCCTGGCATTTTAAATTGTTCCATATTTTATTTCGACCCAAAAAATACAGCAATTTTAAATATAAATATATTTTTCTGTCTAGATTTTTGAACAAAAGTACGTTTTTATGCGAGGGATGTTACCACCGTAGCAACTCTTAAAAAGTGGATTTACTTTACACAAACATTAAAAATATACAATATTTCGTAAACATATTTTTAAAAATTCCATTATAAGAGGGTAAAAAACACTATTTACCAAGACAAGAATACCACCGTATTCATAGAATTTCAAAAATTCAAAGTATATTTTTTCTCTAGCTTTAAAACTTTGAGTTTTTGAATATAAATAATTCAGCAGGCGCCGACGAGAGCGTCCCTCCTGCGATCTAACTTTTATCATTCATTCTTTTATAACTGGTAATTTCAAAATAAAAATTGTAAGGACGATATTTGCGGCATAAAAACATTGAAATTACTTTTATAATGCCATTTTAAATACAAATATAGTATGTTTATTTTCGCCGTCGCATCTGACAGTTTAATGTTCTGACTTTCTTGAATTTAACGCTTTACAATATTTTGTACATTTTTGACTCGATGTTAAATGTAGGTAATACAGAAAATGATTCGAATTTTAAAAACTTTATGTATCGTACGACATTGTTTTGTTTTTGCGGCCAAACGGCCAAATTGATGCACACACGTCACTGTATGTTAGAAAAAATTACAGCCTATACGAGTACTTATAAGGGCGTTTTACAAAACAAGTTTCCATATTTAAAATTAAGAAACGGTAAGTTAAGTCAATTGCGAAAATTAGTCATAATTTTATATACCACTACCCTCATTACGCAAATAGGCGGTACCTCAAATTTAATTAGCGAAGATTCAATCCGTTAGTAATGTGGTCGAACTTGCTACAGAAGTTTTGTCTGAGATCCCACTGTTTGTTTTATAGCAGTAAGAGTATAGTTAATTTTCTTGACGCAACGGACTTATGTTACCGTTTTTTAATTTATTCCTTAACTATGTTTTTGAAAACTGCCCGTAATAATACAGCTGTCTGGACGATTCCATGCTAAAGTAATTGAACTAGGTCTTCGATCGATCCGAGCATGGGTCAGAATAGCCTTTGAAACGTTTTAGAAAAACGGCGAGTGTCATAAAACGTAAGGGGTCGTTTCATCCACGTTTTCAAGAAAACGTATCTGTTTTCACCAGTCCATTCAGCCATGCAATGTAATTTGAAGCATTTCCCTGAAATATAATACGGATAAACACGTTCAAAATAAGTCCAAATACAGACCTACTCAAAATCCAAGCCAAATTATACCTTGATGTACCTTGATTAAATTTAAAATTAGATCAAATGGATATGTGAATTCGTCGAAATTACGAGGCCCAACATATTTATATCATATTATTTGCTATTCACGGCGGCCACAATAAACCCGATGTATCGATATTCCGCCCCATTAGAGAGATATTTGTATCGTAGGACTTACTTGGAATATATTACTATGTAACTACTTGTATATATATGTAGTAACTACTAGCATATACCCGAGAGTTTTGCCGCAAAAAATAGGAAATATTTAGACTTGTTTTCACAGATTCAATAAGAGCTGCGGAGTTGCTATCTCTCCGAACAATAAAAAAAAAACTGTGTCCCTATCGGGGTTTATTTTAAACATAGGTTTAAGGATAATGTAACTCTTCTTAAATGTTAATTTCAGCTGCAAAAATATTCATTGTGTCAGAAAAATTAATGATTTCCTACTCAGACTTCTGTCTATTGGAAATGACCGCCTCTATGTCCCTGTTCGATTTGATCCACACTTCCAAGGAAACCCTGTATAAAAACGAATGATACTCACCTTCTATAGTACCTGCTCCCAAAATCGAATAATATTAGCTTCTTCTGCTTTCAGCGGGGTTATTATAACATAGCTATGCAGTTTAATTTACGCAGAGAGAAAATGACAGAGTTATATAACTGATATAGCTCTGTCCTTTACGCTCACCTTAAAATAAAATGCAAAACTACGTCATAATAACCCCTCTGATTCATGTAACAAACGATTGAGTTTTTTTTTTTATAGCTATAAAAATATTTGTTCCTATCTCTTTCTAGCAAAACATACTTGTTACATGACGTCACGGTGCATATCGGATCTCTCTATCTAATAGATGTCTAAGCAGTTTAAATTCTTGTATAATCCGTATTTCTCAGCCGATTTTAATTTTAATATCACTTTTGGTAATCTCTATGCATATTCCCTATTTCTGTTACGGGCAATTTCTTGGCCTGTAGATCGTTCTACCGGGTTTGTCCTGATCGCTATCAGTTTAAAACCATATTAATTAATAAGCCTGACGCAGCAGTGTTTACACCGTGGTTTTACTGTATGGAGGGCAAAGCAGTCAGTAAATTTACTGGCACAAAATATGATGAATTCCAATATATTTGCAATAATTAAGATTGTTTTAAAATTCGATTTTTCCAGTTGTTTTTATAATCTTACAAGATGTAAAACTCGTACGTTAAATGAAAAAAATCAGACTAAATGTATTTTTATATTTTTTTATGTTAATACATCTTATGATGGGCAAGGGCGGACAAAACGAATAAATACATACATACATACATAAACTCACGCCTTCATTCCCAGAGTGGGGTAGGCAGAGCTACAGAATTAATAATATTGCTATATACGCGTCGCTACGCGACGTCGAAGGTAATCCCGAGAAATCTGCCTACGAGAATCAAACCCGACCCGGGTTGCTGGCGCTGAATAAATAAAAACCAAATACTTATTTATTATTGAGGTTCCTAATTTAAGCCACAAATTTCAATCAGCCTGTGTGTAAAGTGACCTTTCTGCAAACCCTAAGATACTTGGCCTCTTATTTGTAAGAGCCAGATTTTGCGAAACTACCTACACAATTGGCAAAAGGTCCTGAACAAATATTATTTCTGTAAGTAGGCCACACGGGCATTTCGACGTGTTGTACTTATAGAAAACAACATTTGTTAAGAAATATAAAGTAATATTATAGCTTGATACGATCTCAAAGGGGTTTTACATCCCCTTGTAGAGAAAGAGGGCACTTGTGGGAGGACCTGTTGCAGGGTCCGTCCGGGTTGGTACCACCATCTTATCCATTAACCTACCGCCAAGCGGCAGTGTTCGCATTGTTGTGTTCCGGTTTGGGGATAAGACAGCCGGTGAAATGACTAGCATAGAGGCATTCCATCTTAGTCCTCAGGGTTGGCAGTGCATTTTGCAGAATGCGAATGTCTATGGGTTACAGTTTCCACTTACCATCAAGTGGCCTGTGTGCTCGTTTGCTTTTCTATGGCATAAAAAAAAACCTTGTGATTATTTTGAGGTTTAAATATACTGTGGTGAAATAAGATTTAGTTATACAAAATAAGAGAAAATCTTTAACTTCCAAATAATAAATGAATATTTAATTGTGATATGGAGGTTAGGTAAGGATTGATTCATAAGCGATTTTAAATAATGATGGTCTAAGATCCGAATTGGAGACGATCTTCACCGGGATGTTTTTTCGATCAAAGGTATTTAATATCAACTTTAATATGTGTACCTTAGGGTTGGTTGGTGCGAATTATTAGTACCGACTTACCTGTTTATACCTGCCTATCCATTAGTTATGCCGACTCATCAGATGCATTACGGTAACTAGCATTTCTATTCGTTTCGTTTTTAAACCAATCGCTTCACTTGTAGATGACGTGATACGAAAAGTCACGTGATTGACCAGTGACGTGATTGGTTTAAAACGAAATGAATAGAAACGCAAGTTATCGTTATTCATCTGAGTTTGCATCTTGGCTGAAAAGGTAACAATACTTCAAATTATATCGCGAAATGTTATCGAAGCTGTTAGGTGAGTGTTTAAATATACGATTTTCGGGACTTCTTCTGCACCTAGTTGGTACAAGCATGCACAAGTAACCAATGATATCTATTATCGAAATCAAATTTAACAGCGTTGCGGACGGTGCTCCGAAATCGCGATGCTCCTATTTCTGAGTAAGTTAGCCCTTCAGGCTTACTGAAGGTCTAACATAACCAAGACCTACCTAATATTTATGATATAAATATTGAACAGTTAAACAGTTTAGTTGAGAAGTGGGAAAGTCACCGTTCTAGACAAGGTTTATTAGGCTACCAGCCTCTTCAAGTTTTGGAGACAGGACAAGGATTCAGAAAAAGAGGTAGACAAATCGCACTGCCAGATGAAGACAGAATCAACACAAAATCATTGTTAGTTTTATTTCAAGCTTAATGACGTTGTATTAAAGTTAATTTTTAAATACTGTTGTATTTTGAGTTACACTTTTGATCTGGCAGTGCGATTATTCTTGGAGAATTATGGTAAAAAAACCTACGCGGACGCGGAAGTTCAAATTCAAAACCTAGTAATAAAACAAAAAACATTAAAATTATTTCTCTATAACGAATGCAGAATCTACTCGAAATGGCAAAATTCACCTTAATAGAACCGCATTAGCAGCGGCCTCGGGCCCAACAATAGTAGGTCACAAAGGCCACAAAACTATTCTATACCTTTTTATAAATACAATAGAACTCTGAATTCAGAGCCGCCAAGAGTTTGCAGTTCACCTCATTAGGAAAAGAAATGGTTGACAATTTTCTAAGCGCACTAACGATCCGTTTTTCTTCAACAAAGTTCTTTAGTCGTATATGAAATATCGTGTTCCAGTATTATGCTAACGAATGCAAGTGATATTTTGTTTGCTGATTTTCTGCGTAATGTTCATTTGTAGATATTTCTTCTCATTAAAAATTTATTCTCGTTAAACCAGTACAATGTCATTTATTTCAATCCATACAGCTGGTAAAGTAACATTTGAACATTGTCATAATCTCAATAATTATTTTTAAATTTATTTACCTAATAATGTACATAAAATTAAAACTTAAAGTAACTTAGCGAAAACTAAAACAACAAAATAAAAAAGGCCCCTGCGGCATTATCCTGACGAGGCTCAGTAAAAAGCATAAGCTAAAGTTTGATACTAAAATAATGCTAATAAATAGTAGGCCATCCATATACAAGCCATAAAAAAACCAGCTTTAAAAAACCCAACTGCTATTTGGATTTTTCCTTCTTAATTAATTTATTGATTCTATTAAGAATATCAGTTCGTATTATTATCATTTATAATTTTGAACTGAAATAATATCACATAAAAAAAATGACCCAGTGGCACCCGCAACGCTAAAACAAATCTAACGACATCTAGCTAGTCGAAATCGGGCTATCTGTTCAAACAAACAAACAAAACAAATAACCAAACATACATACATACATACAAACAAGTCAAAAACATTACTCTTCTCCTTCGGCAGTAGGGTAAAAAAGGAGATAGGTACAGTCAGCGTCAAAAGAAACTTGATCACTTAAATACCTGGTCGCTTTACTGTCACATAAGCAATGTCAAACAAGATTGTCTAATGTGTTAATGCGAAAAAGTACAAAAGTAGCTTGAAGTGACCAGTTACTTTTGACGCTGACTGTACATGCCTAAAACATTTAATTTCAAACTTACCACTTCTTATTTAATAGTTTTAAATCTTATCTCTACTTATTTAAAACTAAAACAAAGTTATTAACGTAGCGTTTTAATTATTAGGCTAATCCGATCTCAAACTAATTGGCTCTGGGTAATTTCACAGCTGACTGGCTGTACGCAGATGAGCAACGATCTTGTCAGATACGAAGATATCCAATCGATCAATACCTATTAAGAGGAAATGCAGGGCCTCTATTCCACTTTTAAGGTTATCTTGTTTCTATATCATAATTAAGGGAAACCGCCATTCTCCATAAATTAATTTCGGGTAAGTAATACGAGATATAAGAACTGATAATATAACACTCATAATATATACGCTCACTTTGTATAAACACGTTTAGTATAACGTTCACTGGATATAATGAACGGAAGATATAATTTCAAAATATCTATTTCCATAAAGTATAACGTTATTAATATATAATATCAATTTATATATCTATTAAAACGTATAACGTTCATAACACCTAAGATTGAAAAGATATATTGATCAAATTATCTAACATCAAAAAACATAATACACGTATAATATAAAAACATGCATATGTTATTTATTTGAAATTAAATTATATTTACAGTATTAAGTGGCCTTCTTAATTAACAATCAACCTTACCTTACTAACTTTACTGGCAGCAGTCTAAGTTCTAACCTAACCTAACCGAGTCGGTTCTGACCTGATTCGTCATGCTGGTGGCATTTTCTGGTTAATTAAAACAAATTACAAGCAAGACCGTTCTGGTAGACTCGAGTTCATAAATATGTGTACACTTTAATACCTTGTCTATTTATTTTATGTCATGTTTAAACTGCCATAAGTATATGAATTGTCACAGCGATTAAAATGACTACTACAGGGTACACATATCTATGAACTCGACTGTACCCGCTCCTTACAGTACCCACCCATTGAGTATAGCATACGATATTAGATCTTATAATCCTTATACTAAAAGATATTATGTATTATGATCGCTATATGTCATGTATGTTATACGAACTGTCATTAGTCATTGTGAGTGTTATATTAAAAAATATTATATAAAATGAATATTATATGACTTGACCGTTATTCCTTATAAAAATATTGATTTTGTTATTATAGCTAACGTTCATTATATCTCGTAAACGTTAGTAAGATGAAAATAGTTATTATGTAGTTATATCTCGTGGGACGCACCCATTAATTTCGACTAATTATAAGTTCGCCTATGTACATTACTTGACGACGCGCTGGCCTAGTTGGTAGTGACCCTGCCTACGAAGCTAGCGGTCCTGGGTGCAAATCCCGGTAAGGGCAGATATTTGTATGATGAGCGCGAATATTTGTTCCTGAGTCATGGATGTTTTCTATGTATTTAAGTATATATTTATCTATATAAGTATTTATATCGTTGTCTAGTACCCATAGTACAAGCCTAGAGCTTAGTTTGGGACTAGGTCAATTGGTGTGACATTGTCCCCTGATATTTATTTATTTATTTATATTGATGCAAACATGTCTTGTAATTGCTTATGTGCAATAAAGAGTTTACATACATACATAAATAGACATGGTACTAAAGTGTATATACGTTTATTTATGAACTCGAATGTACCAAAACAAGCTTAACTCCATCGAACAAGAGGCAAACAACAAGTACAAGTTAAGTTTTAAGTTTTATTCTACACCGCGGACTTAAACTGAATGAAACTATCATTTTCACGTTAACTCTGAGAACAGAGCTCTTGCCAAGGTGCATTAAAGATGCATTACGCTTACTAGAGTCTCTATTCGTTCCGTTTTTAAACCAATCGCGTCGCTGGTAGATCACGTGACTTTTCGTATCACGTCATCTACAAGGGACGCGATTGGTTTAAAAATGAAACGAATAGAAACGCTAGTTAGCGTAATCTTGGTAAGGGCCTCAGTATACGTTACAACATTGACAAGAGGTCAAAAACGATATTTTGTTTTATACTACTTACAAAACGGTCAACTGACCTCGGAGTGCCGACTCTGCCATGTCCATAAAACAACGAAAGTTTTGAAGATTTTTCAGTTTCATTTGCCATTTCACCATTAGCCGTTAGACACTAAGTACGCAATTTGAGCTTTTTTGTGCATACGTTAAATAAATAATTAAAAAAAAGAAAAAAAACTCCATTCAATTTAGTTTATATCTCTACAATACGACTTTGTTGTACAAAATTAAAAAGTTTGGATGGATTGTGTGAAGCATGGCATGTGTATGAAAGCTGTGAGTACAGTACACATCGAATAGACCACACCCCATCATTCATACAAATTAATCTAACTAACTATGCTAAACAAATAATAACCAAACTCACTACAAAAAAATAACGCATGCATGCATATTACCATAAATGTTGAAAAAGCGTTTATTTTTTATACACGGTGTTGGATTGTTAATGGATAACCCGTTTAAAAAAATAAATGAGGCCCAGTACAATTGCCACGCTGATCGAAGTGTTTAGACACTTCCTTTGTGTTACATTAAATACAGTAATAACTTTAAAAAAAAGTTATGTTGATCTGATTACAAACAACTATTCAAAAAAAGAACTGATTTTGATCTCTTACTAGTTAGCTAGTCCTCATTTGACTTTTCAGAATCTGCGCTTCAACACCCTGTATAATGTTACTAACATGAGTCAGAATATACTTAATACATAGAAAAACCTTGCCAACATTCAACATGTATGTCACAATAACGCCTTTGACCTGAAACTGACTTTTCAGCTAGCACAAGTCAACACGGTGTGCTAATTGCGTAAGGCCACGACTCTGAATTGCACTCAAACGGTCCGGTGTGGTCGAGGCATTGTGCCTAAGGCGGGCGGGAGCCGGGCGCCCCCCACTCCCCCTCAGTCTCAGGGGGGGCGCCAGTCAACCTCCGGACGCCGGGAGCGCCGGTCCCTCCTTGACGCTCCTCAGCGCACTTGCCGCGATAAATTAAATGATACAGTATGAATTAAAATTCACGTGAAAATTGTCGTTGAAATTTCAGTGTCGTACTCGAGTGTGTTGTCGTGCTAATTGGAAGTTGAGTGAGGTTTTGGTTGTGTGACGATTTGAACAGTTTTATTTATATTCGCGTCCTGTTAAATTATGGTGAGTTTAAAATATAAGACAATTTTTTTCGTTGTTAATTATTATTATTTTAATAAGCAAAAATCATGATTAAATTTTGATTTTTTTGGCTAATTAAATTAGTTTTTATCATAAAAATTTGCCAAGCATTTTGAATAATATAATCTATATATATAAAATTACGTGTCACGTTGTTTGTCCGCGATGAACTCCTAAACTACTGAACCGATTTTAAATTTGATTTGCACACCGTGTGCAATTCGACCCAACTTGAAAGATAGGATAGCTTACATTTCAATTTATAGTCGCAATATTATTTTATTGTAAATTATTTGTCTTTATAAGGCAAAACAACGTTTGCCGGGTCAACTAGTAATAATATAAAACCCTGTTGTGTTTGATATTTTAACGGCATTGCCAAGTTCACGACCCTACAATCTGAACCATAAGTACCATAACGCTGAGATCCGTTTCGGTAAGTAGGCCACCAGTAGATATGAAACGCGTCCAAAATTCGTACGTAGGTACTGTCAGCAACAATAAACATTAGCACGCGCGATAACAAACATTACGCTGAAATAAAAGCGCCGCTTGTTATCTCTATTTTATCTCTAACGTACAATTAGAGATTATAGCGTAATAGTTTGTAAATGTAGACACGTGTGTTGAGTTTATTAATATCTTTAATTCTAGTGGCGGTTGCGTTTAAAATCGTCAGATTTCCGTTTATTTAAAAAAAAACCGTGGCACGTATTAGTTTACTTTTTCAATAAATTGAGATTCGACTATATTATTTTTTAGGAAAAAATCGTGCTAAACTATGGAATTATTAATATGCAAGTATGCATTTATTTGTAAGTATGTCTTTATTACGCAAAAATGCAAATTTGAGTACAATAGGTGAACTTAATGCCTAATGGCATTCCCTACCAGTTGATTTCTCTGTTGTATGTACTATTTGTTATTTCCTGAAATTTTGTTAATTTGTCTATCCTTCGGCATTGTCCTTGCTCTTTCTACTCCAAGGTTAACTGGAAGAGATCCCATATGGGATAAGTTCGCCTATGTACATTATTTATATTATGCAAACATGTCTTGTAATTGTTTATGTGCAATAAAGAGTTTACATACATACATACATACATACCTTTGGCCAAATCAGTTTTTTTTTATCAGTCTGTTTACCTGCTTACTTTTTCAGAATTTCTTTATGCGGTTTTTCACTATTATTTAAAGAATTTCTTCCAAAAGGTGGTCACAGATGCATTCTGGTTTTTTAAGAGTGACCTAATACAGGGAAAACTCATATAAACCGAAGCGAATCGAGTGCAGGTCTCTAGCAATTTTAATGAATACTATTATGGTTGCCGGGTTAGAATATTGCCACTCCATGTCTTCCCATGGATGGCGACTAAGGGAATAAAGGCTTGTAGTACTGTTAGGCGATGGGCTTGCTACCTGTCACTAATACGCTGGTAAACATCTTAGCCTATTTGTGCAAATTTATTGTGGTTACAGAATTATCAACAAGTTTTTAGAGTTGTTGGTAATTCTGTAGCTCTGCCTACCCCACTCTGGGAATGAAGGCGTGAGTTTATGTATGTATGTATTATTTAAATAAAATATTTTACAGAGTTCTATCAGCGATCACTGACTCGCTCTTTTTATTTACCCAGCTCTCTTACGTCCGGTTCCTATATTCAATCCGCGGACAGATAGGCTTACTTCGGATTAAAATTTGACACATTTTGTATGGGCAAATGTCAAATTTTAACCCGAGGTAAGCCTTATCTATCCTCGGATTGAATATAGGAACCCGACACTAGGCGACTGTACACCACATCATCGAGACTAGGTATAATAATATTTACTTTTTACTAAGATCCTCAATCTCGTTTCCGGACGTATGCAATAATACGTTCTAATGTAGAGTCTTTGAAGTTTTTTTAGCTATATAAGTTTAAGATCTCATTTTGAGATAACACAATAATCAATATCAGCTTGTTCAGTTTGAACCACCTTGTCATAACATTTTGGAACACCCTGTATGGTGTGTTTACTTATTCCATAGTTCATAAGTCTTTTCTTTTTCTGTATACAGGAGCTTTTTTTTATGGCATTGGAAGGCAAACGAGCACACAGGCCACCTGATGGTAAATGGAGACTGTGACCCATAGACATTTGCATTCAGTAGACCGCAATCCTAAGACTGCAAATGCACTGCCAGCCCTGAGGACTAAGATGGAATGGCTCTATGCCTCGGAGAAATCATATTGTTTTGACATGTTAACGTTATGATAGATCTTATTTGCTGAT
Source organism: Acleris emargana (assembly GCA_927399475.2). Classification (NCBI taxonomy): domain Eukaryota; kingdom Metazoa; phylum Arthropoda; class Insecta; order Lepidoptera; family Tortricidae; genus Acleris; species Acleris emargana. The sequence goes on along the minus strand of OV656838.1, from coordinate 21,096,296 downwards.
GATATCCTTCCTTGCATAGTCACTTCGGCCGTCTGTTTGCTTATGTCGGGTTCCTATATTCAATCCGAGGATAGATAAGGCTTACCTCGGGTTAAAATTTGACATTTGCCCATACAAAATGTGTCAAATTTTAATCCGAAGTAAGCCTATCTGTCCGCGGATTAAATATAGGAACCGGACGTTAGATCTTCTAAAATACGTAACGTAATTTAATGTGGTTTTTATCAATAGATACTACTTGATTTTACTTGTGGGAGGACCTTGTGCAGGGTCCGTCCGGGTTGGTACCACCATCTTATCCATTAATCTACCGCCAAGCAGCAGTGTTCGCATCGTTGTGTTCCTGTTTGGGGATAAGACAGCCGGTGAAATGACTAGCATAGAGGCATTCCATCTTAGTCCTCAGGGTTGGCAACGCATTTGCAGTCTTGTGAATGCGAATGTCTATGGGTCACAGTTTCCACTTACCATCAGGTGGCCTGTGTGCTCGTTTGCCTTCCCATGCTATAAAAAAAAGAAAAAAAAAAGTGGTTTTTATCAATAGATAGTGTTTCAAGAGGAAGGTTTTTATGTATAATAAATTCTGGTTTATATACGGGTGTTACAAAAACCTCACCTAAAGGTAGTCCCAGGTATAAAGTTATCAGTATCCCTATTGAGTGACAGAGTAAGTAAATAGATATCTTAAAAAGGATCATTACTGTATTGGACACCGAACGAACGAAGCGTAACGAGTATCATATAGTTCACTCGACCTTCACAGTTAACATCAACATAGCAACTAAATAATAATCTAGCTAGTTAGTATCGTGATAACCAATTTATTATAAACTCGAGGTTATAACACACGCCGTATTGTTAGTGTCATAGAGTTTAAAAAAGCCGCATTATATTGGAGTACTAATGGAAAGCGTAAATACTCGTTTTACATCTATACCTACAGGCAGCAAAGAATTGAAATTCCATTTTTAAAACGATATTCCCGCGTTGAATTTTTAAAACAGTTTCCCCAGGACAGGTTAAAAACACAAACCCAGGCTTTTCTCTAGCCTTAATCGGGCTTCAAAAGGAGGTTCTATTTTCGGCTGCATGTCATCGTTTATTTTCTACGAGAAATACCGGCCGCGAAGAATTGAAATTCCATTTTTAAAATTCATATTCCCGTGTTGAATTTTTAAAGCCGTTATGCCAAAGAGGTTAAGAACTTCGGCTTTTCTCTAGCGGATCGAAACCTAAACAAACAGCGTATCACAACGGGACGATTTATCAACATTAATCCTGCGTGAAGGAGGCAATCTTTTCAAAGTATTTTTGTTAAATTTACCGAGAATGTCACAGAGGTTTAAAAGGCATTCCATTGGCGCAGTTTTACCTTATACTTTGAATGTAGAAAAAGAGAAATGGCAAAAATTTCAGCGAATTTATTTCTAAATAAATGAGGGCGCATGCAACCTTAAACTTAAAGTGTTGCACTGCATGCAATTTCGCGTTGCTTCTGGCATATTTATTGGACAGAACAGTGCAAAATCTTGAGTCTAATTTATATTTATATTTTAATCAAGTTAAGTTAACACGAACTTTTTGTAGCGCGACTTGAAGGTAAGTAATTGAACGTTTGTATTTATCATAGCTTTTCTATCCACTTTTTAGATATAATTTGGCCAGAGTATACTTTGGGCACGGTTAGGTTAGGAAATATTTTGACAATTTGTCTGTAGAATTTTGTCAAATTGAATGGATTGGCGTGAGCAAACGCACGGTACCTTTACGTTTTCTACCGTTGTTAACAATTGCAGAATGGAGGTCGTAGTGAAGGACCATAGAGAAGTCCTAGCGATAAAGTTTAAATTGGTATGTGGAAGGTAAATCCTACGTTTTCATTTAAAATTTCTACATTGCATGCAAAGGAATTTCTTAAAAATCTTTTTAGAATCCATTGAATGTTTTGTTCCAAAGTGCATGTCGTTGTTCATACAAACAGTGGCATCGACCGTGCTTCTAGCGACAACTCATGGATTAAAGTCTCACGAAGGGCTTACCTTGTCGCCTTTGTATAACGTCACCAATCTCGTCAGAATTAGCCATTAAGTCAATGTAGGTACTAAAATTATACTAAAATAATTTATTATTATTTGTTTCTCATTAAAACTAAAATCTTGGCTGCTCGGAAAAGGCTACTACTCGTACTCTGTTGAGGAGTTCCTTAGTGAATAGGTACCTAGACTGATATATAAAATTATTATATTAAATATGAAATTAGTATATAAAATATAAAATTATTACATAAAATTATTAATAATGAAATTAAACGAAATTGAAATAATGTAATAAGTCGTTTTTTAAGGAATTGCATTGTAACAACTTTTTGATATGTATAAGGCTTTATTTTAATTATTTTTTTTTTTTACTATGACAATGTATGTACAATACTTAATAAAGAATATGAATATGAATATGAATATTAATTTATTTTATTTATTAAAGTATACAAATTGACCTAAAATTTTGCATTGTCGTATGATTTTGATGACGATACAATAATATGGAACCATCGCGCTAGTATGATCACGAAGATGGTGTCGGTAAACTAGTAGACGTACTAGTATCCAAAGGAACTCCTCAACAACTAAAATACATAGAAAACATCCGGGATTTCAACCCGGGACCACTAGCTTCGTAGGCAGGGTCACTACCAACTAGGCTTACGTGTCATCATTGCCAATAGACGGTCGTCATATGTCGAGATTGGATTGTTTTGCCTCGTCTTTTGAGTTGATCATCAGTGCTCTTCAGTGTTAGAAATAAAGTTGGCAACACAAAGCATCTGAGTTTATTAGTGTACGAATCTACGAGTATAATAGTCGTGTAGACAACCCATAACTCTTTATTCATTTATGTCTTTATTTATTCATGAAAATACAATGTAGGCATGACAGTAGGACACCAAATCGCTTTCAATGCTAAATTAAATTAAAAGGAATTAACTAACTAAATTAACTCCAAAAGCTGGTTATTTTACACAATAATGAGCTCCAGCTGTCGATAAATACGTCGGCATCCTGCCCCTGTACCAGCGCATTTAGTAGTGCAGGCGCACGCGCGCCCGCCTCCTGCGCTGCGAACAGCGGCCGGCGCGGGCGTAGTTCGTGAGAACCAATAAGCGAACACCTCCCAGCGCTACTGGGTTATCAATTTGCCCTCTTAACAAAAGACAGCAATGTACTGCGAGATGTAGCTTAGTGTCTAAAATTAAGTGTCTCGAGTCTGACCATTCCCGGTACAAACAGCGATGGGTAGAGAAAAAGATAGTTTCCACACTGTTTTTTATATAGGAAACCTTTGCTGAACTCTTTCAAGCAAGAGTCTATCATTTTGTCTTCGGAAGGTTCACGTTTTACTGAATTGTATTCAAGTTTACTACGAATAAACGCATTATATTTATACATATTAGTATGGGTACCGTAATACGGCTACATTACGGTTCTGTACGCTTTATAAAACCCAGTGTCTTATTTGTATTCTTAGCTATAGTTTACGTGGGTATGAAAATCAACCCCGGTATCCAGTTCAAGACCTAGATCGCGAATAGTGCTAATTCGTTCCATAGCATCGTCTCCCAGGCGATAAGTGTACGGTTAAGATTCCTTAGGTAGGTTCAATTGGAATATAACCTCTTGATGAAGCCCTGCAGAAGTTGTTTCATTAAAAACTAATTAATACTGTTTTCAAATGCAACAAAATGGTATCAGCAATTCAAATTTCCAAGCCAATGACGGTATACAAAGACGTTTACTACACTTAATTCTAAGCAAGAATAATCTTAGGGTGGAGTTCAGTCGACTTCCAATGGAATCCGATTATCTTCCTGAATACCATTTGCATCTGAATCACTCAATGTGTTTTCACTGAGAAGCAATTCTCGTCAAAGAACTTTAACAAAACGCAAACTTTTATCATTAAGTAATGATTTTTTGTAGTGGGACGAATTCAAACAAAAACTTATTCAAAACTTTCCCTGTCGAAAAGAGTTTCCAGCGTCAGGGATATCTTACCGGCTGCGCCAAGTAATTTTTGTTCATAGGAAGATAAGATGCATGTGACATTGTTTTGTTCCGGTGTAGGGACCGGGCAACCGGCAATATTACTAGCATAAAGGCATTCCATCTTAAGATTGCACTCTTGAGAATTTGCATTCATTGCATGCGGTTTTGGGTCTCGGATTCTGCTAACAATCAGGTGGCCTGTGTGCTCGTTTGCTATTTTTCCATAAAAGGGAAGAGACAATATTATTATTTATGCTTTCTGATTTAGTTTATAAATTTATGGTGTAAAAAGGTGAGTTTATCGACAAGCTTGATGTTCATCGGTATTTTAGATCCGAAGCGGCAGGCGAAGCAATCGGCCTAATAAGTAGTTGCACAATTTAGTGCTTTGTCACTTTAACGTCATGTTTACAGAGCTGCATTAATCCGCCAAAGTCCTAAAAGCGACAAGGTACAAAAGTGAGCAGTGATTCTCCGAGTGTAACGAATAAACGTCATGATTCTTACGAGCTTCACTAGACGTCAGAGCGTCAGAGACATCAACTTAGATGTTAGTTAAATCACAAAAGAACTGGCTTGTCTTTACTGGTTTTGGTTGATGTAACCACGATGCTTTCATCATCATCATCATATCAGCCGAAAGACACCCACTGTTGGACATTAGACAACAGTGTTCCCCAAGGATCTCCACGACGACTGAGTCTGTGCTACTCGCATCCATCGGCTTCCCGCCATCTCCACCAGATCGTCGGAACCTACCAACACTTCGCTTTCTGGTCCGTGACCGCCACTCTAGAATTTATCCGTCTTTAATAAGCATTACTAGCTTAGCTACAATTTTTATTTCAATTAATTAAACTTAAAGAAAATTACAATTGGTTGATCTATTTTTGTTGAGTGAACTTTGGTCCCATCGACGAAATTTTCCGCAGTTGTATCAGTGAGTACAGCACAATTGAAATGATGGAATCGAAATTCGAATCATATTATTCTCGTCGGAATACGGACGTTTGTGTTTACATTTGAATTAGTATCGAAAATCAATCTGAGGCCTCTTGAATTATCATGACAATGGGACCCGATGTCTTTGTTCAAACGAAACCAACGAGAAGACCAGAGGATATTACTTATTCATTCAGTTCCAGCTTCTTTGATAAACTTACAAAAAGTAATCATTGTAGCTTTGCATTTATTTTAGTAAGTATTTGTCTACGTACAATTGAAATTGGCAAATATGTAAGTAAAGTACAGTCATACGAACCAATTTACTATTATTTCTGATAATTACGTGCTTTTTAAGATCAAGTGAGGTCTTAGTAATGATGTATACAGATGATCTTTATTTTTTTATAGCCAGGTTTAATGATAATCGATAGGCCCGTTTTATAGTTATTTCTCTGAAAGTAGGGGTACATTGGGGTACATAGGGGTACATAGAGGTACATTGCTATCCGATATACATAATATGTATATCGGATAGCAATGTACAAGTTGCAGAACATTCTCAGAAGTTAAGAAATATTCTCAAGAAATTACGAAGAACATATTCTTAGAAATTTTCGAGAATTTCTCATAAGAAACTATCACAATTTGAGAAGGTACTTTTTGGTACAATGCTAATATCCCCTGACAAAAAATATTGGTATTATAAGTTTAACGCAAGTATGTATGAGTGTCTATGTATTTAACAAGAAAAAAAAGAAAGAAAAATATATATTCGTGACAAACAGATGAACGAAAACGAACAAAATATTGACATAGACAAAAGGCCTGTTGTCACGTAATGGTTCCGTGTCAACAGGCCTTCACAAAATTTCGCCTTCTCAAAATATTTCACTTTTGGATTAAAGTGAAATATTTTGAGAAGGAGGAGGTGACTATTTTTTTTCAATTGTGTAAGCTCACAATGTGTTCCTTTATTCCCCTTTCTTGCATGTTTAAATACCAAAAGCTTCTTATGTACGCAATCCTAGTTGGAACGAACTCATAAACTTTTTGTTTGTTATTAATGTTCTTATTAACAAGTTGCTTCTCAAGTTTTGATTTATTCGGCCTGTATCCAACAATACCGTGTACGAAGTTGGATCAAATAGGTTTGGTGCGCAAAGACCTGAATAATTTACATTGTTTCATACAAGGGCAGTGCATTGAGGCAGAAATGTGGCTCTTGATAAAATGCTTAACACTAACGCTATGGCTCGAATGTTGCCATCAAATGCAAACGCTAGCGTTTGATGATCACTGTCATCTTTCATTTTTGACAACGCATGTATACCACGATGCGGTGATATATCACGTGACTTACGTCAATTCCATACATTTTTCTATGACAACGGAAAGCGACAGTGATCACCAAACTGTAGCGTTTTGTATTCGGTGGCAACTTGTCTAGACCCACTGAACATGGGTACAAGTCGATTTAGCTCTTAATAAGAAAGGGTAACGTCATCTACAGAGTTATACCGTTTTTCACCTAGACCTCGGGTGACTTGTTTCCTTTTTACCACCGTCACAGAACTGTTCCATAGAAATGTTCATCAGCTTTGAAAAATTATACTGTATTTCTTTTGTTTTGTCGCCGACCTTTGTCAATTTCTAAATGTGAGATTGTCTTGAAATTCTAGTACCTACCTACTCATAGTAAAAGTCAAGAGCTTAGTTTGGGACAAGCTCAATTGGTGAGATAAAAAAAATCAGTCTGTGACAGTCGAATTTCGAAGACCTAAGATGTTTGAAGAATGGTTTTTTACGTTGGTTAACCACTGCAGAATTGTAACAAGAAATACCAATAAACGGCGAATACACTTTGGTTTCTTTATCAATTTACGTTCGCACAACGCAACCATGTTCCAACCGATCTCAAAATACTTAGAAAAGTGCGTTTAATCTTAATTTATTTTTTGAATTAGCCTTATCGTGCAAAATGTGGTTACAGAATTATCAACAAGTTTTTAGGGTTGTTGGCAATTGTGTAGCTCTGCCTTCCCCACTCTGGGAATAAAGGCGTGAGTTATGTATGTATGTGTATTTTTTGAATATCAAAAAAGGCTAGAATTTTAACAAATAAATAGGGTGGAGAGTTTCACTAAATTATTTTTAAAGTGAGGTAGAGAGTTCATTACTAATGCAGCGAGCGGGCCTCGATAGAAATGTCAACTATTTCGGGCCGTCGTTGGCACCGGCAGCTGATGTTTTTGGTAGCAGAATTGCCGCTTTATTTGTAAAACCTTGCATATCGGATAAAATATATGATTTTATGGATAGAGTAGGATCGTCTGCGTTACTAAGTGAATCTACAGCAAATGCGAATGGTAAACATGGTATACCTTGTAATCCGAATAATGTTATGATGCTAAGATTCCTTGATTTTTGTTGTTTTGTGTTTGTTCAGATCAAAATGGGTTCTTATCACGGTCTTAATTTCTTTCTCTTACTATTTAACATGTAAAATAGGTAGGTGATGCCACTTCAGTTTTGCGTGAATTGATTGTTTTATAATCAGCAATTTGCGTCAGATTATCGCTAAGCCGTAACCAGGAGATAATTCTAAGCTTCTTTATCAGTACCTGTGCCGCAAATCCGCTAATATTTGCATCACCTAACAGACTTGTCTTGGTTTTGTGTGTTTTAGACATTTTTTTTTGTCGCATGCATCACCAAACTGAAATGCCGCATCACATGAATTTTGTTTTCATTTGAATTTGTATTGGAATTTAAAAAAAAAATGTCGTGTCATCGCTTGTTAAAGAAAATTGTACTTAAAAGATGATCAAAGCGATTGACTGAAATATATTAGTCGAATTCAGGCTTGTCTAGACAATCGTAGTAATATATAGTAAGAGAGATTGTAGAAAATAAAAGCGATTGAAACTACTTAAACTAACGTGTATGTTGTCTCCCACACTATTATTTATAGCTTCTTCGTTAGTTTTGATCGATATAAGAACATTTTCTAGGCTGTATGAAAACGGCAATTAATATTTATTATTGTGGAAAGTACATGATTTTTTAGTTATAACAACGACGATATTAGATTCCTGTTTCTCCCCCAGTATCTACCAGTGGGGGGATCACTTTTCGAAATATGCTTTATTACAATCTAAAAATTATTCCTCGTCTACGTCTTAAAAACATCGCCTGTGAAATGAATGAAATTTCTAGGTCTAAGAGTTTAGGCTGGGCGTTGATGAGGTCTTAAGTTAGGCTTTCTCTTTTATTTATATATACAACCATAAATTCACGAATTCGTTCCCAGAGAGGGGTAGGCAGAGCTACAGAATTACCTACAACCCTAATAACCCGTTGATAATTCTCTAACCACATTTTGCACAATAAGGCTACGATGTTTACCAGCGTATTAGTGGATGTCGTAAGAGGCGACTAAGGGAATAAATGCTTGTAGTACTGTTAGGGGATGGGCTTGCCACCTGTCACTAATACACTGGGAAACATCTTAGCCTACTTGTGCAAAACGTGGTTACAGAATTATCAAGAAGTTTTTAAGACTTCCTGGTAATTCTTTAGCTCTGCCTACCCCACTCTAGGAATGAAGGCGTGAGTATGTATGTATGTATAACACTCCTTCGGGCTGTTGGGGTCTTATTGTTAAAAAAAGTTACTGATTCTAGAAATCGGTCCCAGTTAATGTTAGACGATATATTATTATTTGCCAAAACGTCCATGTGATAATTGACATCACAACATGTGTTGGTAAGAATAATTGACTAAAATTAATTCAGAGTAGCTAACTAAAAACGACTCAATTCACATGGAAACAGTATCTCCTCGAATTCTTTATTACTTGATGTTTCAATTCACAGCACAGATGACTCCCGAAAGAGCTTGTTGACGACCGTTGACCTATTTTTCAGGCAGAGTAGAATTGCTTCATTATTTCAAGCCTTGTTTCATTTCGTATTAAATGTACAATTGTACACATCTTATTATCTTATTTTGTACTACCATCGTTTCCTAAAAAGCGTTTCACAACCAAATTAATTTCACAACATCATTTTTCCAAATATTTTATTTCCAAAAATGTAAATATTTCTGCGGGCCTAGTATGGGTGCGCTTATTGTGTGATAAAATGTGAACATAGCAACCGTCACTCTTGTACTGATCGTGTCATAAAGTGACGGATGGTTTATCCACATTAATAAGTTCCCCAGGATTTTTATAAAACTAACGTAACCTAACTTATAGGGTTCTTCAAGATGATCCTGAAGTAAAATCTAAAATATATACAGTTTCGGAACGCGTTTTGCAATGTGATATATTTGTGTTTTTTCTTTTTGACGTGTCCTCTTATTTTACTAATGGGCCTTTTCTGATACACGTCCATCCCTAAGGATATTTTGTGTTATTTTAGTGTTATTACCCTCTTACTCACTGTTTGAATGTGCAGGTTTTCACACGATGTTTTTTCTTCATCGACCTTAAGTTAGAAAAATAAACATGGTGACTACGGGAGTTTGAACTAGGTACCTCACAATCACAAGTCGACTTCCTAAGCCACTTCCTAGGCCACCGACGCTCTCTCCCATGGAATGCAATGTAACAATGTACGGTCGGCCTTATAAGTAGCTGCATAGTTTAGTTCTTTGTCACTATATATCGTCATGTTTGAATTGCTGCACTAATCTGTCGGCGATGTTAAAGTGACAAGGTACAAAAGTGTGCAGCTTCTTATAAGACCGAAAGTACATACCTATACATTGCTCGCGATGTTATAAAGAGAGATAATGGAGGGATCTAATCGATCAACGTGTGAGGACTTAGTCGTAGATAAAATAACTAATTATAGTCTGATTGATAAGAAACATTTATCCTATTTGGCTGAATAGAATTTACCAACATGGATAAAACAAATATTGCTAGGCATTACGATGGAATATTGAAAAAAGTTAAAAGAATTTCTTTTGAAGTAAGCCTTCTTAGACGGGACTTTGCAAATAATGGAATTTTCTAAAGACACGTCAAGATAGAATTGTGAATTGTATTGCAGAATATAAGAAGAATTTAAACCCTTATTGTAGTTACAACTCTATACCTATCTACATAGTACGAGTGTACAACGGTTTAAGCACAAATATGTTTTCGAAAAATATTGCGTACTTTTGTTTAATGAACGGGTTATTTCGTCGAAACTTTGTACGCCGAATGTAAAGTAACGCCGAATTTCGTTTTCGCATAATTTTTCTCCAGCTTAAACAATTTTTTTTTTAAAGTTTTATTTTGCGTATAATGCGATAGTAATCTGCGAAATCATACATTCGGACAATTTATGATTATGCGTAAACAAAGGGAACCTAAATTAAATGATCATCAATTTTAAAATTCAGTCCGTACTCTCTCGTTTTGACTCCACCACTCACACCAGACAATAAAACTCGCTTTTCATTACAATCTAAACATTATTCAACACGAAATAAAACGCCATTATCCCAAGCACCGTCTCTTTAGAAGCAATGTAAGTAATAGTTTCCAGATGCTGCGTCTGCGTCGTCCCAGCATCTTACAGCTCCAAAACTCATTAAAGACATCGCACTCACTTTACTCAAAATTTATCTCTTATTATTTTCTTAATATACAAAACTTTTGATTTATTACTCTTCAAACAATAACTTCTTCAATAAAGCCTTCAAAAGGATTAGGTACACCTAATATTATCTTTTGATAGACGTCTATGACAAAAGATTTCCTTTCGCAATTCGGATTCAAGACGGGCTTAATCTCGGTCTTCATAATTAGTTGGAATATTCTTAAGTGGTTTTTGCTTAAAGGGCCGATTCCTCTGGTTCGTTGCCGGTTGATTGATTATCAAGGGTCAGATAACGTGGCGGAACCCTAAGCCATTAAAGTTGGAGGATCTGGGCCTGGAGGTCTGCGGTCGTGACTAGCGTTGCCAGACGTCCCGATTTATGCGGGACGTCCCAATTTTCAGGGGACTATGGACACGTCCCGATTTACCCTTGATCGGGAAACTTATTGTCCCAATTTTTCGACGATGCGCTGGCTTGGTTGGTAGTGACCCTGCCTACGAAGCTAGCCGCCCTGGATTCAAATCCCGGTAAGGGCAAATATTTGTTCCTCAGTCATGGATCTATTCTATGTATTCAAGTACATTTTTCTCTATATAAGACTCTATATCGTTGTCTATTAGGTACCTATAGTATATATAGTAGTTTGGGACTAGGTCAATTGGAATGACATAGTCCCCTGATATTTATTTATTTATTACATCACTAGAGCGATCATAAATAAGATAACCACTGGAGGTCAAAAACAGTACACCACATTTGTCATTGTAAGCCGGTTGTACCCAGATCCTGTTTTTTTATCACCACGATCCCGGTTTTTGTGGGACTTAACCTGGTAACACTAGTCGTGACCCCTCATTCTGCGTAGTTCCTACTAGACACGTAGCTTTGAGAGTTTTTTCATTGTTAGTGGCCAGTGTTGTGTGTGAGCTGACGGGATTGATAAATGGAAGTATTTTTACGATGATAAGGTAGGATTTAAGTTACTTTTAGTAGAGCAACATTCAATTAAAGGAACACTCAGTTTTTTTTTTAACTTCAACATATATTTTTTGAAAATTTTCCTTAATACAAAGTATAGTTTAGTATAAAAAACGTGAGCAATAAAAATAACGGTCTTCGGCGTGAAATTGGCAACATGATCCAATTTTAACCCAAAAATTGCTTCATCTTTTGCGAATATAGTAGTGACATCTGTCATCGCGTCAAGTTCGTTTTTCGTAGGTACCTATACTGTAGTACGATAAAGTCCTTTTCATTAACCAACAAAAGGTTTTAAATTGTTACCTGGAATATAAATCGACGGCCATTTTCTCTCCGGTCGGTTAAATTATAACGCCAGGTAAACGAGGGCCTCGGTTACAATAAATTGCGAAGAGAAAAATAAAATACGCTTTATTTTCGGCAAAAATACTTTGTTAACCTTTGTTGTTGGACTTGATAAAAATATTTTCTTTTAATTATAGCTTAAGTATTAACTTTCGGGTGAAATTGGAAAACAATAAAAGTTGTAATAAGAACGCTAAATAAAAGTTGGAAACATTTACCCTATAAAGGATATCATTCAGCTAAACTGATCCATGATTAACAATAATCACGGTATTAGACGAGGTATAAATATCATTTGGTACACAGAAATAGTGTTTTTGTAATGCTTTGAGAAGATAAACAAGCACACAAGCCACCTGATGTTAAGTGTGATCTGTAACTTATATATATTCGCAATCTCAAGATCGCAAGCCTAAGACCGCAAATGCGTTGCCAGCCCTGAGGACTAAGATGGAATGCCTCTATAGTAGTAATTTCACCGGTTGTTTTAGCCCCAAACAGTTACACAACAATCCGAACACTGCTCCTTGGCGGTAGGTGAAAGGATAATGGTGGTAGCGATCTGGATGGACTTGCATAAGGTCGTACAGATATAGTGCATAATTGTTTTCATCGTATTTTGACGGAAACGTACGAACATGTCTTGCTTTTTCAGTCGGTCACATTACAAAAAGTACTGAGGTTGACTGAAGTAGCATGACAAATACGAACGTTTCCGAGAAAATACGATGGAAAACAATTCTACACTAGATCTATACATAATATTTTAGGGTTGTTCCGAGGAACTATTTAAATTACTGTATGTGGTTGCCGGGTTAGAATAGTGCCACTCCATGTCTTCCCGTGGATGTCGTAAGAGGCGACTAAGGGAATAAAGGCTTGTAGTACTGTTAGGCGATGGGCTTGCCACCTGTCACTAATACACTGGGAAACATCTTAGCCTACTTGTGCAAAATGTGGTTACAGAATTATCAAGAAGTTTTAAGACTTATTGGTAATTCTTTAGCTCTGCCTATCCCACTCTGGGAATGAAGGCGTGAGTTTATATATATATATATATATATTTATGTCACCGGAGTCTTCGATCGTACTCTTTTTCCATTTCCTTCTTTTCTAGGCATAAAAAGTTCTGTGGAATTAGCGTTTTGCTGCGGTTTCTCTGAGTTGCTACACCTAATAGCTTAAAGCTACTTTACTACTCTAGCTCTTAGTCTTAAATTCGCCTTTGTACATGAACTTAATTATCTAACCGTTTACATTTTATGCAATAAGACGTTTAAATACATATATAATAAGCTACGTCTAAAGAGTCAAGCCTACTCAATTATTTTTAAAACTGGCAACGCATTTGTGAATCCTTTCCAGACGTGTTAACCATGACAAAAACCAAAATAAAAAAGTTATCAACTCAAACTCTTTTAAATGTAGATTCAGCATTAAAAGGTAATAAAAAAAAAAATTATAAAATATTCCATCGCCATACGAAAAGGGGCTTTTCGCTGATTGAGCGAGCTCATACGAGCGACAGTTAATCTATCAAATTGAGAATGAACGCCCTAAAATTTTATTTGTACTCTCTGACGGTACAACTATAACCCGTCGGTATTAAGTTGTCCGTTGAGTTTGAAAAGCTAGTCCCTAACAGAATAAATTGACTGACGGTGACACGCTGGCTGTTTTTTCTTCTTCAATATAAAAAAATAAAAAAGTATTATTATAACAGCCCAACCATTAACAATAACTTATCCGGCTGAACAATTTTTAAAAAGGACTCTGTTTAAACTGAAATTCTAATGAAATTGACTGTGAAAGCCTTCGAAAGGTCTTTTCAAAATAACCGCTTAATTTATTTATTTTATCAAGCAGAAAGATAACGTAATCTTGTTGCCTCGATATCTTTAAACATTGACATAGAGACGTTTACTTCGAGACAGAAACGGGCGCTCCATTGTTTAAGCCCGTAGAATAAAGTCTATAGAAATGATTAAATTTTCACTGCTAGAAGATACTTGCTTTAAAATAGGAATAAAGTCCATTTGTGTTCGGTTGATCAAATAGGTTAAACTGGTATTGAAATTATAGGTTAAGGTCATAGAGCAGAGGAAGAGATTCTAATTTGGGAAAGAACTATACGAGGGGCGGCTGAAAAGTTCTAAGCCTAAGGTAGAAAAAAAATGTTCAGATTTTTTTTACTATTTTTATTTTTCAATATAATCTCCCTTTAATTCAATGCATTTATTACATTTTTTAAATAATGCTTTTAGACCGTTAAAAAAATAAGTTTTATTTTGGCTGTCGAAATGTTCCTATACAGCCGCCTTCATCTCTTCATCACTGCCAAATCGCTTTCCCCTTAAATCTTTCTTCAAATTGCTGAATAGAAAATAATCACTAGGGGCCAGATCTGGACTGTAAGGTGGATGATCAATTTCCTCGAAGCCAGTTTCCTTCAGAGCAAGCTTGGCAACACCAGCGGTGTGAACGGGGGCGTTGTCTTGCAAAAACAAAATGCCTTTGCTCAGTTTGCCCCTTCGTTTCTCGACTATGGCTTGTCGCACTTTTCTTAATAGCTCAGCATAATAAACTGCATTTATTGTAGAGCCTTTCGCCAAATAGTCTATTAAAAGAATGCCATCGCAATCCCAGAACACGGTGGCCATTAGCTTAGACGCCGATCTTTGAACATTGAATTTCTTTGGCGGCCTTTCACCCTTTTCGATCCACTGCATAGATTCAGACTTCGACTCTGGATCATACTGTCTGATCCATGTTTCATCAACAGTTACTATGCGGGAACAAACTTCATCTAAACCTTCTTCACATAATTCTAAAAATGCCTGAGAAGTTTGAACACGACGTTCTCTATCGAAAGCTGTGAGCATTTTCGGCACCCAACGAGCACTTACTTTTGTCATATGCAAATGTTGATGCAAAATCTCTCCAACTCTTTCCTTACTAATACCTAAGGCTTCAGCTATTTGCCAAACCTTAATTCTCCGATCCTCTAATACTAACTTTTTGACTTTTTCAGTATTTTCTTCAGTCACAACCGATATTGGCCTTCCTGAGCGAGGATCGTCTTCGATCGACTCCCGTCCAAGTTTAAAAAGTCGACTCCATTTTTTAACAGTGGCATGAGAAGGGCCAGATTTACCGTAAATACTAGACATTTCTTCAAAAATTATTTTCGGCGATTTGTCACTTTTCGTGAGGAACTTAATGACTGCACGGTGCTCAATTTTCGTGATATGCGTTGATAATTCACATAGCGTCGGATATCTCGAGATGTAATAAACAAAAGACGACATTTTTTTTCTTTTATTTATTAACTTTTTAAATGGTCTTTTTAGTGGCCAGTATCGCTAACGCATATGCAACCTCAAAATACCTTAGGCTTAGAACTTTTCAGCCGCCCCTCGTACATTTGTGTAGATCAGTTTTTTTAAGAATATCTATTACGACGCGTCAATTTTATTGACCCTGTAGTGACCCTGCCTACGAAACTAGCGGCCGTGGGTTCAAATCCCGGATCGGCAAATATTTGTGTGATGAGCGCTGATATTTGTTTCTGAGTCATGGATGTTTTCTATGTATTTAAGTATATATTTCTCTATTTAAGTATATATTTCGTTGTCTAGTACCCATAGTACAAGCCTAGAGCTTAGTTTGGGACTAGGTCAATTGGTGTGACATTGTCCCCTGATATTTATTTCTTTATCTATTGTTTTGCCAGGACAAATGCGTTTTTTAATATAGAAGATACTCTTTAGTTATTTTACATTGCAGTGTCATTAAAAGATCCACCCATCAAAATATTCTTCCAACTTTTTTGAATCTTTTTTCTATAACGTGACTGACGTTATTATTCATATTATATAATTTCATTTCTGAACTCTAAAAACATTAAGAAACACGATAATGATCAGTCCTTAAAAATTATAAGCCCTTACACATCTTTAATTCATCCGACCCATCAAATAATTTCTTGAGATAACAATTTCAAAAAAAACTTTAGCAGAATTCATCCAATTTACTGATACGTGAAGGAGTGATCGAGCCCGAAGTGCTTAGGACTTCGCAAACTCCTTTAAACGGGGAGTTTCCGGGTGCTTAAGTGTTTAGAAAGTTACGCAATGATCATTAGTCGGGAACTATACGAATTGTCCTATTTAGAACCATGCAAGAAATGGTAGGGCTTGGATTGATCTTGAATAATAGTGTCGACTTTGACGTCCCGCGACATTACTTAGTTTGAGCATCGAGGCAATCGCGCAACGTCTATTTGAAAACTGTTGACCATTGGGATTGTTCATATTTTTTAAATTACTTTAATTTGAAAACATTTCGAGGAATATGGTTTTAAAGCCGTTCTGCATTTATTTATTTCGGACATTTCGACAAAAGTATATTTGACCTTTGTTTGACTTTCGTTTTTCGCTTGAAGCCCTCCTAGGTGTATCTTACGGGTTACGCGAAAACCACTTGAAATAGTATGTTTTATAACACTATTACAATCAGTTTTTATCATTAGGTATCATTTAATTGTTGTAATATATTAGGAAATGCCAATCCAAAGGCCGTGCCAGGATAAGCTAAAAGATTTTGCCCCCCTTGAGTTTGGGGTTTTAATTTTTATAGATTGTGTGGCTCTGCATTAGTAATTGTTTTGCCAAATTTGAGCACCCTAAATATCATAGTTTTCGTTTAAAAAAAAAAAAACTATATTTAATTTTTCTTTGATATTTTTTTTTCCTGTTAACCGATTTTAATGAGCTTGGCATAAAATGTACATTTAACCAAGATGATCAAATGGCCATAATTATATTTTCATTATGCCATAGAAAAAAAATTAAAAAAACCCATTCAAACTTTTCAGTTTTTTTTTTTTATCACTTCCATGTTAGAGACCGCTCTAATTTTTTCACTGGTAAAACTCCCACTAACGTCCTATAATATGTATTTTTTTCAAAATTTTTGCTAAAGGAGAACATGGAGTTATCTTGACATGAAATTCTTTACATGAGCATTTCTAAAAAAGTTTGTACATTTCATTCACGACTTTAATTTGCAAAAAAAATTGCAGGTTGGTAGAGTGAATGAAGCTGAGCCTAAATAACATAGTCTCCCAAAATGTCCTCATACATTTGTATGAAACTTTCCTTTTTTGTTACCATGAACCAAAGAAAGTTAGTAACAAAAAAGGAAAGTTTCATACAAATGTATGAGGACATTTTGGGAGACTATGTTATTTAGGCTCAGCTTCATTCACCCTACCAACCTGCATTTTTTTTTGCAAATCGAAGTCGTAAATGAAATGTACAAACTTTTTTAGAAATGCTCACATACATTTCCTAGAACCGCTATAATTTAAATCGGAATGATTGCAACCTCTTTAGAGGAACGTACATGTTGCATATGAAATACTTACTGGCCACTTACATTTCAACTTTTTAAAGAAGTAAAAAAAAAGACAACAAAAAGAACTCCTTTCAATTGTCGTGCGCTGGTAACATAATATAAACCATTCCAATATGAATTCATTATCAAAAACCACTGCAATACAACGCGTTTTCCGTAAAAAAGTTAAAACGCTGTATTGTCTCGCAATGAAAACAATTCTGCAAAGTATAAACGAACAATACGATTTCTTTAATAATACACTTCCAATTTTTGATCAGGTAAATGTCACAAAGGCATATTGTGCATTTGTATAGTAATTAATGGGTACTTAATTTTAAATAGGTAGTTTAAATAATTAGTAGTAGAAGTAGTAGTAGTAGTAAAACTCTTTATTGTACGTACAAACAAATAATTACCTATGTTTATCCACGGATATGTAATTTGGGAGTCTCAGGTAGTATAACTTAACATGCATGTCTTCAATCTAAATGATAAAAAAAACATAGGTAATTAATAGGTACTTAATTTTAAATAGGTAGTTTAAATAATTAGTAGTAGAAGTAGTAGTAGTAGTAAACTCTTTATTGTAAGTACACACAAATAATTACCTATGTTTTTTTTATCATTTAGATTGAAGACATGCATGTTAAGTTATACTACCTGAGACTCCCAAATTACATATCCGTGGATAAACATAGGTAATTATTTGTTTGTACGTACAATAAAGAGTTTTACTACTACTACTACTTCTACTACTAATTATTTAAACTACCTATTTAAAATTAAGTACCCATTAATTACTATACAAATGCACAATATGCCTTTGTGACATTTACCTGATCAAAAATTGGAAGTGTATTATTAAAGAAATCGTATTGTTCGTTTATACTTTGCAGAATTGTTTTCATTGCGAGACAATACAGCGTTTTAACTTTTTTACGGAAAACGCGTTGTATTGCAGTGGTTTTTGATAATGAATTCATATTGGAATGGTTTATATTATGTTACCAGCGCACGACAATTGAAAGGAGTTCTTTTTGTTGTCTTTTTTTTTACTTCTTTAAAAAGTTGAAATGTAAGTGGCCAGTAAGTATTTCATATGCAACATGTACGTTCCTCTAAAGAGGTTGCAATCATTCCGATTTAAATTATAGCGGTTCTAGGAAATGTATGTGAGCATTTCTAAAAAAGTTTGTACATTTCATTTACGACTTCGATTTGCAAAAAAAAATGCAGGTTGGTAGGGTGAATGAAGCTGAGCCTAAATAACATAGTCTCCCAAAATGTCCTCATACATTTGTATGAAACTTTCCTTTTTTGTTACTAACTTTCTTTGGTTCATGGTAACAAAAAAGGAAAGTTTCATACAAATGTATGAGGACATTTTGGGAGACTATATTATTTAGGCTCAGCTTCATTCACTCTACCAACCTGCAATTTTTTTTGCAAATTAAAGTCGTGAATGAAATGTACAAACTTTTTTAGAAATGCTCATGTAAAGAATTTCATGTCAAGATAACTCCATGTTCTCCCTTAGCAAAAATTTTGAAAAAAATACATATTATAGGACGTTAGTGGGAGTTTTACCAGTGAAAAAATTAGAGCGGTCTCTAACATGGAAGTGATAAAAAAAAAAACTGAAAAGTTTGAATGGGTTTTTTTAATTTTTTTTCTATGGCATAATGAAAATATAATTATGGCCATTTGATCATCTTGGTTAAATGTACATTATATGCCAAGCTCATTAAAATCGGTTAACAGGAAAAAAAAATATCAAAGAAAAATTAAATATAGTTTTTTTTTTTTTAACGAAAACTATGATATTTAGGGTGCTCAAATTTGGCAAAACAATTACTAATGCAGAGCCACACAATCTATAAAAATTACAACCCCAAACTCAAGGGGGGCAAAATCTCTTAGCTTATCCTGGCACGGCCTTTAAAATAATCATGTCATCTATTAAATGTCTGCTAAGCTAAATAAACAAATAATACACAAACACAGATAAACAAAACTATTGTGTCAAATTGGTGTCTTAAAATTAACTATTCTTTCGAAATAGAATGTACAAACCTTGTGTTATTATTTTTGGTCTATCCCTATTGAAAATCATAACAAGCAACTTGAACGATCACAATTATACTAAAGTTAGATGCGATTTAAACAAATGAAGGTATGAACCTAAAACCAATTTTCCTTGTGGGAGGACCTTGTGCAGGGTCCGTCCGGGTTGGTACCACCATCTTATCCATTAACCTGCCGCCAAGCAGCAGTGTTTGCATTGTTGTGTTCCGGTTTGGCGATAAGACAGCCGGTGAAATGACTAGCATAGAGGCATTCCATCTTAGTCCTCAGGGTGGGCAACGCATTCGCAGTCTTAGGATTGCGGTCTTGTGAATGCGAATGTCTATGGGTCACAGTTTCCACTTACCATCAGGTGGCCTGTGTGCTCGTTTGCCTTCCTAAGCCACAAAAAAAAAAAAAAACCAAAAAAAAAAAGTATTTTAAGGCATTAATTTCACCAAATTTGGAATAAGACTTATGCCGAGATTAGTAAATTTATACAAATTCGGCGTTTGGTCTAGGTAAAAGACCCTATTCCAGTTTGGTTGAATGCAACCTAAGTAGCTAAAAAGATGTAAGCAGTGTAAGTATTTACTTGATTCCAATAGGGCGTAAAAGAGAATGGGAATATAAAACGAAATCAATGTTCAACAGTCCAACGTTCGAGTTCGATGAAATAATACAATCGATGATCATAATAAGAACATAGACGATTCATTTTTTTTAAGGTTTCATATATTTTTTATAGATTTTGAACTGTTAAACCTAGGACTGCAAGTAAACTATTAGTTTGTGAGACCCTTAAGATGTTGTTAAGTTTTTTTTTTGCAGCTGCAGAAATAGATAAGTGGACATTACAGAAATCAAAATGATCTACACACTTTCATATTCTCTTGACTCTCTTGATTATTTTCAGCTCTTTGACTGTCCACTTACTTCTGCTGCTGACTGTATGCATATAATACACAAGTCATATAAATGTCATGTCGAATATAGAATATCAAACGGTATTTAAAGTTGGCCTAGACAAGATGCATTACCAGAATTATATCGTTATCCAAATATATTGACATAAGCTGTCAAGAGCCTACGTCAATACCATAAATTTTGGCAGATCTCGAAAATCTTTTACGTTAGCGTTAGCTTGTCAAGCGTAACGGATGAATTACAACTATATAGAAAAGGAGCGTTACTAAGTTTTTTACATATAAATGCTCGTACACGTTTAGAACGTGACTTTTGTTTTGATACTTAATCTTTAAAGGCACGGAAGTATACTACGTGGTTTGACTAAGTAAAAGCAAACATCTTCAGCAGGGACCATTAAAACATTTCCTTAAAGGAATAAGTTCGCTTTTGTACATTTTTGTGTTTGTGATTCTTTTTAACCCTGTTTGTGCAATAAAGAGTTTACATAAGTTAATTTTGCCACGGAAGTAGGTACAATAAAGCCGGGTACTCACTAGTGAGCTGTAACTGTCACCGTAGCAGTTACAGAGAGGGTTGCCCATAAGTTCCGAAAATCAAATTTTATTGGTTGCAGAATTTCCATTCCCATTTTTTTCCGATCTTATGTTTTTTCAATCGTATATTGTTCTATTCGAATTTCTCGCAATTGCAAATTTTTCCACTAATAATTAGGCCAAAAAAGGAAGGTTATGTTAGTTTTGCAGCAGGCCCGAGGGGCCAAACCGTTCAAAAAGGAGCGCCGCGATTGCGGAGCTCCGTGAACACTTTCAAATTATTTTCTGGAATGGTAAAAATGCGTCAGGGAAAAACGAGCTTGTGAAAAACCACAACTGTGAAAAATTAAGATCGGGAAGAAATGGGGATGGAAATTCAGCAACCAATAAAAATAGATTTTCGGAAATTATGAGCCACACTCACACAGCATAATACTGCACGTTTTTTCAAAACTAATAACATCGAAAAGCAACTGCAATATGGCAAGAGAAAAAACGTGCTGTACTGTGCAGTGTGAACGGGGGTTAGGGTAAGATGGGGGAATAGCGGTCACTTAAGCAATTATTAATTTTTTATTTTATTTTTATGATTTACGGTATCGGAAATTAACTTTTTACATAGCTTATATAGTAGTTTATTGATATATATGAAATAAATTATCAATATATTACGGGTTTCTTATTTATTGATCATTTTGTGAAACCCTTCGTTGACCGCATTTGCGGGTAATACCGATCTACTGTTGGGGTATTACCGGTATTGTTTTGCTTAGTCACGAAAAATGTAAATAACTTTCATAAAATCCAACAAGTACATACAATACACTTGCAAACGTAAAGTAATTAACTTTAAGAAAGATATTAATTGGTATAAATCACTTTAAGCTAACCTTTCATCATTTTTTTTATTTTATTACAACAAAACACGTCCGAACCTGTACACAGCTGTCACACTCACTGCGCGCGAAAGAATGGCGCCGCTCGGTAAATTAGTTTACTCGGCCGCATACTAGATGGCGACACTAGTAGCGATTGCATAATGTTGTTGGAAGTTTTATATTTTGACGTGACCGGCATTGCCCGCTGACTGCCATTCCCCCATCTTACCCTAACAGTTTTAGCTCCCTAGTGAGTACTCGGCTTAGCGAGTTTTTTTTAAAACAAACAACTTAAATTGCTACTTTTAAAATATTATTTTATTTGGAAGTTACTGATTTAGCGCTTATGAGTATCAATTAATAAAGCACAATTCACGTCATGTGCAGCAAACACGTATAGTCGAGGTATGAAAAGGTTCGTCATTTTTCGACACTATTTCAACGCTATTAAGATCTAAAAATTACAAACCTTTTCATACCGCGATTACACATCGTCTCACCACTAGTTTGTGCGACGGCGACAAGTGACATGCTGTAACAAACAAATGCATAACGATGTATCAAGCATGCCATGAATCGCGGTGGCGATAAGGCGAATTCTATTCATTTGTTTCCGCCGTCCGCCAATCACGGTCGCCGCAGGTGGGCAGCTAGGAGCCTGATCCTATTTTGAAAATGGAAATTCGAAGTTACCTTAGCTCTATCCCTTTCTCTCGATTTAGTTTCGAGTGGTGACTGACAGGGACTCGGCATCCGAAGTTTCGAATTTAGTGGTTCGTGGTACTTATCCTAAGCCCGAGCTGAGTGTGTTACTAATTCAAAAATCGTTTCAAACGCGTTTGAGTTTCTCATATAAATACATGGACGGAAACGCGTTAGAGGCGGTATGCCATGTGGACATCAACTTACACTCAAGGGTTTGCACAAGATGAAAATCGCTAACAACGAATTTCAAAAATGGACGAAATGAAAGGAATTGACGTAAACTGATTTTCTATAGCTTACAAAAATTTATAGAGTATAAAAAAGTTGGTCTCCGGGGCTTCAAGAGTTTCTGTTACCTATTGCCGCTCGAGCGCTAGGGTTGCGTCAGTACACGGCGACGGCGCGCGACCCCTAGTAAATCGGCTTGGTCCATCCTGTTGAGTTGAGACACATGTAACCCGGGTAACCCTTTTTGTTTGAAGAACTACTGGGGCCCTAGACAAGATGCATTACGCCGAGTCGCTTTTCTATTCGTTTCGTTTTTAAACCAATCGCGTCACTGCTAGATCACGTGACTTTTCGTATTACGTGATCTAGCAGTGACGCGATTGGTTTAAAAACGAAACGAACAGAAAAGCGACTCGGCGTAATGCATCTTGTCTAGGGCCCCTGGACCCGATTCTACGTGCACATCGCTTAAATAGCCTAAAACTAAATTGTCTAATTTTAAGACATAGTTTAGACGGCACATTTAACCAGTGCTATTCCAAAATGTCAAGCTGACAATGTATAAGAAAGACCGCCTAAAATAAGAAGCATCAGATTCAAATTAGCGCTGTCATGGCGCTGTCATTTGATTATGACAGCTACTCATAGAATAGCAACGTGTTTTAGCGACACCTAAATAAAATTAGGAAATTTAGAGGCCACTGTAGAATCGGGTCCACTGTTTATATTGTGATAATAATATAATTGGCACTTTGGGCAAGTATAGTCGACTACAAAGACTGTACATAGGCGGACATAACTTTTAGACCGGGTTGACTGCGAATGAATATGAACTAAAAATTGCTTAATCTGTTTTGATAGGAAGACCGCCATACTTGTTATTTTATGTATTCTAGAAACGTTTCTACCCGTGTGAAAAATATTCGTGTTATTTAGTGTGCCGTAATTTAGATAAGGTTAAGACATATATCACACAGAGTGTGATTTCTTCTTCGCAGAGTTTACTTTCACGGCGCAATGTAAATAAATGATGACATTAACTTAATATTATCTATCTTATCTTAGTGCCTTTGCTGTAATAACCTAAATATCACTGTACTAAATAATAAGAAAATGCAATTTTTCTTCATTCGTTTAAGCATGTTCTTATGTAATGTAATTAAAGGTCGCTGCAAACGGGTGAATGCGAGTGATTATCCCAAGGCCAGGTTTACGTTTATATTTAATAAATTAACCTAGTTCTAAAGATAAGATAAAGACATTTATTCAGAAAGTAGGCCGCACGGGCACTTTTACACGTCAAGAATCTACCAGCGCGTCACAAGAGGAGACCACTGCTGAGAAGAAACGCCGCAAGAAACTCGGCAGTCAGTCATTTTTAAGTGCTGGAAAGGGTAGCTTTAAAACTACGTTAGGTAATTTATTATAGAAATGAATGCATTGACCAACAAATGATTTATATACTCTTCTCGATTCTCTCTTCTAGATAAATGAATAATAATTTTCGTTTCATTACCCCAAGTCGTCAAAATAATATCTCATTTTTAGGAAAAAAATACAGTTACAAAACCAACGAGCTAGAAAATTACACGGTTTCAGAGAAACGCTTCTCCGCATTGAATATGCGCAATGAAGTATATGCGAGAAAGTACCGAGAAAATTTGTGCCCTATTTTATTTTAGACACGTGCACCTCTAAACGTGTGTACGTAACATATTTGAAGAATGTGATTTCTGTGTAGCCTAATCATCTATTCATCTTAAAATCTAGGCCCACGAAATATCTATTCAATGACATACGTTTGTAAGTGAAAGGGCGGAGGAAACCTTTGAATTTAAGTAGGTACCTACCCACTTTCAGCAGTGGATTGGCTTATGAAAAAACCGGTCAAGAATAATTTGGAATCGCGTACCGAGGGCTCCATACCACTACACAGACAAGATATCAAAGTAATAGATATTTATTCAGTAAGCCCGCAAGGGCACTTTTATACGGCAAAAATTATCAGAAGAAACGCCGCAAGAAACTCAACAGTCAGTCGCGTTTGAAGTATTGCTTATGATATAAAACCATAAATCAATTTAACATCATAAAATAAAATATTATGCGTTGTTGAGCAGGAAAACGTGTAAAAACTCAGAATAATTACCTGTGACTGCGCTAATAACCTTATAAAAAAATTAAATACGTTTTCATACAGAAACCGTGTCCCCTAGACAAGATACAATGTTTACATTATTTTGATATACAAACTTATTATTTAGCAAGTTGGGTGTTTGGTTTAGGCCAAGCATTTATATCTGTTAGATAGTCCTCGACCATATAGTAATTATTATTAGGTATATTTATAATTTAGACATCAACGACTTTTCTTCATGCATTTTTGAAGTACTGGAAATGGTGACTTTAAAACTACGTGAGGTAATTTAAATAAATTGATCTACAAATAATTTATACAGGTACTATCAGCCCATAGGAACCCTGACCCACCATAGACCGGTGTCACAGTGACATTATAAAACAATTTGTTTGTCACTTCTTATGACTTGAATCCTATCGTTACTGTGACAGAGTTCTATGGTTTGATAGTACATTACGCACAGTAAATAGGCATTATTAAATTCCGATTTGAATTTAATTTCAAATCAACTTGCTTGATAAGTTTTTTTCTTAATTTTCCCGTCTCTGAACTGACGCGAACCCCCCTCGAGTAAAGGACAGAGCTATATAACTGCTATAGCTCTGTCCTTTACGCTCGCCGTAAAGTAAACTGCATAGCTAGGTCATAATAACCCCCCAGATCATAAGGCAGTGACAAGGTGCGGCCAGCGCCACCCGCAACCTTTCATGCATGGTCCCTTTTTAGTTACCACCGTTGACGGGCCTCATAATTCGGGAACCCTTCCAGTGTTCGTACCGCTCAATTTCCTCAACATAGGTTAATATAACTAGCTTCTGCCCGCGACTTCATCCACGTCGATTTCAATAACCGTTATTCCCGTGAAAAACTTAAATTTTCCTAGATGAAAAGTAGCCTATGTTTGTCCAAGGTATAATTAATAGCCATTTAATTTCTATTTTTTTTTTTATATATTAATAGGATTCATCTTTAGGTTTTAACAACCGTTGTCAAAATGCAACGTCTCTTTCAATTGTTGGTAAATACAACATTAAATATCATAACTATGTAACTTACAAATCAAAGAAAAACCTACAACTAAAGCAAAAAAATAAACACTAATAATATCCCCTATTCACGACAAACACGATTAGCAGAACAATATCACCACCACCGTTCTTAGCGGATACTTCATCAAAGGTATATTTATCCGACTGGCTTCTTAAGCCAAAATAGCTAATCTTCTTTAGTTCCTTGTAGCAATACCAACCTTGTTACTAATTCGATACGGTTGAAACTGTTTCACCTACTGAATTACAGTTCGTCGTTTTTGAGGGGCGATACACTTATCTCGGCATTATATCTGCGGAAATAATGACACTTCTTTGTTCCTTTTCCGTTTCTTTACTAGGTCTTATGAAGAATAAAACGAAATAACCTTGCAATTGAGCTAATTTGTTAATGTGGGTTGTGTTCATTGGGAAGAATAAAGCGGTATTCGAGTACGACTTCATTACGCTCTTACTGCCTTTTGCATTTGGATGGCAGAATCACACTAGCACAACTTGACGACTTTTTTTTTTCATGATGCCCCCAAGCCTTTGTTCCATTTTGTTTTATTTACTCATCTTGCTTCTACAGGGTGTCTCATAAACCGACGTCGACCCGCCTAGAGCTTATAGAGCAGCTAAAAAGCTATAGGAGACATTGATAATTTTAATCTGAATTTTGTAATTTTGCCTTATGTCACGAAAAAACATTATTTTAAGTTTTATTTCATAAGTTTTTCAGTGGTATATGACATAATTAGAATCATTACGAATCAACGAAGTTTTTAAACCTGGATGCCCATTAATTTTAAGTTATCACGTAATAATGAGCGCGAATATTTGTTCCTAAGTCATGGATGTTTTCTATATAGTTAAGTAATTATATTTCTCTATATCGTAATATATTTATGTGGTTGC
Source organism: Acleris emargana (assembly GCA_927399475.2). Lineage (NCBI taxonomy): Eukaryota > Metazoa > Arthropoda > Insecta > Lepidoptera > Tortricidae > Acleris > Acleris emargana. The sequence goes on along the minus strand of OV656838.1, from coordinate 21,069,560 downwards.
CGGGTTAGAATAGTGCCACTCCATGTCTTCCCGTGGATGTCGTAAGAGGCGACTAAGGGAATAAAGGCTTGTAGTACTGTTAGGCGATGGGCTTGCAACTTGTCACTAATACGCTGGTAAACATCTTAGCCTATTTATGCAAATTGTGGTTACTGAATTGTCAACCACTTTTTGAAGTTGTAATTCTGTAGCTCTGCCTACCCCACTCTGGGATTACAGGCGTGAAGGTATGATGATGATGATGATGATGTATTTATATCGTTGTCTAGGTACCCAAAGTACAAGCCTAGAGCATAGTTTGGGATTAGCTCAAATGGTATGTTACACCATTTGACCTAATCCCGTCTCCAGATATTCATGTATTTATAAATCCGTTTGTAAATGATCCATCGATCCATTGAAGAGGCTCCGTCTCGTGTGACCGCGGCCCATTTGGTTGATTACGGCAGAACATTGATTTCTAACCATTGCTTACAGCCTGGCGAGCTTGTGGTTTGGATTGAACTCGGAATTAGTATCTGCAATTGCAAATTATGCAGATTATTCAACGACTAACAGTGCTACTAAAACCAATTTTGGTTAGGTATATACTCGTTACAGCGTAGCTACCAACTGGATTGGTACTTGGTCGTACTCGTATTAACCTCTTTGTGTCCTGTTTTTTTTTTATATCTATTTATTAAAGACATGCCAACAGCACACATGTCCATCATTTATATTATAATATAACCTGACAACACTATTCATTATATTTAAGCCTTGTGGGAGAACCTTGTGCAGGGTCCGTCCAGGTTGGTACCACCATATTATCCATTAACCTACCGCCAAGCAGCAGTGTTCGAATTGTTGTGTTCCGGTTTGGGGAAAAGACAGCCGGTGAAATGACTAGCATAGAGGCATTCCATCGGCAGTGCATTTGCAGTCTTAGGGTCTTGTGAATGCGAATATCTATGGGTCACAGTTTCACTTACCATCAAGTGGTCCCCGGTTCACATATGTAGTCAGGTACTAAATATTACAGTTACGAAATATTTTTAAAAGTGTGGGAGGCAAACGAGCATGTAGGTTACCTGATGGGAAGTAATCACCACCGCCCAAAAACACCAGCAACGCAAGAACAGTTGTCGGTGCGTTGCCAGCCATTACGGAAATGTAAGCTCTTTTTTTTAAGGCACCCATGTGATAACTGGTTATACAAAAGAAACATTTTCAAAACCGAATTTGCAATTAACATTAAATTTGGAGTATTTATATTAAAAAAAATGTGTTAAATACAGTGTGGGGTAGGCAGAACGAAATAACTACCAACAACTCCAAAAAATTGTTGATAATTCTGTAACCACACTTTGCACACCAGTGTATTAGTGACAGGTTGCAAGCCCATCGCCTAACAGTACTACAAGCCTTTATCCCCTTAGTCACCTGTTACGAGATCCATGGGAAGACATGGAGTGGCACTATTCTAACCCGGCAACCACACGGGGCAAAATCTTAATTAGTAATTTGTGTTTAAATTATCTTTATTTATATGTAGAGTTCTAATTGTATTATTGCTTTGTCCTATCTAGTTACTTTACTAAGATGTGAATAGTGATGTAAATAGCTTCAGGAAATTAACAATCCGAGCGTAGCCAACGAGTAACCAGCCAAAGAAACCGTACGCCTCCTTCTCGTTTACAAAACAAACTTGCCCTATGGAAACCCGAAACCCTCTACTTATTTACTCCGGCAGAGCAGAAGTTATACAAAGTCGCTCGTTAAAACCTCATATTAAAAGTTAAAATTACTTTGATATTACAATTTATTTGGAAAAATAACGGTTTAGCGGTAGGTTTAAATGATTCTTAATAATACTATTATTAAAAAAAAAAAAACCTATTTTTGTTCGTGAAGTGTTAGATATTTAGCCAACAGATTCTTTGAGGAGGTTCTCAAGTCACCCGTATATTTTTTTTATTTATGATCTCGCATAACTTTTTATTTTAAAACTAATTGGACCGTGCATAATATAATTAATTCATCCTTACTATAATGAAATAAATTCATATTCGTAATCATTAATCGTGTTTTACGATTCTTTTTTTATGTTTTTGCACAGTTGTCATTTAGAGGTATTTTCCACGCCCATAAAATTTTCTATACACAATCACTGAGAATGGCGATAATCCTCCATTCATAAACACCCATCGTGATTGGCTGTTTAGGGGTTTCCAAAGTAAATAAAAAAAAACACCATGACGGTAGATTGCATTGAGATCAATAAATTTGTTTGCAGCTGCTTTTTGTTTTGTTGGTATCTCTGGTGATCTATTCAGCTATTGTATTAAATCTAACTAGAGGTGTCCCGGAAGTCTAGGGCTGTATTTTATTCGGTAAAACTATATTGCTTTGGACATCTTACCGTATTGACAATGTAAAGTTTAACCGAGAAGAATGTAGCCCCTGACTTTAATATCAAATCACTATTTTGATAGATTATTTTCACTATAATATTAAAATAAGTGTGTTGGTTTGTTGGTATCCTTAGGCCTTAATTTGAAAATCGAAGTTCGATCCCTTTCTCTCCATTTAGTTTCGAATGACGAGTAACAGGGATGGAGCTAGCGTAGGGCCTCTTTTCAGAGTACAACGCCACAACTGATCTTCATGTTTGGTACTTAGATAGGGTAAAGTCACCAGTTATCAGCCAGAGACCAGTAATCTACCTTATAAAAGTGTGAAGAGTGGGAAATATTACTTTCGTACTCTTCCCGCTCATAGAAAGTATAGGCAGAGGCCGACTACAGGTCTCTGGCTGACCACTGGTGACTTTACCCTAGTTAACAAACTGAAGAAAAAATAAATTTAAATTTATTTGTATTTTTATAAATATCTTATGAATAATAAATTAAAAAAAAAAAAAAAAAAACAAAGTGTAGGTACTTATTATCATGGAAAATAAAACGGTTCCCAAGGGAACCAAAATAAACAAATTCTACATTGACTTCACTAGCAAAAGATAGTAAAGAATATTATACAAGGTAAGAGCGTCTTTAAGGATTCGATTTTTGTTCGTTTATTATTTTAATGACTCGCGTTAAGTCAGACTCCAGGGTGGGGCTCAAAATCGAATTACTGTCGCTTGCTTAAGCAGGTGACGTGCCTTTGTGGAGCACCCGACTGTGCCGCTGGCGTTACCGCCTCTTCGTTAACGCCTGTAACATCCAGTTAAATAATGTTAAAAAATACAAACAGCCATAGTCAAAGTCAAATATGTTTATTTTGCTTTAAATGTGGCGCAGTACAATTGGCATTGTTGAAAAAGATCGTTTCACAGTTTGCCCGTGTCAGGCAATCAAAATGTTAATTAATATGAATTGATATAATATAAATGAAATTGAAATAATTCGAAAAGGACCAATTAGCAGAGTAAACATGCCACAATATTTATTTTACAACTAATAACTAAAATAATAATAAAGTTAACACGTCACATTTGTAACCTATGGAAGTGGTCAAAGTATTCATTTACGGAGTAGAAACAGTGCTGCAATAGCAAACTTTTAAAGGCCGTGCCAGGATAAGCTAAGAGATTTTGCCCCCCTTGAGTTTGGGCTTGTAATTTTTATAGATTGTGTGGCTCTGCATTCGTAATTGTTTTGCCAAATTTGAGCACCCTAAATATCATAGTTTTCGTTTAAAAAAAAAAACTATATTTAATTTTTCTTTGATATTTTTTTTTCCTGTTAACCAATTTTAATGAGCTTGGCATATAATGTACATTTAACCAAGATGATCAAATGGCCATAATTATATTTTCATTATGCCATAGAAAAAAAATAAAAAAAACCCATTCAAACTTTTCAGTTTTTTTTTTTTATCACTTCCTTGTTAGAGACCGCTCTAATTTTTTCACTGGTAAAACTCCCACTAACGTCCTATAATATGTATTTTTTTCAAAATTTTTGCTAAGGGAGAACATGGAGTTATCTTGACATGAAATTATTTACATACATTTCCTAGAACCGCTATAATTTAAATCGGAATGATTGCAACCTCTTTAGAGGAACGTACATGTTGCATATGAAATACTTACTGGCCACTTACATTTCAACTTTTTAAAAAAGTAAAAAAAAAGACAACAAAAAGAACTCCTTTCAATTGTCGTGCGTTGGTAACATAATATAAACCATTCCAATATGAATTCATTATCAAAAACAACTGCAATACAACGCGTTTTCCGTAAAAAAGTTAAAACGCTGTATTGTCTCGCGATGAAAACAATTCTGCAAAGTATAAACGAACAATACGATTTCTTTAATAATACACTTCCAATTTTTGATCAGGTAAATAAATCCAAAATAATAAGGCACCTTGTGCATTTGTATAGTAATTAATGGGTACTTAATTTTAAATAGGTAGTTTAAATAATTAGTAGTAGAAGTAGTAGTAGTAGTAAAACTCTTTATTGTACGTACAAACAAATAATTACCTATGTTTTTTTGTTCATTTAGATTGAAGACATGCGTGTTAAGTTATACTACCTGAGACTCCCAAATTACATATCCGTGGATAAACATAGGTAATTATTTGTTTGTACGTACAATAAAGAGTTTTACTACTACTACTACTTCTACTACTAATTATTTAAACTACCTATTTAAAATTAAGTACCCTGCGTAACTGCGTATTTATAGATTTATATAGTGCTAGACTTAGTATTTCGTACTAGGTAATATTATATTTAAATAAAATGACTGACTGCTGAGTTTCTTGCGGTGTTTCTTCTCAGCAGTGGTCTCCTCTTGTGAAGCGCTGGTAGATTATTGACGTGTAAAAATGCCCGTGCGGCCTACTTACTGAATAAATGTCATTGTCTTTATATTTATCTTATCTTATCTTATCAGAAACGATCAATACCAGAAGCTAAAACATAATACTCGTGAACCAACATACTGTTTTTTTATTAATGACATACTTATCTCGCGATAACAGTCCTTTACAGCCATCATTTATTATTCCTAGTATTTTTTTTATGTAGCAATGAATCCGTCCGTTACTAAAATTATAAAACCACTAAATCTTCAACAAGACAGCTTCAAGGCCTTGTGCACCTTAAATCGTTTTATTTCCCAACAAAATAGCATCGCACACTGTTGTTTGAACTTTTGTCTATTTTTGTACAAAGTAAACATTACCGCGGCTAACTGCTGGATGAATTACAAAGACGCTAAAGCTTTATTTTAAGTACGTAATATTTTAGTACGGGTGGTAATTTATTAGAACCTAAAGAGGACTGTGAAGGTAAAAATCTCCATACAAAATGCGATAACTTACTCTCCCCTCCCTCCCCCTCGTTTGATTTTTAGGATTATTAACCGACTTAAAAAAAAAAGTTCTATGTTCCACTATATGATTTTTTATATTTTATGAAAAACAAAAACAGTAGTAGGAGCAGTGCGTTTTCCGTTCCAAGAAAATATTTGTTAGTATGAAACAAATTAAAAAAAAACAAACGTACTCACCTTGTTTTTTAATATAACTACAACATATTCATAAATGTGACTTAATTCATAGAACAACGTTACCTATCGCCCGCAGCAAAAATAAAAGAAATAAAATTGACAGCCTAAAGCATATCTTTACAATTTTAAATGATAACTAAAAAACGATTGTAATACAAGTAATCAAAATCAAGATTTTTAATCCTTGAACCTAAAATGAGTAAAGAATGACAGAACAAACGCCAAACAACCGGACAAACATACAGCACCAAACTGATATTATTAAATTATAATAATCAACTACCTTCCATTATAATATTGTTATCCCTTCGGGAACTTATAAATCATTACATTACTTAAAAATGTATCTATGCCGTAATTGTATTTATGACTATTTAATCATACCGTGTGGTTGCCGGGTTAGAATAGTGCCACTCCATGTCTTCCCGTGGATGTCGTAAGAGGCGACTAAGGGAATAAAGGCTTGTAGTACTGTTAGGCGATGGGCTTGCCACCTGTCACTAATACACTTGGAAACATCTTAGCCTACTTGTGCAAAATGTGGTTACAGAATTATCAAGAAGTTTTAAGACTTGTTGGTAATTCTTTAGCTCTGCCTACCCCACTCTGGGAATGGGGGCGTGAGTTTATGAATGTATGTATGTAATCATACATTTTTTTATTACAATATAAAAAAAGAGTTTTTTTGAATCGGTTTCATTTACATTTCAGGTATGAAGTAGGTATTTATTCTTCTACGCGTCAATAGATTACTTAACTCATTTTGACATGATCAAATAATTGACGACTAATGGTTAATTATTACAATAAAACAATTTGTAATCATACTCTATGTAACGTGACGTCATTTTTGCGTCAACTGTATGAAAAGTACGGGCCCTGATGATGGGTTACCGAATCGTAAAGCTCACTAAGAGAGAATTAATCAATGAACGACTTTATCTTCAGTTGCAATACGATCAAAATAGAACGTTAATTAAATCAAAATAGCATACTAATTAACAAATCAGTCTGAAAATGATTACCTTATCGTATTAAATCACTAATTGGAAATGTAATTAATTCCATCGCACCGGAATCATTAGCGTTACCTTGTCAACGTAATACGGTTTAATAGAATGCGCTCCGTAAAAGAATAACCTGCATAATCATAAATGCACACTAGCTAAAGTATGCTTAAAATAAGATTTGTGCTTATCTACCATTGTGACATCTCCATGAAAGAGAAAGTGAAAAAAGAAAATATTAAAATTTCCACACAAAATGCGGTAACGTTTCGCTCCCTTTAAACCTAGTCCAATTTTATGATTTTCGAATATGTCGTAGATATTATGAAAAACTGTTTATACGTTTTCCTTTCCAAGGAAATAATTAATAAAAGACACAAATTAAATGAACAAAAAATCTGAAACGAACAGACCTAGTTCTTTAGAATAACTACAAAATATTCAGAAATCGTGGAAATTGACATATTGGGTTGTAGACTTGTGGGAGGACCTTGTGCAGGGTCCGTCCGGGTTGGTACCACCATCTTATTCAAGAACCTACCGCCAAGCAGCAGTGTTCGCATTGTTGTGTTCCGGTTTGGGTTTAAGACAGCCACCAGTGAAATGACTAGCATAGAGGCATTCCATCTTAGTCCTCAGGGTTGACATTGCATTTGCTGTCTTGTGAACGCGAATGACTATAGGTTACAGTTTCCACTTACCATCAGGTGGCCTGTGTGCTCGTTTGCCTTCCCATGCCATAAAAAAACAAACGGACTTTCTTTAGGGGGTGAGAAACCCCCAATCACCCCCTTAAAGCTTTGCACCTAGCTGCCAAACACCCTGTATTTGTCACCCGTGTGTCATAGAAATAGAAAGGTTGCCGATAGCTGTTAAAGACGTCCACACCACTCGAAGTTTCTCGTGAATATTCGAGTAGTGTGGACGTGTTGAGGCGAGCGTTACAAAGCTTACACGCCACTTGAGAACCGAATGAGCCGAATGCTCATTACACGCGAATGTTCTCAGTGAGGATGCTCCTTTAGGAACATTATAACACTGTATGTGTACATTTGTAATTCTTTCCTACACGCGAATGTTCTTAGTGAGGACGCTCCTTTAGGAAAATTATAACACTGTATGTGTACATTTGTAATTCTTTCGTACACGCGAATGTTCTCAGTTGTAACGAGGTTGTTACAACCTCTTTTGTTTGAGTTCCTGGCCACTATTATATTTCGATCTAAATCTTCCAAATTCAAATTTATTAGATTCTATTCCGATATCGATCCTTGGATCATTCTCCAGATATTTTCTAGAAGAACAAGACACAAGTACTCGTGTCTCACCAATATTGTACTCACATTAATTTATTATTTTATTTGGTATTTGGTTAAAAATTATAAAATATATTCTTTATATCTCAAGCAGTGATTCATTTATCTTCGACACAACGTCTCAGAGATATTTACCCTATACCGTCAGACAGTGCGGACAGCAGTGCAGCGGCGTGCGGCGTGCAGTCTTTAGGAAAATGATAACACTGTATGTGTACATTACTTTTCCTTTAATAGTCTCACTTGACGGGTAAAGCTATTAACTCACAATGCACGCCCTTAAATATGGTATGTAAGGAGCTGTTCTCTGACAGAACAACTTCATCAGGCCGTATTGGGGCGTCGAATTCAAGAACAAGTTGTTTGAAAATCACCTGATCCCGTCAACTATGAAACAATTAGCGCGTGAGTTAAACAGAATCGTTTTGTATCTATTTCAGACTTTATAGCTTCAGACTCGACCGGCTTTGTTATGATTCGTACGTTTACATCAAGGAATTCTCTACTCTCTAGGTGTGTCTTCCGTACGAACATAATTTTTAACTAACGTTAGCTTTAAGTACTGTTAAAGATTTTAGAATAAAAAAAAATATAATGATTATTCTCGAGCATTAATGTAATGCAAAGTTTTTTTTAACACTTCTGACACGCAGACTTAGAGTCGTTTTAATTTGTAATTTTTACCTTATAGAGTGATATCAATTGTTAAATTTCTTCCGATACATTGAGTGCCGAATAAATTTGTATGAATAAAAGCATGATTAATTATTTAAATAAAATACCTATATCAAATTATGTTTATACTTTCAGCCCTTAAAATATATAATTATGTTCGTATGGAAGACACACTCTGTAGTTTCTTTTTAAGCTATCTGTACGTTTTAAGACATGATGCCGAACGAGCAAGCATGCCGGGGCCCTAGCCGAGATACATTACGCTTACCAGCGTTTCTATTCGTTTTGTTTATAAACCAATCGCGTCACTGGTAGATGACGTGATACGAAAAGTCACGTGATGACGTCAGTGACGCGATTGATTTAAAAACAAATCGAATACAAACGTTAGCGTAATGCATCTAGGCACGGGCCTCTTATGGTAAGAAAGATGTAAGAGATATTTGCATTCTCAAGACGCAATCCTAAGACCGCAAATGCGTTGCCAACCCTGAGGACTAAGATGGAATACCTTAGTACTAGTAATTTCAACGGTTGTTGTAACTCCACACCGGATCTAGTTCGTAAGGTTCTCTATTTAAAATTATTTGGTGCTGTCTTGGCGATATTAATAGGTATAAACACTTTAATCGCCTATATCTCACAGAGTTGGGCAAAAAATATATATTTACGAATAAACGGGAAGTTAACTAAATCATCTTTTATTTGAAATAACTAAATAACCCGTCGTTTGTTATTTTGAATTTATTTAGATGATTTTCGTTTTTATCTAGATAAATTAGTTGGGATTTTAAAGAAAAGATGAATGTCAGTAGTACAGTCATGTAGAACTAGAAGCGGTCGGGCATGATGAAATGAAAATAACCTGCAACAAAATTAATGAATGTTTTGTACATATTTAAATTAATGAAATATAAATATATGGGACATTTGTTTTCGTATTGTTCGTCGACATATTTCCGCTACCGTTCTTTTTGTCTCTTTTACAACATTTAACGTGTTCAAATGCTCCGTTTCCATGCTTCCGTTTTAAATGATTTAGAAAATTTGATGAAGAAGTTAGAGATCCCTTTATATTCACTTCATTCAGCGGTAAACATAACATACAGACATCAGACCTTCCGGAATGGTATTTAAAAAACTTGCCGTCTAATGCTGAATTGGACCTAGTAGACAACATTGCAGCGTTTATGAAATTGCAAAAAATATTTTCTGATTTTATGAGAAATGTCAGTGTGACGGTTTGATCCGACGTGAAATTCTATATAAATTTATTTATCTAAGCTTACTTCAATAACAATCGAGGCCAGTTATTTTCATCTAGATAATTTATCTAAATAAAAAAGTTGTCAACGCATTATTTGTGATTGAATTTATCTTCGAATAAATGTATTTGGAATGATTTTATTTGAAATAATTATCTAGATGAGAAATTATCTAGATAACGCCCAACTCTGATATCTCAGGAACCAATCATGTCTACTTAGCCGTGATAGTTTCCCTTTGAAATTCGTTGTATGCGCTTGCGTTGAAGATATTTTTTAGATTTTATGTAGGGGGGACGGGGAGGGGGCGTTTGACTCTAACAAAAATTAGCGCTTGAAAGCTTCATATTTTATAAACGGAGCCTTTAATCGAAAAATTGTATTCACGAATCCGCAATATGAAAGATACGATGTACGATACTCCACACTAGGGGGTAGACGAGAAAAAAAAAACATCACACGTTACGTGAAGGGGAGGACAACTAAAATATTTTTTTTCGTGATTTTATATCAACAGATTCTTGGCGTGACTAATATGTTCCTATATATTCATGCTAAATTACAACATTTCTTGACATGGCGAAACTAGAAAGGTTCTTAGTTTGACTTCGAAAACGAAAGAGGTAGCGGGATGATTTGGACATGTTTCAAAGCTACTGCCGGGAGCATGCAATCAGTAGGGAACAATGATGATACAGAGGAGAGGCCTTTGCTCTGCAGTGCAGACTAGAATCACATGACTGCAATGTTAACCCTACAGACCAAAATGGAATGCCTCAAAGCTAGTTGCTTCCTCATCTACATGTACTATTTACGTAGTAAATAGGAAATAAATGCTATTTATAGTGGCGTTTGGTTCCCACGTTCATTCCGCTGAGTTGTTCTAGTTTCCAGATGTTTACAATCCTATCCATCAATACACCTCTCTGTTTCTAGATAGTGTACTATACGCACTATCTTTTTAACAATTTGTATTGTAAATATAAGCTATATAGTCGATATTGGTTTAAATTATTCTAAAATAACCGGCCTATTACGATTTGGACTCGTACACGAAGTGTTCCATGCCGCGGTACAATATTAAAATCAAGCAAAAACTTTTGTTACAGCTGGTATAGTACCCCAAACATACATTTTGGAAAAAAATCAAGTGTACCCATTACCGCTTAAAAATTCCAGCGATGATATTGGTCGATAAAATCACATTCTTGTTATGCCGCAAATAAAATAAAAATTATCAGCCTACCTATTACGGATCATGAGAAACCTGCTGAAAGAAAGAAGAACAAACCCTTTGTTCAGTCACGGATTTTTTCCAATCCAAAATCAAGGTTATGTCCTTATTCCGATTTTAATCTTACGAACAGTCTCCGATTTAAAATATTAATAGAGGATTGAGTTCAGCCTGTACACTCTTACTTTATTAATCGGACAGTGGCGAGTCGGCCATTCCGGTGCGGGAATGTACACGTAACATTCCGCAGGGATTCCTCTGCGACATGTCTCGGTGTTATTCCTTCTCGAAACTACTAATGAGGAATCGATTTATATGATCATAGTTAATGCAGTACAGTAAAGTATTGCCGCTGACAGATTTGAAGAAAGAATCACAAAATATATTTAAAAACAAGCAATGTCGGAAGAACCAACCTTGAAAAATGTATATATGTATGTAAACTCTTTGTTGCACATAAACAATTACAAGATATGTTGCAACAATAATAGATAGTGTAGGTACTAAGGCAAACTTATCGCAGTTAACCTTGTAGTAGAATAAGTAAGTACAATGCGTGTTTTTTTCTATGAAATAAAACAAATTATAACATAAAACATGAACTATAGTTTTTTTTAATACTATATTTTATAAGTAATTTACTGATAAAATTATGTATTAGACTGACTTTACTATATGAAAGTAATAATTTATGTCGAAAACGGAATGTGTCCAAACAAGAATATGTCGAAAACAGATTGCCACGAAGTGGGCAAAATCTGTGAAACCGCTTTTTGAAATATGAGCGGTAGAATTGAAAACGAAAGGTGCGGACCACTCGTCTTTAAATTTAATATCGCTCGTAATTTCAAAAATACAGTTTCACAGACTTTGCTCACTTTTGAGTGAAACTTTTGGGCGCTCCAAAGTCAAAAATCGGCCCCCATGGATCCGACGAAAAAGGAAACAATTGTACTACCGGCTCTGCGGACAAGATGCACCAAAAACATTGAAATTTTTATAGGATGCGTAAGCTGGCGGTCGGTCCAGTCGGGCACTTAAGTAAATTCTACTTTGGCAGTTTAAAAATAATAATTGCTGTCTTATGTTTTTTAGAGTTGTAGGTTTAGCTTTAGCTCTTTTCTTTAGCTCTGCCTACCCCACTCTGACAATAAAGGCGTAGTTTATGTATGTATGTTAGCCGTCTTCAAATGTTACTTGTGCCAGCCACACAACCGAAAATACTCTTGAAGTTAATATACTACCTACGCTACTGCGATATGAAATAGCACCTCTGCAGCTACCTTGCAAGTGTGGCTGCAATGGAATTTAATATAAACTCTCAAATGTTGAGGAATATGAATTTCACTGGCACCTATTTTCAAGAGGAAGTCTGGATAGTTGTACAATTTCGAGAGTGTATTTTTTGATAGGTTTCAGTGTACAGTCACCAGCAATATACAGAGGCTCTAGGCAAATCGAAGTTTGAAGCTATACGTTAGCTCTATCCCTGCCACTCATCATTCGTATCTAAATTAAGAGAAAGAGATGGAGACAAAGTAGGGCCCAGGGTAATTTTTTAATAGGTGCACAAAATTTAATATTTGCTTCACCGTTGTTAATCAACAACACATGGTTATTTTTACTGTAGCTTAAAAAACATTAGAGATATTGCCAAATGAATGATTCCACTAACTTATGCCCGAAGAATAGCTTAACTGAAGTGGCAGTGGGCGGGGCACATCGCTCGCAGGACTGATGGCTGATGGGTTCAGAAGGTTTTTGAGTGGCATCCGCGGACCGGGAGATGAGCTGTAGGTAGGCCTCCAACAAGATGGAGTGACAACCTTGTAAGCATCGCGGGAACGCGGTGGATGCGAAAAACATAAGACCGTTCTGAGTAGAGAGCCTTAGGGAAGCCTATGTCCAGCAGTGGACGTCTTTCGGCTGACATGATGATGATGAGTAACTTAACGATACTCAACCTCTAATACCTACAAGGGTGCGAAGAGGGGAGCGTGCTGTAAAAAGGTTTTCACTTTTGAGGTTTTTAAAAAGTGATTTTCTAGTATGACTTGGTGCCCACACGAGACCGTAAAAATAGGACAATTTGCAACAAAAAAAATGATTTTATTGTTGTAATATATTATAATCACTATATAAAATAATATGTTAAAATATGTGCAATGATAAAAAAATACCCTGTAACATTGAACGCAAAAATATCTGACAAGTCTTTATTACTAAAGGTGTAAGAGCGTGTCAGGTATTTTTGCGCGCAATGTTCAATAATATACCTTTTATGAATCCAACGCAAATTTTATCAATAGGAGGGAATAGTTTTCAAAACAAATAAGCAAAAAATTTGTTTTCAGGTTTCAGGGTAAAACTGATGGAATGAAAAGCCATTTGTGTTGTTTTATGAACTTTTGATTGGAATAGTCCACAGAACGAGCTTTTTGTTTGTTGTTTTAGTTTGGGATTGCGTTAGTTTTGTTGTTATTTAATTTTATTGCAGTGACCTGCAGTAAACACTTTTTATGAAATAATCTCATGATAAGAATAGTACAATACAATATCAGTACAATTGCACTTTTTGCGAATATACAGGGTGGGCCAAAAATTTTTGCACTTTTAAAACATCGATAAAAATTTAACTTTTCATGTTTTTTTATATTTTATTTATTTAACCTAGTAACAGATAAATGCAATTTATTTTTGAAAAATAACGTCATCCAGATCTCCTCCGTCTCGTCGTTGCACTCCTGCAGTCGACTACACAAACACTTTGGAAAACTCGCTGACGCATGCTGCGAGGGATCGCAGCTATCTCATTCTGAATGTTTTGTTTTAACTGGGGTATTGTCATCGGATTATTAAGGTACACTCGACTCTTTAAATATCTTCACTTGAAAACATCGCAAGGTGTTAGGTCCGGGCTCCTTGGCAGCCATGGGAATTGGGATGTCACCTCTGCGAGAAATCAACTTTTTCGGAAACATTTCTTTCACCACCGGTAAACTCATGTTTGACGTATGGCATGTTGTTCCATCTTGTTGCATCCATGTTCTGGTCACCTTCAAATTCATGCAGTGGGTGCAGTTTCAGATCTAGATGTAAAATTCGCCGTAGACTAGTTCTTGGTATTTCTAGAGCTGCTGAACGTTTACGCGTAGATAATTCTGGATCGTTCTCTACAGAAACTTTAACCTGCCGTATGTTCTCATCATTTCTTGTTAAACGTGGACGCCCTGTTTGTTTGATATTCAGTGTCGAACCAGTTTGCTTGAAGTTTTTGACCTAAGATTTAATTAAACTAACACTCGGACACTCACTCACTTGGCGTTATCCTTATTCAATTCTAAGTAGGCGTCGTACAGAAAGATACAAATCGTTGTTTTTATAAAACTGTTTAATACAAAAACCCCGTTGCTTTCCCGTGAAACGCTCCTTTATAAATAAAATTGCACGAAGTGACCTATAGTTTCCCACCAATTTCCCGCCGCTCACTCTAACAGAGTCCGAAAAAATCAGTGTTGCTATTTGCAAAAATTTATGGCCCACCCTGTAGTAAAGTTCTTCTTACTTCTTATGAAACAATACGCGACATGCAGGTTCTGTCAGGAGACAGAGGAGACAGCAATGCAGATCCTCTGTTCCTGCAGACCACTAATGCGCAACAGAAGTATCTACCTAGGGCGACATATAATGGACCCACAAGAGATACAACTCCTCACTGCCCAAAGCATCTGGAAATTCCTGGACGGGCCTTTGCGGTGAACTCTAAAAAAGGGGCTGCTACAAAAGATGAGCAATGGTCGAAGTTGCTCACAAGGCCCATCTCAACACCCCAATAATAGTACTTCTTTTGGTGCCTCTTCATATTCTGAAGGTTAGCAGTCAGCTCCTTCAGTCTGGTCCAGTCCAGAGCGAGTCTGAACCAATTGTTCAGCTATTCTGATGCCAGTTCACTCCCTGATGTTCCGGAGTCATGACATCTTGCGCCTTCCAACTCTTCGCTTCCCAGCTATCATCTTCATCATGATGATTTGAAGGAGGAGCAATGTACTTTTATAATGTAATATACTCGTATAATAATTATACCTAATTAAAATAAAATAAGCCTACAACGAGAGATTTAGTCTTACTATGTGCTTTTGTATACACTTTATGGTACACACGCAAGAGATAATTATAAATGGCGAACTTATTCCTTTAAGGGATCTCTTTCTGTTAACTATCTAATAAAATCAAAACCAACTTTATTTGGTAGTAATAACATAAAGATCTTTTGTGTTTAATATAAAGTCAATCAAGACGCTTTCTGACACAAATAATTTTGTCAGAAGCTACTAAATTTTACTTTTAGTGCACAAATTGGTTGAAGAATTACCGTAAAACGGGTTGAGTATGGATTAAGGGATGAGTAGAGACACAACTTAAAACGAAGCATATGTTACTAATTATAAAACTGAAATTATTTCGAATTGACGTAACGTTATTGGCTATTTCATTCTGCCCTCCTACGGAGAACAGGCGCAAGTGCAATTAATTCAACGAAGCATATTCAACTCTCATAGATTATAATAAGGTTGGATGTTCAATACAATTCATATAGTAGATTCGCCTTTTCTTCATCAGTATACTTGTTCTTATTTGTAACACGCTATGACTTATTTTAGAAGGTGTCCCTACTTACCCCGTTTTACGGCATGCAAATTAAGCCGAGCAAAAAAAGTGGTACCTAAATTATTATTATTAATAGAAATACGTACCTACTTATAAACAGAATGTATCTTTTTAAACATCGTGTCTCAAAGATAAACCAACCACGGCCCGCCAAACTCCTTAAAAAACCATAAACGTCTGTACTGAGTCGAAAGCTCTCCGGCTCAACTTTCATGAAGAACAACCAAAAAAGCGCTGCAAGAACTTTCAAAGCTAAACACACAAAGTAACACAAACTTTGTTCTCGAAAAAGTTTCAAGTGAAGCGTTTTTATTCTTTCATGGGCAGTTTTTGTGAAGCAAACTGCCACTTTGTGAGAGTTTTTTGTTTTTAGTGTCAATTAAGACGGAATTGGTTGGAAAGATAAAATGTTTGCCTTAGGTGGATGATGATAATTATACAAGTAACAATCAACCATCTAATTGTTTGTCTTGTTATATTTCTTTGAATACTCTTCAATAAAAATAAAGATATAACAGACAAACAAAACGCAACGAACAACTCACAGAGAAAAAATAATTGTTGTCACGACATGGTCCCAACTCAGCGTTATGCTGGCGTTAAAACTGCTGGAACCAACAATATTACCTCCAAACTTAAACTTAATGCGGCTAGGTAAGTAGAATGACTCGATAGGCATTTGTTTATCATAATTATTATTTGCAAAGGTAAAATAGTACATTATTGCCTAGGCAGTGAAGCAGGCAATTGCGGGCCGAGAATTGGTTTAAACGGACGAGCTTGCGAGTCCGTTTTAAAATACGAGGCCCGCAATTGCCGTTGCTGCCGAGGCATATAATAGTGCTATTCTCAAAAATCGAAAGATACAAATCAAATATAAACAGAAACTTCACGTGAAATTACATCACTCTTTACCGCCTTTATTTTTATGACAAGGAGAAACGCAAGCTGTTTTTAGAAAAAAAAACTCAAGCTATTCCAGACACATAAAAAAGTTACGTTTCGAATAAAATATGGATGTATAAGACTTGTGCCCTCATTTTACTATGGCCGTTTTCACTTTTTAAAAAGTTACAAACTAGATAACAATGAAATTTGTATGCAATGTTTTTTTTATTTTTATTTGGTAACTGTCTGTAAACTATGTACTTCGCGACTTAGTATGCAGTTAGTAATGTCAACTTTTTCGGTCATTTTTGAGAAAATAAAATTGTTGGCTTTTGCATATAACTGCTTATGAATAATAGGATGGCAATGATTTACAACTTGTAAATATTTAAGATGTAAAAGAAAAAAATGTTAGCATAGAAACTTTGAACGCAAAAACAATGAAGGAGAAAGGCGCGTATTTCATTTAGAAATTCCCTTTGTCTTTGAGCGTAGTTGAACTTTTGCTTATTTGGTATTTGCTTTTAATTCATTAAGTTTTTAGAATAATCGGCTTCTTTGACTGTTATTTTTGCATTATGAGTTAAAATCACCAGATATATTAAAATAGGTACTATTCAAGACTGCAATACTATAAGATCCTACAAAATCTACCTACACAAAAAGTAAAAACAAAAAAGTAAAAACTATCAAAATTTCCCCACATTTTCAGAATAACCCACCCTGCTTAATATTTACCTATGTAACAAAAGGTAGTCAGAGTTTTTGAGCGCTGCCAACATATCCAGTTTGTACAATGTACACATTTCTGCGGAGGATTTTCGGTCGTTTTGAAGCCACGTATAATCCTGTTTCCTCCCGCTCTGTTTTCGCGCATAAAGGAAACTTTTACGTCCCTGTTTATATTTCATGTCTCCGACAGAGTTCATAAAATTCACGAATGTTTTACTCGCACACCTAAATAAAATTGGGGATGGAAGGAAAGCTGGGATGGGAATGATAATCTCCCGGATACCTCGGCCACTGAATCGGAGGTATTTGATGGGTATCTCTAAAGGTTGCTAAGCTTTATTGAGATCGGGGTATTTCAATAACTATGACGCAAATTGTTGGAATGTTAACAATTGGGATGATAACTCAAGTGAGCTTAACCTATACTATCATAATCTAGTAATATGGATTAAAAATCGGGAAATTGTAAACTTACAAAAACGATATGATTGAATGTTGAAACTCAAAAGTCGTAAATATTGTTATATTTTTTGATCTTATAGTAAACTAAATAGTACCTTTCATCAAAACCCTTACCATTAATTAAAAAATAAATTGTATGGCATCTAGGCATGTACTTAACCGCAAATTTTTACGAACATAATCACAAATTAGCTTGTTTTCACCATACATTGTATTTACTCAATTGTGACGTCAAAGTTGAGTAGGTATCAATTTGTTTGGAGCGTTTTCTATGCATAATAGGAATTTGTATTGTAATAGGAGCACTGCAAAAGACAGAAAAATTAGTCAAAGTCTAGCCTTTGACTCCTTGTCTCTGTCTTTTGCAATGCTTCTATTTAAACATTTTGATCCTTACTTAAAACCGGATCTATTGGCAGCATAAAAAATGACATCTTGCTTGATGAAAATATATTAAGTATCTGTAGCTTTTATCCGCGTTCATTTAATTTATTATGTCTCCTACGTACCTACCGAAACTTGGTCTTTTACATCATAGATTAACTTTACGTCTCAGTTGTAACTTATAACAAGGACATGAAGCGCAAGAGGTTTTAAAAAGCGATTCGGGTTCGGGTAAAGTCGGTTCGACTCGCATATATAAGTGCACATGAGAGCGAATGAGATGGAGGTAAAATCCCTAAGTTAAGCCCCTTTTACTTACTTAGTCCGCGGATCATGGCACGATTTCACGAACTTGCAGTTATTTCACGGTTTTTCTCAGTGAAGTTCACGGTTCCTTTGACGTAGAATATAAACCGACAAAAATTGGGGAACAATAGGCGAAACCCCGAAAAATATCCGAAACGCCTCCACACCTACGGTTCGCGTCGTTCGCGGCTTTCGCGCGCGATCCGAGGGCTAAGTGTAGACCAGGTTTTAAAGCTATTGCACGCAGAAAAACTACAGTTAAATTAATTTAGTTGTATATTTTAAACACGTATTAATTAATAATTGCAATCAACAATTTGATTAAAATATTGATAAACGACGCGAACAGGATAACCAAATTAACCAACTCGAAACAATAACATCATTACGAGAGGAATAAATGAATTTATTTTACAATGAGCATTACGACCAACTAGTAACCAATTTCAATTCAATAAGTAAAAAACCCTTTAGGTGTACTTATATATTAAAACATCCACCTTCTTTTCTTCTCCACCTTTGCTTCGAGTTTTTTTCCCGTGTGGTTGCCGGGTTAGAATAGTGCCACTCCATGTCATCCCGTGGATGTCGTAAGAGGCGACTAAGGGAATAAAGGCTTGTAGTACTATTAGGCGATGGGCTTGCAACCTGTCACTAATACGCTGGTAAACATCTTAGCCTATTTGTGCAGAATGTGGTCACAGAATTATCAACAAGTTTTTGAAGTTGTAGGTAATTCTGTAACTCTGCCTACCCCACGCTGGGATTACAGGCGTGAGGATATGTTTGTATGTATGTAAGTAAAAAACCCTTTTACTTATATATTAAAACATCCACCTTGTTTTATTCTCCACCTTTGCTTTGAGTTTTATTTGCCATTTTCCCCGCCGCTAGTGAGCTTACAGAAATAATCAACATAGAAACCGCTTTCTTTTGTAACGTTCCTTGGATTATGGCCGTATATAGGCGGTACAAAACACTAAAAGCAATAAAGGAAAGCCTCTTTGATGTACAATAATATAGAAATACAAAAGAAATATTATAACGAACGTGTAAGTATGTTTGAAAGGTTATTAATGCTGTTGCTTGATTTTGGTTTGATATTTAAAAAAAACTCAGTTTAACCCTAACGTTTTCATGAATGATCTCTTTTAAAAATCACGTTTCTTAAATGTATTTCTATAATATAAACATTTAAAGACTTCAAACACATTTTCTTTCTTACACATTTAACTTTTTTACGAGTTAAACACTCCCCTGATCTTTGTATTCCCCGGTAATGCTCCCGAGTATGAATACGATGGGTATATAAGTAGACGGGGATCCAGGTCTGGCGCGCCGGTCGATATAGCGGCAACAGGTGCGAGTCAGTAGCTACGACATATACCCAACTGCGTCGCCCTAATGGCCGATGGGATTCAGGTAATTAAAATGGCTTAGAGGGATGAAATAGACTAGTACTTAAGCCCACTGAACCAAGATAAGTCGAGTTTTAAGCTTAACACTTTTATTAGTGACAGGTGCATACTCTACACAATTAAATTGGAATTTAAAAAACTAAACTTTTGAAAAACGTACAATGAACCTATTTCATATATGCTCTGTCTCTTTTTCTCAAATTCAAATGTCACGATGAAAGAAGTACAAACCAATATTTGAAGTATACTTTAGTTAAAGTGCGTTAAAAAATTGCTTGTGTTAGTGTATACATTCACGTAAGATACATGAGATAGTCATTCGGGTTTTGGTAAAATCAGTTAGACTAAGAGCGTATAAGAGCGAGCGAGAGGGAATTCCAATCCCGTGGGCTGTTCAAGAAACTATTGCACAGTGCAATAATACAATTACGATGTTACATAACGTATTTGTACTAGCTGTTAACCTGTCTCGATTGTAAATACAAATTTCAAGGTATAACACATTTAGTGCTGCGAACTCGTCCTGGAGCCCATATTGTATCAAAATTCGTTTGCCTGGCGCTGAATCTCTTAGACAATGTCTGTTTACTTTATCTACAGGGTCTACTGAGGACATTATCTTATCTCACAATATTTGTATAATTTTGTAGTAAGACAGCGTAGCTGTTGACATAGCATTTACTTCATTGCTTTGTATTTACATATTGTACATCACAGCTAAAAACATTCCACTGTAAGATGTATTTATATGAGTGAAATTGCCTTCTTACGTTTCATTTTGATTTATTAAGTGATTAAAACGCCTTCAATAGGCGGTCCTTCTCCCACTTAATGCATCTATTGCGGGCTTACACGGGTAATTATCGCCGTAACGGGTAAAGTCGAATCACCACCTCATTGACACAGTTCGATAAAAATCGCAGGCGACACTTCATATTGCAGCTTTTTCCTGCGACTGAGCATTTCCACAGTCGATTTTAGTCACCAGCCTCATGCGCGGCTAAATTCGGATGCTACTTTGCTTTGGGGTTTGCGGCTTTAGTCACGTGCCTAGCTAAATTGCCATTTAGATGGTCGATTTTCGCCGTGCGGCTTAGCCGTGCATGTAAACCCCGCATATTGGAACACAACATTACCACAGCAAACATTACAGCTAGGCGGTAAGTTAGCAACTCTACAAAAGGACCTTTCCCGCCCGCAAATTATGTCACTCGACAGAATACAAACTAAGTTTACACCATTCTACGAAATATCACGTATATTCAGGATTAAAATATGTATAGCTAGGTAACCATAATTAACTTAAAAGTCATTTAAAATGTACCGTCATGATTTATTAAAAAATAACCTTTAATATTTTTACTGTGTAGGTACTTACGAAGCCATGTCTCTGCAAGGTCATCGTCCTACGCATATTAAGTGCCATTATTTCTGTCACTCACAATATAGACCCGTAATTATGTTCTTGGCACTGAATATTGAATGTATATTTCACGGTTCGTTCCAATTATACAGGCTGGTCACGCAATCGTTTGTAACGTACGAATTACACCGCCGCCATATAAATTATACAACATTTCCTCCACGTCCGTTTTACCGATACCGTAGTCGGTATAATGGTTTAATATTTCATTCAATTAAATATGTTCCTTTTGTTCGAGGAATTGGGGTGATTATGTTGGTAGCATTGATAAGGTATCAGAATGTGGTGGTAACTACCTCATTTCCCTTATTTTAGTGCTAAGGAGTCGTCGCGTCCGTAAGCGTGCGTCCCCAGCCGTACGAATCGTAATTTCATTTATTTTTTTAAACAGCGTGTCCAAATAAAGTAAAAAATTCATCATCATCATCATGTCAGCCGAAAGACGTCCACTGCTGGACATAGGCCTCCCCCAAGGTTCTCCACTCAGACCGGTCTTGTGCTTTTCGCATCCATTGCGTTTCCGCGATCCTTACAAGGTCGTCACTCCATCTTGTTGTTGGAGCTCGTCTTCCGGTCCGCGGACGCCACTCAAGAACCTTCTGGCCCCATCGGCCATCAGTCCTGCGAGCGATGTGCCCCGCCCACTGCCACTTCAGTTTAGCTATTCTTCGGGCTATGTCGGTAAGCTTAATTCTACTGCGGCTATCATCATTTCTGATTCTATCACGCAGATAAACCCCAAAGTAAAAGATTGCAGTCTTAGAATAGCAATTATTGATATCCAAAATTATATTTCCAATTTTTTACAGCGATATAACGCATTGTATGAAAACTTACAATAAATAGAAACAAACGATTTCGCCACTAATGCGAATCATATAAAATAAAAATTTAAACTGAATTTTCACCCGCAAAATTACTTGCACAATATTTCATTTAAAAATATCCACATTTTACGCTCCAAACCCACGTAAGCCTTCTTACCTAGGTATGCCGCCATTTTGGATCTTACGGGATTACGGAAATGAGGTCGTTGCACGGTGGCGGTTTAGAATTAGAAGCTAAAATTAGTTCTAGATTAATCTTAGCGTCTATTCCAAATTTCAACATAAATTGAGATAATGTAAATTGTTTTGGTAGATCATCTTATCTTTATCTTTATCTTTATCATTTTAAGAAATAGTCAAATAGAAAAACAAAAATTAAAGTCACCTGTCATTCCAGTTTGGTAAAATAATTATCTTATGCCCGGTTCCTATATTCAAGAAACGAATCGTTTTCCTTACGGGCAGTAGCGTTATGACATTTGCTACGTACAAAATGTGTCAAATTTGAACGAGACGTCACAATTCTACCAACGGTTTTGAATATAGGAACGCACCATTAACTAACTCGCTCTTCAACCGGACTGATTAATTATTAACCACTGACTTTAAACTGTCGTGTCATAGTATATAGATAACATTGTACGGCGTGCATTCTTAATTAGGTAGCTTTGAACTCGCTCGTATAGCTTTACTCGCTTACCGTGTGACGAGAACCCGTTTTTAAGAAAATAACACCCCTGCCCAAATCGTCCCTTTACTTTCTCAACCTCGTATCTGATTGAATAGTTAGATAGGAAAAGCACTCATGTGCTCAAAAGAATAAAGAATACTTTCCTATCTAACTATTCGATCAGATATGAGTTTAAAAAAAGTCAAAATTATAACCATGAACGCAAGAATAAAGATTATATTTTGATGACTTCTTAATCTTCCTTTTGCTATATTAGGGTAGGGTTTTAGTGCTCTGTCACTTTAACATTATGTTTGAACTGCTACACTAATCTGTCCAATGCGTTAAAGCGACAAGGTACCAAAGTGTGTTGCTACTTACAAGGCCGAGCCGTTTAATTGTCAATCGTCTATATTTGAAAGACAAACCTATAATTATAGAACCTAGTTTTTCATGATGTTTTCAATATTTTCGAACGAGATTTAGGGGAAAACATTACAATTACAAAGAGCGTTATTTAATCTGAAGCTTCACATATATTTTTATTGTGTACCATTGGAGAAACTTTCTATTATGTGTAAATTTAATGGTGAAATTGGCCGTATCGTATAAAAGTAATCCGCGATATTGCTTAGCTTTCGCGATATCAAATAGATTTCGCCCCCGAAAACTTCGTCATGCATAAAAAATGCGACAGCTCAGGCCGGATACTTCCGAGGTGAAATGGTTTGCATATTTTATGAAGGCTAATTTCGTAAGAAGAAATTTCGAGTCATAGTGATAAACGAGCAAATAAGCAAGTTAGTTGTATCGTATGACGCATCATCACTACATAGTATAAAACAAAGTCGCTTGCGCTGTCTGTCCCTATGTATGCTTAAATCTTTAAAACTACGCAACGGATTTTGATGCGGTTTTTTTTAATAGATAGAGTGATTCTTAAGGAAGGTTTATATGTATAATACATTCCACGCGGGCGAAGCCGCGGGCGGGTCGCTAGTTTAGATATAAAAAAATACTCAATTCTTTATGTAGGTAGGTGTCATGGCAAATGATATTAATAATAGTGGTCACCGGGTTAGAATAGTGCCACTCCATGTCTTCCTGTGGATGTCATAAGAGGCGACTAAGGGAATAATAAAGGCTTCTAGTACTCTTAGGCGATGGGCTTGCAACCTGTCACTAATACACTGGTAAACATCTTAGCCTGATTGTGCAAAACGTGGTTACAGAATTATCAACAACTTATTTAAGAGTGCTTGGTAATTCTATAGCTCTGCCTACCCCACTCTGGGAATGAAGGCGTGAGTTTATGTATGTATGTAATTAGCCCAATACCCCACTGCTCTCTCTGTGGAAATCTTCGGCTAATCCTTCAGAAAAGCGTCGAAGTCATCCCGCCATCTCCGCTTGGGTCTGCCTCGCCGTCTGTAGCCGTCCTGGGGGACACACCAAGTTGCCGCATTGGCCCACCTCTGTCGGTGCATGCGACAAACATGCCCGGCCCAGGCCCACTTTAGCTGGGCAGTCTTTTTCCCAACATCGGCTATGCCTGTCTTGGAGCGCAGGGTGTTGTTTCGCACTCGGTCTGTTCTTTTTGCACCTAATAGGCTACGCTCCATCGCTCTTTGACAAAACTTTAGTTTGGACTTTTGATTTTCGGTTAAAGACCACGACTGAGCACCGTAGGTTAAAACGGGCAGAATACATACGTCAACGAGTTTGCGTTTGAGTGAAAGCGAAATGTTTCCTTTCGTATAATTAATAATAATAATAAATATAAGGGCACAATGTCACACCAATTGGCCAAGTCCTAAACTAAGTTCTAGGCTTGTATATTATTAGTTTTATGGCGTGTATGGATCGAAGGCAGACGAAGGCCCATGGCCATTTGCAATCTCAGGATTTCAATCTTAAGATGACTATCCCAAGACTGCATATAAGTTTCTTGGGGATTTTGGAATGCCTCTTAGTAATTTTACCGGTTGTCTCAGAAATTTATCGACATTCATAAAAACACACCGATAACCGTTACTTTAAAATCCATTATAAAACCTATCAATTAATGGCCGCCTTAATGCACCTTTAATAGCCCTGCGACATTGTTGGACGGGGCGTAAACTACCACATTGTACGCGTACTACAACCTATAGTTACCGGTGAGTCCCGCTATAATATCCATGACTCAGTTCGTTGAATCACGCGATTTCGCAACGAACCCAATCATGACAGAAAAACGAATTCGATAGATAGAAAATATATCGTGCAAAAAGGTCTTAAAAAGTCTGGCATATCTGACCCACTTATCAGACAGTGACGGACATGAACGAAAATAGTTTTAAATTAAAGAAAATTATATTACATTTCACGGTGTACTTATTTCTTTCAAAAACGATGGGAGAAAAGTGTAATTAATAGTTTAAGGTAGCACGGGTAAGAACATCGCACACGTCGGTAAACGAATATAAACAAAGAATATTTTTACTCTCAGCATAGTTTACTAGTGTCACTGCATTCACGCACCAAGCGACCAGCGCCATCATCTAAGGCTCAGGCACAAACACTCGTGCTCATCACACAAATTACCCTTACCGGGATTTGAACCCGGGACTACTAGCTTCGTAGGCAGGGTCACCACCAACTATGTAGGCTAACGCGTCGTCGTCGTTAATTGCTACCTGTCTGACTCAACCTGCAAAACCTGATTACTTAAAATTCCCCCAATTCACAATAATGGAACTTATAGCATAGGTAAACCAGAGCCATATAGGTATATCACTTTGTGATATATTTTGTTCGTGTCCGCCGTGGGTATGGTTTCCTTACTTGTGCCTAAAGACCTTTGCAATACAAAAAAACAAAAATGTGAACATTATCGTTTAATACCCTGTCACGACGCGCTGGCCTAGTTGGTAGTGACCCTGCCTATGAAGCTAGCGGTCCTGAGTTCAAATCCCGGTAAGTGCAGATATTTGTGTGATGAGCGCAAATATTTGTTCCTGAGTCATGGATGTTTTCTATGTATTTAAGTATACATTTCTCTATTTAAGTATTTATATCGTTGTCTAGTACCCATAGTACAAGCCTAGAGCTTAGTTTGGGACTAGGTGAATTGGTCTGACATTGTCCCCAGATATTTATTTATTTAGGTACACCGACGATTAAAGGATTAAAATACAATACAATAGCAGGTCAAATACGATAGAGTCCCTCTGAAAACCAGCTCCGCGGCTTGCTGCAGCATAAAGCTGAGAGGGGCCCGTTTCAACGCCATGTTGAATGTTTTCTTCTGTTTGTCATCTAATTGTAAAATGTGTCATCATGTCAGCCGAAAGACGTCCACTGCTGGACGTAGGCCTCCCCCAAGGCTCTCCACTCAGACCGGTCTGGTGCTTTTCGCATCCACCGCGTTCTCGCGATCTTCACAAGGTCTTGTTAAATGTGTGTATGCGTAATTATAGAATAAATTATTTCCTTTCTATTATATTCTAAATGGTTTTTACCGACTAGAATCTCGGTGCTGTGTTATTTATTTATTTACATTACGCCAGTTTGGTTTATAAAATCCTCTTTGTTTTTCGCATACTTTTTTCCGTCCTGGAATTCCACCGGGCATTTTGTAAATTAGTTTAGCCCTGAGTGACAGGCGTTCCTGGTTTTCGACAGGAAGACGCGGCAGAGAGTTGTGCTGAATTGTTTACCTAATTTATTCATTACGATTCCAAGCTTCAGTTAAATAAATCTGCTTTTGTTAACTAATGGGGAATGGTCAATTGCGTACCTACTTATCAATCTTCGTGGTGATCGTTAAATGGCGGTGTGTATTTGTGATGTGAACTTATACAGTCATTCGTGCTTTAGATTTGTTTTGATTTATTCTTTTTTGGGTTATAGGATCACTTTGTTGTCCGTCTGTCTGTCCGGCCGTCTGTCTGTATGTCAATACTCTTTATCTCCGGAACGCGTAACGGTATCGAGTTGAAATTAAAATCATATACTCAAGTCTACAGTTTCTTGAAGCTGTGAAAAAATCAAACTTCTTAGGTAACGTAAAACCCAGATACGGCTGTTTACGAGTATGCCGCAAAAAGCGTGTATTTCGACACTCTAAAGGAAATCAAAATTTATAGGGTATTTTACGTTGACCTAGAACTATGAAATTAGTAATAGCGTCTTATACTACCAATATAGCGAAAAATCTGAAAACTGTAATGTTTTAATAAAATCACAGAAAACAGGGTCATTATGCAAGACGGCTGTCCGCATTTTGAATTGAGTTAACCGTCTCATGTGCGGAACCATCGGTGGGCGAGTCCGACTCGCACAATTTCTTTGTATTCATTTTTTTTTTTATAAATTTGTTCTTCCATACTGTCCCATCGAAAGACCAATGCAATGAGTTGGTATCCTTTCAAATTTGTCTACATTTTGTGTAGTTTTCTTTTAACTCTTTGTATGCCTTATTGTGAATAAATGTATTAACTTTCTATATTTCTTTCAACAATCACGTGAGAACGGATCTGCATGAAATTTGGCACAGAGATATATTGTAGCCTGGAATAGGCTACTTTAATCACGGAAAAAATAAATAGTAGGCTTGGGAATAGCAATAATCGACTACTACGCGAACGGAATCGCGGGCAAAACCCAATATTATTTATTTATATATTTATTTTAGGAGAACCAACAGCTTTGACAATTCATATAGTAACTTAAATCAGGTACAGAGCCAATTACAGGAACTTACAAATATATATAATTTAAGAAACATACACAACAGTGCCACAACGAAATAAAAATTAAAACAATAAAACAATGCACAAGACCTAATCTGAATCTGTAAGACCTAATAGAACTTAAAAGAACTGTGAACATTCATAATAACATGCCCCACCCACTAAGCTCGCCTATCGCTTATACACCGTGTTTCTTTTGATTTACGATAACTTCGGCATATTACTAGGTAAATTCATAGAAACTAAGTGGT
Source organism: Acleris emargana (assembly GCA_927399475.2). Classification (NCBI taxonomy): domain Eukaryota; kingdom Metazoa; phylum Arthropoda; class Insecta; order Lepidoptera; family Tortricidae; genus Acleris; species Acleris emargana. The sequence continues at coordinate 21,041,794 of OV656838.1, read as the reverse complement.
AGATTAGATTTTTCAATATTGAAAAAAAAAAACTGTTTAGATCAAAGTAATTAAATGTTGTATCTTTGGTCATTCTTAAAGGGCCTTTAGAAATAACTCATGGTCAGTGTCAAATACGTCAATGTTGGCGTGACATACACGGACAGTTAAGAGCCTTTTAGATCAGTTCAACGTGATTAACTGATTAAATTTAAAAATTAAATATCTTTAAAACCGTAACAGTTATCATTTGTCTGTCTTCGGGAAATTAACTTTATTTAACCTAAATAACGTTCCTTTAAAGTTATCATAAATAAATAAAAACACGGTGTATAGATTTTAATTATTAAACATAGGCAATGAAATGTTGGCAGGAAGCTATCTTACTCCGAACGTTCACGGACGGTCTGTTCTATCAGTTATCAACCAGACTGGTCCCTTGCCTACAGGAGTGTGTTATCCTTTGATGTATTACTCACTCATATGGAAATGGCTGCATCCATCTGTCAGCAATTAACTCGATAATCTTGTCTTACGTCAGACGATTGCGTAGCGAATCATAGTCGCTTAAGGCCTTTTTAAATACATGCTGTTTTCAACCGATTTTCGATTTTCAAATGACGTATCTACCTGGATTTCCGCGTTTATACAAGGAGAAAACCTTTATCGTTATAATTACTAGCAGGCCTTCCATCTTAGTTCTCAGGGTTGGCAACGACTTGACAGTCTAAGGGCCGTATTAATAAATTCATCTTGACTGAGATGCCCGTCACAAGATACGTCAAAGTAAACGTCAAACCATAGAAAGCTGTCAATTTTGACACGTCTTGAGACGAGCATTACAGTCGAGATCAGTTTATTAATACAGCCCTTAGGATTGCAGTATTAAGGTTTCAGCCTTGAGAATGTAAATGTCTATGGGTCGCAGATCTCACTTACCATATCAGATGGCCTGTAGGTGTGTTTGTTTACCCCCTCAATGCCATAAACCTCACTTAAATCCGGATATCTATTAGCCTCCTTGAAACTATCATTGTTTCATATTTGTCCGAATTGAGAATCATCAAATCATTAAGCATCATAATAACCATAGAACATGTTAAAATGAACAGTTTCCGTTAAAAATGTATTTCTGTCTTATGAAAATTGTGATAGGTACCTACAAATAAAAATTGCATCCCAAAATTCGCTGCGGGCAGAATCACTTAGCTTATCCAGGCTTGGCCTCTCATAAATGAATAAAACTATTTCTTCCGAAATACTTCAGAGCTCGTAGCCTATATTGCTTGTAGATACCTACTAAAGTAGGGACACCGAGTGATGGCACTTGACACATCTGAAAATAGTGTTGTGAAACACTCCATTTAGTTAAATACGGTCCACGCTAACGGTACCTCTGAAGACTCTTCTGCCAGTCACACAATCGACTCACAAAAACACTCCATTTAGTTAAATGGAGTGTTTCACAACACTATTTTCAGATGTGTCAAGTGACATCACTCGGTGTCCCTACTATAGTTTAATTAATTCAAAAGGTTGTAAAAACATCCGATTCCAATGCGTCATCATTCCCGGGCCTCTCCTCACCTGGGTAAAAACATGCATTTGTCATGCTATCGTATCCTTAACCCGGCCGCCATTACTGTTAACATACCTGGGATAACTCGGGGCAAGTTCTAGGGATTTGATAGCGATAAAAAAGATGTCGATATAATTTAATTAATACATGTGCACATTGCACATTCGCGATTACTGTAAAGAGGTTCGATGTCATATCTGATATTGAGCCTCTTACGATAATAAAAGTATGCGGATAATATTTCAATCATATTCGTACGTTTAGCAGTTTAAAGTAGATATTTTCAACTAGACGGCAATCATTAATACCGCGGAATATGGAAAAAATATTGATTGTATATTATGAAAACTGTTGTAAAATAAACAAATAAATATACGTGTTCATTTGTTTATTTTTTATCTAAAAATGAGGAGAAAATAAGTAATATTTATTTATGTCGAATAACATTTAGATGTTGGCAGTAACATCGATATATTTTATATCGATAAAATATTTTGTTACATCACTTTCGTATACATGCCCCGAGTTATCCCAGGTATGCTGTTAAATACTAAAAGCTATCGTAACGTTGACAATACGATCATGTCAAAGCCAATATGGCTTTCTCCAGTAGAATAGAGGATCCGGGTCGCATCCGGATTAAGATTTATATCCTTACCCGTTCCACAGGATGTGTGCTAATGGAAGAACGGAGGCATGAAAAAATGTGTTAGATGTAAAAATAAGCATGGTAGAACCTTGCGCAGGGTCCGCCCAGATTGTTAGCAAAAACTATTCTTTAACATCATTAAGCTGGCGTGTTAAACTTAAAAATAGATCATAAAAGTAAACATGGAGCTCTTAACCTAATTAACTAGACAATATTTGATATGAAGCTTCCACAGAACAAAACAAAGTAGCAAAGGATCTGTCATGGTGACCTAGCGACATCTAGCGACTATTAGTAACCACAAACTTGCCAGCGCAACAAGTGTCAGACAGCGAAACTAAATCTGACAGTGCGCTACATCGCGCTAACGAAGTTTTCCCAGTCAGTTGACTTATATACTACTACAAATTTTATCCCAACGGACGTCAGTCCCCGGGCATAACACCCGCCTGGGGAGAGATCTCTATATTAATGTCATCACATCATTTATGTGTTGTTCTATGAAAGCTAGTGACTGGTAGGAAAGACCAACTACGAACGCACGAACGTATACTGGACAATGTCAAATTAAGGGTAGAACAGATTGCTAACCTTCAGTTAATAAAGAGGCTCCAAAAGACGAAGAATATGAGTAAATAGGCTGATAACAAATTACTGATCAAACCTATTATTATTTTTAAATAGATTCAATTTATTGATGTTAAAAGCTTTATTAAAGCCGATATAAAAAGCTTTATTATAGCTCTGTCATCCCGCCTCATACACTCCTCCGGAGATCCTAGAGCTGGTGCTTACCTCTCCCAAAGGATTGGGCTAGCTATCCAGAGAGGTTATGCAGCCTGTATCATAGGGACCATGCCGCGAGCGGACCTGCTAGAGGGGGTGTTCTTTTTATAGTGGTGATTATTATTTACATCTTTAATATTTGACTAGCTTACAGCCGCACTCAGAGACGTCAATTAAATTTAATGCTTGTTTAGTGACGTGTTGTCTTATTATATTTCTATAGCAAAGAAAGTGACAGCAGACACTTTAATCAAGCATTAAATTTAATTGACGTCTGTGAGTGCGGCAGTTAGTTTTATTTTAATTGAAATAAGTTTAGTTTTAACTTTTAACTGTTAATTACTGATTATAATTTTAACATCCGATATCAAAACAAGTCAGGCCATTCCCAATTTATATGAGATAAATTCTTTATTGATATTATTATAAAAATTACATTTAAAAATCAATACTTACATTAAAAATTTCACACAACAAAAACAATTACGTATATTAAAAACAAAATTAATTTTGAGACTAATGTGTAGTTATAGGAATATTATGATTAGTGAATTCCGACTCCATCTTCGCATTCGAATGCTCTGATGTGTTTTCTTGTTCCCCTTACTCTAATGGAAACAGCTCTTATTACCGAAATTTGCACCTTTACTTTAAGTCAATAGATTATTTGTGAATATATGATTTTTGCCATTTTTCATTTATTTTCGAGGCCATTCCCAATTAATCATCATGAATCTAAACAACAAATTTTAATGATCATAAAAAGTATTACAGAACCGATACAACTTGTTAAAGGGGTGTCTAAGCTTCGTAGCAAATTGAAATTAACGTGGCATATCTTCACCGAAGTCCCCGGTCCGTGTACTTCGGAATTCAACCGGCTTCCCATTAATTCGTCGCCTGGAGACTTGGAACCTGAAATGATCGCAATTTCAATTAAAATGAACATCCAATACAAATTAAGGCGCCACACTTATTAGGCGTCCCACTCACGTACAGTTTAACATGCGATTTTTACCGCCTTTTGCTAATCCTTATCATTCACAAATGATATATATGACGACGCGCTGGCCTAGTTGGCAGTGACCCTGCCTACGAAGCTAGCGGTCCTGGGTTCAAATCCCGGTAAGGGCTGATATTTGTGTGATGAGCGCGAATATTTGTTCCTGAGTCATGTATGTTTCTATGTATTTAAGTATAATTCGACGCTAAAAAGCGTAAACGCTGTAACCCGCAATGTACCTAAAATATTTTTTTTACATATTCGGAATCAGATTTTTTTTCTGCGTCGAATGGTCCGGGTCCCGTGGCGCTACGACGATTAGAAAATTTTGTACAGCGTTGGAATTGTATGTACTTTTTTAACACATAGCAAAACTAATTGCAGTAAATAGCCAATAAGTAGGTCATTATTTTCCATTTGCACTTACACCAATTAAGGTTTTACAAAAGTTTGAAGTCCGGTAGGTTACAGCGTGCATAAAACTATTTCTACCGTCGTTTACAGCGTTTACGCTTATTGGAAAAAAATGTGGAACTACTCTTACTACGTTTTTTGTAAAATATATTCAGATGACAGTGACTTACTACGTTATAATCAGTCGCCGTAATATGAATACTTACCAGTTACACCATTTATGAAGTGATACATTTAATTACTATTTGCCTTTACTTCATTTCTATAAAGATGACTTATTAGGGGTCGCTTGGAGCTACCGCTATTTTAAACACGCGCGTACTAGGTGTAGATAACGGCTTACAGCCTTGATCAGTCGGTCGGTCGCACCATCGGGACAAGTTGAGTGAGGTGTAACCTTCTTTCGCCGCGTGACAACGAAAGTTAAAATGTAAGAATTAATATTTTACAGTCTTATAGTGCAAATAAAGTGGCTAGTTATTATTATTGTAATTAATTCTTACTTTACTAAATTGTGTCGAATTATGTAGAGTTTAGTGTTTCCTGAAGGTACATAGAATTAAAAGGACATTTACGAATGATTAAATTAGTGAAAGGTTGTATGATTATAATTTTGAAATGTCATATTTTCGAAAGTGGTATAAGGTAGCTTTTTTACACAAATATACATCGATGTTTCATTTTGTTACACATTCATGTTTTTCTGTTTATATTACTTTTTACAGACTAAATTAAAATAAGGTTCTGCGTCTGATCTATATGTATGTAAGTATGTTGTATGTATGTATGTTGTATGTATGTATGTTGTTTGGTTTGTCTATTTGTACGTACGTCTATATGAATTAATGAATGTATATTTGTATCATCACGATTATCTCAAAAAGTACTGCGCCGATTTGCAAAATTCTTTCAGATATCTAATCCTTCTTTTTCTACAATACTTTTTAAATTTTATGACTGACTTTCAGACGGCGTTCATGTCAGTCGAAAAACGTCCACTGCTGGACATAGGCCTCCCCCAAGGCTCTCCACTCAGACCGGTCTAGTGCTTTTCGCATCCACCGCATTCCCGCGATCTTTACAAGGTCGTCACTTCATCTTGTTGAAGGCCTACCTACAGCTTGTCTCCCGGTCCGCCAACGACGCCACTCAAGATCCTTCTGACCCCATTGGCCATCAGTCCTGCGAGCGATGTGACCCACCCACTGCCACTTAACTTTAGCTATTCTTCGGGCTATGTCAGTAACCTTAGTTCTACTGCGGATATCATCATTTCTGTTTCTATCACGCAGAGAAACCCCAAGCATAGGTTTTTCCATAGCCCTCTGAGTGACTTTGAGCTTCCTTATGAGGCCCATTGTTAGCGCTCACGTCTCAGATCCGTAAGTCATCACTGGCAACACACACTGGTCAAAGATTTTTGACTCCAAACACTGCGGTAATTTGGACGAAAATATGCTGCGAAGCTTCCCGAATGCTGCCCAGCTAAGTCGGATTCGACGAGTGTAAATATAGTCGTCAATAACTTTGAGCGTAGAGCCTCCGACTATTACGGGAGTTGGCTCTACATGGACATAGGACATGACTTTCGTCTTGCCCATGTTCATTCTCAAGCCAACTCAGTCGGAAACTCTATTGAGGTCAGCGAGCATTGCACTGAGGTCTCAGCCATGACTACGATATCGTCAGCGAATCGAAGGTGTGATGTACTCACCATTTATATTGATGCCTCGTCTTTTCTAGTCCAGAACCTTAAAAGCATCCTCCAATGCAGCGGTGAACAGCTTCGGAGAGATCACATCTAATTGTCTGACTCCCCGCTGCAGAGGAATAGGCCTCGTGCTGCGGTCCTGTAGTCGGACGGATATAGTGGCGTTTTCGTACAGACACTTCAACACTTCGATATATCGGTAGTCAACTTGGCACTTAGACTGCAGCACAGCCCATGTCTCGATCGAATCGAAGGCTTTCTCGTAGTCCACAAATGCAAGGCTTCGTTCTTCTGTATAACCTGCCGCAACGCATGTATGTGGTATATGGTACTATAGCCTTTTCGGAAATCGGCTTTTTCGGGAGGCTGGAAATCATCAAACCTACGCGTGAGACGATTTGTGATGACCCTCGAAAACAGCTTGTAAACATGGCTCTATAATTCTTCAGCAAGGTTGTATCACTTTTTTTGAAGGAGAGAACCACCACACCTCTCCCTTCGTGGAGGACGGAGCTGAACAGCGTCTGAAGGCCCCTTAGGATGAGTTTTCCACCCACCTTCAGGAGTTTGGCTGTAATTCCATCCTCACCTGGGGTTTTGCCATTCTTAAGCTGTTTGAGGGCCATACTTATCTCCTACAGGCTGACGTCGGGGAGATCTTCGGTATAGTGTCGGGTTAATTTAGCCCTCGGGTCTTTAGCTACATTTTCGACGGGTGTTCGGGTTGTCGTTGTAATCGTCCACGTTGCTGCCAAGGCACTCGAAACGGTTTTGAAGTTCGAACTGAGAGCTCTCGGGGTTTTGGAGCTGAGCGGATGCCGGGCGGAGCGTAGACTTCATCAGTCGAGACCTTTCAAGCTTGAACTGGATATTCAATCAGCCTCGTACCATACGGTGATCACTCCCGGTTTTAACCGCACTAATGACGGAGACATCATTGAATATGTGCTTTTTCGTCGATATGATAAAGTCTACCTCATTCCTCGTTACACCATCAGGGCTCATCCAAGTCAACTTTCTATGCTCACATTATCTGAAGAAGGAGTTAATCATATAGAGTCCCTCCTTCTCCATGAAACTGGCTAGGAGGTGGCCCTGTGATTCATATCCCCACTCAAAAAATCCCCACTTTCTGCTCTTCACCGTCTCGTTTGCCCAACTTTGCGTTGAAGTCCCCCATAACAACCGTGAAGTGAGTTTTGGAGCTATGCAATGGCTCTGGAAACATCCTCATACGTAGCCTCCACCTCATCGTCGGAGTGTGTCGAGGTCGGAGCATATACCTGTATGACCTTCAACGAATATCGTTGGGTCATTCTGAGTACAAGGTACGCTACCCTGCTCGACACGCTCTCAATATTAACCACGTTGTTCACAGGGGAATTGTGGACGATAAACCCGACACCGCATCGAAAGTATTTCGCTAAAAAAACTTAAAATACGAAATACGGGACTGGTAGTCGCCCTCCCGGAAATAGAGTAAGTTACCGGGTTATCATGACCTCCCTTTCTCTACGGACTTCTGACAACCCTATGATTCCCCATCGTAACCTGCTCAATTCCTCCTCCAGTAACAGCAACTTTTCGTCGGTCCGCAATGTTCGGCAGTTGTATGTTGCCAGAGCTAAAGATCGTCGTTTCTGCTAGCCGGATCTCTGCCGGAGATTACCTAAAGCACCCCCTGACGGTGTTTGCTTGCGCAAAATTAAAAAATCCTCGATTACGCGTGATTTTGCTTATAGTTCCTACTAGCAAAATTGTGTTATTTTTATTTGTTCATCATAAGGCTGATTGTTATAAGCTAAAAAAATACTATTTAAAGAACGAATTATGTTGAGAACTTTGAATGTAAAGAAAATTGTTAATACTTTTTTTAATAATATACATACATACATACATTAAATCACGCCTGTTTCCCAGAGGGGTAGGCAGAGACCACTTCTTTCCACTTAATAATATACTTTTTTATATTTCCTGGTTTGATTATTGAAACATGATTGAAAGAATCATTAAAGATCTTGGATTTAAGTTCAAGATATTTAATGATTATTTAAGGTGACATTTTAAAATATAGATAAATAAATGTGATCACAAACTTACTTCATTTTAATATTAGTATTCGTTTTTGGTATCTATCATTTAATACATTTATGACATTTTACAGAGACAAATAACACAATGTTACCTCAATTTAGGCACTCCAAAACATTTAAAGAGTGGAGGTTACAGCGTTTACGTTTATTGGAAATAACACTGATTTTCATCTGTCCATACATTTCACGCAATCATTAACAGCGTTTTATCGTATTATAAAAAAATGTCGGATTGCTGTAACCGACATTAAAAAGAAACACAGTCACTTGTAGTACATGGCAGGTAAATGATCTGATAGAGAATTATAAAATAGGTTTGTGGTATAAAAATCGCACCGATCGGTGGAATATAAAGAGAGTTATGATTTTTTTTCTAAAATCTCAAAAGTTTTTTGGCTCTGGTGTAAAGTTTGCTTTTTGCGGGTTACAGCGTTTACGCTTTTTAGCGTCGAATATATTTCTCTATTTATGTATTTATATCGTTGTCTAGTACCCATAGTACAAGCCTAGAGCTTAGTTTGGGACTAGGTCAATTGGTGTGACATTGTCCCCTGATATTTATTTATTTATTTATTTAAAAATATAAATATTTCATGTTACATTTTGCTGCGAAAGTGTGTTTGTTGTTTGACCAGGGGGGTTATTATGACAACTATGCAGTTCATTTTAGGGCGAGTGTAAAGGACAAAGCTATAGCAGTTACGAGGGGTGATCCATAAGTTTTGAGAATCAGTATGAACCATGCACATAATGATATTTTTTTAATGTGGAATATACCATGGCACTAATCAAACTTAAATTAGAGAAAAAAAAATACTATATTGTTCATTTGTTTTTCTGTGATAGTTAAACAAAAAACATCTGTATGAATAATTTTACAAGACGGTAAAATAAGAGTTAGTTTTGTAATAATTTGGAGCGGTGTGGAGAAACTTCTGGTACACTAATAAAAAATATTGTTTTTGAAAATGAAACCTTGATTTATCATTATGATTTAAATGATAAATAAGTTATCATTGCAGTGGATTTTTTATCTCCAGCTCTGTCACCAAAACTTAGGGTGGTTTTTTCGGCCTCGCCCAGGATTATTGAGGCCTACAAATAAATACTTTGACATTCGTTTTTAGCAATTGTGTTTAAATAATCTAGGAGAGTTATATAACATTATTCTATCATAGTTATGGGAAAATATTAAAAACAAGCTCAAGAAAAAAAAAACGAATTTGTGGCAGGAAATGTGCTTCAGAGGCTTCTAATTCACAAGGGTGCTGCTCATCGACCAAAGATCAGAACTGAGAACCGCTCTCCCCGTTATTAAGCCCTAACTTTCGACTACTACTTCTCATTCACTAATGTTAAAAAACAGCTACATAAAAATCACGAGCTTATGATGATTTAGTGAACGTACAAAATTTGACCATTTTGACCTCCTAAAGTAAAATTATTTTTATAGTGGTAAAATAAAACAATTGAGTGACGTTAATAAGTGTTTGGAAATATAGAAAGTGTGCTTATTTCAATTAAAATATAACGATTTACATATCTCCCATTTTTAATACCGATTATCAAAACTTTTGGATCACCCCTCGTATATGGCACTGTCCTTTCCTCTCAGCGTAAACTAAACTGCATAGTTATGTCATCATAACTTCTCTGAACTATCTAATTTAAACTTTGAGCATTTTGCCAAAATTTTACCAAAATTAGATCGCTTGGAAGACGAACAGCTGAATCTTTATTTTCCATATTAAGTACAGTTTTATCAATAACGATCGGCAATCTTCGTTTTTCTATGACACACGAGTGACAAATGTTTGCGGTGTGTTGTGTGTGTAGTGCATATTAGTATATAATGCCCTTCCAATAGAAATCAAATTGCTAGAGGGATCCAAATTTAGATATGACTTTACAGCTTGGCTACTTCGTAATTGCTTTATACATTAAATGAATTGTTTAAATCAGGAGACTAGGTCAAATTTTTAATTAGTAAAAAAAGCTCATGTCCTATTGTCGACGGAATGCCTGATCTGTAAAACTATTTTTGAGACCTCAGGTAACGCATTTTATCAAATAAATAAATTGATTGATGGATTGATTGGCAAAAGTTTATAGACAATTTCGTTCTTTACCAGTATCATTAAAACCTTAATAACTCCGAAAACGAATTAAAATATAGAAAAGTTAAAACTATATTCTGGATTCACGGTTTAATATGAAGTTGGTACAGAGATTTTTATCCCGGACAGATGTGAAGGAACAGGGTTTAACGATTTCTGTATGGATGCAGTCGCGGGCAAAACTTAGTAGTTTTAGTATTGTACTTAAATTAATTTAAAGTATTTTTATTTATCTTTATTTGTGTGTTGTTATCTCAACAATAAAGTGATAGCTCACAAAGCTTCTTTCAAGATTTCAGTCTAAAGTTTTAAGCGATATGGTAATCTGAAGGAAGATACATTGATGAATTGAAAAGTGTATGAAATAAATAACACTTCAGATACTCCATTCTATTCTACTTGGCACAAACCAAATTGCTTTCGACATGGTTATCGTATTATATTTAACTCAGCCGTCATTACAGGCAAGTTAATAAGAACTAAAGTAAGGCTAACGAGACGAGATAAAAAATGTAAACAAGCTTTCAAAAATTGGGTCACTTCGAACGCAATCCAAACAGGAACGCACTTTACAAAATGGCGGCATACATTTTGACGACTTCTTTGATGACACCTTTTCTATTCCACGAATCACGCAATCCCATCCGTCATCGACCAACGGAAGATATTATTACCTGTATATAGTAACGGTCAGTAAGTTTACATTCTTTATCTCCTCTCATTGGCCGTACTTTACATATAACACAACAAAAGCAATATCGCACTGCTAGATCAAGACAGTATCAACTCAAAATCATTGTTAGTTTGGTTTCAAGCTGTCAGATGTTGTATTAAAGTTAATTTAAAACATAGTTTTATTTTGAGTTACTACACTTTTGATCTGGCAGTGCGATATGGTTTTACTAAATAGAATATAGAGCTCCTGATAATGAAAATTCATCTTGGCTAGCTCAAACTTAAATTAAATCCGATACAACGTTCTGGCTATCCAATATGTGGACTTAACGGACTTAAGCTGGCTCTCCGTCCGGGCCGCAGACTTCCGATAAACTGTACATGAGTGGGACACATAAAGCACCCTACATTCGCCAGTCGTCCTAGCGGATAAAGACGATAGGGGCGGAAATTTGAACGTTATCGACAGCACGTTAAAGCTTTAATTATACTATCACGTCTTGATTAATCGTGAGAACAACAGCCCCTTAACACATAAAGGGCCCGTGATTGTGATTTTGTAGATATTTTGTCGCTCCCAGGAGTCATTGGCGCAGAACGCGCTAACCTAGTTAGCAGAGGTGGTCGTATCATGTTGGCTGGGTAGGTACGCGGTCATTTGAACTGTGTGTCGACGCTACGATTGCGTAGGGTGCGTACGTAATGAATAGTGAATGAAGAACACTAGGCTTCTATGCCGCTTGGTTTCAAACTGTGTCGTTAACAGTTGTTACGTTACAGCAGTATTTTTTTCGCTATCCTATCATTTTATCGATAGTAAATTGCCAATTTTTCATTTCACAACCAACGATCGGCAAAAGTACCTATGTGATATGGCATATCGACGTTATTCAACTACGGTTTTAATAAATGATTCATAATTTAAACGATTTATTTGTCATATTTTTATTATACAACGTTTATATTCTCACATATATTATATAATTAATAAAAGATATTATGTATTAACATTTGTTTATTTTATATTTTATATCGCATAATTTGCCAAAATTAGGTACCTACTTAGTTTACATTTTCTCAAAGCGGGGTATAAAAAAAACAAAATTGGCTGAGATATGGGGGATCAAATAGGTTAGGTTAGATTTTATATACGCCCGAAGGGTAAACCGACCAGAAATACTATAGAATAAAATTTATCGGTGTTTAATCATCGAGTTTATTATCGACTATAGGACAGATAAGAGACTACAAAACAGGGTAACTTGAAAAACATGGAGGGGCACAACACAGACTTGTAATAAAAAAAGTACAAGAACAAGTTATCATTTCCAACTGCTTCTTCTTCTGCTGCTTCTTATTTATAACAAACCTAACTAACTCATGATTAAATTTTAAACACTAAAAAAAGTGTTTCGAACTTTGAATTTTTTGGACAAATGAAGCCTTGTGATAGATTACTATTAAAAAACTTATAATTTACAGCGTAAACCGATAATTTATTCAAAGCGTAAATGGTTAAATTATACTTAATTAATTTAATTAAGAAACGACGAATTTAAAACCGGATATTCCCGAAGCGAGACTCTCAAATTTCGAACTACAAATTACCGTTTCACGTAATTATTGACGATGGATGGAGACTACTCGAAAACTTTATATACCTTAGTTTGACTTTAACAGCTCACTCACTATAACAGCTTACTCTTAAATTAGACATGGAAAGATTAACCTGCAAAGTTAGGTTAGGTTAGGTAAGGTTGAGGTCATAATGTCATTTTAGGTCGGCGTTGGGTACCTACCCCAATTTATCGTAGAAAGTTTTTTTTTGTGGTCTTTGAATGACGACATATTGCAAAAATATCGTGTATTCCAACACAGCAATGAGGAATACAAGGGGGGGGTTGAGCTCAGAGAATGACCGAGATACGGTTACCCAAATGTTAAACACAAATAGAACCAGAGTTTTCATTTTGAAAATGGAAGACTTTTCTGTATACAAAATGAAAATAATTGATCCGCTTTGAAGCCGGCTGCGATTGCGAGTGCGTTGGACAACAGCCCCTCCGGCCATTGTGATTATCTTGCTAATTATTTTAAAGTTTATTGTAACGGCTACAAGTGCTCATCATTTACCTACTACAGTCTGACCAGCGCAGCGAGTGGTGACGCAAGCATTTTTCTCAAATTCTTCATGTGGGAACAATTTTACCAATTTATTTATTTATTATTAAAAACTAATTGCACAGTATAACAGTTACAAAACCAAGGCACTGTGAAATTATATATACTTCCAAATACCGAAAATGACAACAGAAATACAAATACAATAGAAATTTCACATTAGAGAATTGACGACACACCCACATCCATACTCTCGCAGGACCTGAAACATTCATCACGCAGAGCAGCCCATCCGCTGGCAAATACATCCCGCTCAGGGGCATATGCGAGAAGCCCGTTTAATAGGTGCAAGGCACGGACCTATCCAGTCGATATGCACTTCGTGTTAACAGCTATTGATATTTAGAATTTGCCGCTTTTTCTGTGTTACCACTCGCTGGTTGGCCTCTATACAGCGTGATTTGTAACCACATCACAATATAGCGTCGGTTAAATTCGCAACCCTCGTAAGTCCATTTGACTCAAGTTTACAGGAGACACAAAAAACAAAATTACGGCATATGGCGGCTTAAAGTTACGAGGTTTTCTATTTGTAGATTTTTTAAATAACGGTTTATTTGACGTTTGAATGTAATATATAGATCGATGCGTTTGGTGATTGGCTAAACGATTCAATAAAAAAACGATTTTCGCAAAAAATGGACTTACGAGGTTTGCTAATTTAACCGACGATAGTAACAAATAACAAACCTGGCGTTCAATCACGCTAACCGAAACCGCGTCATCGTCACAGGTGCGTCCGAAATGACGTCACGCCCATACGCGTCCCCTGAATAATTCCGGAATAATGAATAATTCCTCGGATAAGCGACGACTCGGGGGGAATTACGGATGCCTTGCTATTGCGTAAGCGATAAACAAATGGGGTAACTACGAGTATCGTTAAGTTATTTATGATTATACAGCTTAGAGTTGGACGAGCAGACGAGCCTACACGAGGCAAACTTATATATTTATTCTTGAGTCATTTTTGTCTGGATGGACGACATTCGACGGCACGGAGGTCGGGACTGGACGAGACGGGCACAAGATCGCCAAGAGTGGAAGACGAGGGAAGAAGCCTACACAAAAGATTGGATCACCAAAAGGCCACCATGATGATGATGATGATGATGATTTTTGTCAGTGGCTTCGTCCGCGCGGATTATATTTCGTATATTTTCCATGAGAGCTACTAAGATAATTTTCTGGCAAAAGAAGTAGCCAATTGGCTTGCATAGCCCAAAAATAATGATCCAGTTCTAAATTAGTTCACTGGATGTATGACTTTTATTTTGGGTGTAATTTTTAAAAGGACATTCTAATACTTCTAATACTTCGATTCATAAAAAAAAACTGTAACACTTTGTAGTAATGGCACCAAATAAAATACATTAATAATTTGATTTAAATGAACATTTGATTCTTGACAGTTTTCTTTGAACTAGATAAAGGTCGTTTATTTGTATAATAAAGGTAGGTACAATAGGTCATAGATATTGGAAACCACCATGTTGTGCGGCGAGGCATACAAATTGAAGATGCAGTTATGGAAGTTTTTGGCATGCACATGCTCAGACTTCGCAACTAATTGTAGTCGCTCAAGTACTATCTCATTTACTGTGTAATAAGCTTTTATTGCTAGAAAATTATACAATTTGTGTTTAAATTCTGCTAGTGTCTATATTTATTATATGGTTTGGTACTTTATTATAGATTCTGGGAGCCATTCCGAGAATTGTATTTATGTAATAATAATATTAAATATCAGGGGACAATGTCACTCCAATTGACCTAGTCCCAAATTAGGGTCTAGGCTTGTACTATGGGTACTAGACAAGGATATAAATACTTATATAGAGAAACATAAAATTAAATACAATAAAAAAACCATGACACAGGAACAAATATTCGAGCTCATCACACAAATATATGCCCTTACCGGGATTCGAACCCAGGACCGCTAGCTTCGTAGGCAGGGTCACTACCAACTAGACGAACGCGTCGTCTCATTTATTTATGTTCATAGCATGTCTCAATAAGTACTAAATTCAATAGGATAATTACGGTTTTGACAGGGAATGTCAGCCACGTTTGTTACTAAGTAAACAGTTGCTACTAATTAGTAGACCCCGCTATCGCAGGTGCAAAATGGTAGCTGTCAAGTTCATAGAGATGGGTAACAAATATTTTGAAATACTAGGTATATGTCGATAATACGTCTATACATTGCATTTTTTTTTTACCATCATGAGAGTCTAGAACTTTAATTAAACGTGTTTATTTTATAAAACGGGACTATATCACATTGACTATCTACTGACGTAAATAATTTATTACCTGTTTAAGTGGCCAGTATTATACCTTTATTGAAAAGGTTTATCTTAAGAGCGTTTATGCAATGCCCTGCAACCCGAAACATTAGAAAAGTAAAATAGCAACCATAGTGTTTTTGTTGTACTGATAATGGTTTACATTTCTGATGATAATGATTATCATGGGTCCCAAAAAAAACATGTTAAATGGCATAGGTACATATAAAACTAATTGAACAGGAAAAATAAGAATATCGATATCGAAATCATAAATATCTTTACCCATCCCTAAGAACTTGACAGCTACCATTTTGCACATCCGATAGCGGGGTCTACTAATTAGGTATTCGTCGATAATTGACGTACCTAAAGTATTAACCCAGTTGAATCCAGAACCCAGCGTGCCAATTACCTTGCTTATTCTCCGATTTCTCCGCTTACGGTACATGTTTTATTTATATTACATGAGTGAGGATGGGAACAAAGCTTGAATTGCGGGAACACTTTGATCATGTAGAATTATCTTATTGCGACCGATATAATTAAGATTATTGTGTATATTTTAGTATACTTATTTTTTTTATTTTCTACATTATTTTCGTGGCAAAGAGAACTTTTAAAGTCAAACTGGTATGTTACTTGGGTGCCTTTATTTGGTAAAATACCTTTAGCATAAATTCATTTAATTACGAACGAAAAGCATAATAAACGTTTAGTGTCTGATGAAATGTTTAGGCACCGGCTTAGGAATATTTTTTTGGATAACTATTCGGTGAATGAGTGTATGGATCTTGACTTATAAATAAGATTGACTTTAAATTTTTTAATCTGCTCTGTATTTGTGTTGACTTTTACTATTATTATTTAATTATATTTCTGACGACCATAACAATCGTTTTCTTGATGTTATGCATTTAAACATCAGGGGAAAATCTCACGCAAATTGACGTAGCCCGAAACGAAGCTCTAGGCTTGTAATATGGTTACTAGGCAATGATAAACTTACTTATATTGATAAATATATACTTAAATACATAGAAAACACCCAAGACTCAGGAACAAATACTCGCACTCATAGCAAAAATATTTGCCCGAACCGGGGATCGAACCCGGGACCGCTAGCTTCATAGGCAGGGACACTACTAACTAGGCTACCGCGTCGTCAAATTTAAAGTCAATATTTTTTCTATAAGATTAGGTTGCGTTACAACTTTGACAAAATGAGTAGTAATCAAAGAAGTTAGAATTGTCTACTTTTTAAAGTAGATAAATCATTATGTTTCAAGAAATTATGCATGTGGTACCTATGCATTATTATTATGTTATGTCATATAGGTGTAAAATGTGGTTACAGAATTATCAAGAAGTTTTAAGACTTGTTGGTAATTCTTTAGCTCTGCCTACCCCACTCTGGGAATGAAGGCGTGAGTTTATGTATGTATGTATGTATATAGGTGCATTATTTAACTATGCAATTTGTGTTATGCAAAATTAAAATAACTAAGTAAGTACATTCATTGTTATGCAAATTATTACTTACACACCCAAGGGAATACAGGCATGTATGTATGTATGTATGGTTACTGAATTATCATCAAGTTTTTAAAGTTTTGGGTAATTCTGTAGCTCTTCCAACCCCACTCTGGGATTACAGGCGTGAAGGTATGTTTGTGTATGTATGTACACCCATTGCCTTAGTAACCACTACCTCTGAGAACCACTCCAATAAGCATTTTTACAGAATCATATATTATATTATTATTTGCTTTGTTCCTTGATACTAATCCAAACCTCCATGCCAAATATTTCAAGAACGTGGCTAATAAAGGCTTCTTAAGCATCGTTATGGCTCCTAAAGTATGTTATATAGCCTAAATCCTGCCTGAATAGTCCCTCTGGGAGCTGTAATGGACACTCACAGTAGCTTGTGATTAGACCGCCTTTCTCGAGCGAGCTGGGACTCATTTTTCCTTACATCTGAGCTCTATATTCGAGAATGTTCAAAGCAAATTTAGAAAATACTAGCAATCCGTGCGAATGAAAGTTGAAATAGAAAAGAACAAACACAAAAGATTTTATTTTAATCAGCGGCGTGTGAGATTTTATTTTCTTTGTTGGGGATTTTTCTTTCGGGTGATTTCGAGGGCGTCACCTCGTGCCGTTTGATTTTCGTCAAAATTGTGTGATATCTTGGATAAAGTTGACAGCATTAGCCAACAAAAAGGCTGTTTGAAAATGGCTTAAATACACCTCCACGTTTACAAAAATCGTTCTTTTGTTGATGATATTTTTATTTAGAGAGGGGAGTGTTTTTATAAGCGTTGTATTTAAGTTTACAATCCAATGAATATTTTTTATTAACTTACTCATTTGTTTTGTAACAGTAACAAAGACGTGGTAGCCTAGTCGGTAGTGACCCTGCCTACGAAGCTAGCGGTGGTCCTGGGTTCAATCCCCGGTACGGGCAAATATTTGTGTGATGTGTGAGTCT
Source organism: Acleris emargana (assembly GCA_927399475.2). Classification (NCBI taxonomy): domain Eukaryota; kingdom Metazoa; phylum Arthropoda; class Insecta; order Lepidoptera; family Tortricidae; genus Acleris; species Acleris emargana. Next base: position 21,023,822 of record OV656838.1, on the reverse strand, counting down.
TGGGTGTTTTCTATATATTTATCTATAGAAGTAAGTTTATTGTTGCCTAGTAACCATAGTACAAGCCTAGAGCTTAGTTTGGGGCTAAGTCAATTTGTGTGAGATTGTCCCCTGATATTTATTTATTTTAGTTGTATTAAATCAGACCAAAAAAACCCTCCATCTATTCCTTTAGACAATATCGTACGATATTGCAACACACAGCATTTGTAAGAAAGTAAAGATCGAATATGTAAACGTGCCTGACAGGAGAATAACCAGCAACATTGACCTCCACTTCAAAGCATTTGCTACAGGGCTAGAGATGTAACGTATCCCGTTGTATTTGGAATAGAATTGTAAACTCGACGGAGCACAATCAGTGCGTGCAGATGGTCCCGTGATTAACATGAATAGAGAACCTCGGGTGTTCTGTCCCTATTACTCTTCATTTGTGTATGAATCGAGAGAAAGAGACTACTAACGTAATTTTGAATTGAGCTTGATTTTCAACTTCGCATTGTTGAATTAGAAACCGTTGGCTGTCAGTCCCGCTTTCTTATTTCAGTTTTACATGGTGTTCAATTCTATATTTAAATGTTAAATAACGAATTATTTCCCGAACATTGTGTAACATTTCTTTCGCTTCTTCCACATCCATACCTCGAGTCATGCACGCACGTCGGCTTCGGGTACTTAAGATAGATAAGATTCGGCCCTTTTCCAGTATTTCTCCGATTTGATTCGAAAAAGTACGCCTAGGGCGGCCCCTTTCGATCTGTATATCTCTTTCATCCATCCTTTCCAAATGACCGAACCATCGAAGCATGCCCTTTTCAATCTCAGTCACTACATCTTCTTTTATTCCACATCTCTCTCTGATTTTTTCATTTCTTACACTATCAATCAGTTTCACACCACACATACTACGCAAAGAGCGCATTTTAACTGCATTTACACGACTTACATGCTTGTCATGCCACACCCAACATTCACTACCATACATCAGGGTAGGGGCCAGCACTCCATTGTGAACAGCCAATAGTCATAATATTAGAAAATTCATCCAATAATTTAACCGCTAAACCAATTTAAATTAATTTTGGTATGGAGGATGAGAAGAAGACGTAAGCTGCCACATTGTCGAGACCATCTGGCAGCCTACGTTAATCCTAGATACATTTTTGATAACGATATCGTTCGTCAAATGCATCTTACCTAGGGCCACAGAATACGTTTTCGAATAGTCAAGGGTATTTGAAAACGTGACGTCCCTATGTATAATTTAAAAGTTTGTGCTCCAGGTTTAGTTTTCGAAAATTGCATGCTAACGCTATTAAATTGCTATGGATCTTTTCTAGGGTTTCTATAATAAGCGCTATCTTATTTCATACTCGTATCAATAAATGTTAAGGAAACATTTCTCTTCCCTATTTTTTCCTAAGCGTCAAACACACATAATAAAACGGATACAAATGAGATGATCCTTCAAGATTCGACGGGAAACTAATGAATCATACCAAAGCTACGCTTGGAACGCAAATAAGGCTGTTTTCGTGATTTATTCGTAAATAATGATAATCTGGCATGCTTGACGGGAAAGAAGTCGAATAACAAAATATTTGAATATTATAGCAATGCACGTCAACGTTTGATTTCTCATTAATAAATAGCATAAACAAATCTTCAAGCTTATCTTCTTTATACAACTTTGCGACCTATTATAACTTAGATTTATTTTGTTTGTTTATTTTATAAACAGCTCTAGTCAATAGTAAGTTTACTTTATGGAACTAGTGGGAAGAACAGAACGTCTGTACCAAGCGTTCAGTGGTGTCCTCTTAGCTACTTTAACAGACAGAACAAAAAACACTCTTTGATTTAGTTTATCAGAAATCACAAAAATAGTCACTGGGCGCTCGGTGCAGTCTTAACTTGGTGCAGATGCAAATTTAGCTAAGCTTTTAGCAGCTCAAAGGTTGACGCAAATAAACCTCTCAAAGGCCTTTGCGAGGTATATACCTATACGAACTTATTCCTTTGAAAATTTATTTTCTGTTTTCTCTCAATTTGAATAAAACAAATCAATTGGTTTTTATTTGTATTTTGCGGTGTTGTGACTCGCTCGTAAATCCATCTGCTTAGAACATGATGTTTGTCTCAAGAACTTTCAAATGTTCTAAACTAAACCAAGTACGAATGAACTAATATTATTACCCTATTCAGCCGAGGAACAATATACAAAAAATATTGCAAGCTTTCACATTCTAATTAGTCGCATCAGAAAAATACAGCTTTGAAAAATTTATAATAATTACATTTAAAAATTATCTAAGTTTAAAAAACCAACAATAACAACAAAGGCACAAGCTTATCAGCTTACAAACTTAATTAAAACTGCACTAACAAACCGCTACCAGTGGACATTGTCCCCAAAATTCTGGCCGCATTGCCACGTTCAAAGGCAATGCTTAATCCTTGTGCCGAGCTAAGTCCAGGAGTTTTGCCACGAACTACGTCGACCAGGCGCTTTGAAATATCTTTAAAAATACGGTGTACTCCTAGTTCCCACGGGCCTAAAGTTTCGACTCCAAAAGGCTCAAATACGTAACTTCGATCAAGTTGACTGTATTTGCGCCTTTTGAGGGTCTCCGGTGGTAAATAGATTATTAAGCTATTAATGTATAAACTCGTTTATTAATGATCACGATCCAAAAGTCAAACAAAATTGACACGAAAAACTGTATTTAATTTATTTCAACACTCAAAGAAATGTGAGCTAACAAGGAGAAGGTTTTCGCTTAGTTGCCTTAAAATGAATAGAACTGATAATAAAAACAGCAAGTTCATTAGCGATTCAACTAACATCTTAGGTGATGCGTCTAGCTAGCGTCTTGCCTCGTATGGAATCAAGACGCCTATGCACAACAATCACAATCTTGTTAGAAGCCACCATTTTTTTTAGTACAAACACACTTTTCCTTTTAATAATACCAGTTGAAACTACCATCTACATTATTTCAGCCTTTCTCAATAAAATGCTAGCATTTTTCTTTGAAATCCGCGGAGTAATCGTGGTTTTTCCAGTATTAGATTCATTTCCCCCGAAACTGTTTTCTCTGAAGATTTTCCCGCTTGGAATTCAATTCTCTACAAAAACAGACCCTGCGGCTCCCTCCAAGTAATAAGTAACGATTTCTTTCCCAATAAGGGGAGAATAGATATCTTTATTCTTTATTATCTTATATTTCTTACCTTATCCTTTTTTTGCACGTAATACATACAAAAGGCCTAATAAAGTCTAAATTGTGGTTCACTTCCGATTGGGAGCAAATGTAAATAAAATGGCGGTCATTTTGGGCCGACTGCGGTTTAGAAAACTGAAATCGTGGAACTGAAAATGAATTGTGGTATTTTCCGACAGACTGAGCTGATTTTATAACAAACAATAGCTAAATCTTTGTTGAAAATGTATTGTATTCAAATTACTTTTAACGTACAAAAATGAAGTTTATTTTGCCTTGTACGAGTACATTATCAACATCCTGTTTATTGGTTGCCGGGTTAGAATAGTGGCACTCCATGTCTTCCCGTGGACGTCGTAAGAGGCGACTAAGGGAATATAGGCTTGTAATACTGTTAGGCTATGGGCTTGCAACCTGTCACTAATACTCTGGTAAACATCGTAGCCTAATTGTGCAAAGTGTGGTTACAGAATTATCAAAAAAAAATAGAGTTGTAGGTAATTCTGTAGCTCTGCCTACCCCACTTTGGGATTACAGGCGTGAAGGTATGTATATATGTATGTATGTTTATAATTTATTTGAACAAACAAGCTTTACCAAACATGTCACAGTCATCACAACGACATGGTTTTCCAATTGTTAAAAAACAAAATAAAAAAAAAAAACGTAATTGGTATTTAGGTATAATCAGTAAACAATTTCATCAGCCTCCTAACGAAACTTTACTTCCGTCCCTCTAATGAGAACGAATGTTTATAACGACTTAAAAGAAGCTTGTGGAGTTAACCTCACTGTTAAACCGTACAAATTGTCTTAGCTACAGACAAGATTCCTTAAGAAGTCCATGGTGACTGTCGACATTGGCGAAATACACGTTTTTAAAACAAGGAGCAAAACTTATCTTCCATGCTAAGTAATGTTTGTTTGTCCTCAGAATGAGCGCGCGCGGCGTCGGCTGAGCTTGCGATGAGCGCGCCGGAGCCGGCGGTGCTGGAGGCACTGCAGGGCCACACGCAGCACAGCGGCAAGTGGCCCGGCGCGCGCGCCGCCAAGATATACGTTGCGTCCGTCTACAATGGTACGTGAAACATAAACAACAGCTATGATACAGCCAACAACAGCAACAATATCAACAATACAACAGGGGCGAGATTCTACACGGTAAAAACCATATTGTCTTTGACGTGTTATCGTACTTATTGCATTGCCATCGTTTTGATAGCTCTTATTTACTTGACAGTGCGGCGGCTAATTTTAACAAGTAAGGAATGATGAATGACCTGGAGACGAGCTGTAGGTAGGCCTCCAACAAGATGGAGTGACGACCTTGTAAGGATCGTGGGATCGCGGTGGATGCGAAACGAACAAGACCGGTCTGAGTGAAGAGCCTTGGGGGTGGCCTATGTCCAGCAGTGGACGTATTTCGACTGACATGATGACGGAATGATCAGAGAGAAATATGGACTACCAGAAGATGTAGTGACCGACATTGAAAAGGACATGCTTCGATGGTTCGATCAATTGGAAAGAATGGATAAAAGAAGATTGACGAAAGAGATATACGGAGCGAAAGTGAGTGGAAGGGTCGGAAGGGGCTACCTTAGGCGTAAGTACAACTAGTTCGAATCAAATCGGAGAAATACTAGAAAAGGCCGAATCTTAAGATCTCGAACCGACGTGCATGCATGAGTCGACGTATGAAAGTGGAAGAAGTGAAAGAGGTTTGTCAGGATCGTAGCAGCGTAAGTGTTATACCCCTCTGGAAATCAGGAGTGACTTAATGTATATGTATATGCTAATTTAATTGTAATTTAATTTAATACCATAACACGTCAAAAGTAATGTTGTTTTTTCGCGTTGAGTAGTGGCCCAGTACGGCTAGCACAAGTTGCATTTTCTCGATTGTCGCTCAGTGCATCTCTATCGTCACAGACTAGATAGAAAGGGAGATCTGAGCGACAAACAAGTCGCGGGCAACATGTGCTAGCCCTCCAGATTTACTTCATACAGTACCAAAATATTATTGTGACAGCGCGTTGTTAGAGTGATGTGTTGTATGTGACCTGGTGTATGTACCTTTAATTTAAAATTATATTCTAAACTTGAATTTCGTTCCAGACTTTCGCGAGGAGAGACGTCAGATCCTTGAGATGGTGGGGCCAGAGCTGCAGGCCACGTACGACGATCGCCACATCGAGGTAAAATATACAAACATTACACCTAAAGGATCAAATGAGGCGAGACGAGGTGAGACGAGACAAGGTGAGACGAGAACTGAAATCTCGTTGCACAAAATAAATTTCATCGTGAGCCATCATGAGGTCGCGATGGTACTCGTAGTAATCTAGAATTGTGTTTCCGTTGCAGATACATTCAATATTTTATCAATCAGTAATACAGTTCGTACATACTGCCTTGCTTAGCCAAGTAACAGTATGTCGATTAAATATTCTGTAGCAATAACAATCTTATTACTAACAGGAGAGGGTTGAATCTAGTTTGGCGATCGAATCTGAGATACATACGTCTATCTTTCGGCAGGCTGGGTATAGAACACCAGATCGCCTCCTATACATTCATCAGCCTCTTCATGCACGTACATTGGTTTCGTGTGCTTTTAATTTGACCCTTATTCAGTACATCGCAATTTTTATCACTCCACTCACTCTTTCTTGCCATAAGTAATTCTTCATAATATAGTTTAATGTTACATACATACATACATACATTAAATCACATTCAATTTTAATCTCGCACATACACCTATAACCATTCCTGTCTTCGCCTCGCAGGTAGAAAAGCTCTTGAGTAACGTATTTTTCATTTTTAAATTGTGATTTAATCAGTCAACACTTATTTACTGTTAGTTTTATGCAAACGTCTTTGCATATTTGCTTAGCTCACTTGCGTGAACACACAGTGCTTATCAAACGAGGGGGAAAAGTGTGTCAAGTAATCTATTTACTGAAGCATCTGATATGAAAAGAATAAGGAAACAGAGAGACGCAAAAACAATCGCACTTCATTACGAGTAACATGTCACTGGGATTTTAACCATGAAAATATTGAAAATAATGTTATTCTGGCTCAAACTAAACAAAACCATTTTAAAATTCATTTGCAAATCCTGCCGCCAAGCTGCCCAGGAGGCCCTGCCAAGATGCACTATGCTAACTATTGTAGGGCCATTACCAACTGACCGTCGGGGCATCATTTTATCGGAGTCTCTCGCTCGTACTCGTGGAGCTTATGGCGAGCGTAAAGGATGCGTGTAGAGGTGCGTATCCATTTGAGGCAGCCTCGGGTCGAGCGGCTACCTCGCCCCGAGGCTGCGCAAGTGGAGACGCTGCCTCAACCTGAGGCAAGCCGCGACGCGAGGCAAATTCGTCGCCGCGAGCCGAGCCATGGTTTGTCGGTTTTTTTGCCGTGCTCAAAGGAGCCTCAGTCTGAGCCGTGCGTTAGTGGAGACGGGACGCGTCGCCTCAGGTCGCAATGGATAACGAAACTTCAATTCAATTAATAAAATTATATGTCCTTGAGCAAGTGCTCACACCCGTGTCGTGTTCTGTTCCGGTATAATTATTTAATCCACCATTGGTGCTTCCTCTTTTGGATAGCTCTTTGTTGTTTCCTCTTCTTTTTAATAATTGCAATTGCAATCAAAGCAGCAGCTACTCGACGCGCGTCTGGTGCCATCGCGTTTTGGCTGTAAACTGCACACACGTTGCGCACTCTGCGCAGGTTGCGCTGCGGATCAAGCTGAGGCGATTTGCCTCGAGCTGATCCACAACGTGCCTCGGGCTTTTCCTCACTGCGAGCAGCCTCAAACTGAGGCAGTATGCTTTAAGTCGAGGCTGCTCGACCCGAGGCTGCCTCTAGTGGATACGCGGCTTATTATCAGCGTTATCTTGTATCCCTTACGCTCGCCATAAGCCCCACGAGTACGAGCGAGAGACTCCGATAAAATGATTTATTGCCCCGACGGTCAGTTGGTAATGGCCCTACAATAGCGTTTCTATTCGTTTCGTTTTTAAATCAATCGCGTCAGTAGTGGTAGATGATACGTGTCACGTGATCTACCTGTGACGCGATTGGTTTAAAAATGAAACGAATAGAAACGCTAGTTAGCGTTATGCATCTTGGCAGGGCCTCCTGCTCGCTGCTGCGTGATCGCATTGTTGTATTTAATTTAATTAACTAGCATATAGTCATTCCATCGTAGTTCTCAGTCTTAGGATTGCAGTCTTAAGATTGTCGTCTTGAGAATGCAAATCCCTATGGGTCACAGTTCCCACTTGTGGCTTGTGTGCTCTTTCATCTTCTCCATAACAATAACAAAAAAAAAACATTGGTAAGGCACAAATATCTATGAGGTTCAAATCCTAGTCATACACCAGGTGGTAGTCCTGTAATAAAAATAACTATAAAAAAGTTTTTTTTATAAATTTCGAATAAAATACATTACCACTATTCCCACTGCGCAAAACAAACAATTTACCAACAAACTAAACAATACACCGCGAAATAAAATATACACAACTACTCACGCGAAAGTTTCGGTCAAAAAGAAACATAGCCCAACACGGGCGTTACATAAATGTATAAGCCTCCTCCATATTTCAGCAAGTTTGACTCTTTCAACTAAAGCCTTTATTTAGGCCCCGACAACTTGCGAACTCTGGGGCTCTTCTACACAGATATCTTACTCGTACTAAAATCTGCGGGCTTCGTCTAACTAGTTAGAGACAAGTGGCCAGGCAGAGATTGACAAAGTATATTGTACTACATAGGGTAAAGACACCAGTAGTCAGCCAAAGACCAGTAGTCGACCTTATAATGAGTGCGAAGAGTGGGAATATATCTTTCGTACTCTTCCCACTCATACAAAGTATAGGGAGAGGCCGACTACAGGTCTCTGGCTGACCACTGGTGACTTTACCCTACATACATTCATACCTTCAAGCCACACAATCACAGAGTGGGCTAGGCAGAGCTACAGAATTACAACTTTAAAAAGTTGTTGATAATTCAGTAACCACAATTTGCACAAATAGGCTAAGATTTTTACCAGCATATTAGTGACAGGTTGCAAGCCCATCGTCTAACAGTACTACAAGCCTGTATTCCCTTAGTCGCACCTTACGACATCCACGGGAAGACACGGAGTGGCACTATTCTAACCCGGCCACCACACAGGTACTATTGTATTATTAAAACCGGGCAAGAGTAGGTCGCAACATGCAAGGTTCCGAAGCCATTAAGCTACAAACACAAAAAACAACAAGTATAAACAAATATTATATTTAAAGTGCCGTGCCGTGTGGTTGTCGGCTTAGAATTGTGCCACTCCGTGTCTTCCCGTGGAAGTCGTAAGAGGCGACTAAGGGAATAAAGGCTTGTAGTACTGTTAGGCGATGGGCTTGCTACCTGTCACTAATATACACTGTTAAACATCTTAGCCTAATTGTGCAAATTGTGGTTACAGAGTTATCAACAAGTCTTTGTAGTTGTTGGTAATTCTGTAGCTCTGCCTACCCCACTCTGGGAATGACGGCGTGAAGGTATGTATGTATATTTAAAGTTATTTGGCTGTATTTGATGGTTTTTAGTAAACATAAAATTTTAACCTACTTGTGCAAAATGTGGTTACAGAATTATCAAGAAGTTTTAAGACTTGTTGGTAATTCTTTAGCTCTGCCTACCCCACTCTGGGAATGAAGGCGTGAGTTTATGTATGTATGTATGTAGTAAATATATGTAAACATTTTAGTCGCCAGAATCTTAAAAAATAATCAAGTCTACTTAGTCGTGATAGTTTACGTTTTTAATTTGGTTATAATAATTATAGATATTTTTCACATTTTAATCACTTGTAGTTTTGGCGGTAGCGGCCGTGAATCTAAAAAAATATTATTACATGTACATAATGAGTTTTTAGAGCTATCCAATGCTACCACACTTAAGTCAGGATAAGACGTTAAACAAAATATTGAAAAAAAAAATTTTTTTGTGTACGTTTTAAATTTAAAACACGGAATTAATTTATCCGACCTAAATAATACAATGATTTATTCACACAAAGGAAGTAGCTTTATTAATTTAGGCTGACCACGGGAATAGAGAAATGGCTGGGATCCTAGTGGCAGAATAGCGCTGTCTGTAACTAATGACCAGGCTACATGTTAAGCCAGACTAGGTATTAGCTGAATAAACACATGATGATAAGTGGGGACGCCCAGCCGAAGCAGGCGGGCAGTCGATTCGGTTGCCCGTTCATTCTGCCCTGAATAAACACATAGTAGGTATGTTTGTTTGTGTAGGACAGGATGCTGTAGATATATGGTAAAGTTGTGTATAATAAAGGCGATAACAGTATTGGTTGCTGGTATGAAAGATTTTTGTACAACTCTAAATCTGTGTGATGTAATTCTAATAGTACGTTTTTTTTTACCTGAAAGAAAGAAAGTAAATGTATAACCTCAAAATTCAAACAATTCATTTTATAAATTAGCCACATGAGGGCTCTGTTACACATTGGTAATATAGAGCGAATCTATACTAGCGCTTCGGGCGAGACCATCATTGCGGAGAAGAAGGGAGGTAAGAAACTCCACCAGAAGGTCAATCATAAGATGCAATAATATTTGACTTTCAAAACCCGATACATATAGCGAACAAAGAAAACAGTCATTAATGTCTTAAATTAGAATTCAAGTAGGTACTTTTTGTTACTGTCTGCTTTGGGAGCCGGCGGGTACCAAAAGGTTAATGTAAGTGAAAGTAATTTACGTGATACGAGTATAGTACATTGTGTATTAAGGTCGGTAAGTAAGGAATTACGATCGAGGCTCTAGTAGAAGCCCGAAGTCGAAGACTGAGGGCTTTCTGAGTCGAGGTACGTAATTCCCATACCGACCGTGAAACATACAACGTTTTTCATCACATTTGCGAGTAAATAAATAAAATTATAGGACAGTTAAAACTTATAATACACAAGTCAGCACAACTATTATTACGAATTACCTACTTGAACTTTTTTTAAGCGGATGACGGGCGGACTCCACAGATTATACAAATGTTTCGTTCAGAAACGTTAAGGGCAAATACTTACGTAGGTATACATACAGCCCTGAAGGAGTGTAAAAAAAACGACGTTTTGATACAGAAAACTATTAAAATCGATTATTAAGAACATTAATTGAGTATTTAAGTAACATGTAGCGAGATTGCAAGAAATTCCTGTTTAAATAACATTTTAAGACAATTTTTCAATTGCGTGTAAACTCTTTGCTTGAACTTGCATGACATGTGCGCTGTGCTATAAATTAAAAAAAAATTACTTACCGACCTTGGGTTTCATGGTAAATAAAAAGGTCGAGGGTTTTATATCGGGCATTGCGGCCAAGTTAACCTGTATGTTTAGATACTGTTTACGTGCAAGTGTGATGAAAAATAATTATCGTTATAACTAGAATGAAAAATATTTATAATGTTAGGTCAATATAAAATTAAAAACTAATGAGTTATACGACAACACGACGAGGTCTCTACGTGAAAAGCCATAACTAGAATGATTGACTGAAGAACTATCATCAGTCTGGTCTGCTATTGCATACTAATAACCAAATAATAAAATCTGCAGTAATCTGCAGTTATTTGGTATTTAAAATGGAGGTTACCTGGATTTATTGCCGGTTATTTTCCGAAATTGGTTGTTTTATACATAGATTGTTTTTATTGCCATATTGAAAAATGCCTCCCAAATACAGTTTTTTGACCATAATATTATATCAATAGCAGCGACAAAGTACTAAAATTTACAGCTAAATCGAGTTAGGCCACACGTTCTATCTGTGACGAGTACGTTTCCTTTTCCGCAATTTCCCGAAGCCCCGGTCACGGTATGTCCGTCGCTGAAAATAGCGAAATGGCGTTTTTCGCGTGCCAGTAAGCGTCCTAAATCGGGGACCGCCAAAATGCCTGCATCGCGTGTATTCGGGGTAATTTGTAGTCGTTCCTGTGGTTGGGATGAACCAGCAATAAAGAACGGACACGGGAAAACCGGTGAATAAGACTGGGGTTTATTCTACTTTGTATTTATGCGTATTGATGTCGTAGAAGATTGACGAAAGAGATATACTTACAGAGCGAAACTGAGTGGAAGGGTCGGACGGGGCCGCCCTAGGCGTACTTTTTCGAATCAAATCGGAGAAATAATGGAAAAAGGCTGAATCTTAAGTACCTATCCGAAACCGACGTGCATGCATGACAATATACAGGGTGTCCCAGAAACTGACGTCAACCCGCCTAGGGCTGATAGAACAGCTCATAAGCTATCGATTTAACCCCTATGTATGTTCAGCAATTGTTATTAGTTTCCGAGATATTGATCATTTTAATCGGAATTTTTGTCATTTTTCCTTATGTCCGTGCTACGAAAAATCCCTAAATTCATGTATTAATTCACATTTTTTTCTGTGTTTTCTTGCATGATTTGAATCACTCTAAAATAAGGAAGTTTTTAAAGCTACATGTTTTTTTTTTTCATTACAACTTTTTGAGAAAACACACAAAGTTTGTTTTTCCATACTAGGTGAAAAACAAACGCGGGGTTCTCTTAGTATGGAGAAAGTAACTCTGTGCGTTTACTCAAACATTTGTAATAAAAAAGAAATTGGCATGTAGCTTTAAAAACTTCCTTATTTCACAGTGATTCTAATCATGCAAGAAAACACTAAGAAAAATATGAATTAATACATGAATTTAGGGTTTTTATGTACCACGGACATAAGGAAAAATGGGAAAAACTCTGATTTAAATGATCAATATCTCGGAAACTAACAACAATTGCTGAACATACATGGGGGTTAAATCGATAGCTTATGAGCTGTTCTATCAGCCCTAGGCGGGTTGACGTCGGTTTCTGGGACACCCTGTATATTATGAATGTGGAAGAAGCGAAAGAGATTTGTCAGGGTCGTAGCAAGTGGAAAAAAGATGGTATCTACATAACCCTCTGGGAAAGCGTGCTCTGGGAATGTATGTATGTGTATGTATGTGTTAGCGTATTATTTTTAACTCTTAGATAGTTTTAACGTAAAGATAGCTCTTATTTACTTAACAGTGATGGCGGTCCATTTAAAAACAATACGATAACATGTCAAAAGCAATACGGTTTAATCAAATACAAATAGAGCATCTATCAAGCTAATAGAGCTATTATAACTATGACAATTCGACAACATGCATAAGTTCGCCTTTGTACATATCGTCGGTGATACTGCAAAACCACGTAACTAAAAAATGTATGATAGAGCAAAATAAACCTTACTGTCTTATTAAAAAGGTGCATTTTGCTCCTTATTTAGAATGTTACTTACGCGGTTTTGCAGTTTAACCGACGATACCTTGTATTTCTGTTTGTACAATAAAGTATTTTTTATTACGTACGTATAAGAAAGAACGCTGATATTATGGCTAATAGCGATGTGTGGAAAGAAAGCACGTGTTGGGCCAAACCCAAAAGATTGGGATAAGAGCGAAGAGATGATGATGAATATCCGTACACGTCAAAAGTAATTAGGATTAGCTCTAGTGGAATTAGAGCGTATGTGGCTCTAGACAAGTTGCATTGTTAGAACCTTATCGTTATCGAAAGCTGCCGGGCTGCCTAACTCGGCCGCCATTACTGTACATACATACATACATACATACATACCTTCACGCCTTCATTCCCGGAGTGGGGTAGGCAGAGCTACAGAATTAACAACAACTCTAAAAACTTGTTGATAACTCTGTAACCACAATTTGCACAATTAGGCTAAGATTTTTAACAGTGTCTTTTAGTGACAGGAAGCAAGCCCATCGCCTAACAGTACTACAAGCCTTTATTCCCTTAGTCGCCTCTTACGACTTCCACGGGAAGACATGGAGTGGCACTATTCTAAGCCGGCAACCACACGGTCCTAGTAAATAAGAGCTATCAAATCGATGACAATACAACAAGTAACGATATGGTTTTTACCGTGTTGAATTACCAGGTTGGTTTGTCACTTTAAAGTCTTTATTGAGCTCCTGCGGGTCTAGTATGGTTGCGTCTATACCGTGACACAAATGTGGATAATCCATCCGTCACACTCTTACTTACGTGTCAGAAAGTGACGGATGTGTTATGTACTATCAGCTCATTGGGACCCTGACCCACCATAGAACGGTGTAACAGTGACGTTACAAAACAATTTGTTTGACACTTCTTACAACTTGAGTCAAAACCGGAGATCGGACAAATGGGTGTCATTACTCGCAATAATGTGGACATGACTCCAAAGATTTTAATTAAATTACATTATTTGATTTCTTACCTGAAACCTAATCTTGGTTCTTTTGCAAAACAGTAATAAATAAAGAATGGATTGCGAAAGAAGCTTTTCACCTCGTAAGTTTATTTTAACCGTGAAAAGAAATAAACTAACCACGGAAAAAATATGAAAATTACTGTTGATTTGCTAAATCTACAAGAGTTTGTATTATTTATTTATTACTGTCTTTCAAAGGATCAAAATATTTTTTAGGGTAAGTAATCAATGAATGTAAATTAATTTATTTAATTAAAATCTTCGGAGTCATGTCCATATTATTGAGAGTAATGACACCCATATTCCGATCTCTGGTCATAACGTCACTGTGACACGGTTCTATGGTGGGTCAGGGTCCCATTGGGCTGATAGTACATTTTTTCACGCTATAAACGCAGCTATATTCGGCTCCCAGGGGGGTTATTATGACCTAGCTGTGCAATTCATTTTCAGGCGAGCGTAAAGGACAGAGCTATGGCAGTAATATAGCTCTGTCCTTTTCTCTCAGCTTAACCTGAACTGCATACCTACGTCATAATAACCCCCCTGCACCTATCTGTCAAACGCATCCATAGTACTAAAGGGTATAACGCCAAGGCCAACTGTATCAAGCTCTGAGCCCGCTGAGTAGATAATGCCCGCATACTGTTATATACGAGATAAGTGTTCGGCTTCCGCATTTACCCAATTTTAGATATTTTTCTCGGTAGGTTTGTTCATCACAGATGTTTTTGTCCAATTTGAGCTCTTGTTCCATGTCATTGTGCATTCACAGCTTCTCTAGGTATATTAGTATTGATTTCTCTGTATAAGTCTTTATATCATTTTCTAGTACCCATAGTGCAAGCTTAGAGCTTAGTTTAGGACGACGTAAATTTCTGTGAGATTGTATGTATGTAAACTCTATATTGCACAAAAATATAAATATTACAATATTATTATTAAACTAATGTACAAAGGCGAACTTATTCCTAAATGGGATCTCTTTCAGCTAACCCTGAAGTAGATGAGTAAGGACAATGCATGGGGATGAACACATACAAGTTTTCACAAAAAATAATAAAAACAGATGATATTACTTTTAATAATAATTGTCCCATGATTCTAATAATTTTACGCGGACAAAATCGCGGGGAGAACTACTAATTTATATATTTTTTTAGTTATAATTGTATGAATTTACTAGAGACTTAAATGAAACTAAATATAGATATAAGATACCTAGAAAATGCCATACAAAAGTTGGACAAAGTTCTTCTTTGTCACTCAATCCTTATTAGTGCATTCGAGTGAGTTGTAGACCGAAGTCTGTGGGCTGGATGGAATCAAACTTAGTTCGCTCGCAAACGCATTGAGTTGCACTGAATGCACTGAATTGCACACAGAGCGTGTTACTGCATCAGACGTTTGTCATTGAAGCGGAAAGGCTGAAGTTTGTTTCTGACACGTCTTTAAAATGGGTAAAGTGATGGAACATTGCTAGCAACGATTGTAGCTGGTAAATTCTTAGGTTTTCAGGCATTTGGCATACTTTTTCGAAATATTTATCGTAATGAAACGAGCATAGATGTATTAGATCGTAGTTCTCGCGTTTGGTAATGCATTTATTCGCGAGATTACTACTACAACTAATCACGGAATTCACGGAATCAATTGTATAGTTTTATCTGGCATACGATCGAATAACATACTCATTTAGTATAACTATCATTTTCTTGTTATTATGCATTTTCTTCTAACTAGGTTAGGTTAGGTAAGAACCTAACCATATTAATAGTAATAAAAGCCGTCAAAAACATTTATTTTTTAATTTATAAATTTTATCGTTTTTGAAATTATGCATTTCGTTTTATGTAAAATGATCATAAGGTCCTGTTGTTTTTATGCTAAACATTACACACCATGTGTGGCTTAAGAATACAAATTTCTATGGGTCCTCATATTAAAATTGTCAGTCAAATCTAAACTAAATACGGGCAAGAACGACAAGTACAAGTTTTCAATTTTCTCTCAATATGGCTTCGAAAATCAGTCGGAAATTTAAATAAAATACTATACACTAAATACGAGTACATCCGGTGTCAGTACCAGTAAGTAGTTTAGTACATATACGAGTACATGCATTAAATCACGCCTGTTTACCAGAGGGGTAGGCAGGTACCACTTGCTTAACTCGATCGAACTTGTTTTAATTCACGCACAGATAACTTGATTACTTAAAAAGAGGCATCAACCACAATTATTGTAATATTTATTGTTCTAAAGAATAAACGTTTTTTTATTACATCTGTTTATGCTAGTAGTGTAAAATTTTAATCATTAATTCGTCAATCAGTCATTTATATTGATTGTTGTTTCATTTTGTTTCAATGACCTACTTTTGACTGGCTTCTAATGTCATTACGAGTAATAGGTATTTAATAACTGATAATTAAACAGTTACGAGTGTTACGACAGCAATAAAAAAAAGTAGACTTTTATTTTGTTTCGTATATTAGTCGATTAACGACAAAAACTCCAATAAAATAAACAAAAAATACCAGCGTTACAAGAGCTGTGCCGAGATTATAGGCGCTTAAAGCCATATCGATTTAGTTTAGTTTGTTTATTTATTCGTCAATGTAATATTACAATATAAATTGCATTGCATGTCAAAAAATACGAAATTACATTGAGATCGTCAAATCATAAATACTAATAATCAAAAAATACAAAAATAATTAATAATAATTAATTAAACTAAAACAACAACAATTAAATATCGAATAATGGTCACTCGTCCGATGTCAATACATATAATGATTAATACATTTCAACACAATAATAAATTTACATGTCCAGCTCCATATATTCATCCACGGAGTATAATGGATTATCCAATAAAAGGTTTCTTAGTCGATGTTTAAATGCTTCGTCGGATTGTAAATTTTTAAGTTGAGCGGGGAGACGCTCGTAGTACGTGGGACCGATGATACGCGGGTTCTTACCCGCAAGTGCCATGCGACGGGGAACTGTTCTCAAACGCCCGGTGTGGCGGAGCTCCTTGCCAAGAACATTAACGCGTGCAAAGGAGGAAATATTATGTCTTACGAACATCAATATTTGGAAAATGTAAACTGAGTAGTGCGTCAATATGCGGTACGTTCCAAAAAGGCCCCTGCAAGAGTGCCTAGGTTTCACCCCAGCTAACGTGCGCAAGGCGCGCTTTCGCATTATCATCACCCTATTGGCATCCGTAGAGTTTCCCCATGACCATGATTTTGACCTGTTATCGTATTGTTAACGTTTCGAAAGCTCTTATTTACTTTACATTAGGTATAGGTTAAAGCGGCCGGGTCAAAAACAATACTATAATAGGTCAAAGACGATATAGTTTTTATCGCCTAGAATAAACACCCTGATTGTTGTTTTAGCATTTATAACTACGCGGGCATAATCAAAAATCTCAATTGTGTTATCATTTTAGAATCTTTTTTTTACTGTGCAATGTCAAACTGTCGGAAGAAAAAGTCAGATTCTTAAAAAAAATTGACTTCGTTTTTATTTCGTTATTAGTGCCAAGCAAATTTAATCAGCTTTATTTGTTTTCGTAGCATCGAAAGTGGTGTATCAGGGTACCGCATTACCAAAATTTTGAAAAGTTGAGTTTATCTCGTTTTCCGTGCGACTTTTGCTAACAGGATTTATCATATTTTAAACACTATATCTCGGACACACTGTTTGAAAAAACAGAAGGCCTAACTAACTGACATCAACTCCCAGCCTAAACCCTTGGACCTAGAAAGCTGATTTGTTTGTGTTTGTTTGTTTTTAAAACCAGGAATAAATAAGGATTTTTTGAAAATCGACCACCTACATTAAAAAATAGCACGGAAAGGTGAACGTAGCGGGAAACTACACTTAAAAAGTCGCGGGTGACGTCTACTCTACTAATAGAAATAAAATAAATGTAATAAGTGTATAAATTATTTTACTAAATGAAAAAAAAACAAAGTCCTTAGAATTTCCATTAACATAACAAGTTTGCAATGCTCGCCTATCTGAAACATAAATACACATAGCAATCAAATAGAATCCATGAACAAACTAATCCAATAAAACGTACATCCGTATGGTGAATAAAATATATTAGCCGATTGACTGGTGTATTTACATTTTGATGCAAAAAATGTACATTTTTGCCGAGTAGGTACCTACCTAAAAAGTTTTTTTTTTTGAGAACTTTCCCAACAGACTTCCGTCCCCAGGCATATCACCTTGTCTGGAGAGAGATATGTCTATTGATCTTGTTTTGTGTATTAGGTATGCACATAAACCTTCTGGAAGAAATCCTCTAACTCTTGTAGAGTACCTACTACAGAACGAAGCAGGCAAACAGACAGACAGACAGAAATAACGACTTTGTCCACGTATATTTCGACTATAGCTATTCCGGCTCGACGGATTTGGATTGGATTGGAAATTTAGAATGAAGATAGCTTATACATACACTAGATTAACACATAGACAACATTTTATCCCGGAAAAAATGCCGACGGAATAACATAGTAAAAATCTACAGAAGCGGGCAGAAGCTTTAATTATATATAATAATGGCCCATAAGAGTTAGTCCGTGTTGGTGCCTGCCGAGAATAGCACCACCCCATCTCTTCCTGTAGGTGCCGTAAGAGGCGACTAAGGGATAAACCGGAGGATGGGCACCAGCGTCCTCCGCGGACTACATGGTATAACTGCGGTCGCCAACCCGCCTGCCAAGCAGGGCGACTACCGCATTTTTCCCCCCAACGGTTCTAAATCAAACCAATTGGCATAGACCAAAAAAAATAACTCACGGTTCCTACATTCTAATTCGAAAGAATAGGTAATTTTAAGAGACCGATTTTATTAATTTTGTATTTGACCCAATAGTATTGGTTTAATATCTTAATTTATTTAGCAGACATTTTATGGATGACATGATTATCTTTAAATTGGGTCGGCGTTTTCTAATAAAGTAGGGTAAGCTGGGTACGGTTGTGACAATTTTGGTTTGATCGCCTATAATTTTGTAAATTTACCAGTTATCTGGGAGAAAAATCACTTTAATACTTAATTTGAATATTTATCTACCTAAAATTGTTAAAATATTGTCCCTAACTACGCTGCATTAGGCATAAGATCCAATTAAAAAAAAAAGGGAAAGTGTCACAACCGGCCACACCCCAAGGGCGGTTGTGACAGTGGTTGGGGTCGGTAGTGACAGGCATACAAAATACATCCAAATAGTTTGTAATGACTTTTATTGTTACAAATAATTAACTGAACACAACATAATCTTCTTCTAAACAAAGTTAACAATCACTTTATGGCAAAAAAGCGAAAATCTGTGATCACTGATCACTTCTCTTCTTAAAATTTATTATGAGCAACATACCCCATGCTGACGGTGCCTTCCTCTTAATTCTCGCCGGCTTTGTTGCGTTTGCGTAGGTATCGCAAGAGCGACATGCGATTAACTTCATGTATTTCCGCAGCTCTTCGTAATGAAGTACCGCGTTTCACCTCTTCGTAAGCATTTTCATATTTACTAATATTAGACAGGCCTCTCTCGGTCTTCCGCACGCGTTTTCTAGGCATCTAAAATAAAACAAAACAAAAAAAACAATGTCACAACCGTAACCACAAAATTTGTCACAACCGCAACCGTACCCAACGCATACTTTTGAAAACAAAAAATGACCATGACTGAGCAAAAAGATCTGCATTAAAAGTAATTACTCGTAAGTAACTGCTAATGTTCAAGTTATAACAAAAAAAATTAAAAGGCAATCTATCTGTGTACAAATAACCGTAATTACAAAAATAAATCGACCAAAAAAACTTACTTTTGACTGTCGAAAATCAATGTGGGCTCCTGCTTACGTTACCGTCGCACGCCGGCTGACGCAACACTGGGACACGCGTTTAGACTTGCATGACGCTTGTCTTTCCCCTTGCACCCCTCCCCGCGATCCGTATAGTTTCGCTGTTATAGCGACTGTCACTACCGTACCCTGGCACAATCGTACCCAGTCTACCCTACTAAAATTAAATGATATTTAATGATAAAACGTGATTGTAATAGTGTATTAAAACAAACTATTTCAAGCGGTTTCCTCTAACCCGTAAGATGTACCTAGGAGTGCTTCAAGCCGAAATCGAAAGTCAAACAAAGGTTAAAAATACTTGTGTCGAAATTTCCGAAATAGATTCATATTTTAAAAACTTAATAATGCAGTACGACTTTAAACCCCTATTCCTCGAAATGGTTTTAGAATTAGAGTAATTGTAGAAATATGAACAATCCCAATTATTTGGGGGAGGCCTATGTCCAGCAGTGGACGTCTTTCGGCTGACACGATGACCCATAAGAGACGTTAGAGCTAGGCTGGATAAACTTGTGTGAAATTATTCTCTATTATTTCTGCCGTGCTAAGGCAAATGGCGATACCTCACGCAAAACTCCTGTAGCAAAAGGAACCTCATTACCAATGGGAGAAGATTGAATCTGCTTTGGCTATTGAATTTGAGATACCACCTTTTGGTGTATGAGGGCAGATTTATCCGTCCGCATATTGAACGACGTGTTGTTACAGATTGACATCCTGGACATGCACTATGGGACGGACGGCGGTGATGAGACCAGCCCCTCGCTGCTGAGGTACCACCTCGACGAGATCCGCTGCTGCCACGACGCCTCTAAGGCTGGGTACTTTCTGGTGAGTTACATTGTATGAAAAAAGTCATCATGTCAGCCGAAAGACGTCCACTGCTGGACATAGGCCTCCCCCAAAAAATGATGATGAAAAAAGTACATACATACATACATACATTAAATCACGCCTGTTTCCCAGAGGGGTAGCCAGAGACCACTTTTTTCCACTCGCTACGATCCTGACAAATTTCCTTCGCTTCTTCAACATTCATACATCGAGTCATGCACGCACGTCGGTTTCGGGTACTTAAGATTCGGCCCTTTTCCAGTATTTCTCCGATTTGATTCGAAAAAGTACGCCTAGGCGGCCCTTTCCGACCCTTCCACACACTTCCGATCTGTATATCTCTTTCGTCAATCTTCCCTCATCCATCCTTTCCAAATGACCGAACCATCGAAGCATGCCCTTTTCAATCTTTTTTTATGAAAAAAGTATTTATTATAATTATATTTATATTCGGCAACACCCGTCTAGAGGGACATCTTTTCATTGCTGAATGCGCTTTTGGCCTCCGTACCGGAGTGTGACTTGTTTGCGTGGCGATGAGCAATACTGTGCCGTGAATGTCTGAGTTTTTGCGACATGATAGATGATAGGGCTTCTAGTATTACCTAATGACACAGATCTAATTCTTATGTGAAACGAACGAACTGAAATGTGTTAACGAAAGCGATATGCAGATCGAAAGTGAGTGGAAGGGTCCGAAGAGGCCGCCCTAGGCGTACTTTTTGAATCAAATCGGAGAAATACTGGAAAAGGGCCGAATCTTAAGTACCCGAAACCGTCGTGCGTGCATGACTCGATGTATGTACGTGGAAGAAGCGAAAGAAATTTGTCAAGATCGTAGCAAGTGGAAAAAAGTGGTATATGCCTACCCCTCTGGGAAACAGGCGTGATTTAATGTATGTATGTATGTAATTATTATGCACAGAAACTTTCTTGAATAATTACCTAAATGATGGTAAAATCCGCGTTAAAATCAGTTGGCTAGTTACATAAATAAATTTAGATCTATGTTATTTCTGCCAGTAGCCTAAGTTTTAACTGGAATTTAAACGCCTGAAGAGATTTATTTTTATTTTAACCCTGCATTAGATCTACCAACATGAACGGAGGTCCCTTATTTGACAAAAGCGAAATCAAATGCCATCCTCAAAAAGGTTAACACAATAAAAATGAAATTTACGGCTGTTATGCCGCTTGGGCCGTGTCCCCAAAAATAAAATTAATTTAAATGACACCGACTAAGTCGAACGACTTGAATTTTTCTAGTCTGTTTGGGAATATTAAAAAATAACAAAGGGTTTCTTTTCAATTGCCAACCTTAATTAATGGACCGTTACATTTTAAGGGCGCGTAAAATGAGACTTATTATTTTTATTAATTGCTATAAAAACATTCCTTAAATATTTGTAGGTACACTTAATTCGTTTGTAGATGAAATATTTTTTATTGTTTTTGAATATAGCATAATTTGAGTGTTGTTAGGTGTCGATATTATTTTTCTAGTTTAAGTTAGTTTAATTGTATAATATGAATGATATTCTTCTTTTTCCTTATTCTTGTTTTGTATCCTATTTTTCATAACTAAAACTGGTTTAATTGAATTATTATTTTTGCTATTTAACTATTTATGAAGGTTACTCACATACTAAATAGCTGTAATGATGTTGTATGATTTAAATATAATAATTGGTAATACAAAATTAACCTAAAAAAACTGCTACAAAATTGGATGTCCTTTCTACAAGAGTTAACGGTTATAGTTTAACCGTCATTCTTTAGCAATCAAAATCCTAGCGCTTTATATGTATTTCACTCAACTTTTTCGGGTTATTGTATTACTCTTTAGTCATTGGCAATACTCAACAACAATATTCTAACCAGCTTTTTACTCTAAAACTCGTCTAATGGTCTCAGTTCTGGTTAATGTATCTATTTCTCTTTTGTTTTAGTGCCTTATCGGGGGCGACGCCTCTTCATACCTGCCAGTACTCCCATTCTCGATCAAGGAAGAGACGTTCGAGATTCTTGTCAAGTCTGACTCGCCGCAAGCCGCGCTGGTTCAAGCTTGCTACCGACTCCATGGCGACGGCAATTACCATCTAGAGGGAGATGACAAGTGGTGAGTTACATTGTATTATAGTCTTTACTATTTGAACTGAGCCGATCTTCTACACAAAGGCCATTGTTTGTAAACAATACCATTGTCTTTCTTTATGTCCGTAACACCAAGCTGATTACATACAAAAAAGTTAGAACTACAGTAAAATGTGCCTACTTTGCTCCCCCATGGGTAACTATGCTCCATAGTGACTTTTTTGTATGTTACTTATAAGACAAGGCCGATGACAAATTTTCTAAAAATAATTGATGTATACATCCAGCTGCGCAGTAAATGAAAGCACTAGAATGATTTACATTACAGAATACCTCAATATAACGATGGAGCAAGATTACCCGTGGGGGAGCAAAGTAGGCACATTTTACGGTACATTGAATGTACATTGAATTATCAACCCTACCCTCTTAGTCAGTAGGTTTAAAATGTAAAGTGTCAGGATACAGATATAAGTTTTGTGTAGATGATAGTATTGTGTAGGGAATAAGCACAGTTCAAATAATAAAGACTTTTATCTGTATCCTGACACTTTACATTTTAAACCTACTGCCTAAGAGGGTAGGGTTGATAATTCAATGTACAGTCAATGTAGTTCTTACTTTTTTGTATGTAATCGGCTTGGTGTTACGGACACAAAGAAAGACAATGGTATTGTTTACAAACAATGGCCTTTGTGTAGAAGATCGGCTCAGTTCAGATAGTAAAGACTATACCATGATTGAAGAGGTCGCTACTAGATAGTCGGGCTCTAGGACCATAAACGCACCTACGGGGCGGGGAAACGTTGCTGTCGTGCGTTTTCGGTTGAACTGACACACACACAAACACGCGCACACGCGCACACGCACACACGCACACACGCGCCCACGCACACACGCACACACACACGCGCGCACACACACACACACACACACACATGCACACACACACACACAACTCGAGATAGCGATAACTATTTTATATTATTGTCTGTAACTTTGACGAGAATAGAGTTAATAATTATTTGAATTGTGTCATAAATTCAAAACACATTTAATTTCACTACTACGAAAACATTTTTACTTACAACTTTCTACCTACAAAAATTAACTGACGGCATAAAAAACTTCTGATGTAACTGAAAGTTTTAAAAATATTACAATAGATACTGGCCGCTTCTCTTGACGTGGCATGAGACAAGCCATTTAAAAACAAAATAATTTTCTTCTTCAGCGACTTAACGGCCACCGACGCCGAGATTTTTCATGGTAATTAGCCAGTATCTTATTAATTAAGTTTGAGGTTTGTTGTTTCTTTGTTTATTCCGGCCTTTCTTTCACTTTGGCGAATATCAAAATTCCTTTTTCAATTGACCGAACTCAATTAATCTACGAAAGCTATTTGCTCAAGAACGGTAGTGTAATTGTAAAATTGCAGATAAATGTGTTTCGTGGAATACATTTTCTTTACATTATCGCTTTTACAGTCAGTCTTAGTTAGGTACTCATAATAAGTAAGCGTGTCATAAGTAGTATGCTTACTTGGTTTGGTAGCGAACTGTAAACTTGCATGTGTTTGACAATAAATAAATACAAAGTTTCTTATTTCAACTTATTTACTTGCTTCCCTTCTGGAGCTAACTAAAACTTAGTCTTAAGTATGTTTTCTACAACTTTAACAACGAAACAGAACATTCCAGAAACTTAGCCGTTGAAAGAAATAAGAAGATATTCCCTTATTTGAACTCAAAATATTTTCCAACAGTAACGATAGAAAAATAATTTCAATGAAATATTTGAACCGTTCATATTTTAAAAGCTGGAGTTCAGTACAATGAAGCTGGGTTATTCATCAGGGGGTGGTTAAAAAGCTATTGTGCTCCAACTATTCAAAACTCTCCCGTGACGAGCTGGAACACCGGTGCTAACGACTACATTAAACCCCGAGGGAGAAAAATGTTTATTACTCTGAAGCAAACTAAATAGCCGAAATTTATTTTGGACTGACACGATATTTTATGATTTTAATTATAAAATTAATATGCGTGAGCGTAAATTCTAGAAATTTAAAGAATATTTACTTTATCTAACAAACGTGAAAGATGAATAATTAATATTTAGATCTCCAATATTTGTTAAATTCATTTAATAATCTCAGGCTCAACTCGGGTTTTTAAATGTTTAAGTGTTTAATATGAATCTTTCAAATTATGGTTCTTATAAAACGTTAAAATTGAAATGAGGACGTAATAATTATTAAAATTTAGTTTTAAATTCTATGCAAGGCTGCAAAGTTATTATTTGGCATTAGTGCTGGTAACTATTTATAAAAAAATACAATCTTAAAATTAAACCGCGTTTCAATTTCAAATTTACTTTCCCACACTAGCCGGTAGAGTAGAAGTCATAAATACATACGCGTTCCCAATACCCCAAAATTATCTACAGTGCGATATCTCTAAGAAGGTACTTCGGCTTTGTACTTGTCTTTCACTCCCGCTCATACGTTCTTATTAAGAGCGAGTGAGAGAGAAGTACAAACCCGAAACACTTGCTAAGTGCTCACAGACATTACATGTCCCTATGACAGTAACAATACGTATACATATATTTGGCACGATGACTATATTTTAGTGCCTTTTTTGACTGTACTGTAGTTTGTTGCAATCCGATTTTGATCAACATTAAAGGCCAGTTTCGGCAAATCGGTGAATCAAAAACGGCCAAAGCCAAACCGCTACAGGAGAACTATTATTAAAAAAACCGGTTACGTGCTAGTCGGACTCGTGAACGAAGGGTTCCATACCATTATTTATAAAAAAATCACGTTTCTTAAATACTTATTTTATTCAGTTTTTAGTATTTGTTGTAATAGCGGCAACGGAAATACATTATCTGTGAAAATGTCAACTGTTTAGCTATCACGGTTTGTGAGATACAGCCTGGTGACAGACAGATGGACACACGGACAGCGGAGTCTTAGTAATAGGGTCCCGTATTTACCCTTTGGGTACGGAACCCTAAACAAGAGCCCTAGAAGATCATCATCATCATCATCATCATGTCAGCCGAAACATGTCCACTGCTGGACATAGGCCTCCCCCAAGGCTTTTCACTCAGACTGGTCTTGTGCTTTTTGCATCCACCGCGTTTCCGCGATCCTTACAAGGTCGTCACTCCATCTTGTTGGAGGCCTACCTACAGCTTGTATCCCGGTCCGCGGACGCCACTCAAGAACCTTCTGGCCCCATCAGCCATCAGTCCTGCGAGCGATGTGCCCCGCCCACTGCCACTTCAGTTTAGCTATTCTTCGGGCTATGTCGGTAACCTTAGTTCTACTGTGGATATCAAAATCCTAGAAGATAGTAAAGCCATATTCACTGTTTTTTTTCCTCATCTATAGACAGTCTAAACTAAAGAGGTAAGCGTCTGACGTTTACCTAATAACATCAACAGGTCCCCGCCAGAACCATAAAATATCTCATTCCCTTCTCAAAGAAATGTTCCTCAAGTACGGATAAGCAAGGCCGTTATTCCTCTATCTAGGCTATGGGAATTTATGGCCGTTCCCCCGGAACGAGATCCGGACACTCAGTGGGGTCGTAAAATAAATAATTTACGGGATGGATAGAGGCTACCTTGCGCATAAATATATCACCTGTGTTTTTCTTATACGAGCCAAAAACGGGTCTGCTTCCTCAAACCATACAGGATCATGCGCGCCCTTCTTGCGGGTTACAGAACGGATATAAATCGAGTTAGCTGGATACTAACAAAGAAACGGCATAGATCATGTACCTACAAAGTATACCTAGTAGTAGACTTAGGCCGCTTCCTGACTTGGCGGTATGCTTGCAGTAAAACACGGAATCGGTAAGTGTTGCTAGGCAACTAGTGGCATCAACCAATCAACGCGCAGCATTTATGTTTTACTGCAAGCATACCGCCAAGTCAGGAAGCGGCCTTAGGTAGGTATATGTAAACACAATTTTTCACCTCAATATCGAAAGACTCTTTAGCCACAGATTGGAAAACGAGACATTTAGGTATAAGTGGAGGCCGACTGTTTACTTGGTACTTACAGTGCGACACAAAAGAGTAGAAATTAAATGAGGGCGCCACTTTCTACGTAACTGTCAGATCTTTGACGTAAAATGCTTTAACATTGCAACAATTTAGTATGGTTTTTTTTTAGGTCCACTTTATTTAATTTCTACTCTTTTGAGTCGCACTGTAATTGATAACCAAAGTGTGAGTGTGTGTGTGTATGTTAAATTAAATTTATATTTAACTACTTAGATCAGTATAGACTACAGACATTCGACGACCGTGAATAAAAATTTCAAATTTTAAATCGATATAATCTCATCAAGCCGATATGAAACCTTACCAACCAATATTTTTTTCACATAATGATTCTGGCCACTAATAAAAGTTGCGCGCGGGAAAAAAGAAAATACTTTTTCATGATGGCGGTATGGCACGTCGCGCTGCAAAACTTGGTTAGTTTATAAAAACAGTTTTCATGACTTTCTATATTTATATTGATTTCATATTACGGTTTTATTCAAACTAGCGACGTTTATTCATTTAAGTCATTCAACTTTAACCAAGTGAAACCCCTAGTTAAGATTAAAAGATTGAGGTAATTAATATACATATAATTATTAAATAACTATTTCAGTCTTAGTATAAAATAACCAGGCAACATTAAGGTTTTATTTTTTATTTTTTAATAGGTTCAGCAATTTGGTAGAGCGAGACGAGCAGCGCAGTCGGCTCAACGAAGTGCAGAAAGCGTTCAATTCGTTAGCGCTCGAAGCGCATTCGAAAGGCACTCAACTCGGTGACTTGCTACGGAGCCCGGTGGAGATTCAATGTGAACTGGCTTTAGGTAAGATATATTTTTTAGTTGGTATTAAGGTATGACTTCTTCTTTGTTTGTTTTTAACCTAGCTCAACCCACACCTAGTAAAGTGAACGGTAAGTTCCTACCATCTATGCATCTTCATGTGGCCAAGCTGAAAAGCGTCGGATATGCTTTTAGTTTTTTTTTTAAGTTAGTTTTGTATGTTTCACTAATATTTAATAAAATTCATAAATTACTTTAGAGACGGTATTGTTTTGGGAACGTATGGGAGCTCTTATTAACTTGAGAATAACAATTCCTATAGTTCTTCAGTATTTTGTATAACTAACACAATTATGGATCGATGGTATGGTCTGAAATAAATGATTTCAATTTCAATTAGACTATTTTTTTTCCCATACGAAGATCTAATTTAAAGCTCTTATTTCTAGGTTCTTTTGGCCCTCTGGACCTGATATAATAACTGACCAAACCTATCTATAACTGTGGTGAATTAGATTTTCAGAATGGGATACATTGCGAATTGCAATTTACCGTTTGCAAAAAACAAGCTATGTATTTATGAATACTGGCATTAAATTAAGCAATCGTTTAAATTTAAATAAAACATGACAAGTCATTCCTTTCATTCATGGAAACTGATCGATTGCGCATAAAAGCGAATCGGGAAAAAGCGTTCGTTATAAATTGCGTTCGTGGAACCCGACTAACAACTCGCGACAAACGAATGCACAGAGACGTATGAAGCATATCGCTAACGTAATTGCCGACGCCCCCAGGCCACAGCTAAACCCAGCTCGGGTTGCAGTTTTTTTTTCTCGCTCAGTGCGTCTCTATCGTTACAGACTAGAAAGAAAGGGAGATCCGAGCAATAAACAAGTCACGGACAACATACACTTCTGAGTATGTTGTCCGTGACTTGCTGGCTCGATAGGCTCGATAGGGTTAAAAAGTGCATAACAGAGAAATCGGACACAAGTTGAAGTACAGTCTGCGAGCACTTAGAAGAGACTTGGGTTTAGTACTTCTCTCTCACTCGCTCTTAATAAGATCGTATGAGAGCGAGTGAGAGAGATGTACTAAACCGAAGCCTCTTCTAGTGCTCACAGACTGTAGAGTCGTAGTAAAAAAGGGGGTATCATGTACAAAGTATACTAGACTTACACCGTTTTTCACTTGAAACGCATAAAATTTTATTACTTGTTTGCGCGACGAAAAGAAGAGTAGGTATAGGTAATTGTGTTTATCAGCCTATCTATCTATCTATATATATAAAAATCAATGCCATTTTTCGTTGTAATTTTATAACTCAAGAACGGGCTCACCTATCCAAACCAAATGTTTAGTCTTTGTTCGGACTGATTAGTAGATGGTTTATGTGAAGTTTGCACAAAATCAGTCGAGCGGTTCTTCATTTATCACATTTTTTGTAACAAATGAATTGAAAGTCAGAAATTTGCAGCGGGGCGAAGCCGCTGGCGGGCCGCTAGTTTAATATGTTTTACGTGTCTATAGGTTGGTTATTTTGTGGCGCTCTAAAAACTAAACACGTAGGCCGATTTTGATGATCCTTATGTCAATCGATTTGTCTTAGTCTTGTGAGTGTCACTTAACATATGACAATAAACAAAATTCAATTTAGCGGCAACCAGACGCCATGTTGTAAAAAAAAAAAAAGTCTACAAATTATGACAAATGGGGTATCATTGAATATATACTTATTTAAAAATAAATTTTAGGTTTCTTTCGTTATTTTTCATTTTTAATGGTCATTTAGGATTTATAACAATTTAGTTGATTAGCAACAGACGGGTATTTTAAAGCTTGGTCTTGCTCTTTTTTATACTTGTTTTGTGTCTTTTTTCACTACAACCACAGATAATACCATTTCAATAACAACACACGTACCTACAAATCCCATTACTTTTTTTATTGCAAATGAGCTACTCTATACGCGTATATAAACTATCCAACTTACCATTTCTGCACGTCTAGTCAAATAATACGATGTATAAATCCAAAAATAATATGCCCCAGTTTAACGACACGCTAGTAAAACTTTTATAAGAGATTAACCTGGTTTTAGAATGAAAATTACAACTTTTGTTATTTTCTATGGCAGGAAAAATTTAACGAGCAATAAAGTAATAAAAGTTTCCTCTTGTTAGCATAAGCTGTGATAACTTGAACCTGTTAGACGTTGTTTGTCGAAGTTCCTTCGTCCATGCGATGCGACATTCGATTTAATTTCGTTGGCTGTTATGGCATTTTGGGAATGGAATTCTTTAAGTTTTTGTTAGGAAAAGTATATTGACTCGGGTTTATGTGACTTTTCTGTAACACCCGTATATAAATTTATCAGAAAGTCGATTAAAACCTTTATCTTGAATTACTCTATCTATTAATGAAAACCGCATTAAAGTCCATTGCTTAGTTTAAAAGATCTAAGCGGACATACAGACGGACAAACGGCGTAATCGACGACATTATGTCGCGATGAAGCTAATCCATGGCAAGTGTATTGCCAGTTTTACTTCTTCTCTCTCCTTTTTTAAAGCAAAGAAGAGCGCTTAAAATCAAGCCACTATCCTCGTTTGTTTTATAATACGTACGTTATACGACTGACGACTTTACGAACAAAAAATGAGATACCTTAAAGAAACTCGCATAAGAAAATATACCTTTGAGCTTAGATTTTTACTGTCATACGCCAAAGATAAATTTAGTCGCTGTCACGTTTGGCTAATAATGTAACGATAGTAAAATATTTCCGCACATTTATGTGGAGACATAAAAGTTCGCAAAACAAATAATCCAGTGAGACAATGACTTTTTTATGCTTTTCATAAGAATCTTGGCGGTTCTCAAGGACTAAATATATCCGTTTTTAATAGGAGACTTTTACATCGTAAGATCTTAGTTTTTAAAAGCACACTGTCATTGTACACACAATCGGCTAAGATGTTTACCAGCGTATTAGTGACAGGTTGCAAGCCCATCGCCTTTATTCTCTTAGTCGCCTCTTACGACATCTACGGGGAGATATGGAGTGGCACTATTCAAACCCGGCAACCACACGGGTCTTAGCCAATTGTTCAAAACGTGGTTACAAAATTATCAACAAGTTTGTAGAGTTGTATGTAATTCTGTTGCCCTGCCTTTCCCACTCTGGGAACGAAGGCGTGAGTTTGATTATGTATGTGTACTGTCATTTTTTTTTTATTATGGTTGACAATGTAGTTGGTATTTTTACCGTTACTACTTCACCCGGGCACGGGTAGCAATGCCCCTCGGGGGGGGGGCATGCTGAACCCTAAGTTAGAGGTGCGGTAGTGTGTAACACTCCTACCCCCAGGCTACATAGAATCGATAAAATATCCTACGTCGTGTAATTAAATTAATTGGCCAAAAATAAAACATGTGATCGTCTAGTTATAATTATATCTATCTAAATTAGGACCCTCTACGTTGTGTAAAAGAAAAGGTAATCTAGCGTAATCAAAATTAAGATCTATCATTAAACAAGCTAAAACCAAAAATATATAAAATTAACTTCAATCACAAAATAACACACAGTTGAAATAAAGGTTTGACTCACCCAAATTCTCCTTGTACTACCTTGACCGTTGTATACCTGTCGTGTGCCTAAACATATTCCCTACCTATATTATGTGGATGTAACACAATGTAATGGTATCCCTACCTATACCCCAACCTCGAAAGAGGTCGGTTACAGCGAGAACCTATTTGATCTTAGATTTACCTAAATCTACTTTCTTAAGTATTCGTAATATTTAATTGAACAAGAAGTAAAAAATCAAATTGGTTCTTACTTTGGATGGGGTCTGACCTCAATAAGACAAACTACCCTGCTATCTTGCATCTATTCCTATTACGGATGAGCTAATGTCATACAACACATTGTACACCAAATCATTTAACGAAGTGATTCATTGGACAAAGTCATGGAAAACAAATGGTGATTAAGAGGAATATTAAACGGTTTGTGATTTCCACTGTTACTTTCAGGACATCACAATAGAGGGTAGATCTCTCTTTCTATCTTCCGACTCGGGTTACGTCATAGAGGATCGGTGTCGATCACTCTTTCTAACTTCCTTCACGAGTCACGTCAGAGAGAATCAAATGATTCTCGTGCAATAAAATTAATGCAAAAGTATTTGTTTATGTCAAGTCATTCAGTCCTGGGAGACGTGAGTATGCGCAGCGTCCTGCGCTATCTCGGATTCATCGATGTGGATGAATCACATACTAACCTAAAAGTTGTGAATTCCACTAAGCAGTCATGCGAAGCGCATTTCACAAATTAATAGGGATGAATCACATACTAACCTAAAAGTTGTGAATTCCACTAAGCAGACATGCGAAGCGCGTTTCACAAATTATTCCTAAACCACCGCGTGATTTCCGCTTAACCGTTAAGCACTTCACAAGAGGATTTCTTTATTAATCACTATAACTGTAATAATCACTTGTTAAAATCTATGAATGTTATGTGTATGACACAACTCAATCGTTCCGAGATAAACCACACTTAACTATTTACGAAAATAACAACGAACTAAACTGAGAGAAATTCTTATTTCCAGATGAATTTATACACTCCCTGGCTACTGAATATTATAGCACGTTCCCTTAATTGTATCCCGACTAACTCTTTCCTCCTCCTAAATTCAAAGTCGACTGTCCTATTCCCAGATTTCCTGATCAACTATCCCCTAGCTTCTCTACCGACCGTCTTGTCCCTAGGTTCGCTACCAAGTTCCCTCACTTCCAGATCCTCTCTCCGAAAGTCCAAAATCCCTTCCTTTCTTAATTTTACTATCTTAATTTTAACCAATCAAACTAACGCGGGAAACAGTATGTCACCGCCCCCAAGCTCTATGATTTTAAGGTTGTGTTTCGTTGCTCCCTAAGATGATAGTCCTTTATTTTTTTATCTACAAATTGAATGCCGAGAGTCCACTTGACAATAGGGTCTTGCACATGTTGCGATAAAGCAGACCATCCGTTTCGAAGAACTGTGAAAGCCCCGGCGAAGTGTTATTTAACAATCTAGCAAAAAATATATAGACAAAAGCGATTCGTCTAAATGACCTGCAGCTGTGAGTTAAGAATCCCAAAGCCGCCTCTTTGTCTGTAACGTGTCATTGTTATAGGTAATTCTAAGATTTCGAATTATATAAAATATTTATTACATTTTTATATATTAATGTATAGCGGGTAATATACACGCGTTACAAGTGGTCGCACCTGGAGGGGTGCCTCCGTCGGGTTTCAGGTTCGGTTCGGTTTCTTCAAAGTGTTCGGATTCTTCGGTTTCTTGAATATGTTCGGTTTCTTCGGTTTCTTCAAAGTGTTCGGATTCTTCGGTTTCTTGAATATGTTCGGTTTCTTCGGTTTCTTCAAAGTGTTCGGATTCTTCGGTTTCTTGAATATGTTCGGTTTCTTCGGTTTCTTCAGTGTGTTCGGATTCTTCGGTTTCTTCGATCTTCTCGATCCCTGCAGTGATGCTATGAGGCTCAGGTCCGGATCTGGGAGGGTGGCCACGACGTCCCTGGCGCCGGAGCTTCTTCCGGTCTTCAGTGCCCTCATCCACTGCGAGTTGGATGGGATCGGTGGGATCGAGCAGGATGTGCTTGGGGCGCCTGACGGGTGCCCCAAGCGCAGCAAGGACGTCGGGATCGGATGGGGTGAGTTTGGGAGTGTAGGAGGTGGCACGGACGATGAGCGGGTTAGGGTGGTGTGGGCCTTTATCAAAGAAGCGCCTAGACGCGTCCTTGATAGTGTGTCTGATCGACGGAACGCCGAGGTCCCTGTGAAGGTCCGCGTTGCGAACAAACCAAGGGGCCCCCGCGACCGATCGGAGAAGTTTGTTCTGAAATATAAGGTAAGGGCAGATATTTGTGTGATGAGCGCGAATATTTGTTCCTGAGTCATGGATGTTTACTATGTATTTAAGTATATATTTCTCTATATAAGTATTTATATCGTTGTCTAGTACCCATAATACAAGCCTTGAGCTTAAATTGGGACTAGTTCAATTGGTGTGACATTGTCCCCTGATATTTATTTATTTATTTATTTATTTATTTATATGTGAAAACCGGTCTGATACATACTTTGTATAGTGTTAGCTTGTTGTGAGCGCTGAGTTTACTGTGTCGGTTGAGAATTGTACTGTCATTGTTTGATAGTGTTTTTGATCCCCTATTTCTCACCTCACAATTCCATTTTTCTTAAGTGGGTGTGCGACGTCAATTTGAATGGCGGAGCGCTATCGTGAATTAAACACTATTATATATATCTTTGCATATTATGAAACAAAGTCGCTTTTTACGTCTCCCCTCTGCAACGGATTTTAATGTAGTTTTCATCAAAAGAAATAATTTAGTGGGTATTGACGAAGCATGTTGCTGATTTACTATTGTAAACTCTTGACGAAGCATGTCGCTGATGAATCTTGATACTTTTACTGAATAAATTAATTATACTTACTTTTAAGTATAATTATGTAAAAGAAATAATGATCCAAGAGCTGATATAATTATTGATTTTTCATAGGTAGGTTATCCACAATTAGATTAGGTTTATGTATAAAATTATGCCATTCATATCAGTGAGATATTAACAATACATCTAAATACGTTTGCTTCAATAATGCCACATAATTTTAGAGATATGGATGACGGTTTATTATTATACTTATGCCGCGCAAGGCACAATATGGCAATATATCCACAGTCGGTCTATAAACGGATTAGTGGGTATTAACTAAAGCTTTAATGAACCGGCATTATAGCCGGAATTATACGCGATAAATGAACACTTTACGTGGTTTTTAATGAACACTTTACGTGGTTGCAGTAGATATTATGTTAAAGGGAAATCAAATGAATGAATCAAAACAGAGTGAATGATAATAGAAACCCTCACACCCACAGAATGCTCTTCTGCACGATTAAACCAACCATATTATTAATAGAATATTATAGATACGTCTAATTGTATTATATTTGTTCGCTCTTTATTAGATAAAGGTAGTTAGTTACAGTGTAGCGAAATGTTCCCTTGCAACTTGCTGAAATGTAGCCGAGAGCTAGGTGCAGGCTGAAAACCAGTGCTGTGCAGCTGACCCAGCTCGCAGCATATGCTGGGCCCTGAGCCTGTTGTCACCAAACAATTTATATCCCTACCGTAAAGTGTTCACATTTAAACTGTGTTAATGTTTGTGTGACAATAAATCATTTTTTATTTATTTAAATATGCAAGTGGCGGGGTGCTATTGCCATGTAATTTCTTCGAATACTTGCAACTTTAGAACCCATTTTCCAACATTAACCAGACTTATAATAATTATCTACACTTTTGATTTTACTAACAAAACATATGTTTATCATAACATATCATAAAATACAAATATTAACTAAAATAAAAATAAATTAAAACAAATCGAACCCCTCCAACGAACTCACTTGTGGCATCGAGCCTAAGACACTCGCAGCGTTTCCTCTCTGCACCGCTAGACTCAGCCTCTGGGCAAAAAAGGAACCGGCCCGAGGATCGCCACAGACATGCACCAGTTTTATAACTGTATGTTTTACTGAAATTTAAACATGTGTTGACTTCGCCTAGAAGTGATTTTATTACCTTTTCGTCTTTGGGCTGAAATAAACGATTTGTGTACCTTATTCCACGTCGACGGGTTGAGGCGTTGAGCCGTGAAAACGGAAGTAACAAACAAATAAACACACTCGCATTTATAATGTTAGTAAGGATAAATATAATCATAAAAATGACATCTTGTGAAGTATATTGGTAACCAGCATCAATAGGATATAGCAATAAACAAATAAATTAAGTAAGTAGTTACCTGGAAGGCGAAGTTGCTCAGGCTGAAAACGAATTGTCCCGAAGTTAACAACTAAACATCGATTAACTGACCCGGAAAATCCCTATTCCGTAATTTTCATCAAAATCGTTAGATCCTTTTACGCTTTATTTATTAAACCTGTAGCGGCAACACCGTCGTAATTTCGAAAACTGACTAAGTATTTAAAAGAGCAGCGTTTAGAACCGGTTTTATTAAGTTTAATATAAAATATTACTCGTGATAAAGTATATATACTTTAAGGAAAAACAACATTACATATACGAAAAACGCATTCTATAATTTCATCAATAACGCGTTTCCAGGTAAAACTTCTTTCTACCAACACTGCGTAAATGTTATGATATTATTTTATCCAAACAAAGCTACATTTACGTCACTGTTTTGGTAAACGATAAAAGGTTAAAAGAAGCTGTGACATGAGAGCTTTAACCCAATTTGGTGCCTGTCACCCGCATTCGTCTACTTTGCTGTTAGTTGAAAATGGGGGCGAGCTGACGTAAGTTGTCACTAGAGCGATGGGAAATTTAAACCGTGTTTATTTAATTTTTTTGGTGTAGCAAACTTTAACCTTATCATAACAAACCTGTTATTACCTTGACAAGTAAGATATATGCATACAATGTTAGTAATCACCACGACACCGAAACACAACAGTGTAAACATTGCTGGGTGGTAAATAAACAGGTAAGATACCACCCGCAAAATATATACCTAGCAATTTTTTTAATACCTTGGTAAGGTTAAAATATATCGTCATTTCATCTGAGATGAGAATGGTCGCTCAATGAAAGAAGCGATATAACCAATGGCTATATCGTAAAAAGTGCATAAAAACACGATCTAATATCACTAAAAACTTTGTGGCACCATACAACGTTTCCCGTTTAACCTTCCATTTGTAGTAAAAAATAGAATTTATCCCTGTTTTGTTTGTTTGACGAAACGGGATTGCTTTTAAATGCAAAGTTGAATACATCAATTAAATACGTATTAGTTTAACATCCGCTCCTTGTGGGGTCGGTCACGTTTTTATATTAAATTATATTTTACTTGCTTTTATATTTCATCTAAGTACTTAAATTTCGGAAATTACCTAGGTATATTAGTTTTATTTTTGTTCTTAAGGCCCCAGTACACAATGGCGTATGCTGGCCCACTGCAGGCGATCGCCATTGTGTAGGGGGTAATATAATGGTATATAGTGGCGGACAATTGTCGATCGTGGCGCGCAATAGGGATGTTATCGGTTTTTTGGGAACACTTCAAAGGAATTGTGGCGTAGCGTGGCCTGTGGTGTTCACACAATTGCCCATTGTTTAGATCGTCACCGACCGCTGACCGGGATAGTGCATTTTTTGCACGTCCAGTGCAAGTGTTTTGCCAGGCAGCAATGAGCCATGCGCCATTGTGTGAACACCAAGTGATCGTGGCCTACAGTTGTGCATTGCAAAGCATGGCCCATCACAGGCCATTGTGTACTGGCGCCATTACGTGTAAGGCACTGGTCTCACCAAGGGTGAGGAAGCGATCAGCTATCGACTCTTTTCTCGCTTAGATCCCATGTCAATAAAAGAGACACGTATATTAATTAGTTGGTCGCTGGCTGTACTTGCTCACGGCCCCAGCCAGGAGTCGCCAGGTGGGACCAGAGCCTAAGGCTACCTATTATCTGATCGAAACTCCTTTCAGCAAACGCATCAATACGCAGAGTTTTTATGTCATTAAAAGGCATTTTTTTTCTTTTCTCCCCACATGAGTTAATTTTTCTTTGTAGTCACTTATGTAA
Source organism: Acleris emargana (assembly GCA_927399475.2). Taxonomy (NCBI): domain Eukaryota; kingdom Metazoa; phylum Arthropoda; class Insecta; order Lepidoptera; family Tortricidae; genus Acleris; species Acleris emargana. The sequence goes on along the minus strand of OV656838.1, from coordinate 20,986,837 downwards.
CCTAACCTTACGTACGTATATAATGTTATGTTACAATCACCTGAAAATTATCATGGTTTAAGCAGAAAATGGCGTTCGATAAAATGATGGGCTACCGTAATTTAATTGTGTGTCTTTCTTCCTACTATCTTTTAACATAATTTAACCTTTTTTACACATTGTTCATTTACATTGTTAGAAAAAGTCATTGTCTTCGCTAAATTATATGCGGAAAGATGATTACACACAACATTACATAAGCTAAGTAATGAAGTAATCCACCCGAGATTTTGACGTGTTTTTTTTTTCAGAACTATTATCTAAAGGCAATCACCCTAAAGGCGTGATAGCGGTGTTTCGGGATTGCTCAGCGCTTGAAGCAGATGATTCAAAACTGGCAGTGCTGGCACATTCTAGGTTAAAAGCCCTTAAAAGGAAACTAGAAGATGCTCTACCTGAGAGCCATATCATTAGGCTTGAGTAAGTACAAAATTAACTTTATTGACGATATCTTTCTACATACAATGAAAGCATAACTGTAACTTGACCGGCGACCTTAAAATATGGCGAATGAGCTATATACTAACAGGAATACGCCACATTACCAATCACTCTGTATGCATAAAGGATCAGTTCAGTCAGTATTTGGTTTTAATCTCAATTTTCACCCATAGATCAACATCAGCGGAGTCCTCCAGGACCGATGCTGCATCAGACATCGAGGAGAGGCTAGGTCCGTTAAGGGAACAGGTTCAGGATGCCATAAGCGCACTTCTGGATGAAAGCCTTAGCACGGAGCCAGACCAGGGCAAGGGAAGGAAAAAGACTGTTCAGGTTAGTGACGGGCTTATCAACATGTTAATAAATAACAATTAAATAGAAAAACCCCTGAAATATAAGTACAATCCCTTCATTCGGAGCTGATATCTTTAACCAACCCAGCCAGTTTTCATCAACCTTGAATAAAAACAAGAAAATTCCAAATTCAAAATTCAAAATTTTCATTTAGTAAATTGGCTACATGAATGCTCTTTTACATGCTGGTATATGGATATAAAGCGATTCCAATAGCGAAAATACCATCATTGCGGAGATTAAGCGCCGACTTCCTTTTAAAACGCTCTCGTTTACGCCTGAATCCACAACGAGTTAAAACGAGTGTTTAAAACGAGTTCCTAACTCCACTGAAACAAGGAATTCATTACAACCAAACGTTAACAAATTGATAAAGTTCCAACACAAACTCCACGCGATACTTACTTCTTTAAAACGCCAGAACCATTCATCAAAATTTTCATCACACCGTTTGTCTTTCAGGAAGTTTTCCTGGAGCACATCACTCATCTTAGGATATGTATAGAACATAGACGTCAGTATAAGGTAAACGTTAAGCAAATCGAGATTGCAGCGAAAAGTATACTAAACAACGCAAAAGAAAACTACGAAAACCGGACGCGACACCCTCCAGTTCTGATATACGGACCTGATGCTTCGGGAAAAACTACTTTATTGACGCATTTATATTATAAATGCGAGGAAATATTTCCCAAGCCTGTCTTGAGGATAATAAGGTTTTCAGCTTCCACTCCGAGATCGGCCTACAATTTGGAACTTCTGAGAGTTATGTGCCAACAAATTTCTATCATTTTGAACATTCCCGAGGGCTATTTGCCAAAAGATGCGAGTTTTGATCCTTTGTATATTAATAATTGGTTTCAAAGTCTGTTAAGGAGATGTGAGGAAATGGAGAACGAGATTTTGCTGATATTTATTGATAACGTGCATAGAGTGAATCCTTTGGAATGTGATATAGTGACAGGGCTGTCATGGCTGCCGATGTCACTGCCTCGGAATGTATTTCTGGTATGCACAAGTGCCGTGCCGCTGGAGCAGCTGCAGTTGACGCCAGCACAGAAAGAGAAGTTCAAACTGCAGCAGTACTACCACCTTCTCGACTCCATAGCAGAAACCTCCGAGAACAACAGCTATGGAGACTATATTGACAGTGCCTTTGATAACTTAGAAGCCGTCTTCGGATCTAAAGCCTTTAGTAAATTAGCAGGTACGCGGTTTACTCTCCTCGGTTCAAGTTAATCCCGGATTTAATGTGACACAATAAAGTTTCCTGTGATTTCAGGTTACATAACTTGTTCGGAGTTTGGGCTCACAGAACTTGAGTTGCTGGAACTTTTGATGCCTACAAGTAACAGTGACGCGGTTATAACTCTGAAGGATGCTAACTTCAACTTTTCTACTTTATGTGTCGCGAAATACATGATGAGTAAGTGACAATTTGACATTAACTTTGCTATTGCTCAGCTAAACTACATTAACAGTTCTAAGCTTAAAGTTTTGGCATCCCATGCCAGTTAAGGCAATAATATACTGGACGTGAGAGAATAATGTAACGGGAGAGCGATGTAACAGTATTGTTAACTTTTATTTTAATAGTTAAGCATAAATTTGTCAGAAGCATCTGCTTTTGCTTGTGGATTAAATTCACGACGCGCAAATTGCGAGAATGTCTGCGGTAAGAATTAATTAACAAGGTAACAGTTGTACGCTACATTTAGAACTTAGGAATAACTAACAAATTAAATGCAGCATACAAATAGTGAACCCAAAATGTACAAATATCCAAATTCCAAAATAGGTATATATTTGTACATAATTATAAACTCGGTCTTGTGCCATGTTTTGTTAAATTAAATATAAAATTGTGGTTTGTAATCAATTCCTCGCAAAGTTATTTTTTATTTCGTGTAAATTATCATTACACGTACCTCAAAATGGTCATTATTAGTATTAATGTTTGAAATTCCTATTCACAGTCAAAAAGGAATTACTATTTAATTATTAATACAACAGCAAAAAAGTAAATTACTCTGTAAAGTATTCCAGTACAACGTTACCCTTTTGTCTTTGCTCGTTAGTAGTTTCAGTTTAAAAGGGATTAATGTCAAAGTGGTCCCTGAATTATTGGAATAAATGTTTAATATAAATGTAATAGAATTGTAACACCCAATAGCACTTAACATCGTAATTAACTACAGTAAATGTGGAGAATAATTGTGACAAGATTAAGACTAAGCATAGGCGGTGGAGTGGTATAACTACGTTCCATCAGACGGGCGACCTGCCTGTTTGTACCAACAGATACAGAAAAGATAGAAATTTACATTTATTTATGTACAAGGGGTTACGTTAGATTGCAGGGACTTTCAGCTGATAATTTATATTTCTCCCCAGAACCTTTGATAGCTGAGAACGTAGTATCAGGACGAAGCACGTGGCGCTGGCGCGCAGCCGCGGCTGGCGCTCGCGCACGTCGCCGCTACGTGCGCGTCCAGAGCGCATTGCGCGACGCGCACTCAGACCTTGCCGCCCTACACTTCGCTACCTTCCTACAAGACCCTGATGACACTGACACTTCTGAAGCTCAAGAACCGGGTAAGACATAAATGCAGAAACTAAGGAGCTCCTCAATTTTTAGGAGTTGGTGTGCATGGACTGCGCGCTAAAGGTGCAATTTATAACTATCTAGTGGCTCGGCAGCAACTTTGCCCTCGCTAATTTCCGAGTTTTCCGGTGGTTTTTCTTTTTTTTCTTTTACACAATCCTCTTCCGTACAATAATAAAAAAGAAATAGCCAATTTGGTGAAGTTGTTTGAGATTATCCGTGTGCATACAGATATATACATCTTGTTCTATCATAAGTAGTTAAAACAAGACAACTACTGTTTTCGACTGCAAATTGACCAGAAGTGGAAAAATTGCATGTAGGTCGTAGAATCTCAAGTTGATAATGTATTTGCAGTAATCATCATTTTAAGAAAGTGATTACTTTTATATTAAGTATGTCGATTTTTCGTCAGAAAGCCGAGTCAAGTTGCACTTTACACAAGCCGACGTCGAACCTACACAAATTCATTAAACGCAGCCGTTAACTTTCCCCTAATGCCATTTCCCTACGCCCACAGATTTGAATTGCCATAGTAATTAAATTATCTAACGAGTGAAAGCAGCCAACGATATTGCCTATACTGAAGAGGAATCTATAGTACAATCTATTAAGTATTCATACCAATTAAGTTTATAAAACACATGAAATAAAAAAGACTTTGCCCTATAGTAACTTGCGGGGAGAAGCGGTTGCAATGTATGCTGTCTAGCAACACCAGTCCGTGGGTCCACAGAAAACCAGCGTCGCACTTCCAATAGGTGGTACGACATATAGCTGAGTGGATACCATTTTTGCAGCGCTACTTTTCACAAAATGTAATAATTTATATTTAAGTGAAATAAATGTTATTCTATTTCTATTTAGAAATGCTTTCCTGTTATTTTCCTTTGCGTAGGTACAGTTCGAAAATTGGAAACTATACTTAGGCTAATTTTCTAAAACGCTAACATCAACACCCACGGCTATTCTCTTTAAAAGGCGATAGCATCTTTACCGCAGGCAGTCTTACCATAAAATGTAAAATTTTGCATTTAGAAATTCAATTATGAAAAAAGTTAATGCCTCATTAAATTAAGTTTATTTATTTATTTATTTGTGGTTGCGTTTAGAATGACGTGACGTGGATGACGGAAAACGTATGAGGCGACTAAGGGAAAAGCGGCCTATACACGTAAATTTCGGACCTTGGGAAACGCCACGCGCCGTTCCAATCTTCGTTCCGAATCGTACGTGTAAATGCAACTGTAATAGTAAAATAGTAAAAAAATTACGGTTCGGAACGAAGATTGGAACGGCGCGTGGCGTTTCCCGCGGTCCGAACTTTACGTGTAAAGGCCGCTAATAAAGGCTTGTAGTGTTAAGCGTTGGGCTTACAACCTGTCAATACGCTGGTAAACATGTAAGCGTTATTGTGCACAATGTGGTTACTGAATTATTAACAATTTTTTAGAGTTTTTGTTAATTCTGTAGCTCTTTCTCCCTACTCTTTGAATAAAGGCGTGAGTTTGTGTAGGTATGTGTATGTACAGTGGTGGACATATAATTAGAAACACTTGCGACGTATTTCACATTATACAAGGCACATTGCCGTAAAACTTTTGTTTTTGGAAATAAAACAACAAAATGCATAGAATACGTTCAACAACTTATAATTAATTAAAAAACAAATAAATATCCGAGTTTACAACTACCATTTAGATATTTAGTTACGTACAAACAACTAAACGACATTTGCAGTACCATCCGTCATGGACAAGTAATTAGAAACACTAAAGAAATGAGGTAAAAATCAAAGTTTTAACGTGTCAACGTCAACAATTTCAAATTATTTATGTAAAATAATGTTTGGTTTACTAAATTTCTTAACAATTAATATTTAGTTGCATAGCCTTTGTTATTAATGACGGCTCTGCAACGACGTGGCATTGATTCAAGTAATTTCATACATTTATCGAGTGGGATCGAGTTCCATGCTTCAACAAAGGCTTCGTAAAGTTCATTTTGACTGGAATTACGTTTAACGGAGACTTTTTTTTTAACGACGTACCACAAATTTTCAATTGGATTTAAATCGGGACTATTTCAGGGCCAGTCTAACATGGTAACACGTTGCTCACTAAGAAAGGATTTAACACTGCGGGCCGTGTGTTTTGGGTCGTTATCGTGCTGAAAGATCCAGGTCACAGGCAAATGGTCGTCGGTGTAGGGAATCATTGTCTCTTCTAAGATGTTTTTGTATTGAAATTGATCCATTATACCTTCAATCTTACGGACGGGTCCAACTCCGCAACCAGAAAAACATCCCCATACTTTAATATTACCACCGCCGTGTTTGACTATGCTCCTCGTGTATTTATAATCAAAAGCATGGTTTATTGGACGTCTAACGTAGCGTTTGCCGGCTGAATTCACCATATTTATTTTTGTTTCATCCTAGAATAACACTTTTTTCCATTCTCGTACGGTCCAGTTAAGATATTTCTTTGCAAATAATAATCGCTTCTCTCGGTGTTGCTTGGTAAGAAGCGGTACCTTTCGAGAAACCCTCCCGAACAATTTAGCTTCCACTAATCTGCGGCGTACCAGTTTCGAGGAAATGTTCCTTGGGTCATCAGGTGAAAAAACTTCATTCCTAATCTCTTTGGAGCCTTTGAACGGGTCTTGTTTAGCTACACGTATTATTTGCGAATCTTCCCGGGGAGATGTTTTCCTTGGACGAGCCTCTCTAACAACACTTTTAGTAGTTCCGATAGTTTTATAATGAGCAATAGCGTTGAAAACTTTCTTCACACAACATTCTAGATGTTTAGCAATTCTTCTATAAGTCCACTTTCGATCTAAATGTAATTTAACGATTAATTGCCTGGTTGACTCGTCACAACTCTTATTTTTACCTATTTTTACCCATTTTTACCAATACTTATTATTCACGTAATTTTCCAAATTGACGTTTAATTGCCGCCGAAACAAAAGAAAAAGCTTAAAAAGAGGTTTTTTTTTATTTTCAAAAATGGAACGAACCATGGATCCCGTTTCTAATTAGTTGTCCAAGCGGCCAGTAATAGAAATTCAACTATCATGATTTTAAAAATCTTTTAATAATTAAAGATAGAACAGATTTACTTTTTTAAATATTTTATGAGTTTTTTAACTCATTGGCTATATTCTGGCATAGTCAATAGTGATTTAATCATTATATTTTTTACTCATAACGATAGTTCATTCTGTGTTTACCTAAGTTTTATGTACTGTTTCTAATTATATGTCCACCACTGTATGTAAATTTAAGGCACAAAGATACGGAAACTATTATTATTTGATATAAAAAATTGCTCGTCCCGTGATTGCCAATCGGTATTCAATTTGTTTCACATTCGATACGTGATGCAATTCACGACACAGTTACCAATGGAAAAAATCCGATATCAGCAAATTGACACGGGCTTTGAAATGCAGTCCCACATTGAATTAGCTGCTACGTATTCAGTGGCATTGGATGGAATATTCGGAAAAACGTGTATAATACTTCGAATTTATGCAGTGACATGCCTGTTAGATAGAGTTGCTGGTGCTCTGGTATTTTTAATGTATTATAGTTTAACAGTTACTCGATTATTTGATTATAGCAGTTTTTTAAAAGCTGTGCTGAAAATTTAGTTTTTTTTTTCTTGTTTGCTAACGTAAAATTTGGTTAAAGTCTTAAAAGTGGTGTTTTAAATATTATCCGTGTGGTTACCGGGATAGAATAGTGCCACTCCATGTCTTCCCGTGGATGTCGTAAGAGGCGACTAAGGGAATATAGGCTTGTAGAAGGTACTGTTAGGCGATGGGCTTGCAACCTGTCACTAATACACTAGTAAACATCTTAGCGTGATTGTGCAAAATGTGGTTACAGAATTATCAACAAGTTATTAGAGTTGTTGTTAATTCTGTAGCTCTGCCTACCCCACTTTGGGAATGAAGGCGTGAGTTTATGTATGTATGTATGTTAAATATTAAATAAATATATAACGGAACAATCTCACACAAACCGGCCTCGTCCCAAACTAAGCTCCAGGCTCGAACCTGGGACCACAAGCTTCGTAGGTAGATCACTAACAACTAGGCCTTGCCGGACTTTACAAAAAATAAGTACAAATGGTGGACGTAATGTCTAATGGCATCCTCTTAATTATATTTATTATATGCTTCAAGTTAATTTTAAATGGATGTTTGTGCCTACAATTAAAATATGTTAGAGTTTATTAAATACGTTGGCAGCTCAGCTTTTTGTAACAGATTTATATGTGAAACTCAGTAGAATAGTACAAAAATATCCAGAAGACAGTCTTTTAAAGATATGCTACAATAATTTAAGTAGTGATATTGTCGAATTCAAATAAGTGAGAGAAATACGTATGATTTGTCCAGTTATTTTTGTAGATTTATTTAGTGTTTTGATTTATACACTTGCCGTACACGAGATGCAATGCGAGATTGTTATAAGTATCGAAAATGTACTTAAAGGATTGAGATAAGCTACCGGATGGTCGCGTGAAGCGATTATGTCAATTCCAAACACGTTGACAGTTTTCTAGGGCCTATGGACTGACCGTAGAGATAATTATTAGTATTATTCCTTGTGATTTAAAAGGCTTCTTATCTATTTGTTTTATTAACTGAAATAATAACTTACTTTGGCCCTTTATTTCAAGGGGATATAAAATTCGTGAAAGGAATTAAATTCACGAAGAACATTTATAAGTATTAGGAAAGTATGTTTTACATCTTTTTTTAGCGTTTTTATGAGTATTTTAGAAATAAAGTAAACATAAATAATGGTTAAAAAAAGACAAATATTCTTCAATTTACCCACTTCAACGTTTTACTTGAAAGTCCTGAGGCACTGGCCATTCTGGCCAACATGAATTACACTAGATAACGTTTCTATTTCTTTCATTTTTAAACCAATCGTGTCACTTGTAGATGACGTGATACAAAAAGTCACGTGATCTACCAGTAGTAACGCGATTTGTTTAAAAATTAAAGGAATGGAAATGTTATTTAGGGTAATGCAATTTGGCAAGGGCCTCTGGGTTATAGTTAGGTTGTTACACTGCAAAAAAAAAGGTGCTTCTGACTTGTGATTGCTGTGCTTATGCGTCGTGATTCTATAACAACCTGACAAGTGACATACACCAACTAAGATCCAAAATCACTAAAGAACTTGCTGTTGTTACTATCCGCTTTGGTTAATATAACAGATATCATAATTATTGCATTAATTTATTATCAACTAAGAAAAAATCTTGGTTGGCTTGGAAGGACGGAGGCGGACGTCAAAAAACATACATTACCTACATATATCAAAGTACGCTTTCATTTAAAATGATAACAATCCAATTTGATTTAAAAGTCCGCTGATCACACTGTGGTGTCAGGTTGCGCTGACGACGACGATGCCCTCCTGGACTCGACACCGTTCCACTCCGGGAGTCGTACAGCTGCGGCGTTCACCCAACGCCACGTCGAGGAATCCTGGCTGCATCTGCTGCTAGCTGGAGACTTCTCCAAGCTGAAAGACTTGACTGTGTGCAATTTCGACTTCTTACTGGCAGCTGTAAGTATTAATTATGCCGGCATACGTCAGATTGCGTAGACGACGATGCCCTAGTGGACTCGACGTCGTTCCACTCCATGGCAGCGGCGTTCACCCTACGCCACATCAAGGAGTCTTAGCTGCGTACAAATTTAACGCATTTTAAATATTTTATGTGTTTACTGTAGTGGCGTTAATATTTAAAGTTAACGTAAGTTTACCTTAAATGTTTCTTAATTAAATTTTAAACTTGGGAAATAACTCTTCCTCTCCATTTTCAAGCATAACAGAATTAAAAAATGTGTTTGACCATTAATTGCCCCATAACCTTCCACAGACAGCGATTGTTCCTTATAAGAATCTCATCCTGCAGGTACAAACGGTCACCGTCTCGTATCTCCGCTGCATCCTGGAGCACGTCCGCTGCTACATCCTCGACCGGGACGTGGAGCTGGTGTACGGGGCTGTGAAGAAGTCCAGCGATATCCTCACGAGAGACCCTATGCAGCTAGGAGCGCAGGTAACAACTAGTTTTTACCGGTCTAGAACGCGTGAGAATATGCTAAATGTATAAGTCAAAAATAATACAAGTAAAACAAAAAAACAACGTGTTTAAAATACAATTTGGTTTTACCCAGCGCCTCTATTCTGTCTTCTTACGGAAAAAAGGCGCATCTACTATATTAACTGTATTGCAATTCCAACCTTATTATAATCTCCAAGAGTTTAATATGGTTTACCCTTGTTTCGCCGAAAATTATTTAGCAAATTCTTAACTCCCCAAACTACGTATCCCATATTTTCATTTGGTCAAATTTTCATTTCCCAATTCAACGTTTCGCACTGATATCATTTCCCAACGAATGATTTGATAAATTATTGTTAGACAAATTATTACCTGGGATTCTTTTAAGATGTCAATTATGTTTTCGTCAAATGTATTGATTGGCATAAAAATTAACCATAACCTATCTATATCTGAGAGCAGTTTCGTTCTTGGGTTCATAAAAAAAAATAACCCTAACCTACCTATCTCTGGGAGCAGTTTCATTTTTAGGGTCATAAAAAAAATACCCTAACCTACCTATCTCTGGGAGCAGTTTCGTTTTTAATCCAATTTATATTTGTTTCAGACAACACAATTATTTACCACATAAAATTTGACAATATGTTATTTGCTACACAATTATTTACCACATAAAATTTGACGTAATAAAATATTGCATTATAAAAATGTAGCGAAATGAAAAAATTACGATGTAAAATTATGCCGAGGATTGATTTGCCAAATAAAACTTCGGCGCAAAGTTGATTGCTAAATGAAATTTGACGAAACATAATTCGGCAAAAAGGCAGTACACCGTTTAATATGCTTCTATGAAATAATTGCACTTGTGACTTTTCTTCGTAGTAGAGCAGAATTCTACAGGATGAAAACAGATTACCTTTGCATTTTATTGTTTTGCCAATGTTACGCTTCTTATTTACTAGACAGTAATGGCGGCTCACGTGAAATAAAGCGATAACATATCAAAGGAAATATATATTCCCAAGTAGAAGAGAGGCCCAGTTAAGATGTCAAACCGTAAAGACGGAACAAACAAACGGACACGCATTTATAAGTGGTACACAGTGACACAGTGATAATAAGTAAGGATAAGGATTAAGGGAAAGACGGTAGACCCTCGCCCAGAAGGCCCATCATTAAGACAACAATTCAATTCAATTCAATTCAAGTTTAATTCAGGAACAATATACACTGTGTTTGAAAAACGCCTTACAAGCTAGCCCAAATTTTAAAAATCACTTAAGATACCTAACTATCACATTGCAGTATTAATAATGTCAGTTTTAGTAAATTAAATACCTAATAGGTCAGTTTCTTAAAATAATTAAAATAAAACCGTTTCTATTGTAAAAACCGTTTTAAGTCAAATGATTTTATGCGTAAAGATACATTATGCGTAAAAAAATATGCGATCCAACAGTGAACCAACTTCTACCTACATATCCATACGCCAGGACACTCTTCATAATGAGAATAACTGCCAAAGTCTTAACAAAGTTTTGGTGTGGTTTTAAATGCTTAGTATAAATAACATTAGTGGTTTTACACACTTCACATGTGTTTATACATCAAGCTTTCGCGCTTCAACGCTCGTGTTGGAATAATTACATTTGTTTTCTGTTTTCTGAATTTCTCATCTCTACTACTATTAAAACAAGGTGTTTGTCTTTATGTCATGCGAAGCCACGGATCTACGTGTTATTTGGCACACTGGTAACGGGAGGGCCAGAGAGCGATATTAAAACTACATTTTTTCCAAGAAGTTACAGTTTTCTCGATAGTATCGATTAAGGACTGCCACGCCAGCGGACAAAACCTAGCCATACAGAATAAATGACGTAGATAAAATAATAGTTCGTTAAATCAGTTTAAAATGACGGAATTTGAAAGTAATGAAAACTGAAAATACATTAAAATGTTCGTTGTTTTACGGACATGTCAAGCCTGTGGTAGCACTTCATGGTTGAAATTTTGGATGTTCAGTTTCACTTAACTTAAGATCAAAACACTAGGTGCAACAAAACAAAAAAAACCGGCCAAGAAATTCAATGTTTCATGAAATTCAAAACTATTTATAATAAAAACAATAATAGCAATAATAACAGAAATATATTTGAGATCCTCATGACAAGCCCTTTCATTTGATATTATGACAAAATAAGGTTTGCACAACTTTTTTTTTTGTCCACCTAAAATGACCCTTAATTAGAAAAAATCAACTGAAAATTGAATTTTCAGGTAGCACTTTTAAGGCCAATATTGACACGAATAATATTCAATGTAAAAAAAACCTTCATATCGTGCCATGTTAAAGGTTAACTCAATGAACCGGAATAAAAGATTGAATTAACTTCCATCTAAACTCAAATATCAATGAAAATAGAAAGCCTTTTAACAAGGACGATAATCCTATCAACGGCTTGTCGAAAGGAAAACTTCTGGAGCTGTCAAAATTATGTATAAAGACGCCGACGGCTATCGCGAATGTCAATATTAAACTTTTGAATGCCTAACGCCGAGAGGAGTTTATAAATTTGAATATTTAATACAGCGTCATCAAGCATAATCGGTATATCGCTTATTAAGGGTATTAGCAAATCAGTTAAAAATCTACTACGCTGCCTTATTTATTTATTTAATCTTTATTATCATCAGAGTTCGCAGTTTTCATAGCAAGGTAAGACGAAAGAGAGCTGTTGGTCGACATTAAGATTAGAAGTCAAGTCTTCCTCGTACTCATTTTTTTATCTAATTCCAAATGCTTATAAATTAAATTAAACACGAATTTGAGCTATGAAGTTATAACTATTACAAACTTAGGTACTTTGGTTTGTTTGTAATATTAATAGATTTTTTATTTTGTTCATAATAAAATTGTAATCTTTCATTTCTTAGCTTAGCAGCTTTACAGCTACTTAAAAGCATTTTGGAATGAAATAAATGAATGAGTATGAGTATGAATAAGAGTTGACTTTTATTGCTAACGTCGACTCCACAGCTCTCTTTCGTGCTATGAAAACTCCGAACTCTGATTATCATCAATCGTTACAGTCAGTTTCACGGGAAAAGGCCTCAATGAGATAGTTAATAGACACGAGACGGACATTATGGTGACGGAACCAGTAATCGACAAGGACCAATGATTAACACACTTGATTCTTATTTCACAGAAGAGTATTTTATAATTGTTTTACAAAAAACAAACAAAAATTTAGGTTCGTATAAAATTTGAATTAAGAGTGAAGTGTCCATTACTGGTGCCCGTGAGCTAAAAGTGTCCATCATTGGTGCCGTGACACTATTACTGTTTTAAAAAAAAATAACTTTAAATGCTTGTTATGGAAGTAAGTTTATCAATAACTAAAAAAACACCTTTTACACATGAGCCTAGCGTTAATTGTGGTTTAGAATTAAAACCATAATTATCGCTTTGTATTCCCAAGGATAGATACTGTAGATATTTTCTTAAATTATAAATCTCAGACCTAATCGCAATCACATAAAATCGAATCAGTTAGGGTGCAAATAAATAAAGTTTTTTTTTATTACTTTACATTATTTTCTTGATAGATAAATAACTAGTAATGGTTTAAGTATGTATGGAATATTATATAAGACTATAGTAATATTCTAGTAGAATCTTTTATTGTTGATTTACACAGGATAACACAGGAATCATCCTGTAATCATGACGATTAGAACTCAACAGATGAGAACCCATTTTGTTATTTTTTTTTATGAATAACAACCGCCACAATTTTAAAAACTTTTCTTTCAAACAAATGAACTCTTCCCGTCTTTAAAATGTATTCTAAAGATGGCGGTAGTTTATATCTCCGCGCGTTCCACAGATATAATGCAGTACTTTATTTCCGCCGAGGGCAGAGACAAACACCCCATCTTAAGCTGGTCGCAGGGTAAAGAGAAGTTTCCTGAGAGCATTTCATTCACAACGAACTGTTCATTTATTTTCCTTTTTATGCAGTAAATGATGACTTGTACCGTTGAATCTTAAGAGATTTTGCTTCTGAGCCTTAATGTTTTTGAAGGATGAAATAGATACTTTCACAGAATTTCTACAGAGATTATAGTTGACGAAATATAACTTGTACCGATTCTTGCTCACCCATAATAACTTTATATAGTTGTTAATCGTTTTATTAGGTACCCCATTGAAATAAAAAAGATAAGCCATTCCAAAGGTTTTGAATATCTAATACTTTATTTACGTAAAGTGAAAACCGCTGCCAAAAAACTTGGCATCCTCTTTAAGGTTCGGCGGTACTTCACTACGGAACAGAGACGTTATTATGACATAATATCTATGCAGTTCATTTTACGGTGAGTGTAAAGAACAGAGCTATACATGCTACAGGGCGAACGATATGAAGTGTTACCAAATTCAAAAGGCTACGATTTTTTTTTGTTGTCTTAAATTATTCATTATTAAGAAAAAAATGAGAAAAAGATATCAAATTTTTAAGATTATTTTATTTTAACTCGATATGACCACCTTCTGCTGTCTATGGCCTTCAGACGGTAGAAAAATGAGTTGCACGCTGCACGAATGTGATCCTGCGGTATGCAACGGCAATTACGTACGATCGCTTTCTTCAATGCATCCATACTGGCATGTTTTCTTCTCCTCACCTTGCTCTCCACAATGGACCAGATAATAGAAGTCCATCGGGTTCGCGTTTGGGGAATTCGAAAGACATTGTGTGGAGGAAATAAATTGTGGCACGCGTTGTTTAGCTATTCTTGGTTCACACGAGCTTTATGAGCCGGGGCCGAGTCTTGTTGTAATGTCCACGGTCTACTACCGAAATGTTTGCGTGCCCAAGGCTCCAACGCAGCTTCCAAAACATTTTCCCGATAGTAAGTCGCATTTACTTTGACACCAGGGGACCGATTTTTGACTTTCGAGCGCTCGAAAGTTTCACTCGAAAGTGACAAAAAACAATGAAATGGTATTTTTGACTTGCGAGCGATAGAAAATATGAACACGAGTGGTCTGTGGCATTCGTTTTGAATTCTATCGATAGAAAGTATAATTTGACATCTTTCAAATCTGTTGGGTATATACACACGAAGCATAAACAAACCTAGCACAATGCCATAGACATCCACAGACGAGAAAGCGTTTCATTTTTCCTACATTTATAACCAGTCAAGAATTTGTCAAATAAGCGTACAAAAATCTTATTGACACTGAAATATTACATTGCTTGTTATGATTTCATCTTTTGTTAGCTTCACACATTTATTCGCAATTAAAATATGAATAAAAAAAACCGGTAAATCATCGATTTTCTGCGTATAATGAAACAAGTTCCAACTTAACAATACTATTTAGTCAATCCCTCAGTTTCGAGTGAGAATCTCAAAAATATGGAATTTGGGACCATTCGAAAATAAATCGTGAAATTTTTTCGCATTCGAATATTTTCTACCGCTCGCTTTTGAAATCGAGCGCTCGAAAGTCAAAAATCGATCCCCAGGCTCGATTTTGTGAATTTGGTAACACTTCATGTCGTTCGCCCTGTACATAGCTCTGTCCCTTCCTCTCAGCGTAAACTGAACTGCATAGCTATATCATAATAAGCCCCAGTTGCTCCACTTATATCAGGCACCAGTTCGTTCGTGTATGGAGTACCTACTGCTGCCACCTGTGGGATGGCTCTGCCAAATATCAGCTGGACGAACTGAACTCGGTGGACCGACGAGCTAGGAGACTCATCGGTGACGACTCACTCGCCAATGCTAAGCTTAAGAGTTGGAGCCACAGCCTAAAGTCACTTGCCTCTCGGCATTTTACAAGGTGTATTATGCAGATTGTCAACAAAGAGATATTGAATGTGTCTCACGCATGGGGAGAAAGTCTGAAAAAATAAGACCTGTAATTGTCACCTTAACAACTATGGGGAAAAAAATTGAACTACTAAAAAACAAGAAGTCGCTGCAGGAAACTGGCACTTACATCAAGGAGGATTTCTCTCCTCAGGTTCTTGAAGAGAGGAAAAAACTTAACATCAAACTACAACAAGAAAAACAACAAGGAAAAAGGGGATATATTAAATACAATAAGCTTGTTATCCTACCGGAGAATACAGATACCCAGCACGAACGTCAAAAAAGGAATCTATCCCAGTCCCCAGAAACACAGAGCGCAGCCGGGAAGGAACAAAAAAATACTATTAAAAATCCTACAAAAAAAAATAAAATGGAACAATATTTAATAAAAAATAAACATATTAACACAGACAGTAACTCCCAACCGCACCAACCACCAACGAAGATATGACATAAACAAGCGACCTCTTCCTGTCCCCCACCACGGCCGGTCACCGCGGGGGTCACAGACCACAACCCTCCACTCCACCCTATATACATATGTACATACAATGCTCGGTCACTATTATCAGAAGAAAGGTTAATAGAGTTCAAGCAATCAATATCAACGATTAAATATGACATCATCGGTTTATCAGAAATCAGACGTATGGATTATAATATAGAAGAAAGTGACAATCATATATTCTGTTATTTTGGCAAGACTAAGGGTCAGTATGGTGTAGGATTCCTTATTAAAAAACACCTGAAAAATTATATAGAAAGTTTCACAGCAATCAATGAACGAATCGGCATATTAAACCTGAAGTTTGAGAGTACAGATTTATCTATAGTCCAAGTACATGCACCGACCTGTGAAGCAACTGAACAAGAAATAAAAGAATTCTATGACCAAATACAGGCATCTCTTAAACACTGCAGCGCTAACCTTATAGTAATGGGTGATTTTAATGCCCGAATTGGTCAAAAATTGAAATGCGAAGACAGAGTATTGGGAAACACAAACTTCGGAAAAAGAGATAAAAGAGGCGAAACCTTACTTCAATTCTGCTTGGAAAATAATCTTTTCGTAATGAACAGCCTATTCAAAAAGAAAAGCAAGACTATATGGACATGGGTTTCTCCAAAGAAACAGAAAAGTCAGATAGATTATATCCTGTCAAATGTAAAAAATAAATTCACAAATATTGAAGTAATAAGCAACATGTCATTCCCAAGTGACCACCGACTTGTGAGAAGTACTCTACTGTTAACCAAGACAAAAAAATCAAGAGCTACATATAAAAATTATAAACTTTCACTAAAGACCATAGAAGAACAAGAAAATTATATTGAAACTTTAAAAACGAATATTAAAAATATGGCATTGGAAGAAAATGAAGACATAGAGACGTATTATGTAAAAATCAAGCTAGCAATTGATGAAAGTTTAAAGTCACCATGCAGTAACAACACCTGTAAAAAACGGAACTTCATTATTTCAGACACAACAAAAAACCTAATAAATAGAAGAAACGAGCTGATAAATAAAAAGAAACTAACTATTGAAGAAAAAAAGGAAAAAATTAATCTATATAAAAACGTTTACAAAATTATCAGAAAAGAGTATGAAGAATACAGACTTACGACAATTGAAAAACATCTTAAGAAGTCAGGAAGTGTTAAGAAAGGTATAAAAGAGTTGACTACATGTAAATACTGGATTCCTTCTTTGAAAGATAACTCTGCCGGTAACAAACAAACTTTCTCAAGATCAAGTATAATAGAAGCCGCTACTAAATTTTATGAAGATCTATACACTTGTAGATCGCAAGCGAATATAGAAGCTTTTTACTTACAGAACAATGATGCATTAATACAAAGATTCTCATGCGAAGAAATCCTGGCTAACATAAAGCAATTAAAGAAAGAGAAAAGCTGTGGCCCAGACGGTATATCAAATGAAGCCATTTTAACGGGCAAAGCTTTCCTACTACAACCTTTAACTACACTTTTCAATAAGGTTTTGGACGTTAGAAAAATACCTACCGAATGGGCCAAATCAAATATTGTACTCTTATATAAAAAAGGAAACCCTACTGACATAAACAACTACCGACCAATAAGCCTACAATCGAATCTCTACAAGTTATTTGCTTCTTGTCTCGAGAAACGCCTTGCAAGCTACACTGAAGAGCACCAGCCAGTGGAACAAGCGGGATTTAGAAGTACATATTCGACTATCGACCACATCCACTCTCTAGAGTTGATTATGGAGAAATACGAAGAAATGAAACGTCCGCTCTACCTAGCGTTCATCGACTACGCCAAGGCATTTGACTCTATATCCCATATCAGCATCTGGAAAGCTTTACAAGATTGTAATGTTCCATCAGAGACAATAGAGCTCATACAAGACATTTATAAGAAAAGCACAAGTAGAGTAACACTGGATAGAGCCGGAACTGAATTTCAGGTCGGTAGAGGCGTACGTCAAGGTGATCCCTTATCTCCTAGACTTTTCATTACCGTCCTACAAAATATAATGCAGACATTAAAATGGAGAAACAAGGGTATTAATATCAAAGGTCAATATCTGAGTAATTTAAGATTCGCCGATGACATCATACTATTTGCAGAAAACTCAACACAACTAGAGTCAATGTTAAATGAAATTAATTATGTCAGCAACGAAATTGGTCTAGAATTAAATACAATAAAAACTAAAATTATGACAAATAGTAACGAATTACCAATTCACGTTAACCGTGTCTTACTTGACTATGTCCATGAGTACACATATCTGGGCAAACAAGTATCATTTAAAAAAAGTAGACACTATGATGAATTAATGAGACGCGTAAATATGGCTTGGAACAAATTTTGGTGTTTCAAAGAAATCCTGAAGTCCAATACTTCAATTAAAGCAAAGAAATTGATACTAGACTCTTGCATCTTACCCTCGCTTACCTACGCGTCACAAACATGGATTTTCAACAAAAAAACCAGAGACAAAATGGTAACAACACAAAGGGCCATGGAACGGAGCATTCTTAATCTGAAATTGAAACATAAAAGAAACAGTACATGCATAAGAAAAACAACCAAACTGATTGATGCTCTGGAGCACAGCAGAAAGTTAAAATGGAAGTGGGCCGGCCATGTTGTACGAATGAGTGATGACAGGTGGGCCAAAAAAATAACTTCATGGAAGGGACCTACAGGAAAAAGAGCCAGAGGCAGACCGGCGGAGAGATGGCTCGACGAAATTTTAAAAGCAGCAGGAGAAAACTGGTTTGAAAAAGCAAAAGATAGAACTACTTGGAGGAAAATGGAGGAGGCCTTTACTCTATGAAGAGGTCCTTAATAAACATTAATTAATACTAAATTGTTTATATAATATAGATTAAGTATATATTTAAAGTACACGCTATAACAACATGCTGTGAATCAAACATATTTCATGTAACTACGTACTTATTAAGGAAATAAAAGGCTTTATTATTATTATTATTATTATTATATTATGCAGTGTGCATGTAGTAGAATACCCAATGGTTCGCACGCAGCGGTTTGCTGCATCGTTTCTTATTCGTACTGCTTGGGAGTGGAACGCTTTCCCTGCGTCTGTATTCCCGGAATCATATAACCTTGGTGTTTTCAAGGCAAGAGTAAATAGGCATTTTCTGGGTAAGCGTGTTCCACCTTCGACCTCGTCGTCACTTAACATCAGGTGAGACTGAGGTCAAACGCCAACCCATAATAGTTTTTTTTAAACTAGCATATTCCACAGATTACGATTCCAGGGATTTATTGAGGTTAATATACCTCAATAATGGGATTACGGTTAAGCTTCTACCATGGAGAAAAAAAAAAAAAAAATCATTTTCAAGGGACCATTTTACAAAAAATAACCTAGTCCCAAACTAAGCTCTACGCTTGTACCATGGGGACTAGACAACTATTAGACAGGACTGTTTATTATTTATCTCAAAATGCAAGAAGAGTATAGGAAAATATTACCTAATCAGACGAGTGCCGAACAAATTAGCTTAGTTTTAATATTGCAATATTTACTCCATTTTAACTTTTTAATTTTATACTTGTTAATACTTACGTTTCAAAACTCATATTTTTGTATTAGTAACCAAATAAATATAATTATTAAGATGTATTCCTCTTTCGCTTAGATCATCGCGTGGCTTCGACCTGCAGTGGCCCGACGTGGGGTACTCGCTACGCTTGTTACCTCTGCGATGGCGTGGTGCGACGGCTACGACAAGCCCCTACTAGTCCCTCTCAATGGATGGTAAGGGTCACGTCATTATAATTTATATGTTTTGCTTATCTTATGGGGGTGATCATGGTGGTAGCGGCTAGCCATAGCAGCTATAATGGCAAAGGTGGCGTAGCAGGTTGTACTAGCTACGCTCATAACCTCTGCGATCGATGGCGTGGTGCAACGGCTACGACAAGACACTTCTAGTACCCCACTAAATGAATTGTAAGGATCATGTCATTGTAATATTAAGGTAGCTTAAGTAAAGTGAAGGAGATAACGATAATTTGAAACCTCGTAGACAAAGTCACGGTCAGAAGCTAGTGAAGGATATAGGTTGTGGCGGGCTCTTTTCCACAACTCGAAGAGTTAAATATGCGCCTATTTTGCGTGGTCTAGTGGAGGATAATACTCATTATATTTTGTTCATTGCCTCTTCGATTGTGATATAGCTATAGTAGCTACAAGTACGAGTATCTATATTAGAAGTGGTTGAGTAACGAGGATTACTAGCTCCACTCGTAACCGCAACTATGGAAAAGTGCCTTTTCCAAGCCTCTCTGCTAGCGACAAATCATAGTTAAGGATCGCCTCCCTTTATTTGCGGTTAGGAAAATGCATGGCTACGTTTTCTAGTTGTCTGAGTATTTATACAGTTGGGCAAATTATATACGAGTAGTCATTTACAAACGGTTTCTATTTAGTACCTTCAAAGGGACTTATTTTTTATACTAGTGTATCCGATGACAGTTCTTCTGCTTGATTAAAAACTAAGAACTCGATCGCTGGATCCAGTTGCATTTATAAACTATCTAAGCCATCCCTACTCTAACACACTTAAAACAAAACCAAAATCGGTACAAGCGTACAGAAGGAATATATTAAGATAGATGTATCATGTCTGTAATGTATTTTATTCATTTCTAATTTTTTTCTCTCTCTCAGAACTACAGAATTACTACTCTAAAAAGTTGTTGATAATTCTTTAACCTAATTTTGCACAATTAGGCTAAGATGTTTACCAGCGTTTTAGTGACAGGTTGCAAGTCCATTGTCTAACGGTACTACACAGCCTTTATTCCCTGTCGCCTCTTACGACATCCACGGGAAGACAACCACAACGTTTTTTTTTAAATCCTAATTGAACCCTACAATAATATGTTTCAATTTAGATTTGATTCTACACAAAAACGCACTAATTACTCTCTTTTATACTATTCTCTAATGACTAATAAACCTACTTTAATGTAGCGCAGCCCAACCTTATACTAACCGCGCCAAAAAGGTTTCAATCAACCTAATTCCCGCCCTTGGGTTCGATCCGTCTAATTCCGTCGTACTATTTTATTCTATTAGCCACCGACACTTTGAGCGCACCTGAACACCCAAAAACAACACAAAAAGTATATATTCACCTCGTCTCTTTCTCACAGTTGAAACACAACTAAGGGATAAAAAGGATGGCACTAAATTTCAGAGTTTGCGTTCAGTGCTGGCGTCCTCACAGTTGTAATCAGGTGTTTTGTTTGTTCATTTATTGAAAGCAATGCTTTTTGATGGTTTTATTATTTTTAAATAATTTACTATACTATTTAACCAGTAGCAAAATAAAAATGTCGTGATATTAAATAACTAAGGTATTTTTTAAATAGACAAACGGTTCCATTTATTTCTTAGTTAGTGCGTATAGTATACTAGAAGACGCCCGCGACTTCGTAAGCGTAGAATTAGTTTCCCGCTACTTCCCCATTTCTTCCCGTTGGGGGTGGGGGTAACCCAAGGAATACTCCCTCCAAATTTCAAATCCCCAGGTCCAGCGGTTTGGGCTGTGAGTTGATATATCAACAAACAGTTTAGCATTTTATATATGTATATAAATTTAGTTAAGAAACGATGTAACCTGACGTAACATATGAACTTAGCGTTACCTTTTAATCATAGACGTTATACCATAATATACGTAATCAAAACTTTACTGCAGGCCTAGTATAGTTGCGTTTATCGCGTGACAAAATGTGGGTAAAGCATCTGTCACTCTCGTACTAACTTATATGGATACGTGTCAGAGAGTGACGGATGTTTTGTCACGCGATAAACGCAGCCATATTAGGCCCCCTTTCCAATTTCATTGACAAAGACTTTTTTACTTTTTAAATAGGTACTTTGGGAATGAAGGCGTGAGTTTATGTATATGTATGTAAATAGGTACTCTTTTGTGCCGTGTGGTTGCCTGCTTAGAATTGTGCCACTCCATGTCTTTCTGTGGAAGTCGTAAGAGGCGACTAAGGGAATAAAGGCTTGTAGTACTATTAGGCGATGGGCTTGCTACCTGTCACTAATATACACTGTTAAACATCTTAGCCTAATTGTGCAAATTGTGGTTACAGAGTTATCAACAAGTTTTTAGAGTTGTTGGTAATTCTGTAGCTCTGTCTACCCCACGACGTAAACGTAAATATTATTACAAATTATTGTACGTCTTTAAATTATATTATTAAAAATAACAGAACCAACAGACATTCTAAAACGTAAAAGGTAATCACAAACGGTCGAGATTGTCTACATGGAATTTAGTGTTCATTAGCCGTCCGTATACCCGTTTACTGATCGTTGTGTTTATCTACCCTGTTAACTTCCCGCCGATATATTATTGGAATGTTTCAGAACGAAACAAATAAAACATGAACCTTCCATCCCTCCTTTTCACTCTTAACCCAAGAGAAAAAGAGACGCGGCCAACGCAACTTCTAACTTTGTTTTCTGGATTACAGCCCTGCACCGTTGGGAACGGACAAATGTTATCACTAATGATGAAATCTGAGAAATGTACCGACTAATCGGACTTTCTTATCTTTGACTTTACTGGTTCAATTAATATCCCTTGCGGGATGAGCGGAGTTTGGAGTATATTTAAAATAGGATAGGTACTTTAATAATAAGCAACTGTTAAAAGGATAATTTTAAAATACTTTGCTTCACGTGGTACGGTCCAAGCGTAATGCTAATGACACACTACGACGAATTTTGCGAACAAAATTCGACGTAATGAATTACGCATCCTTTACTTTTTGTGTTGGTGCTCATTAAAATTATACTTTGCAAGACAATCCGTAAAGCGAAAATGACACTTTTTCGGCCAACGAGTTTAATATTTTTCGAAACGGTCCCCCAAATCTAATTATTGATGATGACATGTACGTACATAATGCATTTTTAATAATTCAATGCTACCTCACTCGATGATATAATGTTAAAAAAATAACTGTGATTTACAAGTGAGAGGATGAAAGGCATTCGAAAAAAAACATAAAAAGCATGGCATGAATAACTACGCGGAACTTTGGCATATAAAATCCTTATTCTCGATAATTTTTGAATTCAAATTTTACCTATACCTAGCGTGGTGGAACCAGTAATGGACAAGGCACCAATAATGGACACTTGATTCTTATTTTACAGAAGATAGGGGAATTATTCGTTTGTTTTGCAACAATCAACTTAGGACGGTATGAAATTTTAATTAAGAGTGAAGTGTCCATTACTGGTGCCCGTCAGCTAAAAGTGTCCATTATTGGTGCCGTGACCCTACTTTGTGAAACCATAAATTATCTTCATTGCAGCCTTGAGAATGCAAATTTCTATGAATCAGGTGGCCTATATTTTTTTTCTCTTCTCGTAACTATAAAGAAAATAACTATTTAGATATGAGCCGAGATTTATAGCCTTTGTCAAATTGATTATCAGGAATGCTTTATAACGCCTTTTGTTCGCAGGCTGCAACCACCAATAGCGTCCACAGTCCGCGTGATGTCAGTAGGGTCGTCAGGGCCCGGCGTGGGCGCTAGGTTGCTGCAACTGGCGCCATCTGGACAACATCTCGTGCTGGCGCCATCTACCGGCGACCCACAGCTGTGGCATGTTATGTCCAACTCCAAAGTTCACACATTTAAAGGTAAGTCAGCGGTCAGGGCGGGACTCTTAAACGGTTTGCAAGGAGTTTGCAGGTGTTCTGGCCTGTTTTTGTCCTCGAGGTGCACACAGGGGACAAACCTTACACTTGCGAGATCTGTCAGAATACGTTTAGGCTTCGCTCATTTTTAGATAAAATATTTTCGCATAACATCCTTTTATACTGACATTGCAGAATTTAATTGACGTCTATTGTGTAGATTACGTTAGGTTAGGTTAGGTTTCTCTATTCAATAGATTTTTGTCCACTTTATACTTACTATTTCTTATCCAGCTGGAGAGGATTCCGTACATACACTTTTGATAAGTGTTCCTGTAATCTACAAGCAATGAATTACATTTTGTATTTTTTTTTCAAAATTTTAGTTTCTGTAGTTTCGGATATCAGTGGAGGGGTGGTCAACTTTCGTATTCTTTCATGAATAAAATTAATTAATAAAAAATTATCGAGATTCGCATAACGAGCCCTATCATTTGATAAATGACACAGTAACGCTTGCAAAACTTTTTTTCTCATTTCCCAATTTGTCATCCGCAAATGACCATTAAAAAAAAAAACTTTGCACGTCTGTGTTTAGGTCATCAATTTACAATTATGTGTAGGTACCAAATTTCAACTCAATCGGTCCAGTAGTTTCGGAGCAAATTGGCTGTGACAAACGGACAGACAGACAGACGGACAGACAGACAGACGCACGAGTGATCCTAGAAGGGTTCCGTTTTTTAATTTTACTGTACGGAACCCTAAAAATTAATGGTATTCTTTCAAACACCTACAAAAATAACATTCATTGTGGAAAGCATAAAAGTTTTATAGAAAATTGAAAATAGCCAAAGTTTTAATTATAATAATACGACGCTTAAATACGTTTCTTTAGTAGTCTATAAATAGTTACACAAATATTTAAGTTACTTGGGTCATTCTACTTTTCGATACCTAAAATAGAAATGATAATTTAACATCCATTATAAAAATTCGTAGATATCTTGAGATAATTTCACAGCAGTCCCACATTAATTTTCAACCAGATCTCACGTTATATTGTAAATTTACCCACTATTTTTGTCATTTTTGTATATAAAACACGAATTTGCTGCTCAAATTACCACTTCGTTACCAGTCTCAGCGTCCCTTTACGAATAACGACCACTGCGTTACTATTATTGCCTTTTTTTACACAGCCCAACCCAATTTGGAAATAAAAAATATTCATCATTCATATGTCGATCAGAATCCGAATATTGTGTGCATTTTTAAGATTATCTAGTTTTGTTGAAAATTATGACTCCGAATTTACGTTCACGTTAAGGGACGTTTTATTAGGCATCGAAAAGTAGAATGGCCCACTTACTCATCTAAATAACTTTCAACACAATGTATTTTAGAAACTCTAGGTACCTACTGTGTACTGTTACAAAATTCATCCCTCGCCTCGGCGCGTGGGTCTTGATACTAAGTACTTTTTATATTTTTATTATGAAATAGAATATAAACCTTTCATTCTATAAATAACTGGAAAAGCTAAGAACGTAACATAAAGGAGAGATTTTTATGAATAGTATAAGGCACTGGTTCCACCGCGGACGATGAGCGGGAAGCGAGTACAGCCAGAGATCAACTATTAATATTTGTGTCTCTTTTATTGACACGTGATCTATATCTTTTGTTTCGACAAACTAGTGGAAAGAGTTCTCGCCGGCAGTGTGAACAGCCAGCAATCAACTATTAATATACGTGTCTCTTTTATTGACACGTGATCTATATTTTTTGTTTCGACAAACTAGTGGAGAGAGTTCTCGCCGGCAGTGTGAACAGCCAGCAATCAACTATTAATATACGTGTCTCTTTTATTGACACGTGATCTATATTTTTTGTTTCGACAAACTAGTGGAGAGAGTTCTCGCCGGCAGTGTGAACAGCCAGCAATCAACTATTAATATACGTGTCTCTTTTATTGACACAGGATCTATATCTTTTGTTCGTTTCTTGAGCGAGAAAGTAGTCGATAGCTTATCGCTTCCTCGCCCTTGGTGGGAGCAGTGCCAATGCTGACGGTAAGCAGGATACCCATACATATTTGAATTCTCAATAGAATAATCTCTAGACGGCAGAGCTAAAACTTCAAATGCGTTGCCCTGAGGACTAAGATGTAATTATTTTATCATAGTAATGTCACTGGTTGTCTTTGTCTTATTGTAGTGGTGGTAGCGATCCGGACGGAGGGTCTTACCATCGCTAAAAAGCTTAAATAAGTATTGTTACATACATACATACATTAAATGATGCCTGTTTCCCAGAGGGGTAGGCAGAGACCACTTCTTTCCACTTGCTACGATCTTAAGTATTGTTACCTATGTATATTTTAGTTACTAATTGGAACGAAGCTCCATTCTTCCCCGATTCGGATTATCGTTGGTCCGCATACTCCTCCAGAACTATTACAAATATCAGGATCAAATTTGGCCCGTAATACGATATCTAGCCATAGAAGTATCAGAAAAAAAATATGAAAATCGGACATACCACGGAGAAATAATCACTGAAAATTGATTTCCATAGACTTTCAATGGGAAAAACTAGGAAAGTGCCAAAACTTCGAATTTAAGAGACGCTCTTGGAGGGAACTCGCGGCTTAAGCTAAGTGAGAGAGTTACTGAGATTTCTGAAATGATGGCAGCAAAAATCTTCGCTACATTTAGACTTGCCCAGGGAAGGCAAGTGCAGCTAGTCATAGCAATGTCACCGGTTGTCGAATGATGACGGGGGTAGCGACCCTGCACAAGGTCTTAACACCGGTGACTGATCATTTTATCGAATTTCACTTCATCGATCGTATCATTTCATCGAACGCTATTTTCTACTGAAACCATGATGGTTTCAGGATATCTTAAACATTAATTACGTAGGTTAGGTTAGACTTGTGATTACCAAAGAAAATTAACTCGCGACGAGGCACCCCTTAACACCATTAAAAAGCTTATAAGTATTGTTACCTACCTATCTATATTTTAGTAACTAATTTAACCGAACCGATGACTGTGTACAAACAACGTATTTTATAAAATCATATAGGTACAGTGTTCGGTTACAAAATTGATCTCTCACCTCGACGCGGGGTCTTGATTGATAGCTATTTTATAGCCCGACGTGATTGGCGTTTAACGCCTCTACCCTTATAACCTCTACTTCATAAGCCCTTTGATACTAAAACACAAAATTTCGTAGGAATACTACCTATCCGTCGTATATTATAAACTACGTGAAATAAATGCGACCAATGTTACATTTAATATTAGATTCAGATTCTGATTTAGATTTTATTACTCAATATAACACAGAATAAATTACATGGCATGTGTATTTGTTTTACGTATTACTATGTGAAAAAAAGTCGATTTTACATTTAATATGGGCACAGTATTTTCACAGCGCTAGTAGAATCACTCCATGTTACCGACGTGTAAAAGAGCCCTCATGACGGCCAATTTACTGAATAAATATTTTAGAATTTTTAGAATTTATAATTTTTTGACTTAATTCGAGCTACGCTTTTGTTAATTTATACCAAACGTGCAATCTAAGCGATTTTATTACGGAGCTATAATACCATAACAAACGAGAAGTATATTTACATATTTACACACATATCAAGAGATAATTCCCATTTTAAAAGGTTTATATTTCAAAACGCTTTCTGAGTAAAACGTCGATTAAATCCACGTCCATAATCGATACTCCCAGCTCCCGTAACGATGATCAATGACTTCTTTACAAACGAAAACAAAGGTGCCATTTCGCTGCAATCATCGCTCAAATTATAATGGAAGCTTTTAAAAAGGGACGCGTAGAGCAGTTTTCATTACTTAGCCAAGTTTTTGACAACAAAAGGTCAACTGGGTCGACTCCGACGCCGAGTCCGGCTCGGGTGCGTCAGGGAAACGTTCGCTGAACAAGGGGTAATCTTGCCCGACTGTTTTATGACAAGAACGTGTAACGTTACTCGGTTAATATTACTGGTTTTACCGCCTTGCTATACTGAAGTTATAGTTTCATATACGTGCTTAGTTTAGATAATTATTAGATAGATAAAAACCAAGTGATTTCCCAAGGACGAGATATATTAAAAGGTGTAATAATTACACTTTGAAGTTTAAAAAACAACTAAAAATAGTTACTACCTTTAGATAAACATAGAACATCCCGTACTTGTAAGAAAAAACATAATTATATGTTCAACATTACGACTAATACCCGGATAAATATCGTATAACACGTATTCAAGAAAATATATACTTTCTACCCGGTTGTAATCACTCTATATTATATCTACTTGCGAAGAGTACGTATTCACCTATTTCCGAACAATGCATATAACACCCGTTTTTTGCGTCAGGGATTTAAAACAGGATTTGATGAGCTGCACAAGGAAAAATTACGGACTGCTGAGTTTCTTGCGGCGATTCTTCTCAGCAGTGGTCTCCTCTTGTGAAGCGCTGGTAGACTCTTGACGTGTAGAAGTGCCCGTGCGACCTACTTACGGAATAAATGTTTTTTTCTTATACGTCACGTAGCCAATGATTGATACATTATACATGTTTTGATTTCCATTCCGAAACCATAGATACTGATCTAAGATAAATATGGAAACAATTTTATAACGCTGCTGCAAGCCTATAGGCAAGGCTGGGACTAGGTCAATTTCTGTGAAAATGTCTTTGGCTGTTTATTTATTTCATTTGAATTGATTACAAAGAGGTAGCTGACATTATTAACCAATATTCGGAGAGTATATTATAGAGAGAGACAAAATGTTAAGAAAAAAACTCTCCGTTTTATTGAGTAAACATCTGGATATACTCGATGTTTCACAGTAAAGCTATGTATAAATAGAAATATGTACATACATACATACATACATACCTTCACGCCTGCAATCCCAGAGAGTGGGGTAGGCAGAGCTACAGTACAGAATTACAACTTCAAAAAGTTGTCGACAATTCTGTAACCACAATTTGCACAAATAGGCTAAGATGTATACCAGCGTATTAGTGACAGGTTGCAAGCCCATCGCCTAACAGTACTACAAGCCTATATTCCTTTAGTCGCCTCTTACGACATCCACGGGAAGACATGGAGTGGCACTATTCTAACCCGGCAACCACACGGTAGAAATATGTTAGGAACTTAAATCATTTTATAATCATATTATAATAATCATAATCGTAATTTAAGAACATTTCTAACTCACAACACAACTAAAACGACTCTGATACCACTCATATCTATTTTCCCTTTTAAATTATTCAGTTAGCGTATTTCAAAGGCAAATAGATCAATATTGCAATGGCAAATCCTTCGAGTACGTTCCACGCAGAGTTCAATAACATGAAGATTTCAGCAGCTATGGCTCCCCGACGATGATTTATGTTTCCATCGGCATCCTCTGATGTAGATTGATGGTATGCTCGAACATTGGGCTTGGGTTAGGTTTAGCTTCATCGCCAAATATCGCAAAACAAGAACTACGTAGTTGTATAGTTCCGGAAATATAATTTGGCCGTCTGTCTGTTATATAATTTGCGATCTTTTTTTCTGCGTTAAGAGTTAGTATTATTATTTTTTATGGCAAAGGGAAGGCAAACGAGCGCACGGGCCACCTGATGGTAAGTGGAAACTGTGACCCATAGACATTCGCATGCAATGCCAACCCTGGGGACTAATTAATGCCTCTATGCTAGTCATTTCACCGGCTGCCTGATCCACAAACCGGAACATAACAATGAGAACACTGCTGTTTGGCGGTAGGTTAATGGATAAGATGGTGGTACCAACCCGGACGGACCCTGCACAAGGTCCTCCCTCCCTAAAAACCTGCACCTAATCTTAACCTTAACCTTTGAACCCACTGTGCTGTTTGAAGAACGAGGAAAATTTAACGATTATATTTTGTTTAATATGTACAAAAAGATCTTGGTGAAGATTACAGATATTATCAGACATTGATTTCATATTTCCTGAAATATAACTGAGATTTAAATACACTTTTCTCAAAAATGACCGGAAAAGTTACTCCATACTGAGACGCGAAGTATAGTTTACAGACAGTTCCCAAATTAAAAAAAAATTACATTGCGTGCTCGCTACACAAGCCCGCAATGTTGCATACAAATTTCATTGTTATCTAGTTTGTAACTTTTTAAAAAGTGAAAACGGCCATAATAAAATGAGGGCGCAAGTGTTATTCATCCATATTTTATTCGAAACGTAACTTTTTTATCTGTGTCTGGAATAACTTGAGTTTTTTTTTCTAAAAAAAACTTGCGTTTCTCCTTGTCATAAAAATAATGGCGGTAAAGAGTGAGGTTATTTCACGTGAAGTTTGTGTTTATATGCGATTTTTTTCTTGCGATTTTTGAGAAAAGCACTATATATGCCTCGGCAGGAATCGCAATTGCGGGCCTCGTATTTTTAAACGGACTCGCAAGCTCGTCCGTTTAAACCAATTCTCGGCCCGCAATTGCCTGCTTCACTGCCTAGGCAATAATGTACTATTGTTAAGCACCCCATGAAAAAATATCTTTGTTGGGTATAATCGATCTCTTGAACGTTGCGACGTTAATATTTAAACACAATATAGGAGGTGCAAAACAAAGATGGTAACTTAATAAATAAAATAAAAGAATTCATTAATCAAAATCACTACTCAATTAAACAGATGTACAACCTACTTTTTTTTTTTTTTTCTTTTTTTTAGCCTGTTTTGGTGTCCCACTGCTGGGCAAAGGCCTCCCCTCCTTTTCTTCCACCTACTTATATAAAATTAAATATACACGATTACACAATTATTCACGATTATTATTATGTATAGGTATATTATTTGGCTTACTTATGTGAATGAAATAACTTCTTAACATTAAATTCTTAATCATAATAATGATATACTAACAGATTTTAGTAAGCTCGTTCAATCGGTCACGATACACCCTTGAAATATATACATACCTACATGCCTTCACGCCTGTAATCCCAGAGTGGGGTAGGCAGACCTACAGAATTACCTACAACTCTAAAAACTTGTTGATAATTCAGTAACCACATTTTGCACAATTAGGCTAAGATGTTTACCAGCGTATAAGTGACAGGTTGCAAGCCCATCGCCTAACAGTAGTATAAACCTTACAAGCTTTATAAAAAATGACTCTCTAATAAAGAAATTTTAACAATACATTATTCCTCCCTGACGGAGTAAGCGTAAGTTCTTATTATCATACAAAGCTGCCTTCGTCGCAATTACATTTGCTTTTTCTTCAAATGTATTCCAAGTTGTGTTAGGGACGTCGTCATTCATAGTGCTACCACCCCTCGCTTTGTCTTTTATTTCGTATGTAAATTTTCACGAACACTTGCTGTTAAGGGTATGTTATGGATGTACTTAGGGAAACGAGGTAGACAACGTGTTTCTAATACTATGCGCCGGGTTTTCTTAATTCGTAAATGGGCGTATTTAACATAAAAATGTGCACTAACTTTTTTTTCAGAATTCGTTGTTACGTACTATTGATCCTCATACAAGAACAAACGTGTCCCAGATTTTACTATGTAAGTTTTTTCTTCCAGTGCGTCACGTCCATATAAATACTGCATACAGAAATGTGGCGATCTGGAATAGAATATTTAGGACACTTTTTTTCTTGTATGAGGATCGATAGTATCAACGATTCTGAGTAAAAAAACAAAAAAAACGAATTCTGAAAAAAAAAGATCATGTGCACTTTTTTTGAAAAACACCTAAATGGCAGTCGAAAATGTGACTTTGTCGCAAATTTCTTTATTTTAGGTCAAATAATTGTGCCAACTAGTTATTCATGGTTAAATTCAAAATTTTAATCACAGATTAAAATCAAAAATATTAAATATACGCATTTAATAAAAGAGAAAATAAATAGGCCGGGCAAGAAAATAATTGATACCACTACAAAAAGAAAGACTCGAACAAAGCTACTATGAAAAGGTTTGTCTACCCCGCGGCCTATTATATTTACTTCTTTATCCTTGATACTTTATTTTCGGGACGACACTTAATAATAATGAGCGCTTATTATTAAAGCTTCACTTGCTATTTATATATTTTTGTTATCTTTAAAGGAAAATAAAACAGCTTACATTATACATTAATATTACAACATAGTGAGTTATTCATAAGCCAACATAGTTTTCACCAATTAATTTTACAAAGCTTGGAACTTTTATTAAAACGTAAAACAATGGCTCTGTAGTTAGGTATGTAATAAAATGAAACAGTTTTCATAACTTAAGATAAAAGGTTAACTTAAAATTACAAACTGATTTTAACTACACTAACATAGCTGTCAAAATTGTCATCAGTTTGCAATAAAATTATGAGTGGAAAATGCCCTTGTGAACAAGTAATTTTTGGAATACTTTTTTCCTGCAAAATTGTATTGCGAACATATTATTATGCCGAGTACATTTCGGGTCGACTTTATTATGCTCCTGCGATGTGAAAGCGCTAATAAACTTTAATTCAATTATTTGCTTGCCATGTTGTGTTGGTTGGTGTGTTAAATATAAACATGAACATTTTTTTACAAACTTTTATTGAACTTGTAATGTTCATGTACTCGTATGTAAGTAAGTTGTCCGCTTCAAACCTTCAAATTTAGAACCAGTTCCCGTTAGTGAAATCGGCTGAAATTTGGACCACATAATGTAAACCAGATGACATAATGCAATATTTTGGTATCTAAGAGCTGATCTGATGATGGTGCCGGAAGGTGGCGACAGGATTTCCGTTATACTTAACGTAGACCCTTCAGTGTTAGGACTCTTTAGTTTAGTCTTGAAAAGCAACAAAAGCTTGTCCCAAAAATATAATTCAATGAAATTTCACAGAGGTGAGGAGATATATTATGGAGAATCGATGTTGTTGAATAAAACAATTTAGTAACTATAATAACAACCCTGCAAGCAATACCGCTACGTCTGACGCGACACCGAAAGCCATGACAGCGTTTTAATTACAAAACCATTCGGCTCTCCCAGAATCTTCACTTGCTTCGCTCCCAAATTAATATTTATGTAGATTAGAACTGAACTTTCTGAGAACAATCGTTTCCAATTTAACAAAAGATGAACTCGAGATGAAATGCAAATTGTCAAAACACCCGCAGGGTAATGTGTGTGTACTTGTATTCATAATGTTAATCATTAAACATGACCAAATACAACTAAAAGTCATTGATGACTGACTGACTGACAGATTAACCGCCAAACAACGCACACTTACTTGTGGGAGGACCTTGTGCAGGGTCCGTCCGGGTCGGTACCACCATCTTATCCATTAACCTACCGCCAAGCAGCAGTGTTTGCATTGTTGTGTTCCAGTTTGGGGCTAAGACAGCCGGTGAAATGACTAGCATAGAGGCATTCCATCTTAGTCCTTAGGGTTGGCAGTGCATTTTCAGTCTTGTGAATGCGAATGTCTATGGGTTACAGTTTCCACTTACCACCAGGTGGCCTGTGTGCTCGTCTGCCTTCATATGCCATAAAAAAAAACCTAAAGTGATAGATGTAAAATTCTCAGAATTTTGAGGTAATAATATTCCTAATGTATCCTAAAGGGATACTAAAAAAGTTAATTTCTAAATTAGACACCCAAAGGCAGTAAGTAAATAGTGCTAGCGTGAAGTTAATTCTATAACTACAAAGTCGAGAGCTTCCTCCTCTCCTCTTACTGGGATATCAAAAAAACGCGAACCTAGATCAGTCACGGTGACCCAACCAGTACAGAGCCACAAATCAATAGCTGTCAAACTTACACATTCTACTTTTCTTATTTTCCTCAATCACCCAAAGGTTAGCAGGGAGAGATCCCTTAGAGGGATAAATTCACCTGAGTACATTCCAATTCTATAACTATTGTATTTGAATTTCTGTTTTTACGGTTCCGTTCTAACGGAAAAACGGGACCTCAGACTCCACTGCCCTTCTGTCTGTCTGTATGTCTGTATCTCATGAATCGTGAAAGCTAGACAGTTGAAATTTTCACAGATGATGTATTTTTGCTGCCGCTATAACAACAAATACTAAAAACAGAATAAAATAAATATTTAAGTGGACTCCCATACAACAAACTTGTTTTTCTTTGCCGTTTTTTGCTCGAAAGTTATAATATAGTGTCTTATATTGTTTAGGTAACGGTACCTACGGAACCCTTCATGTCCGAGTCCGACTCGCACTTGGCCGATTTTTTTTACACTAAAGCGTTTATATACATAAATACACTCTCGGTCAAATAATACGGGTCAGAGTGCGTTTTTCATACAAACGAGGCTATTTTGAAGCCTTGGTTCTAGGGCATTGGTTGTTTTGAGTGAGGTTTAATAGTGGATACTCTGAGGTTTAATAGAGGAGGTCAAAAGTGCTTAAGATACCTAACTGATCGCACAATCAGGTAACACCACAGCGAGAGAGTTTGGCTCAGCATTCGGATTTCTTTACATTATATTGCCATTTTAGATGTTTTTCTGAACATACACAATTCCGGCGTTAACCGCAGATTCAATCAGTTGGGTATCCTAGCTACTCTGAAAGTCTTGTATCGATGCTCGGGGTGTCCATCATCAGATTTCATTAAAAGCATCCCCTGGCGAGGAACCAACGCTTCGAAATAGCCTCTTTAGTATGAAAAACGCACTCTGACCCGTATTATTTGACCGCGAGTGTACATACATACTCATAACACCTCTCTTTTTGCGTTGGGGGTTAAAAAGTGACATATAAAATGACTTTCAGAAATTCTTGTCCGTCATTCTCTAGTCTCATAATAAAATACGATACCTACCCGGTTTAATCCGGTAAAAAGCAGTGTAATTTAATCCTGTGAATGTGATTTTAAATTGAACAAAGAGAAATAATGCTCTCTGAACGTGTATTCAGAAGTACAAAAGCTGCAGTAATTGCAACAATTAATGGAATTGGATCGGGTCTATTGCTAATTGGATCTGGTTGTATAATGCAATTATTTTAGCGGGTAATAATGGTCTTGTGTCGAAACTGATACTTTTGTTTTTGGATTTAAAATTATGAGAACAAAAACAAAATAATGATGATTACAAGATTTTAACGAAATTATCATCCTGGTGTTAGTGGTTGGTGTTAGAAACTTTTAAATTAAATGTATTTTTATTTATCACAATTATAATAACAATGAGCTCGACGACCGTAATCTAAATTGACGTAACGGACAAATGGCTACTTTTCAGGAGAGCCAAAAAACAGTTTTTTTTTCTTTTTAAATTCATAATTTTGTTGTTTGTTTACGTATCATATAACTAAAAATAGCCAATTAATTTTTTTTTTTCACTCTTTAACTACAAATAACTCAATTTATCATTTAACGCTTAGTTACTGAGATAGCATGTCCCTTACGTCAAAAAAAATACTAATAATGTCCAATAAACCCTTTTTTAATAGTAGACTTCGGAGTAAATTTGATGTATCAAGAACTAAATTGAGAGAAATAAAAAATAAATGGACGTAACTCCATTTAAACTGATCTATTACACGGTGTAAAAGGTACATGGGTTTTTTGCTTGGTGAAATAATAAACGAAATTATAAATGTAATTGTGTTATTTATTAGAGAATTGAACAATTTAAGAGATAAATTATGGCACAGGTACATATATTATCATAATAATATGCCAGTAACTAGTAACAAAATAAAATTAAATACGCCATTTTATGTAAAAGGGAGTACAAATATCGAAAAAGAAACATAATTGTATAAGTATCAACACTGATTCATCAAAGAACATACTGGGCCATAGTTTTAAGTTTCACCATTGCTCTCGTCGCCACCAGTTTCTGCTAAAGTATCTATCTGTCATCATTTGGGAATATATCCATTGTGATAACGCTTTGGGAACTTGTTTTGTATATTAAAAGACTCGCAAAATAAACACAAACCCGTTTACCCGAATAACGTGCCAAAATGAAATATTTTATTTAAAACTAACTTCTGCCCGCGACTTCGTCCGCGTAGATTTCGATTATCGTTATACCCTCGGGAACTTTTAAATTTTCCGGGATAAAAAACTATCCGGTCCATAGTCCATAAAAACTACACATATAAGCTAGGTCCTATTCCAGGACCTAACCTATATGTATGTGTGCCAAGTTTCATCTCAATCCGTTCAGTGGTTGAAGCGCAATTGAGTAACAAACATCCAAACATTCACAATTTCTCATTTATAATATTAGTAAGATAAGATACTTACTGCAATAACTTGTCTCATGCACGCAGTAATTTATCTCTTCGAGCTAAGAGTGTTCCTTTTTAGAGTAATAGGTACTGTTCTCATTACTTTTTAACAAAATCCGGTTGCCTTCTTGTCCAAACGTACTTGAAGCGTGCGTCTTTACAAGCATACGTGCAAAACAGAACTGAGCATCACAGCACTCAACTACAACCAGCTGCAAAATGCTCTTAAGTCCCAAATAGACATGCAAGTAAGTACGCGTACTTAAAGCTCGACGACCTTTTTGCCCGCGTTTACCTTTAGAAGTTCGCGTACGTAGGGTGACACTCGGGCGAGTAATGTTGCCGAGCCATAAGTACGACGTACTTACTCGCACGTCTATCTGGGACTTTACATATTTTTTTGTTGCGTAGGTACATATGGCCAATCATAGTGATATCTCTTTCACCCTAAAGCAATTTTAAATGCTTGCGATTGTGAGTAATTCAGCTAAGTATATCAACGAACACTGCGTCTGTCATCTAATGAAAGAGATAACGCTAATATCTATGGAATAGTTCAAATTAGGTAGTTATGTTTTAACGTAAGGGCCGGTAGTTTAGTGTTTATACTAGTGAAAAAAATACGTATATGCCATGAAAACATATTTGAAACAACGGCAGATCGCTGTAAGGTCTGTGTTGTCTTACATCTGTGAAAGCAAAACAGCGTATCGTAGAGACGTTTGCTAACAGAATAGTCCCTTACGACGCAGGTTAATGAAGAAAATGATAGTTACATCTATTTGTGATTTAATCAAATGTATTTTTGTACATACTTTTTGAGAACGTAAAATGGCGTATCGTACTTTTACTTATTTGATGGCTCCTTACGACGTTAGGTGAATTGCAAAGGCGACAGTTACACCAAGAAGAAATTGAATATTTTTTCCTTATTGTTGATACGTCTGATTTGTTTCAAATAATGCGTCAGAGTAACCTTTTTTTAAGGGTGTAAGGGGCATGTTTTTTCAGGTTATCGAGATGTAACCTATACCATTCGAAAGAGAAAAAAAAACTGAATACAACTGCATTCATAACTCATTTTCGCCCTTTTGTCCCTTACGCCAATTTAGATTACGGTCGTCGAGCTGTGTTACATTTCTAATTATTAATCATACAAATCAGAAAACCAACTAGCAATATTTTTAAATTTCTACGTGTTTTCCTATTCTGTAAAGACCACTTAAACGAGCACATTTGTTTTTTCGCCAACCTATTTATATCCCAAAAGAAAAAAGAAAATGAATTATGGCAGTTGTATGGTAAATTATATTCACATTTGTAAGTAATGCGTAAACTTTCGCAATTTGGCGCTGCTGACTATTTTAATCAAGCTCGTAAACAAAATCACTAAATCGTTCAATCATAAGTAGGTTAACATTAACTTAAACTGTTTGCTATCTTTACATAGTATAAAACTAATATGCTTTCCGCCTTTGTCTGTCTCTCTATCTATTTGTATATCTGCTCACTCCTCCTAAACCACGCAACCGATTTGATATTTTTTAGGGTTCCGTACAAAAATAAAAACCGGAACCCTTTCAGGATCACTCGTGCCTCTGTATGTCTGCCAGTCCATCTGTCACAGCCAATTTGCTCCGAATCTACTGGACCAAATCAGGTGAAATTTAGTTGGATGGTGTAATCATATGACCCAAACATAGATGTGCAAAGCTTCTTTTTTAAATAAGGGTCATTTTTGGGGAACAAAAAAAGAGTTTCGCAATCCTTACTGGGTCATATATAAAATGAAAGGTCTCGTTATGAGGACCTCAAATATATATTCTTGTTATTATTGTAAAATAAAAAGTTATTTGTTCATGAAAGAAGACAAAAATTGATTACTGAGCTTAAAATTTTGAAAAAAGCACACACATTTCTTATTGATCAAAGTAAAATCTATAAGAATTATATTAAAAAAACAATTACGTATGTACGGAACCATCTCCACGCGAGCTCAACGCGCACTTGGCCGGATTTTCACGGAAGGTTTTTATTTAATAGATACCGGTTTATGTACAGGTATTTACTTCAAAAAACTCACATAAATTGAAGCAAAGCAAGGGCGTGTCACTAGTAACAGTATA
This sequence comes from Acleris emargana, assembly GCA_927399475.2. Lineage (NCBI taxonomy): Eukaryota > Metazoa > Arthropoda > Insecta > Lepidoptera > Tortricidae > Acleris > Acleris emargana. Next base: position 20,948,757 of record OV656838.1, on the reverse strand, counting down.
AAACCTATTGCTTCTGTAATGAAGCGTGCAAACACTTCTTTTATTCTCATTCCTAATATTGTCTCATTCTCTCTACTGTAACTTACTGAGCACAGAAAAGGATGATGGGATTAACGAATGTCAAATTTCATACGGGAGGGATTCAACAGGATCAATATGTGCCCAGCCCCGTCCCTAATGGCTTTTAATTTGTCAAGACCATGCCCGCCGTCATATTGAAGTGTTTTGCGGTATGACGCGCGCGTGGGTGATTAAAATTAAAAATACGTTGCGGGTGAAAATGTTGAGTTATAAATACGCTACCTGACTTAAAAACTTTACTATTCCACTGATTGTTTTATTAATATAATAGATGCTAAACTAGGTGATATTTAGAGCTGATATGTTTAAAATAACAAACATTACATCACTTTAATATCTATTATTGTTAGCATAATGCAAGTTGCCCAAAAGAAAATGTTTACATTTGAAAACCGGAACTTTTTAAAAGGTGTTTAAAAAATCCTGCTTTTACATAGAGGTTTGTCTAAGTAGATAATACTTGTCTACAAACATATAGTAGGATTTATTTAAAATGTCGGAATCCACTTAAGAGCTTATCTTCCAATGAATGAGTTTGTTATAAAAAAAATATTATACAATAGCATTGCCCGGAGCCCACATATTCTTAAAAAATAATCAATCCGCTAACTCTTACGGTTCAAAAAATACGGCTCTTCAACATTAGGATGGACGGATGGACGGACGGTTAGCATAGACTTAGTGATACGGTTAGCATAGACTTAGTGATACGGTCCCGTTTGACTCCCTTCGCATACGGAACCCCTTAAAAATATAATATATTTTAAAAAAAAAATACTTTGTCTGCTACCCTACTTAACTCTGAACATACCTAATGTAAAGTACTCAAGGTAATAAATTAAAATGCATAGTGAAGCAGCTTCAAATTAAATTGACGCTTTACCGTGCAATATATGTTTGTTTCTGTAAGTTGGCGCCATACCAGCATGTCTTTAAAGTTTAAATTAATTTGTTTCAAACGTCTAGACTGTTACTAAACATTGTCGTTGCTCATATGTTATAGTAACATGGTGTCTTGTAGCCACGAGAGACTTCTCAAATCTGCCGTCCAACGAAAAAAGGCGGCTAACTGCAATGTATTAGTCGAACCATTATATACTCTATTGGTAACCACACTAAATTTAACATTTGGCACTGCTAATTAGCAGTCGGGCTTCACAATAGATAACAAAGCCATTCATTGGAAGATAAGCTCTTAAGTAGATTCCGACATTTTAAATAAATCCTTAATAACCAAGACTACAATGATCAAGAGTTATCAACAAGAAATTAAATAAAACCAACATGTGCATGTAATGTTTCACGTATCTTAACAATCACATTTAGACAATATTGAATTGAACTCCCTGTAGCCTTATATTCTTTTCTAAAACCTAACAAGATCCCGTTTTACATTCTTCTGTAACAAGTTGACAATGACACGTCAATTTGCGCTCGCTCGCTCAACATTATCAACGAAAACAATTCCTTCGCGTACCTACTTTATTAACACGATCCATCATGCCGACGTTTTATTAACATAATTATGAGAAATGAATTACGCTTAACTACATTTTGTATGTATACAGGGTGATTGGTTATTTGATATATTCCTTTAAGGAGAAATAAATATCAGGGGACCATCTCACACGAATTGACCTAAGCTCTAAGCTTTTTTACAGATTATAAATATACTTACATACATATTAGTAAGTACATACCGAAATATAAAAAAATAATACGTTCAAGACTCAATAAGATACTCGCGCTCATCGCACAAATATTTCCTCGAATCGGGAATCAAATTCGGGACTACTAGCTTCGTAAGTTTTGGTTACATACGCTTTCACCGGACCATAAGCAGGGCCTAGACAGTGGCATTTTGCATACGTTAACGACAACTGTAAACATCTTTTAAAATGTATAAAATTGATTTAGCCTACTGACGCAAACATCATGTAGAATACGTCAAACCTACGCATATTATTTGCTAACTTAAGTCCAAAATTTCTTATCCCAACCGTTTCATTTGCTATTCTTCATATGTTATATAATTTTTAACTATTTTCTTCCATTTTGCCAGTGTTTTTATCCCACAGCTTTACTAAGAGGCGTCTTTTAGCAAGACGGAAGGATATAATCTAAGAGTGTTTCCAGGTCATTCGGGGCGGATCCTCTGCATGTGCGTCACCAGGGAGTCCCAGTACCTCCTCACAGGCTCCGAAGACACCAGTGTCATTGTTTGGGACCTGCACACGCTGGCTGTCAAGGCGAAAATGACGTAAGTAATCTACTTCAATGTATTAAAGTTAATATTTTTTGCAGTAAAAAGACTCGCTCCCAAAATTACCGACTCGAAAAATTGTCACATCGACTGGTAGCCTTCATATCAAAATGTCTGATCCGCAAAATTACCACTTCGTTTGCTTTACTAGGTTGGTTAGGTTTGTAAGGCAACTTGAAATACCCGAAGGAGAAATTTTCCAAGAATGAGCCCCGCCGTGTAGGGCTTTGCTAAGATAGACATAAAATGAAAATAGCAATATGGTCATTTTGCGACTCAGACATTTTGAGATTCCATTGCGGCTACAAGCGTTGTGGTTATTTTGCTTGTCAATAATTTTGCAATCAATTCATTCTCCCCAATGACAAAATCTCAATCAAACACACTCGGTGCTTTATGCGTTAATTTATCCTTGTGATCTGCGTTGCCGGCTTAGAATTGTGCCACTCAATATCTTCCCGTGGAAGTCGTAAAAGGTGACTAAGGGAATATAAAGGTTTGTAGTACTGTTAGGCGATGGGCTTGCTACCTGTCACTAATATACACTGTTTAACATCTTAGCCTAAATGTGCAAATTGTGGTTGCAGAGTTATCAACAAGTTTTTAGAGTTGTAGGTAATTCTGTAGCTCTGCCTACCCCACTCTGGGAATGAAGGCGTGAAGGTGTGTGATTTGTGATGTGTGAGTCAAAGTCACACACAGTGTGTTCTGCGCTTACTTTGACTTTGACTTTTCCGCTTGGCTATTTTTATCAAGCTACGTCTTTACCATCCTGTAGCGTTCATTATGCGATTCCACGAACCCCTCGAAACTTAAGTCCGGCTCGCACTTGACTGGTTCTTCGTTATTCAGTTCCCTGTTTAATAAAAACTTAATCTAAAACAAAATGTTTCCTAAACCAGCTTCATTTTCTCATTATGATACGAAAAGTAATTTTAAGGCACGTGTTGCTAAAAAAACCTCGCCTTTTAATAATTGAAGATCCTCCAACAGGTGTCCATTTAGCTAATGATATTGCCTAAAAGCTTTATATTAAAATTCAAAACACGTTCCTCTCCATTTTATTACGGTCTTCGTAATTATTGTAACAGGTTTTATTAACGGCAAGTATTTTGATTTAATGAACTTCGGAATAAGTGTGAAGTTAGGTAATTGAAATGAAAATTAATTAAATAACCGTTGTAAAGCCGAAATCTTTACATAGGATTTATGGTTTTAGAGAAAATATACCAAAAATATACCAGTTTTTTAACTAAATGTACTTTTTTACCAACTGTGCAAATCCAAAAGCATTTACTGTCTTTACATAGTGTTAGTAGAGGATTCGAATAGGAGACGACCTTCACCGGGCTGTTTATTCAATAAAAAGTATTTCATATCAAATTTAATATTTGCCGTGCGGTTGCCGGGTTAGAATAGTGCCACTCCATGTCTTCCCGAGGAAGTCGTAAGAGGCGACTAAGGGAATAAAGGCTTGTAGTACTGTTAGGCGATGGGCTTGCCAACTGTCACTCATACACTGGCAAACATCTTACTTAGCCTACTTGTGCAAAATGTGGTTACAGATTTTTTAAGACTTGTTGGTAATTCTTTAGCTCTGCCTATCCCACTCTAGGAATGAAGGCCTGAGTTTATGTATGTATGTAAGTAATAATATGGCAAATAGGTAGACAGTTTTTTTTTTGTCTAATTAAAAAAAAAAAACAAAGTCGCTCCCCGCTATCTGTCCGTCTGTCTGTACGCTTCGATCTTTCAACCTCCGCTACGGATTTTAGTGCTGTTTTCATCAATATATAGAATGCTTCAAGTCAGGTTTTATAATAAAGTCTGGATTATATACGGCTGTTACAGAAAACTCACATAACCGAAGCAAAGCGAGGTCGGGACGCTAGTTGTGAATAAATGTATGTATAGAACGTTGGCATTCGGTTTTATAATATATTCTACGTGCCACACGTCCAAAGTACACACAAACTACAAAAAATATAAGTCAATAAATAAACAAATACATAAATAGTTATCAGGGGACAATATCACACCAATTGACCTAGTCCCAAACTAAGCTCTAGGCTTGTACTATGGGTACTAGACAACGATATTAATACTTATAATATAGAGAAATACATATAAAATATCCATGACTCAGAAACAAATATTCGGGCTCATCACTCAAATATCTGCCTTACCGGGATTTGAACCCAGGACCTCTAGCTTCATAGGCAGGGTCACTACCAACTAAGCCAGCGCGTCGTCAAAATACAGAAATAAACAAAAAAAACTACATAAAAATCATAGCCACATTCTAATAGGTAAAAAAACAATCCCACTTTACTTGTAATTCATCACGTTGACATTTAAAGTCACAGATGGAATGTAATAGATAGCCCAGGTGCCCTATTTCAATCCTCACTGACTTATGTAAGCTCAGTTTAGGCAGAGCGACTCAAGTGGCGAGTAAGTTACCCTCCGTCTCGTTTGTTTACTTAGCTCGCTCGACAGACTTGCTCGCCACTCAACTTGATCGCTTCCTTGCTCTAATACGATCTAAACTTTTGAGATGCTGTAGCTTGAAATAAGATAAAGATAAATATAAAGACATTTATTCAGTAAGTACCAGCGCTTCATAAGAGGAGACCACTGCTGAGAAGAAACGCCGCAAGAAACTCGGCAGACAGTCATTTTTTAAATAGATTTAATGTTACAATGGTATACCTAGTCTAGCATTATATGAATCTATAAATATAAAATTAAAAAATACTTCAATTAAAAGATATAGAATAGTGTTACTGTGTGGTATTTAATATCATACAAAATTTCATTTCAAACACCAGATTTTCTTTGAATATTTAGTGGTATTAGTGTAGCATTACTCAAAATCGAATCTTGCGTCGGTCAGCTAAAGTCAAAAGTCACTTTGACAAAATGTCCTAAATTTAGAACGTTGGGCCTTACAGAGTTATGATATTTTGGCTCAAAATAATGATGGCATACGATATAGACTCGAAGGTTTATTGACTAACGCAATTGTTTTCATTTTGACAGTCCGAACTTTCAAAATGGAAGCAATTGTTCGACTTTGAAGGCGCTTTTGATTGCGTTAGGTAAATAGGCCAGCCGATCTTTGCGGTCAACTTTAGACGTCAAATGCTATACCCTTCGGGACTAAGACTAATTATTTTAGAACACAACAATGCGAACAGTGGTAGTAATCTGGACACACCCGGTACGAGGACTTACTACCGGGTGTACAAGTCTATTGTCATATATCTTAAAATATTGGAAATAGAAAATTCTACGTAAAGGAGAGACTAACTTTTTTTTTTTTTTCAATAATTAAGTAAGTCTCCTTTGAGTAGAACTTGCTGAACTTGCCGTTCATGTGGCGTTCGTTTTTCCCCCCCTCTAGAAGTATTCCATCCTAGTCCCAGGGTTAGCATAGCATTTAAAGCGTTAAGATGCCCACAAAGCCCACTTCCCAGATGGTCTAGCTAGTCAATGCACAATGCTACGTTAGAGATTATCAAATTCCTGCACAAATTTCTTTCGTTTCTTCCACATTCATACATCGAGTCATGCACGCACGTCGGTTTCGGGTACTTTCGGAACAAGTGGGAAGAAGTGGTCTTTGCCTACCCCTCTGGGAAACAGGCGTAATTTAATGTATGTGTGTATGTAGATTATCAAAAATGAACAAAACAACGACGACGACGACGTAGGATTGACGTAAGCGCGACGGCTTATTTCGGCTCCAGGCATTTCAATTCGATAGAAAACAGAAACCGTTTGCTACCGTTTACTGGCGATTGTATGTTATTAGGTCATGCCAAGCGTGTCACTGGCACTAAATATTGTATTTAAGCTATATGATAATTAATTAGTTTGTCTATACAGGGAACACATCGCGCCCGTGCTGTGTGTGGCGGCCATAGTTAATCGATCGCTGGTGATCAGCGGCGGGGAGGACTCGGCTGTCATTGTTGCTTCTCTAGTCGATGGATCACTCGTAAGTTCACCTCTTTCAGCGATAGATGGCGTTGTTAACAATTAAACCAGAATTGTTGTAATCAGTAGTTTGACAGACAATGGTGCTAGTTATGAATACAATTTAATAATCCGCTGAAATCCAGTAAAAATGGGAATTTTACAATTATAAAAATAAAACAGCTTCTGTATCCTTAGCCGTATAAAAATTACTATCGCAACATAGTGCATTTTGAGATGACAAACAGTTCTGTGAAATTCAGAATTTATTAAGTCTTGTGCGATAAATGCGCTTGTTAATATACAGTTTTGATTTGTGTCACGCGACGCGGGGAATTATTGCAACGAACTGCCACTTAAAAAGTAAGCAAGGAAAGAATATAATCGCTACTAGATTTAAAAAAATGTATCCACTTCCTCTGGTATCTCCTCTCTATTGTTAAAATAATAAGAATGTGTAGAGGTATCTATTTAAGTTTTGTCCGCTGCCATGTTTTTGAGCTAATCCAATACTAAAGTTAATAGTTATCAAAACAAGTCCAGTAAAACATATAGATTAATACGAACTGTAACAAAGCAAATCTAACCAACGGACATCGACTCCCTAAACACTTTACTTCAATATCCTCAAACTCATGATGTCCGGATTCCAAAGAGACCTGCCAATCCCTTAAAAGTTATATATTTATACATTACAACCGTTAATTTCCTCTTTGTCGAGTTCTTGAAACTTTCCAACTGCTACTTAAGCCCGCATTCAAAGGATAATGTTGGATATTAGCACTCAGCTGAGCTTAATACTTAATTGCATTTTCTATTTGTTAATGGGCTGTCTTGATTGTGTTTGCTTTTGAATTTCTTAACGTAATAACTTAACTCGATTGGTAACTAAAACTGATTTATTTAAATCAACTATTACGTTATTAAATGAAAGTAAAATACGCGTGCTTGTTAAATTAAACTTGGCCCAGGTGGTAGCTAAATTACTTTCAAAGGTTTTGTAATTTCGTGCGAAAAGCAATAGCAAGTCACTTCGGGCATGTTGGAGAAATCGTTAATCATCGGCGTCATAATAATGGCCTTTTTGTGCTTAGTTTGCAAAGGGCTTTTTAATACTTCGTTTGGAAACGACAAAAATATGATTAAGATAAAGTAACTTGAACTAAATGTACCGTTTTCGAGTTTTACAAATCGATAAACGATAAATATGGTCCGAAAATTGAAGAAAATCTTTTTTGATTTGATCTTTATTAAAAAAATATTTATTAATAGTAGCATAAACCCAAACGAGGTCATTTATATAAAATTGTCCCCTGATTTTTATTTATTATTATACTAGGTAACAAAACTCGACCATCACCGTGGCTCAGTAACCGGCGTGAAAGTCCTCCAGGACGGCGACATCCTGGTCACCTGTTCACAAGACGGGACGGTCTGCACGTGGAACGTGGAGAACTTCACTCTGCTGAGCACTGTCACGGCAGGCGTGCCTGTTCACGCCATGCAAGTAACGGATGACAACGTGTTCCTCGTCACGCTGCAGGGAGACAACGAGCTTCATGTGAGGACGCTCATAACGGGGACGTACCTGCATATGCTTAAGAGGCATAAGCAGAAGGTGAGTGGAAATGAGAAGGATGAAAATAATGATGTGTCGTTTGTCTAGGTATGTATGGTTTGAACAGTTCACAGGTCACAAAGGTGTAGATAAATATACAAAACACGAGAATCCTCCTCATTCAAACATAACTGAAGAGACTCTTTTGAATTGCCTTATCTCTTCAGTGTGGCGTGTTGGATAAAAGATGAGATTACCTAAATTTTAATAAGCCTTAAAAATACTGCAGTCAAATTTATGTGAATAAATATTTCAGATTCACCCCCAGATTAGGGAGAAGCGTTACAACTAATTAATTAAAGAGCCGCTGTTATCTGCAAAGGTCAGGAGCGCTGATATTTCAGACAAAGCCCGGTGAACAAAGTAGGTTCAGTTTAATCAAATAAGCCGCGGTTTGCGAGATGAAGCAATTATTTCAAGCGCTACGCTCGCGAGCCGAGCGGTTACACAGCGAAACAAACATTTCAAATTATACCAAGTCATTTTTATACCGCTTCCGAGTTATTCTGTTCAAAACCGCTTTTATAATTCCCTGCGGTTAAAAATTAAAGTATGAGCTTCAATGGTTTCTTTAAAAGGTTTTCTAATTGATACATTTATTTGGTTTTATTGCTGATTTTGTTCGCGAAGGCACAAACAAAACCGAAACTCATGTCCAAATCGTTGCCTAACCTACTAACATTATAAATACTGCAGTGTGATAGTTAGGTATCTTAGGCTATTTTTAAAATTTGTGCTAGCTTGTAAGAGTCGTTTTTCAAACACAATGTATATTGTTCCTGAAATAAACTTGAATTGAATTGAATTTAACACTTTACAATGCTGTACAGTCAACAGCATAAATAAGTGATCATTTATGTACCTTGTCACTTTAACGTTGTGTTTGAAATGACATACAAAATTGTGAAACGATTGAAAGCGACAAGGTAAATAAATGATCACTTATTTATGCTGTTGACTGTACAAACTTTAAATTCCATCAATCAAATTCCAAGTATCAAGCACTACAGCCACAGTTTAAGACAAACTAGGTTTATCTTGTTCCTCAAAAGGTCCACCGATCTCAAACTTTATCCACAGTCCTCACTGCCCAACAATCACACCCCAAAAGTTACAAATTACCTCAGACTATAAATTCACTATTAACTTGAGTCATTTGTCACCTCCGCAATGCTGCTACATTTAAACTTCATCCCCTTTAGCCAAGGTTGTTTCTCACACTAAACGATCCAGTGAGATATCCTTTTTAGAGGATCTAGTTGAAATACTAACTTCGGTAACCGTCCAACTTTTAAATTGAATGCATCTCCGTAATGGCAGATGTATTCAATAACTGTAACTGGGAACGTGAATACTGCAATATCTTGCTACTGAAATGTTACTTTATCGTATTTTGTACTTGTGTTTGGTTTGAAGATTGTTTCTTATTAATGTTACTTTAACTGCTACAAAAATAGTCTAAATGAGGGGTAAATGAACTGTAAATGCTGATGTGATGAACGTAAACTGACATGACTATTTCATAAATTTTGACAGATTTCTACAGTCATTAGATTTGGCACATTACAACTTAGCCTAGTGCACAGTGTTAGTACAATTTCATGCACAAAATGGTATGTTTGACCATGATGAGCGGATCAGAATGAGTAAATTTAAGGTTAGTTTGACTAACAGTTATTAGATATAAGAATAATCGATTGAATAACGCAATAGAAGTCACAGTTGGGTAATTGGATAATGAGTGTATAATGAGGAGAATTTTTCGTACCTACGATATTGTTTATAGTGTAACAAATGACACGTACTGTATTGTGTATCATAATTTTCTTATGGCTCGTGTTAACAAAAATGAATACAAATAAAACGTTCATTAAACTATATAAGTATAGGAACCTAGATAAACGTGCATAGTTTATCGGTGGAACTCGTAATTTTTTAAGCCTTACAGTTTTTATAGAAGTGCAATTCATCTTATTCACAATAGGTATAATTCATTGTTTTTGTATCGTGGGCCTTAAAAGGCTATAGCAAAACCTATTAACTTCAATACGACGATAATTGACGATGTTGTTAAGATGATATCTGGCTTGAAGAACCAAGTAACATCCGAAAGGATCACCGCGTTTGTTAACTTTTCCGCTCGAAGTAATTGAAGGGTCTACAAATTGCCTTAGCCCTTAGTTATCCTCGGCTAGTGCCAATAAAACACAGCTGATTCGCTGTAAGAGGCTGTCGAGCTCAGCCTTATTGCATTATTGGAACATCCTGCTAACTATACAGTTGAAACATCTATCAATACTTTGGAACGTACCTAGTTTTACTTTACTCTTCTTATCATCATGAAAGAGTAAAGAGTAGTTCAAAAGATATTTAATTTTGACTGTGAATGAGTGATGTTGTAATCATATCTTTGTTTAATGCAAAATCTGTATTAAGCCTAATGAAAAGAACTGAAACCAAACGGATAAAAGATAATTTTAACTCCCAAAAAAATAAAATTAATCTCACATTTATTTGACAGTCTTAAAGAAGCTTACCTATACAGGATGTCCCAAAACTCAACGATAACCTGGTAACGGGCGAGAGGCCGAGCTGCCAGTTCTGGACAAAAAAAAAATCAATAAAGAATAGAATAGAAAAACGTTTATTCAACAAATACATCAACACAGGGGTACATCATAGAAAAGACAATAACGTAATACAATCACTTCTTATCCCCTAACTAGCGACACCATAAAATTAAAAAAGTACATTGAGGATCACTTGTTTTTTTCAAAACTGGTATAACTTGGCCTCTCTCCCTGTACCAGGTTATTATTGAGTTTTGGGACGCTTTGTATAGGGTTTTCAATTCACTCAAAATTGACTTTGCACGGTTGCGTCAATCCAAGTAACATTTATAGGCACGACGTGAATTGAGAACAAAAAGCGGCAGCCCATCATTTTATCGAATTTCACTTCATCGAGTGTCTAATTACATCGAACGCTATTTTCCGCTGAAACCATGATGTTTGATACCTTAAACATTAATTACGTAGGTTAGTTAAGGATACACGTGTGAGTACCATAAAACTCGAGCGGCGAGAAATGTCTTTCTATGAAATGAAAATTCAGCGTAATGATACATTCGTTAAAATGTGCTGTGATAAAATGATGGGTACCCAGCAAAACGCATTCGTCTTTTGTTCCTAATAAAACCCGTTATCGTCCAGGTGAAATGTTTCTGCGTGGCCCACGACTCATCTCGCGCGGCGATTGGCTGCGCGGACCAGCGTGTCTACGTGTATAGCCTCCACACGGCTCAGCTGCTCAAGACTCTGGCTGTAGCCCATGACCTGGCCGCGTTGGCCATTGCTGATAAGGACCACTTCCTTCTGGCAGCTGGTGAGGATTCTTACAAAATAGAAGCTATTGAGAGTGAAAACTTGTAACTTAGAAGCTATTCATTTGAAGTTTGATTTTGGAGTTTAGAATATGGAACAAAATTGACTCTAACACGTCACAATGCTTGCCTACGATTAAATGTCAACTACCATTATCATCATAATAGAAGTTGACTGGTGACTGTTTGTTGGATTTACTAATCTAATGGCCCTTTTCCACGATGGCCCATCATGGGCCAACATAAGGGACGCATCTACACCGTAGAGCGAGCAACATATTCTTGCATCTCACTCTTACGCATCATTCCATCCTTACGCTGGCCCATGATGGACCATCGTGTAGAGCAGCCATAACGTTGCTTTTTTAATAGGTAATGCACATTGCATAAACTTATTGTGTCATTACTCTTACGAGTATCACATTCTTAATTTATCAGGTTATATGTAAATAGTAGGGTTTGCAATGCGGATCCATTTTGTATGCAAGATCCGGATCTGGATCCGAAATTATCCGGATCTTCCATACCAAATGGATCCGGATTGCAAACCCTAGTAAATAGTAAAAAAAACAACAATGAGTAAGAGCTCTTCAATTGGGAATGTTCATATTTTTTAAATTACTCTAATTTGAAAACGATTTCGAGAAATTAGGTTTTAAAGCCGTTCTACATTATTAAGTTTTTGGAATATTTATCTATTTTGGACATTTCAACAAAAGTATATTTGACCTTTGTTTGACTTTCGTTTTTGGCTTGAAACCCTCCTAGACGTATCTTACGGGTTAGGCGAAAACCGCTTGAAATATTATTTATAATACACTATTACAATCACTTTTTATCATTAGATATCTTTTAAATTGTGGTTACACAGTTATCAACAAGTTTTTGGAGTTGTTGGTAATTCTGTAGCTCTGCCTACCCCACTCTGGGAATGAAGGCGTGAAGGTATGTATGTATGTATGTATATCTTTTAATTGTTGTAATTTATTAGAAAAGGCCAACCCAAATTAACAATAATCATGTCATCCATAAAATGTCTGCTAAATACATAAAGATATTAAAACAAAACTAATGGGTCCAATACAAAATTAATGAAATTGGTCTCTTAAAATTACCTATTCTTTCTAATTAGAATGTAAAAACCGTGAGTTATATTTTTTTTCTATCCCAATTTAAGAAAATTGTATCATATTACCAGAAATAATGACTCCCGTCCCAGATTCTACTACCAAATGATCATATCATTTGTTTCACAGGTGGGAACAGAGTGACGATATATTCATTCCACACGGAAGATAACCTGACCAACTTCCGACCTACAAAGCAACTAAAGAGGCGGCAAACCAAATCAAAAACTAATATCAGCTTACTACAGGTACGTATTTATGGAATGTTATTTCAGGACAATCTCCCTTGTAAACTAGATTCAATCTAATCATAAAACATTTTGATTAATTTTTTTATCATCAGCCATTTTCAGACCTTAAAGCGATTCCAAAAAAAATTCAACGCTCAAAGTACGAGATTAACTTTCATCTGATTTTCAGCCTACCCGAGCATGTTCAAATAGTGATTGATTAACGTAAACCAACTTTAATCATTTCTCCTTTGTTTTATTATTGAACCAATATAAATAAAACCAGCGAAGTAAATAAGTCTACAGAATTTCAATTTGGAAGTACCGTACTGGAAAATTGTGGTTGCTCATTATAAAAGTTTTCCTCAAAAGAAGGGTTAATAAGTTTTCCGTCCTTGTTTGTGCTTTAACGCAGCTCTTCAAAGCGAAATCAACTTTATCATAAAAGTCCTCGCTTTGTGCGACCTTCTTTTATTTACCATAACCGGTTTAATATACGGTAACGTCTAAAACAATGATCTTGTTAAGGATATAACGTTTGATGTTTTGGAGATTTGAGTCGTGCTCCGAAGGCGTTTTTAAAAAAATGGAACGGAAGGACTAAAATTAACACCCAGTAACTTTTCCATTACGTCACGATAATTAGTCATTCATTTATATACTACCCTCAGACGCCAATAGGCGATATCTCACATTCTTTAACCGAAGCAGTATCAATCCTCACTCGTTAGTAAAATGGTTGCATATCCTACAGGAGTTTTATCGGAGATGCCACTATTTGATTTATGTAAAACAATTGCTGCGACATAATAGAAAAGTTACCGTTGTTATTTTTTGTCCCTAACTATGAGAACTTTTTTGACAGTAACACAAACACACCCACATCTCTCTTCAGCTTCAAACTGCGACTCCAATATCGGTTCCGACTACGACAAACTAAATTTAGAAACTCCGATTCTGACTTCGGTTTCTATAAGACCACTCCCGCGACAGCCCTGATCTAATTACCACCACCACCTCTATTATCAGATAGGAATATTAAACGTTATTGCGTCCTGAAATCTAATTACTTAACTTTAATTATAACAATAACTTAATACCGATTCTAAGGGTAATGGACTCGGCAATAAAGTACAACTTACATTGTGGAACAACTGTCCAGTGCAGTAATAATTGTATAGCTGAAACGTGTCACGTATTAAGCCGTATACGATGCGTAGATTATGGGGTAATGTATCAAATAAGCAATTTGTAATCGTACATTATGTATGATACAAGTTTGCTAGGTTGGTCATTACTTCAAAACTCGCGTGTTCAGAGCAAGTGTTCTGAAGAAGTTTTTTTTCGTTCCACTAGGCAGAACAAAGCGAGTTGATCCCAATCAGCTGTTTAGAAGTATCCAGGGACGGCCAACTGGCCGCCAGCGGGTGCGCTCGCGGCCTAGTCCGCGTCTGGCAACTCTCCACCCACCGGCTCCAAGCCACCCTCAACGGCCACATGGGCCATGTCACCTGTGTCACCTTTTCGCCGAACAATCTCTTGGTGCTGAGTGGATCTGAAGACAGGACCATTGTCGTGTGGCAATTGGCTGATAACTCGTCGACGTTGACTTATAAGGTAAACTATAAATGAGTTTGCATGCGTTCGTGATCTTCACTAATAACATCAGCATCTGACTCCAATTAAACGAGTGCATGAAGATTATAAGATATCATGAATCATGAATTATTATTTGATTAAGTACCTATCTATCCGCTTTACTTATAAACGTGGAATAACTTGGAATAGTTTATGCCATGCTTTGTCACTTTCTGTCAGATGCAAATTATGTCACAATTACAGATAAGGACAAAGCATGGCGTAAACTATTCCAAGCTTATTCCACGTTTATAAGTAAGGGGGTATATTTTAAAACATATCAGAACTCTAAAGATAATTAAATACCATGGACAGAGCGAAAGGTTAAGTCCTTTTGAACTACAAATACGTGTGAATATCCTAAAGCTTAAGACAATCTAGTACGATACCTGGACGCTGTTACGCAAAAATGTGTTTTCCCGCAATTATTTATTAATTCAGATTCAGATTCAGATTTTATTACTCAATATAACACAGTATAAATTACATGGCATGTCAAATTATATGCAGTTACATTGAGGTCGTCAGAAATATAATTAAATGATAATAGTAGAAAGTCAACACAAATACAGAGTACATATAAGTCAAGTTCCATATACTCATTCACGGAATAGACTGGGTTATCCAACAAAAGATTCTTAAGCCGGCGCCTAAACATGTCGTCAGATGGTTCTCGTTTGAGTTCGGCGGGTAGACGCTCGTAGTAGGTAATAAAATGTCAACCCATAATGATAGTACTGAGGGTTGACACTTGATTGCTAAATACTTGTGGATTGACACATTATTGCGTTACAGCGTCCACCTCTTTAAAAGTATTTCAGGTTCGTAAAAAAACCTGGTAGACTCGCAAAATGAGAGAGGAGTACAAACCCGAAGGTTGTTTTATATTATCACACTGTAGGTGAAGTTGCATCAGTTGAGTCGAATCAAATTATGCTCATAGCTACTTTTCTTCCAGGGTCACACAGCTGCGCTACAATCTCTTCTAATGATGTCTGACAACCGACGTGCCATGTCTGGCGACCGCGCCCGCAATGTTCACGTGTGGCTTGTGGACTCGGGCATCGTCCTACATTCTACCAACGGCCCTGCAGCTAGCTTGGATGTCACCCTCAACATGAAGTTTGCGGTAAATATGCTCATAGCTATCTACTCTTCTCAGCCTTACCCACCCTCCATTCCCTCTTGACGATATCCAACCACCAGCGTGTGTTCTCCGGCGACCACCTACTACATTCCACCAACGGCACTTCTGCTAGCAATGCTAGCATGGAGCTCGTACATCAAGTACGCGCTAAGTATGCTCACAGCTTCTTCCAGACCCTCCTGGTGATTTCCAGCAACCGGAGCAACAATATTTTTTATAATGTGAATTTCTCAGTATTTTGTTAGGGGTAGTTTTATTTTAATTTTATTTATATAAGTTTTATTGGTTACTTAATGTGTTATATTCTTCTTCTTGTACACTTGTTTACTCGTTGCACAACCTTTCACTCTTCTCAATCTCTCAAGGGTTAGCTGGAAGAGATCCCTTAAAGGGATAAGTTCGCCTTTGTACATATTTTTATATTAATTGTATTGTTCTGTTTGTTCTTTTGTACAATAAAGTGCTTACATACATACATACATACATATTATACATTTGGGGATATTGATGGAGATTGGTTGACCAAATCTTTCCACGTTCTGAATATTGGTATTTACACTATACTTACTGGAAATAAGTAGAAAAACATATATGTGTATTTGGGTCAAACTTTGTACGAGAATATAAATGTAAAAATGATTTTTGTTATCATGTTGTACATTTTGATATTCAATTAGTTTAATTACGCTTTGCTCACTGGGTTAATGGTGTATCTTAATGTTATTGGCTTAACTATTCCAACACTACGTCCTAATTATTAACAGGGTTATAGTCAGAGCTCGGCAGGGGTAAGATGTTTTCAGAGTTTGCATAACATGGACATACTTTATCATTCAATGGTAGGGTAGGGGCACCAATAAATGAACGATTAAGCGACTACACCAACTTTGGTCATTTTTTTCTCAGTGAATTAAACGAATTTCACCCAATTACTTTATTTTATACGCTAAAGTATATACTCTAGATTGGAAATAAATATTATAAAGTTTATTATTATAACACATTATTTTTCTAAAAATCTTTGAAACCAAAAATGTACCAATTTACCCAATACATGAACAGTGATACCCTAACTCTGAACGATTTTACTCCAATAGTTGAACTAATATAATAAAATCAATCTAATGTGCCCTAAATCTGAACGGATTGACCCCAATAGTTGAACTCAAATCATTAAAAAATCTATATGACTAATTGCCATTATTGATTTTTTAATTATGAGTATTTTGTATAATGCTGCTGCTGCTGGGTAGTTAGTAAAAATACGTGCTAAAAATAGCTTGGGCTTTACAAAAATAAATAGCTAGTGTTCATATTACAAAACTTTACCTAAAACATGAACGACTGAGTTTACTTGGTTCAGCTTTCGGATACAGAATTAATGAAATGAACGAACAAAATCAATTAAAAATTCAACTATTAGAATAGAACCCAAAGCTTGAACCAGTAAATTTAATTAAGAATTCAACTATTGACATGGAACCCAAAACTTGAACTAGTAAATTTAATTAGTTCAAGTATTAGGCACATATTTCATTGTTGAACAGTATTTAGTTTTCATACTAAAAGAAACTTCAAAATAACCAAAAGTTGCGTTCATGTTTTAGTTAAAAAATTCGGAAGCAATAAATGATCAGTTTACGCTATAAAGTTTCTATATGCCGGTTCAGTACGATTTATTACAAAGCTTTTAAAAATGTATGCCCTACCTAGTAGTTGAACATCGTTCAGCTTTTAGTTTCGGTACATATTTTTGGGACCATAACTTGAACGGCTTATTGCTCTTAAATTAACAAAGATAATAAAATAACGTATAAATACATTAAAAGAGGGATTAGTCAAGAATTCATACTAAGAAACCCTTGCAAGAAAGTAAGTTATTGAATTTTATACGTAATAAAAAGCTTAAATTTGAAGTACACTTACCTTATCTATATTCCCATACTAGCGACGTTTTTGACGACACACCACAGAACAACGAGTTAGTCCCGTGTGGTTGCCGGGTTAGAATAGTGCCACTCCATGTCTTCCCGTGGATGTCGTAAGAGGCGACTAAGGGAATAAAGGCTTGCAATACTGTTAGGCGATGGGCTTGCAACCTGTCACTAATACACTGGGAAACATCTTAGCCTACTTGTGCAAAATGTGGTTACAGAATTATCAAGAAGTTTTAAGACTTGTTGGTAATTCTTTAGCTCTGCCTACCCCACTCTGGGAATGAAGGCGTGAGTTTATGTATGTAATAAAATAACGTATAAATACATTAAAAGAGGGATTAGTCAAGAATTCATACTAAGAAACCCTTGCAAGAAAGTAAGTTATTGAATTTTATACGTAATAAAAAGCTTAAATTTGAAGTACACTTACCTTATCTATATTCCCATACTAGCGACGTTTTTGACGACACACCACAGAACAACGACCGATTCCCGCCGCGGTAGACGCGTAACTGTCAGTGAGTTTTAATGGCGGCGTAGGCATAGTGTTGCTGTTTAAGAAAAAAAAATCCCCGACTATGGAATATTTGTCACCATTTAATTATTTACTTATTTCGTTCGATCGTTCATTTATTGGGGTGTGTTCATCTTTTGGTGCCCATACCCTAGTTGTGGTGTAATTTAATACATAGGTACATAGGTATATAAACTCACGCCTTTATTCCCAGAGTGGGATTGGCAGAGCTACAGAATTACCAATAATTCAAAAAGGTTGTTGATCATTCTGTAACCACATTTTGCACAATTAGGCTAAGATGTTTACCGGCGCATTAGTAATTTAATATATTTAAATTATTTTATTTAGGCTGCCATTCTGCTACGATCTTTACGTTGCAAGCAATTTTATAGCAAAACCTCTTTAAAGAAACAGATGTGGACAGTATTTTAATGTACAATTGCACTCTACTCACTTCAGTGGATGTAAAAAGATCTTTTTCTTTGACGTGGATAGGTATTAAACTCAAGCAAGAAGATCACAATAACATAGAAAATTTAGAATAAACAAAAAAACTTAGAACATACTCGCTCTGTACATAATGTATTGTCAGTTTAGTTTAATTATAACTAAAAAAGTTTTTGGGTTTAGGTTTTTCGTTGTCGTGTGGTTGCCGGGTTAGAATAGTGCCACTCCATGTCTTCCCGTGGATGTCGTAAGAGGCGACTAAGGGAATAAAGGCTTGTAGTACTGTTAGGCGATGGGCTTGCCCCCTGTCACTAATACACTGGGAAACATCTTAGCCTACTTGTGCAAAATGTGGTTACAGAATTATCAACAAGTTTAAAAAGTTGTTGGTAATTCTTTAGCTCTGCCTACCCCACTTTGGGAATGAAGGCGTGAGTTTATGTATGTATGTGTATGTAAAAAAGTTTTATTTTCTTTTAATATTTATTTTTAAGGTGTATCTATATTAATATCAACACTTGAGATTAATGACGTCACATGGCTCACCCTGGATTCAGTTAAATGTTTAAAGTTAAATAAGTTATAGGAACTGGGTAAAACACCAGGTTTTGCGTAAAACCGCAAAATACTAAAAAACATGGGAAGCATATTTAAAATAACACCCATTTGAACACGCCTACGTCATGTCACTTTGAATCGTTAATTCCTGCTACCAAATGTCCCTAAACGAGAAACTAATGCAAAACTTTTACCCCAAAACACGGTATATCACTTAGCCCTACCAAATGCCGTAAAACTTTACCGAATTTAACTTAGCTTTTAGGGTTCGGATCTGTCGATTGTTGCAATGTCTAATGTTTGGCTTCTGACTTTAATTATCATCTACAAATAACATCGGGTCTTTCGTGTAAACTTCAAATATTTTTACATTATATACGCACTGCTAGATCAAGACAGCATCAACTCAAAATCATTGTTAGTTTTGTTTCAAGCTCATAGACGTTGTATTAAGGTTGATTTTAAAATACAGTTGTATTTTGAGTTACTACACTTTTCATCTGGCAGTGTGAATATGTATGACTGTTTTGGTTTTACCTCGCCGAATCGCAATACTTACTTTAACATGCAAAAATCTTCCACTTTAGTCAGTCCCCGTGACTTCAGAAACCTCTTCAAAACCGACCACTGCTGACAACCTGATTTCTACATACATACATACCTTCACGCCTTCATTCCCAGAGTGGGGTAGGCAGAGCTACAGAATTACCAACAACTCTAAAAACTTGTTGATAACTCTGTAACCACAATTTGCACAATTAAGCTATGATGTTTAACAGTGTATATTAGTGACAAGTAGCAAGCCCATCGCCTAACAGTACTACAAGCCTTTACTCCCTTAGTCCCCTCTAACGACTTCCACGGGAAGAAATGGAGTGGCACAATTCTAAGCCGGCAACCACACGGCACATGATTTCTTTACATCAATATTACCAGGTCCTGTCCGACGGTGACAACTCAGTCCGTATCTGGGCCCTGACTGGGGTGGACAGCGGCGACGAGCGCCGGTCGGTCTCGCACGCCGAGCGAGTCACGTGTTTCGCTGTCACGGCCGACCTGCAACACGTCGTGACAGGCTCCATGGACATGTCGCTCAAAGTCTGGAAACTGGACGGAGGGAAACTGTCACAGGTAATGCTTTGAAACCACCTTTTTAATTTAGGATTGAAACAAATCGTGTGTTTTGCTGCATCAATAAATAACAAAGCGTGAAACAGATGCAGAAGCCTAGAGGCTGAAATGTTGAACCAATTTTCACAACGAGGCGTCGCTAAATTCGTCTCAACGTCCTTAGTGTAACTGGGAATTATAATTAAGATGACAATATCAAAATTTGCATTCGAGTTTTTAACCTCAGGATGGCTTTGTCAACTTTTTGACCTGTCGATTTCCAAAGTAGTAAAGTCGTCGACTACTTCCTAAAGAACCTTATCCCTATTCGTCAACTTACAGTTCAGGCTATGGCCATTCTTACTTACAATACTCCTCATGTATCTACTTGTATATATAAAAAAATGATTTTGTAATACATCATAGTGCCGCGCCGGGGGTGCATTTTCATTGCCTTAATTGTTTAATCTAGAGAAGGGTAAATTAAATTTGACGTGGGAGGACCACCATTTTAATTTACTTATACATAACCAATGTTCTTGGCAATTAAGATCAAAGTCAAAGTCAAAGCTAAAGTTCTTAATTCTTTAATTTAGGCATAATATATAATGCACCTATGAATGTCAAAAAGCATTACCACGCACCACCACCGGTTCAAAAAATAAAACCTTTGCCTCGAGAAAAACCGGCGTAACTAAAACACGGCAATGTATATTTTTTTCAAAACAAGTTTGCATCATACAAAAGTTTATAATATAACAGTAATTTTGAACAGTACACCTTTTTTAAGCATAGATTACTCATGCAGGATATACTACTGCCGTGATCATGATATATTCAATAGGTCCTGGTTGGCCACTCGGACATAGTGACCTGTGTGGCGGTGGCCATCACGAACAAGACGCAAGTGGTGTCAGGGTCCTGGGACTGCAACCTCATCGTATGGGACATGAACACCGGCTCCGACCTTCATCTGCTCTCTGGACACTTGGGCAAGGTCACCTGTGTGAAGGTCACGGGAGATGGGTCTATTGCTGTTTCTAGTAAGTATAACGTGTATTACATAGTGTCAAATTATGTTATGAATTAGTTACTTAAGAAAATATTTTTCCTTTCGCTATATGACCGTGTTAACTGGAAACTCATTTGCTTGCTTTGTACAATCCATTATGAACGGGAACGACCATCTCTAATTACTTTACGTAAACTACCGTCTCAGAGAACTTTCCTCCTCTATCTTCGTTGATATCCAAGGCACGGCCAAGGTTTTTACAATGTAAGTCTCAGGCAACATAAGTTAATTTTGTAAAACTAAAAAATGTTCACCTCCATAATGACAACGAGGCCAATATTTCATAATTTTGCTACTTAGTACCTACGAAGCAAGCGGTCCTGGGTTCAAATCCCGGTAAGGGCAGATATTTGTGTGATGAGCGCAAATATTTGTTCCTGAGTCATGGATATTTACTATGTATTTAAGTATATATTTCTCTATACTTATAAGTATTTATATCGTTGTCTAGTACCCATAATACAAGCCTAGAGCTTAAATTGGGACTAGGTCAATTGGTGTGACATTTTCCCCTGATATTTATATTTATTTATATATTTTATTTATGTGCAAATAGAAACCATAAAAAATATCCTCGATGAGAAACATAGGGCTCTGAACTGATCCTGAGTAAGATGCCTATCTCAAGACGCATTAAAAATGACAATTCTATGACGGTTACTTTGTCTTGTCTTGAGTCAGCCATCTCACTCGAGATGCTTAATTGAGCTGTGTGTTGCCGGAACAGGCGCGGAAGACAAGACGCTGATCATCTGGGAGACGAAGCGTGGGCTGGCGCTGACGTCACTGGCGCTGCACGTGCCGGTGCTCGGGCTGCAGATCACCAGCGACTGCGCGCGCATCGTCATACACCTGCTTGACAGAGGTACGTACAGTCAGACAAGCTCGTTCAGTAATCTTGACGCGGCAGTATTCAGACAATTTTGAAGAAACAGCCGAGCAACACTGCAGTGTAACCCCTATTTTCCACTGTTACTTTTCCATTTAATCTGTTGGGTATTTAAGAAAACTGCATACTTGAAGCTAGAGACCAAAATTGTCAAGTCCAGTAAGTACCTATCTTTTCAGACGCAACTCGTCAAATCAAAAACTAGGTACATATCTTTTCAGATACTACTTTTACTGGCACACGAGAAATTGCCTATTTTTACATTTATATTTTTGGTGAGATACATACTCGTAAAATAGGCAGATAGGTAGGGTGATGGAACCAGTAATTTACAAGGCACCAATAATGGACACTTTTTTTTTATGTCATAGATAAGGCAAATTAGCACACAGGCCACTTGATGGTAAGTGGAAACTGTGACCCATAGACATTCGCATTCACAAGACCGCAATCCTAAGACTGCGAATGCACTGCCAACCCTGAGTACTAAGATGGAATGCCTCTATGCTAGTCATTTCACCGTCTGTCTTATCCCTAAACCGGAACACAACACTGCGAACACTGCTGCTTGGCGGTAGGTTAATAAACTTGATTATTATATTACAGAAGATAAGGGTTATTCATTTGTTTTGCAACAATCAATTGAAATTTTGAATTAAGAGTGAAGTGTCTATTACTGGTGTCTGTCAGCTTAAAGTACCCATCATTGGTGCCGCCACCATAGGTAGGTATGAAAGTCACAAAAAAAAGTTAAATTCGTTCTACTTGTTATGAAAAACTTTCTGAATGACGCCCTACTCGTACATTCCAAGATAAAGTTTTTTACTCGTCTCTGTTATCAACAGGTTGCCTGCCCATAATATGCCTGCACAACACCCCTGCTACCTACGTCAAGATTCCTACGTATGCCGCCCCTACCAAAGATATTGATGGTAAGTCTCTTATGCCCGGTTCCTATATTCAAGAAACGAATCGTTTCCCTTACGGGCAGTAGCAGCGTTATGACACTTATGACATTTGCTTCATACAAAATGTGTCAAATTTTAACGAGACGTCACCACTCTACCAACGGTTTTGAATATAGGAACGCACCATTAAAGAACAAGAAAGCGGTAAAGGACTTTATTGGTGAACTATATAGGATAAAAGTACCAGTTTTGGCCATCTTTACACCGTTTTTGGTCACTCTGTATTTTAACTAATATGTATAGGATTATGAAACTACAAACATGTTTTTATATTTTATCTTTATATTAATCATCACTCGTAATTATTTATGCATATTATTATTAACTTTTCAGTAATTTTGGAGCTCATATCAACCTTAAACGGCCAAAAAGTGTACAGTGGCCAAAACTGGTATTTCTACCCTAAGACTGTTTTATTTGGAATAGTCATTTGCAATGTTTTAGTTTAGGGTATGGTTAATTTGAATCCCTCTTGTACAAAAATTACAGTTCACCTCCTAAGTCCCCGACAATTAAATATCAATTGTAAAGAAGATAAAGTAGAATTCCTCTTGTTTTTATGACTGGCTATTAAATTAGAAAATAGACTTTATTGCAATCGTAATAAGCTTATTTTCCACTGGCAAATTTCGTTGTATGGTGGGTCTTAGGAGGTACTGTCATTATCATGATGATGATTTTAACTTTTATCACACAGAATTAAGGCCTCTAGCTCCAAAGCGACCTATGCGCCGGCTCCTCAAGAAGGAGGTATCCCTGGACACCTACACGTGGCAGAAAAAATACGGCCACCTCACCTCCGCCGCCATGATGGCGCAGGTCGACGAGAGGCTCAAACGAAGGTAAGGATAGTCCATAATACGTAGTCTGTGAGCACGTAGAAGATTTAAGTACTTCTCTCTCACTTGCTCTTAATAAGATCGTATGAGAGCGAGTGAGAGAGAAGTACTTAACCGAAGCCTCTTGTAAGTGCTCACAGACTGTATACTTTTTGAAGTCTAAACATTTTTTGTGTAAAATCGGATGGACTAGAATATCTATCAAACGAGCGTACTCTATTGTTTTAGTGAGAGCTTTAGATTTAAGTTAGGTGTTAGTGTGTGACTGCCACACAGTCTTCCGTGGTGCGATAAGCCAATTGGTAAAAGTCAAAGATTGTCCAGTAATAATATACAAACGTCGATGTTATAAGTGCAAACCGTGCGGGAAAGTATATTTTTTCTCCCACATACTCGAAAATGTTGAGGTTGCTGTTGTAAAATCAGCCCGCGAAGTTTTGAGTACCTGGTCCAGGCAAAATGAAATAATGAAAGGTATTATTTAAATTATTTTAATTTTCTCGCATAACTGGTCCAGTTATGCGAGAATGGAGAAAAGCACTGTACAAGCCTCAGCCGGGACGGGCGGTTGGGACTCTTATGACTCTACTCGACCCGCAACAACCATTTTCGCGGTCTCTGCAGTAACGTACTATAGAATCTATAGCCGGACTAGACAAGGTAATGTGTGCCTACTCTGCGAAATATAGTGATTGTTGAAACATACGGAATTATCAATAACTGAATGCACGGCTAGGATCAATAACTACCTACTTTGATTTCTGCAACTGTAAAAGTTGACTAAATGCCGCTTCGTTTTTTTTTCATTGAAATAGCACTACAATGACATAATAATGCGTTTTATTATGACTACCAACGTTGCGCTCATATTCATGGAATTAAAACGCGAACTCAAAATATTGCAGCCGAAACAGTGCCTAATTACCATGATTATTGTAATTAGGGATCGAACGAACCGCTATTGTTGTGTGCGTTTTCGTGATTAATGCTAGATTTTGATTCCAAATTGGAATGCAATATTAGTACCAACCTACAACATGTTTATAAGTACCTATCGGTTGACTAATGCGGCGAGGGCTCGCACTAATCTTAGATTAATAGGTACGAGTATATTTGTCATTCCTGGGGCTCATTTCTCAAAGCGCATTAGTCTAATAATATTAT
This sequence comes from Acleris emargana, assembly GCA_927399475.2. Lineage (NCBI taxonomy): Eukaryota > Metazoa > Arthropoda > Insecta > Lepidoptera > Tortricidae > Acleris > Acleris emargana. Next base: position 20,923,789 of record OV656838.1, on the reverse strand, counting down.
TGTTTTCTCTCGTAAATAAAACACAAATATTATTAACCTAATACTTTTTGAAAAACGTGCCCCAGTACAAATATACAAATAATATAGAAATGCAATGACATTATTAAGTTAGGCAGACTGTAGTCTAACATCCAAGCTGTAGAAAGCGTTTCTTGCTTTAAAAAAGATTAAATTGCATGAGCTCAGACCTGAGCAGGTAATTTCAGTCTCGAAATGCAAATTACCAGCATTAAAAGTTACTAACGCTCCTAATAACAGCCTACTTCTAAGAGATAAAACATCTCACGCTTCTTAGCGATTTTATACTTATTCTCGTTCAAAAGTTTTGTTGTTAATATTTGAAATGCGAAGTTGGTCAAAGTTTGACAGAATATTTAAGGCTTTGCATATTTGACTGATAACATCGTTTTTATTTTGTGTTTTAGAAGTAATTCAATTTAGCAGTAACAAGAATATTTAAGCTTTGTGGATGTTTAACCTTTAAAATCAAAAGTAAAGCGATTATTATAAAAATATATCATCTATTTAATAAGTTCCACAGAGCAGTATCTTTGGTCATGCATTATTTTCTATAAATTATTAGGTTATTATTACTGTACATTAAAGTTAATTGTGAATTAAAATGTACTTTGTGTATATTTGCACGAGCACATACTAATAACTGAACGAATGTTTTGAAAGTTTCTTTTATCTCTTGGACGGACGCCATATTATTTTGCAAAATTTTACCAACATTCAATTATTTCTAGGTTTTCCGTATCCGCTTCCATGGAGGAAATCTCTAAAATACAAGAAGCGAAAAACAAGGACTTGGGCTCACAGGTAAAGTTCTCTAGCAGGAAAATATAATATGCCACGAACCATTTTTATACTTATCGCCGTACTCATTATATGTAGTATTTATTTAAGAGAATTGTGAAGGGCTGCTTAAATCGTGTATCTGCCAAAGAAATCCATACAAATTTAGCTCCGGCCGTTAACGTTTCTCCCCCCTAAATCAAGTCCGATTTCCTCGATTTTTGAATATGTTGTAGTCATTATAAAGAACTAGGTCTGTAGATTTCTGTTTTTGGTTTTTAATTTTGTTTCATTCTAAGAAGTATTTTCGTGGAAAGGAAAACGTACAGACATAGCTTTTCATGATATCTACAACATATTCAATAATTGTAAAAATCGGACAAGGTAGAGAAACGTTTTCGCATTATGTATGGAATTTTTTAGCTTCACAATTCTCTTAATACGTAAGGTAATTAAATCGATAGCTGTTATAAAACATATTTAAAATTTCACTCCTTAATTTTTTGACTAAAATCTTTAGACCTTAAAAGTCCTGTGAAGCAAAGATAAACATTTGTTCGCAATGTTTGTCTTTGTTTAAGACAGCTATCATGTAAAAGCCAAACGCATGCATTCGCTCGTAAGCTGCTGCTAACGAGCATTAGTCGGTTATCCAGGATTGCACGTTAACGAACATTCGCAACAGGGATCTCCATTTAGGAAGCGCTCGTGGACTCGGACTTGAAATAAAACCGGCTATAGACTGCGTACAGAAAAGAGATTTTCATTTTCATAGTAATATTTGATATTGTGAAATATTTGAAAGATATATGGCGAGCGAGAGTGAGCGGAAATGTTGGTAGGGGACGTCTTAGATGGACGTACGATGATCAGATTTGCGATGTACTGAATAGGGGCCAAATAAAAAGCACCCGAAACCAACGTACGTGCATGAAGAGATTGATGAATGTAGAGGAAGCGAAAGTGGTATGTTTAGATCGGTGCACCTGGCGTTCCATAGTCTCTGCCTACCCCATTGGAAGACAGGCGTTTAGTTATGTATGTATGTATTTGATATTGTTTCGTATAGGTGAGCCTCGGGCCGGCGGAGGCGGCGATCGCCCAGTCGCAGCACTTCGACCAGCTGGAGGCGCTCTGGAACAAGGTGTCTCCACCGCGCCGCCGCTCCAACAAGGTAACATTTAAGGGAATGCCCTTGAATAACACACGATTAGATCCTGAACATAAATCCCAGATTCCCGTCAGTTCTCTAACAAGGTAACTGAATATTAACTGATATTAACTGGCGCTCTAACAAGTTACTCAACATTCGTCATTAAGAGGATTGTAAAGCTAAAAATGTCCACACATGCGATAACGTTTCTCTCCCCTTTAACTTAGTCAGATTTTTCTTTTTTTAATATGTTATAGGTAGATATCATGAAAAACTATGTCTGTACGTTTTCCTTTCCAAGAAAATATTACTAAGAATTAAACTAATATAAAAGACAAAATAGAAACGTACAGACCTAGTTCTTTATAATGAGTACAACGTATTCAAAAATCGTGAAAATCGGACTTTATTTAGAGGGTGATAAACTTTATCACCCGGACATGCAATAGGCTATTTGACAAGGTGAAAAAAAACGTAATAATTATGTATATTTATATAAATTATGAGTTTTAAAATTGATTTAAGGTATTGTTACTTAAAAAAAATGGATCTTTTATCCAAAAAACCACGATAAAATGGCGCCGAATCCATGATGACGTCAAGGGTCGGTAAATATCACAGATTATAGGATGTCTGTATATCCTGTGTATATTCATGTCGTTGTCGTTCTGTTCTTACGTTCATTGGTTCTTGCGGTTACCGCAGACAGTTGACGTTTGTTTGTTTTTCTGGCTTTGCTATGATTAGCCAATGTCAGTTTGTTTATGTATTGACCACTGACGTCACTGATTCCTGTGCGACACCATCTTGCCCAAGAAAGCGTTTTGGTGGCATATTTTAAAAGTGAATTTTTATTTCCTTTTTTTAGACGAAATACATAAAAGAATTTAAAATTACCACTTTTGGAGTACTCAATAAACACCAACAAATAATCTGAGATGGTTTCCAAAAACCTGTCAAATAGCCTATTTGTATGGATTCGACAGCTCCGCGATTTTAGCGGCGCTTCACAGTCATCTCATCATTATACACCTTCATCATTCATCTCATCATTATACACCTTCATCATTCATCTCATCATTATACACCTTCATCATTCATCTCATCATTATACACCTTCATCATTCATCTCATCATTATACACCTTCATCATTCATCTCATCATTATACACCTTCATCATTCATCTCATCATTATACACCTTCATCATTCATCTCATCATTATACACCTTCATCATTCATCTCATTGGTCATTCAAATTGAAACGTGTCCTTAATATTTCCCGTCAGCGCTCGAACAAGGGAACTCAAGTTCATCCATCATCAATTCATTACAAAACTGTCCATGTTAAAACTTACAGGGCTGACATTGTACACGGTAAAACCGTATTGCTTTTAACGTGTTTTCGTATTGTTTTTAACTCGGTTCCTATTACTGTCAAGTAAATAAGAACTATCAAAACGTTCACAATACGGTTAAAAGAAATATGGTTTTTACCCAGTAGAATAGAGGCCCAGGTAATCCAGGTATGTTCAATACCTGGGCCTAACTGTGGATACTGTCTCTGTACATAATGTCTGCAACATCAGAATTCCAACACCGAACGTCACGTATCGTCAATCATCATCAGGAGCATTATATTAACACTACCATGTCTAATTGTACATGTTTACCAGGGGGGGTAATATGGTTGCGTTTATCGCGTGACGAAATGTAGGTAAAACATCCGTTATTATATAGCTAAGTAAATATGTATTTCGAAAACTGCCATCTTGGCACACAACTACTCAACAAATTGAAATACGATTTTACTCGTTGTGAATAATAATGAGGTCGTTATTTTTTAATAAAATGTTCATTCCGTTTGATTGAAGGCAGCAATCCGCTGACACAAAAACGTTGATTCGCCAAACGGCATTCCCCTTTCCGAGTTCTTTTGAAGCTAACTACCATTGCAGACTCATCAAATTTCTTTCCCCGATGGATTTTTCTTTGAGTGGTCGCAAGCTTGCTCATTAGTGTACTTGTACGAGGGCTTAATTTTTGCCTAAGAAAGAGTGCAGATGTATTCAAATCATCTGCATTCAGATTGGACGGAGTACTCCCACGCTCTTACAAAACTTTTATTTTTAAAGCTGGCAACGCACATGAGGAATTTTCAATTTGGCAGTATTCATGCGCAGGCGGTTATTGCTCCCGACCGCATCATACATCCATCATTATCAACTCCACATTTCAATAACGCTCCGAAGTAAAGTGCTTTGTTACCCAATAAATCAATACAAACATAAACATTTCCGCAAATATTAAGTCCTGCTACTTCTCCAGCACTTGTGTCGTGCAATAATGTTGCTGAAATATCGGCTGCAGTACAGCACTGATGGACGCTTCGCATGCATCTGTGCATTATTAGTCGTACATTGTCGCCGAAACATTGCCGTTATGCACCGCGTCCAGCTTTTGTTTCCAACTGCAATAACACGATTCGCGATGAAATTTGATTTAAACTTCGACATGTTTTATGCTTTTCGTATTTTATAGGTTTTGTTTTTTGTTTACGAATACAAAACTCGAATGCTGCAACTTTCGCATTTGTGAAATATATTTATTACTTGTTTGGAAATACTACTCGTATCTACTTCATTTAATTTTATTCTCACAGTTCGGTGCTTTTTGCTGAAGAGCCGTCAATAATTTTACCGTTGATACAATTTCAAGGTTTCAATAGCTGGGAAGTCCTTAAGAAGATTTTAAGCTTCTTACCGTATTCAATTATATCTGTGTCGTTAAACATTAATCGTGACCTCTTTTTAAAAAACCTTGAAAATTGTATACAACTTGTTTTTAGGATGAAAGTAACCTTCAGTAAATAATTAACTTCAAACCTTTTCTAATTATCCCTGCACCATTCCTAAAATATACAGTTACCTACTCGCACCAAATGTAAATAGACAAGTGTTGAATGAACAGACATTTCACATATATAACACTATATAGAAGAATTAATATCCTGCCGAGCGTGGCGTGAAATAAATGTATTAACTTTGAACGACACAATAACATTGTAAACTCGAGTAACAAATGAGGTGGAATCGATACGAGCTCAACAGAGAGAAAGGATACTTCGCTTTACCGAACATTATCATTAACGCATCGTTTCGCTCTTGTCTACACATAATTATAATTCTGTGAATAAATATAAACTTGCACAGGGTTCTAGTGTAGCTGGCCCGAATGTAGCACCAACGGGAATAAATTGAATTATATCAAAGTGAAACGTATTTTTTGTTGCAGTCGCTCTCGAAACAAAGTTCCTTGATCGAGAGGTTGGACTCTTCAGACGAGGAGCACACGCCTGTTGAAGAACAAGGTAAACCTTAATATAAATATTTTTTGTCCTTATGTCGGTTTTGATATAAACGGTTCTGTAGGCATTAACGAGAAATTTCCAGGAGGTACAAATACTGCAATTATTGAATAGATAATTATAATCGAAAATTTTACTTTATAATTAATTTTATTTAATTTTGAAAAAAAAATCTTAAAAAGTTAGTACAGGTCCTAAGAGTATTTTCCCGTAGCAGCAAGGGATCAAGTAGCTGCCCTTACTGCCCTATCTCAACTTTCTACCCTGTATACCTTATCATGCCAAAGTGCACTAAAAATGTTTATTTAAAAATCTAACAGGTAGAAACTAGGTGTTTTGTTTTGGTTCGCGGATATTTTCTATCAATTAAGTTTACTAACAGCGCTAACGTAGAAGTAGTACAAAAGACATTTTGGAAACACAACGATTCGATAATTTGGCAAAATTGCATCTGAGCATCTCGAATCGCAGCGAAATTCCTAAGCCGAATCTAGACCGAATGCAGTTACGAAACTTCAACTCTGAAAGCACTCTGCAAAGTTTAACTGGATATTAATTGCTGATCATTCTGTTTCCTGTCCCCAAAACTATAATCAAAGATCTAAGGTATGGTTTTCCTTTCACAGAGCACATGGTGGAGTGAAGAGGAGGTGCTTGGCTTAATCGAACTCTAGTCATTTGAAAGCACAATGTTATCCAAATTATGTTTTATTATGAATCTAAATTGACTTCATGTGAGCTGGTCTCGTTGATTCGAAAACTAAGTTTGTTAAGTTTACAATTTAATTGAGGAATGGACTTTTTCCGAAAAAACCTTTTTTTATAAGTTGATACCTACTTGGGTAAATTTTGTTATCATTAATTTCAGCATGAAGTTTTTTTTTACCTTGTACTTAGCATGTAGGACTCCTGCCTGTTGCAATGTGATCTTCTAGGTGTAGCTTCTGTCATTTCTGGACCAGTTTCATTTGTACATCGAAATATTGTTTCAACTGTGTTAATAATAAAAATCATTACTACCATCATCATCGTCATCATCACCTTCGTTCTATTTTTCCTAAACACGCTTTAATATCATGTTAGCAGACGACCCCTTCCTAACTTTTCATCTTAGTATAATGTGAAAATTTAATACACAAGCAGTTGATATCGTTGAACGTCAATATTAACATCTCTGACTCCGATATTAATAATCTTGATAAAGAACAAGCACAAGCCAGTTTTAAAAGTTATTTTTAAGTCTAATATGACTTGGTATGAGTCTTCTTTTCACCACCAATAAGCACAAACAATTAATTCAGCAATTACTTACAGTTACAGAACATGCCACTCTACAACATTAAATATTGCGAATCAGTCGACAGCTGCATTCCCAATTAAACGATGTCTAAAAATAAACTCAGACATCGAAGCATTTCAATTTCAATGAAACCATTATATCACAGCAAATCCATTTTCACTTCACGATATTTTAACTCATCTCTCATTTTAGCGTCGAAATGTTCGCTTCTTAACGAAAATCACGATGAATTTTTGTATTAAGTCTAAATGAGAAGCTGGTCCTCATTAGTTAAGTCTACCATAAGGTAAATTTAAAGGTATTTTAAGACGAGGTGACGAAACGACTCGATATCAGCCCTTTCCACTAAAAGGTTGCCAAATCTAATAGGTACCAGTACAATTTTCGACTCAAGGTAAACATGCAAAGTTTTTAAAATTGTACTGCGTCTTGGATTTAACGGCCTTTTAGAGTGATAGACGAGAGACGTAGGGGTAGAATTATTTCTCGTTGTGATACTTTCTGTTGCTATTTTGTAGCATAAATGCACAAAACCTGCTTACTCATTGGACTTTTTGATCAAATATTTACCTAACATAAATAACCCTCAAGTAAGTCTGTTCTTGTAATGATTTTTCACATTCAAAATTTATGAATAAACAGTTTTATCGTTTCGTTGGTAATAGATAATTTGTTAGTTAAGAACCAAAATGCATATTAAAAATCAAATTTTAATATAGACGTTGTAAGTAATAATTAGCTGATTTTAGAATAAAGGTGTACTGTAACCCTTCAATTAAATTTCCATTGATCGAAGGAAATTATAAAAATCAATAAAATTTCCGGTTTATTTTCATATAAAGCTGCTCATTTGACATGTTTGGCCAACTACAGTTGTTTACAATCTTCTTACCCTTTGTAGCTTAATTTAAGTATAGGAACTTAATAGTTATCTACAGTCTTCTGTTCTTTTTATAACTTATCCACTTTATCCTCTCGCCCATTTCAGTACATAACCGTAATTCCTCCGATCAATGTATACTAGTATTTCCAAGCTGTGATCCCTTATAAAGACTTCTACATAAGTGCACATATTATTCAACATACAATAGATATATTTAACGTGTATTTGCGTATAGAATATTTAGCGTATCTTGTAAGCACCATGTCCAGACCTTATCCGAACGTTTAACTATGAGACGCAGACATTTGTATTTTTTTTATATTATATGGGTTCGCTCTTGACCCTAGTTAACATCAAAGAGTCTGGATAAAGGCGACGCGAGCTTACCCAGAAGGCACTATTCATTTACTTATCCTACTTTAGAAATACATCGGGTTTACAATGATTTTGATCTTTGAACCTATAACAAATTCAATTATACCAGCATATTATCAGCAATAACCTACGAGTAGCAGTCAATATATTCCATAATCTCAAAATTGACCCTCACCGAAAACTTGAGAAATGCATTTCAAGCCAATACTTTTTACTAATAACTTACTTCAAAGATCTTGTGAACGTAAGCCACAAAGGAAAAGCGAAAAAGCGGGAATGCGTCGCTGAAGCCACACTAATAATAACTTTCATGTTTATTAACAACAATTCTTATTCACAAGACGAGAGAGTCTCTAGGCTGGTAAAAACAAAGCTTTTGGGAGGATACTTTCAAGCCCGACCGACGTAAGCAGATTTGCGTCACCGAGTCAGTGACGCACTTGGCTTGTGCAGAATGTAACTCGTAAGATATTTTACCATAACAGCCAAATGAATAAATGGCTATTTGAATAGAATAGAATAGAATCCTTTATTTCAGGCCGACAGACCCATAACATTTGTTAGTAACAGAGGTACTTAGATTGCTGTGAAGTTATGGGTATAATTTAGAAGTGCATTTTACTTATATTAATTTAGTTACCTCAGCAATTCTATACCAAAAATCCAAACTGGGCTCTCCAAATCTTTGATTATTTACTCTCTACATAGAACTTTGATGATAACTGTTAGCATATAAGTAGTTTTCCGCTTCTTGTTGACAATTGTATTGTCAAGGGATACGGTCGTGTTACGTGTTAGAATTTATTTTGCTAAAATGGCACTAAAATGACGAGTGGCGTTATTAGTTGGTCGAAATTACAAAGGACGTTTTAAAATAACCAGCAAAGTCACCTATTACCGATAACTAATTCAGAATTCATAGTATTTCATTCAAAAATTAATCAATTTAATATGTCTAATTACTTCATAGTTTTGTTTCACAAAAATAACAATGTTTTTTTATAACAATTAATACATGACGTCTTATCTGTTTTTTTTATAAAAATCAAATAACTTAAAACATTTTACTCGTGCAAAAAACAGAATTTTCAAAATGTTTTACTTTAATTTTGTTCCGCAAAATTTGCCGATGAATATATTTTGTTTGTCAAACGAAAACATTGGAGTAAATCATCCCAATTCGAATTAAAATCTTTTAGTTTTTTAAACAACTAAACCTTAACATGGTCAGTTTTCCCAGTAAAATGGGAAATATGTCTTTAGCTAGCATCCCTATCTATGTCCACAGAGATAAATAGAATGACGTTTTGCGAATGTCACACAAAGCTGTTACGCACACAACCATACACAAACTGGCCTGTTTATGTGTAGTGATTACAGGGCCACACTCTACCTAGAGAGTAAATAATCAAAGTCTCCAATCTGTCTCGATTGAAAATTAACAGTAATAGAACTTGCGATCTTCATTCTTACCTCGGAGGCCTAGTTCTTAGAAGAGCCTTAGAGTATCTGGTACGCACAGGATTTTGATAACGAAAATTACATTCTATTCTATTTCCGACTTCTCTTATATTATGTACACTCGATAAACTCCCAGGTTAAGACGCTATAAAGATTATGTAAAGTGTCGATTCTTTGCGACGGGTCTCCATAATTTTCAGGTCACTTCCCATGCCTACGATAGCCGGTACCGAGCTAGGACGACTGATTTAACAGTCCTGGCAAATGGTCTGAAAATTATAAGGTATTGTCTATGTTCGTTGAAAAGTTGATTTCATTTTTGAAGAAATGAATTTGGTTAGCTATACCGATCTTGATATTTTACTTAAATTAATGTTTAACATTTTGAATAGGATATCTCGTAAACCTGTTGACTTTCCTCATGTTTTATAACTCTTGGGTTTATACCAAATCTTTTGCATTAGGCGACTATAAACAAGTAGAATTAGTGGCATTAAAATTAAATGTGTAGTGGTTAATATAGTATTTCTAATGTTAATTAGAAAATGCAATATTATCTCATAAGTAGTTGCACTTTTTGTAGAACAAACTTATTATTAGAATATTTTAAGAACTGAATTCTTCTGTAATGTGCAAATATTGATTATTTCGTGGCAATCCCCTTTTAGCACAGAAAATAAATACCTACTTAAAACAATTTTAAAATGCCTCACATCAGCGTGAAATTAATTTTATTCTCCAGGGTACACATATCTAGTCAACCATACATAATGAAATACGAAGAAAATAACATTTTAACAATAAATTACGTCATTACATAACCTTGATTGTGCCCTACACAATAATAATATAATAATTTTAGTAATCGTTGGACGCTGTCACCTTGTTGACTATTTGTATAAAATTTTATATATCTATTGTTTCGAATTCCTCCTACATAAATTTTATTTTTGACCTGTCGTGGTGTTATATCTGGAAATATATTATCTGTGTTTCTTAATTGTATTTTATTGCCTTCCTACCTCACTGTTATTTCCAGGTACCCGATGTATTTTGATCGCATCAAGCCAAGTAATCGTAAATCTTCATAATTGGACAGCTTATCTAATCGCTCAAAGATAATCCTCGCGTAATCAAACTGCTGCGTTTCATATCAAATTACTTTCGATAAAATTCAAAAACATATCAGTACACAAAATTGCTCGTAGCTGGATGGGTCTAAAGTAGTGCATTTAAAAGACGCAAGTGGTGATGCAGCATTCTGTGACGCTCTAGAAGAGCGACCGCAGACCTTGACGACTTCGACACGAACGGAATCAAAGTGGATCCCCTAAGCGATGATGCTGGGAGCCTGGTGCTCGCAATAGATCAGGGACAGGTTATCAAAAATGGAACCACCCTTTTGAAAATTTTATCTTTGACAACCAGCAGCATTGGAATCGGATTTTCCGCTGTCGCGTTGGCATTCCTCCTCCTGACTGCCATCCTCTTCGCAGAATGGAGACAGGTTTATAAGAACCAACTGCTGGTCCAACTCGTGTCGGCGCGGTTCATATACGTTCTTTTGCGATACTTCAACAATGTGAGTGATGTCTTTGGATTGCACGAGAAGAACCGGACTAGTGTTCATTACAGATTGTATGTACTGTTTTATACAGAGATAGTTCTTGTCTTTTGGATGTTTATTTTCAGTAGACAATTCTATCACAGTATGGTAAAAGTGTTTAAGGCCCGAAAAGGTTATCTCATTAGAGATTCGAGCCTAGCATGGGGTCTACCAACAGGCATAGCATTAGGAATTACTATATCCATTTATTTCTACGAAGATCTTACTAACGTGATTTATTATGTGTATGTTGGTGTTCTTAAGTGGCCTATATTAGTAGCTAACGCCATTTTCCTGTGTTTAAGCTTACATTCAATTCTGAAAATGAATACAAGGACCAAGAACAATCGTAGAATAGCGTTTGTAATGATTACGTTGATCTTTTCGTTTTGTATTCAGCAATTTGTGATTGATATTTACAATATTTGTTATTTGACCTTTCTTCTGAAAAATGATGAAATATCTAATATAGTTGATGGCGTTTATGTATTCTTTAACATATTCGCATTGTACCAGTGCGCTTTCTCAACAATCTTTTGGGTGTTTGGGAATGCGAACACGAGACAGCTATGGAGGTTTATTCCTAAAAATCAAAGAGTGATAAGTCAATTAAGTCAAATAAAAATGCATCAAGAAATAACGTCCACAAAGTTATAAATTTCTATTGGAGCGATGTTGAAAATTTTATTGTAAGTATTATGGTTAATCTCAAAATGTATTCAATAATTGATTAGACTTTTATTTTTATTACAACCCACGTAAATCCTGGCATCCTTCGGCATTGTCCTTGCTCTTTCTACTCCAAGGTTAACTGGAAGAGATCCCATATGGGATAAGTTCGCCTATGTACATTATTTATATTATGCAAACATGTCTTGTAATTGTTTATGTGCAATAAAGAGTTTACATACATACATACATACATACAAACGTACCTTACGTCCCAAAACTCCCAAAGTAATCTCTAGGACGATAGAGCTTGTCTAATGCCCCTTCCCAATATACAAATGGTAAATTGATTTGGATTCTTCGAAAAGTCACAAAAACTCAAAGTTAACTAATCCATCCGCGGATCGAATTTTGGGAATGAGTATAAGTTGAAATACCGCGTTATTCCACCGCCTAACTAAATGGAGTAGTAGCCAAAGACAAATTTTACACGAAGTCATCTAGTTCTAGGGTCTTTTTACATAATCCTGACTCACCAAGATAATATTATTGGTTGAGTGAATAAAAAATATTATCCTGATAATCGACAACTAAGGGATTACTGCTATCCGATCAAATTGATACCAGGCGTAAGTATATGGTTTTTCTCTGAAATAATTTACTGACGCTGCATCGAAGTTCGACCAAGGTTCGAAATACGTCCAAAAAGGTAATGTTTACGGTACCTTATCGATGTTTCGAAAAACTAATGCCCGCTGTTTCATTTGTCCGAAAATCATTTTTCTCTGACCTTTTCAAAATGTGTAAAGAGAACCTAAAGGTTAGGTTAGGTTAGTTTTATAACAAACCAGGAAAGTTAAACGGTTTCAGAGAAAAATGATTCCGGACAAATGAAAAATTCGGACAAACAAAACTGCAGACAAAAGCTTTTCGATGTTAAGATAGGTCACCCACAGAACACGACTCTTAGCGTACGAGATAAATTTGACTAGTTGGAATGAATTTGGTTTTGCTAAATCAGAAAATATCGTCATAATTTCCTTACACTATCAGTTTTAAAATGAAAGAAACTTCTAGAAACAGTCTATGGACCTTTTCTTGAACGTGTCCGACATTCCGAAAGCTTAAAAGCCTTGTCACGTCTGAATTCTGATTGCTCAAAGGACCGTTAGAGGATCCGTTTTGATACTTCAAACATTTATTTTTCACTTTTCCTTTTCAAGTACATCTACTTTGCAGTAGTCCTACTTATATGTTATTGTATTTTTTGTCTCAAACATGCTCGGAAATATTTATCTGCTTTCAAAATAGAAATGGACAAAGTAAGAAATTCCATAAGTATTCAATGCCGTACGTTAAACTACCTATTAAAATAATACTACAATACACACAACCATTAAAAAAACTTTTTGTTTACCTATATTTAGGGCCTGTTTCACAATTGACAAGTAATATGTGACAGTTAAAGTTAGCCCTCTCCTTGTATATGTTCAAGTGTAAGAAAAGGAAAGGGCTTTTATGCGTCATTCATTACTTGACGATTGTGAGGTTAGTTCCCGTTCCGCCGGAACTTCTTATATACAATATGTGCCAGTCAGAACTCTTCCCTCAAGAATCCGGCGAATCGGGAACTAACCGATTGTGAGACAGTTCCTTAGACAAATAACATAATCTTTGTAATACTCGTACATTGTACCGCCTAGTATTTCGTAAATTACCTCGACAAGTGTCGATGAGTTAAAAAAAAACTTGATAAACAATTGAAAACAGACAGAGTTATCAAACAACACCGTCAAATTAAGATAACGTAATGATAGTTTTGTGTATGTAAATAAATAAATAATTAAATGTTTATTTAGACACTTTAAGGACACCTTTCACAAATTGAAATGTAATAGATGTAACCTTCACAGCACATCTTTTCTTTCATCTAGACGACTATTTATAAAATTAAATGCAAAAGTAATAAGGGTGGTTTTAATATCCTTTTCCATGTCCAAAAGCTTCAATTTTTTAAAGAGTTATTTAAAAGGGCGGGAAATTACTGTTCGTGAATGGAATGGATGGTGGTCGCGGAAGGAGGAAAAAAAATCAGGAGAAATTGTTATACAATAATCTTTCCATTTTGTCATAAATAAATAGATAAGTACATACGAATATGGATAAATTGTAGCGATCTTAAATTCTTATTTTTTTTTCTCTTTTGTAGTACAAGTCAACAGCATAAATAAGTGATCATTTATGTACCTTGTCACATTAACGTTGTGTTTGAAATGTTATACAAAATTGTGAAACGATTGAAAGCGATAAGGTACAGAAATGATCACTTATTTATGCTGTTGACTGTACCAAAATTTAGAAATACACATATTTAGTTAATATTCCAAGAATTCTTTTCCCGTTCAAAATAACTCTACTGCTACAAGAAAAATAACCTTAGCTTTATAATAATAAGTTTCAAAAGGGTCAGATGAGCCTTCGGGATATTTTTATAGGTTATGGTTGAAGTTCTCTTAATGAAACATCGAGGCGGGATCATGGTTCGTAAAAATGATGGGGCATAAAATCCGAAGGCGCTTAATAAAAACGACTTACAGATTTCTTTCTCGTGATTTTTACGGCGTGGAAATAGACAAAAAGGCGGGAAAAATGGCTAATAGAGAATAAAAATGCGGTATTATTTGAAATAGGCTAAAATGAAATAAATTAATAAATAAATGTCAGGGGACAATGTCACACCAATTGACCTAGTCCCAATCTAAGCTCTAGGCTTGTATTATGGGTACTAGACAACGATATAAATACTTATATAGAGAAATATATACTTAAATACATAGTAAACACCCATGACTCAGGAACAAATATTCGCGCTCAACACACAAATATCTGCCCTTACCGGGATTTGAACCCAGGACCGCTAGCTTCGTAGGCAGGGTCGCTACCAACTAGGCCAGCGCGTCGTCAATACTATACTATATACTTAGTTAAAACGAGTCTGAAATCCCAAATGACCCATTCAAGGTGACGGATATTTTTAGACTTTTATGTAGCTACGGCTGCGGTGTATCTAAGTAAAGAAAGTATAATCGTTTTTTTCCTTTACTGTTTTTACCTGAATTCGTTATTTAATTACTTTATTACTCCCCTCTCTCTATGCAGTTGCCGGGTTAGAATAGTGCCACTCCATGTCTTCCCGTGGATGTAGTAAGAGGCGACTAAGGGAATAAAGGCTTTTAGTACTGTTAGGCGATGGGCTTGCTACCTGTCACTAATATGCTGGTAAACATCTTAGCCTAATTGTGCAAAATGTGGTTACAGAATTATCAACCAATTTTTAGAGTTTTTGGTAATTCTGTAGCTCTGCCTACCCCACTCTGGGAATGAAGGCGTGAGTTTATGTATGTATGTATGTATGTATTACTCTGCAATACTCAAGTTATAACGTCAGTTTGTAGTTAACCATTCTACGCATGAAGTTACTGTACGTATGCATTTGATTATAGTGGTTTCAATCCATAATGCATTAAAATTGACAACTTGACTGATAGGGTCCTATTTTAGTGGGGCGAGCGTTCGTTATAAATTGAAAAACACGGGTAAAATACTTGTTAGCCATTATTGAAAATCATAAAGAGAACGTACAAAAGTCTACTGAAACCACTAAACCCTTACATAAAAGAAGAAACTAATTTGTTGCTCCCTTAACATAATGAATGCTTTGCTAGACATTAATACGCAAAACAAACCTCGCATTTGTAAGTATAAAAAAGGTTCTCACAATCATTTTATTGCAGTATCACACAGTAGCACAATTACAGAAGAACTAACTCTTAAAATCACTTTCTACCGTTTAAATAGACTATGCTCGACCGCCTTATGGCTGGTGTGATATATGTCATACTTACTTATTTCAACCAGTCGTTTCTATCATGACAATCTCATTAAAATTATTTTTTCTATACAATATAATTACTATCATAATTATTACATGAATTATTAGCAGTAAATGAAGCACTATTGAAACGTTTACAGATACATATTATCCTTATCTAATTTAATTACATAACCGGTTTCCGTTGGAGTTAAAATACTATTGAATTACATAATTAAAACAAGTAGGTACTAATTTTAAATCTTAATATATAGAGTATCATTAAAAAACATACAATGTCTACATTATGATGACACAGAGGAGGTAATAACATTAATTTCATAAATGTTCTGGGCTAAATTACTACGCACACGCACAAAGACACACACGGACGGACGGACGGAAAGACGCGCGAGCGTGCGCATTGTTTATTTTTGTTTGGAATTAATTAAAAAAAAGCTACTTGGTTTCATAAGAGTTGGTTACTAGTCATTTTAAATGTTCAATAACATTCTGAAACAAGAAAATAATAAAACATTCTGATACTGAAAATTACCAATAACCAAATCCCCAATAAGCCCAGAATTGCTTAAGGTGTGTAGATGAAAATATATAGGTATACATACACAAAGTGGGGTGTAAAGAATACATCAAACATAAAAACTATTTGTTCGGTTCGAACATGGGGTAGGCAGAGCTAAAGAATTACCAACAACTTTTAAAACTTGTTGATAATTCTATAACCACACTTTACACAATTAGGCTATTAGTGACAGGTTGCAAGCCCATCGTCTAACAGTACTACAATATATAGGTATGTTGTATACTAATTATTGCGAGAAAGTTGTAACTTATAGGTATGTATGAATTGATACCTACTTTGCCCAGGTGCATGATTATTGTGATTAAAGATAAAGATAAAGATAAAGAGACATTTATTCGCAACAATACAAAACCACATTAGGTACACAGATACAAAAAGAACAAGACAGAGAAACAGTTGCGAAACGGCCCCAACTCAGCATTCGCTAGCCGTAAAGCCAGCACTGGTCTTCCTTTGGAACCGCTTGGAGATAACGTAAAATGAAAAACATCAGAGATCAAAATTAAAATCATTTGTTCGAGATTATCTCAAACGACCATAAGAATAACACCCTGTTAAGGTTGGCAACACTAAGGAAACAGAAAATTTAGATTATTATATTAGATTGATGAATTTGTATGATTGAGCGCTTCACGCGCCGACAAACTGGATTACACTATGGCAAGCATTTAATTGAATTTTAACGCATGTAGAAACTTCAACAACATAATGAATTCTCATTCCTTACAAAAATGTCCAAATGCACAAAAGAGGATGACTCAAAAGTTTATTTTTTATTTATTAATAGATAATGAAAGTTAAACAAAATGTCTTGACAGCGGACAAAACAATACAAGTTTATCTGCCGCTGTGTTCACTCGTAATATACAAATAACTTACATACTAATTGGGATAGGTACTTAAAATATATTTAGATATAAACAAGAACAGTTCCCCGCGCCGATGCACATGCCCTAGCATGAGGTCTACATCAGCATAGGAAAGCTGTTTTCATGATGCGCTTACAACGGTGTGGGTTAATACAGATTCGTGTATACAGTGTGTCTCTGACCTTGGGGCTTTAATTTCAACGATCGATTCTACTCGCTAAACTGAACTACTTTTGTTCTGCAACATGAAAAAATAACTTAAATTTAGATAACTAATTGATGTTAAAGTCTAATTGTAAAATCAGTGTATTACATACTGGCCATGTAATCACTACCTCATGGTACCGGGGCGACATTACCTTGGTACGAGGGCTAAAGGAAAATGGAGAATTGGATCGCGTACATTGAAAATTAGATTTAACTTGTATGATAAAAAATAAATTTAAACTGAACATATTTTTAACAACTTACAGAACAAAAGAAGTTTAGTTTCAGGAGTTGAATTGATCTATGCATTTAAAGCCCCAAGGTCAGAGGCACCCTGTATATTTCGGACGATAATCGATTTAGATTGGGGTCCATTCCTCAGGGTCTGTATTATGGTCGCCTTTATCACGGTGGATAAAGCATACGTCACTCTCACACATACAATGCAAGTCGGAAAGTAACAGTTGTTTTATCCACGTTTATCTACATCGGTAAACACGATCATAATAGGCCCGCAGCGTAAGAACCAATAGCGATATCTTATCGGATATGTATTTTTATTGTCTGTTGTCTGATTTGGGACCATTCGCCATAGAAAACGTTTTAGAACGTAAAATAATCTATACGGTGACTAGATCCATACCCTTTTCGTGATACATTGCGTCGCTGCAATAGCTCTCGGCTCAAAACTTGTTACAACAACCCGTCAATGGATAGCTACAAGGATGTGGGATATTGACCAATGAAACTGACCCTTCAGACATATCTATAGGCTGATTTGCACATCCTCCTTTATTTATGTTTGTTTTGTTTTTACCACCACACTTTTGTACACCAATAGGCGTCAAATTTGGTACAGAGATAGGTACCTAGTTTATAGCCCACTATCTGACATAGGGCACTTATTGTCCCAGAAAATTATACAGTTCCTGAGGGAATAGCGATAAACAACGTTTTGTCACCTCAGTGTTGATTATAAGTTCTAAATTGTTATAGATTCAGCCCGTGACTTCGTCCGCGTTGATTTCGAATATCGCTATTCCATCCGGAACTTTGTTTTTTTTCGGGATTCAAAGTAGTTTATATGTTAATCTTGGGTATAAGTTAACTTCCTTTCAAATTTCATCTAAATCCATCCAGCCGTTGCAGCGTGAAGTAACAAACAAACACAAACTTTCACATTTATGATATTACTAGCTTTCGCCAGCGACTCCGTCCGCGTAGAAGTCATTTATCGCTGCTCTCTCATTCCAGGACCTAACCAATATGTATGCCAAGTTTCGGTTTACATTCATGACGCATAAAATTGGTTGTCATAATTTCGTTTCGCATAGCAACCCTTGGCAGAATCATCATTTCGCATAATTACCTTTGGCATAAATTTCATCGCATACTCTGCTAAATAAAATTCTGCGAAATGAAAGTCGGCGATATTAGTATTCTGCTATTCAAAATTCTGCCAAATGATTGTTATACGTTATGACAGTTATGCTAAGTATACTATTATGCTAAAGTATCATTCGGCTAAAACTGTTTCTGCGATAACTGTTATGCGAAATGTATTTCGGACAATTATCATGCCAGATGAAGGGAACCCCCAAGTTTCATCTCAATCCGTTCAGTAGTTAAAGCGTGAAAGACGGACAAACATAACTTTCACATTTATAATATTAAGTTACTATGGATTAGGAATTAGGATTGGTGTTAGTCTGTAAAGTATTTGTAATCAAGCATGTATTTGTGGTCTATTCCCACTGGTTCCATTATTTAAAGCACTTCAGATAATGGAACTAGTGGGAATTATTATAAATTTCCCAGTAGTTCAATTTTATTAAAAAATAAAATAAAAAGTCGAATGTTTTCTTTTATTGTTAAGAATAATTTATATTAGGTTATTATTGAATGCATTTTTTTAGTAACGGTTTTAGTGAGACTAAAAAATTTTTTAATTTAATAGAGCTATAGGGAAAAAAATATTCCCACTAGTTCCATTATATGAAGTCATTTAAATAATGGAACTATATGGAATAGACCGTATGCGTATTTGTAGCCTTGTTGCCCGAAAAAAAAACTCATCCTTGAAACCTAAATAAATAAATAGTACCTAGTACCTACCTACCTTAATTATATTTTAAAGCCGTCCAAAGCTGGGTCCTGATGGAGACTTTTCAATTACTCTCAGTGCGCGATCTCGGCGCCCGCGTCGACGTTGAGTGGATGGGCGGAGTGTACTTGGCTCAACGAATAGGTAAAATAAAAATGGACGTTTTGGAGCAGAAATATGTAATACGGAGAAGAATCTATTTAAACGGCTAACTTAAGTTCAGTTTTAGGGGTAACTTAAATAATAAATAAATAGAGAATAAATATCAGGAAACCTTAATATCACACTAATTGACTAGTCCTAAACTAAGCTAACTATGGTTTTGGGTATTAAACAACGATAAACATCATTTTATAGAGTAATAAATACTTATGTACATAAACACACCGAAGACTCAGGAACAAACAAATACACACACACACGGAGAGACACAAATATCTGCCAAAATTAAACTAAAGTAGGTACACATAAAACATTAAATACATTTATAATCAACCGTTATAATTATTTCAAATGTTTGCTGCTCTTAAGACAAATTTATTATTAGTGTAGCATTCAATATTTATTTAATATAATTAAATTTATGAGTTATGGTTAAATTTATTATAAACATAATAATTTGAATACTCATAACTTTAATTATTTAAATAGTTGCGTATTAACTAAATGTTAAAATTTACTGTAGGTATAGAGCAAACTGTAGACATTTGTGTGTAATTTTATATGGGAAATATATAACTTACTAATAATGCTACGTTTTCGCTGTCAATAGGGATAGACCAAAAAAAAATCTCACGGTTTTTACATTCTAATTCGAAAGAATAGGTAATTTTAAGAGACCAATTTCATTAATTTTGTATTTGATCGAATAGTTTTGTTTTAATATCTTTATTTATTTAGCAGAAAATTTATGGATGACATAATTATTTTAAATTTAGGTTGGCATTTTCTAATAAATTACAACAATTAAATGACAAAAAGTGATTGTACATACATACATACATAAACTCACGCCTTCATTCCCAGAGCTAAAGAATTACCAACAAGTCTTAAAACGTCTTGATAATTCTGTAACCACATTTTGCACAAGTAGGCTAAGATGTTTCCCAGTGTATTAGTGACAGGTGGCAAGCCCATCGCCTAACGGTACTACAAGCCTTTATTCCCTTAGTCGCCTCTTACGACATCCACGGGAAGACATGGAGTGGCACTATTCTAACCCGGCAACCACACGGCGAACTTTCTCGAAATGGTTTTCAAATTAGAGTAATTTTTAAAATATGAACAATCCCATTTGTGATACAAGTACCCATCATGGCGGTCAACCTGTGCTGCGATTGATTTCGACAATGATATTGAAAATATTAATATATCTACAATGAAAAGCGACAAATTTATGGCATTTCTTGATAAGCACTATCAAATGTACCTACTATAAACCCATTTGCTACTTGATGAGATATTTAATATCCAAAAAAATATGTTATTGTTCAGTGTGCTAACCGCTCCAGGGGCCGAATTTTGACTTTCTAGCGCCGAAAGTGTCACTCGAAAGTGAGAAAAATCTATGAAACCGTATTATTTAAATTACGAGTTATAGAAAATTTTAAGACTAGTGGTCCACACCATTCATTTTCAATACTACCACCGCTCGTAATTTCAATCATACGGTTTCACAGATTTTGCTCACTTCCGAGTGAAACTTTCGAGCGGTCAAAAATAAAAAATATGCCCCCATGTTACGCGCAAGTATCCCTGTACATACTACCAACAAAAAAAAAAAACTTCAATTTCTCTGTGACTAATATATTGCTTGATATCATAAAAAATTGTGAAAATTATTACTTCAAGTGATTATTTATTGATTAAACACATACTTAATATGTGTGTGAAATTTCAATTGTGTAGTTACAAGTAAGTCAAATTATGCCTAACCGCTGACTCTCCCCAAAACATGCCCGTATTGAGCGGTGACTGAGTGATTTAATGCCCCGTAGGTATAGGGCTAAGACGTACCTACATTTTTAATTTGCAACACCATAGATTGGGCGCATCTTGCTACTGTATGAGATAGGGTTGCCTGCATACAGCCCTGTCAGTCAAGACAAGGACATAATTGGGCGGTGATCAGCTTGTGCATAACAAATCAACAAATAAATTAAGTGTCAAACTGTATCATGGGTCGAGGATTGAACGAAATGTACGTATTTCATGGCAAGGAGAAGGCAAAAGAGCTCACAGGTAACATTATGGTAAAAAGGACTCGTAAGTGCCGCATTAAGTAATAGTTTTTTGCTGAGATGACCGTCTCAACATAGTCAAAGTAAATGCTAAGAAGTAAAATACAAATTATTGACGCTTCTTGAAAAGAACATTTTAGCTAAAATCAGTTTCTTAATACAAACTTAAGACTACAATCTTAAGACTGCAAATGCACTGCGAATCCCGTGACTAAGATGAAATGCCTCTATCCCAGTAATTTCACCGGTAGGCTTATTGCCACACTACTAACAATATATACATACAACTACAACTATAAATACATACATACCTTCACGCCTGTAATCCCAGAGTGGGCTAGGCAGAGCTACAGAATTACAACTTAAAAAGTTGTTGATAATTCAGTAACCACAATTTGCAAATTTGCTATAAATAGTTGCACGAAAATGTAACGCCTGTCGTTATTATTTTTGTTTTTGTCACAATCTTTATTAATAAATTCTTGACTGAGATGTACAACTCAAGATGCTTCAAAGTAAACGTCAATTTGTAGAAGATTGTAATTTCTACAGCATCTTGAGACGGGCATCAAACACCGCAACCGTTTATTTATTCTGTAACTCCTGTACTTCCAACATGCCCGCAAAACTAGCAACTGCGATTATTCCAAGCATAGTAGCAGTGTTCACCAACTTCTTAATAGGTTTTCCTGTACAGCGAGCTGTAATTAGTGTTTAACTTGCTAGCGCGTACACAACCGTGCTGCAACCTCAATTCAATTAATATGGGTATAGTACATTGTGTATTAAAGTCGGTAAGTAAGGAATTACGATCGAGGCTCTAGTAGAAGCCCGAAGTCGAAGACTGAGGGCTTTCTGAGTCGAGGTTCGTAATTCCTGTACCGACCGTGAAACATACAATGTTTTTCATCACATTTGCGAGTAAATAAATAAAATTATAGGACAGAAAACACTTATAATACTTACACAAGTCAGCACAACTATTATTACGAATTACTTGAACTTTTTTTAAGCGGATGGCGGGTGGACTCCACAGATTATACAAATGTTTCGTTCAGAAACGTTAAGGGCAAATACTTACGTAGGTATACATACAGCCCTGAAGGAGTGTAAAAAAAACGACGTTTTGATACAAAAAAAACTATTAAAATCGATTATTAAGAACATTAATTGAGTATTTAAGTAACATGTAGCGAGATTGCAATGAAATTCCTGTTTAAATAACATTTAAGACATTTTTTTCAATTGCGTGTAAACTCTTTGCTTGAACTTGCATGACCTGTGTGCTGTGCTATAAATTAAAAAAAAAATACTTACCGACCTTGGGTTTCATGGTAAAAAGAAAGGTCGAGGGTTTTATATGGGGCATTGCGGCCAAGTTAACCTGTATGTTTAGATACTGTTTACGTGCAAGTGTGATGAAAATTACTTTACCGGTTATTCTAGGTAATACTTTTACAGGGCGTAGTCACTTGGCTTGCGTTATTTATTGTTTATGATTTTTTAGACTTTGTAATAAATAAAACTAGTTCTCCGCTACACCTCCTATTTCTTCCCGTTAGGGTTCGATTTTCAGGAAAATCTTTTTTAGTGCACCTAGATCTCATAAGGAACCTACGTGCCAATTTTGGAATCTCTAGACCCAGAGGTTTAGGCTGTGCGTGGATGTGTCAGTCAGTCACTTTGACTGTTTCTTCTTTTATACATACATACATACCTTCACGCCTGTTATCCCAGAGTGGGCTAGGCAGAGCTACAGAATTACAACTTTAAAAAGTTGTTGATAATTCAGTAACCGCAATTTGCACAAATAGGCTAAGATGTTTACCAGCATATTAGTGACAGGTTGCAAGCCCATCGCCTAACAGTACTACAACCCTATAACCCCTTAGTCGCCTCTTACGACATCCACGGGAAGACATGGAGTGGCACTATTCTAACCCGGCGACCACACGGAAAAACATAATAATAAACATAAAAAACACTTTTATACATTTAAGATTTAAAAAATATCTACTTATTTACTTTATCTCGTGTTGTATGTTTCGTTTTTATTCCAAAATGTCTGTTTGTTATTTTTTTTCTTATTTATTTTCAAAGTCGTATTGTGTGAATGTAAAGCTTGGTGTATTATTTAACAGTTACAATTATACATTTTAAATACGCCACTGACCAGTCATGTGTTGACAATACTCTTTTTAAAATTGTTATTTATTGTTTTATAGATTTTGTATCAATGTTTAATAGTAACCATTTATTATTAAATATAAAATGCTTGACATGTTAACCGTTAGTAATGAGATTGCACATAGGTACTTCTCAAGTCAATAGCCACAGATAAAATAGTTTAAAAAAAAACAAGCTAGAGTCTGGCAAACGAAAGCGTGACCTGAAAAAATGGCAACACTGTAGTGTCGTCCCTTTTTTCTTAGATTGATTTGAAAAGGATGACACTACAGTGTTGCCATTTTTTCAGGTCACGCTTTCGTTTGCCAGACTTTAGTAATATTTTTTACTGGATAAAATCTCCGATATAGGTATTAGCTGCCGAGATGATATCTGTTAAATGACCAAATTTTTACAAACCGTTTTATTTTACACATCCTGATAGTATGTTTTTTGTTTTTATTTTGTACAATAAGCTGTTTACATACATATTTATATACACAATTAAATCGAGAAAATGTGTATATCGATTAAAACAGCGCCCGTGACCTTATTAAGTACCTACTTTGACTTTTACATCGTCATAAAGGGTATAATTATGTAAAATAATGAATGGAAACGTGAGTCTGTTTTAGGGGTTCGTGCTACACATAGATTCCATAAGGTAACCCATAATTTTATCGAACATCACTTCATCGAATTTCATTTCATCGAACGCTTTCAGGATATCCTAAACATTAATTACGTAGGTTAGGATAGGTTAGTTAAGTTAGACTGTTATATTCACCCTAGTCCCCTAGTCACCTAGTCAGTAGGATGCGAAAATACATTCCTCCAAAGTACATACATACATACATACCTTCACGCATTCATTCCCAGAGTGGGGCAGGCAGAGCTACAGAATTACCAACAACCCTAAAAACTTGCTGATAATTCTGTAACCACAATTTGCACAATTAGGCTAAGATGTTTAACAGTGTATATTAGTGACAGGTAGCAAGCCCATCGCTTAACCCTTAGCTGCATGATTTAATATTTTCGTTTGAAAAACAGATATGTAATAGAAAAATGCATTTAGATTACGGGAAAAATAATTAAAAAAAATCATACTCATTTTTTTTTTTTTTTTAATTATTTTACACATAAATGGTATCATTTTTGATACTCCATGCAAAAAGTAGTAAAAATTATCTTCTTCGCACAAAATGGAAAAACCACAATGTAGTCTAAGAATACAAGGAATTAAATTATCTGAATTTTGTTAAAAAGACGAAAAAAAAGCCTTGTATCATTTTTGATACCGTATGCACCTAAGGGTTAACAGTACTATAAGCCTTTATTCCCTTAGTCGCGTCTTACGACTTCCACGGGAAGACATGGAGTGGCACTATTCTAAGCCGGCCACCATACAGCACCAGCAGCAGCAGCATGCGGCGAGAAATGTCGTTCAATTAAATAGAACTTGTACGTAATAATAGGTTCGGCGAAAGGTGCTTCGAGAAAATAATAGTGTACCTCAACCATTACCATGAGTCACAATTAACGTACTCGCTAGCGAGTCGAATGCACTGTCCTTAACAGACCTTGCAGTGCAGCAGTGATCTTATAGAGTGCGAGAGACAGAGCATTCGAGTCGCTATCGAGTACGGTAATTGTAACTCATGGTAATTGTTTTGTCTATAGACGTTTTCAAAGATAAAGGCGATTTGAAAACGAGAGTTAGGGATCCCCTTGAAATATCGACAAACATTTCATCGAATGTATAATTTCACCGAATTTCATTTCATCGAAAGCTAATTTCGACTGAAACCTTATAGTTTTCAGGTTATCTTAAGCATTCGTTGGGTAGGTTAGGTTAGAATTGTGACCACAATAAAAAATAAGCTCCTGCACGTGGACATGCCTGTCTACGAAATGAAAATTCGGCGAAGTGAAACGTTCTATGACAATAGTTTCGATATTTCAAAGGTAAACCCGTGAGTTAGGATTAAAATATTCGTGCTAGAGATACTGTCCTGTAATATCAGGGTGGATGTACGTCGGTGCCCCATTTCGCGTGGAGTGTAAACAGCTCTTGAAATAAACAAGTCCCATCAAAGAAATCCCGTACGAACTCACGGCTCTGTTTACCTAACCCCGTCTGCTTCTGGTATGATTAGAGAAGCGAAGCAGGGGAGATCACACGGTCAGTATTTCATCAGTCAAATTTTGACAGATGCCTGTATTGCAATGCCCTTACCAGGTTAGTGTTGACGAGTGTATTGAAAATAAATAAATAATAAATAAATATCAGGGGACAATGTCACACCAATTGACCTAGTCCCAAACTAAGCTCTAGGCTTGTACTATGGGTACTAGACAGCGATATAAATACTTATATAGAGAAATATATACTTAAATACATAGAAAACATCCATAGGAACAAATATTCGCGCTCATCACACAAATATCTGCCCTTACCGGGATTTGAACCCAGGACTGCTAGCTTCGTAGGCAGGGTCACTACCAACTAGGCCAGCGCGTCGTCCAAAATTTTAAGATTTTAAGATTTTAAGGTATTTGGTACGACTTTAGGGAATAAAGTATGTAACTATGACTATGAGGGATGATTTTAACGTTCATACGATCAATGCAAAACTGACATCGGACTGATAAAACGTGCACCAGTCGCCATACACCCTCAATATTTCATTAGTTCAAAATTAAATTACAATTCACTAAAAAATGATGTTTACTTTGAAGCATCTTGAGTTGGACATCTCAGACAAGACGAGTTTATTAAAGGCATTGTGACATAAACAAAAACAATAACGATAGGTTTATTATTTTCTGTCATTATTTAAAGTCAATACTCGTGTATTGGCTCTGTTCCGGTTTACAGCCGGTGAAATGACTAGCACACAGGCATTCCATCTTAGTCCTCAGGGTTGGCAGTGCATTAATTATGTAGGTATTCCCTTAGTCGCCTCTTACGACATCCACGGATGACATGGAGTGGCACTGTTCTAACCCGGCAAACACACGGGATAAAAATCCCAAAAAAAATAAAAAACAACATATTTATGAAAACAGTACAAAGCCGAAGTTATCCCTTGAAATCGTAATTAAAAGTTCTGTCTGCTGCACGTCGAGTGCGTTTCGTTAGCCCAAACTAGCTCCGACTATACCCCTCCAGCTACATTTCCATTCCATTTTTGAAACGACCGATTTTATTTCCTATTTGTATCCAATTGGCATAAACTGAACTGCAAAACGTAGACTGTGAATGAACTCAAATGTGGTACTTACTACATTTTCATTAGGTAGTCGAAAGCTCGCATGCTTGGAGCAGTCCATTGACAAGTTGTTTTATCATTATTGCGCGACTAGATATTGCAGCGATGCAATGTACTACTAAAATCGTTCGGGCTATTTGCAGTCACCAGAAATAATAATATATATTTTCAAACATTGAGTTCAAATTAACTGACATATCGTCGGTGATACTGCAAAACCACGTATCTAACAAATTGATGATAGAGCAAAATGAACCTTACCGTTTAATGTATACATTTCTTCATCCAGAAATTTGCTGGATTACGTGTGAACGCGTCTTAAATTAAGCCACACGACACTTGCCTACTCAGAGTATTACAGGGTGGCAAGTGGAATTTTGTTAATACCTGACTCATGGGGTAAATTCTAACAGTTTTCACCATTGTTTTCTTGGTGAAAGCTTTTAAAATTGAATTTAAATTATGGTTAATTAACCAATAAATGTTCAACTGACAGGGGTGTCAGTTTTGCGTTTGTCGGGTTTTGTTTCAGGTTCTTACCACTAAACCTTGTCATGGTTATAACCTAAGATTTACTACGTTGCTATTTTCTTCAATCCTATTATTATACAGGATTTACACAAGTTTATTTGTATATTTTATCAAATTAATTACCCCCTGAAGTCCAAATGTTGGTAGGGGAGGTCGCGCGAATGCAGGCAACACTCCAGCTATTGGTAACTTCGCCATGACAAGGAATAATTCGATCACTTTATACTATCTTCTGCGCTCGCGCTCATATAGAATTTAATATTTTTATATTATCCGTTTTCCGTAAGTATTTGGTAATTCGGTTATTGATACCATGTCGTCGTGTCATAGAAGTACTATTTAAACGATGTTGATATTTGTTTCAGTCTCAGCCAGTACCTCGTTGTATATTAAATTTTAACCCCTAAACCAGGGCGTGATTTGTTTCCTTGTGCCACTTAGGCAAGGATATTTCCTAAAAACTGTAAGTACCTTATCACCATTGTGAGACCACGCCGCGATTTGTGTAACTAGTGGGCGTTTGCCTAATTGATGTGTGTTTTTACAGTCTGTCACCTTACTTTCTGTGGGCCAAGGTCTACCTTGCATGTGCTACCGTTCCGGAGTTGACATTAGCCACCTGGCATCCTTAAGCAAGGGTATTTTCCTCCAAAAGGTAAGAATAAAACAACTATACTCACTACAGGTGTTCCTACTCTATAGGTTATGTGACATGTGCTCTATGATCATGCTAAATTCTTCTCTCACAGCCTTTACGCCCTTCTTGCACTGCCTGGCAGGGCTCTTACATTATTAGTTGCGTAAGGTTAAATTGTTTCCCTCTTTTCTCATAATTATATTCTCCGGGAATGAGCTAAAATACCACATACTGGCCAATTCCAGGAGGGATCTACTACGGGCTAGCAACCTACTAGTGACTTACCACGGGCTAGACTTACTACGGGCACAGAGCACGGGCTTCTTGCACGGGCTAGCTACTTACCTGCAAGCTTTCTACCTGAGGAAGCTACGGCACGGCCTACAAAGGCGAACCCGCACTGCTTTTCCCAGCTGAGTCCGCTCCCACTATCACTTATCTTATTTCCTTTAACGGTTTTTATTATAAGACGAGTGTTTAATCGATCAACCTAAGCAGAATCGCCAAATAGCAACCATTGTGTACCTACTACCTATTATAATAACTTTACTTTGAGGGCGGGGCCCAATAAACCAGCCTGAAATTTATCCTTGTTTCATTTGGAAAAAGCACTAAAACTATAAACCTTACATACATAAACAATAAACATTACAACATAAAATAAAAACATTACATGTTAAAATATAAACATTACAACCGTCTTATTAAAAAGGTGCATTTTGCTCCTTATTTTAAATTTTACTTACGCGGTTTTGCAGTTTCGCGGTATTACTAGGGGCATACGAGCGTGTCAGAAATTTTCGAGCCCAATGTTAAATAAAATAATATTACTGGTGAGTATATCGACTAATGAAACTAAGCCTCAACGGCAACGTAGTTTATGCACATTACTTCCAATTACCGAGAAAATATTACGTTACTCTGCAACAAGCTATAAACGGGTAATTGAATTTTTCTCCCACATGCTCGGAAATGTTAACCTTACTGATGTAAATTAGCCCGCGAAGTTCTGAGTTCCAGGTCCAGGTAAAATTTTAAAAAAAGTTATTATTTACCAACGGCAGTGATCGCGAAAATGTATTACTAAACCGCGATTAGAATACACTTCGGAAGTAACGTCAGCACGCTGTCATTGCATATTATATCCGCCATTAGTAATTGTCATTTATATGCAATGACAGCGTGCTGACGTTACTTCCGAAGTGTATTCTAATCGCGGTTTAGTAATATACACGTACCTGGTGTTTTACTTTTTAAAACCATGTTTGGACTAGGGTAACTAACTCCAAACAGCCAAACACTCGTGCAATCAAAGTTTTTCCTTGTATATTTTACTTTTTAAATGTCATAGGCTAAAAAGTTAAACTTAAATTTTTGAGCAGCGTTTACAGCGTAAGTATATAAAAGTGTATCAAACAGTTTGACGTATTTTTTATAGAAATGGTGTTCATAAACAAAAGAAATTGCCGAAATAACATAAACGCGTAATAAATGTTATAATTTAAACTATACTTTATTTAAAATGAATTTATTACGTTTAAGTTGAAGTTGTAATTCTGTAGCTCTGCCTAGCCCACTCTGGGATTACAGGCGTGAAGGTATGTATGTAAGTATGTATTACGTTTAAGTGTGTGATTTTATTTAATGTTTTATTTCAGTGTCATACTAAATCGTAGCTGTTTCCGTTCCTTTTTTTTTCAAGAAGATTTTGGAACTGTGTTTAATAAATTAACAATAAATTGTGTTACATTTTTTCAATCATAAAATACAATGATAGGTACTGAAATAACTACTCTTAATATCCAATAATAATAAAATAAATAACATAATATAAAATAAAAAGTCTATTAACGTATCAACAGGTTTGTCAATAAATTTAAATTTTATTTACTATGAGAACAGCGTCATGAGGCATTCACCGCCATCCTCCAAACTTCAAAACTCAGTAAACACCCAGTAACCAGTGCACCTGCGACCGGAGACCCTGCATAAATTATGCTAATTGGGCAGCCCTGATCCCTGAACAAAAATAACGGACGATATTTTATTTTATACCGCTTTGACATGATGGCTGTAGCAATGCCTCAACGTAAACGCGGTAAAGAAATGTGTTTGGGGTATATACGTAAAATTATTTATGTTTTTGTCAATAGAGAGTTTTCATATTAAATAGGTAACCGATAGAAGTTTAGCGGTGAAAACAAAATATCAGTGGTTAGAAATCTAACGAACTTCTTTTAGATTAGAGAACATGTAGGTATGCTTAGTGGTACATCCTATCCCTTTTTTATTACAATTATATCTTTGTTGCGATATCATTAATTTTGTAACATATTTTTCTCGTGCTATTCTCGTTCCAAAACAAATATCATTCGAAATAAATATGTCCTTGACGAAATATTTATGTTGCTAATAGGGAAAATAAACTGAATAACCTTTGATCGCAGAGTTCAGTGACATTTTGGGCAATTAAAACGTTTCTCAACCAGTTTCAACCATCATCCAAAAGCGATGAATGTTTTTTCAGTTACATATGATATGATGATATGATTTTTATCAGAGGCTTTGTACTGAAGGCCTGATATTAAAAATGGAAATGTTTTGAAGAGTCGTTAAAATATTTATATCGAATAGCAAAAAAAAACAGAAATAAAAGCCCTTGACGCTCGAGCGGGGTATATATACCTACATACATATATATAATGAATATTGTAGCTACACCAGAATTTTAAAACAAGAGCTTGTCATTAAAGAAGGTTAAGTATTTGTATCCTGTGTTTGTATTTGTGTTTTTATCCACGTCCTGTGATCACTGTCTTCTTAGTCAAGGACCCAAAGATGTACGATCAGCCCATTGGAACCTTTACCCACCATAGAACCACCCAGCAGCAGTGTTTGCATTGTTGTGTTCCGGTTTGGGGATAAGACAGCCGGTGAAATTACTAGCATAGAGGTATTCCATTTTAGTCGTCAGGGTTGGCAGTGCATTTGCAGTCTTGTGAATGCGAATGTCTATGGGTCACAGTTTCCACTTACCATCAGGTGGCCTGTGTGCTCGTTTAACTTCCTATGCCATAAAAAAATAATAGAACTCTGTCACAGTGACGTTATGATTCAAGTCATAAGAAGTGTCAAAGAAATTGTTGTATAATGTCACTGTGACACCGTTCTATGATGGGTCAGGGTTCCAATGGGCTGGTAGTACGTCTTTGAGTCCTTTCCTAGAAAACAGTGATCACAGGACGTAGATAAAAACACAAATACAATCACGGGATCCAAATACATAACCTCCTTCTTTAATAATATATACATAACCAAAACCGATTTTAATATTTTTTAATCGTAAATACTCCTCTCAAACAAGGTCGTGTGAGGTTTTCAATCTTAAAGTGGTAGGTCGGTGTAGGTTGGTATTGTAACGCGTGTCGAGTCAACCTGCTTCTCCCACGCCACCCATTTCCAGTATTTAAAACTTACTTGAAAAAGTCGTTGATGTCTAAAGCTTACTATAGGGTCGAAGACTATCTAACAGATAAAAATGCTTGGCCAACACCTAAATAATTTAATAATAACTTAGTCATAAAAATATGTAAATATTGTATATTGTCTAGGGGACACGGTTTCTGTAGGAGAATGTATCGAAACTTTTATGCATGTTGTCTTGCACCGTCACAGGTGAGTATAACTTGTACACTTTCTATATATATTTTTTATATTACTGTTGCTTATTAGTTTTGTGACAATTCTGAGTTTTGACACATTTTCCTGCTCAACTACGCATGAATATATTAATTTTTGGAGTTATGTGAGATTCATTGTTTTATATATTGCTAGGTTAAGTTTATCATTAGCAATATTGAAAAAACGACTTACTGTTGAGTTTCTTGCGGCGTTTCTTCTCAGCAGTGGTCTCTTGTGAAGCGCTGGTAGATTTTTGACGTGTAAAAGTGCCCGTGCGGCCTACTTACTGAATAAACATCTTTTATCTTTTTTGTCTGGGTCCCTCTCGGCCTGTCAGTCCGACTGATACTCTGTGGTGGCCATTAGAGCTGGGCCTCTATTCAACACGGTAAAAACCATATAGTGTTTGAGCTGTTATCGTATCGTTACCGTTTTGATAGCTCTTATTTACTTGACAGTAATGGTGGCTGACGTCATAACAATACCAAAAAAAACTCTTTCTATATTCCCTGAAATCGTACTTCGGCGGGTAATGGTTTCATTAAAAGGGCATGCAGGTTGTATCATGATAAGTTTGTACATTTATATTTAATCAATTTAAGCTGTTTTGATGTGTTTTTTTTTTTTAATTTTTGAATATTTAATAGGTGTATGCACACATACTTAGGTACATGTAGATTTGTTAGTTGTATGAAGGTTTTTATTTTTGTATCCTCAATTTTTGTTTTGTAATATCACAAAAAAATAGGTGGCATTATTACTTTTTAAGTTATCATGCAAAAAAGCCATTCTGTACGAAACTGTAAGTATACTATTTAAGCGAATATTTATGTATTACTTACAACTATGTGAGACTGATTGGAGAGCCTTGGGGGAGGCCTATGTCAAGGCAGTGGACGTCTTTCGGCTGACATTAATGATGAACTTTTTGGTTCTTGAATAAATAAAATGAAAAAAACATAACAGATTAACTATGATATTGTTTTTACCGCTTAGAATACCGGTCCTGGTCTGATAACAAAGTCGATTTTTAAGATTAGTATCCATAAGCAGATAATTGTTAGAAAAAAGTACATCAGCAACAAAAGCTTAATTCAAACATGAAGTTAAGTTACCTTATAAATTATTGTATGTCCGAAATGGGCAAACTGTTGAGTCTGATGTATTATACATATATAACACCGATCGTACCTTCACAGTTTTTACAGTAAATATATCTTTATCTTTATCTTTAAATACTGTCCAAAGCTTATTTGTTAAAAGGTTCCATCCAATATTCATGATTGCGCATAAAGCCTCTAAGCCTGAGCTACGTTTCTAGGTACAGGCTATTTTAGTAAGCGTAGGAACTCGATAACATTCAACCATTTACGATACAGGCTCCATTCAGAATAGAAGCCGCTTCCAATATCGCAGCGGAAATAGACATTTTATTGCACAACAGATCTTCTCTTGAGTTTAGAATTCATTTTATTTTAGTTTAGTTTAGCTCATCTTCCATGTCAGAACGTCACTGTTTCCTACAATATTTTATAATGTAGGATATAAAGTATAGGACAAATTCATCATAAAAATCTTTAACCTTAACCATTGGTTTAGGCATCTAAATAATACCTACATAAAATAATAAAATGATCACAAACTAATTAATGAAATGAATAAGGAACCTTATAATTTTTGAGATTGATTATAATGAAAGTACATAATGTAGTACACGGAGGACCGAGCGTCAGTTGGGTTGAAAACGAAGTATCTACCCACTAAGCTTGTATTTGGATGTTTTTACAAGCAAAAATAATAAATCCTGTTGCAATGAAAACGAGCACCTACAATTGTTTCAAGTTGTTTAAATATAATGTAACTAAATGAGATTTTAAGCTACGAAATACAGAAAATACATTTTACGAAGAGAAATAATAATTTAATAGAAATAATATTAATTTCATTTCGTAGCATTCAATCTCATTTAGTTACAATGTTTAAATTTAATTGCTACAGGGTTTATGTGTTTGCTCAAATTTGCATGATATGAGAACATTTTATACTTAATTATAAAATTGAGAACAGGTTTCCATATAGGTAAATTAATGTAAAGTCTTTGAAAAAATGTGACCAATAAACAGATTTTAAGTACTCGTAGTTTATTTTGTAGTTTTCGCTGTAGTGGACAGAGCTAGCAATGTACAAGTTGCAGAACATTCTCAGAATTTAAGAATATTCTTAGAAATTTCCGAGAATTTCTCATAAGAAACTTTCACAATTCGAGAAGTTACTTTTCGGTACAATGCTAGTCGGAGCTCGACTAATTCAATGAGTCTTTATAATATTGCGATGCCATTTATATTTTCATTTAAATCTTATCGTTAATTAAAACATAATCTAGAAAGTTCATTAAGTATACAAATAATTATAATGCGTTGTTTGCTGTTTATTAAATAAATTAATGACTTTATTTAAGCTGTCTCTCCCCTCGTCCCCCGCAGCCTAAGCAACCCGCTTAACTAAAACCTGATTTTTAACGGGAAATTGTCAAATTTCCAATTTCCTTTAAACCTGGAATATCTACCGCTGGTACGCATTTCATTCCGCTCCGTTTTTACCTCTCTCATAAATTGAATAGGTAACTTAGCTTTTTAAATTAAGTATTCAATCAATTTTAGGGTGAAACTTGGTACAGAGTTAGATTGAATAACAGAAAAGGATATAAAATACTGCAATTTCATTCACAAATAGACTTCCTAGCGACAGCTACGTTCAACGCATAAAAACAAGCGTGCAAAATCTAGTCATTATTTGCAAATTAATCACATGAAAAAAATATCGAATAAACATTTGCTTTAAATGAAACTACCGCTGACCTGTTTCTGTTACATTCTTAGTGACGGCTGACGGTGCGTTTCCCCGACAGCCGCCATTTTGTGTAGATTGCATCGCCGCAAAATGGCTGACAAAAGGCGCGCGTTTGTTTGCTCTCAGTAAATGCATCCTATTTGTTTCACGGGCACAATGTCA
The DNA here is from genome assembly GCA_927399475.2 of Acleris emargana. NCBI lineage: Eukaryota > Metazoa > Arthropoda > Insecta > Lepidoptera > Tortricidae > Acleris > Acleris emargana. Next base: position 20,888,981 of record OV656838.1, on the reverse strand, counting down.
AGCAAATAATATAACACAAATTGACGTGAATAATTAATCCCAAACTAAGCCTCAGTCTTTTGAATAGAATATAATAGAATAGAATCGAATATAATAAAATTCTGTATTTGCTAGAATACGTTACAACATGGTCTTAAGACGAAAAACAGAACAAGTAATCAGTTGACTTCATACATACCTTCACGCCTGTAATCCCAGAGTGGGGTAGGCAGAGCTACAGAATTACCTACAACTTTAAAAACTTGGTGATAATTCTGTAACCACATTTTGCACATAACCATATTGTGTTTATAATGTAAAAAAAAAGATTAGTCCCAAAATATAAAAATTAATAAAACAAATAATAAATTATACGTATTTTTTATATTCCATTTACATTTAAATAATTCTTGACAATATTAAAACGATGATGTTTTTTAAGGATGATGATCATCATCGATCATCAATTCATCATCCTCATCATCGTCATCATCGTGATCAATCAGCTAAGGCTCAGTGCGATCGAACTATGAGTAGGCTACAATGAACTCAATTCTAAAAGCTATGTACAGTCAGCGTCAAAAGTAACTGATCACTTAAATACCTTGTCGCTTTACTGTCACATAAGCAATGTCAAACAAGATTATCTAATGTGTTAATGCGATAAAGTACAAAAGTTGCTTGAAGTGACCAGTTACTTTTGACGCTGACTGTACCTAGGTACAAAGAAAACACTCAAGATTTAAGATTATGGGTACCATGCCCGGTGGCTGTGACCTTTGGGACATTAGTATGTATAGTTACTTAGAATAAGTTTTTTTTTTCCTTGACTATTTAGTTTTAGTTATCGTCGGTGAAACTGCAAAAACGGGTATGTAACATTTGAAATAAGGAGCAAAATGCACCTTATTTATAAGATCGTAAGGTTTATTTTGCTCTATTATAAATTTGTTACTTACGCGGTTTTGCAGTATCACCGACTTTATGGTTTTAATCCTTTTCTGTATTTTGTTTGGATTCTTAAGAAACTGTCTTATAGATATATAAAAATAAGACTATTGGATTTTGAGCTCTTAAAAAAGGACCGAGACTCAAACCTAGGAGTGATAGCTACCAACTGCGCTAACCGCATCGTAAAATTCATTTTGTAGGCGTAATCCTGGATCAAAATATTTTAAATCCCTCATACGGGGATTTAACTGCGGTGGGCGGTTCCTAATTTTGCTGTCCTCAAGCCAAAGGTAAAATACAAACAAAACTGTAATTGAAGTTTCATTAATTTTTTATTCATCCCTTATCTTATTTCATTTACTCAGACTAGTTTAAAAGTAAGCGTAATAGATTGTTATCTTCTAGCAAGTGATAAAAACAGGAAAGGATTTTCGGATTTTTTACTTAAGTATTCTTTTACAAAGTTAATTAATCTGTTGGAGTCATCTAAAACGATAATCTAGATGCGGTACGGCGGATGACAAAAGTTTACAATGACCGTGTAAGTATCTAAGGATCGTACAGAAGTTTTAATAGATCGGGACTGTAACGAGGAAATGACTGGTGTAGGGCGGAAAAACCTACCTACCCTCTAATGAGCACTAGTTACAAAACTTTCTAAGACTCGGAAACTCCCAGTTGAAGAAGTTGGTTGATGTCAACAGCATCCTGTGCAGTGATGTGCAAGTTGCGGAAAGTTTCCAAAAAGTTGGAAAAGTTGCAAGAAATTTCCGGAAACTTTCCCAAGAAATATAGGAAATTTAAATTTAAGAAACGGAAAGTTTCAATCCCCATACAAAATTGTGAGAAGTTTCTGAAATTTTCCTACATGAAATTTTCCGCAATTTTGGAAAGTTTCCTTTGGCACATCAGTAATCCTGTGTCGAAGTGATAAACTGCAGGGCATATTTATACCACCCTAACAGCTAGTAATAGTGTATTTTTGAGACGGATGGAAAACAATCTGTTGCCGGCGGAATACCTACCTATTAAGTTAGTGCGGGCGAGGCCCATTCGTGCACAATTAAGACTATACTAGGTCAACTATGGATTTTCATAATAACTTCCCTGTCTGACGGAAAAATGTCGTCAAGGTAGTGCGAGTGGATACAAGTACCAACAGGTTTTTCAATAGAGGTTGATAGGGGAGAAGATTTGTTTGGACCTCTTCCCCATTCTACAACAATCACGGGAAAAATGCATGTTAATAATAAGTTAATATATTAGGACTCAAAAAAGATAAAATACCTTTCAAGAGCAAGCAAGGTAAGATTGTGTTTATTGTGAAACTAATTCCATACAATAATATTAAGTATGATTTTCCAAGAAAACCTCATGCATAGGGTGATCGTCGCCATAGTAAAAATAAATTATGTTGCCATAACCTGAGACATAATAAGAGTTTAATTTCTGTTGGAGGGTGGATGGATTTTAATGTATGGATGTTTCTAGAAAGCCTAGAATTTAGTTTCAGAGTAGGTCAATTTATTTGTCATCGGCCCGGCTAATAAATAAATTGAAATTTGAGGGACGGGAGGCCCTTCGGAGATGGAAATCACTATATTACGGAAATTGAAAAGCACTTTATAAAATATACCGGTCTCCCGGATATCTACAGCCTTCCGTAGATTCTTCGCATCAATGTGGGTACATGGAAGTAATTTATTTCCTTTCTGTACCCTATTCTACCCTATGAGGGGATCGAACCGCTTCCCTTTATGAGAAAAGCCTTTGTTGGATAATGCAAGTCAGTCTATTCAGCTGGACCCTGGAAATTGGGATACGAACATGATATATGTCATCAGAAATGGTCGCAACGAACGTAATAGGTAATAGGGTCCTACTAAAAATGTAAAAGTTTTTAAGAGTGTTTGGATGTTTTTCCTTCAAAAAGCATTACTGGTTCAACGGGTTTTGATGGATATTTTATATTCTTCGATTAGCAGGGAATACCGGTAAGCGAAAAGCGATAAATTTCTGTGCTAGCGGAATCGAGATGGAAGTATAAAATAGTTTCCGATGTCTGCTTTTGAGGAATTCGTTTGTGCTCGTCCTTGGAATAGCCAACGCCGGGGCCGTCCCGAGTGCACTGTTCCGTACCGTATCGCCCGACTCACACTTAGCCGTTTTTTTTTTCACTTCAAATTTGTCTTTTGTATGTTTTTACGATAAAAGTAATAAGAAAAAATCCCTCGAAAATATATATATACTAGCGACAAATTGGCACGGAAGATGAAGTCTCAATAATAAAAAAAACTCACTTTAAAACTTAACAAAGGACAATTGAGGATTTGTGTGGCAACACAATAACCACACGACCGGTTCCTGATAGATCGTCGCATGTGTTCAAAGTATGGATTACACATATCTATCACCGGTTTCATTTGACGACGCTTGGCCTAGTTGGTAGTGACCCTGCTTACAAAGTTAGCGGTCCTGGGTTCAAATCCCGGTAAGGGCAGATATTTGTGTGGTGAGTGCAAATATTTGTTACTGAATCATGGATGTTTTCTATGTATTTCAATATATATTTCTCTATATAAGTATTTATATTGTTGTCTAGTACGTAGTAGATTAATTGGTGTGACATTGTCCCCTGATATTTATTATTTTATTTATTCCAAAAAATATTGTGCATAACATACATACATACATACCTTCACGCCTGTAATTCCAGAGCGGGGTAGGCAGAGCCACAGAATTACCTACATCTCCATCTGCATAACATTATCATGATATTCCCAAAACTAACACCAAAAGTAGTATATCGTCGGTAATACTGCAAATCCGCGTAACTAACAAATTTATGATAGAGCAAAATAAACCTTACCATTTCATTAAAAAGGTGCATTTTGCTCCTTATTAAAAATGTTGCTTAAGCGGTTTTGCAGTTTCACCGACGATATTACGAGTATGTAAAAGAAAAATCCTATACGGTGTATACTTATTGTTATAATCTAAGTTGAATTCGATTTCCAATCGAATCAGTGAGAGCCCAACTCACACTTGACCATTTTTTTATAATTGTTGTTTTCTATACAACAATTATAAAAAAAAATTATAAATTTCCGAGAATTTCTAATAAGAAACTTTCACAACGTAGTATATACAGGCAGCTAGTTTAATTGAATGCACTTAGTGCTCCGCTTGCAGTAAACTGATCAGGCCGACACGTGAGCCCTATTACTTTGCTACAGTAGATATTCTAACATCAGTTAACATTTTTACTTCGTAATAAATATTTATACATACATACATACATAAATTCACGCCTTCATTCCCAGAGTGGGGTAGGCAGAGCTAAAGAATTACCAACAAGTCTTAAAACTTCTTGATAATTCTGTAACCACATTTTGCACAAGTAGGCTAAGATGTTTCCCAGTGTATTAGTGACAGGTGGTAAGCCCATCGCCTAACAGTACTACAAGCCTTTTTTCCCTTAGTCGCCTCATACGACATCCACGGGAAGACATGGAGTGGCACTATTCTAACCCGGCAACCATACGGCCTATATTTATATATTCATTTTAATAATGTTGCATGTTGCATGATATACCAAGCGATTATGTGAATCTAAACCATCCTCGAATCCACTTGAACACTTAAAAAAAAATCATTCAAATCGGTTCTGCCGTTTCGGAGGAGTTCACTGTCAACACACGGACAGAAAAATTATATATATAAAGAAGATAAATTAGAACCAAATTAAACTATAGGTAGATTAAAAAAAGTAGAACATATTAACTCATTAGCTTTATTAAGGCTCTGTCATCCCGGGTCATAGACACCTCCGGAGATCCTAGAGCTGGTGCTTACTTCTCCCAAAGGATTGGGCTAGCTATCCAGAGAGGTAATGCAGCCAGTGTCATAGGGACCACGCCGCGAGCGGACCTGCTAAAGGGGATGTTCTTTTTATAGTGGTAATTATTATTTACATCTTTAATACTTGAGTAGCTTAGTTATATTTTGATTTCAGTAAGTTTAGTTTTAACTTTTAATTGTAAATTAATTAATTCAATTAAAGGTGGTTATTATGTTGGTTGTGGTTATTATTAAAGGTGGGCCAATGCGGCAACTTGGTGGGTCCCCCAGGACGGCTACAGACGGCGAGGCAGACCTAAGCGGAGATGGCGGGATGACTTGGACGCTTTTCTGAAGGATTGGCCAAAGATTGCCACAGAGAGAGAGGTGTGAAAATCAAGGGAGGAGGCCTTTGCCCAGCTGTGGGACACTATATTGGGCTATTTAATTAATAATATTCACATAATAATAATTGCCCCAACTTGAATAACTTAACCAAGATTAGGTGGGGAAGTGCGTCTACGAGGAAAGTGCGTCAAACCAACAATATCTCTTATTAGTACAAACTAATAAATATTATTTATACTAAGTTTTAACGAAATAAATAAAAGTTTTTCATCTATGTAGTTCGTCGTTCTTTACCCGTTGACCCACTTATCCCATATCACCTTATAGGTAAAAAATATGAATCCATTAAATGTCGCTACTGACAGTGCCCAGGCTTTGAACTGCAACGCTTATCCTTTGTACGAAGTAGCTACATTGCTTTGTTATCATTATTCTAACTAATATCATAAATGCAATATTATGTTTGTTTGCTTTAATTTTACGATTCAACACCTCTACCGATCGAAGAGGAATTGCGTATAAAGTTATTTTAAAGCAATGTACAACTAGCAGAACATTTCCAAATCTTGAAAAAAATTGTTTATAAAAATTGAGAATATTCTCGAAAGTTTTTAAGAGAATTGAGGATGTTCTTTTTCTTAAAAAAAATAAGAATATTCTTATAAGTTACCGAGAAATTACAAGATATTTTGCATCTCTAACCTAGAACAGTGACCTTACTCCCGAAAATCGATCTACTTACTGTTTGTTAAGTACTATAAATAGGTAAGTACTTAGAAGATACTTAAGAATCTAATCTAAATTACGATCGGATTTATACAATAAAAAAAACTAACTTCATCCATTGCGTTAAATACTTTATTCCCCTGTATTCTAGTAAATCTTTTCACGGGAAACATTTATCTACCATTTTAAATCCACCCGCTGTTCACTGTATTAGAGCGAAGAATCTTAAAAGCTTTTATCGTTGTGTAGGTAGGTACTAAAGCGGCGGTTATCTCGCCGGGAAAACGTGGACGTTAACGATGAACTCACAATGAATAGCGTTTCGACACCTTGTATTATAACACTATAGCGAGCCGCCCTTACTTCGCTTTAGTTTACGTGACTTTTCTGTATCTCCCGTACATAAACCAGAATTTATTGCATAAAAACCTTTATCTTGAATCACTCTATCTATTGATGACAACTAGATTCAAATCCGTTGCGTAGATTGAAAGATCTAAGTTTACATACGGACAGACGGCGGGAAGTGAACTTGTTTTATACCGTGTAAATAAGTAAGGGCAATATATATGGAAACAATAAGTATTATACTTGATTCTTAACACATTCACGGACACAGCACCATCCTCGAAATTGCGTGTTATGGCACAAATTAATTTCATACAATTTTTTTTACGGCCTTGGACGAACTGCCACATTTAACGTTTGTCCAACATTGTGCCACTTTATGACAGAATATATATGTATGTAATTTAGTACAATTAGAACTTTCCTAATGTGGCAGCTCGTCCACAGCCGTGATGTGCCACAACACGCGTCGTTCCCGTTTAAGAGTAGTGCATGAGGTTGAGGTTGCCCTAGAGCTTTTTTGATGTGACACTAGCGGCTTGTGTTTAAACCAAAAACGGCACAGAGTCCTTGCTTCCTATAAATGCTTTGGGAAATAGCCGGCCGTGGACGGAGTTGCGTTTTTGGTGAGATTAATAACACCGGCCACAGCCGTAGTGCCATATCACGAGGGTCTCAGTTTACGTCTCTCGACGTACTGTCCGTGAAATTGTTAAAAAAAACATGCATACAATAAACAAATGTCGAGAACTTAATCGTATTAGGATTGGCGAGGCATGCAGTGTGTAAATGGAATACGAGCAAACCTTTTAACGACTTAAACATAAAAACAATTAACATAAGTTGTGTTTTTTTTTCATACAAATTAATTCGCCACTCAATGTATACGAAGTCGCCCAATTAACCTGCAATTAACTCGTTTAGGTTCACTTCGTTCACATTCCCATTGCGTTTACATTCTTATTTCGTCCACAATCCCACTTCGTCGACATTCCCATTTCATCCATATTCCCATTTCGTCCTTTTCCCACTTCGTCCACATTCCCATTTCGTTCACATTCTTACTTCGTCCACATTCCCACTTAGTCAACTTCCCATTTCGTCCACATTCCCAATTCGTCCATATACATTGCTGCTCGATGGGACCTTTAAAATTATTAACGAAATCCCACATTTACGTGACTTGTAGAGCCATAACCTACGTCTAGTTTAAATGTTTGCTCGTATTCCGTTTACACACCGTTTCTATTTTAGTTGTTTAATTACTTATTTCGATTGCATAAACAGCGAAGAAGAAGAAGAAGAAGATATTCCGGGCATAAAGTACTCATCGAATATTTATATTTCAGCCATTGACCTGCTTTAAATCGCAGGCATAGTTTCAAATTGTATTCCGAGCCAAACTCCTGGCAGAACAATCCTCAATCTTTCCTCCCGATCTGCAAGTTCCGAACTTTGCCCATAACTGTAAATAGCTAGGAACATTGAGTTAAATCATTTGAATAGAGGGGTCGGGGTTCTTCGTTTGAGGTCATTAGTGAACCAAAAGCCGTAATTTCAGAAAGTACGATAAATAAATTGTGGTGATTTTTATTATTTATTCCTGGGTTCTAATCACGGTAAGGGCTGATATTTGTGTGATGTGATTAGCGCGAATATTTGTTCCTGAGTCATGGATGTTTTCTACGTATTTAAGTTTGTATTTCTCTGTATAAGTATTTATATCGTTGTCTAGTACGTATAGTGCAAGCCTAGAGCTTAGCTTGGGACTAGGTCAATTGGTGTGACATTGTCCCCTGTTTTTTTTTTTATTATTCAATGAACATATCTTACTAACAGCTTGATGCTAAAGCGTCAGACACGAAATTACACACAAACAAATACTTACATAAAAATAAGCAACAGAATAAACTATATTAAAGCGACAAAACATGGCGCATTGCACTCATTCTAATTTCAACGAACTACAAAAAAAATACTATGAAAAAGCAAGGGATTACTAATTTCGTGGATTTTAATTTGAAGTCCTACTTAAGACCGACGATTTTTTTTCGCTTCAATATACCTAGTTATAATATTGTGTTACAGATGATTCTGTTGAAATTAAATATCTTTAGGATGAGAAAATGTTGCTGTGTAAGTTTTGACTTGACACACATGGTCAGAACCTCCATTCTTCATACATACATACATTAAATCACGCCTGTTTCCCAGAGGGGTAGGCAGAGACCACTTCTTTCCACTTGCTACGATCTTGACAAATTTCTTTCGCTTCTTCAACATTCATACATCGGGTCATGCACGCACGTCGGTTTCGGGTACTTAAGATTCGGCCCTTTTCCAGTATTTCTCCGATTTGATTCGAAAAAGTACGCCTAGGGCGGCCCCTTCCGACCCTTCCACTCACTTTCGATCTGTATACCTCCATTCTACTCAGTAAAAATATTTTGGTTTTGACAATACTATAACATGTCATAAGCAATATAGTTTTACTAAGTAGAACCAAGCTCCTGATAGGATTTATTAGTAAAAAAAAATGTAAGATATCTACAGCATGTTCTCAACGAGTATTTTACATAACCATTAATTTGAAGCGATGACTGGAGACGATCTAATTAAACGCCAATCCCCGTAACTTAACCGTCCACTGCAGGAGACACGATCTGTCTGATTGGATCCGTAATTAGTACAATAAATTCCGTTAATTTGCAATCAGCGTCTACTCCGACGATTCCCGTGATTAAGACCCCATTACCCGTCCCGTCCGTCCATTCCCCGCTGCGTTTATTAGCAAAATGGACGTTAGGTAACCATTTTGAATGTAGCTGTTAAATGCGTTTAATGAGACTAATTTGTTCAAACGGAAATGTTCAGTTTTTTATGAAGTAAATTATGTAATTGAGCATAAGCTTTTGGATAAGCTGTGTGGCAGATTCGGGAAAGATTTCAAAACCAGCTCACCGATAAGGTTTGCATGCAACATTTTGGGCATAAACGCCCGACGCGATCTTATTCATTTTTAACTGACTTGAAAAATTAAGTTAGTGTTTGCAAAATGGTATCTGATTCCAAATGCGCATCTTAAAAAGCTAGTGAAAGGGAAATAATGTGCAATTTTAAATATACTTATTCAGTCTTCAGCAAGAAAAGTTCAGGTAGAGTGGCTTTTAGTAGGGTGTTTTTCGGGGGTGAATTCATCCTATAGTAATATAACCAACCTAACGAAGGCGTTGCCCAACTAACTTGACACCGAATAATTGATGTGGATATACGTGCATAAAACAACTGTCACTTTCGGACCAGCACGCAAGTGCGAGAGTGACAGATGCTTTATTCACATCTCTAAAAGCGACCATAATACGGGCCCAGACAACAATCTACGGCTATATTATTCTGGTAGTTTAGACGTATCACGGCTCAGGTCTATCTTACGGTTGCAATATGTCTGTAGAAATTGACAAGGAGCTTAGATGCCATAATGAAAAGGGGCTAACTGCATAATAATAGTATGAGCATTTTAAATTTAATGTGGTTACCGATACAGTATAAAATGCTTCGACTAATACTTTTCAGTTAGGCACTTTTTTTGGTATTACAGCTGTTAGGAGCATATTGGGGTCATTGCGGGGCCTTTCCTACCTACTCTCACCGGCACTCTTGCCGGTATAATTATTTTGACGACGTTGTTTGGCGGACATGGTATTGATTCTGCCAACGAGCTTGCGGTGACGGGGTCGATTCTCGGTAAAATAATTTGTATGATGGGCGTGAGTAGGTATATCTTTCCTTATTATTAGATGGATAAAAATATTGATTTCTCTATTGATGCAAGCTTATGGAATATAATTCCCAGGTGTAAACTTTGGGACTCGGTGTGAGATTGACCCCTATTATATTATTTATTTACTGACTATCTGGTTTGTGATAGAGCAATAATATCATTATGTATTTAAAAAAATAAACTAATTCGTGCCTCAGGTTACGATAGGGCTGGCTCTTTTGTCAGCCAACGGCTAGCAATAGCTATCCAACGAGGAAATGTAGATACCTAGCATTATGGGCACCATTTCCGGTGGCAGTACATATAATAGTTACTTTGAATAAGTTTATTTATTTAAGTATTAAGTTTTAATGTTGTTTTTATTATTATCAAATTTTAAAAAAAACTAAGTACCTGTCTGTGTGTATTGTATGTTTTCACTATCAGTGAGACAATCTTCAACTCAAAGTTTTTATGTATTACGAGCTTCTACCAGCGACTTCATCCACGTAGAATAAGTTATGCAAAAATCCCATGTTTTGGGGTATTTCGATTATTGTTATTCCCTGAGGGACTTTGAAATTTTCCGGGATGAAAAGTAGCTTATTTATTACAATCTAGGGTATAAGCTATCTCCCTTTTAATATCGCACACAAACTTGGACATTTGCAGTATTAGTGTGAGACATACGAGGGTGCATTGAAAAGTTCTGAGCCTAAGGTTGAATATAATAAAAAAAACAAATAAATACTGGCAGGTCAAAGTGCCATATTTAGTCGCCATAATGCACTATCTTTTGTTTTTTTCCTGTCACAATTTTGCATTTTATGCTCGAACTGCTACATATAAGGTCACTGATTTTTCAAGTAATGGATAAAATTGAGCACCGTTCTGTCATAAAATGTTTGCAAAAGAAGGGGTTAACACCAAAACAAATATTTGAAGATATGAATCAAACATAAGGGCAATCTGCTCCATCGTATGCTACCATAAAAAGATGGGTAGCTGGTTTCAAACGTGGCCGGGAGACTGTTCAAGACGAGCCTAGGAGTGGGCGGCCGTTGACGGCTACTACGGACGAAAATGTCAATAATATATTAGATGCGATAATGAAGGATAGGCGATTGAAGATTGTGGAGATAGCGGAAGCAATGGGTATTTCTTATGAGCGGGCACAGAACATCATCACCGATGTTCTTGGATTTTCTAAGGTGTCAACCAGGTGGGTGCCTAGACTGCTTTCAGTCGAGAACAAACGAGTACGTGTTACAATTTCCCAAGATTGTTTATGTATGTTTCAACGTGACTCCGACGATTTTTTCAATCGTTTTATATCTATGGACGAGACATGGGTCCACCACAGTACACCAGAATCGAAAGAACAGTCCAGGCAATGGAAAAGACCAGGTTCACCACCACCCAAATAAGCCAAGGTCATTTTGTCAGCTAATAAGGTAATGGCCTCAGTTTTCTGGGATTGCAGGGGGGTTATCATGAATATCATGATAGACTATCTCGAAAAGGGCAAAACAATAAATTCGGACTACTATAATATTGTGCTCTTTTACGTCGTCTGCGTGAGGATATTAAAATAATGAGACCTGGAATGCTGTCGAAAAAAGTACTGTTTCACCAAGACAACGCTCGCGTTCACACTTCGGCGAAATCAATGGCACAAATATATGATTGTGGATTTGTAGTGCTGCCGCATGACCCTTACTCGCCGGATCTAGCTCCTCCCGATTATCATCTCTTCTCAAACCTCAAAAAACACTTGGGAGGACCAATATTTTCGACAAATATGGAGGTACAAGAAGCAGTAGACTCTGGTATGTGCGGATGTTATAGAAATCTCACATAAACGGAAGCAACCGCAGGTCGTTAGTTTACAATAAAAAAAACTTACACAAAATTTACCCTCTATCATTGAATTACCGCTACACATCACGTATGTCTGAGTGGAGAGCCTTTGGGGAGGCCTATGTCCAGCAGTGGACGTATTTCGGCTGACATGATGATGATGATGACGTATATCACATTAGTAGGGGATCCGAATAGGGGTCGACCTTCATCCAGCTGTTTATTTGATGAAAAATATTTTATATCAAATTTAATATGTTTAGTATATGGCGAATAGGTTGGCTGAAAATTTTCAGTCCAGTACATAATTAATTAAAAATTTAAAAAACTTAACTTTAAAATAAAAAAATTCAATTGAGATAGATCAAAAAAAATAACTCACGGTTTTTACATTCTAATTCGAAAGTTCGCCATTCGCTATTCGCCATATATTGCTTAACATTTTAAATTTGATATAAAATACTTTTTATTGAATAAACAGCTGGGTCAAGGTCTTCTCCTATTCGGATCTCCTACTATAGTGATTTATGGATCGAATGATGGAAACACCTTACCCAACAAAAGGAGCTAGCGTAAAGCTACATACGAGCGCCATTAGAGGTGATTATCCAGCGGCAAGTGATTTAGTGTCACTAAACTAGCTGTTAAAGGCTGCGGGAGGCGCAATTAGGCAGGTAACGGCTTTTCCACCCATCCTTATAAAGGGACGCATGAATAATAGAACTTCCATTTCAAATGGAACTTTGTTTGTAACGGGAGAAGGCGTGGTTTGCTTTGGTTTTTCTGTTGCGCATACCCCAGTTTGGGTTAACAGGTGGTTATACTATGTTAATAACGCTAACCCGGCGATATTGCATGGCTGGAACAGAGATGGGCAAATATTCGAATCACGAATAAAAAACCATTTTAATCACGAATAATAATTAAAAATTTAACTATTTTAAACATGGTTTACAAATGAAGTATCCGTAAATTCATCAGAATGTATTCATGAATAATATAATTTACCTACTTAGGACACGTCAACACTTAATATACCTATTAATTTGTCTAAGCATTTTAGAATTTCTAGGTGAATTATATGATTATGATTATAATTTCATTCAAAGAATATATTTAACTCGACGAATAAATTACCTAAACATTTATTAGTATGCTTAAGCAATTTTAATTAATGGGTCTATTAATAAGTTAATTTCGAATAATAATTTTAATAACAAACTATTCGGATGATGCTCATCTCTATTTTAGTTTAATGAACATTTAAATTAGTTGTTACTAAGTGCGAGAGAGGTGTTAAAGGTGCCCTCAGCGACCCTAGTTCAGATGTCGTTTAGGGTCATCTCATTAGCATCATTTAATTAATCACTTTAATTAGCAGCTATCTTTGGATATGGGTTGCCTAGTTTGTACTTAGTCACCCAGCCAACGAAGGTGACGGTCTCGGGTTTGACTCCGAGTTCAAAAAATGATGTAGAACGCGAGTCTTTCTGAGTGCTTGTTTTTTATACCTCCTAAGCATACCTGGGATAACTCGGGGCAAGTTCTAGGGATTTGATATCGATAAAAAATGTCGATATAATTAAATGTGCACATTGAACATTCTCGATTACTGTAAAGAGGTTCGATGTCATATCTGATATCGAGCCTCTTAAGATAATAAAAGTATGCGAATGTAATTTCAATCAAAATGACAATTTACTGTCGGTGCCATTCATATCTTAGAGTAGAAATAATATACGAGGTAGGTAATATTCCGCTACGTTTGTTACAAAGTCCAAAATAATCATGCCGCCCAAGAAACATCCACGCCCACGCGATAATTATATTAACTCGTGGATTTGTGAATATCCTGACATACAACTACGTGAGTAAAAATTATTTTGCTCTAAATGTAATGACAGTTTTCTCCAGAAAAAATACAATGTCACGCGACACGTTAAATATATAAATATTGTATCGACATCTTTTTTATCGATATCAAATCCCTAGAACTTGCCCCGAGTTAATCCCAGGTATGCTCCTAAGGCCCACCATTCAACGAAATTCGTCAAAGGAATATGAATCTATTGTGAATGAATTAAAGTCAATTTTCTAATTAGACAATGTGTCATAGAAACAAAAGAAATTCTACTTTACTTCCTTTGCACTACATGTTTTTTTTTATGGTATAGGAAGGCAAACGAGCACACAGGCCACCTGATGGTAAGTGGAAACTGTGACCCACAGACACTTGCATTCACAAGACCGCAATCCTAAGACTGCATATGCGTTGCCAACCCTGAGGACTAAGAAGGAATGCCTCTATGCTAGTCATTTCACCGGCTGTCCTATTCCCAAACCAGTACACAACAATGCAACCACTGCTGCTTGGCGGTAGGTTAATGGATAAGATGGTGGTACCAACCCGGACGGACCCTGCACAAGGTCCTCCCACAAGTAAACAAGTTTATTTCAATGGCTGTATTATGAACTATTTTTAGTACAAGGAACCTCAGGAGGTTAAGTAGATACGAGTATATCAGTACAAGTATTTATTTATCTTTGCTATAAGTACTTATTTAATTATATGTACCTTTGTCTAGTACCCATTTAGTATAAGCCTAGAGCTACGTTTGGGACTAGGTATTTATTTGTGGCATTGTACATACACACATTAAATCACGCCTGTTTCCCAGAGGGGTAGGCAGAGACAACTTCTTTCCACCTGCTACGTTCCTGACTAATCCCTTTTGCTTCTTCCACATTCATACATCGGTTCACACGTCGGTTTCGGGTACTTAGGATTCGGCCCTTTTCCAGTATTTCTCCGATTTCCGACACTTCAACTCACTTTTGCTGTTTTTTTTCTTTAAAATGTTCTATTTGTTAGAAATTATTCTTTAAACATGCTTAAAATATTATATGTGTCTCACCAAAACTGAATACACTTAGTTGGACATTTATGGTTAGGTGTATTGGGATAGACCAAAAAAAATAACTCACAGTTTTTACATTCTAATTCGAAAGAATAGGTAATTTTAAGAGACCGATTTCATTAATTTTATATTTATCCCAGTAGTTTTGTTTTAATGTCTTTATTTATTTAGCAGACATTTTATGGATGACTTGGTTATTTTAAATTTATGTTGGCCTTTTTCTAATAAATTACAATAATTAAACGATATCTAATGATAAAAAGTGATTATAATAGTGTATGAAAACATACTATTTCAAGCGGTTTTCGCCTAACCCGTAAGATATACCTAGGAGGGCTTCAAGCCGACAACGAAAGTCGAACAAAGAACAAATATACTTTAGTCGAAATATACGAAATAGATAAATATTACAAGAACTTCATAATGCAGAACGGCTTTAAACCCCTATTCCTCGAAATGGTTTTCGAATTAGAGTAAGATTGAAAATATGATAAATCCCAATTCTAGGTTACAGCCGCTTCCAAGACAAATCGGGAAAGAATGAAAATCAATCACTGGCCGCAAATTTTCTGCCTTCAACGTGCTCATTTGAGAAAATAACTAAGTAGATTAAGATGAGATTAAACCTCGGCCGGGAGGGCGGCTGTTTTCTGATCTCAACAATAATGTACTAACGATTACTTGCTAGTAAAGCTATTATTATTTAAAAGTAGGTTTCGAAAACAAGTTGGGTTCAAATAAAATAAAACGAATTAGGTTGATGAAGCTTTGAAACGATGTTGATGATGCTACGACTTCACGCGATAATAAAATAGAAAGAATAGAATTCCAAAGGGGCCATTTCTACCACGTTAACGTTCGCATATCTTCCGGTTTTAGGGTAAAACAACCAATAATAAAAATTCTAGCATAGAGGCATTCCATCTGATTTTTCATGCCAAAGTTTGACGTGTTGAGATTGCACGATTCTATGATATAAAAAAAAACAGGGGACAATGTCACACCAATTGACCCCGTCCCTAACTAAGCTCTAGGCTTATACTATGGGTACTAGACAACGATATAAATAATTAAATAGGGAAAAATATACTTAGGTATATACATAGAAAACATCCATGACTCAGAAACAAATATTCGCACTCATCACGCAAATATTTGCCCTTACCGGGATTTGAACCCAGGATCGCTAGCTTCGTAGGCAGAGTCACTACTAACTAAGCCAACGCGTCGTCGTGGGTTATATTTTATTTCTTGTCCTTTGCTTGTTTGTGAGACAATAAATACTTCTTATTCTTATAATGATAATGATACTCCAAACCAGCGAACGGAAGTCAAACCATTATTTTAATTTCTCAATTTTTTCTTGAAACCCAATTCAAGAAAGCCTTTGTTCAAAAAGGGTGCTTCACAATATGACACTGATAAAAAATACAGTAGCCGAGTACTATCTTCAAAGGCGTTTTTACAGCCTCAAGGAGGAACGTGGTTTTTGTTGAAAGGCGTTTTCTATTGTCCTAAATAAACATAAACATGCTTACAGATACAAAGCGGTTTTGTCGTTTGGCTTATTTCCTTTTTTGAAAGCTACAATTTAGTAGGCCTTTCCTTTTTACTCTCCAGTTGAAAAATATTCATGAAGAGAGACAGAGCTAACGAAAATTGGGGAGCTGAATGAGACGAATTTAATATTTTACGTATATAATCGGCTTGTGACATGGAAGGGATTTTAATTTCACGGATGGGTTTTGCTCGTTCTCGATTTTATTTTTATGAGGAGTCGTTTATAAGGATGAGGTATTTAGTGTAAAATATTAAATTTACAGATAGAGGTTTTTATGAAAGCTAGATGGTGGACGTGTGATATAAAATTTTAGTTAATAGTTTTATGTATATTCGACCAAGAAATCCCTTTGAACCTTAACTACCAGCAAATAGAGTAGAAAATCTTTAATGGAGTTTTTGCTCGACTATACAATACTGCCATCTGCCATTTTTTTAATAGAGGCCAGCGAGCATGCAGCTTTACTGATGAGAAGTAATCACCACCACTCTCTGGCAAAGTCAACAAAATCTTAGAGGTTAGTTGTTTTGCGTAATCATTTGCATTTTTTGCAGGTGGTAGGACCTTATGCAGGGTCCGTCCGAATCGCTACCACCATTTTTTCCATCAACCTACCGCCAAACAGTAGTTTTCGCATTGTTGTGTTTCGTTTTGGGGATAAGACAGCCGGTGCAATGACTAGCATAGAGGCATTCCAACTTAGTCCTCAGGGTTGGCAGTGCATTTGCTGTGTTAGGATTGTGGTGGCTGGTTGTGATTATCGCGTGACAAAATTTAGATAAAGCATCCCGTCAGGCTCGTAGTTATATATGACCGTGTCAGAAAATGACGGATAGGCCCCCAGTTTTTGCAAATACGACAAAGTCAATCTTACTGCCGCACTCAGGGATGTCAATTAAATTCAATGCTTGTTAAGTGACGTATTGTCTTATTATATTGCTATAGCAAAGAAAACTAATCAAGCATTAAGTTTAATTGACCTGTCTGAGTGCGGCAGTTAGTATTTAATGGAATACAATTTAATCAACTTCCGTCAGAACCAACGCAGTTTCATTCACTGACAAACGTCTTTCTGTAGACACTCATTTCATAGCACGTATCACTTCGTAGAATTCTCGTTTCATAAAAAGCTATTTTCTTTTGAATTCGTGTCGATTTCAGGTTAACTCGTGATGGTTACAAGTCTAACCTAACCTACGTGAATTATTTTTTATGAAAACTGGAAATCAACACGTGTTCAGCAGGAATTAGCTTTCTATGAAACGATTCTGCGAAGTGGTACGTTCTATAAAATGAGTGTCGGTGAAAGATGGAGACACGACCTAAATCATCATTATTATTAGACAAAATATGCTGCTGGACATGGCCTTCCATAAAGATCTCGACCATGATCGTTCCTGTGTTACTCGCATCACATACAACTGTTTCCTACGACCCTTGTCTGATTTGATCTGATTTAATGCGACTCAATGATCTGCTCACAAAACAGAATACAATTCAATAAACTCAACAGCCACCCAATCAGCGCGAGCTGTCAGAACTAAAGGAATCCCATTCACTGTCATACGTCTGGAAGCCATCGAGCACGTGTGCCCCACAGATAAGAGCGGACGCGACTGTCATGCCGGATAACAAAACTCACGGAACACCTTTACAATTCCTGACGCGCGTCCCAAAATACGCAACAAAGCAATGTTATTGTCATTCTGGAGTTGGTTAATGGAATGAACATGCTTACCTTGGCAAGTGTCAATGAAATTTCCAAAAGTTTGGTAGAAAGGTGCCGAATTGTTTTGAGGGAAAGATATTTCTGTCGATACTTATCTTGTTGGTTGGCAAATGTGAATTTCCACAAAAAATAGCTCTGCTGGCTGTTTCGTATCATTAGTCCCCTCACAAAAGTACAATGGGCATACGCTTAAATTAATCCAGTTCCTATTCGAACATCTTAAGTATTATAAGACCGTCTCCAGGCCCAATGTCTTAGGGTGTCGTGATCGTAAAGTACCGAGTTTGAACCTAGGCGGCCGCCATTTAGATACCTATAAATCTTTCTATATCGGTGATAGAAAAACATCGTGAAAAGTACACAACCGATCCGTAGTCACACCGACTTGCCACACTGGTGTGACTATGGTTCATTTTATTTACCCGTAGTCACACCAAGACCGAATTTGCGTCTATTTCTCTTTCAAAATCAAAATCCACAGAGTCGACGGAGCTCTGCTATCGCAGAGCTCATATTTCTGGGTAGTTTGGCCCTCCGGGCCTGCTAAAGAACTAACATAACCTAAACCTACCTCCTACTTGGTGTGACTACGGGTAAATAAAATGAACCATAGTCACACCAGTGTGGCAAGTCGGTGTGACTACGGATCGGTTGCTGAAAAGTATACCGTGCAAGAGCGTAATTGCACACATCTGTTCAACAAGGGAACATGTGTTCATAAATAAGTTACCATTTTCTCAAAACAAGCATTCTTAGCAGCAAACACTCGCAAGCTAAGGAATCAGCTCAATCAAACTAAACAAACAAAGGTTAATGATTTATTTTACACAACAAACACTAGCAGTAAACTACAGGAAATTCTATAATCGAACCCATGTACTCCATTATATATCTACCCTTTATTACAAAGTGATTTACCACGTCAACCTCCTTTGTAGTACCGAGAGGGACCACAGACTGTTAAACAATAGTTAAGGATGTAGCACACTGACGTAGCCGCAGCATAGGCGGTTATCAGACGTACGGATTACACAATAACGCACTTTGATTAGTTTCAAATTAACCTGAACTAATACTATTTAAGTGATTCACAGTGGTTGAAAATCATAAATAGCATACTGATAAAAAGGAATAATAATTATTTGCCATCATTAAAAAATGTATGAAAATATTATCCTATACGAAAAAAAACGAGAAGATAACAATACATTTTACTGGGTGTGTGAGCAACGCCGCAACGATATTTATAGATGCAATGTTCGACTAATATATAACCAAAGTAAATGATGCACAAAATCGTGACATCATAATATCCCAACAAATAAAGAACCATAACCACGAGGAAAGGTTAGTTCTGTGTTTATATAATATTTAGTAACAAAAGTGAAGTCAACGGAGACCTCCTATTCCTCCTATTAAGGTGAGCTTCAGCTGACTTAAAATTTCTCTATTAAGTATCTCTATACTTAACGATTTATATAATATAATAGTAAAGAATTACAATGTACATTATAATTATAATTAAGAGAAACGATTAATAATTTGTATTTTTGTTTGTTACCAATATATACTCAAAAAGTACTTGACCGATTTTGATAATTCTTTCACCAGTATAATGCTATTATTATCACTGAGTAACGTAGGTTGTGTTTTGTTTTTCTACGCGGACTCGGAATGTATCGTTTCCCAACTTTATCATTTGCAAACCCACTGTTATATATTTTATTCAGGATTTATTTCAGTATTATTGTGTAGAACTCTATAGGTTAGGTTAGGTTAGATTAATTAGAAATATTTACGGTTACAGAAAACAAAGCGGTTTGGCAAATAAATCGGTTGGGAAACGATACATTTGGCAAACATATTTCGCCGAAACAAAATAACTCGCTAGTATTAATATAAAAAGGTAAAATTGTGTCTTTGTTTGTATGTTAAAGAAACTATAGGTAGAAGTACAAACCCGATTTTTTTTAATTCTCTCACTTCTAGAAGATTATCTTTTATCTCTCTACCTTGTCCTGACTAATAAAGCCATATTTTATTTAGTTCTAACCGGAGTGAATTCAGGGCGAGTCGCTAGCTTATAATAATAACACCGCAACTGCGTCATGCGATGTTCTCGCCTTGCAAAGTTTACTTACGTAGTGGGCGCCATAAGGGCGATTATTCACACACAACACAGCGCAAACATATAAGTTAAAGTAGATAAACTTCCAACATTATTGCGATGCAGTAGTACAATATAAAAACCATCCTTCATCATCATCATCATCATCATCATGTCAGCCGAAAGACGTCGACTGCTGGACATAGGCCTCCCCCAAGGCTCTCCACTCAGACCGGTCTTGTGCTTTTTGCATCCACCGCGTTCCCGCGATCCTTACAAGGTCGTCACTCCATCTTGTTGGAGTTGGAGGCCTCCTTCAATTACTACACAATACGTCATCAGTTTATTAGAAAACACAATAATAGTAATGAGGGCTCCATGTCTTGCCTGATTGTGCAAAATATGACTACAAAATCATCAACCACTTTTTAGGCCGCCTTTACACCTGTGAGTTTTACTTACGTAAGTGACTTACGTAAGCAACTTACGATAAATTTTCAAGTGTAAACACTCGTTGTAAGTGACTTACTGTAAGTTCTTACAACTTACGTAAATTGGAAAATTGCAAGTCTAAACGCGTTCGAGTTTGTTTACGGAAGCGACTTACAACTTATCGAACTAAATTGATAAGTTGAGAACTTACAAAAAAAAAATGTCCTCCTCTAAACAAAAACAGGAGGTAGAAACTTTAATTACTGCTTTTGAGGCACGTCCCATACTATGGGACTACAAAAATAAGGAGTATAAAAACCGCGTAAAAACAAATTTGTTGCATGTTGAACTTAGTGAAATATTTAGTACCACTCCAGAGGAAATTGCTAGAAAATTGCATAATTTAAAAGGACAATTTAGCCAAGAAGTGACAAAATTAAAGAAAAAGAGCCAAGCCAAGATTTTACCCAGCATTGTCTTTTCTTTTGCTTTAGTTTGGATAAAATTATATATGCAGCAGCTGCTTGAACGTGGCGACTTTGAGAAGGCATTTTATTTACTGATTTAGTAAGCAATGTAAATGGGCGTGTAATAACTTACGTAAGTTTAATTTCACAAAATTTACATAAGCATTATTTACTGTAAGTTTATATCAAGTGTAAATGCAACCGTAAGTAAATTATGTAAATATTACGTAAGTACCTAACTCACAGGTGTAAAGGCGGCCTTAGAGCTGTAGGTAATTCTGTAGCTGCGCCTGCCCCACTCTGGGAATGAAGGCGTGAGTTTATGTATGTATGAGGACTATTTGCTAGGAAAAACCCTATTAACTATACCCTTCACAAGATCCACTAGATACAAGGATAATCTGTATTTGCCTCGGTCAAAATGTAATATTTTTAAAGTTAATTCTTACTTCATGGCTTTTAAAATTTACAATCATCTACCATCAGCTGTAATACAGAAATGTCCCTTGAATAAATTTGACCATTTAATCACAAGGTGGCTATTGGAAAAAAGTTTTTACTCCGTTCGGGAGTTCCTTGATGAAAAGCGATCTGTATTATAACATTGCATGCCTAATTAAGGTAGAACATAAGCTCATACTATTCCACGGAGATCTGTATAAATACTATGTCCTGGCAATAAATTAATGTCTTTGTCTTTTTTGTCTTTTGTCTTCTTACGCTACAGACCTAGCATGGTTGCATTTATCGCGTGACAAAACGTGCGTGATAATAGCAAAAACTTTTTGCATGAAATTTAGCACAACAATAGCCTGGCTTGACTCATAAAATTCTTTATATCCCGGGAAAAGTATAGTTCCCGAGGAAAACGCGATAAACACTTATGCGGACAGAGTCACTGACAACGGTTCTTCTATTGTAGCCCGAAAAACTTGAACCCTATTCTTACTACCACTACTTTCAGTAGCCCTAAAATCAAAAAGCCGAATTTTTCATTTTCCTAACTATCATTTTAGCCCTAATTTTTGCTTCCCGAATTTACGTTGTACCTATTTTTATATGTCCGTTTAAGTCTGATAGGGATCAAACAACCGTACTTAATTAATGTCGACGGAGCTCCGCTGAGCGGAGCTCCTATTCCGCGTAGTTATGGCGCTTCGCGCCTTGACACACCTCTAACCTAACCTAACCTATATGGGTAAATTTACCTAATTTAGTATTTGCTTTTCATGTAGTTCAAACAAACATTAGGTCTCATAGCTATTAGGTCTATTAATCATAGGAGTAACATTGTTAGGATTAACAATATTAGTTTCAGTAATATTAGAGCATAATTTTTTTAGTACAAGTAATCTTTAGGGTATATAACTTTATGTCTAGTAATCAATTAGCACATACAAGTTTAGCTGTCATGACATTAGGGCTAATTAAAATTATATCAAACGTTGGTATGCCTAATGAAATTAGCTTTTATGATATTAGGTCTAGTGAGGGTGAACCACTGACAACGGCTAGTTATAAGATAAATTTTACCTAAAACTACAGTTAAGTTCATAAATATGTGTACACTTTAGTACCTGGTCATTTTAATCACTGCTACAATTCATGTATGGCAAATTAAACATGACACTGGACCCGTTTCTACAGTGGCCTCTTAACTTCCTCATTTTATTTAGGTGTCGCTGAAACACTTTGCTATTCTACGAGCAGCTATGACAGCTCAAATGAACTCTGAATCAAATGACAGCGCCATGACAGCGCTAATTTGAATCTGATGCTTCTTATTTTAGGCGGACATTCTGGAATAGCCATGGTTAAATCTGCCGTCTAAACTATGTTTTAAAATTAGAAAATTTAGTTTTAGGCTATATAAGCGATGTGCACGTAGAATCGGGTCCATTAACATGTTTAAATAAACAAGATACTAAAATGACCACGTATTTATGAGCTCGACTGTAATACCAAACACCTCCCTCATTACCCGGTAGTCTCAAGTTACTTAGAAAGTGCACCGCTGAACATACAGACTCGGTTGGAGGGGCGTTTGTTTCAGAAGGATCCTCGCTAGCCGAGGGCTTCAAGAGGGAGGCTTTTGAAAATTGGCTTTTAAGAAAATTGAAAAGGTTTCTTTTGAATATGGATGAGCCATTCAGAGGTACGGTCATCTTGAGTTGTAAATCGTAATACTGCCCTATAACTAAAGAAAGCGGCTAACAGGGAATATTAATGTTTTTTTCACAGCTTCAATAAAACTGGATTCATTTAACAAACAATTGATTAAAAAAATTTTTTTTTCATTCATTATTTCATCAAATCACGCCTGTTTCCCAGAGGGGTAGGCAGAGACCACTTCTTTCCACTTGACTTCACAAGATGGAGTGACGACCTTGTGAAGATCGCGGGAACGCGGTGGATGCGAAAAGCACAAGACCGGTCTGAGTGGAGAGCCTTGGGGGAGGCCTATGTCCAGCAGTGGACGTCTTTCGGCTGACATGATGATGATGATGAAGTCTATAGTATATAGTGGAAGAGGGATACCTAAGAAGAGATGGATAGTGTGCGTAAAGAGCGATAATGATAAACACGGGAGTGATCATACTGAGATGACGACTGATAGGGATATTTGGAAGAAAACGTCGTGCTGCGCCGACCACGAATAATTGGGATAAGAGCAAGATAATGAGTTTTATATAATGCTAGCTTAACATTTGCCTCTCCTTATCTAATTTCAAGTTTAAGAAAGAGATAGGGCTGTATTTATCTGTCAAAAAATATGCTTTACTGGTCGGTTGTGAATCAGGCGGTAAGTATGAACAGCAAAATGTGACACATATCATTGCAGTTTAATTTATATCATATAACCTATTCTTGGGACTTGATAGAAGCACGTGGAGCTGACCTCGTGTGCTTCTGTTTAGTCAATAAGAGTAACTACTCTTTAACCGAACATTTATAGTGTCCTCACGTGTGATATCCATAGACTTGTTTCTCTAATAAGTCCATAATCATCATGATCATCATGTCAGCCGAAAGACGTCCACTGCTGGACATAGACCTCCCCCAAGGCTCTCCACTCAGACCAGTCTTGTGCTTTTCGCATCCACCACGTTCCCGCGATCTTCACAAGGTCGTCACTCCATCTTGTCCTTAAGTCCATAATGATCGTCTAAAACTCGACATTGTCAGAATACACTATTCAGTACGTATCTGGAAACATACATACACATACATAAGCTCACGCCTCTATTCCCAGAGTGGGGTAGGCAGAGCTACACAATTACCAGCAACTCTAAAAACTTGTTGATAATTCTGTAACCACATTTTGCACAATCAGCCTAAGATGTTTACCAGCGTATTAGTGACAGGTTGCTAGCCCATCGCCTAACAGTACTACAAGCCTTTATTCCCTTAGTCGCCTCTTACGACATCCACGGGAAGACTTGGAGTGGCACTATTCTAACCCGGCAACCACACGGGTCAACATCAAACTCAATAACCTAAAAAAGATAATAACCTAAAATAAATTTCCCAACAAAACTGCATCAATACAATGGAGTACAATATTCTCAAGATCGCAGTCCTATTTATTTATAGCAATCTCCTCGCTTTCATTTCCCTGAGATTTGTTCGAGAGGAAGCAATCTCCAGTAACCTGTTCCTGCTTTGTACTGAGCTCCTTTATCGGAGAACACTAGAGTTTTACCGGCACTTCACTCGTAAACAAGAAAACTTTTGCAGCAGAGATAATTTGTTCGCAAGAAGTTACGTTCCAACGCCCGCAGTTTGGCGATTTTGTAAATTTTCCCGTTGGATTTTGGTACATTGTTCGCTGCATTCAAGGACACTAATACAGAAATAATATTATCATCAAAATATACTAAAGATATTTAAAAAAAAAACATTTAAGAAGTTGTGGGTCTGTCCATATTGCTACCACCACTTACCGCTAAGCAGCAATGTTCGCCTTACTGTGTTCCGGTGTGGAGGTATTCCATCTTAGTCCTCAGGGATAAGGCAACATTTGCAGTCTTAGGTTCGCAGTCTTAAGATTATAATCTTAAAAATGCAAATGACTTTGTGTCTTAGATCCCATGCACTTACCACCAAATTGTAATGGTCTGTGTGCTTGTTTTCCTTCGTCTTAGCGTAAAATAGCCACCGTCCTACGCTTACTTTTGATTTGAACATAATCTCTACACTACAAAAAACCACTTTATCATCTAGCGGTTACCTGCAATTCCGTCCGCGAAGTAGTCGATTATCGCTTCCTTTCTCGGGAATCAAGTTCTTTTCATACCAAATTTCATCACGTTCACATTTATAATATACCAGCTTCCTACTCTCACTTCGCTTCGGTTTTTGTGAGTTTTCTGTGACACCTGTACATAAACGAGAATGTATTATACATAAAAACCTTACTTTTGAATCACTTTATCTATTGCTAAAAATTGCATTAAAATCCGTTGACTAGTTTAAAAGATCTAAGCGAACAGACAGCGGAAGCGACTTCATTTTATAATGTGTGAAGAAAGATAGAGAAGTATGGATAATGGCTGCACACATTATAATTAGAAGATAGTCAAACCTTATAAGGTTGAGTCTTGTAATTGCAACTGACTTAAAAATAACTCCCTCTACGATCACTGTTTTGGACAACGATAGGCGTGATATTGTATTTCTTAGTATAGAAGAACAACATAACGATTGTCGTTGTTCAAAACTACAGTGATCCTAGAGAGAGTTAAGTACCTATTTAAGTCGGTTATAATAACCAGATAGTTGCAATTATAAGACTCCACCTTACTTGATATTCGAAAAACTTGTTATCGTATCAAATAGGTACTTGTTAGGTTTTTTAATTCATAAATTGAAAGACACTTCTTTATTTAGATTACTTATATAATGTTAGTGATTTATTTTTAGTCAAAACTAGACATATAAAAATATTCTGAAGTTAATAAAATAGGCAATAAGCACCCGTTCATATTTTTATTTCTAACTTGCTTTGTTTCTTTATAAAGGCACCGGAACGTCGAGTTTTATGAAGTGCATCCCATTTTTTTATTCTTCTCCTTTTACACTCCTTTAATTAAAAACGAGATATTAAATTTCTCCCTGCTACCACAAAAGATTGGTACTGCTTTTAATGAAAGAGCTTTATAAAATGAGCTTTGAGAATTTAGAGATTGCATTTATTTATACAATGCAGTTTCATAGCGAAGATAAATATATTTCTTGACTTTAGATTGGTTTTAATTGTCTCAGCAAAGGGAACCATCTCGCCAAAAATTCATCAACTGCAGTTTGGTTTTAAGCTTGTATGTAAAAATATGTGTAAGTATTTCTTACAAAGAGAATGAGTGACAGCTCGTGACCCACCTTGCGTCTTCATCGTAATCATAATTGATAATGATTGGGCATTAAGTCCCCCATTTGTGCGTAATCCTCTGCCTACCCCACTCTGAGAATGAAGGCGTGAGTGTAGGTATATATGCGTAAGTATAAAAATAAAAAAAAGCGAAAGTAAAAGCAGGGATAAGCCACGCGTAACCTCGAACACAAAATGGCCGCCGAAATTTTGCCTTTAAGCATTTTATTCCACTGTCTCAGCCCTCGGCTTATCTCGGCCACGCACGCGTGTCCCATTAACTAGGTAAATTAATTAAAACTCCTTTGAGCTCATTCCTCTGACAGGCATAAACGGTTTTTAGGGATTTAATTTAACCCCACTGTCGTAATGGCATCGGAAAACATACTTAAATAAAGCTTATAGCATAGTTTTATCGCTAAGCCTAGTAGCTCATAAAAAGATAGTCAAGAAATTTAGCTCGTTGGTGTAGGTATTACATTATGAAGTAACAAGTCCGTGAAGGGTCACATTTTTTTTTTAAATTATTTATAAATTATAAACATGTATAATCCAGATAAGAGAAAAAATATTATAATACATTACGTTTTCTGCGTTGGCAACACCTTATATAAATCGTTTAATAATAATGACAATATTCCATTGGCAAAAGCAGTGACAAGTGACAGTGAGAGGACTAAAATAATCCTAGTGTGGTATTTAACCCGATCACGGATATTATGACGTCGAGGAGGAAATTACCCTCCCGGTAATCTGGGATCGTGGCTGACAACCAGCAACTACTCAAGTTGCTTGGGTTTACTATATAAAATACAATAGTATTACGATAGTCTCTTATAGAGACTGTTGTGACACTAAATTGTAATTTATTGTACTCATTATTTTATTGTGTACTAGCTTCTGCCCGCGACTTGATTCGCAAAAAAATCGATAATACCCACGGAAACTTTTAAATTTTCTGGGACAAAAAGTAGCCTAAGCGTCAATCCAAGGTATTATCTATCTTCATTCTTAATTTCCCCCAAATCCGTTGTAGCGTGAAGGAGTAATAAATTTACACATACGCCTTCACACACACAAACTTTCGCATTTACAATATTTGTAGGATTTTAATATGAAAAGTTCTTCTGGATGGCCCCACGTTTGGGCGCCACTTAACGCCGTATAATTTTTAAATTAAATTAAAAGTTCTTTGTTCCTCGAAAATGTACGCTACGTAAACGTAGCTTTGGCTTAGTGCGTGATGGATGAGTGCCAGGCCGCAACACCGATTTTGAAAAAAGGTAATGTGCAAGTCTGTCTCGCGCACCGATGGTTTCGTACTACTGCCGCACAGTAGGTATTATTATACAGTGTTTCTCTGACCTTGGGGCTTTAAATTCAACGATCGATTCTACTCGCTAAACTGAACTACTTTTGTTCTGCAACATGAAAAAATAACTTAAATTTAGATAACTAATTGATGTTAAAGTCTAATTGTAAAATCAGTGTATTACATACTGGCCATGTAATCACTATCTCATGGTACGGGGGCGACATAACCTTGCTACGGGGGCTAAAGGAAAATGGAGAATTGGATCGCGTACATTGAAAATTAGATTTAACTTGTATGATAAAAAATAAGTTTAAACTGAACATATTTTTAACAACTTACAGAACAAAAGAAGTTTAGTTTCAGGAGTAGAAATGATCTATGCATTTAAAGCCCCAAGGTCAGAGGCACCCTGTATAATATTCCAGTTTGAATTAAATTTCGAATCAAAGCAGCGTGAGCCCACACAGTCACACTTGTACTTTTTTAGTATTTCTTCAAGGTGCATACTTAATAATACCAAATTTGACGCTCATATTTTTACCGGTCGTATGATACAAAAAAAAATACGTCCATCACATGACTGTTTTAAAAAATTTTACAGTAACACCGCTGAAATAACACATTCTGATTCTGAAAATACCCGCTATCAATTACTAGTTTAGGGAGCTTGCGAGAAAAAAAACGATATAATCAGCACACGTGGCAGACGTTATTAGAAGCGATAGTTATACCCTAAGAAACATCAAGGACCTCGTCTGCCACAGTGGTGGCGCTGCGTTGTCAATTAACAGCGTTTCAAAAATGTAAAAAAAGGTGTGCTATGTTATGTGCACATGTCTGCCTCTGGGGCAACACGAAAAAAACAAACTGAATTTCTTAAGCCTTTTTTATGATTTTAAAAACTGTGTATATAATTTTTTTTATTATATAGAGAAGACAAACGGGCACACAGGCCACCTGATGGTAAGTGGAAACTGTGACCCATAGACATTCGCATTCACAAGACTGCAATGCAATCTTAAGACTGCAAATGCGTTGCCAACCCTGAGGACTAAGATGGAATGCCTCATGCTAGTCATTTCTCCGGCTGTCTTATCCCCAAACAGGAACACAACAATGCGAACACTGCTGCTTGGCGGTAGGTTGATGGATAAGATATGAAGTGCACACTTGGCAGACTTGAATTGTTTGATTATAAATAATGAGAAGGACCACGGAAATATAGTCTGCCAGCATGTTGCCTCTATGTTGTCTACTAACAGTGGTTAAAAATGAAAAAAAAAGATGTGCTACACATGTCTGCCTCTTGGATGAATCCCTGTGATGTTTGGATTTCTTAGGCAAACAAAGTAAAATCGATGAGACAGGCGTTCAGGCCTCTAATATTGCAAAGGCAGACCATTTCATTTTTTTATTTCAACCCGACGCTCGCGCCAGTACGCGCCGCATGAAAATAATTAATACAATCTATAGGAACGATTTTTAAAATTCGTCAGAATTATTTGGGAAAGATTTCTGTCTGTTAACTGAGTCCACGCCTGTATAAAATATCTCCGTAGTTCCTTTCGTAGTGTCTCTCTTTTATTTGGGAATATGAGTGAGAACGGTATTACTGACATAGCTGGGCACCGTTAAACAAATAGTTAACTCCGTTAATCGTTAATCCGCTACAAAAAAAGTTAGCTTCGTTAAACGTTAAAGCGTTACATTTAGGAAGAATTAACGCAATTTAACGTTAATCGTTAATCCGTTAATATGTGTAAAAAAAATGCATTTTTATATCGTTGCGTTAGTGAACTTATAAAACCTGTTGATTTAGGTTCTGGCAGTTAACAGGATAGGAACAAAACAAAATACTTGTTTAATTCAAATGTGTAATTTAATCGTCGGGCATAAGGTGCATAAGGTATGTAATTCGCCTTGTTGAACATTAACATGTTGAAGTTCTCGTCTGAAAGCGAGGCTCGTTTTGGTGCTAAAATGTCTTTACCCGTGGAAAACAGACGTTCAACTGCAGCGCTTCAGGGTATAGAAGTATTGTATTGAAGGAATAAATTTATGAATATCTGTTCCCCGAGGAATGCGGCATCGTTGAACGAGTCTTTTGATTTCATGTCCAGCCACATTTTAACGAGACTTTGCGCTTTACTCTTTAAAGAGTTGGGAGCTCTTTGGTTTTTCTATAGACTGAGTGACATAATTGAATAAGTCTTCCTCGTCATCATCGTTGTTACTCGCATTGCTCCCTCCGCCATTTAAACTCCATATCAACCGGAACTTTGGTTGAAATGCCGCGGCAAGTTGGCATACTTGTCCGAACCTGTTTTTCGCGCCGGTGCCGTGCGGTAAATAGTAGGCATTGGATTAACGATTAACGGACTTCTGCATATTAACGGAAGTTAACGTGTCCGTTAACATTTTTGAAAGTTAACTTAAAAGTTAATCCGTTAATCAAAATGTTAACTTCGTTAATTAACGATTAACGGATTAACGAGTTAATGCCCAGCTATGATTACTGAGACTGTGAATTGTTATTCAAATTAAATTCAAGCATACAATTTAAAAAAAAAACACTCTTATTAAAGTTCCAAGTGCATATCGTTTATTGGTATTAAAAAAAATGTGATTCTATAGATCTCAGCTCCAGAAGTTGAATCTTTACCGTGAGTATAGCGAATAACATTAAACAAATTAATAATAATAAAACTATAAATAAGTAATCACAATAATCCCATGCAATAACCGCTTTCCCTTGATTCCGTGAATTTCAAACAATTGTACAGCTAAAAATCAGACAGCAAAATGTCTGCCAAATGTTTTTTTCGTATCCAGGGAGTCAATGAATTGAGTGGGCGCAAAGAGAACCGTGTGCAAATGACAGTAGAGCTTTTTTTAAAACCTTGCAGAGCCCTGACCATGATCTCCAGAGTCATACTTGTGCAAATGATTTGATACCGTTTTTTTAAGCAACTTCAATGCGCTGTGACATTGACATCAATTAATACTGATTTAAACTGTAATCTATATCGATGTGAAACTCGTCCATTTCATGTACCGAAATTCTCGCCAGCTCCCTAACTTTACAATAGATACAGCTCTTTATAGTACATTGTGTATTAAGGTCGGTAAGTAAGGAATTACGATCGAGGCTCTAGGAGAAGCCCGAAGTCGAAGACTGAGGGTTTTCTGAGTCGAGGTTCGTAATTCCCGTACCGCCCGTGCCCGATGAATGAATTACTTGAACTTTTTTTAAGTGGATGGCTGGCGGACTCCACAGATTATACAAATGTTTCGTTCAGAAACGTTAAGGGCAAATACTTACGTAGTTATACATACAGCCCTGAAGGAGTGTAAAAAAAAACGACGTTTTGATACAGAAAACGATAAAAATCGATTATTAAGAACATTAATTGAGTATTTAAGTAACATGTAGCGAGATTGCAATGAAATTCCTGTTTAAATAACATTTTAAGACAATTTTTCAATTGCGTGTAAACTCTTTGCTTGAACTTGCATGACCTGTGTGCTGTGGTATAAATTAAAAAAAAATTACTTACCGACCTTGGGTTTCATGGTAAAAAAAAAGGTCGAGGGTTTTATATGGGGCATTGCGGCCAAGTTAACCTGTATGTTTAGATACTGTTTACGTGCAAGTGTGATGAAAAAGATAAGACGGACTGACGGATAGCAGAGGCATGTTAATATAATAGGGTTCCGTTGGACTCACTTCGTGCACGGAACTCTAAAAAAACGACTTATAGTCTCTAAAAATGTCTCTTAGTATTGTTGTTAAACATTAACAATACAACCTTCTCGTATTATAAAGTTTAGACACACCTTGTTCGTGGCACGTGTCGTTTACAACGTGATTCTTACCGCCGTGTGGTGCACAAAATCTAGTGTCTCCTTCTCTGGAACCCTTTGTGCAAGTGTTAGAGCAATATCGGATTTGCGCTGCACCGATACGTGCGCTATTGGGAACGTGAAGCGAGCTGGAATGCGATCCTTCCGGTGCACTCCAGTGCACGTCTGTTAAAACCTGTCCAATAAGGTGCAATCAGTCATTAAAAATGTCGAGAAGGTTCGAGCGTCGTAATTATAAGGGTTATTATTAGACCTAGATATTTTACTAGCACGAACGACGTGTTGTTAGTGCTTAACACAATAAAAACATCGACAATCCTGTTATCGATAATTACCACTTCAATATCATAGAGCGATTTTCACTGATTAATGTAAAATATTAATTATTAATAAATTTATAGTTTCGATATTAACTTATCATTCTTATTTTATTTTTTTTATTCTTACTTTAACGCACCACATTGTTTTATGAATCATAAGACATATGATTGTATTTTTTTTCCGGTTAGGTACGTCAATGAGTTTTAAGACATTGTGAATGTTTTCTTAATAACTATCATACTCGTAATGATGTACAATTATTTCCTCTATGAAGTTGAAGAGGTGGTTATCGATAACAGGATTGTCGATGTTTTTTTTTGTGTCAAGCCCTAACAACACGTCGTTCGTGCTAGGAAAATCTCTAGGTCTAGTTATTATACTATAAATACTAAAGGTTTTGTATTTTTACCTAACTGCCAAAGGAGGAGGGTAATGTATTTATCTGCTTATATACGTATGTTTGTTCCTTTGTGGCGCTTTAGAAACTAAATGAATACCGCATTTAAATCTGTTGCGTAGTTGAGCTAAGCTTGACAGTAATGGTGGCCCGGTTAATCACAATAGAAATAAACGTTATTTTACCTCTCTATTACTAACGGTAAAACTATACAACCTTTTACATCATCATCATCATCATCATGTCAGCCGAAAGACGTCCACTGCTGGACATAGGCCTCCCCCAAGGTCTTGTGCTTTTCGCATCCACCGCGTTCCCGCGATCCTTACAAGGACCAACCTTTTACACATTGTCAAAATTACGATAGCTCTTATTTACTTGACAGTAAGGCCGATTTCGAAATAATACCATAACACGTCCTGAGTCCCTAGTAACTGTTCATCAGCGAAATTAAATCACTCACATTAATTATTTGCAACATTTCTAAAAACATACCAAAATGTAAACTTTTTCGATTCCTATTCAAAAGAAGCCCAACCGCGCCAAACTTTACAAAAACAAAACAAAGCGTAACTTTTAACGAGTTAAGACGTATTTCAACTGCAGTTTTCCTTATAAAAAAAGAAAAATGTCGACTTATGTGAAGTCGAGGGGTTATTCAAGTAAAAATACTTCGTCAGCGAGCTTACCGAGGTGACTCACTTGATTCTACAGTGCCTATAAACAACATGTTAATCGTGTCTTTAACCTCAGTCATTCGTTGCTTAGTTTCATGCAAATCTTTCAAAATGGTAGGTTGTAACGGTTGAAGACATCCACGTCGCCTCTATAACGTGATATTTAAAATAGTAACACTTTTGAAAATAACAGATCATGGACAGAACTAAACAGAACTATACGTTAGTATCCCTTAGTAGTTTGTGACCGAACTTCTTAAGATTTTTTAACGGAAACGTTCAATTTGGAGACCCTCTATAACTCAGTACACATGACGTAATAATAATAATACTGTCCAAGCCGATTTCGGCTACAGCGACTGCTGGACAGGCTCAGCAGCTAGCGCCTCGTTGGTCCGTGCGTCGGTGTGCTCGCATGTGACTGTTGTAGCCAATTTTGGCCTTAAATGTTCTCGAGCACATCGGACAGGCGAGAACGCCGTCGCTATAATTATAAGTTAAAGCCGTTGGTGGTCTGGCTTTTAGCTCGTCTCTTTTTGCGTCGAGCTCGTCTTGTCGTAGCTTTTCAAAGGCTTCAATGTTCTGCCTCAAAAGACGTCTCCATTCCGGGCGATTTTCAGCAGATGACTCCCATGTTAAGGGGTCAATACTGCAGCTTTTCATATGCCTTTTGAGCACATCTTTGTATCGCAAGAGCTGTCCGCCGCGCGTGCGCTTGCCTTCTTGAAGCTCGCTATAGAAGATGCACTTTGCGACCCTTCCACTTGGCATGCGGAACACATGACCACACCAGCGTAACTGACGCCGCATCAGATATGCTTCTAAGCCGCAGATCTTAGCGCGTCGAAGAACTTCAGTGTTTCTGATGCGGTCCGTCCAGTGGATGTCCATGATATCCCGCAGACATCGGAGATGGAATTGATCCAATGTCTTTATGTGTTTTCGGTAAAGGCACCAAGTCTCTGAGCCATATAGCAGACTTGGTAGGACAACGGCTCTGTATACTGCAATTTTTGTAGCCAGTTTTAGATTATGTGAGCGGAAGACCCTAGTTCTAAGTTTGCCGAAAGAGGCAGATGCAGCACCAATTCTGTGGTTTATTTCGACATCGAGGTCACACTGCGATGTTATTGTGCTTCCCAGGTACTTAAACCTCTCCACACGCTTTAGGACATCTTGACCGAGGCAGATTTTCAGAGGTTCGTCTGTTGAAGCGCCTGTAGTCATGACTTCTGTTTTACTGACACTTATCTTAAGACCTAAAAACGTAAGACGTAATAGTAGATTGTTTAACAAGGGATTAAAACAAGCCATAATGACACTAGATGATTAGCCAACCATGCGGAGCGAGGGTGACTATAATAGCTCGAGTGTCATTATGATTGTTTAGTTTCGCGTTAAACACTCTACTTTTCACATTGTATACAAGGAAAAAAAACCGTTCTATACAAAATTACAATTCCTATTGATTGATGATTATAAAAAAGTTTCTTGAAAAAAAACACCGCAGTTTTTTGTTTGAAAAGTGACGCTTTAAATGCTTGTATATTTATTTAGCCAACAGATTCAAACTTTTAAATTATTTTAAAAGTATGTATGTATGTATGTATGTAAACTCTTTATTGCACAAAAATATAAATATTACAATATAAATATTAAAGTAATGTACAAAGGCGAACTTATCCCTAAATGGGAGCTCTTCCAGCTAACCCTGAAGTTAATGAGTAAGGACAATGCATAGGGTTGGACACATACAAGTTTGCACAAAAAATATCAAAAACAGATGATAATACTAATAATAAGTAATTTGCCTATGCATAATAAAATGGATTCATCCTTAATATAACTAAATATTCCCGTGTTTCATGAAATTAAATCGTTTTTTTATATTTTTGCCCAGTTGTCATTTTGAGGTTATTTCCACGCCCTAAAAATTGTCTATACAGAATCACAGAAAATGGCGATAACCCTTCATTCATAAACACCGTGATTGGATGTTTAGGGGTTTTCAAAGTAAATTAAAAATGCCTCTATGAAAAGGCTTAGCTGCGTATAATATTCGTAATTTTTTTTTAAACTATTATTCAACGGAACTAAAAACAAAAACCACACAACAAAGATAAAAAGTATGTATGTAGGTAGGATTTATGTTCCAATTTAGAATTCCATTTTTGTTCCAGTTTTGGAATTCTGTTTCGGAATACCGAAATGGAAAATAATATGGACGTGTGCGTGGTCGGGTCATACATTTTGTATGGATTAGCTGCATCTTCCGAAACGGAATTCCGAATGTATGTGGCCGCCCTTAGAGTTTTTGGTCTGCGCCTCTTTACTAACGACGGCAGTCGCGTATATTTTAGTTTGAGATGTATTTTACTCAGATTACTCATCATGTAGCTGCAACTATGTTCGAAATGACTTGCTCGGTTTATAGGGCTGTTAAATTAAACAGGCAATTACTCGAAGGCTAAGTGTTGTATTTGCATATACTCTTATTTATACCTAACTTAGTAAATTGTAAGCTATACGATTATTTCTAAATATCTGTTGCCTGCGACTCCGTCCGCTAAAAGATAGTCTATGTCACTCTGAGATAATGTAGCATAAAGACCGTATCGTTAATTATTGAAACAAGTTTGAATAGCTCTAAAAAAAAAGTTACAATATTTTATCTTGTCTGTCATATGTCAATCTGTTAAGCATATAGTCAAATATTAAAACTGATTATAAAAAATAGTATAATTCCTACACACTGCAAGATGAAGGGTCTCTCAGAGAAAAAACGACTTTCAATTGTGACCAAATATTGTAAAGAATCAGGTATGACTATGAGAAAGATTGCTTCAGAGGAAGGGGTTAGCCTGAAAGCTGTTTACAATACGATAAAAAGGTTTGGTATGAATAATACTTTAAAAGATTTACATGGTCGAGGTAGAAAACGAGGCCCTTCATGTCCTAATTTAGACAAAAAGATATGCGAACATTTTTCCCAAAAAAAAGAGGTATCGATTCGGGATTGTGCGAAAAAATGTCGTACTTCTATTGCAATGGTTCAGCGTGCCAAGGAGCGTAACTTGCTTGTAACGTACAAAAAGCAAAAACAGCCTAAACGCAGCAAAACCCAGGAGTCTTCTGTCAAAACTCGGGCTCGGAAGTTGTACGACCAAGTCTTAACTAAAAATGAACAATGTATTATAATGGACGATGAAACCTATGTCAAACTTGACTATAAAACCCTACCCGGACCGCAGTTTTACACCGTAATAAAAGGAACGAAGGTCTCTAAAGAGGACAAATCCATATTTTGCGAAAAATTTGGGAAAAAAGTGATGGTTTGGCAAGCTATTTGTCAATGCGGCATGAAAACATCTCCGTTTTTTGTAACGGGAAACTTAAATTCGGATGTGTACAAGAAGGAATGCCTTCTAAAGCGGGTACTACCACTGATTCGAAAGCACAGGGGTCGTACATTATTCTGGCCCGATTTAGCTGCGTGTCACTATGCTCGCCATGTGTTGAACTGGTATCGAGAGAATAATGTCGAATTTGTCGCGAAATCATTAAATCCTCCGAATAGCCCTGAGATCAGGCCCATCGAGAAATTTTGGGCTCTGATGAAGGCAAGGCTACGAAAACAAGCTAAACCAACAGATAACATTGACCAATTCAAAAAAGACTGGATCCGTACCCAAAAAACTTTCAAAACAGTCGATGTCCAAGGGCTAATGAAGAGCATCAAAAGCAAAGTGAGAAAACTGGCAAAGGGGGTCAATAAATAACTAAAAGAAGCTTTTATGATTCACTTAGAAGATCTAAGATTCGCGTATTTTAAGTTGTTTTTTTTGTAATAAAAAGTATTTATTCATATTACACCATTTTATTTGTTTCCATAATTAACGATACGGTCCTTACTAATGGTAAAATATTTTTTGGAATAGGTACGTATTCGTTTTTCAGTTTTTTCGTTACAAACATACAAAATACATATATTTCCTCTTTATAATATTACTAGCTTCTGTCAGCGACTTCGTCCGCGTAGAATTCGTATTTTTGTCATCCCACGGGAACTGTTTATTATTCCGGATTAAAAAGTAGCCTATGTTATTTAAGGATAATGTAGCAATTTTAATGGTAATTTAAAAAAACGGTCCTGTAGTTTCTGAATTTAGTGATTACAAATATCCAAAATAATAAATCTTTCCGATTTATACTATTATTTGTGTAGATAACTTCGCACTGCTAGATAAAAACAAACAGTAGTAACTCAAAATACAACTGTATTTTAAAATCAACTTTAATACAACCTCTATGAACTTGAAACAAAACAAACAAGAATTTTGAGTTGATACGTTTTGGATCTAGCAGTGTGATTTGCCTTTTATACACATTTATAATTTAAGAGCTAAGGGTTGTGTTTTCACTTTCCAAATAACAAACACTGTCAAAGTCTGACCTTTTGTTTTATATGACAAGGAAAAGGAAAGCAATAACTTTAAATGACAGAATCTAAATTAGTTTAGCTTTTGGTACTTGACAAAAGCGCGTGGAGCTAGTCCCATGTGCTTCTGTTAAGTCCATTAGAGAAAATACTTTTTTAAAGAACAATTGTCCTTGCGTGTGGTATCCATGGGCTTATTTGTCTAATAAGTATATGGGAGTGTCTATAAATAACTTTACTAACAGGAATGAAAGCCATTAATTAAAATTAGAGTTAGATTAGCTTAGCGTTTACTTACCTACCTGTAGAATTTTTCTCACGATTGACATTTCACGGCAACATCAATATACTATCAAGAAATTTTTACCGATTGGCCACTAAATTTTTAGTTGAAACGACATTTTTAATTGAAAATTTCGTCGGCCGAGTTGAACAATGATTTCCTAAAGTGAATAACACGGGTGAACCTGGAGGGTCGTTTTTTCGGTCGGCTGGTGCTTCGCGTTTCATTTCGTTTGATTGTTCTTGGGAGAAAGTTTGTTAAATTTTCGTTCCAACCCCTTTGCACTTTTAAGTCTTTTTCTTCCATTCAAGTCTTTCGAAGTATTTTGCGAAGCTTCTGATCCTTGTACGCGGCCGACCAGTCAGGAATGTAATTATTTGCTTTGATTATTTTATACATACAATACCTTCACGCCTTCATTCCCAGAGTGGGGCAGGCAGAGCTACAGAATTACCTACAACTCTAAAAACTTATTGATAACTCTGTAACCACAATTTGCACAATTAGGCTAAGTGCAGTGTTCACCAACAATTAAACCGATGGTTAGCGGTTTAACGGTTGTCAAGTGTAGCTTAAATATTTGTTCCAGAGTCTTGGATTCTATTAAATAAATAAAACAGTACAGTGCCTGAGTGACTGAATGACAGACCACGCACGGCCTAAACCGCTTGACCTAGGGCTTGACCTTTGAAGTGAGTATTCCTTGGGTACTGTACGAGTGCACTAAGAAAGGATTTTCCGATAATTGACCTCCAACAGGGAGAAATACTACGCGTACGAATTCGCGGGCGGCCTCTGTAAATAAATAAATTTATATCAGGGGACAATCTCATAAAAAGGACACCGCACGGAAATAATGAAAAAAAAAACTGAGAATTTTGTTAAAAAAAAATGTGTTGCGTGTCTTGGTCAATATATATTAATACGGTGGGAAATAAAATCTTATGGCTAGATATTGAGAAATAAAATATTTAGTAAAAATTCATATGAAAATTGGTCCCATAGAAAAATGAATGAACGAAAAAAATATATGTTTTATGAACCATTTAATTAATCATAAAAAAACTGATATAAAAAAGTGTTCATTTTTAAGTTGAAGCGTTTCATAAATATAAGTAAAATTGGTCTGCATTTTTTTGTTGTGGGTTTTGAATATTTTATAACTTGTTTTATTGTTAACATAAATTCTTCAAATTTAATTCGAACATATCCTATGTACAGTTAAATTTTTTTTTTGTTCAAAACCGGCCACTTTTATATTCTTTCATACATTTTTCTATGCGACCAATATTCATTTGATTTTTTACTAAATATTTTTTTTCTCAATATTTAGTCATAGGATTTTATTTCCCACCAAGTATTTTTATATATTGACCAAGACACGTAACATATATTTTTTTAATCAAAAATTACCGAAGTTTTTTTTCCATACTTACCGTGCGGTGTCCTTTGCCTAGTCCCAAACTAGGCTTGTAATAGGGGTACTATAGACAACGATAAACCTACTTATACAGAGAAATACCTAGGTACGTAAATATAATATCAGGGGACAATGTCACACCAATTGACCTAGTCCCAAACTAAGCTCAAGGCTTGTACTATGGGTAGGACACAATCATATTAATACTTATATAGAGAAAATTAACTTAAATACATAAAAAACGTCCATGAGTCAGGATCAAATATTCGCGCTCACCGAGATTGAACCCGGGACCGCTAGCTTCGTAAGCAGGGTCAACCAACTAAGCCAACGCGTCGTTACTACACTAATGCTTAATTATACTTAAATACATTCTGTCACTGTGTAATCGCGTCTTATTAGCAGTTTAAAATGCTTGTATCATCCATATTTCTTGGCTGATTTTAATTTTAATTTCACTTTTGGTAATATCTTACAGTATTTTCATATTTTAGTGAGAAATTCGATTTAATAATCCATCATACTCCCTATTGTTTTTGTATTGTTTTGGACTTAATTACCCATTTGGATTAATCACCCGACGTCTAACTGTGGCCGTCGCGGTCGCCGTATTATTTGCCACCGACACGAATTTGCCGTGCTCAGGGCTTATATGGCAGCTTATGGATGAGGTGTAAAAAGAACATTGTAGAAGAGAAAAAAAACAATTTTAAGCTATTGCATAGCTTCTATCGCGGGCCTTGAGCGCGGGGACCGAATCCAGAAATTCCGTAACGAAAAAACCTCACGCTCCCCACTCCGACGGGCAAGGAGGTGTGGCTTGAAGGCCGTGCATCGTCTAACGTCGTTTCAGTTCGGCAGTCTTCGACACGGCGTTGTGTGCGTTTGTACGACATGCAATAGCTTTACCGCGGCAGTCCCCGAGTGCCACACGTCTTTTTATTTAATAAGTAGGCCGCACGGGCACTATAACACGTCAAAAATTTACCAACGCTTCGCAAGAGGTGACCACTGCTGAGAAGAAACGTCGCGTCGCCAGAAACTCCTGTTGAGTTTCAGTCAACAATACTTAACCTAGTATTATATAAAACAATGAATAAAAACAAAAATATCATGCATAATTAAGCAGGAAAACGTGCAAAACTCTTCTTACCTACCATTACCATTGCATGTTATTTATGTGAACAACTTTCATTAAAGAGCCACTTTAGAAATTAGTCATAATTATAGCGTTAAGCCAAGGGAAAGAAATTACGTAAACATTAATTATTGGCTTTCTGCGACAGCACGTTGAAACAATTAAAGTTGTTGGTCGTATATAATCGCATTAAATGCTCATGTTGCCGCTTGCTACCGAGTTTCTATGTAGCTGCTAACAAAGACGTCATTCTAACGCAGTATTACAGCTACCAGTTTAAACAACTGACGTAATAATCCGCGTTATATGTCGCACCTTCAGAAAAATAGTGACATAACTCAGAAATTTTAAATTTCGAGTTAGGACCCTATAATAATACATTTATGACTTGAAGTTTGAATGCTCAAATTTTGAATTAGGACACTATTGTTCTAAAGGTGCGATGTGTTAACGACCTAATACAAACTGCAGGCTTATTGCCTAACGCACTCGCCATCGCAATCGTTTTCATTTTAACAGTCCGAAGGCGAATCTGAGGGGCTATTGGACCCGATTCTACGTGCACATCGTTTAAATAGCCTAAAACTAAATTTGCTAATTTTAAGACATTGCCTAGACGGCAGGTTTAACCAGTGCTATTCCAGAATGTCAAGCTGACAATGTATAACCTACTCCTTCTTTCTTTGCTCCCGCGGCGACTTGAACAGCTACTACCGCGGGGATATGGCGTTTCCACGTGAAGTAATTTCGCCAGTGTCAAGTATATATAAGTATAAATCAATATAGCAATAAAACACAATTCAATCTTCTCTAGGAAGATTGGGGGCAACGTTGTACGGTGATTTGTAGGTCAGAGGTCAAGATAGTTTTAACCTCTGCACCACTGCGAGTCCACTTGAAACGAGAAGAAAGGTGCCAGATACACGAAATAAGTCCAAGTCTTCAATCACTGTGCGACACAAAGGCATAAAAAGTACAAATCACTATCAGAAAAGAACTTTGAACACCTAATTACCCAAAAATTAAAGTCTAAAACAAATTACACGTCCGTTATCTTTTAACGTTGCAAATGGCCTCCCGACAATGTATAAGATCGCCTAAAATAAGAAGCGTCAGATTCAAATTAGCGTTGTCATAGCGCTGTCATTTGATTATGACATCTGCTCATAGAATAGCAAAGTGTTTTAGCGACACTTAAATACAATTAGGAAGTTTAGAGGCCACTGTAGAATCGAGTCCATTGTCTAACGCATTTGAAATCCCAATCGGTTTAGAGGAACCAGTTGATCTAAAGACACGGGCCATTGTTTGGATTAAGTTTTAATTGAAAGTTAAAATAATCAGATTGACTAACCATTCTTTTATACAAACAAATTTTAACGAACGTACTTATCATTATGCAGATTTTCATTTCATCGAACGGCATTTCTCGCCGAATGAATTTTGTTTTTTGGTTGTCACAAATATAACCTAACATAGCCTATTAATTCTTACGTTCTGAAAATATGATAATTTTAGCAGAAAGTATTCGATTTAATTAAATTCGATGAAGTGAAATTCTATGAAATGACGGCTTACCAATAAAATTACATCTAAGTTAGCAAGACTATGTATTTGTACGAATTAACGTACCGATTACAATTACGATCTAAGTACTTGAGTATTTGATACATAATGAGAACAGCAACTCTAAAATCTATAATAGTATGAATATTCTGAAAAATAACAATCAAACGCAGTGCTATACGGATTCAAGTTTTTCAATCTTATACACTTTTCAATCTACATATACAGGGAAACGATTTTTCAAAAAGAATTCGGAAATCTAAATGTAATTAGTAAATATAGGTAGTTTCTCCATTTGACTTTATGAAAACCGTAGATGGATGCCTCTTTAGATAAACATTTAATATCATGTTTGATTTTTAATAACTTTAACCACTACTTACACCCTGCACGTCTTAATCGTTTATAGCTCCGGGAGTTGTGCGATTTTTTGTTTTAAAGTATTCTATCTATGTCCATCGTCTGTCTCATGTTCAACTATCTGTGTACCAAATTTAAGTTAGTAGGTACATAATATTTAAGAACCGTAAAACCTGGTAACTATGGTCCAAAATCTTCCAACTATGGTCCAATATCAATGACCAAAAGTACAAGTTCCCATAATCTTTAGTTAAGGAAACGTGTTTTTTTATAGACATTTATTGTTGACTAAAGTTTTATAATGCTTATAATTAAGTCATCTATGAGGAATTCAAGAAATTAGACTTGGACCACAGTTGAAGTACTGGACCATAGTTACCAGGTTTTACGGTAGTGTCAATTACGTAAAATATGACAAAATATTGTCTTTTTCTTACGAGTAATAATTCAAAGAAAAAGACAAATCATATCAACATATTTTTTTTCTAAGTGTTTATGGTAACCGTGGTTATTAAAAAAGCA
Source organism: Acleris emargana (assembly GCA_927399475.2). Taxonomy (NCBI): domain Eukaryota; kingdom Metazoa; phylum Arthropoda; class Insecta; order Lepidoptera; family Tortricidae; genus Acleris; species Acleris emargana. Next base: position 20,846,286 of record OV656838.1, on the reverse strand, counting down.
ATTTACCGCCTGATTATGTGGAGAATGTTAGACAAACAAATGACGATAAGTTTTCTTAGAGCGTCGATTACACTAACTAGTCAGGCAACGAAGACGACGCTTTGCGAGCCGCTTCTCCGGACGCGATGTTACGGACATTGCAGCAGCTACAAGGCCTGCTGGTTGCTGCAACCACCATGATTGCCCTCGCAGCACCAGAGCTCGACCTAGCCATAGCTGCTCAACAACTCTTCCCTAAGGACATCCAAAGTGAGGACTTCCGACCATCAAGGCAATTCAAACATCTCTCCAGCCAAGATTACCCTTGGAGAATACCTATGCCATTTGTAATGGAGGATAGGATACGAAGCAAAGGAAAAATGCTAAAAGTGAAACATATTTCGAACACTCGAGTTATGATTCCGGTGAAGAATAAAAAGAATGACCGGCTACGTTGGGTGGCTGGTATCAACGCCTGGGGCTAAATTGAACCACGAAGTCCCGCCCCACTACTTCATTTGTTACGTACAGTCGCGGAATGAAAAGGTTCGTCACATTTCGACGCTATTTAAATTCTGTTAAGATCCAAAAGTGACCAACTTTTTCATACCGTGACTATACATGACAACATGACGCGCCTTCAAGAATTGAAAACACTATAGGCAATTGACAAAAAATAAGTCAAAAAGGAAGTGAGTTTGGACCAATTTTTGTTCCTTGCTCTGTGTGAGTGAACTATAGCTTGGCAAATTCGTTGGTGATACTCCCATGGTCCGCGCGGGGGGCGGGAAACTTTACCAGTCGTCGTGTTGCTCACCTCCACACACGGTATAAATTATGTTTCGAATATGCCTGCCAACATCCATAACATTATTTTTGCATAAACCTAATTTGATACGAGTAAAATAAAGTATAAACTAATATTGTGTAGATTTGATATCGATTAATAACATTATTAATTATAAGTAATGGCCCAAAACTAGAGCAAAAAGCGTAGCAATCTTACAAGTTACCGCCAACTGAGGCACCTGTCAGACGGCCCCCGCCGCGCCCACTTCATACCGCCATCGCTGTCTTCCGTCCCCAGTCGCCCGCGGATCATGGGAGAGTCACGAACGCCAAGCTAAAGACTAGGCCAGTCTAAAAAGTTATCACCATCATTTGATATTTTTTTATAAATCCGCTAGTTAATTGCATATGAATAAATGATAAAGTATTGTTTTTTTTATATGTCTGTGCCTTTATACATAAGTAACATTTTAACAATAAACTTGAACTTTGTGTTTGCCGTACGAAATTATTTCAGCAATTCCTTTTCAGTTCAGTATGATTATTGGATATTTAATGTTTTACGGGGTAACCCTTCATTCTATCGAATTTCACTTCATCGATTGTATCATTAAATCGAATTTAATTTCATCGAACGCTATTTTCTGCTGAAATCATGATATCTTCCCACATGAATTACGTAGTTTAGTTTAGGTCAGTTTAGACTTGTGACTACCAAACAAAAAAAACTCCTGCGACTAGAAATACCTTTCGATTAAATGAAAATTTTGCGTAATAATACGTTCGTTGAAATTAGTTTCGATAAAATTATAAATAGCTGTTCTACGGATCAGTTTTCTCTGATTTTAATTCTGGGGACCAAGTGAAAAAGGGTATAAGTCGACTTAACTTGTTCTACAAAAGGGTAGCTAATAACCAATGTAATCAAACGACCATGCTTTAAAAAAACGCGTCCAAATTAGTCCATCTATTTAGGAGCTTTGATGCTACGCGCAGACACAAATAAACACGATCAACTTATAAAACCTCTATTTACTTTGTCGGCGTTAAAAAATATCTCAGCAGAAACACGGCTTGAAAAATGGCGTTTTTTTAAATAGACCACTTTTTCCAACTCGTAATGTATTCATGGACTTGTGTCACAGTCTGCGAATTACCATATTGCCCGACCGTAATTTAGCTCAAGATTTCTGTTGGGAAGGGTAATCGCGATGTCCTTAAGGTCGGCAATCGCTCCCACCTCCCTAGTTTGACTAATTTCGTTACTGACCTCTTTGTTAACCTCTGCGAGTTATTTCAAGGTTGTGACACTACCCTTAGTGTCACTGTAGTGCTCTCATTGTTGTGTTCCAGTGTGCGGTTATGAGAACTGGCAAAATTAATAGCATCCATCTTGGTGCTCAGAGATTGACAATACATTTGCTGCCTTAGGATTGTGATCATTAAACTATCAATCATCAATCATGACAGCCGAAAGACGTCCACTGCTGGACATGGGCCTCCCCCAATCCCGCGATCTTTACATTAGATAAGATTACATTACATTGTATTTGATTAGATTGTAAATAGTCATGAGATATAAAAGACTTGAAAGAACTTCAAAAATTAATTCACGTGGACTAAGTCCCAGACATACTCTAGTCAAAACACTCAAAACCACACGATAAATTGTGCTAAATTTCAAACATTTACCTAAGCCGTGCTTGTAACTCCTTCGGTTCAATAAATAGAGCTTTATCCACTGAGCCGTGACCATTCTCGGTGCTAAATCTCTCTATTATTCCATGACCACGTTTATTACGTTCTGCCAACTACTCCATAATGAATCCATTTTGAATTAAATTAAGTCAGACTGGACATTAATTGTAAACTTAAATTCATAAATCGTCGGCTTATAGTGAAAACCGGCTAAATTCTTTTTTAAGAATTAGCAGATTGCAGCTTAATCCAAAAAACGGATTAAGTAGGTAGGTTTTCACTCTAAGGGTCTCCCCAGACCTATCGACGCCGAATCGGATTGAGCCGGTAAGAAAAAGTTTTATGTCCATGCGATAACAGCGAAAACGACGTGGCTCTGCTCGGCTCGGCTCTGCTCGGCTCGGCTCGGCTCGGCGTTGCGAACGGAACGACGACGTTTTCGCTCTTATTGCATGGACATATTAAATCACGCCTCTTTCCCAGAGGGGTAGGCAGAGACCACTTATTTCCACCTGCTACGATCCTGACAAATCTCTTTCGCGTCTTCCACATTCATGCATCGACTCATGCACGCACGTCGGTTTCGCAAAACAAGTCTAACGAAAAACCAACTTGGAAAAATCGTCTATGTACAGTTCTGAACCGGGATTGTTGATCACTTGCAACTGTTTTTAATTTAGCCGTGTATTCAATAACCGATGTTAATGACTGACTGACAGCTATTTGATTTGCATTACATAGCCAAATTAGAAAAAGGGTTGTGTTGATGTGGCTCAACAATCCCGGTTCGCGACTGTACCTACAATTTATTCTATGTACTGTTGGGCGCTCGAATTTTGAAAAATCGACCAGCTGATTGGTTAGTTTGAGATGTAAGTATATTAACATTAGAACCTTCCATGTTTCTATTTTGAAACTGGCAATTTTTGTAGGAAAGTTCCCAGTGGCACTCAAATTATTACGCCTGGACAGTTCCATCGACATCTCGTTTTTGAAATGTGATCATCCGTAACGTTCAGCCTCTACCATGAAACAAAGACCCACAAAAAAACATTAACTCCCCTTTTTTGACAGTCATGTAAAAAATCATATTCAAAGCTAACCTTTCTATTTTCTATCGAATCGGAAAGTATGAAGTAAATAAGCGATCGACGTGATCTGTCATTCATTACCTTACGTGAATCATGCATACATTTTGCCGATTTTCGGAATTCGCTAACTTACATCTTAACTAGCCCCCCTAGCCTCTACCTATAGGTAAATACCATACCGTCTTGTCTTTGACCTGTTATGATATTCAAGTAAGTAAGAGCTATCAAAACGGTGACAATAATGATAACCGGTCAAAGACGATATGGTTTTTACCGCATAAAATCTCGGCGCAGCAGGTCAAATACTAATTATAGTTTTTAACGCCTACAATCTCGGCCCTGTGTCTATGAATCCTTATACAATTTCCATATCTCATCAACACAACGCAGTAAAGGGATTGAGTGCTCAGGATAAAACACCGAGCCTTCACCTTCGTTTGCAATATTAATTTTCATTCGCTTAAACCAGTGCGTCGGCCATTTTTCTTTGGTTATATGATGGAGTTATTCTCTAATGATTTGGGATCGAGTTTGATGTCGAATTCTATTTTGATTCCCAAATTATACCCAACTTTAATTTGAAATAAAACAATATAAACATTTCGGAGATTCAACACTGATTGAAATGAGTCTATGTACAGGGTTGGGCAGATTGTGTCCTAGTTAAAAAGAGCCATAAAATTAAAACAAGACAGAAAATTTTAAAATTTATCACATTTTTATTTTTAGCGTACTCTATACTTAAAAAAACTAATTCATAAGTTCAAATCGCTCGCCATCAGCTTTAATAACTTGACGCATTCTTCCATAGAATGCATTGCACGCGGCACGCACTACCTCGTCTGGTATTTCATCCCATATCTTGACTAATCGATGCTTGAATGAGTTTAGATTCATGCCCTGTGTGCTCCCAATCTTGCTCAGTATGTAACCCCATATCGAAAAGTCCAAAGCATTCAAATCCGGCGATGATGCAGGCCATTCTTGCCAAGGTATAAAATCTGTCAAAATTGTTCTACAGCAGTCTTGAGTGCGTTTAGCTTTGTGAGATGGGGCACTATCTTGTTGGAAGCAGTAATAGTCGTTTCCATATAATTTTTGAGCATTTTCTAGCAAATGACCCTGTAACACGTTCTGGATGTAATAGTCTTGGTTAATTTTGACACCTCGATTACACAGCAGCGGTAACTTGCCTCTAGGCGAGATCGCACCCCATACCATGCACAGCTGATGCACTCCGGAACCGTTGTACGGCTAATTTGTCCACAGGAATATCCTTCAATGAAGCACCATAGACACGATCGTTTTGTTGGTTGTGACTGTCTTGTAACTGGAACATCTTTTTATCGGAAAAAATAATATCATCGCCGTCGTGCCAAGCTAGCAATTCCCTACATTTTTTCACTCTAGCTTTTTTCTGGGCATCTGTTAAGCCATGAATTTTTTGTTTTTTGTAGGCCTTTAGCCCAAGATCATATTTTAAAATACGACTCATTGTTCGACGGGATATTTTCATATCTTTACCAAGTTTGCTTGCACTTCGAGCTGGATTTCGTCTAATACGCTCACGAATATTTTTAATGATGTTTTTGGTGCGAACAGATGGCTTTCTCCCAGGTTTGGGCCTGATTTGTGAAGATCCCGTTTCTTTGAATTGCTTGACGGTCCGCGATATAAACCTTATATTGATATTTAAATGTTTCAGCGTCTTCAATAACTCACACGGTCGGTATTTTTTCTGGTACAAATCGCACACGAGCTGGCGTTTCGCGTCCATTGTTGAAAACAATATTAAAACAATATATATCAAGCTAACGTGTAGAAATCATAAAGAAGGTTAAATTGTCAACAAAAAAAAAATACGAAGTGAATAAGAAGTTTAGTTATATTTAAGTAAAAAAGCCATACACAACTAAGACACTTAATCTGCCCAACCCTGTAGGTACGATGTAAAATATGTTTACAGAATTATCATCAAGTTTTTACGAGTTGTTGGTAACTGCCTAACGCACCCTAGGAATTAAGGCGTAAGTTTATGTATGTATGTACATTTAAAGATAAAGATAAAGATATTTATTCAGTAAGTAGGCCGCACGGGCACTTTTACACGTCAAGAATCTACCAGCGCATTTATAGGGTTCCGTACTTCAAAGGAAAAAAGCGGCACCCTTACAGGATCACTTTGTTATCCGTCTGTCTGTCTGTCTGTCCGTCCGTCCGTCCGTCCGTCTGCCTGTCTGTCAAAACCCTTTATCTCCGGATATATATACTAATATTACAAATGTGTAATCAAATGGGTTCCTCCGTTTGTCTATTTATTATGGTTTCACGGCTAAACCGCTGAACCGATTTAATAAAAAAAATGTGTGGATATAGCTCGAATCCCGAGAAAGGTCATGGTAAGGACAGGATACTTTTTTCTGCGAGTAGCGATAAACGATTTCTACGCACACGGAGTCGCGGGCAACAGCTAGTTTTGCTATAAGAACAAGAGAATAACAGAAAATCTGGTGTTATCTGTGGTTTAACTTTCTTATTTAAAATATGTTCGCTTAAAGTATGCTTTATCGTTATCTATCATTATTATAACTCAAATATACTTATTATCCGTTGGATAAGGAACTAAGTCAAATTAAAATCGAACTTAAAGGTGGGAAAAAGAATACCTAGTACCGCGTAGCTCGTTAAAATTTCAATATAAACGGACGGAGCCGCACGCCCGAAGAATATTATGAGGCCCTAGGATTAAAACATGTTGATAATAAATTCAGACCTGCGTACAGTCGACTATAAAAGTGGTCTGCTACCCAAGGTTCAAAAACATTATGAAACAACTGGTTTAGAATTATCGGACCTTTTGAAGACCAAGCAAGAGCTATGATGGTTGCAATTTAAGGGAACCACCTTTCAACGAACGTATCGTTACGCAGAATAAACATATCATTAATAGTACTTTACTGCATAGACCTTGAAAAAAAACAGAAACAGGGATGATTTAGTATGACACTATAATAGAGCATTAAATAAAATCACAAATTTAAACGTAATAAATTCAATTTGAATAAAATAAAGTTTAAATTATAACATTTATTATGCGTAAGCGTAAAGTAAAGCGCCAGGTATGTAATGAAATTTCACACATTTTCGCGGCCGCTGCCACTGGCAAGTAATAACTTTTTCTTGAACTCAGAACTTCGCTGGTTGATTTAACAGCAGTTAGGCTAACATTTCCGAGCATGTGGGAGAAATAGAACATTATTGCCTAGGCAGTGAAGCAGGCAATTGCAGGCCGAGTATTGGTTTAAACGGACGAGCTTGCGAGTTGCTTGCTAAAATAATTTAGTCAGCTTTACCGAATAAACATTTACCTTATTACGTACAGACGGGCAGCATAGGAACTGCAATTAACCCAGCTGCAAAATGACACTTCGAGGGCAGCTCTGATGCAGTTGACGTAATTGCATTAAAACTGCAAATTAACTGCGCAGTCCGCTTAGGTAGACTGCATGCCAACTGCAAGCGGATTGCGTCGTTGTTTTGCAGATTTAATGCAATTACGCCAACTGCATCAGAACTGCCCTGGAACTGCTATTTTGCAGCTGGGTAGCCGTTCAAATGCAGGGTTGAGATTCTACATGATTTCTACTCATTAATTGTTTTGCCGTGTATCCGTATTGTCAACGTTTCGATAGCTCATATTTACTTTACAGCAATGGAGGCAGAGTTAAAAACAATACCGTAACACGTCAAAGACGATACGGTTTCACCAAGTTGAATACAAGACCGCAGCAGAAGTTGGGATTGGTTATTGTCATAAATATCTATGCTCTTTTACAGCACAAATTAAAAAGCCCTGAGAAAATATTTTCTATTTTAGTTTTACCAACGATAGCAAATAAGTGATGAAAATTCATTTTACATTGCCGTCGACGAGTTTATAGTTCCTGTCATTGTTAAAGTAGGGGGGGTGTATCAATCTTTTTCCCAAACTCGATTATTCCGCGTAGCGTTTTTATACTTAATTTTTCCTGGCTGCATATTTACCATTCTGGATTTTTCCAGGAGCAAATTTCCCCATTGTAATTAGGCCAAAATAGGTAAGTAGGTTCAGGTTACGTTAGTTTTGCAGCAGGCCTGAAGGGCCAAACCACGAAGAAGTAGGAGCTCAGCTCTCCGTCGACTCGATATAACTATTCAGATAAATACAGATTGGAAAATTATGATAATATTATTATTTCTACTGAGATAAAATCTTTGGCAAAATAAGGAATTGAAAAAATAAAGACGAAAGAAGATTTCGCGAATAGAAATATTACTAAAATACACACATACATAAACTCACGCCTTCATTCCCAAAGTGGGGTAGGCAGAGTTAAAGAATTATCAACAACTTTTAAAACTTGTTGATAATTCTATAACCACACTTTGCACAATTAGGCTAAGATGTTTACCAGCGTATTAGTGACAGGTTGCAAGCCCATCGCCTAACAGTACTATTTACAAGCCTTTATTCCCTTAGTCGCCTCTTACGACATCCACGGGAAGAAATGGAGTGGTACTATTCTAACCCGGCAACCACACGGCGGATTACTAAAATAAAAAATAAAAATTGGAAAAATATCGCCTAACTCCACATCTTCGGCACAGACAAAGTCAAAACTAAGAATTGAACACAACTATCTCCTATACCTTACGACTATTAATAAAATAACAATAAGTAATTTGAAATTCGAATTCGAATATTATGCGAATTGGGATTGTTCATATTTTTAAAATTACTCTAATACGAAAACCATTTCGAGGAGAAAGGTTTTAATGTCGCATTGCATTATTAAGTTTTTAAAATATTAATTACATACATACATACATAAACTCACGCCTTCATTCCCAGAGTGGGGTAGGCAGAGCTACAGAACTACCAACAATTCTAAAAACTTGTTGATAATTCTGTAACCACATTTTGCATAAACAGGCTAAGATGTTTATTAGTGACAGGTTGCAAGCCCATCGCCTAACAGTACTCCAAGCCTTTATTCCCTTAGTCGCCTCTTACGACATCCACGGGAAGACATGGAGTGGCACTATTCTAACCCGGCAACCACACGGGCAAAATATTAATTTATTTCGGATATTTCGACAAAAGTATATTTAACCTTTGTTTGACTTTCGTTTTCGGCTTGAAACCCTCCTAGGTGCATAATACACTATTACAATCACTTTTTATCATTAAATATCATTTAATTTTTGTAATTTGTTAGAAAATGCCACCCCAAATTTAATTTAATCATGTCATCCATAAAATGTCTGCTAAATAAATAAAGATATGAAACCAAAACAGGATCGAACACAAAATTAATGAATTTGGTCTCTTAAAATTGCCTATTCTTTAGAATTTGAATGTAAAAACCGTGAGTTATGTTTTTTTGGTGTATCCCAATTTGACCGATACTATTAAAAAAATCCAATTATATTTTAGACGTGTCGTGTCGGTGGCTGTACCACGCTATGGCGTTTTCTAAAACACGCTATCTCGAGTTCATTGCGGACGTGATAAAAAATTCAAATACCCTTTTAAGTGAAGGTTGGCAAAGTAATTAATCCTGGACCAGCTAGGGTTAATTTTTGTGGCGTGTTTTATACACACTTAGCTTTTGTCCGCAACGTCACCCGGGATAATTCAAGGGATCAACGACGACGTTGTTCAAAAACGCTGATGCACCATTTTTAATGCATAGGTAGGTACTGTGTTACGGGGTGCAGTTCCACGGAAGGGTTAATTTTGGAAGAGTGATCTCGTGCTGGGGTCACGCAAAGTTTTTTTTTTTTTTTTTCTAGCGCAGTTTAACTTTGCTGTATGCCTTGACACTATTTAATTAAGATTCACTTTATTATACCTGTTCCCGTTCCCGCTTCGTTGGGCAATAAACCTCATTTTTGGGTTAATAATATAGCCGTGTGGTTGCCGTTGCCGTGTGGTTGCCGTTGCCGTGTGGTTGCCGTTGCCGTGTGGTTGCCGGGTTAGAATAGTGCCACTTCATGTCTTCCCGTGGATGTCGTAAGAAGCGACTAAGGGAATAAAGGCTTGTAGTAATGTTAGGCGATGGGCTTGCCACCTGTCACTAATATACTGGGAAACATCGTAGCCTACTTGTGCAAAATGTGCTTACATAATTATCAAGAAGTTTAAAGACTTGTTGGCAATTCTTTAGCTCTGCCTATACACCGTGTTTTTTTTGATTTACGATAACTTTAAGGGATCGTTCTTTAGGTCAAATAAAGTTAATTTCCCGAAGACAGACAAATGATAACTGTTACGGTTTTAAAGATATTTAATTTTTAAATTTAATCAGTTAATCACGTTGAACTGGTGTAAAAGGCTCTTAGTTGTCTGTGTATGTCACGCCAACATTGACGTATTTGACACTGACTATGAGTTAACTCTAAAGGCCCTTTTAGAATGACCAAAGATACAACATTTAATTACTTTGTTCTAAACAGAAATAAAAATATTTTTTTGCAATATTTAAAAATCGAATCTACCACTTAGTTTCTTGGATTGGATGTACCTAGTAACATGCCGAAGTTATCGTAAATCAAAAAAAACACGTGAAGGCGTATGTATGTATGAGTAGATATAGAAGTATAGAAGTATGGATATAGATTTCATTCTTTTTTACCTATTCAAGAGAAAAATCATCACGAAGTGTGAAAAATAAAATGTTGTTAAATGCCAAAATATAGGTACAAATGAAGTCCGAAGTAGCTGTACTATTTAGTAGCTGGTCGTAGTAACGTATTAACCTTAGTTCATTAAGAGCTGCGACAACGTACTATACTAGGCCCGATTTGAAAACTGTCAACGCATACCAAAATATGTGTTTGAGGTATTTTTTTTATTTTTTTTTGCCCCCGCGGCGACTTGAACAGCTACTACCGCAGGGATATGGCTTCCACGTGAAGTGATTTCGCCAGTGTCAAGGTTTATATGAGTATAAAACACAATCCAATCTTCTCTAGGAAGATTGGGGGCAACGTTGTACGGTGATTTGTAGGTCAGAGGTCAAGATAGTTTTAACCTCTGCACCACTGCGAGTCCACTTGAAACGAGAAGAAAGATGCCAGATACACGAAATAAGTCCAAGTCTTCAATCACTGTGCGACACTAAGGCATAAAAAGTACAAATCACTATCAGAAAAGAACTTTGAACACCTAATTACCCAAAAATTAAAGTCTAAAACAAATTACACGTCCGCCATCTTTTAACGTTGCAAATGGCCCCCCCATGTGTTTGAGGTATATATTTTGTACTTCGTTGACAGCTGTCACATCAAGGGTTTTAGTGACGGGAGTTTAAAATGTGCAGCTAGGTACTTCTGAGTTTGACCGTACACACAACACAGTGGGTTTTCAAGGGTCCCGTACCCGAAGGGTATCCTAATGTAGTCAGATCGAGATGTCACAAAGTGATCTGGGGGGTTATTATGACATAACAGTGCAGTTCAGTTTACGCTGCGAGAAAAGCACCGAGCTATATAATTGCTATAGCTCTGTCCTTTTCTCGCAGCGTAAACTGAATTGCGTTGCTGTCATAATAACCTTCCTGGCCGTATTAGCTACTTATATCGAGATAGGGACGAAAAGCTTCTAACCCATTTTTTTAAGAAAGTGAAATAATAAAAGGGGTAATACAAAAAATGTTTCTTCTCAATGTATTTTTATTTTTACTGCATCATAATTATAAATACGGTAAAACATAAAGAAGCGTAAAATATTACGATAGTAGATACACACCCTGAAGAAAAACCACAAATATTAAAAAACTATCAAAATATAATAATACCTACTGTGCAGCATTACGGAACCCTGTGCGCGAACCCTACTCGTACTTGACCCGTTTTTGCTAACCGCCGCCATTAATACGTTTGAAAGCTGTAGGTAAGGAGATTACTCATTATAAGTTAGATTGCGACTGCCGACTGCAGTATAGGACGGCTTCTCCCGAGCAGTGGAGTCGTAAAAGGCAAATAAAACTATCTCACCGGGCTTTTACACCCTAATGGCTAGCTTAGAACGAGCTATAAAACCGTAGCCTTGTGGTAAAGTAAAGAATAGAACATTAAAATACAGGCGGCTGATAACAGACGTATTTTTTTTTATTACACAATTATGTAGATAAAATGAAATAAAAAGTAAGTCATTATTGCGACCAAACGACGCTTTAACGAATCGAACGTCTTGTTCTTTCGTAGTCGGGTCATCGGAAGTAGCGTAACGTAAAACGTTTGCGTTAATTGTTAATTGGAACCCGATTCTACAGTGGCCTCTACACTTCCTAATTTTATTTAGGTGTCGCTAAAACACTTCGCTATTCTATGAGCAGCTGTCATAATCAAATGACAGCGCCATGACAGCGCTAATTGAATCCGACGCTTCTTATTTTAGGCGGTCTTATACATTGTCAGCTTGACATTCAGGAATAGCACGGGTTAAATCTGCCATCTAAATTGTGTCTAAAAATTAGAAAATTAAGTTTTAGGCTATTTTAGCGATGTGCTCGTAGAATCGGGTCCATTGTTTGTAGGATTAGGCACTTGTACCACCGCCATCTATGTGCAGATATGTCTGATAAGTGCCTGTTTAAAAAAAACGAGTTTAATATCTACAGGGCTGGGCGAAATACACACCTTGCTTTAATTGAAATACAAATTACAAATTACTTTTTCGCATGTAATTAAAATACGAAATATAAAATATTTTTTAGACGGGTATTTGAAATATAAAATACAAAATACAGTATTTTAACCATTTTTAATTAAAATACAAATTACAAAAATACAAAATACATTCACAGCCTTTAATAGAACTAATCCAGCTCAGCCTTATTTGTCAGCAGCAAAAGAAGAATTTCCTTTCATGAACACTAGATTTTTATAGTTATATTCCGTAAATAATACGGATATCTTTTTAACGGAATGTCGAACGAAAATAAATACCGCGAAACAGTACTTGACAATTGACGTATAGTTCAGAGTTGCCAACTATAGAGTAGAGATTGACAATTGAGCCTATATGTCAGGCTTCATTTACACGAGCGTTGCGCCAACGCGAAAACGTGCGTTAGTGTCCAATTCAACCAATCAGGTAGCACATAGCACTAGCAGCAATTTGACACTAGTGCGCATTTTGGCGTTGGTGCAACGCCCGTGGGAATAAGGCCTAACTGCTCTGGGTGCTAGTGTTTATAGTCTATGTACGAATCAGCTAATTTTTATTATCAATTTATCATTTATAATAAGATCGCTAAATTTACTTATTTGTTAAAATGTTTTTTGATGCAATAAGTATTTGAAATACTAATTACAAAATACCTCGGCGTCGGGTATTTAAAATATTAAATACAAATTACATTTTTAGGTAGTAATTGAAATACAAATACTAAATACGTATTTGTATTTTAAATACGTATTTCAATTAGAAGTAATTCAAATACTGCCCAGCCCTCTACATACATACCTTCAAGCCTGTAATCCCAGAGTGGGCTAGGCAGAGCTACAGAATTACAACTTGAAAAGAGTTGTTGATGATTCAGTAACCACAATTTGCACAAATAGGCTAAGATGTTTATCAGCATATCTAAAGAATGGTTATTAAGATCCATGGGCCCTGGCAATTCAAACGCAACCTAACGTTTTTAAATTATTTCTATGACTAAAAATGTATGGGATGAAATTCTCGTAAGTTACGATAAACCACGTGGTCAACTGACATTCCATACATTTTCAGCGATTTTTAGCGTTTGGATCTTGGCTAAAGCTCCGTCTTGTCACACTATCGATTTTAGCATATTGTGCCTTCTTAATAATTAACGACTAGGTATGTGCTTCAACAAGAACGTGTTGAATTTCATCCGCTAGAGATATATTTTCTGTGCCTCCGTCCATTAGTTATTTGCAGGGACCTCGGCGTGAGGAGTAATCCCGCTAATGGACCGGTCCGGACAGGTAATTACGGCTAGGGTTGCCATATGTAGAAATAAAAAGTCCTAGATTGTTACCACGAACCACTCGATCCGGTACTTCGAGAGCTGAGCCCCTGTCACTCGATGGAGGTAACGTAAGTTCAAACTTCGATTTTCAAAGTGGGCCTCTAAAAAATGTTGTACAATCGAATAGTCCTGACATTTGTCGCAATGAGATTCATTGAGAAGAAGAGAACATTCATGTTTACAATACTGACATATATTTTTTTTGCATATTCATGTTTATACGTTTCATTGTTATTTATATGAAGTGCTAATGAACATTAGGTTTATTTCTTAGTGGTTGTATTTACTTGTGGGAGGACCTTGTGCAGGGTCCGTCCGGGTTGGTACCACCATCTTATCCATTAACCTACCGCCAAGCAGCAGTGTTTGCTGTGTTGTGTTCCGGTTTGGGAATAAGACAGCCGGTGAAATGACTAGCATAGAGGCATTCCATCTTGGTCCTCAAGGTTGGCAGTGCATTTGCAGTCTTGTCTATGGATCTACAGTTTCCACTTACCATCAGGTGGCCTGTGTGCTCGTTTGTCTTCCTATACCAAAGTATATTTCCCTTTATTTGATACGTGAATAGTAAAATAAAAAAAATTGTACAATAGTTTAAACACACATTTGCCGGGTCCGGCCGCAATCCTGACGTATGGCAACCCTAATTACTGCGTAAGACAATTGTGTAGTTGTATATTATATAACATATGTGTGAGTAGTTTGACAACGACGTCTGTGGATAGGTACAGTACATAATGTTCAATGTAGCATAAGTCTTGTAAGCGGAGGACGTTAACAATAGCTCGAAACCAATTTATGTACTTAACTACTTAAGAGGAAAATCGTACTCATAATCACTTCGTCTCTAATTTATATCATTAAAGGTTGCATGTCTCGTTTAAATTTAAGTAAGTTTTTTATCAGGATCCCTCTGAACTTCGCCGCCGCAGCCTGCCGCAAAGGGACCTTTTTAACTCTTTGTACCTAACTTATTTTTAATTTTCTGTGTAAAATCTGCTATAAATTCACGTCTATTTTTTTAACGTAATTAGGATATAGGTAACAATAAATAGCATTCTTGCTAATTCTCACAATCAACCTTAAGAAACGATACAGTCGTTTCAGTTTATTTACATCAACACAAACTGAAGGTTTTTGGCAATGTCTTAACCAACGTAGCGTACAGAAATACCTCTCGCGTTCTGACGGTTCCAGTTATAAAAACGTGACAGATATTTTTAGGCCCAATATTGATCAAGATTATTTCTTGGGATTGTACCTACAGTACAGATGCACTTAATAGGCTAATTTGGTATTTAAACTGTTGGGATTTTCGCAATGTTCTATAAATCCGTAAAATAAATAAGTTAGATTAGATTTCACAAACTGAGATTTAAACTGTATACATTATACCTACACTATAAATACAGTAATAATTTGAATAATTAAGAACTAATGTAAACTATTATCTACTTAAAACTAGAATGATTAAATATATTTTTTGTGTAGGTGCACAACTACAAAAAGAATACCCCTTCTAAAAAATCCGTTCGCGGCATTGTACCCATGATGCTGCGTTACCTCTCTGGATAGTTAAACCTATCCTTTGGGAGAGGTATGCGCCAGCTCTGGGATCTCCGGAGGCGTCAATAAGTTTGGCAGACAGGGTCTTTATAATACGTTTCATGTCAGCAGACCAAGGTCCCAGAGTCTCCACTGCAAGCGCCGCAAATTCGTAATCATTAATCATCACAGATGCACTACGGATTATTCAAATATGTAATTCATAACTACTCAATGGGAAAACAATACCGCGTACACATACGAAGTAGCGGCATCTAGTAGGTCAGTGTTTGTTGGAGCAGAATCTTGATGCAGCAGTTATTTGTGGTAAGCTCTCTCGGGTTCTCCCGCTAATGGGGCCTAGACAGCTACTTAGTAAGTACAAAGATTTATGTAGCGCTAAAAGATGTGGATTAAATACAAAACTGATACTGAAAATATACATTACATTAAATCACGCCTGTTTCCCAGAGGGGTACGCATAGACCACTTCTTTCCAATTGCTACGATCTTGACAAATTTCTTTCGCTTCTTCAACATTCATACATCGAGTCATGCATATAATAATATATAACATACTTTTTTAACGAAATTTAAATACCTACCAAAGCCTGTTAATTTAAATATTGTATATTATAAGTATTATTTATTTATTTTGTACGCTTAATTTTAACTTAAGGTTACAAGTTACCAAATTCTATGACTACCCTTCCAATCCATGAGCCGAAAATTTTCTAGCTGTACTCTATTCGCGATAAAAAAGTAGTGACTCATCGACTTAGCCACGCCCTTTGACCAATTAGATAACAGTATATTAGCCACTAAAGAATACACCTTTACTTTGTAGTTGCACTGATGAGTCCCAATTTTCTTAACGCGAATAGACTATAGGTACTCGTATCACTAGTAACTCTGTTTGCACCAAGCATGTGAGCGGATAATAAACGAGTTTTTACCGCAGTTTGAATTAATTAGCGAGTTAGAATAGAATAGAATAGAAATCGTTTATTCGGTGTTAAAATAAAATTATAATAAACAACAACAAAAACATTTTAAAATGTAGAGTAATATCAAAAATTAACACCGAAAAGATTGCCACTCAGCATGGTGTAAGGCTAATTTACTAGCCTCGACGCTGGTATTTAGGGCCACCGGATTTGAAGAGAGAGGAGAGCGCTCCCAATCCATCTCACTACTATTTATAAAGAGTAATGCTTAAACTAAATTATTGTCAATCTTTCTGAACAAGAGACTTCTGAATTACTTATTGTGTGTGTGTGTGTGTAATTGGATATTTAGTAAATATTGTTTATAAACAATTACTATAAATAGTAAGTATTGTTTCATTTTATGTTTTAAGTTTGTAACGTTTTTTCAGTATGTATGCTTTTGTAAATAACTATTTTTATTACTTTATTAGCTTGTTATGTAACTTACTTTAACAGGGTATTAATTTGATTTATAATTGTAAAACATGACGTTGCTGGAGTTAATTTGAGACTGGCCTATTATATGAGGTGTGGATGCTGTTTGAATCTGATGTTTTGGGAATCTGGTATAGTGTAATCTGGTATTTTGAAATTATATTATTTTGGGAATGAGCGCTGCCAGCCACCTTGCGAAGATTGACGCTCC
Organism: Acleris emargana; assembly: GCA_927399475.2. Taxonomy (NCBI): domain Eukaryota; kingdom Metazoa; phylum Arthropoda; class Insecta; order Lepidoptera; family Tortricidae; genus Acleris; species Acleris emargana. Next base: position 20,829,503 of record OV656838.1, on the reverse strand, counting down.
ACCTAGTCTGAGAGCGTCCTACACTGCATTTACCGATCCGCGGTAAACTCAAGAACACGATCACTCCAACGGTTATCCGTCCTGCGGCATATGTGGCCGGCCCACTGCCACTTCAAGCTGCTTATTCGATGGACTACGTCGATATGCATGGGCATGTCATGCTCACTCTAAGGTCTTTGCTTACGGCGGCGTCGTTGATCGGGTCGCCACCTTCCCGAACACATGGTTGAGGGAGGCGATGGCTGAGATACGCGTCATACTCGTGAACGGGTGCTGTCTGTGGGGTCCGGTCTGTTCACGCTTGCAAGGACCTGTTATTCAGTTAATTATTTTAATTATCGTTCCTGACGTAGAGACCTCGTCATGTTGTTCTCCTAGACATTAGGTATTTTATTTGTATTTTATTGTCTTTACATTTGTAATGATTTTATTTGTGTTAGTTTTAAAAATAATTATTTATTACTTTATTACCTTGTAATGTAATTTAGATACTTTTAAGTATTATTGTATTTAAACATTGAAAAAAAAATGACCTTCTGCTGGAGTTTCTTGCGGCGCTTCTTCTCCGCAATGATGGTCTTGTCCGAAGCGCTAGTAGATTCACTCCATGTTACCGACGTGTAAAAGAGCCCTCATGTGGCCAATTTACTGAATAAATATTTTGTATTTGTATTTGTATATTTGTATTTGTATTTGATAAACTAAGTTCTCTGTTGGATCACCTCATTCCGGATCCGATCCTTAAGAGAAACTCCCAACATAGCCCTCTCCATAGCTCGCTGAGGGACTTTAAATTTGTGGACCAGCCCTACCGTGAGTGTCCTCGTTTCGGCTCCGCTCCCGTCCTACCAAAAAAGGTGGCTAACTGCATAGTAATAGTATAACCATTTTCAATTTAGTGTGCTTACCAATATGGTTTAGAATGCCTTGACTACTTCATTGCAGTTAGCCGCCTTCTTTGGTAGGACGGCAGTCCGTATGTCATAACAGGCAGGATGCACTGATTGAAGACGTTTGTCTTGAACAGGAAAAGCAGGACGGTCGGGAACTGGGGGCCATAGTTCGTCGTGTGCATCGCCACGCTGGGCAGGCGGGTTGGCGATCGCACGGTATAGCTCTTCGCACTGGTAACACTGCCAAAGGCCTGCGTCATTATTCGGGCGTTTGTTCCGAATCACTTTCGTGGTCACATTTTTGTAGAAATGGCTGCAGATTTTGGTAAGGTATCTAAGTTTACCTGACATCTAACAAATATCCATAAACGGCATTAAACTATACTCACAATTCTTCAAAAATGTCCACATGAGTGAGGCGGTTGAAACGCTCGAATAATGACCAAAGCCCGGACGATTTGAGCAAAAATACCCATTTCACTAGTGCTTAATTAAATATCGACTATTCTATCGACATCCATACGAACAATTTTTGAATCCGAAATTTATTGATATAAATTAATTAATTTATATAAGAATGTGTTGAAGAAAAACGTTGGCGTTTCAACTTTAAAAATCTTAAATAATTTGATATCTGGAAAAGAAGTGGAACTGCCGTAGTACAGAAGTAATTCATAACCACTATGAATTATTTAAATTTGCCCCGATTACTACAGTAGATTTAGAACGGTCCTTTAGTTGGCTGAAATGGATTTTATCACCTAGGCGAAGGAGTTTAAAATCGGAAAATGTAGAAAAAAGACTAATTGTTCATTACGAAAATTATATAAAATATTTAAAAAAAATACAAACAACTCATTTTAATTTTGTTTGCAACACCTATCTTTTTTCTGAATTTCGTATCGGTGGTCCAGTACATCGTGCTTTATATCGACATGCTTTATATAAAATGTGTGTCCTCGCACTATTGAGACGACAACACATAATTTCTCCCGTCGTCCGGGCTTTGATAATGACCCGCCTGTGGTATTTAGCTACACCGTTTTGATGGTTATACCGCCATGTGAGTCGCCAGAGCCTCGTTCGCTGGTCAGCAGGATGCACCACGCGGAATAAATATGATTATAGTGTGGATGTAAGATCATCCCAATATACTGTATTTAAATTTAAAAAATCTTTGACTGTGCGAAAATAATTTATTAACGTATAAAAAAATATAATTACATTTTGAATAAGAAATTATTTTAACTTAACATTGTAACTTTATACATATCACCATTTTATTTTACAATAATCGATACAAAATAATCTGTTTTAATCTGGCATAAAATATTTCTCTAAATAATTACATAAGGTACCTTTACAGTTACATAATTATTGAACTTAATGTTTAAAATGATATAAAAAAGCCTTTTTACTCATATTTTTGTTCAAGGACTAGGATCATTCAAAAGGCATAAGCACTTTTAAAAGTATTAAGCTGGGCTCATAAACATCTCAAAGGACGTGAATAATACAATACAATAATTTCATTACGTTGCGATAAAGCTTTCATTAATAATTATATCATATTTCTTAGCACACCGACTGATTATTTTTACACTACTATTATGTCATATTATTATGTGAATTTCAGTAAAAAATCCTCTAAGTAAAGTTATCAATGTATTGTGATATCAATTGCCGTTGTTTTATATGACAAATATAGATACAGATAACAAACGGGGATGCGTCGGCGCATATTGAAATAAAACTTTCAAAATACCCACAAAATTACTTTTGGGCGGTTTCAAAAAAAGAGCACCCGACCCGACCCGCGCCGCCTTGGTTAGTATTCTTTATATGGATGTGTGTGGGCATGCGCTCACTACATTTACTACGTTTTTAATACTAACCGCGAGGCGAGGCGGTGCAGGTCTGGCGCAGGGTGGGTCTCATGAGCTGTGACTTTAAATTAAGATACGGTAACATTAGTCCGTTGCGTCACGAAAATTAGTTATACCTTTATATGCTGCCCTCGTTAATGGGCAGTATATTAAATTCAATAAACGAATCATATTCAATCTTCACTCTTTCGTAATATGGTTGCACTTGCTACAGGAGATTCGTTAAGATATGTAAAGTTAATTTTCGTGACGCAACGGAGTAATTTTACAGTTTCTTAATTTTAGTCCTTAATTACTAAACCACCCTTTTTTCGAAACTCTTACTTGAGGCCTCCAGGCCCTGCAGTATCAAATGTGATGTGTACCAGAAATAAAACAATTCGTTTGCACCCTAAATATATACTCAAAGTTATCACAACATTTAATGCTTGTTTAATATACATACATTTAAAAAATCTTTATATATTTTAATCACAGATCCCATCCACCATTTCATTCACCTTGGGCAAATCCACAATAAGATATTATTTTAACAACAGCCTTGCCAATATACATACACTTTACATTTGGTATACCAGGGATGAGTTGAGAAGTCAATCCTGACACCTACTATATTAATCTCAAGGAACTTACTTTTTAAATCGTCGGACGAATTATTTACCGGCGAGTTTAGTAGTTTGTCCTTTCAGAGAGTACAAAAACATTTTACGGCGTGCATTCCTCCTCACCTCCTCCACTCCCCTACACGTAACGTGGGGACGTATTTTTTTATTTTACCTTTTGCACACCTTTTTTTTATTTTAATAGGGAATATTCATTTATTGTTTATTGTTTTTGATATTATTGTGTACAATAAGTGTTAAATTTCTTCGTTAGTATAGATTCCAATGTTTGAGGTTATAATTTGCCCTGGCATGACAGTATTCAGGTCTGACTTAGGCTCTGATTTTTCCGCTGGTATACCAAATGGGTCTATACTGGAAATACTAATTGTCATTTGGCCTAACTAATCTATCGTTTGTCCGAATTTTCGTTCATCTTAAAGCCATTTTCGCCTGAATTTGTTCCAGTGTTACTACACTAACCTAGGGTTGCCATCTCCAAAATTTGGCAACCAGAACCAGACGCGTCAAAACCCCGGATTTTGGAGCCCAGAACCCCGACATGTCAAAAGTTTTTTAAGAAACAGTGTCGGTACGTCGGTTGTCCACACCGCAGCGCGGCGGCCAAAGACTTACTTTTTTTAAACCCAGACTATAAATGAGACCCATCCCGGAAGCTGCCCGGACGCTCTCTTAGCTAGGACAAATCTGGGGAATGGACGGATGGCAACCCTAATCTAACCTAAGCACAGATATTTTTGTAAAACTTACAAAGTTGTCTTACTCAGTTAAAACCAATTTATGACTTATGACTAGGGTTAGGATTTTGGTGGCATATCGTGGTTTTAGAATCCATGGAGTCGGTATTTCCTAATTATTATTATACATGACACTTTGATTTTGACCTTCAGTATGGTCATGTTTCAAAATGAACTAAATACATTTTTGGTTCGGTTATCCAATACCTACTCATATTTGCTTGTTTGTAACTCTTTCACAGCAGAGATATCCTCCATACTAAAATTCATTTAAATTGGTTTACAGCGGTTTAATGAATAAATGAATTTTAAATTATTAAAATACTGGAGGTCAAAATCAAAGTGGTATGTATTACAATAAATAGGAAATAGCGACTCCATGGATTCTAGAACCACGATTTGCCACCAAAAGTCCTAACTCTACTTATGACAAATGATAATTCGGACTCGCGACGCGTTAGGACAAATGGGTTATTAGGGTTTCCGGACACCCGTTCAAGAGATACAGCTCTCTCAAAACTCTAACTAGATTTTTCCAGTTTCAGTCTTTTCAAGCCCAAAGAAGTAAGACTACATTGTGATGAAGGAAAACAAAGGCAGCCTTGTAGCATTTCATTACAAAAGTCAAGCTCACAGCAATTACTATACTGCCCTTCCAAGCTTAATGGCGATATCTCAGACAAAACACATGTTGAAATTGCAACCTAGTTACAAACACTGCAGAGTTGAATCTGCTTTGGCTATTGAATTGATATATTGCATTTTCGCTCAGGAGGGCAGTATATGACTCTATATTAAATTCTTATTCGAAAGTTGGAATACATGGAACTAGCTTTACATTTGAATTAAAATCATTGCATATATAAAGGAAGCCGCATAGATGGGAGTATTTAACAAAAGCAGGTGGATTACACAAATATTTCCTACCATACCATACCTACTTTATTGGGAAAAATCTCGTATTTGTAATAAACTAATAAATGTTAACTATTTTGAGGAATAATTTGACTAACCCACATTATATGATCAGACTTAAAAAATAATATTTGACAGGATATACGTATTTTATTTTTTAACATCTCCAAACAGTCCAAAACGCTTTGAAAGCGGAGGCGGTTACCGACGCGTTCTTATACTAAAAAGCATTCCCAAAGAATGGTTAGGAGTTATCAAGACGAATCACAATGGACAATCAGAAAACTTTTTCTTAAAATGAAATTTTGAAATATTTTTAGAAATTGTTTGAATATGAATGATTTTATATAAGCATGTGAAAACTCAACAGAGTGCTCTTAGTAATAATCTCGACACTATTTTTAAACCCAAATTTCAGTGGATACATGCACTCACGCCTTCATTCCCAGAGTGGGGTAGGCACAGCTAAAGAATTACCAACAAGTCTCAGTGGATATACTAGCAACTAATTGCTACTCCCGATCTACGCTTCCTTTACCTATGGTCCAGCTGGTATTGAATCTACGTTACTCCAGGCTACCTGTAGCTGATGCCGTATCTGCTGGCGACCTGCGGCGTGTGAGTGGTGGCGATGGCAAGCAGTAGCGGCACGTCGTTCACGTCGATGTTGAGCGACTTGGTGAGCGTGGCGATGTCGCAGAAGTCCGTCGTCATCAGCATATCCGCGAGGGTTTTGGACAGGATGCAGAATTCACGGAGCTTGCCTTCTAGGTAGGATAGGCACTGGAATAAGAACATTCGCACGTTAAATCCAACAGTGAACTTCAAATCAATAGAAAATTTAGTTTTAGTTTTTCGTATTGGGTTGAAAAACATTTTCTTTTAGTGCTCCCCAGTAATAATAAAATCGAGTGGATTCAGGTCGGGTGAACGGGGTGGCCACGAAATAGTGCTAGCCCGCCCTATCCACCTGTAGGGGTATTCTCGATCGAGGAACGTTTGTAACGTACTGTGCGAGCGCAATTACTTCTCAGTCATTGGACAGTCAATGGTAGGGCACTTAGCTGGCTGCTAAGTGCCCTACCATTTAAAAAAATATATAACGTAATACTTTGTTTAGTACAGTCACTTCACGTTCGGAGATTAATTAATTTTGAGTATATGGTTGGTATACATAATATTTAATGTAAAATTGAAGTTACTTTTAGTCTCATTTTTCAATTGTAATTTACAGAAGAGTTATTCAGGATTACATCACAAAAAAAAATAAGAAAAATGAATACGTGAAGAGGTGAAAGAGTCAGAAGTTGCAGTCACAGCACTTGGAAGATCATCACAGTGTGTAAATTTTCCCGATTTTCGTTTGAGGGGCTATATTTATTTTAAGTAAAATTCTTCTTTTCTGTCACCTCTTGCCCTATCTCCCCCTTTCGGCTTGACGTTGATTTTTGCATAGGCTGCTTTTTATCCCGTAAAAATGAATAGTTCCCGAGAGAATGGCGACCGGCTTTGACGCGGACGGAGTCGCGGGCAACAGCATAGAACTGTCAATAGCAGTTAACCAATAAAATATGTTAAAACTAGTTAAGTTTGGGCGGGGTCTCATCAGAGGAAGCCCCCCGGGTGGTATGGCATCGTACTGACCTGGTACTGCGGCACGTCGGCGCGCCACATGGCGGGCAGCGCGTCCAGCATGCCCGCCACCAGCGCCGACATGCCCCCCGCGCCGCCCCCGCGCCCCACCACGCGCACCTCCCTGTGGGGACACATACACAATATTAATATTATTTTCATCTCTCCTGTTCGGAAAGATTAATTTGAATGGGTAGATAGCCGGGTGGAAAATTGCGTTTTCCCCTCTAGGGTGGAAAGTAATTTTTTTTTAATAGTTACGATTGGCCATGGAGTCTAAGATAATTGCGCTACGTCATATTAAAATCATTCATATATCTTAACTCGTATAGACGTTAAACGACGTATTTATTACGATCAGGTTCATATTAAAATCATTTTACGACTGGTCTCTTTTTCGCAATTACAAAAAAATCAACATTTAAAATTATTCCTCTTATATTCTGCTGCCCGCCATAATGCCATGATAGCATAGCATGACAATTTTTTTTTCACGGTTCGGCATGGCCATCTTGAAAATACACATACTGCCAACATTAGAAAAAATAATCGAGTTGGTGACGACCCAGGAGCAACACAACACGAAGGATACAACACGGAGGTTGAACGCCGAACATCAGTTCGAAACAAGAATTTTGACATTTATTACGTCACGAATATATTCCATCTCTTTCTTTAGTTAGGGTAAGAATGAGGTGGAAGTCATTTGTGAAATATGAAAGAAAGAGATGGAATATTTAAATACGTAATAAAGGTAAAACTTTTTCGATCGGCGCGGCGTTCAACCTCCTTCCTGGCTCCTTGGTCGTGACCTCGATTAAACTTTTCTTATGTTGGCAGTATGAGTATTTTAACTTTTTTCTGAATATAGAAAAAAAAGTTTGCAATAGAAAAAGCGGGAAACGAGATTAAATTTATTTTCCTCACAGTCGAAATGAAAAGTAGAGTGTCTAACTCGGGTGAAATTGCCCATTTCCCCTCGAACTATTGGCGCTCTCACTTCGTTCGAGTGCCAGAAATATCTCGGGTGAAATGGGTCACTTTCCACCCTTGGTTATCAATCTACTATTTCATTTCTCCTGTTCGGAAAGTTTAATCCCATCAAAAACATAACTTGTAAAAAAACCAAGTCTCGCAACTCAGTTCTTCTACCGTAAAAAGTTGTGAGATCCATGTATTACCAAGTCGGTTAATTTATTCAGTCCCTACTTAACCCATTCACCGCCATGCTATACTCGTAGCGCTATGCCGTAGTCCATAGCAGCTTAAACTCCGTATGTAGCGAAAAACATTCATAGCGCTCTGACGCATACGTGTTGTGATTGGCGCTGAATGGGTTAAGGGTCCTTCTGTCTTAAGTTATTACGTAATTTACTAACCTAACAACATCTTATAGTGACTATATCAATATTAAAAATCTATCATGTTTTAAATAAATAGATTGACTTGGCAATCGCTTGAAAACACATTGTTTCTCACAAATATTACATATTATATTAAATTAGATTGTTTAGTGTGTGTGTGTAAAACAAAAAGTTAGAATCATTCAGTTGTCGCATGTTAATTGTAAGTTCATCGTATATGAACAGTTCAATCCACAGATTCGGCATACCGAGGGAACCTAACAACTTGTTAGTTTCTGCAGTTGAATACACACTGTCAAATACACACACTCGCGCACGCGCGCGAATACTCACGCACACGTACACACACACGCACGCACGCACGCACGCACGCACGCACGCACGCACGCACGCACGCACGCACGCACGCACGCACGCACGCACGCACGCACGCACGCACGCACGCACGCACGCACACACACACACACACACACACACACACATACACACACACACACACACACACACACACACACACACACACAATATTTAAGTTTTCTCTTGATTTCTACACTAAGCACTAAATCTGCTAGAAGTGCCTTAGAGTTTTGGTGATCGGTCAGTGAGTGACAAAATTAAGAAACTTTCACTAGTTATAATTCTTCAACTACTGGTTCAAATTTGATGAAATTTGAAATATACCGTGTTTATACAATGCCTATCTCGTTACTAAAAATGCAGGCTTCTAGATCTATTCACAACGAAGTTATAGGGGGGGTCGAAAATGGCCTGAACTGCTTCGAGAAAAGGATGGTACGGCCGTGCCGCTTTTTTGCTCGACTTGGCGGGGGCACTGCCGTGCCCCCAGATTTGAATGGGTAGATAGCCGGGTGGAAAATTGCGTTTTCCCCTCTAGGGTGGAGTTTTTTTTTTTTTTATAGTTACGATTGGCCATGGAGTCTAAGATTTATTTCTTTATTTATTTATTTATTTAATATAATTGAGCTATGGCATATTAAAATCATTCATATATCTAAACTCGACTATACGTTAAACGAAGTATTTATTACGATCTATAGGTTCATATTAAAATCATTTTACGTCTGGTATTTTTTTTTCGCAATTACAAAAAAAATAACATTTAAAATTATTCCTCTTATATTCTGCTGCCCGCCATGATAGCATAGCATGACAATTTTTTTTTCACGGTTCGGCTTGGCCATCTTGAAAATACACATACTGCCAACATTAGAAAAAATAATCGAGTTGGTCACGACCAAGGAGCAATACAACACATCACGGAGGATACAACACGGAGGTTGAACGCCGAACATCCGTTCGAAACAAGAAATTTGACATTTATTACGTCACAAATGTATTCCATCTCTTTCTTTAGTTAGGGTAAGAATGAGGTGGAAGTCATTTGTGAAATACGAAAGAAAGAGATGGAATATTTAAATACGTAATAAAGGTAAAACTTTTTTGTTCGGCGCGGCGTTCAACCTCCTTGCTGGCTCCTTGGTCGTGACCTCGATTAAACTTTTCTAATGTTGGCAGTATGAGTATTTTAACTTTTTTCTGAATATAGAAAAAATAGTTTGCAATAAAAAAAGCGGGAAACAAGATTAAATATATTTTCCTCACAGTCGAAATGAAAAGTAGAGTGTCTAACTCGGGTGAAATTGCCCATTTCCTCTGGAACTATTGGCGCTCTCACTTCGTTCGAGCGCCAGAAATATCTCGGGTGAAATAGGTCACTTTCCACCCTTGGTTATCAATCTACTATTAGATATTCATTTAATTTTCTATAAATTAGGTATTTTACATATTCAAATATAAAGGTAAAATTACAATAACGATACAAAAAATAAACATTATATAAAACCTAATCTACGGGTGCCGCCAGCAGCGAGGCAGGGCTCAAGCTACCGGTGGTTAGGGCTGCAGAGAGAGGAACCTCCTCACAATGCGTGCCGTGTCGAGGAGTACTGCCTTCTGTATCTGGCCCTTGATCCAGCCATCTAGCGAGAGTCTCTTGAGGTGTTGGTCGAAACTCTTCGTTATAAGACCGTTTGCCGAAACAATCATCGGGACAATGATCGTCGACTCAACATCCCACATGGTGGTCCTTTAGAAATTGCATCATTGCTGCATTGGCCCACCTTTGTGGGTGCATGCGCCAAACATGCCCGGCCCAGGCCCACTTTAGCTGGGCTGTCTTTTTCCCAACATCGGCTATGCCTGTCTTGGTGCGCAGGGTGGTGTTTCGCACTCGGTCCGTTCTTTTTACCCCTAAAATGCTACGCTCCATCGCTCTTGGACAAACCTTTAGTTTGGACTTTTGATTTTCGGTTTAAGACCACGACTGAGCACCGTAGGTTAAAACGGGCAAAATACATACGTACACAATATTATTAAATGAAAATGTGAAAATGGAGGCAGACGAACAAGCGAGCCGCCTGATGGTAAGTGATCATCGCGACCCATAAACATACGTAACACCAGAGGAATCGCATGTGCGCTGCCGGCCTTTGAGAAAAAGAGTAGGCTCGTTTTTTAAAGGCCCCCATGTCGTATTGGTTCGGAAATACAGACGCCGAGAGCTAATTCCACATAGATAAAGTGCGTGGCAAATATACAAATCGTGCTCGTCTCTTTATAATATCACTATTAAGTATGATAAGCAAAATAATCTTAAGACCAAGATTCCAGCCAGTACCTTTTGTTCGTTTGTATGATAGTCCAACCGAAAGCCATCCCAATTAAACTACGAGTAGATTAATTTAAAATACCACGTTCAAATAGTTTTACTCGCTTAGAAGATACGATGCCACAGAGAATCACAAAGATACACAGATACACAGATAACTACTGACCAGTTGTCGGTGTCCCCGACGATGGCGACGGGCGCGGGCGCGGCGGCCGCGTCGCGCGCGCACGCCGCCAGCTCCAGGTCGCGCCGCAGCTCCGGCTCCCACTTCTTGGGCGTTTCTAGCGTTCCTGAAATATTCACTCGTCAATAAGACCGACGTCGACTTGTGAGTCGAAAGCATTCATAGGTTTTAGGCCAAAAGAAGTCAAACGAGCACACAGGCCTTATACGAGTAGTAATTGGGATCTTTTCTTTTTCGAATCAAATCGGAGAAATACTGGAAAAGGGCCGAATCTTAAGTACCCGAAACCGACGTGCGTGCATGACTCGATGTATGAATGTTGAAGAAGCGAAAGAAATTTGTCAAGATCGTAGCAAGCGGTAAGAAGTGGTCTCTGCCTACCCCTCTGGGAAACAGGCGTGATTTAATGTATGTCGCACTGCTAGATGAAGACAGTATCGACTCAAAATAATTATTAGTTTTGTTTCAAGCTTATAGACGTTGCATTAAAGTTAATTTTAAAATACAGTTGGTTTTGAGTTACTACACTTTTGATCTGGCTGTGCGATGTATGTATGTAATTGGGATCTGAGGCCCACAGAAATGTTCATTTCCAAAGTTACTATCTCAAGACTACAAAGTGTTGCCATACCAAGATGAAATACCTCTATATTAGTAATTTCACTAGTTTTCTTATCCCCATATCGTATTATAACAAGGTGAACATTGCCGTTATGCATTAGGTTAAGGGATAAGATAGTGGTAACAGTTCGGATGGACCCTACACAAGGTTTTTATTCAGTGCCAAATAGCCGACAATCTGGTCCACTGTTCCTAGCCGATTTTCGCTATAAAGCGGTTTTTTTTGCTACAAGGTACAGCAGCATTCGTAGCATTGCTATCACTGAATGTGTTAAGGTTATCGATTTATTTTTACCTGACTACAGCGAAACAAAGGAAGGTCATACTGTGATACATGTTCCTATAATAATCCTGGTCTTTCACTACGAACAATACTTTGAACAATGGATGGAGTTCCACTCATAGGTGATTCCTGCTGTGAATGTCTTGGATTTTTCTTTGGTTTCTACGTTATCATACGAGGACTAGAAGTGGCTTCAGTTTAAATCAGATAGCGAATACCACATGGTGGTAAATAGTGTAAAACATAAGGGAAAACAAAAACTTGTTTATAAAATAAAAACTTGTATCGAGGCGTTTTTCAAAAACTGCAATTAGGTAAGGACTAAAATGAGCAAAGGTAATTTTTGTATGCGTCACGATCATTAGTCATACATTCAAATAATGCCCACTATACACCAATAGGTGGTATCTCACATTCAATCACTGAAGCAGTTTCAATCCTAACTTGTTAATAAAATGGTTGCATTTGCCACAGGAGTTTTGTCTGGGATGTTAATTGTCGTGACGTAATGGAAAAGTTACCGTTGTTAATTTTAGTACTAAACTATGACCACTTTTCTAATTTTTTAAACCATTTTTTTCGTGATACTAAATCTTAATCTCATGTAAGGGAAGCGACTGACCTTGTAAAATTAAATCAGGTACATAATGGTCGGAGACGGCGCCCAGCAGCGCCGCGTCCAGGCCGGCGCGCGCGCGCGGCCGCCGCGGCCCGAGCGGGACGGAGAACTCGATGACCTGCCGCACGCGCGCCGGCTCCCGCGGCCTGAGCGGGACGGAGCACTCGATGACCTGCCGCACGCGCGCCGGCTCCCGCGGCCTGAGCGGGACGGAGCACTCGATGACCTGCCGCACGCGCGCCGGCTCCCGCGGCCTGAGCGGGACGGAGCACTCGATGACCTGCCGCACGCGCGCCGGCTCCCGCGCGCGCTCCGCCCGTCTCCCTTCCGCGCACGCACTCGGCTCCTGCACGTTCACCACCAACGTCGCCTCCTGCTTCCTCCTCACGAACGTCTTCGGGGAGGCTTGAGCCGCGCTCTCCGCCTCCCCCACTATCGACTCTTTAGCGTACTGAGGATCAGATTGCCGCGGCACGTCGTTCATGTATTCCAATTCTGAAGCGTTCGTAGGAGTCTGCAGCATCGATTCCATCATCTGACATTTGTAGCACGCCTCGCATCGCTCCTCCTGTATCGGCGGGACTATCGTCGGATCGAACTGGAAGTTATCCAACTTCAGATTGCCCGGTTTCCCGATGTAGTGTCTATCTAGTATCTCTAGGTTCTTGCTCTTCATGTAATTAGTGACTATCTGGGGGTACTTATCGAATTCGAACTTAAAACCGGAATGTTTGATAGGTTTGGAATGTTGAAGTGTCTGCGCGCAGCACTTGGAGGGGCTCTCGGGGCTTCTCGAGCACTTCTCCTCGCAACTGTTCTCCTGCGCGCACGACGGTTTTTCCTCGGCTCTCATCACGGCTTCTAAACTGACCGGTTCCAGCTGGACTTTCGAGGATCTTTTAACGCTCTTCCCTCCGTTGGACTTGTTCTTCAGGCCGATCAGCTTCTCGTCGTCACCGAGAACGAAGACGACTTTCCTCTCGACCTCCTCCTCGGAGGCGGACGAGTCGAGACTGGAGTCCGACGAGGACTCGAGCATCACCGTCGGGTTCCTCCGCATCCCCTGGCGGTCACTCGAGTTGCACTGTTCTACGTAATCTACGCTACTAGAGAGCTGCCGGGAGAGGTCGGCGAGCGTCGTCGACCGCCGGAACGCCTCGGTCGGGGCCAACGTCGCCCTTTTATCGTCCTTCTTAACGTCCACAAAACACTCCCTCGAATGCGTCGCGGTCCTTTTAAGGGTCACCGTTTCACTTTCTTTTAGAACACTGTCGTCGAATTCAAAGTCACTGCGGGTCACGTCGCCGCAGCGTACGAAGTAGGTGAGCACTAGGAGCAGACGGTTGACGAAGGGAACGTCGGCGGTGCCGCTGACGACGGTGCGCGCGGCGCGCGGCGGGACGCCGATGGCCCCGCACAGGTCGGCCAGCTGCGCCCACAGCGCGTTGTGCGGCCGCCGGGGCTCCGCCGGGCTGCCGGCCCGCGCCGGGGGCTCCGCCGCGTCGTATGGACTCACAGTCGTCACCCAGCCCAGGTGATATGTCAGCACGTGCGTTAGAAGAGTGCTGATGAAGCTGAAAAGTGAATTTACCAATTTTAGAATATAAAAATGGAATGGAATTTGTAATTAAGTACCTGTAGCACACTGGCTCCGAAACCGGACCGAACTCAGATATTTCAATCAAAATGAACTCTCTATCACAATGCACTGTTTTAGTTTCGGTCCGGTTCCGTTGCGCTTTCGCTGTGTATTAGAAGCGTTAGACACTCGTTTTAGCCGGATTTAACCAATACAAAAATAACCATCAAGCCAAGGCAGTCATGCGATGGGTGAAGGAAGAATCAACCATTAGGACAACTACTATGCAAAAAGCTAGGGAAATCCCTACCGCATTACTTAATTGCCAAACTCTGATGAAAACGCAGTCTAAAATTACCTAAATTACTTTTTTATACACGTTTAACATTAAAGCACCTTAGCTAACTTAACATTATCAAATAATTAAATGAATACGTTTTACTTCCTAACATTTACGCGTATTTTGGGCATGACTTTCAGGAAAACGTGACAAATAATGTGTAAACTTTTCAAAAGAAATTTTCGTTTTGTCCAGTGTACTTCAGTGCCACGCATCAAGCAGTCTATTTTGGTACTAGTTCTAATTCTAAAAAATGATTTGAACATACACTATTTAAACATACCAAGACACTTCCAAAAAACGTACGCGCTAAACACGCAAATTAGTTGCACAACCCACCTCGCGTCTCGTAAACACAATCCATTCAAAATTAGAAAAATCACGTGAAAAGAAAATACGTAGGCAATGTTTACGAAAATGTCTAAATAATCCATGTCGGCGCGTCAATGTACGGAATATAGCAGAGGGGCGGGGTTTCGTGGACTTAAAACACCTTATGTAGCTTCTGGGTTTAAGAGTTTCTAGATTTTATAGCAAACAAATGTATCACTACATAGTATAAAACAAAGTCGCTTGCGCTGTCTGTCCCTATGTATGCTTAAATCTTTAAAACTACGCAACGGATTTTGATGCAGTTTTTTTTAATATATAGAGTGATTCTTAAGGAAGGTTTATATGTATAATACATTCCACGCGGGCGAAGCCGCGGGCGGGTCGCTAGTATATTATATAATAAGAAAAGCTCGTGCAGCAAAAACGTCTTATCTAATCTTACGCGCTATCGTAGTCATCTATCTCTCTCACTCATCCATCGTCCTCCGCCCTTTCATTCAATCATCACGATCATCGATCATTCGTCTAATCCGCCCATATTTATATTTATGATGTTCATACGCCCACAAAGGCCGTTGGTCGAAAAAACGAGGTGACTAACATTTGGTACTAATGGCAATATGTGTAATTGTTTTTTATTTACATACTCCTTCACCTGCCTACACGTGCCATCGTCAAAGCACTCGCCTACTCAAATGACGTTAAAAGAGTACTTAAAATTCCATTAGTTGTTGACTATACTGAATTAATATTGAAAGCAAATTCTGGGGTCCTACTGAAAAAGGTTACACGTCGACTTAACTCGTAATAAAAAAGGGTTTATACATGAACGGAGTATACTAGACTTAAACTCTTTTTCACTAAATCTTCAGAAGAAAGATAGCACTAAAGTAGACCTGACGCCGTTTATGCGGATGTGGGTTCAGCCAGAAAATTAAGCCTTAAAAACGTTATTCTCAACCTCGTATGTGATCGAATAGTTATATAGGAAAAGCAGTCATGTTCCCTAAATAAAGACTACTTTCCTATCTGACTATTCAATCAGATACGAGGTTGAGAAAATAAAGGCACGATATGGTTTTTCCATGTAGAATAGAGCCCTTATTTTGTTGTTTGTTATATTCCTGCTTGTAAAATTAAACTATAAACAGCGGAATTTTTTGAATCACTCAATCATCTCTAAAATTAAATCCCAGGTAAAAAAACCCACGTTATGAGGAGACAGCTTCTCATTCACGCGTCCTCTCTCATTATCGGTCAGACGAAAACGAGCCAAAGCGCGTACCTTGCTCCCCAATCATCGACTTGGAAACCATCCAGGCAACAGTTCATTTGTAGCTAACATTTATAACCCTAGCAAAAACATTTTTACACTCTTTAGATAAGATTAATAGCCGTTTGAAAGTCATCCAAATCCGCTAAAACTTCCTGAGTCATGTGATTTTAATCTCTGGTAAATTATACAATAGATGTTTCACGAGCAGATTCGAATCTTATGTAATAGTGTTAGGGTTGAAATTAGTGTTGTTTTTTAAGAAGAGTTTTTGAACGTGGAGCTATAAATTTAATTTTAACTGCGATAACACATTAGCACGTCAGAGGCTACAGTTACGACTACAGAAATAAAATTACAAGGCTTTTAAATAATTGTTATAGTCGATGAAATATTTGATAGCTGAAACATAATTTTGGTGTTTAGATAAATCTTCATCTTCGAATGTTGTTAAAAAGATGTCTAAATATTTATTTTACTTTAGACGAGATAATCAGAATATTTACTTTAATGTCGGTGTCAATACTACTATCAACTATTGAAATGGATAATGATAATAACAACACCAAACGAACCGATTCTATTATTATTCAAGTTTCAAATGTTTTACATATTATTAAATAACTAAATATACGTTAAAACAACAAAACAACAAATTAACAACCAAACAAGTTCCTCAAATTAAACCTTTTTCAACGCTATGTCAAATAAAAGTCTACACTTACACGCCAATGGCAACTAAACACCAGAGCTAATGTCAACCTTACCTCATAGACATTCAGGTTTATTTTACGCTGTCAACCGTGACAGATATATCCGTCGTTGGTGTTAAAATTCCAAATGCAATGTTTTGATAGAACACATTTTTTGAAATAACATTAACTTGTGATACTTTACTTTTTGATATCGCTTTATTATAAATCAAATCTAACCTAACCTACTTAGAGCAATTGAATAATGCATTAAATCTAAAATAGCTCAAGCGTAACATCTCTCTTTCTCTCTTTATTTAAGAGCCATGCTCTTGTCGGTGAAGTTATCGCCAACCGCTTAGGTCCTCCGTCAACTGCTTGACTTTCTGGTACGGGTAAGGACCAAAAAGTTGGACCACAGTCTGTTAACCGCAGTTAACCATACAAAAAACGAAGTCGAAAAAAGTTCCGTTGTGCGACGAAAGTTATCCCTACAATTGTATGGCTAACTTTCGTGTCACAACGGAAAATTTTCATAGATAATTTCATTGAGTTGAGCGTGGGCAACTTTTTGGTCCTTACCCGTACGACTAAACTTTAACCTTCTTTTATTTGCTCAAATTAATTTCTTCTTGGTCTTCCTCTGCCTCTGTTTCCTGCTATCTTAACCGCGTAACATATCTTTCGGAAAATTTAACCCTACATTGCATACTGTTCCACATATGGCACAACCAAAATATTTGCGAATTGTGACAAAAGTCAAGTTGCTAACGACATATCACATTATAGTTTTATTTCTCAAAAAAAAAAAGTCATGCATTGTAGGATTAAAATTCGGACAAATGAATATTTGGGAAAAAAATGTTCGGAATTTTAACCTATCCTCGGTGCGGATATATCCGTCGATGTCGTGAAAAGGTTAAAAACGATGTAGTCTACTCACAAGTTGGTGCTCTTCGTGTCCCCCACAGACAGCACGGAGCAGAGATCGTGCAGCAGCGTGTCCGCGATCTTGTGCGCGAGCGGCGGCGGGCTCGTCACCAGGTGGAGCCACACCGGTTGCAGCCGCGGACCCTCGATCAGGTCTGAAAGCCTATGGGGGAGAGGTCATAGAGTGGTAGACGTCTTTTTGGTTGTACGCTTGTTTCACCGAAATTAATTTCATAGAACGTCTACGCAGAATTGTTGTTTCGTAGAAAGCTATTTTCTGCTGAACCCGTGTTGATTACAATCTTAAATATGATTCACGTGGGTTAGGTTAGTTTAGTCTTGTAACCATCACAAGATAACTTGAAATCAATATGAGTTCAGCAGAAAATAGCTTTCTATGAAACGAAAATTCTGCGAACCTGGTCGACTGACCTTACTTAGAATACCGACCTTACTTATATAGAATCGCCTATGTTATAGTGACCTTATTTCTTAACATTGAGGGTTAAATTTACTTTTGAGTATCAAATGTCCTTTATATTTAGGAGGGTAACCTAAAGATCAAATTCCGAGGTACTAAAGACCCGTACTATAAGCATTCCGACTGTCAAGTCTCTCAATTCAACTAGCTTCCTTTTCATAAACCCACGCGAATTAATCTACGGGTTACCATGGACACATGTATAGATAGACACAATTTTCTTTCGTCATGTTTAAAAATATCAATGAAAATCATTTATTTGTTTTCCTAGCATTCCAATTAAACTCACCACCCCGCGGCGTCTACAGTAGCCTGATGCAGCGTGGCGACGAACTTGCCGCCGGTGCCGGCCGCCATGGTGGCCAGGCGCAGCCGGCACACCAGGCTCTGCAGCTGAGGAGACATCTCCACGCATCGCCGGACGAAGTCTCTGAGGATTAAAACTGGGTTCAATAGATGAGCGCTGATGATGAGAATATTGAGGATGTGAAGTTTTGGTGACACATAGTTTTTACAGCGGCGTGACGGGATATTCGATACAATTCTTATAAGGACGCATTAGGTTTGGAGAAAATTAGGTCTTGTAGGACCCTGGCCGATAATTATTAGTTTCTGTGATATTCATAATTTTAATCTGAATCTTGGTTATTTTCCCTTATGTCCATCCATCCCTTGTGTCACGAAAAATCCTTAATGTCATGTTTTATTTCAGAAGTTTTTTAGTAGAATCATTACAAATCTTTGAAGTTTTTAAACGCATTTGCCCGTTTTTTATAATCAAGATATTAAGTAATCAGTTAATCACCATATCTCCATACTAGATGGTCCCTGGATGGATGGTTTATGTTTTTTACTTAGTAAGGAGAAACGAAAGTATGTGATTACTTAATATCTTGATTATAAAGAACGGGCAAATGCGTTTAAAAACTTCACTGATTTGTAATGATTCTTATACCTAGTGTAAAATACTCCTAAAAACTTCTGAAATAAAACATAACATTATTTTTCGTGACACTTTCAGGTTAAAATTATGAATATCTCAGAAACCAATAATTATCGGCCAGGGTCCTACAAGACCTAATTTTCTGCAAACCTAATGCGTCCTTATAACAAAAAACTTGATTATAAAAAACGCGTTCCACCGAGTCAAGTGTGACAAGTTAATTATTTGCTTTATTGGTAGAATAAGGAGGTATCTACTCACTTGTCGGCGCCATCAGGCACGCTGATCAGCAGAGCGAGGCCCAGCTTGTTCTTCCTCGACGCCACCGAACTGCCGCTAGCCAGGCTGTCACTTGTCCCGCTAGTAGAACTGTTGCTGTAAATCTGGAACAATGTTGTGTTCTTGATACCATATACTGGTTACGTTAATTACAAAAAAAGACTACGCGTGAAATCCGTTTGTGTGTTGGTTTGTTACTCCTCCACGGTTGGACGGATTTGGGTGATATTTAAAATGAAGATAGCTTTTTGGATAGCGGATTTAGATGCCGGAAAATGAAACAAATCCCGAGGGTATAACAAAAATCGATATCTACGTGGACGAAGTCGCGGGCAGAAGCTAGTAAATTATAAAACATTAGCGGCCCACCAGCCGCTTCGCCCCGCTTCGAATTTCTGACTTTCCCGGTGGATTTTTCAATTATTTTCTTTCGTACAAACCTTATCCTGACGATGAGGAACACAAAAAAAAGAAAAAAGTTATAGCGTGATCAGGAGAAATAGGGGTTCATTTTTATAAATACAGATTGCGCCGGCGACTACTATTTTTGGAATAGGTTATAAAAAAAACATTTGATAAAACTTCGAGGCGTCATCTCTGTGTTATATGATAATATTGATGATATAAATATTACATCAAAGTCATTTCTGCAGCGTGTTCAAATGTAGTGGTTTATTTTTGAGTTGCTGTATGTAAATTCTTATATTTAATCAATCTTGATCCAGTTTTAGCATGCGTGCCCGTCGGAAAGATAAAAGTTTTGTCATGAATTAACAATAACTGACGCATTGCATAGAATCGATAAGTGAAAATAATATCAGTCATCCCATTTAACGGTATACCACCTATCTATCGTCATTATTATTGATTATGTAAACAAATAATACCACTAGTTTTAAACTAGGGGTTTAATTTTGCATCCCTTTTAACGTGCTGAGTATTTTTTTAATCCTGTTTGATAAAGACGAAAATGTTCCAATGAAATTATATCACGCATCATTATAATGTCAGTCAAGGAAATTGATCCATAGACCATTTTGGACTATGTCATTGTGACGTAATCAATCAAAACGTAAGAAGCTTCTAATGAGTTTATTTACAGTGTCACTTTGACATAGTTCAAAATGGTCTACGAATCAATTTCCTTGACTATAGGTCTAATTAAAGCTATGCCTTGGACAAGCGATATTTCGGCTATCTCGGGGACGATTACGATGATTAGTCCTTATTGTTACCCATATACAGTGAACAAACTATAGCTCTGCTTATGGGAAGAGCATCGATAATTGAGTTTATCGACTGCTGTAATATAATTTTGCTCCGTATATTCCTAGGTCTGCCCACGACAAATCGAGAACAGAAACGTGAAAACACTTCGTCCTATTCTAAGAGGTCAACTTCAACCATTATCCAAATCGGTGAACCAATTCCCTGACACGCACCGTAACCGATCGCTCGACTTATCAGGTGGTGGCAAATATGTTAATAGCCGGCTGTTTGTGCTGATAACGAGTCATGTGACGCGATAGCGGTCACTCATGTGATGCACTGAGCTTCACCCGGTCGCGATAAACTTAGCGCAAACATGAACCAACAAACGCTTGTGGCTTTTGGCATCTAAAAATGGGTTCACAATATAGGACTCCATTGGCAAATCTAAAGGACTTGTTTCGCTAATGGTAAAGCCAAACGAGCGTAATTTTTTGAGTTGTGACACGCGTGATTGACAACAATTCATTTTGTGCTAAGGTAGTAAAATAAAATACCGTTTCTAGATTTTACACTGCTGATTACAGTAAAAATATCTTTGGATTTTTTTATGCAGTAGTTTTTTTTATATTTAGGAAAAACAGTAAAAAAAGTTGGATTGTGAATGTTAGGAATACACTTATAGTGCCCTTAGTCCATTTATTACCAAAGGAATTCAAAAAAAATATACAACTGTCATGTTCATTGTTTATCTGTCTGACGGATTACTTGATTCTGACGACACGCTTTCAATTCTACGCAAAATAGTTTATTTATTTTAATGGCGTCTACAAATTACGTAATTAATTAAATTACGCAAAATAGCAAATTTGTGAACGAACGGCAGCGAATGATTGACATGACATGACAGTCAGTTTTGTTTACTGTTTAAAGTTACTTTTTTAAATTTTATATCAGGCTAAGATCACGACATCAGTATTACTAACTTTGTATATACGGTCTTTTTAATGACTATTTATTTAATAAATTATTAACGACGAATTTAAGTTAAATAAAGAAAAACCAAGAAATACGGGTAGTCTAATTTTTAACCAGCTATTGTAAACGCGAAAAAACAATAATGCTTTTTTTTTTGAAATGTTGTCAATTTCTGCTACTTTCGGTTTCCTGCTCAACTACGCATAAATACGCAGTGTTTTTTTTTTGATTTACGATAACTTCAAGGGAACGTTCTTTAGGTTGTTTAGTTAATTTCCCGAAGACAGACAAATGATAAGTCTTACTGTGTTCAAGATATTTATGTACATACATACATACATAAACTCACGCCTTCACTCCCAAAGTGGGGTAGGCAGAGCTACAAAATTACCAGCAACAATATTTATTTGTTAAATTTAATTAGGTTATCACGTTGAACTGGTGTATAAGGCTCTTAATTGTATGTGTATGTCACGCCAACATTGACGTATTTGACATTGACGAGTAGTTAACTCTAAAGGCCCTTTTAGAATGACCAAAGATACAACCACAGATCACAGAAACAAGGGAGATATGTCATGAACGCCAATTCGTACAAGACCCGGTGTCGCCACTTTTAAACATGTGTGCGTCTTACGCTTACGCTCTATTAACTACTACAAAAACAACCTCCTCATAATTGGTTACAGCTTACGAACTAAAAACGCCGTAACATAGTTTTGATAGTAGCAGAAAATTAAGCTTTATACTAAGTTCTCAAGGTTGAAAAATGCTGAAAGATCGTTTTTTTTCCATCGTAGTTCAGTCACTGAACGTAAGGTAGCGCTTACTCGTCACTTAGCTGCCATCTATGCGACGAGTAATTAATTAGTTCCTCAGAGCTAGATGGCGCCAAGGTAGTAGTCCCTATGTTCAGCAGGTTAAGGACTACCCACACACAGCGACATCTAGTTATACTTTTTTCAAGAGGTGTGCGTTTCTCTCCTGTCGTCCACTTAGGGATGCCACAAGGAATGTTTCAAAATATATCGATAAACAATTCAAACTTGTTTGCAACGTTAATATAGGTACTATTCAATTTACAGGCAATAAGTACTATTTTTATTATTTTACTACTAGGTTAATACAATTACATCATTTAAACTTAATATATTATTGTTAGAATAGAATAATATTTTATTTTGTTTATTTTGTTTGCGTAAAATTGATACATAAGATTTTAAATTGGGAACGATACCTATATTAGAACGTAACAAAAAAATGGCCGAATTTCTTTGGTTAAATTTTCTGGAGCTGTTAAAGATTTTCGTTTTGATTAGTACATAAAAGTCTAAATTGTAAACTTGGACTTTATGATGTTAATACAAATATACTAATAAAATGGGTTCGGTTGAGTGTCACGTCACAAGATCTCAGTTTGGGATAAACCAGTAGTTTACCGACTTGATTATGTAAACTTTATTTCATAAATGGTACAAATTACTTAAAACAGAAAGATAGACTTAATACTTGGGGCAATCTCTACCATCCAACCTTTAGGCTTGAATCCTTTTAAGAGTGAGTCGGCGCGAGCTGTCAATCAGCGCTGTGTGCAAGCACAGCTCAATACTGAGCCAGAGCCCTTTGCCTTTGTGGTTGGTTAATTTATTTTTATCTTAATTGTATGATTCGCCTACTTATATTTGAATTGCTAGAGTCCTTCGTCGTTCGTTAATATTGTAAAGAAAATTAAATTTTGTATAAAGTGAAAATTTGTTAAAATTATTTTTCTTCTGTTTTAAGCGTGTCGTGGTAGTGATAAATAACTAGAACTATTAACACATTGAATTCTATTGATAGCTGTAGAATAAGCCATTTATCGATAGTCGATAGAAATCACGTCAACACAACTTTCACAACCTTACGCTCTGAAATCCATTCAAATATAAAATATTCATTTAAAAATATAAATAATGCTTAAAAACAAAATTTACCGGTGGTAAGTTATGCCCTTTGATTTTATATTAACGTTTGTATTTCAATTTTTGCACACTTTCACGCTACATACAGTCATTTTATCATTTAAACGGAGCTTCTATACTGACAGCGTTCAGTGAGTGACTGTGTCAACGCTTGACACGCCTCGTGCCGATATGGTCAATTTGACCATATCGAGGCGACACGAACCACGCCCCCATAACATATCTCCCTTGTTTCTGTGATCTGTGGATACAACATTTAATTATTTTGTGCTAAACAGATTTGATTTTTTCGCAATATTTAAAAATCTAATCTACCACTTTGTTTCTATGGATCTACCTAGTAATATGCCGAAGTTATCGTAAATAAAAAAAAACACGGTGTATATATATTTTTGTTTTATGTGAGATTCATTGTTTTATATACGGTAGGTTAAGTTTATTATTGTATAATATCATGAGCAATATTTAAAAAACGACTGGCAGTTGAGTTTCTTGCGGCGTTTCTTCTCAGCAGTGGTCTCTTGCGAAGCGCTGGTAGATTTTTGACGTGTAAAAGTGCCCGTTTTTGTTTCACACAGCGATGCAAAATTTTCTATTGAGCATAAATTATGCGACCGAAATCATGCGACTTATAACTCAAAAAACCGGTCAAGTGCGAGTCGGACTCGCGCACCGAGGGTTCCGCACAAGTCCGCAGGTACATATATAATAGTTCAGCTGGTCTATCGCCTCACGCACACGCAGTCGCAATCCACTTTAAAGCGGAACAAGTGTGCTCATTTTGTATTCAGACAAGCTTTCGATTTTCAAAATGAAAACGATTGCTATTATTGCTATTGGATATGCCGTAATTTGTAATTTTAGGTGTTTAATCATACAAACAAAGTAATTGAATCTAGAACTGCGTTAACGTTTATTTCTTAGTTATAGTTACAGTTATTAGGGTGGATCAACTTTGTATTGTTGTTATTCTGTCCCGTAAACCAGGAGACAACAGTGATAGAGTTTCTTAGAAATAATGTTATAATATATAGTTCCAGCACACTCAGGAGAAAGGCCATAAAAGAATGGGTGTGTAATTGCCAATAAAACAGTCTTTTAGTGGACTTACTTATATCCTTTGAAATCATAGTTTTAAAGAGTGCCCCAGAAGACGTCACCAAGGCAACGAGCTACAAAGAAAAGTTGATTGACCCATTATTATTATATTAGTATTAGGATTTGTTAGATGACTTTCCCAAACGCATTTTTTCTTTGAAGCTAATTTTCTTTTCGCGTTTTTCCCCGAAAGTGATAATTAACAGTCACTTTTTTTCCGGCGGTTTATTTTTACATTCGTGTTTTTACCCTTGCGAGTTTTATCCAGTCGCTTCTTTTCTTACCACCATATTTTCACGGTCGTGTTTTTCCCGTTCCAATTTGTCGAAGATACAGAGTCGACGGAGCTCCGCTACCGCGGAGCTCCTGTTTCTGGGTGGTTTGGCCCTCCGGGCCTGATGCAAAACTAACATAACCTAAACCTAACTACGAATTACGATGTAAATACTTTTGGGAAAAGTGCGACTGAGATAGAAATCGAACGGGAAAAAAACCGACTAGGAAAAAAGTCGAACAACAAAAAAAGCGACTTTAATAAAATCGAATGGTGAAAAATAAAATTAGGTAATATCGCGTTCGGGGAAAAATGCGAACGGAAAATTTAATACAAAGAAATAATGAGTTCGGGAGACTGATTTAACAAACCAAAATTACCATCATTTACGATTACTATCGCCATCTGCTAGCGAGTAGCTAACACTTCATTTATTACACCAAATTTATTTCACCGTTCCTTGCATAAAGACCCTTTCTTTGTGATTTAATTAAAAATTTACAATTTTCAGATATTTTCCTATACTTGTAGTTCATGACGGTATTACTTACCAAATTTCAAAGTTCTATTTACGATTACTAACGCCATCTGCTAGCGAGTAGCTAACACTTCATTGATCACACGTCGTTTCCTGCATAAAGGCCCTGATTTTTTGGTTATTTAATTAAAATTTACAAATTTCAGACTTTTTCCTATACTTGTAGTATAAGAAGGTGCTACTTGCGAAATTTCATAGTTCTAGGTCATCGGGAAATACCCTATACATTTTGATTCCCTCGACAGTGTCGAAATACACGTTTTTTGCGGCATAAACGGCCGTATCTTTTTTTTACGTTAACGTAGGAGCTTGATTTTTTCACAGTTTCACGGGGCTGTAGACCGGAGTATATGGTTTTAATTTCAACTCGATACCTCCTCGCGTTCCCGTGATAAAGGGTCTTGACAGACAGACAGACGGACAACAAAGTGATCCTATAAGGGTTCCGTTTTTTCCTTTTGAGGTACGGAACCCTAAAAATGACGCTCTTTTGGTTTCACCGTAAATGTGGACAGCGTAAATCATGCGCTCGGGTTGGGTCACATCGTGACAGTACTTCATAACACTGCCCTCCTACGGAGAAAAGGCGCATATGCAATTAATTCATAGAAGCATATTAAACTCTCAAGGGTTATAATAAGATTTGATTTTCAATACAATTCATATAGTAGATACTCCTTTTCTCCATAGGAGGGCAGAACATGACAAATATCGACCACATAACCGGTACTGAACTGAGACACTACTCTGAAAATCGAATTTCGAAGTTACGTTAGCTTCATCCCTGTCACTCGTCATTCGAGACTAAACCAATAGAAAGGGATGGAGCAAACGCAACTACGAACTGCAATTTTCAAAGTAGGGCCTGTGACACACGTTACTGACACGGTCACGGAACTATGTGGCGATGAAATGTCACAAATGTTCTAGTGAAGCGTCAATCAAGTTTTTTCATAATAATTTTGTATTGAACGATTATGCATACTATATCATAAATATTAAAGTAACTGTCTATTTGTTACGCTCAGGGCTCGGAAACGTTATTCAAAATAACGTTTTAAAAACGTTTCGAACCGTTCTTTGTTCAACATTTTGTTCGGAACGGAAACGAAACGAGAACGTTATCAAAAACCGGTTTAATCCACAGGCCTTGCCAGATGGAAGGATGTAGGCAAGAAATACGAGTAAGTAATCAAATCTAGTTGTTCTTGTTGAATAATTGTAAATCTTTAGGTTACCTACATATTGAGAAGCACACAAACTAAACACTGTAACATAGTAAGGTCGGGTGCAATATAAATGATAAAACATGTAAACAAAACCAAACGTCCTTCTTTATTTTTAATTTCACTGTACATGAGAACTAACTACTATCATATCATAACATAACCAGTTCAAACCACTAGTTACCACATCGCTAAATTTAACTTGAGCACATATTTATATTGGTAACGAATTACGCATTATTATGTCCTCCTCATCTTCAGTAAAAAATGGTTGACTGACGACTGTCTTGTAAAGTGATTATTGCATTCTCATCTAAAATAAATTTCATATACCCAAGTAGGAACATCAACATTATCATCATGAACTCGTTTAAAATTTTACTTTAATGATGCTCGTAATGGACTAGTGGTACTCACCTGAATCATCCATGCTTATTCACCAATTATGTACTCCTCACAGAATAATGGTACTTTCTATGTGTCCAATGCCGCGTGGGTGCCGGCCAAGAATAACACCACCCCATCTCTTCCCGTGGGTGTCGTAAGATGCGACTAAGGGATAAACCGAAGGATGGGCAGCAACGTCCTCCGCGGACTACATGGTATAACTGCGGTCGCCAACCCGCCTGCCAAGCGTGGCGACTACGGCATTTTTCCCCCTAACGGTTCTAAATCAAACCAATTACCTATTATGAATGTACAACAATAGCCCAGACCCCTAGTCCCCGGCGGCCCCGCTATTCCTGGCTCCGGTAGCGGCCATGGTAACGGCGGGGCAGCGGGTGCTTCAGGTAATCTCCGGCAGAGACCCGGCTACCAGAAACGACGACCTTTGGCCCTGGGAACATACAACTGCCGAACATTGCGGACCGACGAAAAGTTGCTGGAACTGGAGGAGGAATTGAGCAGGTTACGATGGGGAATCATAGGGTTGTCAGAAGTCCGTAGAGAGGGAGAGGACATGATAACCCTGAAGTCCGGTAACTTGCTCTATTTCCGGGAGGGCGACCACCAGTCCCAGGGAGGTGTCGGGTTTATCGTCCACAAGTCCCTCGTAAACAACGTGGTGAAGATTGAGAGCGTGTCGAGCAGGGTTGCGTGCCTTGTACATACTCAGAATGACCCAACGATATTCGTTGAAGGTCATACAGGTATATGCTCCGACCTAGGGTTTGCAATCCGGATCCATTTTGTATGGAAGATCCGGATAATTTCGGAATACAAAATGGATCCGCATTGCAAACCCTACTCCGACCTCGACACACTCCGACGATGAGGTGGAGGCTATGTATGAGGATATTTCCAGAGCCATGCATAGCTCCAAAACTCACTTCACGGTTGTTATGGGGGACTTCAACGCAAAGCTGGGCAAACGAGACGGTGAAGAGCAGAGAGTGGGGAAGTTTGGAGTGGGGCATAGGAATCACCGGGGCCACCTACTGGCCAGTTTTATGGAGAAGGAGGGACTCTATATGATGAACTCCTTCTTCAGAAAACGTGAGCATAGGAAGTGGACCTGGATGAGCCCTGATGGTGTAACGAGGAATGAGATAGACTTTATCATGACGACGAAAAAGCACATATTCAATGATGCCTCCGTGATCAGTGCGGTTAAAACCGGGAGTGATCACAGTATGGTACGAGGCTCATTGAATATTCAGTTCAAGCTTGAAAGGTCTCGACTGATGAAGTCTACGCTCCGCCTAGCACCCGTTCAGCTCCAAAACCCCGAGAGCTTTCAGCTCGAACTTCAAAACCGTTTCGAGTGCCTTGGTAGCGGCGTGGACGATTACAACGACGGGTTTGTGGAAGCTGTCCAAACGGTCGGGTCTAAGTTCTTCAAGATCCGCCGTACAAAAACCAGGAAGCTCTCGGACTCCACCCTTAGGCTCATGGAGGTGAGGCGCGAAATGATTCTGTAGTCCTCTGATGACGCTAGTCGCTATCGGCAGCTCAACAGACAGATCTCGAAATCTCTGAAGCGTGATATACGCCGATTCAATACTAAAAGTATTGAAGAGGCTATTGAGCGCAACAGAGGGTCTAAGGTGTTTGCCAAGGATCTGTCTGTTGGCCAAAGCCAATTGGTGAAGCTGAAGACCGACGACGGCAGAGTCATTTCATCCAAACCTGAGCTATTGGCGGAAGTTGAGACGTTTTATGGACAGCTGTACACGACAACCCGAACACCCGTCTAGCTAAAGATCCGAGGGCTAGATTAACCCGACACTATACCGAAGATCTCCCCGACGTCAGCCTGTACGAGATTAGTATGGCCCTCAAACAGCTTAAGAATGGCAAAGCCCCAGGTGAGGATGGAATTACAGCCGAACTCCTGAAGGCGGGTGGTAAACCCATCCTTAGGGGCCTTCAGACGCTGTTCAGCTCCGTCCTCCACGAAAGGAAAACGCCGAGAGCATGGAACAGAGTGTGGTGGTTCTCTTCTTCAAGAAAGGTGACAAATCTTTGTTGAAGAACTATAGACCCATCTCACTTCTGAGCCATGTTTACAAGCTGTTTTCGAGGGTCATCACAAATCGTCTCGCGCGCAGGTTTGACGATTTCCAGCCTCCCGAACAAGCCGGTTTCTGAAAAGGCTATAGTACCGTAGACCACATACATGCGTTGCGGCAGGTTATACAGAAGACCGAAGAGTATAACCTCCCCCTTTGCCTTGCATTTGTGGACTACGAGAAAGCCTTTGATTCGATCGAGACATGGGCTGTGCTGCAGTCTCTCCAGCGGTCCCAAGTTGACTACCGATATATCGAAGTGTTGAAGTGTCTGTACGAAAACGCCACTATGTCCGTCCGACTACAGGACCGGAGCACGAAGCCTATTCCCCTGCAGCGAGGAGTCAGACAAGGAGATGTGATCTCTCCGAAGCTATTCACCGCTGCATTGGAGGATGCTTTTAAGGTTCTGGACTGGAAAGGACGAGGCATCAACATAAATGGTGAGTACATCACTCACCTTCGATTCGCTGACGATATCGTCATGGCTGAGACCATGGAGGACCTCAGTGCAATGCTCGCTGACCTCAGTAGAGTTTCCGACCGAGTTGGATTGAGAATAAACATGGACAAGACGAAAATCATGTCCAACGTCCATGTCGCACCAACTCCCGTGATAGTCGGAGGCTCTGCGCTCGAAGTTGTTGACGACTATATTTACCTGGGACAAACGGTCCAGTTAGGTAGGTCCAACTTTGAGAAAGAGGTCATTTGTCGAATCCGACTCGGCTGGGCAGCGTTCGGGAAGCTTCGCAGCACCTTTTCGTCCAAATTACCGCAGTGTTTGAAGTCAAAAGTCTTTGACCAGTGTGTGTTGCCAGTGATGACTTACGGATCCGAGACGTGGGCGCTAACGATGGGCCTCATATGAATTCTCAAGGTCACTCAGAGGGCTATAGAGAGGGCTATGCTCGGGGTTTCTCGCAGGAGAACTAAGGTTACCGACATAGCCCGAAGAATAGCTAAACTGAAGTGGCAGTGGGCGGGGCATATCGCACGCAGGACTGATGGCCGATGGGGTCAGAAGGTTCTTGAGTGGCGTCCGCGGACCGGGAAACGAGCTGTGGGTAGGCCTCCAACAAGATGGAGTGACGACCTTGTAAGGATCGCGGGAAAGCGGTGGATGCGAAAAGCACAAGACCGGTCTGAGTGGAGGCCTATGTCCAGCAGTGGACGTTTTTCGGCTGACATGATGTGTCCAATAATAATATAAGCTCTAAAGAAACAAGCAAAGAAAACCCCGTCGCGTGGCTGCTAAATACTAACTGACTGGATGATATTTGTAATATTCCTACCGAACCCAGCAAATGGGAAAAAAACGGTTAAAAACGTTATATGGATCAAAAACGATTGCAATTTCGTTCTTGTTCAAAAACGTTTTCTATAACGTTATTTGCGAACGAAACCGAAACAAATCGTTCCTTAGGCATTTAAGACGAAACCGTTTCGAAAAAAATACCGTTTTCCGAGCCCTGGTTACGCTTTCACGGATAACTGCTGAAAAGAGTTCGCTCATAACTCGTGAACCGATATGTTTACCGCGAGTAGCGATAAACGACTTTTACACGAACAAAGTCTCGGGCAATAGCATGTAAAAACCATCTGATGACCGATGCAGCTGGCTTGGTTAATATTTTGCTAGTAATGACATTGAAAAACATGCCAATGATGAAATATTGAGACATCGCTATAAGAAAATTTGGCAGCTCGACACAATTAGTGACGAATCCTGATTTGCCAAAAAGTGAACGACTTTGAACAGGGTCGTAAATCTGAGCTAAATAAATGAGAAAAGACCAGCCGCAGCTCAAGACCCGACCAGAAGTCATACCCTAGCCACGGTTTCCTTTTTTTCAACTAGCGCACAGGCCACTTGATTAAGTGGAAACTGTGACCCATAGACATTCGCACTCACAAGACTGCAATCCTAAGACTGCAAATGCACTGCCAACCCTGATGACTAAGATGGAATGCCTCTATGCTAGTCATTTCACCGGCTGTCTTATCCCCAAACCGGAACACAACAATGCGAACACTGCTATTCGGCGGTAGGTTAACGGATAAGATGGTGGTAACAACCCGGACGGACCCTGCACAAGGTCCTCCCACCCTCGATCGTTCACCGCAAGTCTTTGCTACGCAAGGCACTGGAATACACACCATAGAGCTGCAGCAACTGGCTCTGCAGCTTTTGGGAGTACCTATGTGAAGCGGCGCTATTGCCGAAATTATTTATTAATATAATTAATAAATTATTTTGTGAAGTGTCCATGGCTTTGGTCTAACGGGCCTGGATTCGATCCAAAAATATGGGATAACGTATGCTAAGCTTCTGCTACTTTGGTCTTGGATGTTTTATACGTGTTTATTTCTCGTGGTCAAGAATTGTGGTGGCTTAGTTTGTGACAAAGAGAATTTGTGTATTTTCTAGTGGACGACTGCCCCAAGGTTACGTGGATAGAAAGGAGGGCCTTTGCCCAGCAGTAGGACATTAGACGCTGTCTCATAAATAAGTATAACTAGTGCTTGTAAGTGTAAAAAAGGCGTGCCTAGTAACGCTTATCCGAGAGATAATGAGCACGATGACATGTTGACAATCTATGTTCATTTACTTTTGGAGAGAGAAAGCGTTTGGAAGTAATTGTCAATATAAAATGCGTTTTTTTTTTAGTTTAAAAGTTAATTTAGACATTATTTACTTTGTAGTATTATAGTTTGTAGTATGAAGTTTACTACATTTTATCACACCAGAGAACTGTCATGTAAAAATAGTGAATTAGTATTTTTAGGACCATGGTGGAATGCTATTATGCTCGTAATTTTACTGGTTTTATAACTCCCACAAACAGTACTTTTCTATTTAATTTCCTAATCACACGTCCACATTGCCAAATGTGCGAGGTTGCAGAATGTGCGCCGGTGTCAGCTCTCGTTTCTGGAGGTGCTATAAGGGTTGTATAACAGATAGCTACTGACCTGCGAGTCGCTGCCATTGGTGACACTGGGCACGCTCAGCAAGTTGGAGGTGTTCCCCAGCTCGAACCGCGTGGCGAGGTTGCGGAACGTGCGCCGCTGCCAGCTGCCGTTGCTGGAGGTGCTTAGCTTGCGGCCGGATGGGGCTGTGTGGAACAAAGTTTATATCTAAGAGCTGTATTGATAAACTCATCTTGACCAAGATGCCCGTCACAAGATACGTCATGTCAAAGAAGACAGTAATTTTTGACGCATCTTGAGACGGGCATTAAAGACGAAATCTGCTTAAAAATATGGGCCTTAGAGTAGTGCTTGATTTTTTGTCGTTAGTGTTTTTCGCTACCGATTTACGATTCCGGTTGTATGTCTTGTTATACTTCTGTGTGTAGGTATTGAATAAATATTTTCTATTCTATTCTAAATGATACCCTGATGATTTGAAGTTATATTAGGTATTCGATAAATACGTTTCGTGTAGAAAGTTATAAAGATATAGCCTGTTAAAAAGGTTTAAAGTGTAAAAACCAAAGCAAAACATTTACAAAGCAATAATTGCAACTTATTTGGGCCAATTTGAATGTAGTATGAGCGCTGTGACCACCGTATTTCTTAATTTCGAACACTGTACTCAAAAGCAAGACATTAAGATGATTTATAATTTTAATTGCTGACCGTCGTCGCAGGGTTTGTACAGTCGGCGTTAGGGCCGGCGCTGACTGCCGGCACGGCACAGGATGGCACGGTAAGTTGTGCTGCAGCATTCCGAAGGATAACACGGCCTTCCGCGGCATGCCGTGGCATCCTGCTGGCATGACACGGCAAATTATGCTGTGGCATCCCGAAGGCCGCTACGGCATTCCGCGGTATGCTGTGGCATCCTGCTGTCGACCCAGCCACTCAAGCAACAATTAGTATTAACTCCGCCTATTACTCGCGCGATAATCAGTCACTGTGTCAAATGACAAACGCGCGCCTCCTACCCTTGCCCTCCCCCCGCGCGGCGAACGGACTGCGCCGCGCGCCGGCGGCCCGTGTCATGCGCGTGCGTCTCGCGAGATGCAGCAGTACGCCGCGGCATCCCGTGGAATGCTTAGGCACGTTCTGTCCTACCGCGGCCTCCCTCGGCATCGTTGTGTCAAAATAAAGTAACATGAATTCTATACTCATGGTAATAAGATTAAAAATGGTTATATCAGTACCGAAATCCTTTGCCATGACACGCCGTGCCATGCCGGCAGTCAGCGCCGGCCCTTATTTAGCAGCACATTTTTGTACCTTGTCGCTTTAACGTTTTCGACGGCTTATTACAGCAATTCAAACATGATGTTAAAGTGACAAAGCACTATAAAGCCCGGCCGGTAGGAATGCTGTAATGTTTTACTGCTGTCAACATTATCAATATTCAGAAACTTCATCGTTGTGTCTGGATTAACTTCATATCGGCCGGGCACTGTTAAATGTGTAAATCATGCTTTATTGACATTTATTCGCAGGGATAAATTGGACCACAAGTTATAAAATTCAAAATGGCGGCAACTTACTGCGGAAAGAGAACATGTCGTCCTGGCTGCTGCCGTCCCAGACGTCGAACATGGAGAAGTAGTCGTAGGTGGAACCGATGCTGCTGTGCGGGGTCTGGTCTCCGTAGAACCCTGGAAGAAAACTGACGTTACACTCGGACTTGGTGGGCTATCCCTTTCGAACTAGTCGGTAATAAAAGAGACGCACTGAGCGACAAAATACAAAATGAGCTACCCGCTCTGGGGGCCTAGATAATATACATAACGCTAATAATAGCGATTTTCGTACACTGATAAAATGTATGAAATTGACATAAGCGGCCGAACCGCGGAAGTGATAGATCGTCAGCCATTTTTGATCGATCTCGGGAAAGGATACTTTCGATCCCAGAAAATTGAATAGCTCCCGAGGAAATAGCGGTTACTGACTTCTACGCAGACGGAGTCGCTGGCAACAGCTAGTATTCTTATAAGTTATAACCATTATAACAAATAAGTTACTTGAACACTGCACTCAAATTAAAATTAAGTTTGGATAAATAGAGACAAAAATTTGCAAATATTTGTCTATAAACTGGCCGCGTTAAATAATCATAAATATATGTCTTCGACAAAGAATCCATCGGTCGATTTTGGTCTAACAATTCTTTCTCATTTTAACAGATAGGCGGTCCTCGCAACCTGTCAGTCTGACCATTGGGGTGCCCATTACACTGTCAAACCATGTAAAGATTGTGACGGTAACGACGTAGAAACATTATAATGTCAAAAACTGTAAAACTCAAGATGTCAGCGCCTCTTCACTACAGGGTAGAGAGTCTCTACTAGAGACGCATTCGGTATTGTTTTAACTCGGACGCCGTTACTGTCAAAGCAATGACACTAACACGTCAAAGACAATACGGATTTTCCAGTGTATAATCTCCGCCCACTCTAGTTTTTCTTTGTTACGGTATTAATTAGCAACATTTAATAAGATTGACGCAGCATATCCGGCAATCCATCCAAAACGCTTACGGCTTACGTACTCATTACGCCTACACACAAGTTCTCGGTCGAGTTATAAATAGCGAAACAATAATATATCATAGCTATACGTAACGTTTCACCTTAGTTCACGGCCAGGTTCGGGAGGTTATTAACTTCTTATACTAAAAGGGCGTTTATGCAATTTGAGGAGTAAACAAATTCGACATTCCTTGTTTGTGATAATGATAACTGTGATAAGATAGCAAATTCTAGAAAGTACCGGCAGAAAATTACTATTGATGTTTTTTCGCAACCTATTACGACTGATAATAATTTCAGTGAGATTTTCTTCCTCATAACTTTTCTCGGGAAGTGACAACTTAACGAAACGTTTTCGGAAATTCATTACAAAAGGCATTGCTGTGCTTAAAACTTTACAAAGAATAGAGACAAAACTACTAATGCTTTATTTTGTTTGGGCCAAGTTTGAAAATTTCGGTTCTCGCCTGTTTGTCGGGACTTTAACCTCGAATAATAACTCCGTAGACACAATACCTGGTCTGCTCAGTTAATTAAGTAACATTAAATGCATAGCTTTTAAAACTTTAAAGTGAATCACTTCGCTATTCAAATCTCGTTTCAAATTGACAAAACTTCATACTTTACTGAATAATAATGTTTTACATTAAAATCCAATACCTACTTAAAGATAGCTTTATTCAGGGTTATTGGTAAGTCGACCTATTTCCCTCTAGGGATTATGGGGGAGATCATTTGCAATCATTTTGGTTCCATAATACCCTACGGAAAAGTAAATTTTTCTGTTTTTGTGTCATTTATGTTGGATAAACTGATAAAAAAACATGTTTTTTTTTACTTTTTGGTCTCGCATTCTTAAACGTGTACAGATATAGTATGAATCTTCTCAAATGAACTTTTCGCTTCGAGCCCTAATCTTCCAAACAAAGGCCATTGTTTCTATTATCGCAAAACCGCTAGCTACCGAGTTAGCACGTGCTACTACAACATTGATATTGAAAAACAAACGGTATCGTCATAGTATTAAGGTTCAAATTGAATGTCACTGACATTCTAGATGTTACGTTTTGGTATTTGCCGTATTGCCTCGGGGCGGTATCGTCCTACACTACCAAAACGTAACATCTAGAATGTCAGTGACATTCAATTTGAACCTTAATACTATGACGATACCGTTTGTTTTTCAATATCAATGTTGTAGTAGCACGTGCTAACTCGGTAGCTAGCGGTTTTGCGATAATAGAAACAATGGCCTTTGTTTGGAAGATTAGGGCTCGAAGCGAAAAGTTCATTTGAGAAGATTCATACTATAATTCTACTTTTAATATTGCATAAGAACAACAATTTTACCTTGTTCAAAAGCTATTAAAAAAAAAGATTTATAGAGCTAACTTTTTATTTGTAAATTTTTGAAGATGCAAAAGGGTCATTCTACTTTTCAGTGTACATTTTTGGTTATAGTCCGATAAAAAGTATACCAAATTATGAATCCGCGTCTAAATAAATAACATAAACTTAGAATGTTTAAGTTTGACGGTTTCCAAAAAAACAACTCTTAAATTACTCAATTATCGTTAAAAAAACTTGGTAACTCAGTGGTAAATTGCACTCTTTCCATAGAAAAGGCGGGGACATCAACATCCACTGCGTTACTGACATTATAGTTATTACAAATAACTTTTTATGTATTAGGATAATTCTAAATAGGTACAAGCTTATTTACGTCCCTCTTCGAGTTTCAAGTTAAAGAGCGGTGCAATTCACCGTTTTTGAAATAAAAATTGTTTAGTGCAAATGTGACTAAAAATTTATGTACAACGAAAAGTAGAATGGCCCAAAAACCTTAAATTTTAATTATCTCAGAAATGGTTCATTTTTGCATAGAGTATTAAGGGACTCAAATGATTGCAAATGACCTCTCCCATAACCCCTAGAGGGGAATAGGTCGACTTACCAATAACCCTGTATACATTTTGCATAATACCATGATAAAACCATATGGCTTTGTGTGTAACAAAGGGAACTGATCAAAACAATAACTTACAGCCCTAATACAGTTAACAACAGCTAGGATGATGTCATGTTCACCAGCGTCGCAGTTAGCGTCGATTCCGAGTTATAGACAATGCCAGGAACCCTGATACCGGTACAGTAACGACACCATATGGAGCAGAGGGCACTGAATCGGTTGAGGCTAAACATAGTAATAGGAATCATATTATAATAAACGCGCAATATAATTAATTTGCACTTGGAAATATAGCTTATCAAAGTTAAAAAACGCCCAAGTGTGAGTTGAACTTAAGGAGAGGGTTCCGTAGTCCGTACATACGTTTTTTTTTGTTGATAGATTTCTACATTTCGTTTATTTTTTCAAAATGTTAGGTTCAATAGTTTCGGAGATCAGGGGGGTATGGTCAATTCTCGTCTTCTATCATGAATAAAATCAAACAATAATAACAAAAATATATTTGAGATTCTCATAACGAGCCCTTTCATTTGATATGTGACACAATTAGGTTAGTTAAACTTTTTTATTTTATTTAGTAATTTGTCCCTCGAAAATTGCGCTTAGTTAAAAAAAAACTACTTTGCTCATCTGTGTTTGGGTCATCAATGTACATATGTGTACTAAATTTCAACACAATCGGTCCAGTAGTTTCGGAACAAATTGGCTGTGACAGACGCACGAGTGATCCTACAAGGCAAGGGTTCCGTGTTTTAATTTTTTGTACGGAACCTTAGAAATAACCTAACTGGCGACTGCGATGACACCTATGACGCCTATTGTATTTTTTTAAAACCTTTCATACTTCGTGACTTAGAGACATTTTAAAGACAATAAACTCGTTCCTTTTTCATGTGTAAAAAAAATCGTTACTAAGGAACGACTTAATCGTCATCAACCTTACCCTGAATGCGCCCAACCGACTTTTTAACAAATCACATCCATCAAAAAATCGATCGCATACCTCAGAAGTTAGAGTCATCCGATTTCTCGTCAAATAGGTACAGTCACCACCCGGGATTGTTGAGCCAATTGCCACTGTTCGTAATTTAGCCGTGTATTCTATAACCGATGTCAACGACTGGCTGACAGCTATTCGATTTGCATTACATAGCCAAATTAGAAACATGGGTAAAGTGGCTCAACAATCCCGGTTCGCGACTGGTACAGTCACCACACGGGATTTGCCACTGTTCATAATTTAGCCATGTAATGCAAATCGGGCATACTCGTGTGACATCGTCGTGAACGACACATAACCAATGATGACATGTCTATATTCGTGTAACAGAAAGAGTATTCTATCTTTGTCATTCGGTGTTTCCTTCAAATCAGCTGTCAAAAATAATCTGACAGAACATCGGTTATTTATTAAATTATTAGACTTGTAAACAACGTTCGGATAAAGTCGTTGATTACGAGTTTTCCTGATGTCGTATGACCAATCATGATTTTTCCGTGGATATAGTTAGGTACTTTATAACAATTGTCGCTAGGTTACTGTTTCTAGACCTGTAATTGGTTGGCTTTGGGTGTAATCACTCTATTGTCAGGTTGGCAGGCTTGGTCTTCGGGTTAGCCTAGCCAACAATTAAATATAACATTAATCAAGTGGTTTTAACCTAGACACTTCTCGCCTGTCAAACACGATGACAAAGATGGAATACTTTCCTGCGACTTTCCTTGTCTGGATATACGGGTATAACCGACTAAACCCGATTTGTATTACACGGCCAAAATACGTACAGCGGCAAGTGGCTCAACAATCCCGTATAGTCACAATACATTAATAAAAAGCACATTTGAACCTTGATTATAGTGAGCCTTATTATTATAAGGTGACACGATTCACAAATGGACAGTTCACTGTGTTACTGATAGCACTACGCTAAAGCCAAACAGTTTCTTGTTACTACTTGCCGTAAAAACTATATTATGCCTACTCGCGCAAGATCTTATTTGGCATTGAAAGTTCGACTTTTTATTTTTAATACTTTAAGGGCCTGTTTCACAATCGACGAATAAATTTATCTGCCATTTAAATTTGGCCCTCTCCTTGTCTATTTACAAGTGTAAGAGAGAGAAACGGCTAAATTTATCCGTCAAATATGCTTTACTTGTCGATTGTGAAACAGGCGGTAAAACTAAGATTAAAATATTATTATTTTGAGGCTCTAAGAGCACTAAGAGTAGAAATGGCCAGACATGCTCTTGCCAGCTTTTTATATCGCTGGAACCGTAAACTTTACGTAGACAAAGCTAAAAATATACATACATACATTAAATCACGCCTGTTTCCCAGAGGGATAGGCAGAGACCACTTCTTTCCACTAGCTACGATCTTGACAATTCTTTCGCTTCTTCAACATTCATACATCGAGTACACAAAAATAATAAGACAATAATAGTCGGAATTACACTAACCAGAATCTCCTCTATCGATGGAGAAGCTCAATGAAACCTCCTCCTTCTGCAGTGGCACGTTGAGTGGGGAGGAGCGCTCGCTTAGTATCGCGTCGCTGTCTTCAGTCTTTCTGTTGCGGCTGATGCGGCGTGACGTCGGCACGCAGAACACTTTGGTACACATCAACCTGACAACAACGAAAATACTAGAAAAATATTTTTTATGACATGCTTCATTAATACAGACTACTATTAGGGTCTCCCCAGACCTATCGACTCCGAATCGGCTTGAGCCGGTAAGAAAAAGTTTTATGTCCATGCAATAAGAGTGAAAACGACGTCGCTCGGCTCGGCTCGGCTCGGCTCGATTCGGCGTTGTGAACGGAACGACGTCGTTTTTGCTCTTATTGCATGGACATAAAACTTTTTCTTACCGGCTTAAACCGATTCGGCGTCGATAGGTCTGGGGAGACCCTTAGTCGATGGCTTCCGACTTCATAATCATTTCTTGCAGGTATTAAGTTTTTGTGATAACTGATAACGGTTAAACTAACGTCACAAATAAAACAATATATTAGGGAATCTCATTAATCTAAATACAAAAAAAAACAAAAAACTAACTGCCTGACTGACATATCAACGAACAACCCAAACCGCTGAACCTAGGATCTTGAAATTTGGAGGGAGGATTCCTTGGATACCCCAGGGGTGCACTAAAAAAGAATTTTCCAAAATCGATCGAAATCGACCCCCAACGGCAAGAAATAGGCGGGGAAGCGGGAAACTAATTCTACGCATACGAAGTAGCGGGCGTCCTCTAGTTATAAATAAGTTCCGAGAACTTTTATGATACTTTCCCATTACAGATTCCATATTCCAATTTTTTTATTTTAAGCTGAAAATCGATTGCAACAATCAGGAATTGTACAGTGCGATAGCTCTTAGAAGGTGCTTCGGGTTTGTACTGTCTCTCACTCGCTCTCATACGCTCTTATTAAAAGCGAGTGAGATAAAAGTATAAACCCGAAGAACCTTTCAAGTGCTCAGAGACTGTATATTATTGACAAAGTGACATATTGTCATTTGTCAATGAAACTAGCTGTCACTTATGCAAAGGAGGTTGTGTACAAGTTACAATAACCCCGTAGATTCAATAGCCCGAGGTCACCTTATCGCCTAAGGATGTCAATAAAATTGTCATGCTTTGTACAGTTACTGGCAATAATAAACAGAGCTCGACAGGGTTGCGCCATTTTTACGTCATTAATGTCAAGTGTAGATATTAATATAGATTAAAAATAAATATTTAATGAAATAAACTTTATTAATTATAATTAAACTAGAATGACAATACATTATGTACAAATCGAGTAGGTACTAAGTTTTTTAATTTATCCAAAATTTTCGTTGTTATTGTAATAAATAACTATAAAGTTTTTCTATATTTTCATGGAAATGTGAAATTTTACATTAAAATACTCTCAACATCTGTTTCTTTGAAGAGGTTTGTGATGATTTTTCGGAATACGTATATTTTTG
Organism: Acleris emargana; assembly: GCA_927399475.2. NCBI lineage: Eukaryota > Metazoa > Arthropoda > Insecta > Lepidoptera > Tortricidae > Acleris > Acleris emargana. The sequence goes on along the minus strand of OV656838.1, from coordinate 20,788,959 downwards.
TCATTATTTTAAAAGTTATACTTTGAATAATGTTGCCAGTTGTTCAGTTGCTTAAAACAAATTTGATTATTTTTAAATAATTGTACAGACATTACATACTTAGTTCTATTTATTAGGTTAATAAATGATTGTTGGAGAAATCAATTTGGATTTATTTAATGCCTTTTAAGTATCAGCAAATTTTACAACCAAGATTTGTTATATTTTCTACACCAGCAACATTGAAGGATGAAATGTAAGTGATGGTAGGCCAGAAGCTATAAAAGGAGAGGCTCCTCTTTTAGCAGGGCTTTTTGGAACTACGAGCTCGAAGGAGAACAACCTACTTAGATACTTAGAATATCCAGTTTTATAATAATTCGGAAGTGAGAATCACCCACAAAGTCCCACAATTGAAAAATGTAAGTTATTTTTAACCTTCACTTTGGATTTTATCGTCACAAATATTTTAATGTACATTTGTTGGCCTGAATACATTTTTGTTTCTTTTTTTAATTACTTAAAGTAAAAATCTTGATTGACAGAAACGGTTAATTTGAGTTTTTAATAAACTATCGCAAGTGTCGCAACATGTTAAACGCATCTTAATGAGAACCGGTGTCATATGAAAACAAATAAATTTTCCGTATACCTATGCTCAAATGCGTTTTATGTTACCGATTTTGTCTGTCTACCTAAGTTAACCGATATTTGTGGTTATTTGCTAGCCAGTGCGCCGACGCCGACACATATTTTATTTTGTAGGGTAGGCGCGACGCCGCTGTCGCCGCGCGACCCTATTTAATGACGAATAAGTGCTGCGGAATTTTCCATTGACCAATTATGTATGATTCGTTTGGAAATAATTGACGAAATAATAAGGTGTTGAATGTTTTGTCTGTTTCGAACAATTTCAAATGCACTACCTACTAAAGGAAGAGTGCTCAATTATAATCTAACAGGGTTTTTCGATAATGCTCTTCTTAATTTGCGAATTTAAAATGTTTCGTTATTTCAATTTCGAATCTTATTCTGGTTAAAATGCACGACAGGGTATTAATTTTTTTAACTACTTACATTCGGCGGATAGTGTACAGAGCAGCTACATGTTAAAAAATATAATAAAGTAAATATTACATGTATTTTACGTATAACTAAAGCAGAGGTAGTACCTATCTGTGACCACTAATACATACCTATGCGAGTCCAAAGGGATGCTAACATTTTACGAACTAGGAAAATAGGTACATACTTTCTTGATCACAATGGCAGTATTTAATGGAAAATGCTTCTGTGAAGTTACAAGGATTCCGACAATTGTTCGCTTCATTTGAGTTATATGCGAGTTGTGTGGCTCGCATGGCACCGATAGGCAGTGTATACCCTCACATTTACGGTCGCGGCTTTGGAACCTTGTCGCATAAAACCAACGATTAATGCCTATATAATTTCTATCTCGTCACTTGACGCTGTCATCATGACAAGGTCCTATGGTGGAATTACGTTAGAGGTCCTTGATGGTACTTAAGAGCTAAGTTTATAAGACCAAGTGCGTCTTAAATTCTTAACTAAGGCTACGAATACCTTTACAACTTACTGAAAGCTACTTTATAAATTCTCGTGTGTCTGATTTATATGTAGAAGGGCTATATGCGCCTTGGTTACTACAGTCATACATAAGTTATGTTATATAGACCAAGTGTGTCTCATTTGAAGGTATAACAAATTATGTTTACAGACAAAGTACCTACAGCTTATTTGAAGGCTATGTGCACCTTAATAATAGAGTGCAAGTTATGTTACATGGACCAAGTGTGACTTGTTACTTGTGTGTGGCTATGTGCGCCTTAATAATATATTGTAAGTTATTTTACATGGACAAAGTGTGTCTTATTTGAAGGCTATGTGCGCCTTAATATTTATAACGAACTATGCTTAGAGACGAGGTACGTCTTAATTGAAGGTTATGTGCGCCTTAATAATAAATTGCTGGTTATGAAACATGGACCAGGTGTGTCTTATTCGACGGCTATGTGAGCCTTAATAAACATAACAAATTCTGCTTATTATAGGCCATAACCCTAGAATTCATCCAGTGAAATATTAACAAGATATGCTTATAGACCAAGTGCGTCATATTTGAAGGTTATGTGCACCTTAACAATTCATAATAAATTATGATCATAGACCAAGTATGTCTTATTGTAAGGCTATTTATGTATGCCTTAGCAACTGACGCATTTATTTTATATGATTTAGGTTTATACTTACATAACATAAGTTATTGAACATGCCTTTTTTTTTTAGAAAATGCACCCTACGGTTAATGATGTATGCGATCAAGTGAATCTTCAGGTTGACCAGCTATGTAAGCCTCTACAATAATTAATTTAAAAGAGAATACCCTCCCGACAGTAAAGTCATTCATTACACAATAAACAAAGAAATAACGTAAACATATTTTGTGATATGAATATGTACAATTTTATCATATTTATTTGGTGAATGACTTAGAAATGATAAAATGTTACACTAAAAAGCTCAATTAAGTATATTGCGCCTTAGAAAACTCATTTCTAGAATAAGACTCATAAATTATATGTTAAGTATTTTAATGACGAAGCATTTATGAAAAAAATAAGTAGTGCTTATGAATTATGGATGCAGGATATATTATTTTTGTGTGTATCCGAGTAGGTATAGTTATGTATAATTATGGATATGGACCACATGTGTGCAAGTTTGATTTTAAAGTGCTTAAGTATGAAATTAAGGTTGTTGGGCCTATGAATTCGCCGCAACATCTTTTTAAATAAAAAATAAAAATAAACAGACATAACATTTTACACTTTATTATAATACATCCAATATGAAATAAATAGGATGTTTAATGAGCATTGACCGGAATTTATACTTTCTACGTCCCCGGTTTGATTTGTTGGATTGAAGGAAGAATAAAGGTAGTTGATTTCCGTCTATCATCGTTACAGAGCCAACTAAGAATAACGATAATAGACGGGGAAAGAAGTAGAAAAAAATCGAAAAAGACTAGAAAAAGGATAAGGCAAATATCATCTTCATCCGAAGAAGAGATTACGCAACCTGAACCTAGGAGGACGAGGGAAGCTGAGCCGGACGACGTCATGTTGCCAGCCGACGTCGCTATGCTTATTACTACTATAAGAGCAGAATCGAATAAACATTCCTCGATGTTAGGTAGTAACCAATTGAACAATGTCATACCGGAATTTAATCCGGACAATAGGGCACAGGACATAGATACGTGGATTAGGAAAGTTAACGAGTGTTCCATAATATACGGGTGGGAAGAAAAGCAAACTATACACTTCTCTTTGCTTAAACTAGTGGGGTTAGCAAAAAGGTGGTACGAGAGTCTACCCTCAGTTGTTTACACTTGGAGCGAATGGCAAAACCGCTTAAGGAAGGCGTTCCCGAGTGAGGAGAATTACGGACGGCTTCTTCAGGAAATGTTAGCCCGTACTTCTCGCCCAAATGAAAGCCTCCGTGAATACTTCTACGATAAGATAGCCTTAATAAATAGGTGCGAAATAGTAGACAGGAAAGCTGTTCATTGTGTTATCCACGGCATCTCCGACCGTACCACCCAAAATGGGGCACAAGCTTTAAATTGTCAAGACCCTGAGGATTTGCTTAGTTTTCTCAGTACTCAACGAACCTATGAACGCGAAAGGTTTACAGATAACAGGCGAAGGGACCGCAGTTACGCGAATAGGAGTAGGTACGATAATAAATCCGGATTTATAACTTCTACTTCGTCGACATCTTTTGAGAGCGGTGTGATTTGTTTCAATTGCCGAACTAAAGGTCATTCTTTTGGTAAATGTCCAAAGCCTATAGTCCAATGCCGAAAATGTAATAGGGTTGGACATGATAATGATGCATGTAAATTAATGCCTTTAAATATACGCGTGGAAAATAAACCTCCCGGCTCGCTAAGTAATGACCCGAAGGTTCAAAAGATTTCGACTTCTAGCTTAGGAAACGATAAATACTTCAAGCACGTCACAGTCAACCGCCAGAGCATGGTTGCATATGTAGATTTCGGTAGTGAAGTCAGTTTGATTCGCAATAAGGAGGCCCAACGCCTGGAGCTTGATAAGGATTAGGAGCTTGATTAGGACGTGTATCTGGAGTTGAGCTACAAATTAATTTGACTGATGACAAACCAGTCGTATATCGTCCCTACCGACTGTCTTACTCCGAACGAGAACAAGTTAGAGAGATAGTTGACGACCTATTGCAAAATGATGTCATACAGGAGTCGACCTCTAATTATGCTAGTCCTATTTTAATGGTTAGAAAGAAAAGCGGGGAACAAAGACTCTGCGTCGACTACAGAGCCCTTAACCAGAAAACAGTGAAGGACAAGTTTCCACTCCCGCTAATAGAAGACCAGCTGACAAACCTTAGTGGGAATTCACTCTTTACAACCCTAGACTTAGCCTCAGGCTACTATCAAGTTCCTGTTGCCGAGGAGAGTCATCTTACCGGATTTATTACGCCCGACGGGCATTACGAGTTCAAGCGAATGCCTTTCGGACTCGCTAATGCCCCGGCAGTCTTCCAAAGGATGATTAACAGGATGTTAGGCGCTAGAAGATTTAGTTCAGCATTAGCTTATCTCGATGATTTGCTGATTCCCTCAAGAACAATAGAGGAAGGATTTTCCCGTTTAGAAGACATACTGAAACTACTGAGACAGTTTGGTCTAACGCTGAAATTATCAAAATGCAGATTTTTTGACACGAGTATTAATTACTTAGGACATGAAATCTCAGCAGACGGCGTTAAACCAAGTGAGACAAAAACGTTGGCAGTACTACAATTTCCTCAGCCTAGCAATATCCATGGGGTACGTCAATTTTTAGGGCTGACGGGTTATTTCAGGAAATTCATAAAAGGTTTCGGAGAGATCGCTAAACCACTCACAAATCTACTTAGGAAAAATGTACCCTGGAAGTGGACCGATGAAGAAACCCAAGCGTTCAAAATATTAAAAGAGAAATTGATGGATCGGCCTATTTTAGCGTTGTACGATCCCAATCTTGAGACTGAACTGCATGCAGATGCCAGTTCCCATGGAATCGGAGGTATCCTATTACAATGGCAGGACAATCCTCGGGCACTTAAACCAGTCGCATACTTCTGCCGACAAACGACACCAGAGGAAAAACACCTACACTCATATGAGTTAGAAACCCTGGCGGTTGTTTGTTCGCTTAAGAAGTTCCGTACCTACCTTCTAGGTCTTAATTTTAAAGTAGTTACAGATTGTGGGGCATTAAGGACTTGCCAGGAATTGCCAGGTGGTGGCTGCAAATTAGCGACTTTACTTTTGAAATAGAGCACCGGTCAGGTATTCACATGGCGCATGTGGACGCCTTGAGCCGCAACACCACACAGGCATCAGGCGATGTTGACAATTCGACCATGACGGTTTACAGCATAACAAAAGGAAATTGGTTATTAACACTACAGATGGGAGATCCGGAAGTATCACGCATCTACAATATCTTGAAACCCGAATGTAACGACGAGACCAAAAGTGTTAAAGAAAGTTATGCGGTGAAGAATCATGCGGTGTACAAAAGGGTTGATGACGAATTGCGTTTAGTAGTCCCGCGCAGCGCCAGGTGGCAAATATGCCGTTCAAACCATGACGACTTAGGTCATTTGGGATTTACAAAGACAGTCGATAAAATAAAAAGTCAATTTTGGTTTCCAAAATTGAGACGGTTTGTAAAGAAGTATGTGGAGGCTTGTATAGAATGTGCCTATAATAAAGATAACGCGCAAAAAAAGAAACGAGGACTCCTTTATCCCATAGAAAAGGTTAATGTCCCTTTTCACACGATACATATCGACCATCTCGGGCCATTCGTTAAGAGTCGAAAAGGCAATTCTTACATTCTCACAGTAGTGGATGGTTTTACCAAATACGTCTTTGTCAAGGCCGTGAAAGACACAAAAACTAATAGCTCTCTTAAGGTACTAGAAAATATATTTCAGGATTTTGGCTTGGCTGTTAGGATAATTTCTGACCGAGGAAGTTCGTTCACGTCAACAACCTTTGCAGTGTTTTGTAGACAACATGGCATCAAACATATACTTAATGCGGTCGCTTGCCCCAGGGCGAATGGTCAAGCGGAGAGATTTAATCAAACAATATTAAATTGTCTGTCTGCCCAGAATTCTCGCAATGACCAACGTGACTGGGACAAGTGCTTGCACAAGGTACAGTGGGGCATCAATAACACTGTGAATGCTGTCACACAAAGTACTGCGACGGAGGCTTTGTTTGGAATTAGGACGTGTGACGACATGTCTAATAAACTCGAATTACAAGAAAGCCCTCAAAATCCTAATATAGATGTCGTACGTAAGAAAATTGGGAAAAATATAAAAAAATGTCAGGACAAACAAAAACAAAAGCATGACTCTCATCATGTAGGCGCTCATGAATACAATATTGGAGATTTAGTTAAAGTAGTCCGCAACAATTTTAATAATGACGGACGCAGCACAAAGCTAATGACAAAATTTATAGGGCCTTATAAAATAATCGATGTTTTGGGTAATGAAAGATATAAAGTAGCTGATATCCCTGGTTTTGAAGTTAAAAATAAAAGAAAGTATGAAACTGTAATTGCGGCTGATCGTTTAAGACCATGGATCAATATTAAAGCTTTAGAAGTAGAAAGTTCAAGCTAGTTTGACAGTGATGACAACATTCCGTTGTCTATATTAGCTGATAGTAATGTAAATCGTAAGTAGTTTCTTATATTATATAAAAAGAAAACGAAAAACTTTATTATTAATCTCTATGTAATCGATATCTCTTATTACGTGCGTAGGATGATAATACATTAAGACTAAAATGTTAATGATCTTTAGTAGAAAAAAATAATTGTGAAGGCTTTAACTAATAAAGCTGAAACCTTACCGTTTCTAATTTTGATTCATAATATACTTAACAGGTACGATTGTTTCGTTTTTAATCTAAAAAATATTCTAACTTCGAAAAATAAATGCCAAATAGAAGAACTTCATACGTCATAGTTAAATTTTGTTAAGTCAATCATTGCACTTATGATTAACGCGATAAGTTTAGTTAAGTAACTACTAATTTATAATATTCGCTTACTTGTATAACGATTCAATAGCCATAAAAGGTAAGTAATCAAACTGATAATTTATTTTCGTGCCGAATGTGATGATTTTGAGCTAACCTATTTAGTGACAGTGCATTCGGAGAATGCACTTGTCGGATGGCCGAATGTGATGATTTTTCGGAATACGTATCTTTTTGTCATTATTTTAAAAGTTATACTTTGAATAATGTTGCCAGTTGTTCAGTTGCTTAAAACAAATTTGATTATTTTTAAATAATTGTACAGACATTACATACTTAGTTCTATTTATTAGGTTAATAAATGATTGTTGGAGAAATCAATTTGGATTTATTTAATGCCTTTTAAGTATCAGCAAATTTTACAACCAAGATTTGTTATATTTTCTACACCAGCAACATTGAAGGATGAAATGTAAGTGATGGTAGGCCAGAAGCTATAAAAGGAGAGGCTCCTCTTTTAGCAGGGCTTTTTGGAACTACGAGCTCGAAGGAGAACAACCTACTTAGATACTTAGAATATCCAGTTTTATAATAGGTTTGAATGCTAAAAAAGCTTGGTATAAACTTAATTTGTTCTGATGGTAACGTAAATATCGTAGCAGAAAGGCACCTTAAACAAAATAATTTCATTCGTTATTGAACAACACCACATCTACCATTAAATGACTAAGTATGTCCATGTACGTACAACGTTTTTGAAATTCACCCTAGTGACTGTACATACACATGATTTAGTATTAAGTAGGCAAATACGATAGGTATTAAGATAATCAAATACTCTTAAGTACAATCACGCGCCGCCATGATAATTTTAAATTCATTTTATCAAAACAAAAACTTTATTGCCGGAATTATATGAGATAAAGTAGGTAAAGTTTGCATTTCATTGTTTGCGTAAATACGCAAAAATCCTATTCACTAGATACTTTAGGCTTCCGAATAAAGCCTGCTCAGACTAGGTAGTACTGACTTTAAATTACTACTAAATTGAGTTTATCTTGACTCTTAGAGATGATGAGAGAGATGTTAAAATTTTACTGGTCTAATAATGGAAAGATTCCGGCTGCGTTGCGAGTGCCATACTAGCGGCCAGATAATATGTTAATAAATAAATCATTGTAAAATATTATATCAAATCCAGAACTTTTCTCCAGAACTAGTTTTAACTTTTTAAATATACCTATATTTTTCATTTGCACTCAAATTTAATTGAATATAGTTTTGTATGTTTTCATCAAATCAATCAAGAATGACAAATGTGTAAACTAGCAGGAAAAGTGACTGAAGAGGTTGACGGTAGGATTGCGTAGCTGGTCTTTTTAACTACGTACCTACCACTAATCATGTTAGTTACGGAGGTAAGATATTAGAAAATTGATACATTTAGAACTCATAGGTATAAACGTTTCTCGATACGAGTGTCACTTCTGTTATTCTCTTTTTGTCATAATCGTTCAGTACTTTCAAATCGTTTTTGCTCCCGCGATAACAACGTATGGTCCCAACTAGTGATGGGCGGCTTGTCAGTTTCAAAAGTGAAACTTTCACTTTAATTTCTGCAATATTCTGAAACTTTCAAAAGTGAAGCTTTCACCTAAAATTTCATGCAATACCTATTCTGAAAGATACTAAAATGAAATCGTTTAATTTCTGAAAATTACTAAAGTTTTGTAATGTAACGTAAGTAACGAAAACTTTTCATGAAATTTACATGTGTCAGAATCATTTCCATCTAATTGTGGAACTTTCAGAAGCTGTAATTTTCGCAGATAAGGAAAGTTTTGTAATGTTTCAGAAATCGCCCATCACTAGTCCCAACGCTTCTTATTCCAGTGTTATAAGAACTTCGTAACATATTTATGAGAGGGGGTGCCGCCGTTCGACTAACCTAAAATTTTATGTGATAAAAATTTTTGGTCGAAAATGTTTCCTTTAATATTGAATGGCCTACTTCTTTATTAGCATAAAGATTTTTATGCATACATATTTTTTGTTCTTAAACACTTTTGGTCTAAAATTGCTTTTTCCAGTGTCAAGGCGCCAAGCACGTCAACGTATACCAAAAAAAAATCGCCATAAAAAAGTTATTCCAAACAAATGTTAATAAACAATTTTTTGACCAAATTTATGTTTGATTATGCAAAACATTTTCGATCAAACAATTTTCGACAGTGAAATCATTAGACGAAACGTTAGTATGCAAAAAAATATGTGGCTATGAGAGGATTCTGTCGATACATATTTTTGCATTTGACTGTTCCTCAATGCACTATCGAAAATCGTGTATGCTAATTTACTTCATTGGTCCAGGAGAAAATCAGCGCTGTGACTATAAGTCGCAGCATCTCGCTGAGCTGGGCGAGTTTTAACCCTTTACCGGTTATTGACAACTGTCAAAGTATTCGCTAATAGAACCAAACTGACAGACGTTAAGATTCATATTATATTTATTATGGTGGGAAATATATTCCCTCCGCCTTATAGTTAAGTGCTTGCATGTACTATTTAAGTATATTATAATACGTTTTTGTCTTGCACTTAATAAACGTTTTCCTTTCTTTCTTTCTTACGTTACCTTTTCGGTTCATCCATGATGTGGATCTTCAATGAGACGCCCTTGCAGTTCATGGCAACCGCTCCGAAGATCATCTCACCGAGCACGCTCGCATCCGCCGCCGGCCCGTTATACTGGACAAACAATTCTAAATTAGAGACTATCAAATAGATACAAAAAACCATACATATAGTTGGGAGCTTTTTTTTTGACTGGTAGGAAAATGTGAGGTGGGACGATATAAAAATAAATAAGTAAATAAATATCAGGGGACCATGTCACACCAATTGACCTAGTCCCACACTAAGCTCTAGGCTTGTACTATGGGTACTAGACAATGCGCTGGCCTAGTTGTTAGTGACCCTGCCTACGAAGCTAGACCCCTGGGTTCAAATCCCGGTAAGGGCAGATATTTGTTTGATGAGCGCGAATATTTGTTCCTGGGTCATGGATGTTTACTATGTATTTAAGTATACAATTCTCTATATAACTATTTATATCGTTGTCTAGTACCCATAGTACAGGCCTAGAGCTTAGTTTGGAACTAGGTCAGTTAGTGTGACATTGTCCTCTAATATTTATTATTTATTAATTAATTATTGTTAAGTACTAAAATAGCATACATTATCGTATTGATTGATTACATACATACATACCTTCACGCCTGTAATCCCAGAGTGGGATAGGCAGAGCTACAGAATTACAACTTCAAAAAGTTGTTGACAATTCAGTAACCACAATTTGCACAAATAGGCTAAGATGTTTACCAGCGTATTAGTGACAGGTTGCAAGCCCATCGCCTAACAGTACTACAAGCCTATATTCCCTTAGTCGCCTCTTACGACATCCACGGGAAGACATGGAGTGGCACTATTCTAACCCGGCAACCACACGGGGTAATTGATTGATTGAAAACAAAAAACAAAATAATAAAAATCGTTCGTTAGGAAGTTTGAAGTACATATTAAATAACAACTAAGGAAGCATAAATTACATTGCATGATAATATTTCACCAACAAAACGTCTCGTACAAATATGTCGCTTATGTTGTCAAAACGTCATCCCATCCATTTGTAAAGCCGAAATCATTTACAAACCAGCCAGCCAGTCATTCAAAGAGTTACAAGCAGACGGAACACAAATATCCTCATAATAAATCTCTATAATTGCCTTGGCATCTGTCTTTTCAGATTTCACGGCCTGCCTTCAAATATTTTTACAATGGCATATAAATTCTATTTTAACACTCGTCTCACATGATAATCGATTACGTACACAAGCACGAGTTTATTTGGAAAACCATTTCAAATGTGCAAATATTTGTTCAACAAAGTAGAGCCTGTAATGTATAGAAGAGCTAAGTCCATTTAGATGATAATTTTATGGCTCTATTTGAATAAACATTTAAAAGGTAGGTACTATTGAAATTATGTATCTATATATTTTGTTGAGCTCGGGGTTTTTCTGCTTCATAGAATCAGAAATGATTATATCTGCAGTAGAACTAAGTTTACCGACATAGCCCGAAGAATACCAAAACTTAAGTGGCAGTGGGCGGGGCACATCGCTCGCAGGACTGATAGCCGATGGGGTCAGAAGGTTCTTGAGTAGCGTCCGCGGACCGGGAGACGAGCTGTAGGTAGGCCACCAACAAGGTGGAGTGACGACCTTGAAAAGATCGCGGGAACGCGGTGGATGCGAAAAGCACAAGACCGGTCTGAGTGGAGAGCCTTGGGGGAGGCCTACTCGTATGTCCAGCAGTGGACGTCTTTCGGTTGACATGATGATATGTTTCAAGTTTCCGACCTTAAAATACCTTACACGCTCTGTCCGTTTCACATACGACCGTCAGCAAAGAAAGCGGGTTTTCTTTTATGTGGGAAAGAGACAGACGGGCCAGCGAGTCACCTAATGGTAAAGTGATCATCGCGACCCATAGACACCCAACACTAGAGGAATCGCAGCTGCCGGCCTTTGAGAAAAGAGAAGGCTCGTTTCTTGAAGGCCCCCAAGTCGTATTGGTTCGGAAGTACAGACACCGGGAGCTGGTTTGATTTCGTTTTGTGACACGTGCAAACGAAACTGAACCTTGAGTGTGGCATCATTTGGAATACTTTACTTTCGTTTCACATCTCTCTTAGTCTATTGCAGAGACTAAAATTCAGCTCTGTGCAAAACCTAATTACAAAGATTATTTAAAAAAAATGTTTAACGTATTAGGTAAGAGATAAATCTATAAAACGGCATAACACGTAGGTGACAAATTTCTCACGTAGTTCATATTGCAAACAAAACTTCTTAATGTTATAAGTTATAATATAACAGAATAAGTATTACATTCTCTCACCTATAACATCACAATAGCTATTGTTTTCGCTAGCTATCCTATTTATATATAAACATCCATACAATTAAATAATCCTAACAAAGAGCTCACGTGATATCCTTCCGGCAGGGTGTGACGTTAGACAGTCGACAGAAACAAGGAAAACAAACCAGTTCCTTTACGGCCGCGGAGCGTAAGTTATTCATGAACAAGTACTTTTGATGTTGATGACGTCAAAATGACGAAATTTTACACACATGATGCTCTGTTCTCATTTCGCAGGAGTTTAGGTATGTATTAACTGTTAGAAATTAAAAAATGTAGAATAATAAGCGTTTAAATGATTATAGTTCAATACGGATCATGGCAGCATCACTTTTTTTCAGAACCCATTACCGTCACCGTTTTTAGGCATTGTTGTACCTTAGATCGTAGTATTTGCTTTAAAAAAAAAAGTTACGCATTGGTCGGAATATCCCCACCTGACCTTAATTAAGTAACACTGATTTAAATCAAAATAGAACTCTGCGTGCGTACCTTACCCAGCCCCTATCGATATCAAGAATCGTCCAATCCCAATGTTAAAAACACTAAGAACTCCAAACCGTTTCATTCATTGGGCCCAGATCATTCTCATTTATTGACTAAAACAGAGGCAAACATACTAAGTTTGACCTACTTCTAACCAAACCTACAACTACCAAAGAATAATGACTAACCCGCCCGCAAAAACACAAATATAACAATGTTAATAGATCCACTTCAAGCATGTGATGCCTTTCATAATCGCAATCAGTCTAAAATTACAGTCCCAGTTCATTATTCCCATTTAAAACAGCGTCTAATCGAGAAGGCTATAACGCAGTCAACGCATGTGACGCAGTGTGTCAAAAAATCATACAAATAATGATCCTGGGCTTTGAATGTGGTAACTAGCGCTCTATAAATAGCAGCAGTAAGTGAGAATAACCCCAGTAATCGACGGAGTCTCGTGATCTCACCGTTTGGCCAATTGCGGAGTTATTTTTATAATGCGCATCGTAAACCGTTGATAAGCTAAGGCTCACTATATTGAAGCTTGTGAGTTAACACCAGCGCCAGAGTAAAGCAGCTCCACTGAGGCGGAGATGAGCGGAGTGGAGCGGAGCTGTGCCAATATTAACAAATGGAATCTAAACTAACGTGCGCAAGTCGCGATCGACGTGACCGCATGCGGCTTCTATTGGTTAATATTGGCCCAGCTCTGCTCCGAACGTTTCCGCCTCAGTGGAGCCGCAGCCTAAGGCGTGGGCGACATGGGGTGGGCCACCGCCTACGATCGCGAGGTCCGAGGGGCCTCGCGTCTCGAAGGTGTGACTTATCGCGAAGAAAAAAACTCACCAGAGTGCCGCCAGCAGAAGGCTTCACTTAATGTACCTTGCCCACATCAAATTTAGGTCTTACCCCGCCATTAAAATAACACGTAGGCGTGACCAGTTATTCGCAATTGCGATGGGATTAGCAAATCTAGATCAATGACCACGCCTTTACATCCACGAAGTATCAGATTTTGTTCATGCTAACGGGAACTTATTTAAAACCTTCCAGAGTGTTCGACTCCAGCATAATGTAAAACCAATACCATCTCACACCGCTTTACTCAGTAAGAGTGTTCTTGGCATGCCTTCTAAAATTTTCAATAGGTTAACAAGAAACAAGAGAAATCGAAAATACAAAAATATTTAAGAAACATCTTCATATTTTCTTAACAAAAATGGCCTAAGGCTTGTTCACGAAATAAAGTAGCCATAAGAAAATGTAAATAAATCGTGTATTTCTCACCGCACTTCAAACAAAAAACAGTCAATTATAACAGTAAACATTGTAAAAAGAAAGTACAATACAATTTTTTGTAGAAACCCTAAGAGTTGGCGAACTTTCTGACTTTCTTTCGAATGCCTGCCATCAGCGTCTGTATTGAACTGTTAGAACTGTTGAAAGACAGATATAACTAGACCTAGAGATTTTCCTAGCACGAACGACGTGTTGTTAGTGCTTGACACAGTAAAAACATCGACAATCCTGCTATCGATAACCACTACTTCAACGTCATAGAGGAAATAATTGTACATCATTATAATATAGTTATCAAGAAAATAATCAAAATTAAAGCTCATTGAAGTGCCTAATAAGAAAATAGCAAAATCATTTCAATAAGGAAAAAAATACAATCATTATGTCATATTATATATAACAATGTGGTGTGTTTTAAAAAGTAAGATAAGAATAATAAGTTAATAACAAAACTTTCAATGTAATAATATTTTAGGCACATACTTCAATGAAAATAGCTCGATGACATTGAAGTGGACTTATCGATAACAAGATGGTCGATGTTTTTATTGTGTCAAGCACTAACAACACGTCGTTCGTGCTAGGAATATCTCTAGGTCTAGATATAACAATCGCTCGCTATCGCAATACAGGGTGACTGGATATTCGATACAAACCTTTTAAGGAGGCAATAAGGTCATGTAGTACCCTGGCCGAAAATTATTCGTTTCTGAGATATTTGAGTTTTTTTTTAAATTGCGGAACGAAGCTCGAAACAAATTATTTAAAAAAAATGCAATTTTTTAACGCTCTTTAATGTATTTTCTGAAAGCTAAAATTTCAGCAATTTAATGTAATGACAAAAAAATAAACACATAATGCTACATTTCAAGGTATTGAATAAAACTACAATCAAAATAAAGTAATTACCTTATTATGAAAGAGTGTTGTTTTTAAATCATTGTATGACACGCAGCGTACAAATAACTGGAAAAGCTATCTAATGAGATACAACAGTTAACAGAAAATTGGTATTTAAATTAATTATTCAATGATTGATGACCTTATTGGCTAAAAATGAACTCTACTATGCCTCCTTAAAAGGTTTGTATCTAATATCCAGTCACCCTGTATAAGTTAGTAACGGTCAGTCTGTTTACATTCTTTATATCGTCTCATTGGCCGTACTTTAGGTTAGGTTACGTTAGACTTGTGATTACGAAAGAAAATTGACTAATGCGGCGAGAATTGCCTTTCGATGAAGTGAAAATTCTACGTAATAAATTCGTTGAAAGGTGTTTCGATAAATAGATACCCCACAAATAGATTAACATATGTAGCAACTATTATACTATTTCCGTCAGAAGGGCCAATTAACAGTCAACTGACTGCATGAGTCAACGTCAGGTCTTATGACTGTTATGTCTCACTATTGTAAGAGTACCGACGCGTGCGCAGCTCACGTGACAGGATTACGGCGTGACGCGTATTTAGCATAATTCAGTTACAGTTACACTAAGTTACGTAACAGCATTGTATGGATTGCAGGATTCCGAATTTCGTCGGTGATACTGCAAAAACGCGTATCTAACAAATTTATGATAGAGCAAAATAAACCTCACTGTCCTATTAAAAAGGTGCATTTTGCTCCTTATTTAAAATGTTACTTACGCGATTTTGCAGTTTCACCAACGATTTGTTTTATTTATATGAGAAAGCCATTCGATTTTTGATTTGTGATAGTTAGTCAATATCAAAAGCGACCACAATAAATGGTAGAATAATGTAGTAGAGTTGTTAATTTACTATTTCCTTATCTTTATGTATCGTATAATATTATAAATGTAGTTGGGTGCAATCTCTGGAAATAGTCAACCGATTTTGAAAATTCTTTATTTTTTATGGTAAACTACACCATCCCTGATTAATAAAGGTATTTTATTTAAAATATTGTTTAATTTACAATAATAACTGGTTACATTAGATCCTTTAGTCTGAGATCATAAAAAAAGGTATTTGGATGTTTATATACTTACTTTAATTGGATCACGACGTAGTAATAGGAGTATGATTAATTAATCAAATTATAAATCAAACTATAAAATGCATTAAATCAAACGAAAAAAAATGTTTCGCGGCTCAAGGCTAATTTAGTGTGTAATGGCACTAATGGCAGAACCATAAAGTTTATTACTCATTTCTTATTAGTAAATCAAATAAAAGCTAAAGCGCTACGAAGTCACTGACGCGACAGACAGAATTTCACAACTCTTCTGTGACTAAAAAGCAGCTAAGTCCAATGACGGGAATTCGATTTCCGTCACTATGTCCGTCAATTTACAGTTGAAATTGGCACTGTTATACTGTTTGTTAAACTGCCTTTTAGTACGAAAAGCAGAAAACTAGCACGTGATACTCATAGACTTAGACGGCTCGCTAACTTGAGAGAAAACTGTTGTGAAAGTCTAAAAAGGAGCACAATAGCGTCAGTAAATAATAGAATTGTAATCCTGAGAGAGAGATGCATTATTAGCTTTTGTCAGAATGCGCTCACGGACACTGCATAAACTTGCATGCTTACTGCATAAAATAAAAGAGGCAGTTTACGAGTAAGGCAATTAAGTTTGGAAAAAATCTAGGAAACTTGAACCATTTCAGTGACCTATTTTTACCCGACTGCCGAAGGAGAGTTTTTTTTTTAGGTAATGTGTTTATCATCGTATATTATGTATGTTTGTTCCTTTAGAAACTAAAAGCTAGGAGCGATTTTTATGATTATTATGTCAATCGATTTGTCAGTAATCAAAATTCAATATGGCGGAAACCAGACGCCATATTGTGGGAAAGATACCAAATTAAGTCGAACTATGACAAGTAGGGTAGCATTGAATAGGTATTTTCAAATCTTCTTTGAGTTTCTTTCATCATTTTTCATTTTGAATGATCATTTAGGATTTATAACGATTTAAAAATGGTTACAAAGAAACAGTAGTTTAAGTTCACTATTTGGTACTAAAAAGTACCTACTCTTTTGTGTAATGACAAATAAATAAACAAATAAAGGGTTACAGAAATTATCGTGTTTTCACTACTTTAAGGACGAAATTACCAAACAATGATGAATATCGTGACATTTTCTTTAAAGGTTGTAAACATTTTTATTTTTAGTCCTTACTCGCCCTTGGGCAAACAACCAGGCCCCTATTAAACCATTCTGAAAATGGCAAGTGACAGGTGACAATTCGGTATACATTTCAGAGTTAACAAGTTCATGAATCAATGGGATTCATATAAACCGTGTAATGTACACGGTTCAAATCCCAACGGCCACGTGCCATTATCAGAAAGGTAGGGGGCAGGAGCCTGACAATTGTTGTTACCCGGTCGGTCGATTCCGAACTGTCGTTGGAAACTGTTAGTGGGCTTTTTTTTTTTCTAGTGTACCTAGCGTTTTTCACGTGTCCGACAACTTCATTCAATCTTTTTTACATGATTATGTTAAAAACTTTGACTTGTAGCTAAATTACCAGATAAACAACACTCTTACGTTTAAAATGACGCTACTAGAAGTATTCAATAACGTTAAATTTACAGTTTTTTTGTTATTTTTGTTCCCTAAGACCCCCAATTTTTTCCGCGTCCAGGCCTGGTGTTACATTGGCGTTCATAATGTTTTAAAAATAAAACTTATTTTCATAACTTACTATATTTTCAAGTAAATAAAGCATTTATTTATCCCCATTTTACTTTCTTTCAATTTATATCAATAAATGTATATGGTAACGGAAGGGAAACAAATATGAGCCCGAGCCACTTTGAAATCGCTGTATAAATTTAATTTCCGTATGTTTTACAAAACCATTGCTAAATTAAGATACCTAAGACTACTAAAAATGCTTCAACACCCTTAAAGTTCAACAATTAATAAGTTCGAAAAAAAATGATCACAAATCTGTTGGTACAACTTTGAAAAAAAATGCCCTAGTGTGAGGAGAGGGACGATATTTTAAGCCGGCTGCATTCATTTTCCCGGCAGGCTTGCTGTTGTTAATGCTTTTTAGATTTTGGATTCCCAGGTAGCCTGACCAGCCTTAGGAATGCAGATAATCTGTCTGTGAAAGCCTTTCCAGATTTCGTGTTTGTTGCATTACCAGGTTTTCAATTCGTCGTATTTGTATTTTTATGAATGTTATCTAATCAGGTGCTAAATTAGAAGGTTCGTCGTGCAAATTTATATTCTCCGCACGTGATGTTTAACAAACACATATATTCATGTGATGACACTTATGACATAGTTCACTGTTGGATCGGAAATTCAAATGTTCAAAAAACTTTTCTTTTTCCAATTAATCTTATTCTCACTTAACTTACCACATAAGCGAACTCTTCCGCCACCTCCACGACGCACGGGAACTCATTAGGCTGCCTTGCACCATTTTGTTTGCCAACGGGCAACTTCTCTATTGTAGAGGAATCGAACAGGAGTTTCCTGCCGCGCCAGTCGCACTCTTTGAACAGAAGCAACCTGACCTGCTTCGAAGTTATCTGGCAAGACCTGGTGGACAAGCAAAAATACCGTAAGCACAATGATAATTTCAGTTAATAACAGGTACGCGGACTGGTTAGATCATTTTCTCAAAATCATTTATTTCCTGAAGCGTATTTTCCGACATGAATTTTACGATACGCATTTATTCTTCTCCTTCTTTTTCCAGACGCAATTTTCCCCATTTACAATTGTACCACACGCATTTATTATTTTCCTTCTTTTTACAGACGCAATTTACCCCATTTACAATTTTACCACACGCATTTATTCTTCTTCTTTTCCAGACGCAATTTTCCCCATTTACAATTTTACCACACGCATTTATTCTTCTCCTTCTTTTTAAAGACGCAATTTTCCTCCATTACCATTATACCACACGCATTTATTCTTCTCCTTCTTTTTAAAGACGCAATTTTCCTCCATTACAATTGTACCACACGCATTTATTCTTTTCCATCTTTTTACAGACGCAATTTACCCCATTTACAATTTTAACAATACGCATGTATTACATAGTAGCTTTTTAAAAGTCGCACGTTCACCTTTATCAAATATGTATAAAACTAACAAAGTGGTCACAACATCTTAACCTTCTACGACTGATTCATCGTAGAAACGTCGTACCTATATCAGAAAGTTTTTAAACGTAAAGTAGTATACATACATACATACATACCTTCACGCCTTCATTCCCAGAGTGGGGTCAGCAGAGCAACATAATTACCAACAACTCTAAAAACTTGTTGATAACTAAAGTAATATAAATGTAACATATAAACACAGTTGTACAAATGTTTGTATGACAATAATAAAGCCATTTAATCGATGTTGTATACTAATACGAAGCCATTTGTTCGATGTGCAAACGGTTTAGCTGAAATATTTCCCCGGTGTTACTACCTACTTCAATATACAGCAGTACAGCAGTCCTTATACCAGTTTGTTCATAGAAAATCTTTTAGAGTGACTACTGGAACTAATCATAATTTAACCTTTTTACGACTGTTATGCTGCTAAAATGCCATAAAACAGTCAAATGTACAACTATCCTATAATTAAAAGATAGGGCTTACGACTATTTTATTTCATTACATCTTAAGTTCTGACAGTTTCCTGTTTGGTTAAAGACAAAAATGTTTAAAATAAAATGGTAAAAGTGGTAGCAATACAAAAGAATTGATACTATAGTCGCAAAGTTATTCAGAATCATTCTTCTTACTTGCTAGTACAGGCATCGCTTCATTCTAAAGGGCGCACGCTGTCAAACCAAAAAGACGTAGTTACTGCGGCCGTAATAGTAGTTTATGAAATTGTTGCATAAAGAGGGGTATTAAAACACGAGTGTGTGTTTAAGAACCGAGCCGCTAGGCGAGGTTTTTAATAGTATCACACGAGTGTTTTAATACCTAGTTATGTGCAGTTTCATACACTACTTTATCTACTCTCATACATTGCGATTCAACCTACTAAATAAAATATCAAAGTTAATAAAGTAACTACAGCAAAACGTATTCAATGAATGGCGCCAAAACCTAGCACATCACCGCGCATGCGTTAAAGCGGGCGCTGTCACAGACAAGTAAAAATTGGAATGAAAACTTTTTGTAATTCTGTAAAACTGACGCGAACCGCATGTGCGTTCCATTATAAAAAAATAAAAAATATGGAACCTCGTTGGTGACATTAACTTTTTGGATTAACTTGTATCGTAATGGTAAAAAAATTACTTTATAACATTATTTTGTTAGAGAAATAATGTTATAGTGATTTTTTAATTTTTTTTTCGGCATTGCGTTTATAAAGTATGCCAATATAAATTCGCTTTGAATTTTATAATTCGAACTTTACGATATGAGAGTAGATAAAAGTATTTATTTAGCAGAGCTACGCAATATCAACGGTACAAATAGGCGTATGAACCTACGGCTATACAGGGTGTCTGGAAAACCTTCGGAGAAATTTTAACTGTAGATAGGGTGGATGATTTGGATCATCCCTATATTGGTAACTTTTGTTTAAGTTAATATTTGACTGAGTTACAGACAGATTTATCATCGACTTTCCTGACGATGCTCTCAGTGTGCCCCATCTTAACTGATTCATTCATAATATCGTCGGTGATACTGCAAAACCGCGTAAGTAACAAATTTATGATAGAGCAAAATAAACCTTACGGTCTTATTAAAAAGGTGCATTTTGCTCCTTATTTAAAATGTCACTTACGCGGTTTTGCAGTTTCACCGACGATATGTGTCACAACGTAATGTAAATAAACAAGTTGTTCCTTATGAACAATGTTTCCAATCATGGTCAAAAGCTCCATGGAGTTTAGAAAACTGACACATTATCCTGTAATGTGAATGAAAAGACGGTGTCTGATAAGGGCTATTATGTGAAATAATCTAAAACTGAAACTTACGATTATGATTTTTACTCACACTTTTCTCACACTCACACGGCTAAAATAGCACTTGCACTCGTAGGCACATTACTTCTTTTACGAGATCATGAATCATGGCTGTATTTCATTGATTTGTACCACTATCAGGGCTTCCGACGAATAAAAAACACAATAATTAATTATTGACAATTTGACATATTATCTTTTTAAATCTTGGACCATTAAAACTCTTTATGAAAAGAGTTTTAGGTTTCATTTGTAAACAAAAAATCCTACCTACACGTTACGTTTTATCAAAATTACATTTAAAGCTGGCATCATACATGTTGTTGCTAGATATTCGTATCATAGAAGAAAGAGAAAAATAGGATCGCTTTGTAAGAAGAGGTCGACGTGATTACACTCTGTGGTAAAAACCCTTAAAAGAAAAAGGCCACTAAAGTACTCACACACCTGCTGCAGGGGCAATATGGGAATTGGACCCTTGATTGCCTCCTTAATTGTGATGTGTGTAGGCAAGCAGGAGCAATTTTTAGATTGGGCCTGCGGCAGGGCGGCAGGGGCGCAAGACAAAAACTGGACCATTGAGCAATGGACCCCAGTTCTTTTTTGCGATGAGTCCAGGGTGTGCTTGAATGGCTGTGACAGAAGGGGGAGGGTCTACAGGAGGTCAGGGGAACGGTACGCACAGTGCTGTGCAGTGAAACAGTTGCCTATGGAGGGGGTTCCGTCATGGTGTGGGCGGGCATTTCCATGGAAGGGCGTACCGAGCTCGTTTTTGTACCTGGTGGGGGCCGTGGCGGTGGTTTGACCGCTGCCAGGTACATCACCGAGATCCTTGAGGAGCATGTTGTTCCTTACGCCGGTTTTTATGACGAGGGGTTCGTCCTAATGCAGGATAATGCCCCTTGTCATACCGCAAGGATCACTCGGGCCTACCTTGCCGAGGTCGGCATACCCACCATGGACTGGCCAGCTCTCAGCCCGGACCTGAATCCCATTGAGCATGTCTGGGACTACCTGAAAAGACAAGTTCGGAAGAGAGAACCAGCTCCGTCAAATGTTACGGAGCTGAAGGCAGCTCTGCAGGAGGTGTGGGATGTCATCCCCCAGGAGCTTCACAAAAAGCTCATCAGATCGATGAAAAACCGCCTGGATGCTGTGATAAGGGCTAGGGGTGGAAATACAAAATTAATATTAAATTAACAAATAAAATCTTATTTTTCTTAAAATGCCGTTTATTTCACGACTTCCTTTTAATTTTCATAGTATTTTTTTTATTCGTCTTTGCAAAACCTGGCCCCATCAGTTGTGGAACCTGGCATGACTGAAAATTATACATTTTTGAAATCGTTACTTTATCAGCTTTCGTTTGATACCATTTTTTTAAGATATTTTGGATGGGTCAAGAGATACTGGGCGGAAAACCCAAACGTGCAGCTTGAGTCGATTTTTTTGCTCGCGAGTGTATATTCAATCCGAGGATAGATAAGGCTTACCTCGGGTTAAAATTTGACATTTGCCCATACAAAATGTGTCAAATTTTAATCCGAAGTAAGCATATCTGTCCGCGGATTGAATATAGGGTTTGGCCGTAAGGGAATACGGGCTTGTAGTACTGTTAGGCGATGGGCTTGCAACCTCTCACTAATACACTAGTAAACATCTTAGCCTATTTAAGCAAAATGTGGTTACAGAATTATCAACAAGTTTATAAAGTTGTAGGTAATTCTGTAGCTCTGCCTACCCCACTATGGGATTACAGGCGTGAAGGTATGTATGTATGTATGTAACTCCAACTTGTGCAAAAATCTCCGTTAAAACTTTTTTTAAGCCTCCAAAAATCTTCAGTGGAACCTTTTTTTTAAGAAAAAACACCGCTAACCTACAATACCGCTAGCTAAAACACCGTTAGAGTAACAGCCTAGTCTAATTCAGTAAAAACGTGAGAATCTCATTAAGTTAGACAAAATTGAGCCTTGGCACAGTAGCAAATAGTTCAATTAGAATCAATTGCATCTACAGAAAAAAGAACAATTACAATACGGCCTATATTGCCTGTATTTGCAAGCTTATAGCTGTCATTTCGGTTGCAAAATAGAAACATAAAAGTTTGTCTATGGGTATAAATAATAAGTAACATTACAGCACCGCCTACAATGGCGGGCGGATATGGGCGTGGCACGGTGCGTCATCGGTATGGATCATTATCATTATACTTAAAGCATTATTTCACTTGAAAAATGCTTAAACCAGTTATAAGACAATTTTGCAAATTTGCTAGACCGTTAGACGCAATTTGCAACTTTTGTTTAAGGCGATCAAGTTAATGATTGTTTTTACTGAAGAACAATGCAACGTGAGACAAAATGAAGGCTTTAAAATGTGTAGTTGTATTTTAATATATTTTCGGACATAAAAAATAGGTTTTTAATTAATGATTGTTTTTACTGAAGAACAATGCAACGTGAGACAAAATGAAGGCTTTAAAATGTGTAGTTGTATTTTAATATATTTTCGGACATAAAAAATAGGTTTTTAGAATTAGTTTTTTTTTTTTATTATCTTTCTTCAATTCATGATATATATTTAGGGGAATATTATGAGATACATACATAAGATAAAGAAATCTATGTGTAATAATTAAAATAAATCCTGCGGCGTATTAGTTTTAGTATGACTAGCAAAACTTGTATTTTCTTACTTGCCACTCTTTTATTGCAGCTCTTTTTATGTAGATTAGAATAGTACTATTAAAAAAAGTTGTGGGAAGTCAATAACAAATAACATTATATAAATATTTATTACCAAACATTGCATGGTATCCATTATAATAGGTATCACTGTATTTCAAGCCTCAAGTGCTGCTCATATTTTCAGAATAGAAATCAAAAATATTTAGTTAATATATTAAAAAATATTAGGTCACCTAATTTTTTTTTAACATCTTAGCAACATTTTTATTTATATTTAGAAATAAACATTTGTCTAACGAACATCAATTGACAAATTGATAGAAAAACACACAAGTAAAACATATAGTCAGATTTTTCCTTCAAAGTTAATTATTATTCTTGATTTCAACTGTCAACTGTCATGAGTGTGCACAAGTGCTCTTGAGGATTTTACGTCTCTTTAATCTAAATCAGTGTGATTGTGCTTAAAAACACTACTAAAGTGATCATTAGTATCCAAAAATTGTGTGTTCACGTTATCTCGCAATTTGTTACCTGGAAAGTGAGAAAAAACAGTGTTTAGATATACGCCAGTGACACTTTACGATTTGTGAAAAACTCGCCTACCCGCAATTATTTTCTCGAAAAATGGCCCTTCCATTATACCCTCCATAAAATTCTCAAAACAGTGTTGCCAGTAAAATAAAAATAAATACCCCAACTAATAACTCTACGAGTGCGGGTGACCAGGTACACGTAGTGGATGATGCCACTGGAAAAATGAACTCGGCGCAGCCAATTACCCAGAAACCCAAAGTCTATAGCCAACAAGTTTTTCATCGAAGCCTATTCGAAACTAGACCACGAAGTAATTCTTGTAACGGGGTAAATACAACTGACACTCAAATAAATAACCAGGTGCAGTTCAATGCTGATGCTGATTCCTCCCAAGCTACAACATCATCTGATCTAGCAATCTCAAAAGCACCTACACCTCCACCTTGGCAACGCGTGCCAGAAATGAAAAATAAGAAACGCAAAATTAGTGATTCGCCACCATTAGCCACCAACACTGCCAATACAGCTATCCCTATCCAGAATAGGTTTGGTGATCTTCCAATGGATCAAGTAGAGGACCCTGCTATCACTGATGGCAAGCTACCGAGCAAACCCCCACCAATTGTACTCTATGGGATTGAGGATTTAAATGAACTTACAAAATTAATTGAATCTATTATTTGCCCTACCGAGTTTAAGTTCAGGGTAGTCAATAAGAACCTTCTACGAGTTATGGTCAGCTCTATAGATAGCTACAAAAAGGTTATTAATCTTATTAGACAACAGGGACTAATAGGACACACATTCACCAGAAAAGATGATAAATGCCATCGCATCGTCATAAAGAATCTCCACCACACCACCCCGCATGAAATTATTACTCAAGAAATTGAAAGAAGCGGTAACAAAGTAAGAGGTGAAATAATAAATGCTCGTTATGGTCCAAAAAAAAAACCCACCTCCACTTTCTTCGTAAACCTAGAACCAGGCCCAAAAAACCAACTTATTAAAGACATTCAATACATTCATCATCAACGTATCAAAATAGAAGATCCGCGAAAATCTAAACATGTGGTTCAATGCCAGCGCTGTCAGCAATATGGACACAGCAAAAATAATTGTATGAGACCTTATAGGTGTGTCAAGTGTGGTGAAGGTCACAAAAGCTCTGAATGTACCAAGACGGACAGAAATACACCTGCAAAATGTGCCCTGTGTCTTTGTGACCATCCGGCTAACTATAAAGGCTGCCAGGTCTATAAAGAGATATTGTCAAGAAAACTTTCCTCAAAAATGACTACATTCAAAGAGTCTAGAATTCCAACCACTTCAAAACCTGTGGAAATTGAACAAAAAGAAGCTCCCCCGCTTGGAATGCAACGTAATACCCATCGAACATATGCAGATGCTACTAGAGAGCCACTGCCGAATACCAGCCACATCCAACACAATAGCACATTAGAACAGCTCCTAATAAAACAAAGTGAAAAAATAGACTCACTTATTCAACAAATCAGTACCCTAATGGGTCTGTTGACAACCGTAATTTCTAAACTACCATAAATGGCATCCTTGCGAATAGCAGCATGGAACATCAACGGATTAGCCCCCAATATAAACGAGTTAGAGGCTATAATAATTGCTAATAAGTTGGACGCAGTCCTTATATCTGAATCACATTCTACAATAAGAAGCTGCTTCTCCATCAAAGGTTACTGTACCTATACTACCCCACATCCTAATGGTGGAGCACATGCTGGCTCGGCTCTTATAATTAGGTCTAATATTAAACACACACCGGAACATCAATTTACTACTGCGCACCTACAAGCCACCACTGTAAGATTGGAAGATCGAGCTGGACCAATCACGCTCTCCTCCATATACTGCCCACCTAGGCACAAAATAACTGCTGAAATGTTTAAAGAA
Organism: Acleris emargana; assembly: GCA_927399475.2. Lineage (NCBI taxonomy): Eukaryota > Metazoa > Arthropoda > Insecta > Lepidoptera > Tortricidae > Acleris > Acleris emargana. The sequence goes on along the minus strand of OV656838.1, from coordinate 20,763,001 downwards.
TACTTTGGCACCCTGGGTTCAAGATTCATAGCCGGGGGCGACTGGAATGCTAAGCACATCTTTTGGGGTTCCCGTTGTACGAATACTAGGGGTAGAAATCTTAAACTTTGTGTCGATGATGCCCACTTAAAACCCTTATCGACTGGTGAACCAACTTATTGGCCTGGTGATCCGCGGAAACATCCTGATCTGCTGGACTTCTTTGTGACCAAAGGATTGGGTTACCTACACACGGTCCTCGAATCGAGCTTAGACGGATCCTCAGATCATACTCCAGTTATTTTAACTCTAAGCATAAGTCCTCCAACTCGGAGACAACCTGAGTCGTTAACCAACAAAAGAACAGACTGGCAAGGTTTTAAATGCTATCTCGAGGAAAATATAGTGCTCACTGTCTCTCTCAGAAATCGGGACGAGGTAGACGAGGCATGCAGATACGTGACCAACCTTATCCAGGTGGCTGCTTGGGCTAATACACCGTTTCAAGAGAGCACCAATGTCACTACTAACTCACCAGAAATACGAAATATGATCTTAAACAAACGACGTCTCCGAAGATCTTGGCACCAACATCGTCACCCCCAGGATAAGTCCCAACTAAACAAAGCAAGCAAGGAATTAAAGGCTATGTTGAAGGCGTCGGCCAATGATACAGTTAAGCACAACCTTCAAATGATGTCTCCAACAGGTCATGGAGAGCACTCTCTTTGGAAGGCGACGAAAAGCATAGATCAACCTCAACAATTCTTCCCACCACTTAAATCGCAGACTTCCTGGGCCAGAACTGACAAGGAGAAGGCCGAAGCATTTGCCTCGCATCTAACAAATGTCTTCAAACCAAACGAGAGCTCGACTGACGAGACCGATGTAAGTAATATCCTAACCCAAGACTTACAAATGTGTCTACCGATACAACCAACTTCACCAAGTGAAATTGCGAGAGAAATTCGACATCTTGAGTCTGGAAAAGCTCCGGGATTTGACCTAATAACTCCAACGGTTCTCAAAAACTTGCCCCGAAAGTGTATTACTTTCCTTACTTGTCTTTTCAACGCTATATTCAGAACTTCCTATTTCCCAACACACTGGAAAATTTCACAGGTGATAATGATTCACAAACCAGGTAAACCAGAGCACGAAGCTTCGTCTTATCGACCAATTAGCCTTACACCTGTACTTTCCAAACTATGGGAGAGGATATTCCTCAAGAGACTTCAGCCAGCCTTGGATAAATACGCTGTCATACCTGACCATCAGTTCGGCTTCCGCAAATCACACTCTACTATTGAACAAGTCCACCGAGTATATCACACTGCAAGACAAAGCTTTGAACGTAAAAAGTACTGCTCGGCAGCATTCTTGGATGTCCAGCAGGCCTTTGACCGTGTGTGGCACAAAGGTTTGCTTGTAAAGGCGAAGAAAAGCCTACCACACTCTATGTTTCCCCTCATCGCATCATATCTTTCAGAGCGGTATTTCCAGGTTAAACAGGGAGAAGCAAGATCCAACCTATGTAGTATTGAGGCTGGAGTACCTCAAGGCTCGGTGCTTGGACCCGTACTATATAACTTGTTTACATCAGACTTACCAGTTTGCAACGATGTTACTGCCGCCACATATGCAGATGATATGGCATTTTTAGCTGCCGATGACAATGCAACAACTGCTAGCGCTAAACTCCAGCGGCAACTGGATGCAACACACACTTGGCTTAGCAAATGGCGAATACGTGCGAGTCCTTCAAAATCGAACCATATCACATTTGCACTACGGAGGGATAACTGTCCGCCTGTAACACTTGGAGATGACATCTTACCGCATTCTGACTGCGTGAAGTACCTGGGCTTCCACCTGGATAGGAAACTTACGTGGAAACACCACATAAAACAAAAGAGGGACCAAGTCAACCACAAAGTCCGCAATCTGTACTGGCTAATGGGGAGAAACTCAATACTGTCAGTGGACAATAAACTCCTTATATACAACACAGTATTAAAACCCGTCTGGACATATGGGATCCAGCTGTGGGGCGTCGCGAGTAAATCAAACTTCCTCTGCCTGCAGCGCCTACAGAACAGCATCCTTAGAGCAATAGTCAATGCTCCCTGGTTCACTACAAATAATGAGATTCATGAGTACCTCAAAATCCCAACGGTTGCATCTGAAATTGAGCGGTATAAAATACAACACAAGAAACGCCTTACCATGCACATTAACCCACTAGTTACCGAACTATTAGACGCGTCAAAAATGGTCAGAAGGTTGAGAAGGGACCACGTTTTCTGAATGGCAGGGGTGGCGCTGGCCGCACCTTGCCACATTGCCAATATACCCCCAAATTATTCGCTCATGGTCTGGCGACCGATCGCAAATGGAGTTATACAAGAAAAAAAAAAAAAAAAAAAAGTTAATTATTTAAAGTTAGTAAGTTATTCAGTTTTATTAATATCGAGTCAAAATTAGCCTTTTCTTATTATTCTCATGTTTCTATACTTCATTTAATTTAGAATGAGAAACCACAACAACATTATATTGCGGCTCGTGAACTGTAATCTCTGTACGATTTGTACTAGAGTAACAATTGACGACACGCAAATAAAGTGACATTAAAACAATTTTATTTTGCGGCTCCCAGACTATTGTACTGTACTATTTGCTAGGTAATAAATAGTTGACCAAACGCAATATAATGTTATTGTGGTTTCTCATCCTAAAATAAATGAACTATAGTTTCCTACGAGGTTAATTTAACAAAACACTCAAATCAATTGTTTTTTTAAAAATGTTCTTAATTGTTTTAAAACAGAATCCAACTGGTTTCCAATAAGAAATGTAAAGATATATTTCTACTGTTACTGTTATCTTATTACTAGACCCCGGTATCGGAGGTGCAAAATGGTAGCTGTCAATTTCGAGCCATTACTAGGGAAGGGTAAACATTGTTTTGAAATATTAACTTCATGTCGATAAACATAGTTATGTCTTATTCTATAAAGTAGGACTATATATTTACAAAACCAACATGTATTGAACATTTTTATTATTTACAAAAAAAAATCTTTCATCATTAAGAAGTTTTAGTTATCTTCTTAGCATAAAGCATTCATAAATAAATTTAAAACAATATATAAACTCTTTTATATTCACCAAAGGTCATACCATGTTCTTGATGAATGATCAGATTCTTTGCAGTAAACTAGTGTAGTTACAATAAATATACACAACAATTATAATATCTTACATTAACTCGTAAACAGCTATTTAATCGAAGAAATTGTTGTAAAGTGACAATGATTATCTATTGACGTAAATAATTTATTATCAGTATAAGTGGCCAGTATTAATCTCTATTGAAAAGGTTTATCACAAGAGTGTTTATGCACTGCTCTGCAACTCGAAACATAAGAAAAGTAATAGCAACCATAGATATATATTTTGTTGTACAGTCGAGTTCATAAATATGTGTACACTTTATATTTTTACGATCAATGATTATCATAGATCAAAAAAAAATAACTGTGTACAACCTAATGTATAGAAAAATCGTGTATCGATATCAACATCAAAAATATGATTACCCATCCCTAAGAAGTTGACAGCTACCATTTTGCACCTCCGATACCGGGGTCTACTTATTACATACAAATAATGAACTGTTATCAAATTGCATACGTATAAAAGACCCACTGACATAATTTGTAACAAAGTATACCTACCATAGTAAGTCATTGAAGCCTCTACTGATCAGTACGTATACAGAAGTTAATTACGCCATTCAAAGTAAAAGACGTTTTATAAATTATATTTATAATTTCAAAATGCCTGAAAGGATCCTGTGGCTAAAGTAATTGAATACACAGTATGTTGTGATGCATACATCAGCTGATTTCAATCACATCTAGTCACAGCTTCACAACAAACACTGCGGAATGCACCAGAAAAACTTTCTCCTACGCAAAATGTGTTTAAGGTCAGGCTGCTACTTTATCAGGCAAACTGATTTGCTTTAACTATTAATTACTTTTAATTTGTAAGATATGAACGTAATTCTCTTATCTAACACCACTATAACCTCTTTCCTATTCGTAAGAGTGTTCTACTTTAGTTTGTTACTAATCAGGATACGTAACCAATGTGATAATTAGAAAGTACGGTTTTAGAACACCAGATTGTAAAATGAGACCAAGATCACACTGCCTCAAACCACACCTACCGTAAGACAAGGCAAATACGAATCCTCATATTCCAGACCTAACCAGATCGGCAGCCTGTTAAGAATTAATCAAAACAAGACAACAAGCAATCAAATTACCTAATTTTCATTTTATTTCATAGCTGCTTTTGAATGAGCTCATGACAGTACAATCTGTTATCACTGTATTAAACAATACCACATTCACTTAGAGAAATGCAATGTTTACATGGATTTCACTTTAAATGCGGATTGTACGGTACGCGTGAGGCGGGGAAGGACCGCGCGGCCAGGAATGTGCTAGTGTACTGGCTCAACTGGCTGGCATGTAAACAATGATCGAGTCGAGTGTCGTCGTCCCCGCCCCCCACGCCGCCGTCCCCGCGCGCGCGCCCCCTCAGTCGGTGTCACATGCTCGCAGGAACCACTCTGCCAGCCCCGCGTGCGTCACACTAGCCTCCCGCACTTCGTCGTAGGTCCACGAAGCGTCCTCTACCTCCGTGCGTCAAACTAGCCCGCCACATACCACCACAACTCAGAAATAGACGAGCATGAATGAAAAGCATTTACTCCGACGTACCTGTGGTCTCGTGATTCGCGGCGGCCGAGTTTTCTCTTATTAGAAAAGAGTCTTTCGAACAATGCCATTGCGTCATACGCGACCGATACATATCACGATGTGATCGTGATTCGATTCACCTAACATGTTGGCGTGCCTAATTACTTGTCTAAAGGTAATACGGTGAATTTATTTAGGTTTTTTAAAACACTTTCGCAAGGTAAATAAAATAATCTGACAGATCACGTGCAAAAGTCATATGATTTACCATAGACAAAGTGGATGTTTTTTAGAAAGTTCAAGGTTGAAATGAAAAGTTGTCAAATGAGGTGTCATTTTTCAGTCACGTTCTGATTAAAATTAAATTCATATTCATTTAAGCGACTTCCTTGGTTTATGCAAAGGTAAGAGATACTAACACGACTCTTCGCCGAAGCTTTTAGGCCGCAATACTAAAATGAAACCATAGACAATACAATATGGTCAACAGACTATTTCCAGAAAGTTAACTGTTATGGGATAGTTATATTAGTTATTTACTTAACTCAAACAGTTTTTTTGACAGCTGTCTTCTGTTTTACAAAAAGTCTAAACATAGCTAGCTATAACTTCCTTCCTTAAGAAATAAAAAGTTGAATTATTTTCATGAGATGAGCCTTACACGTTTCATTCAAAACTTTGCTCAAGCAGTTCAAAGTGTGCGATTATGAGTTAGGTTGATAACGAAATGACAACGCTAAAAGAAGTTCTCCAAACTCTAGACAGTTTCAAAGTGCATATTTCAATATCTGAGATTAAAGAACTTAATTTGGCTTGTAAGTCAACTTTGAGACACTACCTGAGTGATACAGAGGCTATTAAACAATGCGACAAGATACATATAGAAGGAGTACTGGATTACACATATGAACAAATTAACATTGGCAATTGGAAAGACGTGAGGTTATTTCTAAGAAAAACTATGACAATAGGTTCTTATTTGAAACTTCTTGCCCACTTTAGATGCTCTGATGAGCTTACCGAAGAAATTTTACGAGAGTCTTTTAAAATAATTGATTACGGCCTCCTTTTTGGATGTCCTATAGAAAAAGAACACAATTTGCTTCAAAAGTGTGCTTCCTATTTAAACAGCATATATTTGCAATCGTTTAATGTCCAAGATGTCCAAGTTTTAGATGAGAAGTGCTCAGAAAGTACACCAAAGCAATATGATGCTATTGTTTTAGAAATCTTGAACTGGCCGAGTATGGAGCACTTTTTCAAAAACTACATTTTAGCAGAAAAGCCTGTGGTTCTAGACAACTGTATCAATCACTGGCCAGCATTAACTAAATGGAAAGACCAAAACTATATAATGAAGTTGGCTGGTTTACGGACTGTCTCAATAGAACTTGGCAGCCAATACACAGATTCTGAATGGACCCAAAAAATTATGACTGTGGGTGAATTCATTAATAAACATATCAACCAATCTAGTGGGGATAAAGGCTACTTAGCTCAATATCAGTTGTTTGATCAAATACCGGAGTTAAAAAGCGATATAATGGAACCCGAATATTGCTGTTTTTCCGACAATACTGATCCCGTTGACATCATGGCTTGGTATGGTCCCAAAGGCACAGTCTCCCCACTCCACCATGACCCTAAAAGAAACCTCTTAGCTCAAGTTGTCGGCGAAAAACAGGTATTTTTGTATTCACCTCAAGATTCAGAATTCTTGTACCCACATGAACATGAACTGATGGATAACACTGCAAGAGTGGATCCGAGGGAACCTGATTTGGAAAAGTATCCTAACTACAAACATGCTAAGGCATATTATTGTGTGTTGAGACCTGGACAATTGTTGTATATTCCACCAAAATGGTGGCATTTTGTCGAGTCATTATCTATAAGTTTTTCAGTTAGCTTTTGGTGGACGTAGATAATAGACTATTTAAGGTTATATAGGCTTAATAATTAAAGAAGCGTATTAAAATCAACAGAAAAATAGAATTTATTTACAAGTAAAACTTTGTTTATTTATATTCATTGTTCAAAGCCCTCCCAATCAACATTCTTCTGATTTCCGAAGTGCCAGCTCCTATTTCATAAAGCTTTGCATCTCTGAGGATCCGGCCAGTTGGGTAGTCATTGATGTAGCCATTGCCTCCTGCAAAAATAAAACCAACTGTAATCCCAAATCACACAACTTCACACGCTTATGTAAATGATTTGCATCAATTAAAGAATTCGAATCAACATTTGCATTGGTATAACGAGGTTTAGAGTAGTAATAAATAAGTTTCTGTCAAAAATTTCATTTTTGGGTCATAGCTTTTCTTGCTGTCATGGTCGTCGTCGTTTGTCATCTACATGTCAAGACAATCCTAACGAGCCCTAACATGACGGGTTTATCATGTGTAATTTAGGAGTTCCTATGGCCACCCAGCGTTTCCATCATCACACCTGCTCGATGGTACTATATTGATGAATCGTCATCAAAACTAAAGTTGTATGCAGATTTTCAGCTTCATCAGAAACTGGGAAGTGGGTCAAATTCAACTTGCAAGATTTGAGCCTTACATACATTACATACATACATACATTGCAAGTTAAACAAAAGCTTGTAAAACTGCAGAAGATGACTGCTGTCTTACTCTAACTTTTAAGTTAGAAAAAGACAGCAAAATTGTGCTTCTTGCTCTATAACTGAAGTTAAAGTAAGACAGTAATTAACTTCTGCCATTTTTATTGCCAGTCTAATGTGCGCTTATCAATCGATGCGACTGATTAGCGAATGCGAATGTGTGCAGTGCGACTAGCACAAGTTGCCAGGGACTTGGTTATCGCACGGATAGTCAGTAACGATAGAGACGCACTGAGCGAACAGCGACGAAATACAACTTGTGCTACCCGTGCTGGTCATGTTCTGGGTGATTACCCTGCCGCGCGTTTTTTTTTTTTCGCATAATATTTTATAACCATAACCAAACATCTATCTTGACGACGCGCTGGCCTAGTTGGTAGTGACCCTGCCTACGAAGCTAGCGGGTCCGGGGTTCGATTCCCGGTATAGGCAAATATTTTTGTGATGAGCGCGAATCTTGGATGTTTTCTATGTTAAAGTATTTATTTCTCTATAATAGTATTTATATCGTTGTCTAGTACCCATAGTCCCATAGTACAGTCACGAACCGGGATTGTTGAGCCACTTGCCATTGTTCGTAATTCAGCCGGGTATTCAATAACCGATGTCAACTACTTCTTCTTCTTCTTTCGTGTCGGCAAGAACTCGGGCTAAATCTTACTTGCCCAGAAAGCGGCTACCGTGGTAGCCCTCTGGTTACTGACAAGTAAGTCCTCACGCGAGCAGGTGGTCGGGCACGCGGGACAGTTAGTGAGGTGTAACATGGTCCGCAGGGGTTCTCCACATTCACAGCTAGCGTCTGCGCTACTTGAGTACCCCCACCGACACAGGTTATCTTTGCTTCGGCCAACCTGGGTCCTCCCTCAGCCTATTTAGACTTCTCCAGGTGGGCCAAGGTTCCTTATAGCCTGGAGGCAGATTTTCGTTGGGGGGGGGGGGGGTACAGTGAATGTGGATACTCGCTAAATAAACTACTGGCTGACAGCTATTCGATTTACATCGCCAAATTAGAAACATGGGTAAGTGGCTCAACAATCCCGGTTCGCGACTGTACAAGCTAAGTTGGTGGAGTCCAGCAGTGGACCAATATAGGCTGATGATGATAATGATGAGAGCTTAGTTTACATACATACATACATACCTTCACGCCTTCGTTCCCGGAGAGGGGTAGGCAGAGCTACAGAATTACCAACAACTCCAAAAACTAGTTGATAACTCTGTAACCACAATTTGCACAAGCTTAGTTTGAGATTGTCCCCTGATATTTATTTATATATTTGGCACTACAATTGCCACCACTGCCACCTTCCAAACTCACCTAGTATCTGAATAGCGTCTAATGCGACTTGAGTAGCCTTCTCGGCGCAGTACAGAATAACTCCCGCGCAGTCCTTGCTGTTGACGTGCCCGTCATCGCAGGCTTTTGCCACGTTGTAGAGATAGCTGCGGCACGCGCCCAGCGTTGTGTACATGTCCGCCATTTTGCCCTGAAAAGTATAACTTTCACTCAAAAATTAAATTTTTGGGACAAGTTTTTGCTGCCATAAGTACCTACTTTTTTTGCACAGTCATACTCGTCAAGACAATTCGAACAAGCCCTAACACGACGGGTTTATCATGTGTAATTTAGGAGTTCCTATGGCCACCCTAAGTTTCCATCATTAGACCAGTTCAATGGTACTATATTTTAATATTATATTATTATATTATATTGTCCTCAGAGCTAAAGGTGTACGAAAATTTTCAGCTTCATCAGAAACCGGGAAGTGGTCAAATTTAACTTGCAAGATTTGACCCGTACATACATACCTTCACGCCTTCATTCCCATAGTGGGGTAGGCAGAGCTACATAATCACCAAGGGGCGGAATTTCCATGGCAAAAATCAAACGTTAAGAGGGATTGACCATTCGGTTTTTTTCTCAACTATTCCAGTTATCGATTTTACTAGATAGGATTCCGGAGTATGACAACCGATTTTGTAGCATAAAGTGAGTACAACCAAAACAGTGTTATCGAGTATAAATGGATCTACGATGAAAACAGGACCAGTTAAAATGATGAAAATATAGAGAATTTCTTGAATTCTGTTTTATTAATTAATTATTTAGTTAACCTTCATACACACACGTCTATGTTTTCCATTATAGGTCTTATTTTATTACCCAAAATATGTCGTGCTAAGTGACAATTAATCATCGATAGTCGATGAAACACAATGGTCAATCCCTCTTGATGTTTGATTTTTGCTATGAAAATTCCGCCCCTTGATAATCACCAACAACTCTAAAAACTTGTTGATAACTCTGTAACCACATTTTGCACAAGTAGGCTACATACACACATTGCAATTTAAATAAAAACTTGTAATGAATGAAAACGTGGCGAAGATATATCTTGCTTTAGTATTATTATTACGTCCGTGACCTTTGTGTATTGCTGTCAGCCTTCAATACAAGCCATAGCCAGGACCAGTGCCCTTACCATGAGTTAGTTAGTCGTATGCTCTGTCCCTCGCAGACCTCGTATTATTCTTATAGAGTGCGAGGGACAGAGAATTCGACTAGCTAGCGAGTACGGTAATTATAACTCATGGTAAGGGTATCGAGCCTCCCTACGGGTCCAAGCTCAATATCAGTACGTACAGTGTGCAAAATTGAGCATACGCGGAACCTTGTCTTTCTATGTTCTATGAAAGCCACTACCGCACTCGGCTACTGCTGTCACTTTTTTTGTTATAGCAATAGAATAAGAGCACGTCACTAAACAATAATTCAATATAATTGACGTATCTGAGTGCGGCAGTTAGACAGACAGAGTGGTGTCAAATATCCTAAACTTTTTTGGTCTATGATCAATAGGGTGTCCCTTATATGGGCAAAAAAATATTTTTTTATTTTTTTGGCACGCATACCCCCTAATATTATTAGAAATGCTAAAAAAAACAGACCTGCAAAATTTCAACTCTCTGTGATCACGGTAACCCGTGCCGACTTGGCTTCAAAGTTCGAAGTATTTTTGATTCCGGTTCATTACAGCCAAATATCATAATGCCCTTTTACATATTTTACTAAATCTCAAATTGTCTTGGTTCCAAAATGCCTTAATTCCCAAATTGACTTATTTTCAATACAATAAAATGTCATAATAACATTTACTCATTACCTACATCCGATATCCAAATTGTATAGTTGCTAAAATGAACAATAGGTAACTTCAAATAGGTACCGAATTATTATAAAGACTGAAAGTGAAAATGCATTAGTTTCAAAATACCAAAATTCAAAAATGCCTTTTGTTGACAGGCCCAAAGACCAAAATGACACTGTCTCATAATACCTAAAATGTTAACCACGCAGTATTTTTAGTGTTACTTATTTATAAATGTAAATAATTAGTTCAGATTATAACAAATGGTTTAGCAATTTATAACTACTATCTAAAGCACTTCATTTTCAAGTGGCCAGTAGCAACATCAGTACTCGAACCTCCAAACAGTCTTACTTAATGAATTCTCGATTGTACAGAATAAAAATAGAAAAAAGATAAAAATTGGGATGCCGTTGATAATTAATTTAATCACTCATTGGTTAAACTTCAACATAATTTTAAATATTTTCCATATTGACGTTTTTGTGTCTAGTTAATTTGAGTTTTAGACATTTTGGGAAATGGTTTAATTGAAAATTCATCAAAACATGATCAAGTCAAGTTTTAGACATTTTGGGAAATGGTAGAATTGAAAATTTATCAAAACGAGATAGAGTCTAAATGAATTATAGTCATATTAAGAATACGGTAATTTAAGAAGTAGGCGTAAGTCATTTCGATCTTTAGACATTATGAGAATAATCTGTTTTGTCATTTTGATATTCTAGGAACACGTTATTATGATATTTGGCTGTAACGAACCGGAATCGTATTTTTTAGTAGGCAAATATACTAAGAATTCAAACATACTCCCAAATTACTAAACAAAATAGGACAATAAGTAAAAATAAACATAATAATCATGAAATGCAATGTTATTACAATTATTTGGGATACATTTTTCGCAGAGTAGCTTTTTTACAATCAGGATAAAGCTTTCTGTGTTCCTGAACACAACGTAATAGAAACTGTTTCTGCTCTTCGTCCGTCGTTATTAATCCGTGAAAGTCTCGCATCAGCTTAACTGCCCTTTCTGCTGTATCATTGACTGCTCGAAGAGTCGAAATTTTAGATTTAGCATTCAAGTAGGCATCATTTTGGCTCCACATTAAAACAGGAACACTCAAGAAGCTTGTGTCAATTTTCAAGCGTGTAAACAAATGTTTGCTCTTTGTAGGCACGAAATCATCCAAACATTTAGTAAATAAAGTGTTTGCCATTTCTTGTTTAAATGGAATATATCTCTTTTCCAGATGGCACGGCTTCTCGTTATCATACTCTAGTTTAGAAACTATCCTCATTTTCACTTCGTCATCTAGTTCTTCGTCGAAAATCGCTAAAATGGCAACCTCATCCGTCAAATACCACAAGTGTTTGCAGAATTTACCTAAAGCTGCTTTCGAGATTGCCTTGTCAATCGCTTCATACCTCTTCAATGTTTTTAGAAAACACAAGTCCTGATTAGGACCTTTTACAGCCATATTGAACTGAAGCCATGGTTTGACATATGAAGTCGCAATGAAAGAGAAACATCTTGCAATGCTCGCTGGTCCTTTACACTGATTTTTATTTGGTCTTGCAGGAAAAACATTTTTATAGCGAAAATCGCTCTTCCCATCCACCGAGCTTGGTGCATCGCACCAGGTGGCTTAATTTTTTGTTCCAGTATTGAACACGCACCATTGTAGCGACCAGTATTTGTCGCCGTTGTATCGCAGCACATTGTCTATATTTTGTCATTAAGATCCCAATTTTGAAGGGCTTCTAAAACGGCTTGAGCTTGTTCTTTTCCTGATGAGCTGTCTATCTTGGGCACAGCAAGAAGTTGTTCTTGGTCTTCATAAGTGATCACAATCGGCAGTCGTTCTTCTTTTGAACTTCGTACGTCTATGGCAGGTAGTAATTTGCCATCCCTGTGAATAGTTGCAATTTCAGGAACATTGTTTAGGAAATCAGTTTTTATTCCCTCAGCCCTAATTTTTCGTATCTGCGTTCGAATTCGTTGTATCGAAGATTTATTTACGGAGTAGTCATCGATATTTAGGTCCAATGCTTCAATTGTACCCTGAATGACGTAAACGGAATCTCTTGTGCTTAGTTGACACCTATCTAAGGCTGCTACCAACTTAGGTGAAATAAAGTCCTTTCGGCCCCTTTTACCAACAGTAACTTGGGCAGTAACAGGCAATGTCAATACGGGTTCGTCTAGAGAACAATCCGATAAACAGTGAATGGAAGACGTAGGGCTCTGAGCCAGCGAATAATCATATGACGAAGAAGGTTCAGCAATAGATGTGCTTTTAAATCTTCTTTTCGCTTCGTCTATTTTCCGTTGGCGGGCTCGCTCTTCCCTTTCTGCCAATTTTAGGTCGACTCCTGCTAGACTACCCTGACGCCCTGGTTGTCTCTGTTACTGTAAAAATACTCTATCTTCTTCAATCTTTATCATTTGCAGAGCATCACCATGTGCGATATCAAATAAATTGACCAAGTTGTCTTGAAAACCGTGCTCCCGGCGTTTATGAATGTCATTGCTTTTCTTGCATTTTTTTTGTAAATCACGCCATACTTGGTAAAGGTCTACAAGCTTATTAACACAGTTAGATACTGACTGTGTAGGTATTCTAACCTTATCCCAAAAGATAATACACTCGCGAATCGCAAGATTAGCACTTTCGTTTACTTTTAAATTCACTTCGCGAATATTATAAAAAAACCTGCTAGTATAATGCCTATTTGAAGGCAATTTCGCTCCTGTTATCTGATGTTTTATATTACCCACTAGGAAAATGTCCTTTTTTGAATTTCGTAGTTCAATATCCATTTAAAAAAAACAAACGACTACCTCCCACATTGTCCACATTGTCACTACACTAAGTGATTACGCGGTATGACGCTCTAAGCAACTTTTACGGGCAAGTTTCAGCTTCAAGTCGGCACGGGTTCCCGTTCATAGATCAAGCTCATTTTTATTTTGGTAGCATTTTAGAACATATGGAACAAATTTAGGGGGTATGCGTAAAAAAAAAAATTGGTCGAAAAATAAGGGACACCCTAATGATCAAAGACCATCAGAATACTAAATTGGAGTGAAAAATGGTAAGACTAAAAACTAAAGAATTCGAGCAAAGTGACTCAACATACCTACCATAAACGTTCAGTCGAACTCAGAAGTAGCTGAACATTTTAGTACAGTCGAGTCGACTACAAAGAAACGTACTATCAGCCCATTGGGTCAGGGACCCACCATGGAACTCTGTCACAGTGACGTTATGATTCAAGTCATAAGAAAGTGTCAAGCAAATTGTTTTATAATGTCACTGTGACTCCGATCTATGGTGGGTCAGGGTTCCAATGGGCTGATAGTACTTATCCACTTTTTTCCTTATTGCTTTGTAGTCGACTGTACCTTGTCACAGTAACGTATTTAAGTCAGAGTTATTTAATTAAAAATTAAAATAGACGTGAAAAGTTACTAAAAACAGCTAGGTACCTACTTCCGCGTTCGACCATAAATACCGTCAGTTCCATCAGCCCCACATATCAAACTACAGCCCACCTGCATCAGCTGGAACTCCCCGATGTTCTTCCCGAACTGTTTCCTCGTGTGCGCGTACTGGAAGGCAGAATCTACAGCCGCCTGCATCAGACCCACCGGCCCCGCAGCCAGGACTAGACGCTCCAGGTCCAGCCCCGACATCAGGACGTACACGCCTTTATTTAGTTCGCCTAGAATGTTCGCAGCTGGGACCTGTCAATGACGTCATAGCATAGTAATTATTTGCTGGCAGATACTCGGTTTACAAAGTGGATTCAGAACGACAGGGTGCCATGGAACGGGAAGTGAAGTCTTCGATACGTGACTGGGTTTAACCTTTTAAATGCCAGTCATCTGAAAGTCGTGCCACTGACGCCACCGTCGGACATAGTCGACACAAGTTGAAGATTAAAAGAGACTTTATGTCTCATGAATTAAGTTGTAATTTGCATAGCAAACATGTAAGGCAGGTGAGTGACACGTTTTGTAATGATAAATACGAAAGACTTCACAAACACGCTAATGACAGCATAAACATTTGATCGAATGTGTCTATGTGGCGCTAGCAACCATTAGGGGATATCCGTCTGTGGAGGTGCTGAGGTCGCGGAGTAGAGAAAGCAACTCGTGAGTGTTGTTAGAGAAGAGGTGTTTTACTCTACTCCATGACAATACTTAAAATACTGTATCCGCCCCTGTAAATCTTCAGGGTTTTCTTGTTGCGGTAGCAGCATAATTAAACTTACACGCAGCTGTACTTGTTATTTACACAGCTGTTTTTAGATACGTGATTGTATTGAAAAACGGTTCGACCGAGGTTCGACCGATGAACTTGTCTTGTAATACTAACTAGGTATTGTATTTAACTGATGTGGCTATTGCAACAATAAGTTTCTACGATGTCTTGCAAATCGATTTTTCAAACTAAATACTTTTTGTAGCGGTTATCATGCGGAAAATTGGATTTGTGTGCTACAAATCCAATTTTCCGGATTTTTCCAACTCGTAGTAACTTTTACTGTTCCATTTGTTTACCATTAATTGTTCAATTGCACTGTAAACTTTTATCAGACTATTAAGTAGTTAAGTGAAATTGTTTTTTTTAAATACTTACTGTTTTATTTTTGTTTCGTTGATTTTTATTCGCAAATGTATTGTAAAACGTGATTTGAAACACGTGCGGAACAGTCATTTTTCTGCAAGTTCAGGTGAAGACTCAGGAACTCGTGTAAAATGACCAAACACCGGATTGACGAGGGCAAAAATGTACTAGCGTTAGTGATTCATTAAATGTCAACAAAGTTTATCGATAACTTTTTTCGTGACATATGGTTATTACATTTCTTGCAAAAGTAAGTCGTACCTTTATCTTCTAAATCTGAAAATGACATACTTTCCGCATTTGCATCAAAATGGACTAGGTATTAATTGTACCTGTACAAAGGTATGTTATCTTACCTTGCAGTCTTCGAACACCAATTCCCCAGTATTGGACCCTCTCATGCCCAGCTTGTCAAGTTTCTGGGCGGTGGAGAAACCAGGATAACCTTTTTCTACCAAAAATGCGGTGATACCGTGTTGAGGCTTAGCGGAGGACGCGTCCGTCTTAGCGTAAACCTGGAAACAAAACGTCAAAGATATTTACCAAATATATATAAATTCTACTTATTTCCATTCCAATACAGAATGTGTATATAAGGTACACCAACAACAAACATATTAATACATACATACATAATTACATACAAACCTTCACGCCTGTAATCCCAGAGTGGGGTAGGCAGAGCTACAGAATTACCTACAACTTTAAAAACTTGTTGATAATTCTGTAACCACATTTTGCACAAATAGGCTAAGGTGTTTACCAGCGTATTAGTGACAGGTTGCAAGCCCATCGCCTAACAGTACTACAAGCCTTTATTCCCTTAGTTGCCTCTTACGACATCCACGGGATGATATGGAGTGGCAGTATTCTAACCCGGCAACCACACATTGCAAGAAAACTAAATTAAAAAACACAATCTGATATGGAGACTATGGAGTGTCATTGCAAAATTTTAATACTACTTACTTACTTAAATATCAATGTCACGACCCGCCATGTTTAGGACTCAATAGGATCAAAAATATGTAGATAGTTACTGAAAGTTAATATAACACAGTTGAATATTTAATATTTTTAACCTTCACTTGCAATTAATTAACTATCGATGACCACCTCGACCGATTTCGATGAGTACTATCGAGCTGGTATGATGATGGAAACGGAAGATGGCCTTAGGAACTTCAATAGCTTTTAATAGATCCATCGAGAACAGTCACAAAAGTATGTGAATAAAAAAAGTGTTTTTTTTCATACCACTAAAACGTCAGCATCAGGGCCATTGGTGATCCAGAACTTGTTGCCATTCAGTACATAGTAGTCTCCCTGCTTGTCGGCCTTCAGTTTCATGGAGACCACGTCACTCCCGGCTCCAGGCTCCGACATAGCTAGAGCGCCTATGAACTCGCCTGAGCATAGCTGAAAACATACAAATTATCGTCTGGTTCGATACTCACTCACTTCGGAGTAACAATGACACAGGGAATTTACTAGCAAGGGCTAACTAAATGTAGAAACCTAAGGTAGAGACAATTATCTCGTTCCTTTTTCAAATTTGTGTATAAAAAAAGTCACTACGGAACGACTTAGGGCCTGTTGTTTGATCAGTAGTTAAACTAAGTAATCGTAAAAAATCGTGACTAATGGTTCTTGAGATTTAACCATTAGTTACGACTTTTAACAATCACTTGGTTTAACTACTGATAACGCCTGAAGAACAGGCCCTTAATGTCAAGGAAATGTGTCAAATTTTCGATTCCTTTTTTGATTTTTAACAATTAGTTGAGTTAACTACTGATCAAATAACGGGCCATCAACGGGTCATTAACTGACTCTGGAATACTCTGGATGCGGCTGTCAAAGTTGGCAACTCACTGGCCTACCTTTTGTACTATTCCGGGTTTGATTCCTGGTCTGGGCCTATTTGTGTGATAAGCGCGACCATTTTGTTTTTAAGTCTCGGATGGTCTATTTTAGTTTAAAATAACATTTTTCTCTTTAAGTATACATAAGTATGTTAATCGATGTCTAGTACTCATAGCATAAGCCTTGAGCTTACTTTGGGACTAGGTAAATTTTTGTCACTGTCAATTAATATTTATCTACATGTTTTTTGTAACTTACTTTCGGTAAATATTTGCTTTTCTGCTCATGCGTGCCATTTCTGTTGATCTGGTTGATGCAAAGGTTGGAGTGTGCGCCGTATGACAACGCGATGCCGCCTGCAGCCCTGCAATACCATACCACAAACATTAAGTTACATTATGTACCTAAAATACAGCACCTAAATCTATAAAATGTATATTGTAATCACGACAGGCTCGTCTAAAGAAAGCATTCTTAGCATAGCAGAAGCTGATATGGAAAGTTAAGGGGTGCCGTATAGGAGGGAGGGTATTTTTTTATGGCAAGGAGAAGGCAAACGAGCACACAGGCTACCTGACGGTAAGTGGAAACTGTAACCCATAGATATTCACATTCACAAGACTGCAAATGCACTGCCAACCCTGAGGGCTATGATAGAATGCTAGTCATTTCACCTGCTGGCTTATACCCAAACCGGAACACAACAATGCGAACGCTGCTGTTTGGCGGTAGGTTAATGGATAATATGTTGATAGCGATCCGAACGGACCCTGCACAAGGTCTAAACACCCGCAAAATTAATTAATTAATTAATTTAAGGGATACTTTATGAATGGGTGAATCAATATAGTTATTTTACTAATTTGTACAGAAATATTTGGTATAAATAAACACGGCATTTTGCTAGAGGGGCTTGACTATGTCATTTTGTATCACTGACTGATTCTTTTAAATATCGGCAATATTTGCTAGAATCAGAAATGATGATATCCGCAGTAGAACTAAGGTTACCGACATAGCCCGTAGAATAGGTAAACTTAAGTGGCAGTGGGCGGGGCACATCGCTCGCAGGACTAATGACTGATGGGGTCAGAAGGTTCATGAGTGGCGTCCGCGGACCGGGAGACAAGCTGTAGGTAGGCCTCCAACAAGACGGAGTGACGACCTTGTAAGGATCGCGGGAACGCGGTGGATGCGAAAAGCACAAGACCGGTCTGAGTGGAGAGCCTTTGGGGAGGCCTATGTCCAGCAGTGGACGTCTTTCGGCTGACATGATGATGAATATTTGCTAGGAAACAAGTGATAAATTTACGTCAGATGCTGTCTGAAAGCGATCGATAGTCAACTGAACACTATTCAGAAGCTAGGAGTACTGTGAGTAGGTATAGATATTTCTCTTTCATCTGTTCACTAAAACAAAATTAGGCAAACTGACACCCAACGATAACCCTGCATTGTTTTCATAATTTAAGGACGCGAAGGAAACATGACTTTACCTAGAAAGTTCTTCCATGATGACGCAGTGATCTGTGTACTTCCCACCTGTGCCACCATAGTCCGGATTCGCCGTTATTCCTGGAAAAAAAGGACACATTCATTAGCTATATTAATTAAAACATAACGTCCCTTTACTTTCAATCGAATATTTAGTTAGGAAAGTACAGTCAGGGACATTCACGGTCGTCCACTTAAGAAAATTTTGGCTTGTTCGTAGCAGCTAGCTAATCCTACAGCGCTTATGTCATTAACGCCAAACGCGCAAACGAATATCACCCTAGAGATGGTCGACCGGGAATGCCCCTGACTGTACCTAAGTCTTTATAAACCTAGGATTATTATAAGTGTTCTTTTTCTATCTCGTAAGGCCCAGTGTGCAATAGGATGTAAGTACACAATCAAGGCAATTCACTTTGAACTCTGAAACAATGAGAATAAGGTTTATTTTCTTATGTCCATTAACTGAAAATTGAATTTTCGAACAATCTCAATTGAACTTTATTCCCTTGACTGTAGATTCAAAATCCTAGTTACAAAAAGCCTTACGAGGTTAACAATTCGATCAGATAAGAGGTTGAGAAAGTAAAGGGACGATTAAAACCTATCTTTATAATGCTTTCTATTGTCTTATTCATTGCCTGAGAGCGAATGGGATAATAAGATACTATGCCGCGCTCTTTCACGGTCGGAACTTAGCAGCTTTTGAGCCAGGAGGGGGGAGGCAAATCAGAAACGAACATACTTGCTTTTATTTTACTTTTAAACCCCGACGCAAAAAAGAGGCGTGTTATAATATAAGTTTGACGTGTAAGTGTGTGAGTGTGTGTGTGTCTGTGGCACCGTAGGTCTTAAACGGATAAACCGATATGAAAGCGTTTTTTTTAAATTTGAAAGCAAGTTTTCAAGCGGTGGTTTTTAGACATGTTTTATCAAAGTCGGTCCAGCCGTTTTTTCTCTTTTTAACCCCTGACAAACGGATAGACCGATCTGGACACAGTTTTTTTAAAAGAGAGCCAGTATATGTAATCGAAATGGCTCTTAGGTAGGTTATTTAAATAAATAATTAAATATCAGGGGACAATGTCTCACCAATTGACCTAGTCCCAATTTAAGCTCTAGGCTTGTATTATGGGTACTAGACAATGATATAAATACTTATATAGAGAATCTAATATGATAATCGGTTTAGCCGTTTAAGAAGGGGGTGCCATTTATAGATATTTATAGTGCCGATTATTTTCATATTTTAAATACGCATCCTCTTATTCATAAACGCAAAATAGCAAAGTGTGCTTTAAAGAATGCTGTGTCCTAATCTGTTAATGTTAGGTAGGTACATTTGAATTTGATCAAAAGTGATAAAGAATACTTCAACTAAGATCGTGCATTTATGGATAAGGGGGTTAGTTGTTGTTTGCACTAATTTATGAATAGATACTTGCCTAAGACTCCCAAATTTCCCAGTTTCTTCCAGAACTCGCGCAGCTCCGGGAAGTTGTTTTCTTTGTCGATATCTCCTGCTTTTGGCGCCAGTTCTTTTTGTGCAAAGTCAAACACAGTTTGGCGGAGCTGCAAATACACCAGGACAATCATAAATAAATACAAACATACGTACATACATACTGCCGTCCTGCCAAAGAAGGCGGCTCACTGCAACGTAGTAATCGAACCATTCTATAGCTTATTGGTAACCACAATAAATTTAAAATGCTTTTGCTATTACTATTAGCCACCTTTGGTAGGACGGCAGCATAGGATACATCGGCCAATTTATTTTCACATTTTTAGTATTTGTAGCTTTGGCTGTAGGGGGGGGGGGGGGGGGGGGCCACTTACAAAAATTAGCGCTTAAACGCTCAATATTTCATAAACGGATACCTTAATCGAAACATGGCTTTGCCAATCCCGCAATATTTTTGAAATTCCTATCCAACAATATACATCCCCAAGTTACGAGTAAAATTAATTTTCAAGATTATATTTTACCACTTTGTTGGCGGGACTAATATGTACAAAAATTTCAAATCACAGCTTTCTAGTACTAAGAGTCTTTGAGCTAGGCTGCGGACGGACGGACGGACGAACGGACCAGGCGAAACTATAAGGGTTCATTGTGTGACTACAGAACCTTAACCAACCCCTGGGAAAGGACAGGAATAAGTCCGATCTCACCGAATTGCTGAAACGGAAGAAGATGAAAGAAGAAGAAGTTGAAAGTTCAGTAGGAGCGACAGTATTGCCAGACTACAATATAACTCGAGTACTAAAGGTATAACATTGTAGGTACAGATGTAGTGAATAATCCTTTCCCATAGTATTTGTCGGAAAAGTTCGTATTTATCTAGCCTTCTCACTTGGCTTATTGATGGGTACTGAAGCTAATTGAGAAAGGAACATAATTACGATTTTTTCCGACAAAAAACGATGGGAAAGGATAATTCACTTACATCTGTAGTCTCTTTTGTTCCCTGAATGATGACACATTGTGTTTGTCTTACAGAAACTGCTATCATCTTTGACGTAGGCGTTTTTTCAACAATTACACTTGTCTTATTCTACAAGTTCCACTACATTCAAATTTAACAGAGTATTTTTGCGCACAAAAATTAACAAATTAGAATAATGTTCAAGCATGATGCCGTTAAATAAGTACCTTTGTGAAATATTTACAAATCTCTTACATATTTAAGTAGGTACTTATATCTTTGGGCGGGATGTAATGCGGTAAATAATATTAAAAATGTAACATCTGTTTTACCTATGTTAAACAAATAAATTGCGCAATGTTAAGATTAACGTAAACTTCAATATTAATGAAAAAAAAATGCTACTTAGGTAATGTAATGTTTACATTATCGTATTAACACAATAATACTTAATTAATCACTAACCTGCTGCTGCTCGCTAGATAATCCAAAAACATGTTCGTCTATAGGATAATAAGACATGCATCTAAAGCTAGTTTTACTTGCACACTTTCCTAAAACACGTTTTACACACACAAGGACGGACATCGTTACGTCTACACTCTGCCGCTACACGGTTCGAACTGAATGCTATCTCTATCAACTTATTTATCTTTAAACAGCGGAGATAAGGTCGGTATTCGTTTAACAGTGACTTTGTTATTATGGTAATTATTACGTATTAAGCATTGATAGCGCGATAGCATGACATTATCAGTATTCGTTGCGCCCAATTTAGATAACAGTATTACAGTATTTAAAGTCTTTGTAGTTATCACTATCAGACATAAAAAATATAAATCTCAGTTTAGTAATAAAAACAAAACCGGGCAAGAGCATGTCAGACCTTCGGCACTCCGGCTTCGGGTCTGAATCCAAAATCTATTTAAAAAAATATGACGTGGAAAAGTGCACCAGCAAAAGAGCTTATCTTCATGGCACTTATATCCTTTTTCACTTCTCATGCTCTTAAAATGTTACTTTAGTCTCTGCGTATCGGGACTAAAGATCCTTATTAATCTCTAGGGATTAAAGTATTTTTTTTTAATTTGCTTTGGAAACCCCTAAACATTCAATCACGGTGTTTGTGAAATGAGGATTATCGCTATTGCTAGTGATTTGCATAGATAATTTTTAGGGCGTGGAAATAACCTCAAAAACTCAAAATGACAACTGTGCAAAAATATAATTTAATTTTTTTGTGAAACGATTAATGATTACTAATATGAATATATTTAATAATACATACATACATAAACTCACGCCTTCATTCCCAGAGTGGGGTAGGCAGAGCTAAAGAATTACCAACAAGTCTTAAAACTTCTTTATAATTCTGTAACCTCATTTTGCACAAGTAGGCTAAGATTGTTTCCCAGTGTATTAGTGACAGGTGGCAAGCCCATCGCCTAATAGTACTGCAAGCCTTTATTCCCTTAGTCGCCTAGTACGACATTCACGGGAAGACATGGAGTGGCACTATTCTAACCCGGCAACCACTCGGGTACTTAATAATATTAAGGATAAAAATATTTTATAATGCATCGTCCAATTAGTTTTAAAATAGTTTTTAAGTTTGGCTAAATATGCAAGCATTTAAAGCAGAACTTCACAAAATAATAATAAAAGAAAATAAAAAAACCGCGGTACAAATTTGTAAAAACTTTCTTGTAATCAATATTGTAATTTTGTATAGAACGTCATCAGTGCCGGATTGAGCAAGCACGGGGTCCGTAGCAAATTCTATAAAGAGGCCCTTTTGTGTTTAAGGTTACAGGTTGTTGTCTTTTTTTTCCTCGCATTCAAAGTGAAAAGTAGTGTTTAACGCGACACTAAACAACCATAATGACGCTCGAATTATAGCCACCCGCGCTTCGCTTGGGTGGCTAAACATCTCGTATCATTATGCCTTGTTTTAGTCCCTTGTTAAACAATGTTGTACTATTGTTTAGAAGCGCAGTTTTCTTCTATGCTGAATATAATTTTATTTGAATGTTTCTATCAAGCTTGATTTTTGGACATAGGTACCGTTTAAAAGATAAAGGGGGGAGGACAAAGTTTATGCACCTTTCGGAGCGCTTTTTTTTTTAAATATTCACCTAATCAAAAAACTGCTTAGAAACCTTAGTGTTTTTAAAAGAACTGTCGAAATATGTGCAACACGATGATGATAAAAAATCTTCTTCTGTTACATGTATGGAGTGCACCCCTGGAATAGCCCCCCTGGTCTAGGATATACTTAGTCTGAGTACATGGCACATTTTGTGATGCAAAAAGAACGTATACCTATAATTAATACATAGACAAGTCGCAACTTTTGAACCTTTTTACTTTTGACAAACGCCTGTTACCAAAAGTCCTCTGCAAGGTCTACTCATTCATAGCATTCATTTGTGACGCTAAGTCACACAATCCTTGTAACATGCAATAGCATTAAGCACGTAAGTAAAACAATATACTTAATACACTCAGGGACCCTGAGTCAGGGACAATAAAAACGGGTCAGAGTGCGTTTTTCTTACTAAAGAGGTTATTTCGAAGAATTGGTTCCTCGCCAGGGGATGCTTTAAGTGCAATCTGACGATGGATACCCCGAGCATCGATGCAGGACTTCCAGAGTGACAAGGATACCCAACTGATTGAATCTGCGGTTCACGCTGTGTTCAGAAAAACATCTGAAATGGCAATAAGAAGTAAGGAAATCCAAATGCTGACCCAAACTCTCTCGCTGTGCTGTTAACAGATTGTGCGATAAGTTAGGTATCTTGAATTTTTTTGCCGTTCTCTATTGAAAATCGGAGTATCCAACAACCCCTGGCAAGGAACCATGGCTTCAAAATAGCCTCGTTTGTATGAAAAACGCACTC
The DNA here is from genome assembly GCA_927399475.2 of Acleris emargana. Classification (NCBI taxonomy): domain Eukaryota; kingdom Metazoa; phylum Arthropoda; class Insecta; order Lepidoptera; family Tortricidae; genus Acleris; species Acleris emargana. Next base: position 20,739,140 of record OV656838.1, on the reverse strand, counting down.
TGACCCGTTACTTTTGCCCCTGAGTATAGCACCGAGCACGACTCAGATCGTGCCTCATTTTAGTGGTTAGCAATAACTCACTGCCTGCACCTGCACAAGGAACTGAAGGAACTGGACCGTAACTGGAACAAGGCATTGCAATAAAGTTCAATTTTGATTATTATACGTTCGATCTTATCGACAGAAGCCCTGCTACCTAATTTAGAATGCACTCGCTAAAATGTGTTTTGTACGCTCTGACGGGACTATTTAAACTCACCGGTTTATAAAGCTGCGCCGCGTTCACTCGTTCGGTTCGTTTGGCCAACCGAAAGCCGGTTTGAAGAGAATAACTACCCTTACCTGGTCAACTGTATTCATCTTCACACCACTTAATAACGATCATTCGAGTAACAAGCCGGCTGACTGGTGTCGCCTTTACCTATAGATATTTCACATCAGTAAAACTACTTATTAGAGAGAGAGCATATTAATCTCTCTAAACTTTGACTTTTCAGGGTAGTTTGACTTTTTAGAGAGATTAATATACTTAGTAAGAGAGATACGAATCCTAGACCTTAGATTAGATCCTAGTAGGCTGTTGTTCGCCCATCACGGACTAATATTTGAACAAAAAACTCATCATAGTCACAAGAAGTAAATTACGTCGAAAATAAACATTCGATCTCTTCAAAGATTCAGCGATTCTAAACTATCGTTGTGTTTTTCAGCTCAATCAAACCACAACCCAACACACACAAAGCGTTTAAAATGTCTTATAAGACTAGCATTTCTATCGGCACCGGCGGAATAAAACCCTCTGAAGCTTACGAACACTTAAAGGCTCTTTGTTCGGCCCATATGCCAGAGTCCCGGATAATGTCCATGTGGGTAAACCAACTACCCTTGGAACTACAGCTAGTCATTACTGCACTGCGGCATCAGGGTAAGGATAGACTTATGGTGGTGGCAGACACGATGATGGAGATATATGAGGCGCAGACACGAAAGCCTAACGTACACGAGCTACTGCTAAAACAGCGTATTGACTCACTATCGGAGAAAGTAGAGGAACTAAATGACGCTTTGGTGAAACTGACTAAATCTAGAAAAGTTGCGCCCTCAATTCCTATGGATCTATCAGATATTTATGAATATTGACAGTTACAAAAAGATAAAAATGGTGTAGTCTATCCATGAAGAGCTTCCAATAAGAAAACCACTGCTGGGAAGCGCTTCAAGTAAAAATCAGTCAGACGAACCTATAGTAATCTGATATCTAAGTGCATAGGGTAACTTCAAACCCGTAAAAGTAGATAAAGCAGGTACCTATGTCTTATAATATAAATATAGTTAATCATCACAAATTTTAACGTGTAAATACTTAAGTCCTGAATGTCGTCATACAGTTTTAAAATTGGTACCGGTTTCGTAAGACCAAGCCTCACATTCCCCACAGCAGACTCACCGCGCTAAAATGTAACCTAATAAATATTTTACTATACTTCGTCTTTTACTTTGTAAACCGTAGTTTTTTTCGCATAGAAATTTCATTATTCATGGATCGCGACTGGGTGAGGGCGTTTCAGGATGTCGTCCCAGTCATGGCTTTAAGATTCTGAAGAGGAAGAATTATTGCTGGCGTCGGTAGTAATAAGGTGGTCGTCACACTGCCGCCGCATCCCGTGCGGAGCGACGTCGCGTGCGGTGACGACGCACAACCGGATTTGCTCCGTATCTCCCATCTCTCGCATGGAGAGACGGAGTCAGTGTGACACACCGTGCGGTTTTTTTGCGTTGCAGTTAAAAACCGCAGCAGCCACTGCAATTCAAATTCAAAATTCAAAATATTTATTCAGTAAATTGGCCACATGAGGGCTTTTTTACACGTCGGTAATATGGAGTGAATCTACTAGCGCTTTGGACAAGACTATCATTGCGGAGAAGAAGCGCCGCAAGAAACTCCAGCAGAAGGTCATTTTTTCAATTATTAAATACAATCATACTTACTTAAAAGTATCTAAATTATATTACAAGGTAATAAAGTAATAAATAATTATTTTTAAAATGACACAAATAAAATAATTACAAATGTAACGACAGTAAAATAATATTAAAAATAATAACTAGGAGTACCTACAACATGACGAGGTCTCTACGTAAGGAACGATAATTAATATAATTGACTGAAAAACAGGCCCTTGCCAGCGTGAACAGACCGGACCCAACAGACAGCACCCGTTCAAGAGTATAACACGTATCACAGCCATCGCCTCCCTCAACCATGTGTTCGGGAAGGTGGCGACCCGATCAACGACGCCGCCGATGCGCGGAGCAGTGTGACAACCGCCTAAGAAAACGAAGAATCATAAGTGCATGAAATAACCTCTGTCCTTACCTTCTGTCCCCGTCTCCTTGAATTCATGCCACCTCTTTTTTGTAGGTACACATTTTTGCAATGCACGTGTCCAACTGCATATAACTCGGGATAACTCCGAATTAAATTCAACATCATTTTGCCTACCCCACTCTGGGATTACAGGCGTGAAGGTATGTATGTATGTATGTAAATTCAACATCATTTCTATATTTTCGGCTTCGAATGCGAATCACCATTACCGGACTCCTGCGTCCATGTAACGACCATTTTCATATTCGCATGCGAAACAGTACCGACAAAGACGCAACTATCTCATCTCGCCGTAGAGTGAGTGGGATATAGCCATGATATAGCATGTGCAAAATGCTGCCAGTTTCTTCGTTGCTTCGCTGTCGCATGCGAACGCGTAGGTAATTATATGAATTGCAATAAAAATTACAGTTCATATAATTTGTTTGGGCAATATGGAGACGTTTTTTATTTTTCTGGAGGGCTATTATGACCTAACTTTACAGTTCAGTTTACGGAGCCATTATAACTGCTATAGCTCTGTCTTCTTGTCTCTGTTTTTTCCTCGCCGTAAAATCGAATTGTATAGCCATGCCATAATACCCTCCCTGGTCAGGCTTTAATAACGTTAATAACCTTTAGGTTTGTACTTTTCTCTTACTCGCTCTCACACGCTCTAATGCAAGTGTAACCTACTTTACCCGAACCCGTAATATATACTACTAGCAGAGTAAAATGCTGGCCAGTTCCAAAAACTTTTATTCGTTCCTGTTTGAGTTGAACGGCTTAGCAGTCATTTTTCATTTTTTTAGAGGCATGTGTTATTTTTGACTTCTTTTACTCATTTTTAAGTTTAGTAGTATAACCAGTATAAGAAAATAAGAAAGAGCGGTGCCCGCGGCCCATTTAAGGGTAGCATTTTTCGAGTTCCTTGAGCAGTAGAAAAACACCAGCAACATGTGTAGAACGATCCATGCAATCGTGGAGGTCATAATATGTGTAATCCAAATGTTAATGCGGATTTTAATGACAGTTCTACTCATGATAGAGAACTTGATTAGGATGATTTTGCAGACTTTATATAACTTCTCATCATTCATTATGCAAATGGTGTCCCTGATCCCGATTTGCTTGGTGTTTTTGCTCACGTCGAAATGTAAATGCTTCCCCTGCAGTGGAGGCGGTCCGTGCCCGGTGAACAGGGGGGGCACCTGTGACTGCCTGATGTCAGCGATAGCCATTGTCATCTTGTTCTTCATATTCCGGTACACGGGCATCCTCGACAAGATCTTCGCTAAAATCGGATACGCTCCTAAAGCTCTCTCCGTGTCTCCGAAGTTTGTCCCTTCAGCAGGGCCTGTCACGCAGTGTTCTCGGAACGAGACGGCAGCTTTGAAAGCTGTGTCTGCTGAGTATGACGACGAAAAGTTATCGGAACCAAGATACCGTCGTTATGACGAAGAGACGGTACCTTCGATTGTGACTATTGATACCGAAGAGACTATAGCTCCGATGGCTATGCGGGCTGAGGAGCCGAAGCCGATGGACCAGAAGAGACAGGGTTTTTCTAACGTTCTACTCCAGATGCCGCGCGCGCGCGCATCTATAGACGGAATACCGTACATCGGTCGCTATAATGGCAGTGGACGGCGGAAAAGCGGAGTGGATTACGTAGATTACATGCTAAACACCACTACAGTTCAGACTACTATACTCTATTATCTTGTATAAATGTTTGCTTTGTAATTATTTTTCATTTGATACCTCCAGGTTAACATGCCGTTAAAATAGTAGAATTAAACTTTCATACAGTCGACAGTCAAGTTCGGCCATTACCTAAATTTTGGGTGCAGACTCGTGGTCACACCGGTGTATTGCCCGTGGTCCACCTATTTTGTCCACCTATGTGGATTACGGAGAGTAAACTGGCTAAAATTAACAGGTAGGTTTAGGTTATGTTAGTTCTTCAGAAGGCCCGAAGGGCCAAAATAACCTAGAAGTAGGAGCTGCGCGTAAGCGCAGCTCCGTCGACTTCTTTAAGTTTTCCTAAAATGCCCAGGTGGACAAAATAGGTGGACCACGGGCAATAAAGGGTCACACCACTACTATTCGACGGAGCTCTGCCTGAGGTAGGGCTCCTATTCTGAGCGATTTGCCCTTCGGGCATCTAAAGATACCTAACGAACCTAACCTACCTATTTTTGCGGAATAAAAATGATTTCTGTCGAATTTCCGACCAAAGCGAATAGCAGTGGTGTGACAACCTGGTGTGACCACGAGTCTGCCAACATTCTAATTTAGGTAGGTAAGTGTAATGGCTATTTGTACCCCGTATTTCCAATGCGGTGTTTTGGGAATCCGGTAAAAAGGTCTGGGTATTGCTGGTAACCCCAAACGTAAACCCTAACAAACTTTTTAAATTTTACTAACTTAGTTTATAAGTTCAAGTCTATGTTACTAACATGATTGTGGATATTCTTTGTCCGAAATAAATATTTTCATTGAATCAAATTTGCAATGAAATGAAATGTCATTTCATTACACGGTAAAAACGTCGTGTTGGAGCTGTTATCGTAATGTAGCAATATCAACCTTATTACTGACGGACTAGAATTCAAACTGCATTGGTTATTGAATTTGAGATACTGCTTTTTTGCTTAGGAGGGCAGAGTTATGGTGATGTAAGATGTTTTAAACTCGACCGCCATTACTGTCAAGTAAATAAGAGCTATCAATACGTTGACAATATCGTTTGGTTTCTACCGTGTTGAGATTATACATTAGCCTTATGGTATTAAGCGTATTTCCGTCTTGTCGACGTTTTGATAGGTCTTATTTACTTGGGCAGAATTGATAACAATACCATAACACGTCTAAGGTACTTCGTCACTTTTACTACGACGATCAACAATATTGCTTTTGACGTATTAGGGTTAGGGTTAGGACCTATCGACTCCGAATCGGCTTGAGCCTCTTGGCTCGGCTCGGCTCGATTCGGCGTTGCGATCGGAACGACGTCGTTTTCGCTCTTATTGCATGAACATAAAACTTTTTCTTACCGGCTCAAGCCGATTCGGCGTCGATAGGCCTGGGGAGACCCTTATGGTTGATAAATAATAATTATTGTTAACCTAATCTTATACTAGAGTCATTTAGTATTAAGTTATCTGTATTAAAATATCTAGTTAGCCGTCTAAAATTGCTGTGCCCTTGCAGGGCGTCACATGGATACCTATTGTTTATTTTCCACCTAACGCATATAATGTGATATGCAATAAAGATGAAAGATAGATAGATTCTTAGAGTGCGAGGGACAGAGCATTCGACTTGCTAGGAAAATATAATGGTCTCGGCCCAGAATATATGTTTATTCCATTCGGCGTCGAGACCCTTGGGCCGTGGGGTCCTAGCGCTCGAAGCCTCTTCAAAGAAATTTCGAAGAGTCTCATTGACGTCACGGGAGACCGAAGAGCTGGCAGTTTCCTTGCTCAACGTATCAGTTTCACCATCCAGCGAGGAAATGCTGCCAGCATTCTTAGATTTAATGTTTTAGTTAATTTATATATTTAGAGTTAGTCTTATTTAATTTTAGTTCTATTTTTCAGTTATTGTGTTATGGTTGTTGTATTATTTTATGTCATTTTACAATAAAGATTCAACATAAAGATTTTGATTTGATTTGACTTGGTTTATGACATTGTTTTTACTCGGCCGTTCGTGCTATCAAGTAAATAAGAGCTATAAAAATGTTGACAATACGATAGCAGGTCAAAAACGATATTGTTTAACGTCGAATAGAGGCGCTGCTGGACAGTCACCAGCAATAAAATATCATCCAACATTGGGCGCAAAAATATCTGACACTATACCTCTTGTAATAAAGATGTGTCAGATATTTTTGCGCACAATGTTGGATAATATATTATTGCTGGTAACTGGAAAACATGCATTCGGCGAACGTTGTCGCTGTCGAAAATGTATAGGATTGCCGGACGGTCGCGTCGAGGGCTTATGCCAATTCCGGTTTACTAATGTTTCGACGAAAATAATTTAGCAAATTTTTAACTCCCCAAACTACGTATCCCATTTTTTTTTAAGCAAATTTTCATTTTCCAACTCAACGTTTCGCACTGATATCAATTCCCAACGAATGATTTAATAAATTATTGTTAGACAAATTATTACTTAGGATTCTTTTAAGATGTCAATTATGTTTTCGTCAAATGTATTAATTGGCATAAAAAATACATACATACATACATTAAATCACGCCTGTTTCCCAGAGGGGTAAGGGAGTAAGCAGAGACCACTTCTTTCCACTTGCTACGATCCTGACAAATTTCCTTCGCTTCTTCAACATTCATTCATGCATAAAAAATAACCCTAACCTACCTATCTCTGGGAGCAGTTTCGTTTTTATCCAATTTATATTTGTTTCAGACAACACAATTATTTACCACATAAAATTTGACAATATGTTATTTACCTTAGCAAATCAATTGCTACACAATTATTTACCACATAAAATTTGACGTAATAAAATATTTCAACATAAAAATGTTGCGAAATAAAAAAAATACGAAGTTAAATTATGCCACGGATTGGTTTGCCAAAAAAACTTCGACGAAAAGTTGGTTGGCAAATGAAATTTGACGAAACATATTTCGGCGAAAAGTTGGTTGGCAAATGAAATTTGACGAAACATATTTCGGCAAAAAGGCAGTACATCGCCAATTCCATATATTTTGTCAGTTTTCGAAAATCGTTTACGTTGGCGTTACTAGGACCCCATTACTCTTACCATGAGTGGCAATTAACGTACTTGCTAGCAGGCGAATGCTCTGTCCCTCGCAGACCTCGCAGTATTCTTAGAGTGCGAGGGACAGAAGCATTCGACTTGCTAGCGAGTACAAACAGCCACACATTTAACTGCCCATTAAGGACAGAAGTGAGAAAATTTAGAAAGAGATAAATATAGATTTGACATAAGAATCTCATGTGCACGACAGAGACAGTTTCTCTCTGTTTATCTTCATTGGTCACTCAGCTGTGCGGGCGATTGTACGGTAATCGTAACGCATGGTAAGGATACGGAACAACATAACTTCACGTTTGCTCGCTTCGGCTTAGTGCTTCTTTCGTTGTAAGTAACCAGGATTATACCAAATGAAACTGTCACGATAATCTAAAATCCATATATTTATATAAGCTTTCAAAGCACCATATTTCATTTAAAACAATCATTACTAAGGAGGGGTTCCACCAAAAAGCAGAATACTTCCTTAGACTTCACGTCAAACAATAAAAATAAATTTATCAGTTACCTAAAACAACTGGTATAATTAAATTATGCAAAAAATCTGAAATCTTATTTAAGAAATATATAATAATTTATAACGTAAATTTGACATAATGTAAAATATATCTGGAAGTCATAATTATTATAATAATAAAAGGAATGTGTAACATTACACATAATTATTTCATTTAACGTACTGACAGGAATGTACGATATTTACAAAAAAAATATAATTAAAAAAAGTCACAACAAATAACACAACATCTATACTTAAGTACGTATTAAAAACAATATGATATAAGTCAAAATGTTATGTGGAAGAAATTGGAATTAAGATGCACTTACACGGGCAAATTTTCGAGAAATAACTGCCCGTCATTATTTAATAGCTGTCTCGCTCTAATTTGCTGTGATATAATGAGATGTCCGTACTGTGGGCAGAAATTATTGCTCATAAAGTTGTCTGTGTAAGTGCAACTTTAAAGTCAGTTCTTCACTACATAGTATAAAACAAAGTCGCTTGCGCTGTCTGTCCCTATGTATGCTTAAATCTTTAAAACTACGCAACGGATTTTGATGCGGTTTTTTTTAATAGATAGAGTGATTCTTAAGGAAGGTTTATATGTATAATACATTCCACGCGGGCGAAGCCGCGGGCGGGTCGCTAGTATTTTATATAAGTATAATATGTTTTCGATAACATTGTAAGGCCACCCTTTCACTGCTCTGAACAGACCGACACTCAAACCTACTCCAACTGTTTCTAGTGATATTAGCAAAAACACTATTTTAAAGCCCGAAATCTGTTGCATTACGTGGTGGTTGCCACTTGAGAATATTGTAGTTTTACTCGCCGCGATAAAATTTTGCTTGCCATGCATATTGTAAAATAATTTAATTCGTAAATTGAATTTCGAAAACCTTCGTCTCAGTACAAAGATAGGATTCCCAAGGAATATCCTCTCAACTTCCTACGTTCAGTTGCTTAAAAGTGCACACATTCTCAGTTAGCCGGTCAAGGAATTTTAAGTATATGTCCTTGTCTAATTAAATTGCAGAATACCTTTGTATTTAGACGTAAGCGATCCTAACCGTGACATTGTGAGTTCCACATTCTAGGATAAAAATAAATCCCGTTCACTCGTCATTCGAGGCTATATTGAAAGAATAGGACAGAGCTGACGTAACTTCTAACCTCGAAATTTTAAATCAAAATAGGGCCCTTGGTTCTTGCATGGTTCATTATTAATTACGCCTAACAAATGGTTTTCATAATTCTGTATTGCACATGTTAACTTAAAATATTATTGCTTTTTTAGTATAACCAATGAGAAACCATTTTCAGACGAAGTTCCGACAGATTGGGCCCATATCCCAATGATCAACAGATTTAGCGCGTCTTTTGAATTATGTAAATTCCAGATTATCTTCCCAAGACACTTTTCTATTTAAAAATCTAAACAATACTCACACCGGTAAGTTAGCTCCCCGATTGTATCTTGTTTCATCCGTAAACGGCATGGAAGGGACCCTGCTGATCGCTCTTTGAGTAGCTGCTTTAACTTGGGTCACAACCAACGCCTTTAACTGACAGCATGAATGTCAAATCCGACAGCTGTCACCAAATACAACTCATAATCTCGTATTCTTCTTTCCATTCGCTGTAACATTGATTGCACGATCGAAAGAAAGGGACCATGGTTTTTTTTATTAGAGCCCCTATCATTATTCTGAAGACAGCAAAACTCAAAATGCCACTGCTAGTATAGAGTCCAACCAGCGAGTGGTGACACAAAAAAGGCGGCAAATTCAAAATGTCACTAGCTGGTAACACGAAATGCATATCGACTGGATAAAATTGTGGCCATATGAAGAATTTGAGAAAAATGCTTGTGCCGCCACCACTCGCTGTTCGGGCTGCAGTTGTTTTTTTTAGTTTGTTTCCATCTTAGCTTTGAGCGACTGGTAGTACTCTGCGAGAACTTTCCATGCTGACGGCGCCATGAAACCTTTGGGCGGCTCTTTTCCCGATTTAGCCAGACCTGTGAAATAATTAAGAAGTTATAACTTGTGAAATATAATAGTCACTTCCACTTGCAGACGAAAAAGTTTCTGACATAATTTTTTTAACAAGATTTGTTGCAAAAAATTCACAGTCAGCATCTTATCAAGACCACACGAACCGAACATTGTTGAAAACTGACTTGCATGATATGAACTAAAAATGTGGAAAAATAAATGTGGAAAAATAAACAAACGCTTGTAAGTAAAGAAGTTAGAGTGGTAAGAGGGGTTCTGTGAGTGAACCCATTTAAAACGGTATTTTTAATTGTAAAGGTTGTATTCCGATATTTTTACGAGCCAAAGGTATTTTTGAAATATGCAATCATTAAGTTCTTTCTAAATTCAATACTTCTCGACTTGAGCAAAAGAAAAAAAAACACATTCATCTGTACTCGAAACACTTCTCGGTTTCTATAAAGATATCAAAAACCCAGAATATAAATTACCTCTCATCCTGGTTCCAGAAATGAAGTCGAAGTCTTCTTTGCGCGTCGGGTCAAAGAAAGCCATCTTTCCGACCGAAGTGTCATACGCCGCGACACGGAACGGAATAATCTGAGAAGTAATACTTAATTAATCTATTTACAGGAGCGCCAGCACAAGATGTCCGTGACTTGTTTGTCGCTCGGAAGTCCCTTCCTAACTAGTATGTAACGATAGAGATGCACTGAGCGACAAGCGAGAAAAACCAACTTGTGCTAGCGTACAGTACGGGGGCCTATTTTATTCGGTATTTTTTTTATTGATTTTGACATTTCATTGTATTGTTTTTGAGTCGGCTGCCATTAATGTGTTTTTACTTACTATCGTAACGTCAACCAATACGATAACATGTCAAAAGCAATGTGCTTTTACAGAGTACAATAGGCTCCTGTACGCCCACTGTGTTTATTGTTGTCGGCAATCTACATCTTTCTATGAAAAACAAGTGACAAATATACACATATAAAAAATGACTAGGAATCAAAAATATTCTTACATTATTTTGATTTATTTTACACATATCTGGCAACACTATCGTCACTTTTGACCATAGACTATTGCACACTTTATTTTTAATCTTTACCTCCAAGTCATTGAGCCCGGGCGCCATCTTGAGGACCATGGCACCGTAGCGCGGGTCGTACAGGTCGCCGCTGCCGTCGGGGTGCGGCAGGCCGGCGGGGTCGCGCCCCACTATGTAGTGGTTGGCCCCGGCGTTCATACGGCACTTGGCGTGCCATTGTACCTGGAAGGGTTATTAACCATTTTATATTAAATACTAGCGCTGTCACTCACGCGTCAATGTCAGCTGAAAAGTATTGCGAATTCTAGACCCCTAATGTGTAACGTGTCTCCTTGAACCTTGACATTGGCGGAATCATCGATGGTTTCGATGGCGCTATAAATCAAATTGATTGATTGATTGAGACCCCTAATGCTGCGGCCACAACTGCAGGATTTGACGAATATTTGTGTTGAAGTAACTTTCTAACTTAATGGTTAAGTAATAAATTACAACACGGATCTTTGTCGAAGCCCGTAGATTTGGCCGCAGTGCAATAAAAAGTGCTGAATCCCCGTCACTCTACTCTCAGAACTAAATAGAGAAAAAGGGATGGAGCTAACGTAACTTTGAACATCGATTTTCAAAGAAGGGCCTCTGTTTACTAGGTAAGTTACTGTTTAAAGCCAGCAACATGAATGTTTACAACAAAACCTTTGTCGGTGTTGCCAAATAGCAAGACTGGAGACTAGTTTATTCTCAATAGTACACCTAGTTGGAAAAACCAGGAGAACATGACGATAATTAATGGATCTGTGGGCCTAGACAAGATGCATTCTAGGAGTCACTATGGAAAATGTTTAGGAGTGACGTTAGCTGCTGGACGGTCGCATCGACCGCTTATGTCAATTGTAAGCACTTTAACAGTTCTCGAAAATCTTTTACATGCGTTAAGCATCTCGTAGTAGGTACATAAAAAAATTCTCAACGCATCATAAGCTACAACTGAAATGCTTTTAGTGCGAACTGGATCTGTTTTCATGGTATGTATGATGGTGATGAATATTGTTACCTCAGTAGGACCAGCATACATCATGGGCGACGGAAAGATGGCCAGAATGGTGGACTGCGTGTCCAACACCCCTTCATTTAGTACTGCCTTGTGCTGGTTAATGCGTGTCTCTAGAGGAACGTCGTCGTCTTTCGTCCAACCTCCTGAAACAATTAAAAAAAATGCCATTTTATTATTGTTCATAGAAGTAGTCTTGAAGAATAGTACGTATTTCGTTACAACTCGATTCTCGGTACGGTACACACAGAGTTATATAACAGATGTTCTTAAAATGTCTTGACAAAAATTAGATAGACATGTTGACAGGTAAAAATGCAATATTCTGAAGTGGCAACCTCATCATTAAAAAAATTGATAAAACCACTTATTTTTTTCTCGAATAAAGGTTCAGTTCTCTTGCCTCGAGATACGAGGATACCTGTGAGCACATCCCTAAAAGGGGCTTTATATTAATAAATTTACTACATGAAATCTAAAAGCGCGTTAAAGTAACACATATTATATAACCTATTCTTAAACATTTGAATAAATAAAGAAGAAACCACGCTTCACTATAATTTAATTGTACCTACGGTTGGACTTTTGATGGTGTTCACTGAAGCGACTTAGGGCCCGTTGTTTGATCAGTAGTTAACTGAACGAACGGTTAAATATTGAAAATCGAATCGATAATGTGACACATTTGATTTAGTCTTAACAATTGGTTACTTGATTTAACTATTAGTAGACCTATGTTTTTATTTTTATATACATATTGGTCTAGGTAAGTTCCTCTTTCCCTTTTAACAGTGTGTATAACTTTTAAATGATGCCCTATTTTTAATAATGATCAAAAAACGGGCCTTTAGGGGAATTAAAAACAGTAACCAATTGTTAAATCGGAACCAAATGCGTAATATAAAAAAAAAAGACATTGCATTAGTATTTTTTTGATATAATGAAATGATCTTTCTCCATTGAATACTCATCGTGAATAAATGTATAAATAATTCTTCATTTTAAATTATTATTACTGTGTACTGTATTACTGATTTCACTTTTTATTAAAATATGTTTTAAATGAGTCTGTAACATGCTTGAAGATTGGGAGCGATAAATTGCACAATGTAAAGCCCACTTAAATGAACTTCCATAGACAATCATAATTTGACATTGACAAGTGACAGCGGTGACAGCCTTCTCACTACTGACTACTGACAGAAAAGTTTCCCACCGCCCCCGCCAGTCCCGGCAGTAAAAAGTTTCACAAAGTTTATACTTTCGTTTATTATAATTTTATGTTATAATATAAATCGCAGGACTGATATAATATTTTCTATGAAATAAAACGTAAGCATGAATTTGTGTTTCTAATTTCAAGTCGGGTCTACTTTTATCTTGCATGGCCCACATTTCTCAGAAGTGTAACTTGAAGCCGAAAACAAACGGCAGTATTGTTTCGCGTAATAATAACATAGTCATTGAGTCATGCTTGAAATAAGCACAGCGTACCGCGTAAGCAACTTTTACTGCTTGGCGATTAATATTTATTTGAATTATTTTATGAAGTAACTTAAATTAGTTTTTTTTAGTTTATCGGTACGGCATCTCGAAATAAATCTTAAAAATAAAAACAGTATTTCTCAAGTTAATCTTGTGTTAATCTATAACTATAACTACAGTTTCTTTTTAGGTAAGTTTGTCAGCAGCTCATACAAAAGTTCCTCTCTACATTTCGCATCCACTTGAATTACCAGTGTAGGTCAAAAATGGTAACCCCTGATTTTTTGAAAAAATTGTGGATAAGCAAGTTACCACAAGAATTACAGATTGTACTTGTTGCAATGCAAGACAAAAATGTTGACGAGCTGGCTGAGGCCGCCGATGCTATGATGGAGATTCTTAAAGCAAATAAACCAAAACCTTCTGAGAATGAGGTGTTATTGAAGGTACAAGTTGATACCCTGAGTGGTAAAGTTGAGCAACTGACCCTTGATGTGCGAAGACTTACATCAAAGTGTGACCAATTGATAGGTCAGTGCCGAAGTGGATGTTGCCAAAACAGAGGGAGGTCTCAGAGCCGTGGCAGGTCTAAGAACCGTGGCAGGTCTAAGAGCCGTGGTAGGGCTAAGAGCCGTGGCAGGTCTCAAAGTAGGACGCAAGGGCAAAGCTCGCAGTCTCGCAACCGCAATATATGCTGGTATCATTTTAACTTCGGAGATAATGCAAACCATTGCGTTTCTCCTTGCTCGTTTTAGTTGTATGTAAGGAATAATGTAATACTCATTAAACTTTATTGTATTTTCTTGTATATTTTTTTTATTGTTTGTTATGCTCACTTGATCATATTGTTTACTTTCTCTTTATATATTTAGCAAAGTAGATACTGCGTATGTGCTTTATTTCTAGCAAATTAAAAACTTAAGATTGTTTGAAAGAAGTACTTATGTATCTAACAGAAGTGCAGATAGATAAATAAATTATAGCATTCATGTACCCCATCATCATTCCTTAATTATGAAGTTTATAAAACTAGTTTATATGAATGTAGGTATAAAAATAATCAAGGTTTTTGTTGTAAGTATACTTCTTTTCATTGACATTATAAAGTATATTGGACTGCAAAATCTTTTTTTCCTTATTAAATTGTTTCGAAAAATTAACGTTTTTTGTAAAGGTAACTTTTTAACATTCCCAGTAAAAAGGTAATTTATAACTTATAACGATTTGGCTATTTCACACGCTTCACATATGCAGTATATAAAATTAGGTAGTTTATATTCATTTTGGTTTAAAATGTTTCAAGGTTTCTTTGTTTAAGTATTTCTTTTCATTTATATTATTAAAAGGAAAGTTGACTGCAACATGAATGTTTAATTTCGAAACTTCCATTTCGTTTTTTTTTTAATGTAACATTTCCCAATATTAACAATCCTTAATTAACAATGTTTAATGCCTTATTATGTGTATATCCGCGTACATAACTTTATATACATTCATATCATACGTTTTCTACAATATGTGAGAAACGTGTATCTGTGGTTGCATGTAATAATGTTCACATTAAAGTATCAGTAACCAATACTCGAAAGAGTCAGGTGGAGTGGTTGGGAGAGTAGTGAACTTTAACAGAAAAACAAACGCAAACGACGTAGTACGCAACTGGGTGAATCAACTTTTAAGGTACTCCTTTTCTTTTGCGGTTTTAAAACTTACCTGGTGACTTATGGTTAATAATGATCTATGAATATTAAAATCAGACCACCAAATTTACAGACCTTACACGTTAAACAGCTCAAATATTTTTTAATCCGCGAAAAAACCTGGTAACTCAGGGGAAAATGCACATTTTCCATACAAAACCTAGGGACAACATTGTCCCCTGCGTTACCAACTATATTATTATTTAAAACTGTATTATTTTAAATCAAATAACTTTAAATGTGAGCCTATTTGGCTGATTTAATAAGCGTGTAAGCCACGTCATTAACAAAAATATAGTTTTTTAAAAACATATAATTGGTAAAACATGTCGAAAAATGGGGAGTACCTTAAAAGTTGATTCACCCAACTGTGTTAGACTAAGCACGATGTATTTCCATCTAACTCCAACATATGGTTGCGTCCTGCATGGTTTGTTGCAAACACCAAGCATGTGGGCCACAAAGGAATGTATCCACTTTTTCAACTTGTAATCTTGTAATAATGTCCAAAAGTCAATAGGTAGGTACATCTTTTTGTAGTCGACTGTACAACACTGAAGAGTCACAATTAATAGTAGTACAGTCTGTGAGCACTTAGAAGAGGCTTCGGTTTAGTACTTCTCTCTCACTCGCTCTCATACGATCTTATTAAGAGAGAGTGAGAGAGAAGTACTAAACCGAAGCCTCACAGAGCCTCTTCTAAGTGCTCACAGACTAGTTTATTTTTTGTTCAGTAAAAGTAAAAAAGTCCGTATACATACTAGGTAAATCCAAAGACAAATAGTAAATTTGAGACCTTTCAAATTTGACAAACGTCTTGGACCACCCGAAAGGGTTTCCGCCAAATTAAAGCAAATTTTAAGTCATTGCATTTATTTCTCAAAATTCCTTAAGGAATTAATGCAATAGCATAAAAACGCGCGTATTCACGAAAAAACTGGTTTAAGAGATAGTTCTCGGAATACCTATATTACCTACTGGTACCAACCCAATAACATTTGTATGTATCAGTTATTTTGTTGATTTACCTTATATATAATTACGCATAAGAGTTAACGTTCAATTCGTCGTTCGTGACGACGCGCTGGCCTAGTTGGTAGTGACCCTGCCTACGAAGCTAGCGGTTCTGGGTTCAAATCCCGGTAATATTTGTTTCTGAATCATGGATGTTTTCTATGTATATAAGTCTATTTGTATCTATATCGTTGTCTAGTACTACCCATAATCTCACACGATTGACCTAGTCCCAAACTAAGGTCTAGGCATGTACTAAGAGTACTAGATAACGATTAACTTGCTTAATTATAGAGAAAGACATACTTAAATATATAGAAAACAAGACTCAGAGCTACTCGCGCTCATCACACAAATCTGCCCTAATCGAGATTTAACCAGAGACCGCTAGCTCCGTCGGGTCACTACCAGCTAGGCTAAAGTGTTATACAACGTTCGATAAACTTTAATCTTATAGCACCCCTATCAAGATAAGTATTGGGAAAGCTGAACGTTTATGTAAAAGCCGGACAATCGCGTGGAGAGGGTCCTGTACGTTTTGAGAAATTACCTACGATACTTTAAATACCATGGACTTTCTTGTATTCTTTAGGTAAAGGCCCTGTAGTTTCAGTGATGAAGAAGGGGAAGGCAGATCAATTTTCGCCTAATTAACTTTGACAAAAAATATCAATCACGATATATATTATGTATAGCAAAACTTTTTAAAATTTCTTATTTAACCCCTAAAGTAGCTCCCATATAAAAAAAAAACATTTATTTTCTTTTATGCGGGTGGCAGGACCTTGCGCAGGGCTCGTTCGGATCGCTACCACCATCTTATCCATTAACCTACCGCCAAACAGCGGTGTTCTCATTGTTGTGTTCCGGTTTGGGGATAAGACAGCCGGTGAAATGACTAGCATAGAGGCATTCCATCTAAGTCCTCAGGGGTGGCAGTGCATTTGCAGTCTTGCGAATGTCTATGGGTCACAGTTTCCAATAACCATCAGGTGGCCTGTGTGCTCATTTGCGTTCTCTATGCCATAAAAAATAAAAATTACTTCACACATCCGTCTTTGAGTCACCGACTTACATAGGAGCATCAAATTTTAGCTCAATCGGTCCAGTAGTTTCGGAGCAGTCTGCTGTTACAGACCGATGGACGGACATCTACATATCGCTCATCCAATAGAATAATGACATAATTGCAAAAAATCGGGTTATGAGATTTTACCGTCATAAGGGTTCTAAAGGTCAGGTCTATCGCGTGGAACGATGACATAACATGCATGCTAAAAATGCAATTATGTCATTATTCTATTGGATGAGCGATATATAACGGTTCCGTTTTTTACGGATTGGATTTTTTAGGTACGGAACCCTAAAAAAGATGCAAACATTGAAATATACATATTTATTTATTTATTTGAGGAGATCCAACAGCTATACATAACAGAAATAGAACTTTAAATAGATGTAGAAAGCCAATTATAGGTTCTGCGGGAACCTATAGAACTAAGTTAACGGTTATTAAAACCACAAGAAGCCGGTTCAACAGCGGAAGTGCCGCTTAAGCACGAACAAAAGATTAACACTTAAACTATTAACAGCAAGTACAATAATTAGTAACGATTAATACACAGGTAAGAAAGGGTCTTAACAGGAAAGTTCACAAATGGGTATTAACTAAAGACTGAGTTTATACAAACGAAAATACGGTGGGATATCAGAATTAGTAAAGAAAAGAAATACAATAGAAATATAATGACAGTTATATCACTGATGTGATAAATATTGAGCGTCTACCTATTCTGTTCATTTCTCCAGTGTGGCACATCACATCGCACAAGAGTTTTTAGTAGAGAGATTTAAATTTTCAACATTTGGCGCTAGCTACTACCAGCGAAAAATCGTTATTCAGTTCTTTTTTTTTTCAGACCAATCCTGTACCCGGCTCCTCACATGTATCCACACTCCAAAATGCCAATAAAGCCTATCGCGGCGATTGATACGGTCGGAAAAAAGCCATCACAATTATACGACCACTTGAAATCTATTCATAAGGGCCACATACCAGAGTCCAAAATAAAAGCTATATGGATAGACCAACTCCCTTTAGAATTACAACTGGTAATTATTGCCGTGCGTAATCAGAACGCAGATAAGCTGGTTGCAGCGGCGGACAAAATGATGGAGATATACGAAGCGCAGATCAAAAAACCTAAAATACACGAGTTGCTGTTGAAACAGCGCATCGACGCGCTGTCTGACAAAATAGAGGAGCTGAACAAGGCCTTGAAGAAGCTGTCTGACGCGAAAAAGAACGAAATTCTAGATACCGGTCACCCCTCAGAAATAAGCTTGAAGACGATGATGGGCAATGTACTTGTAAAGGGGGCTGAGAAAAACTCTACATTACTACACACGGCCAAGAAAAAGATAAATTACCCTTTAATTATGTAAGATCAACTCTTAAGACATGATAAGACGAATGGAGTTAAACTTGCACAATGTTTAAGATACATTTCTAGAGGGTACTTACCTATTAAGTTACCTACTCAATTGGTCTTTGGTTTGATGGTTACACAACAAAACTTATCAGTCTGAAATCATTTAAAAATACATATTACAAGCTATAATTTCGAGTTTCATTTAATCAATGGACCTGATTTAATTTTAGCTATAGGTATAATAATATTTTGGGTATTTTACTATGCAAGTTGCGCTGTGAATATAATACCTGTACAATTTGACAGTGTTTGTAATACAAATAAATAATGTATACACACATCAGAAATGTCCAATGATCAAAATATCGCTGCACTATTTCGATGCTCTACAATGTAATGCTTTACTACACTAACACACGTTTGTGTATTTAAGATCGGACGTTCACAGAGACTCGTATAATATGAGTACACAACCTATGATACTTGTAACTAAGTTCTCAATTGCCATTCTTCGTTTTCGGAGTCGCGCACTGTAAAACTATGTATAGCTGAATTTCAGTTTTACAATCAGAGGATTGATGAACTAACTATTCAATTCTCAGTATTCATCATCATCATTTATCAGCCGCAAGACGTCCACTGCTGGACAAATCCCTTCCCCAAGGTTTTCCACAACGATCGGTCCTCTACTACTGTCATCCAGCAGTTTCCCGCGAGCTTTATCAGTAATACCAAAGTATAAATAGAACAGTATACGCTAGGCAGTCTCTGGCTCTTCAGGAGTTTCCATTACCTATTGCCGCTGCGATGCGACGCCTTCGATGCGTTTCGCGCGACACTTAAAACGCACACAACCAAACGCGATCGTTTATTCCCAGTAGTCCCGTGGAAGAAGTTGCGTGGCGAAACTAGTGAGAATTATCAATCAAATCACCATAAATTAAATACTAATATTTTATAATCCCAGTAGTTCCATGCATTTCTCAATTCTCATAGATACTGGGCCAGACTCGTCGTTACTTTTGCGGAATAGAAATGATTTCTGACGAATTTCTTCGCAGCTTCGTCCACGGGACTACTGGGAAATAAGTACAGATGAAGGAACTATTGGAAAAAAAAGTCTCATTAGTTTCGCCATGGAACTTCTTTTATGGGTTACTACTACTGGGGATAAAGTAACGCGATGACAGCGCGGGCCTGGCTAAACCGGCTCAGTCCGTCCTGTTGTGTTTGCTTGTGGTGGCTGGCGGCGCGTACTTTCATGGCACGTAAGCGTAAGCCGTAAGCCGCCCGATATACCTTTGATTGAAAACTTACTACCGTTTATACTGTGGTATTAGTACCCCGGGATTGTTATTAAGACGTACTATATTACGAGAAACTTCGGATCTTCAATAACTTTTTACTCGTCATTCAAGGCTAAAAAGAGCCTCGGTGTACTTTTTATGGAATATGTTTTTGAAACTTTAAGATTACATTCATAAGGGCTTACTTTAGTTTTTAGAGTTGTTGGTAATCCTGTAGCTCTACCTACCCTACTCTGGGAATGAAGGCGAGGGTGTTTGTATACATCAACAAGTTTCTGCATCACTGCAATAAGAACATAATACAACCCACGCAATGTACCAAGCACTTTACGTAGCCGTGTTATACATTTCCCGACGTGACACGACTACTGAATGACACGTGGAAAACGTATAACCCCGCAAATATATGTATGGTATCAACCTGCTAAACATCTGAAGTCCTCGATAGTACAACGAATCGTGTGGCATGTTGTTCTAATATCATATCATATCATATGTAAACATTGTATATTGTCTAGGGGACACGGTTTCTGTAGGAGAATGTATCGAAACTTTTATGCAGGTTGTTTTGCACTGTCACAGGTAAGTATAACTTGTATAATTTTTATTTTTTTTATTACTATTTATTAATTATTACTTTTTGTGACAATTCTGAGTTTTGACGCATTTTCCTGCTCAACTACGCATGCATGAATATATTAATGTTTGGTTTTATGTGAGATTCATTGTTTTATATAATGCTAGGTTAAATTTATTATTGTATAATATTAATATCATAAGCAGTATTTAAGAAACGACTGACTGTTGTGTTTCTTGCGGCGTCTCAGCAGTGGTCTCTTGCGAAGCGCTGGTAGATTTTTGAAGTGTAAACGTGCCCGTGCGGCCTACTTGCTGAATAAACATCTTTTATCTTTTTAATTTATATGCAGAACTAGCGGCGCGCCAGCGGCTTCGCCCCGCTGCAAATTCCTGACTTTCCCGGTGGTTTTTTTAATTATTTTCTTTCATAAAAACCTTGTCCTGACATTAACAAACACAACAAAAAAGAAATCAGCCAAATCGGTTCAGCCGTTCTCGAGTTTTGCGCTTAGCAACACATTTAGCGATTCATTTTTATTATACAACGTGTTACAAAATATCCCGTAAAAAATATAATAAATTATCAAAGCCAAAAATATTGTCAACCCTAGTAAGCTGTCATGTCAGGGAACCGGAGTTAGCATAGATTATTTAACAGAGAGGCCTACCTACCAATTTTAATAATTGTCAACTTTAATGGTTTTTCTGTTTTTCATCCACAAAGGTTCAATACTATGATGTCATTATGCTTAAAGTCTGGCTTCAAAAAAGGTCAAGACGGAAAAAAAATATGTTGTCAATTTCAAATCTTCTTAAGGATATTCTACAATTGTTCCGTGTTTTTCCATATTTTTTTCCAAAATGACGATGTTTTAACTCAGAATATTACGATATGATGTTATGCGTAGGCCATGAAGATAACAATTTAAATCGTGCTCGCGAATTGTATCGGCTTCCAAAACTCGACTTGTAATATGTATCTAATCGAATTCTGTTCACTTTGTTTATATCTCTTTACTGTTTCGCGAATTAGGTAAAAATGTACATAAACATTCTGCGCAGTTTACTCTTTAATTTTACTGAAATAGGGTTTGCACATCAATGAAAAAAATAATGTTTTTTTTTTTTTGGCGGTAAGTCATACAGTGATAGTACGGTTCTCAAATATTGTAAGTGGACTTGTTATAAGGCACCATTTAACCTCCTTTCGGCTTTACGGGTATTTTTGTAACACCCTGTGTATATAGATAACGCAGCGCACCGGCAACGAATGTAAAATGTATGTACATACCTAAAGGATGCAGCAGTAGCACTGGTTTCTGGTACCCGCGCGCCACGAGCTGTCTCTGCGTGTCTTGCATCAACAGAGCGTGCCCGTTGTGGATGGGGTTGCGAAGCTGTTGGCAACAGAGAGTATTCGGGTCATACACAGATTTGGGTTACCGTCTTTCACGAAGGCGCATCTTCATAAACGTCGTCGGGTCGACTAAAGTCCTAGCAAATAAAAACATAACTTATATGCACACAAGCCTTTAACTATTGACCACAGGAGAGACAACTTTCGTTTTTGCGGGTGTGTATGACCCATTCACCATCGTTAGACTTATACCATCACTGGTTGATGCTGATAATTGATCTCAAACTTTATTTAAGTAGGTACTTATTTTAAAATTCATTTGATTTCGTTGTCGTAATATCATAACATAATATAAGATTATATAGAGAACTAGCTTCGGCTCGCGACTTCGTCTACGTGGATTTCGATTATCGTTATTCACACGGGAACTTTTGAATTTTCCGGGATGAAAAGTCTATGCGTTAATCCGGGGTATAAAGCTATCTCCATTTCCATTCAAATCACTGGTGTAAGTGTAAAAGGGGCATGTCTTTCTAAGTTTTCAGTGGATTAAGGCTCTCTTTGAATGACTCAACAATTAAAACTAAAAAATGGTATTAAATTTAGATTTTAACGTCACAGATAAAACTAGAAAATGTATATACTGGGTGGAAAAAAATCTACGGGCCCTGGACTACCTTAAATCCTTTAGTTAGCTCATTTTACTGAAACGAAACATTCCTTTATTTTGAAAAAGAAAAAAACTGCATTTAACGATCTTTTTTGATTTTGCTTTTCCCACCCGGGAATCGAACCAACTAAAAATAAAATAATAATCCCTTGTTATTTTATTATACGAATCGGTAGGATTATTGTTCAGGATAAAATTTGGCTATTAAACATTGGGTCTTACACTCATCTGTTGTACGAGATGCCCATGAATAATATTTATTACAAGTTCTTTGTTAACAATACCTAGTACTGTTTACTTGTAACAAGTAAATGACACGTTATAATTTTCTTATCTCTTCGACATCCAAAGACATCGGGTGAAGTACAAGATTGCTAATGTTATTTATCTCTAAGTACCTTGTTGAAGTATTGGATAACAAAATCGGTAAATGGTAATAATAAATCTATGCACAGCACGATTCCTTCTTACACTAGACGTTCGTTCTGACGAAGTTTAATAATGGAACGTACTTTTTTTGCAACGCGGGTTTTTTTTTTCAAATTTCAAATTCGAAAGATAACATTTTAAAAACGATAAAAAAGAAGTATTCGTTCGAATTTAAAATTTTGCTTTGTTTTGCTTTCATTCCGTAGTTCAGTTTTCACTTTTTTATTTCAATGACCAAATAAATGTTTATTAGACATATTTTAACCTGGGTTTTTATTTTTAGTTGGTTCGATTCCCGGGTGAGACAAGCCACATTTAAAAAATCGTTAAATGCAGTTTTATTCCTTTTTTTAAATAAAAGAATGTTTCCTTTCAGTAAAATGAGCTAACTAAAGGATTTAAGGTAGTTCCCCTCCAGGGCCCATAGATTCTTTCCACCCTGTATATAAAAATTAACCCCTATTTCTCCTGGTCACGCTATAACTTGAGAACGGCTGAACCGATTTGATTAATTTATTTTTTGTTGTGTTCCTCATTGTCAGGACAAGGTTTGTATGAGAGTAAATAATTGAAAAATCTACCCGGAAAGTCCGGAATTTGCAGCGGAGCGAAGCCGCTGGCGGGCCGCTAGTTATTTAATAAATATAAAACTGGTGAAATGGTAAACTGGTAACGAATACCTTACATCATAAAGCCCGCCATTTTTAATGAAATGTATTTCGTAATAAACTAAAACTCTAGTTATATTATAAATGCGAAAGTTCGTGCGTTCGTTTGTTACGTGAAAGCTCAAGGTGCAACGGCTGGAGTGATTTGGATGAAGTTTGGAATAGAGATAGCTTATACCCTGGATTATCATATAGGCTACTTTTAATCCCAGAAAAAATAAAGGTTCCCGAGAGAATAAATATAATCGAAATTTACACGAGCGAAGCCGCAGGCAGAAGCTAGTGAATCAATAATAATAAAACAATGATATACCTGGAAAGCGAACACAGCATCGGCTCCTAGATCCTTGAATTTCTGCCTCAGTTCATTGGGCGTCAGACGGTATGAGTCCAGACCGTCATGCCAACGGATCCTTTCAAACACCTCCAAGTTTCCACCCACCAACCAGTCTCCTGACTCCTCGATCATCTGTGAATATAAACCTTACTAAACTATCATTATAATTTTATTAAGTGGAGTGAGGTTCATGGAACCGAGCCTTACGCTTGCGACTATTGTAAAATGTGATAAGCAAGCCCGAAGTTTTATTTTCTAGCTGTTTTTTTTTAATTCGTAAGTCAGACTTGCATTTTTTCTGAATCCACTGTTCAAAATAAAATAAAAAATCAGGGAACAAGCTCACACGAATTGACCTAACTAAGCTTAAGGCTTGTACTGTGGGTCGAACGATAAGCTTACATAGAGAAATGCATACCAAAATACAAACGTTCAAAGAGATATACCTATACAACGTAATAGGTAAGTTTAGGTTTGTTTTATAACAATCCTGAGGGCTTACCATTACATACTAAATTAGTTCAGTGTAGGTTGAGAGAAAGGGACAGCTATACCAGTTATACAGCTCTGTCCCTTTCTCTCTACTCAAACTGAACCGCTTTAGTGTGACATGTTAACTCCCTTTGAAGTTAAACGGTATTAGTTAAAATGCATTTCTTAATCATGAAAATTCGGACAAATTAATATTAGCAACAATCAATACCTTCACGCTTTCATTCCCAGAGTGGGGTAGGCAGAGCTACTGAATTACAAACGACTCTAAAAACGTGTGTGTTAATTCTATAACTACATTTTGCATAAACGGGCACAACATAAAATGATATTAATCTAAGACGACAATTTGTTGTAGAAACGTTAAGTATAAATACTTCCACAGCTTACCTTAACATAAGGATGTCCATTATGGTTGATTGTAAACTGTTTCCCGCATCTATACTCTTTCCTATGCGGGTAGAACTCTGGCGCACGCAAGATGGCGACCGGTTTCCCACCATAGACAAGTGCAATGGCTTCAGCGCCTGCCATGTTCTCTTTGGTCTCCGTGGACACTGGCAACACTATCGGGACCGATTGGTTGACTATGGAACCGTCGGCGAGGGTAAGACTGTTGAAGTTCAAGGCCTGTAAATAAAATGATTGAATTTTTGTAAAAGTTTTTTTTTATATTAATGTGTTCACGTCTTCTTTTAACAAGGTATATTTCATGAACTTGCTAGAGAAATAAGTCCATGGATATCACACGCGACTATTATTGGGTTAAAGAGTATTCTCTTTTGGATTAAGCAGAAGAACATGGGGTGACCTCTACGTGCATCTGTCAACTCCAAGGTGGTCTATACTAGTACATTTATTTACGACTTAACTCAAATAATATAATAAAATAACATACCTGTAGATATTCGTTTTCCCGCATAAACCCTTTCAGAGGGTAGGCCCAGCCTTCTGAAAGAATCTGAAATGCAAACAAATTAATGAAAAATAATCAAATCTTATATCATGCAAGTCGCAGTCAATTTCAGATTAGCGCCTAGCAGTAGTGTTGGCTTTGTTGTGTTACGGTGTGAAGATAAGACAACCGGCATTACATGTTGGTTTTAAGGATTGGCAACACATTAGCAGTCTTACATACATACATACATTAAATCACGCCTGTTTTCCAGAGGGGTAGGCAGAGACCACTTCTGTCCACCTGCTAAGATCCTGACAAATCTCTTTCGCTTCATTCACATTCATACGTCAAGCACGCACGTCGGTTTCGGGTACTTAAGATTCGGCCCTTTTCCAGTATTTCTCCGATTTGATTCGAAAAAGTACGCCTAGGGCGGCCCCTTCCTACCCTTCCACTCACTTTGGCTCTGTATATCTCTTTCGTCAATCATCTTTCATCCATCCTTTACAAATGACCGAACCATCGACGCATGCCCTTTTCAATCTTAGTCACTACATCTTCTTTTAGTCCACATTTATCTCAGACTTTTTCATTCCTTAGCAGTCTTAGGTTTGCAGTATTTATATTACAAATGTCTTCGGGTCTTGGATCCCTCTCATCATGTAGGTGGCCTGTTTACGTTCGTTTGCCTTTTCTACGCCATGTTAAAAAAAGATTTACCGCCGTCCGGTCGGCCAAGACACTTGTCTACCAGTTTTGGCAAAAGTTTCTGTGTGATCTAATAAATTCATAATATTATTACAAGGGAAAATCGAACTTGTTGTACCATGACGTGCAAATGAACTGCAACCGTAGGGTGGTAGACCACCTTTTTGGCGGACTGTACATACTCCGAGTATGTACTCCAAGGAACGAGTTTGTGTTTAAAATTACACAAACTCGTTCCTTTTTCAAAGTTATGTAAGAAAAATCATCACTAATGAAAGAATTAATCGTCATTAACTGACTCGGAGTGCGGATGTTAAGAGCATTGTAAAGCGACGCGTCAATCGCGTAGCTGTAAAAAAAAAAACTATACAAATTTAGCTCCAGCCGATAACGTTTCTCACCCCCTAAATCATGTCCGATTTCCACGATTTTTGAAAACATTGTGTTTTTTCTTGGTAAGGAAAACATACAGAACTACTTTTTCATAATATCTATAACATGTGAAAAGTTTATTTTTCTTGTTGCTTAGCTCAATACAGAAAAATATTTCGTAGTTAAATCATTCTCGACTCACCTGCACCCACATAAGGTCGAGACTGCTGATCTCTACGTGCGGCAGCCGGGCCACTTCTTCGATGGCGCTGGTGAGCCTGTTCCCATATATGAACAGCTCTTCAACGCCTTGGCGGTTACCTTCAGACCTTGATATGATTCCCTGTAAACAAAGTTGGCAATTTTAAACCGACTACGGAAAAGAAGGAGGTCGGAAGTTGGTCGGAATCTTTTTATGGTAGTCAACAAGGAACCCTTCTCCCGTTCAACGGCAGAACGCTGCAACTCGAGTTACAGCGTTTTGTGTAAACTTGCATCGAACGATTCCTCATGAGTGTATATATCGTACCTACAAAATAACTTTTAATAATATGTTCTAGTTTAGGCTGTAGAAAACTGTCAAAACGCTGTAACTCTGCATAAAACTAGCCAAATCATCATGACTGCAAATCAGAGTTAATGCCTTTTGATGGCCACTGCCTTTGCACGAGCAACAGACAACTTGCAACGTTTTGCTTAATCTGCATCACCATCAATCAACAGGCGGCAACAGAGTGACAAATAATTGTAGATTTCTAGGGAGAAACTTAAAATCCTTTAAACGTGTTTTTATCAAAACTAGTGTTTTTGACTTGCAGCGTTTTGCCGTTGGACGGCAGCCTTATAGTTTCGCCGCGTCCGTCTGTTCGCGAAAATGTCAGTTATTTTTTTATTTTGCTGTTAATGCCCAGTGACATCCTATACTTACCAGTTGACATTTGGGTAAAGCAGAAAATTGTCATGGGCGTTGCAATATTATTTAAAAGCATAAGAGAAAAAACAACATAATAATTAAGTTGATTTTATTTTCTAGTCAATAAATGACGTCACGTCTTATCGGTTACAAATGGCAACATAAGAGTGACTTCGCAACATCGGACATCATAAAGAATAAGCAGTATCAAGTTTTTCACATTTTATCGTTGCCAGGCAGTTTATAGCTTAAATCTTATCTGCCAGCCTTATTTTCGAGTAATCAGCAGGTAAACTTTAATTTTGATTACACGACTGTCAAAAAAAAGGAGTGGAATAATGTAGAAAAGTGTAAGTAGTTTTTTGGTCGATTATACTCGTAAGGTCGGCCAAGAATGTGGTCAAAAAAAAATTCAGACATCAATTGATTTCAAATTATTATTAAACAAGAACATAGTTAGGTACTACTCTGTTTAACAAACACATTATATTATTTCATCTTGATTGTACAAAATAGTTATTTATGTTAGTAGTCTTTATAAAAAAAAACTTAAGAGATAATTATGTACCGCTGCATACATATTTTTTTGCATAAATAAATTAATAACTTACATTGCCCTCTAGCAGCCGAACGACTTGCATGGTAGAGTCGTCGACAGACCACCACCATCAGCTCCAGGGTTCAAATCTCTCACAGCGCTGATTGTCTCTGTGACGTCTTGAGGATGTGTGTAAGTTTGAACAAGATAAGTAACTTACATAGGCCTCTAGCAGCCGAACGATTTGCATGTTGGACTCCTCGACAGACCACCACCAACAGCTCCAGGGTTCAAATCTCTCACAGCACTAACTGTCTCTGTGAAGCTCTGAGGATGTGCGTAACATTGTACGAGATAGTATAAGCTACTTACATTGGCCTCTAGCAGCCGAACGACTTGCATGGTGGACTCCTCGATAGTTCGACCCACAGTCTGCACCACCAGCTCCGACGCCTCGGGCCGCTCGTAGGGCTGAGTGATGCCTGTGAAGCCCTGAAAATATAATATCAAGTGTCAGACCTGCCAAGTTCCAGAAAGCTAAAGGGCCAACGTCAGAGAATGTACATTACATGTTTCTATCCTTTTCGCAAAATGACACAATGTAGGTATACTCCATGATAAGGTCTTCTATTTCCTATAATGTGTCTCCAAGAGGTATGTATGTATGAATGTAGAGGAAGCGAAAGTTGTATGTTTAGACCAGTGCACCTGTCGTTCTACCTACCCAGTTGCGAGATAAGCCTGAAGCTATGTATGTATGTGTCTCGAAGCGGGCATCTCAGTTAAAATAATTGCTTAGTATAGTTGTTATGGATCTAGGAAAACTGACATTTCAAGGATAATATGATCTTCTTCTTCTTTCGTATATGAAGTTGAGCATATAAAATTGTAATTAAAATTAGGCCTGTCTCAGTAAGTAATTTGAAGCATTCATATTAATGATACCTTAATCTGTCCATCTCTGGCTTTCTTGTAAAGCCCCTTCGTGTCCCTTTGTTCGCAGACCTCCAGAGGCGTGTCAATGAATACTTCGAAGAACGGGAACCCAGAGTCAGTGTGCGTGCGACGGGCCACTTCTCGATCCTGAAAAAAAACCATCATCATATTTATCAGATTATAGACGTTGGCAGTAGGATATAGGCCTTTTCCATGGGTCGCCTTTGCTCGCAGCCAGCAGCTTTTCTCAAACAGTCAGATATTTTAAACAAGCTATTATTAACCGATAAAATCCTACAATATGTTACTTTACTCCTACAGTTCGTTCGTCCAAATAGTGTGCAGTACAAACCTTTATGCGCGCTGCGGCGGCTTCTTAGTAGCAATTGTAGCGGCACATCAAAGCATGCAAACTATGTGAACGAACGAACTATATGTTTAACATTCCAACAGTTTCTGTGGGTTAGCCAATGTTTCACAATGTTGTACATGAGACTTGCAAATAAAGCAGCCGAGACCAACCCGTTCATTTATGACTAACTGTTGCCCGAGACTCCATCCGCGTAGAATAATAATATATAGCCTATGTGATAATACTGATAATATACTCGTAGCATTTTACTGGTGAGAGAATATTCTAAATTGGTTTTGTAGTTTTTGAGTTTATTCATTTTATTAAATACAAACGGAAATACAAATCTTTTCTCTTTATAATATTACTGTAGCACAGCCTAGAAACCAATACAGTCGTCCGACCGGGGCCCGAGGTGCATACAAATATTACATTATTATTATTATTCAGATATTTATTTAACTTTCTGTAAATTAGGTTTTTTACATATCACTACATAGTATAAAACAAAGTCGCCTGCGCTGTCTGTCCCTATGTATGCTTAAATCTTTAAAACTACGTAACGGATTTTGATGCGGTTTTTTTTAATAGATAGAGTGATTCTTAAGGAAGGTTTATATGTATAATACATTCCACGCGGGCGAAGCCGCGGGCGGGTCGCTAGTTCAAATATAAAGGTAAAATAACAATACCGATACAAAAAATAAACATTATAAAAAACCTAACCTACGGGTGCCGCCGGTAGCGGGGCAGGGCTCAAGCTACCGGTGGTTAGGGCTGCAGAGAGAGGAACCTCCTCACAATGCGTGCCGTGTCGAGGAGTGCTGCCTTCTGTATCTGGCCCTTGATCCAGCCATCTAGCGAGAGTCTCTTGAGGTGTTGGTCGAAACTGTTATTATTATTATGTCTTTACCATTCACGGGACTATGGGAGTCCCGGACCTTTGGAAGGCGTACATGGAGCCGAAGCCAACACGCAGAGGCCCTTTAGACAAGTTTAATTTAGTAAAGTGATGGGACACCAACCGGCGATTGTCCCTGAGTTCAAACAATGGAAGTATGCTCCCAAGGACAACCAACGGTTAGTGTAGGACTATTTAAGAAGGATGGAAGTATTAAAATAGGCTCTATGAATGAATAGATATGGACTGGTGAACTAGGCTATTGATGAAACTACGGCGCCTGCCTGGCCAATGCTAATTACTATTATTATTATTATTGCTTTCTAGACTGTGACTGTAAATTATAGTTTCCACTTAAGAACTCTACGCGCCGAAGTGGGCGCTGCTGCATATAGGTACCGTAGTCTGTAGAGAACTTTAGTAAAAACTACGATCAACGTGAAACCGAAGATATTAAACTTTAATGAATGAATCTTCTTTCTAACAGCTTTAGATGGAACCCTTCGTGTGGGATTCCGACACATACTTGGACGATTTTCTGTTGTTGTTTAAAGTCGGTTAATTAGGTACGAGTATATGCATTGATTAATTGATTACTATCACGATTAGAGTCGGAACGAGTCCCAGCGAAATAAATTCTACAAACATGATATGATATAACAAACAACATTGCGATTGCCAGCCTTATCGGACCCCTCCTGATTAAACTAATGCCGATAATTTTAATTGGCTACATTAGTAAATTGATACCAATAAGCCACAGTACAGTCAGCAGCAGAATCAGGTGGACAGACTATGAACTCAAAATTATCATAACACGCTCTTATTGTCTTGATAATAGAATCGTGAATGGCGACGCGGTTAGCCCAGTTTGTAGTGAATGCTAGTGAGGTCCTGGGTTCAATTCCCGGTCAGGGCTAATATTAGTGTGGTGAGCGCAAGTATTTATTCCTGAGTCTTGGGTGTTTTCTTTAACTTGCAATGTATGTATGTATGTATGTACGGGTCAAATCTTGCAAGTAAAATTTGGACCTTTGAAAAGACCCCCTTCTCGTCAAAGAAATGGGCTCAAATTTGGACCACATTATGTATAGCTGATGACAATGCAATATTATGGTACGTAAGAGCTGATATGATGATGGAGTCGGAAGGGTGGCCATATACATGCAATATCTGACTAGCTCTTAATAAGAGCGTATGAGAGCGAGTGAGAGTACAAAGCCGAACCACCTTCTAATCTAAGAGCTATCGCACTGTACCTGTTAATGACTAAGAACCTACTACAAGACCACCAAGCATCAACATAGGCCGTATTATAAACCGTCTGAACTTGTCAAGTTCTAATCAGGGGCAGAGATATATAATCTAATCAGTACTAGCTGTTTTCTTGTAGTCCGAAATCCTAACTCAGATCGCGTATCCGTGGCCGTAGGTCTTATTTATTACGATCGGATTAAGATAACTGTCGCACTAATTTATTGTATCACGTGATTTTATCTTAAACCGCAAAATTATCAATATACATCGTATAATATCACGATTTAGATTAGGTAGTACACAGTCGCCGAATAAAAATGTTGAGCTGGCTTAGAACCTTGTCATTGTGACTACCATTTTCGTTGTCATACTTGTCCTTTGATTTTAGTTTGAAGTTTAATATCACAATGCACTAAAGTGCTTAACATTTTGGTTGAGGTACTGTACATTGTGTACATTAACAATGGACGTGCATAATATAAATTGGTGCTCGTAATCATTTTGTTACGTTCGCGATCGCTTTGCAATCTGCACTCTGTACAGTACTGATAAAAATTGCATGTATGAGGGTACTGCAAAATTTTCTACACTATATTCTAGGACTCATAAACGTCATGTCAGTCGAAACGGCTCCACGGCTGGAGATATCCTTACCCAACTCCCACAATCAGCCCAGCGCCCTCTATTATTTCTAAAAACGATATCGTGGTTAACCTTTTATGGTATTGTTATGACGTCAGCCGCGATTACTGTCAAGTAAATAAGAGCTATCAAAACGGTGACAATAAGATAAAAGCCGCTCTACACCGCTCTAGGGACGGAGTAATGCATAAGAGTCATCATCAACATCATCATCATCAGCCTATATTAGTCCACTGCTGGACATAGGCCTCTCCCATTGCACGCCAACGAGCACGATTCGTGGCCACTCTCATCCAGCTCTTGCCAGCCACCTTGCGAAGATCGTCACTCCACCTAGTCTGAGGGCGTCCTAAACTACGCATAAGAGTGAGATGCAAGAATATGTTGCTCGCTCTAAGGTGTAAATGCGTCCCTACATTGGCCCATGACAGGCCATCGTGTAAAAGGGCCATTACAGATCAACAGGATATATGGTTTTTACCGTGTTGAATAGAGGTCCTGAGATACTTGCATCCAGGTGTATTCGTAGCCATAGTCAAGAGATATTGTAGCTAATTGACATATGATCACGAAAAAGTTGACAAGATTCATTGTTTAAGAGAATTGTGAAGTTAAAAAAATCCATGCATACTGCGATTACATTTCTCTTCTCTTAAACCAAGTCAGATTAAAAAAAAACGTGTTGTAGATAGGTACTATGACAAACTACGTACTGTCCTTGTTTTACATGACTACAACATGATCAAAAACCGTCGACATCGAACTTGATATAGGTGGTGTTGTTTTTTATTGCAAAGGGAAACATACAGCAGATAGTATTACAACTAGAATAACAACTGTGCGTAATTCATAAGCCTAAATAGTTTCCACCTAAAGTTAACTCTTTACCGGTTATTGACAACTGTCATAGTATTCGCAAATAGAACCAAACTGTCAATTCTTAAGATTCATATTACATTTATTATGGTGCGAAATATATTCCCTCTGCCTTATAAAGGGTTAACACATTCATTTTGCTCAAAGAGTTAATTTAATTTAATAACTTACTACTAGTAAATAACTAATTACAAAACACAAAACCAATACGTTGTGACGTTGTGAGAAAAGTTATCACCCGGAGCAAAGTTTGTATGGTTTTTTTTGACAGCCACGAGATTTAAGCGTCGCTTTACGATCTTAAAGATGGATATCGTCGGTGATATTGCAAAACCACGTAACAAATAAATTTAAGATAGAGCAAAATAAACCTTACTGTCTTATTGAAAAGGTGCATTTTGCTCCTTATTTAAAATGTTACTTACGCGGTTTTGCAGTTAAAACGACGATATGAAATCATGTGTGACAAAATTGCGTCCTAATTAGGTGGAGTATATTTCCAATTCGCCACAACCAGAAGGTTCACCTTGAGATGCCTTTTCGCTCTCCCAATCGGTTCTTCGACAACAGATCCAAGACTTCATATATAATATGTACAGTCGCCATCAGATATATGGTAGCGGTCAAGGTACTCAAATATTTCGGAGCAGCATTAAATTTCAATATATTAATTACGCTAGATAAGGTCTATAATATCGGCCCATATAATTCGTCATAAATTTAGGAGCAGCGACTTTTCAATAAATTCGTTACATACAATACGGTAAAAATATCGGAACATTTATGGAAAATATACCTTAAGTCTGTGTCACAGACCCTGTGTGACGGACCCTGCACAAGGTCCTCCCACAAGTAGAGTAGAAGTAGTCGTTTCTTTTACTTTGGGTTAGTCTATGTGCAAAGGCGGCGGCAGTGGACCTGGTCTTGGGAAGCCATGAACAGTTGAGGAGCTTCCTATTAGGGAATGCAAATGAACCGGTTATTAACCGTTTTTGTATGAAAATAACCGATTAAAACCGGTTATAACCGGTTAAAACCGGTTATAACCGGTTATTTGCATTCCCTACTTCCTACGATGGGGAACGCGTAGGACTAAAGCGTATTTACCTCAGCAAAGGGCGAGACAAAGCTGCACAAACAAACATGGCCGCTGTCAGCAAACAGCTTGGCTACTTCTGCTACGCGTCGGATGTTCTCTTCGCGATCCTGCTCGCTGAAGCCGAGGTTCTTGTTGAGGCCTGTGCGGATGTTGTCTCCGTCTAACGCGTATGTTGGTATCCCTGCAATCAAGTAGACGTACAATAGCCTCGTGAGACCACTAGTACTATGAAACCCTGACCCACCATAGAACTTTGTCACGATGACGTTGTGATTCAAGTCGTAAGAAGTGTCAAACAAATTGTTTTATCATGTCAATGTGACACCGTCCTATGATGGGCTGATAGTACAGTCGCGAACCGGGATTGTTGAGCCACTTACCCATGTTTCTAATTTGGCTATCTAATGCAAATCGAATAGCTGTCAGCCAGTCGTTGACATCGGTTATTGAATACACGGCTAAATTATGAACAATGGCAAAAGTGGCTCAACAATCCCGGTTCGTGACTGACTGTACATTATCAATGCAATTAGGTAAATTTAAACTATATTGTGACAAAAATGTTGATTATTCTTTTTTTCAAAATTTTAAATTACATTGTAGAGTAAATGTAATTGAACTTTATTTCCTTGCTAGTAGATTCAAAGTCCCGTAAGTAGCAGTTTGTAAGTACAAACAAAATGCACGTGTACGGTAGGCACTTGTTTTTTTAATCTGCTTGTATTTCGGCGGCAATTCTCAGCAAAGATTAAAAAAAATCGTTTTGTCTATTTAGTTATTAGCTCCGAAGGGGTTTGTTTGTGTCGGTATTTTTATTAAGATAATGCTTTATCTTCTCTTTGTATCGAACCGATTACAATCGATTCTGATCGATGATTGATTACCTTCTAACGTACCCTAAGTAGGTATTTGTAATTGCGTAATTAGTACAACTTACACGAATTGCGTCGACCTTGATAGTTGCAATATCTAAATATACAGGGTGTTACAAAAATACCCGTAAAGCCGAAAGGGGGTTAAATGGTGCCTTATAACAAGTCCATTTACAATATTTGAGAACCATACTATCACTGTATGACTTACCGCCAAAAAAAAAAAAAACATTTTTTTTTCATTGATTTGCAAACCCTATTTCAGTAAAATTAAAGAGTAAACTACGCAGAATGTTTATGTACATTTTTACCTCATTCGCGAAACATTTTACAAGTAGAGTTTTGGAAGATTTTAAAAGAAAAAACCTAAACTAACACTTACCTACTTTTTCGTAATGGACGTCAAATTTACAGGAACGGCTCAAAGTGAGCTCCACCTTGCTCAATGCACAACCTCCGATACAGTTCGCGAGCACGATTTAAATTGCTATCTTCATGGCCTACGCATAACATCATAAATCGTAATATTCTGAGTTAGAAAACATCGTCATTTTGGAAAAAAATATGGAAAAACACGGAACAATTGTAGAATATCGATAAGAAAATTTGAAATTGACAACATTTTTTTTTTTCGTCTTGACGTTTTTTGAAGCCAATATTTTAAGCATAATGACATCATAGTATTGAACCTTTGTGGATGTAAAACAGAAAAACCATTAAAGTTGACATTTATTAAAATTGGTAGGTAGGCGTCTCTGTTAAATAATCTATGCTAACTCCGGTTCCCTGACATGACAGCTTACTAGGGTTGACAATATTTTTGGCTTTGATAATTTATTATAATTTTTACGGGGTATTTTGTAACACGTTGTATAACTATATATACAATGTATATAACTTTGGCACTTGTAAATAAGTTAATTTGAAATTAATTGCTAAAAAAAAACAATTGAAACGGTTTTACTAATTATTTTTAAGCCTAACTTACTTTCCTTATCTAACTACACAATAGATATTTATCAAATTCTGTTATTTAAGCATAAAAGGATGTCAAGGGAAATAATTTGGACCAATCAATCATTTCAAACTACAATTTTTTGCGTTTCAAAGGAACACCTGATAGAACAGGTAATCGACATTGGACCATCAACATGTGACTACGCAGTTAGCCTGGTTGGCAATTGACCTATTCACCTATCACCTATAAAGCTAGCGGTCCCGGGTTTGATTCCCTGTTTGGATATTTTTATGATGAGCGCGAGTATTTGTTCTTAGTCTTGGATATTTTCTAACTATTTATCTTCATGTTTATTGTTGCCTCGTACAAGTCTAGCCAAGCCGTTAGTTTTGGGACAAGGTTTGATGGTAGGATGGTAGATCACTTAGGGCCGTATTAATAAACTCATCTTGGCTGAGATGCCCGTCACAAGATACGTCAAAGTAAACGTCAAGCCATAGAGAGCTGTCATTTTTGACTCATCTTGAGACGAGCATTACAGTCGAGATCAGTTTATTAATACGGCTTTTAGATCACTAATATTTTAGTAGGGGCAATTTTTTGATTTCATCCGATGACTTAATCTCATCAAATTGGCCGGATTTTATTGATTTCTACAAGTTCGTAATCAGGCCGGTCAATAAAATTTTCACGCCTTATATCAAAATCAAATGCCGCCAAAAATTTAATCAAATTTCAAAATTACTCAATCGCTAGATTCTAAAACCTGAGACCCTAGTTTAAAAATCGAAGTTCAAGGTTACGTAACACCGTCCCTGTCACTCATCATTCGAGACTAAATCGAGAGAGAGGATGGAGCTAGCAGAACTTCAAACTTCGATTTTCAAACTATTCTTCTGAACTTACCTTTAGAAACCAGGTAAGCTTCCAACGCGAAGGCAATGGTGGTCTTCCCAGCACCACTCAGCCCTGTCAGCCACACTGTACTGCCTCTGAACGCGCGGCTGCCCAGGGCTCTACTTCTCTTGTCCCTGGACACTGTGTGCTTCTGCTCCACGACATTTGTAGCTACTTGAGCGCACTGGAACAATAAGGACTAGTGAGGAACATGGTGTGCACGGTAATTATGTACACATGACGTAGAGAAGGTAAGAGCATGCAGGTTACCAGTGGGTAAGTGGCGACAGAGTATTACCTAGGCGGGACGAGAAATAATAATACAACAAGTAAAAGAGAAGCATTTATAACGAAAGACATATAAAAAAGAAGACGGCATCTTTACTTTACATCTCACTCCGTGTATACTTTTTTTTAAGGCTGATTTTGTTCGGCACCAGGTCTGGTGTAAAACAATAGAGTGCATTGTTGCTTGTAACTATTTCTGTCGTAGGTTTCGAAGATATCTCTGATCTGAATTGTTGTATTTAAGGCTGCAAAAGCCAGTGTTTGAAAGATGAGACAAATCATTTCACTGGTAATGATTTCTCATGATAAACCGCCTTAATAAGGTAGACACTCAATGACAGAAGCTTTGTCTGCTAAAGGTGATGTGGTTTGGTTGGGTTGTCTTTGTTTACGGTAGGTACGGCTTTGAGGTTAATGAACCACCTGCATCATTCTTGAGAATAAGGGTGATTGATTATCCACCAGAGCTGTGCGAGGTAGCGCAGCGGTGTGAGGAAAAATCCACCAATAGGAGAGCTGCGCTGAGCGAGGCTAGGAAAATTAAGTAATCCTATTGGTTGAGTTTTTCCTCGCGCGCCGCTCCGCTACCTCGAAAAGTTAATTTTCTATGCTGATTACTGTCAGAGATTTGTCGCGGACCGCCAACATATTACTACTGCCATTTTTAATGAGGTTACAATTTGTTCCAAAGCTGTGCGATACGACCTACTGTGCAATATTTTAAATCAGAGCGTAACAGTGCAAACACTGATGCTTGGCAACATGCTTAGCGGTAAAAATGCTTGTAGCGATTCGGACGGACCCTTCTCAAGACATATAATAACAAATATCAATGGTAAGTTTCTATAAAAAATAAGACAGAAGGTTAATCAAAGGAAAAACAATTCCATTTAAATCGTTTCTACCGCCTAGAACACCGACCCAGTATGTGTTACTCAAAAATGTGTCTGCCACCTATTGGGCTACGCTCAAGTATTTTACTAAATAAACCGCCACTCGACATAAAGCCCTCTGGAAAGTTTCACTATTGTTTAAATGTACAGTCAAGAAAATTGATTCGTAGACCATTTCGGACTATGTCAAATTGACACTGTAAATAAGCTCATCAGAAGTCTCTTACGTTTTGATTGATTACGTCACAATGACATAGTCAAAAATGGTCTATGAATCAATTTCTTCTACTGTACGTCAAATTGTGCATACTATTTTGAATCCACCTCGCACAAATTACTTCATTTTACATGTACTGACGTAAGAAAACGTCAATTCTAGTGACGGCGATCGTGGATTGACTATACTGCCCTCCTACGGAGAAAAGGCGCAAGTGCAATTAACTTATAGAAGGATATTAAACTCTCAAACGCTAAAATAAGGTTGGAAATGCGATACAATTCATATGGGAGATGTGCCATTTTAAGGGCAGTATAGCAGCTATTTGGATTGAAAACACTATAGGACTTTGATGACCACAACACAAATCGCACATTCAGAACAATAGTGACCTAATTCAGAAATTTTAAACTTCGAATTTGGTCTCTATCACAATAAATTTATGACTTGAAGTTGGGAAGCTGAAATTTTGAACCAGGTCAAAATTGTTTTAAAGGTGCGAAATAACAAAAAAAAACTGAACATACCGCCATAGTAGTTTAGGATCCTCGCGTGCACAACTACTAGTCGTAACTAGCAATGACTGCACGATATCTTCTAACGTATCTATATCATTGTGATTACGCTATCAAGCTTATGATGATTGCCGAATTAGGCAAGTATTAAGAACTATTAAGGTTACAGCTAGGGCATGCTCCCGGGAATTCCCGGTACTAAAAGGACCGGGAAATCCCGGGGATTATCATTTCAATTGGTACCGGTACTGGCGAAAAAAAAATCCCGGTTCTTCGGTTCCTTCGGTAGGTACTGAGTT
Source organism: Acleris emargana (assembly GCA_927399475.2). Classification (NCBI taxonomy): domain Eukaryota; kingdom Metazoa; phylum Arthropoda; class Insecta; order Lepidoptera; family Tortricidae; genus Acleris; species Acleris emargana. The sequence goes on along the minus strand of OV656838.1, from coordinate 20,700,454 downwards.
TGTGACTAGACTAATTGTCATTTTCTCTTTTCAAAACTACGTGGTGGCCTGGTGACGCTTTCCCCCGGCCGATTCGCACCAGCTCGGTTTTATTCGGATGCGATATGAGGCCCCAGTCGCCCCACCCTTCGACCCGACGCCTCGACCCAGTCCAAGGCCAACCGGTCGGGCCGACCGACAGGTAGCATGGTAGTCAGAAAGATAGCTGTTCTGATTTGGTAAACTCGTGTTATGGATTAAATAATTAATAATTATTACATAACTAATGTCTAAAACCATTAAACAAAAAAAAAATACAAATAATTTACTCAGTACCGAAATCCCAGGAATTCCCGGTTCCGATTCAGTACCGGAAATCTTAGTCCCGGTTCCGGGAATGGTACCGGTACCGCATGCCCTAGTTACAGCTCATTAGACCCAGCACCCGACCCGCAACGCCTCGCCTCGCGGTTAGTATTAAAACCGGGCAAGAGCATGTCGGACCATGCTCAGTGTAGGGTTCCGAAGCCGTTACTACAAACAAATTAGACCTCGCGACAAACTTAACTCTGCCGTTGGAAAACTGTTATCCCCATAAATCGACACAGGTCGCGGTCAGTTTACCATCACCGCAAATAAGTTTTCGGTAGGTATAAACATTTAAACCGTTTGTAACTCAAGAACCACTGAAGTGTACTTAGTAGTGATAGTTTTCTTATTACATTCATTATATGTGCTTTCATTTAAGATATTTTTCAGATTTTTAGTATTTGTTGTTTTGGCTGTAGGGGAGGGGGGACACTTGCTTGACTCTAACAAAAGTTTGCGCTTAAAACCTGAATATTTCATAAACGGATACCTTAATCGAAAAAGTGCATAAACCCACAATATTTTTGAAAGACCTATCTAAAGACACCCCACACTATGGGATAGACGGGTTACGTGTAGGGGAGGAAAACGAAAAAAATTTTTTGTCGACGTGACTAATATGTATATTTATGTCAAATTACAGCTTTCTAGTACTAAGAGTCTCTGAGGTAGGCTGCGGACGGACGGACGGACCAAAAATTCAAAATATTTATTCAGTAAATTGGCCACATGCGGGCTCTTTTACACGTCGGAAATGTACAGTGAATCTACCAGCGCTTCGGACAAGACCATCATTGCGGAGAAAAGGCACCGCAAGAAACTCCAGCAGAAGGTAATTTTTTCAATCATAAAAACATAATTATACTTAAAAGTAAGTTACGGTAAGTAATATTAAGGTAATAAAGTAATAAACAATAAATTCTTAAAACAAGCAAAATAAAATTATTACAAATGTAAGGTCAATAAACCTTAATAGTACATTGTGTATTAAGGTCGGTAAGTAAGGAATAGGGAATATGCATGTTTTTTTTTACAGCTTCAATTGAAGCTGATTCATGTAACAAACAGATCACAAAAATCATTTTTTGAATAACTATAAAAATAACCAAGATATAAGCCAACAAAGATTTGTTCCTATCTCTTTCTAGAAAAACGGAATTTTACATGGAGTTTATATGGCCGCAGTGCACAATGACGTCACGGTGCACATCGGATCTCTCTGTCTAATTAGAAGTTTGAAATGCTTATAACTTCCGTATTTCTTGACCGATTTTAATTTTAATTTCCGTTTTGGTGATCTCTTTTACGGTATTTTCATATTTTGATGAGAAATGCGATTTTTAAAATCCATGCATATTCCCTATTACGACAGAGCATTCGACTCGCTAGCGAGTAAAGTAAGTGTAACTCATGGTAGGGGTCAGGGGTTCAGGTGGCCTGAGTGTTCGCGTGTGCTCTACTTGCCATAAAACAAAATTAATTCAAGTAACAAAATGCGCAAAACCTAGTTATAATAAGTAAAGAAAACGCCACTAAAGCCACTATTACGATATCAATATGACAAAAATGCTTAGTTTAAATTAAGTTTCCTAGAAACGCTGTCGTGTCACTGCAAGTAAAAAAAAAAATGAAATGTGCAGATAAAGCCCTTTCATAAATGATACCCCATTTGCTATAATCAAATCACTTAATTTTACCCCTATTCGAGACCCTTTTTCAATTATTTATAATTTTTATTTTTTACTAAAAAATGTTGCGGACAAGCCAGTTGTACTACTATGCTAAATTTCAAGTCGATTTGTATTTGCTGAGAAAAATTGCTGTAACATACAGACAGACAGACACCGAAGTCTCACCATGAGGGTTCCATTGTTACCATTTTGGTACGGAACCCTGAAACATACACAAATCAAATCAAGATTGAATTGAAACCTACTTAACAAAATAATGCACCTGACAAAGACCAAGGAATTTAATACTAATGAAGTGTGACGCCTAACAAATACTCTTGGCCTTAAACCAAGGCTAAAATTGCGCTCAACTAATGGAAAAAAACCGGTCAAGTGCGAGTCGGACTCCGGCACCAGGGGGTCCGTATAAAATTACGATAAAGGTAATTTCGGATCATTATGTCAGCCGAAAGACGTCCACTGCTGGACATAGGCCTCCCCCAAGGCTCTCCACTCAGACCGGTCTTGTGCTTTTCGCATCCACCGCTTTCCCGCGATCCTTACAAGGTTGTCACTCCATCTTGTTGGAGGCCTACCCACAGCTCGTCTCCCAGTCCGCGGACGCCACCTCCTGACCCCATCGGTCATCAGTCCTGCGTGCGATGTGCCCCGCCCACTGCCACTTCAGTTTAGCTATTCTTAATTTCGGATATTTCCCTTAAAATATGCTTCATGAATCATAATCCAAGGTCAACAGGAAGCATCTAATATCATCGTTGATCGGGTCGTCACTTTCCCGATCACATGGTTGAGGGAGGCGATGGCTGAGATACGCGTCATACTCGTGAACGGGTGCTGTCTGTGGGGTCCGGTCTGTTACCGCTTGCACCTGTTTTCCAATTTAGTTATTTCATTTAATTATCGTTCCTGACGTAGAGACCTCGTCATGTTGTTCTCCTAGTCATTATTTTTAACTTTTATAGTCATTATTTTAGTTTTTAGGGTTGTTGGTAATTCTGTAGCTCTGCCTACCCCACTCTGGGTATAGGCGTGAAGGTATGTATGTATGTATGTATTTTATTGACCTTACATTTGTAATGATTTTATTTGTGTTAGTTTTAAAAATAATTATTTATTACTTTATTACCTTGTAATGTAACTTCCTTTTAAGTATTATTGTATTGAATGATTGAAAAAATGACCTTCTGCTGGAGTTTCTTGCGGCGCTTCTTCTCCGCAATGGTCTTGTCCGAAGCGCTAGTAGATTCACTCGATATTACCGACGTGTAAAAGAGCCCTCAAGTGGCCAATTTACGGAATAAATATTTTGAATTTTGAATAGGTTTTGGTTCCCTTGCGAGTGCCAAAATATGCGGAATAAATGGCCGGTAGCCGCTTTCTGAGCAAGTAAGATTTAGCCCGAGTTCTTGCCGACACGAAAGAAGAAGAGATGGCCGTATCTTTTGATTGCGTTGACTTCGAAGTTCAATTTTTTCATAACTCCAAGAGATTGCAGACCTGAGCATTTGATATGAATTTCAGATTGATACCTCCACGCGTTCCTGAGAAAAAGGTACTTGAAAGACAGCCGACGGACAACAAAGTGATCCAGAAGATTTCCTTTTTTTCCTTTTAAGGTACGGAGCCCTAAAAACCGTTAAAATCATAAAAAAACACCTTATTTATTCAAAACAATGTTCCGAACAGTAATATCGAAACCGTATCGCTTAGAAGCATGTTCACTTTACCATGTAATTTAATCGTTTAAATGGTACCAATAAAGCAATTAACTAGGTATATATGAGTTAAGGCTATACACCAGCGCTTCGCGAACGTAGGTACACGGGGCATAGGAAAATAACGCAAACAAACTGGTAGATAAAGATTAACAGGGATTAATTTTATTATTATTTGTATGTCTTTACCATTCACGGGACTATGGGAGTCCCGGACCTTTGGAAGGCGTACATGGAGCCGAAGCCAACACGCAGAGGCCCTTTAGACAAGTTTAATTTAGTAAAGTGATGGGACACCAACCGGCGATTGTCCCTGAGTTCAAACTATGGAAGTATGCTCCCACGGACAACCAACGGTTAGTGTAGGACTATTTAAGAAGGATGGAAGTATTAAAATAGGCTCTATGAATGAACAGAGGGTGGAGAGGTGCTTCTGGACTTTAAACGACCATAAGGTGCCCACTCACCACTTATGCAACACATCCACCCTTCGAGCATATAGCTCTTGCGACTCCACTCTGACCGGCCAATAAAGGCAAGCCAGAGGTGAGGGTCTGTTCCTCGTCATTATTCACTCCAGCCGGCCGGTGAAGGCAAGCGTGAGGTGAGGAACAGGACCTACCCTCGGGAGCATTCAGGTCCGTGGTGTCGCCACTCACCAACAGCTCGCCACTAGCTGCCCTGCGGTATTATTATTATTTAGATATTCATTTAATTTTCTATAAATTAGGTTTTTTACATATTCAAATATAAAGGTAAAATAACAATAGGTACCGATACAAAAAATAAACATTATAAAAAACCTAATCTACGGGTGCCGCCAGCAGCGGGGCAGGGCTCAAGCTACCGGTGGTTAGGGCTGCAGAGAGGAACCTCCTCACAATGCGTGCCGTGTCGAGGAGTACTGCCTTCTGTATCTGGCCCTTGATCCAGCCATCTAGCGAGAGTCTCTTGAGGTGTTGGTCGAGACTCTTCGCTATAAGACCGTTTGCCGAAACAACTATCGGGACCATGATCGTCGAGTCAACATCCCACATGGTGGTCACCTCGTGAGCCAAGTCAAGGTACTCGCTGAGCTTATCCTTCTCGGCCTTCACGAGGTTCTCATCATGCGGTATGGTGACGTCGACGAGCACTGCCCGGCGTTGAGATCGATCTGTCAACACGATGTCAGGTTTATTGGCGACAATAGTCCTGTCTGTGATAACAGATCGATCCCAATAGAGCGTAGCACGACCATTCTCGAGAACTGGCGTCCGTGTAGCTCCTTGCTCTTCCATATGTTCTTGCGGTCTTCAGTGCTCAACACTGTTGGTCTACGCCAGTTTTCGTTTGCCAAGGAGAGAGGCGTGAGGCTCCTGTCTACTGCAACCACACCACGATGCATCCCACACTCATTGCCAAGGAAATAATCCCTGAGATTGCACACCTCGCGGTTATGGAGATTCTTAGCATTTAAAATGCCTCGACCTCCACATTTCCTCGGGATGTACAATCTCATGACAGATGAGCGTGGGTGCAACATGCATTTTATTATTATTATTATTATTATTTATTTATTTATCAGGCGGCAGTTGCGAAAACTGATAGATGCCTGTATCCAGCTGTTCCATGATCAAGTGTTCTTTGTATGTACTGCTTATGTGTTGGTCTAGCCGGTTTTTAAACTGGTTGACTGGTAGTTCAATAGAAATATATTTTTCCGTATCGCCTACCAGCTGTAAGCTGAAGGTAGCCTAGTTGGTAGTGTAGTGACCCTGCCTACGAAGCTAGCGGTCCCGGGTTCGACTCCCGGTTAGGGCAGATATTTGTGTGATGAGTGCGAGTATTTGTACCTGAGTCTTGGATTTTTCTTTGTATGTATTTTTCCACATAAGTATGTTTAGCATTTACTAGTAGGTGTCTAGTACCCATAGTACAAGCCTATAGCTTAGTTTGGGACTAGGTCAATTTGTGGGATATTGTCCCCTGATGTTATCATTAGTGATGTGTAACTTAAAAATCCAGACACGTGAGAGTCGGAGTCGCCCGCCGCGGGTTCTGCACATGACACGGTTAACTCAATTTAAAATTTTGACCGCCGTTCCTTGCATACAGACCGATTTGTTTGTGATTTAATGAAAAATGTATATTACTTGCCAAATGTCACAAATGTAGGTCAACGGAACATACCCTATATATTTTGATCACCTTGAGAGTGTCTAAATATACGTTTTTTGCGGCAAACACGGCCGTAGGTATCTTTTTTTAAGTTAACTTAGAAAATTGATTTTTCTACAACTTCAGGGAACTGTAGACCTGAGTAAATATTTCTAATTTCAATTCGATACCTCCACGCGTTCCCGAGATAAATGTTCTTGACAGACAGACGGACAGACAGATTGTTTTTTCCTTTTGAGGTACGGTACCCTATGAACAACTGCATAATCAACCTTAATGAAGGGACTGAGGTTAACATCGTAAAAACACGAATGCCAAGTGACCTTCAACTTATTTCTTGACCTCATAGGAGCTCATGTACAGGTTTTTAGAAGGGCATGCCATGTTTATTAGAGCGGGTCGACTGCAACATGCCATTCTATTTGTTTATTTACCTTTGCCTTCCGTCTTATGGTGCGTTCCTATATTCAAAACCGTTGGTAGAGTTGTGACGTCTCGATAAAGTTTGACACATTTTATATACTGTAGCAAATGTCATAATCAAAACGCTACTGCCCGTAAGGAAAACGATTCGTTTCTTGAATATACGAACGGGGCATGAGGCGATATTTTTTTTGTCGTTAAGACATTACTGTCCCTTAATACACAAAAATAATACTCACTTTGTTATGAATTTTAATAATAATAAATAATAAATAATAATAAATAGGCCTTTTCATCTATTCCAGATGATTTAGGTAGCACTATGTATGAACTTTATTTACTAGACAATAAGGTCCATTATGACTAGTACCTAATAGCTAAGGTCGGACTTTTAATTCACTGCAGTAGGATGACAGGTTCAGTGTTGTCAGTTTTTGGTGTATAAAAAATAGTGATGTTCCTTACTGAATGAATGAAAAACTGAACGAGTAATGTAGTTCATTTGAGTGATTCACTACTTTAATATTAATTATTAAAAAGTGATATGACGTATTTTGTTTCGTTATATTCCTTTGATTTAATTATGTCACTATCTTTACGAATTGAGCAGGTTCGTTTTTTTTGTTTTATCAATGCGGTATTTATCTGCTTAGTCTGTGACTTACTCATATTAACATTTGGTTGCAAGCAAAATGATCAGCTAAATATAATAAAATAATACACTTAGCTAAGTACGTAATAATCATAAAATATTTAGTTCGATCTTTGATCAAATCATTCATTAGGTGAACGTGGTAAGCACTATTAAATTATTTCACAGATTGACATTTGGCCATGTCATTTTACAGCAGTGAATTAAAAGTCCGACCTTAGTAATTTTTTTTTTTACAATATTTACTTAACTGTAAGTTTTGAGGTACATCCATCAACCAGGTTTTTTACAATCAGGTTATTTTTTTTTTTCAATTTTAAGGTCCATAAACTCAGGAGACAAGGGTTGGGGGGGGGGGGAGGTAAAGGTTCCTTTTATACCATTTTGGTACTAGTTATGGAACCTTACAAATAATGAATGTAAGAAAAACATGAAAGAGTCCCTAATTTCAAAAATCTCAATAGGGTAAAGAAGCATTAATTATCGGGTATTAATGTACCTACATTCGACAGATGGTGATAAAATAGATATTTATCTACAATCAGGGACTTTTGCGGTCCTCCACTTAAGAAAATGTTGGCTTATTCGTCGCAGCTAGTTAATCCTAAAGCATTCAGAGGCCCTTGCCAAGATGCAATACGCTAACTAACGTTTCTATACGTTTCGTTTTAAACCAATCGCGTCACTGGTAGATGACGTGATACGAAAAGTCACGTGATCTTGCAGTGACGTGATTGGTTTAAAAACAAATCGAATAGAAACGTTAGCGTAATGAACCTTGGCAAGGTCGTTACAAGCCCTAGCGGTGGTGCACCGGGAATGGCCCTGATTGTACTAACGTAAACTTAACATGAAATATGCTAAGAATATTCAAATGTTTTAATATCATTAAACAAACTGGCACTGGGATTCTATTCTACTGGGCACCATATTGCCTTTGAGTTGTTATCATATTGTTATTAATAGGCATCGGAGTTTTTGTCGCACGGTAAGACTAATAGCAAGCTATGGAGTCGTCATTAGCCATAAATCTAAACTCTTATTCATATTCATGCTCATTTATTTATTTAATTATTTAGGTTTTTTTATAATCAAGGACTACAACATTTACGAGTTCAGAAACGATTAAATAATGTTATATTTGGAAAATAAATATTACAATAAAAAATAATACCATTTTTATACTGATTTAATTACGAAAAATTTAAAACAAACAAAAGATATATTAAAACACGGCAGAAGGGAATTTTTTAGTCCACACTAGTGGCGAATTGTATGTTAAAATAGTTGAAGTTATGAATTTATAATCTAATAGTTTTTTTTTAATATAACTTGACTAAGATAATTATACACGACCGACCGCTATAGAGGCATTTTAAGATAAATTAAATTAATGAGTATGAATATGAATAAGAGTTTAGGTTTATGGCAAATGACGACTCCATAGCTTGCTATTAGTCTTACCGTGCGACAAAAACTCCGATGCCTAGTTATTAACTCGGCCGCGATTACTGTCAAGTAAATAAGAGCAATTGACAATACGATAACATGTATAAACCGGCCGAGTGCGAGTCGAAGTCGCGCACGATGGGTTCCGTACCATTATCTATAAAACATTAGCAAAAAACGTCAAAATAAAACACGTTTGTTGCATTGCTTAAATATTTATTTAATTGACAACATTTCAATAAAAAAGCGTTATTTATTTTCCGCGTTTATAATAGCTGGTTAAAAATTAGACTACCCGTATTTCTCAGTTTTTCTTTATTTAACTTAAATTCGCCGTTAATAATTTATTAAAGAAATAGTCATAAAAAAGACCGTATATCCAAAGTTAGGAATACTGATGTCGTGATCTTAGCATAACCTAAAATAAAAAAAAGTAACTTTAAACAGATACAGAACTGACTGTCATGTCATGTCACTCACTTGTCAATCATTTGCTGCCGTTCGTTCACAAATTTGTTATTTTGCGTAGTTTAATTAATAACATAATTTGTAGACGCCATTAAAATAAATAAACTATTTTGCGTTTACTGCTTTGCATCTGCTTTGAGTTTCATTCGTCAGACGGATAAAAAATGAACATGACAGTTGTATTTATTTTTTTAATAAACGGACTAAGGGCTCTATAAGAGTATTCCTAACATTCACAATCCAACTTTTTTTACTGTTTTTCCTAAATATAAAAAAAACTACTGCATAAAAAAATCCAAAGATATTTTTACTGTAATCAGCAGTGTAAAATCTAGAAACGGTATTTTATTTTACTACCTTAGCACATAATGAATTGTTGTCAATTATGTTTTCAGTATTTGTTGTTACAGCTGCAACAGAATTACATATTCTGTGAAAATTTCAACTGTCTACGTATCACGGTTCATGAGATACAGCCAGGTGACAGACAGACGGACAGCGGACTCTTAGTAATAGGGTCTCGTTTTTACCCTTTGGGTACGGAACCCTAAAAAGCAATCTGATTTTACCGAGAAGAGATATGGGTAATTTGAAAAAATATTGTAACTACATAATTAAGGGCTCAATTAGAAAATCTTAAACAATTATAAACTTTTTCCTTTGTGTAACAAAGATTAGTTCACACAATCATATGAATAATTTTCGTTACACAAAGGAAAACCAATGAAAGAAAGTTAACGTTATCTGAATTAACTCTTAATTTACTGAAATTAATATCCAAATGAAACAATCAATAAAACTGTATGATACACTACGAATTCCGAAGGAAAAAAAATACTTGCATCATCTCGAAAATATGAAACGACGCGATACCTCCACGAGTGCGAGTTTACGTAATATCACAAGACACGGTGACATTCAATACTATTGAATCAATTCAAAATTGTTTTCGGTGTATTAATTTTTAATACGCAGGCATTTCTATTTTGGACATGATTTAAAAATACGAAAAAGCAAATAAAGCAAAACAGAATAGATATGAAGCAAAAAAATCAATTAAGTACATTTACACTATTTTGAATCACGTAAATATTTAACTTATTTTTTTTAATAATCGTTCTCATTTGCGCACATCGGTTGTCGGTATAAGTAATTATGCTCTACTCACTGTTATGTTAATTATCAACTCCACCACCACCACCATACCACCATACCATATTCTTGCAAAAATATAATTATTTTTATTTATTTTTAAATGGGTCGTTCTTCGTTTTTACCGACAGTAAATCGTCGATTTTCTGTTTTTTAGGTTTTTGAACTATCAATAATTAGATTTTTGAACTATTAATTGGATTCAGCGTACGATTTCAAAAAAAATGCATTTATTTTTTGTGAAGACTAATTAATGCTTCCTGTCCTGCAGAAAGTGATTTATTATTTTATTGTGGTTTACCAGAAACACAGTGACAGAGTGGCCATTTTCAGCTGAGACCAATTTGTAGATGACCACTCTGTCACGCCTCACGCCATTCTATGAGAGACAACATTACTTACTTATTTAAAAAATAACGTGTTGAAGAAAGAGCACGATTATTTAGTACTTCTATAAATAAATAAAAATATGGACGTATATTTAACATAAGAAACATAATTATCCATACTCTAATGAGACGCTTACTAAGATGAGAGACAGGCCATTGTCGGTAAAAAAGAAGAACGACCCAAATATCTTTAACTGCTAAACTTGACGTCAACCTAAGGGGACCTCGTTTTACTAAGAATCACTTTACAAAGTTTATTGTTTTGACTATAAAAATGATTTTAACAATATCTTTATTTTGTTTAAAATATCTATAACTAGCAACGTGACCATGCTTCGCTTTACGTTAGTTTTCTGTAGCACCCATACATAAACCAGACCTTACTACACATACAAACCTTCCTTGAAAACTATCTACATATGTGATGGTGAAAACCGCAAGCAAATCCTTTCAGTAGTTTTCGATATTATCTCAAACATACAGACACACAGACGCGGCGGGGGACGTTAATACACTCAGGGACAAAAAAAACGGGTCAGAGTGCGTTTTTCATACAAAAGAGGCTATTTCGAAGCCTTGGATCCTCGCCAGGAGATGCTTTTAGTGAAATCTGATGATGGATACACCCAGCATCGATACAGGACTTCCAGAGTGCCTAGGATACCCAACTGATTTAATCTGCGGCTAACGCCGGAATTGATCATATTCAGAAAAACATGTAAAATGCCAATAAAATGTAAGGAAATCCGAATGCTGACCCAAACTCTCTCGCTGTGGTGTTAACTGATTGTGCGATAAGTTAGGTATCTTAACAACATTTGACCTCCTCTATTGCACCTCGGAGTATCCGCCATTAAACCTCACTCAAAACAACCCCTGGCAAGGAACCAAGGCTTCGAAATAGCCTCGTTTGTATGAAAAACGCACTCTGACCCGTTTTTTTTGTCCCTGAGTATATAGTATACTACAGTATAAGAACTTTGAGACAACCTAGTGTTTTTTTTTGCTCAGTTATCATAACAGTTCAACAGAGAGCCATTTTAAAGAGTATTCTCTTAAAAACGGCTCTATATTAAACTGACCCTCTATTTAACCGGATAAAACCATATCGCCTTTGACATGTTATTGTCTTGTCAACGTTACGATAGCTCTTATTTACTCGACAGTAATGTCAGCAGAGTTAAAAACAATACCATAACATGATAAAGGCAATATAGTTTTACCTAGGACCTACTGACAGACAAAAGAAGACTGTTTAAATTTAATTTCAATATACTTGTATTTTGAACCATTTTAAGGAAAAAACCCAACAATAATACGTATAACTTTGTATACAAACGTAACACGTGCAAGTGGGTAACGCATAGATTGGAAAATGCGGTGAAAGTAAAAGTTTTACGTAAAACCGGCCAACTGCATAACGTGTGAGATAATAGTGCTATTATGAAGTTAATAGCGGCTATTAAACAGTTGCACAGAATACAGACATACAAATGGAACACATAATTAAATATTGTACTTGTGCATAAATAAATAAATATCAAGGGACAGTGTTTCACAAATTGACGTAATCCCAAACTAAGATCAAGACTTGTAATATGGGTACTCTCTTCATAACTCTTTTTTACTTGTGGGAGGACCTTGTGCAGGGTCCGTCCGGGTTGGTACCACCATCTTATCCATTAACCAAACCGCCAAGCAGCAGTGTTCGCATTGTTGTGTTCCGGTTTGGGGATAAGACAGCCGGTGAAATGACTAGCATAGAGGCATTCCATCTTAGTCCTCAGGGTTGGCAACGCATTTGCAGTCTTGTGAATGCAAATGTCTATGGGTCACAGTTTCCACTTACCATCAGGTGGCCTGTGAGCTCGTTTGCCTTCCCATGCCATAAAAAAAAAAACAAAACTTAAGTGATATGCTGCCCTCCTAAGCCAATGGGTGAATCAACTTTTAAGGTACTCCCCATTTTTCGACATGTTTCACGAATTATATGTTTTCAGAAAAACTATATATTTGTTAATGACGTGGCTTACATGCTTATTAAATTAGACAAATAGGCTCACATTTGAAATTATTTAATTTAAAATAGTACAGTTTTAAATAATAAATAATATACTTGGTTACGCAGGGGACAATGTTGTCCCTAGGTTTTGTATGGAAAATGTGCATTTTCCCCTGAGTTACCAGGTTTTTTTGCGGATTAAAAAATATTTGAGCTGTTTAACGTGTAAGGTCCGTAAATTTGGTGGTCTGATTTTAATATTCATAAATTATTAATAACCATTTGTCACCAGGAAAGTATTAATACCGCAAAAGAAAAGGAGTACCTTAAAAGTTGATTCACCCCGATACGCAGTAAGTCAAATAAAACTCCTGTAGCCATATCAACCTTATTACTAAGAGAAGAAAACTTAAACTGCTTTGGTTATTGATTTTGGGACACTGCTTAAATATTTGCTTAGGAGGGCACTGTGAGTGTCCGCCATTTCTCTCTATTGGTCGCTAGATTCTTGACATCCTGATACGACTCGAGCTTAACTTTCTCTTTCACTTGCTCAAAGTAAGTTCACCTTGGTCGTCGTCTGTCTCTTCTGCCTTGAAATTTTCCCTCTATGATATTTTTTGTCGTATCAAGTGCCCTATTATCTAATATGGGTACTAGACAACTATAAACTTACCTATACAGAGAAAAACATAATTAAATAATAATAATAATAAATAATAAATATCAGGGGACAATGTCACACCACCTAACCTAGTCCCCAACTAAGCTCTAGGCTTGTATGTACTAAGGGTACTAGACAACGATATAAATACTTAAATAGAGAAATGTATATTTAAATATATAGATAACATCCATGACTCAGACACAAATATCTGCGCTTACCGGGATTTGAACCCAGGACCGCTAGCTTCATAGGCAGGGTCACTAACAACTAGGCCAGCGCATCGTCAAATACATAGAAAGAAACCATCACACAAATATCTGCCCTTACCGGGATTTGAAGCGGATACCAGTAGCTTCGTAGGCAGGGTCACTACTAATTTAATGTGTTGCTAACACACACACACATGAGCATGACATGAGCTATACTACCAAAAATACCATGTGAAAAAGTGCACCAACAAAAGAGCGTCTTCTTGGCACTTACGTTCTTTTGTTAAAAAGCGCAGATTTTTGAGATAGGTTTTTTATCATCCGTTTCTCAAACCCTATGAATGAGATACGTCTTTTTGAATTAGGACGGGGGTATAGTTTAGGTCAATGTAGAAATATTCCTGTGACAGCAGTAGTTTAAAACACAACCGGCTTCTATTCTACAGGCCAAAACGGTATTGCATTAGAAGTGTAAAAAAACAATAAAGTAATATTTACGGTCTGTGTTTAGTTTCAAGGTGTATGTGTTATAGATATAAATGATCACTATTCGATCTGTATCATAAAACGCGACTTTATTGTTTTGTCATATTGGTTTAGTTCGATTGCCAGTAGAGGCAGGACGAATTTTACAAAAATATATAAAAGCAGTATTTAGAATTTTCAATAATAAATGTATGTCTCTTTTGCGTACATTTTGCTATTTCCAATATTTAATGTAGCTGCCTTCCACGTGAAGTTCGTTTTTTCTACGCTGTAACTGTTGTATACATATATCAAAACTAGGCGTACTTTTTCGAATCAAATCGGAGAAATTATATGTTTAATGATATGTTTATATTGATACTTTTAAGAATTAGTTTAACTGTTATTGCTGTGCCCTAACAGGGTTTATGTTGGAACAATGTTTACCTTTAATATCTTGTAAAACCCATAAATGCAATAAAATAATTATGAATTATGAAATATTGGAAAAGGGCCGAATCTTAAGTACCCGAAACCGATGTGCGTGCATGACTCGATGTATGAAATTCATACATTCATACTATGAATGTGGAAGAAGCGAAATAAGTTTGTCATGATCGTAGGAAGTGGAAAGAAGTGGTCTCTGCCTACCCCTCTGGGAAACAGGCGTGATTTAATGTATCTATGTATGTATATATCAAAACTTACAGTTTTAACTATACATTACCATTGTCTTGAGACTAGTATCTCATTCAAGATCCGAGGTATCATTCTTAAAAACGACTAGTTACTTAAGCATGCTGTTGTTGACGAATTCAAGCAAGTCAAACTCTACCGTTCATTGAATCATTAAACACACCAACAAGTGTGGTTAGTGTGGTTACACTGGTTACCCATACGGAAATAGACCTAACGAGATGCATCCGCATATATCTTTCCATGCTAAATTCGCAGCCCATTGTACCAATTCAATAAACATAACAATTCCGTTGCATTATGGTTATTATAGCATCTATATATAGAACAGTGTTACAAAGGATGAAAAGTACGCTATGGATGGCGAGTCATATCGAACGCAGTTACTCATTACAAAAAGTAAAGCACGTTTGTGTGTATGTATGGAGTCTAGGATTATTATACTCGTAACAATGTTCGCAGTTTGGCCTTAACTACGAACAATGTTTTAAACAGCTTGCTGGCAGGCAGGATGATGATCACAATGACTGAGTTCCACTAACAGGTGATGCCTGCCGTCAATGTCTTGAATTTTCCAAAATCCCCCGCCCCCACCCCCTTTCAGGCCTTACGGCTAGACTAGAAGACTACTAGGGCTAGAAGTGGTTCTATTGTAAATCGGATAGCGAAAATGGTGGTAAATAGGGTAAAACATTACAAAGGTCCAAACTTGTTTCGTTCATTTTTTGCAGGGTTTTGGTTTTTTAAACTTATTTTTACGCTAATACTTTATTCACATGATTCTGAAAAATGTGATAACTTGATGATTTAAGTTTTTTTTGCGACATATGCAATACGTCGGTGATACTGGAAAACCTCGTGATCAACAAATTTATGATAGAGCAAAATACTACTGTATTATTAAAAAGGTAATTTTTTCTCCTTATTAAAAATGTTCTTACGCCGTTATGCAGTTTCACCGACGAATATCCGCTTCAAACTTCTAACCTACTACGTGCTGCTATAGTAATCTTGAAACACAGCCAAAACTTCAAGTAAATAAAATCACATAAATACAGTTTAGTCCCACTTAGCCCAATTTTACATACCTACAAGGTTACATCACGGTTTTTACATAAACTGGATTAGCTAAGTCAAATCAACATTACGTCTTGTGCGATTAAGACGCAGATCCTAGTTCATTGTTTCCTGTTATAAATGAATCCACTAGTTATGTGATAAAAGGTAAAACAATAGAATAAATACCATCACAATATTGTTCTTGTCAGATATCGTAAAGGTACGAACGACTATATTAAATATTTATTCAACTTACAGACGCTTGTAAGTCTCGTAACTCAGCCACGTTTTCCTCTACTACGAGTATAATAGAACAACGCGTTGAGTTGCAGAATTCTGAAGAACAGAACGGCTTTATTAGAGAGAATCTCTAGAACTGGCGTCCCAAGTAGAAAGAATCTCGAGAATTGTCGAGAACCTACTGTATCTCTAGACTCGTGTTCGTCTTAGTGGGGAACTTCCCGAAAATTCTCGAGAACAGAACATCTCGAACTCGAATTATATCTCTCTGTGGTGTGCAATAAAGAGTATTGTATAAGGGAAGTCCCGTAAGGCTGGACGGCTCCTAACGCCGGACACTCGTAATATCTCGGCGAACACCAAAGTGTTCGATAAAAAAACACTTGAAAGAGGTGTGAGGGAGTGTAATCAATACAAGATCGTTCGTTTTAGAATTGAACACGTCGGATCCGCCGAGATATTACGAGTTTCCGGTATAACCCCTATATGGTTTTGATCATCAAAATCATCATTATGCAAAGCCACCTTTGAACCAAACTTAGAGAGTAGTTGGTGAAAAATGCTTAATAATTAACTCTATTCCGAGTACTTCCTAGTCTAACAGACAAATTAAACGTAATCTTTGATAGTTAAATCAAATGCAACAATTGACTGCAGAGTCTGCAGATCATATTTAAATACGTACAGCCATACCTTAGCTCCCTTTTCCAATGCCGCCATTTCAAGAAGGATTCACGCAAATAACATTTCATACACATTGTAAACGAGACCGATGTGTTACGTTACGACGTAATCTATATTGATATCGGCCATTCACTTTTCAGATTTCTTAACATCATGGACAATAGTTGTTTACCCAATAAGGTTCACGACAACGTTCCACTAAACCGATAGAGATAGGAAGGTAAACACGTATTATATTCAGCGGATGTTTAGGCAAATCTCCGGGATAATTCCTTGGTTTTTAGGTTTCCAAATTCAAACTAGGAACCCTTACGACGACGCGCTGGCCTAGTTGGTAGTGAGTGACTCTGCCTACGAATATATTTGTGTGATGAGCGCAAATATTTTTTCTCCTTAGTCATGGATGTTGCCTATGTATTTAAGTATATATTTGGGTGAATCAACTTTTAAGGTACTCCCCATTTTTCGACATGTTTTACCAATTATATGTTTTTAGAAAAACTATACTTTTGTTAATGACATGGCTTACACGCTTATTAAATCAGACAAATAGGCTCACATTTGAAGTTATTTGATTTAAAATAATACAGTTTTAAATAATAATATAATTGGTAACGTAGGGGACAATGTTGTCAATAGGTTTTGTATGAAAAATGTGCATTTTCCCCTGAGTTACCAGGTTTTTTCGCGGATTAAAAAATATTTGAGCTGTTTAACGTGTAAGGTCTGTAAATTTGGAGGTCTGATTTTAATATTCATAGATCATTATTAACCATAAGTCACCAGGTAAGTTTTAAAACCGCAAAAGAAAAGGAGTACCTTAAAAGTTGATTCACCCATTTTCTCTATATAAGTATTTATATCGTTGTCTAGTACCCATCATAGTAACAAGCCTAGAGCTTAGTTTGGGACTAGATCAATTGGTGTTATAGTACCCTATTAATAAGACTCCGCTGTCCGTCTATCCGTCTGTCTGTCACCAGGCTGTATCTCACGAACCGTGATAGCTAGACAGTTAAAATTTTCAAAGATGATGTATTTCTGTTGCAACCATAACTACAAATACAAACAGAATAAAATAAATATTTAAGGGGGGCTCATACAACAAACGTGATTTTTTATAAATAATGGTGGCTTCGTGCGCGAGTCCGACTCGCTCTTTGCCGGTTTTTTTACATTATCTCATGGATAGCTCTCAAAAAATCATCATGCACATATTATTATAATTTTTTGGATTTAAGTTATGTTAGGTTAGGTTAGGTTTTTTATTGTTAGTGTCCTACGGCTGGGCAAAGGCCTTTCTCTTGTGTGCCTTTCGTCCCTATTAAGTAAATGCTCCTGCCATTCTGCCTCTCCTCCGTTGGCCATGGTATTTACAAGTAAGTATTTATTTTTATTTTTCCACCAGTGAAGACTTACACCGAAATACCGAACTTTTTGAATGGGATATTTTTCTGACAATGGATCAAAATAAAAACACTCGCGGAAAGTTTCTGTTTTCAATACTGAAAAACCGCGTAACTAACAAATTTATGATAGACCAAAATAAACCTTACTGTATTTTAAAAAGGTGCATTTTGCTACTTATTTAAAATGTTACTTAAGCGGTTTTGCAGTTTCACCGACGACGCATCAAATTATTTATTTTAAATTTAAATTATTTTAAACTTGACTAGGCACTATATAACCGGAAGTACGGTACCTACTTGTCTTTATGGTTACTAAAATGTATACTATACATTAAATCATCTTCACTAACTTCGACATTTATTGTATTAGTTGAAATAATTCTCAGTACCTAATTGTGATATTGTCGGTGAAACAGCCAAGCCGCGTAAGTAACATTTTTAATAAGGAGCAAAATGCACCTTTTTAATAACCTGGTAAGGTTTATTTTGCTCTATCATAAATTTGTTAGTTACGCAGTTTTACAGTATATGTTATGTACGAACAGCTACTCATACACCTACTCAACTCAAACCCCTCTTTCTTTAATACTCAGCGACTCGAAGTTCGACTGTACCTATGTGAGTAACACTTGTTTGTGTTCCGCATTTAATTGGTACTTAGCAAGATAAAACAATAACTTTACTTCTCTGTCTGGGAGTACGTAAACAATGTTTTTTTATCGTTACTTTGAAGCAAAGCCGAAAGAAAACTGGGTCAAATCGTTATCACGTTGTGAAAGTCGAGATGGGTCTGTAGATGCTTATTATTGTTGATTATTAATGAATACTTACTAATAAACCGCGAATGTTACACACAGCACACGGGCTATCAACAACAAAATAAGACAATCTTGCACAATTTCAACTTAGTCCCAAACTAAATTTTAGGCTTGGACTACAATAGAAAAACATTTAAGACTCAGGAACAAATATTTGTATTCATTCATTTAGCCTAGAGCTTAGTTTGGGATTAGACCAATGTGTGAAATCATCCATTCCATTCCGTTTTTTTCTTCTTGAAGTACGAAGCCCTAGGAATTGCATTTACACATAAGTGTAATGTATGTGGAGAGCCTTGAGGGAGGCCTATGTCCAGCAGTGGACGTCTTTCGGCTAATGTCCCTGACTGTTTTACTGATTAAGGCGACCGTTCAGTGTACAATTAAAAGGCCGGGCGCGCCTACATTTATTGAAAACACAATATCTTAGAAACGCTGCAACCGTCGTGAACTGATCATATAGGAGCATTTTACCTGCTTACCTGGCAGGTAAATCTGGATATTAACAAAAAAATATGCTGGATTGTTGATGTGAACATCAAACATAACATATGATGCGGCACCTAGGGACTGACTTTGCCCCCTAATTCACAAATCTTACAGTTCGGTTTCATTTGCACATCAACAAGTGGTTGCCGGCTTACAATTGTGCCACTCCATGTCTTCCCGTGGATGTCGTAAGAGGCGACTAAGGGAATATAGGCTTGTAGTACTGTTAGGCGATGGGCTTGCAACCTGTCACTAATATGCTGGTAATCATATTAGCCTATTTGTGCAAACTGTGGTTACTGAATTATCAACAACTTTTTTCAAGTTGTAATTCTGTAGCTCTGCCTAGCCCACTCTGGGATTATAGGCGTGAAGGTATGTATGTATGTACTAAAATTGGTAAAAACCAAGCAAATCAAAAATACTATCGTGAATTGAAAATTCTGCAGCATCTGTCTTTACCAAAACAATGGAAGCGGAACACATTTCGTCGGTGATATTGCAAAACCGCGTAAGTAACAAATTTATGATAGAGCAAAATAAACCTTACTATGTTATTGAAAAGGTGCATTTTGCTCCTTATTTAAAATGATACTTACGCGGTTTTGCAGTTTCACCGACGATTTGTGTAGCGAGGATACAATCAGGATCATATGTAGGTATTACGCACATGCAATAAACAAACAAAGCATATAGCTATCGCTGTAAACAATATGGCACATACATGCCCTCATTAGAAAAATCAGTCAAGTGCGAGTCGGACTCGCGCACTGAGGGTTCCGTATTTAAGATAATACGCCTGCCTGATAAGGTAACCGCAAAAGAAAATACAAATTTTGTTAATATCTTTATATTCTATGCAATACGGTCCGTTTTGACTACCCTAAATTTTAATACAGATTTTCATTTTTCCCTAAAAATACAAGTAATAATTTCATTTTTTCAGATTTTTTGATTCATGAACTTTGGAGATAATGGGGGACTGTAATTTTTTTGTACATTTTTGGCTATGAATCAAAAAGTACATCACAGAAAATTAAATCAAAAATAGACTTGAAACGTGCAAATTGAGCCCTTTCATAATTACACCCCATTTGCTATAATCAAACCACTTTCATTTTTTAACCCCTCATTCTAGGCACCTTTTCAATTATTTATAAAAAATATTTCATATTTTTTTCACTAAAATCAGATGCGAGCAATCAAGTTATATAATTATGCCAAATTTCAAGTTGATAACATTTGAAGACAACTTCACCATAAGGGTTTTTTTTTCCTTTTTTTACCATTTTGGTACGGAACCCTAAAAAGGGCCTATGTATCATAGAAACGCGACTGTATTCGTGACCTTATTTCTTAATATAGAGGGTTCAATTTGCTTTGACTATCAAATTGCGCATGTGTTTGCGCATAAATCTTCATATAAGTTGTACCTTTTCACTCTTAAAAAACCTCTACACGATAATAACGTAAACAATTTCAAATCGCGATAGGGTAAAGTCAGGATAGATGCCTCACTTTTTGAAATTACCTCTTTATTTCTAATCTACTAATATACCGTAAAAGAAAACTATCAATATTACTAATTTGATCTTTCATCTTACGTTACGGCTTATTTTAGATGGCCTAACAATTACTGGTTAGGCAAAAAATTAGTTTCTGCAGACCCATTTTTTGATGATAGGTGCCTACCCTATATGGATAGATGCCCCGCCATGAAAATGTTAAGGAGGTTAGATGCCTATGATGTGGGATACCTAGATGCCGTATGGAATAAAATAATAGAAATATGCATTATTAAAATTTGTTTTAATGAGGCATATCAATCAACATGTGATGTTAATCATCTTCAAGTAATATAATCATAAAGAATGTAACCAAAATAATGAACACAACAACAACACTGTAACAAGTTAGTAGGTACTGCTTAGGCACCTAGGTATAGATGCCCCAAAGAACCCACAAAATTTATCAGTAAGAATCGAATAAATATAAGAATTAAATGCAATGAAAATTATAAGGACATAAAACATTAAGAAAATATGTTAACCCCTCAGGTGTCCTACGCACAACATGTGTGCGTAGATTTTTTGACATTACGTGACTTATTCATTTGACATAAAGTTTAATTTTGATGTACATCAATTTTGACATATCGCTCGACGGGTTAAATTATACTGTATAAGGATATGAGGGATAAACGCCCTTAGGGACACCTATACCGCGAAAAATCGAGGCGACTATCCTTTTTGATATGGATAGATGCCCTTTTATATTTTTATTAAAATAAACACAAAACAACAACTATATGAATATGGATGTGTAATTTAATAACCTGTGTACTGATATAACAAAAATTGTATGGAACTAATTACTACTAGTAAAGTTATGAAGCTGTAAATATAAAATGAAAAAAAGTCTGAGCTGTTTGACACGTTCGCCGCGGAGATTATTGCACACACGAGCGATACACATCCACATTGAACGATGCACTTGCGGGGACTGAGGTGTGTGGTTGTTGTTGTTATGTTATGACTGACTGTGTAGTTGGTATGTCTCTACCGTAACTACTTCACCCGGGCACGGGTAGCGATGCCCTTAGCGGGGGGCATGCTGAACCCTAAGTTAGAGGTGCGGTGGTGGTCGCACCTCTGGAGGGGTGCCTCCGTCGGGAGTCAGGCTGAGTGTCTTGAGGGACTTCGTTTTCTTCGGTTGCTTCCAAGTGTTCGGTTTCTTCGGTTTCTTGAGTATGTTCGGTTTCTTCGGTTTCTTCGATCTTCTCGATCCCTGCAGTGATGCTATGAGGCTCAGGTCCGGATCTGGGGGGGCGGCCGCGACGTCCCTGGCGCCGAAGCTTCTTGCGGTCTTCAGTGCCCTCATCCACTGCGAGTTGGATGGGATCGGTGGGATCGAGCAGGATGTGCTTGGGGCGCCTGACGGGTGCCCCGAGCGCAGCGAGCACGTCGGGATCGGACGGGGTGAGTTGGGGAGTGTAGGAGGTGGCACGGACGATGAGCGGGTTTGGGTGGTGTGGGCCTTTATCAAAGAAGCGCCTAGACGCGTCCTTGATAGTGTGCCTAATCGACGGGACGCCGAGGTCCCTGTGAAGGTCCGCGTTGCGAACAAACCAAGGGGCCCCCGCGACCGATCGGAGAAGATTGTTCTGAAATGTCTGTAGAGTGTTTATGTGTAAGTCGTGAGCTTGTGCGAATGCCACGCTGGCATATGTGAAAACCGGTCGGATACATACTTTGTATAGTGTTAGTTTGTTGCGAGCGCTAAGTTTGCTGCGACGGTTGAGCAGGGGACCGAGACGACCCTTGATCATCTTGGCCCTGTTGAGTGCTATTTTGATGTGCTGACTGAAGCTCAGGTGTCTGTCCAGGGTCACGCCGAGGTATTTGACCTTTGGTGACCAAGGAATGGGTCTATCGAAAAGAACGATATTCTCGAGGTGGAAATGGCGGAGGGACGGGTAAAACCAGACAGCCGCACTCTTCTCGGGGTTAACCTCTATCCTCCAGAGTTTAAACCACCGACCTAGGTCGGTGATCGCCTCCTGGAGGTAGCGCTGGATGACGGAGGCGTATTTGTTGGTGGTGAAGAGTGCGGTGTCGTCAGCGAATAGGGCGAGCTGCACGTTGGGATGGCGCGGGATATCATTAGTGTATAATGAATAGAGGATGGGAGAGAGCACGGACCCTTGCGGGACCCCGGCTCTGATAGGATGGGGGCGGGAGAGCGAGCCTTCCACTCGATAGCGAAAGCTTCTGTTACTGAGGAAGCCCCTCAGTATTAGGACTAGCCCAATGGGCATACCCATAAGCTGAAGCTTATAAATAAGCCCATTGTGCCAGACCTTATCAAAAGCCTTCGCTACGTCGAGGAAGATAGCGCCCGTGGGAATTCCTCTCGCGAAGGTGGAGAAGCCATCCAGTATGTGCTCCGTGAGGCGGTGCACCTGGTGGACGCATGAGTGTCGGGCTCTGAATCCGAATTGCTCGTCGATGAGGATCGAGTTGGAGCTCAGGAAGGAGTGAATGCGGGATAAAAGGACCCGTTCGTACAGCTTGCCCATGGTGTTGAGTAAGCTAATAGGACGATAGCTGGAAGGATCGGGGCGTGGTTTTCCCGGTTTGTGGATACCGATCACCACTGCGGTCTTCCACGCCTCGGGGAAGTGACAGTTGGACATGCAAGCGTTAAAGATAGCTACAAGGAAGAGAAGTAGAGCGGAGGGAAGCAGTTTGAGAATATCGTTCGGAATGCCGTCGGCACCCGGCGCCTTTCTCGGTCGCAGAACCCTGATCAGATCCTGAACCTCCTCGAGTGTTACGGGAGGGAGAGGAGGGTCGGGAGGAGGGAAGGAGGCACGCCTGTGTACTTCGGAGTCGACCCAAGCGATATGGGCCTCGTCCGGGTACAACGTACTGGGAGAGCACTGCGACTCGAGGCTGGCGGCAAGGACGTCGGCCTTGTCACCGTCCTCGAACGCAGGGCCGGAGTTGTCGGGGTGGTTTAGAGGGGCATAGGGGAGGCTGTGTCGGATTTGATGCACCTAGCCAACCGCCAATAAGCGGTGTGACTCGGTTCGATGTCGGATAACAGATCGTTCCAAGAGTCGTTTCTCAAAGTCGCGACGCCGGTTTTGACCTGGTTTTGAAGCGCACGCAGCCTAACTCTATTCTGTTCGGTCGGGTAAGAGTCGTAATGTCTGGTCGCGGCGTTTTTGGCCCTCACCAACTCCCTCAGCTCTCGAGTGAGCGGGGGACGTCTGTCCCTATAGGAGGGCACGACTTTCGCGGAGCTTTTTAGCACTGAGCTGAGGTGATCGGTGAGAGCCCCAATCGCCTTGTCCGCGTCGTCGGTACTCGTCAGAGTCTCTGTTAGGTCAGTGAGGTCGGTCGGGTCGTCTTGGAGTCTGTCCTTGACGACCTTCCAGTCAGTGATAGTCTTGGTCTGGGGGAGCGAGTCGGAGGGGAGGCCTAATGTTACAACAAGAGGTCTGTGGTCGGAGTCGAGTTCGTGTCGCACTTCTATAGAACGCAGCACGAGTGATACGTTCTTTAGAAGTACTAAGTCCAGTATGTCGGGTCTATGGTCAACGTTGTGGGGAAAGTGGGTGGGTTCCAGTGGAGCTATGAGGTCCACTGAAAGCTCATCCACTATCCCGTGCAGTCTGACACCGTTTCCGTTAGTCGTAGTCGCATTCCATGATGTATGCTTCGAATTAAAGTCCCCTGCCAGAATGACAGAAGGCCCTAGGGCTAGATGAGCTTGAATGTCGGTCGTGAGTATGTCCTTGTTCGGTGAAAGGTAGGCTGACGCCACTATGACCGAGCTGTGCCCGGTCATAGCGAGACGGCAGACTGACACTTCCAGATTAGTGAGGGGCGGAGGGTCGAGAGGGCAACAGTGAAGGTTGCGTCTGTAATAGATTAGGGTGCCCCCTAATCTATTGTCTAGTCGATCGTTACGAACAGTCAAGTAGTTAGGTATACAAAACCTGCGCGTGCTCGGTTTGAGAAACGACTCCTGTACAAGAAATAAGTCTAAATCGTTATCTTTGATGAAATTTAAGACAAGCTCCTTCTGACCCTTAATACCGTTGGCATTAAAGGAGGCGAGCTTGAGCGATCTAGGCTTAATCTTTAAAGATCCGTTATCCATTAAATGGGGAAATGGGAGCACGGCCGCCGATACCGGCGATGACGTGTCTGTACTCTGACATTAACTCTATCATTCGGAGGCCCGATGCACCTCGAAGCTTCTCCTCCAGCACGGCAAGGCTCTCGCTAAAAGCGAGCGCCCGGCATACTAGGGGATAAGCCGAGAGGTCCACAGGGGGAGAACCACTACCACACATCTGAGTCATCGCCGGTACCTTCGGGGGCGCGGGGGATGGGGCAGGTTGGCTAAGTCTAGGAGGGGCGGCGGCCCAGGGGTTAGACTTAGCGAGTGCGGGACGTGTAGGTTCGTAAGCGGGTGCACTTCTGAGTGGCGAAAAGTGTACCTGGCTACTTAGTGCGGGCCTAGGGCCCTGTGAGGTCTGAGGGTTTGGTGGGTGCGAGCTCCTCTGGCCCGCCCGGCCGGTTACTCGCGGAGCCTTGGGGCAGCCACGGTAGTTAGCCGTGTGGCCCAATTGTCCGCAAAGTACACAGCCGGGAGGGTCAGGGGTGCCCTTAACCCGAGCACACTCAGAAGTGCCATGATTGCCTAGACACTTAACGCATCTAGGCGTCCCATGGCAGTTCTTCTGGCTGTGCCCGTAGTTCTGACACCGGTGGCACTGGGAAAGCGCAGAGGTCTTCCTAGGAGGCTCAACGCTGATCCCCGACAGTTTTGACACATGTGTCAATTTAAAAATTTGTTTACCCTCCGGGGTATTATCGCTAATGACTAAAATTAGGTCAAGATTGCCCATATGTCGGTTTTTCAGACGATGAACCTCCTGGATAGGGAGGCCCTGACTGACCAGGTCTAGTTTAATGGTGGCGGTGTCTATCTCCTTCGGGACACCTCGGGTTACCGTTCTCAGGACTTTGTCCTCGGCCGGGGTAAAAGTATGATACGCGACCTTGCGCGTGTTCAAAAGACGCGTAAGGTTTCGGTAATCCGAAATCTCCGCGACTTGCACACTAATCCCTAATACAGTGTTCCTAGCACGTGTAAAACGGATGTTATTGGTCGTGATGGCCTGAGAGAGGTCATCCCACATCCCTTTGTTATGAATAACAATGGGCGGGGGAGCCTTAAGTTTGGGTTGGGAATGAGAAGCGGGAGTGACAGTGGACGACTCACCAGTGGTCTTTGAGGGCACACTCTCGTTGCGGGGCCCTCTAGGGGTCTTAGCCGGTCGCTCGCTGGGAGGCGGAGATAACGCTGCCTTCTTCTTTGAGGCCTTGCGGTGGGACACGGTGCTCCACTCCTCGTGGGCCGTGTCCATATCGACCGTTTCGGAGGTCGAAGGAGTTAGTATCGAGCCTCTTGCTGGGCTCGATGACAGTCTGCGTGTGCGGACTAACTCCTTTTTCTGGGTCGGTGGAGAGCGCGATCGTCCGCGCTGGGACTTTGCCTTCTTGGCGTTGGAGTCGGGGGCGGCGGTGGATGCCGCGGAGAATGGCGCCACGAATGGGGTTCGTGAGCGCGGCCGGGCCCGCATATTGGGGTCCGCGGCCAGCGAGCTGAAACGGGCAGCTCGCAAGTCGGCTTCCGCGACCTCGCGGACGTGCAAGCGGCTTGCTTCGTCGTCCGATGATTCCGAGTCAACGGAGATCATGGGCGGAGCGTCGGGTGAGGAAGGAGAAGAGGTCGGGAAGGTCGGTTCCAACGTCGGAACCGC
Organism: Acleris emargana; assembly: GCA_927399475.2. Lineage (NCBI taxonomy): Eukaryota > Metazoa > Arthropoda > Insecta > Lepidoptera > Tortricidae > Acleris > Acleris emargana. The sequence continues at coordinate 20,673,927 of OV656838.1, read as the reverse complement.
ATGAATAACCGCCCGCGACGGCGGCGGCGGCTGAGCGCAGGCGAAGCTCATCAGAGCGGTCAAGAGGCCCGCGAACTGTGGCACACTCTCCTCGAAGCGGAGGAGAAGGTCACGGACATCGGGTCCAATGCCGGACGCGCACTGACCCGGAAGGCACTTATCCATCGTGGATAATCAATAAGTCACTGTCTTAATAACGAGTCTCTATCTCTATTAAGAGCAGCATCACTGCACTGGTCACAATAACAACACTGCAATCCAGCGCGTCGGAGCGAACTCTACGACGGCGTAGGCGACGGGGGCGTAGCGCATCGGAGCGCACTCAACGATGGCGTAGCGGGGCGTAGCGGCGGGAGCGACGGAGCGGTACGTGTTCACACGGCGAGCGCAGAAACACCCAAAAAAAAAAAGGAGGTGTGTGGCGTCTGCGCTCCCGTTTTAACCTATTAAATGGTAAGCTATTTCGGAAATATGAGTTTTAGAAAACGAGGCACCTATCCCACTGCGGCATCTATCACGGTTTTACCAAAAAGTTACTAATGTGACTAGACATGTTCTTTCCGTGGACCCTTCATTTTGACTAGTACCAGGCATGAAAATAGAAAATGATTGCTAACATCAAACGCAGTATGGAGCACATGCTAGGTCAATTTGCAGTAATAAACACAAGTTCTGCATTTAGTCTTAGTTATACCGTAATGCACGCAAGTCCAGAAAGTTGATGAAAATGCAGTAGGTATTGAGCATATTATCCAACTAAGGCAATAAAGTAAAGAAAAAAATATGTCAATAGAAAGCTAGATTTTTTTAATATTTTTAGGTTACACTTTAAAAGTAATATAACAAATATTTCTTAAATAGATATCAAGAAATATCTTTACCGCGTTTATCTCCGAACCGCTATTTTGCAAGTACTGCGTTTGCAATAAGGAGGGCAGAATGGCGGTCCAGTTAAGAAACATACCATAACACGACAAAAGCAGTATTTGCGTGTTAAATAAGTCTTGGATTGGCTTTTGATATGTCAAAATGCATGTTATCGTTTTATTTGTTAACCATGTGGGTGTCTGTAAAGAATGCGGTCACGCATTAAGCCTGGCACTTTAATTAATTATTGAATACACGTGTGGAAATGTAGGTACCTACTCGTTATATCCAAACTATATGTAAACAACGATACATTTCCACCGTAAAACAAGGCAAACATTGAAAAAAAAGCGTACTTTTCCACATACTACAGCGCAATAAATTAAAATTACTTATAAATACACTCTCGGTCAAATAATACGGGTCAGAGTGCGTTTTTCATACAAACGAGGCTATTTCGAAGCCTTGGTTCCTGGACACAGGCATGTTTTGAGTGAGGTTTAATGGTGGATACTCCGAGGTTAAACAGTGGAGGTCAAAAGTGCTTAAGATACCTAACATATCGCACAATCAGTTAACACCACAGCGAGAGAGCATGGGTCAGCATTTGGATTTCCTTACATTTTATTGCCATTTTATATGTTTTTCTGAACATGCACAATTCCGGCGTTAACCGCAGATTCAATCCGTTGGGTATCTTAGGCAATCTGGAAGTCCTGTATCGATGCTCGGGGTGTCCATCATCAGATTTCACTAAAAGCATCTCCTGGCGAGGAACCAAGGCTTCCAAATAGCCTCTTTAGTATGAAAAACGCATTCTGACCCGTATTATTTGACCGCGAGTGTAATTAATAAGTTTCATAAAAACCGTGCTCTAATAACCCAACTGCATTTTTATACCGTCTTTGACCCTCTACCTCCCCCCTCTTATTACTTAAAAAAATAGCCTATCTCACTCCCGCAACTAAGACGAATCTAGCTACACCTCCTATCAAAATTCAACAAGCAGAGCCTCAAGTACCAAGAGTCATGGATGTTTTATATGTAATTAAGTATATACTTTTCTATATTTTAAGTATTTATATCATTGTCTAGTACCCATAGAACAAGCCTAGAGCTTAGTTTGGGACTAGGTCAATTCGTGTGACATTGTCCCCTGATATTTGTATTAAGTGTATTTTAGCATAAATAAGATATCCTCTATCGGAGCACATGTTGAGTTATTCAAGTTGGAATACATAACGCGATTGGAATGAATACATCGCACCTTCGCGACAAAACTGTGACATCTTGGCAAATCACAACTTTGGAGATGTCACAGTTTTGTCGCAAAGGTGCGACATAATATCTATGCTAATGCAACACTACGGTGTCTAAGAGCTGATCTGATGACCGAGTCAGTCAGAAGGTGGATCTCATCTGTAGGTAGGTACTCAAGATAGCGTCGGTGATACTGTAAAACCACGTAACTAACAAATTTATGATAGAGCAAAATAAACTTTATCATCTTACTAAAAAGGTGCATTTTGCTCCTTATTTAACTTGTTACTTAAGTCGTTTTGCAGTTTCACCGACGATAGAACCACCGAGTTTGGTTGGACACGTTAGTTAGGTCACGATAAGCAGATGACTTTTCAAAATAATATACAATCGGCATAAAACAGGCGTCAAAAATGTTAGCGAAGTTTTTTATCATTTCGCGCCAAGATAACTGATTAGATTAAGTTTCACTGAAGTTTATTTTTATAAGCTTGACTGTTTTTTTTAATATGATCATAATTAAACCTACTTGTAATATTAAAGTTCATTTGGACATAACTCGTCGTTTTTGCAACACATAGGTATTATATAATATAAATTCCATAATCTTTGTAACAAATTTAAAAAAAAACAGGTATAGGTATTTTGCACGCCGCCAGTGTGTTTACAAACAGGATAGAAAGTTGAAGAGTCATTCATAAAGGAAGCGAGGAGAAAGTATTAGTACGAAATTAAGACACAATTACGTATAGCATACGGCATTATTAAATAACAGTATGTAGTTTCATTAACTCTTTTATTTAGGAATAGCTCAGACAATAGAACACACAGACACGATAAAAGTACTACTCACTCAATTAATAACACAATAAAAAATAATAACATACTTACCAATCGAGGAGGTCCCCATTCGGAAATTTTGAATTTCTCAAAGGTATCAGCAACCTTTCTATTCCTTGCGTTGCCGTTCATTTTACTTAATTATAATTAGTTAATTTGCGATTGCACTTTCCCGCCAAGAGCGTTCGAATTTCGAACCGGTCGCGGAGTCGCGGTGAACGGCAGCGCGCGCGCCGTCGGATTAACGACTGTCGTGCGCACACAGCGAGCGTGCATTATATTTTGTTGACGGCCAGTTCTCTCGAACTTTTAAAAATAATATGAAAAATACTGGCTGAATGTAAAATGAAAAATAAGTGTCAAATGGAGTTTAAATATTACATTCTTCTTTTTAAGGACTACTTAAGTGTCCCTCTAAATTAATCAATTTATGAGGGTCGGTATCAAATCGACTGGAATTACAAAATTACCTGTTCTGCATAAGGACTAGATCGCAAAACGACTACAAATGCAGAAAGTATATTTCTCAAAATGACATGGTAGTCAAAACGACCACCGCACAGAAGGTCTTCATCTCTGAATGACTTAGTATCAAAACGACTAGTTCGAAAAACGGTCACCTTGTGGAACGTATAAATCTATAAATGCCTTATAAGTAAAACGACATCGGAGAAGAACTCATCTCATAATGGCTTAGTAGCAAAAATATTTGTTATCAAAATGGCAACAATAAGTGCAGTTTAAGTTAATGTGATTGTTACGTTGAAATAATATTACAAATGCGAAAGTAACTCTGTCTGTCTATTACGCTTTTTCTTTTACTTCTTTTACCGACCCCGCTCTCATACTTTTTGGATACTGAACATACGGTACCTAAATAAATAAAAATATTCAATGGTAATGCGCTGTGCCACCACACTGCGCTCCAAAACTGGCATAGCATAGAATATGTTGGCGAAACAACCGCCAGTGGCCTGTTATACAGGGTGTCCCAGAAACCGACGCCAACCCGCCTAGGGCTGATAGAGCAGCTCATAAGCTATCGAGTTAACCCCCATGTGTGTTCAGCAATTGTTATTAGTTTCCGAATATTGATCATTTAATTCAGAATTTTTGCCATTTTTCCTTATGTCCGTGGTACGAAAAAACCCTAAATTCATGCATTAATTCATATATTTTTTAGTGTTTTCTTGCATGATTAGAATCACTGTGAAATAAGGAAGTTTTTAAAGCTACATGCCAATTTCTTTTTTATTACAAATGTTCGAGTAAACGCACAGAGTTACTTTCTCCATACTAAGAGAACCCCGCGTTTGATTTTCACCAAGTATGGAAAAACAAACTTTGTGTGTTTTCTCAAAAAGTTGTAATGAAAAAAAAATTGGCATGTAGCTTTAAAAACTTCCTTATTTAACATTGATTCTAATCATGCAAGAAAACACTGAAAAAAATGTGAATTAATACATAAATTTAGGGGTTTTTCGTAGCACGGACATAAGGAAAAATGACAAAAAATCTGATTAAAGTGATCAATATCTCGGAAACTAATAACAATTGCTGAACATACATGGGGGTTAAATCGATAGCTTATGAGCTGCTCTGTCAGCCCTAGGCGGGTTGGCGTCGGTTTCTGGGACACCCTGTATAAAGCCACAAATTACAATTTAGTTTCCATTTGACACAACCTCAACCAATGACGACCAGCCACTTGAGCAGCGTTGCCAGTTTAGACCTGTAAAATTGTTACTTGTAGCTTTATAAAACGTGCCCCACGTTAATGTACGGTCCATCCAAGCAGGTGGATACAGATAGTATCTGAGTGGGTTCCACAGAACGGTTACCAGCACCGTGGTAGTGGTAGGGTAGACCAAGGCCAAGGTTGGGGACGACTTAGAGCTTTTCGAAGCGACTGGTCGGAGATTGCACAGGAGAAGGTTCGGAATCCAAATTGATGCCTAACAGCAGGGTACTAACAAAGGCTATTAAAAAAGCTATAAAAAAAAGTAATGCGGTCATCATATAAAAGGGGATCTATTTTTTTATTACACCCTGTTTGTGTACGATTTAGGCTCTATACTCGAAACTGTAATTAGATTCCAAAATCCTAACCTCAACCGACGCATTTTGGTTTAAGTGTAGGTATTTTTATCAATTAAACTGACCCTAATATTACTGGTTACACGAGTTCTCATTGATATGTTTATGAAATAATATTTTAATAAAGAAATAATCAAGATGGGAACTGTCAGATTTTGGAATCTAATTAGATTTTCGAGTATACTACAAAACTACCGTAGCAAAGAAGTAAAGAAAATATATCCTTCATTTTCACACTTTGGTATCAATACACCTACCAACATAATAGTGCAAATATCAGAGGACTGAATTGAATACAGGTGAAAAACTTAAGTAAATGACCTCTTGCATGTAGTTGTGTACAAAACTAATATGGAATTAACGTCAAATTTCAAATATAGAACGTCAAACGGTCTAAACAGATGGGTTACAACTACAACTGACGACGCGCTGGCCTAGTTGGTAGTGACCCTGCCTACGAAGCTAGCGGTCCTGGGTTCAAATCCCGGTAAGGGCAGATATTTGTGTTATGAGCGCGAATATTTGTTTCTGAATCATGGATGTTTTCTATGTATTTAAGTATATTTTTCCCCAAATAGTATTTATATCGTCCTAGAGCTTAGTTTGGGAATTGGTCAATTGGTGTGACATAGTCCCCTGATATTGATTAATTTATTTATTTACATGCAAGAGGTCATTTACTTAAGCTTTTCACCTGTAATACATTACGAGTATAGTAATGTACAGCTGTGCATACAGCAATTTCAAGGTTAACTTTTTATTTGTTTGGCACGCATTAAAATGTCAGTTGCATTTATTGCATTTTTATTGTAAAAGTCGGTAAATCAACACGAGCAAATAAAGCATGGTCGGCTGTTTATGTTTCCTGCATGGTAAATGGAGGTATAAGTATGTATCCTACTGTCAGCGAGAGAGAAGACAAGCTTTAACGTTAATACTAAATAGTGGTAATAATTGTATGGTGGTCTTTCTAAATATGTGGTGTTCCCTTGTTTCGCAGACATAAATTTCATATAATATTTGGTCCGTGTATTTTTATTTACAATATTATCGTTTCAACGGCTATTTACTTGAATTAAACATGTCTCACAGAAACATAATTCAATGAATTTTATAATCCTGTTTTGTTATTTAACAAACTTATCAAACAGTAGAATTATTTTTAAACGAATATTATTTGTTTGGTAGAGTACAGGAATTACTTATTTAACAATTTATCTCGATCATTCGAATTAACGAACACTGCAATAGCTTTTGACGACAATTCGATGAACTCTTACTCGAGGTACGGGCATGTAACGAAATCGTGTACCACGCGAAGCTTATTGTAGTTAAGATAACATACTTACGATAATATGTTATATACCTTATGATAGCCTGACTTTGCCTCAACGGATCGGTATATAACATTTATTTCGCGTATTTATATATGACTAGCATAGAGGCATTCCATCTTAGTCCCCAGGGTTGGCAACGCATTTGCAGCCTTGTGAATGCGAATGTCTATGGGTCACAGTTTCCACTTACCATCAGGTGGCCTGTGTGCTCGTTTGCACTCCCATGCCATAAAAAAAATATGCGCAGTCAGTGTGAGAGGGCCGAGAGCGAGAGGAACCGATTTTGCCGCTAGCGCTCACTCAATGTCAAACGCTTGGACTCATAAAGCGGCCATTACACTAATTCGTTCACCTAATGCAGTCGCCAAACTTGTTTCAAACTACTCGGCTAAACGTCGTCTTTACATTAGTCTGTCCGCATACTTCAGTCACCTAATTGCGCGGTTGCGGCGGTCGCTCGCCGAATGCGCCTGAGTAGGTGCGATGATCTTTACACTGTTACGGTCGCCTTATGCGCCGGACGACGACTTAATGTAATTGCCGCTTATTTCGAGTTCTCCCTTGCACTGAACTGATTCTCATCCCATTACATAGCTATTTTAATTTACTTTAAAATGAAATAAAATATAAATACTAACATCCATCACAATATCTACATAAAAATTACACCTGGTATCTACTGTTACAAGCAGGTTGTAACTTGTTAATAAGTTTCTGTCAAAAATTTCATTTTTGGGACAAGCTTTTGTTGCACTGTACTTTTTTTTTGCAAAAGCTTTTTCTGCTTATAAAGACTAGACTAACACGGGTTTATCTACGTGTGGTTCAAAAAACTCATTCCGTTGACAGGAAGTGGGTCAAATTTAACTTGCAAGATTAGAAATAAAAGCTTGTAAAAACAAGTTTAAAATTAAAAGGTGTGCGAGTCCGAAACGGACTTGGCCGGTTTTTATTCATTAACCTCATTCACTTTGCGGGGGAAAACATATGAATAATTAGCTAATTAATCGCTGTAGCTAGCTGGCAGTGTACCAATTGCTTTACTCTGCAACTGGCAGTGGATAATACATCTAGTGTAGGTACTGGCCATGACTAGGGTTATAGTACAGCAAGTTATGTTTTTTTTTATTACATAGGCAAGGACGACGTCTGACGTCGCGATAGCCTAGCTGGTAGTGACCCTGCCTACGAACCTGGCGGTCCCGGGTTCAAGTCAAATTAGGGTAAGTAGATATTTGTGAGATGAGCGCGAATATTTGTTCCTGAATCTTAAATGTACCTATTCTTTGTATTTAATTATGCATTTCTCTATTTTATAAGTAAGTTTAACGTTTTCTAGTACCTATAGTACAACCCTAGAGCTTGGTTTGGGATTAGATCAATTTGTGTGAGATTTGTTATATTTATATTATTTAAGGCTATCGAACACTGAGCCCCCTGATGGTAAGTGGGATCTGTAACCCATAGACATTAGCATTCTCAAGACTACAATCTTAAGACAAGACTGCAATCCTAAGCCACAAACTGCCAAGCCTGAGGACTATGCTAGTCATTTCACCGGTTGTCTTATCCCCACACCGGGAGATAACGCGAACTTTGCTGCTTGGCGGTAGGTTAAAGAAAGAGGGGTGTTAAATAAGTTAAACGTACGTATCTGTGTGTCTGTCAGTCGCATCTTAGACGCCATACGGATAGACCGATTCGGATGCGAATTAAAAGAAGACTGGTTTAATCGGGATGGTTCTCAGCTATACTCCATTTGTTTAGTGTTTAAAAAAATGTAAACAAAACAATCACGTGACATAGTTCGTCAGCCAATAGAAGCAGTACACTGATAGGTACGTCAAAATCCGATAAAACAGTTTTGATTAGCTGTTCAACAATGCCACGTGGTTTGAATTGTTAAAAAAATATATTTATTTTTAATACAAGCTTTTATTTAACTTGTAATGTATGTATTTGTAATGTATGTATGTATGTACGGGCCAAATCTTGCAAACAAAATTGCAAAGAAATTTGTCAAGATCGTAGCAAGTGGAAAGAAGTGGTCGCTGTCTACCCCTCTGGGAAACAGGCGTGATTTAATGTATGTATGTATGTAAGTCCCACTTCCTGTTAACAGAATGGGCTGAAATTTGGACCACATTATAAACCAAGAGGTGAGGAGGTGATCTGATGGGGGAGTCGGAAGGTAACGACAGGATCTCCGCTATTCTTAACGTAGAATAGTTTGGTCTTGATAAGCAGATAAAGATTTTGTAAAAGAAAGAACAGACGGCAACAAAAGACAAGCTCCAAAAATGAAATTTTTGACAAAAAATTATCTATTTAACAATTAGTTCATAGTTTACCCGATTTCTGAACTACGAGGGTGCATTGAAAAGGTCTGAGCCTAAGGTTGAATATAATAAAAAAAAAACAAATAAATACTGGCAGGTCAAAGTGCCATATTTAGTAGCCATTATGCCGCCATCTTTTGTTTTTTTCCTGTCACAATTTTGCATTTTATGCTGGAACTGCTACATAAGGTCACTGATTTTTCAAGTAATGGATAAAATTGAGCATCGTTCTGTCATAAAATAATTGCAAAAAAAGGGGTTAACACCAAAACAAATATTTGAAGATATGAATCAAACATAAGGGCAATCTGCTCCATCGTATGCTACCATAAAAAGATGGGTAGCTGGTTTCAAACGTGGCTGGGAGACTGTTCAAGACGAGCCTAGGAGTGGGCGGCCGTTGACGGCTACTACGGACGAAAATGTCAATAATATATTAGATGCGATAATGAAGGATAGGCGATTGAAGATTGTGGAGATAGCGGAAGCAATGGGTATTTCTTATGAGCGGGCACAGAACATCATCACCGATGTTCTTGGATTTTCTAAGGTGTCAACCAGGTGGGTGCCTAGACTGCTTTCAGTCGAGAACAAACGAGTACGTGTTACAATTTCCCAAGATTGTTTATGTATGTTTCAACGTGACTCCGACGATTTTTTCAATCGTTTTATAACTATGGACGAGACATGGGTCCACCACAGTACACCAGAATCGAAAGAACAATCCAGGCAATGGAAAAGACCAGGTTCACCACCACCCAAAAAAGCCAAGGTCATTTTGTCAGCTAATAAGGTAATGGCCTCAGTTTTCTGGGATTGCAGGGGGGTTATCATGAATATCATGATAGACTATCTCGAAAACGGCAAAACAATAAATTCGGACAACTATTGTGCTCTTTCACGCAGTCTGCGTGAGGAAATTAAAATAAAGAGACCTGGAATGCTGTCGAAAAAAGTACTGTTTCACCAAGACAACGCTCGCGTTCACACTTCGGCGAAATCAATGGCACAAATATATGATTGTGGATTTGTAGTGCTGCCGCATGCCCCTAACTCGCCGGATCTAGCTCGTTCCGATTATCATCTCTTCCCAAACCTCAAAAAACACTTGGGAGGACAAATATTTTCGACTAATATGGAGCTACAAGAAGCAGTATACTCATATTTTAACGACCTCAGCGATTCTTTTTTTTTTGATGGGATAATGAAGTTGGAGGCGAGGTGGACTAAGTGCATTGACCTTCATGGAGAATATGTCGAAAAATAAAATTGTTATAAAAAGTGAGCCCGATACTTTTTTTTACCAGGCTCAGAACTTTTCAATCCACCCTCGTAGATGGCGACTTTTCACTCAGAGCTCCAGAGGCCCTACTTTGAAAATCGAAGATCGAAGTAACGTTAGCTCTATCTACTCGTATCCCTGTCACTTGTAATTCGATACTAAATCGACAGAAAGGGACAGAGCAGAGTACCAGCGTTTGTTAGCGTGATCAAGCCGCAGCTGTAGTATTCTGTTACCGCTTAAGGTCGTTTGTGTTGACACCTTTACCTGTTGGTTGACCTTTAAAATGCATGCATTAAATCAACTGTACTAAGAGATTTTTACTGGTTTTATTCTTTCTTATTTAAGAGCAAGGCTTTTATTTATTTTATGTTTTATTTCCATGGGTAACATGTTAATATTAAATCAACAGGGCCTCTATTCTACTGAGTAAAGCCATATCGCCTTTGCCATGTTATCAATTTGTTAATATTACTATAGCTCTATGTACTTGACAGAAATGGAGGCCCAGTTAAAAACGATACGACTACATAAAAAGGACGCATGTGTAGTTTGAGTGTGCAAGAAATAAGGTCACTAATACATAAGCGTTTCAATGAGACATACGCCCTTTTTTAAGGAGGGTAGAACATGGCAAGACCCAGTAGAATATAGGCGCAGTACTTTATTCGTCTCGATAAAACCATATCACTTTTGACATGTTATCGTATTGTCAAATAAAAACTCTTGCATTGACAATCTTATACGAACAGCTTCTAATTTTAAAATGCAACACTGACTGTTTTTGGAATGTGTCCGTTTTGTATTCAATGAACGAATTATGGAGGCCGACCTATCTATTCTGAAAAGATTGTCAAGACACAACCGTTATTTTAACGGTAAGAGAGATGCCACAGGAGCGTTGCCTGTGCGTTGCGACGTCGCCGCTGAGTTGTTCTACATATAAATTTGAACGATATGACACTCAATGCGTTGAAACGTCTGCGTCGCTCTATGTTGAAATCGCTTCGTTGCGACATGTGTATTTTTGCGAATTGTGTATTTTTTGATTCCGGTTCGTTACAGCCAAATATCATAATAACGTGTTCCTAGAATATCAAAATGTCAAAACAGATTATTCTCATAATGTCCAAAGATCGAAATGACTTACGCCTACTTCTTAAATTACCGTATTCTTAATATGACTATAATTCATTTAGACTCTATCTCGTTTTGATAAATTTTCAATTCTACCATTTCCCAAAATGTCTAAAACTTGACTTGATCATGTTTTCATGAATTTTCAATTATACCATTTCCCAAAATGTCTAAAACTCAAATTAACTAGACACAAAAACGTCAATACGGAAAATATTTAAAATTATGTTGAAGTTTACAGTTTTTAACCAATGAGTAATTAAATTAATTATCAACGGCATCCCAATTTTCATCTTTATCCTATTTTTATTCTGTACAATCGAGAATAATAATTAATTAAGTAAGACTGCTAGGACACCACTCGGACATTCGCTCACCTTTGCTTCTTGAGCGAATCACACCCCTGCTCATAAGGACAGTTTTTGTTTGATCGTTTACAAAAGCATTAGTTATAAATTGCTAAACCAATTGTGATAAACTGAACTAATTATTTACATTTAAAAATAAGTAACACTAAAAATACTGCGTGGTTAAAATTTTAGGTATTATGAGACAGTGTCATTATGGTCTTTGGGCCTGTCAACAAAAGGCATTTTTGAATTTTGGTAAATTTGAAACTAATGCATTTTCACTTTCAGTCTTAATAATAATTCGGTATTTGAAGTTATTGTTCATTTTACCAACTATACAATTTGGATATCGGATGTAATGTGTAAATGTTATTATGACATTGTATTGTATTGAAAATAAGTCAATTTGGGAATTAAGGCATTTTGGAACTAAGACAATTTGAGATTTAGTAAAATATGTAAAAGGGCATTATGATATTTGGCTGTAATGAACCGGAATCTATTTTTTAAAGTAGTTACAAGTTATTTTTGTATTGTTTGTTATGTGCAGTGGCGGCGCAAGACCTAAACTTAATGTGGGCCCTACAACTTAGCCTAGAGCGCCTGTTAAGGCGTCGAAGAAGAGAGCTCCAGCTTCCGTGAAGGAGCTCCCTCGTACCGCTCCGTCGTGTGGATAAGGAGGGATTCACATGGGTGAAGTACAGCAAACCACGTAGGAAGCCCCATAAGACTCGGTGTGGTACTGCAGTAACGGACCCGAGTTCCGAGCTGCGGGCAGCCATACTGAACACGGCGCTCTACGTGTCTCGCCTGCACCACTCTACCACGGAAGACGACGTGGTGGAGTACGTCTGCCAGAAGGTTGGATGCAGCCTGACAGTGTTCCAGCTGCGGTCGCTTCGCTACGTGCACTTCAGTTCGTTTGTAGTGCGCGTGCCGCAGTTTATGCTAGGAACCGTCGAGTGTCCTGACTTCTGGTCGAAAGGTGTCGTGTTTCGGCGGTTTCGGGGCAACCTACCGGCATCGACCATCACGCCAAGTTTGGCAAAACAGAACCACGCTGTTCTGTCACCTCGGTGTTAGTTTTAAGTTTTATATTTTTATGTATGTTAGTCTAAGGTATTCGTAACTATGGGCCTCGTTGCTGGAAATAAAATCTTATTATTATTATTACACCTAGAGATTTTCCTAGCACGAACGACGTGTTGTTAGTGCTTGACACAATAAAAACATCGACCATCTTGTTAGTCCACTTCAATGTCATCGAGCTATTTTCATTGAAGTATGTGCCTAAAATATTAATAAATTGAAAGTTTTGTTATTAATTTATTATTCTTATCTTACTTTTTAAAACACACCACATTGTTATATATAATATGACATAATGATTGTATTTTTTTCCTTATTGAAATGATTTTGCTATTTTCTTATTAGGCACTTCAATGAGCTTTAATTTTGATTATTTTCTTAATAACTATATTATAATGATGTACAATTATTTCCTCTATGGCGTTGAAGTAGTGGTTATCGATAGCAGGATTGTCGATGTTTTTACTGTGTCAAGCACTAACAACACGTCGTTCGTGCTAGGAAAATCTCTAGGTCTAATTATTATATAAATTTGAACGATATGAATGTGACACACGATGCGTTGAAACGCCTGCGTTGCTCTATGTTGAAATCGCTGCGTTGCGACGACGCTACGCACCGGCAACGCTCGTGTTGCATCGCTCTAAGACCACCTGTGTATTTTTTTAAGTAGTTACAAGTTATTTTTGTATGATTTGTTATGTGCAGTGGCGGCGCAAGACCTAAACTTAATGTGGGCAAGGCACATTTGGCGAGGCCCTCCGATGTATTGATTATAAGAAAAACCTTGTGGCGTGTACTTTTGGATTTTCCATAACTTTTCAAATTTATTTTCGGCTGTGAGACGCGAGGGTTTTTGCGACGCGAGGCCTTACGCCGCCTCTGGTTATGTGTAGTGTGCAATACGAAGTATTAAATTGTTTTATAAAATTGTTCGCAACAGTTACATCAACATCAAACGTCCCTTCGCCGTATCTGTCTGTCTGAATGTTTGTGATAATTTCATAAACCATGGATTTTCATGATAGATATTTTTCCACAAAAGCACTGTGTGTCGCCCAGAACAAGCTAGCTGGACAAAATTATTTTTTCGAATATTTAGCTTCTAACATGTCTGTATAATTGAAATAATAGTATTATTTATTTTTAAAATATATGGAAGTCTAAAATAGGGATAAATGATATAATAAAAGTGTTCGTATGAGAAAAAAATATTTTTAATGACGAAAACTTAAAATATATACAGCAGCAATAAATAACTTAACCTAAATAACTAATTCCGTACATAATTATCTTTACGATCTACCCATTAGTACCTACTTAACAATAAAAATTAATGCTATTGTACAGCTTACACTGTAATTGGATTCTAATGAGGACTACTTTTTGATTTATTCATCATCACTGTGTTCATCCTCAGAAGATCCGTAATACAATAATCATCGGAACTTATACAAACTCTATTTACAGTATTTTTATTAATTACTATATTTTTTGGGGGAATTGATAGATCTAACACTTTGGATGTAAGAGATCCAGTTTTTTTGCGGGGTATTTCACGGAGGCTATTAATTACAGGATCAGATGTGATTATTAACATATTTAGCAAATCTGTATTCGTGGCAATACGAGACCGTTTGCGAGTATTATCCTGTCGGAATCTTCTGCAATCTTTGTTGCGAGCTTCTTGAGCCTCCTCAGAAAGCTGCCCGATTGGCAAAAGAGCCGATTGGATAATATCTACACTGTACAAGTATTTTATGCACAGTAACAGGCATATAATACCACGAATACGAAGCGTTCTCGATTTCTTCGAGAATTATCCCATTTTTCTGCAAGTTTCGAAGAAAATCGGGAAATCACGGTCTTCATATCTTTGACAGACTGCTCCATTATGCCGCTTTAATTTATAATTTTTAAAATATAAGCGTACAGAGCACCATTTCGCTCATTTTTTGAATGTTTGGTCCATTCTTCAAAATATTCCAATTTTGAAACTGTGAAACTCCGTTCTGAAAATAAATAAATAAATATAAGTTGGGCAAAAAAGGAGCAAAAACTAATACATTTGTCATAGTCTACAGGGATGTGGCTACTCCCTAAAAAAAAATCTACTCGGGGAGAAGTGGGGGTTTTTAGTTACAGTCCAATGAATGCAAAACTGTGGTCATTATTTTATAATATTTTAAGATATCGACATAATTTCTTAAGTAAAAGCAGAAAGATATATAAATACAGTAATATATAATATAGTACTTACCCTTAGTAGTAGAATCCATCACAAAAAATAACCAAAACTTGTGAAATTTCGCAATGAGACGTAATCGCAATAAAAGCTAAAGTGCAACTAAATTAATGCACTGAACGTAGTTTATTTATATACTTACCCTCATTACTCGTGTTTAAAATGATCTACGCCAAAACAATGCCTGCCAATGTAATCACCAACTAATATAGTAATTACCCTCATTAAGGTTTCCTGGATAAGCTAATGTTGTTTTTGTCCAGCTAGCTTGTTCTGGGCGACACACAGTGAAAAGGTATGAATTGTAAAATCTGGCTGTTACAGAAAATTCACATAAATCAAAGCATAGTATTTGTTTCCTAGTCTTTTGTGAATTATATTTTATTAATATACATACATACATACATAAACTCACGCCTTCATTCCCAGAGTGGGGTAGGCAGAGCTAAAGAATTACCAACAAGTCTTAAAACTTCTAACTTCTTTTATTTTATTAATATTCAACTATTTATTTCTTTATATCGTTACCCATAGCCTAGAGTTCGGTTTATGCTATAGTCGAGTCCGGAATTAGGCGAACTAACTTGACAGTTCATTGTACACTAATGTTGCCACAGTTTGGCTAGTGCTGTTAATATCGATATTTAAAAAGTCTAGTTTATCATTATTATTATGTTTGGAATCTAACTAATAATTTTACTAAGCAAAATAATAATAATAAAAATTGGTTGGATTTAAAAATACATCGAACATCGTTTTAGACATCGTTAACGACGCAGTCCTCCATTTTGTTTTGTTGACAGTTCGGACCATGCCTAACAAACAAAGCAAGCAAGCCATTCGGCTTTTTGTCATCCTATGATTGATTTTTTTGGTCAGATTGTAACCTAGCAACAATACTTATTAGCGTATAAAATTAATTAAATCGAACACATAACGGATTTGGAATTATCATCGACGATATATAGCGTTTGTCTCTATCGCATTTTCATATTTGCCAGCAAGAAAGGAATGAATGCTATATGTATGGTACTGATGGTACATGAAATGTACCGTACTATCCCGACGGAAGCCACCTAAATGGATCACAATGGCCTGTTGTTATTTTTGTATTTTATTCCTAATTTGAGGAGTAAGTATCGTAAATATCCGCTTTAAGCCGTACATCCTTCAGATCATATTATATCGTAAAAATTGCTGTAGTTTTTCCCTATTTGGCAAGTATGTATGAGTGAGGAAGTTTCGACGACAATTACTTGATAAAATATAAATATAATCAGATTTATAGAAGGCACAAGGTTATATCGACATATTTGTGTCGACATAAACCTGTTCAAACATTTTCGGCTGTCAAGTTAGTTCGCCTAATTCCGGACTCGACTCTAGGTCAATTTGTGTGAAACCATATTTTTTTTAGATTCCGTCAACTTGCTGTTTTACTATTATTTATTAATTATTATAAAATACTACTAACATGGTCATTTGGAAAGGATGGATGAAAGAAGATTGACGAAAGAGATATACAGATCGAAAGTGAGTGGAAGGGTCGGAAGGGGCCACCCTAGGCGTACTTTTTCGAATCAAATCGGAGAAATACTGGAAAAGGGCCGAATCTTAAGTACCTACTCGAAACCGACGTGCGTGCATGACTCGATGTATGAATGTTGAAGAAGCGAATGAAATTTGTCAAGATCGTAGCAAGTGGAAAGAAGTGGTCTCTGCCTACCCCTCTGGGAAACAGGCGTGATTTAATGTATGTATGTATGTATCTGCACTGCACTTGTTGTTTTATTTTGGATTAAAAATAATAATTGGACCACAATTCTGCCCTCCTAAGCTAATACGCAGTATGTCAGATAAAATTCCTGTAGCAATATCAACCTTATTACTAAGAGAACAGAACTAAAACTGCTTTGGTTATTGATTTTGGGATACTGCTTATTTGCTTAGGAGGGCAGAATATATACAGGTTGTCCCAGAAACCGACGTCAACCCGCCTAGGGCTGATAGAATAGCTCATAAGCCAACGATTTAACCCCCATGTATGTTCAGCAATTGTTATTAGTTTCCGAGATATTGATCATTTAAATCGGAATTTTTGCCATTTTTCCTTGTGTCCGTGATGTGAAAAACCCCTAAATTCATGTTTTAATTATATTTTTTTAAGTGTTTTTTTGCATGATTAGAATCACTATGAAATAAGGAAGTTTTTAAAGCTCCATGCCAATTTTTTTTTCATTACAACTTTTTGAGTAAACGCACAAAGTTTGTTTTTCCATACTTGGTGAAAAACAAACGCGGGGTTCTCTTAGTATGGAGAAAGTAACTCTGTGCAATTGCTGAACAACAATGGGGGTTAAATCGATAGCTTATGAGCTGCTCTATCAGCCCTGGGCGGGTTGACGCCGGTTTCTGGGACACCCTGTATAGACGCCATCCTTTTCTTATCAATTTATAAACAAAGATAAAATATTGTACAAGTAAAATTTGTAATTAGTTAACTAAAGTGTCTTAAATCACTAGATTAATTAATTACTGATGTCTATTGATGTTTAGACTTGACTTAGTGATTGAACAAATATCAGCTTTGGTTCATTGCACCTACGAAAGCTCTGCTGGTATAACCAGTATTCATAAAGGTGCAGCACATATTGTATTTGGCTTGTACAGTTGACTACGAAGAGATGTATCCACTTTTGGACCTTATTACAATGCAATAAGGCGAAAAAGTGGATACATCTCTTTGTACTGACATACAAACTATATTTGTGTTACAAAAAAGGGCCATTTGATCTATTTATAACTTAAATCCTGTGACTCCTTAAGAGAACTTTTTAAATACATTAATATCTTAACTGTAGCGTCTCAATTCATTTATGAGAATTTTATTTATGTTACCTATTCCAAATTTAGATTTTTTCATCAAAAATTCTGTTATACATAATTTAAATACTAGAAATAATAATAAAATTGCTATACAACAAATTCCGGGTCCATAAAGTATATAAATCATTTGTTGGTCAATGTATTCTGTTCTATAATAAATTAACAGACCTAGTTTTAAAGTTAGCACTTTAAAATTACTATCTAACAACCTAGTTACCTAGTTGGTAGTGACCCTGCCTACGAAGCGAGCGGTCCTGGGTTCAAATCCCGGTAAGGGCATATTTGTGTGATGAGCGCAAATATTTGTTCCTGAGTCATGGATGTTTTCTATGTATTTAAGTATTTATTTCTCTATGTAAGTATTTATATCGTTGTCTAGTACCCATAGTACAAGCCTAGAGCTTAGTTTGGGACTAGGTCAATTGGTGTGAGATTGTCCCCTGAAAAAAAAAAAAAAAAACAGACAAAAATGCTTGGCCTAAATCCAAAACTTAGTCCTCAATACTTCGTGCAAATGCAAACATTGAATCTTGTCTATTTATAGCTTTATACAATGCTAGGCTAAGTAGTATCATTGTAGTACGAAAATATGGTTTAAAAAAATGACTGACTGCTGAGATTCTTGCAGCATTTCTTCTCAGCAGTGGTCTCCTCTTGGGAATTGCTGGTAGACTCTTGAGGTGTAAAAGTGCCTGTACGGCCTACTTACTGAATAAATGTATTTTTACTTTATCTTATCATTGTAGTCAACTGTACAGTAGATACGGTACCCACAGAGCCATCAGTAAAATTTAGAGTGATAAAGATGCTAGAGCCAAACAGGCACTTTGACCTATTTAAGACAATTAGCGCCAACCATAGATAAACTGTGGCTTTGAAAATTAGGTCAGATAAGCAGTGTACTTCCAAAATACTTGTATCATAGGTATCTACTCTACATTTTTAATTATCAATATACTAGAATTAAATCAATATTTATGAGAAAAAAATACACCGTTTCAAAACAAAAAAAATGCCATATGATTACTAACGCTATCGCTGTCCTTGATCTAACATACAAGCGCGGAAGAAAATTAACTGTTTGGTGAAAAGTGCCGCAACACGGTCTGAAAACCCATTGGAAAATAAACAATAACTCACCGTTTTGAGCTTTTTCTTTGGTCCACACGGTTCCTCCATGTCCAGTAGTGGATAACCACACTCACTTGTACCTATTAATTAATATGTACCGTTAGCTTTAAGTGAAGAAAATTAATTCGCGTATTCCATTAATTCTACGTTAATCCCGGACACGAGAGGGGATACTGAGGAAAGTGCGGGGCAAGCAAAACATTATGGCAGCTGACATTTTAGATCCGTTTAGAAATATGTAACAAATGTCATGTTGTCGTACACAGAGCAGCATCGTGTGGTTAATCTTAACATAATTCCCATTCACTTACAAGCACGTCCACGTCCAATCACAGCCTATGGTCGTTCACTTTTTTCAAAGAATTTGTGAATCTGTTGTATTTTTGAAGTAAGAAGAAAAAAAAAAGTATTTGCAGATGAGACTCGACGAGACGACGAAATTGAAAAAAATAATACTGCGGCGGTCGGTTCCAAGGTGGTTCTGCGGCTACTGCAGTCCTCAAATAAAGTAAAGTAGTTTAGTTATGATGACTATTATACCTTTTATGAATATCGATTTATTTTAAGAGAAAACTTCAGTATATTTGTTTATCTATTCTGTTAGTGGAAGCCTCAAACGCAGCAACCACAGTAACCACTGTAACCAAAATGCCTGCAGTAACGGCAACAATCGACGAACAGAATGATCCTGATCAGCGAATGTGGCACGCTCTCAAATGGCATATAACACGAGAGCGCCAGAGAAAGAAACAAGGTACGTATCTAAAGCTGACTAACTATTCTGTTTTTTGAATCTAAATGTAAAGTACCGTTGATTTATGTATTGTATTCTAACATTATTCAAAACTGTTGATGGTAAATTTCGTTTTCAGAATATGAAGCAGAGGTGGAAGAAGAAAGACTGAGAAAAGAACGTGAAGCTAGAGAGAGACAAGATGTCATGACACTGGGTTAGCTTTTAAACATTACATTTTGTAATCTCACTTTTGATGTTATTATTATTATTATTATTATTATTATTATTTTATTTTAGACAGGCAGTTGGCACTGATATGTCTAAATCCTTGATTACTGCACGAATTGTCACACTGATTTAGAATGTTTGTCAAACTTATTTTTGAACTGGTTAACACTTTTAGAGTTCACAACATTGGAGGGTAATTTGTTCCACATTTTTATTATTCTATTCCCTAAAAAGTTTTTGCCGATATTTGTGTTGTGTTTCTTTGTTGCAAGTTTAAAGTTATGTCCTCTGGTGCGTGTGTTGGTGTTACGAACAAACAGGTCGCTAAGATCCGGACAGTCGTAAAAGCCGTTTAAAATTTTAAAAGTTTCGATCATGTCTCCCCGCTCTCGTCTTTTTTGAAGTGATGTCAAGTCCAGTCTCTTTAACCTTTCCTCATATGGCAATGATTTTAGGTTTGCGGGAATTTTGGTGAATCTACGTTGAACTCGTTCTATCATGTCTATGTCCTTCTTAAAGTATGGGCTCCAGATTTGAAATCCATATTCAAGGATTGGTCTAATGTAAGTTTTGTAAATCTTAAGCATTGTTTCAGGTGTGAGAATTCGGAATGCTTTTCTGATTACATAGATCATAGAGTTGGCTCTTTTTTTTTTTTTTTTTTGTTTAAAATGGTAAGGTCCATGGTTCAGTACACTACCTACTACTATTATATTGGCATCTTGGTGTTGTTATTCAAAGTAAAACCAACACATTGCACTGTTTAAAATATATAGTAAAAATGTTTTGTTACCGAAGTTATATTACTATGCACCAGCATGTCAGTTGAAACAAGTCCAAAACTGCACATAGGCCTCTGCCAAAGATCTTCATCATGAGTCTTTTGCTATTTGCACCAGTTGCTTTATATTTTTTTTAGGGGATACAATAACCGATGAAATTACTAGCATAGAGGCATTCTCTCATCTTAGTCGTAAGGCTTGGCAACACATTTGGAGTTTAAGGTCGTATTAATAAACTAATCTTGTCCTAGATATTCATTTACAACAGGCCGCCTGCTTATGTTATTAACTCTGAATAAATTCACATTCCAGAGGAGACTAAAGAACAAATTGAACAATTGGAGCAAAAATTGAAACAGCTAGAGAAAGAGAAACAGCAGCTGTTCATGAAACTTAAAAAGGTGCTTAATGAGGATGAGAATAGGAAGAGGCAACAACAGAAGGAATCCAAGTGAGTAGTTTTTGATCCTCTTTTGTCTGTGTAGTGTCTCAGTTAACCCCTAATTTTCATGTCTGTCGGTCATCGTGTTAGCTTTACGGCTTTAGCGGTTACTAAAGTGTGTATTTTATATTACCGGCTTCTGTAATAAAATTTAAAGAATGCGATTTTTAGGCATTTTTTACTCAACTTTAACAATCTCTGCATCTCTTGAACTATAATGTAGACATGTAAAATTTTCAAAAAGTTATAAATAGTATTGGGTACAGACCAAAAAGTGGGCCACAGTTAACCGCAGTTAACCGTACAAACAACAAAGTTCTGTTGTGTAACAAAAGTATCCCTACAATTTTATGGCAAATTTTCGTATCACAACAGAAAAATTACATAGAAAATTTAATTGAGTGAGTTAGCATGGCCAATTTTTTGGCCCTTACCCTATTGCCATTAATAATGGTCATGTGCAAGTTAGACCCGCATTCTGATGTTTCCATTCCCTACAACACACAATATAAGTTCTAATTAAATGTCCAACCACAAAGGAACCGCAAGAACAAACCAAAACAGTATAAGTGGCCTAAAGAGTTAAGTTCTAAAAAATATTTTAGTAACATGGAATGTGTTAAGACCGGAAAATGGGCAGACGGCGTAGACTTTATAAATTTTATATTGCGGACCCCTATTGGTACCCTTACGGAATAGGTCTTTTAAAATAATATTATTATGAAACCAATGATTACTCAGTCTAAAAGAAACAGTAGCTTACCTACAAACTGTATCTATTTCTGTTTCCAGTGAAAACCAACCGATGAAGATGCAGATGAACAACATCCAGGTCCCCATGTTCCAGATGTCGACCTCCTCAGGGCAGGGCGAGCCCATGCCGACGCAGGGCCGACCTCCCCCCCTCACCTCCCACATGTTAAATAAGGTTTGCCATTTATTTCTGTAAGTCACACAGGCACTAGAAGATATCTTAACTCTATTACGAAAAGAGTTATGGAATTAAATATAGGCGTTAGACTAACAGTCTGCTGGTTGATTTATATAACTTTCTTCTAACAGATAGGTGCGTTCTTCTCTGCTTGTCAGTCTGGCCAACTGTTAATCTGGGGTGCACATTACACCTACTTTATTCAGATATTTTGAACACCATGTCAGCTTAGTTATATTATAATTGTGTTTTTAAATTAATCAATTTCTATCTATGAATGCTATTTGTACCATTTTTTAAACCTGTTGATCGCCGCTGTCGGCGGTGGCCGACAGTTGAAAGTGAAGCCACTGATTCCATGTCTGCCACAACCGACACAAGTTGAAGATAACTTACATAGCATAGCAAACATGTTTGGCATGTGAGTGACACATTTTGTATTTGACCAATGGATTACACCAATGATGAACACTTGATACTCATGTTGCAGAATATAAGTAAGGGTTTTTTTTTTTTTAGAGATAATCAATTATTAACCTCATTGTCTATTATTGGTGCCTTCAGCTAAAGGTGTCCAACATTGGTGACGTCACCATAGACAGATATAGTGTACAAACATACATACAATATGGCACCCATGTTCCCAACAGCAGACTATAGTCCGCGGACCGATTCAGACCGGGGCTAAGCGCGCGCGCAGCCCGTCGCCTACATACGCGCTCTACTCCCAGCGGCATCACCAACCTCCCATGAAGCACCAACAAGTCTACTCCGACCATAGTGAGTACAAAATGACGTATTTTTTTTGTGTGGAAGGTCTCGATTCAAATATCTATGGGAAACAAGCGTCTCTAGTAATACGGCCTGAACTGTATTAGCCTAGTACGAGGGGTGATCCATAAGTTTTGATAATCGGTATTAAAAATGGGAGATATGTAAATCATTATATTTTAATTGAAATAAGCACACTTTCTATATTTGAAAACACTTGTTAACGTCATTCAATTGTTTTATTTTACCACTATAAAAATAATTTTACTTTAGGAGGTCAAATTTTGTACGTTCACTAAGTCATCATCAGCTCGTGATTTTTATGTAGTCGATTTTTAACATTAGTGAATGAGAAGTAGTAGTCGAAAGTTAGGGCTTAATAACGGGGAGAGCGGTTCTCAGTTCTGATCTTTGGTCGATGAGCAGCACCCTTGTCAATTAGAAGCCTCTGAAGCACATTTCCTGCCGCAAATTCGTATTTTTTTTTCTTGAGCTTATTTTTAATATTTTCCCATAACTATGATAGAATAATGTTATATAACTCTCCTAGATTATTTAAACACAATTGCTAAAAACGAATGTCAAAGTATTTATTTGTAGGCCTCAATAATCTTGGGCGAGGCCGAAAAAACCACCCTAAATTTTGGTGACAGAGTTGGAGATAAAAAATCCACTGCAATGATAACTTATTTATCGTTTAAATCATAATGATAAATCAAGGTTTCATTTTCAAAAACAATATTTTTTGTTAGTGTACCAGAATTTTCTCCACACCGCTCCAAATTATTACAAAACTAACTCTTATTTTACCGTCTTGTAAAATTATTCATACAGATGTTTTTTGTTTAGCTATCACAGAAAAACAAATGAACAATATAGTTTTTTTTTTTCTCTAAATTAAGTTTGATTAGTGCCATGGTATATTCCACATTAAAAAAATATCATTATGTGCATGGTTCATACTGATTCTCAAAACTTATGGATCACCCCTCGTAAGTGACCTGACTACGACGCTACCTTGACCCAAGCTGGGTTCGATTCCCGATGAGCAAAAGTATTCTTCTGAAGATTCTATGTATTTATGGGCAAAAAATGAGAATAAAATACTCTATAGAAGTGTGAATCCCAGGCTTGAGCCTGGGCAGTTACTATTTAAATTTGTGTGAGATTGTCCACTGGTATTTATTTATAATTTACTGTGGAGTAAATAAAACATTATAAAATTTATAAACCACACATTTCCGTGAAGACTTACCCGGGGATGGGGAGTTTTATGTAATTGTTTAATTACTTTGCCCATTACTAGTAAATTCATAAAACCATAGACAGTATATTAAATATGGCGCTGTTTTTTACATTGTCCACGAGTTCTATTGACAGAGACTTTATTCAAAAGTTACGAGTGCTGTCTAAATCTTAATTTGGGAGTAGCTTGATGTGAATATTTTTTCTCAAAATAAATCTGGGCCTCCATTCTAGGCCGTAAAAACCATAATCGTATTTGACCTGTTATGTTATTGTTTTTAAATCGGCTGCTATTACTGTCCGCCAATAATCTCGGCCCTGAATAGCATCGCTGGACAATGGACCTTGTTCTATTTTGGTGTAATTTAAACAGTTTCCTTTCCATTCATAAATCTTATATTCACCCTGGGATTTATCTTAATGTGTGTGTGTTTGATTTGGAACTGTAACCTAATGTGTTTACATCAAAAATTCTATGGTAATCTTTTACAGAAGTTGAGGACGGGCGCAGGCCTATGACCCGGGCCGTACTTTGGAACAGTGAGTTATCCACTAGGTCTCGCTTGCTCCGTTCATTATTCGTTTCTACCCACATTTTCACTCTTTTTTACTTCTGCATTCTTTATGCTTCTCCATGTCACGTAACGGTAGTGGTGTCTTGAACATCTTTTCATTTACTCTCGTAGAACTTAAATACGTAATTGTCATAGAATATGCTGCTAGTAATTTGAAAAATATGGATGTGGTGTAATACTCTATAGTTCATTTATTTTAGGATGAGAAACCACAATAACATTATATTGCGTTTGGTCAACTATTTATTACCTAGCAAATAGTACAGTATAATAGTCTGGGAGCCGCAAAATAAAATTGTTTTAATGTCACTTTATTTGCGTGTCGTCAATTGTTACTCTAGTACAAATTGTAAAGAGATTACAGTTCACGAGCCGCAAAATAATGTTGTTGTGGTTTCTCATTCTAAATTAAATGAAGTATAGCCATGTTCTTTTAATTTTCCTCATTGGGATGGTCATCCAATCATTATATAGTGACTTATAATTTAAATGTCTCTTGACATAAAGACAATGATTTGTAATAGGAAGTAATTCTTGGTCGTATTTTAGTATATATGAATGCAAAAAACCAATTATAACCGGTTTAAACCAGTTATTTTCATTCAAAAATTGTTAATAACCGGTAAAATTGCCTTCCTAATAGGTAGATAGAGTTTGAATTGGTTTCTTAATTAAAATAATTTATTCCATTTTGATACAGTATATACAAAATAATCATGATTATGTTGAGGTTACTTTGAGTAAGTAATAATCAAAAACAAAACTTCTGCATTCAATTTTTAATTGTAAATCAATTATGAAAAATTGTGTGTTCAAGATGACTCTCATTTAAAATTCTTTTAAATCTGGGCTAGTAAAATTATGAAATTTCACTTCATATCAAAGTCCTGAACCTGAATTTTAAGAAAATGAATTTATTTTTAATTTCGTCGTATTCGATCTTCTCCTAAACCATTGGAAAAACCCAAAAGATTTTTTGCTTTTTGTGGTAATTTACCCTGAGTTTTTTTTTTTTTTTTGAGAAATTAATATAAAATACAGTGTCAATTGTGAACCTCTGGTGGTTCCTACCTTTAAGAACCCAACTTGTCTTCCTTCTGTAGTGATTTTTATAGTTTTATCCACATTTTTTTGTTGGTCAATGTTGTATGGCTTTGTATACGAACTCCATTGTGTTATGTGACTGTCACAATTGATTTCTGTAACATTCATGTAGTTAGTTCAGTTATTATTAATACTATAACATATCATTCACAGCGCAGAAATAATTAACCATTTTAATACTTCCATGCTTATCTTCATTAAAAAACTAATCCATACATACATTATTAACCCTTTTATTTATAAACGCGCAATAGCTAAATTGTACTTGAAATATGCTCTGTCCTTATCAGGGACAAAGAATACTTTAGCTAAAAAAAGGTTTATTGTGAGTTTTTGAATAAAGGGATTTTAGTGTTTGTGTTTAGTGACTTGATATTTTAATCTTACTCTTTTAATATTAAACTTTTTTGGATTGCACGCTTCTATAACTAAGTAATCAGGCTCATAGATGTCACGAGAGACCGAAGAGCTGTCCGTTTCCTCGCGCAATGCATTAATTTAACTACGCAGAGAGGAAATGCTGTCAACATGTTCGGGACAATAGCTCAGGCCTTTTTTAGATGTAGCGTTTTAGTTTTAGCTTACGAGGGTGGTTAGAAAATTAGCTTGTTTCGCCTACGGATAGATGGCGTTAGTGTCATATCTGTACTTATTGATAAAGTTTAACATTTGACAGTAGTTGAAACAAAAGTGATCGGAGTAACGCGGCAAAATGGAGAAAATTGGAATTCGAGGTGTAATTCAGTTCTTTTTTTTGGAAGGTAAAACTGCCAAAGAAATCCATGAGAGGATTTTACCTACGTTGGGTAGCTCGTGCCCTTCCTACGAAACAGTTCGACTTTGGGTAAATGAGTTTAAGCGAGGCAGGACGAGCATTGAAGATGCACCTCGCCCTGGAGCCCCAAAAACGGCAGTCATACCCGAAATCGTCGATAAAATTCGTGATTTGGTTTTAACCGACAGAAGATTGAAGATACGCGAATTAGCTGAAGCCTCAAACATCTCTTCTGAGCGGGTGCATTTTATTTTGCACAACGAATTGCACATGAAAAAGCTATGTGCAAGATGGGTGCCGCGGTTACTCACTCCAGAACAAATGCGTATTCGCATGCGAACATCTGCTGACAATCTCCAGGTGTTTGAAAGAAATCCAACGGAGTTCATTCGCCGTTTTGTTACAATGGATGAAACCTGGATCCATCAGTATATCCCGGAGACGAAACAACAGTCCAGACAATGGATTAGTCGTGGTGAGCTAGCTCCAAAGAAAGCCAAGGTCATTCCTTCTGCTGGAAAGGTGATGGCGTCTGTCTTTTGGGACGCAAAGGGAATTCTCTTAATCGACTACCTTGCGAAGGGAAAAACCATCACTGGGGCATACTATGCATCACTTTTAGACCAATTACAGGCGGCGATAACCGAGAAACGGCCAGGTATGGCAAAAAAAAAAGTGATGTTTCACCATGACAATGCTCCGGTGCATTCAAGCCGTGTCGCTGTACAAAAATTGTCGGAGTTACGATTTGAACTGCTTCCTCACCCCGCTTATTCGCCAGATTTGGCTCCTTCGGACTATCACCTATTCCCGAAAATGAAAAAATATTTGTCTGGGCAAAAATTTAACTCGAACGAAGAGGTGATACAGGAGGTAAACGCATATTTCGAGGGCCTTGAAGAAACACATTTCCGTGAAGGCGTCGAGAAGTTGCAGAAACGTTGGGGCAAGTGCGTCGAAATACGAGGGGACTATGTGGAAAAATAAAATAAAAACATTCGCAATTTTTTTTTTTTTCGTATTAAACCAAGTTACTTCTCAAACCACCCTCGTAGTTATTTTTTTTTAGCTTTTGTCTTGTATACGTTATATGTTTTTTGTCATTATAAATAATGTAAATATCAATTTAGAATGATTTTGAAGCGACGTTTAAATTGCGTACCTGTTAACAGAAACCTTGCAAATTTAGCCCCGGGCGTTAACGTTCTCTCACGCCCTGAATCAAGATCGATTTCCTTGATTTATGATTATGTTGTTACTATGAAAAACTAGGTATGTACGTTTTTTCCTTATTTTTTAGAAAAAACGATTCTGTCTATTTTCATAACAATATCTACAACGTAATCAAAAATCATAAAAATAGCACCAAGTTTATAGAAAATGTCAGGTTCAAAATACTCATAAACATACCTGTGCTAACTCGGGGCACGTTTTAGGGATTTGATATCGATAAAAAAAGATGTCGATATACATGTACTCATTGAAAATTCTCGGTTACTATAAAAAGGATCATATCATATCTGACATCGAGCCTCTTAAGATTATAAAAGAATGCGGATGTCATTTCAATCAAAACTATTTACAAAAAGTTGAAAGTCACCGACATGAGAAAGTAGTAATTTCAATAACCGACATGAATGAGAAATCGAATTTGAGTTATTAAGTACATATGTTTTAAGAATGCCCCGTTGACCACTGTGGACGTTGAGAAAACGTTCAATAATTTAAGGTGGATATTTATTATGAAAACTATTTTAAAATAAATCAATAAATATATGGTTTAATCTGTAACCTGTGTGGTCACCGGGTTAGAATAGTGCCACTCCATGTCTTCCCGTGGATGTCGTAAGAGGCGACTAAGGGAATAATAAAGGCTTCTAGTACTCTTAGGCGATGGGCTTGCAACCTGTCACTAATACACTGGTAAACATCTTAGCCTGATTGTGCAAAACGTGGTCACAGAATTATCAACAACTTATTTAAGAGTGCTTGGTAATTCTGTAGCTCTGCCTACCCCACTCTGGGAATGAAGGCGTGAGTTTATGTATGTATGTATGTAATCTTGTTATTGTTTTAATTTAAAAGCGAAGTTTTTTTTATGTTGAATAACATTTTGATGTTGACAGTAACATCGATATTTTTTTTGTCGATTTTTTTTTTGATACATTTCTTTAGTATAGGTGCCCCGAGTTAGCACAGGTATGCTCATAAATCACTATAGAACCGTGTCGCAGTTAGTATATATAACTCCATAATTTGAATCTGTTATAATGACATGGCACCAATAGTGGCTCAAGAACTTAAAATTGCCGACCGAACCTACGCTATTAAAACGGCTATAACGGAAAAATAAAGCCAATTTAAACTTACAGGATCTCCTAAGTTTTTTTTAGTAAGATTGAGAAGGCAAACGATCACACCTGACGGTAAGTGGGATCTACCCATAGAGACATTGCCAATTCTGAGGAATACGATGGAATGCCTCTATACTTATGGCAGGTTAGAGAATAAGATAGTATGGTACAGATGTAGTGAATAATGTTTTCCCATCGTTTTTTGTCGGATAAGTTCGTATTGATCTAGCTTTCTCAATTAGCTTATCGGTGGGTACTAAAGTTGACTGCGACAGCAAGATAAAAACGAACGTTACCGAAACAAAACGATGGCAAAACATTATTCACTACATCTGGTAGTGATCCGGACGGACCCTGTGCGATAAGTACAAGTTGCCCGCGACTCAGTTGACGCTCGGATCTCCCTTTCTTTCTAGTCAGTAACGATAGAGACGCACTGAGCGACAAGCGAGAAAATACAAGTTGTGCTACCCGTCCTGCACAAGGTATTTCGTCGGAGATACTTCAAAACCGCGTAACTAACCAATTTATGATAGAGCAAAATAAACCTTACCGTCTTATTAAAAAGGTGAATTTTGCTCCTTATTTAAAATGTTACTTACGCGGTTTTGCAGTTTCACTGACGATTTACTACCACTAAATTCATTAATAATTAGGTGATTCTACAAGACCTAAGTGTATGTATTTTACTGTGTCTCAGGCTGTTATTAAGAAATTAATCTTGAGTTCCAACACGTCACAGATGTCAGCTATCATTTTCCCGTAAATAAACTATTAGTTTGTCGTAGGAACGGTATCTCACCCAGCGCCCGTGTATTGGTCGCCTTTATCGCGGTAGAAAAAGCATCCGTCACTATCGCACTTACATACTGTTCAGAAAGTGACAGATGTATTATCGATTATCAAATCACACGAAGATAAGGCTGAATAATGAATATGCACCAGAGTTTTCAGAAGTAACGAAGATGTGTGCGAGGAAAAAATCTACCAATAGGAATACTTGATTTTCTTAGCCTCAGCGCAGTTCTCCTATTGTACATATTTGTGTTTCTGTTACTTTATTACATACATACATACATACATACCTTCACGCCTGTTATCCTAGAGTGGGGTAGGCAGAGCTACAGAATTACCTACAACTTTAAAAACTTGTTGATAATTCTGTAACCACATTTTGCACAAATAGGCTATAAGATGTTTACCAGCGTATTAGTGACAGGTTGCAAGCCCATCGCCTAACAGTACTACAAGTACAACTACTTGTTACTTTATTATTAATGTATTTTCTGTATGTATAGTCAAAAAACCAGATTGTTAAGCGGTTTGATATGATATGTACTTAAATTAGCCGTGTTATAGATTTACCGACTTGGAAACTCCTTAACCTGGTAATTACTGGGCAATGGCTCTTAAAAAAAACTTGGGGTTGGTTCTTCTCGGTTACTCGCTCTCGCACGCTATGCTACTCTAACCGACCCGAACACGGGAATTTTTAAGAGCTATTATTGTATTGTACATACATTAACAACCTATTGCGTATTTTATTCATGATATTAGTTTGGGGTTAGGATTTTGGTGGCAAATCGTGGTTTTAGAATCCATGGAGCCTAATTATTATAATACATGAGTACATGACACTTTGATTTTGACCTTCAGTATGGTCATGTTTCAAAATGAACTAAGGACTGGTTCGAAACGGATTTACCAAATTCAAAATTATTTTTTTGGGTTTTTTTTATTCAACCTATTCTGTAAAACTTTTAAAAATGATATTGTCACTGTCATTAAAATATTGTGACACAAAATATTTTCTGTACTGGTTCCCTAAAAAACGGTAGAATGAATCAAATCTAACGGCGAGAACAAATCGTTGCCAAATGGCTGTCAAATCCTAATCGTCCCAATCATTTCATCGCTAAGGAATTAAAAATCCATCGCAGAACTGTTGATAAAGTTATAAAACGCTACTTGGAGACCTTGTCCACGGCCCAGAAGCCGAGGGTTAAAGAACACGGGGGCCCTCGGGACCCCAACCTCGAAAGAAATATCACACGAACGATTCGCAAGAATCGCAGTATGTCTGAACGAGATATAGCGAAAAAAAATTATACGAGTCAATCTATGGTAAGACGTGCCAAAAAACGTGCTGGTATGAAGACCAAGAAGAAGTCTAAGGTGCCCAAAACTACGGCGAAACAACAAGCAACCATCAAAACGAGGTCGCGTAAATTGTACGACTTTTTAGGCACTGAAAATTTTCACTTAGTACTCGATGACGAAACCTATGTCAAGGCTGAGTTTTCAACACTGCCAGGTGATCAGTATTATACAATCGCAGAAGGAGAGACTCTTCCAGATTCACAAATGACGATCGGAATGGAAAAGTTTGGCTCCAAATATCTTGTGTGGCAAGCCATTTGTCAATGCGGTGATCGCAGCCGGGCCTTTGTCACAACAGGCACAGTCAACAAGGAAATATATATCAACGAGTGCTTAAAGAAACTACTGTTACCTTTTGTTCGAAAGCACAGTTCTTCAACACTATTCTGGCCGGACCTTGCGACATCCCACTATGCCAAAGATACCCTCAGCTTCCTTGAACGTAATGCCATCCAAACAGTGCCTAAAGACATGAATCCCCCTAATGTGCCACAATGTCACCCTATTGAGCGGTACTGGGCTCTGGTCAAGGGAGTCCTGCGTAAAACGGGTAAGTCAGCATTGACAAGAAGGATTTCCTTGCCAAGTCGAATTCAGCCTGCAAGAAGGTGACAGATACTACTGTCGCCCGTTTAATGGAGGGTATTCGCCAAAAATTACGACAGGAGTGGGAGAGAAAGTAAAATAAAAAGAAAATACCAGAATAATAATTTAAATAATGCATTTTTTCAGTTTATTTAAAGTTAAGCCGAAATAAATGTTTATTTCTTACAAAAAAGTAGTTTCGAATTTGGTAAATCCGTTTCGAATCAGTCCTTAAATACATTTTTAGTTCGGTTATTCCATATCTACTAATATTTGCTTGTTTGTAACGCTTTCACAGAAGAGATATCCTCCATACCAAAATTTAATGAATAAATGAATTTTAAATTATTAAAATACTAAGGTCAAAATCAAAGTGGTATGTATTACAATAAATAGGAAATAGCGACTCCATGGATTCTAGAACCAGGATTGGCTACCAGAAGTCCTAACTCTAGATATTACTTATGTTATGATATTTGTTGAATCTGTCATTAGTTAGTATTGTTTAATACTATTTAATAACCGTTTTGACAAACAAATGTAATGTTTTCTAACAAGTTAAAACATTCCAGAACCATCTCAATACGGGTCCAACTCGAACTCAGTGGCGTCGTCCGCCTACTACATGCCCACGTCGGGGGTGGTGGTGGGGGAGCGGCCGCCGCCGCTGCTGTACGCGCACCACGCGCACACGCCGCACACGCCCCACACGCCGCACACGCCGCACCACGCGAACCTCATGTACGCGCCCGCGCCGCAGCCGCAGCTGTATCTGGACATGATGAAGAACAGGGAGGGGCAACACCAGGAGCCGAAGAAGGAGGCGCAGGTAAGGGTTTATAGAGAATGTTAAGGACCGTCCACACGACCAAGTGACACGAACTTGTGGAGCTAGGTCGTCGTGCCATCACCCTCTATAAAAATATAGAACTTATTTTAGTGATATTTTAGGGTTCCGAAGTCACAAAGAACCGTTATAATTCCGCCATGTCTATCCGTCTGTCCATCTATCCGCAGTCTCGAAGATTCACGATACTCCAAAGCTGTAATTTAGCATTGTTGGGGCCACTTGCACAGAAAATTTAACACTGGGTTGCAACAAGAGAACCACACCGAATTGACAGCTTGAAGTGGCAGTGCACCGGCTCCATGTGCCGCAGAACGGATAACCGCTGTTGTTATCGTGTTCTTGAGTGGAGACTGCGGATCGGGAAACGCAGCGTAGGACGCTCTCAGACTAGGTGGAGCGACGATCTTTGCAAGGTGGCTGGCAAGAGCTGGATGAGAGTGGCCGCAGATTGTGATTGATGGCGTGCAATGGGAGAGGCCTACGTCCAGCAGTGGACTAGTATAGGCTGATGATGATAATGGTGACAACACCAAATAACTTTAAATAGAAAATGTTATAACATGTTGTATTGGAACCCTACACTGAGCGTGGTCCGAAATGGTGTTGCCTGGTGTTTACCGTGTGGTCGTGTGTCAGCCCCAGCAGGTGCTGATCGGGCTGAGCGAGGCGGGGCACGCGGGCGCGGGGTACGCGGCGCCCGTGTCGCGCCACCTCGCCATCCACGCGCCGCAGCAGCACCCGCTGCAGGTACCTACAGCTCTACCATGAGCGTTGCCATGCTAATACGAAAGTTGTCTGAAAAGTTTCTGGCTTAACATGGAAAGAGATGTTTTTTCGGTTCAATTCTGTTCTACTTTTCAACATAGTCTTTTTGTAAAGTTATACACTTCTCGTAGCGGTGCTCCCATGTCTTCAACCCGTCCAGGTAGTAGTTGACGTCTCGCTCTGCAAAATAGGCGTCCGCGGCGGCTATGACCTCGTCGTTGCTTAAAAATCTCTGTCCACCGAGCCAGGTTTTCAGTCTGGGAAACAGGAAGAAGTCGCAAGGAGCAAGATCTGGAGAATACGGTGGATGTTCAATCAGGGGGCCGATTTTTGACTTTCGAGCGCTCGAAAGTTTCATTCGAAAGTGACAAAAAACAATGAAATGGTATTTTTGACTTGCGAGCGATAGAAAATATGAACACGAGTGATACGTGGCATTCGTTTTGAATTCTATCAATAGAAAATATCATTTGACATCTTTCAAATCTGTTGGGTATATACACACGAAGCATAAACAAACCTAGCACAATGCCATAGACATCCACAGACGAGAAAGCGTTTCATTTTTCCTACATTTATATTTATATTTCCTAGTCAAGAATTTGTAATATAAGCGTTAAAAAATCTTATTGACACTGAAATATTAAATTGCTTGTTATGAGTTCATCTTTTATTAGCGTCACACATTTATTCGCAATTAAAATATGAATTAAAAAAACCGGTAAAACATCGATTTTCTGCGTATAATGAAACAAGTTCCAACTTAACAATACTATTTAGTCAATCCCTCAGTTTCGAGTGAGAATCTCAAATATATGGAATTCGGGACCATTCGAAAATAAATCGTGAAAAATTTTCGCATTCGAATATTTTCTACCGCTCGCTTTTGAAATCGAGCGCTCGAAAGTCAAAAATCGGTCCCCTGTTCGAATCCTAGCTCCTGAATTTTTGCCATCGCAATCTTTGACTTGTGAGATGGTGCGTTATCTTGATGAAACAACACTTTCTTCTTTTTTTTTTTTTTTTTTATATCATAGGAAGGCAAACGAGCACACAGACCACCTGATGGTAAGTGGAAACTGTGACCCATAGACATTCGCATTCACAAGACCGCAATCCTAAGACTGCAAATGCGTTGCCAACCCTGAGGACGAAGATGGAATGCCTCTATGCTAGTAATTTCACCGGCTGTCTTATCCCCAAACCGGAACACAACAATGCGAACACTGCTGCTTGGCGGTAGGTTAATGGATAAGATAGTGGTACCAACCCGGACGGACCCTGCACAAGGTCCTCCCACAACGAACCGACGGAAACACACAAATCAGCCGTTAAGGAAAAACTAGCCGTCAAAAATTTTATACCATTGTGAGGCCAGAAACTTTTCAGACGACCCTCGTAACTGATATTTAATAACCATTATAGCATCGTTATTACCATGGTTACGGTCATTCCGCACCCTAATTTTGTATAATAAAGCGATTTTTATATCAATTCAAATGACATAAGTATATTAAAAACATTTTTATTAGTCTAATAATGTGTTAAAAATAACATTTCGTGAAATCGAATTTGATTTAGAAGGTGATAATCGTTATCGGCCGACAAAATTAGCATGAACTTTTTTGGACAGCGACGCGATTTAAGCGTTTGTTCGTGATCCTCTTAAAGGTAATGTTCTATTATTATTTTCCCCAGACGTCCAAGCCCGGCAGCATAACGTCAGGCTACCCCGTGCAAACGCCGGGCACGATGTACCCAAGCCGTCACCGGTACTAGCTAGTGCTGCTGCACCACCACCCGAAGCCCTAGCGGCCCCGCTAGCCCCCTGATGACATTACCACACAATTTAAAAAAAGTGAAGAAGCATCCCAAGGTCTAAAAACGCAGGGTGTGTGGAAATTTAACTAGTTGGGTAAATGAATAAGTAACACGTTCGGTTCCGTACTGCCTGACTACCACTTGGCGCTTGTATGACCGTTCTTACGATTGAAAAAAAAAACAAATAAACTGGTCTTGTATTTTATACTATGCTTGAAAATCGAATTGAGATTGAATTATCACATTTATTTTGTAAAACGGATTTCAACGGTAATACAAAATACAGCACTTTAAAGAACATACTGACGGATCCCGTTTGGTAATGTCTGGATTAAATTATAAAATACTATTTGGGGAAAGTGAATGTCCGGTTGGTTGGTTTCTGTGAATCACTGGCCGGTACTTAAACAACAACTGTCTTCTCTTACCGTCGAGTGAGATAGAAGTAAATCGCTGATCAGCAGTCTAAAAAGACTGGCTGGTAGATTTTAAGTGTAAAAGGACATGTCGTCGATGAAACTACAAAACTGCGTAAGTAAATTTTTTAATAAGGAGCAAAATGCACCTTTTTAATAAGTCAGTAAGGTTTATTTTGCTCTATCATAAATTTGTTAGTTACGCGGTTTTGAAGTATCACCGACGATGTATAATCTCTTGTCTTAAAATAAAATAAAATGATCGCGCACGACGCGCCGCCGCTGTTGACAGTAAATAAATAAAAAAGGCCTTTTTGATTATAAACCAGTATAAAAAAATGTTTGTTTGGAAATTTCCACGCTATACAAAGTATGATTAAATGCGATGCTACGATCTCGTAATGCAAAATAAAATTCAGCAAATTAAACGGGATGTTTCCTTATAAATAATTAAATTGTGGTAATTTCATACAGGCTGCTAAACAAATCAACTGATCCATACCTCCTGGGTGCGTGTCGTGCAAATGTTTTAAGTTGAAAGTGAACAATACAGTGGGACTACAATATAAATAAAATAGTTGATACCGTAAACTGGGGTTACTTTGATATATGGGACTTTGATAGCAACTACCATTCTACACAAATGTGTATTTTTTCAGGAGTTGGAATACGCCTCCGTAATATCTTTTTCGCCACTGGTAGCGGCGATAATTACTCCTTCAGAAAGTTAAAGTAGTGCGCCTGATACACTTTCAATTTGATCAAAGTAACCCCAAGTTACGGTAACAGGTCTAAATTCAAAAGAATTTCGAAATCTAGATGTGTCAAAAATATTTTAGAAACTTCTTCGATTCTAGAATAAGGAAAGTCGCTCATACACTAAAGAGCCGAGGCAGCGTCGGCTGGCGTAACACCAAAGAAGCCGGCTAACTGCATTGTAATAGTACGGTCACGAACGTTACTTGACCCATTTCGAAAAAATATACTTGCAGTCGTCAATGTGGTTAGAGATGCCAAGTCATTTATAACTCATAGGAAACTCAACATTATTGTTGTAGAATGTCAGATTGACACACTACACAGAATATCACATTCGCAAACTATCATACTAGCAAAACATAATATTTTCAAATAGTCGTGTTCTATCTTTAGCGGATATCTGGTGCCAAAATAAAAATGCCGGAGATACAAAAGAAATTGCGTATATATTCGGTGTTGCTCGTACAGCGGCTTGAAGGCAAGTGGGTGACATGCACATAGTCGCGTCACGTATTCAAATAATGCCTAACGTTTTGAGTGTTTTCGATAGCTTTGGCGTGTCGTTACTCGGAGATTCCTGGCAGGCGCTCGAGCCGGAACATACTCCCGGCCGTTGAAAGATCACTTTCAACCTTGGAGTTCTTCAGCGCTGGGAAGTTTGCAGAGCCGTACTAGGGAACGGCGTACGCAGCCCCGGTTCGTGGTGACGTCAGCTACTCTGGCTATCCCGTCGGAGCCTGTGATGAGGCGAAGGACGCGGCCGAGCTTCCATGCGAGCGGTTGAGCGTTGTCTTCTGCTAGAAGTACCAGGTCCCCGATGCTCAGCGTAGCGGAATTGGCCTTCCATTTAGTTCGCTGCTGTAATTCAGACAGGTATTCTCGTTGCCATCGTTGCCAGAAGTGTTGTTGTATTTTTACCAGGCGCTCATGGCATTGCAGCTGGTTTTCTTTGCTGTCAGTCAGGCTCGGTGATGGTGGTGCAGTCAGCGGCCTTCCGATCAGAAAGTGTCCTGGGGAGAGGGAGAGGAGGTCGTTAGGGCAGGACGATAAAGGACACAAGGGACGGCTGTTTAGAATTGCCTCCACTTGTGCAAATAAAGTTGAAATTTCTTCGAATGTGAGATGGCTATCACCGATAACGCGTCTAAGATGATATTTTGCCGATTTTACGCCGGCTTCCCAAATACCACCGAAATGAGGAGTGTAAGCCGGTATAAACATGAATTTAATTGATTGCTGGCTTGCAAAATCAAATACTGGATTTTGTACATGTTTTATAAATGATCCCAATTCCTTTGCGGCAGACACGAAGTTAGAACCGTTATCACAGAACACTTCCGTTGGTTTACCACGGCGTGCTATAAAGCGTCGAAATGCCATTATAAATGCATCCTTCGTTAAATCGCTTACGGCTTCGAGATGAATGCATTTATAGCGTAAGCACACAAACAAACACAAATAACATTTAATTAAACGACTTCCACGGCCTTTGCGATTGATAATAGAAAATGGGCCGGCAAAGTCCAAACCAACTGCCATAAATGGGTAATCCGGCGTTATGCGCTGAGGTGGTAAGTTACCCATTTTGGGTTGTAAGGTTTCGCCTCGGAGACGCCTGCATCGCGCGCAGTTGTTGACTGTGCGCCAAGCGAGACGCCGCCCGTTTACTGGCCACACGGCTTCTCGCACCGTCGCAAATAATAGCTGTGGGCCAGCGTGCATATTATTGAGATGCTCTCTTTTAAACAATAATTTAGTTAACGTATGTGCGGCGTGTAGTAGGATGGGATGTTTCTTTTCATAAGAGTAATAATGTGTAGCGCCTAGTCGGCCGCCAACACGCATCAGTTCATTATCCAAAAAAGGAGATAACGATAAAATTTTACTTTTGTTACTTAATATTTTACCTTTATGCAGCGCGTCGTATTCAATGGGAAAAGATTGACCTTGAGCGATAATGCACAGCGAGTGCCATGACTCACGCAGCTCGTCAGCTGATAATGTACCTACGCGCTCGGGCTGCTCGTCAGCTGATAAGGTACCTGCGCGCTTGTTACGACGGTACTTAAGGTTGAATATAAATCTTTGTACGTGAACAAATGATCGCTGAAGTCTATTCAGAGAGGAATAATTTTCAAAAATGATTATTGGCTCAATTGTAACGGCTGAATGGACTTTTAATTCGGGCAAAATTGTAGGGTTTTTAACCTTTAGCACCGGCCATTCTTGTTCATTTTTAAATAAAAACCTAGGTCCTGACCACCACAGGTTCAAGGACATTATACCCTTTGCGTCTACCCCTCGCGAAATTATATCGGCGGGATTAGAATCTGTAGGCACGTACCGCCAGGACGACGGCGAAGTCAGTTCTATGATTTCACTAGTTCGATTAGCGACAAAGGTTTTTAGTTTTGAAATGTCACCTTTAATCCATCCCAGCACCACACTTGAGTCACACCAGTGTACCACTTGAGCTGGCTTGCGCCTTAGTGAGTCAACTACGGCCTTAGAAAGTTTAGCGGCGAGCAAAGCGGCACACAATTCTAATCGCGGAATGGTGGTAGGTTTCAAAGGGGCGATTTTAGCTTTCGCGCATAACAGTCTGACAGTGACGTCACCGTTAGGGTTAACCGATCTAAAATAAATGCAGGTTCCGTATGCTAATTGGGA
Source organism: Acleris emargana (assembly GCA_927399475.2). NCBI lineage: Eukaryota > Metazoa > Arthropoda > Insecta > Lepidoptera > Tortricidae > Acleris > Acleris emargana. The sequence goes on along the minus strand of OV656838.1, from coordinate 20,635,098 downwards.
CGCGTCACTGAAAGAATGTAGTTCAATAGTTTTAGGTGAATCACACAACACTAACCTCGGTATTTGCAAGTTAGGCAATAATTTCAAACTATCGGAAAACTTAGTCCAATCATCTTTTATATGCTGAGGTACAGGTTGATCCCATTCCAATTTTAGTTCCCAAAGCTTTTGTAGCATAATTTTAGGTAAAATTATAACAGGACCCAAAATGCCTAGTGGATCAAATATTTTAAATGCGTTTGACATTATGAACCGTTTTGTTATTGGTTGATCTGGATTGTGTGAAAACCCTTTTGTAGGAAAATGTAGGTTGTCAGTGGAAGGAGTCCACCCGAGCCCGAGAGTGCTCGAAGACTCGCTGATTGTTAAACTGTCTTGCTTATCCATATCAACGTTTTCAAAAAGAGATGAGTGATTACTTTTATATTTTCTTAAATTAAAGCAACCTGATTTTAATGCAGTGGACACAGAGTTTTGTATATAAATTAACTGTTGTGGGTCATCTGATCCCGTTATGAGGTCATCGACATAAAAATCTTTTTGGATTATATTTTTAATTAGGTCATCATCTTGATCTTGTCCTAGCTGCCATAAGCAGCGAGTACTGAGATAACTAGCGCTAGCGGTACCATATGTCAATGTATTTAGTATTAATGTTTGAATGGGTCTCGACTCGTCCTCCCTCCAAAGAATCTGCTGTAAATGTCGATCGCTCTCGTCTACTAGCACCTGGCAGTACATTTTTTCTATGTCGCCGGTGAGTAGGTATTTGTATTGCCTTGCGCGAATTAAAATTGAGAAGAGGGTGTCCTGCACGGTCGGGCCGACCATCAAAATGTCGTTCAATGAATAACCGGACGTGGTGGGGGCGGACCCGTCAAACACTACGCGGCACTTTGTGGACTCGCTGTCCTGCCGTATGACGGCATGATGGCATAAATAGTAGGGTGCTGGCCTAGGAGCTGTATTACCACTTAGGATGGAGAGATGACCCATCTCGGCATATTCATTTATAAATTTAGTGTAATCTGCCTTTAAGGAGGGGTTTCGCTTGAACCGTTTTTCAAGATAGATTAATCGCTTTTTTGCTAAATGGTAACTTTCACCTAAACAATCACCTGATTCCTTTAACGGCAACTTGACACAAAATCGACCTTCTACGTCCCTTGTGGTGAAAGTGCGAAAGTGTTTTTCACACTCATTTTCACCTATACTCATTATTGATCTAATGGGAACTTCCTCTAATTCATAAAATTTTGTGATTATTTTACTAATATCATTATCGTTTTGCGTTGTGGAAACTATCGCATGATTGCAGTGGATCTTTTTGTTAAATCCTGCTGCGTTTATAGGGCCGGATACGATCCAACCCAGCTGTGTACTTCGTAACTTGGGATTGTTGTGTCCCAATGAGCGGTGTTCATTGCCTAGAATGTCCCAAAACAGATCGGCGCCTATCAGTACATCTATAGGGCCTGGCTGATGTAACAAAGGGTCCGCCAGCTGAATATTTTTTGGCAATTTAAGTGACATAATATCTATTGGGAACTTTGGCAATTGACCGGTTAATTGTTTTAACACAAAACATGACAAAGTGGCGTTAAATTGGCTATTTATAGATTTTAAATTAATATGGCAGCTTTCGCTTACATTTTGTGAAGAAGTGTTACCTATACCTATGACCTTTAGTGTGTCAATTGGGTGGACCTTCAACGACAGCCTGGTCTTTAGGGACTCAGTTATAAAAGATGATTGGCTACCACAATCCAAGAGAGCGCGAACCTTGACCTTTTGCTGGTCAAGTGGATTCGACACCTCTATGATGGCAGTGGACAGTAAGACTTGGCTTACATTTTGATAGGAATAATTAACAATGGTTTCATCCTGTTCGTCAACAGTGGCGAGGTGGCTCGTGGAGGCTGGCGGACGGTGAAGTAGGCTATTGTGCCGCTCGGTACAGCCGCGCTCGCGGCAAGGCCCCATGCGACACTCGCCCTCATTGTGACCTTGTCTTAAGCAATTAATACATAGCTTGTACCTTTTAGCTTCCGTCATCCTCTCATCAACTCCCTGCGCCTTGAATGTAGGGCAATCATAAATTCTATGATGTTCATTGCAGATAATGCACGAAAATGTATTCGACCTTTTACCGTGGTTATTATAAGTGTTGGCAAAGGATTTTATAATGTTCCCATTTTGACCCAATTTGTGATTGTAATTGTTGTTGGGTGCAGAACGAGTTATAGGACTGACCGGCTTGGGTATATTTGTATCTGATCTACCATTCCGGTTTAATGATTCTAGCACGTCAGCACGGTCTATCAAAAATTTATAAAATAGCTCTAAAGTTGGTCCTTCACTTGTTAAAATGTTTCGACATTCTTCCCATTTTAATAGGGTGTTACTGTCTAATTTAGAAGATAGCATAAATATTATCAATACATCCCATTTATCTGTTGGTTGACCTAAGCCAGCAAGGGCTCGCAAATTCTTTACGACATGATCAACTAAAAATCTTAGAGATCGCTCAGATTCACGTGGAAGTGGTTTAATATTAAATAATGAACTTAAATGGTGATTGATTAAGATTCGCTTATTGTTGTACCGACTATATAGCAAGTTCCAAGCTTCAGCATAATTGTTGGCGGATACTTCTAAATTAGAAATAATTCGAGCCGCATCACCTTGCAAATACGATATCAAATAGTGGAATTTATTAATTATTGGGATGCGATCGTTGTTGTGTATAAGACTTTCGAAGGTGTCTCTAAACTCTAGCCAACGGAAATATGCGCCGTCAAATTTAGCTACATGGATTTGTGGAAGTTTCAAACCTATCTCATAATTTGAATTGGGATTATCCACACAACAAGATGAATTGTGAGCAGAATTGCGTCTTTGCTCGCATTGCAATTTTTTAGAAAACACTTCGACTAAAGTTTTGGCTTGTGCTATGTTTAGGATAATATCGTTTTCAATCTGATCACGCTCGTCTACTTCAGTCGGAATGCTTTCAGGACTTAACACATCTATTTCATTCTGCAAGTCATCAAACCTAAGAAGCAGAGCCTCAAATTTTGCCAGTTTCAAACTAAGCTCAGTTAATTGAATATTATCTAATTCTCTGGCGCTTGATATGCTGCCTAAATAATTTTTAAATTTAGTAATTTGTCCTTTGACGGATGATCTTTTGGTTACTAAAGCTTTATAAGTGTCTTTATCTGACGACATCGCAATAGTATGAAGTAGTTACACTTTACGAACAATCAAATTAAATGGAATAAAACTTTGAATTGAAATGATATGGCTCACGTTCCTCGCTTCGGTAGTACTTGCCGCTCAGGAAACCGGCTGCGCACGCTCATCGGCTCGCTCCCGGCCGGTGCCGAACTCGCGGTCAGCTGGCGCGGCTCCGCGCAATATGCGCAGTGACGATAGATATAACCTGAAATAGTTGGCAAAATACGCTAATACCTAACAATAACAGGCCTATTACTGAGAGAGCCTACTTTATAAGTTTTATAATCTCTTGACGTAACTTTCGAATTCGTATTATGTATTACCTACTGCGAGTACCTACACGGGGCAATGTGCAATATATTTATTAATACATAATATATTCTTTAATCTATAAGAACTATCAAGATATAGATACAATTTTTTTTATTTTTTTTATTTTTTTTTACTTTCGGGTAGGTTGATACAAAAAGATGATGCAATATTTCTAGAACTCCGGCTTTAAATAGCACTAAATTAATTGAACTAACTTTAATTTACACAAATGGAGCGCTTTTCTAAACATTCGATTAGGATTTAATAGGAAAATGGAACTTTGGATGATAATGATGAGTTGAGGAAGGACACTTATCTTTACTGACGCGCAGCTTCTCGATGTGAAACTTTCGCTGTTTCACTGCTTGAACCTGGCTTCCCGATTGTCTTCCCGTGATCGAAACCCGTGGCTTTAGTCCGTCCACTGCAAGGCTCCAACTCTCGGTAGAAAAGTGACCCGCTCGGCGTGGCTGATTTCTTGCTCCGATTTTCCTTGCTATTTTTGCTATTTTCGCGGATTCTTGTTTATTCCCCTCATGTGGCCACCATGTTCTATCTTTAGCGGATATCTGGTGCCAAAATAAAAATGCCGGAGATACAAAAGAAATTGCGTATATATTCGGTGTTGCTCGTACAGCGGCTTGAAGGCAAGTGGGTGACATGCACATAGTCGCGTCACGTATTCAAATAATGCCTAACGTTTTGAGTGTTTTCGATAGCTTTGGCGTGTCGTTACTCGGAGATTCCTGGCAGGCGCTCGAGCCGGAACAGTCGGGTTTGTACAAAATCGTAGGTAGGTTTAGGTTACGTTATATTTGCAGAAATTTGGAGGGCAAAACTAGCCAGAAATAGGAGCTCCGTCGACACTTTCTAATTCATGTCTTACTAATAATGAGGTTTTGCTAATGTGATGTTTTGCTACTATGATATCCAAAGGAGGGACAAATTTAAGTCTGACTGTACAAGCATTTTAAATTGAATATGGTTACGGATAGATTATAGAATGCTTTGACTACTAAATTACAGTTAACCGCCTTCTTTGGTATTATGTTTTAGTCAAGGCCGAGGTGGGGGAATGCGACGGGTTACTATCAAAATTCCCTTTTCGCCAAATGACAATATAGCTCAAACGTCTGGATTGTGTAATGTCTTTGTTGCTATACAGTGTGTGGCCCAAAACCAGGGCGATAAAATTAAATGGGGATTCTTTAGAACATTTCACAAGGATCTAATATTACAAAGTCTGTAATTTTGGAGAAAACAGCCTACAAAGTTAAAAATCGTAGGTAATGTATTTTCCCGTCACGATATCGTCGCTTGGTCACTTGGTACGAGGTATGTCTGAGTACAGGGTGCCATTGACAACACGCGGTAGATTTAGACTTTTTGCGACATTTGCGATTAAGTTTGTTAGAAAAAAACTGAAAGTTAAGTTTTGATTTTAATTAGGTAAGACCATTATAATGTAATTACCGGTGATCTATAGAGCCCCTGTTTTTAATATTATCCCGGGTTTTGGGCCACACACTGTATAGACATGAAAGCTAAATTTATCTTTAGCAAAACGTCTGGATCTTAGAATTGTTACAATTTAAAATTATCTAGTAGCAAACATCTTTATCTTAGAATGTCTTTATTACTTAATAGTTACATAAACGCTAAATGACCCGGTAGCGAAACGTTTACATACATACCATCACGCCTTCATCCCAGAGTGGGGTAGGCAGAGTTACAGAATTACCAACAACTCTAACAATTTGTTGTTTGAATTCTATAACCACATACATTAAAAAAAAATTAACGTTTGTATCTCAAAATGTCTTAATCGCCACCTCTATATTGTCATTTCGTTGAATGAGTTGGAACAAAGCATAGCCCCCGCCCCTGCGCCTCGAACTCTTTCCATAGACACGGCCTCGACCCTGCCTCGACGTCGCTGCCTCACCTTCGCGATAGTCATTTGAGGCTTAACTTCAAGCTCGGATATCTCCTTGAAATTTGGTATACGAATTTAAAACTTAACTTGTTTGAAAAAAGACCCAAATTCCGTTGTACTTTGAATGGATTTATCAGAGTTTGAAGTTAACCGACTCTTTCTAACATTTACATTTTGACACGTCCATGCCATGTTTTTGTCAGCATTAGAAAGATCTTTCAAGAAGTAAATGTAAAGTTTTTTATTGGGAATATTTTACGGTGGTATGACGGTTTAACTGGAAAATTATTAAAAACACATGCCGGAGCATTTTACATCACAATACAAAATTGCAAAATGCGTTATTATTATATATATTATAATGCGTTAACATTTTTTGTGCTAATTTTAATTTATCACTATGTATATTGCTTGATAAAAAACTCAAAGAAGCAGATGTCACAAACAAACAGAACGTTTTATAATGCGACAAAATTATAGCCAGAGCAGAAAAATAAAAAACCTCTAATGGGGTTTTTTATTTTTCTGGTCATATTGACTCTCATAATTATTTTTACTTATAAATTGTTTTAAGTCATAATCATAGGAATTCGTAAAGGTGGCGACTGACTTGTAACATTTTGGTGTAATGTATCACCTGCGGTCCTTATCTTATCGCACCCATTAGACAAGGGCCGCGAGTGATACATTACATCGAAATGTTACAAGTCAGTCGCCACCTTTACGTATTTCTTTCAGTAACTGACATTTTCAGGATTTTTTAAAATCAAACCTAACTAACCAAGCCTTATCAACATGTTTACGGTTTACGGTTCCAATCGGGTACGGATTGTACATTTTGAAATTTCAATTGGTCGCATTATATGTCCGCCATTACCTTGTTTGTTCGTCTTTGTTTTTAAACGTCACTCTCATGTAATATGTCTTGCGAGTACGATACGTTCTAGGTACCTAGTTATCCCAGATTTTTTTATTGTTTTGATTTGTTGAGTTTTATTCCGTTAAAGTTTGTTGTTATTGTTATTATCGTATTAATATATTATCTTCTGAGGGAAAAAGGTTAACGACACCTGCTTCTTTGTTTACCGAATTTCTAATGCTGAAAAAAACGAAATATTCATTTAGAGATTACTTTTAAATTGGAGCTTATATGGAACGTCATAGACATTGTGTTGTACAATTCATTTATAAATCATATTTAAATAGTGGATTTAGCTGCTGTATAATAATTAATAACAATAGTGCTTCAAGTTACAAGAACGCATAGGCATTCATATTAAATTAAGTTTTCTTACATACAGTTCAAACGCTTTTTAGCCAATTATTCCTATTCCTACTCCTATTGTAATATCTATTTAGTGAATGTATTAGCCATAACCATAAACAATTATGTAAAAATCAAAATGACAGAATTCTATCTTCCCATGGTGGTATAACTTTATAATTTCTAAGTTACGTTGTTACTGAATATCATTTAAAGGCAATGGAAACGGGAAACTAAACTAACAGATTTAGGTACGGTCGGCGCCCACAAACATCTTTCACATGCTTAGAACCTACCTATACTAGGTACCCTAACATATTATTTCATCGAAACCCCTTTCAACGACCATATCATTACCAGACCTAGGAATATACGGGGCAAAATTAAATGACAACTAAGGATTGCCTACATCGATAAACTCAATTATCGATGCTTTTCCCACATACTAGTGATCGCTTCAAGATTTGTTTGTAAAAATAAACTTTTATTGAAACTATGCAAATAAAACAAAATATAAACATAATTCTGGTTATTCTTTATTTTAAAAGGATATTTTAACCTTCACTAATCATAACGGTTTTGTTTTACTCTTGACAAATTCTGATTGTTTATTTTAACAAAATGGGACAGTCATTCTAAAATACATGGTAAGGAAAAAAATATGATGATGATGACTAAAGGTTAAAAACATCTTTTAAAATAAGGAATAACAAGAATTATGTTGCTATTTTGTTTTATTTGCAGAGTTACTATAAAAAAAAAAAAAAACTTGGAGCGATCACTAGTATGCGGGAAAAGCATCGATAACTGAGTTTTATCGATAAAGGCAATCCCTAGCTGTCATTTAATTTTGCCCCGTATATTCCTAGGTCTGATCATTACGTATAATTTTCATTTCATCGAACTACTTGTTAAATTGATAGTTCCGTTATTTAACGGACTTCAGATAATGAAACTAGTGGGAATGTTTTTTTCCCACTAGCTCATCTTTATGGCACAAGACCATATGAACAGTAAGTATTAATTTTAAAATGATGATGATGACATATACGATCACGACAACATAAGTCTGTTATCTACCATGCTCTATTCCCACTAGTTCCATTTACATTTCCGGTCTATTCCCACTAGTTCCATTGCCAGTTCAGATAATCCATCATTTTATTAAAAATAATTTAGTCTCACTAAAACCGTTACTGAAAAGATTGCATTCAATAATTTTTAGTAATAATAAGATAAAATATCCTTCACTTTATTTTATTTTAATAAAATGGAACTACTGGGAAAAAACATTCCTGCTAGTTCCATTATCTGGAGTCCTTTAAATAATGGAACGAGTGGGAATAGACTACATTTCCATTTAAAGGACTTCAGATAATGGAATTAGTGGGAATGTTTTTTTCCCAGTAGTTCCATTTTCATCTCATATCTTTAAAACATCATAAAAATAGTGTTTTATGAAGTGAAATTCGATAAAATAATGGATTACCTACTTCGAACTTGTCACTGAAATGTGGTATCAAAAGGGACTTAAGTGCTTTGCAAGTTCGTTAGGTACATACACTCTATAAAGAGTTGTATCCAGTTTTTCACCTTCTTGCATTGTAATAAGGTCCAAAAGTCACATCTTGTGCTCTACCGTACTAATCGTGTTAATAGTGACCCGTTTTAATTGCTCTCGAGTGTAGTGGCTAATGTGTTTCGCTTGGTCAGTGGCCCAAAATTCCTCTTTCCTCCTCTATTAATTAACACCCCCTCTTCCCAATTTCCTTCCCTTAGGTGGGCGTTTCGGATGTTCCAATATGACTGTGTATGTATTTTGGATGCCAATAATTGGCTGTTTTACCATAGAAGCGCTTACGCGGGTTTATGTTTTAGCAATAATTAACGGTTAACAGAGAAGCCCTACTTTGAAAATCGAAGTGTGAAGTTACGTAAGCACCATCACTTTCGCTCGATTAAGTCTCGAATGATGAGTGACAGAGATGGGCTAACGTAACTGAACTTCTTTGAATTTTGAAATAGGGCCTCAGTACGTACGGCTGAAGTGGTACTGAAGTGTCAGTGAGCGGGGCACATCGCTCGTAGGACTGATGGCCGACGGGGCCAGAAGGCTCTTGAGTGGCGTCTGCGGAGCGGGAGACGAGCTGTAGGTAGGCCTCCAACAAGATGGAGTGACGACCTTGTAAGGATCGCGGGAACGCGGTGGATGCGAAAAGCACAAGACCGGTCTGATTGGAGAGCCTTGGGGGAGGCCTATGTCCAGCTGTGGACGTCTTTCGGCTGACATGATGATGATGACGTACGGCTCATTCTATTACACAAAATTAGAGTAAGAGCTATTTTTGTCGGCTAGAAACAGTCGCAAATTGCCGTCTCGAGGAGGTGCTTGTGGGAGGACCTTGTGCAGGGTCCGTCCGGGTTGGTAGCACCATCTTATCCATTAACCTACCGCCAAGCAGCAGTGTTCGCATTGTTGTGTTCCAGTTTGGGGATAAGACAGCCGGTGAAATGACTAGCATAGAGGCATTCCATCTTAGTCCTCAGGGTTTAGCAGCATTAGCAGTCTTAGGATTGCGGTCTTGTGAATGCGAATGTCTGTGGGTCAGAGTTTCCACTTACCATCAGGTGGCTGTGTGCTCGTTAGCCTTCCTATGCCATAAAAAAAAACAGCAACTTTAGGTAGGTACTAAATTATCTTCTTCATAAAATAAAGATAAATTAATTAGTTACTCGTAAGCTCGTTAGTTTATCTTTTCTCTCGACATTCTTGGGTAAGGACCAAAAAGTTGGCGACGCTAACTCAATTAAATTTTCTATGAAACTTTTCCGTTGTGACTCGAAAGTTAGCCATCAAATTGGAGGGATAGTTTTCGTCGCACATCAGAACTTTTTTCGACTTCGTTGTTTGTATGGTTAACTGCGCTTAACTGAGGTCCAACTTTTTGGTCCTTACCCTCTTCTCTTCCTATATAGGGCTTGACGGGAGCGAAAAACTTAACACATTCGCTCCCACAAAGCGATATTTAGTCGTATCGCTACCCGGTACAACATGACCCTACCTTACGTTCTTCGGGATTCAAGCTATATCACCAAATTTCATGTTCACAAACCGGTTAAGTGGTGCAGCAGTGAAAGCGTAACAGACCGACACACAGTGGGGCCAGATGTACAAGAATGTGATACTTATACATTATTTTTTTTACAATTTTATTTGTGGGTATCTTAGAAGAAGTGATTGTTATGCTAAATTACTATATTTATGTATGAATGTTGAAGAAGCGAAAGAAATTTGTCAAGATCGTAGCAAGTGGAAAGAAATGGTCTCTGCCTACCCCTCTGGAAACAGGCGTGATTTAATGTATATGTATGTATGTACTATATTTCACTATATTAAAACGGTTTTTTTATAGTACACATATGTTGGGTTAGTTCCCGAGTCGCTGGATTCTTGTTTCGTCGGATTCCCGTTTCGTCGGAATTTCTTATATACAATATGTGCCAGTCAGAACTCTTCCCTCAAGAATCCGGCGAAACAAGAATGCGGCGAATCGGGAACTAACCATATGTTTGGGACGAAGGAAGATGCGATGATAGAACATAAATTGAACTTATTTTTGGGACAGTTACTTTCACAGTTATTAACCATGTTATTATGTATAGTACCCATAGTATTTAACATAGGTAATAATAATATGATAAATCTGACGCACAGTCCCTACCGCTGGACTTGGGACCTTGAATAGTCTTCCTTGTGTAACCTAGGGGAGCACTAAGGATTTTTTGGAAATCGAATCGCCTAGTAATTAGCCAAGTGCGTCTTGACAACGCTTAAGCAGCCTTAGGATTGTAGTCTTGAGAATGCAAATATCTATGATCCTCAGACTCCACTTACCATCAGGTGACTTGTGTGCTCGTTTGCCCTCTCCTTGTCTTGAAAAAATACTCGTCCGCCTGCTAAATAGGTATACTTATTCCATGCCTCTGATTTCCATGTCCGTCTTCCTTTTTGCGTCGATTCCGAATCAGGTCGACCCTGCCATCTTCTGGTTCTAGATATCGTCTGACCCTCAGACTGGTGGTGTTTTTAACAATGTGCAATCACACAACATCAAATCGTCTAAAAATAATCCTAACGCGATGAAATAGGGGGAAAAGCGGGGAACTAATTCTACGCGAGCGAAGTCGCGGGCATCCTGTAATTATGTATAATAGGAACCTACCTATTAGTATAGATTGGTACCTACATATTTTCTGTATTATTTAACAAGTGTAGATACTTGAATATGAAAGTGGAAGAAGCGAACGAAATTTGTCAAGATCGTAGCAAGTGGAAAGAAGTGGTCTCTGCCTACCCCTCTGGGAAACGGGCGTGATTTGATGTATGTATGTAGATACTTTATATGACATATTCATTGTTATGCTTATGACTTATGAAGTTATGACAGAATACAGAATTTATTGGTAAAAATACAGTAAAAATTTACAAGTCAGTTTACATTTTTTAAAATAGGTATTGTCAGTTAATTACAACATTAAAATATTACGTTTACAAAAAAGTTAAGTACTTACTTTAAAAGGTAGTTACGATATCAGTGCTATTTCCACATCGCTTCAGAACAATAGTGACCTAAATCAGTAATTTTAAATTTCGATTTAGGTGTCTATAGTATAATAATAAATTTATTACGTGAAGTTTGAAAGCTGAGATTTTGAATTAGTCACTATTGTTCTAAAGGCGCGATATATTTAGTTTGTTGGGTCAATGACCCTTCTCTAGTGATGGGCGATTTCTGAAACATTACAAAACTTTCCTTAACTGCGAAAATTACAGCTTCTGCAAGTTACATAAGTAGATGGAAATGATTCTGATACAAGTAAATTTCATTTAAATTTCATAAAAAGTTTCCATTACTTACGTTACATTATAACAATTTAGTAATTTTCAGAAATTAGACGATTTTAATTTGGTAACTTTCAGAATTTTGCATGAAACTATAGGTGAAAGTTTCACTTTTGAAACTTACAAGCCGCCCATCACTAGCTGTAACATGCCCGGTCAATCAAAGGCGACTTTAGCTTGTTTTTAAAAATACTATCACTTTTGGAGTCTTTAATTTTGGTTTTTGGAGTCCCAAATCAATCTAATACAGTGTGTAAATGGAATACGAGCAAACATTTTAACGAATCCTAATTAAGATAAAAACATGTGTATCGTTAACATAAGTTATATTTCTTATTTTCATTACAAATTAATTCGCTGCACAGTGTATTAGAAATAGCCCAATTAACCTGCAACTAACTGAGACTTAAATCTTCATTAACGTTATGCATTGCTACTCCATGGGACCTTTAAAAAATAATAAATATATTTGTAATATTAAATATGTATAAAAAATGACTGACTGCTGAGATTCTTGCAGTGTTTCTTCCCAGCAGTGGTCTCCTCTTGTGAAGCGCTGGTAGATTCTTGATATCGCACTGCTAGATCAAGACAGCATCAACTCAAAATCTTTTTTAGATTTGTTTCAAGCTCATAGACGTTGTATTAAAGTTTATTTTAAAATACAGTTGTATTTTGAGTTACTCCTCTTTTGATCTGGCAGTGCGATATGTAAAAGTGCCCGTGCGGCCTACTTACTGAATAAATGTCTTTATCTTTATATTTCATTGCGCTCTATGTATTAGAGTTAACTAAATTCCACATTTAAATGACTTGTAGAGCCATTCCATTTACACACTGTAAATAACTTTATTTCTCTTATTTCCCTTGTTATGGACCACAGCACAGCCCTATGGAATATGATCTACATGAATCGCGACCCAAATGGTCTGACGCTGTCACGAATGTGACGGGGGTCGCGGGCGGTCACTATTGTTACCCAACCTTACAAGGAAAGGCGCCCAACTGTCCGGGTCCGATTTGGTTTATTTTGATATATGTTAGAGAGCAGTCTAAAATAACAGACACTTAATTTTTTTTAGCTGCCCAATCTCAATCTGTTTTGAGAAATTGTCCTCCAAAGTACTGAAAGAATTAAAAATATATATTTCTAGTTACTTACTGGTTTGATTATCTCTTACTGATATGTTTAAGAACATGAAAAAATAATGAGCACGTATTATCGACTAAAAATCATATATAAAAAAAATCCCAAATAAGTAGGTATATTACGAAAAAACGCTACATGTTGAAAGACGAACAATTAAATTTGCGATCATGAAACAACGCGATGTGAAAATTCGCTACTATGAAAAGATACTTGTGTGAAAATGATCTAACAACTACTTACTGAATAAACAAACATCTTTATCTTTAGTGTACCTTAAAAAGGCTCAGTCTTTTTTCCTGTCCTGTGTTTTTTTTGTAAGCCAACCTTGCTTCAATATCCATCACTAATCTTAGTACTTAGTAGCTAGGTACGTGGTATAAATATCTATGTGTGCACAAAAAGAACTCCTAGTTTGACTTCGGAACTTTTCAAAAAAATCCCAGCATGTTTCCCCTAAAGGTTCATCTTCATTTGAACAAAGCCAGCTATCAACTGCAACCGTCGAAGTGCAATGCACGCCCGGCCCGCTCATTAGTTTAGCTGAATGGCGAGGGCACGCGATGACCTGCAAGTGGGTCGCGACGATCGATGCGCCGCATCTTGCACTATGCAGCCACAGTAAACATGGAGAGCTACTTAAGTGTGCATAGTTTTTCCATGATAATACACTAGAATTAGCTCCCTATATTCTAAACGCGGGATTTGGATATCAGGATTAAATTTCTACATAAAAATAATAACTGATTGATAGAGTAAGAAATGAAAAAAATCAGAGAGAAATGTAGAATAAAAGAAGATGTAGTGAATAAGATTGAAAAGGGCATGCTTCGATGGTTCGGTCATTTGGAAAGGATGGATGAAAGAAGATTGACGAAAGAGATATAGGTACAGATCAAAAGTGAGTGGAAGGGTCGGAAGGGGCCGCCCTGAGCGTACTTTTTCGAATCAAATCGGGGAAATACTAGAAAAGGGGCGAATCTTAAGTACCTGAAACCGAACCATGAATGTTTAAGAAGCGAAAGAAATTTGTGAAGCGAAAGAAGTGGAAAGAAGTGGTCTCTGCCTACCCCTCTGGGAAACAGGCGTGGTTTAATGTATGTATGTATGTAAAAATAAAGTACCTAAATTAACTTTAAATAAATGCAGTGATTGACGAGCGATGTAGGTACACGTGCGTCATCATTACAAGGATCGTTAACTGCGAGCGAAATCCATTGAAATACTAGGGTTGCTACCCAGTCAAGTCAAGTCAAAGGCAAAAATTATTTATTGAGTAGGCTTAAAAACAAGCACTTTCGAATCGTCAGTTATGCTACTTATTCATATGTATGGAGGAATGTGTTTATTTATCATTAATATCATTATATTATACTTATCAGTGTCTAGGTCACCTAGACACTAATAAGTAATAAGTGCTATCTATGACATTAAACTAAAACTTCTTGGAATTGATAAATATATTGTCAATAGATTTACGAACTAGTAGGTATGTTCTTGTCATGATTGTCAATGTGACTCCGTCAAGTACTGGTTGTGTTTGCTTATTATTGCATTTTCAAATAGTTTTGTAACAATAATTAATTTAAAGTAACAATGGAGCTACTGCTTGAAGAGCATAGGTTTTTATAAAAAGAAGATATATCGGTTAACATAACGATCTCCATAAAAACTTTAGATTTGTGGGATTACAAGCAATTAAGTCTTTTTTTTTTCAGGTAACTGCAAGGCTGATTGTATTATTTGTGTTGTTTCGCCATCGTATTTGCGAAAATTATTACTCACTGTCCCAAGTGAAAAATTTGGAGAGTTTTGGATAAAAATTGTAAATACAATACAAAAATTTACCATTTAACTGTAATAATAACATTACACTGAGATTCAGATTCTGTTCAGTTATATTTATTTGTATTATTTTAGTACATAATATTTTAGTTCATCAATTTAGAACCATCGCCATCCCTAACTGGTTGTCATACGTCATTTCAATGGATTTCGCTCGCAGTTAACGATCCTTGCATCAAAAATTAAACAATGACATTTCAGGAACGAAAGAACATCTAACTAAAACTCGCTTTTCAAAATCCATCAAGTCGTCAACACAAAGAAACATACATGGAATGAGTTTATTTCATGGATATAATTATATTATACATACCTATTTAATCACATACCGATACTACACCCAGAAACATTATCTACGTTGTATAGGAACTCTGTCGATAATCAACATTTAAGGATTTTAAAATCTTTTATCAACGCACATATTATAAAACCCCTCTTGTTGCGACAGGGGGTTAATAATTAATAAAAAAATAAAAAAGAGCGGTATTAAAAGTCTATAACTTGTGTCTCGGTCTACTTACGTATCTGAGTGTCTGTTTGTGGCAGCGTAGCTCCCACATGGATAAACGGATTTGGACGCAGGTTTTTTTTAAATAATGCTACATTAATCGGGATGGTTCTTCGCAAGATTTTATGAAAATTGGTTGGACCGTTTAAGTGATATTAGCTCTGAAAGTAGGTGTCGCCGTTATTTTAGGGGCTTTTAAACCTCTAAAAGCTCAATATCTTAAGAATGGCAAAACCGATTTTGATAAAACATATCTAAGAACCACCGCTAAAAAACCTGCTTTCAAATAAAAAAAACTGCATCCAAATCGGTTAATCCGTTTGAGCTACGGCGCCACAGACAGACACACACACACTTACACGTCAAACTTATAACACCCCTTTTTTGCGTCGGGGGTTAAAAAAAGAAGAGAGAAGATGATAGATCTTCACTCCTTTGTTTTCCATCGTCTTTAACAGGCTTCTCTTTTTTATTTTACAGTATATAGCACTTGTACACTAAGTATAATTTAAAAAAATATAAAATTTAAGGCAAAACAGGCAGATGGTGACCCAGACGAAGTTACTTTGAATACGTGAAAGAGATAGTTAAGGTCGTGTAGTATCAAGATCTCAAGAACCTAGCAAACAATAGAGAGGGCGGGCACTCCACCGAGAAGAGCTTAGCTCTTAAGTTATGATGACGATGACGCATTCCATCTTAGTACTCAGAGGGCCCAGCCTAGATGCATTGCGCTAACTAACGTTTCTATTCGATTCGTTCTAAACCAATCGCTTTACTGATAGATCACGTGACTTTTCGTATCACGTCATCTACTTAGCAGACACTATTGGTTTAAAAACGAAACGAATAGAAACGCCAGTTAGCGTAGTGCATCTTGGCAGGGTTATCTTAGTTGACAACGCTTTAGCAGTCTTAGGACCGTATTAATAAACTGATCTCGACTCTAATGCTCGTCTCAAGATGCGTCAAAAATGACAGTTTTGAATGGTTTGTCGTTTACTTTGACGTATCTTGTGACGGGCATCTCAGCCAAGATGTGTTTATTAATACGGCCCTTAGGATTGCAGTCTTGAGAATGCAAATATCTATGAACCTCAGACCCCGTTTACCATCAGGTGACTTGTGTGCTCATTTGCCCTCTCCTTGTCTTAAAAAAATACTCGTCCGCCTGCTAAATAGGTATACTTATTCCATGCCTCTGATTTCCATGTCCATGTTATCCTTTTTGCGTCGATTCCGAATCAGGTCGACCCTGCCATCTTCTGGTTCTAGATATCGTCTGACCATCAGACCGGTGGTGTTTTTAACAATGTGCAATCACACAACATCAAATCGTCTAAGAAGAAATGACGTAAGGGTAGGTATCCATTGACTTTACGAGTAGCTTATGGTAAACAAAAACCGGGCAAGAGCATGTCGGACCATGCTCAGTGTAGAGTTCCTACTCCTTCAAATTACACCTCGCGACAAACTTAACTTTGCCGTTGGAAAACTGTTATCCCCATGCATTGACATAGGTCGCAGTCAGTTTACGACACGGCAAATAAGTTTTCGGTAGTTATAAACATTTAAACCGTTTGTAACTCAAGAACCACTGATGTCTATTTACTTAGTAGTGATAATTTTCCTATTAAATTGATTATAATGTGCTTTAACATAGATATTTTTCTCACTTGACTCTAACAAAAATTAGCGCTTTAAAGCTTACTATTTCATAAACGGATACCTTAATCAAAAAATCGTTTCTACAAACCCGCAATATTTTTGAAAGACTTATCCGACGACACCCCACACTATAGGGAAGATGAGAAAAAAAATACATCCCCACGTTACATGTAGGGAAGGTACAGTCAACAGCATAAATAAATGATCATTTATGTACCGTGTCACTTTAACGTTGTGTTTGAAATGTTATACAAAAGTGTGAATCGATTGAAAGCGACAAGGTACATAAATGATCACTTATTTATGCTGTTGACTGTACAAAAAAATTGTTTGCAAGATTTAATTTTACCACTTTGTTGGCATGACTAATAAATGTATATTTATGCCAAATTACAGCTTTCTAGTACTAAGAGTCTCTGAGCTAGGTTGCGGACGGACGGACGGACATGGCGAAACTATAAAGGGTTCCTAGTTTGACTACGGAACCCTAAAAACAAGTGGGATGCGGTTCTAACTAAAGCTATACTGACTTATATATCTTAACTCTCTCAAGACAACACTATTAACTTTCATAATATATAAGACTGTCGAGTTCGTGTGTAGTACCAATAACGTTTTGCATGTAAATGCTAGCAGTCAGCAGAATTGTATTACTAGATACATAATGAAATAAAATGTGGGGTACTGTCTGTCTGTACCGATTGGCTTCCCTGATAACGCCATAGAACTGACACTGGTAATAGATATACTTATTAATGTACTGATATTTCGTTATTATGTACTGCTTTGAAAAATATCAACATAATATAGGGATAATTTTGATCGTTAATTGTAGGTGATGATGCCTTTATAATGAAATGACGGTCGTTATTTACCTTTTAATCCAGTCATATAAGATTTAAAAAAATCTATCAGGGGACGCAATCCCACACAAATGACGTCCCAAACTAAGCCAGTGCCAGAAATACTTGTAGCAATTCGAAGAAAAAGTAAGCTTAAGCAACTTCAATATTATTCGATAAATGTCGCTGTTCATACCGAAACGTGTAACCTTTTTCTTCCGTAGATTGTAACGGCATGGTTTGATGGATTTTAACATACGCGGTGTCGTTAAATTCATCTTGGTTATAGGATTGATATACTATAATCAAAGTTAGTAATAAGAGGGGTGTCAACAAAATTTGCGTACTTATAATGGACCACAATATTATGTCAAAAAATACATACGAGATTTCAAAGCTTGCTTTGCATCAGACTTACCTATTTATAAACGATTATTTTATAAATGCATACCAGTTCACTAGAAACCGTAGATAGGTCCAGAATTGCTCTCATTAGCTTCTGTCTCGACAGCGGAGTTACTGAATTGACCTTAATTCGGCATAAGTGTCATTCAGGCCGTGAAGTTCCGACCAATTTCCTAGTCCGTCTGCGTACCGCGTTTTACTGCTATTGGAAAAACGCCAGACAAGGCTTTTAGGTCTATAAGGAATTGCGATAAAACAGTATTTAGCTTTGATATTTTGTAGAACTGGCATAAAGGAGACTAGACAAGATGCATTCGGTGGCCGGTGCAGTTATTGTTGCACGTAAAATTGTTATGTGTGTGCGGCTCACGAGCCTGTATTCCACTAGAAGCTCGTTACAGTAACTGCTAAGGTTTCAGTCACAGCTCGGTAGTGAGTACTCGGCTTTAGACGGTCGTGTCAAGTTTCTACGTCAATTCCATAGATTTTGACAGTTTCGAAAATCGTTTACGTTAGCGTTAAGCAAGTTGTCTAGCCGAATTAATTATATTTCGTTGTTATGCATAATAATTACTATAATAATTTGTTTACTATTGTGATTAAAATTATGCAATTTGTGTTATGCAAAATGAAAAATAGTTCATTATTTTTATGCAAATCACTACACACCCGTATACTTATGTAAGTACTAGCTTTCGCCCGCGACGCCGTCCGCGTCGTAGTCGTTTATCGCTGCTCCCTCGGGAATTGTCCGATTATCCGGGATAAAAACCCTATGTCCTATTCCAGGACCTAAACAATATGTGTGCCAAAGTTCAGATTAGATTATAAATGTAGGGCTAAAAAAATCTTAAGACAATGCGGCAACATTCTCTCCGTTGATACTACCAGCTGTGGTTGATGCAACTAATATACCTCCTATCTTAACTATTTTATTAATTTTTGGCTACTAAAAGAAAGTCTCCCTTAGTTGGCTCTAAATTTTTTGAGTGTAGTCCTGTGTTTTTGAGTGAAAAGTTATCTAACTGATTTATGGTAAAAACTATATCAAAATCCGTTTTGTGGGTTAAGAGGAGTTAGTGGACATACAGACAGACACGGAAAGCGGCTTTGTAAAGAAAATAAAGAAGGTAATGTTATTCTTACTTATGCATGTAAAAAATCAACAAAAACCATTGCACGCGTTGGTTTGAAACGGCGGAAGGACTTATAAATTATTTTGATATTACCGTCAGTATTGATAATTTTAAACATGGATATATTTTAAAATCCGCCATTTCACATTTTATTTATTTTGGTCTCTTATCTCACAAGGAAAAAAACGGAACCCAAATAGGATCACTTTGTGGTCCGTCTGTCTGTCTATCCGTCTGTCTGTTAAGAGCCTTTGTCTCAGGAACTCGTGGAGGTATCGAGTTGAAATTAAAACCATATACTCGTACTCAAGTAGCGTCCCTTGAATCAGTGACAAAATGAAACTTCTTGGTTAACATAAAAAAATACGGTATTAACCTTTCATTCCCAGAGTGGGGTAGGCAGAGCTACAAAATTACCAACAACTCTAAAAACTTGTTGATAACTCTGTAACCACAATTAGGCTAAGATGTTTAACAGTGTATATTAGTGACAGGTAGCAAGCCCATCGCCTAGTACTATCTACAAGTTATTTTCCTGTTTGTAATTAAATGACCTTGAACATTTTTCTCGCACAATGACAAATCACACATAACTAGCTCTTTTCTAAACCCTCATTGCCCTCCCTATTACCTCCCTAGAAACCCCCACTTCCAATATCCTGCTTCTAGAATCAAATTTATCAACTCCTTTGTGAAATCTGCACTTGTGACATCCACTCAAAATTAATTCATAAACACCGTGCTTAAGGTACAAATTCCACCGTTTTCAATTTACCACGTACAATTACAGCGTTTTAAATCGCATGCGCTAACGTATCGACTGCCCCCACTTTCCTCTGAAACCTAAACCTTCACCAGAACCACAGGGGCTACGGCTAGGATCTTATTTCAACTAGATAAGGATCATTATTGTTTGATTCAGGGGTTATAGTGATTGGTGTTCATCTATAGTGCTTGCAGGATCTAAAGGACACAGAACATAACTAGAAATACGACAGCGTTCCATTGTTGTGATGTAACTATATAGTTTTATAGATTGGAATAGATACTTATTTATAATCAGACTTGGAATCTGGGAACTACTTGTAAATATAATATGTAAATACGGCATCCCTATTTTGTTTTTTTTTTACTACTTTGCTATATAATTGGATTCGAATTGGGATTTGGTTTGAAAAATTGGAAATTATAACAACAAAGTGTCGAAATTATGACATAAATAATAACAAACAAAAATATCAAAATATTTTAAGGTGATAAGATAATGTGAGATGAGACCTCAAAGCTTTGATACTATTGTGTTTTATAGTAAATTCACTGGTATTATCAGAATCCTGCGTTTTAACCAAAAATGAATTGTATGCCAACTGTGTATGTAACCGTGTAACGCACTTTTTTACGACCAAAATTATAAATTAATTTGTTATTTTATTTATTTATTTAAAGATAATGAAAGTTAAACAAAATGGCTTGACACTTGTTTTTACCATTCATTTGGTACAGTGTTACGTCATAGTTCAAGGTGTTATCAAACATCCAAATTTTCGCATTTAAAATAGTAATAAGATTTCTTAATACATAGAAAACATCAAAGAACAAATCACTGCTTAAACACAAAAGCGCCACGAAACAAAAACAGATACAGTTTGATTTAAAACAAGTAAATAACATTCCGAATTTAAATGCAATACAACCACATTTTGATTTGTGTCGCTTTTGTATTTAAGCAACGTATCGCGCTCATAATATAAATAATATTAGCTACTTGCACATATTTCCTCCTTACAGTCTTTAAAACCATTCATAAAGCACCCTCCAACTTTCATGTCCGTACGGATCAACAGCCCACGCTTAGAAATCCTCCTATAAATGCAAAGCTCTCTGCTCTCAGTGCACTTCAAGCGTGGGCGGGAGGTATTTTAGTAAAAATCGTGCTAATTGCTTATGCAACAGATTCTACGAACAGTGTTATATTTAGCAAAGCACTGGCTGGAGATTAAAAAAGCTGGCCCTGTATTCTATGAGGATGTAGCTACTTGTTTCTCGTCTGTCGCCAGGTTTTTTTTATAGTAAGGTTATTTACCTACTATCTGAATAAAAATCTGGTAAATAGGCTTAGATATTTTTTTTGGTAGGTGCCATC
Source organism: Acleris emargana (assembly GCA_927399475.2). Lineage (NCBI taxonomy): Eukaryota > Metazoa > Arthropoda > Insecta > Lepidoptera > Tortricidae > Acleris > Acleris emargana. Next base: position 20,613,749 of record OV656838.1, on the reverse strand, counting down.
TGAGAGAGGCATTTGAATTCTCAAGACTGCAATCCTAAGACTTCAAATGCGTTGCCAACCCTGAGGACTAAGACGGAATATCTCTATACTAGCAGTTTTACCAGTTGTCTTATCCCCACACTCAGAACAATGTGAACACTACTGCTTGGTGGGTTAATGGATAAGATGGTAGCGATCCGGAACCTGCATAAACCCTCCAAACCAAAAAAAAACAAAAAACCTCCAAACATAGATTATTCAAATCTCTATCTAGGTTACAATAGGTGAGTTACGTATGGTTGGTTGCAACCCTAAATCATTCATAATTTAAAATTATATCATACTTATATTATAAATGAGTAAGTTTGGATGTTTGGATGATTGTTACTCAATCACTAAACGGATCGGGATGAACTTTGGCACACATATAGGTTAGGTCCTGGGATAGGACATAGGATAGTTTTCATCTCGGGAAATTTGACAGTTCCCGAGCGAGCGATAAACGACTTCTACGCGGATGGAGACGCGGGTAAAAGCTATCATTTATAGCTAGGATAAAAACTAAGCTTAACAATAAAAACATTCTATACCCATTCACGAACAGTTATAAATTATAATCCAGCAGTAGAAAACATACGATTATACACCGTGTTTTTTTTATTTACGATAACTTCGGCATATTAACAACTATTAGTAGATAAGATTTTTAAATATTGGAAAAAAAAAAAATCTTTCTTTCTTTCTTTCTTTCTAATTAAATGCTGTATCTTTGGTCATTCTAAAAGGACCTTTAGAGTTAGCTAATAGTCAGTGTCAAATACGTCAATGTTAGCGTGACATACACACACCATTAAGAGCCTTTTACACCAATTCAATGTGATTAGCTGATTAAATTTAAAAATTACATACATAACACAAACTCAAGCCTTCATTCCCAGAGTGGGGTAGGCAGAGCTAAAGAATTACCAACAAGTCTTAAAACTTCTTGATAATTCTATAACCACATTTTGCACAAGTAGGCTAAGATTTAAAAATTAGATAAATATATTTAAAACCGTAAGAGTTATCATTTGTCTGTCTTCGGGAAATTAACTTTATTTGACCTAAATAACGTTCCCTTAAAGTTATCGTAAACCAAAAAAAACACGGTGTAGAACTGCATTCAAGTTTAAATTTACCAGCAGACTTCCGATCATAATATGCATTTCGCAATAACGATCTGTTCCCTTAACAAGTGCACCGGGAAATCTATTTCCAGGTATACCCGGCTCACCCGGCAACTACCGGGTATTGATCGACTGTTAGGTCTATTCCGACTAGTTACATTGTTAGTTCCATTGATGTAACTAGATGGAATTTTTTTTCCTAGTTACATTAATAATACTTAATAAAATATAAAACGAATGCAATCTTATAGAAGGTACTTATTTTCAATATCTTTGCCTATATTAAAAAAATATAATAATTTGATCTAATAATATTTATTATAAGTAGTATTAATGTAACTACTTGGAAAAAAAAGTCCAAGTAGTTCCATTACGGAAACCATCTTCGTTGAATGTAACTTACTAGGAAAAAAAAGTCCATCTAGTTCCATCAATGGAACTAACAATGTAACTAGTCGGAATAGACCGAATGTTAACAGGCTTATAGAATGGGAACTAGCTTTGTTTACTTTAAAAACTGGTTTGATATTGGAAACCAGTATTGAAGTTTGCGCTGGATTTCCATTATTATTGGACGTCCTTGTCCACGACTTTGCTAGAGAGGTTTTTTATTGGGATTCCTTTGAGAGTTGTTTGCGTTTTTCGAAATATACTTTCTACCTTATGTCAATAGGGGTCATGGGCCCTATTCCATTCGGTAAAACCGTATTGCTTTTGAATTGATATCGTTTTGTTTTAAACTCGGCCATAACATTACTGACAAGTTCGATTTGCGATCTTTTTTACTCACCTTGATTTACCGGACCTGGCCTTAACCTTAACCTTGCAACGCACTGTGCTGTTTGAAGAACGAGGACATACATACATACAACATACATACCTTCACGCCTGTAATCCCAGAGTGGGGTAGGCAGAGCTACAGAATCACTTACAACTTTAAGAACTTGTTAATAATTCAGTAACCACATTTTGAACGAGGACAGTTTTACGAATACCTTTAACAAAACGATCTTAGTAAAGATTACTGTCAGCCAATTCATATTCAATTTTACCGAGTAGAACCGAGCCCCGGTATTAATAACAATATTATGTACAGTCGCCGGAATTGGATTGTTTTTTTTTTTTTTTTTTTCCTGGACCCGCACGAATGCTTAGCCATTAGTCAAGTTTTTTTTTAAATATTTTATTATTAACAAAAATTAGGGAAACTAACACGGATTATTTTACCTACTAGGGTAATTCCGGGGTAGTTGGCCATAATTTTTTTGGTGCACAATAAAAAAAAAGTATACGAGTTATCAAAGAAATCTTTATTTATGTATAAACTTTGAACAATCAACGTTAGATAATTAAACAAACAAAAAAATTTTTTGCTTGAGATCAGATTGAAAAATCGATTAAAAAAAAAACACAATTGGCCATCTCTCCCGGGGTATCTGGGTATGATGACCATATCATTATGGGAAAGATGGCCATAAGCTAACTCTAAATTCAACACCATACCTGTTTATTTAACATTGCCATATCTGTTTATTTATATATTTTATATGTATTATTATATTTAATAATAATAATAATAATAATAATAATAAATATCATGGGACAATGTCACACTGTCATATTTATATTATGTATTTACGTATATTTATTATTTATTTATTTATGGCCATGACACACCGATTTAAACAGGCCATCTCTCCTTTTCTTCCGGGAGAGATGACCACACCTAAACAGAAAACATGTCGAATCTCGATCTGCATAATTTTGTGGTTAGAACATAGCGACAACCGTATAGTTTGCAATAAAAACAAAAAACAACAATATTTTAAAATAACTAACATCGCCACAAGTTAAAATATGAACCCCCTTTGAAATATTTTTACTTGTCAAAACATCTAACACAGATTTTACTTACTTTTTCATTGTTTTTCGCCAAAATATTTGCCGTACCCTTGCTCACGACGCGCGGCGAACTAAACAAAAACTAGCGACGTCTAGCCGTTAGAACCATGATATATTTCGATTGGCCATCTCGCCCTTATGGCCATCTACCCCGGAATTACCCTACTAAAAACGGAAAGGATAAGGAACTATGGATCAGTACAGTAGTTGGTTATATTTTATAGCAGAATAAATAGATTACATGTAAAAAAGTATAGGAAGAAAGAATAAATATTATATTTTAATGTTGTTACAATAATTGGATTGTTTACCAGTTTGACATAACACGTCCACGAGTCATTACTTAGTAATGACACGGCTAATTTAAGTATTATGTTAAACTGCTAAACAATCAATTCCCTTGACTTAGGGCTGATTTTTCACTGTCAGGTAAATTGTAGCTCTGTCCTTATCTTATCTTTTACGCTAAATAACAAGTGGGCCTAGAAAACTAGGGAACTAGTTTGGTCAAGCCCAAAGAATTTGATCCCATCTTGCTCCGATTCGGTAATTACATTGTTGAAGTTATAGTAGATACCTACTTCTTACTAGTCTGTATTCTACTCGGGCCAAATCTAACTGCTTTTGAAATGTTATCGTATTGACATGACAACGTTATGATAGCTCTTATTTACTTGACAGTAATGACGGCCGGGTTATAAACAATGCCATAACAATACGTTTAAAGTCCATGCAAATTGACTTGTCTTATTTAGTAAATACTTTTATAAACTCAAAGTGATCCCTTTGCACCAAAAATAACAATTTTGACATTTAAAAAAACCATACACGATGATCAGAAAAATGGTGTGCAAAATGGGGTCTCTAGTTGCTTTATTCAGCAGAAAACGGCCATTTTAGCCAACAATTATGCATTTTGAGGTTATTAAAGTGTTTACTAAATAAGACAAGTCAATTGGTATGGACTATAGAGACAAACTAGAATTAGAGTTGTCACGCTCATGACATCAGAAATCTGATAACGTTACTGGAGCAAGAAAGGGTAATACATAAGGAATAGAGGCCCTGGAAAAGCGTATGGAATAAAAAAGCTTCGGAGTTAATCACGCGGTAAATCGTTGGCACAACCGAAACGCTAGCCAAAATTCGCTTTCAAGGCTTGTCTTAAAATGCTTTCCCATAAAATTCTAAAATGCTAACCATTATGCGTAGTATAAATCAAACCTAAATCAAATCGCGGGAACGTGGTGGATGCGAAAAGCACAAGACCGGTCTGAGTGGAGAGCCTTAGGGGAGGCCTATGTCCAGCAGTTGACGTCTTTCGGCTGACATGAAATCAAACCTAACCTACTATGTGTCTCTTTACGTCATATAATTAAGAAAATTTAAAATGGTTATTTTCGATTTTAGAATAGAATAGGATAATTATAATAGAATAGAAAAACGTTTATTTAACAAACACATCAACACAGGGGTACATCATAGAAAAGATACAATAACGTAGTACGATCACTTGTTATCCCCTAATAAGCGACACCATTAAATTAAAAAGTACAATGAGGTTGATGTGTGCCGAAATGGTCTCCACTCAGCAAAATGATTGGCATGGGGATGACCGGGGTTTTTGGGGCCAGGCAGGTATTAAGTAAGTACACAAATACATTATGATATGACAAAGAAAGGGAACCTATATCTAGCCACACGCTCTGTCCATAACATTTGAAGTCTGTGAGAAACGAAACAACAATACTTATATTCATTACTAACCGGATAACAACGTAAGAAGTGATATAGCAGCGTGTATACAATTCATTGCATCAGAATCGTGTTTACAAACAGTCTGAAACTGCGACGCAGTTAACCCTTCAGAAAGGGATGACGCTATTTTTAGATAGCTGCATCCCTGTCGCCATCCCGATCGATACGACCTTGGCACTGGGTTGGCATTAGCTAGATATATACCTATATCATAACCATTTGGGTAGGGACGAAAATGTGGAGAGGCTGGTGGAAAGAATAAAGTTGTTTCAATAGATCATTTGCAATTTAAAGTACACAGATGTTCTCTAAAATACCAGCTTAAAGAAGAAACTTGATTTGAAAATATTTTAATGCTATTTATAGGTTATTTCTAGAGACACTGAAAATAATTGAGGTTGAAATGATGTGACAAAAAGCAAGCTTTGGACACCCAAGTGCTGTTTGTGGTCAATATAATGTTACTTTATCATGTATATATTTTTAATTTCGCTATTTATCCATTTTAACAAAAGTAATTAGTGACGCCCGGGACGGTAAGACGAATGTAACGACACCTCGCTTATCGAAATCGAGCTATCCGTACAGCCTTTAAAAGGGAACAAATAACCATACATACATAGAAACCATCAGTCCATTGGAATCCTGACCCACCATAGAACGGTGTCACAGTGATATTAAAACAATTTGTTTGACACTTCTTACTACTTCAATCATAACTTAACTGTGACACAATCCTATGGTGGGTCAGGGTTCCATTGGGCTACATAGTTATAGTACATAGTTACAACAATTTAGGTCGAAAACACAACCCTCCCCCTTCAGCAGTCAGGTAAGTAATATATACTTCATTTCATTAATAAATACATACATACATACATACATATCTTCACGCCTTCATTCCCAGAGTGGGGTAGGCAGAGCTACAGAATTACCAAGCACTCTTAAATAAGTAGTTGATAATTCTGTAACCACGTTTTGCACAATCAGACTAAGATGTTTACCAGTGTATTAGTGACAGTGTATCATTAATAAATAGCACATAAAAATAGTTTCCTGTCGATCGACATGTGTATGTAAAACAAGAATGAAGGGTAATTTTGAATGCACTTGTAAGGTTTTACGTTTGGTTAGCTGTCAAATATCACTTAAGCTGCCTTCAATAGACATTTAATGTCAAAACTCTTCCCTCACTTGTGGATAAAAAGCGATTTTCTCAATAGATATCAAACAAATATTTCCGAGCTAGTGAGATGAAAAAATCATTTAAATTGGTTTAGCGTTTAATGAATAAATGAATTTTGAAATATTTAAATACTGAAGGTCAAAATCAAAGTGGTATGTATTTTAATAAATAAGAAATAACGACTCCATGGATTCTAGAAACACGATTTGCCACCGAAAGTCCTAACTCTAGTAAGGACATATGACCGCAAATCGGGTCGTTAATGATAATTAACTCGTTTTTCATACAGAAATTTAAAAAAGGAACGTGTTAATTGTACGTTAAAAATCTCTGCGTACGGCGTAAGTGTATATTATGAGTAATAAGACTGATCGCTATTTAAATAAAGAACACGTGGTACCTGAGCACCTCTAAGGATGCATTACAGGAGTTCCCTTCAACGAGTTCTAAATATAATAATCTCACTGGTTGTTTGCGGCTATACGCGTGCTTTATGGTAGGTACTTTCTTTTTTTAACTGGAGAAAAGTAAGGATTTAAATTCACACACTTTTCCTTGGTCTTGGATTTTCGTTGGTCCGCATACTCCTCCCAAACTATTAGAGATATCAGGATCAAATTTAGCCCGTAACACGACATCTAGCCATTGATGGTTTAAATAAAATAAATTTTAAAATTGGATATACTACGGAGGAATAATCGCTGAAAATCTGTTCCCATAGACTGTCAGTGGGAAAAATGGGAAGAGCGCCGAAATTTCACTTTTAAGCGACGCTCTTTGCTGGTAACCTTTTTGAAGCTTCATCTTTAGCTTTAATTATAGACATGATGAGAAATCTGGAGCAGCTTTGCTCCATTTAGACTTGCCCGGGGAAGTCCAGTGCACCAAGTTACTGATAGTTTTGGTTGGTCTTTACAAACATGGCCACTTCAAAAATGAGAATGCACGGCATACTTTTTTATATTATTACTTTTTTTGTACACTGACGATCTTATTGTGAATTTATTATAAATATGCGACATATAATAATGTAATTTCCAGTATGAAATAAATGACTACTACTACTACTACTATATGGTCATAAGTCATAATGTTCAACTTCTTAAAATATCGAACACAACCTGTCAGTTTGCTTTAGGCCACACATTGCTCTAATCCATCTTTTTGTGCTTTAAAAACGTTTCCATTTATAGACAGTTAACAATAAATATTTTCTTATTCTTATTATTTTCCCCATTGGTGGAGTTTCCCCAGTAAATAATACCATAGCGAAGTGCTGAAGCCACGTAGCCATGATAGGCTGCCATGAATTCATCGATATTTACTTGTTTAGCAAGTTTGTATAAAGCAAAAGCATACCGATTTAGTTTCTTACACAGTTCGTCCGACAGACTGTTTGCAAGCTAACTTAAAATGCACTTGACTGACCTTGCGTACTACAGCGTTGATGAGTTTGTCGATGGTAATCGCTGACCCAAACATACACTTACCGTCTATTATGCGTTCGGTCCGCAAATTTACCTAAATTATTATATAAGTAATGTACAGTCAGCGTCAAAAGAAACTGCTCACTTAAATACCTTGTCGCTTTACTGTCAAATAAGCAATGTCAAACAAGATTGTCTAATGTGTTAATGCGATAAAGTACAAAAGTAGCTTGAAGTGACCAGTTACTTTTGACGCTGACTGTACCTATTTTAATGATTTATTGTAAAACGATATGTAAAATACTAAATTTTATGAATAAATATCTGAATCTGAATCTGAATTTGTGGTTTCCATGACAAGCTGTTATCGATACTAAATCTTAAAAAACTCGTTGTATTAACGGATTCAATATCATACCCTAGACAATTACAGTGGGGATGGTTGCAAAATGAAAACGATTGCGTTTGCGAGTGCGCTAGGCAATTAGCCTGCTGGTCCTGGCAGTATTGTAGTTGTAGTCAGCTGTTTGTCCGATTTTTTTCTAACTTACAATCAGGTGGTCTGTGTGCTCGTTCACCTTCTTTTAGTATGCTGTAAAAGAACAAAGCTTCGGTTAAAAGTCGAGCCGCGATGAGACTAGTACACTGTTGGCGCGGGCCTAGCGTTGCTTGCCAACATTTGTTTAACCGTGAATTCTTGGCACTCCAACATTTATTAGCGCGCTGCTGGCATATTTATTCCGTAATTAGGAACATACTTGAAGTCTATCTTTCTTGTTGAAAAATGTTGTACTTGTACTTCGTAGTCGCCGGGAAAAAAAGCTTGAATTAAATGTATGTACATTATAAAAAAGATTCTGACGATTTGAGAACCTGCTCCATTTTTTGACGTGAAAATTATCTTAAACAAAAGTTGAAAATATATGATAATTTTACGCACAATGAATCTCCAATCGCCGCCGCCTGACGATGCCACCTGCTTTTATTGAGTTGGCTATTGCATTTATCCCTTGGTCCTTTCGATATTGTATAAAAATGGCAGCATTTAAAAAAGATCAGAGCGGACAGTAATTTGTCTTCGATTTTCAAAAGAAAAGCTCTTATTTCCGAGCACACTCGTAACTGAAATACATCTTACAGTGCTCTTAAAACGAACTTCAGATTTATACTTCTCTCACTCCTTCTCATACGCTCAAAGTGACGACTTGACCTGAATCCGAAAAACTTTTTCAGAGCAATTATTACTAGGCAATTATTAGTTACTAGTTAATTATTACTAATTATTAATACGCTGGTAAACATCTTAGCCTATTTGTGCAGAATGTGGTTACAGAATTATCAACAAGTTTTTAAAGTTGTAGGTAATTCTGTAGCTCTGCCTACCCCACTCTGGGATTACAGGCGTGAAAGTATGTATGTATGTTATTACTAGGGTTAGGATTTTATTGGCGTACCGTGGTTCTTGAATCCATGGAGTCGCTATTTTCTAATTATAATATACATTAGACCTTGATTTTGCCTAAATACGTTTAATAGTTTGGTTTATCCATACTTAAATATATTATATATGGTATATTGATGAATATCAATCTTTAATGATTAATATATAATGATAATATAATATAGGTACTACAATTAAAAGTTGAAACTAAACTTATTTAAATTTAAATTAAACTAAGCTACTCAAATATTAAACATGTAAACAATAATCACCACTATACAAAGAACACCCCCTCTAGCATATTTGTACTCTGGTATATTTGTTTTGTTATGCTTGCACAGCGGATATATTCTTCATACCAAAATTAATTCAGCGGTTTAATTAACGAATTAATTTTTGTGATATTTTAAAATACTGACGATCAAATCAAAGTTGTATGTACATTAGGAAATAGCGACTCCATGGATTCTAGAACCACGGTAATGCACAAAAAGTCCTAACCCTAATTATTACACTGTATTTATACATAATAGCTTCGACCTTGAGCCTGTGCGACATGTCTTCATTCATTTGGATATTCTATAAATGTCGCCAAGTTTTGATGAGCAACATTCCCCGTAGTACAATCACTGTATCTCGCCTCATAAATATATTACTGTCTCCAAACTTGCGACAACTAATAACACTTTGCCATTAGTGCTTGCGATACCTATCTGGTATCGTTGTTGTTTGTTTAAGAACAATGTCTAGAATAGTATTATTTATTTTTCCTTTTTCTACTGAGAGTATTTTCTGTGCAAGAAAATGTCTTTTCTCAAACATGCTCGGAAAAAACGGTTTTCCGATTGAAACACAAGGACGGAAAGAGACTCATTTTACTCCTAGGAGTAAAAAAACCATATGAAAACACTTTCCGTCCATGTCCATATATTTCTTAAAAATGCTGTCAATTTGCGTACAAAATCAAAAGGACCAAGACAAAAATTCCAAACAGCCAAGGTAACTGCTCGCTTTTTTAGCACAGTGCATGTGTTTCTTTTTGAATTTGCATTTCAATGTCTATGGTTAGTATTTAAAAACAATTGACAGTCGGTAACATTCGTTTATTCTGCATAATTAAATTACTTGCTTCTTAGAAATGTATTTGTATTATTTCCTCACATGTTTGAGAAAAGCATTATGTATGCCTCGGCGGAAACGAGGATTTCCTGACTCGTATTTTAGCAGGCCTCGCTGTTGCTCGGCCTGCTAACCTCCTCGTCAGGACAACCCTTACTTTCCGCGCTTAGGCAACAATGTACTATTCTTTCACTAGGTATTTGCGTGGCTATGGTTTTGCGCAATGGAGACTGTCACGGCGGTAATCTATAATTTAAACAAAAAATAATGTTCGTCCTCTATGCCTTCCTAAACAAGATTGTGATGAAACTGTGGTAAGGTGTTTTGGGTACGGTTTCTAAACCAAAAATCCATGTATTTTTTTACTTTACGCTATAGCTAGTTAACTTATAAAAATAGCACCATCGCTGCCGGGGTTAATTTTCATCCTAAGGTAAGCGTAGAGATAGCTAAACCGCTTGGCACCGGACCAGGTCAAAGTGAGGCATTGAAAAGTGAACTTTGACCTGTGTTAGTAAGGTACATTTTTCACAGGTTGACGCGAGACCCGCGTCCGTCTATTGTTTTCACTTGAACTTTAAAAAATGTATTGTACAGTCAACAGCATAAATAAGTGATCATTTATGTACCTTGTCGCTTTCAATCGTTTCACAATTTTGTATACAATTTCAAACACAACGTTAAAGTGAAAAGGTACATAAATGATCACTTATTTATGCTGTTGACTGTACTAACGCACATCAAAACTCACTTTTCAATGTCTCATTTTGAGCCGATCTGGTGCAGAGCGGTTATGTCTTCGCTAACCTTTAAGTTGCGCATCCACTGGGTAGAAATCGAAACGTATGGAGCGGACGGATTTGTCTCTTCGGTATATTTGTATTCATAGAAATTCGTACGCTCCGTTTCCGACTAAGTGGACGCGCTTTTTAAACCTAAGCTGCTTCAAACGTAGTCTTTTACAATAGTAATCAGTGCCCTTACCATGAGTTCCAATAACCGTACTCGCTAGCGAGTTGAATGCAAGTATTGTTGTAGAGTGCGAGGGACAGAGCATTCGGCTCGCTAGCGAGTACGGTAATTATAACTCATGGTAAGGATATTGGTCGTCTATTCTAGGCAGTAAAAATCACATCGTCTTTGACCTATTATCTTACTGTCAACTATTTGATAGCTCTTATTTCCTTAACAGTAATGGCGGCTCAAAACAATACAATGGTTTTTACCGCTAAGAATAGAGGCCGAGTTTATTACATAAGACAAGAAACGTACCGTGCAGTTTCTAGTAGAGGTAGCCTCTGAACGATGGAGTAATGTCCTATTAAGTAATATAAGGTCAGTCAAGTGTACCCTTTTTAGCCGGGGCAGCGTGGGCGACGGTCAGGGCTTTATGTAGATCAAACTGGGTCTACGTTCCACTTTGTCTTGTAATTTATTTACTCCAACAATCTTAAAAAAGGAACGTTTACCTTAGTGTGTAGTAATAAGTTGTTATAGCTGTCTGATCTGACGACTTGTTTATGAAAGTAACGTTATATTGAATGGTTGTGTAGGGTAGAAAGTACGAGGTAGACACATGCTTTTCTCAACTAAGTACCTACTGCAAGGAAATAAAACCTTTTCTTTTATGTATTACGTATTAACGTAATTAGTACGAAATAGGCCAAGACCATGTTTTTTGTATGAAAACGGCCAGTCATAAAGTGTAACCTAAATCAAATCATAAAAAAACATATTTCTACGAACGGTTTCCTTTCTTTTAAAATCCATAATCGGTCCTGTTTGGGAGCTTAGATGCCACAGACAAACACAAAAACTTACTTCTTTTTAAAAGTTTTTATTTAACTTGCAATATGCAGAGATGTTGCTAAAACGGAGGCTGCCCAGGCGTTTGCCGAATACTTTGGTTCAGTTTTTCATCCCGGTGCACCACTGCTCGATGCGGATGAAGCAGTACAGAGTGCAGCAGCTTACCAATGCCCAGCTGATATCCGACTTTTCCACATTACTTGTACGGAAGTGAGACGCGCGGTAGGTAAGTTTAAAACCACTTCGTCTCCGGGGCCTGATGGAATACCTATTCTTATAGTCAAGGACTGCGTATCAGCATTCGAAGAGCCTTTGGTATATATTTTTAATCTCGCTATTGCTAAAGGTATATATCCTTCGGCCTGGAAAACATCTAGGGTGACACCTGTCCCAAAAGAGTCTTCTATGGACGTCACGACATTTAGGCCGATTGCAATATTATCAGTCTTTGGTAAGATTTTCGAAAATCTGATCAATCAGTGTATCTCATTACAAGTGTCGCCTGGGTTGGCGGGCTCCCAACACGGGTTCAGAGCTGGACGTTCCACCTGCACTTCCCACATTAACTTCGCAGATTATGTGCTCCAGCATATGGACGGGTCTCGACAAGTTGATGCGGCATATTTTGATTTCCAAAAAGCCTTCGATTTAGTTGATAATGATGTCTTGCTCCGGAAACTGGCTCTATCTGGTTTCTCTTTTGATCTCCTCAAGTTGCTCGCCAGTTACCTTAGTGATCGAAAGCAATATGTACAAGTGTCTGGTCATACTTCCAAAGAGTACTACACTCGATCTGGAGTGAGCCAGGGGAGTGTACTTGGGCCAACCTTGTTCCTGATTATGATCAACGATTTACCTGCAGTCGTCCGTAGAGCCGAGTGTCTACTGTTTGCGGACGATTTAAAGTTGTTTTTGGCAGTAACCGAACTCTCTGATTGTGATGATTTGCAGAGTGATATTGATGCGGTATTTGACTGGGCAGACAGCAACAGGTTGTACTTCAACACGGCTAAATGTAAGGTGATAGCGTTTACAAGATCCCATACCCCAATAGATGCCACGTACAGCTTAGGAAGTGTACCGTTAGATCGTGTCCATGTTATTCGTGACCTCGGCTTGTATATCGGCCCTAAGTTTGACTTTCATCAGCACATCATGTCGATATGTAAAGACGCGAGTAAAGCTTTAGGTTTCATCATGCGAACAGCGGCTCAATTTAATAATGTGAATATTGCAATTATTTTATATAACGCATTCGTCAGGAGCAAGCTCGAGTACAACTGCGTGATCTGGGATCCAATTGAAGCCAATTATACACTGCTTTTGGAAAGGGTTCAGCGGAGGTTCGCCAGATATTTATATAAGAGGATATATGGATATTACCCATTCTTATATCCCTCTCTATTTGTGCTGGGTATGGTCGGATTGCAATCGTTGCGCTGCAGACGTAAGGAGCATCTGTTGGTGCATTATTGCTTGCTTCTGCGTAACAAAGTGCAGAACCAGACCACACTCGAGCGAGTCCGCTTATTTGTTCCCGACCAGTACATAAGAGCAGGGGCGCGTCGCCGTCACCCGCTGTTCGCGGCGCTGGAGGGGTTCGGCACGCGCCGCGCCAGGAACGCGCCGACCGCGAGGGCGGTAGAGCTGCTGAACGCGCTTGAACACCAGCTGCGGGATACCGACGTGCTAGCTGGCAATTGGCACACGCTTTTAGCTAAAATCTATTTATTTTTAGCCACCTAAGTTTTAATCTTTTTTGTAGATGTTTTTCTGTAAGTATTTGTTATTTTGTTTTTATTTTTATCTGTCTGTGTTTTTTTTTTAAATATTTTATCTTTGTGCGTGTTATATTAAGTTAGAGTAAAAGGCGTCTTGGTTTTTACTGTAAGCCTCTTACGGATTCTGTAAATAAATAAATAAATAAATAAATATATGTATGTATGTAAGTACAGGTCAAATCTTGCAAGTTAAATTTGACCCACTTCCCGTCAAAGGAATGAGTTGAAATTTGGACCACAAATCAACACACAGACTGCGGTTGGTAGGACCTTGTGCGGGGTCCGGATCTCTACCACCATCTTATCCATTAATGTACCGCCATTGCATTTGTAGTCTTAGGATTGCGGTCTTGTGAATGCGAATGTCTATAGGTCACAGTTTCCACTTACCATTAGTTGGCCTGTGTGCTCGTTTGCCTTCTCTATGTCATAAAAAAACACACAAACAAACACGTTGAACTAATAATATCCCTGTTTTCCGACGGGGGTTAGGTTAGGTTAGTTTTTGTTGCTTGAAGTTTTGTTTACTTCAGTTTGTTTCAAAACAAACCCGGATCAAACGCCCAGGTTATTTTGATCGAGGGACTTTCACGTAGGCGTAGCACTCGGTCGTAGCCACTCTACGCAGGAGCGCTACGCAGTTACGACATTATTATCAGCGGGCCTAGGTATGGTTGAATTTATCACGTGACAAATGTGGATGAAGCATCCGTCCCTCTCGTACTTATACGTGTCAGAAAGTGACGGATGTTTTATCCATACTTGTCAGAAAGTGACGGATGTTTTATCCATACGTGTCAGAAAGTGACGGATGTTTTATCCACATTTTGTCACGCGATAATCACAGCCATATTACGCCCCCAGGGGATGGAAATTCTGTAAGATTTACCTAATATTTGGCGGCGGCGTTGTTGTTTAGTTGTATGGAGGTTCAATTTTTATTTATTACTAAAATTCTCGGGATTTCTGAATAAATAAGTTACGCCAGCATTCTTAGTTATTTTCCATGTATATTGATTTGCTTGGAATTATTTTATTTTAGTTATACGCTTGTAGATATTTTTTTATCATCATCTGTAAGAAATACATATTTTAAATAATATCCGCATTTTAAATTTTAAAATTAGACAAATTTCAGATTTATCGCTTAAATCTACCAACGAATAAATTCTAACATTCCAAGTAATGTTGAAGTTGTCAAATGTATGAAAAAAAAGTTATGTCTTAGTTCTTGTGATTTTTCACACATCTAATAATAACAAAAGTGTTTACAGGCACGTTACCAAAACATTAATAGGCTCTATTGTTCGCAGTAAAACAATATTCCTTTTGACATGCTATTGTATTTTTTTTCACTCGGCCTTCATTACTGTCAACTAAATATTAAGATCCATAACATTGAATATAACATATCAGATGCAATACTGTTTTACCGCGTAGAAAAGAGGCTTAGGAATGTATTAAATTCATCGATAAGTTCACAGGCAAATGATAAAAATGGTTCACTAATGTTTTACCGAATCATCATTTGACAAACTAATATATCATACAAACCTACTACGAGCGTCTACCCGCCGAACTCAAACGCGAACCATCTGACGAAATGTTTAGGCGCCGGCTTAAGAATCTTTTGTTGGATAACCCAGTCTATTCCGTGAATGAGTATATGGAACTTGACTTATAAATAAGATTGACTTATTTTTTTTAATGTACTCTGTATTTGTGTTGACTTCTACTACTATAATTTATTTCTATTTCTGACGACCTCAATGTAACTGCATATAATTTGACATGCCATGCCATTCATTTATACTGTGTTATATAGCGTAATAAAATCTGAAATCAAACTTTCATTTTACAAAGAGATATCATTTAGCCGCGATTAGAAAGGGATTAGAGGTGACAGCTTTAGCATATACTTACGTCAAAGTGCATACGAATTGACAGCTATTCCAATCCCAAACTAATCGCGGTTTCATAATACGTCCCGCCACATTTTTTTTTGTGGTCATAAGTCTATCCTTACCTAACTTATTTAACAAGCCCATGTAACCTACGTAATCTGACGGTTTGAGCACAAACACGTTTTTGCGAAACGAAAGTTTTTAAAATGATATATCGACGCTTGAAAGGTGAAATTATCTAAGCGACATTTTTTACGACATTAAGTTAGTATATATTTCGAAACCAGTAAAGTTTACACATTCCGAAAATATATTTAACTCTAAGTCCTTAAAAAATGTCGCTTAGATGATTTCGCCTTTCAAGCGTCGATATGTAGTTTGTCAAATGATGATTTGGTCAAAAGTCAGGATACCGATAAAAACAAATCAGTAATTTATTTTACAGAATGACCGTCTGTTTAATTTCTTACAACCCTTCTTCTCAGGTCTCTTTAGAAGCGCTGGTAGATTCTTAACCCATGCGGCCTACGTACTGGTTAATTACCTACATACATAAACTCACGCCTTCATTCCCAGAGTGGGGTAGGCAGAGCTACAAAATTACCAAGCACTCTTAAATAAGTTTTTGATAATTCTGTAACCACGTTTTGCACAAATCAGGCCAAGATGTTTACCAGTGTATTAGTGACAGGTTGCAAGCCCATCGCCTAAGAGTACTAGAAGCCTTTATTATTCCCTTAGTCGCCTCTTACGACATCCACGGGAAGACATGGAGTGGCACTTTTCTAACCCGGTGACCACACAGGTTAATTACCTTACTTAAAAAAAACAGAACAAGATCCCTGTAATTTGCCTTGTACGTGTAAATCTCTGCCCAAGGCTCCGCGCATGCCTCTATTGTAGGCGGTAAAAACTATATCGTCTTTGAGCTGTTATCGTATAGTAAACGTTTTGATAGCTTTTATTTAAGTGACAGTAATGGCGGATGACTTAAAACAATACCATAACAGGTCAAAGACGATATAGTTTTTACCGCCTACAATAGAGGCCCAGGTCGGTCGGTGTGGCTGTCGGCGCTCGCCGGCCGGCAAGCGTGCGCGAACATGTTTACATACTAGTGGGGGGCACGTATCGAGTATCGACATCGATATTTTACTGTAGCTGTTATGTGTATGTAACCTCCTTTGTATTTAGAAGCTTGTAGCGTCTCTTTTTAAAGTTAAAGCTATAATCAGCCCTGTTAATGTCACCTAATTTGTTTTGTAACAACTGTTTGAAAACCATAAAAAAATGATAGTTTCACGTTAATTTGTTTGTTAATATGAGTTAATGCTGTATTAATGAGTTAATGTTTGCGCCACAGCGTTTGTAGCAACATAAAATAAGTAAGTATTTAAAGTATTTAAAAGCGATGCGACGGTAGAGTTTGAAGTTGGTTATGGGATCTCCGATGTATCTTAAAAATATCGACGGAGTAGGTAGATTGATGACGATTCGAGATAAAAGTACAAGTATTGTTAGAAAAATAGTAAGTAGTAAATTTTATGCTATCCTGACTTATTACCAAATTATTATTTGACAAACTATATTCTATTTTACAATCTTTAATTTCGCAATAACGTGGTTGTGCTCTAACCAGTACATTTTACATATGTTACATGGGCTTGTTAAATAAGTTAGGTTAGGTTAGACTTTTGACCGCAAAAAATTATTAAATAATGTGGCGGGAAGTATCTCTTTGCGAAATGAAAGTTTGTAAAATGATACCGTTTGTCAAATGATGATTTGGTAAAACATTAGTGAACCAAATTTTATTAATGATTTGCCTAATCATATTAAGGAGAATTTCTGTTTGATAGCCGTCTCTACGTCTGTGATGTTTTTTTACGACATTTATTAGAATTTTATTTAAGAGATCGCTATTTAGTGATAAGACCGCCTGTTGACTCACTATTTATTTTATTTTCTTGTATATCCTCAATATGTTATATTTAATTTTCTTAGTGTATGTGGTGTTTCAATAAAATGTTTTGTATTAAAAATACTGTACGAGTATATTTAAAAATAATATTCATAAATAGTTAAGACTGATGATTAATATTACGATAAAATATAAAAATAGTTTTGTAAATTTCATAATGCATTAGATATTAGTTAAAATTTAAAATGGCCAATAACGGTCTTAAGATTGCCAAAGCCGGTACTTCTACCCTTCCTAGCAGTTTCTTGTTTGCTCTCTTCGTGTAAATAGGAAGTTGTCATTCACTCTATTTTTAACAGTGATTACTTTCATCGATATAAACACCTCCCTCCCTTGGCCCGGCCCAGCCCTCCCTCAGTCGCTCGAACCGAGACCCGCGCGCGGACGTCGCCATTTTGGAAACCGCCGCCATAATCATTAATACAATCACTTCCTTCATTCAAAAATCAACTGTTTATTTACGGATATAGCCGCTTTTAAAACTGGTAAGTTTTTAAATCTAGATAGTATTGGTTTTTGGAATGAACCTTGGTTTTCAAGGACGTTTTTTCGTTCAGTACTTCCGGAGTAAATAATGAGAGATTACGTTATTGTCTATGACATTATAGTATCATAAATATGGTTGTTACGGGTTTTTACACTAGGATACATTAATACGTTTATTTCGTAAATGTTTTTATTTATTTTCAAGGCCATTTTCAATGAGTTTTCTCTTCCAAAATTCTGATTCATAGTATCGAGTACACTATCAAATATTATAATCGATAAGTGACGATATATATCGACAATAGACGACATAAGACGGGTTAGCGACTTTCGTAACAATGATAAGGACACGCCCCGGTTGAACCGAAACCGGGTCAACCCACTACCGGTTCAAGGAATTAAGAATATTTTTTTTACCTTTCACAATTAAATGAATGACCTTATATATCCAGACGATGATATACGGATAGATAAACATGTGAAAGATCATGATGACTTGTTAATCAATTACGCGTTATATGATTAATAGATTGATGCAATTTAGCACCATGCAAAAACTGTTATAAGAGTACCTAGTTTTGCGTAAAAATAAACAAACACTAAGGTACAGCGCTGTTTTAAAGTTTATTATCTAATCAATTTAACAATACAAATATTTTAGAATGTTATAACAAAATTACAAAGCTGGGTAAGATGTTTTTTACGGCATAGAGACGGCAAAAGCAGCACTCAAGAAAAAGAAAACGAAACAGTCGTGTGACATCGTGTATATCGTTGAAATACTTGGTTAGCGTTTTTATTTTCGATAACGCAAAGCGTCATTACGCAATCAATTTCGTTTGTATTCGATGGCAACACGAGCACATAGGGTGCGTGATGGTAGGTACGACCCATATAGCATTCCTAGAGCAACAACCCTGATACCGCAAATGCGCCAAACCTGAGGACTAAGATGGCATGCCTCTATGTGGTGAAACTAGCATAGAGGTATTCCAGGGTTGGCAGTGCATTTGCAGTCTTGTGAATGGGAATGTCTATGGTTCACAGTTTCCACTTACCATCAGGTGGCCTGTGAGCTCGTTTGCCTTCCTATGCCATAAAAAAAACTATATAAAGTAATTTCACCGGTTGTTTTATTCTCAACACAGCAATGTGAATACTGCTGCGTGACACTAGGATGAGGATAGGACGGTGGCAGTGGCCCGGACGGACCGTACATAAGGTCCTACCACAACTAGGTGCGAATTGGACTCGAACGACGAGGGTCCTTCATCTACGTCATATTTGTATGAAATCTAGCAACCCTATGAAGAGCTCCTGCTGCTTGCTTTCTTTATTTTTTTAAACCAGACGGTGCGTGATATTTTTACCGCTCTTATAGTAAACAAAAGCCGTAACTTCTATTTTTGTACTTTATGGTTTGTTGTAGACCAAACAATTGCGATACAAAGTTTTTCCTGTAGCAGTATTTATCTGGTTTCTAAACAACCATAATCCATTATAACTATTTAACCATAACCATAGTTAGCCATAGTTTCTTGCGGCGTTTCTTCTCAGCAGTGGTCTCCTCTTGTGAAGCGCTGGTAGATTCCTGACGTGTAAAAGTGCCCGTGCGGCCTATTTACTGAATTAATGCCTTTATCTTTATCTTATCTTTAATCGTTCAAGGAAATAATTTATTATTTCCGTAGTAATTTGATTGTTTTCTAGTACCTACATACATATAAATAATAATTTATGAAGGGGTTTAACTAAGTTTACAAATTTAAATGAAAAATTGTATAATAATTTAACTTCAGAGCTTTCAAATTATGTATCACATTAAATAAGCCTTTTTTGTGGCAAAACATGTAGTTTCATATGATTATGAAACCTTGATTCTTCTTCTTCTAGTGCTTTTCCATGAAGGCCGGCAGTCATTAGTATCTATTTATCATGGCGTAGCACATGAACGAAGTTATTATTTATTTATTAGGCACGGTAACAAAATGTAGGTTACAATAATCATGATAATTTTACATGTAACATAGCTTTGTATCTACATTTCTATTACTACCACACACAACACTAGTTTAGTATGCAACATTTCGCTGCTTGATCGTTCGGTCAACCTCTTTTTCTTTCGCTATTTGTTTGGACCACTTAATACTAAAATAATTTCAAATTTCGGGCCCATGGCTATGACTGTTTCAGAAATAAAGGTCTTGATATACCGACGGATAGACGGAAAACCAAGTCATCATAATACTTGTAAGGGTTAGTTTTTTCAGTACTAAGAAATTAATTATCTTTTAGGACGTCATAAAAATTAAGTTCGCCTATAAACATCGAATTTCAACATTAACAATCGCCATGAAAGTGTAATGTTTACACAAACGGTCACAAACTTAGTTGTTTATTACGTCAATAAACGGTTTGTATCGAACCTTGGTCTTGGCGGATTACTTCACGAGGTCAATTACAAAGACCGAAGGGTTCGTTAACATCAGTCAAGGATTCTATTGATTTTTGTTGTATGATGTGATGTTTAACGTACATTAGTTTTTAAGTCAGGGTCCCTCTGAAAATCAGCGCCGTAGTTTTTCTGCGGCACAATGCTGAGAGATATCCTGTTCAACGTTCCTAATTAATGTCTTCTTTTTACTGTATTTTTGTGTGCGTTGAATAAATATTTTCTATTCTATTCTATTCTATTCTATTTTATTACAGTCGTTCAATTGAACTCGGTTGAATCATTATTATTATTGATTTATTTAATTGGAACCGGTCGCAATATCGCGCAACCTTTTCTGCCAATGTCAAGTTTATATTTTACACTTACATATTTAAAATAAACATAAAGCGATGTTGTACGGTGATCCTCTAGCCTCCGTGAAAGGATGTAGGTAGAACTTTACGAAGACCAGATGGGATTTTCTTGGAGAAATCCTTTCAAAGGCGATACGTGTTCAAACTTGAATTCTTCATTACACTGCACATTTGAATGTTAATTTACTGCATATTAATACATCATCCGGTTGAATCATGTTTTTGATATGTTATCGTATTGTCAAACGTACCAACAGCTCTTTATTTACTGGACCGTAATGGCGGCCGAGTTGTAAACAACTCTCCGATATCACGTGTAACTTTCATCCTTTGGACATTGGCAGAATTGGGATTGTTCATATTTTTTAAATTACTCTAATTTGAAAACCATTTCGAGGACTAGGGTTTTAAAGCCGTTCTGCATTATTAAGTTTTTGAAATATTTATCTATTTCGGACATTTTGACAAAAGTATATTTGACCTTTGTTTGACTTTCGTTTTTGGCTTGAAGCCCTCCCAGGTGTATCTTACGGGTTAGGCGAAAACCGCTTGAAATAGTATGTTTTATTACATTATTAAAATCACTTTTTATCATTAGATATCATTTAATTGTCGTAATTTATTAGTAAATGCCAAACCAAATTTAAAAAGTCATGTCATCTATAAAATGTCTGCAAAATAAATAAATATATTAAAACAAAACTATTGGGTCAAACACAAAATTAATGAAATTGGTCTCTTTAAAATTACCTATTCTTCCGAATTAGAATGAAAAAACCGTGAGTTTTTTTTTTTTGGTCTATTCCAATTGTCACACTGGACATTCAGTCAAAGGTAATATGGTAATCAGTAGAAAAGAGTCATTACTGTCAAGTAAATAAGAGCCATGGTAACGTGACAATACGTTAGCATGTCGACAGGTATGGTGTTATCCAGAAGAATAGAAGCGGCACTTATGACAGTGTTATGTACAGTCATGACGTACATACAGTCTGTGAGCACTTAGAAGGTGTTTCGCTGTATTTCTCTCTTACTTACTCTTAATAAGAGCGTTTGAGAGCGAGTGGAAGACAAGTACAAACCCAAAGCAACTACAAAGCCCCCTCTTCATATCGGTGGATGATGGGCGTGAGTAAGGGACGCATTTACACCTTAGAGTGAGCAACATATTCTTGCATATCACTATTACGTATTGCTCCGTCCCTTACGCACGCCCATGATCCGCCGACGTGTAGAGGGGGCATAAGAGCTATTGCTCAGTATACCTACAGTAATATGACGTCGAAAATTCTCAGGGCATCTATTCTATGTGGTAAAAACATTATTTTCTGTCACAATAATGAATAAAAGTCGACTTAAAACTACGCGTTGAAAGCAATATTCAATAGGCTTGCCAGCATTTATTCGTAGCTTTAGGCGTCGAAAGTTATTCAGCCTTACGTAACAAACTGCGTAGTAGCCTACTGCGTAGCGGGTGCGTCGTACCGCTACGCGCTATCAGTCACGTAGCGCTGAACAATGGAGGAACGATTATTTACGTTTGAAAGTAATAAAACAAGTTGATGTTGATGCCGTGTGGTTGCCGGCTTAGAATAGTGCCACTCCATGTCTTCCCGTGGAAGTCGTAAGAGGCGACTAAGGGAATAAAGGCTTGTAGTACTGTTAGGCGATGGGCTTGCCACCTGTCACTAATATACACTGTTAAATATCTTAGCCCAATTGTGCAAATTGTGGTTACAGAGTTATCGACAAGTTTTTAGAGTTGTTGGTAATTCTGTAGCTCTGCCTACCCCACTCTGGGAATGACGTCGTGAGGGTATGTATGTATGTATGTATGTTTAAAAAAACATTTTGGGACCAGTATTTTTTGACGACTATTATTTTTTCGCTCAGACACCATCTGCTTACCTCGAGGTAACTAACGAGCCGCAACTCAGCATGTACATAATATTAAGTACCGTGTATCGGGGTTACTTTGTTCAAATTCAAAGTGTAACACGAGTTTTTAAAGAAACTAAAAGACAAAATAATAAAATAAAAATATTCATTAATCGTTTTTTATTGTTTTGTTGACTTGACTAATTAGAAGAAATTGAGACCT
This sequence comes from Acleris emargana, assembly GCA_927399475.2. Classification (NCBI taxonomy): domain Eukaryota; kingdom Metazoa; phylum Arthropoda; class Insecta; order Lepidoptera; family Tortricidae; genus Acleris; species Acleris emargana. The sequence continues at coordinate 20,590,901 of OV656838.1, read as the reverse complement.
TTAGTTTCCCGTAAACAAAATAAAAACACTATGATCAAAGTTAAACTACGAATAGGGTTAATTAAAAACACTAAATATTTAAGTGAATATCGCAATTAAACCCACTGAAAATCACGTAAAATCTAAAGATAAATGCTGTAATAGATGCTGTTATTTTCCGATATCACTAATTAGATTTGCTTAACATATGACACCATTCAAATAACATGCGTTTTAGCATAACATAGGGTACATTAGAAGTTTTTTTAACCTCAAAAAACAAGACAAAAAGCACGCTAACTGTTCATTTTTTTATACGAAAATAGACAGTAATATGCGCATTACTTTAACTTTCTGAAGGAGTAACTATCGTCGCTACCAGTAGCGAATAAAATATTATGGAGGCGTATTCCAACTCCTCAAAAAATACGTGTTTGTGTAGAATGGTAGTTGCTATCAAAGTCACCCCGTAAATCAAAGTAGCCCGTCCACTGGTACAGTAACAGTAAAGATCACGTCACCACCTTCCGACTCCATCATCAGATCATTCCCTTTCGAAGAAGAATAAGATTATAAGGATTATGAGGATTCCGCATTAAATTCGATCCACTCGGGCTATTGGGTATAATAGACAGACCAACATCCCAAACTCAGATCACCTTAAAGTCAGAGATAACCAACTAATTATTTTGATTACGAAGGTATAATGACGTTTTTTTAATTCCGTGCTCGTAGTTAAACTTGTTAATTAGTTCAACGCGTTGTGGCACCGGGCTCATTAAGTATTTAATGAAACTAGCGTTATGCCCACGAATGCTTTTACTTGATTAAAATATTGTGTTTGAACTAGAATTCATGTGCTCTAAATTATTACTAGTCTAATATAAGGTTTATGATATGAGGGATTGTTCATATTTATACAATTGTTCTGGTTCGTAAACCATTTCGAGATAGATATTTCGACAAAAATATATTTGACCTGTGTTTGACTTTCGTTTTCGGCTTGAAGCCCTCGTAGGTGTATCGGGCTAGGTGAAAACCGCTTGAAATTGTATGTTAAATACACTATTAAAAGCACTTTTTATCATTCGGTATCATTTAAATGTCGTAATTTATTGGAAAATTGCAACTCAAATTTAAAATAATCATGTCATCCATAAAATGTCTGCTAAATAAATAAAGATATTAAAACAAAACTATTGCGTCAAATACAAAATTAATGAAATTGGTCTCTTAAAATTATCCATTATTTCGAATTAGAAAGTAAAAACCGTGAGTTTTTTTTTGGTGTATCCCAATTGTTGCACACGACTCCGTTCTCGTAGAAGTCCTTTATCACTTTGAGTTTCTAGCCAAGATGCAAACACTACTAACCTTTTTCTTTTCTATCACTCAAAATGTATGGGATAACATTCTTGTGAGCGATAAACCACATGGTCATCCGGCTCGAAGGACCAATTTTATATGGCGTATGCTGGTAAAAAACACCACATAAGAAGTAATATGGACTGTATTTTAAATTAATTAAATGGTTTACGCTGATAAACACCTTAGCCTATTTGTGCAAAATGTGGTTACTGAATTATCAACAAGTTTTTAAAGTTGTCGGTAATTCTGTAGCTCTGCCTACCCCACTCTGGGATGACAGGCGTGACGGTATGTATATATGTATGTAAATGGGTTACACTTTTATGACACGTCTCGCTATGAACGCTGTGATTTAGCGACTGATCTCCTCTGACATTCTTGTGCGCCTTGTCTCGCACAAACTGTCATCCCATACATTTTTAGTGATAGAAAAGAAAACCTTTAGTATCGTTTGCATTTTGGCTATGGCCCCTATAAAATAGGACTAGGACTGTCAGCCGACCCAGGCCGGTTTTTTTTACGTACGGCACTCAAGTGAACACGAGAGCGCGCGGTGCACTGCGGCAAGAGCAGTTTAATCTACCACTCATTCCGACTATCTGCGTGCTTGTACAAGTTCATAAATATGTGTACACTTTAGCACCTTGTCTTTTTAATCGCTGTGACAATTCATATACAGTTTTAACATGACATTACATAGACTATTTTATTTTTTATGTCATAGAGAAGGCATACGAGCACACAGACCGCCTGATGGTAAGTGAAACTGTGACCCATAGACATTCGCATTCACAAGACCACAATCCTAAGGCTGCAAATGCACTGCCAACCCTGAGGACTAAGATGGAATGCCTCTATGCTAGTAATTTCACCGGCTGTCTTATCCCCAAACCGGAACACAACAATGCGAACACTGCTGCTTGGCGGTAGGTTAATGGATAAGATGGTGGTACTAACCCGGACAAACCCTGCACAAGGTCCTCCCACAAGTAAACTAAAGGTACTAAAGTGCACACATTTATGAAGTCGACTGTACAGTAAAGGAAATTGATTCCTACTCGTAGACCATTTTGGACTATGTCATAGTGACTTAATCAATCAAAACGTAAGGTACTTCTTATACTTTTATTTACAGTGTCACTTTGACATAGTTCAAAATGGTCTAGGAATCAATTTCCTTGACTGTACAATTACTTTCTATACTATCCTGTCTAGCTTATATTTAAACACCAACCTATCTACCGAACTATTCTGCTTTGCCTTTGCCTCTTGTGCTATAATTAATTAAAGACAGCGCCGAGCAAACGTCGAGCGTCCAGGTCCAGTGGCGCCCCCATTACTATTATTGACTTTTCTAACTAACTAAAGAATTTACTTGGAATCGGACGATGCTTTTTTGTAGCGCAAGTAAAAACACAATTTATGAGATACGTAACGCACTTTGATAACAATTACCCTTTGAGTAGTCAGCTTAACGGGAAAAGGTGTCCACTGTTTTCCGTTAAGTTGATAACTCGAAGGTCAATTGTTATTAAAGGGTCATTATTTGGGCGTTTGTTCCGAATCACTTTCGTGGTCACATTTTTGTAAAAGTGGCTGCAGATTTCGATTTCGTTTCTGGTTAGGTATCTAAGTTTCCCGGATATCCAACAAATATCCAAAAACGGTATCAAAATATACGTCCATTTCTTTAAAAATATGTCCACAAAAGTGAGGCGGTTGAAACGCTCGAATAATGACCCTAAACTATGTGATATGTCCTTTAAGTCTGACACCATGCTGAGTGGCAACCTTTTCGGTGTTAATTTTAGACTAAGTACTCTAAGTTTGTATTACTCTAATTTTTAAAATGTTTTTGTTTTTGTTGTTTTTTCGGCCATTCTACTTTTCGATGCCTAATAAAACGTCCCTTAACGTGAACGTAAATTTGGAGCCATAATTTTCAACAAAACTAGATAATCTTAAAAATGCACACAATATTCGGATTCTGATCGACATACTTGAATATTTTTTATTTCTAAATTGGGTTGGGCTGTGTAAAAAAAGGCAAAAATAGTAACGCAGTAGTCGTTATTCGTAAAGGGACGCTGAGACTGGTAACGAAGTGGTAATTTGAGCAGCAAATTCGTGTTTTATATACAAAAATGACAAAAATAGTGGGTAAATTTACAATATAACCTGAGATCTGGTTGAAAATTAATGTGGGACTGCTGTGAAATTATCTCAAGATATCTACGAATTTTTATAATGGATGTTAAATTATCATTTCTATTTTAGGTATCGAAAAGTAGAATGACCCAGTTTATGTTAATTTTATTTTAGCACCGAATAAACGATTTCTATTGTATTCTATTCTAAGTTTTATTTTCATTTGTAGTACAAAAAAGCACCGTTCGATTTTAAGAAAACACTGTAGTTTATTAGAAAACACAATAATAGTAATGAGGCCCCCACTGTAAATCCGGTGTGCGCTCGGCGCAGTCTTAAAAAGCATACCTAAATATGAATACAACCATTATTCACATTCACAAGCATGCAATGACATTACTTTGTCCTACAAATCCATTAGGAAATAGCCATACAAACTAAACAACATCAAACATTTCCGAACGAACCACTCGATCAGAAACACGCAGACAGCACTAATGTGATCACGTTATTGATTTTGTACAATACCTACAAAGCCTCTCTAAGCCAATAAAGCGTACCTTTAATATAATAACCAAAGAAAATTTGACGCATTCAAGTTAATACTAAAGTTGGTAATTCTACTAACCTTCCGTGGCAGATATAACCTTTTTTGATTAAGCAGTATACTCTTACGTTAGCCTTGAAGGCGCGTCAAAACATTAGGCGGGTTACTCCAAATACAAAGCACTAAAAACGTTGGAATCTATCCCCTTTACTCTTCAGTTACCTTACAATCGTGAGACGGCGACAGCTGATCTTCAATTTTAAAAGGAGTGCCCTCGACAGGTTTTTCCACACAATAGCTTTCAGTTGTCGTTGAAATAACTTTTAAACCATTTTATTTCGATCCCCAAAACTGTTGCAATCTTTTTTAACTTTGGGACTATTTAACTATGGTCGTTTTTCCAACTGTCCAAGAAAGAGGGTAATGTTTTCATGTAGGTATATCTACAGCACAATAAAGCTCTTATGAAGACTTTCGGGTTATGTTAAAGTGGGATAGACCAGCATAAGAACGTATGGGAGCGAGTGAAGGATAAGTACGAACCCACAAAAAACGCCGAAGCGTTTGTAAGCTTTGAGCGAAGTTCATACATATACCTATGGTTTATGTCCCGTCTGCCTGCATTGCCATCCATATTTGATACGTAGAAGCAGGTTTTATTTTTGTTTTAATTTTCTTTTCCCCGGCGAAAACGGTCGCTTTCCGCATTAGTTGCACCTCAGTTCGCCTAAATTTGTATATAATTTCCTGTTTTAAACATTTTGCACTTTCAAATCTTCTAGGAAACGAAATAGTTAAGATACCTTTTCCTTTTCGCAATTTGTATGGATTTTTTCAGTTTTACAATTCCGTTAAGCCTTTCCTGTTGTCTTGTGTACATACTAACATTGTTTGTTATTTCCATTATCTTTTCTTACTGCTAGCAGTTACTGACTAATCTGGTCAACTAAAACTTTTCCACATATACCGTAAACCTGGATTACTTTAGCCTATTACCCATTCTTAAAACTAACTATTTTTGTGGAAATCATCTTAAATTGTTAAATAATTATAGTACTATATAAGTAGCTTGGTTCTGATGTAACATTTAAGGGAATAATTAAATTTTAAATATTTATGATTTTGGGTGGGCAATGTTACCCTTAGGGCTACAGTAACCCGAGTTTACGGTAGGTATACTTAAGGAGTTTATAAAAGGCAGTCTGAAATCGTCATCCTGTACTGCATGTAAAGTTCGGACCGCGGGAAACGCCACGCGCCGTTCCAATCTTCGATCCGAACCGTATGTGTAAATGCAACTGAGGCCCTACTTTGAAAATCGAAAGTCGAAGTTTCGTTAGCTCCATTCCTTTCTCTCAATTTAATCTCGAATGACGAGTGACAGAGGTAGAGCTGACGTAACTGTAATAGTAAAATAGTAAAAAATATACGGTTCGGAACGAAGATTGGAACGGCGCGTGGCGTTTTCTGTGGTCCGAACTTTACGAGTAAAGGCCGCTGTTATCTTTAGTCCGATATGATGAGTCCGTATTTGGCATCCAGATCGTTAGGCTGCCATCGGCAGTTTCATGTCGCAGATAGCGGCCTTAAAGTAATAAATGACTGGCACTTATCCCTGAAATTTATCGCAAGCGCTTTTTAAAAGAATTTTACTAATCTTAGCCATAAGTTTTAATAGGTATATCATTTTGCTATAATCATTTATAGGATAAATACAATACATTTTTTAAAGGTTTACATTACATTCACTTATATGTACTTCTTTAAGTATACCTACATAGTTTAAAACAAAGTCGCTTTGCGCGCTTGTCTGTCTGTATGTCCGCTAACTCCTCCTATACCACGCAACGAAATTTGAAGCGGTTTTCATAAATTCATAATAAGTTGATATATTTACGGAAGGGTTTTTTTTAATAATTATGCTTTATCAAACTACGAGTGTTACAAAAAAACTCACTTAAACCGAATCGAAGCCAATAAACTTAAATAAGTAGCAAATACATTTTTGCATACTTTAAAGCAATTTCAATGACAATGCAATAATGGATGGGACGGTCGGCCTTATAAGCAGCTGCACTCATTAGTGCTTTCGGATAGTTAATATGAACGGAACTTTTAATTTATTTATTATTTATTTATTTTATGGCATAGGAAGGCAATCGAGCACACAGGCCACCTGATGGTAAGTGGAAACTGTGACCCATAGACATTCGCATTCACAAGACTGCAAATGCACTGCCAACCCTGAGGACTAAGATGGAATGCCTCTGTGCTAGTCATTTCACCGGCTGTCTTATCCCCAAACCGGAACACAACGATGCGAACACTGCTGCTTGGCGGTAGGTTAATGGATAAGATGGTGGTACCAACCCGGACGGACCCTGCACAAGGTCCTCCCACAAGTAAAAAAGAAGTCATGTACACGTCGGCCATATCAACTCCGTGTTAAATTCTGATTTGCTAGATATAGAAACCAATCTCTGTCGGCATGGTGAACTTGGAGATGAAAGGTGATCATAAAAACTTCTTCTTCTTTTACCCCCGCGGCGACTTGAACAGCTACTACCGCGGGGATAATGGCGTTTCCACGTTGAGTGATTTCGCCAGTGTCAAGTATATATATTGTATAAATCAATATAGCAATAAAACAATCCAATCTTCTCTAGGAAGATTGGGGGCAACGTTGTACGGTGATTAGTAGGTCAGAGGTCAAGATAGTTTTAACCTCTGCACCACTGCGAGTCCACTTGAAACGAGAAGAAAGATGCCAGATACACGAAATAAGTCCAAGTCTTCAATCACTGTGCGACACAAAGGCATAAAAAGTACAAATCACTATCAGAAAAGAACTTTGAACACCTAATTACCCAAAAATTAAAGTCTAAAACAAATTACACGTCCGCCATCTTTTAACGTTGCAAATGGCCCCCCCTAAAAACTTCTTAATTGGTCAAATTATAACTCATTTTGTATTTTGTTAAGTGTTCATGTTATCAGACTTAAATTATCAGTTTTTGTTTATCAGTGTTACAAGTACAGTTAATACAGCTACAATTAAGCGTGTCACATGCAACAAATTCCTAAAAAAAAACAAAAGATTGATCCGGTGCTTTGAAAATATTCTGTTTTGGCATAGAATACTCGTAGACCGGCAAATAATGATTTATGTCTAATGCCTCAAGGCCCAACTAAAGTGCTTTCTACTTTATTTATTACGTTTTGGCATGTTTCGCGCCTCCATTTATTGCTCTGGGTTTTCTTTTACATTTTATGACCGTTTCTACCTACTTACTTACTTAAGATATTTTATAGTAATATGCCGGCAAAAATACGTTATCCTTGATGATTCTTCTAATTTATGTATAAGATCATGGTACTACGGGGTTATATGTAATTCTTATGAATTATTTCCGAATTGATAAAAAATCCGAATGTAACGTTTTGATTTAAGACTCTATTTTTGGATATAGCTTTTAAATCAAATCTAACCAAACCTCATCATCATCATCATGTCAGCCGAAAGTCGTCCACTGCTGGACATAGGCCTCCCCAAGGCTCTCCACTCAGACCGATCTTGTGCTTTTCGCATCCACCGCTTTCCCGCGATCCTTACAAGGTCGTCACTCCATCTAACCAAACCTACGTAAAGCTATTGAATTATGCATTTAGTATAAAATAACACCAGCTTTATAAAGCATTCTGAAAAATAAAACCAGCACTTGGCAATATCTTACTTGTGACGTAATTTTTTTTTTATGGCGTAGGAAGGCAACCAAGCACACAGGCCACCTGCCCCCTATTTCACCATCCTGACAATGACAGGTGACAAGTGACATTTCAGTATACATGGCGCGGGCTTATATCAAACCCAGTGATTTCAGCGTGTTAACTTTGCAATGTATACCGAATTGTCACCCGTCACGTGTCATTATCAAGATGGTGAAATAGGGGGCAGATGGTAAGTGGAAACTGTGGCCCATAGACATTCGCATCCACAAGACCGCAATCCTAAGACTGCAAATGCGTTGCCATCCCCGAGGACTACGATAGAATGCCTCTATGCTAGTCATTTCACCGGCTGTCTTATCCCCAAACCGGAACACAACAATGCAAACACTGCTGCTTGGCGGTAGGTTAATGGATAAAATGGTGGTACCAACCCGGACGGACCCTGCACAAGGCCCTCCCACAAGTACACAGCAAACTAAATTATGTTTCTTATCCCTGAATCTAATCGCCACCAGCCAAATGGCGTTCTGGCATGTTCTACCTCACGCCTGTTTATTCGCGTGCTGGCTTCAAATAACGCTTTAATGGTTTCACCTATTTAACGACTTGTCAATAACAAAGTTCAATAACTCCAAGTGTAACGTGAACTTTGATAGTACGGAGTTGAAGGAATTTGAAAGGACAATGGACTACTGAGATCCTGTAATCACTATAATTAGACTTAATCACCGTAGTCCGAGGGAGTACGACGTACCTTAAACCGACCTACGTGTATGAAGAGACTTTTTTTTTTTTTTTGCCCCCGCGGTGACTTGAACATCTACTACCGCAGGGATATGGCGTTTCCACGTGAAGTGATTTCGCCAGTGTCAAGGTTTATATGAGTATAAATCAATATAGCAATAAAACACAATCCAATCTTCTCTAGGAAGATTGGGGGCAACGTTGTACGGTGATTTGTAGGTCAGAGGTCAAGATAGTTTTAACCTCTGCACCACTGCGAGTCCACTTGAAACGAGAAGAAAGATGCCAGATACACGAAATAAGTCCAAGTCTTCAATCACTGTGCGACACAAAGGCATAAAAAGTACAAATCACTATCAGAAAAGAACTTTGAACACCTAATTACCCAAAAATTAAAGTCTAAAACAAATTACACGTCCGCCATCTTTTAACGTTGCAAATGGCCATGAAGAGACTTATGAGCAGTGATCGTACTTTTTCCAGCATTCTGGGCGCGATGACGTCAAATGAAAATGACACATGACAGCGACCTAAGGTTGCCAACGACCCAACGTGTATATCGTTGCTTAAATACAAAAGCGACACACATCAAAATGTGTTTGTGTTGCATTTAAATTCAGAATGCTATTTACTTTAAGTTTTAAATCAAACTGTATCTGATTTTGTTTTGTGTCGCTTTTGTATTTAAGCAGCGATATGTATAATATGATTGACGTTAAAATTATGTAATATTATGTTGTCATTGAAAATAAAAAACATTTTTTTTTACTTATTCAGTTATTATAATTGTGAATAACATTTATTACTGTAACCAAAAATTCCTAATTTTTTTCGGAGAATATGTAGTTTTTGCCGTCAGCGAAGAAACAAAATGACTTCTATATTTATGCACTGCCATTACCTACGCATTACACTGTCTATGCTTATAATTATATTTGTATAGTTAGTATATTATGTTTTGATAAATATGAACTATAACCTGAGATAAGGATTTATTGCAGCTGTGTCACATTTTCTCATATACTCGTAGTAAATTAACCCTTCATTTCATTATGTATATTGGGTTAGGCTTTGAATATTTTCTGTTTTTCCGATTTGTTTAATACGCTTTTTTTTTGGTTTTATTTGATTCTTGGCTCAAACAATTTAATATTGGGCACTACTGACAACCCTAGCACTGCATTAAAAATGCTGGAAAAAGTACGATCACTGCTTATGAGTGTGAAGGAAGCGAGGCAAGTTTGTCTGAATCGTGGCAAGTGGAAGGAAGTGGTCTCTGCCTACCTGGGAAAGTGGAGTGATCGCATGTATGTGTATGTGTTATACCTATACCAGATCAGTCAGTGACATTATGATATATTTAGAAATGAGACAAACAAACGCACAACAACATTTAAATGAAATAAAATAAGTGCAGCGGATAAGCACCGTTGCTGCTGCCCGTTCGACGTTAAATAATTAAAAAAAAACAATCTCAATCTTATACGTACTCGCTAGTTCTGAAACTGCAGGAGCAATAATTCTACCCGGTAAAACCATAAAACTCTTGACATTGTTATAGAACTGTTTTTGAGTCAATAAATAAGAGTTATCATAACGTTTACAATACCTTAACATGTCAAAAGCAATATGGTTTTAAGAATAGAATAGAACACCAGTTTCAAGTTTTACGAGCGTATTTTTTGAGTTATCAGTCGCGTAATTTCTGCTCCTCCATTCATCATACTACTACTACTATGAAACTGAATGGAGGAGCAGAAATTACGCGACTCACAGCTCAAAAAATACGCTCGTCTAGCTTCAGCCTAATAGGTACGTCGTCAACCCCCAGTAGGTAATCAGTAATCGCAATTCTAGATCAAAACAGTAGCAACTCAAAATACAACTGTATTTTAAAATTAATTTTAATACAACTTTTAAGAACTTGAAACAAAAGTGGAAGTCTTTCGTTTCGTCAAAAAGTTTTTGCCAAACTGATTCATTTACCAAACATATAATTTGACCAAACTGCTTTTTTCAGAATTTATTTCAGGACCATTTTATCTGTGTGGTCACCGGGTTAGAATAGTGCCACTCCATGTCTTCTCGTGGATGTCGTAAGAGGCGACTAAGGGAATAATAAAGGCTTCTAGTACTCTTAGGCGATGGGCTTGCAACCTGTCACTAATACACTGGTAAACATCATAGCCTGATTGTGCAAAACGTGGTTACAGAATTATCAACAACTCATTTAAGAGTGCTTGGTAATTCTGTAGCTCTGCCTACCCCACTCTGGGAATGAAGGCGTGAGTATGTATGTATATTTCAGGACCATCGTGTAGAACCCTATAGGTTAGGTCAGGTTGGTTTTATAAAAAACCTGAAATATTTACAGTTTCGGAAAAAAAGCGTTTGTCCAAATGATATTTTTGGGAAATTAATCAGTTTGGAAAACACTTTTTGACAAAACGAAGGTAACCCAACAACAGTAGCAAGGATTTTGAGTTATTACTATTTTACAAGCTTTTATTTAACATGCAATGTATGTATGTATGTATGTATGTATGTATTTAATATGTCCGGGTCAAATATTGCAAGTTAAATTTGACCCACTTCCCGTCAACGGAATGGGCTGAAATTTGGACCACATATGTACCTACACTCGATGATTATGCAATATTATAGTATTCTAAGATGTGATCTGATGATGGAGTATATCCACCGTGCTAGGTATCAATAATGTAGTCTTGATGATTGCAAAAATAACAACAGTCATCAACAAAAGTTTGTTACATTTTTTTTTAAAGTTATTTGTTTATCTAGCAGTGCGTATGACTACGACCATTTGATGTGATCAATCTACTGTAACCAGGTTCCGTTTCACATCTATCATCCATAACACTAAGCCGAGCTGTCAGGCGGGTAATGGAATCTGGCTGGTCAAGCGTGAGCGTGACGGGGGTCGGGGGGACAGTCTCGGGGTATAATTAAGATTAGATCAGCTGATTCAGCGATTCAGAAGTAGCTTCGGGCCGTGTTAAATTTATCGTTAGAGCATATAATTGCGTTAACATGTGCATGAATACTTAGTTGCACGCACAAACGTTCGTTGGCACTAATGTTACGTTTGGATACTGTCAACAGTGAGTGATTCTGATTAAAAATTATATACATACATACATAAATAACTTCACGCCTGACTCCCAATGGGGTAGGCAGAGACTATGGAACTCCAGGTGCACCGGTCAAAACATACAACTTTCGCTTCCTCTACATTCCTCAATCTGTTCATGCACGTAAGTCGGTTTCGGGTGCTTTTTATTTGGCCCTAATTCAGTACATCGCGAATCAGATCACCGATGATTAAAATTTAACGTTTGGGTAACTGGGCATGTTTAGGTTTCATCCGCCTTTACGATTTCATGATAGTTTTAGTACGGAATAGGACGGTTTAGAGCCCGTTGATTCCCATCTTTTTGGTTATATCTTTGTTTACAGATTTATTGATAGTTATAATTTTATATCGCTGTAATCGTAAACTTTTCAGAAAGGAATGATTAAGTTTGACCATGTTTAATTTATCAAAACCTTTTTGTTGAGAAAAATGTTATGACTTGCGATCATTATGACCAAAAATAATTATGGCAGACCATAAAGATCCTACCATTGGTCTCAAAAATCTAACAGAAGGGATAAATTTATGATATTTATTTTCCAAAGTAAGTTTACGTTAATGCATTTTGTCTAGGACCATATGTATAATGTATAACTGTCCTTTTCCCCTGTCTTCACAAAATCAACTACAACCTGTTTCCTTTGTTTCAGATTTCATCGCCAGCAAAGAGGAATTCATCAAAATTCTGCCACCTCAGCTATTAATTTTTCTTCGGCAGTGTCAGTGTCAAAATAACAAAATTCAAGATGACAGACGATAATTGAACGGTTATCGCACCAAAATCTCCAATAAATACCAGTGAACGTGCCATAAAAGTGACCATGGGAAAATCGCATTAACGTTTTGAGCTAGCCAGCTCTCTACCCACGTTCAATCCTTCAATGCTAAATTACAGACTTGTTTCAACGCATTTCTTGAAACAACCGTAAATTATCGATAAAACCTTTATATTTGTTTGATTGTTTGTGCTGTACCATTATGTGCCGTGATCGGGACATGCCGACGGCTAAGAGTGACATCATCAAATAGACTCCTTGGACGCACCAGACTGTTTAGTCTATAGTATAGTGTCAAGTTTCCCGCCAAAACGGCGCGCGTATCCGCCCTGCCGTTTCGTTTTGTTTATTTCAGTTTGTTTTATATCAAAGGATAAACAATAACCTGGGAGATTTAGTTTTGTATCATTGGAAGGGGCAAAGCCCAAGCGGGCTTTGAACGACCGTGGCAAGCCGCAGTCGGGACAGCATTTCCAGGATTTTGGACTCCATAGTTGGTGCGGCAAGATACTGCATTGTAAGTATGAAGTAGGCGGTGTTATTATTCATAATGTTACTTTAAAACTTTGAAATTATTGAGCTAGAGCGAAATAATTGTTTAGATACGATTCTGCTTCACGAGGTTATATTTTCTAAAGTGTCTCGTCAAGCCAAGTGGCTGGCGTCAAGCACGTTGGCAGCAAGTGGTACAGCAACAATCTACGTGTTGTCTATGGTTGCCTGCGGATTGACAAAAAATCACTATAAATATACTCCGTTTGTTTGGGTATGTAACTTAATGTAAACAAAGAAATCTACTTTATGTTGTTGTACCGCCAAGCACGACTGATACGTCAAAGCTCGATAAAAGGTTTAATTTGATGTTTAATAAGACCATGTGATCTGGTTTGTTTACATTTAGTAAAGAACTCAAATAAAAAGATTATACTCGTAGATGTCAACTCAGCGCTTAACGCGTAACGTACGTAACTAATTTCACTTTGACCCTCGAATATGTGTCTTACCAAACATTTTAAACAGATTAAACAACATCTTATAATTTGCTCAAAAGTAGCAAAATTTTACTGCGGTTAAAACTCTAACGGCGTTACTTATAAACGTGGAGTAACCATGGAATAGCTATACCATGTTTTGTTCTTACCTGTCGTAGTTAAGTTTGAATTCGACGGATAAGGACAAAACATGGAATAGGTATTCCATGGTTGCTCCACATTTTCAAGTAACGCCGTATGTTTTCTGAGTAAAGTTACAAAGGAATGGCACGCACAGACAGTGAAAAATTCATAGCTCGCAGGGTAAAAGTTGTATAACGAACTACAGTCTTTTGTAAGTATTATTCTTCAAGGGAATTCTTCGTCGTAAACCCAAGTTATATTAAACTTGCTCATAATGCTACGGAATATAACAGATTCTTTATAAGATTCTTATGTATTGTTTATCCGAACGCTTGTTTGTCCTAAGGCGATTTCTTTGTATCTAAATTTAAATAAGTATTTAACTGGTAAACATCTTCGCCTAATTTTGCAAAATGTGGTTACAGAATTACCAACAATTTTTAGAGTTCTTGGTGTTAGGAATGAAGGCGTGAAGGTATGTATGTATGTAAACATTTAACTTTGTTTGTAAAACTCTTAAGAAGTTGACTAATTCAACTGAAAACCGGTCAGAAGGACAAGCATCGTTCGGATCTTCGATATATTTGGAGACGTATAGTAAGTTGAAGTGAAAAGGACAGATTTATACTAGCCATAATATACTAACCCGTTCTGCTTCGATGATCTGACATTTCATGATATCGTCATTGCTTTGAAAAAACCCCGTATCTCAGATTCCGTGACGAACCATTTTAAACTTAAATTTGAAGTGAATTAAGTTCAAACTAGTCAAACTAACTAGTCTAGTTCAAATATCAGATACGAGTTTTTTCTAAATTAGTAACGATATGGTTTCTACTCTAGTAAAAACAATGGAATATCAAAGGCTTCCCACCGAAATAAGTGGAACGAAGCTCCTCTTCAGTTTGTTTTTTCTTGCTGGGCAGTGACTTTAAACTGAAAATTACCATGTAGGCATTGTAGGTACCTACTGTTCGCGACAAGCCGACTTGATATTTGGAGCCACAAGCGGACGCAAGTTGGTATGAAATAAGCATGACGCTCTGAAATTGAATAATAGGTATTTAAAAATAATACTGGTAAAGATATTATGAGGTTTGGTTCTGTCTAAACTTTTTTTATGTTAGTTATGTTATGAAATAACGCTGTAGGTATGTTTCATGTAGATAGTAGAACACGTTGCAGTAGTGTTAATAAACACAGTAGGTTAATTTCGAGTGACAGTTCACTTTATTTCAGAGAATGGTAGAGGAAGTAGAGAAACTGAAGCATGATTTTAGCGTAGAAGGTTAATGTTGAATTCCAGTAACAATAGGTGATAGAAGAGTTAAATTCGTATCGAAATAGATAGGTAGTTGGTTTGATTAAAATATAACAACCATGCTACTATTTTTAATGAAATCAGACATAGCGGTTGTTGGCCACAGATTCTAATTAAGAATAATGGGTAATTCTTAGATTTAGGTTCAACATTTAACTGTGTAAGTGCCTAGTTAATGCATACACTGTTTGCAATGCCTTATTAGACATGAGCCGATTGTGGTTTTTGCCGCGTTACACAAGCCAAATAATTCCAAATGCAATGTTTTAATAGAAGACTTTCTTATACTTTAAAAACCTAAGCAGGCAGCGAATGCGTTGGCCTTAGAATTTTGGACTTAAATTTTAGAAATCAATTACTTATACAAGTTTTATAGTCCTTAAATTTTGGTAAAAGTTAGGACAGTTTGTGATTCTCATTCGGCTTACGGATTCTGAAGTTTTTAGTCTTTTCCTTTTTAGGATTATTCTCGAGTTGGATTATTTGCGCCAGTTAAATTTCGCTGTCATATCAATACCCTTATCAAGATTAACAATAGCCGTACTCGCTAGCGAAGTGAATGCTCTGTCTCTCGCACTCTATATGAATACTGAGGACAGAGCACTCGACGAGCTAGCAAGTACGGTAATTGTAAGTTATGGTTAGGTTACTTGTCGCGTTTCGTAGCAAGTAGAGACAACACCAAGTTAAAATTGTAAAAAAAAGTGAAAGGCAACAGTTATCCTTAATAATTTCAAAAAGTTTTAGTCACGTTTTTAATTTTGCGATACTTAAGTACTGTAGCGTAATAAATGTTTTACTTATATTGGCTTCCAGTAGCTTACTTGCCTAATGATGCAGAATGACAGGTCATGTCAGTATGATGTAAAGAAACCATGTTCTTACCTATACCTGTTTTTATTATTTAAAAAATTAAAGGCGCATATCACAAATTCTCAATGCATTTGCGATAGTTCGTAAATTTATCTGTGCAATGCATTAAAAATTACGCGTAAATTTTAATCAGGTTAGTTGTCGCAAACAGTATGGTATTTACTTAGTTTTCAGTTGCACTAGATCCATACATGGTTTAATTTCAGAATCCTCACATAACGGCCTTGGAAATTGGGTTTATTTCGCGTCTAAAGTTATTGTGAAGCGAACATGGTACAATTGGAAATTCTGCAGGTACTTTTTAAATTCATAGGGTGGGGCTTCACATTTAAAATCATTATGTAGTGATCCGTAGTGAACCTTTATATCTGAACTCAATGATAGCTTTATATTTGCTTCTATACACTAATATTGGTGCTGAAAAAGTTTTTCAATATCTTTAGAAGCCCTTTAGAAGATACCGTAGCGTTGATTCCTTACGGCCGATACTTTTCCTTTGATTAAAACGTTTCAATTTTACGCGTAGGTTCGTAACAAGGCAATTAACGAATAAACGCTTATAATATTTTTCAAATAAATAGTAGAACAATCAAGTTGCTTTAAAATATGCGTCTAAGTATACTATGTTATATACCTAAGTATAATTATGTATATTACCTATATAGCGATTTTAATACACCTTATTCCAAGCATTCGAACACCCACATTCACGAATCAGTTCCCCATCGGAGCCGCAACAATCAGCTTTATCCACTCGAATCACATGTGCGCACGATACACCAAACATTCTAACTGATAGGGGTACGGACGCGAGAGCGAGAGCTCGGGCGAGCACGAGCGGCCCGTTGTAATAACTGGGCTGGGGTGGCGTGCGCAGTGCTGCGAGCGGGAGCGGGAGCGCGAGCGGGAGCGAGACGCGGCCGCGATGGCGGCGCCCGAGTGCGAGCGGGAGGCGCGCAAGCGGCGCGAGCGGCGCGACTCCGGCTGCGCGCACGAGCGGAAGGAGCGACGGCCGCACAGCGAGGAGCGCGCGCCGCCGCCGCCGCCCACACCGCCGCTGCACGACTATAACCGACTTGAAGTGAGTACTATAGTAGAGGGCGCAAATTAATTGATTATATTGACGACGCGCTGGCCTAGTTGGTAGTGACCCTGCCTACGAAGCTAGCAGTCCTGGGTTCAAATCCCGGTAAGGGCAGATCTTTGTGTGATGAGCGCGAATTTTTGTTCCCGATTCATGGGTGTTTTCTATGTATTTAAGTATATATTTCTCTATATAAGTATGTTTATCGTTGTCCGGTAACCATAGTACAAGCCTAGAGCTTAGTTTGGAACTAGGTCAATTTGTGTGATATTGTTTCCTGATATTTATTATTATTTATTATGTTAAGAGGTAGAGTTAGAGGTCATCTGCCTTTATTGTTTTACCCATGCTTATGCATATACTTAAAGTAACTCTGGGTGCGACGTGAGAGGTTGCAATATTGCACATTTTGGCTATCAATGGCATCACATACGATTGCATCTACGCTTAGTAATATACATCAAAAACTTTTAATATCTGTGTATAGCACGTAGTAGTAGAAAGTCGAGGCGTCGCGTTTTTATTCTAATAAGCGTTCTCAAAGCGTGGTGGAGGCGTTTTATGTTTGGGAACGATCCACACTGCGCCTCCTCCTCCCTCAGTGCGTTTGCTGCTTAAGCTCACCATCAGCTACATTTTAAGCGTGGCGCTAATTTATGCTCTTAACTGTGTGGCTTGGGTCTTACTTTAGTATAACCATGACTATTCATAATAAAAACACACAGTCCTGTTAAAGTTAAAAAGTTCATTTATGCTATACTAGTTACTGAAATCTACAAGCCTTGACAAATCTTGTGACGGGCATGCCAGCCATGATCAGTTTATTAATACGGCCCTAAGGGTGAATATCCGGTGCAAGCGGAGGCGGTGCAGCGGTGTGACATGAAAAAACCACCAATAGAAATACTTTATTCCCCTAGCGTCGCTCAGCGCAGCTCTACTATTGGTGGATTTTTACCTCGGAAACCGCTTCGCTAACTAGCACAGCTATAGTGGATACTCACCCTAATGGTGTGTCCACATTCGTGACATAACATCACAACATGTTTCCGTGACCTGTTATGTGGACGGTATTTGTCGCGAGCGCATGAATTAAATTGTCCACATTTAGCGTAACAGGTCAAGTAGATTTCGACCCGATAAAACCCTATAGTCTAGCCCAACCTTAAGAGTAACTGCAGGTGACTTGCTTTAATTTAGGGTGATATTTAGAGGTAGGACTTTTTGTGGCAAATCGTGGTTCTAGAGTCCATGGAGTCGCTATTTCCAAATTATTATAATACATGACATGACACTTTGATTTTGGCCTCCAGTATTTTAATACTTCAAAATTCATTTACTTATTTAAACCGCTAAACCAATTTAAATGAATTTTGGGTATGGAGGATGTCGCTGCTGTGAAAGCGTTACAATTACAAGCAAATATTAGTAGATTTGGAATAACCGAACTAAAAATGTATTTAGTTCATTTTGTATTATAATAATTAGGAAAAAGCGACTCCATGGATTCTAGAACCGCGATATGCCACCAAAAGTCCTAACCCTTGACATTACATTGTTCAGTCGGAGCGTCGAGCGGAGCGGTTGTCGCGCGCACGCCGCCCGCAGTTCGGTGGCAAGCGGCGTCGCGGCCCGTCCCGACTGCCGCGACAGCCCAAGGAGAACGAGTGCTTCGTCCCCGAGCCCCGGGACGACACACCCTGCACCACGCCACCGCACCTGGACTACACGGTGCTGGAGAAGCCACAACGTGAGTGAACCTGTGAACCTATTGACTATTAAGTATTGTTGAAAAAAATGACCTTCTGTTGGAGTTTCTCGCTAGTCGATTCAATCCATATTACAGACGTGTAAAAGAGCCCTGATGTTGCCAATTTACTGAATAAATATTTTGAATTTTGTTGTTTGTTTTAAAAGTAAACTGCAGTTATTTGAATTTTACCCTGCAATCAAGATGCAAACAAACTATCTCCATCTCAAGTTCTTTGCACGGAAGCTCATAAAGCCATCCCTTTTTACTGTCTAGGCGTGGCATCATATGTGGCCTCGTCAGTTTATTGTTAACGTCAACGATGCATGTTTCAGTATGCGAGGAGCCAGAGCCGTTGGACGCAGGGGAGCTGCACTGTGCGGTGGCGGCGAGCGCGGCGGCGGCGGAGCGGGCGCGCCGCGACGAGCGCAGCGTGGCGCCGCACAGCCGCCGCGACCCGCCCGCGCCCGACCGCCGGCTCGACAAAATCAGCAAGAAGGTAAAGTCTGTCCCTATTCAGACAGCCAATGACATTAACAAGCATACAGATGTAGTGCATATTGTTTTCCATCGTATTTTCACGGAAACGTACGAACGTGTCTTGCTATTTCAGTCGGTCACAGTACAAAAAGTACTGAGGTTGACTGAAGTAGCATGACAAATACGAACGTTTCCGAGAAAATACGATGAAAAACAATTATGCACTACATCTGTACCTGACTGTAATTGTATTTAGATAGAGGATGAAATAGTGATGAGAATAATGTTAACTCTAATTAGTTTATTAAAGAGGTTGAATATACACCGTGTTTTTATTGATTTACGATAACTTCGGCATATTACTAGGTACATCCATAGAAACTAAGTGGTAGATTCTTTTTTTTTAAGTTGCAAAAAAAAAAAAATCTCTATGGAGAAAAGTAACTAAATGAACTTAGCTCCATAGAGATTTTTTTTTTTTTGCAACTTAAAAAAAAAGAATCTACCACTTAGTTTCTATGGATGTACCTAGTAATATGCCGAAGTTATCGTAAATCAATAAAAACACGGTGTATATTCATCATCATCATCATCATGTCAGCCGAAAGACGTCCACCGCTGGACATAGGCCTCCCCCAAGGCTTTCTACTCAGAGCGGTCTTGTGCTTTTCGCATCCACTGTCCACTCATCTCCCGGTCCGCGGACGCCACTCAAGAACCTTTTGACCCCATCAGCCATCAGTCCTGCGAGCGATGTGCCCCGCCCACTGCCACTTAAGTTTAGCTATTCTTCGGGCTATGTCGGTAACCTTAGTTCTACTGCGGATATCATCGTTTCTGATTCATCATTATCATCGGATTATTATGCTGGGTGCGACAGAGACGAAAACGTCTCTTATAAATCAAATCTATCAAAGCATCACTACATTTTCACGTCAATTATATTTCGAAAAACAAAAATGTAGGTATATGACAAGCATCAGTCAGTCAGTTGTATTTTCACTGGGGCTTTTCATCAAAAAATACAAGATTAAATAGAGATTATACCTCAAAATAAACATGAATGATGAGTTTATAAATAAATAATATGACCATGTTCAACGTTCAAAAGTATGTAAATATGGAGTAATAAGTAATGGTAAATTGATTTGTTTATATGAGTGACGGAATGAAAAGGTCACGACTATACCCACCACACAAGACTCCAACTGAGGCAGAAAAGTGAGAGAGAAGAGTGGACGGCAGAGTACTGCTACTGTGTGAAAGCACACGCCAAGACAGTACAGGTACTGTTTTGTGCGTTCACACAATAGCAGTACACTCAACTCCATGGTGTCCACTGTTCTGCCCCCGTGTGAAACCAGCATATCGCCATTGCTTTGAAAAAATCTCGTATCTCATATTTCGTGACGTACGATTTTAAACTTAAACTTGAAGAAGATTAAGTTCAAACTCATACTTCACGAAATATCATATACGAGTTTTTTCTAAAGTAGTAACGATATGAGTTGGCTGCACATTTGGGATGCCCCTCCACATGATGGCCGATCATGGTCCAGCGTAGGGACGGAGTAATGCATAAGGATGAGATACAAGATTATGTTCTTCGCTCTATGGTATAAATGCTTTTCTTCTTTTACGCGGGCCCATGATGGGCCATCGTGTCGAAGGGCCATAAGTGTCTTAGAGGTCTCTTCACTAAGCATCAAGTGGAATGTGTGCTTGTTTGTTTTTTTTATTCCATAAAAAAGTTACTTCGGCGCGTCCTCTTTCGCTATCTGTGACTATTTGCATAATAAATTATTATTATTAATTAATTAATTATTTTTCTGAATAAAACTTACAGCAGCACTTTCTTTTGCAATTTCTTAGTTCTGAACATTAGGAGCCTGTCGTCCAGTGAGGCAATATGTGTCTTCGAAATAATAAAGAGTAAATGACGCTCCTAATCAGTCTCGTTTACCATACTACTGGAACAAATATGTTATAAAACAAGTCCGTAGCAAAGTTGTAATAGGTATTCGATGAAAAAAGTAGATGAACACCCTTCAAAATTGAATTTAAAGTCACAAAAATAAATAAAATGTATGATTTGTAAAAGACTACAAAATACACCAATTAACTAAACTTCTACGATTTCAGATCAGCGTTCTTAAGAAAAGCATCGCCAAGCATGAAGCCGAATTTGAAGCTCAACATGGCTATGAGATTACTGCCAGTGACCGCATCACTGACGTGCCACTTACACGAATGTACGAAACTCTGCGGAAACTGCAGGCAGAGAAAAAGTGCATTAAGACAGACCCCGTGGAATACGCTCTCAAAGTGCAGGCAGCCAAGCAGCAGAAGGAAAGAGACGACAAGCTAGATGAGGCCTTGAAGAGTGAGAAAAGCATGACCGTTGTTGTTAAGGATATTGAAGAGGTAAATGATCGGGGTATATGTTTAGCTCTAGCTTTGATTAATGTATTGCTATCTTTCCGTACGGGATTAACCTTGGGCGTAGGTGTTCAATGAGTAACAGCCTTCCATTGTGTTAGTTCTATTATTAGTGTAAGTATGCCATAAGGTAAGTAAGCATATAACTCAACATGGAAGAATAGCGAATTTCACCGAATTTTATTTCATCGAAAGCTAATTTCATTTAATCTAATTTAATCTCATAGATTTCAGGATTTCGCGTTTTTAGCATTCGTTACGTACCTAAGTTAAGGTTAGGTTAGACTTGATCTAGCTGGTTATCTTAATTCAGCTATGTTACACTAATGACCGAAACTGATAGCGATAGCTGACGAGCAATAATCGCTTTTAAAAACCAGAAATTATACAGTGTTTGCATTGTTTCGTTTCTGTCTGGGGATAAGATAAAGCGAAATAACTAGCACAGAGGTATTCCATCTTAATCCTCACGGTTAGGTTAGGTTAGGTTAGGTTAGGTTAGGTTAGGTTAGGTTAGTTAATGCGTTCCATTTGCAGTCTTGGGATTGCAGTCTTTAGGTTGCAAATGTCTTATGGATCTGAGATCCCACTAACCATCAAGTGTGCTTGTAAGCCTTCTTTCTCCATACCATATAAACATTAAGTAAGTAACCCATTTTTGAAATTCCAGTGGTTGGAAGGCTGCCGCACTGCTGAAGGCCGGACCACGTCTACTGAAGGCGCCTGGACATCCTCCCAGCTAGCGGCGGAGAAGTCCTGCGTGCAGAGGGCGCTGCTGAGGCTAGAGGCGGCCCGGGGGCGCCCGCCCGCGCACTCGGCCGAGCGCGGAGTGGCACGGCACCTCTACGAGAGATACCGCGCTGTAAAGAGGGCTCTTGGCGGTTCAAGACCTGATACTGTGAGTGTATTGAGTTTTATACCTCAATTTCCTTAGTTTTTCCACCGTGTCACAAGGCTCAAAAGGACAAATAATAAGTGGTGGTGGAACTGGTGGAGCAATCTAAAGGCCCTGGATAGGTAAAAACAGTTGTAGATCTTTGGCGCAGTGGTCCTGCGGTATTAGAGAGTATTCTGGCCTATTATGAATCACACTCAAAATCTCAAAATAGGTCAAGCTGTTTTGGAAACATCGTCGCAAACAACCATTAAGTTTGACCGCGACATAGTTAAATTGGTATTCAAATTGCTGGTTACGGATATTTCCCAGATCTGAACTTACTTCCCTAGGTGAAACCCTAAAGGTTGCAATAGACAACTTTCAAATAAAGTGATGATGATGGAGACGCTTATTCCCATAATACCAGAATTTTAAAATCCCGGATTCTTATTATACCAAAATCCCAAAACATTTATGAATCAAAATGAATGTTAGTTTATTATAACTCTGGTATTTGGAAATGAGCGGATGAAAAGATCTTTTATTTGATGATGCTATCTCATACCTCGCCCTCTAACAAGGCTAGACTTACTCGTATTTTCAATATAACAGTGAAAGCAAAATTATTCCTAGTTTCCGTAGCAGGAATGGGTGCATGTTTTGAAGGTGACGATGTCTAACTTGTGGTGTTGTCGTTCAGGCGGTGGGCATGAACGGTGAGCTAGCTACCATCTTGGAACACGAGGCCATGCTGTTCAACAGCGTCGACAGCTCCAGTGACAGCCAGGGCAAGCCTTCGGACTCCTCGCAGGTACCAGCAAAGATATCATTAACTACTCACCAGTAGTTTAGGTTAGCTTTTAGAAAACATGGTCACCCACTTCGTTTCTAATCTTGTTTGTCGCTGGTGGGATGCCAGCCTGTGTAGCCAGGCAGCCAATTTTTAGCAAAATGTCGTCCGTTTAAGAGTTATTCCTACTTTTTGCTGCATCTGCATCTAAAGTTTCATCTTGTTTTTTATAGTCTGTTTAAAATAATATTTAATTTGGCATCACGCTGGCATCGCGTCGAGCCGAGCAGGCAGAGTCGCAAGCTTCCCATATTATATCAACACGTCACGTAAGTTCACGTGACTCTACGTGCGGCGTGAGGCAAATGCAGCGCAACGCGTGTGTCTGAAATTAAATTCAACGCGCTATCATCTTAAAAACAAAGTTGAAAAATATATATTAAGTAGGTATGTAAAATGTTATTTGCACTTATCTCGCAAAAACTGTAGCTTTCCGCACTTGCAGCTAAAATATCTGGGCCATGTTTTCTGGCATCATATTTTTTCTATTTACTCAGGAAACAGCGGAAACGCCGCTGCAGTCCCCGCCGGCGGGCTCGGATGGCGCGTCGTCGTCGTCGGCGCGCTCCGTGCCGCCCGGCGACGCCGACGCGGCTAACGACCTGCACTGCCTCGGGCTCGAGGAGCTGACGCGGGCGCTGCATGACGCCAAACTGCACAAATGTGTAAGTGGCCATCACAATCATTCGATATGCGGCGAAAAAGCCACACATGTGCGTAAAAACTAATTCATAATCATCAACATACACATACATACCTTCACGTCTGTATTTGTAATCCCAGAGTGGGGTAGGCAGGATTTGTTAGATGAATTTCGCGAACGCACTATTCAGTTGCAGCGAATTTTAGAATCGCATTTTTTAGCGAAAGCTTTATTTACGATCCTATAATTTATTAACCCGTCGAGCGATATGTCAAAATTGATGTACATCAAAATTAAACTTTATGTCAAATGAATAAGTCACGTAATGTCAAAAAATCTACGCACACATGTTGTGCGTAGGACACCTGAGGGGTTAATAGATGAATGTCACGACCTCCTTTATCAGTTGCACTGAATTTCTGAGTATCATTATTTAGCGGAAGCCTTATTTATGTTCCTATAATTTATTATTAGATGCATTTCGCGACATCCTTTTTCAGTTGCAGTAAATTTCCGGGTACCATTTTTTAGCGAAAGCCTTGTTTTTTTTTTCAATTATATATAGGGCCTATAGGTAGATTCACTAAAGCTGTTACGAATAGAATGAACAAAAGCAATGTCACCTATCATTGTATGAGTGCTGCCCGATGTTCGCATTTCAAACCGAAAACCTGTTATTATTTTACACACTTGTATACTTTCGTTCACTGGTTCACTCACTCATTCAATCCATTCGTTCCAGCTCTTGTGAATTGACCTACTTAGAACTACAGAATTACCTACAAGTTTCAAAACTTATTGATAATTCAGTAACCACATTTTGCAAAACAACATCATCTGCAGAAAGGAGTATCAGGTTTGTCAGAAGCCTCGCACAAACGGCAGTTTTTGGTCGGTGTGTTAAGTGTCATTGCATGTTTAACACTACAAAGAATATAATTGACAAAGTGATCATTTAAGAGACTTCAGGACCGTGCCGGAACATTGCCCAGCAACTCCATTTGTAATGTAATTTACTGCCGCACTCAGAGACGTCAATTAAACTTAATGATTGATTAAAGTTGCTGCTGTCACATTCTTTGCTATAGCAATAGAATAAGACATCACGTCACTTAACAAGCATTAAATTTGATTGACGTCTCTGAGTGCGGCAGTTAGATACTTTTAAGTATGATTGTATTTAATAATTGAAAAAATTACCTTCTGTTAGAGTTTCTTGCGGCGCTTCTTCTCCGCAATGATGGTCTTGTCCGAAGCGCTAGTAGATTAACTCCATGTTACCGACGTGTAAAAGAGCCCTCATGTGGCCAATTTAATGAATAAATATTTTGAATTTTGAATATTTTGCATTGCTATTGGTGCAACTTTGTCGGCGCTTACAATTTCCAGCGCATTGGTCCAGTACAACACAATACAAGTATTATTTATTGAACACTTGTATCATATTACCACATACAATAAATGCTTGGAAAGCAAATACAAATAATATTTTACAAAGCAAGTTAATATCTATTACTGATGCAACGTGCATAGGTATCATAATGGCAAATGCTGATGTTACATATAACATGCCAAACTACTATTTTCGTCTTAATAGATCTGCTTTAAAGAACAGTCGTACCTTATTTTCATAAATGCCCTTTTTCCAGGTCCTTCGTCGCACCATCAAAGAGTACGAAATGAGTTTTGAGCTGCAGAACAGCCGGAAGGTCCAACGCGATGATAAGAAGGGCCTCGAGGAGGATTACGCCCGCTACAAGGCAGCTAAGGCCAAGATCAAACTACTCAACGCTCTCATCAACAAGCAGAAGTCTCAGAACAACTCCTAGAGGGATAACGTGTCATTTAAAAGTAATTAACTAGGTATTTCAACCAAAATAAAATGGCTTGTCATATGGCAGTCAAAAAAAAAGTAATTCTAGAAATGGTTTCTCTGAGAATAATCAACGTAATCCGTTAAATTAAAAAATAACGCAAGATGTAACTTTAAGACTTTTAAAAACTGATGATATAATATAATATTCGAATAAACATAGGTATTGCTTTGAAAAACTGCGGATATATGTGATGAGAAACATACAAAATATAATTGTCTTCATAATAAAAATTACTTGGTGCCGTGACCAGGATTAATTTAATCAAATATTTAATTACACAAACAACATATTTAACTCGCGTAGGTAATATTGGAGACCTATAAAAATCTATTATAAAATTACAACTTATTAAAATATGACTTAAAATTAAACTAACAACCAAGAAAAGCTAACGAGAAGAAAAAAAAGAAGATCGTGAAGATTTTTTGAATATGTGACAAAATAATAATACGTCTTGGATTCTCTCGTTTGTAATAATTGAGAGAATCATGTTTACGGATATTATTAGAATAAGGCTATTTAGGACAAAAAAAATAGTGAGCCTTTTGTCGATTATAAGAAGCAGAATTTAACTATGCTAATCAACGTCCAGGTCTGATTTTAACCACTATCTCTACATGTAGGTCAGTTTACGGCGTCATCCAGTACAGTTAATTGGTTGACTTTTTCACTCTCCGTAAACTAAACTGCATGGAACTTGTTGTGGTAAAGTTTTGATCTATTAAATAAAGTTCGGCGTCTAAAACAACGCGGAGTCAGTTTTACAACAACTAAGAACACTGATGATAAGATTCAATTAAAATTATATGGAATACAAAGTCATAATATTTATTATGCTTATCAAACAACATAAATGATAATAATAACTTCGTACCTGAAAACAGCGGCTTGCGGAATGCTCAGGTAGAATTTCTACTTTTAAAACGTCAGGATTACAAATTGACACGTTTGGTTATTGATTGTATCGATATATGGACACATTGTTATATACGCGCTGTAAATATATAAATATATGAGTAGTATGTTATCTGAAACAATATTCTGTGTTCTGATTTAGATGTAAAGGCTTAGAAATAAGAAATTAAGACTTTCAGTGGCTGTATAGCACTGATTTGAATTGTAATTGCTTTAAAATTTATACTTATTCTATTCATGTTAAACTTTTCTGGCATATAAGGGAACTTGCAAATGTAGTATTAGGAGTTTTTGTGATCAGGAAAGTCGATAAGGTTGTGTAAGTATTACACAGAGGGTGTGTACTTATTTTGTGTTTTTGAGGGAGGAGGATTTTATACGATAAATTTGTTGTGAAAGCGTCACGTGGTCTAGTGAATGCAAAGCGGTTCAATTCAAGTTCAATAGTGGTGTTGGGTTGGAATAAATTAATTTAAATGTAATTATGATAAGAGCTGCTTTTCCATCCGTTGCATCTATAATTTATGAAACAAAATAATATTTTGCAAGAACAGTTCTTAAATTGAACTTGTCTGACCACTAGATAATGTTGACATCGTCTCTAAAAGAGAAACTTGAAAGGTACGCGTATTTTTAAGTGTTTAGGTAATAAACTACTTCTGTGATTATTATTACAAGTAGTTCTTGTGTGACAAGAATGTATGTGTTTTTATGGGTGTATTATTTGACTACCATTGAAATGTTATTGTGATTTTGTTGATAATTTAAATGTGATTCTAATTTCAAAATTAAATTAAAATGGTTTTGTTGGTTTTAAACAAAACTATGTTCTGTACTTGAGTGTCCAATATTTTTTAATGGCGGTATTGGCGGTATATATTTACTTTTTGCAAACGTATTTCTGGCGAATACATTGCGCGCGCGCGATGTCATGTTGACAGATCGCTTCGTTAGACATACGCAATGGATATGGCATAAGTTATTTCAAGTTGCCATGGTATTTTCAGGTTATGTAAACTTGATAATGATATATTTAAGTGCGGCACGAAAAAGTGCGGCAGATTTTATAAACGTCAAACTTTTATAACGTTGATCTCGAAAATGGTGTTTTAAAATGCCTAAGTTAATTTTATCGCGGTTAGTGTTAGACAGGTTGAAAACTTTATCTCGTACAAAAAGCCGACTGCGATCATTTACTTTAGGTATATCTATACTGTGGTCAACAAATTAAAAGGGAGTTGTGGCTGCTGGGACTATCGCTTTAGGGACAAGGTGTCTAGGTTTAGTAGGCGATGTAACGGGGAAGGGAAGCGCACCTTATGGCTGCCACAGACGATCAGACGGACTTAAAGGCTGAGAGGGACGCAGTTATTTGTTAGAATGTGAGAGAGTTATATAACTTTCTCATTTTATCGAATAGCCACGTCCCTCTCGGCCTGTCAGTTCGACTGATCATCTGTGACGGCCCTTAGGGTTATCCATACATGACAATTTACCAAACGCAGTGACGGCTTTGAACCGCCTCGGACCGTCCTGTTGACTTTGCTTGTAGTGGCTCGCGGCGCGTAAGGTTGAGGCACGCACACATGCAAACAGCGTGATATACCTTTGTTTGAAGATTGTACTGTTCTATTTATTTATAATATGGCGACACGTACTTGTCCCCCCCCCTCCCCCTAACGTCAACGACTAAAGTTAATTATGTTTTTAGTGTAATGAGTGGTTTCGCTTCCTTCATCTGTATTTTCTGTGATTTAACTTGGGTGCCTTCAAAACAAGTGTAAATAGGCGTTTTCAGAACCAGCGAGCTCCATTCTTGGCTTCATCCTCTTTTAACATCAGAGATAGAGGTCAATTTTGCCCTCCTAAGCTATTACGCAGTATGTCAGATAAAATTCGGTCTGTTCCCACTAGTTCCATCAATGGAAACGTCAGTGGAACTAGTGGGAAAATAGAACTAGTTACTGGGAAAAAATATTCCCATTAGTTCCATTATCTAAAGTCCTTTAAATTATGGAACTATTGGGAATAAAAAATCCCACTAGTTCCATCAATGGAAATGTCAATGGAACTAGTGGGAATAGACCTAAAATTCCTGTAGCAATATCAACCTTATTACTAATAGAAGAGAACTAAAACTGCTTATTTATTGATTTTGGAATTCTGCTTTTTTCTTAGGAGGGAAGAATTGCTGGTCAGTTTAGGAAAAGCTATTATTCGCCAGCTACTGTTAACTCCCTATTGTTTTGGATGACCACTATTTAATGTAATTGCGTAGCCTGCGATAGCTGACAGGGAGAATGGAGTTGTACATATACATATCTATATATGAATGAGCATTTATATGTATGAATCTGGAAATGAGTCATGGTGCAGTTTGATTTCCACCTTCGTTTGAAATTGAGAATTTGTGGAGGTCAGGAACCCGATCAAATGTGAATGTACGCAGTGATATATTCGAATGGAACATAACGGTTAGCATTTTATTCGGCAAGCTTTTATGAAAAGTGTGTCCACACTAGGGAATGCAAATATCCGGTTATAACCGGTTTTAACCGGTTATTTTCATACGAAATCGGTTAATAACCGGTTAAATTGCATTCCCTAGTCCACACCACATAATTCTCAATACTGAATGATTGGGTATACTTCTAAAGCTGGCGCATAGTTCCACGAATGCATTTAAGTATACATACATAATAGTCTTGTAGCCTATTTAGGTTACACACACAGACTTATATGAGCATTACACATTGCGAATTTCTGTGTTTTGCGCTAGCTTTATTATGACCAACACGTAGAATAATAAATATTGCTCCTTCCAAAGGTATATTGTTAATTAACCTTATAAAATCAGTTAAGGAGACTTGACATTCCCTAATTTGTAATGTGCAAATAATCATTCAGCCAGTAAATAAGTAGATTTCTGTAAATTGCCATTATATTCATAAACGACTATGTTTAAAAATAAAATACTGATCTATCACGCGTGAGTTACTTTTTTCATCGATATCCCGAGGTAATTCTAAAATTATTTGTAAAAGTAACTTTAGGATTACCCAGTTGTATATACCCAATGATTATTAAATATTATTGAATAGTTCAAGATAATTATTTATGAAAAACATTTTTGACGGCTACCAAATTTAAGCGTCACTTCGCAATTTTCTTGATGGACCAGTAGTTTTTGAATTTTGTTTGACAAAGCCCTCAAAGCTCAGCGGGGCTCTTATTTCTGGACACGTGAAGCAACCTAAGGGTGCGGCTCCACTGAGGCGGAGACGAGAGGAGCGGAGCGGAGCTGTGCCAATATTAACCAATGGAATCTGCGCAGGGCGCGCTCGACGTGACCGCATGCGCCTTTTATTGGTTAATATTGGCACAGCTCCGCTCCGCTCCTCTCGTCTCCGCCAACAGTGGAGCCGCACCCTTACGAGTGTATCCTTAACATACCTACGTGACCTTACGTTATTATGTGACTGTTTGTATCCTAAATAAATTAAAATGCGGTAAGTAGACTAAATGCGGAGTTACTCACTTAAAGGAATTAATAAAGTGATCTTAAGTGAGCCCGTTGCTTATTCGCCGTTCTCCCTTGAGCCCTTTTAATATGAAAATAGTAGTCATATTCCTTCAAAAGATATTGCTAAAGGAACCTGAAGGAAGGATACTGTTAAACAATTAACATCCAGATTAGACATGACCGTTTTCTATGAATCTTACTTGAGTTTAGTTTATTAATACGGCTGCCTAAAGTTCCGTTTTTTCGTTGGCCCATTATTTTGTCCCATTAATGGGACCACGAGGGAGAACTGTTTCTCGTAGTCCCATTACTATTTAAGGTTGTGGAATTTTTTGTCCTGGATATAGAATATAATAGAATACGTAGGTAGGTATTGGTTATGTTAGTTTTGTAGCAGGCCTGGAGGGCCACACCACCATAATTGATTTAGAATTAAGAATGTAGATGGAGCTCCACTATCACGGCCTATCCGAGCCTGCTGCAAAACTGACATATCCAAAAGCTATCTACGTATTTACATTTTTAGAAAACCACGCATCCCTCTTTTAGTATACAGGAAGTAGATAAATAGTAATGGGACTGCGAGAAACAGTCCTCCCTCGAGATCCCATTAATGAGACTAAATAATGGGACCACGAAAAAACGTGGGCCTAAAGTGCCTACTTATATTGAATCATTATCTGAAGATTTGGTCGTGAAGATGGCTCAAACAAACAAACAAAAACATAAGGATAAAGAGTTTCAACAGAAAATACAAGTTGGCCTTAGTAAGACATGCTTCCTAGCATTTGACCCCCACCTAACGCAACAACGCATTTACAAATTGTCCTTAATAAAAGTAAGTGTCACATGCAAAGTGGCTAATAGATCCGTTGTAATCTGATAAATCCAAGTCCCAAGCAAAGAGGACAGAGCTATGAACTTATAACTCCGTCTCTCACTGCCTGGTATGTAAAACACTTGAGGGATGTGCTGCTTGGTTGTATTGGTAACACCAGTACAACGTTGATTTAGAACAAAATTGACGCACACACGTGAAGAAAGTTAACGTCATTCGCGATTGTCATATGTTTACACATGCTAACACACATGTAAGTAAGCGACAATCCAAAGTGATTCATGCTATATTTGGATAGATTAAGGATCATATCACTCCAGGTATTGTGTAGTCAGAA
The DNA here is from genome assembly GCA_927399475.2 of Acleris emargana. Taxonomy (NCBI): domain Eukaryota; kingdom Metazoa; phylum Arthropoda; class Insecta; order Lepidoptera; family Tortricidae; genus Acleris; species Acleris emargana. The sequence goes on along the minus strand of OV656838.1, from coordinate 20,559,534 downwards.
GACGTCGGCTTTCTTGGTCTGAGCGCTTGTTCAATTGAGTTTAAATATGATTTGGTTATTTGTTGTTCTTGCTGCTCTCTTCCCAGCTATAGCTATTGGTAAGTATTTAACTAATTTGAATTTTTTGAGTTCTTAAATTCTGTATTTTGGAAAAGTTACAACTTGGGTCTCATTGCCTTTAAATTTATTTTACCTAACCGACCTAAATTGCCTTGAAAAATATTCAAAAGGGAATTCAGGTTAAACATTGATCATGAGCAATCTCTGGACAGTTAAGCCGTTTAGCAATGTTAAGCTAAGGTCAGATGTCATCTGATCAAAATAAGAGGTCCATTGGTCCACAAGATGATTGTGGTTTAAATTGAAGCTGAATGTCGTAGTTCCGTTTGAGTTGTTATTCTTTGTAAAAGATGTTCCGCGCTGAGGTTATCCGAGAATTCTCAAGAATTTATCTACATTCTTGGAAACAGCTTCATCAGCTTTATCTACTGCAACTTCGCTTAGTCTGCCTTATCTCTCCCGGATGATTAAAAGTATAACATTTTATGTTTATAATTTGTTGTTAACGACGCGCTGGCTTAGTTGGTTGTGACCCTACCTATGAAGTTAGCGGTCCTGGGTTCAAATCCCGGTAAGGGCAGATATTTGTGTGATGAGCGGGAATAAATTTTGTTCCTGACACATGGATGTTTACCATGTATTTAAGTATATATTTATCTGCATAAGTATTAGTATCGTTGTCTAGTACCAATAGTATTACAAGCGTAGAGCTTAGTTTGGGACTAGGTCAATTGGTGTGACATTATCCCCTGATATTTATTTATTTATTTAATAAAAATGCAAATTCTGTGAAATTTAACAATATAAGTACCTACCTACTGCGGTTCCTGAGATACAGCCCAATGACAGACATACGACACGGACGGACAGCGGAAGCTTAGTAATGGGGTCCCATTTTTTCCCTATATTGGGCTCGGAAACCTAAATAGAACCCACGATACGAACACACAAATTCGTTTCAAGAGCTGTCAAATTAGAATTAGAACCATATGCAAACTTCTTATAAAAATGTAAAATATGCCTCCTGGAGAAGTATCAATACCTGGGCAAAACAAAGAATTCGCTAGAACAGACAGACGAATTTATTACCTCTTGAGTCCGTGTAGGGGCGTGCTAAGGTATGGCGGATATCTTCATCGGGTAGTAGTTTACATCGGGTAAAACCATGTAGTCTTAGACATGCTATGCTATCGTATTGTTAACGTTATGATAGTTTTTATTTACGAGACAGTTTAAGTGGCAAAGTTAAAAGCAATAGGATAACACGTAAAAAACAATATTATGGTTTCATCCAGTATCCAGTATAGAGGGCCTGAACTCACTCAGGGAAAGTTAGGATACGAGCACATAGATGAAGTCACAAGAGTTGTCGGTAAAGATAAAATGAATGATGATGATTGTGAATATGATAAAGATGGTGATAGTGATAATGTGTTTCTAGGGGCATGGGGGAAGTTCGAAGTGGGCAAGGACACACAGGTCACGGAACTGGTCACAAAGATGTGTAAGAAGCACGGAGCCGAAGATAAAGTCCCGCAAGTTTTGGTAAGAATATTTGCTTTAGGAGTTTTTTTCAATAGGCTTAAACCCGCTTATATCCTGGATAAATCAGATGATGCCAACTCGTCACCTGTTCGTCCTTCAATTCCGAAGACGTCTCGAGCTATCCTAACTCCTCCGCAACAACCGCAGCCTAAAACTACACGTTCTGGTTGTCGGGCTATTTTTCCAAAACGTTATTGACCCTAAAGGTCTCCGGGGGGCTGATGTGGCGACTACAGATAATGTAACGCGCAACGCCGGTGAGAGGGCCGTTAGGCAGGATGTTGTACTGCTCTTTGCCGTGCGGGCCTTAGGGCTAGATCGGTCGGCAAACCATGGAACAACTACGATATTTGCAGATGATATCCACCCTATTAACACGTTGATGGTGGAGTTTCCACGGGTGCGTTACGCGAAATATTTGGACGTATCGAAGTTTTACGGCCAGTATTTTCCCGTTCATAGTGTGAACTTTGAATGGGTGTAATTTTATCAAAAATCACATTACAATTATTATTTTTATTATCTGATAAGCATTGTCTGTCTGTCAGGCTCCACGCCAGTACGTCTTCACTGGAACCCATTCCCAATTTTCAAACCGCAGTTTCAGCTATTTCAGGTTACATAACTACATTTTTTTTTTTTTTTATGTTTCAAATGACAGTTATTAACTAGTGTACTTAAATAATTGAAGGATGCAGTGGAAAATTTCGAAAGATGCACGGTGAGCCTGTTCAAAGACGAGATCCTGCTTAAAGAGGTAGCCGTGGCCATCCGCAACAACGACCTCAACGGAGTCTTCAAGAAGTAAGTACCTTCTAGTCAAGGGATAAACAAGTTAGATGGTGGTCTGGTGGTGGAGGCCTTTTTTTATGTCAGTATTTTGTTTATTTTTGTTTTTTCTTTACTTCTTGTCTTTCTATGGAGAAAAGGCGCATGTGCAATTAATTCATAGAAGCATATTAAACTCTCAAGGGTTATAATAAGGTTGGATTTTCATTACAGTTCATATAGTAGCTACGCCTTTACTCCTTAGGAGGGTAGAGTTTACCTGTTATTTACTACAGGTACTGCGCGCGCGCTCCTCGCATGGCGGGCTGCACGATCGCGTTGCTGGACAGCATCGTGTTATGCACAGGCGCGGGCGCCGACATGCCGGCGCTCTACAACTCCGTCGACCAAGTGCTGGGCTACATCTGCCACAACGACGGCGAGAGGATCGGCAGTAAGCACTATCGTATCAATACGACGATGCGTTGGCCTATATAATATGTATACATATAGTTGGTGTAGTGACCCTGCCTATGAAGCTAGCTGTCTTGGGTTCAAATCCCGCTAAGGGAATGTGTGTAATGAGCGCGAATAATTGTTCCTGAGTTATAGATTTATCTATGTCATCATCATCATCTTCATGATGTTTGGGACTAGGTCAATAGCGTGACATAGCCGTTTGGTATTAATTATTTTATTTTTACTCGTATTTAATGTCATGACCAGGGATCGGAAATTGGGATCAATATTTACCTAAAGTAGGCAAAATCCCGGAAAATGATAGGCAAACATGGCGTCGGCTTCTTAAAAATATTATTTTAATAATACAGGGTTATTGGTAAGTCGACCTATTCCCGTTAGGAGGTGATAGGGGTGACTATTTGCAATAATTTTGACCCTCATATGCATTATGCAAAAGTGAACCATTTTTGAGTTATCGCGTTTTTTAGTTTTTTTTTAAATTAGTCAGAAATTCAACTTGAAAAATTTATTACAAAAAAAGTATCAATTTAAATCTTATTATTTTTTCTGATTTATAAATACTATTAAACACTAGTTATTTTTCAATATTAAAACAATAATTATCGGTCCAAATTTAAAAAAGCAAGACGGAAAACGAAAATTTTTCAATATTTTTTTGCGATCGCTTTCCACTAAAATGCCTTAAAAACAAAAAAAACGTTATGAAACTTGGCTTGCAGATTATTTTAAAAACTTAACTGTTTTCTTAGCTCTCCAAAAATGCATAACAACAAGGAACTTATTTAAAAAAAAAACGGAAAAAAAATCATCACAGGAAGCGGGCGGAAATTCGTCTTCAAACTAAACTAAAGTCAGAAATGAACATAAAAAATTAAAATAAAAAAAACACCAAATTTAAATCAACTGTTTTTATTTGCTTTTGTACAAGATGAAATTGTTGTTCTTATGCAATATTAAAAAAAAAATTATCTGTACACGTTTGAGAATGCGAGGCCGAAAACTAAAAAATACATGTTTTTTTATCAATTCCAACATAAGTTCCGGGATTCTGGGATTCTTCAAAATGTTAATATAATAATTACTTTACATGTAAGATAAAACATTCATTTTTGCTCATATAAATTCGTTAGGTTAATGAGTTACAGGTAAATTAAATAACATTTGGTAAATCTATACTTGATAAATAACTTCAAACAGTTAATATAAACAATTGATTATAAATGAATGCCGGTGCAATTTACTTATTTTGAAATCCCAGAAATTTTAGCAATGAATTCTATGATTGAGTCCGCCTCCATACAACTGAACAACAAAGCCGGTGCGAAAGTATAGGTCAATATCGATCCGAATTTCCGATCCCTGGTCATGACGAATGCCGTAGCATAGTCCCAAAAAATTTTATTGGTATCTCTAATCTAGTGACTCATAATTTTATTTTTGTTGTTCTTATGCAATATTAAAAAAAATATTATCTGTACACGTTTGAGAATGCGAGGCCGAAAACTAAAAAATACATGTTTTTTTATCAAACTCCAACATAAATTATACGAAAACAGAAAAATTTACCAATACATTTGGCGTGCAGATTACACGTTGATAAAAAAACATGTATTTTTTAGTTTTCGGCCTCGCATTCTCAAACGTGTACAGATTTTTTTTTTATATCTCGTAAGAACAGCAATTTCATCTTGTACAAAAGCAAATATGTTTTCGTATAATTTATACAGGGTTATTGGTAAGTCGACCTATTCCCGTTAGGAGGTGATAGGGGTGACTAGACTAGACGGTAAAAGAAAATTTTTCAATATTTTTTTGCGATCGCTTTCCACTAAAATGCGTTAAAAACAAAAAAAACGTTATGAAACTTGGCTTGCAGATTATTTTAAAAACTTAACTGTTTTCTTAGCTCTCCAAAAATGCATAACAACTAGGAACTTATTTAAAAAAAAACGGAAAAAAAATCATCACAGGAAGCGGGCGGAAATTCGTCTTCAAATTAAACTAGTCAGAAATGAACATAAAAAATTAAAATAAAAAAATACCAAATTTAAATCAACTTTTTTTATTTGCTTTTGTACAAGATGAAATTGTTGTTCTTATGCAATATTAAAAAAAATATTATCTGTACACGTTTGAGAATGCGAGGCCGAAAACTAAAAAATACATGTTTTTTTATCAAACTCCAACATAAGTTCCGGGATTCTGGGATTCTTCAAAATGTTAATATAATAATTACTTTACATGTAAGATAAAACATTCATTTTTGCTCATATAAATTCGTTAGGTTAATGAGTTACAGGTAAATTAAATAACATTTGGTAAATCTATACTTGATAAATAACTTCAAACAGTTAATATAAACAATTGATTATAAATTAATGCCGGTGCAATTTACTTATTTTGAAATCCCAGAAATTTTAGCAATGAATTCTATGATTGAGTCCGCCTCCATACAACTGAACAACAAAGCCGGTGCGAAAGTATAGGTCAATATCGATCCGAATTTTCGATCCCTGGTCATGACGAATGCCGTAGCATAGTCCCAAAAAAAATAATTGGTATCTCTAATCTAGTGACTCATAATTTTATCGAATTTCACTTCATCGATTGTTCCATTTCATCGAACGCTAGTTTCTACTGGAACCATGATATTTTCAGGATATTTTAAACATTAATTACATAGGTTAGACTTATGATCACAAAAAAACTCATGCGGCGAGAACTGGCTTTTGATGAAATGGAAATTCTGCGTTCGTCGGAAGCTGTTTTGTTAAAATCAATAGTTACCCTAGGTCGTGTTGTTCCCCAGCGGGTATATTATGGTCGTGTTTATCGATGTGGACAAACGTGGCTAAACATCGGTCACTCTCTGACCAGTTACTTGGTCACGAGAGTGACGGATACTTCATCCACCGCATTAAAGGTGACCATATTTCTGGCCCTGGTCATTGTTTTTAATTTAAAGTATCTGACAAACCTGTTCATACTCCAGCAGACTTTACATTTGTAATGATTTTATTGTGATAGTTATTTATTTTTTTATTATTACTTTGATAGCTTGTAATATAACTTTCTTTTTACTAGCGGCGCATCTTCTCTGCAATTACAATACATGTCTTATCCGAAACGTTAGTAAATTCAAATAAGACATGTAAAGGACCCGTTATGTCAACAATTCAGTGAATATATCTACATTTTGAATTTTGAATTTAATCATTGACATGCATCTTTTTCCATTAATCGCAGTATTCATCCAAGAAGGTGGCCCCCAGTGCTTCCAACGCAACGCCGAGGACCTGAACAAGTGCAGTGCCACATTCTTCCAAATGGAAGATGATACTTTGTCCAACCAGCCAGTAAGATACCGCTACATAACATTACTAGCTTTTGCCCCCTACTTCGTCATTCGTTATTCCACCGGGAACATTAAAATTTCCGGGAGGAAAAGGTAGCAAAACGATTTTTCCCGAAGATAACAACTTAACAGATCGATGTTCCGCCGCCGTTTACCCTTATATTGCGAATTTCATCCAAATGGTACAAACCTTGTTCAAGAACGTGATTACAGATATTCTTTTACAAATATTGCCTGTTTAATAATTAATAGTTGACCATGTAATGTGGAAAAAAACCGTTGCCATATAATAATGTGCACGCCCTCTGACGGGATTCGCACGCACTGTTCCTTTTTTAATACCCTGCCCTTACTGAAACTGCAAAACCGCGTAAGTAACATTTTAAATAAGGAGCAAAATGCACCTTTTTAATAATACAGTAAGGTTTATTTTGCACTATCATAAATTTGTTAGTTACGCGGTTTAGCAGTACCTATCACCGACGATATTTAAATTTGATTCGAATTGTGTCTCACTACCAATTTTTATCGTCCAGGAGCGTTGCTGCAAGCGTTTCGACCAAGCCGCAGAATGCGTCGTGTCCAAGCTGCGCGGCTGTTCCAACGCGACACCAGCCAACATGACGCAAGCCCTCATGCTGCAGTTTCGGCAGGCTGTCCCCTGCCAGGACCAAGACCACGCCCTGCGTATCTACACCGGCTGGCTTCTGGGGACTACCATGAGAACTACTCTGGAATAATTGTTGCGAGTGTGCGTTTAATCGCGGTTTAAATTCCACTCCATGCATTCGTCTATATAAGGTTCTTTATTTGTATTGTCTACTCTTTAATGGTCACCAATAGCATAAGCAGTTACTACAAAGTAGGACCTTTGTTGTCTGTTGTATACTAACCAGCCCTGAGGTACAGGGGGGTTATTATGACATTTTACGGCGAGTGTAAAGGACAGAGCTATAGCAGCTATATAGCGCTGTCCCCTTCTCTCAGCGTAAACTGAATTGCATAGCAAACTCATAATAACCCTCCTGTACTGTCCATGCATCGATTTCATAACTCTGATACAGTAACAAGTAACAGATGAGAATTCGGCGTACAGTAGCTTATAGTGTAAAGGCCATGGTAATAGTGCCCATCCTGCAGTTACATGGTGTTACATGTGGAAACCGAATAATTAACAGCGTATTCCTACATAACATTTCATAACATTTTAAAACACAACAACGTAATATATACAATCAACAAGTTTTTAGAGTTGTTGGTAATTCTGTAGCTCTGCCTACCCCACTCTGGGAATGAAGGCGTGAAGGTGTGTATGTATGTATGTACGTAAAATAAAATATTTGTAACCGCTGTGTGGGAGCTCCATAAAGGGACTTTTCCACAATCATCGTGAAATAGGATCTTGGAAGCACTAGCGGGTTCTCTGGCTCAATTGGAGGCCTAGTCAATCTGCATAAATTTATCGGCATATGTCAACTCCATACATTATGACTCAGCCTACTGACGACTTTTGTCGACGATTTTTTCAAGGCAATTCTGAACATAGGTCATAAACATCTACCGCTGCGTTATGTTGTAATGTGTATGAGAAAGATCGCATCAAAATCGATCAGTATACACATAACGCAGTGTGTACTCTCTGTTATGTGTATGCGAGTTGGAATGTGTATGAGAAAGATCGCATCAAAATCGATCAGTATACACATAACGCAGTATGTACTCTCTGTTATGCGTATGCGAGTTGGAATGTGTATGAGAAAGATGCACAAAATCGATCAGTATACACATAACGCAGTGTGTACTCTCTGTTATATGTATGCGAGTTGGAATGTGTATGAGAAAGATCGTATCAAAATCGATCAGTACACACATAACGCAGTATGTACTCTCTGTTATGAGTATGCGAGTTGGAATGTGTCTGAGAAAGATCGCATTAAAATCGATCAGTATACACATAACGCAGTATGTACCTACTCTCTGTTATGTGTATGCGAGTTGGAATGTGTCTGAGAAAGATCGCATCAAAATCGATCAGTATACACATAACGCAGTATGTACTCACTGTTATGTGTATGCGAGTTGGAATGTGTATGAGAAAGATCGCATCAGAATCGATCAGTATACACATAACGCAGAATGTACTCTCTGTTATGTGTATGCGAGTTGGAATGTGTATGAGAAAGATCGCATCAGAATCGATCAGTATACACATAACGCAGTATGTACTCTCTGTTATGTGTATGCGAGTTTTAATGTGTATGAGAAAGATCGCATCAGAATAGATCAGTATACACATAACGCAGAATGTACTCTCTGTTATGTGTATGCGAGTTGGAATGTGTCTGAGAAAGATCGCATTAAAATCGATCAGTATACACATAACGCAGTATGTACTCTCTGTTATGTGTATGCGAGTTGGAATGTGTATGAGAAATATCGCATCAAAATCGATCAGTACTCTTACCATGAGTTACAATTACCGTACTCGCTAGTGAGTCGAATGCTGTCCCTCTCACTCTATAAGAATACTGCGTATGCGAGGTAGAAAAGCATAGCGCGGGGCCTTGCACGAAACCGCCTAGCTACGCTGCCAATATGTAGGCGGGTATCTGCAAAGTAGTAGTCATACCATTTTATACTCTATTGGTAACTATATTAAGTTAGAATGCTACTATTATACTGTGCAGTTAGCCGCCTTCTTTGGTAATACGACAGCTCAGCTTCAGTGCGTTTGCAGTTTTAAAGGACTTCCGTAGTCGTAGTATCTATAGTAGCCTGCACAGTAAAAAAAAATCGTTTAGCCATGTATGCCTTGAATAGGAATCAATTATTAATAGTTAAACCATAGCAGTTTTTCGAATGAGTAACTGTTATCTGGTTAAAATATATATCTTAGATGTTGTAAGGTTTTATCCTATAGACATTAAGGGATGACGATACAGATGTACGAATACATGCAGAATTTATTGTTAAAATAAAATAAACGTTCCACATATAAAATTATTTTATATTATCACAGACAGTCTCCTTACACTTTAAACTCTGGACCAATCAGGGTGCGACAACGCTGGCTCGATAGCAGAGTTCAACAAGTTATCAACAATGGAATGAGAAATCAATACTTAGAATACAAGCGTTATAAACATTGTGGTCATACAAATTTCAATTTAAAAGGGCTTAACTCGGTTACGATATATTGCTATTTTAGTGCGTAATGGTTGCCATTTGAGAATGATAAAGTTCCACCTAGAACCACGTCAAACTTATTTTGCCGAGATATTTTTTTTTTTACAACTGTGTCACTTTCACTGAGATGATGGCGAGGCGTTATGACCAGTGATGGGAAATAGGTGAGCTAAAATACCTATTCTTTGCGAGAGGACATAATATGGAGTGGTTACAACCGGATAAAAGTATATATTTTTTGGATTCCGGGTATTTGATATTTATCCGGGCACTGCGAATACTAGCCGTAATGTTGAACATACATTCTTTTCCTTATAGAATGTTTGTAAAGTTTGTAGTAAAAATGGTAACATTCCTGCCATAAAGTTAAAATTATAAGTAATCCGAAAATGTGAACGCCCATTTGCAAGTCATAAACAAACAATGCGTGGGAAAACCCATATTATTAGTCCTGCTACTACTTTTTAGAAATCTTGTACATTCCTTCTTTTTCTAGCCCTTTTTACTAAAAACTAACATTAAACATGCCGTACTTTAAACAAAACATGTCATGTTTTACATTACGATAATTACCCGAATAAATATCGAATACCCGGAACAGAAAAAAATAATAATTTTTATCCGGTTGTAACCACTCTATATTATGTCCTCTCGCGAAGAATAGGTATTTTAGCTCACCTATTTCCCATCACTGGTTATGACGCATGTCTTTCACTCGCTCACATATTACACAATAACATCGGAACAATAAGGACCTCTATTCCACTTTTTTTTTAACCTTATCGTTATCATATTGTTAGTACTGCAAACAATATGAAAACCAAAATGCTTGACGACGCAGTGGAATAAAGGCACTAGAATATTGTACAGTCAAGGACATAAATATGAATACACACCAGACTCAATATTTTTTTTGTGGCCTTGGAAGGCAAACGAGTTCACAGGCCACCTGATGGTAAGTGGAAACTGTGACCCATAGACATTCGCATTCACAAGACTGCAAATGCACTGCCAACCCTGAGGACTAAGATGGAATGCCTCTATGCTAGTCATTTCACCGGCTGTCTTATCCCCAAACCGGAACACATCAATGCGAATACTGCTGCTTGGGGGTAGGTTAATGGATAAGATGGTGGTACCAACCCGGACGGACCCTGCACAAGGTCCTCCCACAAGTAATATATTACTATGGCAATAAGGTCTGTGTTCATATTTTTGCACCTTTTTGTGGATATTTATTTTTACCCTTGACTGTACTGGGTCTCTATTCTACAAGTTAAAACCATATTGCTGTAGTAATAGAGGCCCAACATAAATATCCACTGCCATTAGATCATTTTTGTAAAGAATGACCAAAACATTTATGCTACGCAATACAATCTTTAAAAAGAATATACTTAAATGAAATAAAAAAAAAACAAAATCTATATCCAAGTCTAAATCTAAATCTAATCAATTGAATTTTTTAACACATTCAAGGAAAAAACAATGCAAATTTTTTGTCTCGTTTTGTTTCGGGTTGCCTCGTATGCTTCGACAACGAACCGTTAGCGAATATGCCCGCCAATATTTTCGACGGCGCCATGGACACACGATATTTTTCTTCTGATGCCCTCTCAGTAAACAGATGAAGCGAGTTTCTAGGAAATTTCGCTGTCGGACGAGGCGTTTTTCTTTGAACTTCATTGGTTGGTTCTTCAGGGAATACGGACTTATCACCGTCTTCTAAACCAACTGGCTCACTGGTAATGTTTTTAACAATAGCAATAAAAAATATCACACCAGCAATATGCACTTTGGGTTTCATTTTTATTAATTTAATTGATGATAATTTAACTGCGTCGGTGGACACGAGGGATCGGCGCGTGCGTTTGTGTTTTATGCGTGGTGCCACAGATTTATTACTATAATAGTATGCGCTGAGAGTTCTTATCATTCGGCCAGCTCGTGGCTGGGGCACCACGACGTAATAAGATTATGTTTGTTGGGGAAAAGATATCGGAACTCCGTTTACGGTTTATTTTTTAGTTGCCTTATTCACTGATAATGATAAGCAGGGATCGGAATTTTCGTAGCACTTTTGAGCTGTCATAGGGACTTCTCGTTTATCGACTTCGGATATACATATTTTATCGATACATTATAGAACACAACATGTTAAAGAAGATTAAAAGTATAGGTAAACAACAGGCGGTCTTATCGCTAAAGAGCGATCTCTTTCAGATAATGACCATCTATTTATTTTATAGAAAAACGAATGAAGAAACACTTAGTCTTGTTTGCACTAAAACAGACTGAACATGAAATTCATAAATGATAAAACACTGAACTGAACTGATTAAAATGTTAACTATTAACTTTTCATTATTTTCATTGCAAATCTCTATTTCACGTTTTCAATTACTCGAAAGTTATTTGAAAGAAATCGCTCTTTAGCGATATACCGCCTGTGCTTTACCTATATTTTTAATCTTCTTTAACATGTTGTGTTCTATAATGTATCGATAAAATATGTATATCCGAAGTCGATAAACGAGAAGTCCCTATGACAGCTCAAAAGTGCTACGAAAATTCCGACCCCTGATGATAAGTCTGTTTTAGGTTTTCCCACAAAAAACTACCTAACAGGCGGAGTTCTTAAAACAATGTTGTAAGAATTTTAAATAGGTACCTAACTGCAAAAGGAACATGAAATATATAATTATTAAAAAAAAACTTAGTGATAATAATTAGTGGGGACTTCCTGATAAGAATGCAATACCTGTTTGAGACCAGCGTTTCTATTCGTTTCATTTGCAAACCAATCGCATCACTGGTAGATCACGTGACTTTTCGTATCATGTCATCTTCAAGTGACGTGATTGGTTTAAAAACGAAACGAATAGAAACGCTACTCAGCGTAACGCATCTTGTCTAGGGGCTCAGGAAGCCTCGCTCCTCCATAGAAACTAGTGGCGTATACAGAAATATGTATTATTTTATCAGTACATCGTATGGAAGCTAATTGTACGAAATCAGCAACTCATACAAAGCTAAGAAGGTAACGTCACGTAAAAATTACAACTTTTCTTACTTCAGGAAAGTATTTTAATTATGATAGCAATCCACTAGCGCACAATAATCTCGAATTCGAAAGAGAAATCTCTAGTAATTTTATCCATTAACCTACCGCCAAACAGCAGTGTTCGCATTTTTGAGTTCCGGTTTGGGGATAAGACAGCCAGTGACTAGCATAGAGGCATTCCATCTTAGTGCTCAGGGTTGGCATTGCAGTCTTAGGATTGCAGTCTTGTGAATGCGAATGTCTATGGGTCACAGTTTCCACTTACCATCAGGTGGCCTGTGCGCTCGTTTGACTTCCCTATGCCATAAAAAAAAAATAATAGTAATATGTACAAAATCAAGTCACTACATCCGTCTGTCTGTTGCACTTCACGCGGTCTATACATCCATTTAGAATATTCTATCTGGACCCCTACCGTAAAATGTGCCTACTTTGCTCCCCCATGGGTAATCTTGCTCCATCGTTATATTGAGGTATTCTGTATTGTAAATCATTCTAGTGCTTTCATTCACTGCGCAGCTGGATGTATACATCAATTATTTTTAGAAAATTTGTCATCCGCCTTGTCTTATAAGTTATAAGTAACATACAAAAAAGTCACTATGGAGCATAGTTCAAACCAAACAGCAGTTCGCATTGTTGTGTTCCGGTTTGGGGATAAGACAGCCGGTGAAATGACTAGCATAGAGGCATTCCATTTTAGTCCTCAGGGTTGGCAGTGCATGCGAATGCGAATGCGAATGTCTATGGGTCACAGTTTCCACTTACCATCAGGTGGCCTGTGTGCTCGATTGCCTTCCAGTGCCATAAAATAAAATAAATAGTTACCCATGGGGGAGCAAAGTAGGCACATTTTACGGTATTCTACTGGGTAAACCATATCGCCTTTGACGTGTTGTTTTTAACCCAGCCGCCATTATTTTCAAGTAAATAAGAGCTATCATAACGATGACAATACGATAACACGTCAATAACAATAAGGTTTTGCCGTATAGACTCAACTCAAAGGTTTATTTTTATATTGTTATCAATTCACGATTACGGCGCTCATTGACGTAGCACAGTAGCGATAATCTGCGAAAACACCGGCCGTGTGGTTGCCGGGTTAGAATAGTGCCTCCATGTCTTCCCGAGAATATTCCCCCAAACGCTGTAGTATGGTCAGCACCAAAATTTGACAAATATTGCCGACGTAGGCACAGGCCAAATTTTAGTAAAAAACCGTCTGAGTGCATCAGTGGACGATGATGATGAAGAAAATATGTACATACATATGAGATATGTATATTTTAATCTCTGTTTTAGACAATGATGATGTTACCCCGTGTGGTTGCCGGGTTAGAATAGTGCCACTCCATGTCTTCCCGTGGATGTCGTAAGAGGCGACTAAGGGAATAAAGGCTTGTAGTACTGTTAGGCGATGGGCTTGCCACCTGTCACTAATACACTGGGAAACATCTTAGCCTACTTGTGCAAATTGTGGTTACAGAATTATCAAGAAGTTTTAAGACTTGTTGGCAATTCTTTAGCGATGCCTACCCCACTCTGGGAATGAAGGTGTGAGTTTATGTATGTGTATGTGTATGTAAACACCGGTTAAGCGCGAGTCAGACTTGCGCACACCCCACATTTTGCACAAACATGCTAGATGTCAGTGTATATAGTGACAGGTTGCAAGCCCATCGTTTATTTAGTTAGCTATACTACAAGCCTTTGTTCCCTTAGTCGCCTCTTACGACTCCCACGGGAAGACACGGAGTGGTACTATTCTAAGCAACCACACGACATGGGCTAAGCCTTTGGGTAAGGAACCCAAAAACTGAAGTAGACTGAAGACTGAAGGACTTGACTTATGAAGTGAAAATACTAAAGCTAGTGACAGGTAAAGGAGTTTTTGGTCGTCCATAAAGAATTCGCATTCGCAAGAAGAGGAGCGAGAGAGCGCTAGTGCACGACGGACGTATATCAGTTGACCGCGACGGAAAAAAATCGTAAAGTGATTAAAAAACTAAGTGTTTTGGCCAAAAACTATACAAACCTGCTAATTAGTGTGTACTTGTGCTAATCTGAAAGTTATTACCAAATTAGTGACCAAATGACTATAGAAATTCAAAGTTAAAATACGAAAACGAACGTTAAATAAATGCAATTAACAACACAAAGGTTTAAAAGTGCTAACTTCGGAGTGCTTCGGGATAGTTCGGTGTCTTATCGGCTCAGAGGTCATTGACGCATAGCACACTAATGAGTTAAAGGCGATCCGGCACCATATGTTACTCTAATTCAACGACCAAGGTTATGTTACTTTGGCTCAGCGGACTTGAGGCCCGACACGGAGGCCGTGATACCGGGTTCAAGCCCAAGTGAATTTTTGTACTTTGATTTTTTATTTTTTATATATTTTTTATTTTTTCTTGGCAATATGGCATCTAAACCTGCATGCCCCTTATGTAAAAAAAAGATTTTGGATAAGCATTTTTTGACCTGTTCGACGTGTAAGCACTCTTACGACCTAAATTGCACTCATTCAGAGAAACTGTTTGATTTAATGAACAAAGAAAGGAAAGAGTCTTGGACCTGTATCAAATGTCGCCAACGTAAAGTGTTCCCAAGAATAGCAAGCACACCAATTACTACCAAGAAAGGCCTTGCCGTTGCTTCAACTTCAAAAAAATTTTCACAAGCTCAGGCGGAAGAAGATGCCATACAAACACCTCATGTATCCCCGCCCCAGGCAGTGTTGCTTCAGTCGCAACATCAACAACAGGTTAACTGTTCGATGGACAGAGTCACAGTTAGAAAATATAATGTGCCAATACATAATTCATTTGATTCACTATCTGATGACGAATTCGACAGTTCAGTAGCCAGAAACGATACCCTAAACAGGAGCTGTCCAGACTTAACCATAAATTATAAAGACGATGTGGTAGAGTTAAAGGACAAAATTACACATCTACAGGGAAAACTGGAACACTCAGACATTTATATTACAAAACTGTTGTTAGAGAACGAAGACCTTAAAAAACAAATAGCTGATTCGAATCGCCAAATTCAACACCTGAAGGACATTTGCACATCCAGTGTAAAACCTAAAAAAAAAAATACGCCCAAAACTAAAGATCAACAGTCACAAACGTGGGATAATGAAGGATATATTGATCAGTTAATAGAATACCCCACCGAAAAAACGAAAATGTCTGAAAGTGATTTAATATCCATTCCCACTTGTAATGGTGTACACGAGCAAACAACAATGACACAAAATTGTAACGGGTCGTCGAAGAAAATATATATTCTTGGAGGAAGCCAAAGCCGCGGGCTTGCTGCCGCACTGCTAAAGTCAAGACAGGGGACAAGATACGGAGAATACGAAGTAACATCAACCATTAGACCTAACGCGCGCTGTGAAGATATATTGAAATCTACAGATACACTTAGCACTACTAGTAATGATGTTATTATCGTAAACATAGGCGAAAATGACTGTAATCCAATTAGATTAACGGCCGAGCTTAGCGCATTTATAAAATTACGCTCCAAGGCCTTTGTTATTGTGACTGGTGTGAAAAACAGCGCTCACCTAAATGAATATAAACTTAACCATACTTTAAGATTACTATGCAATAATTTTGACAATTGTACATTTTTAAACTTAGCAGACTGGGACGACTATCATAGCAACTTTATTTACAATCTATGTCGTAAGATAAATTTTCTTGTAGACTCTCGGTACTACGAAAATGAGTACTTAAGTTACAATAAGTTAAGAGCATTGATAAATAATTCATTTAAATATAAAAGTAAGCCATATAAAACAATTGAAAAGGAATCTCACCCCAAAGGAACTATACCCTATTACTTCAAAAAGTCTTCGCACAATGTTTGCACTACCAAGGGTAAAACTCTGACTCAAAGGCCTATCACTGCTTTTTTTCCCAGTAAAATTGGTGGAATAAATGAAAAACAATGTTTTCGTCCCTCTAAGTAACTCTTTTGCGATATTTCACCAAAATATTGGGGGTTTATTAAGTAAGCTTGATCTAATTCAAGCAACGTTGCAAGATTTCAATGACAACAAAAAGTATATTGATGTCCTATGTTTTTGTGAAACCTTCGTAAAAAAAAATTGTGAAAACAATATTAGGCTCCATAACTTTAAATTAGCGTCATCTTATTGTAGAAAGAAAAGTAGAGGTGGTACAGCTATTCTGGTAAAGAAAACATTGGAGGCTAAGCCAATTACCTTTCTGTCCGAATTAGCTGTCGATTTTTTATTTGAATGTTGCGGGACAGAAATTTTGGGTTTAGACCTTATTATTGTAGTTGTGTATAGAGTTCCAGTGCAGACAAAATCACACGTAGGATTATTCATTAACAAACTAGATAATCTTCTTTTTCAGTTAACTACTAAATTTAAGAAAAGGAAAATTATAATATCTGGTGATTGGAACATTGACATTTTGAAGGATGACTCGTTCTCAAAAGACCTTAACAGCACTTTATTAACACATGGTTTCCATATGCACATCCAAGAGCCGACTAGGATTAACGCTTGTCTGGATCAGATTGCTTCTAACATTAATAAAGTAGAGGCACAGACTCACAGTCTCTACCTATCTGATCATGACAGAGCTCAAACGTTGGCCTTCCATGTAAAGAAGAGTAACTCGGTTGTAACTTGGTATGAGTATAAAAGGAATTACTGCAATGACAATATGTATAAATTTCAACAATGTGTGGCTGCTTTATCCTTCTCTGATGTGTTAAACACTGATTCTTTTCAAGACGCATTTACACTTTTTTACGATTTTATTTGTCTCTTATTTAATTTGTGTTTTCCGCTAATAAAGATTAAAGTGAATAATCGAATAAAGGGTGTAAGGTGGCTGACTAGAGGGATAAAAAAATCCTGTCAAGTAAAGCGTAAATTGTATATTAGATGTAGAAATCATCATAATAATAACAATAGTCAAAACAAAAATTATTATAAAAAATACAGTGTTATTCTAAGAAAATGTATATATAAGTCTCAACGGCTGCGCAATAATCTATATATTCAGTCAAATAGAAATAAGTGTAAAGCAACGTGGAACTTAATAAATTCCCGTTGCTCTTACAATGTACATAGAAATGACATTAATTCGCTGTCCAGCAAAAAATTAATTTTTAGTGATCCTCAGGACATTTGTAATATTTTTAACGACTTCTTTATTGACATTACGAGTATTAATAATCATGTACCAAACAATTATTCACATAATAGTAGTTCAAATAAACGAAATAATCAGGCTCTTTCTATGTTTGCTAGACCTGTTGACGACAATGAAGTTCTCAAAATAATAATGTCCTTGAGAAACAGCAGGTCCTGTGGCCATGATGATATATCAACCATTACACTTAAATGTAACGCTAAATACTTGTGCCGTCCGATGGCACATCTGATCAATCTTTCTTTTAGTCAAGGCATCTTTCCCGAACAGTTAAAGCTTTCGGTTATAAAACCATTATTTAAAAAAGGAGATCGAAATGACCCAAATAACTACAGGCCCATTACCATTGTTCCTTCTTTGTCTAAGATTATGGAGAAAGCTATGTTTGTGAGAGTGATTGACTATTTGTCGATACACAATATCTTACTGCCAGAACAATTTGGTTTTCGGAAGGGTCACTCAACAGAATTAGCATGTTTTGATTTTATTAAGTATGTGTCAGAAGCTATAAATAACAAATTACCAGTTATGTCAATTTTCCTTGACATGAGTAAAGCCTTCGACTTTATAAACCATTCGAAACTTCTGTTGAAACTTGAGACGTATGGCATAAGGGGTACCGTTCTCGATTGGATGACAAGCTATTTAGCCAACCGACAACAATGTACAGAATTGTCTAGACTGGTTACGGAGGGGACTAACATTGTTAGGGTGAAGTACAGGTCACCTTATCGTGTCAATGCGTCCGGGGTACCTCAGGGAAGTAATTTGGGACCTCTATTGTTTTTATTATATATAAATGACCTTCCCCAAGCTACTGTGCAAAAGTGTATACTTTTTGCTGACGACACTACCTTAATAGTAAGGGGAACTGACAAAAATGTGTACGAAACAAATATAAATAAAGCATTAGTAGATATCAATACCTGGACATGTAATAATAACCTTAATATTAATCTTGATAAAAGTTTATTTATACAATTTCATTCTTATAAATCAAGCCCCATAAATTTAATTGTTAATCATAATTGCATTCCCGTCAACGAAGCTCACAGTGTAAAATTCTTAGGTTTATTTATTGATAATCATCTGAACTGGAAGCTCCATGTTGATTCAGTCTGTTCTAAATTAGCCAGGTTTGTTTTTGCTTTAAGAGAACTTAGAAAATCAGTTTCTACTGGGGCAGCGCTAACTGCCTACCACGGGTATGTGGCATCTACCCTTAATTACGGACTGTTGCTATGGGGCAACTCTGTTGATGTAGAGAGGGCATTTATAATGCAGAAAAAATGTCTGCGTGCAGTAGGTTGTGCTCGGTTTGATGAAAGCTGTAGACCACTTTTCCATAAGTTTAAAGTTCTCCCCTTGGCGTCTATGTATATATTGAAAGCATGTCTCTTCACTGATAACCATCCAGAATATTTAAAAAAACGTGAAAAACTGTTCGGTGGAAAATCAAGAAGTCAATATCAATACCTGCTCCATCAACCATGTTGTAGGTCTGACATCTTTAAAAGAAACGCCTGTAACATGTGCGTAGTTTTATTTAACAGCCTTCCCAAAGAATTGAGGGTGTTACGTGGCAGGGCGCTCAGGGCTAAGTTGACTGTATGGCTACAGGAACACTGTTTTTATAGCGTTAAAGATTTTGTCAACTTTAATAGAGCATAACAACGCTGATGCATGCTATTTAGCTAATTTATTTTTTTATCGTAACCAACATGTCAATTATTGTGTCCTATCTAATATTTTGCATGTCGATTTTAATGTCGGCTGAATACTGATTCTGTTATTTATTTTATGATCTTATTGTAACGTATTCTAGCAAATAAACATTTCTATTTCTATTTCTATTTTCACTGCCAGATGAAAAGTGTAGTTACTCAAAGTACGAATGTATTTGAAAATCAACTTTAATACAACGTCTATGAGCTTGAAACAAAACTAATAATGGTTTTGAGTTAATACTTTCTTGATCTAGCAGTGCAATATGTACACTATCAAGTACACTTGAAAAACCCTCCATCTTGGAAGAATTGAAGTACGATTTAGCTGGCGTGACCAAGTCTTCAGGTGGTTTGTTTGCAATATGGCGAAATGACAATAAAAATCAACAAATTTCCCTATTTTGCTCGAGAAATCTCGCGTTCGGAGAACTGATACAGTAAGCAAGGAGGAATAATTTCCAGCTGATAACCTTCGTATCGCAAAGCGGGTCACCGCCGGGGCACATCACAATCGGTAGCTCCACGTACCGTCGGCAACGGAGGGAGAAGCATGACAACACAGCGGCTTTAGCTTCGTAAGGCCATACTGAAAAATGGGAGTTTTTTGTAACTGGGACTTTGAATCTACAATCAAGGGAATAAAGTTCAATTGCGATTGTTCGAAAATGCCATTTTCAGTTAGTGAACATAGGAAAATAAACCTTATTCTTATTGCAACAGAGTACAAAGGCTAGGCCTTACGAGGCTATACAAGATGCATTGCGGGATCTTTATCGTTAGTTTGTATAGCCTCCTGGGACCCCCCATCCTCGCTTGAGGACATAACAATAAATCTAAAAGGCACCCCATTAGTTGTTTGACAAGGTTGCAATTACAATGTTACCGTGAGCACCCCCAGGTCCCAGGAGGATAGATGTATACATAAATAAATAAATATCAGGGGACAATGTCACACCAATTGACCTAGTCCCAATTTAAGCTCTAGGCTTGTATTACCCAACCAACGATATATATACTTATATAGACAAATATATACTTAAATACATAGAAAACATCCATGACTCAGGAACAAATATTCGCACTCATCACACAAATATCTGCCCTTACCGGGATTTGAACCCAGGACCGCTAGCTTCATAGGCAGGGTCACTACCAACTATAGTGTATTTCTATGGAACTTGCTAACTATGTAAACAAAAGACTTAACTTTGTTTTGTCACTGTTTCTCCTTGAATTTTCACACCACCTCATCAAACACCATTGAAACTACAAACGATTGAAACGGTCGTTACTTTAAAATACAAAATCACCAAATTAATTTAATAACCTAACCTAACTCACGCTGATCACACTCACAGATGATATAACGGCACCTTTTGTAATTAATACTGGTGATATATCATCTTCAAGTATCGATTTTTCTTCAGATCGTGATTAAACAAATTAGAAATAAGTAACTACTTGTTTTTTACTTTCGGTATTTTAATATTCGATATGGTTTGACATAAGTAAAGGAGTATTGCCCATCACTAGTAAATTCATCATTCAGAGATAATTTCAATATGGCGGTTTGTTTACATAGTTAGCAAGTTCCATAGAATTAGACCTTAGGCGCGTGTATGATGATGCTAATGATGCTATCCAGCCGATTTCCCTTGGCGACTGCTTTAACTCTATGAAGTGTCGATGGTGTGCTCGCGTGTGGCTAACGTAGCCAACCTTTTTACCCGACTGCCGAAGGAGGGTATTGTGTTTATCAGTCTATATACAGTGTGTCTCTGACCTTGGGGCTTTAAATTCAACGATCGATTCTACTCGCTAAACTGAACTACTTTTGTTTTGCAACATGAAAAAATAACTTAAATTTAGATAACTAATTGATGTTAAAGTCTAATTGTAAAATCAGTGTATTACATACTGGCCATGTAATCACTATCTCATGGTACGGGGGCGACATTACCTTGGTACGGGGGCTAAAGGAAAATGGAGAATTGGATCGCGTACATTGAAAATTAGATTTAACTTGTATGATAAAAAATAAATTTAAACTGAACATATTTTTAACAACTTACAGAACAAAAGAAGTTTAGTTTCAGGAGTAGAAATGATCTATGCATTTAAAGCCCCAAGGTCAGAGGCACCCTGTATGTAATGTATGTTCCTTTGTGGCGTTCTAGAAACTAAACGCGTGGACCGATTTCGATAATTCTTATGTCAATCGATTTGTCTTAATCTCGTGAATGTCATTATTAAAGATATGACAATAATTAAAACTAGTCTACATAAGTAGACGATCTATGACAAATGGGGTGTCATTGAATAGGTATTTGAAATCATCTTTAGGTTTCTGTAAGGTATGTTGGGGTAAGAACGGATCGGGTCAAGATCGGTTAATTCAATTTTCTACTAAACTAGAAGAGATTTTCGATTACTGCCTACGCCATCTTGTTGCGCCCCACGCCTCAGTCAGCCGCGTGGCTTTAAAGTGACAGGTTATGTGTGGCAGCCAGAAAAACCGAAACAGTATTATTTGACGAGTGATCAGGAAATCCGAACTTTCTCGTGGCTACGTATCTCAACAACCACGTCAGTTTGACCTGTTTTTGTGTGTTACTTGTGCATATTATTGTTATAATACTTGTTTTATGTAAGCTAGAACTACGAATAACGGCTAGATTAGGCTGTACGATTTAATCCGATCTTCGTCTTGCGGGTCAAGATCGTTTTATTATGCCGTGGGAAAGATCGGACGTGGTGTCGTTTTTAAAAAAATCTCGCTTGTTTTTCAAGTATACAAAAACATTCTGAACTTGTAGTTTTGACAGTAAAAGAACGGATATTTATTTTTATGAGCCATACGCGTAACTGCACAGAGTTCGTTTTTGAACATAGTCCGTTGTTACCCCGAGTACGTCCGATGTTTCACGTTGAAAAAAATATACAATTACTAACTTTAGACCCATATTAAACAAAAACCGTTGCATATATGAGGGAATTAAAAATATCTATCGAAAATATATTTCATACTTATTTATAACAAACGATAACAATTCAAGGAATCGTTAGAAGAAGTGGGATGTTTAGAGTATCGCCTCCTAGTGTGGGTAGATGATAGGAAACCGCGAGGACCTAAAAACCCAAACGGAATACTACCAACTACCACGGCACACCCCGGGCAACATTGCTGGTAGACTGGTTGGAGCCCACTGCGCCCTCTCTCTACCAGCAATGGCTGAGATCTCTCGGCTCCATCGGGTTTGTAGGCGACCCGATGGACTACACAGCCTACCTGCGGCAGTCCACCGCAGTTGAGCGCCGCACGCGAGGATGCAGGAGTCCTGGGGGGTTGAGTCGAACGGAGTCGGGATAGTACTACCGGGAGACAACACGCCCCCTTTGGTCCGAATTTCTGGCAAAACGGTAGCCTTGTACGCTAGCCACTGCAAGGTATTGGACACGCGCCCGTACGGTAGAGGTGGGTACGGTCCGCAGGCGAGATGTGTGGGGGCTCTCTGGGAGGGCGGGGTGTCGGCCATGCTGACGGGGCAAGGGCGTGTGGAACAACTGGGGGGATCCGGATCGATCCACCCAGCCACACTGTCTGCAGCTCCCGATGTCGCGCATTGATACGCAACTCTGCACATCTATACCTCACAAGTAATCCTGGTGTTCTTTTTAAGACATCTCCGGTGCGGGCTCCGTGGAGGGTGGGAAACTTGTGAGGTGAAAACAAAAACAACGGAATATGGACAAACCAAGATCCGAAATCCCGAGAATGCCGGAGGGGAAACCCAAAGGCGCTCTACAAGAGAGCGGTGCTCCCACGGGCGTGCCAGTCTCTCCATACACAACAGGTGCGGGTAGTAGTGGCCAAGGGCCACACCACACACAGGCATCACACAGAGGTGGCGGCAGGTCGCAAGGCCCGCCAGCTACCCACACACACCAAACACAACGGAAGGGAAGTGGCACGAAAGTGACGCCGCCTTCCTTCACACGTGGCTTCGAGGCATCGACATCGACCTCGAAAGCCACAAGAACACACCCACGCGGGGGCGGTGCTACGGCACTGCCACACTCTCACAAACAGTCTGCGAGGGGCGGGAAGTCTGCTGGGAAACCGGCGGGCTCTAAACCCCGAACGTGGACACAACGCACCCAACCCAGGCCACTACACAAAGCCAGCCCGGAGATCGTCCCGCCTGCACCTGCGGAGAAATCTGCAGACGCGGGGCAGACACCGGCGCTGCTACCTACGCCTACAACAGCTTCCCAGCTGGACGCCAGCTGGAAACTTCCCGTGTTAACCACGTGGGGAAGAAGGGAGGAAACCGCCAAGCGGGACGCCCCAGTACCCAGTGCGACCGAACTCGGGAAGAGGAAGCACAGAAACCAGAAGCAGCGCCGCAAGTACCGTAGGTCACTGGCGGAACAAGCTGCTGCTCCGGTGCCTGACCAACAACCAGGTGCTCCCGGGACGGAGACGGTGCGAGGCGCTGCCGGTGACCCCGGTCACCCGGCAACAAGCCGTGCCGCTCCGAAAGGGAAAGGAGCCTTCAACAAGGCCTCGGAGGGAGGCCCCCCGGTGGCTCGGGCCACTGCTAAGAGGGTGCGTCTGGACGAGACTCTGTCTCCTAGAGGCGAACCCAAAAAGCAGAGGATCGAGCCACCGCCGGGTACCCCGCGAGTAGCGTACGCGGACGCAGCGAAGGCGGACCTGATGGTTGCTGTCACATCAGCAAGCACAGGTCACCTGTCGGCTGAACTCGCTGACGAGGCCCTTAACCTCATCCAAGCCCGCGTGATGAGTGAAGCGGTCCAAAACCTGCAGAGCAGGGGCGGACCACAGTTCCAGGGAAAGCCGTTACACGTTAACGGCACCCTGAGGCTGTGGTGCGGGGACCAAGCAGCGGTGGTCTGGCTGAGGGAGTGTGTGGCCGCCATCACCCTCTCCTCGGGCGACCAGCTGGTGGTATAGCGCCAGAACGAGATACCGCGCAGAATACGCTGTGGCATTCTGCTCCCAGGCGTTTACGACGACTTCGGCGTGGTGGCGCATTCGCTCCGCTACCAGAACACCTGGGTGCAGATGGACCGGTGGCTTCTCCACAGTGCTGACAGGCAGGGTAAGGAAACCTTTGCCATAGTCAGCATACCCGAAACGGAGGTGCAGGCCATCCTGGACAGAGGACGCCGGCTCACATTTTTGTGTGGGTCGGTGTACCTCAAATTCCAGGGGCCTCGGGGGAAGTTCGTGGGGACTCCACCCCACAACACCAACGACACAGCTGCCACACAGCACACACCGAAACCGATGGACACGGCCACGGCGACCGGCGCGACCGACGACGTAGTCGAGGTTGCATCCGGGTCGCAATCCCCGACGCAAGACGCCCCCTGCCCCGAGCACGACGAGGAACAGCTCCTCCGTGACCCGGTGGAAAGCGGGGAGGATTGCGCACAGGGGATTGGCAAGCTGGCCATCGGCGAGGATGACGGCGGGGAGGGGTCATCGGGGCTTCGCAAAGATGACGGAACCCCCTTCTCCCGGCTGTAACATCCTCCAAGCAAACCTCCACCACAGCGAAACCGCGACGGCTCAGGTCCGGAAGTGGCTGGAGGTCCACAACACCGCCGTGGTCCTGATTCAGGAGCCGTGGATCAGGAAGGGGGTCATATGCGGGCTCCGGAACATCGGAGGTAAGCTCACAGTACACACGGGACCGGATAACCCCCGGACGTGCATTTACACCACTAGAAATATACATGCCGAACCCTTAACCAGTTTCTGCTCTAGAGACCTGTGTGCCATCAAGGTGCGAGGGGTGCAAAACTCCAGCCTACCGGAGGTGGTCCTGGCTTCCATCTACATGCCAGAGGCAGAAGACCCACCGCCACACGAAATGACGAGGCTGGTGACCTACTGCGAGGAGCATAAGCTGCAACTGATTGTGGCCACGGACTCCAACGCACACCATCCCCTCTGGGGCATGAAAACCGCTAACAACAGAGGTAAGCTTCTTCTAGAATACCTGATGTCAACTAACCTTAACATCCTTAATACAGGCTCTGAACCCACATTCGTAAACAAACGAAGCAGCACAATCATTGACTTGACCCTAGCAACTGAAGAAACCACACAATACATCATGAACTGGCACGTCTCAAAAGAACTGTCGTGCTCAGACCATAGATGGATACGTTTCGATATTCAGGTAAATACAATCGCAGAAACTCCTAGGCGAAACCCGCGTAGAACCAACCGCTCGCAATACGTCGAGCGGCTGGAAGATACGTTGCCGTCGGCGGCCCCACTCCGAGTCGAGGGCTGCGAAGCGATAGAAAACCAGGTAACTCTCCTAACAGAGGCCATAGTAGCAAGTTATCATCACGCCTGTCCTCTCTCTAACCCACCAGCCAACCGCATCAGCGAAGGTAAATTTTGGGGCCCTGAGCTGGAGAGGCTCAGGAAGAAGATGAGGCGACAACTGAACAGAGCAATGAACACAGGCGCAGACCACGACTGGGAAATCTACAAAGCGACCAAGTCTGGGTACAAAAGGCGCCTCAGGTACCGGAGTACGAGCTCATGGCGTAACTTCTGCAACAACATAGAAACATGTTCACAGGCCAACAGGGTAAGGAAGGTTCTCTCGAACCAGACCACGCACACCATGGGCTCCTTACGCAAGCCAGACAACACACTCACCAGCTCGTCAGAGGAGGCAGAGCGAGTCCTCGTGGAAACGCACTTCCCTGACTGCGTGATATCACAGTCGACCAGCTGGATGAACGAAGAGGCCGTCCCTACCACGGTAGACTGGGAACAGGCCCTCAAGGTAATCCACCCTCATAAAGTGAAATGGGCTATCAACAGCTTTGACTCCTTTAAATCACCGGGTCTAGACGAAATCTTCCCAGCCCTTCTGAAGTGGGGCGGTGAGCGTCTAATCGGGACTCTTGCCGGGATTCTAACCGCCTGCCTGGCACACAGGTATGTGCCCAGACGGTGGAGGGAGGTCAAAGTAATATTCATACCAAAACTAGGTAAGAGCGACTACTCAGACCCCAGATCCTACAGACCCATCAGCCTAACCTCGTTCTTATTAAAGACCTTGGAAAGGCTATGCGACAGGAATCTCCGGGAGAACTGCCTGGTAAACATACCAATGCACCCAAACCAACATGCCTACAGCCAAGGTAAATCGACTGACTCAGCCCTACATGCAGTAGTAAGCAAGGTAGAGGAAGCCATCAAGAACAAATCAATGTGCCTAGGCGTCTTCATAGATATTGAGGGAGCCTTCGACAAGACCAATTTCAACAGCATCACAACCGCACTAGTCAGACACGGGGCCAACCCGATCTTGGTCGAGTGGATAGGTAATATGCTCAGCAAAAGGGTCATCAGACTCAATACAAACAACAACCAACTAGCACTGGTGGCAAAGGGCTGTCCTCAGGGCGGCGTTCTCTCCCCGCTACTATGGAATATAGTTGTGAACGAGCTGATCGCCAAACTAAATGACAGTCACTACTACGCGGTAGGCTACGCGGACGACATAGCAATACTAACAAACGGCACAGTCACCAGCACGGTATGCGACGTCACACGCTCAGCGCTAAGCATCGTGGAACGCTGGTGCCTAACCAACGAACTATGTGTCAACCCGAAAAAAACGGAGATGGTATTGTTCACTAACAAACGCAACTTGGGAAACTATCAACTCCCCAAGTTGTTTGGAACAGATCTCCAGCTATCAAATGAGGTAAAGTATCTAGGAGTTATACTTGATAGCAAACTGAGCTGGAGCAATCACCTCAACAACAAGATGGACAAAGCAACAATCGCTTTCTGGCAGTGTCGCAGGATGGTAGGTAAAACCTGGGGACTACAACCCAAGATCATCTTGTGGCTCTACACATCAGTGATACGACCAATCATAGCCTATGGTGCGGTAGTCTGGTGGCCACGCACCAGACTGTCCACTGTGGAAGCAAAACTACAACGACTCCAGAGACTGGCTGGTATGGCGGCCACCGGATGCATGCGGACCACGCCAACAGCGTCCCTGGAAGCTCTACTCAACCTACCACCACTGCACCTCTTCATACAGCAGGAGGCGGCGGCTGCAGCGGTACGTCTTAAGAATTTGAACCTGTGGAAACCTACCAGGTTACCACACACCGAAATATTCTACGAAGCGGTTAACGAGGAGCCGCTCATAGAGGCAGCTACCGATAGAATACCAAAACAGTTCATCTTCGACAAAAAGTACAAAATACAACTGCATGAGGACCCGTGGGAGGGCCTCAACCCCAGAGAGGTAAGGATATTCACAGACGGATCCAAGACAGAGTCAGGATCCGGAGCAGGTACTTTTTCGGAAGATCTGAACATACATATCTCAACACCATTAGGAGCCCATAGCACAGTCTTCCAGGCGGAATGCATGGGCATCATTATGGCAACAAAAGCGATCGAGCAAAGGAAGGTAAAGGATCTCCCTATCCGAATACTCTCCCGCCCTTTCCAAGGTATGTAACATTAACCCCATCACCCTACAGTGGATAAAGGGACATAGCAACTCACGCGGTAATGATGCAGCTGACGTACTCGCGAGAAGGGGCTCAGAAACGGAAGCGATAGGTCCTGAACCATTTCTGCCCCTTCCGACCAGCTGGCTGCGTAACAAACTGCGCCGAATCACCAAGGTAAAGCACCAACACTACTGGAGCAACCTAAACACCTGCAGGCAAAGTAAGGAGGCCCTTCCGACGATCAATCCCGGATTGTCGCGTAGACTACAAAATCTCAAAAGGGCCCAACTCCGATTACTAACTGGAGCCATAACTGGCCATGCCTTATTTAACAAACACTTCGCACTGCCAGATCAAAAGTGTAGTAACTCAAAATACAACTGTATTCTAAAATCAACTTTAATGCAACGTCTATGAGCTTGAAACAAAACTAACAATGATTTCGAGTTGATGCTGTCTTGATCTAGCAGTGCGACTTGTTCACATTGGGTGTTACAGACAGCCCCCTGTGCAGAGCCTGTATGACGGCGGAGGAATCCGCAGCCCACGTCATCATGGAATGCCCAGAGGTGTCAACATACCGGGCACGTCACCTCGGAACACCGAGGTCGTTACCAGAAGCCATCGGCAACACAAAGGGTCTGCTAGGCTTCCTGGTAGAACTGGGTTGGCAGGAGTAGCACCAGCAACCCAGCACGCAAAAAAGGCGCAAATATTAAGTCGTCGAGTTGCGGAAAACAGCCCGTTGCAACCTATAACCTATATAACCTATCGTTAGATATGTTAGTCAAAAAAAATAAACCCCGAGGGCTTACCAAAGTATCGAAAATTAGTCCGATGTTACCCCAACATACCTTAATAGTTTTTCATCTTGAATGACTATTTAGGATTTATAATATAACGATCTAAAGTTTGTTAGCAATAACAGTCGGGGAAAATGCTGTCCCACAAAGTAAGCACGTGAGGACATAATCAATATCATCATAGTTTTAATTGATTGCCACGAATGGTCGGGCTTTCGATTCGTCCCTTTCAGGGTATGTATAGTGACATTAGTGACGACGACGACGACAGGATGATGTGTCTTAATATAAAATATCATTGCGTGTCAAACGCTTTTTTGACAGTTTCCGAAAATCGTTTACGATAGGAGCGTTAGGGTCTCCCCAGACCTATCGACGCCGAATCGGCTTGAGCCGGTAAGAAAAAGTTTTATGTCCATGCAATAAGAGCGAAAACGTCGTCGTTCCGTTCGCAACGCCGAGCCGAGACGAGCCGAGCGGAGCGACGTCCTTTTCGCTCTTATTGCGTTGACATAAAGCTTTTTCCGTACGCGATTTGCCGAAACGGCGTCGACTGGTTTGGGGAGACCCTTATGCACTTTGTCTAGGGCCGCTGTACATACATCAATAATGTCTAAGAACTTAATTGGTCACGAGAAGACTGAAGTGGACAATGTTCATCTGCTTGCCAAGCGAGTTTTTTGACCCACACTTGGTCTAGTTTTTATTTATTTTTATTTCCGTAATTAATGTTTTTCACTCCTTGTTGTGACGAGGTGTATTTGCCCAATAGAGCCATGAACTTATCAGAGATATAAGTGGGTACATCTGGTACATGGATACGAGTGTCTCATGTGTGAACCAATTGTTCGGTTAAAGAGACTGGTGGATTAAACAAAAGCAAGTTAGCGTGGTTTTGTTTATTCGGATTACTTTTCTTAATTTTTTTCTTGACGTGTGGCAGTGTGGCTTAAGATAAATCGTCGGATATTGTTTTGTGTGTCGGTAAGACGACAGGCGGAAAAACTCGCACGAGAAGCAGACGAACACCCTCCACATCAGTCTTCTCGTGACCGCGGCTGTTCTAACGTCAAAACGTCGAGGTAAATGTTTATTTAATTGGGTCAATCAACTTTTCTTTGTAGCTCGTTGCCATGGTGACGTCTCCTGGGTCACTCTTTAAAACTATGATTTCAAAGGATATAAGTCCACTAAAAAACTGTTTTATTGGCAAATACACACCCATTCTTTTATGGCCTTTCTCCTGAGTGTGCTGGAAGTATATATTATAACATTTTTTCTAAGAAACTCTATCACTGTTGTCTCCTGGCTTACGGGACAGAATAACAACAGAAAAAAGTTGATCCACCCAATTACGGGATTCAGTCCCAATCTATAGTTTTAGCATGTGTGAAAAATGTCTGAGGATCTTTTGCAACGCAGTACATTAATTGAGATAATAATGGCCACATTGTTTTGATGATTCTGTCAATGTCGAGGTTGGATAGTTAATAGTGCTCGCTATCACTCGTGCAACTGACATCATACGTATTTATCACTGGTGCGTAGATAAACAAGATCTATTAAGAAACTGCTAGTAGGTATTTTACATTCTTTCATACATTTATTTTTCCATACATTCAAGGGTTAGCTCCACAGAACTATATCGAGAACTATATAGTTCTCGATACAGTTCTGTGGTTAACTCGAAGGAATCCCTTCAAGGAATGTTCACTTTTACGAATATGGTGGTTTTATTTAATACCTGTGTTTTGTATACGTTTGTCTAAAACATAACATAACATAACATACCTTCACGCCTGTAATCCCAGATTGGGGTAGGCAGAGCTAAAGAATTACCAACAAGTCTTAAAACTTCTTAATTCTGTAACCTCATTTTGCACAGATAGGCTAAGATGTTTACCAGTGTATTAGTGACAGTTGGCAATCCCATCGCGTAACAGTACTACAAGCCTTTATTCCCTTAGTCGCCTCTTACGACATCCACGAGATGACATGGAGTGGCACTATTCTAACCCGGCAACCACACGGGATAACATCATCATTGTCTAAAACAGAGATTAAAATATACATATCTCATATGTATGTACATATTTTCTTCATCATCATCGTCCACTGATGCACTCAGACGGTTTTTTTACTAAAATTTGGCCTGTGCCTACGTCGGCAATATTTGTCAAATTTTGGTGCTGACCATAGTGACCATACTACAGCGTTTGGGGGAATATTCTCGGTAAGATAAACAAAAAAATTACAGTAGAAATATACGTTATTTCAAAAAGTCGTGAAAAATAAATGGCGATTATGTTTTTTTTGAAAATATGTTTTTTTTATCAAGCAGGTGGCCCTCTGCCCCTCTTATGTAAAGCCGCCACTGAGCCTAACCCCACTATATCCTGGCGGTAATACCAACCAACACAGCTGTGTTATTTATTTACTCTGCGTCCTACGCTCCATTGCATATAATGTAAGTATAGATAGCCAAATTTAAATTACGCGTTTAGATTTAGGACCTTATAGTAATGAGATTGATAACCTTAATTATTATTTGTGTTGGCTGCTGATAATAGTATTGAATGGGAGTAAGGTAACTAACTACTGACAAAAATACTCGCCCACACATCTTTTATCGATACAACGAATATTTGGGTTAGTATCATCTCTTCTAAACCGCACCTGGTCTAAGTAGTAAGTAGTTAAAAATGCAGCTAGTCTTATGTGGCAAGCGGTCTAAAACGCACCTGGGATAAGTAGCAGCTGGTCTAAGTTCGCAAATAATTTAGATTTAAATCTACTTAGACCAGCGTTTCAGACCACTTGTTAATTAGACCATTTTCAATTTGGACGACTTGATAATATTTATTTAGACGAGTTGCTTTTTAGACCGCCGTAGTTACTTGCCGTAACATAAAACAGTTGACTTTGGTGGCTTTTCTTTCTTTTGTTTATCAATGTTTTTAACAAAAAGATGCCCTTTTTATTTACTCAGTGAGCTCTAAATAACGATTCCACACTGAATGTGTTAGGTCAGATTTTCTTTGAGCCCCCTTTA
This sequence comes from Acleris emargana, assembly GCA_927399475.2. Lineage (NCBI taxonomy): Eukaryota > Metazoa > Arthropoda > Insecta > Lepidoptera > Tortricidae > Acleris > Acleris emargana. Next base: position 20,527,737 of record OV656838.1, on the reverse strand, counting down.
GCTGTAACATTTAACTTTTTTTAAATATATTGTATTAATATAAAGATATTTTTGACAATTTGTATGATTGGGTGAACAAGTAGGTACTGTGAAGAAGACTGTTTGGCTGTAAAACCTGTGTGACAGACGGCGGACGGACATACGGACACGCGAGAGACAGCAATAGGGTTCCATACCCGTAATAGAGTCCCTTTTGGACCCTTCGGGTACGGAACCCTAAATATTAGCACTAACGAGTATATAGTTTGTAATATGGCGACATACATAATATAAACTACTTGCGTATCTACATACCATAAATCACAAATTCCAACATCGTTACCGTTATCACAATGTAACTCATAGCGTAACCAAAGCGTTGTCATGGTGATAGCACTCCGGTAATGAGCATTCTCCTCCGAGCTCTGTTAAAAGTAAACAAAGTATTTAAATAATTATCACGCATTAGTCTCATTACAGACAATACAACATTTGTAATAGTAATCGGCTTGCTATTTCGTACCATAAGGTTATAATCATTATGGAAATCATCAGTATCAGCAGGTATTTGGTAACAAATGAAGTTTCAATTTTTATATTGTACGAGTACATACCTACTGACAGAGACTATTCCTATTTTTAGGTCTCTTGTACTTACCTGTTTGTGTATCATAAAACAATACTTACATTATTTCTGCAACATTCATTGAAAAAATAACAATATGAAAATAAAAACTACAACCTACATACATACATACATTAAATCACGCCTGTTTCCCAGAGGGGTAGGCAGAGACCACTTCTTTCCACTTGCTACAATCTTGACAAATACTAAAATGCTAAGCGGCATTGTCTTGAAGATGCTAAACGAATGCGTTGATGTTACATATTGCTCCTACTGATAAGTAAATAAGAACTACTTTAACATCAGTAGAAGTAATATTATCCAAAACAAAGTTTGATATAGCCCAATCTAATTGTTTTAAACACAATGTGAATAGAATAAAAATATAAAAAATACTAAAAAATTAGTAAATTTTACACTCTCATCGCAACACCCTTTATTTAGTGACAGTTCCATAAATATACCGAATTAAAAACAATCTGTCGGTCTATTATGAACTTCAATATTATATAGTATTATTATTTGTATGTTATTACCGGTAACCAATCGGCACAAATAATAATAATAAAAATGTATGTTTTTAAGACAAACCTCTGTACCTATGTACTTAAGCATGATTTTTGTCCGAACACCTTTTCAAAAAAATCCGCTGACGATGAGCGAGAAACGAGTAGAGCTGGCAACGAACGATTAATATATGTGTTTCTTTTATTGACACGGAATGTATATCTTCTATCTCGACGAAATAGTCACAGTATATAAATAAACCAGTAAAGAAACTAGGCCTACTTTTCAAGATAAATACCTACGCTCCAATTGAGCGTAAGGGTTGTCCACTGACATTTTGTAAAATTGAAAAAAAAACTTGTTTATTGTATCTCAGCTAGTTAGCGCAAAATCGATACGTGTGATCTGCGACAACCAATCCGTTGCAGATTGAGAAAAAGTAGCCGCCATCTTGAACTTTTTAGTTATTCAACCGATTGCTTCCAAAATCGATATATGGGGATGTGTATGGTCTCCGACAACTTATCTGTTGACAGATTGAGAAAAAGTAGAGGCCATTTTTTATTTTTATTTATTCAACCGATTGCTTCTAAAATCGATATCTGGGGATGTGCGTGGTCTCCGACAACGAATTTGTTGGCAGAATGAGAAAAAGTAGCCGCCATCTTGAACTTTTTTATTATTCGACAGGCTAATTCAAGTATCGATTTCGAGAGTTAGGACCACACAGATCTCCAGATATCGATTTTGGAAGCAGCCTGTCGAATAATAAAAAAAATCAAGATGGCGGCTACTTTTTCTCATTCCGCCAACAGATTAGTTGTTGGAGACCATACACATCCCCAGATATCGATTTTGGAAGCAATCGGTTGATTAACTAAAGAGTTCAAGATGGCGGCTACTTTTTCTCATGCTGCCAACGAAATCACTGTCAGAGACCACACAGATCCCCAGATTTCGATTTTGGAAGGAATAGGTAGAACAACACAAAGTGTAACATGGCGGCGGTTTCTTCTTTTTCTAAATTCGAGAGGAAGTATGCTTATTTGACATATTTCATAACCAAAATGTCAGACGTGTTGCAAAAGTTCCCGATTCGTCGGGAGATCTACCGATTTCGGCTCTTCCCTCCCGATATCACGATTTAGCGACCCCGTTTCCCGAATTTCTACATTTCGAACCAAAGTAACAAATTAAAACAGTATTTTTAAGACGACAACACCAAAGGTAGACACTCAAAGAAGGACCTATCCACGGTCGAGAAAAATATTTAAAAAAAAACACTCAATGCTCAAATATTGCAGAGATGTTTATTATTTTATATCGTTTAATAATTTAATAGTTTGTAAATTAAAGTAATTAGTGTAAAATAGAGTTGTTTTATTTCGACTAAAATCTCCCGAGTTCTCGAATTTTCGCTGGGAAAGTGACCCGAGATACCCACTCTACGGGCTCTCCCCCACCGCAGGTCGTTTGCGAAGCCGCAAAAGCTTCCTGCGATCTACGCAGCCTACCGACGAAAACCCTACTGACGTGAGGTGCAGGCTTTGGGCAAGCGAGTATCCACATTCACTGTACCCCCCCAACGAAAATCTGCCTCCAGGCTATAAGGAACCTTGGCCCACCTGGAGAAGTCTAAATAGGCTGAGGACCCAGGTTGGCCGAAGCAAAGATAACCTGTGCCGGTGGGGGTACTCAAGTAGCGCAGACGCTAGCTGTGAATGTGGAGAACCCCTGCAGACCATGCTACACCTCACTAACTGTCCCGCGTGCCCGACCGCCTGCTCGCGTGAGGATTTACTTGTCAGTAACCAGAGGGCTACCACGGTAGCCGCTTTCTGGGCAAGTAAGATTTAGCCCGAGTTCTTGCCGACACGAAAGAAGAAGAAGCTGGGAAATTAAACGATTTTTATATTTTTACTTTTGCAACACGTCATCGTATTATAAAAAGCATTTTATTTAAAAATATTTTATTTATTCTTACCTTTCAACACCAGCAGAGAGTTTAAAAAATGAAAGTTCCGGGTTTGAAGAAGCCGAATTCAAACAACCGTATATACCACGCAATACTTTTGTGGCATCTTTCTCAAGAACGAACGTAAAATGCGAAGGAGCCCATTCGTCTCGACGCGACACACGCGACTGACAGCACCGCCAAATCCTCTTAGCGGTCTCGTAGAGACTCGCGTCTGTGTGAGTGCGTCGTTTCGAGCATTTTTTCGTAGCTTCTTTACTGGTTTATTTATATACTGTGAAATAGTGGAGACAGTTCTCGCCGGCAGTGTGAACAATTAGCGATCAACTATGAATATACGTGTCTCTTTTATTGACACGGGATCGATATATTTTGTTCGTTTCTTGTGCTCGAAAATAGTTGAAGGGTCCACGGAAAGAACATGTCTAGTCACTTTTTTTTGAAAATGAGTTTTGAATCTCAAAATGTACCTACCCCTCAGATTCAGATATAAATCTTCATATAATATCTTGTATCTTTTCACTCTTAAAAAAACCTCTAAACGAAAATTACGTACAAAATGACATGGTTCCTAACTTTCAAATCGCGATATCTCTAAAAGTTACTAATGTGACTAGACATGTTCTTTCCGTGGACCTTTCAGTTGATAGTTAATCGCTTTCTGGCCGGCGGTGGGACTAGTGTCTTATGTGTAGTGCGTTATTCCTCTAAACTAATATGAAAGAAATCATCTGTACTTTTACCCAATTTTTAATTTAATAACTTAGAATAAACCCTATTCCCAGAATCTAAAGAAAGAACAACGTCGTTTCGCCTGATTTATCGCACGATCGCAGAATAGTCACCCTTATGATGTCGATACTTGTTATATAAAGTGATATGCGTCTGCGCAGCGTCAGTCGACATCGTGTCCTGACAAGCGAAAGTCGTCACTTATTACTTACGTCAACGCGACTAATCGACATGTTTTGGAAGCTCGCTATCGTCGCCGTGCTGGCTGTTGGTAAGTGGTAGAATATTTTAAAACATAAGCGAATTTTTTGAATCTGTTGAGAAAGGAAAAATCTCTAAAATCATAAAAATCCCTAAAATAATACAATAGCAAATTTTATTTGTTTTTTTTTGAGATACTATTTGTTTTTAAAATAAATTCAACCCTATTAAAATCTGTCTTATTTTTCTGCGCGGACGGAGTCACAGGCAACAGCTAGTAAATAAATAAATACATAAATATATAGAAAACATCCAAGACTTATGAACATTACTCACCCTCATCAGTCTCATCCGATAGTAAAAACTTATTGCTTGTGAAGTATTTACTTTTTGATAGCTCTTATTTACTTGACAGTAAGATTTAAATGTAAAAAATATATAAACCGGTACCAAAATAAAATAAAGGCGGTGATCTAAATAAAATCAGTAACATAATCTAATTTTTACCTTAAATCTAGCACTAGCAGCTTGCCTTTTGGCCGAAATATGTATGTATGTATGTATGTAAACAGTTTATTGTACAAAAGAAAAAACAGAACAATACAATTAATATAAAAATACGTACAAAGGCGAACTTATCCCTTTAAGGGATCTCTTCCAGCTAACCCTTGAGAGATTGAGAAGAGTGAAAGGTTGTGCAACGAGTAAACAAGTGTGCAAGAAGAATATAACACATTAAGTAACCAATATAATATATTTGTAGTAATATAATATATTTGCCAAATGTATCGTTTCCCATCATCCATTTCATTTGTCAACCCATTTTTTTCCTATAACTGTAGAGATTCCAGGATTTTATACAGTAGCATCGTGTTAACCCTATAGGTTAACACGTTCACGGACAGTACGTCGAGAGACGTAAACTGAGACCCTCGTGATATGGCACTACGGCTGTGGCCGGTGTGTTTAATCTCACCAAAAACGGAACTCCGTCCACGGCCGGCTATTTCCCATAGCATTTATAGGAAGCGCGTACTCTGTGCCGTTTTTGGTTTAAACACAAGCTGCTAGTGTCACAGCAACAAAGCTCGAGGGCTACCTCAACCTCATGCACTACTCTTAAACGGGAACGACGCGTGTTGTGGCACATCACGGCTGTGGACGTAACGGCTGTGGACGAGCTGCCACATTTGGTAAGATTTTTATTGTACTAAATTGCATACATATATTTTCCGTCATAAAGTGGCACAATGTTTGACAATCGTTAAATGTGGCAGTTCGTCCATGGCCGTAGAAAATTTTGTATGATTTTTTTTTGTGCCATATCACGCAATTTCGAGGATGGTGCTGTGTCCGTGAACGTGTTAAGATAGGTTAGTTTTAATAAAATCCTGTAATATTTTACGGCTACAGAAAACAAAGTAGGTTGGCCAATTAAACGGTTGGGAAACGATATATTTGGCAAACATATTTCGGCCTGTTTGGCCGGTAAGGTAACCCCTTTTACAACCCCCGATAAAAGTATAACGTGTGTATATAGACAGGGTGTCCAGTAAGTAGCACGACAAACTTAAGGAGGAGATAGGTGATCAGGTCACCTGCCAAATATATAAAAATCACCTTATTAAAAATCCCACCATTTTCGAGATCATCATGTCAGCCGAAAGACGTCCAATGCTGGACATAGGCCTCCCCCAAGGCTCTCCACTCAGACCGGTCTTGTGCTTTTTGTCATCAATTTTCGAGAAATTCCGATTTAAAAAAAAAATTGAATAATGTACACCCGCAGTAAGTTTTTGAGTTGCGGTATTCGGATTTTTTATTTTTTTACAGTTATTATTGATACATAACAATCTTGAATAGTTGTTTTATTAGATGCAAAAAACAATGAAATATAAGTATAATAAGTAACTATTATAGTTTTTTATTTTTTATTTATTTAAGTTTGAATTTCGTGCTTCTTACTTAACTTTAGTCAAGTTTTGAACTCTCCTGGTGGAAAATAATTACATGATCACAGATTAGCCATTAAGCTCAAAAACATGCTTGTTTAATAGGCATTCAAAAATAATACATGTTATATCATTAAATTATAACTGAAAAAAATACGAGCCAAACACAGTAGGTACACTAAAAATCACCTTAAGCCAGTAAGTACTACCTGAAAAGTAGCAAATCCCTATTCGTAGCAAGGCCTTACGAGGCCGGTCCAGAGTTGCAGTGGCATCAGAATTTGATGGCTGGGATTGAGAACAAGATATACAGAACTGTAAATCCCCGGCTATCCACTCTGAATTTCTGGCCAGAAAGTATTCACGAGCTCTTTCAGATTGAATCAATTTTTTTCCAAGTTTCGATGAAAACCTGCTAATAACTTTCTTGACCTCTTTGGTGAATACCTCGGTAATACTCGATAGATCAAATGTTGACATCAAAAACTTGTACAGCATGTTATTTTCGTTTTCTTTCGCATGTACAAACCACTCTTCAAATAACGCCATTTTTGGGACAACGTGATAGTACTCCAAAAAAAATAGAAAAAAAATAGTTTTGCTAATTTTTGCAATCAAATACTATCATAATATGTTAGGTAAGGGTTGTGGCTAACACCTATATATAACATTCAGACCGGGGACTAGTGGGGACATGTTGTTTACTAAAAAACATGAAAAAGTTGAAAAAAAACATAAAACTTTAACTTTGCGACATTTTTTTCTGATAGTACTGACAAAATCAATAGATATGTCACTGGAACAATGTGCCACAAAAGGAGCAGAAATGCAAAAAAAAAAAAAAAAACTTACCCTATTTCTTATATCTTGACCTTAATTACGCATCATTAGGTAATTATCTTACAAAACAATTATTGGAATCGTAATGAACAAGGGATGCTTATCACTTTTAGAAAGCATTTCCGAGAAACGCGTTAATGACTTTTGTCCAGCTACAATGTTCTACGCGGAACACAGTGAAGCGCCTGATAGAATATTGTATAACCTGGTATAATGGTTAACAACCATAACGCTTAAAAACTATTCGCTTGTCGGAGCTCCTGTTCCGCGTAGCTAAAGCCCTTCTTGCCCCAATGCTGCCTTCTTAACACGTTCACGGACACAGCACCATCCTCGAAATTGCGTGATATGGCACAAATAAATCTCATACAACATTTTCTACGGCCATGGACGAACTGCCACATTTAACGTTTATCAAACATTGTGCCACTTTATGACGGAAAATATATGTATGTAAAGTACAATAAAAATCTTACCTAATGTGGCAGCTCGTCCACAGCCGTTACGTCCACAGCCGTGATGTGCCACAACACGCGTCGTTCCCGTTTAAGAGTAGTGCATGAGGTTGAGGTAGCCCTCGAGCTTTTTTGCTGTGACACTAGCGGCGTGTGTTTAAACCAAAAACGGCACAGAGTCCGCGCTTCCTATAAATGCTATGGGAAATAGCCGGCCGTGGACGGAGTTCCGTTTTTGGTGAGATTAAACACACCGGCTACAGCCGTAGTGCCACATCACGAGGGTCTCAGTTTACGTCTCTCGACGTACTGTCCGTGAACGTGTTAAGCTAATACGCAGTAAGTCAGATAAAAACTCCTGTGGCAATTTCAACTGCTTATTTGCTTAGGAGGGCAAAATGCAACTCTAAACCTAACCTAACCAATCAATGTGACTTTGGATTAATTTATTAACGTGCTCGTTATATCACCTAACTTTTGTTTCAAGTACATACTTCAATTAATTCAAAATTCACAATTGTCATAATTTGTAAAGGCAGTTCCACATATCCCTACTGGTCTATCCCTCCTGGTAGGGAAGAAAGGATTTTTTTTCCACATTTAGCTACTAAGGGGGAATACTTTTCCACTTATCTCTACTGATAAAATAATTCAGGCAATTGATATCATCGCATTGAAAAATATGAGGTAGGTTTAGGTTATGTTAGTTTTGCAGCAGGCCCGGAGGGCCAAACTATCCAGAAATAGGAGCTCTGCGGTAGCAGAGCTCCGTCGACTTTCTGCGAAAGTGTATATAATGCGAATAAATCGGTTTTTTTAAGGTACCTATAATAAATGATTTTTCTATGTACTTGTACTTTATCTTAGTAGAAATGTGTGGAAATAAAACATCATTGTATCCCCCCTAGTAGCTAAATGTGGAAAAAAAAACGTTTCTTCCCTACCAGGAGGGATAGACCAGTAGGGATATGTGGAACAGGAGATTTGTAAATATAATATTCTTTAAAACCTTGCCATGATTTTAATACTCTCATCATCATCTCTATCGTTTCTGATAGGATTGAAAGGGAGATTTATTCGGGGTGGTTCTTAGCTAGGCTTCATGGAAATCGGTTCGGCCGAGATATCAGCTCTGAAAGAAGGGGTCACTCTTATATCTGGGTTTATTATGTATTTAATTATTATTGCAATATAAAATAAAACATACAAAGTAACAGCATGACAACTACCCAATTAAAAAACAATACGAGTTCAACAACCTTTTAAACTTATCAATATGACCTCTTACTAAGAGTAAACAGAATCAGTCGATGGGTCAAATGTCCAGCCGACCCATTGCGTAATCAAACAACAAATAAAGATGGCGGAAAGGGCACGTGCATAGATAAGGGTACAGATGATGCAGTGAATAAAGTGAAACGTGTTATGTCGCATAAGTCCATATTTATCTTGCTTGCTGGGCTGCTTATGATAATTGATAACTCTAATTTACTTGACATAATGGCAACCGAGGTTCACTTAGGTTTTACTAAATCATCATTAGCAAACTACGTAAACAAAATACGGACGTAACGTTGCACTAAAAAGGTGTGAAACATGCAAGTTCGGCAGATTCGTTCGTTATACACGACTTACCGCACGTACACAGATTCACTAGGTAAAGATAACGCGACGAGCCACAGCACGAGTGATAGTTTACGTGAGTGCGTAAAATAGTATCGGATTATAAATTATAACTAAACCAGCCACATTTTTTTTTTGATTTTTAGTATTTTATTTAAATGGTAAGCCGTCTGTAAAATGAGACTGTTATGTTGTTCACGCGTACGTAATAATAATGTTTCTTTGAACATATGGGCCTTTTCAGATACATTTTAACCCTTTAAGTAGAACCTTTTGTGTATTTACTCCATGACAAACTCAGTTAACTAAACAAAATTATAGATACGTAAACTTACTTAAGTTTACGTATCTATAATTTTTCTACATTAAGTTAGAAAAATTATTGCCACCCAACGTTTTCTGGGTTTCGAAAGCGCTGCGGTTCCTTACGATTAGGAATCGACATATGATCGGCCACACTCAGCGTCAGTTAATAACGATTAAGGGTCTCCCCAGACCTATCGACTCCAAATCGGCTTGAGCCGGTAAGAAAAAGTTGTATGTCCATGCAATAAGAGCGAAAACGAAGTCGTTCCGTTCGCAACGCCGAATCGAGCCGAGAGATGTCGTTTTCGCTCTTATTGCATGGACATAAGACTTTTTCTTACCGGCTCAAGCCGGCTTAAATCGATCCTTAGTGACGATTTTTCATTCAAAAAAATTCAAATTTCATATTTTTTTTCGCCCGTGTGGTTACCGGTATAGAATAGTGCCACTCCATTTCTTCCCGTGGAAGTCGTAAGAGGCGACTAAGGGAATATAGGCTTGTAGTAATGTTAGGCGATGGGCTTGCAACCTGTCACTAATACGCTGGTAAACATCTTAGCCTGATTTTGCAAAATGTGGTTACAGAATTATCAACAAGTTTTTAGAGTTGTTGGTAATTCTGTAGCTCTGCCTATCCCACTCTGGGAATGAAGGCGTGAGTTTATGTATGTATATTATGTAAAATTGAAAAAGGAACGAATGAATTCTCTCTAAAATGTCTTCAATTATGGTGCTTAGCCATTATACGACGACACTCCTTGCGTATGTATATTATTATGTTATTATTATCGTTAATATCAACCACATAATTCAGGAATGCCCTGTTTCGGGTTACACCGATGGCCCCCCGAAGACCTGATCACCCTGAACGACGAAGCCACTCAGAGGCTTAAATCTCTTAAGTTTACATCATGCCATACGATTAAATAAAATAGGAGTGTAACAAATGAGAGCCAGGGTAAGCAATGAGGTGCGAGGGTGCGGGGGGGGGGGGGAATCTCGTGTAATCACCGTTGTCCTCTCCCCGAACCTCATGCATACCCCAGCTCTCAGTTAAGTTGTACGCATGACATTCTTTTCTAATCGAATTTCTTTTAGGCGTGTTTGGGGAGGTCACCGATCAGCAGAAGGAGGCTTTGAAGAAGGCTGTCGAGGAGCAATGCACGAAGGTCAACGCCACTGACAAGGCCACTGAAGTTCAGGTTTGTACAGTTTCACTAAATATTTGCCGTCTGGATTTCCTAAATAACCGCATATCCAGCAAAAAAACGATCCGGATCTGACAACGGTTTGGATCTGGATATACCAGATCCTAGGCGCGTATTGATGTTATAAAGTGACTTAAAAGTTCCTGTAAAAAATAAAAAAAATTTGACAAGCTTTTGTTGCCAACTGTACTTTTTATTGCAAAAGTATTATATACTTATCAGGATCAAACTAATGAGTTCCAACACGTCGGGTCTGCGTTAAGTATAGCGGAGATCCTATCGCCACCTTCCGACTCCATCATCAGATCAGCTCTTAGATACCTACCATAATATCGCATTGCCATCGGGTTTACAAATGTGGTCCAAATTTCAGCCCATTCTATTAACTGGAACTGGTTTAAAATTAACTTGCAAGATTTGAAGTGGACAACTTACATATACTTAAGTAGGGTTAGGACTTTTGGTGGCATATCGTGGTTTTAGAATCCATTGAGTCGCTATTTCCTATTTATTATAATACATACCACTTTGATTATGACCTCCAGTATTTTACATACATACTTACATAAACTGACGCCTTCATTCCCAGAGTTGGGTAGGCAGAGCTACAGAATTACGAACCACTCTAAAAACTTGTTGATAATTCTTCTTTTTAATATTTCGAAATTGATTATTTCATTAAACCGCTAACCCAATTTAAATGAATTTTGGTGCAGAGGATATATCTGCGCTGTGAAAGCGTTACAAACAAGCAAATATTAGTTGGTATTGATTAACTACACTAAAATATATTTAGTTCATTTTAAAATATGACCATGTTTTATAATAATTAGGAAATAGCGACTCCATGGATTCAAAAACCACGATATGCCACCCAAAGTCCTAACTCTACATATAAGACTTACTTACATACGAACAGTGCAAGTTAAATGAAAGCTTGTAAAGATAAAAATAAACCGTTAAATAATCGACTACCTGCCTAATATTTCAGAACTCTTTGAGGACATTTGGCGAGTGCCTGAAGGGTCTGTTCGACGTCGACACAATAAAGCGGGAGATCGAGGAGGCCAAGCCCCATGGTAACCTCGACGAGGTCTTCAAGAAGTAAGTACCTATACTTCTAACTACTGATCTACATAGTTATGAGTACAGTTCGATCGCCGTTAGGTACATTTGTCTTATAATAGCGCGAGTCGTTAAGTATTACGCTATAAAATTAAACCTAGCTCCAAAAATTAATAAAAATAGAACAGTCTCCCACAAATTAACCTGGTACCAAGCGAAGCTATAGACAACGACAAACGATCTTAAGTTTTTTTACTTACTTGCATTTAGTTTTACTCGTAGGTATGTGCAATAAAGATTTACATAGGTATAAGAAACAGAAACATATATACATTCAAGACTCATGAACAATTGTGTTCATGATACAAATATTTGCTCTTACCTTAAATCGAAAACAGACGTCCTGGATGAGATGCATTCGGCGTGCGTTATCGTTATACAATATTATATGGTACTGACGTAAGCTTTCAGACGGTCTCGGCGAGCGCCAACGTCACTACCATACATTTTGACGGTCGAGTCAAGTCTCCTTAAAGGTATCCAGTTCGTCAAGCTGTTCTAAATTGTCAATAATTCAGATGATGGTTTAGTCATCCTATTACCAGGAGTTCAGAACCTGTCAGGGTCTGAGAATTTCCTTGCAATAGGACGATGTTTTTTTGTAGCGCAAGTAAAAACACAATTTATGGGATACGTAACGAACTTTGTTAACAATTACCCTTTGAGTAGTCAGCTTAACGGGAAAAGGTGGCAACTGTTTTCCGTTAAGTTGATAACTCAAGTGTCAATTGGTATTAAACTATGTGATATGTCCTATAAGTTGTATTTTCATTTGTTGTAAAAAAAACCACCGTCCGATTTTAAGAAAATACTTTAATTTATTAGAAAACACGATAACAGTAATGAGGGCGCCACTGTACACCCGGCGTGCGCTTGGTGCAGTCTTAAGTCAGCGTTAAGCAACTCTGCCCTCCTAAGCAAAACAGCAGTATCTCAAATTCAATAACCAATGCAGTTTGAATTCTATTCCGTTAGTAATGAGGTTGATATTGCTACAGGAGTTTTATCCGAGATACTGCACTTTTCACAAGGACGGCAGAACTAGTCTAGCTTCACAGGACTAGCTTCGTAGTTCATCCATAGGTTATGCCAGCAATAAGCTAACTGCGACGTCTTAACTCCTCAGAAATTAAACGATCAATTGTCCCAAAGGTACTGCGCCAAGTCTCCCCAGCTGAAGGCTTGTCTGCACGCTGTGTTCGATGGAGTCAGCCCCTGCCTACCCTCCGAGGCCCGCGCGCTGAAGCCCACCGTCGACAACGCCACTGACAGCCTGATTGACTTCGCCTGCTACAGGGATGGGGACAGGCTTGCGAGTAAGCTTCATCAACAAATCCTGTTCAAAAGGGACCATCTTCAAAAAGATAAAATTTCCTAAACATGAGTTTTATGAAGGTGTCAAACATAAAATTATAAGGTCCTTAATGTTTTGCCTTTCTACTTACAAACCAAAGGCAATTTTTCAGACTGTCAATACTGTAAATACTCTATTGTACAAACATGAAAATAACAGACAACAAAATAGACAGAAACACAAAAGGTATGTACAAAGGCGGACTTATCCCTTTAAGGGATGTCGTCATTTTTGGACAAAACATATTCAAGAGAATTATTGCGTTTGTCTTTTCAAATGCAAATAAAACTACCCGTCCGAAAAAACGTTAATTATAACGTTTTTTGACTGGATCTTTGAGCCTTTCCAAAAGTTCTTGAAGAGGTTTAAAGCGCTAGGACCCCAATAGATCTATATTTATAAGGCCTCACTCTTTAAATCATATTTGAATTCATCTCTGCCGATTCGCCGGCTTTATTGGAGTTTCCGTGGAAATGTGAAAGATTAGCGTCTACGAACTTTGCATATAAATAATTATGTTTTTCTCAAAAATGACCGGAAACATTACTAACTCCATACTGAGACGCGAAGTACATAGTTTACAGACAGTTCCCAAATTAAAAAAAAAATACATTTTTAACATACAAATTTCATTGTTATATAGTTTGTAACTTTTTAAAAAGTGAAAACAGTCTTAATAAAATGAGGGCACAAGTCTTATACATCCATATTTTATTCTAAACGTAACTTTTTTATCCGTGTCTGGAATAGCTTGAGTTTTTTTTTTCATTCGTTTCTCCTTGTCATAAACATAAAGGCGGTAAAGAGTGATGTTATTTCACATGAAGTTTCTGTTTATATGCGATTTGTATCTTGCGATTTTTAAGAAAAGCACTATACAGGGTGTTACAAAAATACCCGTAAAGCCGAAAGGGGGTTAAATGGTGCCTTATAACAAGTCCATTTACAATATTTGAGGACTGTACTATAACTGTATGACTTACCGCCAAAAAAAATAAAACCATTTATTTTTCATTGATGTGCGAACCCTATTTCATTAAAATTAAAGAGTAAACTACGCAGAATGTTTATGTACATTTTTACGTAATTCGCGAAACAGTACAGAGATATAAACAAAATGAACAGAATTCGATTAGATACATATTACACGAGTTTTGGAAGATTTTAAGCGAAGAAACCTAAACTAACACTTACTTTTTCGTAATGAACGTCAAATTTACAGGAACGGCTCAAAGTGAGCTCTGCCTTGCTCAATGCACAACCACCGACACAGTTCGCGAGCACGATTTAAAAATTGCTATCTTCATGGCCTACGCATAACATCATAAAATATCGTAATATTCTGAGTTAGAAAACATCGTCATTTTGGAAAAAAATATGGAAAAACACGGAACAATTGTAGAATATCGATAAGAAGATTTGAAATTGACAAGATATTTTTTTTTCCGTCTTGACGTTTTTTGAAGCCAGTACTTTAAGCATAATGACATCATAGTATTGAACCTTTGTGGATGAAAAACAGAAAAACCATTAAAGTTGACAATTATTAAAATTGGTAGGTAGGCGTGGCCTCTCTGTTAAATAATCTATGCTAACCCCGATTCCCTGACATGACAGCTTACTAGGGTTGACAATATTTTTGTCTTTGATAATTTATTATATTTTTTACGGGGTATTTTGTAACACTTTGTATATGTCTCGGCAGGAACTGTGGGCCTCGTATTTTTAAATGGACCAAGCTCGCAAGTTTTAAACTAATACTCGCCCGCAATTGCCTGCTTCACTGCCTAGGCAATAATGTACTATTTCTCAAACATGCTATGTAATGTCGGCGTTATGTTAGTTATTTTAGGCTTCAAAGTGCCACGTTCCCGACGGAACAACTCGAGAGAACTGTAAAGGAATTTCATACAAAATTGAAGGCCTAGGCCGGGAAGTAATTTTTTTTTTAATTTTAATATGGCCATGACAGCTGGATAATTATGAACAGGCTGAACAGCTGAAAATCGTTTTTTTTTTTGTATCTGTGTGTATCCGCGTTAATGCCTATTACACAAATGTTTTTTGAGTGATGTTTTTTTTTTATTTCATTGCATATGTTTGAGAAAAGCACTATACATACCTCGCCGTGAAAAGGGGTTGCCAGCCTCGTAACTATCCGACCTCGCTTCGCTCGGCCGTCTATATGAACTCGGCCTGCAACCACCTACTTCCCGGCGTCTGTAGTAATGTACTATTAATGTACCAAGCTTTTCCTTCATTTTCCAGTGTTCGTCGCTGAGCAGGGCCCCGAGTGCTTCACGGAGAAGACTGAAGCCCTCCGCGCGTGCGCCAATACCGCCAAGACGAGCGTAACCGCCTTGACGTTGGCCTCAACCAAAACTGTAAGTGCCCTTGTTATGCCTCTTCAGACGATAGCGGGTGATTTTGCGGGTGGTAGGACCTTGTGCAGGGTCCGTCCGGGTCGCTACCACCATCTTATCCATTAACCTACCGCCAAACAGCAGTGTTCGCATTGTTGTGTTTCGGTTTGGGGATAAGACAGCCGGTGAAATGACTAGCATAGAGGCATTCCATCTTAGTCGTCAGGGTTGGCGACGCATTTGCAGTCTTAGGATTGCATTGCAGTCTTGTGAATGCGAATGTCTATGGGTCACAGTTTCCACTTACCATCAGGTGGCCTCTGTGCTCGTTAGTCTTCCCTATAGCATAAAAAAAAAGATTTTAGGGTTCCGTACCAAAATGGTGAAAATGAACCCTTATGGTGAAACTCCGTTGTCTGTCTGTCTGTCTCTATGTATGTCACAGCTGGATTTCTAGCTTCTTCTTAGTTGTACAACTTGCTTGCCCGCATCTGTTTTTAGTAAAAAAAAAAGAAATTAATTTTATAAATAATTAAAATGGGGTTCAGAAGGGGAAGTTGAAAAATTAAAGTGGTTTGATTATAGCAAATAGGGCGTCATATGAAATAGGTTAATCTGTACATTTAAAAACTATTTTTTTTATTGTGATGTACTTTTTAATTATAGCCGAAAATTTACAAAAAAATACCGTCCCAACCCCTCCGAAGATCATTAAATAAATATCCAAAAATATCCTGACGTATAGATAATTAATTATATTTTATGGGAAAAATAAAATGAAGTGTGTGAGAGATGTCTCTATTATTGTCCTCTCTTCCTACAGAATCTAAACACACGAATTACTTTGAAAATCTGTATTAAACTTTAGGATAGTCACAATGGATTCCATAGAAAATAAAGTTCATAGCAAAATGAGTATTTTCTTTTGCGGTTACCAAGCATATTGTCTTAAATACGGTTTCGACCGGTTTTTTAAATGTCACTGAGCATTGAATATGTTTGATGATTCGTTACGCGGTGATTCCGTGTACGAGTGGGGACACTCGTAATTGATATCAAAACCTTGACAATTTTCTTGACCTGTGAGATTAAAAAATACGAAGTGTAGAAATTAGTTAAAATCGGCCAATTACTGAGGCTACTTTAACCTCCTAAGTCCCCGCGTACATAGAAATGTACATAATTGTAAAGAAGATAAAGTAGAATTTTTGTTTTTATGACTGGTAATTAAATTAGAAAATAGACTTTATTGCTACCGCAATAAATTTATTTTCCACTGGCAAATTTCGTTGTATGGTCGGTCTTAGGAGGTAGGTGAGTTTTAGTCACCGGTTTTTTTTAAATCTTGCTTTTATTTGATATAAATTGTTGTTTTAAAAACAGAAGCAAGATACAAGTACAAATATTAAATAATGAGTTCGATTCCCGAAATAAACTCAAGCACTCGTGTTACCTACGCATAGCCAACAAATGGGATTATTAATATTTCACAATTACTCTTATTCGAAAACCATTTCGAGGAATAATGTTTTAGAGCCGCTCTGCATTATTAAGTTTTTGAAACATGTTTTGCTTTGTATTTAACCTTTGTTTGACTTTCGTTTTCGGCTTGAAGCCCTCTTAGGTGTAGGTACTTTACGGGTCAGGCGAAAACCGCTTAAAATAGTAAAGCTATTTTAATACACTATTACAATCAATTTTGATCATTAGATATCATTTAATTGTTGTAATTTATTAGAAAATGCCAACCCAAATTAAAAATAATCATGTCATCCATAAAATGTCTGCTAAATAAATGAGATAAGTATTAAAAAAAAACTATCAGGGCAAATAAAAAAATAATGAAATTGGTCTCTTAAAATTACCCATTGTTTCGAATTAGAATGTAAAAACCGTGAGTATTTTTTTTTTGTCTATCCCAATTGAATTGAAGACCGTACGTAATTATTTTTAACGAATCTGCCTTACGTGTGTTTAAATTATCCTTTTTCGATATACAATAATAATTAAATTGTAAAATGAACATTAATTGAAAAAAATAAGGTACTTTTCCAGCGGCGAAAATTCATCCATTCATTCCAACATTTCCAACCCAAATATCTCCTCGCCGGCACACACTAGGTACTATTAGTACCTATTTATTTTATTTATTTTATGGCATAGTAAGGCAATCGAGCACACAGGCCACCTGATGGTAAGTGGAAACTGTGACCCATAGACATTCGCATTCACAAGACTGCAAATGCACTGCCAACCCTGAGGACTAAGATGGAATGCCTCTATGCTAGTCATTTCACCGGCTGTCTTATCCCCAAACCGGAACACAACAATGCGAACACTGCTGCTTGGCGGTAGGTTAATGGATAAGATGGTGGTACCAACCCGAACGGGCCCTGCACAAGGTCCTCCCACAAGTAAAACCTACTTACTTACACACCAAATTCCTTTTTTACAGGAGAAGTGCCACAAGTTCGACGAGACGGCGGCCTGCATGGTCACTGCTCTGGAGGCCTGTTCTACCCCCACCCCGGCCAACATGATCGACGCGGTGTTCAAATACGTGCGCAATATGTCGCCGTGCAAGGACGTCGCGGTAAGCGCCATCTAGTTTCTAACACTCGGAACTATAACTGTAAAGGTGGAGTTCAAAAAGTTTGACTTAAGAAAACAAAGTCATAATAAGGGTTAACCAACAAAGACGAAACAGGGGACCGATTTTTGACTTTCGAGCGCTCGAAAGTTTCACTCGAAAGTGACAAAAAGCAATGAAATGGTATTTTTGACTTGCGAGCGATAGAAAATATGAACACGAGTGATCCGTGGCATTCGTTTTGAATTCTATAAATAGAAAGTATCATTCGACATCTTTCAAACCTGTTGGGTTACCCAACTTGGGTATGTATGCCGGGAAGTACACGAAGCATAAACAAACCTAGCACAACGCCATAGACGAGAAAGCGTTTTATTTTTCCTACATTTATAACCAGTCAAGAATTTGTAAAATAATCGTAAAAAAATCTTATTGGCACTGACATATTAAATTGCTTGTTATGATTTTATCTTTTGTTAGCTTCACACATTTATTTGCAATTAAAATATGAATAAAAAAACCGGTCAAACATCGACTTTCTGCGTATAATGAAACAAGTTCCGACTTAACAATACTATTTACTCAATCCCTCACTTTCGAGTGAAAATCTCAAAATTATAAAAATAAATCGAAAATAAATCATGAAAGATTTTCGCATTCCAATATTTTCTACCGCTCGGTTTTGAAATCGAGCGCTCGAAAGTCAAAAATCGGTCCCCGTTCGCCGGCCGATATTGGTCTGACGATATCTTCGAACTGCCTTATCTTAAGACAACAAATGAAAGAGATGTAACGAGAATGTTTAACAAATTACTGCCAAGTGTGGTAATTTCACAGAAAAAAAAACGTGAATTATTTAACTGAAGCTACTACTTAGTATTTAATTTAGCGATGCTTTCGAACTTGAAATCAATGTGAACCATTTTTACTCCAGTACCAGAGGAGGGTAACGTGATTTCAAAGAGATGTCCACTTTTGGACCTTATTACAATGCAATTAGATGAAAAAGTGGATGCATCTTTTTGTGTACTGTACAAGTAATGTTTTCGAGTTTACGTACAGTATTCCCAGCTTCTTAATACCTTTCGGCTGGCTATCGCCATCACGCTTGCACTCGCTGCTGAGTATATTTCTCACTCGCGTGTCGTAGAAAAACGAAGATTGCCGATTGCTATTAGGAAAATGTTAAAATGCCTAATTTATTTATTTATTAATTTGGAAACAAACAGCAATATATTACACATTAAGAAACAAACCAATTTAAAAAGTACATCAGCCAAAAAAGTTTCCACTTCAAATCTAAATTACATTCCTGTTGCTCAGAAGACATGCATAGTAAATACCTCAAAGAACAAACATAAATAACTAACAATTTTACTGTTAACTGTGACGGTTGCTAAATATAATTACTAACTTTATACTGATGATCTAGTTGAAAGATTACTACAGAACTCCTTTTATATTGACAAATATTACATTTTTATTTTGAATTTTGATCGGAGTGGGTAAATAATTGGCTTTTTACATGCCCTAATAAGTAATCTATTTCTGGCGTATGCGGTACGACTAAAAGGGATGGCAAATAGGTTCGAGGAACGGGTCCGTCGATAATGGACCCGATTCTACGTGCACATCGCTTAAATAGCCTAAAACCATTGTCAAGCTGACAATGTATAAGACCGCCTAAAATAAGAAGCGTCAGATTCAAATTAGCGCTGTCATGGATTATTTGATTATGATATGACAGCTGCTCATAGAATAGCAAAGTTGTTTAAAGACACCTAAATACAATTAGGAAGTTAAGAGGCCGCTGTAGAATCGGGTCCATTATAATATTAAAATAGCTATTAAGAAGCTGAATACTGTGCGATGGTCGTGTTTTCGTGGTATATTAATACGTCGACTTAACGTTCTCTTGATTCATCAACGTTTATTTTGTTCACAGAAACAGAACCATTAACGCAACGATCAGTGTTATGCGGACGCGAGACAAGTGCCATATTTAAAATTAATGTTACTTATAAGTAAATAAAACTATTTTGAATTTGTAAAACGTTTTTCATTGTTCAATCGTATTGTATTGGCCAATTTCTTTTAGAATCCTCCCTTGTATAGTCGACAATCCTGCGTCAATATCCACTCGCTTCACCTGCTGGCTCTCGCCGTGGTCCGTCGCTTCACCCTGGGTATTACAGTACCCAACACTATTTGGCGCTTGCTTCACCTTGGAAACCATAGAATCCACGGCAGAGTGCGTAGTCGGAGCTCTTAAATATATATCTATTCCACTCATACGCAAGAATTAAACAGCTATCAAAGATATGTATCTTTTTTCTAAAGGTGGCACTTGCGTATGATTTATAGTTTTCCAACAAACTTAAAACAAAGTTCGTCGTTCAAGGCAAGGTCGTTGCGCAAGTGATCCACAAATATAATCAAATCACAAGCTACTCAAATATTAAAGATGTAAATAATAATCACCACTATAAAAATATGCATGGTCCCTATGACACTAGCTGCATTACCTCTCTGGATAGCTAGCCCAATCCTTTAGGAGTTTAGCAGAGGTAAGCACCAGCTCTAGGATCTCCGGTGGCGTATATCAGCCGGGATAACAGGGCCTTAATAAGTCTAGTTTTAACTTTTAATTGTAGTTCTTATATTACATTAAATAAATACATAAAATATGGATATGAAATCCCTAAAATTACATTTTATATAGTGATTTTAAGTTTTAACTACTTATTTTATAAAAATATATCTTTAAGAAAATTCTGGGTCCCAAAATATTACTTATAAATCTTATAATGGTTACACCATTTTCATATCGAAAACTTATTTATGGTGTTGGTAAACTCACCGTGACCTATGTCGATGTATGGGATAACAGTCTTCCAACGGCAAAGTTAAGTTTGTCGTCTAATGTTTTCGTAGTAACGGCTTCGGAACCCTACACGGAGTATGGTACAACATGCTCTTGTCCGGATTTTTTTTATGTAACTAAAAATTTTGAATTTTGTTCCCTATTTTGAATATCAAAATGACTTATTTACGATTTCAAACAATCTTACACAAATACCTAGCCTACTTTATTATAAATAAAAGTCAGGTATTAAAAGCCGCGTCAAAAATATATTTTCCAATAATGGGTGACCACCTGATTTCGACCGCCAGGAGGCGGTGAATCAACGGTATTCTGTACTTTAGCACGAAAAAGCGAGGGTTCATTGAGGTCGGGTACTATTGTACCCAGTATGAAGCGGGTGGATATCACAAATTTGATACACAATATACGCTTACGTGACAATGTATAACGTATGTATATCGTCGGGGATACTGCAAAACCGCGTAACTAACAAATTTATGATAGAGCAAAATAAACCTTACTGTGTTATTAAAAAGGTGCATTTTGCTCCATATTTAAAATGTGACTTACGCGGTTTTGCAGTTTCACCTACGATATAGGGATCAATGCTGCTAGCACTCTTGCCCGCTTGCTTGGGGCTCCTCGGTAGGTAATTCTCCATGCATGGTCATATTACTCATTTATACACTTAATCATTGTATTTTTTGATGAAAGCACTTTCGGTGAGAATACCATGACACTGACTGAAGTCTAGTTGGTAGATTTGATTGATAAGAGGATTTCGTCTCTGTCGCACCCAGCATAATAATACGATGGTGATAAATAAATAAATATCAGGGGATAATGTTACACCAATTGACCTAGTCCCAAACCAAGCTCTAGGCTTGTACTATATACTTAAAAACATAGAAAACATCCATGACTCGGGAACAAATATTTGCCATCATCACACAAATATCTGCCCTTACCGGGATTTGAGCCCAGGACCGCTAGCTTCGTAGGCAGGGTCACTACTAACTAGGCCAACGCGTCGTCATGATGAGAAATATAATATATCCAACCTTTTTAAAACACTAATTAGAGGTAACATTATTCTCATCACTATTTCATCCTCTATCTAAACACAATTACAGTCAGGTATAATTATATCTCATATAATCAGGTATATACATTATACCTATACTTACATAATACAAATAAAACAAGCAAACGCGTCAAATAAAAAAAACGCTTATACAGGGTGCCTCTGGCCTTAGGGCTTTAAATGCAACGATCGATTCTACTCGCTAAACGAAACTAAATTATTTTTAGTTCTGCAACATTTAAAAATTACTTTAGTTTCGATAGGTAACTAATTGATGTAATTACAAGTCTAATTGTAATATCATTCTACGTGCACCTAAAACTAAATTGTCTAATTTTAAGACATAGTTTAGACGGCAGATTTAACCAGTGCTATTCCAGAATGTCAAGCTGACAATGTATAAGACTGCCTAAAATAATTCAAATTAGCGCTGTCATTTGATTATGACAGCTGCTCATAGAATAGTAAAGTGTTTTAGCGACACCTAAATAAAATTAGGAAGTTTAGAGGACACTGTAGAATCGGGTCCAGTGTATTAAATGGGCATTTCTATTTTTCCTTGTACTCAATTAAAAAAATGTTAACGCAGCGTTAAATTAGTCCATTTGGTAACGCATTTTTTTAATGCTTACATTTAAAAATATATACTTCTTGTTAAAAACTTTTTAATAGATTTTTCTGATGGATCTTAAAGTTTTTAACAAGAAGTATATTTTTAAATTTAAGCATTAAAAAAATGCGTTACCAAATGGACTAATTTAACGCGGCGTAAACAATTTTATTTTTAATTGAGTACAAGGAAAAATAGAAATGCCCAAATACTGGCTATATAATCACTATCTCATGGTACGGGCGCGACATTTCCTTTGTACAAGGGCTACATTTAAATATCATGTTTTTTTTTTGTTGGCTGTATTTTCAACAACGTACAGAACAGAAGAAGTTCCGTTTCAGGAGTAGAAACGATCCATGCATTTAAAGCCGTAAGTTCAGAGACACCCTGTATAAACCACCTACAATTACCTACATATTTTTTAAACATAATTGTTAGAACAAAGAATAAACTAATAAGGATTTATGTAACTGACGAACGTACATACCGACGATTACTTGTTTCTATAAAATTATAATAGGCATTTTAAACGCCTTTTAAGATTCCGATTGCATATTTATACCGTGCATGACGTGTCGATCTCGGAATAGTCATCGTGTAAGGCTAAGCGCGCACTACGATTTTAGTTTTTGCGACACGATTTTAGAATCGCGCTGTAAAATATCGTACAAAATTCAATGCGCGCACTGCGATGACAAAATCGATGGATTGTTCATTCTCAACATGGATTTCGTACAAGTTACTTGTCTCTCCTCCGGAAGAGTAGAAGGAAAAATAAAAAATTGGACACATCCTTTAACATCTCAAATATATATCAAAGGTTTTTTTTATCTGAAATACAATGATATTCGACTATATTATAGAATGAAGATTGAAACATTTTGTAAATTACTGAAAATGGTTGAACCCCTTGGCGGAGCCCGGGTCGCTATTTTATAATCGCAGTGCGCGCGGGGCCATTCACTTTTGCGATTATCGCGTCGCGAGACGTCGCGGCAAAATGTAAGAAATCACAATTTTAAAATCGCTGCGATTTTTTTCTCGTATATGCGCGCATTGACATATAAACCCACACGTTGCATTTCTGCGACAAAATTATCGCACTGCAAAACATCGTGGTGCGCGCTTGACTAAGACTGAGGAGACGAGTGTTGTGACTTTAGCTGCAATTTATTATACCTTGTCGCTTGAAGACCTTTGAGAGATTATTGCAGCAGTTCAAACATAATAGGAGGAGTAGAGGATCCGAATAGGAGATGACCTGAAGGTGAACCGGGCTGTTTATTCGATACAAAGTATTTTTTCACAAATTTTCAGTGTTCCTATTCTTGTATTAAATAAAAAATAAAATTTCATATTGAATACTTTTTATTGAAGAAACAGCCCGGTGAAGGTCGTTCCCTATTTGGATCTTAGACCATAACGTTAATTTGACAAAGGCTGATCGTACCAGCTTAACTTGACCTTATAGTACATCTAGACAAGATGTTAGCCTAGTTGGTGGTGACCCTGTGACGAAGCTAGTGGTCCCGGGTTCGATATCCGGCAAGCATAAGGAAATATTTTAATGGTAAACTAGTTGTGTTGTTTCTACTTATAAGATTGGAGGTATTCTACGTAGTGTAAGTATTTATTTCAGTAGAAATATGTTTATCGTTGTCTAGTAAGTACTCATAGTACATACAAGTCTCGAGCTTAGTTTAAACAAATTTATTGTAGATTGTAATGATTTGTGGTTTGCATTGAATAGGCTCCGAAACTAATGGACCCAAAAAAAAAAGTGACCATTAGAATGCTACATTATACCTGATGACATGCTATGGCCATACATGCTATGTTTTAATTTTCTGCGCGGAAACAGCTACACGGAAAGAAAAATAGTCTTAAATCAAGAGTATATTTATTGGTCAAGAATAATACAGTTTCATATTTGGGGAAAACTTTATATTCTTCATTTCAGTATTTTATTGTTTTGAGCCTAATTCTTGAATAAATAAATTATTTACTCAAGTAAAGAATAAATATTCTGAATAGAAGATACAACTATAGTCTTATTGTAAGGAGCACGAATATCTTGGCCTTTAAGACGTCAGATTTTCTGGAACGGAGTTTATTTAAGTCTTGATGCAAACTTTTCATATCTCCGAAGAAGGAAAACCTGTTTTCAATTTACAATTTACTGTATTCTAACAAGAACGTTTTTTTTTCTCTCAAAAGCAAATAAGCTTTAAACAGAAAAACTTAGCATTTGAAAGAAGATTCGATAAATGTTTCAACCAAAATGATCCAATGTTATTTGAAGTGACAAGTTATTGATGCAAGATAAATTTTGTCTTAGGTTGATAATGCGATTTCTCTATCCAAAGTACATCGGTTCATACTAAGAATGCAATGTTTTCATTCGATTTTAACCTTTTCTTAGTTTAAGTATAGCTCTTTCATATCAAGATTAAATTAATCTTGAGCCAATATCTTCTAGATTTTGTATAGAATACTCAAGTTACTTAACTTAAGTATTTTAAATTTTAAGTGAAGATTCGATAAATGTTTCAACCAAAATGATCCAATGTTATTTGAAGTGACAAGTTATTGATGCAAGATAAAATTTGTCTTAGGTTGATAATGCGATTTCTCTATCCAAAGTACATCTGTTCATACTAAGAATGCAATGATTTCATTCGATTTTAACCTTTTCTTAGTTTAAGTATAGCTCTTTCATATCAAGATTAAATTAATCTTGAGCCAATATCTTCTAGATTTTGTATAGAATACTCAAGTTACTTAACTTAAGTATTTTTTAATTTTAAGTGAAGAGTAATGATGTTTTCGCTCAATATTAATCTTTTCTCTCTTTCATACCAAGATAATTATGTATTTTTAAAATTTCAAATGAAGACTAGTGGTAGTTTTGATTTGAAATTCTAGCTTTTAAGTTAAATATATTCATATTCTCCATTTGAAAAACCAGATATTTCATTGAAAAATCAGATAAATGTCGGGTGAATAATTTGTATGCTTTATGCGAAGAATACAAATGCTTTAGTACAAGAGTCTTATTATCTTCAGGCAAAATAATGCACTACTTTAGTTAAGAGCCACTTCTTCAGCTAAATTCGATTATTTTCTTGATTTAAGTAGTTAGGATTTTCATACCAAGAACAGATTTATCTTAAGTGGATAATTCTACAAAAAATATTTAAAAATATCATATACTTGGCTTAAAAAAGCTTGAGATTTGATTTTAGAATGCCTTTTTTTAAGGTGAACATTAATGTTCTTAATTTGAGAGTCCGGAAGTTTCAAAGCAAGACTGATCCATCTTCTTTTAAATCTGTGCTCTGTAATAGATGTCTAAGAAATTAAAATAAGAGTTATTTATAACACCATATTTATTTTGTTCTTAAATTACATTATAAAGACAGGAGTAGTAAATATTCAGATAAAAAGTTTCAGATCAAATAAAGCTGCTGTGAGACTTAATTCCCCTCCTCCGAAAGAGGAAAATGTAACAAACCGGTAGTAAGTAAAGTTTTCAAATCAAAATCCGGAAAAGCTGGTGGGCTCGGGCTGTTGAAACCAGATTTTCGGTTACTATATTATTCAAGTCCTCAAGACTGTCTTCAGCATCACTAATTGGAGACTTGTATGTTACTGTAGTGGCCGAATCCATCTGAAAACAAATAAAACTGAATTAAGTTGTTTAAAATCTAATTGATTGAGGACATGAAAAACTTTTAAATGAAATAAATAAAATAAATAAGCAATGGCAAAAAACTATCACCTTTCACTATTACGATCCATACTAAATTACTAATATAATATAATAAAAGCTGAAAGTAACTGTCTGTTGGTTTAGCTTTCATGGATAAACTGCTGAACCGATTTAGATGAAATTTGGTATGGAGATAATAATGTATGTATGGATGTAAAAAAATTGAAAAAATGAAACAGGAACACGAAATGTATGAACAAAGGCGAACTTATCACTTTACGGGATCTCATCCAGTTAACCTTTGAGCAATTGAGAGAAATGAGACAGCGAAAGGCAAGACATACAAAAATTTAAGAGACAGAATATGAAGATAAAAATAGCAAATAACTACGTATACGTTTATTAAATAGGATAAATAAACAAATAATTCTATAAACGAGCGGAATGTTTCGAGGAGGATTTGGAATAATAGTCAGGTAAGTAGTTGAAAGCCCGGGGAAGAACATCAGGGAATAGCGATAAACAAGTTAAAGTTTATTGCTATTCCCTTCATAAATGAATCACTAAGTTATAAAATGTGTTTAGTGAGTAAAACAATAATATTAATTACATTTAAACAAAAAATAAAAGGCAATATTATTTACATTTATAAAAAAGAAACAGAATTTTTTACAAGTAGATGGAGAATGTGATTTCTTAAAAGGTTTTGTGGAAATAAACCAATTTCGATAATGAAAATCATTTACATGAGATCTTTTTATGATTGTAGGTACATACCTTAGCTATGAATTCCCTTAATTTGGATTTGATGATAAGTCTTTGTCCTTTGAGTGGGCAAATCTCTAAAAATTTCTCCATTTATGCACAAATCTTGTAGTTGATCGGATCTTACTTCGATTTCTGTAATAAGAAAGACCAAAATTATTCTAATATCCCATATCATAAACAGATATAATATATATACATGTAAATACAATCGGTAACTATTTATACAATTAAGTTATAACACAGCACAGGCTACATACACTACTTGGCCTTGTTAGTTACAGTATGTTATGGTACTTTTAAGTAGGTACCTTGTAGTTAGGTAGTTAGTAGTCATTTTATAAACTAAACCTATGTTGCCGAATAATCGGTTGGACTATAACCAAAGGGGGGGCCGGGACTTAGATTTTTTTTGTTGGATGTGATGTGATGTCTTTATAACATTATTTTTTTATGATTGCAACGTATATAACTCTTTAAAATAAGCACATTTTACTTAAAAACCTTTTCTCTAAAATTAAAAATGGGCGAGATACGACACATAAAAATGTTGGACTTAGAAAAACGCCGAAGGCCGTAGGCGTAGGGCATAGTATTAGGTTAGGTTAGTTTGTTGTCCGCGAAGCGGACCTCCGTCGACGTCGCTATTGTAATCTTTGATGGCGTCTATCTCAGTCATCTTTAACTTTAGAAAAAAGTTTTTCAAGTAAAACGTGCTTATTTTAACGTATTCTATGTGATAGAATTATAAAAAAATAGTGTCAATAAGACATCGCATTGATGAAAAAAAATGTAAGTCCCAGTCACGGCCCCCCTTTGGTACAGTGTGAACGAATAATCAAACTTACGTAAACGTAAATAAGAACGAAACCACGCATATTTCAAATATGTGCTACTTACCCTTGAATCCATCTATACCAGATGTAGTAATAACCTAACTTTTTAACAATAATGTTAATGGCCGGAATTCCACGTGTTGCGCTGCAATGTATTCCATCTGCAAAACAACGCAAGTTTAACACAACAATATATTTTTACCATCACCTTATTTATAATAAAAAATTACTCACTTTTGATGAATTTCAAGAAATAAACTAGGCAAGCGGTTCGCCGCTCACCGGTCATAAGCACATAGAGAACAAAAATTAAAAACGTCTTCACAAGCAGCGGTCAATTTAAAGAAAGAGTCAGTCGAAGTTGAAAGAAAGCTTCGATCGCCGACCGACCGATGAAGTGTTGCTAGATTCCTAACTCAAATTACCCTTGCTGTCAATTATATCATCGGTTATCTAAAGTATACAAAACATCAAATTAATGGCGGACTGTTTTCTGAAATGTAAAAAATATATTAAAATTAAAATGGAAAGTACACATGAGTTTAAAAAATAATTTGTAGCACGGCATGTTTTAAACACCCCAATAATTATTAGGGAAGTCAATTTTGAGATGGCGACACTGTTTTTTAACTGACGTTTTTTGTGAGACAGCAAAATATCAAGAAACACGATTTTGTTTTAAAAATCCTACTATCTTGGATAAAGAAAATTTCGTTTCCAATTTCAATAAAGTGCTTACCTATAGGTATAGATTTATGTATGTATTATTGTTTAATTTTCTTAAATTTTGTTGTGTACCTAATGTAATTATTCAGTTTATTTAGTCTTTTCATGTCGTACAAAGGGGATATTTAAAGTCAAGGGCTTATTTGAAAAATACCTACCTACTGTCTAAAGTAACTACAGGGTTCAGTTCAGTTCAGCTGTTTGTACCTAATGTATTTTTATGTAAGTATGTTTACCGATTTCTCCGTCAATTGTGGATAGATTTAAAAAAAATAGTGTTGTGTACACCTACTCTGCAGATTGTCCTATAATCACCAATTCAGAATGTGATAAAAATAATCCATGAGGAATTGAAGGAACTCCTCAAATATAAATAAGTTCAGCATTTGCATTCATATAAAGCACCGAGGTACCTATCTATCATTGAATTTGGTAAAGAAAAACAAAAATCATTTATTTTAAATTTTTGAAAAGGGGTTCATTGCTTTTTAAAACATTTAATAAGTTTAGTCATTTATTTTATTTGATTACTTACACATATTTATCAGTTATCACTTATCACCAGGGATCGGAAATTCGGATCGATATTTACCTAAAGTTGGCAAAATCCCGGAAAAAGATAGGCAAACATGGCGTCGGCTTCTTAAAAATATTATTTCAATAATATAAGTTCCGGGATTCTGGGATTCTACAAAATGTTAATATAATAATTACTTTAGATGTAGGATAAAACATTCATTTTTGCTCCTATAAATTCGTTAGGTTAATGAGTTACAGGTAAATTAAATAACATTTGGTAAATCTTTACATGAAAAATAACTTCAAACAGTTCATATAAATAATTGATTATGAATTAATGCCGGTGCAATTTACTTATTTTGAAATCCCACCAAATTTAGTAATGAATTCTATGATTGAGTCCGCCTCCATACAACTGAACAACAAAGCCGGAGCGAAAGTATAGGTAAATATCGATCCGAATTTCCGATCCCTGCTTATCACCCACGGAGAGATGCTTTGAATGATTATACAGGGTGTCCGGTAAATAGTGCACTATCTTACAGGGTTGGATAGCTCAGCTCAGGAGTGGCCAAAATATGATAAATTATGTTTAGTAAAAGTCGCACCAAAAACGAGATATCTCAACTTTTAAAAATTTTGGAAATGCGGTACCCTGGTTCACCATTTCCGATGCCGCGGCCACATTTATTAGAATTTTTCAGTTTCGTTTGCTGTGAAAGATAGCTGTTTAAATTTGCTATAAGACCCTATCAACAAAATGAATAAAAATTCAGCAGTTTTTTAAATTTTTCAAATCAAATTTAAAGTTTAGGAATCTGCGTTTAACTTGCGGCAAGTTTAACATAATACGGTGTAAAAAAAAAGTAGGAAGACTTGTAATGCTGCTTTCCTTAAAATTGGCCTGGTTAATGGAGATTCTAAAATGATATAACAATTGAGTTTATTGATTACAACAGCGAAGTTATTATTAAGTTTGTCCAACAAAGACTGAATTTTATCAAACTAGCGAATTTAATAAACGACTTTTGCTTCCGTTTAAAATCTGGTTAGCTGGTTCTAAATGTTTTAAAAGACAGTTTACATTAATGTGAAATACAACGACACTACGATAAAAGGTAATAACATACATTTTCTTAAATTTAAAGCAAGTGTTCGAATTGCTTGCCGCCAGCCCTAATGCAGGCTCAGCAGCGTTTCATGAACGACCTCTTTAGTTCGGAGGCATATCGTCGCTCACCAATTTGTCTTCGTCGCTCATCAATTTGGGAAACATATACAGCCTTATTAATAAATGAGGAGTAACCGTAGATTAGTTAAGTTATTATTTGTCCTTATCTGTCGAATTTAAATGTCACAGTGACAGATAAGGACAAAGCATATTTTAACTAGTCCACGGTTACTCCACGTTTTTAGGGTTCCGTAGTCAAACTAGGAACCCATACAGTTCCACCATGTCCGTCCGTCTGTCCGTCCGTCCCCAGCCTAGCTGACACTCTTAGTACTAGAAAGCTGTAATTTAGCATAAATATACATATTAGTCACGCCAACAAAGTGGTAAAAAAATATAAAAAAATTTTTTTTTTTGGTATAGCTCCCCTTCACGTAACCTGGGGTGGATTTTTTTTTCTTGTCTACCCCATAGAGTGGGGTGTCGATGGATCATTTTTTCGATTAAGGTATCCGTTTATGAAATATTAAGCTTTAAAGCGCTAATTTTTGTTAGAGTCAAGTGTCGTCGTCGTCGTCCCCTACAGTTAGGGTTGCCATCTATAAAATTTGGCAACCAGAACATGACGTGTGAAATCCCCGGATTTTGGAGCCCAGAACCCGGACATGTCAATGCCAGTGCAAGTGTAGGTTCGTCGGCTGTCCAAATCGCGGCGCGCGAGTCGCACAAGAGTTTTAATTTTTAAACCCGGACTACAAATAAAACACCGCCCGGACGCTCCCCGGATGCCCTCTAAACTAGGACAAATCTGGGGAAACCCGGACAGATGGCAACCCTACCTACAGTCAAAACTACAAATGTTAAAAATCTGAAAAATATCTTGAATGTAAGCACATATATATATAACGAATTTAACAGGAATGGAGGTTTTTGAGTTACAAACAGTTTTTATGTTTACACCTAGGTACCGAAAACTTATTTGCGGTGTTGGTAAACTGACAGCGACCTATGTCGAAGGCAAGGCAAAGTTAAGTTTGTCGCGAGGTCTAACTTGTTTGTAGTAACGGCTTCGGAACCCTGCACTGAGCATGGTCGGACACGCTCTTGCCCGGTTTTTTAATAAGGCTGATAGATATTTATACGTCCGCACACTAAGATATATATTTGATTATTTGGATTGGATAAAAAAAAAGGTTTTCAGTTTACCTTGGGTTACCTAACGCAAGTAAGTGTGAAATTATTATTTTTATCTTAGTACAACATCATGTGAGGTATTATTGGATAGCCCTTAAAGGATCATCATGTGCAGGTATTATCCATTTTAAGATTTGGGGACCCTTAGGAAATATTGAACTCTAAAAGTGTCATTTTCGTTAGAGCTAAAAGTCTCCAAAACCAAAACTACAAATAATAAAAATCTGTAAAATATCTTAAATTAATCAGGGACCGGACCCGCTTACCCTTACCCGGGGTTTTTAATGGGTTTTTATAGCGCTGATTTTTAAAAACCCGCACATTTCGGTAAGCGCTAAATCGGGTTACACATTAAACGGATAATCCATTCGATTGAGTTAATTTGGCTTACCGCTTACCAGTATCAAAACCTCCGAATGGGTTACCGCTTAAAATACCTTCAAGCAATTTTAGTTCTTAGGCAAACTGAGTACGACATATTATTGGACCGTTTATAAAAACCTATACTTGGGCGGCGTGCGCGCTTCAAAGGTGAGTGCAGTGCCACGAGCCGCTCGTGGCGGCATTTGTCATAGCTTTGTGAATTGCCGCCGCTGCAGTGCGCCGTCATATAAAACTAAACCTTGATTCTACAAACTTTAAGACTATTTTTGCAAATATTTTGGGTACTTGTTATGAATTTTTGGCGTGAACTACTATTGTTTGCCTATTTATTTGTTTATTGCACGCATATTCTCGTCGCTTTCTTAGTGATTTGCAATGCAAACGTTGCGCATCCCCGTAAGTAAAAGTTAATTTGATGAGCTAAAATTTGGTGTGTCGTTTTGGTATTGAGAGTAGGTACTTAATCCCGGCTTTAGTATGCCTAAACAAAAAAGTGACTGAGCTCATTGGTATTTTGAATACGTCGTGGCATCAAATATAAGTACCTGCCAACTGTGTAATAATAAACTAAAAGTACCTATTTACCTACCTTGCTGAACTTTTGTTATTAATGATTACTTACTTAGTTTAATTAGTCAAGTAAACAGGTAAGTGACCACATAATGTGACTCTGACAAGTTAGGTATACAGGGTATACTTAGATAGGTAAGTGTAATACGTATAATAATAAGTACTCGCGAGATCGTCCGTTTAGAACTCATTTAGGTACCTGTACCTATCGTGATTCCGCAATTGAGTAATTTTTCGGAGAAACCTGTTTTCGCCTATCTATCTACTTTTAAAATAGGTAGGTACCTACCTACCTTGTTAGTGTCAGTGAAGAATGTCAATAGGTAATGCCAAATTTGGTAGCTACATTATATAGATTATAGGTACCCCCGAGACAGACAAGGTAGAGGCACCTACTTTTGTCCCGAAAAAATGGCTGGTTTCCGAAGTAATAGCTACTCGTATTAAACTACTTTTACCTACGCGGACGGAGTCGGCGGCTAGTTAGTACCTATACAATAACTGTGCTGGGTGGGTTTATATATGTATGTATATAAATGTACCTACATAGGTACCTTGTCACATAATTAGAAACACTTGCTTTTTTTCATACAATTGCATTTAGGTACACGACCTGTCTGGTGTCCTTTCCCAGTTTTACCGTCTATCTGTAGCCAATACACGTAAAAGTAGCGGCGCAGGCGGGAAGGGAGCGAAGGGGTTAGGTATAGGTACCTAAAATCATCTCAGACCAAATAACTCGCAATAGAAAATTAGCCCGTAGTAGTTGGTATGTACATGTGGTAGATGTCGGCGACCGAATCCCATGCTGAGCATGGTTTGACATGCTCTTGCCCAGTTTTTCTTAATTGTATTAATGCAAGACTTACACTTAGCTGTCAAACTTCGCCTCACGGAAGGGATTTTACAATAAAATACGATATCCAGCTTATTCACCAAATTATTCAAGCCCTTACCAGCACACGTCAAAAAACTGTTATGTCTGTATCTAGAAGATGCAAATCTCAATGATGTAGGTAAATATGGGATAGACGAGAAGAAAACAAAAAAAAATATTATTAAACCAAGTTAAGTTATTTTTCAAACAAAACAATAAATCATCTTGTATTAAATAATATTAGTTTTAATCCAACAATAATTTTTACTCACATTGAAATTCATTAGTCTTACGACAAAGTATTTTTTATTGTTTGTGAAAATTCATATTTTCTCACGATGAGAAACGGAAAATATTTATAGAAAGAAAGGCACGTTTCATTTTTATAATATAATTCTTCAGTAAAAATGTTTTATGTATTGTTTTAATAAAATATATTCTCCTTGCAAGAAGTTACCGATATCTTCGATCAAAACACTAAAATTCCGAATTAAGAGTATAAGCTATTCAACCAAATCAAAAAAGTATTGTTTGAAAACATTTGTCTATCCTATGTTGAATTATGATATTTTTACATCAAAACTACTATTTACTCAGGTACTTACCCTAAATAATATTGTTAAACCAAGTATGTTTTATTTCATAGAAAATAATAAATTATCTTGTATTTAATAATATTAGTTTTAATCCAACAATAATTTTTATTCACATTGAAATTCATTAGTCTTACGACAAAGTATTTTTTATTGTTTGTGAAAATTCATATTATCTCACAATGAGAATCGGAAAATATTTATAGAAATAAAGGTACGTTTCATTTTTATAATATAATTCTTCAGTAAAGAATGATTTATGTATTGTTTGAAGAAAACATATTCTCCTTGCAAGAAGTTACCGATATCTTCGATCAAAACACTAAAATTCCGAATTAAGAGTATAAGCTATTCTACCAAATCAAAAAAGTATTGTTTGAAAACATTTGTCTATCCTATGTTGAATTATTATATTTTTACATCAATACTACTATTTACTCAGGTACCCAAAATAATATTGTTAAACCAAGTATGCTTTATTTCATACAAAGTAATAAATCATCTTGTATTTAATAATATTAGTTTTAATCCAACAATAATTTTTACTCACATTGAAATTCATTAGTCTTATGACAAAGTATTTTTTATTGTTTGTGAAAATTCATATTATCTCACAATGAGAATCGGAAAATATTTATAGAAAGAAAGATACGTTTCATTTTTATAATATAATTCTTCAGTAAAGATTGATTTATGTATTGTTTGAAGAAAACATATTCTCCTTGCAATAAGTTACCGATATCTTCGATCAAAACACTAAAAATCCGAATTAAGAGTATAAGCTATTCTACCAAATCAAAAAAGTATTGTTTGAAGATATTTGTCTATCCTATGTTGAATTATTATATTTTTACATCAATACTACTATTTACTCAGGTACCCAAAATAATATTCTTAAACCAAGTATGTTTTATTTCATACAAAATAATAAATTATCTTGTATTTAATAATATTATAGTTTTAATCCAACAATATTTATTACTCACATTGAAATTCAGTAGTCTTACGACAAAGTATTTTTTATTGTTTGTGAAAATTCATATTATCTCACAATGAGAATCGGAAAATATTTATAGAAAGAAAGGTTCGTTTCATTTTTATAATATAATTCTTCAGTAAATAATGTTTTATGTATTGCTCGAAGAAAAAATATTTATTAAATCTCACTTATTTTCTCCTTACAAAAGTAACAAAAAGCTTCGATCAAAACACTCAGATTCTGAATTAAAACCATAAGTTATTCTACCAAAACAAAAAAGTATTGTTTAAAAACATTTGTGCAATCTTATGTTGAATTATGATATTTTTACATCAATACTACTAATTACTTACCCAAAAAAAAAATTGTTTAAACCAAGAATGTTTTTTTTGTACTTAATAATTAATAATCTTTAATTTAATAATATAGTGTTTTAATCAAACAATATTTTTTACTCACATTAAAACTCATTCGTCTTTCGACAAATCCTTTTATTATTGTTTGTGAAAATTCATATTTTCTCCCTTTGAGAAATGGAAAATATTTAAAGAAAGAAAGGCACGTTTCATTTTAATAATATAATTCTTCAGTAAAGAATGTTTTATGAATTGTTTAAAGAAATAATAAAACTGTTGTTTCAATCGTTTACATGTCTTGAATTGAGACAGTGTACTCTCTTATCAAGCCACATGAAAATAATAATTTAAGAAAGTAACACATTGTTGTCACAACACTAAAACCTTCTTGAAACGAAGATCATTGTTTTGATTTTAGTAAAAATAGGAAGAATATTATGTTTTTTCGTTGAGAATATCATTTCTTTTGAGCTAAGACTTTATTATTAATCCAAGAAAATATTTATTTGACATTAAACAATATTACTGAAACATTAAATATTCTTGGCTAGAAACACATTTTACGAGCATTTTTTTCCGTGTACTTTTTTATAAATATAAAAGATTAACGCGTCCGTGTGATCGCATATATGGCAATTGAATACATCGCACTGCTAGATCAAGACAGTATCAACTCAAAATCATTGTTAGTTTTATTTCAAGCTCATAGACGTTGTATTAAAGTTGATTTTAAAATACAGTTGTATTTTGAGTTACTACTCTTTTGATCTGGCAGTGCGTATATGATCAGATTTCTATAGGTTCTCGTCAGCTAGTGTGGAATGCAACTTGGCTGCTACTCAATATGCAACTTAAACGCGAGGTGACTCGTATCTGCTATACATCACGGTAAGCAGAGCGAACGAGATGTAAGAGTGTACAGGTGCTCCTAATATAATATAATATTACCTATACTATATTACTAGCTAAAACTAAACTTATTTAAATTAAAAAAAAACTAAGCTACTCAAATATTAAAAATGTAAATAATAATCACCACTATAAAAAGAACACCCCCTCTAGCAGGTCCGCTCGCGGCATGGTCTCTATGACACTGTCTGCATTACCTCTCTGGATAGCTAGCCCAATCCTTTGGGAGAGGTAAGCACCAGCAGCTCTAGGATCTCCGTAGGTGCTCCTTACTTTGCTTGCTTATTTTATCTATGTCAATATTTTGTTGAGATTTTTTCTCTTTCTTGCTGTCTTGTTAATTTTATCTAGAATAATATGCGAAGTTGACAAGGGGTGTTACTCTCTTAAAATCGGCGCTCGGCCGGTCGATCAAGTAAACAAGTGAACGCGCCACACCGGCGAGTTTAAGTAGTCCCGTCAGAGCGCACCAAACACAACTTCTCAAAACACAGGGCTTCTGTCGATAAGAACGAACGTATTAGGCTGTCTAATTGAGAATGCACGTTCTAAAATGTGTTTAAACTCGCGCCGGTGAACGGTGTGAAACGTTCACTCGTTGGACCAACCCAGCACCGTTTTTAAGAGAATAACACCAAGGACGGCGGTTAAAACACCAAAGAATCAACGCTTTTAGGGTTCCGTATACAACGTGTCCCCAGTCTATGGACACAGAATGAATACCCTCGTAATACTTCTCACAAATGCTGTGAAACAGTTTTTGTTTTAACTAGAAGTAAATTAAAATTCTAACAAATTTATATCCAGATAAACGACAGAAAAAAGAAACACACTGTATATCATTATTGACACGAATAAGGTGAAAAGAGATGCCTGTGTGAGTGTGACATGCATGTCAAAGTCAAAGGCAGGGATATATATGAGTTATGGCAACGTCTCATTCTAATCAGCGTCATTTATTTTAAAAGAAAATCGTGCTTTTGCCACCGAACTGCGACAGAGTTATCATAATAATATCATGCACGTCTGAAGAGTTTCCACTTGAAGATTGTTAGTTGTTATACGGTACTTCAAACTCTTCAAAAGAGAACGCATTAGTCACATAAATGCGTTTTAATCAACACAATGTAAATAGAGGGTGCTCCAAATGTTAAAATTTAAAACCATTGTTTTCTCAGTAAATACTAGACCGATTGTTTCAATACTTTGCATATTGATCAAAAATACCCTAATTAACGCGTAGTGTTCGTCAGCCTCCATAAGCTACAGAAGGACACATTGTATACCGAACATTTGATTTCTTATCTTAACTTCCGTAGGAGTTCGCTCGCTCGATCGACTGATCGACGAGACGAGAAACCTTTTTACCCGACTGCGTCGAAAGAAGGGGTTTTCGAGCGTATGTATGTATATATGTATGTATGTCTATACATTATAACACTTTGATCCTACCATTTTGACAAGAAAGTCAAAATAATACGTAAGCAAATGTTAAGTAATAAACTCTTATTGCTAGAAAGAGAGTTGTTATTTGTCATTTTTGTAGTTTCGAGGCATTAAAAAATCGAGCTCCAGAGCTCATACATCGCTTTGTAATAATTGATTAAACCTCTATTTTATTAATAAAAACTAAAAAGAGTGAAAAAAAATATTTTAAAAAAACCCGACTGCAATGAAAAAACAACTGAAAAGAGAAAAACAAGCTATATAATGTATAGAAAATTGTAAGATCAATATATAGGTACTTATTGATATTTATAATATTATAACCATTTAAATTTAACTTGAATATAGGTATATATATTGTATATGTATATGGAAATGTATGTAGTGAACGCCTTTTATTTTATGCACATCACCCCTCTCCTCCGCTACTGTGTATAAGTTATCCCTTTTTAACCGACTAAATTTACAGAATAACACGTTCCCTTTGCTTTACCACTGAAACATGCGACCAAATTAAAAATACTAAAGTGTTAATAATGCTCTGACGGGACCACTTATGCTCACCTAACCTAACATTTCGTAACCAAATCAATAATAGTACATCTCTTGACAACGCGTTAGCCCAGTTAGTATGATCCTGCCTACAAAGCTAGCGGTCCCGGGAACGAATCCCGGTATGGGCAAGTATTTGTGTGATGAGGGCGAGTATTTGTTTCTATGTCTACTTATCTTTTTTTTTATAGCATAGGATGGCAAACTAGCGGGTCTATATCGAATGACATACAATTATTAGTCCTATCGTTGTGTCGCATAACGTCTTTTGTCCTAATAACGTGTGGCATACACTTTGTTCCGCATATTTTTGATTGTCCGAAATTGTTGCTCCTATTATCGTTTGTCCTAAATTTATATTATTTGTCCTATCGTTTGATGTGGCTAAGATTCAACTGTCGAAAGATTGATGTGCATAAAAAATTGTAATATTCCTAATATTTAATGTGCTAAAATCGTTAGGGTCACAGTTCTACCTAACACTCCTCCCGCTTCGCTCGTCGTCGTACCTAACCTAACCGAAATCTGACCTGCCTGAAGGTAGAATACGTAACGATTCTGACTTCACGCCTACCATAGTTTAGTTTAGGTGCTGTAATTGTAGCCAGTTTAATAATAGGCAAAATAATTATTAGGACAATTCATGTTAGGAATATTATGCTTTAGGTAATTAGACTTTAGAGTTATCAATATTAGGACAAACTTGCTTTAGGACGTTAAATGAGTATGCGCAAAAATTATTAGGACAAACGAGTAGTATGCCATTCAACAGTAGGTATGCAAAACATTCTCGGCCAAACATTTTTAGGACAAAAAACGTTATGCGATACGACAGGCGCCCCAAACTCCAAACTAGCACACAGGCCACCTGATGGTAAGTGGAAACTGTGACCCATAGACATTCGCATTCACACGACTGCAATCCTATGACTGCAAATGCACTGCCAGCCCTGAGGACTAAGATGGAATGCCTCTATGCTAGTCATTTCACCGGCTGTCTTATCCCCAAACCGGAACACAACAATGCGAACACTGCTGCTTGGCGGTAGGATAATGGAAGTATTTACATCGTTGATAGTACCCGTAGTACTAGAGCTTCGTTTCGGACTAGATCAATTTGTGTGAGATTATCCCCAGATCATTATTTAGTTACTAGCTCTCCGTGCCCAGTGCCGCTCGGGTTTTTTTTTTCATACCTACCTTGTATTGATTATTACGGACAAACAAAAAAAAACAAATCGGTCAAGCCATTCTCGAGTTATGGCATGACAAAGGGAAACATGTTTTTTTTAACAGACTTCACAAAACGACGACGACGAGACGTTCCACTGTAAATATGTTTTTTTTGTTTGTTCAGCGATTTCTCCGTCAATTGTGGACCGATTTCAAAAGTTCTTTTTTGGTCCGATAGTTTACTTTCGAGGCAGTCCCATTGTTAACAAATCTGAATCTGATGAAAGGATCAGATCAGAGGGAACTCCTCAAATATTGTAGTAAAATATATTGCGATTTTAGTATTTTTAGTAACAAGTCTAGTATTTGCATTTGGGAAGTATCACTTGGTGAAGTGGAACTGATGATGAATACCACAGATGGCCACAGGAACGGCGATAAGATATATCTCGATTAAGATACTTCAGCGACTACAACGAAGAACATTTAATTGTTTTAATATAACTATGACTTTTCCGTGGCCTTACTTCCGGCTAGCTTAAAGCTAGCAACATGTATTGAAGTGTCATATCAACTAAGAATTGGGACTACGAGCTTATTATGATCATTAAAAAGTATAAAATAAAATAAACCGTCGGCTTTTGGTTAAAAATATTGTGAGACATCGACTTCAGTTGGGCTAACCGCTTGTTTTTTTTTTTGTATGTTTTGAAGCATAGAAAGGAACATATTTATTCGTAAAAAACATAACTAAGAACGGATAAAAACGTACAAGAAGAAAGTAGCCAAGAAATGGTCACAAACGCGACGTAATCAAAGTCAGCGCTTTTTTGTGGTTTTTTGTTTTTTACTTAATTATAGATTTACTTAGAACATGGTACCAGCGTTTACTTTTAAACTGCTCATCAATGAGCTCTAAGCATAAGATAATGACTAGTGAAGTAGTGAGTCGCCTAGTATCGTTGTATATAAAGTGACCTGATCCTGCCACGCTTCAGTCTAGGCCGTGTCGAGACAAGTAACGCCCGTGACCGCTTCGAAATGATTTGGAAACTATTTTTTGCCACCATCCTGACTGTTGGTAAGTAATATTAAATCGAACATCAGTATTTTTGTTAGGGTTCGTATTTAATAATTTTATCGATTTTACTTTTATTTTTTATGTATTTTTTGATTGATTGATTACGAGTAATATACTGTACTTTTATCTTTATCTTTAGAAAGGCTTTTGGAAAATGTAATTTAATTACTTATAACACACTTTTAATTACTGATGTACCTATATAGATGACATTAGTTAGATAAATAACCATAGAAAAAGAAAATACGGTATGCGTAAACTACCTACTTTGCAAAAAAAGGAGTATTATACGGATAAGGTTTAATTAGTTTTTATAGTACTTAGTAGGTTTGTTACTCTCGTGTACAAGTCTAGATCTTAGTTTGGAGCTAGTGTGATTCGTATGATTTATTGTCCGATGTTGGGTATTTTTACAAACATGTTTTTTTTTACTTAGGGTCTTCCATTATAATCACAATGAAACGGTTGTCTCATTCTCCAATTATTATTTAACGGCACACGGTTCAGTAAGATACAGGAATTAACCTACCTGGATAGTGGATTTATATAATGGACCTAGTGCTGGGTATATTTCTTTGATAACTACAATAATTGGGATACATTAATTCAAAAACCATTAAGAGCAACATTAATATTTTTCATTGAGTTTTCATTATATATTTTTTTTATATATTATACAAATTCTGGTTTTTAAGGTAAGTAAGCTATAAAATAAAATACTAAATAAATTTATTAAGGTAAACACAAAACGAACAAAACGAAATAAGTGTCTAAAAATTGCCTATTATTTCACGAAGACATACTTATATTTATGTAAGTGTATTTATTGTAAACGCCAGCTATGTGGGCTTTGTGACGAATAAAAAGTTTAAATATGTAACAGTACTTTATCTTAAACTAAAAAAAGATAAATAATATTTAAAGTTCTTAAAAAACAGAAGCTACAAACATTCCTTTTCTATTTACTTTCCGTGCTGTTATTGTTTGTGGTGTTCACTAAATTTGTATTTTTTTAAATCATTTTACTTACGAAAAAAAGCCCAAGACATCGAAAGAAAACCGTGAGCGGTTTATAATATCGCTACCATCGCTGTAGTTATTTTAATAAACTTATTTTTAAAATCTGTCCTAACGGCCACTTTCATGAGCATCCAGCCATTTTTAAAACAGTTCTCCCAGGAACTTCTCTAGCTCTGTATGATGCATTGCATGCTTATCGAAAATGTATGAACGGCGTCATCCATTTAACTCAAGGCTGGCGTCCCCTCTTCCTGTGTGGGTTCCGCTCATTTACCAATTACCGCCTCAAAGTGGATCGTCCAACTGTCTTCTGATGTTTTGTTTATTGCTTTTATAAAACTAATGCACATCAAACATATCTAGGGATAAAAAATACCTTTCTTGACGACGCGTTGGCCTAGTTGGTAGTGACCCTGCCTACGAAGCTAGCGGTGCTGGGTTGAAATCCGATAGATATATTTGTGATGAGCACGAATATTTATTCCTGAGTTATGGATGTTTTCTATGTGTTTAAGTATATATTTCTCTATATAAGTATTTATATCGTTGTCTAGTACCCATAGTACAATCCTAGAGCTTAGTTTGGGACTAGCTTAATTGGTGGTGACACGTCCCCAGTTTTCTTTTTCTTTTTGTGTTTGTTTGCGTTCTCAGTTTCAAAAGAAAATCCTCGAAATTGTCTCACCATGTATTGACCCCAATATAACTTTTTGAGTCTCATATGGGATCGTTTTTAGTAGTTTGGTCCTCTGTAAAAACCATATCGTGTTTGACCTTTCATCGTATACTTAGTCAACGTCTTGATAGCTCTTATTTACTTTACAGTAAGCTGCCGAGTTAAAAACAATACCACAACAGGCGAGTGTAAAGGTCAGAGCTATAGCAGTTATATAGCTCTGTCCTTTGCTCTCAGCGTAAAATGAACTGCATAGCTACGTCATAATAACCCCCCAGGTCAAAGACAATATGCTTTTAACCGCCAATAATAGAAGCTAAGTTCTTTTTCAATCTGTTAACAAAGCTATGTACTTATTTCCAGGAGCGTTGGCTGAGCTGCAGCTCTCGGAGGAACACCAGAAACTGCTCACAGAGCTGG
Source organism: Acleris emargana (assembly GCA_927399475.2). Taxonomy (NCBI): domain Eukaryota; kingdom Metazoa; phylum Arthropoda; class Insecta; order Lepidoptera; family Tortricidae; genus Acleris; species Acleris emargana. The sequence goes on along the minus strand of OV656838.1, from coordinate 20,485,380 downwards.
TCTCGCAGGTGTGCAAGAAAAGCAACGCCCCGGAAAAAGCACTGGAGGTCGAAGTACGTGACCTGATTAGAGCAATACTAAGATTCTTTAAGAGACTGCAATGCGAAATTAACTTTGATTTTTAAAGTTCAAAATGTGTAAAGTGAGAAGAAGTGAGAAATATCCCTTTGACTGCCGAAGCAGCAGGGTAATTTTTTTGATGTTTGTATGGTTCTTTTTTCCATGTAAAGGCTGAACGGATGGTCAGATTTTGACAAGCAAGGTGTCATTAGATTAGTCTTAGCGTCGCTGAAGTCACCGGGTGCATTATTTTTAGGGTTCTGTACTAATATGGTAAAAAATAACCCTTATGGTTAGAAATACTACATCTTATCCATTAACCTACCGCCAAACAGCAGTGTTCGCATTGTTGTGTTCCGGTTTGGGGATAAGACAGCCGGTGAAATGACTAGCATAGAGGCATTCCATCTTAGTCCTGAGGGTTGGCAACGCATTTGCAGTCTTGTGAATGCGAATGTCTATGGGTCACAGTTTCCACTTACTATCAGGTGGCCTGTGTGCTCGTTTGCCTTCCCATGCTATAAAAAAAAAAAAAAACTGTCTTTCTGCAACTATATAAATGCTATCAACTTGAAATTTTGCATAGCTGTACCACTGGCTTGCCCGCTTCTGTATTTTGTAAAAATAACTGAAAAGCATATTATCTTTAATACGGAACCCCTTGGTGTGCGAGACCAAATAGCACTTCGCCTATTTTTTTAATGTGAAATTGGCGATGCTAAACATACTTAATATTACATTGACAACATTATCCAATCAGCTGTTGAATTTTTGTAAAGCTTGTTTTTGTTAAACTTGTAGGTAATGTGATGATTTGAATGGATCCGACTTTAACTACAAAAATACCGAGTAGCTATGTATTAGGAAATGTTTGCATAAGATCATGATAGGTCTAACACTAAGGGTCAGCACAGAATAACAGTCCGTCCGCCAACATTGGCCTGTTAGATCATCGTATTAGAACACTGATTAAGTTTCTCTTGAGGTGTCTTATTTCTCCACGGATTTTAGCCTGTTAGGCGGCCTGACCGACTTGGGACTGTACGGAAACTGTCAGTCTGTGGTACAATTAATATTTGAGTTTTTTTTTAGGACCTTTGCACTTTTTTTTACTTGTATTGGATGGTAATGGAATTTAAAAATCCACGTATTTTACTGTACACGCTGCGCCGGATGAATAAGTCAAACGCTTTACTTACACATTTATATATATATATATATATATATATATTTTATTTATCACAAAAAACCTAATTGATCCCATATCTGTCAAAAAAAACGGCTATGTACGAGTTGGACTCGTTTGATGGACCATACAAGAATGGTACGGAACCCCGGTCTCTTTTAATCTTTATTATTTGTTGTTATAGCTAATACAAAATCACTTGTGAAAATTTAAACTCTCTACCAATAATTAAATAGGTACAGCCCGCTAGCAGGCAGACGGACGGACGGACAGATGGACGGATGGGTACAGTAATAAAATTCCGTTGGCATCCTTCGGTCATAATACCCTAAGAATATAAGTACATTATAAGGTGACAATTAATTTTCAAATAAAACATCTGTATTTTTTTTTGTATCGCACAGAATGCCGTAAAGACATTCGGGCATTGCATGTCGGAGATCATCAACATCGACACCATCAAGAAGGAAATCGAGGAGGCCAAGCCACATGGCGCCCTCGACGAGGTCTTCAAGAAGTTAGTACCTACTTACTACTTGGATGTTGGTGGGTGGGAAATTTGAACTAATATATTGTGGCGACCTAGCGACATCTAACGGCAACTTGTGTCAACCAACTCGCCAGCGCCACCAGCGTCAGACAGCGGAACTAAGTGTTCTACATTGCGCTAACGAAGTTTCTACAGTCGGCTGACATTATATATCACTTCCAACTTCATCCCAATGGACTTCGGTCCCCAGGCATAACACCCGCCTGGAGAGAGATCTCTCTATTGTCCTCTCTTGCATGAAGCAGACTTTTCATTTCATCGAAAGGCATAACATATAACATAGGCTAACCAAACCTAACCTACGTAATTAATGTTGCTATATCCTGCAAAACATCACTGTTTCAGGAGACAATAGCGTATGATAAAATGAAATTTGATGAAATGATAATCGATTGAGAGAAATTCGATAAAATGATAGGTTAACTGGTTACCTCTGCAACCGTTTTAGTGGACAGATCTTGCATATATAAAGTCACGTGTGCCGCTACCACCATCGTTATTTGCATTATTGTGTTCCGGTGCAATAACTAGCACAGAGGCATTCCATCTAGTCCTTAGGAATTTGCAGTCCTGAGATTGTCATCTTCAGATTGACTTTACTATCAGATGGCTTGTATGCTCGTTCTTCTTCTCCATGCCATACAAAAATCCTTTTAATCGATGACCTGTCGCCTTGCAGCAGTCTTCCTGTTGTGCTTTGGTGAAGATGTGGTAATATGTGGATAAGGCAGCCGATTTTGCATATGTCCATGGGTTTCACAGCCTAGATACCTTCAGGTGCTCTTTAGCATTTTTGCGTTCTCCATTCTGGTGTAGTATTTTTCTTAATTATAAGCTTGATCTATTCCTAAGAGAGCAAAACATATTAAATTGAATTGCTGTTGCTTACAAATTTATAACTATAGGCAGGTGGAAATAAAGAAACTTTGAACTTTCATAGAAAAATAAACAAGTTAAACGCAACGGAACCTCTATAGGTTTTGTAACGATTATTACCAGTAAAAACTTATTTTTATTTGCCTGTGTGTTGTAAAAATAAATGTATATAATTTTCTAGTTTGTTCGATTCCGTTTATTATTAGTAACCGCCTTTGGCTTTCAAAGGTACTGTGCGAAGACTCCCCAGCTGAAGACCTGCATCCACACGGTGATAGCTGGTGTGACGCCGTGTCTGCCCACAGAGGTGCGCGAACATACCGCCATCGCAGACAATACCACCGACAGCCTGCTAGAGTTCGCCTGCCATATGGATGGAGACAGGATCGCGTGTAAGTACCACCACGCAACAATATCTGCCAGTAGAGGTGCGTTACCGCACCCCACCGAAAGTAACCAAAAAGCGTCGCGCGTTGATTTTTATGAATACAAATATTCCGATTCAGTTCCATAGAAATCAATACTAAGTAATAAATCCGTCCGGACCCAATGGACGCGCAGCTAAAGACTGTTTTTTGTAGTCTTCACGGTTCTACACCACGATCGATGTGAATTTAGTGCAGAGTTTAGTGAGATAGTAGGTCCTAGAAAATCGATCAGTTTTTGAACAAAGTTCACATAATTTTTCAACTGCAATTATCGAAGCCCGAAAATGTTTATTTTTTTACAAATAAATCGGGAGGAGAAAATTTCGCCTACAGAGCTAAAGAATTACCAACAAGTCTTAAAGCTTCTTGATAATTCTGTAACCGCATTTTGCACAAGTGGGCTAACATGTTTCCCAGTGTATTAGTGACAGGTAGCAAGCCCATCGCCTAATAGTACTGCAAGCCTTTATTCCCTTAGTTGCCTCTTACGACATCCACGGGAAGACATGGAGTGGCACTATTCTAACCCGGCAACCACACGGCAAAACTTTCTACCATTAGGATTTTAACTAACTTAGTACAACTTATTAATTTTATAAATATAACATCTGCAATTTCCAGTATTCATCGCTGAGGGAGGTCCGGAGTGCCTCCAGGAGAAGGTCAATGACATCCGGGAGTGCGCCAACAACGTGAAGATTAGAGTACCCGGGGCAATGGTGGGACTTAGCAATGCCGTAAGACCACTTTAGATAATTGTAGTTATTAGATTGTCTCGTCAGCAATCGTTAGCATTGTGCTGTGTGCAGCGCACCTATGGCTTTAGAAGAGCTACAAACAAGTGAGCATCATAATTAGCAAAAACGGAGGAATCATATTAGCGAAAAGGAAGGCGGGTTATCTGGGGACACGGTAGTGCACCCTCCAAAATCAAGTAAATAAGTTTACTTGAAAATTAAAATTATCCAACGTTAGCTTAAACTTATAGCTTAGAAAATATGTATCAAACTATAGGTACACAAGACTAGGAATATTTTAATTTGTTTAAAAATACAATACTCGTTTCAAAAAGGTCGTTGTTGATGCCCCGTGATCTTATCTTCTTCTTCTTCTTTTGCCCCCGCGGCGACTTGAACAGCTACTACCGCGGGGATATGGCGTTTCCACGTTAAGTGATTTCGCCAGTGTCAAGTATATATAAGTATAAATCAATAAAGCAATAAAACAATCCAATCTTCTCTAGGAAGATTGGGGGCAACGTTGTACGGTGATTTGTAGGTCAGACAGAGGTCAAGATAGTTTTAACCTCTGCACCACTGCGAGTCCACTTGAAACGAGAAGAAAGATGCCAGATACACGAAATAAGTCCAAGTCTTCAATCATTGTGCGACACAAAGGCATAAAAAGTACAAACAAATCACTATCAGAAAAGAACTTTGAACACCTAATTACCCAAAAATTAAAGTCTAAAACAAATTACACGACCGCCATCTTTTAACGTTGCAAATGGCCCCCCCGTGATCTTATCAATCTTTAGTTTAATGCAATCTTCTTTTGACAGGAGCGATGTGCCAAATTTGACGAGCTGACAGGGTGCGTCGTGAAAGCGATAGACACATGCAAGAACACCACGCCTGCCAACATGGCCGAGGCGCTCTTCAAATACGTGCGCTCTGTGTCGCCCTGCAAGAACATTCCGGTAAGCAGCGCCATCTAGTTCCCATCACTAGAAACTCAATGACACTACGTTTGTACTGTAACAACCGTTTCTCTACTTTCAGAAGAAGCAATGAAGCCGTAGCAATTGACTGTGAAATGCAAGGATCGTGTAAACAAGTGCCATCAATTAGAAAACACCATATCAAATAAAGTGATTTTAAATTCTAATGAGGAATGATTTTAAGTTATGCTCCTTTTAAATCCATATACAGATTAAAAATAATTGAGTGATGATTTGAATTAGTATTATGATTGTCTTGGGAATGCAAATGTCACAGATCCCACTTACCATCAAGTGGCCAGCGTGCTCGTTTGCTTTATTTATGCCTAAAAAAATATTCTCAATAAAGCTATAAGAACTACTCAGTTACAAATAAAAGATCGTATTATAACTTTTTCACTTCTACTTACTTTAGTCTGCGTATCGGGACTAAAGCTCCTTATTAATCTGTAGGGATAAAAGTATTTTTTTATTAATTTATTTTGGAAACCCCTAAACATCCAATCACGGTGTTTGTGAATGGAAGATTATCGCCATTTTCAGTGATTTTGCCCAGACAATTTTTAGGGCGTGGAAATAACCTCAAAATTACAAATGTGCAAAAATATAATTAATTTTTTTTTTCGTGAAACACGATTAATGATTACGAATATGAATCTATATAATTATATTAAGCATGAATTCATTTTATAATGCATGGTCCAATTAGTTTTAAAATAGTTTTCAAGTTTGAACCTGTTGGCTAAATATAGAAGCATTTAAAGCGGCATTTCACAAAATAATAATGAAAGAAAAGAAAAAACCGCGGTACAAATTTGTAAGAAACTTTGTTATAATCAATATTGTAATTTTGTATAAGTAGAACGTCCTCGGTGCCGGATTGAGCAAGCACGGGGTCTGTAGCAAATTCTATAAAGAGACTCCTGGTTGGTTTTAGGTTACAGGTTGTCGCGGGCTCTTTCCCGCTACTGGGCGACTTAGATATGCGCCTATTTTGCGTGGGGGTTAGGTTATTAGGCTGAAGAATAGCTACTGGATTATTCATCCTTTTGTCAATAATGATGGATATGAGTAGGTACACGCATACCGATGTAAGTACCAAAACAGGAGAATGTCCAACAGACTAGCACTTTAGAGGTTAGTTGTGGGTGCGCGGGGCCACCCAATGCTCGGGGCCCGTACCATTTGCTACTCTTGCTACGTGGTTATTCCGGCACTGAACATCGTTCTTTTTCCTCGCATTCAAAGTGAAAAGTAGGCTGTTTAACGCGAGACTAAACAACCTCAATGATTTGTTTTAGTCCCTTGTTCAACAATCTACTATTATTTTCTCATTTTGAATCGAGGAAAATTACGTATTACTATGAAATTACATGGTACCCAGCTTTCTAACCGCGTTACCTCAAACACTTACTATATAAGGTGACTAGACATGGTCTTCCATGTACTAAGGGTGTCGCTGAGCTTCGATTCTGGTTCCAATAAGTCGGGACTTCCGATTATTATACACTACGGTTCTGACTCTGGTTACTATCAGCCCAATGAAACCCTGACCCACCATAGAACTGTGTCACAGTGACGTTATAATTCAAGTCCTAAGAAGTAACAAACATTTTTATTAAGTTTAAGTTTGACACAGTTCCATGGTGCTGATAGTACATCCATATTTAATGGACTCGATTCTACAGTGGCCTCTAAACTTCCTAATTTTATTTAGGTGTCGCTAAAACACTTAGCTATTCTATGAGCAGTGTCATAATCAAATGACAGCGCCATGACAGCGCTTATTTGAATCTGACGCTTCTTATTTTAGGCGGTCTTATACATAGTCAGCTTGACGTTTTGGAATAGCACTGATTAAATCTGCCGTCTAAACTGTCTTAAAATTAGACAATTTAGTTTTAGTTAGTTTTAGGCTATTTAAGCGATGTGCACGTAGAATCGGGTCCATTGTTACCTTATAAAGTACCATTTATTTCCTACTGCTTGTGATAATTAAAAGAAAACATTGGCATATCTATTTTGTTGACGCCATGTGCAGGGCCTCTATTCAAAACGGTAAAAACTATATCGTGCTTGAGCTGTTATCGTATTGTCACCGTTTTGATAGCTCTTATTTACTACACATACGCGGCTGACGTCATAACATACCATAAAAGATTAACCATGGTATCGTTTTTACCGCCTAGAATACCGGCCCAGGGCCTCTATTCAACACCGTAAAAACCATATCGTGTTTGAGCTGTTATCGTATTGTCACCGTTTTGATAGCTCTTATTTACTTGACAGTAATGGCGGCTGACGTCATAACAATACCATAACAGCTGATTAACTACGATATCGTTTTTGGGTAAGGACCAAAAACTTGGACCACTGTTATTATCTAGCCGCGATCAGAAAGGGATTAGAGGTGACAGTTTTACCATATACTTACGTCAAAGGGCATATGAATTGACAGCTATTCCAATCCCAAACTAATCGCGGTTTCATAATAAGCGCAGTTAACCATACAAACAACAAAGTCTGTATGGCTAGCTTAAGTGTCACAACGGAAAAGATTCATAGAAAAATAAATGGAGTGACTTAGCGTGGCCAACTTTTTGGTCCGGCCATGATACCGTCATACATGATACCTGGGGCCCTAGACAAGATGCATTACGCCGACTCGCTTTTCTATTCGTTTCGTTTTTAAACCAATTGCGTCACTGCTAGATCACGTAATACGAAAAGTCACGTGATCTAGCAGTGACGCGATTGGTTTAAAAACGAAACGAATAGAAAAGCGAGTCGGCGTAATGCATCTTGTCTAGGGCCCCTGATATGATGATACATGATAAACGATACCGGCCCAGGGCCTCTATTCAGCACTGTAAAAACTATATCGCACTGCTAGATCAAGACTGTATCAACTCAAAATAATTGTTAGTTTTGTTTCAAGCTCATAGGAGTTGTATTAAAGTTGATTTTAAAATGCAGTTGTATTTTGAGTTACTACACTTTTCATCTGGCAGTGCGAATCATGTTTGATCTGTTATCGTATTGTCACCGTTTTGATAGCTCTTATTTGCTTGACAGTAATGGCGGCTGACGTCATAACAATACCATAACAGATTAACTACCATAATTATCTATACGGGCCAGATCTGGAGACCTAAGGGAGACCTAAACTACTACTATTCCAACCCATCTCCCTTCTTTATTCCTATTGCGTCTATGGCCAGCGGTAGTACCATGCCATTGAACATCATCATAATCATCATTGTACTAGCATAAAACCAATTCTGTGGTAAAAAAAAGCGTGAAAACTGTAATTATATTTTATATGTGTGTGTGCGTGCCTCAACCGTATGCGTCCTGACCGACCACAAGCAAACTGAAAAGGACGGACTAAGCCGGTTTATTCAGGGCCGAGCCCTGCGTGCTTTGTTGCGTGAGTATTGAGCGACGTGCACAACCTAGCGCCGGAGCGGCAATAGGTAACAGAAACTCCTTAAAGGGCCGGAGACGATCCTCTTTTCTATGTCAGAGCTGTCAAACAGTTTACAGTTATGGATGCATTCATGATTAACTTTAGAGCTGTCAAAGAAACGTCAGGCAGTAGCCTGGGCAGAATCAGAGATGGCCTTACGGTAACTTGTCTATAGTAAAACGTTTCCGAACGAATTCGTGGGCTGGCAACCCCGAGGGGGACAGGGCAACATTCTCGATTGAGCGGGGTTCGAAAAGGAACGTGTTACGCCATCGCTGGGACTACCACGTTTCAGTCCACGAGTATCTAAGGCATCATATTACATTAAATCAAGGAGATTATTATTGCATTAAAAGACTTATTCCATTAGTTTTTTGTTATGGCATAGGAAGGCAGACTAGCACACAGACCACCTGATGGTAAGTGGAACCTGTGAGCCATAGACATTCGCAGTCAAAAGACTGCAATCCTAAGACTGCAAATGCACTGCCAACCCTGAGGACTAAGATGGAATGCCTCTATGCTAGTCATTTCACCGGCTGTCTTATTCCCAAACCGGAACACAACAATGCGAACACTGCTGCTTGGCGGTAGTTTAATGGATAAGATGGTGGTACCAACCCGGACGGACCCCGCACAAGGTCCTTCCACAAGTGAAGTAAACGGAGTTGTTATTTCGAAGATTGTGTTGCGTGAACATGAACAACGACACCCCACACATTGAAGAGCTCCCCGGAATTCCTATCGAAGAACCACCAGGGAATCATACATCTATCTATGCATATTTCGCCAGTATCAATCAGTGTGTTTACAACTTTATAAAAACGCAGTGATTGATCAATCGCAAAAAAACATGCGTATTGAACCACATTTTCTTATCGTGGGGTGTAATAAAACGACAATAAAGACTATTTTCAACTCGACTCACAGATGCGAAGAGAAAAGGATCTTGATATTTGCATTGTAACCGATATTCGTATAGAATTGTTTTACTAATTTTGCCATGATTTTTAGCCGACTGCGCGAAAAGTAAAGTATTTAACAGTCTTTGTATATGTAAGTAAGTATGTATGTATGTGATGGTGAATTGGCGGTCACGTTTTGCTAAGGCCATATGGGGTCGTAGGCTATCATCGATTTAAAATACCCTATATATGACATGCATATGCCATTCATGACTCTGTAACATTCGCCATCATCAAACAGATAGTTGTAGTACGTATAATTAGAAATGCATAATACTCCTTCCTTAGTATGTATTTCTAATTATTTTTAGAGACTGAAATTTATTTACTTATACTTACATACATACATAAACTCACGCCTTCATTCCCAGAGTGAAGGGGAGTCAGAGCTACAAAATAACCTCTTTAAAAACTTGCTGACAGTTACGTTACCACATTTTTCATAATCAGGTAAATATATATTTTTTGTGTATTTATTTATCTATAACTAATTACTTAACTATTATACTTAACGTAATTGTTCTCAACTTCTAAGCTAAATGAATACTATGTATCCGTGGATATCTATAATTAAGTTAGCATTATGTGTATGCTACGACTGTACTGCCCTACAACGGAGAAAAGGCACCAGTGCAATTAATTCAAAGAAGCATATTGAACTCTCAATGGTTATAATAAGGTTGGAAGTGCAATACAATTATTATAGTAGATGTGCCTTTTTTCCGTAGGGCAGTGTAGACCTTTAGATGTTTGCTACAATGAACATACCACTTGTTGGTAAACCGCAATAAATAAAAATAAAAACACTGCCCTTACCGGCATTTGAACCTGGGACCGCTAGCTTCGTAGCCAGGGTCACTATCAACCAACAACGTGTCATCATAACCCTCTTCAACTACATTCATTTCTAAAGTCTCTTAAAAATCAAAGTATCAAAACCGTTCACAAACTCTACAGATGGCAACACGTGTAAATCCAATACTTACTCCTTTTGCCTTTCCCGAGCCAGGTGTAGCCTTATCTTGTTAGTCTGTCCACAAACGGCTCTGATTAGACATGATTGGGAAAATCGTCCTCGTTGCCATGCAAGTGGCTAGTAAGTACAATGTTGCAATAGAAATGCTATACTTAAGGATTGTGTTGTGAAGCGCCAGTCAAATCGCGTAGCTGTCAAAAAATTCCATACAAAGGACGATGGGCAAAAATGTCCCCTCCCACAACAGACATAATCAGACTATGCATTCATAAACAGACAGAGATGAAACATGTCCCAGTTTGTACATCTTGGCAACATGATGTATTTTTACCATGGCGACGATCGCCGTATGTATGGGGTTATTCTGGTCTAACTGGTTAAATTTTCAATGTAAACCCGAATCGTTACGTATAGTGGTAAGGATGGTAAAGGGGATTCACTGTTGGATCGCATTTTTTTTTCGCATATTGTGTATCTTTTCGCATAAAATCTTTTGCCCGAAAACAGTTTTACGATAAAAACGGTTTATTGGTAACCTAACCTAACCTAAACTACACAATAAATGATTCTGCAATTATAGCCTAATTTAGCCTAGTTACCAAAACGTAACATCTAGAATGTCAGTGACATTCAATTTGAACCTTAATACTATGACGATACCGTTTGTTTTTCAATATCAATGTTGTAGTAGCACGTGCTAACTCGGTAGCTAGCGGTTTTGCGATAATATAAACAATGGCCTTTGTTTGGAAGATTAGGGCTCGAAGCGAAAAGTTCATTTGAGAAAATTCATACTATATGCAAAAAGATTTTATGCGAAAAGATACAATATGGCAAAAGTTTTTAGACCAGAATTACAAAATACCGTATTCTCATTATATCAGAATCCCATAACTATTCAAAATAAGAATTAATTTATTGTAGTTACCCAAAATTTTGAATCTGGTTAATCGCGAATCTGGTATAAAGTGTAATCGGGTATTTTCAAATTATGGTATTATGGGAATGAGCGGTTAGGGACAGAGATATAGAATTTACACGGTTCTCTCTCTTTCTCACCGTAAACTGAACTGCATATGATAATGACATGGTAATCCCTCTGGTAGTTTCTAATGTTTGCTTTGTTTATTTATTTATTTAATGGCAACCGGGCGCAATATCGACCAACCATTTCTGCCAATGTCAAGTTTATATAATACATTTACATATCAAAAGGCAACGTAATACGGTGATCCTCTAGCCTCCGTGAAGCGATGTAGGTAGAACTTTACGAAGACCAGATGGGATTTTCTTGGAGCAATCCTTTCAAAGGCGATACGTGTTCAAACTTGAATTCTTCATTATACTGCACATTTGAATGTTAATTTACTGCATATTAATACATCATTATTACTATCCATTAAACAGCAAAATATGCAAAAAAATTGAAGCAAGAAAGCGACACCTGTTTGCTGAGTTGCTTAGTTCTAAGTGCTTATTCATATTTAATTATTAAATTTTTCGAACATGTTTGATCGATAAATTATTAGTTTCTTTAAGATGCCAAGCGTCCAGTGGCGCCCTCATTCGTATTGCAATCAAAGGATGGATTTTTGTTGTAAGACTTGTAAGTACAGAATGAATACACTATGTACGGCACATATGACAAAGATTAATAACCTTTGACCTTCGTATGGTTAACGTAACGGAAAAAGGTGCCCATGTTTTTCCATTACGTTACTCACTCATAGTTCAATTGTTATTAAGGCATATGCCCTATAAATTGTGTAATCTTTTGTACAAAAAAAAAACACCATCGATTCATAGACAATACTTTAGTTTACTCAAAAATAGAATAATAGCAATGAGGGCGCCACTGCAGCACTATATAGACGCTCGGCGCAGTCTTAATTTCGGTATGAAACCAGTTTTCATACCATCGACAATCCATCGTGTAGAGGGGCCATAATAAGGGCCCTGCTCGGTTTTTCAGGTATATATGGAGCGATAAATCTAACACCAGAGCAAAAAGGATCTCTTCACACCTTCATACCTTTGGCTTGCGGAAAATATGGGGCCGCAGACAGGGCTCCTGCAGCCGAGGTTAGTATGGTCAAAGTATGCTAAGTATATTTATATGAATTAGCTGAACAAACCAAACGACATTAAGGTCGATTATTATTATGATAGGGGGCAGAGTAGACTGCCCTTACATGCGTCTTTTTTGTGGGCTAATTGTTAATAACATTTAGGATTAATGAACTACTAACAATATATATGAGTGTAAATTTACTCGAAATAAATGATTCTATTCTATTCCATTAATGATCGACGACCGGTAGCATTTTATGTCACTTTAACGTCAAAGGTAATGAATGACTAATATGGATAAAACAAGCATTATTATATTGTTAAAAACTCACTGAATTTAATTTGCTATGTAAATTATGATATTTGTTCTTTGTTTATTGTTGTCAATCGACTATTAACACTAAGGATCCATTTATATAGAGAGCACATCAACAAATGTGAGTGTGAGTTTTAGTTATCTAGGTACAAGGGACGCGATGGTTTAAAAACCAAACGAATAGAAACTCGAGTAAGCGTAATGCAAATGCATCTTGGCGAGGGCCTTAGGCGAGCGGAACGTCAGTAGGTACTGCCCTACTACGGAGAAAAGGCACTAGTGCAATTAATTCAAAGAAGCATATTGAACTCTCAGGGGTTATAATAAGGTTGGAAGTGCAATACAATTAATATCAGACCTAGGAATATACGGGGCAAAATTAAATGACAGCTAGGGATTGCCGGCATCGATAAACTCAATTATCGATGCTATTCCCATATACTAGTGATCGCCCCCAGCATTGTTTGTAAGTGTGTATTTTTTACTTTTTACTTCCCCCCCTACCACTTCCACAGAAAATGAAGTCATTTAGCCACCTGAAATGGATTCATCATACGAGACGGAGAAAATTAACACCCGAAAATTTGGAACAAATTCTGACCGTTTACTTTAACAGTAGTAAATAGGACAGTAATTCTGAAATACACAATGAGGAAAAAAAAATAGATGGTTATGAGTGAAGGTTCAAAAATCCTTTTAAAATATAGAATAACCATAATTATGTTGCTATTTTGTTTTATTTTCACACTTTCAATAAATATTTTTACAAACAAAACTTGGAGTGATCACTAGTATCTAATGGGAATAGCATCGATAGTTGAGTTTATCGATATAGGCAATCCCTACCTGTCATTTAATTTTGCCCCGCATATTCCTAGGTCTGATTATTGGGTGAATTTCAACAAGCGTCAAATTATCCTAATTTAGGTGGTATTTTTTATTTTGTCAGTAGGGTTCACAATTTTAAGTGTAAGGGACGTCATTAGTCATAATTAAAACAGTGTTAAAATGGCCCTTCATTAAACCAAGTCGTTTTAAGATATATCGAATTTACTTATTATATACCACCAAAATTGCTATTATCCACCAAAATTTGTTTTCTAAGAAAAACACACGATCAATAATGACATATCGGGATAGTTAAAATAATAATCGTTAGGGAATCATTCTTGTTATTTTTTAAAACCAACAACGTATTTTTTTAAATATAATAAACAGTTATTGTTTGGTTTTTATATAATTTTGGTGGAACAAGGAATTTTGTCAATTTTGGTGTCTTAGGAAAAGCCACCAAAATTGTAACACCAAAATTAGAACTTGTACTTTTTTATTTTATTTAACGTGAATATTTTAGTTTTATACAAATTTAACTTCATATAGTTAAAAAAACACCATTAACATACTCAAAATAATTTAAACACAATTGTTTTTTTTTGCAAGATAACAAGTTATCTAAGTTATCACAATTATAAAAGTATTTCGTACCACCAAAATTAGATACTTATGTACTTAGAGGGAAGATGCAGCAAGACGGTATAATTCTTTCACCATCTAATCTCTCGCTGGAACTGAACGAACGACTGACGCCATATTTGTTTGTTTAATCACTTTTGGTTCGATCATAAAATCAATTTTAATATTCACCACCAAAATTGACTATTTCGCAAGGACAGTTTTATATAACACTGTTCCCAGTTTCTTTTTATTTGCAAATGCAATAATTGTAATATTTTATAATTCCTTAACTAATAGGGAATAGAGGTAACTAAAATATCAATCTAATTTAGGCTTAATAACTTTGTACCACGGTATATCAGTGTATGGGACAAGTACTGGACACGACACCAAAATTGATTTTGGACAGTTTTTTTTTTTTTACGATAAACATGATAAGTTATTAACAATTTTAACTTTGGCTCAACATGGTACTTTGTGTAAGATTTTCTAGAAAATAAATAGTTTTCCAATAAATGTACTTTACACCCCAATTATCACGTCCGCCGCTAAAAAATGTGGTTGGGATAATTACCCTATTATAGTAGACTAGCTTTTGCCCGCGACTTCGTCCGCGTAGAACTCGTTTATCGCAGTTAAGTACATCCATAGTTTAAAGTAATTTAATAGTTAGACGTCCTCCCTGGCCAGAATTATATCGACATAGCTTTTGCCCGCGGCTTCGCTCGCGTTAAGAAGTATTATTATTAATTATGTATAGTTTTTGCGGCTTTACTTTTTTTAGCGTGTGTAAAAAAATAGGGCCTTCAAATCTTCTTTGTACACAATATTCTTAACTAATCCGTCATTCGGCGCTAAAACAATCAAGCTACTGGGTGAACTTACTCGAGAGCAAGCAACATAAAACTGTCCCTGAGAGAAGCAATGTTCTCTCAAGTTAATACCCGCAAATTTGAGAATTTGCCCCTGAGACTTGTTTATTGTCATGGCAAAGCAGACTTTTAGGGGAAACTGTAATCGTTTAAATTCACCCAGTTAATATCACTATACACTTATTATCTTCCACTATATTGCGATGTAACGCTTTCACTTGCAGTCTCGTACCGTTACAAAGTTTTGGTGGTTTTAAATTTCTAAACAACATAATTGGAGTGCCCACACGCAGAATAAGCTTATGATAAGGCAAACCTGGCGGTTTCAATGAATTTAAAAATTCTACAGGGTAATTAGTAGCGTCATCTGTATTAACCACAGTATCAATCGAAGTATAGACCTTTTCTTCGCCCTCAAACGACATGAGCAGTATATCGTTGATAGCTGCTGCTTGATCGTTCTTTGGAGTAAGAATGGCACGCTCACATAACCATTCAATAGGCTTGTCATGTATATGAATAATGTCTGGATAAACTTTAGACAGTAATTCTTGAATCGTAGTAACAACTGTGCACAATTCTTCCGGGATGGTTATCATTCCATCAAACGATGGAAAATCACCATTACCGATGTTAAAAAGGAGATCTGAAAATCTACCAGCAGACTCATCCCCGCCCAAATGTGCTCTCATATTTTTAGAGAGCTTAAGAATATTAACCTGGGGCCACAAATTAGTTAATGCACGACTTTACTTCGTCAGCTCTGGTTCCTTTTGGCACCACTGGTAGAGTCTGCCGAAAGTTTCCGGCCAGCAAAACTGTTACTCCACCCATTAATTTTGTATCACCCCTTATATCTCTTAGTAATCTGTTTAAGGCTTCAATACCACCTTTATGAGCCATCGTTATTTCGTCCCACACGATTATTTTTGTACTCTTACTTCAGCAAAATTACTTTGTTTGGAGATGTTGCAAATGGGAGTCTCGGCAGTGATTAAATTGAGTGGTAACTTAAAAGCAGCATGAGCAGTTCGATCACCTTCGAGTAATGTAGCAGCTATGCCCGACGACGCCACAGCCAGAGCAATGCCGTGAGTACTTCTTACTTTCGCCAAAGTAAATTAATAAGGAAGGTTTTACCAGTTCCACCTGGTGCGTCTAAGAAGAATATTCGACCGTCATTTGCGTCTACACTTGTGATAATTTTACTGTAAACTTCCTGTTGCTCGTCATTCAAGGATGCTTCATTTTGTCTTACTGCGTCTTCTAAGGCCACTGTATCGTAACTGGTCTCCTTCATGTACTCTCTATTTCCAAATTGTATTGATGGAATTGGCTGAGGTAATCCATACTCTTTAAGAGGACGGCCGCCTAATGATAATACGGCATCCTCTAATACCGACAGGCATTTGTTAAATATCAGGTCCGATGAGTGCTCTACATCCACGTCACCTTGGCTTTCCAGTTGTTTTTTAAAGTCCTCAGAAAGGTATTCTTTGTATTTTTCCCAAAGACATAAGGGGTCGGAAACCTGGCAGAACAATAAAATTATAGCAAAAAGCTCTCGAATCATATGCGGTGTTTGACAAAGTGCTGCCTCTTCAAGAGCTGACTCCAAATGACGATCATCTTCGAGTAGACCTAGAGCCTTGCACGCGGATTGGAAAGTGGGATGTAAGTGACCATCTACAGCTTTCAACGCTTCAAATGAAATTGGGACTCTGATCTCATGTAGAAGCATTCGAAGGTGGTAGCATTCTGTATTGTTTGTATGAACAGTATAAACCCTACCTAGAACGTGTTCTTTTTTGACCCCTGACCATCCTTCAACATTCACTCCTCTCTTCCTTTTCGTTCCATTAGGTACTGATAGGTTCAAATTAATACATTTACATCCTCCATCATCCCTTATTTTATCCCCATGGGTGTTGAATTTATCAAAATCCTATTTAAGCGGACGTCTTCACCAAAGTCGCTCCAATCTTTAATTTCAGTTCAATCAGTCGAAAATCTAAGAAGATTTATACAAACTTTCATCCCCTTTTTATCCCCTTAGGGGTGGAATTTATCAAAATCCTTTCTTAGAGGATGCCTATATCATAGTAGCTATATGCATGCAAAGCCTCAGCCCAATCGGTTTAAAATTGACAAAGTTTCATACAAACTTTCATCCCCTATTTTATCCCCTTGGGGGTAGAATTTATCAAAATCCTATCTAAGCGGACGTCTTCACCATAGTAGCTCCAATCTTTAATTTCAGTTCAATCAGTCGAAAATCTAAGAAGATTTATACAAACTTTCATCCCCTTTTTATCCCCTTAGGGGTGGAATTTATCAAAATCCTATTTAAGCGGACGTCTTCACCATAGTAGCTCCAATCTTTAATTTCAGTTCAATCAGTCGAAAATCTAAGAAGATTTATACAAACTTTCATCCCCTTTTTATCCCCTTAGGGGTGGAATTTATCAAAATCCTTTCTTAGAGGATGCCTATATCATAGTAGCTATATGCATGCAAAGTCTCAGCCCGATCGGTTTAAAATTGACAAAGTTTCATACAAACTTTCATCCCCTATTTTATCCCCTTGGGGGTAGAATTTATCAAAATCCTTTCTTAGTGCACCTCTACGGTACCTAAGCTACGTCCCTTCCAAATTTCAAGTGCCTACGTTTAGCCGTTTAGGCTGTGCGTTGATATGTCAGTCAGTCAGTCAGTCAGTCAGTCAGTCAGTCAGTCAGTCAGTCAGTCAGTCAGTCAGTTTCTCCTTTTATATATTTAGAAGATAGATGTGCCTTTTCTCCGTAGAAGGGCAGAGTAGCGACGGCCAACCTCGAGGCTTCGTCGGGGTTTAAGTCCGGATTCTTCTTTCATTTGCGTTATCTGTGGTATTCACATGATTCTAGGCAGGGGTACTGCAATTCGTCGACTGTCTCGGCGAGCTCTACGACTACGATAATATAACAATGGAGATGACGATGGCCATTCACGACGGAAACATACACACGGTCATGGAGGGGTCAGTATATCCAATGAATTGTATAGTCTTTATTATTTGAACTGAGCTGATCTTCTACACAAAGGCCATTGTTTGTGTACAATACTATTATCTTTCTTTGTTTCCGTAACCGCAAGCTGATTACATACAAAAAAGTTAGAACTACATTGAATGTACATTGAATTATCAACCCTGTCCTCTTAGTCAGTAGGTTTAAAATGTAAAGTGTCAGGATACAGATATGTCTTTATTATTTGAACTGCGCTTATTCTCTATACAATACTATCATCTACACAAGACTTATATCTATATCCTGACACTTTACATTTTAAACCTACTGACTAAGAGGATAGGGTTGATAATTCAATGTACATTCAATGTAGTTCTAACTTTTTTGTATGTAATCGGCTTGCGGTTACGGACACAAAGAAAGATAATAGTATTGTACACATACAATGGCCTTTGTGTAGAAGATCAGCTCAGTTCAAATAATAAAGACTATACAGTTAAGTGTAAAAATATATATGGAAAAAATCCTCTCATAAATATGGTACGAAGTTCTTACTACACTGGATTATGGGGCTACCATAGGCAGATGACCTTCGACCTGAAGCTCCTTTCAATTGTAGTTAACTCTATTTGCATTGGCACTGCTGTTCTAAACTAGCTGCCATCTCAATTTTTTTTACAACTCACTGATATCGAGATTTAAACTATCAAAGTTTGACATTTTTACGCAAAAAAATAAGTTTTTTGGCCTCTATTCCATATTTTTTATTGTTTTTTTCTGTTCCTTTAAATTTGTCCCCGAGTGTCTTCGAAAGTCGAGGAGCTCATATAGGTAATATGATTACCTATATGCTATATTTCTGTTACATATATTTTTTTTCTGACGCTTAATTGTAAATAACATAATTATAAATAGTAAACAGCATTAACCGTTATTTGTTATATACTTATAACAGTTATAACTTGAAAAATGAGGATTTCAATTCGTACGAATTATGGCAAGTCCAATCTGTCAGTTTGGCATAACACATATAACAGTAAAAAATTAATGCTGACTAGTATTCGGAAAAAAAACATTGTTTTTTATTCTAATATTTCTTTGTTCGAATTTTAAACAAAGTTTAGCAAAATCGTATTTCCAGCCCCAGTGGCGAAACTATTATAATATTAAGCCCAAATATATTGCCTTATCAAAAAACTTCAAGCGTATCAATCAATTTGACATGAGAGGGAGGGGGTCAAATGCCTAGTGCCTTGGGGCCGTACTGGGTCTCTAAGAGCCGTATTAATAAACTGATCTCGACTGTAATGTTCGTCTCAAGACGAGTCAAAAATGACAGTTTTCTATGGCTTGACGTTTACTTTGACGTATCTTGTGACGGGCATCTCAGCCGAGATGAGTTTAATACGGCCCTAAGTCCAGGCCTGAATATAATACTATTGTCAATCACTATAATATTGCATAATCACTTGTTTAAATTACAATCAGTCACCTATTTTTTTTACAAGACAATAGGGGTAGGTACCCATTGAAAAGTATGTCGATAATTCAAGCTATTTTCGTCAGGTACTGCAAGAAGGCTCCTCAAGTAAAGAAGTGCATACTGGAGGTGTTAGAACGCATTTTACCATGCACCCCCCCCATGCTCCAAGTCAACAAGGATATTCAGATCAAGGTCACCGACAATCTCTTGCAGTGGATCTGCGCTGACAAAGGAGACAAGGTCGCACGTATGTTCATCATCATTAATTGAAAGAAAGAAAGACAAAATGTTTATTTGCTTTTATGTACCTAATTCAGACAATATTTATTGGACATCTGTAATCTTCACTAAGATGTTTCAGTTGATATCAAACCAAATGTAATCGTAAGAATGTCCTCATTCTTCAAACAGCACGATGGGTTAAAAGGTTTTGGTACTTAAGGTGACACACTGTCCGGTTAGTAGCTAATAGACGTCCAAATCATATTTCCTGAACTATACCTCTAACACAAGTACCTACAGAAGAACCAAACATCAAACAAAAAAACTAACACAATAGTTCCCGACGCGACGGAGGAAAATGGTCTCTGCTCAGTATGTTACTGGTTTTGAAGTCAGAGCTGGTCTATTACCAATCACGGCACTATGGGAGTCCAGGACCTTCAGAAAGCATACATGGAGTTGAAGCCGGAAAGACATTTAGACAACTTTAATTTAGTAAAGTGATGGGACACCAACTGGCGATTGTCCCAGGGCTCACACTATAGTATGATCCCACGGACAACCATGCAGTGTGTGTAGGACTATTTTAGAGGATTGGGAACATCAATTATAGGATAGCTATATAGGGATGAAATGATATGTTATTATTGATGAAACCAACTACAGCGCCTGCCTGGACATTCAAAAGGCAGAGGTATTTTTTGACTTTTCATAACCATAAGGTATCTACTCGCCACTTTTAAAACACATCTACCCTTCGAGTATATAGCTATCACGACTCAACTCTGATGGGCCAATAAAGACAAACCAGAAGTGATGGTCTATTCCGGATCATATACTCCAACCAGCCAGTGAAGGTAAGCGTGGGATGAGGAAGAGGACCTGCCTCGGGAGCTTACGATACTCACCAACAATTCGCCACTCGCTGTCTTGCGGTTCCATCATTATCATTGTATTTATCATAATTTTGGCGATGATACAGCGCTTTAACAGCCATCATTGTCGGCTTCGCATTTTATCCTAGGTCACCTAGGTCAGCTCCTTAAACAGTCTCATGCAGTGGGTCCGTAGTAGCAAAGGAAACAAGATCGCACGTACGTCATTATCCTCGTACTCGTCACACTTCGTAGGCAGGGTCACTACCGCCTAGACCACCGCGTCGACCAATAATCTTCACATAGGGTCACACATAAAAAAAAACATCGCTCTAGGAGGTCCTGTCCCGTTCCGCTCAATTCCCGCCGGCGCCGGCGCGTCAAGTCTGCCGTGTCTTAACCTTTCGTATGCCTAGTTCCGGATCCGTACCGACCCTGGTCCTATGCCTTGTTCCGTATCCGTCAGTAAGGGGCTTAATCGGGTTATTTGAAATTAGATTCTAGTAGCTTAAAGATAAAAGAAACAATCTTGAATAGATAGCATTTAGTTGCTCGAAATGTCAAATAACTTTCGAGCTAGGAACTATTATCTCGGTCACGTGACACCGATGACGTCATAGCCCGGCATACGACGGGTACAAGTATGCGAGCCTCTCCGGCATACGAAAGGTTAAGGTGCTCTTACAGGGGCAGTTTCTTGTTTATTGCTCCAAAAATTGCCCGTGTAAGTGCACGTTTTAGTTTTAATTCTATGTTACATTTTACAGTATTTATTCTCGAACACGGAAAGGAATGCCTCGTAAAATCAATGCAATCAATACGAGACTGTACCGGAGATTTCAAGTCAAGCATTATCAAAAACCTCGACTTAAAGGTAAATATAAAGTGATGGGTGATTTTGTATGGACCCCTTGGATCTTTGGATTGCATGTCAATATGTTCATTAGGACCCAAGAAAAGACAAAATACCTATTTTCGTTGCAATATCGATGGGGTTTTATGAAAAAAAACCTTTCAAAACACGGCAAGGCAAGAATGTGTTTATTTTTAAATAAATTCCATGTTAAACGACTTTGATTTTCCAAGATAACCCTATACATAAGGCGATCGTTGTCAAGATCTATAAACTGAGTCATGTTTCATTTCTGTTGGTGGGTGGGGACTTTTTTTACTGTTGAACAAAAATAAAGTATACAAAATACTGTTTTCAGCATCAAAATGCATGCTTAGACGCTCACACAAATTTGTTTTTATTTAGTCAGAGGGCGCTCACTGCTCAGTGCAGCGCATCCACAAAAAAAACACACTGAGTTTCTGAAAAATATGTATTTAAAACAATAAATAAATAAAATACTTACTGTTCATTTTTCTAAAATACTGTTAAATATTCTTCATAGACCTGAATATACTTTATTTCTTGTAACAAAAGTTGGCAACCCTACTAAGAAGGGATATCCGGAACACCTAAGGGGTTAAAGTAGGGGGTATCGGGAAATTAATTCCAAGCGTTTAAGTGGGCGTCCTTGTCTAATATATTTTCTTTTCTGCAGACAAAATGCACGAATTTCGAGGATATGTCAAACTGCGTGGTAGCGACGATGCTCTTCTGCCAAACCAACGTCACCGCCGTTATGTTTAACACCATGTTCGAAAGCATACGAGAGATGTCGCTCTGCAAACAATACATTAAACCATTCGGACTGCCAAAAATGAAGCAGAAGTAGAACTGGATCTTAATTGAGAATAGGTTTTATTTTTAAAAGGTTTTCTGCAAAAAACATAGATACTTTTTTTTAAATTATATTTTCTGAGAAGTTTTTTAAATGTAATCAGTGTTTGCTACGCTCGCTTTGGACTAGTGTTCGGAATGACGTCATTTTGTTCGTAACCGCGTTTTGGTAGCCCTAGTTGTGGCGTAGAAAACATCATGTAGCTCTTTAGCCAGATTTTTACGAAAAAAAAATGGTCTTGTGACACCTCTATACGCTTGTTTTTTTCAGAACACCTTTAAAAAAAGTTCCTGTTGTCAATTCAATAAACTACAGTGCGACAGCTCTTAGAAGGTGGGGTTCGTACTTGTCTCTCAATCGCTCTCACACGATCGTATACAGAGCGAGTGAGAGAGAAGTACAAACCCGAAGCACCTTCTATGTGTTCACAGACTGTATAAGGTCGCCGTCAATAGAACTTGCAAAAGATGTAAACAAAACCGAACGAACCAATTCACCATGATTACTCGATAATCACGTACTTTTCAAGATCAAGTGAGATCTTTGCAATGATTTATACCCTAGATCATTATTTTCATATTAAATTCAAGATGAAATAACTATTAATTATGCGTTATTTTTATTAAAAATACGCTTGGTGAATATTTGAGGTTATGTGTCAATCAGTAGGTACTACTTCTTCTTCTTCTTTTGCCCCCGCGGCGACTTGAACAGCTACTACCGCGGGGATAATGGCGTTTCCACGTTGAGTGATTTCGCCAGTGTCAAGTATATATATTGTATAAATCAATATAGCAATAAAACAATCCAATCTTCTCTAGGAAGATTGGGGGCATCGTTGTACGGTGATTTGTAGGTCAGAGGTCAAGATAGTTTTACCCTCTGCACCACTGCGAGTCCACTTGAAACGAGAAGAAAGATGCCAGATACACGAAATAAGTCCAAGTCTTCAATCACTGTGCGACACAAAGGCATAAAAAGTACAAATCACTATCAGAAAAGAACTTTGAACACCTAATTATCCAAAAATTAAAGTCTAAAACAAATTACACGTCCGCCATCTTTTAACGTTGCAAATGCCCCCCCCCCAGTAGGTACTAATTTGTGTACATCGTTTGCATGTTCTATTGACAGGACTTCAGGTGAAAAACTTAAGTAAATGACCTCTTGCATGTAGTTGTGTACAAAACTAATATGGAATTGAAGTAGCGGCGCCGAGCGATGTCACTTTTGACACCTGACAAATAGTGTTGTGAAAACTCCATTTTACATAATAAAATCAGTTAAGTGCGAGAGTATATTTAAAAAATATATATTAAAAAATAACGCATAATAGTAACAAGCGATTTTCCATGAATAGAGTATTTATTTTATTGTATTTTAATCCGATTCAGTTAAATCACTCCTTGAAGAACAATCGTCACTGTTATCTTAAACCTATCAACGCGCGAATTGTTTTTTTGAGATGTTTTTTTTGTTAGTTATGATTAAAAAGATAAAAACTAAAGCAAAAAAAAATATTCAATGTTAAGCTAGTTACGAAATGCGTTTCGGTGAATAACAGCCCCAGCGGTACATCACTATTCCAGTACCTGCAACAATGTAGTTTGACATCTGTTCCTTTATACTTGCTGTCAATATTTAGCGAACTTCCTGAGCGAGCAAACGTCAAAAGTGCCATCACTCGGTGCCGCTACTTTAACGTCAAATTTCAAATATAGAATGTCGAACGATCTATACAGATGGAGATTCTCTTGGGGTTTTTGACAAGATGGTGTCGCTTTCTTGCTTACATTTTATTTGCATATTTTGTTGTTTAATGGATAGTAATGATGTATTAATATCCAGTAAATTTGTGCAGTATAATGAAGAATTCAAGTTTGAACACGTATCGCCTTTGGAAGGATTGCTCCAAGAAAATCCCATCTGGTCTTCCTAAAGTTCTACCTACATCGCTTCACGGAGGCTAGAGGATCACCTTATAACGTTGCCTTATGATTTTCTTTTGATATGTAAATGTATTATATAACCTTGACATTGGCAGAAATGGTTGCTCGATATTGCGCCCGGTTGCCATTAAATAAATAAATATGGTATGGTATATGGTATGGTATGATCTACAGTGTGTGACATCCATAAGAACATATATTTTACGTAAAGATAGCTTTAAGTGTTGTTAGCCGTTTGAAGAAGGAGTTAAGTTATTAGCTAAATTATATTTAGTGTAATTCATTTTTAAAGGGTACAACGAGCAGCAATGTATAACATTAAGTCTAAGTTAATTGCAAGTTAATTGAGGGATAATTGAGCTATGTCTGATACATTGCGTGGCAAATTAGTTAGTATGAAAAAAAAAAGTACAACTTATGTTAACAAAACACTTGTTTTTATGATAATTAGGATGCATATTAACTGTTGTCAAAATATATGTTCGTATGGATGTCACACACTGTATACAGATGGGTTACATGTGTTACAACTACATGCCAGAGGTCATTTACTTAAGTTTTTCATCTATATTCTGCCTATGTACATATAATGTTATATTGTAACTTTGTGTTAACTGGGCCCTTTGTTTGGGCCAGTTGGTTTGTTATTATGACATAACTATGCAGTTCAGTTTACGCTGAGAGAAAAGGACAGAGCTATATAACTGCTATAGCTCTGTCCTTTACACTCGCCGTAAAATGAACTACATAGCTATGTCATAATAACCCCCCTGTAGTTAATTCAACTAAATGTTAAAATAATAAAAAGGGATCGAAAATTTGACCCATTGAAATTTAACCATTAGTTACGGTTTTTAACGATTAGTTAGTTTAACTTAGTTAGCGTATAGTCTTTATTATTTCTACTGAGCCGATCTTCTACACAAAGGCCATTGTTTGTAAACAATACCATTGTCTTTCTTTGTGTCCGTAACACCAAGCCGATTACATAAAAAAAGTTAGAACTACATTGAATGTACATTGAATTATCAACCCTACTCTCTTAGTCAGTAGGTTTAAAATGTAAAGTGTCAGGATACAGATATAAGTCTTTATTATTTGAACTGTGCTTATACTTTACACAATACTATCATCTACACAAAACTTATATCAGTATCCTGACACTTTACATTTTAAACCTACTGACTAAGAGGGTAGGGTTGATAATTCAATGTACATTCAATGTGGTTCTAACTTTTTTGTATGTAATCGGCTTGGTGTTACGGACACAAAGAAAGACAATGGTATTGTTTACAAACAATGGCCTTTGTGTAGAAGATCAGCTCAGTTCAAATAGTAAAGACTATACCTAACTATGATAACGAAGGCACATGTTTAACGAAAGTTATCAATTTTGAAAAGAGGGATATACGATAAAGAATGTGTAGGCTATATGATGTATTTCGCTATAACAAATCTGTTATAGATATTGTAAATTTATTCTCTATGAAACAGGATAAAGCAAGAATCTATTCAGCTAATTTGATTTACGCGACGTATGATAAGCTATCTAACCTTCAGGAATAGAGGTTAACTATTACCTCAAAAGCTAATATAGTATTATTTATGTCATATCTTATTGTGTATGTGACAGCTTGAAATTTCACCATCCCCATTACATATGACAGGATGGCAAAAAAACGGGTCAGAGTGAGTTTTTCCTACTAAAGAGGCTATTTCGAAGCCTTTGGTTTCTCGCCAGGGGATGCTTTTAGTGAAATCTGATGATGGATACCCCGAGCATCGATACAGGACTTCCAGGGTACCTAGGATACCCAACTGATTCAATCTGCGGCTAACGCCGGAATTGTGCAGCAGGAAATCATCTTAAATAGCAATAAAATGTAAATAAATTGAAATGCTGGCCCAAACTCTCTCGCTGTGTTGTTAACTGATTGTGCGATAAGTTAGTATCTTTTGAACTTTTGACCTCCTCTATTGAACCTCGGAGTATCCACCATTAAACCTCAGTCAAAACGACCACTGGCAAGGAACCAAGGCTTCGAAATAGCCTCGTTGGTATGAAAAACGCACTCTGACCCGTTAGTTTGCCATTTGTCATATGTAATGGGGATGGTGAAATTTAAAGCTGTCACATACACAATAAGATATGACATAATACTATAGCTTTTGAGCTAATAGTTAACCTCTATTCCTGAAGGTTAGATAGCTTACCATACGTAGCGTAAATCAAATTAGCTGAATAGATTCTTGCTTTATCCTGTTTCATAGATAATAAATGTATAATACCTATAACAGATTTGTTATAGCGAAATACATCATATAGCCTACACATTCTTTATGTCTTTATGAAGTAATCTCGATTAAGTAGTTCTTTAAGCGGTAGGGAATGCAATTTAACCGGTTATTAACCGATTTTGTATGATAATAACCGGTTAAAACCGGTAATAACCGGTTAAAACCGGTAATAACCGGTTAAAACCGGTAATAACCGGTTATTTGCATTCTCTATTAAGCGGCAATGACGATGAAGCGCTACAAAATGGGTTAAATACATGCACAATGACTTGTGCTGGCGGCGAGCTTTCTGGATCTGTAATAAGTATAAAACAAAAACAAGACGTCTAAAATACCACTTTCAAAAACGCAAAAATAAGTTTTTTCACATGGCTGACTTTATTAGTCAGCTGACTTGACTGTATTAGTCAAACTGAAGTCGGTGTTCCACAATATATATATATTTTTTTTTTTTTATATCATAGGAAGGCAAACGAGCACACAGGCCACCTGATGGTAAGTGGAAACTGTGACCCATAGACATTCGCATTCACAAGACCGCAATCCTAAGACTGCAAATGCGTTGCCAACCCTGAGGCCGAAGATGGAATGCCTCTATGCTAGTCATTTCACCGGCTGTCTTATCCCCAAACTGGAACACAACAATGCGAACACTGCTGCTTGGCGGTAGGTTAATGGATAAGATGGTGGTACCAACCCGGACGGACCCTGCACAAGGTCCTCCCACCTCCAAACAACAATAAATAACACAAAACAATATGCCGAGTTCAGTTTGATTGACCTATTACCCATTTGAAAAGAGGTTTATTTTATGCGTTGTTAAAGGTTGTGTTTTGTTTTTAGTATTTTTGTTTATTTTAAGTTTTTTAGTTTCTAAGTTATTACGGTTGGACACTTGTTGTTTGATTGTGTAATCAGTAGTTAACTCAACTAATTGTTAAAAAGGAATCGAAAATTTGACACATTCCCTTAAGATGATTATGTTTCCTTAATTCGAGTTTGTAAGTAGCAGATACATACAAGTTCAACGCTGTTTGTCTTTTATGTCTGAGAGAAATACAACGGTAGTTGCTAGATAGATACATACAGTGTGATATCCATACGAACATATTATATTTTGACAACCTGTGTGGTCACCGGGTTAGAATAGTGCCACTCCATGTCTTCTCGTGGATGTCGTAAGAGGCGACTAAGGGAATAATAAAGGCTTCTAGTACTCTTAGGCGATGGGCTTGCAACCTGTCACTAATACGCTGGTAAATATCTTAGCCTGATTGTGCAAAACGTGGTTACAGAATTATCAACAACTCATTTAAGAGTGCTTGGTAATTCTGTAGCTCTGCCTACCCCACTCTGGGAATGAAGGCGTGAGTTTATGTATGTATGTATGTAACAATATGCATCCTAATTAACATAAAAACATGTGTATTGTTAACATAAGTTGTACTTTGTTTTTCCATACTAATTCGCCACGCAATGTATCAGAAATAGCCCAATTATCATCAATATGTTATACATTGCTGCTCGATGGACCCTTTAAAAATTAATTACAGTAAATGTATTGGAGCTATTAACTTAACTCCTTCTTTAAACGGTCAACAGCACTTAAATCTACCGTTACTTAAAATGTATGTTCTTATGGATGTCACACTACGACAAAACATTTTAATTTGAAATCGGGCAAGTAACTGAAATTCAATGGAATAAATAAAACCCATTCTTGCGGATCCTCTATATTTGATTTCTTTTTGCACAATGTACTTATCGTTTCATTCAGTTTAAATAAAAAAAAACCTTGTTTCTGATTGTCCTTTTTTGCGTTTTCTCGTTTGGAATGTTGATAGATGGTGTTTCTTTAAGTCTTGAAAACTTTAGATATTCGTAAATTACCAGTTAATACCAATTATTATTATTTGGGGGGGGGGGGGGGGTTGAGATGGGCTTTGTGAGCCACTTCAACCATTGCTCATCTTTTGTGGCCGCCCTTCGTTTAGAGCTCACTGCAAAGGCCAGTTGCGTCCAGGAATTTCCAGATGCTCTGGGCAGTGAGGAGTTGTATCTCGTGTGGGTCCATGATATGTCGCCCTAGGTAGATACTTCCGTTGCGGATTAGTGGTCCGCAAGAACAGAGGATATGCATTGCTGCTTCTTCTGTATCCTGACAGAACCTGCATATCGCGTCTTGTTTCATACCCATTAGAAACGGATGTCTGTGTAAGGCTAAGCGCGCACCACGATTTTAGTTTTTGCGACACGATATTATAATCGCGCTGTAAAATATCGTAAATAATTCATTGCGCGCACTACGATGAAAAAGTCGATGGATTGTTCATACTCAAAATGGATTTCGTACAAGTTGCTGGTCTTGCCCTCCTCCGGAGGAGTAGAAGGAAGAAAAAAAGAAATCATAAATATTGGACACATCCTTTAATAGCTCAAAGATATAACAAAGGTTTTTTTAATCTGAAATACAATGTTATTCGACGATATCCCTAGAAATTCTTCGGCTATTATAGAATGAAGATGCAAACATTTAACAAATTACTGAAAATGGTTGGACCTCTTGGCGGCGCCCGGGGTGCGATTTTACAATCGCATTGCGCGCGGGGCCATACAACTTCGTATGATGCGATTCATTTTTGCACTATATCGCACGGCAAAAAATCGTGGTGCGCGTTTAGGCTAATACCGATGCTGTCCTTAGTTGGGGTAACTGGAGTCTGGACCCTATCACCTATCACCTATGTCTCGTGCTTTCAAATAAACCGTTTTATGCATCTGCAACATGAATCAGGTGCTGATAAATTAGCATAATGAAATTACAATAATTTGGTTTGCAATAATAGTACATTACTACAGAGGCCGGGAAGTAGGGGGTTGCCGGCCGAGTGATATAGACGGAGGATAGTTACGAGGCTGGCAACCTCTTTTCACGGCGAGGGATGTATAGTGCTTTTCTCAAACATATGCAATGAAATAAATAAGAAAAACACTCAAAAAACATTTGTGTAATAGGCATTAACGCGGATATTTATGGTCCGATAACCATTCTGCCACTAATAAAAATTAAAAAAATTAATAAACACAGCCGCCAAGTTTAAATAAAAATATATATAAAAAAATCTTCCCGGCCTAGGCCTTCAATTTTGTATGAAATTCCTTTACAGTTCTCTCGAGTTGTTCCGCCCGCAACGTGATACTTTGAAGCCAAAAATAACTAAGATAACGCCAACATTTCATTGCATGTTTGAGAAAATACTTTTTATTTAAGTTGATGTAGATTATCTAAATATATAAAAGGAGAAACTGACTGACTGACTGACTGACTGACTGACTGACTGACTGACTGACTGACTGACTGACATATCAACGCACAGCCTAAACGGCTAAACGTAGGCACTTGAAATTTGGAAGGGACGTAGCTTAGGTACCGTAGAGGTGCACTAAGAAAGGATAAAATAGGGGATGAAAGTTTGTATGAAACTTTGTCAATTTTAAACCGATCGGGCTGAGACTTTGCATGCATATAGCTACTATGATATAGGCATCCTCTAAGAAAGGATTTTGATAAATTCCACCCCTAAGGGGATAAAAAGGGGATGAAAGTTTGTATAAATCTTCTTAGATTTTCGACTGATTGAACTGAAATTAAAGATTGGAGCTACTATGGTGAAGACGTCCGCTTAAATAGGATTTTGATAAATTCCACCCCTAAGGGGATAAAAAGGGGATGAAAGTTTGTATAAATCTTCTTAGATTTTCGACTGATTGAACTGAAATTAAAGATTGGAGCTACTATGGTGAAGACGTCCGCTTAGATAGGATTTTGATAAATTCTACCCCCAAGGGGATAAAATAGGGGATGAAAGTTTGTATGAAACTTTGTCAATTTTAAACCGATTGGGCTGAGGCTTTGCATGCATATAGCTACTATGATATAGGCATCCTCTAAGAAAGGATTTTGATAAATTCCACCCCTAAGGGGATAAAAAGGGGATGAAAGTTTGTATAAATCTTCTTAGATTTTCGACTGATTGAACTGAAATTAAAGATTGGAGCGACTTTGGTGAAGACGTCCGCTTAAATAGGATTTTGATAAATTCAACACCCATGGGGATAAAATAAGGGATGATGGAGGATGTAAATGTATTAATTTGAACCTATCAGTACCTAATGGAACGAAAAGGAAGAGAGGAGTGAATGTTGAAGGATGGTCAGGGGTCAAAAAAGAACACGTTCTAGGTAGGGTTTATACTGTTCATACAAACAATACAGAATGCTACCACCTTCGAATGCTTCTACATGAGATCAGAGGCCCAATTTCATTTGAATCGTTGAAAGCTGTAGATGGTCACTTACATCCCACTTTCCAATCCGCGTGCAAGGCTCTAGGTCTACTCGAAGATGATCGTCATTTGGAGTCAGCTCTTGAAGAGGCAGCACTTTGTCAAACACCGCATATGATTCGAGAGCTTTTTGCTATAATTTTATTGTTCTGCCAGGTTTCCGACCCCTTATGTCTTTGGGAAAAATACAAAGAATACCTTTCTGAGGACTTTAAAAAACAACTGGAAAGCCAAGGTGACGTGGATGTAGAGCACTCATCGGACCTGATATTTAACAAATGCCTGTCGGTATTAGAGGATGCCGTATTATCATTAGGCGGCCGTCCTCTTAAAGAGTATGGATTACCTCAGCCAATTCCATCAATACAATTTGGAAATAGAGAGTACATGAAGGAGACCAGTTACGATACAGTGGCCTTAGAAGACGCAGTAAGACAAAATGAAGCATCCTTGAATGACGAGCAACAGGAAGTTTACAGTAAAATTATCACAAGTGTAGACGCAAATGACGGTCGAATATTCTTCTTAGACGCACCAGGTGGAACTGGTAAAACCTTCCTTATTAATTTACTTTGGCGAAAGTAAGAAGTACTCACGGCATTGCTCTGGCTGTGGCGTCGTCGGGCATAGCTGCTACATTACTCGAAGGTGATCGAACTGCTCATGCTGCTTTTAAGTTACCACTCAATTTAATCACTGCCGAGACTCCCATTTGCAACATCTCCAAACAAAGTAATTTTGCTGAAGTAAGAGTACAAAAATAATCGTGTGGGACGAAATAACGATGGCTCATAAAGGTGGTATTGAAGCCTTAAACAGATTACTAAGAGATATAAGGGGTGATACAAAATTAATGGGTGGAGTAACAGTTTTGCTGGCCGGAAACTTTCGGCAGACTCTACCAGTGGTGCCAAAAGGAACCAGAGCTGACGAAGTAAAGTCGTGCATTAACTAATTTGTGGCCCCAGGTTAATATTCTTAAGCTCTCTAAAAATATGAGAGCACATTTGGGCGGGGATGAGTCTGCTGGTAGATTTTCAGATCTCCTTTTTAACATCGGTAATGGTGATTTTCCATCGTTTGATGGAATGATAACCATCCCGGAAGAATTGTGCACAGTTGTTACTACGATTCAAGAATTACTGTCTAAAGTTTATCCAGACATTATTCATATACATGACAAGCCTATTGAATGGTTATGTGAGCGTGCCATTCTTACTCCAAAGAACGATCAAGCAGCAGCTATCAACGATATACTGCTCATGTCGTTTGAGGGCGAAGAAAAGGTCTATACTTCGATTGATACTGTGGTTAATACAGATGACGCTACTAATTACCCTGTAGAATTTTTAAATTCATTGAAACCGCCAGGTTTGCCTTATCATAAGCTTATTCTGCGTGTGGGCACTCCAATTATGTTGTTTAGAAATTTAAAACCACCAAAACTTTGTAACGGTACGAGACTGCAAGTGAAAGCGTTACATCGCAATATAGTGGAAGATAATAAGTGTATAGTGATATTAACTGGGTGAATTTAAACGATTACAGTTTCCCCTAAAAGTCTGCTTTGCCATGACAATAAACAAGTCTCAGGGGCAAATTCTCAAATTTGCGGGTATTAACTTGAGAGAACATTGCTTCTCTCAGGGACAGTTTTATGTTGCTTGCTCTCGAGTAAGTTCACCCAGTAGCTTGATTGTTTTAGCGCCGAATGACGGATTAGTTAAGAATATTGTGTACAAAGAAGATTTGAAGGCCCTATTTTTTTACACACGCTAAAAAAAGTAAAGCCGCAAAAACTATACATAATTAATAATAATACTTCTTAACGCGAGCGAAGCCGCGGGCAAAAGCTATGTCGATATAATTCTGGCCAGGGAGGACGTCTAACTATTAAATTACTTTAAACTATGGATGTACTTAACTGCGATAAACGAGTTCTACGCGGACGAAGTCGCGGGCAAAAGCTAGTATATAATATGAGGCTAATAGTGAAGGGGAAAGTTAATTCTGTGTTAGTAAATAAATAAATTTAATTACTGGATTTGTTGTTGTCACTTATTTGCTAAGTACTATGGCGGCGGCTTGGCTTAAAAGTAATATTTTTGCAAATTATTGAATTTCTAATTATATCTCTTTATAACGGTGACCACTCAAAAAGAGATACATTAACCTTTCAATACATAAAAAAGTAGTTTTATTCTTCACATACTAGACCAACAATGGACTAAAAATTACCACACGTGGTTTTGAAAAAAATAATAGTTAATTTATTTAGTGAGATTGATACAATTTCCAATCTAGTTAAGTATCAAACTAGTAAGTAAGAGAATGACACCAATTAATAACATAGTAAAATAAGTGAAGTAATGGACTCACCATCGACGTTCTTCCATACGGTCCAGTCCTCGAGGCTGCTGATGCCGACCCACGCGAGGTGACTATGAATACAGGGTGTCCGGGAGATAGTAATAGTTGCGCGGTAAACAATGCGGTACCAGTTCACCATTTTCGATGCCACGACCACAGTTATTAGAATTTTTCAGTTTCGCTGGCTGTCAAAGAAGGCTGATAAAATTTTCTTTAAGACTCATATTGACTAATTTTTCAACAAAATTTAAAGTTTAGGAATAGAGTTTTTCTTCCGGCAAGTTTGACATTGCAGGGTGTAAAAAAAATATATAATGCCTGTTTAATGTAAATTCTAAAATGTTATAACATTAGAGCTTATTGATTATAACAGTGAAGTTATTAAGAAGTTACAAAGACTAAATTCTATCAAACCATCGAATTTTAAAAACTACTTTTGCTACTATTTAAAATCAATGTTTTAATAAATGGTATCGTAATTTGTAATGACAGTTTTTAGGGCTCCATACCAAAACGGTAAAAAAATTACCCTTAGATACGGTGAGACTCCGGTGTCTGTCTGTCTGTATGTTGAAGCAGTTTTTTCCGAACTTATAATTATAACTTGCTTGCCCGCATAAGTTTTCAGTAAAACAAAAATATTAAACTATTTTACTAAATATTTTTAAAGGGGTGTAAAATGGGGGTTGAAAAATGTAAGTGATTTAATTATAGCAAACGGTGTGTCATATGAAAGGGCTCAATCAGTTCAATTCAAAACCTTTTTTTTTAAAGTGAGATACTTTTTGATGTAGCTATAGCTAATATACTGTCACATCGCACGCAGGACTGATGGCCGATGGGGTCAGAAGGTTCTTGAGTGGCGTCCGCGGACCGGGAGACGAGCTGTGGGTAGGCCTCCAACAAGATGGAGTGACGACCTTGTAAGGATCGCGGGAAAGCGGTGGATGCGAAAAGCACAAGACCGGTCTGAGTGGAGAGCCTTGGGGAGGCCTATGTCCAGCAGTGGACGTCTTTCGGCTGACATGATGATGATGAAGAAATAACCGTTCCCGACTTCCGTTCTTGCGGAGTTGCAAGAAGCACATGGGGTTGCTTGTCAGAGGCACAGGCATGTGGGCCAGGTCCCCCTTGATCGCTCTTAACGTCAAGTAATTGAAAAGCTGTCATAACAACAGCAATATGATTACAATATCAAAGGTAGATGGGCTAATAATATGTGGAATGACGTCCTGATTACCACAGTGCAGAAGTGTACCCTAAAACGAAACAAAAACATATACGACCTTATTAGAGTAGTACATTGCAAGAACAATGGTTGCAAATAAAGCAAATTCCACTAATTCGTCAACAAATCGCATACTTTTCGTTTTATTTCAAAGTCCAGGCGTGCTAGTTATGTCGTATTTAGAACTGGCAAATAGAAAATCCTTAGAGTAATGATATGAATGAGTTTTTACAACTACAAAGTGAAAAAAAAACAAAGATAAAGTGAAAACTAATGAAATCCCATCTATCTAGAAGTTTCTTGCATTACCGGCTAATTTAACTAATATAGTTAAACAAGATTTGACAAAATCGTGAAGCAGTTATGTTTTAAGAAAACTCTAAAAAGGGGGCAAAAAATTGCGTATTTTTTAAATAGAAGTAAATTAAAGTACAGGGAAAGGTTTTTAAGCGTTTAAACGTAATTTAAAACGTAGTTAAATAGGTAAAATAAACAAAATGGCCGACAGTGAATTTAATACGTGTCTCAAATTGTTTTGGGGAATCGCATTTTTTGGCGTCCTGGCTGGTTTTGCTGGTAAGTATACTTAAAAAAATGTGGCGTTTTCAATCCATGAAGGTACGCCAAAATAAAAATAATAATAATAATATTTATTTAAGAAGAAGAAGAAAATATTTATGAAAATAGGGAATTTAAAGTATTCATTTTTTTTTACTGATTCTATTAAAGCTGATTCATGTGACAAACAGTTGAGAAAAAAACATGTTTTTAATAACTATAATATAAAAATAATCAAGATATACGCCAACAAAGATTTGTTCTCATCTCTTTCGAGCAACAGAATTTAACATCTCTAATCCCTGTCCTGTCCCTGTCCCTCTAATTAAGCAGTTTAAGATGCTTATGTCATCCGTATTTCTTAACTGATTTTAATTTCAATACCACTTTTGGTGATCTTTTTTTCGGTATTTTCATGTTATGTTGAGAAATGTGATTTAAAAAATCCATACATATTCCCTGAAGTGATGGGGTGGGGCGTCGTGAATTAATAATTTAAAAAGTACCTATCTTTATTTATATTATACTTCTAACACTGAAAATAAACTCACTGTCATAAGATGAGTCAAATGATTCCAAACTCCACGAATCTACTGTGAGCCATTGAGGACTTTTTAGGGTTCCGAAGTCAAACTTATAGTTTCGCCAAGTCCGTCCGTCCGTCCGTCGCAGCCCAGCTCAGAGACTAGAAAGCTGTAATTTGGCATGAATATACACATAAGTCACGCTAACAAAGTGGGAAAATAAAATGATGTAAAAATGAGTCAAGTGTCCACCCACCCTCCCCCCCTACAGCCATAACTACAAATACAAAAAATCTGAAAAATATCTTAAATACGCACATATAACGAATTTTAAAGGTAAACTATCACTATTAAGAAGGCTTGATTGATTCTTGAGGTTCAGTCCATTAAAGTGTAAATACCTACTAAAATCACCTAAGACAACACCAAACAATTTTGAATAGATAATTATAGTCTTTACTATTTGAACTGAGCTGATCTTCTACACAAAGGCCATTGTTTGTAAACAATACCATTGTCTTTCTTTGTGTCCGTAACCGCAAGCCGATTACATTACATACAAAAAAGTTTGAACTACATTGAATGAACATTGAATTATCAACCCTACCCTCTTAGTCAGTAGGTTTAAAATGTAAAGTGTCAGGATACAGATATAAGTCTTGTATAGATGATAGTATTGTGTAGAGAATAAGCACAGTTCAAATAATAAAGACTTATATCTGTATCCTGATACTTTACATTTTAAACCTACTGACTAAGAGGGTAGGGTTGATAATTCAATGTACATTCAATGTAGTTTTAACTTTTTTGTATGTAATCGGCTTGCGGTTACGGACACGAAGAAAGACAATGGTATTGTTTACAAACAATGGCCTTTGTGTAGAAGATCGGCTCAGTAGAAATAATAACTTTATACTTCAAACTTGTTGTTTTTTTGAGACAGTTTTTGTGTAGTACCAGCTTCGGAAGCCTACACTTAGCATGGTCAGACATGCTCTTGCCCGGTTTTTTTTAAATTGAGATGTTCCTCAGGCTTCCTGCCGTCTCCATCTCCTCATGTAGGTACCAGATCAATGGTAACATATTATTGTATTGTCATCATCATCATGCATAAGTATGCCAAATATCAAGCCAATCCGTCAATCAAAAATAGGTTAAAAAAATACAAAATTTAATTACGTCATTAGTTTTTATACATCATTATGGATCGCTACCGTTAAGGGGGTTACCATGTTCCAGGTATAATATTCGGCGAGATGAACTCCAATATCGAAAATCAATATTCTATGAACAACAATGAACTCCTCGGGGAGAACAGGACAACATTGAACTCAATGAACATGTCCAACTTCACCTTAAACTTGGTAAATCAGGCGGTTTCGACGTTTTGCGAAAAATTTAACTACTCTGAAAATACTCCGAAAGCCCTGGTACGTAAGTTTTTTGGGAGTCTACTTGACAACATAAAGACTGTTAATATATTGATCTCGTATTCTTATACTGCCTTTTTCTTTTAAATATTGAAATTACTAAGTCGCAAAATAACCACATCGCTTGTAGGTTGTAGCCTAAATCTCAAAATTTCTGAGGCGCTACATGACCACATTGCCAAAGTCGACGGAGCTCCGCAGCGGAGCTTCTATTGTTGGGATATTCACCCACCGGGCATTTGTATTTGCCTAACGAACCTAGCCTATCTATCTAGTAACGCTAACGAAGTGGTCATTTTGCGACATTTTGAAGCTACAAGCAATGTGGTCATTTTACGACTCGGTAATTTTGCGACCGAGTCATTATAATAAGTACTTATTCCTTTATATAAGTATATTTAACGTTGTCTAGTACCCATAGTACTACACTAGACCTTGTTTGGGACTATTTATGTAGGTAGGTAGCATATAATATTTATGTAAGACACAAATACAAATACTTACAAACTGACATAATACCGCCACAAGGATCGTTTACGGTGAGGCCATGCAAGACGAGGCGGCGCGAGAATTTTAATTAACTTATATTAAAACCATTTCCACCGATTATGCGCGAGGAGGGAATTGAAAAATTTCAACACATTGGGCCTACTTATGGTTGCGTTTATCGCGTGACATACATACATACATACCTTCACGCCTGTAATCCCAGAGACAACTTTAAAAAGTTGTTGATAATTCAGTAACCACAATTTGCACAAATAAGATGTTTACCAGAGTATTAGTGACAGGTTGCAAGCCCATCGCCTAACAGTACTACAAGCCTATATTCCCTTAGTCGCCTGTTACGACATCCACGGGAAGACATGGAGTGGCACTATTCTGACCCGGCAACCACACGGGAAAATGTGGATAAAGCATCTGTTACTCTCATACTTATGGGGTCTTCCTTCTGAGCGACGTCTTGGTGGTCTGTCGTCATGATAACCATTCATGACTCTTGAAATCACCTCATAAGTCGTTGGCCTACAATACCTACACAACGAACTAGTTTGGGTCACAGGGCTACCACTGCCATAAATTAATAACTACCCTACAATTCTTTACATGATAAATTTGCAAAGCGGCTAATCGCGTATCATTTGTTAGTTTGGTTTCCGGGATCCTTATTGGCAAATGTGATACGAATCCCTACTTTTTTGCATTAAGATATCATGTGTCATATAATTTTAGAATTGGCATAACATACGCATGTTTTTAAAGTTATTTGCTCATTTCGTTTATAGTAAAAAAAAGTCATGGTTACTATGTTGATGATAATTTAAGTAAAGTTCATTAAAGTATTTTTAAAACTTTTACATTAGTTATTGACATAATAATACTTCTATCATCTTAATCAACTAATCATGAAAGCGTACAAATAAAAAAAACTAAATTCTAATGCTATCCCAGTAAATGCAGGCACTTACAATGTCAAAAGATGTGAGAAATTCGAAAAATCTTTAAATTGGTATTACTCGAAAATGGTGCAACTTTTACTAAGGTCATGTTAGGCTGGTTTGGTTCGTCTGAGGCTGGGAAATCTCCGGTGTCACTGTGACGTGCTATTTTTGGGACCCCCTGTATACGTATCAAAAAGTGTCGGATGCTGTATCAACATTATGTCACGCGATAAACGCAGGCATATCTGGCCCCCAAGTTTCAACTCTCGTCTCGTCACGCTTTGCCTCGTCGGTGAAAAGCACCTTGATTGACATTTGTCCTACACTTTAAATAAAGGTCTGCGGCAAAAGATCAGCAACGGTCAAAACAGCCTAACATAAGGCTAAACCCAAAACCTAATTTTATGTTTACCTGCGTACAGGAAGATGTCATGCTCTTCTTCGATTGTTTGAGCCCGATTTTAGACATCGAAACGATTATGAGCGAAATAACAGAACTCAGGCAGCAAAATTCTACGAATACCCAACTCGATTGGATATTTGGCAAGTAAGTACCAAATTGAGATCAAAGTTTCCATATAAAATATTGATTGAAAAGCTTCAGACGTAGAAAAAGGATTAAGATAATTTCAGACGACAAATTCTAGGAAATTATAGATTAATTTCTGTCTTATTCAGTTATTCTGATTTTGTTACGATGTTGATTTCGTTGTGATGTAGTATGACATTATAAAAAGTACGGATATCATTTAACGATATTTTTAAAACGAATGAAATATAGCGTTACGATGAGGATATTTTTTCATAACATTACGGAGGTCTGCACGCACACATGCAAGCCGATACCTTTGTTTGAAGACCAACTACTGTTTATACTGTGCCAGTACAGGAGGGTTATTATGACGTAGCAATGCAGTTCATTTACCGCTGAGAGAAAGGGACAGAGCTATATAACTGCTATAGCTCTGTCCTTTACGCTCACCGTAAAATGAACTGCGTAATTACGTCATAATAACCCCCCAGTTAAGGAAATGAATTGTTTGGCGTAACACGTTATTATTATTTATTTATTTAATGGCAACCGGTAGCAATAACGAGCAACCATTTCTGCCAATGTCAAGTTTATATTTTCATTTACTTATCAATCAAAAACAATGATAAAGCAACGTTGTACGGTGATCCTCTAGCCTCCATGAAGCGATGTAGGTAGAACTTTACGAAGAGCAGATGGGATTTTCTTGGAGCAATCCTTCCAAAGGCGATACGTGTTCAAACTTGAATTCTTCATTGTACTGAACATTTGAATGTTAATTTACTGCATATTAATACATTACTATCCATTAAACAACAAAATATGCAAAAAAATAAAAACAATTAAGAAAGCGACACCATCTTGTCAAAAATCCCAAGAGAATCCGACGTAACACGTAAACTAGCCGGTATTTATTTCCAGGCATGTCACGACTAATGTCACGTTGAAAATGTATAACCCGGCCAATTTACCTATCATGTCAAACTGCTAAAGTCCGACCGGTTAATGGTGACACAAAAAAAGGCGGCAAATTCAAAATATCACTAGCTGGTAACACTAAGAGCATAGCGACTGGATAGGTAGGTACTCATAATGTGGCAGCTTGTTTAATAGGTAGAATTGTTGCCATATGAAGAATTTAAGATGCTTGTATTACCACTCGCTGGTCGAACTCTAAACCATCAATTCCTCAAGGTACTGCGTGAACGCTTTGGAGCTAAAGGTGTGTCTCCACGGTGTGCTTCTGGGCCTGCTGCCGTGCACTCCTGACTTGCTCCGACAGTACGAGTACATGGTAGAGAACGCCTCCTACAGCGTGATCGAGTGGGCCTGTTCTGACAACGGGTCGAGAGTTGAAAGTAAGTAATGTCAAGGTAAATAATTCAGACAACTCGTTTAATTGATTGGTATTTATTACAACAGCGTTAAAAACAATCGTTGCAACCATACAATTCGGCGGGGCAGAGCTGTCAAAATTTAACTGTCAAACGTGAATCGCGTTTGTATAGAAATTTATATAATATACTATAA
Source organism: Acleris emargana (assembly GCA_927399475.2). Lineage (NCBI taxonomy): Eukaryota > Metazoa > Arthropoda > Insecta > Lepidoptera > Tortricidae > Acleris > Acleris emargana. The sequence goes on along the minus strand of OV656838.1, from coordinate 20,444,915 downwards.
CCATTTTAATTCACAAACCAATTTGCTGCCTCAAAACTTTACCAAATAAAATTGCATTAATAATTATTAATTACCTATAGTGTATCATTATAAATAATAATTTAAAGGCTCACAGCACTTTGAAGGTTGCGTTTCTATTAATTTGCACAACAAAAAACCCTTTTATTTTAAGACAATGGGATCGTATCATAAAATATAAAGTTCAGTACATAATGGGTCATACATAATACATAGTAGGTATTTACCTAATCGACGTTATTGTATACTGGTTTTAATTCTAAAACCATAAACCATTTTATCTACTCTCACATCGTAAAGTTTGAATTATAAACTTCAAAACGAATTTATATTGGCATACTTTATAAACACAATAAGTACCGAAATTAAAAAAAAACTTCACCAACGAGGTTCCATATCAATTATTTTTTCAGCGGTTCGCGTCATTTTTACAGCATTACAAAAAGTTTTCATTCCAATTTTTACTTGTCTGTGACAGCGCGCGCTTTAACGCATGCGCGGTGATGTACTAGGTTTTGGAGCCATTCATTGAATACATTCTGCTGTAGTTACTTTATTAACTTTGATCTTTTATTTCGTAGGTTGAATCGCAATGTATGAGAGTAGATAAAGTAGTGTATGAAACTGCATATAACTAGGTATTAAAACACTCGTGTGATACTATTAACCACCTCGCCTAGCGGCTCGGTTCTTAAACACACACTCGTCTTTTAATACCCCTCATTATGCAACAATTTCATAAACTATTATTAGGTTTCTAAAACGTCATTGTATAGAAGCGATTAGGTTGGTTTGGAATGCAACGCCGCCTCCGCTTCCCCTTTCACCTGCCCTCGCCCCGTCGAGTCAGTACATCGTATAGTTAAACCACAAATATAAGTAACGTCGGCAATCTTCGTCCACGCAGACAGGTGCTGAATAATGCCGAAGATAAACGAACGCGAACATCAATTCAATACAGACCTTGTTATGTTACGAGTAAGGTAGAATATGCAATGACAGGTAAACTCGTGCTTTCTCGCTCATGGCGTCAATGATAACTCACGCGCCGCTGAATAAACTGGAGGTTGACTGCGTGGCCGTAATGGCTGCCAAACATTTGACCAATGATCCGCCGATGATTATACCCGCGCAAACGCACTGCTTATAAAATGCATACTATACAAACGGTATCCTCATAGCATTAAGGTTCAAATTTAATGTCACTGATATTCTAGATATTACGTTTTGGTAGTGTAGGACGATAGACGGCCCCGAGGCAATACGGCACTCTTGTCTATCGTCCTTGGGATAATAGAGACAATGGCCTTTGTTTGAAAGATTAGGGCTCGAAGCGAAAAATTCACCTGGGAAGATTCATACTACACATATCGTTGCAACTTATATTTGTGTTACTACCCAGAGCGCCGGTATGACGTCGCGAGGCGAGTTGCACGATTATTGTGACCAGGTTGTAATCCTGTTTCAGGGTTCATCGATGAAGATGGCAGAGGTTGCATAGAAGAGCAGATACCTGAAGCTATGGAATGCATGGGAGGAAATTCGAGCGTTTCTAGTCCAAATACGAACATTACGAGTAACACGAGTTTAATTGTGAGTACCCGGCGTTGCCTGCATTCTAAACATTTATGGTGTTATTGCAAAAAACTTAGGCATGCCTTAGACACGTCTAAAATTGTAGTTTTCTATGAATTGACAACAAGTTGTGAAGTTGAGTTGTTGTTGAAGTTGAGTGATCAACGTTTGCTTAAGTTTTTGTAATAACACCGATATTTTTTAATTATTTAACGGTAAATTTTAATACTTACCGGTAAATACAAAAAAAATAGAGAAAAATCCAAATATTGAAACTATACGGGGTGGAAACAACAATCGCCATTTGGACGGCAACTACCTTAAATATTGGCTAATTCTACGCAAAGTACTTACTTTTAATTCTGTTTTTAGCATTTCTTGGTAGAGGCACAGAATACCGTAATTTCAAAGTATACCGTAATTAAAGATAATAGTACAAGTACAGATGGCGCACTGCTTTGATCTTTACAAAAGCCGCTTTTTTCTTAGCTAAAACATTATTATTTATGGCCCTCTGTCATCGTTGACTCCAGCGCAAGCCAAACGGAACGTTAAGGCTGTGTACGAACGGTGAAATTGAATTGGCTCAATCGCCGCGTCGCCGATAGTGAGGGCTGTCAACGATTAAAAATAAAATAATTTAATGTTAAAAAAATAATTTAACAAACAGACGAATGCGGGATATTTTATTTTTAGAAACGTAAATTTTAATATGCTCATACTAAACGCGTTCAAAGTTTGTCACCAATTACTGACAGTTGCTACGTTACCATATTTCTGCAGATAAAGACGGCAATCCGTAGCGAACGCTATTGTTAGACAGGGATAAATAGTTGTTTCAAATTACGGACCCGGATGACGCGGCGTGCCTATAAGGTGTCTATCTGTCATGGCGGCCAATTAGCTACCCATCTTTATCGCACTCATTCGATATCTTATTATGTATTAAATTGGTGGCAGCCCCTGAATAGTACCCATCAGATGGGTAACCGGCATTTACTTGTAGCGATGAACGAAAATCGCGGAGTGAGCCGCGACTGGTAGAGGTTAAGAGTTCTCCACTCCTTGGGCTCGTGTGCTGCCAAGTTTGGATGTTTAGATGATTGTTACTCAATAACGCATCAACCACTGAACGGATCGGGATGATATTTGGCACACATATACACTCTCGGTCAAATAATACGGGTCAGAGTGCGTTTTTCATACAAACGAGGCTATTTCGAAGCCTTGGTTCCTGGACACAGGCATGTTTTGAGTGAGGTTTAATGGTGGATACTCCGAGGTTAAACAGTGGAGGTCAAAAGTGCTTAAGATACCTAACAGATCGCACAATCAGTTAACACCACAGCGAGAGAGCATGGATCAGCATTTGGATTTCCTTACATTTTATTGCCATTTTATTATGTTTTTCTGAACATGCACAATTCCGGCGTTAACCGCAGATTCAATCCGTTGGGTATCTTAGGCAATCTGGAAGTCCTGTATCGATGCTCGGGGTGTCCATCATCAGATTTCACTAAAAGCATCTTCTGGCGAGGAACCAAGGCTTCCAAATAGCCTCTTTAGTATGAAAAACGCATTCTGACCCGTATTATTTGACCGCAAGTGTAGGTAAGGTCCTGGAATAGGACATAGCAGTCATAAACCACTGCAGTCATAAAAAACAACAACCGATGCGGCGAATTGGACGTAACAAAATTGGTGCCGTTGTTTTATTTTCCAGGAGAAATGCGCCAAATTCGATACGATGATTACATGCAACATCAACAAGCTGGAGGAGTGTAGAAGCAACATCACTTCAGAGATAGCAACGTCAGTGTTTAATTACATACGTGATATGTCACCCTGCTTCAACTTCAGCATCAACGTGGAAGAAGTAGGTTCCCTTGACCAGCTTTATAATTACAACACGGCGATCAAAGTAACCCTCCGGCCACTGGGATCCAGTGTAGCGTTGCCAGGCGTCCGGATAAAGCCGGACATAGTTAGGCTTTTTGATTGCGTGTCCGGCCAAAATAAACGGTGTCCGGATTGTTCGGCTGTTGTTGGGCTTTTTACATTTTGCAAACAAGCGAGCGCCTAGCGTGGCTGAGCGCAGGCGAACGTTGACTGTGGCGGTCGCTCTCGCAGAGAACCAAATCTTCAATAATGTAGGGATTTTATGGTGTCCGGTCTTTTTACCCAAATGTGCGGCCAAACTGGCTGGTCTGTCCGGCTATTAGGTTTGGCGACCTGGCAACCCTAATCCAGTGGGAGGATCCATCAATGGAGCCGAGTGAACCTTTTGTGCATTCAGATCCATCAATAGTCGAGCGGACTTTATGTACTCACTAGAATCGATACTGGATTTTTGCATATTTGGATTTGTTTGTAGATTTTGCGAAACTATAATGTTTACACTGGTCCTTCAATGGATTGTAGTAAACACTTATTATATTCAGATCCATTAATGAATCGTATTCAGACATAGAAGTTTTTGTGGAAAAGACGTCAATTAACTAGGGACTTCCTTTCGATATTAAATTAATCGATACTTATAATTTAAAATACTTATTTCAAAGTGACATTTCATAGTAGATAGTGTAGCGTTACCGCTACAAAATCGCTTCAAATTCGCGCGTTTATTTTGTTTATTTTTTAGGTGTCGAACTCCTTTGTGTGTTAGAGTTGCTGGCCTGCGTTGTTAATGGTTTCGATTATTATTTTAAAATTTTGAATGTGTTGTCAGATTGTTCGGCATGGTTGTAAGATGTTTCTTTTTGACATTGGTGCTTGAGTCTCATAACCGAAGGGATATATTTTTTGTTCTCGACTTCGTACATTTGCAATTACAAGTACATTTGCAGTTTTAACAGTGACCTAGTTCGCATAGTTGGGTGCACGGTCACTCTATCTGCTGAGCGAAAGGAAGGAACCTTTTTTGCACCAAATAATACCGGCTTGATCCGGGTAAGTTGATATTTATTGAGATCTTTCCCCGCTACGCCCCGTTCTGTTTGTCTTGTCGTTCGTTACTCATTAGATCCTTTTATTCTAGTCCACCTACACCCTGAAGAAGTTGTCCACTAAACGCGAACTGCGGACGATTATTGTGCAATCACACGCGTATAGCGAGACACATATACTATCACGCGTTGTGTACAACGCACGCGTGTGACTCCGGAGACTTCGGCTACGAGACCTTTTTTTTTCAAGATAAGCGTAGTTTAAGAAACCGTTTTCTATATTTTTTATATTTGCGTACATGTTAAATTTATTTTTGATTTAAAGCATCTAAGATTCCCATCTCCGAACTTCAATGTAAAAGATATGCGCATATTTTTTTTAGGGCCCCTTTGATTATTATTGCTATCGTGCATTGTTTCTCCAAATTCTAAAAGAGTCCGCGCGCTCCATGAACGTTTGTTCTTTTTCGGCCAATATTCGGAAACGTAACTTAAATCATTCTTGGAATACCTTTTTATCTCTAAATTTTGTGTTAATCCTTAATTTTTCGTCTTTACTAACCTCTAAATTTGTTTGTTATTATATTATCGTCACCTCACCTAAACTAGTTACTATTTATTTTTTATACCAATCTTTGTCGCAATTGTCTATTATTCGACACCTTTAATTAATCTTAATAAACTATCTTTAGGTTACAATTTATTTTTTATTTGTAATAAATTTCTACGTTTATCCTAGGCACAGTCCTAGGATCAGTTAGTGCTCTTTTTTCTTTATGGAGCGTAACAATAGATATTAAGTTCACCGGATGAAATAAAAATCAACTAAAGTGCTGATTACTACCCATCGATGTTATAAATGAGAGATAATATTTGATTTAAGTAATTCATATGCATACTTTTTAGGGATTTTAAAATGCAAATAAGCATAAATAAAAATTATAATTAACGTGTTTCTTGCACACTTAGTTTAATGCTATTCAATATAAATTAAATATAATAGGCAGTAAACTAAAACCACGAGTGCCTTGCAACAAAGGCCTAACTATTTAGAAAAATTGTATGACATTACGTAGCATAATAACTAGTTTACTCTAATAATACCTACTCAGTTTTCGGAAAATATATACGGAAAAGACTCAAAAATAAATATGGATACGTAGATAATAATCATTCATTTCATACGGACTTTATACTGTTACTAGCGACCCGCCCGCGGCTTCGCCCGCGTGGAATGTATTATACATATAAACCTTCCTTAAGAATCACTCTATCTATTAAAAAAAACCGCATCAAAATCCGTTGCGTAGTTTTAAAGATTTAAGCATACATAGGGACAGACAGCGCAAGCGACTTTGTTTTATACTATGTAGTGATAGGTATGCTAGTTGCAAGTTCATATTATAGTCATAACTGTCATAACAAAGTACAATTTATCGATAAATTAATATTTATTTCATATAATATTTATTCATTTTAGTAAAAAAAGTAATTGTAAAAAATATTTGCGATCCCAATATAAACATGACCTTTGTACAGTCAGGTCCTCTAGCAACATATTAAAGAAAAGCACCTTTGTCACTGGAATAAATATTTATAATTATTTACCAGATAACATTAAGTCATTAGATGGCAGACTTTTTAAAATGACACTCAAAAATTGGTTAATGGGCGTTTTCACTAAAAAGTGTACCCAATTAAGGACTGAAATTAAGGAACTTTAACTTTGTCAGTTTTGTGACGAAAATTAGCTATATATTGACGGCCGCAATGTATGGCTAATTTTCGTCACAAAACTGACAAAGTTAAAGTTCCTTAATTTCAGTCCTTAATTGGGTACACTTTTTAGTGAAAACGCCCTAATATCGAAATGTTTCTACAACCTAAATGAATATTTTTGTGTAGGTATGAATGATTGACACAAATTTTTACTTACTTACTTTTTACCTTATTAGATCTTAAAGTTAAGTTACCTTATAAACTATTGTAGGTACGTCCGAAATGGGCAAACTGTTGAGTCTGATATATTATATATAACACCGATTGTACCTACACAGTTTTTAAAATAAATATATCTTTATCGTTCGGAAGTCCCTAGGACAATTTTATTCGTGCCACAAAAACTTATATGTCTGATCGTAATATTCGTAGGTAATACAATGTAATGTCTGCGAAGACCCATTAAAGGGTCCTTATAAACTTTTAACAGACTCGGATACATTCATGGATTACAGTAGACCACAGTGTTTGATGGATTGATGGATTCTAACCTGCCAATTTTATCCTAGTGGCCGGAGGGCAAATTAAGTAGCGAATGTGGTCTTGTCAGAGCATACAAAAATAGTTTTTCACTTCTCATGCTCTTAAAATTTTACTTTAGTCTCTGCGTAGGTATCGGGACTAAAGATTAAAGTAATATTTATTTAATTTACTTAGGAAACCCCTTAACATCCAATCACGGTGTTTGTGAATGGAGGATTATCGTCATTTTCAGTGATTTTGCATAGACAATTTTAAGAGCGTGGAAATAACCTCAAAATAACAAATGATCCGTGCTTGGACCCCTGTTATGGAATATCGGATATGACTGGGCGATACGAGGGGTTCAGCTTCCGCGCATGGCCACCATATGTTAAGCCGATGACACCATGGTGGCGGTGCGGGGAAAAGAGCTGGACGAAGCGCTCAGGAAAGCGGCGTTGGTGGCCGACCTTGTAGTTTTCCCTCCCAAAGACCGAGGCTATCGACTTTGGGGGCAGGGGATGGCGTCCGCGCAGCGGGACAACTATCCCAATTGCGGGTGAAGCGGTTCAGATCAGGGTCAATATAAAATACCTTGGCATTGACCTGGACCGCAAATGGGATTTTGGGGAGCATTTTCGACAGCTTGCTCCCCGGGTGGTGGGTGCCGCATCGGCCCTTAGCCGATTGCTGCCAAACGTGGGGGGACCAAGAGCGCCATGCCGACGCCTCATCGCAGGCGTTGTGTGTAGTATGGCACTCTATTGCGCACCGATCTGGGCTGTTGGCCAGAAATAAGTCCTTCCTGAGAAGGCCGCAGAAAGTGGTTGCCCTCCGTATTGTGAGGGCCTACCTAACGGTAGCACATGCTGCGGCGTGTCCGCACCCCGCCGTGGGAGCTGGACGCTCAGGTGCAGGCTGAGACATACCAAGCGAGGACGGAGTCTAGAGCCAGAGGAGGGTGCCCGAACTCAGGGCAATCCTCCCGTCGCTGGACCACTGGCTGGAAAGAAGTCACCGTCTAGCGCAGGTAATGACCGGACATGGGTGTTTTGGTCATTACCTGCATATGATAAAGAGGGAGCCGAGCCCGGTTTGTCACGAGTGCGGCGACCCGGATAACACGGCTCAGCATACCCTTGAGGTATGCATTCGGTGGGATCCGGAGCGCCGCACGCTGGCCGCGGACATCGGCATTTCTCATCTCTCATTGCACAGAGTGGTGTCAGCCATGTTGAGCAGCGAGAGATCATGGAGGGCGGTATCCTCCTTCTGCGAGAGCATTGTCTCGCACAAGGACGTAGCGGAGCATCCGCTCCGACGTAGGCGAAGGGGGAAGAGGCACCGGCAGTTAGCCGATAACCTAAACCCCCAGTAGGACTTGCGGGTTAGGGGCCCACCGTCGATGGTTCTACCCTGGCGAAAATGCCCAAGGTAATACTGGGGCGACTGGGGGGCGCCCAATGGTAGCATCATTATGTGACAGTTCGTCCATGGTCGTTGAAAATGTTGTATTTGTACGTATGCGATTTATTTCTGCCATATCTTGCAATTTTGAGAATTGTGCTGTGTACCTAAATGAATCTGTTTAACCGTGTGTTATTTGTGGACAGGGTTGGGAGAACGAGTTTGATCCCAACACATTCAACATCACAGAAAATGAAGTCACCACAGAGTTCTCTGTTATGTCCCGGGAACTTTAAGAAGACCATACAGACAGGCTGAAGAGAATGGTTGCCAATGGTTGAAAATGGACGATTGCAACTTACTGTTGTCCATAAGCTTCTTGACACAGCTCCATCACTGAATACAACAAAGTATTTTTCGGCCCTTATTCTTACTCACACCCAAACCCACCACAATAGAAACTATTGGTCGAGTTTATCTATGTGGATAAGCGTGGATCTTTCACTTTCTGTTCAGTAAGTACGTGCGAGAGTGACGGATGCTTATTCCACCGCGATAAAGGCGACCATAATACTGCCGTCCTTGGAAAAAAGGGCGTATGTCTCATAGAACCGCGTATGTATTAGTGACCTTATTTCTTAACATAGAGGGTTAAATTTACTTTGACTATCAAATTGCATAAGCGTCCTTTTTATTTAGGAGGGCAGAATACGGACCCAGAGCTGAGATTATATAATATGGTAAAACGTTATTACTTTTTACGTTATTATTGTCAGTCTTGATATTTATTTTTTACTTGACAGCGACGACATCTAATTAGTTCCTTTAATTTAATGCTTGATTTAAGTTGTTGCTGTCACTTTCTTTCCTATAGCATTAGAATAAGACAACACGTCACTAAACAAGCATTTTTAATTGACGTCTCGGAGTGCAGCAGTTAGTGAAATTAAATTAAATTAATTACTGTAATAACACTAATAAGTAATAACTTTAATAATATTAATATTGTTGGTTACGTACGCCATCTACATTCCGGTTTACAAACTATGAACAAAGTACCGCTACGAGAAATATTTATTTTCGTTATTTAACAACCAAACTAAGCAGTGGTTTCTACAACACCTCTATGTCAAATTTCATCAATGTGAAATCGGGGCATTGCCCATGGTCCACCTATTTTGTCCACCTATGTGGATTACGGAGAGTAAACTGGCCAAAATTAACAGGTAGGTTTAGGTTATGTTAGTTCTTCAGAAGGCCCGAAGAGCCAAAATAACCTAGAAGAAGGAGCTTTCCTAAAATGTCCAGGTGAACAGATTAGGTGGACCACGGGAAATGACCGGTGAAATCTTGTAATTTTCAGTAAAATGCCTGTTTCATATGGACGGGCATGACGAAACTATAAGGATCCGTTTTTGCCCTTCTGGCCACGGAACCCTATCCCCCCGGAACACGCCCGCCCGACCGGTCCACACCGACCGGTCCTGACAGTCCTCCTATTAAACTAATTTCAAATTAGTCAAAATGCATTTTTTTTTTTTTTTTTATGGCATGGGAAGGCAAACGAGCACACAGGCCACCTGATGGTAAGTGGAAACTGTGACCCATAGACATTCGCATTCACAAGACTGCAAATGCGTTGCCAACCCTGAGGACTAAGATGGAATGCCTCTATGCTAGTCATTTCATCGGCTGTCTTATCCCCAAAACGGAACACAACAATGCGAACACTGCTGCTTGGCGGTAGGTTAATGGATAAGATGGTGGTACCAACCCGGACGGACCCTGCACAAGGTCCTCCCATCACCATGTCTCGGTGAGATCTCAATCGACGAATTTGTAAACAGGCAATGGCGCTTAATTATCATAAAATATGAACCAGGTAAATAAAATAAAATGTAATTAATTTTAGTTGTTGATTTATAGCAACACTCTTTAATATTTATCGAACTTTTATTGCACAAAAGAATTCACTTAATATACAAAAGACGCACTTAATGCCGCAAGACATTCTATACCAGTTAATATTCAAAGTTAACTAGCGGTAATAAAATATGATGCATGAACACATTTATTGCTACGTTAATAGTCGATTACGCTCGTTTTCATAGACAAAGCCGATTTCTGAAAATAGCCTCTTTCTGTAAACACTACCTACTGCACGGAGCTGACAAGTATATTTTTTTAACTTAGTCAACTTCGGATATTGACTAAACACCCAAGGAAAGGGGAGAGCAAAATTGTTGAGAAAAAAACACCTACGTACTGCCGGATATCCAGCCGCCGGAAACCGGCCATCCGGCTTGCGAGTCAGCCGGATATTCGGTTTAAAGTATGCGGCTAAATCACTATCTGTTTAATCTACTATAAAGCATTTAGGCACCCATCGGAATCAAAAATAACACCGGAATGAAATCAAATGTGGCTTCACTTATTTTCATTCTTGTGAGCAAGACTTCATTCCGGTGGAGCGTTTTTAACATTCTGGTGACACTTCAGAGAGCCAGATTTACTTTCACATCAATTTTCAAAAACAGGTTTCTTCGTACGGGGGTGAATTAACTTTTAAGGTACTCCTTTTCTTTTGCGGTTTTAAAACTTTCCTGGTGACTTATGGTTAATAATGATCTATGAATATTAAAATCAGACCACCAAATTTACAGACCTTACACGTTAAACAGCTCAAATATTTTTTATCCGCGAAAAAACCTGGTAACTCAGGGGAAAATGCACATTTTCCATACAAAACCTAGGGACAACATTGTCCCCTGCGTTACCAATATTATTATTTAAAACTGTATTATTTTAAATCAAATAACTTCAAATGTGAGCCTATTTGTCTGATTTAATAAGCGTGTAAGCCACGTCATTAACAAAAATATAGTTTTTCTAAAAACATATAATTGGTAATGATGTAATAATGCCTCTCTCCTTGGCAAACGAAAACTGGCGTAGACCAACAGTGTTGAGCACTGAAGACCGCAAGAACGTATGGAAGAGCAAGGAGCTACACGGACGCTTCTACCGGGCCCTAACAAGGCCCGACGTAGACTTTTTAGCGTCCGTGAACTGGCTACGGTTTGGTGACCTCTTTGGGGAAACCGAAGGTTTTGCCTGTGCAATTGCTGACGAGGTCATAATGACGAACAATTACCGGAAATATATTCTGAGGGATGGCACGGTCGACATTTGTCGAGCGTGCCGTTGTCCCGGCGAATCCCTCAGACATATAATTTCCGGTTGTTCGCATTTGGCCAACGGCGAGTACTTGCACAGACATAACCTCGTAGCCAGGATCATTCATCAGCAGCTTGCTCTTCAATACGGTCTTGTTGAGTCTGAAGTGCCGTACTATAAATACACACCGGCGCCAGTTCTCGAAAATGGTCGTGCTACGCTCTATTGGGATCGATCTGTTATCACAGACAGGACTATTGTCGCCAATAAACCTGACATCGTGTTGACAGATCGATCTCAACGCCGGGCAGTGCTCGTCGACGTCACCATCCCGCATGATGAGAACCTCGTGAAGGCCGAGAAGGATAAGCTCAGCAAGTACCTTGACTTGGCTCACGAGGTGACCACCATGTGGGATGTTGACTCGACGATCATTGTCCCGATAGTTGTTTCGGCAAACGGTCTTATAGCGAAGAGTCTCGACCAACACCTCAAGAGACTCTCGCTAGATGGCTGGATCAAGGGCCAGATACAGAAGGCAGTACTCCTCGACACGGCACGCATTGTGAGGAGGTTCCCTCTCTCTGCAGCCCTAACCACCGGTAGCTTGAGCCCTGCCCCGCTGCTGGCGGCACCCGTAGATTAGGTTTTTTATAATGTTTATTTTTTGTATCGGTATTGTTATTTTACCTTTATATTTGAATATGTAAAAAACCTAATTTACAGAAAATTAAATGAATATCTAATTAATAATAATAATAGTTGGGGAAAAAATATAAAGCCACATTTACAACCAACCCTCGTTTATTTAGAATGTAAAGTTTTACTTTTACCTACGTTACATTTATCACATAAGATATACAGTAAATAGGCCGCTTTAGTAAAATGGCTGTCGAATCGATTTAGAGTAACTCTAAAAATACGCCCACCGCGAGCATTCGTTTGGGAACGTTCGTAAATCGCGGACGAGCAACGAATATTCGCTCGCGAACCCTGCGTTTGTTTCCAAACGACTACAAGTCTGTGCCATTTATTGGGATAAATATAATATAGTTAAAATGTAATTGAAACTGCCAAAATGTATTTTTGTCTGAAATTTCATCATAGAACTTACGACTTAAGACTTTCGAAAACGAATAAAATATATGGAATCGAAACAAGCGCTCGACGCGACCGTGTGGCAGCTTATATTATACAGATTAGTGAATAAACAAACGAAATCGTATTTGGTCAGAAACGCTCGTATTTATCTTGCTTTCTTAGTCAGCTTAAGCACGGGCAGCACGAGTTGTATTTTCGTTGTGCGTCTCTATCGTTACGGACTAGATAAAAAGGGAGACCCGAGCGACAAACAAATCGCGGGCAACTTGTGCTAGCCGTGCAGTATCCATCAGCTAATTGAGACGGCAAGATCAATACGGAAATATCCGACAGAATACGATGTTTCATGATTATTTACTGTATCTGTACCCTACCATGAGTTTTTACTAGTACTTGGTAGCAAGTCGAATTATCTGTTCCTGATACTCGATTACAACCCTAGCTAGCGAGATCGGTCACTGTTTACTCGTGGTAAGGTGACTGTAGATACATTTGTATCGCTATATTTTTTTTGTCCTCACGAAGCTAATGTGCTTGTGTGCGAACCTCGAAACGTAAAGCGTGTGACAAACGGAGCTATAATATACATTAATGTACCGCAATATATATTATATTAAAGCAAAGGACCACACATCTCAAAGATATGATTATATAATATCCATTCGTTTTATTATATTGTCGAGAGAAAGATACCTTAATATCTTATATCAGTGTGTGTGGAACAGGGACCGGAAAACCCCTTCTTTTGATTAACCCTATCAATAGGCTTAGCCTATCATTCGGTTAGCCAATCGATGTGCTTAGCTATGATTGAGTCACCTTAACGTTAGGGCGAACCCCTTTGAAGTAATTAACCGCATCCAAAGAGCTTACCCGGTTCATTAGGGTTTCGGTAGTTTAATATTTAAGCGCTTAGCATTGACTGGGTATTACCCCATCGATCGCCTCTCTCTTTTTTGCGCATTCGGGCGAACTCTAGCCGACTCGCTTAAGCGGCTACTGCCTGCCGCCACCCTATCAATTATTAGGTACTTCAATAATACGTCTAAACTCTTGCGCATAGAGGTTAAACCAGCTTGAAACCGTTCGAATAAGCTTGAATAAGGTGACAGACAATAGGGTATTGGAATAGGCTTAGCGCTTAGTCGAATTAACCGTATCGTTGGGTTGCCCTTTCTTTGAGCTAAGTCGACGATAAGCTAAGCGCATCCTTGGGGTTTGTAACAACAAGTCTATCAAAAAGCATATCAAAAACCCCTTTCGCGCTAAGCGGTTCCGGTCCCTGGTGTGGAACCTGTCAACTAGTACGGAAAATAAATCGTAAAAGTATTTCTATAATAGTATATATTTTGGCATAATAATATACATTAAAGCTCTCGTTTGTGAAGCTCTTTACGCTCGAAGATTCGATGACAAACGATCATCAATTTGATCGTTACGGAAAGCTCTTGGTGACACGTTATTCTATTACAATATTTGTAAAAATACAGTGTTTTTTGCCTTTTTACTTAAGCAGCCATTTCATATCACAAAGTACCCAAAATTAATTAATAGCTTTATAAAATGTAGCAAAAAAGGGCGTTTTAGTTCGTTGCCTTAGTTCCACTAGATGTAGGTAATAAAAAAATCATAAGATACAGTCACGCGAGGAAAAGTGTTGTGCATGATTTTCAGTCTTGTGTACCGCTTTAAAAAAAAAGTATAACGAGTACATCTTTTTCATATAAGCGGCATGGAATTTGACTTAATTATTTTCTTAATTTAAAAACACAAATCAATAAAAAAATTGAGCATAATATTTGAAGTAGTATAAAATTGACACACTTAATCAATTATAACAGTATTTGTAAAAACTTTCGCTACAATTGCCACAAAAAGATTGACAATTAAGAAAATCATTACAATATCGATATTAAATTTGAATTTTATTAAAAAATAGCATACTTAATACATAAACACATTTAAATTATTATAACAAATTGCTACCGTTGAAATAACCGAAATAATAGTCACATTTTTTAAAACAATCGACAAAGTAACCGGAATGTACAATTTCTGATAATCACACGATAAAACATTTGTAAAACGATCAAAATATAAAATAGCATTAATATATAAAGGTAGAAAATATAAAACTCTCAATAACTAATACGTCTCTTATACGTTTATACTTAGAAACGAACCACGCGGGAAATAATATAACTGCATCTCCCTTTAGAGAGTACGCCATTGGATGAGGACTTCTAATGGAAGCGAAGAAAGTTCTGGTGTCAATTTAAAGCACCCCGATTATGCCTCATTACCACGGACAATAAGTGATTATAGCTATAAATCATTTAGCGTTTCAACTACTATAATTGTTTTGGGAAATAAGCTTACGCGTAAAAGGACGTATTTTCATATAATCTGCAGGCAGTGATTGGCAAATATATATAACTGTTCTTGATTGACTGATATACAAAGCTCAGAACTACTAATCGAAGACACGTGAAATTCAGAGTAGATACGTCTGTAAAGTAAGGCCGATGAGACGAGATAAAGAATGAAGACAAGCTTTCAGGAGTTTAAAACGTTTTTACGAACGTGAAAAAATGGCGGCCGTAATTTTGTCAACTTCAGTATTGACAGCTTTCCTGTAATCACGCAATGACATCCGTCATCGACCTCTTATTTATTTATTTATTTATTTATTTTATGGCATGGGAAGGCAAACGAGCACACAGGACACCTGATGGTAAGTGGAAACTGTGACCCATAGACATTCGCATTCACAAGACTGCAAATGCGTTGCCAACCCTGAGGACTAAGATGGAATGCCTCTATGCTAGTCATTTCACCGGCTGTCTTATCCCCAAACCGGAACACAACAATGCGAACACTGCTACTTCTTCTGCTTCACTGCTTCTTGAAGATATTATTGCGTACGAGAAATAAGGACAGATATAACAATCGCTCGCTATCGCAATATAACTTAGTAACGGTCAGTTTGTTTACATTCTTTATCTCTTCTCATTGGCCGTACTTTAGTGATATTGTATTGTTATATAGATACAGAAGGACTAAGAGAGGTTTTTTTTGGAAATTCTACCGTAGCAGTACGAGGAGCAGCGGTTAATTCTACGCGTCGCAAGTATGCTCTATTTTGATATAGAATTCTAGTTAATAAGTAGTAAGGTCTAGTTTCAAACTGGAACTGCTTGGAAAGGTATACCCGAAACAATTATTTCAAATACAATGCATCAGAGACAAATGTCCTGGTTTCGTGTGACGGTAGTTGATACGCTGCATACTAGAATCACTGTACGTTTCACGTACAACACCTAAATGATAAGTCTACTTTACTTGGCAAAACGCATACGTCTAAATTTGGCCGCAACATTGATCCTAAGTTACAACGATATGTACTTTCTAATATACTTATAAGCTGAAGCTCTAAAATTACTTTGTTCTTCGAATAATTGATAAATCTTACTGGTATGACAGTATGATCTTACCCAAAATATAATGCATATCGGTTTCTTCTAGAGGAGCTATTAAGTTAGCAGATCACCTGATGTAAGTGATCACCACCGCCCTAAACACCTCCTACAACAGGAGAGGTCGATGATACGTTGCCGGCCTTTGAGAAAAGAGTATGCTCATCCCTTGAAGGTCCCCAAGTCGATAATTATACAAACGTTCAATAAAATTCGGTAGAGAGCACATTTGATTCCCACAGTCTCGGAATGAATGAATGTAAAGCCATAGAACTTTGACACAGAAAATAATTAATATCTAACGTTATTTTCCTTGTGATTTCATGTTACGTCTCTGTGGAAGGATTATGTGATAAATTGACAATTAAAAACTGTAATGCTTCGCTGGCAGAAATATGTTAGGTCGTTGGTAGACTGCGTTGATACACCGAGGCAAGTTATATTTTGGGTAAAACTGTAGTCATGTGGAAGAATTGGCACGTTTTTTAGACGAGGAGGGACGCGGCCGCCATGACGAGGGTTAGTGACGTCACAGCGAGCCCGCTAGCGGATCCGGGACTGGACTTTTGGCTCGCAGGGTCCTGAAATAATAAAAACGGAAATTATATAACACACTTGAGATATTAATTCGAAGTCGGAATCGAATACTAGTGAAGGAAATGTCTTAGTACTTATACCCTTTTTTGCCAACGGCATTCAGTCCTCTAATTAAAACAAAAGGATTTGCAATATTTTGCCACAATTTAAATTAGTATCTCCGTAGAAGCACTAATGTCATGTCATGTCATGTCATGTCATGGATATTTCTTTAAATTTTTTTTTGCAGTCTCGGTTGGGTATATGAGCAGGGATCGGAAATTCGGATCAATATTTACCTAAAGTTGGCAAAATCCCGGAAAAAGACAGGCAAACATGGCGTCGGCTTCTTAAAAATATTATTTTAATAATATAAGTTCCGGGATTCTGGGATTCTACAAAATGTTAATATAATAATTACTTTACATGTAGAATAAAACATTCATTTTATAAATTCGTTAGGTTAATGAGTTACAGGTAAATTAAATAACATTTGGTAAATCTATACATACAAAATAACTTCAAACAGTTAATATAAATTGATTATGAATTAATTTATTTATTTTGAAATCCCAGAAATTTTAGTAATGATTGTAATGAATTCTATGATTGAGTCCGCCTCCATACAACTGAACAACAAAGCCGGTGCGAAAGTATAGGTAAATATCGATCCGACTTTCCGATCCCTGTATATGAGGCGAGAGTAAATGGTAATGTTGGAAGTTGGAAGGGGGGGGCCAAGGGGAACGTCCCATGTCTGGACCATTCCATTAACGGCGCTACAAAACTGACTTGTAAAATTTAAACTAAACATACCTACTGAACTGACATACAAACATACAATGTTAAGTCAAATAAAATATTGAAGAGTCAGGAATATTAAGTAAACTTACGAGGGCAGAGTGAGAAGTCTGGTAAAAATCATATTAAAGGTATTTTCTTCACAAATTCATTAATGTCAATTTGTAATGCAGCCTTTTTGGAGGTAAATCGTATATTTTCAGCCAGTTCACACGACTAGTTTTTTTTTTGACAGCTATGAAGAAGAAACAATCACTTCGGTGTTTGCAAACATGGAGAAAAGTGAGTTTCGTGTTCTGATTAAACATTATTTTTTGCGAAAAAAAACCATTACGGATACAAAAAAAAAATTAGACAAATATTACGGGAACTGCTCCATCGATTAAAATGATCCACAAGTGGTTTACGGATTTTCGTTGTGGCCGTACAAGCACTGCTGACGCCGACCGACCTGGACGCCCAGTTGAGGTCACTACACCAGAGATGATCACCAAAATCCATGACATCGTATTGACCGACCGAAGAATAAAGGTCCGTGAGATAGCTGATATTGTAAGCATTTCAGACGAACGGGTTCGTAATATCCTTCACACTTATTTGGATATGAAGAAGCTCTCCGCCCGTTGGGTGCCGCGATTGCTCACAGTAGATCAAAAACGCACTTGGGTGACCCTGTCAGAGGCATGTTTGGCGAAGTTTAGGTGTAATGAAAAGGACTTCTTGCGTCGTTTCATAACTGTTGACGAAACCTGGATTCATCATCATACACCAGAAACCAAGGAGCAGTCAAAACAATGGATTGCTTCAGGTGAACCTGCACCAAAGAAGGCCAAAGCAGTTTTATCGGCGAATAAAGTTATGGCTACTGTCTTCTGGGATGCTCGTGGTGTAATATATGTTGATTACCTTCAGAAAGGTAAAACGATTAACGGCGAATATTATGCCAACTTGTTACAGCGATTTCATGAAGTTTTAATGGAAAAACGACCCCATTTGGCGAAAAATAAAATCATTTTTCACCAAGACAACGCACGGGTCCACTCTTGTGCAGTTGCTATGGCTAAAATCCACGAGTTGCGTTACGAATTGCTCCCGCATCCGCCTTATTCTCCAGATTTAGCCCCCTGCGACTATTTTCTTTTCCCAAACTTAAAGAAATGGCTTGGTGGAAAAAGATTTGGTTCCAACGAAGAAATCATCGCAGAAACCAATGCGTATTTTGAAGGGTTGGAGAAATCGTACTATACGGAGGGAATCGAAAAGCTAGAAAAGCGATGGACCAAGTGTATTGTACATGGGGACTACGTTGAAAAATAAATATTTACTTGGACCAAAAAAAAAAAAAATGTTTAATTTTTTCCAGACTTTTCACTCTGCCCTCGTATTACTAAAGAACATAATTCAAACAGCACAAAACGAGCACAAAATCAGTCAGAACGTCACTTACATTGGCCTTTCGTGGGCTTTCCCCCTGTTCCTGATTAAAAAGCGTTAAAAGATTAGTAGTGTTAGTACATAATAATATATTCTAGCAGTTAGTACATTATGTTAGAAAACTGTAGCTTCCAAATGTTCCCGAATGCATTATTTTTTGATAAAAGTAAAATGATTATGTATCTACACTTCTACAGTCTGTGAGCACTTAGAACAGGCTTCGGTTTAGTACTTCTCTCTCACTCGCTCTCATGTGATCTTATTAAGAGCGAGTGAGAGAGAAGTACTAAACCTACGCCTCTTCTAAGTGCTCACAGACTGTACTAATATTTTAATTGTATAAGATTGTCCGTACATGAATCACTGCAGTAGTCTTCATGTTCGGACCCAGGTGACTCGTAATCGTAAGGTTATGTAGAAATGTATATACAGGGTGTCTGGAAAACCTTCGGAGAAATTTGGGGGGGTAATAGTTGGCACGATTCTGATCACGGGGGTATGGTTCATTTTTGTTTCTGTTAATGTAAAAAAAAAAGAAGGATTAATTATATTCATTTTGTTACTTGATGTATCGCAGCCGATATCTCGACCTTGACATTTTGACGTTGATAGTATACTACTCCAACAGTTCGTAGTATCTTACGTCAAAATTCAATGTCCGAGGTCAATGACCTGAGACCATACGTTGTCACATGGTATGTAAACAAACAGTTCGCTCCATGTAAACAAACAGTTCGCTCCATGTAAACAAAAATCAAGGTAGCATTATAATAAAAATAAATGAGTAATTTTAGTGCAACTTACTGTATTTTCGTTTTTGCAATTTGAACACTAATTGGTTTTAAATGTGAAATCACTAGGTCTCTTGTTCATGTTTTGCCGAGACTGATCATATCGTCCGTCTTTTACTGTCGAGATCTAACCATTTACCATTGTTTTCTGCTCTAAAGTAGCCCATATAACTGATTTACAGCAAAAATATTGAAGACGTGAATATTGAAAATAACATAATTTAACACTGACATCTAATGACAGCCATAAATTCATAGACTTCTCAAAGTTCAAATAGACGGATTGAACGATCCGATTATTGCTCTCCGTATTGAAGAAAAAAAAGGAGAAAAAGAAAATCGTTTATTGGTGCAAACCACAGAAAAATAATAATCAAATTAAATACAGTGAGAAAATAATTTAAAACAAAACCTTAAAACTATTTTATAAAATAATAATGCACTAAATTGGGTGCTACTCAGCATCATAGTGTCAGACATGCCGTGACGCTGCACGCGCTGATTTTCAGGGCAACCAGACGGGGAGAAAGCGCTGCTGGCTGCTGGTTCTTCCCTTTTGATCCGCATGGAATTTGTGGCAGTAGCCAAAAGTCCAAGTGCAAAACATTTTGTCGATGGATATAAAGGTCGTCGCATAATTGATTATAATAGGCTATTTGACAACATTGAAAATATACTACAAATTGTGGTCATCCTATCTGATACTAGCGTAAAATAACGTATTTCACTTTATTTCACATTAAATTATGTCTATTTTTTTGGAAATTACACGAAATAATAAGGTTTTTTTTTGAAATTTAATCTGTGGCAAAAACGCTATGTGATGTTAGAAATACTTTATAACCTGTGAGTGTGATGTGATGTGACATCACATGCAAGTAAACAAAACAAACCCCAAACCAAACATCGCTTCGCTTGTGACATCGCTTCCTTGACTGATTGTGATGGTAGTCCACGTTTTATATTTTCTGGGTGTTCCTTCAGCCGGCTACTCACACACCTGCTGCAGGGGCAATACCGGTCGCACGGCGGTTGGACCAATTTTAGGCTGTTCTCTACACACTAGCCTGCCGTTCAGTGTGTAACTGATAGTCCCGCTGAACGCACGTCCACGAGAAAGCCTCCTGTATTGTCGAAACACCAGAGGATTGGTATCGCCTTGGCACTTTCTGTGGTGCTACCAAAAAAAAAAGGAAGAGAAGATATTGGGTGAAGAATTGGTTGCAGAAACGAAGCAAATTGTGCCACATGAATATTATGAAAGAATTGGAAGTAGATGATCTTAGAAACTTTTTGCGAATGGATATTGATTATTTTGAAGAGCTCCTGGCTATGGTAACACCATTTTTTCCATTTTTGTCCACTCTGCTCGGTTGTCACCAATGAACTGACTGGAATTGCCCCAATCCTACTACACACGCAGCAACCTTGCAGGGCGGTAGACACAATCTAGGGAGCTAGGAAGGTCTTGCGCCCCTGCCGCCCTGCCGCAGGCCCAATCTAAAAATTGCTCCTGCTTGCCTACACACATCACAATTAAGGAGGCAATCAAGGGTCCAATTCCCATATTGCCCCTGCAGCAGGTGTGTGAGTAGCCGGCTTTAGTGGCCTTTTTCTTTTAAGGGTTTTTACCACAGAGTGTAATCACGTCGACCTCTTCTTACAAAGCGATCCTATTTTTCTCTTTCTTCTATGATACGAATATCTAGCAACAACATGTATGATGCCAGCTTTAAATGTAATTTTGATAAAACGTAACGTGTAGGTAGGATTTTTTGTTTACAAATGAAACCTAAAACTCTTTTCATAAAGAGTTTTAATGGTCCAAGATTTAAAAAGATAATATGTCAAATTGTCAATAATTAATTATTGTGTTTTTTATTCGTCGGAAGCCCTGATAGTGGTACAAATCAATGAAATACAGCCATGATTCATGATCTCGTAAAAGAAGTAATGTGCCTACGAGTGCAAGTGCTATTTTAGCCGTGTGAGTGTGAGAAAAGTGTGAGTAAAAATCATAATCGTAAGTTTCAGTTTTAGATTATTTCACATAATAGCCCTTATCAGACACCGTCTTTTCATTCACATTACAGGATAATGTGTCAGTTTTCTAAACTCCATGGAGCTTTTGACCATGATTGGAAACATTGTTCATAAGGAACAACTTGTTTATTTACATTACGTTGTGACACATATCGTCGGTGAAACTGCAAAACCACGTAAGTGACATTTTAAATAAGGAGCAAAATGCACCTTTTTAATAAGACCGTAAGGTTTATTTTGCTCTATCATAAATTTGTTACTTACGCGGTTTTGCAGTATCACCGACGATATTATGAATGAATCAGTTAAGATGGGGCACACTGAGAGCATCGTCAGGAAAGTCGATGATAAATCTGTCTGTAACTCAGTCAAATATTAACTTAAACAAAAGTTACCTATATAGGGATGATCCAAATCATCCACCCTATCTACAGTTAAAATTTCTCCGAAGGTTTTCCAGACACCCTGTATATTATTCAATGTATCACTAACATAGATGTAAGGATAATCTCTTCTTGTCACTAACCAAATGAATATTAGTTATTTGAAATAAATTATTTGAATTTGAATTTGAATATTATAAAGAGGCAAGATTCGATTGTGAGTTTGTTTGCATTGAATAGGCTCCAAAACAACTGGAACGATTTGAAAAATTCTTTCACAGTTAGAACCCTCCATTATCCCTGAGTAACATAGGCTATGTTTTATTTTTCTGCGTGGAGTCGCGGGAAACAGCTAGTCTTATATATCTTTAATAGGTAGTGTTCCGAGATCTGCATCTCAGTAACTATAGCGAGTTTGTATCTGTACTTGAAATTATTTCTTAAAGATTGCTCAACGTGGAAACACGATTTGAAACAAAATCCTCAATAGTTTTATTTTTCAAACTCGACACGTTTTTCGCATGTTTTTGATTCAATACACATACATACATAAACTCACGCCTTCATTCCCAGAGTGGGGTAGGCAGAGCTAAAGAATTACCAACAAATCTTAAAACTTCTTGATAATTCTGTAACCACATTTTGCACAAATAGGCTAAGATGTTTCCCAGTGTATTAGTGACAGGTGGCAAGCCCATCGCCTAACAGTACTACAAGCCTATATTCCCTTAGTCGCCTCTTACGACATCCACGGGATGACATGGAGTGGCACTATTCTAACCCGGCAACCACACGGCAAATCGTGGTTTTAAAGTAAACAGGAATAATTTGAATTTGTCGCTGCCATCAAGGCTCGCGCAAACTATCTCCATCTCACGTTCTTCGTACGGAAGCATATAAAGCCATCCCGTTTTATTCTTGAGGCAACATATCGCACTGCCAGATCAAAAGTGTAGCAACTCAAAATACAACTGTACTTTAAAATCAACTTTAATACCACGTCTATGAGCTTGAAATAAAACTAACAATGATTTTGGGTTGATGCTGTCTTGATCTAGCAGTGTGATATGTGGCATCTTAAGGCGAAACAGATTACATTATTGAAAGTATTTCGTCGGTGAAACTGAAAAACTGCGTAAGTAAGTAACATTTTAAATAAGGAGCAAAATGCACCTTTTTAATAAAAAAGTAAGGTTTATTTTGCTCTATCATTGATTTTATTCTTATTTCTTTATTCTTTCTATCGGTGAGAACCTTTAATTGGCTTTTTGTTACGTATTTTAATTTATATTTTGTTTTGTAAGCTGTTGGATCTCCAATAAATCATAAATAAATAAATAAATAAATTTGTTGGTTACGCGGTTTTGCAGTAGGTATCGCCGACGATTTGCGATTAGATAAAGCCAGAATTCTACTGCGGCACACGCTACACACGACGCACGCATAAGCTACCCGCGTGTGAAACGCAGTTCTAGTTCGAGGCGTATGTCGATGACGTCATTTCGTGCGCGCGCCGCTGTCGGAGTATATATGCCTCTAAACTTCCTAATTCTATTTAGGTATCGCTAAAACACTTTGCTATTCTATGAGCAGCTGTCATAATCAAATGACAGCGCCATGACAGCGCTAATTTGAATCTGACGCTTCTTATTTTAGGCGGTCTTATACATTGTCAGCTTGACATTCTGGAATAGCACTGATTAAATCTGCCGTCTAAACTATGTCTTATAATTAGACAATTTAGTTTTAGTTACTTTTAGGCTATTTAAGCGATGTGCACGTAGAATCGGGTCCATTGTTTCGGCGAATGTGGACATCGTAAAAAACATCATTATTTAGTTTAAACAGAAATCCGAATCAGAATGATTATTCGTTTTTTAAATAGTAGCTATACTATTGATGAGATGATGCACGGTTACGTCAATGTAAGTACCATAAAGTAGTAGTACTAAACGTCATGGATTAAAAAAACCTTTACATAAATTTGTGAGTCATGCCGAGATCCCATATTGGACCCTTGTTGTGCAGTTATTAGTGATATGGTGCAGTTCTACTAATGACAGTGACAATACTTATAATTAAGTAAAACAATATGGTATAAACGGCATTATTATTTCAATATACTAACGCCCTTATTATATAGACAATAGGCCCATTTATGTTGAAGAATGCCTTGTCACCTAAAGAAGGTAGTAATTAACAATAAGAACAAAGTCTATTGTGAGTATACTTCTGCTATTGTTCGTTTATGATTAATAGGGTAAGGATGTATCTTAAAGATCAATCATGTTGAAACTTTCCAACTCCGTCATCAGATCAGGTCTTAGCCTGTTTACTGGGGGTCACACGTTGCTAGGTGGTTGCTGATGGGAAGAGAGAGTGACGGAAAGAATTAAGACTGCGCCGAGCGTACTCATTACTATTATTGAGTTTACTAATTATATTTGTGTGTGGTTGCCGGCTTAGAATTGTGCCACTCCATGTCTTCCCGTGGAAGTCGTAAGAGGCGACTAAGGGAATTAAGGCTTGTAGTACTGTTAGGCGATGGGCTTGCCACCTGTCACTAATACACTGAGAAACATCTTAGCCTACTTGTGCAAAATGTGGTTACAGAATTATCAAAAAGTTTTAAGACTTGTTGGTAATTCTTTAGCTCTGCATACCCCACTCTGGGAATGAAGGCGTGAAGGTATGTATGTATGTAATGTATTTTCTTGAAATAGGACGGTGCATTTTTGTACTAAAAATGAAATCACAACTTATAGGACCTTTAGTTAGCTACCTTTTCCCGTTAAGCTGACTGTTCTCAAAGGGTAAGTGTTATCAAAGTCTGTCACTATCCCATCCCATAAATTCTGTTTTCACTTGCGCTACAGAAAGCATCGTCCAATTCCATGGAAATTCTTTAGTCTATCAGAAAACACAATAACAGTATTGAGGGCGCCACTGGACGCTCGACGTTTGCTCGGTGCAGACTTAAGAAAATTCAAATTCAAAATTCAAAATTCAAAATATTTATTCAGTAAATTGGCCACATGCGGGCTCTTTTACACGTCGGAAATGTACAGTGAATCTACCAGCGCTTCGGACAAGACCATCATTGCGGAGAAGAAGCGCCGCAAGAAACTCCAGCAGAAGGTCATTTTTTCAATCATAAAAACATAATTATACTTGAAAGTAAGTTACATTAAGTAATATTAAGGTAATAAAGTAATAAACAATAAATTCTTAAAACAAGCGAAAATAAAATTATTACAAATGTAAGGTCAATAAACCTTAAAATAAAATAATGACTATGAGAACAACACAACGAGGTCTCTACGTCAAAAGACATATAACTTGGATAATAAATTGAACAACAAGTCCTTGCAAGCGTGAACAGACCGGACCCCACAAACAGCACCCGTTCACGAGTATGACGCGTATCTCAGCCATCGCCTCCCTCAACCATGTGATCGGGAAAGTGGCGACCCGATCAACGACGCCGCCGTAAGCAAGCAAGAGGCGATAATTCTACAATCATTACGTGCCAATAACTGATATGGATGCGTGTTTTCCTATAACTTTCTTAACTTAACTTTCTTAAGAGTTGAGTTGAAAATGTGTGTCAACTCACCATGAAGTCCTTGCAGGGCGTGCCCTTGCGAATGTACTTGAACAGTGACTCGGCGATGTTGGCGGTGGTGGGCTGCCGGCACTTCTCCAGGTTTACCACCACGCAGGTCTGCAGCTTGGACAGGTGTCCGCACTCCTTTTCCTGTCAACATGACAACATTACACCAACAAGTCTAACAACATGTCAACAAATAGAAATCTTCAAAGGCTTACTGTGTTTACTTTGATATTTTTAAGTCCCTACTTACGTCATATAGGTACATGAAAAGGAGCATCGTTTAAAGCCTTTTATTTAATTCGAAAATTCATCATCTGGGTAATTTTAGACGAAATAATTCACAGTTTGACATAACCCTCCCTAAGGGTTGCCACAAGGATCGGTTCTGGGTCGCTTGCATTCATCGATTCAAAATATTAGGCTTGAAATCCACCACAATAGAATTTTAGTAGTAATTTATTGTTAAATAAAAGCAACAAGAAATATAATTACAGAATTTTGATATATTAGGAAAAAAGGAGGCGGACGAGCAAGCGAGTCACCTGATGGTAAGTGTTCACTAGACCCCGCTGTCGGAGGAGCGATTTGGTAGCTTGACGTTCTTAGGGATTGGTAAAAAATATTTTGCAATATAGGAAACTTAACTTAGGAAATTAAACTTATTTTTAAAGCATGATTAATTACAATATAAATATGTATTAATATTTTTCTCGTATTAAAATAAAAATCATCAATGTTTTTCTAAATTACAAATTATCGATATCTTCGTGCCACGAACTACTGATACCATAATTAGAAATTCAAAATTAATACATTTATTTTTATTTCCACCAAAAGGAATGTCGTTTTCGTAATTAATAATAAGATTTCAGAAAAAGTCAGAGTATCGATATCGACATCATAAATATTTTTACCCATCCTTAAGAAATTCGAGCTACCAAATCGCACCTCTGATAGCGGGGTCTAGTGATCACGAACCTATGAACACCTGCAATACCCGAACGGTCGCCCGTGCGCTGCCGGCCTTTGAAAAAGGAGGAGGCTCGTTTTTTGGAGCCCCCCAAGTCAATCAAGTCATTAGTTGTGTCAATACCAGACTAAAATTTCAAAGTTCCGAAATTGATCTTACTCCTTAGGGTTGGCAGTGCATTTGCAGTCTTGTGATTGCGAATGTCTATGGGTCACAGTTTCTTACTTACCATCAGGTGGCCTGTGTGCTCGATTGCCTTCCTATGCCATATAATAAATAAATAAATAAATTGATGCGCTACATACGAACTCTATATCTACTAACAGTTCTTTTGTCTCAGTTCGCCATAATTTGTTTGTATGTAATTTCCTGTTCCCTGTTTTAAACATTTTGCACTTTCAAATCTTCTAGGAAACGAAATTGTTAAGATAATAGTTTCTGTTATTGCGCGCAGCATGCATTATTATCTACCATCATAGATAGGCGCTGCCATAGATAGGATAGGTCATGTCGGTTTTCTTTGCTTGCTCCATGTCATTTAAGTAAGGCTAAGGGACTGTTGCTCTTTCAGCCACCTAAGGACGGGCATGTTTTTGTGAAACTCAGAGCTTTGTTTTTATTTATTTATTTATTTTCTTCTCGTTTTGTGTTCATTTAATTATTTGTGTGTAACCTTCCGTGGTTTCACCTGATGGTTCCAACGGAAGACCAGCGCTGACTTTAATGCCAGCATTAGCATTACGCTGAGTTGGGACCATTTCGTGGCTACTTTCTTCTTGTATTTGTTAATCTGTTCTTTGTTATGCATGTCACGAATAAATGATTTTCTTTCTTTCTTCTTTCTTTAACATTAAGCAGGTACTTACGCCAAAGTTGATTTCCGGCAGGCTGTCGGCGGAGAGGTTGGTAGGGTCGATGTTGATCCCGGGCCCCAGGGTGCCGTTCACGCACTCCTGGATGGCGTCCTGCGACTGCTCGAAGCACTGCCGCCCTCCCTCTGCGATGAACACTGGAAACAACAGGAGGTCATGTCATACAAGAGGACGGCGATGGGGTCAGAAGGTTCTTGAGTGGCGTCCGCGGACCGGGAGACGAGCTGTAGGTAGGCCTCCAACAAGATGGAGTGACGACCTTGTAAGGATGCGAAAAGCACAAGACCGGTCTGAGTGGAGAGTCTTGGGGGAGGCCTATGTCCAGCGGTGGACGTCTTTCGGCTGAGATGAGTGAGTGATGAGTGAAGAGGACAGGATTATCGTCTAGAGGAAACACTAAGTACACCTATAAATATCCAAGGCTCAAACACATTATTTTTGAAATGAATTGCATTGCGATAGATTGCACAGTATAAGAATAACCAATATGATTTGAACCACACAAATTTATCTAATCCCAAGCCAATCCCTGGGCTTGTATGTAGTCACCAGTAATAATAATATACTATCGAACATAGGGCGCTAAAATATCTGACACGCGCTCTTATACCTCTAGCAAGACTCAGGAACAAAACTTCAGGTGGGGTAAGAGCGTCAACGGGGCAAGTGCGATAAATTATTTATTTTTTAGGAGATATTGTTGGTTAGACGGACGTGCGTGTTGTGAGCGCTAACAATGGGCCTCATAAGAAAGCTCAACGTCACTCAGAGGGCTATGGAGAGGGCTATGCTCGGGGTTTCTCTGCGTGATAGAATCAGAAATGATGATATCCGCAGGAGAACTAAGGTTACCGACATAGCCCGAAGAATAGCTAAACTGAAGTGGCAGTGGGCGGGGCACATCGCAGGACTGATGGCCGATGGGGTCAGAGGGTTCTTGAGTGGCGTCCGCGGACCGGGAGACGAGTTGTAGGTAGGCCTTCAACAAGATGGAGTGACGACCTTGTAAGGATCGCGGGAACGCGGTGGATGCGAAAAGCACAAGACTGGTCTGAGTGGAGAGCCTTGGGGGAGGCCTATGTCCAGCGGTGGACGTCTTTCGGCTGACATGATGATGATGAGACAAACGTGCCCCGTAGACGCACTTGTCCCACCTTGCCTTATACGGCTACTCACAAGCGATCCTGTCGCCATCCTTGTAGCAAATGAATTCAGCCAGCTGATCCGTGACGTTGTTGACGATGTTCAGGTTCGCCCGCTCAGCGACCGAGAAGCAAGGCTTGACTGCCTCCAGCGCGTCTTTGTAGCAACCCTTAAACAGGGCTTTTTTGGCACAGTACCTGAAACACAATCATTTACTTGATTAATCTTAATCAACACAATGCATGCACTTCTGTGACTGGAAGACCATGCACAATCTACACCGCTAAACCTGGAACTTGAAAATTGGAGAGAAATAAAAACAAAATTCAAAATAATTATTCAGTAAATTAGCCACATGAGGGCTCTTTTACACGTCGATATGGAGTGAATCTACTAGCGCTTCGGACAAGAACATCAAAGCAGAGAAGAAGCGCTGCAAGAAACTCCAAAAGAAGGTCATGATTATTATTTTTAAAACTAACACAAATAAAATCATTACAAATGTAAGGTCAATAAAATAAAGATAAGCTCTATTTAGCATAGCCCTTATGGCGGTCATGCATGACGCATGACCCGCAGCTATAAGGGAACGACTTATAAACAGGGACCGGAAAACCCCTTTATTTGATTAAGTCTATCGATCGGGAAACTACATCATATATGCTCTCCCAACGTTAGGGAATCCCTTTCGTTAGGCTTACCCTAATGATAAGGAAACTGCTTCATTGAGGGTACTAGTTTGGTTAGGGTTTCGGATTTAAGCACTTAGCTTTACGTTAGTGTTACCCTATCCATTTTCCCTCTCCGTTAACTCTGTTTCGGAGATTCGTGTGAGTCGTTGGTTTCAAGCCTATGTGTGTGGATAGCCAATCAATTGCTAAGTAGTGCAAACATATTTTGTATGGACTGCGCGTAGAGATTAAAATAGCTTGAAGCCGTTTAATAAACACTTCATAGGGAAAGCATAACGTGGGTTTTAAGGAATTCGTAAGGGCTTAGTCGAATTAATTGTAACGTATTGGATATATTTTCACTGAGGTAAGTTGAAGATATGCTTACCGCATCGTTAGGGTTGATTTATTACAGTCAATTATATACCCTATCGAAAACCCTTTAAACGGTAAGTAGTTTCGGTCCCAGCTAATAAGATACAAATTGTGTTATTTTTTCAAACCCAGTTTTGCGGTCTCAGAGCTTACAAAAGTTATATATTCTTATATTTATATCATCATCATTAATTTAAGAGCAATACTCTTGTCGGTGGAGTGATTTCCATTTTTTCCGATTCCAAGGGTTTTATTTTCATTGGTCTAGTTTAGTCCCCCTCTTTCCATTTTCCTTCAATTTCTCCTTCAATTATCATCTTAATTTATTTATATTATTTTCTATTGTCTGCAATAGACTTATTCTTCTTCACTATGCTTCTCAAATGAAGGTATAACCATAAAACAAAACGAATAAACAAAAACAAGTAAGCGAAAACAAGCGTTAGCGTAATGGACGCGAAATAAACTGAAGTTGTTTTTTGAAATAATAACTTATGTATCGTTTTTAGTTTTTTTAAATGCAGTGCAAAATTGGCTTTTCAGATTTATAACCGCCTTTTGTGGTTGAGGGCCCGTATTTTTTTTTTAGCTATCGTGTGCACCAAATATTAAATTTGTAAGATTCTAGTATTAGCCCAGATAAAAAAAAGTAAAAATGTACCCCGTTTTATCATTTTTAAAAACGTTATTGAGGTTTTAAATCTTGAAAACGGAATATTTAAAAAAAACAAAGGGCTAGGTGATTTTTTTTAATGAATCGCGTAGCAGATGGCCCTACCTATCCCCTATATACGTATGTCCATCCATCCGCCAAACACTCTGTATAACCTAGTAAGTAATATGAGTGTATAGAATCGTCGAACCAATAATTTTCTATATCTTGGGTCCACAATACGCAAATATAAACGGACAAGCAGATATCAATAAGGGCACGACAAGGTCACACAGATTATGCTATTGCATTAGCAAGTCCAGACTAGAATCACTGTATTTCTTGTCACTGTTCAAAGGTTAAAATGGCGCTAGGTGCACGGAGAAAACATGCTTACGCTATAAGTACACATCGGAAACTCGTGGCATTTAGGTAGCACTTGACAGATTAGTAATGAGACAAGTGTCTTTTCAGACAAGATAAATTAATAAATTAATAACCTACATGGTCTTAACATATGACGAAGTAGGTTTGATCACAAATTTAAAAACATCAATTTCAATGCCAATGATATTGTCATTCATTCATAATAAAGAAGTTGAAATCGAAGTAAACATCAATAAAAATACGCTGCAACTTTACAATAGAATGCTTGTTTGACCCATTACGTCAGTGGAAGCTAAAAAGATCATTTTCTTACATAAGATGGATTTTATCAATTAGAAGACGTAGGCTGATTTGTAAAAGTTTAGAAAAAATATGAATAGAGTGGACTGGAATAGCGAGCGCATCTGAACTGTTTCGACTCGCTAAGGACAGACAACAATTCCAGAAGTTAGTAGCCAACCTTCACTAGTTGGAGAGGAACTTGAAGAAGAAGAAGAAGAATAAATATTAATTATTTATCACAAATGTCATATATTATATGATTGAAAATACATTTTTTCTAATTTTAACCTTTTCGACTCGTACAGGAAGAACATTGTCACATCACTAGTCTGTTAGAAACTGTCAACCTAAATGCCACGAGTTGCCGATGTGTAGCTATAAGTTACTGTTAATGATTATCTAACGGTATTAAATTGTATATAATTGGGCTTGCTACCTGTCACTAATATACACTGTTAAACATCTTAGCCTAATTGTGCAAATTGTGGTTACAGAGTTATCAACAAGTTTTTAGAGTTGTTGGTAATTTTGTAGCTCTGCCTACCCCACTCTGGGAATGAAGGCGTGAAGGTATGTATGTATGTATTAAATTGTAAATATAAATATATAATAGTGACAAATGAATGATTCAGATAATTGAAAGTCGTTAAATAGCTGGACGATTACAAAAAAAACTAGAGCATCCTCAATAAACAGATTACAATAAATAATGAAGGTTAGATGAGTCATGCAAAATAACAAACATCAATAGTAAACTACTTGAGTCTATAAACATTCCAATGCTTAACAAATTAGCCAGATTTATTTGACCAAGATTTGTATTTTGCGCTGATAAGCAAAACGTCTTAGTACTAATGTAGACTTGCTTGTAAAACGTCTTATTGACATAACGTTTTAACAGGAAAATGATCCAGATAATAACCTACCTTAATAATATTTATACACTGCAGTTGAGTATACTTAAAGCAATGGCTCCAAATTCTATCAGACTAAAATTTATTCATAAAGAGATAGAACTTTTTTAATTTTGTAAGATAATCAATTAATGTTTATAACAGAAGTAAAATGTTAATTGTTAGTGAAGAAATTAGTAACTTAAATGACCTTAAGAAGACCTCCAGGCCATTACATCTTAGAATTTTGGAACGTTTGCCCAAATATGTTTTGCCTAAAATGAATAACTTTTATGGGAAGCGTACGTGGCAATATTTACTTCCGAACATTCTAAGTGGATTATCGTCCGAAATATATACACGAATCTATATTAACCCACACCGTTGTAAGCGCATCATGAAAACAGCTTTCCTATGCTGATGTAGAACTTATGCTAGGACATGTGCATCGGCGTGGGGAACTATTTTTGGTTTATACCTAAATATATTTTAAGTACCTATCCCAATTATGTAAGTTATTTGTATATTACGGCAAAAATAACGGGTTTTTCATACAAACGAGGCTATTTCGAAGCCTTGGTTCCTTGCCAGGGGTTGTTTTGAGTGAGGTTTAATGGTGGATACTCCGAGGTTCAATAGAGGAGGTCAAATGTTCTTGAGATACCTAACTGATGGCACAGTCAGTTAACACCACAGCGAGAGAGTTTGGGTCAGCATTTGGATTTCCTTACATTTTACTGCCATTTCAGATGTTTTTCTGAACATGCACATCTCTGGCATCTCTGGCATTCTGGAAGACCTGTAAGGATGCTCGTGGTGTCCATCATCAGATTCACTGAAAACATCCCCTGGCGAGGAACCAAGGCTTCGAAATAGCCTCTTTAGTATGAAAAACGCACTCTGACCCAATTTGTTTGCCCCTGAGTGTACAATTCTACAAAAGCCTACTTGACCCATTATCAAAGTTACGTTCAAAGCTCAACAAGTGACCGCGATTCCACAATGAATTACTGGTAGGCATATCGGTTGATTAATAATTAAACTTTCTACCCAACACAGCTTTTAATAAGGTCGTTAAGGCAACGGATACTATTCTCCTAGAACGTTATTAGGTTCGGGCATATGTTTGAGCTCCTTGTTGTTTCTATAGTAAGCTTGTAATTCTACAATCCTTAAACAATATCCTCGTAAGGTCCAACGCACACAGGTGAAATTTACGTTTTTTATGGCCAATATTAAATGAAGTGTGTTTATGCCTGTATTTTGCTTTAGTTTGTCTAGAATAATAGTTTAAATGTGTATAATTAAAAACAAAACTTTATTGATAGGTACATATTAAAACGAAAAAAAATAATTAATTCATAACTTCTGGTTCTTTTAGGAGACCTATAACATCGTTAGGGTAGGACTTAACTTGTCTTTGAGGTAGTTTTCTCAGACTTGTTATGTGAGGATCTGATGATACTAAAAGTTGGTGAAACAAATGATAATGCATATTTTTACAATTCATATACATTGTTGAGTTTTGTTCCTATTTGTTTAGGTGCAAGTAGACGCAGCCCAATTTAGTATTACATAAAAGCTAATGAAATATTCTTCATATATATGTGTAAAAAATGAGTTGAGTGCGATTGAGTATAAACTTTTTCACTATGAGAAAAAAAAAATACTCATAAAGTATAGCCTCGTGTTTTAAACATTATATCTTTACAATCGTAAGCAATGTAAACGTTTTAGTTATGTAGTAATAGTATTTTTACCGGAGGGTATGGAATCCATAATGTTTTAAACCTAATATTTACTTAATAAAATATTAGACGATATTTAAACAAGTGTTCGAAATTGTAGTAAATTACTCCATAATCAATCACTGTCTAAATCAAACTGTGGGTAACTAATTAAAATGTGTCAAACGTTTGACAGATCTCTAATAGGTGGCCTGATATGTCATGTTGCTAATTTAGGTTAATACTTTTTAATCAGTGTAACTTATTTTTTTATAAATATTGGCCATAAAAAACGTAAATTTCACCTGTGT
The DNA here is from genome assembly GCA_927399475.2 of Acleris emargana. Lineage (NCBI taxonomy): Eukaryota > Metazoa > Arthropoda > Insecta > Lepidoptera > Tortricidae > Acleris > Acleris emargana. Next base: position 20,411,051 of record OV656838.1, on the reverse strand, counting down.
GCAACGTCCTCAATCTAGGACATTGGTCAAAGTGAATTTTGACTTTAGTCGACTGACACAAGATTCATTTTCGAACTTGTGGGAGGACCTTGTGCAGGGTCCATCCGGGTTGGTACCACGATCTTATCCATTAACCTACCGCCGAGCAGCAGTGTTCGCATTGTTGTGTTCCGGTTTGGGGATAAGACAGCCGGTGAAATGACTAGCATAGAGGCATTCCATCTTAGTCCTCAGGGATAGCAACGCATTTGCAGTCTTGTGAATGCGAATGTCTATGGGTCACAGTTTCCACTTACCATCAGGTGGCCTGTGTGCTCGTTGGCCTTCCCATGCAATAAAAAAAAAAAAAAAAAACGAAATTTGACGTGGGCCTTACGAGGTTAAAAAACAGGTCGCTTCCCGCCGTCTTTCCCTCTGTACCTACGCTTAGATCTTTAAAATTACGCTACAGATTTTAATGCGGTTTTCCTTAATAGATTGAATGATTCAAGAGGAAGGTTTATCTATAGTAAATTTTGTATTATACGTTCATTGAATACAAAACGGACACATTCCAAAATCAGTCAGTGTTGCATTTTGAAATTAGAAGCTGTTTTTATAAGATTTTCAATGCAAGAGGAAATTATTTTGGAATGTGTCCGTTTTGCATTCAATGAGCGGAAAATTATTTTGGATTGTGTCCGTCTTGCATTCAATGAGCGATATGCTGCATGACGTGTTAAAATACAGACAACTCACATAAACCGAATGATGTATGATTATTGTATTCTATGATATGTTATCTGTTTTTATTCTTTGTTTACTGAAAACCGTGTCGTGATTGTTTTTTTTTTTTGGGCTTAGGAAGGCAAACGAGCACACAGGCCACCTGATGGTAAGTGGAAACTGTGACCTATAAACATTCGCATTCACAAGAACGCAATCCTAAGACTGCAAATGCGTTGCCAACCCTAAGGACTAAGATGAAATGCCTCTATGCTAGTCATTTCACCGGCTGTCTTATCCCCAAACCGGAACACTACAATGCGAACACTGCTGCTTGGCGGTAGGTTAATGGATAAGATGGTGGTACCAACCCGGACGAACCCTGCACAAGGTCCTCCCACAAGTGCGTTAATAGTTAATTGTGTTAAAGGTGCGACCCCACCGCTGCTTAAAATACGGACACGGTACGGAATCGCAGCGACGCATCGTATCCGTACTGTTTTATCGCATGGCCTCCACACATGTGCTCAAAATCCGGTGTCGAAAAGCGTCCGGTGAAGATTTTTTTTAGTAACATTTGCATCTTGGCTAGGGCTTCAGTATATACTTGTATATTTCTTAGATGTGTTTGCAAAACTACTTACTTTTTAAACACCTCGTCGATTTTCCCTTCCGGCTTGGCCTCTTCAATCTCCCGGTCCAATTCATTTGTGTCCACGAGAGCTTGCAAGCACGTCTTCGCTTGTTTAAGCGCTTTCTGAAAACAATATATAAGCTTATTTATTTAATCATCATCATCATCCATACCTTCATCATCAGACCTAGGAATATACGAGGCAAAATTAAATGACAGTTAGGGATCCCTTATACTATATGTAGATTAACTCAATTATCGATGCTTTTCCCATTTACTATAATAGTGATCGCTTCAAGTTTTATTCGTGAAAATATTTTTTTATTGAAAGTATGCAAACAAAACAAAATAGCAGCATAATATTCTTTATTTCAAAAGGACTTTTGAACCTTGAATCATTTGAATCATCATCATGTTTTTTCCTCGTTGTGCATTTCACAATTACTGTCCCATTAAGTATTGTTAAAATAAACGATCAGAATTTGTTAAGTATGAAGGAAAATATAGATGATGATGTGATGAGTGAATATTTAAACATGATTTTAAAATAAAGAATAATTTTGCTTCATTTGAATACTTAAAAAAAAAATATTTAACAAACACAACTTTGAGCGTTTTTTTTTTCCTTTGTTTATGCAAAATGTGGTTACAGAATTATCAACAAGTTTTTAGAGTTGTTGGTAATTCTGTAGCTCTGCCTACCCCACTCTGGGAATGAAGGCGTGAGTTTATGTATGTATGTATGTAACTTTGAGCGATCAGTAGTATATGGGAAAATCATCCATTCATCATCATCATCATCATCATTATCATCATTTTCATCAATTCATCATCATCATCATCACTATCATCGTCATCATTAAAACATTTCTTCGCTTTCTAATATTTTCTATTTCTATTTTGGAGAATTAGAATCAGAATAGTTTTAGGCTGTGTTATAATATAAGAAGTCAATTCAAGTTTTTTATGTTGTAAACTCATAGTAATCATCTAAGACTCGCTCGTACCACATAAGTATGTCACATAAGAGCGTTGACCTACCAACAGATAGTTGCCGTCCTCTTATAATAAATTAATATTCTCTACATAAGTTTATCGTTGCCCAGTACAAGCCTATAGCTTAGTTTGAGACTAGGTGAAGTTGTGGGACATTATGCCCGATATTATTATTAACTTATATTACACAGCCTTATAAAAAAAAAAGCTTTAAATAAGTTTGATGGTGGAATTTGCGACGTTAAAAATATACACTGAGAAAATTTTATGTTTCGCTGCCAGACAGGCAGACTGACGGACAGACGGAGGCGGTTCAATATCGTAAATACTACTCTCTTAGGACTTTTGGTAGCATACAGTGGTTCTAGAATCCATGGAATCGCTATTTCCCAATTATTATAAACATACCACCTTGATTTGATTTTGACCCTGACTAATTGTCACAATAAGTAATATTTATTTAAAAATGCATTCATTCGTTAAATCGCTAAACCAGTTTAAATGAGTTTTGATAAAGAGGCTATCTCAGCTGTGAAAGCGTTTGAAAAAAAAAACAAAAATTCAAATAGTATGGATAAATCGAACTAAAATTTCATTTATTTAATTTTGTAATATTATCGTCGGAGATACTGCAAAATCGCGTAACTATCAAATTTATGATAGAGCAAAATAAACCTTACAGTCTTATAAAAAAGGTGCATTTTGCTCCTTATTATAAATGTTACTTACGCGGTTTTGCAGTTTTACCTACGATATTACATACTGAATACCAAAATCAAAGTGTTATATTTATAATAATTAGAATATAGCGACTACATGGGTTGTAGAACACGTAATGTCCTAACCATAATCATTACTGATATTATTTTAACCGCCGCACCCAACATGCCGATAAGATAATTGTTGAACTAATTCAACTCCGCAACGTAATGAATTGCTTAACTAACAATAATTCTTTAATTAAAGACGTAAACACTTTTACAAGGACAGGAAATTAACATAAACGGTTAGCAATTGACATACTACTCGTAGACATTGTAAAACTGTTAGTTTAAGAAACCTTAGAGATGTCAGGCGAATATCATGTTTATTCATGATCAATCAGACATAAGTTTTTGTGGCAAAAACGTCAATTAACTAGAGACTTCCTTCCGATATTAAATTCATCGATAACTGTTTCAAGTACTTATTTCGAAGTGACATTTCATAGTAGATAGGTATTCAGTTCACCGGATAAAATAGAAATTAAGTTAAATGATCATCACATCACTATATGCCCATCGATGTTATATAATGACAGGTAATATTTTTTAGGGATATTTGAATTCACCTAAATATCAATCTTGATAAATAATTTATTATTATTAACGTATGCTATTAAATCGATTTCCATACAAAGTAAACTGAAACTTGTTGCTTGTAACTTGCAACAACAAAAATTTATAGGTAGATAGATAGTCATAGTGACATAACAAAGTACAATTTATCGATAAATTAATATCGTTTGTAAGTCCCTACGACAATTTTATTCATGCCAGGCTAACTTCTATGTCTGTTCATAATTTTGTAATTAACTCACTTAACGAGAAATAGTAAACATTCAGGTCTGGGCCTCTATTATAATTCTAATCGGTAAAACAATATTGCCTTTGACATATAGTAACGGTATTGTCAACGTCACTTTATTTGTGTAAGGAGAACAAAAAGGATACAAATATAGAGAGTATCTATAAAGGTTACTGATGTGCCAAAGGAAACTTTCCAAAATTGCGGAAAATTTCATGTAGGAAAATTTCGGAAACTTCTCACAATTCTGTATGGGGATTGAAACTTTCCGTTTCTTCGTGAAAGTTTCCGGAAATTTCTTGCAACTTTTCCAACTTTTTGGAAACTTTCCGCAACTTGCACATCAGTAGGGGAGCGGGGGGCTAGTTGTAGCAGGGGTAAGAAGTAACGCTCAATTTTTACCTAGTGAATGAACGTTTTTACACAGGATTATCGACTTTATATATTCCTTATAACGTGTTCTATTACCCGGGAACCGCCAGTGACCCGTCGAACGGCGCGATTGGAGGACGTGAGCATGTGCTTCGATTCTGCCAGGTATTGGAATAAATTGTATTCGTAAATATTTGTTTTTTGGCAATGGTTTAAAAGATTATTATTAGTATCTTAATAAAACATTCTAGAGAATTTGTTACAGTTTGTATTAATAGACTGCGTTATTGTTGAATTTATGTAAATTTTTAGTAATCGTAGTTTTTGCAAGAAAGGACACCGTGGGGCAAGTTGTAACAAAATTGTGGGGCTAGATGTAACATGTTACAACTTGCCCCGCTTTATTGTTCAGTGTAGAAGTCTTTGTGTTTATTCTTTTGACCGATATCTATACACCGTGTTTTTATTGATTTACGATAACTTCGGCATATTACTAGGTACATCCATAGAAACTAAGTGGTAGATTCTTTTTTTTTATATTGCAAAAAAAAATATTTTTTTTTCTATGGAGCTGTTCATTTAGTTACTTTGCTCCATAGAGTTTTTTTTTTTTTTTTGCAATATAAAAAAAAAGAATCTACCACTTAGTTTCTATGGATGTACCTAGTAATATGCCGAAGTTATCGTAAATCAATAAAAACACGGTGTATAAACTTGTTTCTATTCCAGGATGAGAAATTATAAAAGAAAATCTAACCGAGGGACTAAAAGTAAAGAAGTTTACGAGTTAGCTGCCATCGAGGTTTTGGAAAAAAAGGCCAGTATTAGAACAGCAGCTAAAATTTTTGATCTGTGTCATGTCTCACTGTATAGATATGTAACGAAAAAGAAAAAAAAACTATCATCGTCCGTTGGCTATGTGAAACCAAGACTAGTATTCCCAGAGGAAGTGGAAGAGAAAATATCTTCATATTTATTGACATGTGCGGACATTTATTTTGGACTGCTGCCAATAGAGGTCAGAAAATTGGCATATCAATGTGCTGTTAAACTTGCTGCAAAACATATACCTTCCTCGTGGCACATAAATAACATGGCAGGACCCGATTGGTTCAAAAACTTTATGAAAATAAATCCAAGGCTGTCGCTCAGAACCCCAGAAGCGACATCTTTAAGCCGGGCTACTTCTTTCAACAAGACCAACGTTGAAGATTTTTCAGAAAATATAAGGATGTGCTTCAAAAATACCAGTTTTCACCATCACGTATTTACAATGTAGATGAAACTGGTGTTACCACCGTACAAAAACCTAAAAAAATCATAGCTGCGCGTGGGCAAAAGCAAATTGGAGCTATAACTTCAGCAGAAAGAGGTACCCTTGTGACGCTGGCTTGCGCAGTTAATGCATCTGGGAATTTCGTACCATCTATGTTCGTTTTTCCCAGGCTGAGGTACACAGACATATTCGTCAGAGGTGGACCCCCAGATTGTATTGGAGCCGGGAATTCTTCAGGGTGGATGACCGAAAAAGAATTCATGTTATTTATGGATCATTTTATTAAATTTGTGAGACCAACGGCACAAGACCCTGTGTTATTACTACTGGACAACCACAGCTCACATGTTAACGTTTGTAAATCGTTAATAAAAGTTCGAAATTCTAGCAAATCAAATTAGTATTTTATTGTTACTATATGCCCCATGGCTGTTACAACAGGCCCCAAATACGGGGTAAGTTGTAACACGCGACATTTTTTTTAAAAACGACCCCTGTTTAAATGTTAGTAAAGTTTTTTCAAATATTAATTACTGAAAAGCTAGACAGATAGTTAATCTTTTAAGACATTATTTCACAGTTGAAAAATATTTTATAGTTTCCTTTTTACACGCTTTTTTCCACAAACTGTTACAACAAGCCCCCCGCTCCCCTAATAAAGGTGTAGGTATAGTCTTTACTATTTGAACTGAGCTGATCTTCTACACAAAGGCCATTGTTTGTAAACAATACCATTGTCTTTCTTTGTGTCCCTAACCGCAAGCCGATTACATACAAAAAAGTTAGAACTACATTGAATGTACATTGAATTATCAACCCTACCCTCTTAGTCAGTAGGTTTAAAATGTAGTGTCAGGATACAGATATAAGTCTTGTGTAGATGATAGTATTATGTAGAGAATAAGCATAGTTCAAATAATAAATACTTATATCTGTATCCTGACACTTTACATTTTAAACCTACTGACTAAGAGGGTAGGGTTGATAATTCAATGTACATTCAATGTAGTTCTAACTTTTTTGTATGTAATCAGCTTGCGGTTAGGGACACAAAGAAAGACAATGGTATTGTTTACAAACAATGGCCTTTGTGTAGAAGATCGGCTCAGTAGAAATAATAAAGACTATAATAGTGAGGACTAAAATCAAAATCAAAATATTTTTATTGCATGACTGTAGGTATCAAGTACAATAATATTATACTTACAGTTGTTAAAAAAAAATGCATCGTAGTGATGCACACACACAATCTACCATAAATATGGTGTACAATAATTGACATAAGCCAATAAACAATAGGTAGATATAAAAAAACACAATTGACAACAATTCATTATGTGCTAAGGTAGTAAAATAAAATACCGTTTCTAAATTTTACACTGCTGATTACAGTAAAAATATATTTGGATTTTTTTATGCAGTAGTTTTTTTTTATATTTAGGAAAAACATTTAAAAAAAGTTAGATTGTGAATGTTAGGAATACACTTATAGTGCCCTTAGTCCATTTATTACCAAAGGAATTGAAAAAATATATACAACTGTCATGTTCATTTTTTATCTGTCTGACGGATTACTTGATTCTAACGACACGTTTTCGATTCTACGCAAAATAGTTTATTTATTTTAATGGCGTCTACAAATTATGTAATTAATTAAATTACGCAAAATAACAAATTTGTGAACGAACGGCAGCGAATGATTGACAAGTGAGTGACATGACATGACAGTCAGTTCTTTTATTTTATATCAGGCTAAGATCACGACATCGGTATTCCTAACTTTGTATATACGGTCTTTTTAAAGACTATTTCTTTAATAAATTAATAATTTACTAATTTTGTTAATAACGACGAATTTAAGTTAAATAAAAAAAAACCAAGAAATACGGGTAAATATAAACGCGAAAAAACAATAATGCTTTTTTTTTGAAATGTTGTCAATTGTTCATTATGTGTTAATTAATTTTCTAAGGAAATATTTAAGTGAAAAATGTAACCAATATTAAAAAAAAACTATACTCGTAAAGGCTATACTTACATTCTAAACCATACACCTTTTATCTTTGTACATACTAACAAATTTGTCTTATGGTACATATGGGTAAGGACCAAATTTTTGTCACCGTTGCACAACGGAAATCACACTGGAATGTGTCACACTAGAAAAAAAAGTCGCACAATAAAATTGTAAAGGTAAGTGTACAAGGTTTGAAGATGGCAGTCAAAATGAAACACATATTTAATAATGTGATTTTTTAATATCAAGCTCAAAACAACTTTTGAATTCTACTAAAACAAAAAAAAACAAAACTTTGACAAACTATTTTATAACTTTAAAAAAATCTACGTATCAAAATATTAATAGGATGAGTATTGTCACCGAATTTACATAGGTATACCAAATTGCAGCTCAATCAGACACCCGAAAGTGAATCAAATTCAACTTTTAAGATTTGAGCCACACGAGACAAACACGTAAGCTAAATAAAAGTTTGTAATAAAAAAAATACAGCCGAGTTGAGAACGTCCTCCTTTTTTGGAAGTCGGTTAATAATACTTGTGTCCTTGCCTTTACAAATTTCCGTTGTAACACGTCGCACAACTTTGTGTCATTCGTCGCACAACGGAACGAAAATTGTTCACTACATAACCTAACAAGCGATGCAGCTCATTAAATATAACCACAATGTCGGCTATTTCGAGATAAGTTTAACTTTGAATATATAATAGTTCGTATTTACCTTTCGTTTTCAGAAAATTTGGACAAGAAATACCTTTTTTCCACTTTAAACACACAAAAATTTAATGACGCACACTGCCGAAACTAACGAATGCTCAGGTAGCAGCCAAAAAAACATGATGGTCCTATCCACATTTTGATTACCAGCTAGGAGCCAGAGTTGGCATGCTAAAAAAATAAGAAACGGGTGTTTTGCGTTGCAGGCTTGGAAATTATAACGTCGCACAACCACTGTGTCACAACGGAAATATTTTTTGGGACATTCTTTGTTTTCAAAATTAAAGTAGAAAATAGCGATGCTTTGAAATTTAAAGTATAATATCATTTGTGTTGTTTATTGGAGAGTTTATTAACTTTTAATTGGAAACGCTAACCATTCAGAAAAAAAAGAAAAAAATATATATGTCCAGAAAGTTGGAGGTGCGACATCCTTAGTTTGTATGGGGTACAAAAATACGATAAAGTTTGTTAATTCTTTACGGAAAAAGTAAGCAAGGTCATCATTCAATAATTGAGTAATATCTTGTTCATAGGTCATAACTTTATTTGGAACTTTCAAAAACAGTTTTAAAATGTTTGAATACGAAATATTCAGTCACTAATAAGGTGGACAACACCTAACATCTGGACGAGAAACATTTAACCGTAATCAGTCAGCGACTTGCGCATAATAAGAATAGAATAGAATAGAAAATATTTATTCAACGCACACAAAAATACAGTAGAAATAATATAAAGTAAAAAGAAGACATTAATTAGGAACGTTGAACAGGATCTCTCTCAGCATTGTGCCTGCCGCAGGTAAACTGCGGCACTGATTTTCAGAGGGACCCTGACTTAAAAACTAAACTACGTTAAACAAAAAGACGGGTAACAGTAAACAGGTAACAGGTAACATGACAAATACTGGCGACAATTTGTTTCATAAAGTGAAATAAAAATTAATATAAAAAACAATACAAGAAAAAACTTAACAAAGACTAATGCTATTTGTGTGGCAACACCAGAACAACACAACTATTTCCTGTTGGATCGTTGCAAGTGACGGCATACACATACATACATACATACCTTCACGCCTTCATTCCCAGAATACATATTTGTGATTTGAGATGCAAACACCATGCTTAGATAAAGCAATAATTTCAAAGTACATAATAACGCAGTACCGGCAAATAATAAATTGTCGTTGCACCTACATGCATTGCCGTTGCCATTGCCAACGCGTTCATACTAAATTTACGAGATTTGTATGAACACGTCAGCAATGATTTTTAAAATACTAAACTTTATTAAACTACTGATATGTACAAACATTTGTTATACCATTTTGAACGTTATTTTCATCAGCTAACGAATTAAATAATAGCAATACAATTGGTCAACTAGTTCTTGATTGGTTGTCAATTATGGTGAGTCACATTAGTAGGTAATCGTATGAGATGTAAGTACAACGATGATATATTATTTGCCGGTACTATATGCCAATAACAGTACTTAATGAGATTGAAACCACTCTCAGTTTAATAAGTTACTGCAACAAGATACTTAAATCTACTTCTGAGTTCAGCTGTACTTTAAATATACATACATACATTAATCACGCCTGTTTCCCAGAGGGGTAGGCAGAGATTACTTCTTTCCACTTGCTACGATCTTGACAAATTTCTTTCGCGTCATGCACGCACGTCGGTTTCGGGTACTTAATTAAGATTCGGCCCTTTTCCAGTATTTCTCCGATTTGATTTGAAAAAGTACGCCTAGGGCGGCACCTTCCGACCCTCCCACTCACTTTCGATCTGTAAGTATATATCTTTCGTCAATCTTCTTTCATCCATCCTTTCCAAATAACCGTACCATCGAAGCATGCCCTCTTCATCTTATTTTATTATATTACTTTAAATATTACGTTATCTATTTCAAATACCTTCGCAAAACGAAGATTGAACTGTTTTCCTACAATGAGTAGGTAACATCCTTCGGTAACATCGCAACTTTAACTGCTTTATAATTGCCTAGTAGTTAAGATAAGGGGCAGTACGAGGAAGCGATTAACCTCTAGACAGCGTTCGTAACATTGCTTATCGAGGAAATATGAAACCTAGACTAAACAGTGTCATTACATACAGTAAACTGGGTTTACTTTGATTTACGGGTAACTTTGATAACAACTGCCACTCCACACTAACATGAGGAGTTGGAATACGCCTACATGTATTTTTTTTCGCTATTAGTAACGGCGATAGTTGCTCCTTAAGAAAGTTAAAGTAGTACGCGTGTTAGTCTTTTTTCGTATAGAAAAAAATACTAATGGTTAGTGTGCATTTTGTCTTGATTTTTGAGGTAAAAAAACTTCAAATGTACCTATGTTATGCAAAAACGCATGTTATTTGAATGGTGTCTTATGTTAAGCAAATCTAGTTGTGTGGTGATATCAAAAAAAAACATCATATATTCTATATTTCTTCATATTTTACGTGATTTTCAGCGGGATAACTTGATATTCATTCAAATAGGTATTTAGTGGTTTTAAAATAACACCATTTGTAGTTTAACTTTGATCATAGTGTTTTTATTTAGTTTACGGGAAAGTAAAGGTCGCAATTTTTTCTAATTAATCAAGTCGAAAAAGCAAAACAAAAACCTATTATTGCAAATTTTTATTTTATTTTTTTGTCTTTTAGTTTCTATAAAAACTCGTGGTCGTCCTTGTGAAGTGCGTCACGCTATTCGGACGCGATAATGCCTTAAGGCTTACTTACACGGGCAATTTTTTCAATACACACACACACACACATTCACACACACACACACACACACTCGTTTAAGTAAAAGCAATAACTTACTCTTTTTTAGTTCTCATTACTATTATTAATAATAAGGATAATATTGCGCTAACTTCAAAAAATGTACCTAACTAACTAACGTTTACTTAATTATATTATAAGTCCACTTGTATTTGTATTCTCAAACGGCCTCTTGTTTAACAGTCGAACAGCAGAGCGATTTTTAAGCTACCTATAATTAATTGAGAATGCACGGTCTAAAATGTTGTTTGTGGGCGTTTTCACTAAAAAGTGTACCCAATTAAGGACTGAAATTAAGGAACTTTAACTTTGTCAGTTTTGTGACGAAAATTAGCCATACATTGCGGCCGTCAATATATAGCTAATTTTCGTCACAAAACTGACAAAGTTAAAGTTCCTTAATTTCAGTCCTTAATTGGGTACACTTTTTAGTGAAAACGCCCTTGTACGCTATTTTTTTTTTTTTTTTTTTTTTTATATCATAGGAAGGCAAACGAGCACACAGGCCACCTGATGGTAAGTGGAAACTGTGACCCATAGACATTCGCATTCACAAGACCGCAATCCTAAGACTGCAAATGCGTTGCCAACCCTGAGGCCGAAGATGGAATGCCTCTATGCTAGTCATTTCACCGGCTGTCTTATCCCCAAACCGGAACACAACAATGCGAACACTGCTGCTTGGCGGTAGGTTAATGGATAAGATGGTGGTACCAACCCGGACGGGCCCTGCACAAGGTCCTCCCACCTCCAATATATTATTATTATATAATTATCCGCTATGGCGGGACAACTTAAATTCGCCGGTTAATAACACATCCATCTAGTTGTATTATAAATTAAGTTGGTGAAGAGAACCTGCCTGTATTATAGTTGCGTGTGCGCAAGCCCGTTTGTGTCCGTTTCTTCATTGGGTAGGTACTTAATACACATTATAATTAGGTAGCATATTGCAGTGGCATTTCGAATTGTACTAGAGAGCAATAACTACCTATTGGTATCGAGGCCACGTATAAAATCTAGTAAAAATAAAAAACTATACTTAGTAAGCAGCAAGCAGCAAGTACCCTGACTTGGCTCACGAGGTGACCGCCATGTGGGATTGTTACTAGAGTTGTTCCCGTGATCAGTCTCATAGCGAAGAGGGCCAACTACGGAAAGCAGTACTCCTCGACACGGCACGCATTGTGAGGAGGTTCCTCTATCTGCAGCCCTAACCACACCGGTAGCTTGAGCCCTGCTCCGCTGCCGACAGCTCCCGTAGGTTAGTTTTTTTTAAATGTTAATTTTTAGTATTTCGTACCTCAAAAGGAAAAAACGTAACCGATATATGATCACTTTGTTGTCCGTCTGTCTGTCTGTCAAGACCCTGAATCTCCGGAACGCGTAGAGGTATCGAGTTGAAATTAAAACCATATACTCAAGTCTACAGTCCCTTGAAGATGTAAAAAAAAACTTCTAGTTAACGTAAAAAAAAGTAACGGCCATTTATGCCGTAAAAAACGAATATTTTGACACCCGAACTATGAAATTTGGCAAGTAGGTACCATTATAGGGAAAAATCTATACATTTATAATTAAATCACAAAAATCAGGGTCTGTACGCAAGGAACGGCGTCCCAATTTTGAATTGAATTAACTGTATCCGGCGGAACCCTCGGCTGCGGTTTTTTTTTATTTGGATCAATATTTTTATTATACTTCAGATATTTATTGTAAAAAACCCGTAAATTAGGAAATAAAAATAAATATCTCAACAATGCTTATACGAAAATACAAAGTCCTTGTATATACATATACCTATAACCAATACGTCATAACTTTACAAATAGATGATACATTCTGTACTTTGTAACCTTCACTCGTTACAGTCAAACGCAGTTCAAACTTGAACAAAGAACAAATCTAAGTCAAGTACAGTGAACTAGCTGTGTCACAGAAAACGGACGCAAAAAGTCCATGATTAGATTATATTTGACACGAAATGAAATTAAATAATTTATTCAATATATTAGCCACATCTTTGACATGACGGTTATATTAAGAGGATGTACCAGTGCTTCAAACAAGATCGTTGCAGAGAAGAAACTCTAGGAGAAGGTAATTTTATCAAGTAGGTACAATCATAAGGTACTTTACCGCCTGTTTCACAATCGACAAATAAAGCATATTTGACAGATAACTATAGACCTTTCTCTTTCTAACACTTGTAAATAGACAAGGAGAGAGCCAACTTTAAGTGACAGATAAATTTACTCGTCGATTGTGAAACAGGCACACATATTTACACATACACATATAGATACCTACCTTCACATCTGTCTCCCAATGGGGTAGGCAGAGACTATGGAACGCCAGATGCACCGGTCAAAACATACAACTTTCACTTCCTCTACATTCATCAATCTCTTCATGCACGTACGTCGGTTTGCTTTTTATTTGGCCCTTATTCAGTACATCTCTGATCACCGTACGACCGCCTAGCCTAGGACGTCCCCTACCGACATCTCCGCTCACTCTCGCTCGCCATATATCTTTCGTAACCCTTCTTTCATCCACCCTGCCCCCTACACCCCCATCCCCCCTTAGTATACCCTTCTCGATTTTACTTAGTATAAAACAAGGTCGCTTCCCGCTGTCTGTACGCTAATGCCCTTATTAATAAACGTGGAGTAACCGTCGAGTAGCTAAACCATGCTTTGTCCTTATCTGTCATATTCAAATGTCACAATGACAGATAAGGATAAAACATGGTTTAGCTACCCCACAGTTACTCCACGTTTATTAATAAGGGCATAAATGTTTTAAAGTACGCAACCGATTTTAATGCAGTTTTTTTGCAATATATAGAGGAATTCAAGACGAATGTTTTTACGAGTATCTACAATAAGTTCTGGATTACGTGCGGGTGTTACCGAAAATTCACATAAACCGGAGTGAAGCGAGGGCGGATCGCTAGTTACCTATAGATTGGTGACCACATAATTAGGAACGCTTGCGTTTTTCCCATACCATTGCCTACAAATGTAACTTTTCAATATTTACACTTACAGCGATTAAGTGTACATACATTTAATACTTACTTTATTAGTTAACGATAAGTGTAACTAAAAATAAAATTGGTTAAGAACGTTTTGAATGGTTGTCAAAATTGTAAAGTCATATTTATAGACAATTGTATGGGAAAAACGCAAGCGTTCCAAATTATGAGGCCACCACTGTAAATATAGGTACAATGCATATACAGATGTAGTGCATAATCCTTTCCCATCGTTTTTTGTCGGAAAATTTCGTATTTGCTTTCTCAGTTGGCTTATTGATGGGTACTGAAGCTATTCGAGAAAGCAAGATAAATACGAACTTATCCGACAAAAAACGATGGGAAAGGATTATTCACTACATCTGTACTTGCTATCCGCCCATGACCCATCAATTTAGACCTAGAGATTTTCCTAGCACGAACGACGTGTTGTTAGTGCTTGACACAATAAAAACATCGACCATCTTGTTATCGATAAGTCCACTTCAATGTCATCGAGCTATTTTCATTGAAGTATGTGCCTAAAATATTAATACATTGAAAGTTTTGTTAATAACTTATTATTCTTATCTTACTTTTTAAAACACACCACATTATTATATATAATATGACATAATGATTGTATTTTTTTCCTTATTGAAATGATTTTGCTATTTTCTTATTAGGCACTTCAATGAGCTTTAATTTTGATTATTATATTGATTACTATATTATAATGATGTACAATTATTTCCTCTATGACGTTGAAGTAGTGGTTATCGATAGCAGGATTGTCGATGTTTTTACTGTGTCAAGCACTAACAACACGTCGTTCGTGCTAGGAAAATCTCTAGGTCTACCCATCATACAGCGTTGTCACGGGTCACAGTGACATTATGAAACAATTTGTCTAACACTTCTTACGACTTGAATCATAACGTCACTGTGACACAGTTCCGTGGTGGGTCAGGGTTCCATTGTTGACGCTAACCTTATGACAGGGTTCTAGTAATTGTTTAGCCACTTAATTTTAATTCAATCATTGACTAATGAACGATGCCTGGTTAATAGACCGGAGAAATTATACCAAAAATAAGGCCAAGCTTGCACGAATTAAAACTGCTATTTCGTCGGTGATACTTACTACAAATCCGCGTAAGTATTTTTTTAATAAGGAGCAAAATGCACCTTTTTAATAAGAATGTAAGGTTTATTTTGCTCTCTCACAAATTTGTTAGTTACAGCTAAACTTAATAAAACTTGATAAAACTAAACTTAATTGATTCCTTTGTGTAACAAAGGTTACCCATATTCTTAGTATGACTAACTTTCGTTACACAAAGGACTCGCGCGTTTTGTTTTCAGTAAGCCTTTAATTCTAGGGTCCTCGTGAAAAAGGATACAAGTCGACTTAACTCGTAATAAGAAAGGGTATATACATGAACGCAGTATACTAGACTTCAACCGTTTTTCACTTGATCTTCAGAAGACTTAGTCCCCAGACTTACGTTTTTTTTTTTTGAAAACGACCTAATTCCCGAATTCAAACTAAGACGGCTAGCTTCGTAGGTAGGGTAGTGACCCTATATACGCTAACACGTCGTGTAACACTTATAAATACTTACACTATACATTGATTGAATTATAATAACAAGTCATTGTCATATCACGTACTTACATAAACGATCCATTTCTCATAAATATTTCACAGCAAGCAAATGCATCGATCCATTACGCACCTTTACTAATCGAGGATGAAGTAATATGATTGGTTAGGATTTGCAATGCATTTTGCGCATCGCATGCGTTCTTAGCTATTTACCGTACCCTATTACGAAAGTGTTTAGAAGGTATAAATAATCATTTTAAAAACACCCAACACTTCCGCCCGCGATTTCGTCCGAGTTGAAAAGTTTGACTATCCCACGGGAACAGTATTGTTTTCTTTATAAAAGTTATCATAATAATACGTTCCTGACCGATTTCGGCCATAGCGACTGGGATCCGACTATCTAGAGCGTCGCCTGTGAGCTCTCTGGTGACTGACATAGGCGATTTTTGCTTTAAATGTTCGGCCACATTCGATGCAAGTCAGCACCCCTCCGATAAAGTGGTATTGAATGGCCACAGGTGTACGGGCCTTGAGCTCGTCTCGCTTTACATCGACCTCCTCACGTCTCTTCCTTTCAAACTCGGAAACCCTAGTGCTCACTGTACCAAAAGTTACCATGCATGGGTAAGGACCATAAAGTTGGACCATAGTTTAGCGCAGTTAACCATGCAAACAACAAAGTCGAAAAAAGTTCCTTTAGGCGACGAAAAGTATCCCTACAATTGAATGGCTAATTTTAGAGTCACAACGGAAAAGTTTCATATAAAATTTAATTGAGTGAGTACGTAGTCAACTTTTTGGTCCTTTTCTATATACATACATAAACTCACGATTTCGTCCCCAAAGTGAGGTAGGCAGAGTAATTTCATCTAAATCCATCCAGTCGTTTTAGCGTGAAGGAGTATCAAACATACATGCACGCACAATTGTTTTTTTTTTTCAATACATATTCCCTCCTGGCCCCTCATTAGTGGAAATGGTCGCTTTAAATCAAAATTACAATTCTCATCTCGCCACGGCTTGCCGGTGGAAAAGCAACATCAGACCTCTACGCGGACGGAGTCGCGGGCAAAAGATAGTTATCTCCAAATGAATTATCAATAAAATTAAAAGCAAAACAGCTATTCATATTTGCTCTCCAATTCAAAGTGTTTAATCTTATATGATTAAGATAAGAAACGAATTAATATTCAATAAACTAACTTTCCTCACTTTTAAAGTCTTAAACAACATGTACAAATCGACGTTAAAATTACTAATAGATAAACAAGATCCGTTAACGAAAATTGGAACGAAACGATAATGCTATCACTATCTGATAACAAAAATTAATTCTCAAAGGTAATCCGCGTGGTGCATACCTATTGATAATTTATTCTAATTTATACCTACAGCATAAATTCATTATGTGAACAAAAGTAAAATAATTGGAACGAATGTTTTAGTTTATATACTTACAATGTGTTGTTGTAATCGACTTGTCTTTTTTACATACATACATACATAAACTCACGCCTTCATTCCCAGAGTGGGGTAGGCAGAGCTACCAGAATTACCAACAACTCTAAAAACTTGTTGATAACTCTGTAACCACAATTTGCACAATTAGGCTAAGATGCTATGTTTCTTGTCTTTTTTGATGTGAGATAGTAAGTCTTTTTAGATGAGAGTGAGTAAATGTTTCGGAGTCTTGGATGTTTTCTATGGGTTTTAGTATGTATTTCCCAAATTTCCCTATATAAGTTATCACTGTATCCACAGTACAAAGCCTAGAGCTTAGTTTGAGACTAGATCAGTTTGTGGGAGATTATCCCCGGATATTTCTTTATTTATTTAACCCTTTAATGTATGTTGTCAGCTGTCCAGCTTTCATAAGACTCATTTTAATTTAATTATGGAGGGAAATATCTTGAGAAATATCTTCCTGTTAACCGTTAAAGGATCAATCACAAGTTTGACAACGCGTTACGGTTGTTTTGCCTCACGAAAGCGGGTTGGCCATACTTGTAGTTAACGCATGCAAAAGCGGCAGACTGTTCCTATAGTAATTTCTTTATAATGTGCTTGAATATTTTTTCCCAAGCTTAACTTCAAATTACCAACGTACCTCAGCTTTAGTAAAGGCTTCAGCCCCTCCATTCTTGGTGCATTTAGCCTTAAACGCTTCCGAAGTTTTGTTTGTGACTGCTTCTAACTGTGCCGGGTCTACTTTTCCTTGTAACTCCACAGGAATATTATCTTGAACCTTCTTTATCAGGTCACTCTCCTCCGTCTGAGCGTAGGCCACACCTTTGATAGAAATAGTACATTACTATACATGAATGTTATCGGACAACGCAGGCATAGCATTGCAAGTCTTCTAGACATATTCAAAAAAAAAAAACAAAGACAGGGCACAAGGTATGCGGCCACAGGGTTTCTCTGTAACACGCGACACCAGACCAGTGGTATTTTAGCCAAGAGCTGCACAGCCTGTGATGGAATTTAGAACAAATAAAGGTATTTTTTTATAGAGGAGTGGGAGCAATCGGTAACAGAATAAGTTAGTGAAGCTGGGACACAATCTAGGCAGCTTAGTGCTTGTCTTATCCACATGGAAGATCAATAGAAAGAAGACAATGGATTTTCATATGCAAGCAGCCTGCACAGAAAGAAGTGATTGAGGTGGTGCAGCTATAGGTTAAACATGAACCTTTGAACTTCATGTCTTATGATTGGTAAATATTATATTTGTAGAAACTTGTTTGAGCAAAATAAAGTAATGTTTTTTTTACAAGGCCGACCAGCAATTGATCTTACTTTGAGAGCTGATGGTAAGCAACAGGACCAACAAGGTCAAGGGTGGATTAAACTAGCTCATAGGTGGATTACATTGTTTTTATTTATTCTTTATCATACCAAAATATCTAAATTTGAATACAAAAGTTAGTTTGAACTTTAATAATTTAATGAATCATCAAATGTTCACAATACCTTAAAGTTCAAAGTACAATTATTCAGAACAGAAAGTTTTTTTAACATTTCAAATGTAAAAAAAAATAGAATCGAAACCTACGGCCAGCAAACTCCTAATGGAAATTAAAAAGAAGTTTATAAATTAAATGTATATACAAATAGATACCTACATATTCAAGTCACATCAGACGAAAGGAAAAACCTATAAATTATCATCATCTTGTCGGATAAGACGCTTCCACTACTGGATACAGGACTTTTCTAATGATCTCCACCATCCTATAGTAATGATTAATTATACATACATACATACATTAAATCACGCCTGTTTCCCAGAGGGGTAGGCAGAGACCACTTCTTTCCACTTGCTACGATCTTGACAAATTTCTTTCGCTTCTTCAACATTCATACATCGAGTCATGCACGCACGTCGGTTTCGGGTACTTAATGATTAATTATAAACCAAATTAAAGGGTAAGCGATTAAAATAATAATGCTTACCTAACAAGAACACCGCTACGACGAGATGCTTCGCGAACATTTTAGAGTTTAGTATATTAACTTCACATATACCTAACCACAAATAGTAATAACTAAAAATATTATTCTCGTAACCGGTTATTCTACACAATGCAATATTATAACTTGCCGTCCGAGATGAGAAATAGATAGACCGATCAATCGAGTAAATTGACCGCTGACCGGTGTCTTATCCGACTTATTTTACTGCCACCACCAAACTGACTGCCAGTGTCCACTACTGTCAGACTGCACTGCCAGAGCCAGTGACAGCTGTCAGTCAGTAGCAGGGTTGCCAACTCCAGAAAGAGATTTGCTCCTGAAACCCTATCGAAAAAGCACTAAAAATTTTAAAAACAACAAACAAAAAACTCTAACATATAAAAATTGTGTATTACCAAAGACATTAAATGAACTAAGTAGTAATAGACTTGCCACTGCGACAAAAGTGTGATCCAAAACTTGTTACCCGACGAGGTAACAAGTCGTTTAGCCATTAGTTTAGTTCTATTTGGTTCTATTCTACTTTAGTCTACTTTGACTTGCCCGCCTGTGCCGTTGTATCTGTATCATCGAAGATAAACCCAACCAACCAACATTTCAACGAAAACAGCAGTTTCGTATTTACAATAGTGCATTGTAAATTGCGATAGGAAAAGATGGACGTGTTTTTTTTAGTTTATTATCCCTATTATTTTGTGTATTTATTTAATGAATGGATCTGTTAATAAAATATTTTCTATATGGTTCAAGAAAATTTGTTTGTTGTTATAAGCGCTCTCTGTTCTTGAGTAGATGAACTATTAGGTACGTAAATAGGGATATGTATTGCTGTTATCGTTTGTTTATCGATATTTTTGCAAGTAAAAAAAAACAGTTGGTACTCTTATTTATTACTGACTTACCTAGTTGTTTAGTCTCGCGTTAAACACTCTACTTTTCACTTCGAATGCGAGGAATAAGAAAAGTTCAGTGCCGGCGTTGCCACTTAACAAGTAGCAAGAGTTGGAAATGCTACGGGCATTGGGTAGCCCCGCGTACCAAGTTCTAACCTCTAAAATGCTGGTCTGGTAGACGTTCTCCTGTTTTTGGTACTTACATCAGTATGCGTGTACTCATATTCATCAGGGTTGACGAAACGATAAATAAACCAGTCGATATTCTTCACCATAATATTATAACCTAACCCTTACGCAAAATAGGCCGTTTGTTAGTCGTATACCTCGAAATCAAAAAATCCTTGTAGCTTTTCACCTATTCGCATTTCACCGTGATAGCGTTTTTTGTTGTAGCGTGTAATATCGGTAGTATATTTTGTTACTAGCATATATTTTGAATTGATTTTTACAACAGTAGCAAATTTCGATGTAGCATGTATTATCAATTGCCTATTTATTAAGCCGCATATATTTTGAATAGACTTTTACAACAGTAGCAAATTTCGATGTAGCATGTATTATCAATAGCCTATTTATTAAGCCGCATATATTTTGAATAGATTTTTACAACAGTAGCCGATGTAGCAAAATGTTCCCTCCATGTGAACTTTCAATAAATTGAAAACTGCCCCGCTGACCATCAGCGGATCCCGGTTCAGCTTCCATCTTGTGATGTTAACTAGTGTAATCTCACGGGTCGAGAATATAATACGTGTTCGAATTGACATATATCACATTTGCACTTGATTGTTTTCGTGACAGCCTTATACATACCTACCTTCACGCATTCTTTCCCAGAGTGGGGTAGACAGAGCTACAGAATTACCAACAACTCTAAAAACTTGTTGATAACTCTGTAACCACAATTTGTACAGCAATTTATTGTCTACTAGCGACCCGCCCGCGGCTTCGCCCGCGTGGAATGTATTATACATATAAACCTTCCTTAAGAATCACTCTATCTATTAAAAAAAACCGCATCAAAATCCGTTGCGTAGTTTTAAAGATTTAAGCATACATAGGGACAGACAGCGCAAGCGACTTTGTTTTATACTATGTAGTGATTAATTTATTAGTCATATCAGTGATATGCACAACGAGGTTACATATAACCAGGAGATAAGCTACAAGTGCGAAATGCATTTACAAAACAAAACTATAGAGGTATAGTGCTTAAAGGAAATATCGCGATATGTAATAACGCATTACAAACAAATATCTATCGAGGTGAAAAGCGACTACAGTGAAGACAGGCAGGAAAGTAAATCTACTATGATTTTTTTAGAAAATTGTAATTAGCGATCAAAAATCATACTACAAGAATAAAAATCTATTCAGAAATTTTGAGATCGCGGCGAAATGCGAATAGGTGAAAAGCTACAAGGATTTTTTGATTTCGAGGTATACGACTAACAAACGAAATAGGCGCATATCTAAGTCGCCCATTTGCAGAAAAGAGCCCGCCACATCTTGTAACTAAAACGAACCAGGAGTCTCTTTATAGAATTTGGTGAGGACCCCGTGCTTGCAATATTCGCAATGATTAATCGTGTTTCACGAAATTAAATCATTTTTAATTATATTTTTGCACAGTGGTCATTTTGAGGTTATTTCCATGGCCTAAAAATTGTCTATGCAAAATCACTGAAAATGGCGATAATCCTCCATTCACAAACACCGTGATTGGATGTTTAGGGGTTTCCAAAGTAATTTAATATCGATATATCCATACAAATATTAAACACTAAGACTGTCGTGATGACCTTAAAAGCAAAATATAATGTTTTTAAGAACTTTTTTTAAGTATTTATAATAGAAACGAAACTCGTGTATACATTTTTGCAGTGTAATAACTAAAAAATAAAGAAATACATTGAGGAAAAGATTCCATTAGGTTGACCTAGTCCCAAACTAAGCTCTAAGCTTGTACTATGGGTACTAGACAACGATATATACACTTATATAGATAAATATGAATTTAAATACATAGAAAACTTTAATGACTCGGGAACAAATATTCGCGCAAATAACACAAATATCTGCTCTACCGGTATTTGAACCCCGGACCGCTAGCTTCGTAGGCAGGGTCACTACCAACTAGGCCAAAGCGTCGTTACCTATCTAGTAACATCAATCCCCGCTTCTAAACTCTTGTTGCCGTACCAGACTTCTCCCATTGAAGAGCGTCGGGGGCCTATTTGGTTTAGGGGGTGGACTCGTGATCGTATGATAGGTACCGCGTGGTCACCATGTCATCATCATCATCATGTCAGCCGAAAGACGTCCAATGCTGGACATAGGCCCCCAAGGCTCTCCACTTAGACCGGTCTTGTGCTTTTCGCATCCACCGCGTTCCCGCGATCCTTACAAGGTCGTCACTCCATCTTGTTGGAGGCCTACCTACAGCTCGTCTCCCGGTCCGCGGACGCCACTCAAGAACCTTTTGACCCCATCGGCAATCAGTCTTGCGGGCGATTGTGGTCACCATGTACCAATGTGTTTTTCTAACTTAAGTATCTACATTACCCGATGCCCTTACGGTGAAGGAAAAACATCGTGAGGAAACCTGTACCTACATTATTCGAACAGCTGAATGCGTAAGAGGGAAATTGCACAAAATATCCTAGAGGGTCGAAGTGTATCTGGGTGATTATGATTAGGTACTCGGCGTTTTGACCGCCGTCATTATTGTCTTCGCATATTATTCAAGAAAAACTTTATAAATGCCCCGTGTGGTTGCCGGGTTAGAATAGTGCCACTCCATGTCTTCCCGTGGATGTCGTAAGAGGCGACTAAGGGAATATAGGCTTGTAGTACTGTTAGGCGATGGGCTTGCAACCTGTCACTAATACGCTGGTAAACATCTTAGCCTATTTGTGCAAATTGTGGTTACTGAATTGTCAACAACTTTATAAAGTTGTGATTCTGTAGCTCTGCCTACCCCACTCTCTGGGATTACAGGCGTGAAGGTATGTGTATGTAACTTTATAAATTTCTTGTTCTTTGAAATGGAATGGATACTACCCCCGGGTCTGGTGATTTGGACATCAAAAGTTGCTGGTAGTTATCATTATTTTTATCAATATATTGAAGACAACAATGGCGGCGGTTGAAATGCCCGAATATTCACCCATCTGCAAGATTGCGAGTGCGAGTGGGCTAGGCAATAGGCCAGCAGGTTTAAGGAAGCATTAAAAAAAACAACTCTATGATAGTAACTTTATTACTTAAACTGACAAATTAAAGAGAGTAAGTACAATATGTATATATCTATATTCTATATCTATACATAAAAATCTGGGGCTTGCCAAAGGTTCACCGTTGGATCGCATATTTTTTACCCATAATCTATCTTTTCGCATTAAATCTCTTGGCCGAAAATTGTTTTAACAATAGAAACGGTTTTATTTTAATTATTTAAAAAACGAACCAAACCGAATCTACACAATAGATGTATATTAAATTCTGCTATTTCAGCCTAAAAGGATGTTATGCGAAAAGATACATTATACGAAAGAAATGGTCGAATGTTGCCGCTTTAAGCCGCAAACGTACTGAGGCACGGTGCGGCGCGTTGCCATACTAAAAAGGGTTCTAAAACCGTGGTGGAGGCGCTTTAAGGGGCACATAATGATAAAGCTGGGAGTAGACAATATAATAAATAGGCTGCAATTTAACCGGTTAATAACAGTTTTTGTATGAAAATAACCGGTTATAACCGGTTAGAACCGGTTATAACCGGTTATTTGCATTCCCTAGCTGGTAGTGTTCCCCGAATGAAGAGATTGATGAATGTAGAGGAAGCGAAAGTGGTATGTTTAGATCGGTGCACCTGGCGTTCCATAGTCTCTGCCTAACCCATTGGGAGACAGGCGTGAAGTTATGTATGTATGTTCCCCGATCTAGATTTAAATACTTAATCATAACGCCTATGAGTCTGTTCTTTGGATATATTAAACTTGATCATATTTGCTTGAGACTGGTAAACGTGAAAGCACGATTAGAAACAAAATCCTTGGTAGTTTTATGTTTCAAACATGACGCCATTTTCGCATATTCTTGGTTGAATCTTCGAAATGCTACGATCTTTGACAACAATAGTTGAGTACCTA
The DNA here is from genome assembly GCA_927399475.2 of Acleris emargana. Classification (NCBI taxonomy): domain Eukaryota; kingdom Metazoa; phylum Arthropoda; class Insecta; order Lepidoptera; family Tortricidae; genus Acleris; species Acleris emargana. Next base: position 20,386,800 of record OV656838.1, on the reverse strand, counting down.
CTTATAACTTCTTAATCTTGTCCTGGTTAACCATTTATGTATATATGTTGTAGTTTTAAAGTAAACTGGAATTATTTGAATTTGACTCTGCAGTCTGCTGCAGAAATTAACGTCTGTTAAATATAAACTAGCTATATTCCCCACTGTACATGCCATGTAAAAATCGCCGATAGAAATAGTAAGAAATAAAACACAGTATTACTACCAACAATTAGTGACAGATAAAATTGGTACATTCAACAGCATAAATAAGTGATAATGTCTGTACCTTGTCACTTTCAATCGTTTCACAATTTTGTATAACATTTCAAACACAACGTTAAAGTGACAATGTACTTACATAAATGATCACTTATTCATGCTGTTGACTGTACAGTCAACGTCAAAAGTTAGTGATCAAAAACAACATTTCAAGACATGTTCTAGCAAGACGCCCCAGATATAACAGATTACACCAAAGTGTCATTTTATACCTAAGTGTCAAGTGACAGACAAGACACACACTACACTGATTTACTATATAGGTAAAGGTAAGGGCAGTTAAAAAGGATTTATTTAAAATGTTGCCAAAAAAAATATAGCGAAGTAATAGGAGCTTATTTTAACCCTCGACGGAAAAAAGAGGTGTTATAGTCATACATCGTTATCGCGGGAGCAAAAACGATTTGACAGTAGTCAAAGATTATGACAAATAGGCAATAACAGAAGTGACACTCGTATCGAGAAACGTTTATACCTACAAGTTCAAAATGTATCATATTATTTCAAATGTCTTACCTCCGTATTTGACTTGATTAGTAGTACACATTTAAAGAGATTAGATACGCAATCCTAACCTCAACCTCTTCAGTCACTTTTCCTGCTACTTTAGACATTTGTCATTCTTGATTGATTTGATATGTACAAAAAGATACAAAAATATATCTAAATTAAATATGAAATATATTTAAAGAAATTAAACTAGTTCTGGACAAAAATATTTGACTTTTATATTATTTTATTAAAGCTGACACGTTGAATTATGAAAGCGTTTAAAAATTGTAAGACAAGTGTAATTGACTGTTTCCAGCGAAAATTTCGTGCAAGATATGAAGAACTTCTTAGAGGCTTAGAGTGTATAGGCAGAATATTCCGTTTATACTGAACCGACCTTCTGTTATATCTGTTCTTTATAGATTTGTTTTTGCTCCCGCGATAACGATGTATGGCTTATAGTCGTTTTGCGTGACATCTGACTTGTATTCACAGGTGGCTTTGAGAGGTCACCAAGTTCCAAAAATCCGTATTCATTTAATGACAGTTAATCTTACGGTTAGTTTGAAACACTCAGTAATAATAATAACTGTATAGCCTGACAAGTTCCTATTTAGCCCTGATGTAGTGTCGCTACAAACAGCTTACATATGGCAATTATACGTGTACGTCATGAATAGTCGGGACAGTGAGTATTGGCATCGTGCAAGAACGAGTGAGATATACAATTAAGTACTTGTAGATTGTGAAACTATGTTTTCATGTAATCAGAAGAGCATGTCTAGTTGATAATTAAATATGAATAATTACCTATCCGTCAAAATCCGATTCTAAATATTCGACATCCATATATTCATCAGATTCTGGCTCCGATGTATTTTCACTTTCGTCCGTTGAAGAGTCACTTTCAGGACCACCAACCTCGATTATAAATCTTTCGGTCTGTGATTCGATTATAGGACCTTTTGTCCTATATCCGTCTTCTATTTTTTTTACGTGTTCGCAGCATTTACTCCAATTTTCTATAGTCACTTCACTCACTTCCTAAGTAATAACGAAGTGTAAAAGTAAGCTATATTTTTAACTGTTCAATAAAATTCATTGATAAATGTAAATACCTGAAAACTATCTTCAACGAGCTTTAGGAAGGCATCATTCGTGATGGAAACATTTTTAGTTGCCACTTTTGCTTTCATGATGCCCCAAATCATCTCGATGGGATTTAAATCACAGTGATAGGGTGGTAACCTTATCACCTTGTGACCATGATTTGAGAGAATCGTATCTATTTCGTATACTGGCTCGGGTTTATGACGTCTCAAAATTGTGACCAATTTATCTTTAGATGCATTTTGGGGAAATGAGATGTTATTTAAACGCAGCCACTCAGCAATGACGTGTTTTCTATCGCCAGATGTTGGAGCTTTGTTAATTTGGAAAGAATGGTACCGGGCATTATCCATTATAACACACGTGGGTTCACTGAGATTGGGAATTAATCTCTGCAAAACCGATTTCTTAAAATTGTTCCTGTTCATGGAGTCATGATAATGCGATCCCGATGGTCCGCCGGCATGAACTATAATATATCGTTTGCCGGTTGAAACGGATTTCGACACACCGGGTTCATTTTCGCTTTCGCAGCATGCTTTGCGTGGTTAAGAGAAGTATGGATGTAAGTCTCATCTAAATAAATAAGAGGTATATTTTTGTCCCTTGCTTCTTTTATTTCGTCTAAATAACTTTCCCGCCAAACCACAATATCTGAACGCTCCTTCAATATGTACCGTTGGTTTCTGCACTTTTTGTATTTGAACCCCATACTATGCAATAGCAATCGCAAGTACTCCCTACTACCGGTAAAATCAATATCTTTTTTCAATTCGGTAAGCAGACTTTTGAGAGTTGGTACTTGCTTTCGCACAGCATAGAATTCATGAATTTTGTGCCTTATGGCACATTTGTCGAAGTCGTCTATTTGTATTCTTTTTTTTTTGGTACCGATGGCAATGGCGGTAACGGCTAATTCTTTTTGTATATATTCTTAATTGTTACATCGGTGACATTCAATGACTTCCAACGTCCGTTGTCAAAAAAAAACGTTGCCATTGAAATAAATTAGTTCCACTGAAAATCCGCAACATGGCGAGGGCTAAAAAGGAACTTGTCAGGCTTGCCTGACAAGTTCCTATTTAGCCCTGATGTAGTGTCGCTACAAACAGCTTACATATGGCAATTATACGTGTACGTCATGAATAGTCGGGACAGTGAGTATTGGCATCGTGCAAGAACGAGTGAGATATACAATTAAGTACTTGTAGATTGTGAAACTATGTTTTCATGTAATCGGAAGAGCATGTCAAGTTGATAATTAAATATGAATAATTACCTATCCGTCAAAATCCGATTCTAAATATTCGACATCCATATATCAGATTCTGGCTCCGATGTATTTTCACTTTCGTCCGTTGAAGAGTCACTTTCAGGACCACCAACCTCGATTATAAATCTTTCGGTCTGTGATTCGATTATAGGACCTTTTGTCCTATATCCGTCTTCTATTTTTTTTACGTGTTCGCAGCATTTACTCCAATTTTCTATAGTCACTTCACTCACTTCCTAAGTAATAACGAAGTGTAAAAGTAAGCTATATTTTTAACTGTTCAATAAAATTCATTGATAAATGTAAATACCTGAAAACTATCTTCAACGAGCTTTAGGAAGGCATCATTCGTGATGGAAACATTTTTAGTTGCCACTTTTGCTTTCATGATGCCCCAAATCATCTCGATGGGATTTGAATCACAGTGATAGGGCGGTAACCTTATCACCTTGTGACCATGATTTGAGAGAATCGTATCTATTTCGTATACTGGCTCGGGTTTATGACGTCTCAAAATTGTGACCAATTTATCTTTAGATGCATTTTGGGGAAATGAGATGTTATTTAAACGCAGCCACTCAGCAATGACGTGTTTTCTATCGCCAGATGTTGGAGCTTTGTTAATTTGGCACATTTGTCGAAGTCGTCTATTTGTATTCTTTTTTTTGGTTGTTTTTTTTTGGTACCGATGGCAATGGCGGTAACGGCTCATTATTTTTGTATATATTCTTAATTGTAGCACTACAGACGCCTTGAATGAGAAAAAAAATAAAATTTAATAATTAATATACATATTTAGTACCAAGCTAACCAATTCATGACAATCGCACTATGAATATCATACCCGTCATGTCAACAACTAATTTCAAAACAGTGTTTATTGGAATGCTGCTGAATCCTTCGTCCTTTTTCTGCCGCAACCATTTGAATGTATTTATAATAATGTTTTTTGCATCGGGGTGAAATTTCTTGGGCATTTTGATTTTAAAATCGATTTGTTTACATCGGTGACATTCAATGACTTCCAACGTCCGTTGTCAAAAAAAAACGTTGCCATTTAAATAAATTTGTTCCACTGAAAATCCGCAACATGGCGAGGGCTAAAAAGGAACTTGTCAGGCTTTAACTGTTTGTATTGGGACCGAGCGCGACGACAGCGCCACGTGACAGGCGGCCATTATGGACAATATTGTCACCGCTGTCAAACAAGAAGTAAGTAAATATTGTGAAAAATATTAATGAAATCTTGTGTTATTTTACTATATTACACAATATTGGACAATGGTAGTCAGTAACATTATTGCCAATAATATTAAAATTGTTGTTTTCAGTGAGAAATGAGCCTACTCGTGACTGAAACGGGGTTTCGTGCCATCACCCACGAAATCATTTTCCAACCGGAGACGATGAATAAAGGCAAGAAATTGGTGCTAGCTGGGCATGACCTTGAGGTTGAAGACATTCGCCAAGGAGACATGACTCGTATTATCAAAGCCCGAGTGGTTCGCCAAACTTCTGTCACGGCAACGGCGTACAAGACAACTTTGTTTGTAAGCAGATTTTTATATACTGCAATATGGATTTGACAGCTCAAGTCAGCGACAAAAATTACAATTTTAGCCGTAGCGAGCGCTGCGCTGTGATCGTTTAGGCTACCCCCTCCACCCGCTTTGCACTCTGCCAATGGCATGTCACTTAGTTTTCTAGTTTTGAAGTTATTTTACTTTTGCTTAACTACAATTGTCAGTGACATCTGACTCAATCTATTGTATATACTATTTTGAAACATTGTCCCATCAGTTTGTTTTGCTGTTTTCTGTACCTACCTAGTAATAATGGGAAGGAAATGTCCTGTAGTCCTACTGGGAGGAAGTTCGATAATTCATTGAGAAGGTTTTATTTAATATAGGGTAAAGTCACCAGTGGTCAGCCAGAGACCAGTAGTCGACCTTATATGAGTGCGAAGAGTAGGAAATATAGCTTTCGTACTCTTCCCACTCATACAAAGTATAGGCATAGGCCGGTTACAGGTCTCTGGCTGACTACTGGTGACTTTACCCTAGACACAATTTAAAAACAATGGACCTGTCGATAACATCCATACAAAGCTGTGCTCTCTCCCTACAACTTTTCAAAAGCGGCCCCGAAAAATCGAACCACCTAACAATGACATCCTTGCTGGTTCGTGACATAAATTATGTTTATTTTACTTCAATTAAAGATGGCTAACTTGGTCATCATAAGCGCAGTGCTAATGACTAAAGAAAGAGACGGGAGAACATTATAGCCGGCACCTCTCGCATTAAATCTCTGAAAAAAAGAGGTATTTTAAAACAAAATGAAAAAATAACAAAAACAAGCTCAGTGTAAGGTTCCGAAGCCGTTATTAAAAACACAAAGAACTCATAAAATAACGAGTACAGTCACCAGCAATACTATATTGTCCAATAATACCGCGTAGTAGCGAACAAATTAAATAAGGTTATTTAAAAATACACCTTAGCAAGTAGGTCAGTAAAATAATTTTTGCAACTTATTTAATTTTCTAGTTACGCGCTTTCGCAACTATAGCAGTATCAGCGACGATAGACTATAAACATCATATACAAATTAATTAAAAGCTATCCAATAAAATTTCCCTGGATGTCATAAGATAGTTTTTTTACGTTTGCTTTACTAGTATCTAAGGCTGAAGCCAGACGAGCGTATTTTTTGAGTTGTGAGTCGCGTAATTTCTGCTCCTCCATTCATCATACTACTACTACTATGAAACTGAATAAAGGAGCAGAAATTACGCGACTCACAACTCAAAAAATACGCTCGTCTGGCTTTAGCCTAAGGAAGGCAAGTAATCGTTTTTTTTTTAATATTTTATTTTACATCTTTGTCAGCGTAATTTACTTATAAGCCAAATTCTCTCTCTCTCTCTCTCTCTAAGTTAAACCGCGGACAGACGGACAGATGAACACACAAAGCGAAACTTTAAAGATTCCTTGTTGACTACGGAACCCTACAAAACCAGTTAGTCAAGCGCGAGTCGAGCTCGCGCACCGAGGGTTTTTCACCGCCGCCGTACAGGTAGGTATTATTAGCATACCTGGGATAACTGGGAGCATCTGTACGAAAGTGATGTAGCAAAATATTTTATCGACATAAAATATATCGATGTTACTGCCAACATCTAAATGTTATTTAACATAAATAAATATTACTTATTGCCGTTAAATATACTGTCAGTGCCATTCATATTCGTACATTAGGTTCCCGTGTGGTTGCCGGGTTAGAATAGTGCCAGTCCATGTCTTCCCGTGGATGTCGTAAGAGGCGACTAAGGGAATACAGGCTTGTAGTACTGTTAGGCAATGGGCTTGCACCCTGTCACTAATACACTGGTAAACATCTAAGCCTAATTTTGCAAAATGTGGTTACAGAATTGTCAACCATTTTTTGGAGTTGTTGGTAATTCTGTAGCTCTGCCTACCCCACTATGGGAGTGAGGGCGTGAGTTTATGTATGTATGTATGTAAATATTACTTATTTTCTTCATATTTAGATTTAAAAAAACAAATTAACATTAATTTATATTTATATGTTTATTTTACAACAGTTTTCAATACAATCAATATTTTTTCCATATTCGTCGGTATTAATGATAGCCGTCTAGATGAAAATATCCACTTTAAACTGCTAAACGTACGAATATGAATGGTACTGACAGTATATTGTCATTTTGATTGAAATGACATCCGCATACTTTTATTATCTTAAGAGGCTCGATATCAGATATGACATCACACATCACAGTAAGTAATTGAGAATGATCAATGTGCACATGCATTAATTTAATTATATCGACATCTTTTTTATCGATATCAAATCCCTAGAACTTGCCCCGAGTTATCCCAGGTATGATTATTACATCTCGATTTGAATTCGATTTCGAATCGAACTACCGCGAGCCCAACTCACACTTTACCGGTTTTTAGTATTTCTTGTGCATCTTTAGGGACGGACGGAAATTTCATCACGTCAGCCGAAAGACGTCCACTGCTGGACATAGGCCTCCCCCAAGGCTCTCCACTCAGACCGGTCTTGTGCTTTTCGCATCCTTACAAGGTCGTCACTCCATCTTGTTGGACGCCTACCTCGTCCCGGTCCGCGGACGCCACTCAAGAACCTTCTGACCCCATCGGCCATCAGTACTGCGAGCGATGTGCCCCGCCCACTGCCACTTCAGTTTAGCTATTCTTCGGGCTATGTCGGTAACCTTAGTTCTACTGCGGATATCATCATTTCTGATTCTATCCCGCAGAGAAACTCCGAGCATAGCCCTCTCCATAGCCATCTGAGTGATTTTGAGCTTCCTTATGAGGCCCATTGTTAGCGCCCACGGTAATTTGACGGTTATTTATATGAATATATAAGAATAAATATTCACACGGACTATATTTTGCCGTCAGTGGGTAACCATAACCATAATATATTATATTTGACGACGCAACCACTTTTTATGCGCATGCGATGTGTTGTGGTTGTGGTACGTGTGAAACCAGCCCTAATGGATATTGTAGTAGCTATAGCAAATTGAAACTTACCAATGGCACCTGGCAGTACAAATCCAAAATATCAAACGAAGACGTGAAGGCGTCCTTGTGAATTTTTGTTTTGGGATCCTTTACGTTCTCGAAATACACTTCTTCAACACAATCTTTCGCTTTCATGGAGTTAGAACAATGTTGATACTGAAAAAAAAAACAAAGTTTTAAATAATTTTAATATTTATTCTGACAAAGATTATTTAGCACAAAAGTTTAGTTTTTTTTTTGTCATAGAGAAGGCAAACGAGCACACAGACCACCTGATGGTTAGTGAATCTGTGACCCATAGACATTCGCATTCACAAGACTGCAAATGCACTGCCACCCTGAGGACTAAGATGAAATGCCTCTATGCTAGTCATTTCACCGGCTGTCTTATCCCCAAACCGGAACACAACAACGCGAACACTGCTGCTTGGCGGTAGGTTAATGGATAAGATGGTGGTACTAACCCAGTCGGACCCTGCACAAGGTCCTCCCACAAGTGAAGTTATCATGATTGTCAAATAAACAAATCTTAAAAAAAAACAATAACAAAAATAATCATAAATAACGTCTTACATCAAAAGTCAGGTACCGCGTGCCGTTAAACCCAAACCTCCTTTTGGCTTCCTCCTTTTTGAAATCCTTCCCAGACGTTTCTGTGACGCATTCAATGATCTTCGTCAATGTATCAGTCTGCTCGGGATCAAAAACTGAAAATCAAAATTAATTATATAACACACTTTTATTACCTTCATTTGTAAACAACAACTGGAATCCTAGTGAAAAAGGGTGTAAGTCTCCTGAAGATCAAGTGAAAAAGGATATAAGTTTAGTATACTCCGTTCATGTATATATACCTTTTTTATTACACTTTCACTAGGACGACAGTAGAACTTGCCAAGAAGCAAACTTTGCTAACATTTCTGTTTTCTATCGCCTCGTGACAACTCGTGTACTTTAAGTACATAACAATCAATCAATATGACGTTTTAATTACATTACATTACATTAAATCACGACTGTTTCCCAGAGGCGTAGGCAGAGACAACTTCTTTCCACTTGCTACGATCTTGACAAATTTCTTTCGCTTCTTCAACATTCATACAACGAGTCATGCACGCACGTCGGTTTCGGGTACTTAAGATTCGGCCCTTTTCCAGTATTTCTCCGATTTGATTCGAAAAAGTACGCCTAGGGCGGCCCCTTCCGACCCTTCTTCCACTCACTTTCGATCTGTATAATCTCTTTCGTCAAACTTCTTTCATCCATCCTTTCCAAATGACCGAATCATCGAAACATGCCCTTTTCAATCTTAGTCACTACATCTTCTTTTATACCACATTTCTCTCTGATTTTTTCATTTCTAACTCTATCTATCAGTTTCACACCACACATATTACGCAAAGAGCGCATTTCAACTGCACGTTTTAATTAGATAATTACTCAAATGATTATTTTGGCAAAAAATCATAAGTCAAAACAACTTATCGCAATTTAATAGTTAGCAAAATTTGTTTGGCAAATTATTGTTAGCAAATAATTACTTGGTAATAATAATGCTTCAATTTACCAAATTGTATGTAGTCAAATGTTTCAGTTGGCATAACATATTTAACGCAAAATTAACAAAATGTAAATACGATTTTTATTTCATCCCTAAACTAACGTACATACATACATAAACTCACGCCTTCATTCCCAAAGTGGGGTAGGCAGAGCTACAGAATTACCAACAACTTTTAAAACTTGTTGTTAATTCTATAACCACACTTTGCACAATTAGGCTAAGATGTTTACCAGCGTATTAGTGACAGATTGCAAGCCGATCGCCTAACAGTACTACAAGCCTTTATTCCCTTAGTCGCCTCTTACGACATCCACGGGAAGAAATGGAGTGGTACTATTCTAACCCAGCAACTACAACAACTGAGGTAAAATAAATTAGAATTTGCTTTTACTGAAAGTGGGTAGATCCAATGCAGTTATTTCCATGATTCACCCGACGAAGCCCAGCTGCGCGGTGCTTCTATTCAGAGGAGATTGGCCCTTCGGGCCTGATGAACTCTAACCTGACCGAAACCTACTTACCTAATTTATCAGCCAAAGTAAACCTCTTGCTTAATAAACTTTTGTCTCAATATAACTTGACAAAGTAAAAATGATTCTTTGACCAAATGAATAAAATGCCAAATGTAAATGTGCTAAAGATTTGTTTGACAAATCGTCGGTGAAACTGAAAAACCGCGTAAGTAACATTTTTAATGAGGGTTAAAATGCACCTTTTTAAAATGAAAGTAAGATTTATTTTGCTCCATCATAAATTTGTTATTTACGCGGTTTATCAGTATCACCGACGAAATGAAACTACGCGATAAGTACCTACTTACACCGTTGAAATTATACTAAACTAAATTTCTTTCCTAACACATTGCACAACCATGAAGTTTCTGAATAATGTTAATAGCAGTAAAACAATACTAGTATTAGGGGCAAATAAAGCGTAATACAATATTTTTTAGGGTTCCGTATCCAAAGGGTAAAAACGGGACCCTATTACTAAGACTTCACGTCTGTCTGTCTGTCTGTCTGTCACCAGGCTGTATCTCATGAACCGTGATAGCTAGACTGTTGAAATTTTCACAGATGATGTATTTCTGTTGCCGCTATAACAACAAATACTAAAAACAGAATAGAATAAATGTTAAGGGCTCCCATACAACAAGCGTGATTTTTTTGCCGTTTTTTGCTTGATTAATAACGGCAACAGGAAGACGATTGAAATATTCACAGAATATTAAGTTGTATGTTCACATAAGTATAATAAATAACTAAATTAAAATAAAATAAATATTTCAGGGGGCTCCCTTACAACAAACTTGTTTTTTTATAGATAATGGCACGGAACAACAAGATGGAGTGACGACCTTGTAAGGATCGCGGGAAAGAGGTGGATGCGAAAAGCACAAGACCGGTCTGAGTGGAGAGCCTTGGGGGAGGCCTATGTCCAGCAGTGGACGTCTTTCGGCTGACATGATGATGATGATGATGATGATGATGATGATGATGATGATGATGATGATGATGATGATGAACTCGGAACTCTTAAAATCGGGTTTTTTCGTAAACACTTTTCGAAGTCGTAAGATAATATCTTGACGAGTAAAAGTGCCCGTGCGGCCTACTTACTGAATAAATAAATAAAAAATAAATAAATAAATATCAGGGGACAATGTCACACCAATTGACCTAGTCCCAAACTAAAGCTCTAGGCTTGTACTATGGGTACTAGACAACGATATAAGGGCGTTTTCACTAAAAAGTGTACCCAATTAAGGACTGAAATTAAGGAACTTTAACTTTGTCAGTTTTGTGACGAAAATTAGCCATACATTGCGGCCGTCAATATATAGCTAATTTTCGTCACAAAACTGACAAAGTTAAAGTTCCTTAATTTCAGTCCTTAATTGGGTACACTTTTTAGTGAAAACGCCCATAAATACTTATATAGATAAATATATACTTAAATACATAGTAAACATCCATGACTCAGGAACAAATATTCGCGCTCATCACACAAATATCTGCCCATACCGGGATTTGAACCCAGGACCGCTAGCTTCGTAGGCAGGGTCACACCAACTAGGCCAGCGCGTCTTTAACTTTATCTTTATCTTTAATAAATAAATCTATAGGCTTACGTGAGTTAAGTTCCAAGAGGCTGTTGTTACTCAAGGTCTCATACACTAACACGGGAAATAATGCGTTGTTGGCGAGCTTGTTGCGGGCTCCCTTACTCTTCAGGACACAATCAGCCAGGTCGCGGATAAACTCTCTTGATCCCAGTTCTACTGTTTTGTTGTAGTCCGTAAATTCAGGGCATGTCCTGAAAAAAAACATTAATTTCATTATTAGTACGGTCGGCCTTGCTGCTAGCAGTGCTTTGTCACTTTAACGTCAAGTTTGAACTGCTACACTAATGTATCAAAAGCGTTATAGAGACAAGGTTCTAAAGTGCGCAGCTAATAAGGCCGATAGTACAGTTGACTAAAAGGAGATGTATGTTTTTACCTTTTCACTATGCATTACGGTGAAAAAGTGGATACATATTTTTGTAGTCAATTGTTCCTAAATTAGTTTCACCTTAAAATTCAGAATCGTTTTTTTTTTGCTCTTTTTCCATAGCAAGATTTGCTTCAAAATGTAGATTCAAATGGGATGTTTAAATGAAAAATGAACAAAAAAACGGGCAATAGCATGCTCAGTGTAGGGTTCCGAGTCAACGATCATGATAATAAAAGGAAAAGTTCAGAAAATACTAGCTTTTTCCTGCAACTTTGTCATTATGTAATTCGTGATAAAATTGGCACTGAAACCTACTGACTAACCTAACCAGTTACCGGCGTAGGTAGTTCCAGTATTATTAATTTATAATGTTATACAGTTTACGGATAATTGAAATGAAGTTTTCCTTCCTTGTTAACTGGTTACTGTAAATTACATTATACATATTATATAATAAATAACCTATGCATCTGTTTCTCATAGTAGGTATTCTAACTTTATTTAGGGAATTTCCAGGATTCATTCGATTTGAGGTCATTAAATTTATTTATTGACATGTCCATGACCCCCGGAGGAATGTATAATTAATTAATTACTAACTATAGTCGAGTCCGGAATTAGGCGAACTAACTTGACAGCCGAAAATGTTGCCAGACATAGGAAAAAATAAATAGTGATAGGTTTATGTCGACACAAATATGTCGATATAACCTTGTGCCTTCTATAAATCTGATTATATTTATATTTTATCAAGTAATTGTCATCGAAACTTTCACACTCATACATACTTGCCAAATAGGGAAAAACTACAGCAATTTTTACGATATAATATGATCTGAAGGATGTACGGTTTAAAGCGGATATTTACGATACTTACTCCTCAAATTAGGAATAAAATACAAAAATAATGCTGACATTACAACAGGCCATTGTGATCCTTTTAGGTGGCTTCCAAATTATTAGTTAGATTTCAAACACAATAATAATGATAAACTAGACTTTTTAAATATCGATATTAACAGCACTAGCCAAACTGTGGCAACATTAGTGTACAATGAACTGTCAAGTTAGTTCGCCTAATTCCGGACTCGACTTTAAAGGCGTTCAACTTGAGCTTGCGTGATAATTTTATTACTTAAATTTGTCCGTCTATGAAATCACTAACGGAAACAAATTGTTTGTTCGAAAAAATGTTAGAAATTAAAACTTATCACAACTTTTACGAGGCCCATTATTCTAAAGATCCTTTTTTTGTGGCAGGACCTTATGCAGGGACCGTCCGGATCGCTACCACCATCTTATCCATTAACGTACCGGTAAACAGCAGTGTTCGCTGCTTGGGGATAAGAGAGCCGGTGAAATGAATAGCATAGAGGCATTCCATCTTAACTAGTTCTCAGGGTTGCAGTCTTGTGAATGGGAATGTCTATGGGTCACAGTTTCCACTTACCATCAGGTGGCTTGTGCGCTCGTTTGCCTTCTCTATGCCATAAAAAAAAAAGACACGTGTCTTTCACGATCTGGGTCTCACACACGCCTATACACACCTTGTATTTGATCTTAGGATAATTATGATTGAACTTGATCTCTTTTACTTCAAACAGTTAAACGTGAAAACACGATTAGAAACAGAAACCTTGACGGTTTTATTTTTCAACCAGCGAAAATTACAAATTCTAAAAAATCTGAAAAATATCTTAAATGAAAGCGCATAAAACGAATTTGAAAGTAAAACTATCACTACTAAGCAGGCTTGGTTGATTCTTGAGATACAGGCGCCTAAGGCCGGCCCTTAACGATCAATTAAATTGCGCAAAATTACGAATTGTGCAATGTTTTTGACCGTTTAGGGTTAATATTGAAGATTGCGCAATGATTGAACAAAAATTTGAGCAAGCTTAATTTTTATTGCACCACCTGTTTTAATTGTACCGTCTAGCGACAGTATTGCACAATATTTTTTAGTCTATGTTTAGCCGCCACGAGGAAAGCACGAGTCAGAGGGGGGACAGTCTCCTACATTGTGCTATGTTAAATAGATAGTTACGCCATCTACGTTTTTGAACAGTAAAAACACCGATTGTTATCATGAGTCTCCGATAGATGTCACTGCATGCATGTTATCATTAAATATAATTCAATAAGAAATATCCTGTCATCAAAAATAATCACAAAAAATACTTTTATTTTGAAATAATACTACAAATAATCTAATTTTATTACATCTGGCCGAGTGAAACATGATTTTTGGAATGGCAACCCTGCCTGCCTACCAGTCATTTAACATGGCCACGGTTGTATTTGAGTGTGATTTGAATTGCATTCCGGTCTGCACGTGCGATTCTGACCTGGTTTTTAGGTGTTTTCGTTACCACAAACCACAATACTTCAAGCGTCGAGTTGAGCTTGCTCGCTTGCTCCTCCGTTTGGGTATTGACTTACTTCGCGTGTGAAGTTAAATTTCTGCGATATGGACGCTTATTTTAATGTGCGGTGCGACAGGGACGTTGTTTTTTAGTTTGTGTGGTTATGTATTATATTGTTGATACAATAATTATTACATTAACCTTTTAAGTGCCCAAAACATAAAGATGATTTAAAAAAATGTATTTCTAAGTGTTACATTAAATGTAATCATTTATAGCTGTTGTCAATCGGTTAATCGGATTTTGTCCGGTAAGTTAATCTATGATGGGGATGACGAAGTAAAAATAGCTGCATAAAAATATTACCTACAACAAACGTAAACATTATAAAAATAGAAAATAAAGCTATAAAATAATACTTGTCATTTCATTTCAATATACCCTCCCGCCCGATTAGTTAGGTATTTCCCAGTAACAAACTATTTTGTTCTCGTCTCGTCGTAATTCTTAAATTCAGATTAATATTAATCGAATCTAATTACGACAAGACGAGAGCAAAATAGTTTGTTACTGGATAGCCATGCCATTAAATTTTAAGAATATCTGTAGCTGGCTATACGTATATATATATATATGAATGGTACTTGTTCAAAAATGTAGATGGCGCTTCAAATCAGTCTGCATGAATAACCCGTGAGAGGGCTCTCTTTTCCCAGTATATTACACTACTCTTTGGCACGAGTGCACAGAAAAAAAATGGCAGATAGAATGTTTGCAATGTTTTTGACCGTTTAGGGTTAATATTGAAGATTGCGCAATGATTGAACAAAAATTTGAGCAAGCTTAATTTTTATTGCACCACCTGTTTTAATTGTACCGTCTAGCGACAGTATTGCACAATATTTTTTAGTCTATGTTTAGCCGCCACGAGGAAAGCACGAGTCAGAGGGGGGACAGTCTCCTACATTGTGCTATGTTAAATAGATAGTTACGCCATCTACGTTTTTGAACAGTAAAAACACCGATTGTTATCATGAGTCTCCGATAGATGTCACTGCATGCATGTTATCATTAAATATAATTCAATAAGAAATATCCTGTCATCAAAAATAATCACAAAAAATACTTTTATTTTGAAATAATACTACAAATAATCTAATTTTATTACATCTGGCCGAGTGAAACATGATTTTTGGAATGGCAACCCTGCCTGCCTACCAGTCATTTAACATGGCCACGGTTGTATTTGAGTGTGATTTGAATTGCATTCCGGTCTGCACGTGCGATTCTGACCTGGTTTTTAGGTGTTTTCGTTACCACAAACCACAATACTTCAAGCGTCGAGTTGAGCTTGCTCGCTTGCTCCTCCGTTTGGGTATTGACTTACTTCGCGTGTGAAGTTAAATTTCTGCGATATGGACGCTTATTTTAATGTGCGGTGCGACAGGGACGTTGTTTTTTAGTTTGTGTGGTTATGTATTATATTGTTGATACAATAATTATTACATTAACCTTTTAAGTGCCCAAAACATAAAGATGATTTAAAAAAATGTATTTCTAAGTGTTACATTAAATGTAATCATTTATAGCTGTTGTCAATCGGTTAATCGGATTTTGTCCGGTAAGTTAATCTA
Organism: Acleris emargana; assembly: GCA_927399475.2. Lineage (NCBI taxonomy): Eukaryota > Metazoa > Arthropoda > Insecta > Lepidoptera > Tortricidae > Acleris > Acleris emargana. The sequence goes on along the minus strand of OV656838.1, from coordinate 20,371,019 downwards.
TGATGGGGATGACGAAGTAAAAATAGCTGCATAAAAATATTACCTACAACAAACGTAAACATTATAAAAATAGAAAATAAAGCTATAAAATAATACTTGTCATTTCATTTCAATATACCCTCCCGCCCGATTAGTTAGGTATTTCCCAGTAACAAACTATTTTGTTCTCGTCTCGTCGTAATTCTTAAATTCAGATTAATATTAATCGAATCTAATTACGACAAGACGAGAGCAAAATAGTTTGTTACTGGATAGCCATGCCATTAAATTTTAAGAATATCTGTAGCTGGCTATACGTATATATATATATATGAATGGTACTTGTTCAAAAATGTAGATGGCGCTTCAAATCAGTCTGCATGAATAACCCGTGAGAGGGCTCTCTTTTCCCAGTATATTACACTACTCTTTGGCACGAGTGCACAGAAAAAAAATGGCAGATAGAAAAATTAAAGAACGGGAATTTCTTCTCGAATGTATACAGCTATACAGAGAATTGCCGACTGTGGAACATTAAGTCCACCGAATATCACGACCGTGAGAAAAAAAACATGCTTATGAAATATTGTTGTCTATACTCGAAACTGTAAAAAATTAGATTCCAAAATCCTAACCTCAACCGACGCACATTCGCTGTGATTACTGCATTTTGGTTTAAGTGTAGGTATTTTTATCAATTAAACTGACCCTAATATTACTGGTTACACGAGTTCTCATTGATATGTTTATGAAATAATATTTTAATAAAGAAATAATCAAGATGGGAACTGTCAGATTTTGGAATCTAATTAGAATTTTCGAGTATAAATACAGAGAGATGTTTCCAGAGGCAATAAAAGATAATGTAAAGAAAAAACACAAATGACGACAGCGGCAGACGCATCAAAATTATTGTGCAAATTTATTGCGTGATAATATTGATCGTTTGATCGCAAGGGGTAGTTCAATTATATTGCGCCATAAAAATATTGTGCACAGTTATTGTAGGTCTAGGGCCAGCCTAAAGTGTTTGTGGCGACCTAGCGACATCTAACGGAAACTTGTATCAACCAACTCGCTAGTGCCAGCAGCGTCAGACAGCGGAACTAAGGATCCTACATCGCGCTAACGAAGTTTCGACAGCCGGTTGACATATATACCACTTCCAACTTCATCCCAACGGACTTCGGTCCCCAGGCATAACACCCGCCTGGAGAGAGATCTCTCTATTGTCCTCTCTTCCTAAATGTTTAATACCTACTGCAATCACGTAAAAGTAAGACAGCACCAAATATGTTCGAATAGGTAGAGAATTAGTTCATACTTGTTGTTTTTGGAGATAGTTTTTGTGTGGTTAACGGCTTCGGAACCCTACACTGAGCATGGTCAGGCATGTTTCGATTCTTATGTGGGCGTAGCAGTATATGTAAGTAGCCTGTTAAACTCATTACCGAAGATCACGCTTAATTGATTGGATAGAAGAATGGCACCCGAAGCCGACGTACGTGCATGAAGAGATTGATGAATGTTGAAGAAGCAAAAGTTGTAAGTATGTTTAGACCGGTGCACCTGGCGATCCACTCTCGGATTACCCCATTGGAAGACAGGCGTGAAGGTATGTATGTGTACCCAATGATTTTTTATATTAAGATACGTCATTTGCGCGCAAAAACGTTCCTCAAAAAGGAAGGTAATCTGCCTTACTACCGTTCAGTTGCGCCGCGGCCGATTAGCGAAAAGTAATGAATCAATTCCATAAAAAATGCCGTCTTGCGAGGCTGCAGAAATTATACTGGAACTGTAAAAGGAAGAAAGTATCACCGGTATCTATTAGGCACGCCGCGTCATTCGGGTACGCAATTTGAAACAACTATTTATCACTTTCTAAAAATAGCGTTCGCTACGGATTGCCGTCTTTGTCCTGAATATAAAATATTATTGTGTGTAGGTACCTATGGCTGTAAGAATGATCCAGTACTTACTCTGGTCCCGGTGGTGGCGCTCCGGTGGTTGATTGTGCTGCGGAAATCTGTCAAAGAAAGGTGTAATGAAGTCCACCATTTGTACCTACTTTTTGCATTGAGCAATAAATAAATATACTGCAATCTTGGAATGGATGGGAGTACTAGGGATAAAACTAGATGCAATTTCACCAACCAAAAATAAAATGTTGTGTAATTTTTTTTTGTTTAAAAAAAAAGGTGATTGCTGTTTGTGAATCCTATTGGAACAAAAAGGAATGACCATCCAGGAATGTGATCTATTGGGATGAAATGAACGGTTTTTTAATCCCAGAGCATTTCCCGCGGTAAATAAATTACAGTAAACTAAACATACGCAGAACACAAAAAAAAACAGGTTAATTAGCAACACATAACTACTAAACGACGCAATATCTTTGACCACTCATTAAAAATATCGAGTTTTTAGACACGTGATATTTTTTTTGTAATTAAATATTATGAGTTCACAAATAATTATAGATAATAATAACATAAAGGGTGATGGGCAATTTTGTATGGACCCCGTCCCCCCCCTCCAACAGTCACGGGATGCATGTTTATATGTTCGTTAGGACCCAAAACAAGACAAAATAACTATTTTAGTAGCTAAATCGATGGGATTTTTTCTATGAAAAAAACCTTTCAAGAGTCATGCAATGCAAGAATGTGTTCATTTTTAAACCAATTCCATACGATATGATAATGGTTTTCCAAGAAAACCCCATACATAGGACGAACGTCGTCATAGTAAAAAATCATCAGGTTGCCAAGATCTATCAAATGAGATATGTTTCGTTTCTGTTGGTGGGTGGGGACATTTTGCCCATTGTCCTTTGAGGAATTATTAGGAATTTACAAAACATTCCAAGACATTATTTTGAAGAAAATCCTGTTTTTGTTGTGTTTGGCGAATTTTTTGGATTTTTATTTTATTTGTTTAACGTTCTGGAATTAAAAAACCGTTAATTTCATCTCAAGAGACCTTATAATGAGGGGAGATATTTCACTTTGTTCCGATAGGGTTTATTCTTGAAATCTTAGAAAATAAAATAATGGCACCAATTTTTTTTAATGATTTTTTGTCTGTTTTACCGCATCTAGTTTCACCCCGTTTCATTTGTGTACTTTATCCAGGGCCACACAGTATGTTGTCAGCATTTATTATTTTTAATATTAATGGGTCATATTTATCGCAGGTCATAACGTATTTCTTTGAGAAACTTATTTTTTCAGGATTATTATTAAATAATACCCAACATAACTTAGCCTTAACGTTAAATATCTAAGGAATTGTAAAAATATAACAGTACTGTATAAAATATATGTAAACACACACATATGGCCAAAAAAATAATGGAAAACATAAGTTAAGACTGCACCGAGCATCCAGTGGCGTCCTCATTACTATTATTGTGTTTTCTAATAAACTAGAGTACTGTCTCGAAATCGATTCAATTAATCCTGACAACTGTCATCACATCGATATATGTTTGTGAAAGGTCATCCAGACACAGCTGTCATCGTATTGATCTGTTTGTGAACTGTCATCCTAATTATCTATGTTTGTGAACTGTCATCCTGACCCCTTTGATTTTTGAGTAGAAATTGTCACCTCAAACCCAAGAATAGGATAAAAATTATACTGCAGGACTTGACAGAAGCACGCGGAGCTAACCTCGTGTGCTTCTGTTAAATCCAACAGAGTAAATATGGTCCTCGCGTGTGATATCCAAGGACTTATTTCATTCAAATTCTTAAGTTCTTGGTTATTGTCCAAAATTGGCGACATTGGACCCGATTCTACGTGCACATCGCTTAAATAGCCTAAAACGAACTAAAACTAAATAGTCAAATTTTAAGACATAGTTAAGACGGCACATTTAATCAGTGCTATTCCAGAAGGTCAAGCTGACAATGAATAAGACCGCCTAAAATAAGAAGCGTCAGATTCAAATTAGCGCTGTCATGGCGCTGTCATTTGATTATGACAGCTGCACATAGAAGTGTTTTAGCGACACCTAAATAAAATTAGGAAGTTTAGAGGCCACTGTAGAATCGGGTCCATTGGCGAAATAAACCTTGTCTAATAAGGCGACATATGTTATGCTGCCACACACACAACAATGAAAAGGGATCGCTTTATGACTTTCCGCGCGAAGAGGGTGAGATTAGGCCTTGCATTCGAATATTCGAATATTCGAATTATTCGAATAATAAACTGGTTCGAATATTCGAATATAAAACTTGCGATATTCGAATATTCGACCAATTTCCGGAATGCCAAACTCAGAATTTGATGTGTTCAAAATACAACTTTCAAAGTTCGCCTCCTATCCTCCTCCTATCCGATCCTATGATTTGTCTTTGGAAGAGGACATAGCATGCGTAGTTACTGACGGAGCAAGCGTGATGTGTGCTATGGGTCGACAGATATCTTCGTACCATCAATTATGTTTCGCGCACGGTATCCAATTGGCAGTGCTAGATGCTATTTACAAAAATAATCAAGAAGAACATAAAGAAGAGGAAGAATCTGCAGGAAACGCAGAGGAGACAGGTGAGGGTACTGATTCCGACAGAGATAACGAAGAAGAAGGTGGATTTGTAGTTGAGCAACATCTGAATGAACAGAAACCGAGACCTTCATGTATACAGGGATGTAAATCTAAAAAATGTTATAGATAAAGTGCGAAAAATTGATATTTTTTTTAGAAAATCACCCACCAGGAATGAGTTTCTCGATAATTATCTTCAAGAAGAACAGAAGAAAATGGGTTTGATCCTAGACTGTAAAACTAGGTGGAGTAGTTTGGCCGATATGATCACAAGATTTTTGGCACTAAAAGACCCTATTATGAAGAACGATATCACATTTAGTTCGGTTGAGATTGAGATTGAGAGATTGATTATCCACTCCTCTCGATATTGTAAAGGCAACAGTAGAGGCACTGTGCCAAGAAAATGCAAATCTACTCACTGCGGAAACAGCCCTACAATTTTATGTTTGCGAAACTTCAAGCGACTAACAGTTTTATCAGTGACCGGCTACTCGAAGCTCTGAAGAATAGGATTGCTCAGAGACGCCTACAAAACCTAGTCTGCACTTTAAAATATTTACACAATCCCAGCATATATTACGCAGCGCTACCTTCATCTATCTTCCCATCACCAGGAAATAACACGAATAAAAAAGAGTATTGATTGTTTGATTGTATTATAAAAAATATTATTGTCTGTCTGAGTAAGACCTCGATTTATAAGACTGATTTTGTTGTTAACCACCAACTATTTTCCAAGTTTTTGTAAGACTGTGAGTGAATGTGATAGTTTAGTGCCTTACACCAAATTAAACAAATGTTTCTTTAATTTTTAACTAGATTTTGTTTGTATACAGATAAATTAGAATCTAAATAAGACATTGGCAATAAAAAACTTGATTATTATAACAGTTTTTAACTATTCGAATAATATTCGAATAATTCGAATAATACCAGAAAAAAATTCGAATATTCGAATACCGAAAATTCTCGAATATTTGCAAGCCCTAGGTGAGATAGAGATAGTTTGCGCGCGGCTTGATGGCAGCGCTAAATTCAAATAATTGCTGTTTAATTTGAAACCACAACATTGATAAAAAAATGGCTTACTAGGATTACATAGGTAGGTACTTAAAAGAACTCAACTATTGAATCATCAAATCATTGTTAACCCAACAGCCTATATATATGACATATGTCAAATATGACCTCAAACTTAAATTGACTGACAGGTGTCATGATTGACTCCTAATCTACCGTTTACGTATAGTTAGGGAATGGAATGAGTATAGGGTATGGGCACCAAAAGATGAACACACCCCAATAAATGAACGATCGAACGAAATAAGTAAATAATTAAATGGTGACAAATATTCCATAGTCGGGGATTTTTTTTTCTTAAACAGCAACACTATGCCTACGCCGCCATTAAAACTCACTGACAGTTACGCGTCTACCGCGGCGGGAATCGGTCGTTGTTCTGTGGTGTGTCGTCAAAAACGTCGCTAGTATGGGAATATAGATAAGGTAAGTGTACTTCAAATTTAAGCTTTTTATTACGTATAAAATTCAATAACTTACTTTCTTGCAAGGGTTTCTTAGTATGAATTCTTGACTAATCCCTCTTTTAATGTATTTATACGTTATTTTATTATCTTTGTTAATTTAAGAGCAATAAGCCGTTCAAGTTATGGTCCCAAAAATATGTACCGAAACTAAAAGCTGAACGATGTTCAACTACTAGGTAGGGCATACATTTTTAAAAGCTTTGTAATAAATCGTACTGAACCGGCATATAGAAACTTTATAGCGTAAACTGATCATTTATTGCTTCCGAATTTTTTAACTAAAACATGAACGCAACTTTTGGTTATTTTGAAGTTTCTTTTAGTATGAAAACTAAATACTGTTCAACAATGAAATATGTGCCTAATACTTGAACTAATTAAATTTACTAGTTCAAGTTTTGGGTTCCATGTCAATAGTTGAATTCTTAATTAAATTTACTGGTTCAAGCTTTGGGTTCTATTCTAATAGTTGAATTTTTAATTGATTTTGTTCGTTCATTTCATTAATTCTGTATCCGAAAGCTGAACCAAGTAAACTCAGTCGTTCATGTTTTAGGTAAAGTTTTGTAATATGAACACTAGCTATTTATTTTTGTAAAGCCCAAGCTATTTTTAGCACGTATTTTTACTAACGACCCAGCAGCTAAATTAAAATAATTATTAAAATAATATTATTAAAATAATATTACTAAACTATAAATTTCAGGCAAATAGTTGTATAAGAAGAAAAGAAAATTTAACTTTATAGTTATTAAGTTATTTTTTTATTGAATATCAATGATTGTGATACCAATATTCTCTTATAAACAATTAAAAAAAGACTGATTTGATTAACGTGCCTTTTATTTATTTTGAAAACCATTTAATAACTTTATTTATTTATTTAGAGCATTATACAAAATACTCATAATTAAAAAATCAATAATGGCAATTAGTCATATAGATTTTTTAATGATTTGAGTTCAACTATTGGGGTCAATCCGTTCAGATTTAGGGCACATTAGATTGATTTTATTATATTAGTTCAACTATTGGAGTAAAATCGTTCAGAGTTAGGGTATCACTGTTCATGTATTGGGTAAATTGGTACATTTTTGGTTTCAAAGATTTTTAGAAAAATAATGTGTTATAATAATGAACTTTATAATATTTATTTCTAATCTAGAGTATATACTTTAGCGTATAAAATAAAGTAATTGGGTGAAATTCGTTTAATTCACTGAGAAAAAAATGTCCAAAGTTGGTGTAGTCGCTTAATCGTTCATTTATTGGTGCCCCTACCCTAGTCATTCATTGTTATATGTAGGTAGCCCTTGTCTTTAAAATAAGTTTTATTTTGTTTTGACCAGGTAATGTTTCTCGTATTTTTCTAACAGCTGCATTTGTTTTACAATTATGAGCAGTATTTTGTAAGTTGTACTTATAATAATTAACAAAAAACATATTTTTACTTACTTTGATCCCCACCAAAAAACCTGTGAAAAAAAAATGAATTTGTATAAAATCCTGAATAAAAATTTATGTAAGTCCAAAGAAGACGAGCGCCGTATGACGGGTAAGTATTATAATGCATAAAATTAAAATCTATACGTTTACAATGTACCTTCAAAATGTAAAATACGTTTTTCATAATAGTCAAAATACATAAAATCAAAATGCATAAAAATTATATTGATGTAATATCTCGGCCAGTTTTTATTTCAGAGAAAAGTTTTAGATATTGCATTTTTTTTTTTGGGTTAGGTTATTTTAGGTACTAAACCCCGAATCTGCCCACCCCGACTCCACGTCGTCTTGTCTGCCCTACCCCTTGAGGCACTGGTCCCACCGCCGGCGAGTGAGATATGAACTATCGACTCGAAGAAACGAACAAAATATAATGGTTTCCGTGTAAATAAAAGAGAGAGATACTCTCCCAACGCCTGGCGAGTAAGCTATAATTCCATAGATTTTTTACTAGCCTCCCGCCGATTGTCAACTGTTTCTAGTACATAATTTTACTAGATGTTGACCGCAGCGATAAAAGCTATCGACTATAAAACGCCTTATCGCCGAGCGTCAAACTATCAAAACTTTACTCGCTTCTCGCCGCTCGCCCACTCTTTTGTAGTTTATAGTTCTACTAGCTTATAGTCTGTAGCCGGCGGTGGGACCAGTGCCTGAGTGTATATAAAAAGCCGGAGGCGCGGAGAGAGAGCAGCCCTCGCCCGCTGTAGCAAATCAGAGGGACAGAGTGAGCCCCGTAGCGGTTGGGGCTGGTTTTAATAATATTTACATACATACCTTCACGGCTGTAATCCCAAGGTGGGGTAGGCAGAGCTACAGAATTAATAAACAAATATAATAAATTAGTAATATTTGTATGCACGCACTTAATCCTAGAGTTTCTATTCCAAATTGTTTTAGCCCATATGCCTACTATATCGTTATCATAATTATTGTTACTAGGATTAAGATCGCGTATAGGTACATACTAATATTACAATCTTATTGCAGTTGACTAATGTTAAAATATAGTATATTAATAAATGTACTAAGGAGAACAACACTTTTGTTTTACTTTTAATAAGAAACCACCCCTGTTTGTAGTAAGTTTACCCAGGGCGCCTTTTTCTTAACTAAATTCGAGGTGACTTACTCTCAGGCCTATGAACCCTGTGGCCCTCTTACGGCCGAACCCTATATTCAAACCGAGGATAGATAAGGCTTACCTCGGGTTAAAATTTGACATTTGCCCATACAAAATGTGTCAAATTTTAATCCGAAGTAAGCCTATCTGTCCGCGGATTGAATATAGGGTTTGGCCGTTAGTGTCTCATGCCTGTTTGCCGATGAGGATGTTTCAGTGTCCTTAAATATAGAAACCTGACATAAATCGCGTAGCTGTCAAAATACATACATAAACTCACGCCTTCATTCCCAGGGTGGGGTAGGCACAGCTACAGAATTACCAACAACTCGAAACTTAATATACAAATTGAGCTCCGGACGATAACGTTTCCGCACCCTAAATAAAATAAGATTTTTAGGAATGACTCATCATCATCAGCCTATATTAGTCCACTGCTGGACATAGGCCTCTCCCATTACACGGCAACGAGCCCGAGTCGTGGGCACTCTCATCTAGCTCCTGCCTGCCACCTTGCGAAGATCGTCGCTCCACCTAGTCTGAGGGAGTCTACACTACGTTTGTCGATTCGCGGTCTACACTCAAGAATACGATATTTCCAGCGATTATCTGTTCGACGGCACAAATGTCCGGCCTACTGCCACTTCAAGCTGCTAATTCGATGGGCTACATCGATAACCTTAGTTATCTGTCGGATCACCTCAATCCGAATGCGATCCTTCAGAGCAACTCCCAACATAGCCCTCTCCATAGCTCGCTGAGCGACTTTAAATTTGTGCACAACCCTATCGTAACGTCACGTATGTCATGACAGGTAGAACGCACCGATTGAAGACTTTTGTCTTCAGGCTCTGTGGAATAGTCGATGATGCTGCCCTACCCAGCTGTATTCTACTGTTGGCCTCTTTCTCGAAGTTGTTTCTACCTGCAGAGTTTGCTCCAGGTAAACATATTCTCGGACAACTTCAAGAGCACACCTGTACTACAATCGGTCCCCGTATGACATGTTCATTGAACATAACCTTGGTTTTGTCCAAGTTCATGCAGAGACCGACGACATACGAATGGCAATATTGAGTAATTATGAAAAACTAGGTTTATAAGTTTCCGTTTTTTTTCATTTGTTTCTTTTTTTTTCATGAAAATAAATCTGTACAGACTTAGTGTCTCATAATGTCTACAACATATTCAAAAATCGTAAAAATCGGACTTGATTTAGGGGGGGAGGAACGTTAACGCATTTTGTATGGATTTTATCAGCTTCAAATTCCTTTTAAACATGCAAAACTCTATTTTAAACAAAGCAATCATGAAAAATCAACTACTTACGTTAGGCGAAATACGAGACTATCCGCAAAGTAGTCTTGACTTATCGCCGTGCCATTGCATCAGTATCTAATGATAAATTTAAAAGAAAAACTTACCAGTGAGGAATAAAGTAACCACGGGGCATAGAGCTCCAGGCATCTTCACAGCTGTACGTTATGTGCCGTAATGGACGGATAAAATAACCCGACAGCCTTTAAAATGTAATTTCCTCTTCGAATAATATGGCTGTATTTGTCCTTAATTACTCATAGCTCTGTTGTTTCAAGCCCATATACGGCTGTCGATCTTTGAAAAAAAAACGTTTTCCTAATTCGACTCGCGTTTGGTGTTTTCAATACACGCTCTTTTAATTGACATTATGCGGTTGCGTCAGTCAATCGAAATAGTTCATTGCTGCGGAAGGTAGAAAGTAGGCCATTTATGGAGCAGTCATATAGAGGGCCGCAAACGAGGCCACCAAATACCGTTTCTGCCGAGGCAGACATAGATTTCATCTTAACAACTTAAGGAAATAAAACAAAAACTATGTATATAAAAAACATAAATTTAACATCGAACCAATACAATCCCCATATAACGTCTCGTAACATTTTCGGAGAACGATTTGGATTACCATATTAAGTTATCGTTAACTTTTACATTATTTCTCCAGAGATTTCTACTTTGTGAAAACTTGTTGATGTGTATAAACTACCTACATTACTAGACGAAGTCATGTTTGGAATCGACTTTTCGATTTTAATGTATATTAATATAATTAAGAAGTAAGTACCAAGACTTATTTTTTGATGGCCTAGTTGGTAGTGACCCTGCCTACGAAGCTAGCAGTCCTGGATTCAAATCCCGGTAAGGGCAGAGATTTGTGTGATGAGCGCGGATATTTGTTCCTGAGTCATGGAAGTTTTCTATGTATTTCAGCATTATATGCCTATAAGTATTTATATCATTGTCTTGGCTTGAGCTTAATTTGCTAATAGTCAATTAAAAAAAAAAAAAAAAACGAAAGAAAAAGTACATATTGCTACTTACATTTTCAAATATTATTCTATGATGGTGACAACCAAAAGTAAGTGTCAACTGACCCCCGTACTAGTGTACACTGTATCACGGTGGGTCAGGATTAACCGTCCTTAAAAGTATCACATTACTTAATAATGAAATGATAAAGTACCTACTTAATGCTTTAACATGCAATCACCCGACTTTCGTTCAGTATCGTATTTTTAAGTAAACTAATACGGGTAGAGAAACAATGATGGCAACTCGTATGCATTGGTTGCTTGGCCGACTTAAGCGTAAACAAGTAGTATATGCAAAAACTTAATTTGTGTGACATTGTCCTCTGATATCTATTTTATTTATTTATTTTATAGAAAGTAGCAGTATCCCGAGACCAGGGGCCGTAACATGCTGAGTTATCGCGTGACAAAGTTTAAGTATATAAGGCATCCGCCACCTTTTGACACGAAAATAAGTACGACAGTTGACCCGCTTCAACAGTGGCCTCTTAACTTCCTAATTTTATTTAGGTGTCGCTAAAACACTTTGCTATTCTATGACCAGCTGTCATAATCAAATGAGAGCGTCGTGACAGCGCTAATTTGAATCTGACGCTTCTTAGGCGGTCTTATACATTGTCAGCTTGACATTCTGGAATAGCACTGGTTAAATCCGCCGTCGTAGGCCATTTGCAACGTTAAAAGATGGCGGACGTGTTATTTGTTTTAGACTTTAATTTTTGGGTAATTAGGTGTTCAAAGTTCTTTTCTGATAGTGGTTTTTACTTTTTATGCCTTTGTGTCGCACAGTGATTGAAGACTTGGACTTATTTCGTGTATCTGGCATCTTTCTTCTCGTTTCAAGTGGACTCGCAGTGGTGCAGAGGTTAAAACTATCTTGACCTCTGACCTACAAATCACCGTACAACGTTGCCCCCAATCTTCCTAGAGAAGATTGGATTGTGTTTTATTGCTATATTGATTTATACTCATATAAACCTTGACACTGGCGAAATCACTTAACGTGGAAACGCCATAATATCCCTGCGGTAATAGCTGTTCAAGTCGCCGCGGGGGCAAAAAAAAAAAAAAAAATACCGCCGTCTAAACTAAAGTCGAGTCCGGAATTAGGCGAACTAACTTGACAGCCGAAAATGTTGCCAGACATAGGAAAAAATAAATAGTGATAGGTTTATGTCGACACAAATATGTCGATATAACCTTTTGCCTTCTATAAATCTGATTATATTTATATTTTATCAAGTAATTGTCGTCGAAACTTTCACACTCATACATACTTGCCAAATAGGGAAAAACTACAGCAATTTTTACGATATAATATGATCTGAAGGATGTACGGCTTAAATCGGATATTTGCGATACTTACTCCTCAAATTAGGAATAAAATACAAAAATAATGCTGACATTACAACAGGCCATTGTGATCCTTTTAGGGGGCTTCCGTCGGGCTAGTACGGTACATTTCATGTACCATACATATAGCATGCATTCCTTTCTTGCTGGCAAATATGAAAGTGCGATAGAGACAAACGCTATATATCGTCGATGATAATTCCAAATCCGTTGTGTTCGATTTTAATTAATTTTATACGCTAATAAGTATTGTTGCTAGGTTATAATTATTAGTTAGATTCCAAACACAATAATAATGATAAACTAGACTTTTTAAGTATCGATATTAACAGCACTGGCCAAACTGTGGCAACATTAGTGTACAATGAACTGTCAAGTTAGTTCGCCTAATTCCGGACTCGACTATACGTCTTAATATTAGACAGTTTAGTTTTAGGCTATTTAAGCGATGTGCACGTAGAATCGGAGGTTGCTTTATCCACATTTGACGCAGGCATACTATATACCCACAGATAGTGTCCCCCGACATACAATACGACAAAGTTTTTTTTAAATAATAATACCGATTTTAGATTTTAGCTTCCTATTCTCGTGTCGTCATAGCGATCGAGATCTAATATCTATATCTATTATATTTGCATGACTCGATGTATGAATGTTGAAGAAGCGAAATAAATTTGTCAAGATCGTAGCAAGTGGAAAGAAGTGGTCTCTGCCTACCCCTCTGGGAAACAGGCGTGATTTAATGTATGTATGTATGTATCTAATATCTACAGTTGCTCGAAAATTGCCACCAAATTTAAAAATAAATCAAATATTTTGCAAAACAAAAAAGTGTATTCTTATTGTTTTTATTATTTAATTTAAAGTGTTGTAATACCATTTTTTTTATTGGTTTTAATTGATTCTCAAGGTTGGATAACAATCATGTCGACCAATCAGCAAACAGTGCGGCTAGCACAAGTTGCCCACGACTTGTTTGTCGCTCGGATCTCCCTTTCTATCTAATGAGTATACGCTTTTACAATAAGATACCTACTGATATTGTCAATATGCCGTTCAATAAATTTCGCATTAAGTCCTGCTTGCTGGGTAAGGCATATTATACTGTTAATGAGTTCCTAAATGATCAAGACGATTTTAAGTAGTGTGAGCTTACTGAAATTATGGTTATTTTATTTTGTCTTTTTTGTAATTATAGCTGAGCACTGGGCAGCGCTTATTGCAAAATGCCTTTAAGCCAATGATGTGAGTTTATGTATGTATATGTATGTGTGTAGGTACCTTATATCGGCCTTTATTTATGGTGGAGTTATTTCCATTCTACCCTTTATCGAGTACTATCCACATGACTCCAACCTTGTTTTCTATATATTTTCTTCTCGGTCCTCCCTCGTTACTTTTTTCCTTCTATTTCCTTTTATTGGTTGTTTATGTATAGGGGAAGATTGTATCGCAAATGATCATATCCCGAACAATTTATACCATTAATTTTCATTTCGGCTAGTTTAGTAGTCTTAAATATATGTATATGACTCAACAATATAGATTTAAAAAAAAACTATGCTCCAGCTTTTACGTAAAGCAGAAACCCTACGATTGGACTATGAGTAAGTACTTGGGTCTGCCGAGATGAAGATGCTTGATGGATGTGCAGAGTAAATCATCACCAGGGCCGTAATTTTCATGCCGATGACATCAATTTGACGTCACGCTCCATATAGGGTGATCCCAAATAGTTTTATTGTAAATTATTAATCATTAGTCGTCAATCATTTTAATTATGTACAAATGACTTCAAAAGTATTCTATTTACACGTTGAATAAATAATACTTACTTGATACGTGATACGTAAATAAAACTATTTGATTTGCTGTTACACATACATTTTATTAAATGGTGCAAGTGCCACTGAGAAATAAAAATACTGATTTCCTAATTCTATAAGTTGTTAAAATCAGAAAAAATGTGTCCATCAATGATACATTTTCTTTTTATCAAAGAAGTTGGAATAATTAACCAAATGTGTGACAAAACAAACAAAAATACGATTACAAAACAAAAGGATTTTTATGAATATTGCATTACGTATGAACGCGAAGATGACTTAGATTTTCTTTGCATGGGAATTAATGCAAGAAGGATGGCGTGCTTTATTTACGTTAGAGAGGAATTCTGTTTTCTACGTAATTATTGTAATGCGTTGTTAACAATACCATTTAATAAAATGAATGTATAAAAACAAAAACAATTAGTTTTATATTATTACACTTATCAAGTAGGTATTATATATTAGAGTACTTTTGAAGTCATTTGTAAGTACATGATTAAAATGATTGACGACGAATGATTAATAATTTACAATAAAACTATTTGGGATCACCCTATATGGAGCGTGACGTCAAATTGATGTCATCGGCATGAAAATTACGGGCCCTGCATAACCATAATCATCATTATCTAAAGGTCCAAAAAGGTGGGCATGCTATCTCACGCAATTAAATTTTACATGATTTTTTTCCGCCGTGATACAAGAATTAACCACGCTGATAATAAGCGCACAACTGAACTTTTGTCACCTTCATTGTTTGTATGGTTAACGCTTAACTATGGTCCAATGTTTTGGTCCTAACCAGTTCCATCCTAACTAGGGTTTGCAATCCGGATCCATTTTGTATGGAAGATCCGGATAATTTCGGATCCAGATCCGGATCTTCCATACAAAATGGATCCGCATTGCAAACCCTAATCCTAACCCATAAATTACGCTCATTCCCAAAATACCATAATTTTAAAATACCAAATTACACTTAATACCAGATTCCCAAATCTATTAATTTATTGTACTTATTGTATTTATTGTATTTGTTGTATTTATTGTACCTATACTTATCCAAATTTTTGAATCTGGTTATTTGGGAATCTGGTATTTTCAAATTATGGTATTTTGGGAATGAGTGATAAATTATTTACAAGTACATCGCTTCTATCACTGGGGGTCAATTTTGACCCTGCACAGGGTTTACCACTCGTACACTCGTAAACTTAGATCATTGATGGAGCCAACATCCTAAACGAATTCATCCAATAATGCAAACATCTGGTGCACGATTTGGTATAAATATTAAGTTAGAAGTAAGTACATAGTTACTGAAGTACAGTATTCCAGCCACAGTCTTTATTATACAAGTATTGGTGAAGAAGAAAAATTAGTGACCGGCGAGCGTAAAGGACAGAGCTATAGCAGTTATATAGCCTTGTACTTTTCTCTCTGCGTATTTTGAACTGCAAAGCTAGGTCATAATAACCCCAGTGAACTTGAAGTTTTGATTTAGTTATGCAGATTGCACAAATAGAGTGATTTTAATCCAAGAAGTCGTCATCTCCAAATTGACGTTGCATGGTTACGTCAAATACACGTAAAAAAAAGGTGGTCTGTTGCAACTTCGTGGACGAAAAATACTACAATCTTACCCAATTCACAGAGTACCTATGTATAAAAAGAGCACCCGCTACTTAAAAATCACTTAGTTTATTAATAACTTTCAACTGAACAAGGACAATAATCAATACGCCCATCACCCATGATAAGCTTATAACGTTATAACGAACAATAGGTATGCTAGCAGCTGCATAGCGAACAGCACAAACCTTGACACAGTCCAAAACTGACAATACAAGGAGTCCAAAAACACATTGCGCAAAAAAACAAGCATACATGCATACACTGCCGTAGTACATGCAGTAACTTCAAAAATCTCGGGTAAAAACTTGGCCAAATATAAAACAACCACATGCAAGGTGTTTTTTTCATTGTTTGCAAGGCACCACATGTTCCCTTAGCGGTATTTTTTCTACTTCTCATTCTCCTCCGCCTTAGTATGGTTTCTTCTTTTTCAGCTATTCTCTCCTTCTCTGTCATTTTTTTTTTATTTACAAGCGAGTTGTAAAGAGTTGATTCTTTGAATAGGTCCATGGTAATTGTCATTGTGTGGGATCGATTCATGGCTTTTGCGATTGCTATTTTTCTATATGCCCACTGTTTGGTTAAAAACTTTTTCATTTGATAACTAGTACCGTCTAAATCATTGAGTTTAGTTTTCACATACCGATAAGCTACTTTTGGTCTTCGGATGCAGTATGTTAACATTTTCACCGCTCCAACAACAATTCCCAAAACCAACACCAACGTACCAAACACGCAGTTAAGGCAAATATTGAAATGTTCATCGACATCTTGTTGATTATTTTTTTTTAACGCCTTCTGAATTTGTTTATGTTCTAATTTTTCAGCCCGTGTTGGTTGTGGTCTTTTTTTTTCTTTGCTTTTACTTTTTACTATTGTCTCTGTATTAATGCATTTACAACCATCGTTATCTTTTGATCTTGGACATATCAATCTCAAAAATTTGCAAATGCAGTAAGGTTTGGTTTTAGGGCATTCGCATAAAGCCTTTGGCTTTTTTCGCAATTTGCATGATTGGCAAGGGTCGGGTTCATGGCACCCGAAGAGAGCCTTTATCTTTGTTTGCACCTTGTCTAATATGGAAGGATTGGGTTCTGGGCATTCGATTAAATCATATATCTCTTTGTGCAATTTGCATGGTTTGCAAGGTTCGGGTTCACGGCATCCGAAGAGAGCCTTTATCTTCTTTTGCGCCTTTTCTGATTTGAAACAAGTTATTGTATTCACCGCTGCACTTCTTGAATTACATACGGACGTTTTAATTTTGTGTTTCAATTTGAAGTAATTGTCAGATGGTAAAACAATTTTTACTTCCTTATCTGAAATATTTGTGCATCTGATTCTTTCAGAAATACGATTTCCGTTAGGTAGGGAATCTCTACTTTCAAAGTAAAGATTTTCCAACAATGGCTTCGGGTCAAGTACTTTGGACTTTCTCTTCTTTCTTTGTCTTTTGCTAATGGGTTCAGGTTGACACGTCAAATCGGAGTATACCTTGGTGCTCTTCATAGGACTCGTGAAAGGAACGTCGATTGATTTTTGATGACCTTCCTGTCGACATATATTGCAGATGTATTCGTTTTCGCTTATGGGTAGAGTCTCGTATTCAGACTTTAGAGGTTTTCGCAGATTACTACGCGCACTAGATTTACATTCACCACAGCATATATTCATGTTGTTTTTAGGGCAATCACAAGGCAGACATATACTACAAAAACATTTGTTTTTGCTTTGAGGTGGGTACACACGTTCAGGCTTTTGAGATTGGGGCAGTTTAAGACAATTGCCATGGTGGGTTTGTTTCTTATTTTTGTGTTGAAGTTTTTTGCACCATACATTGCTTACTAATTTTCGTTTAAATGGCAATTTACTTTTTTTGCAGATTTTAGGGGATTCCCAAATAACGATTACCTGATTTTGTAGATGTGCTTCACGACATATATCCGATAAGCAAACACTTCTACTTTGTAGTTTTGGATTGAGCGGTGGTGGACACAGACATTCACGCTTTAAACATTTGCAAACCTTACAAATGTGGTCAGGTCGGGGTGTCAAATTGGAGCATACATTGTCGCTTTTCTTAGGCCTCTTGAAAGGAACGTTGGTCGGTTCTTGTTGACATTCTTGTCGAAATATGCTGCAGATGTGTTTGTTTTTGGTTGATGGCACATAATCGTATTCAAACTTAAGAGATTTTTGCAGATGACTATAATCACAAGCTTCACATTTACCATAGCACATATAAATGTTGTTTTTAGGGCTTTCATAAGAATTGCCTATTCGCTTTTGTGAACGAAGCTGTTGACGTATATTACGGAAAACCTTTTTGCTTTGAGGTGGACACAAACATTCAGCCCCTGGAGATTTGCGCAGTTTAAGACAACTGCCATGGTTGTGCTTTTTCCCATTCCTGTGTTGAAGTTTTTTGCACCATGCATTGCCTGCTAATTTTGGTTTAAATGGCAATTTACATTTTTTGCAGGTTTTATGGGATTCCCAAATAACGTTTATCTGATTTTGCAGATGGACTTTGCGACATATATCACATAAGCAAACACTTCTGCTTTTCCGTTTCGGTTTAAGCGTTGGTGGATCGCTTGGTGGGGTGGAGAAATTACAAATCTTGCAAATGTGGTCAGGTCGGGGAGCTAAATCAGAGCGTACATCAAGGCTATTCTTAGTGCATTCGAAAACAGAGTTTTTCTGCCTTTGTACATGTACTTTACGAAATTTCTTAGGCAGGCGAATTCTTCTACTTCGTAGTTTTGGTTTTAATGGAAGCACACAATTGCATAGTTCACGAATGGGAACTCCATTTGTTGTAAAAACCCTATTCCTGGGATATGCGCAAGTACCATCAGTCACGTATTCAGTCTCGTTTTGAGTACTTAATCTACTGAGCTTACGAGAAATCTTTTTAAATAATGTTTTAATCGACTTTGTACTCAGTGATTTGTAGTGAATTTTAGGTTTATATTCATAAACGGTCTGTCTGCTTTGTTGCAATTTTAATTTCTTTACTCTATCTTTATTATATCCAAAAGAAAACTGTTGACAGCTGCAAACTAATTTCTTTTTTATCCTTCTTATACTGGGAATATTGCGTAAACGTCTTTTCTTATATCGATGTTCAACGAAATCCGGGCATTTAAATTTTAGGCGATAATTTTGATCAGATTTTGAATGGTCACGTGATTGTTTCAAGAGAAGTAACTTTCGATTGCGCCTAGGAGCTTTCAAAGTTGGATCATGTGATGCTGGACAAGTAACATCATTGTTACACAACTTTAGCTTACAACTATACACTTTCAAATTTCGGTCATGTGATGCTCGATGACTACCAGCATCGATATCAGTGAAATCACTTTTAACTTCTTCATTGTTTTCCGAAAAATGAGACTTTTGCTTACGACATGGAACTTTTAAAGTCCGGTCATGTGACGCTGGCCGAGTAACATCGTTGACATAAGAAAAGTCGCATTCATCTACTTCATTCTGAAGTTTTACGGCAGATAAAGCATCTCCCATATTAAAACATTCTTCAAAACTCTTTGTTTTAGGCGTAGCAACTTGAGTTCGATTTGGGAAAAGAGACTTTCGCTTGTGAAAATGTTTTTTTTTTCTTAGATCATGTGATCCTGGACAAGTTACAGGAGGGATATTACAGGAATCACACTCAACTTCAATTTTTTGAAGAGAAGGTAAAACATCGCCCATGTTATCATATTCTGCAAAACACTTTGCGTCAGACTTGGCAACGTCAGTTCGTTTTCGCAAAATAGACTTTCGTTTGCGACCAGAAAATCCCAAAGTTCGATCATATGATGCTTGAAAAGTTACAGCATTAATATTAGTGCAATCACATTCAACTAACTCATTATTTTTCGAAAAATGAGATCTTGGCTTGGGACTACAAAATTTCAAAGTTCGATCGTAAGGTGCAGGTCTGGCTTTAGTGCAATATAATTTACCTACTTGAACGTTTACATCACTTGTTTTTCTAAGTTTAACAGAGGGTTCAGCATCGGCCATATCATATTGAGCAGAACATGTTACATCAGACTTAACATCGTGAGTTCGATTTGAGGAAAGAGATTTTCGTTTGCGACAAGGAGCTTGCAAAGTTTGATCGCTTGATGGTTGACAAGTAACAGCATTGACATTATTGCAATTACATTCAAATTCTTCATGGCTTTTCGAAAAAGGAGACGTATGCACGAGACAAGGAACTTCCAAACTTCGATCTAATGATCTTGGACATGTAGCATGGATATTAATCCAATCACATTCAACTTCTTTGTGTTTCGAAATAGGAGACTTTGGACTGGAAACTTTCAAAGTTCGATCATGACATCCTGGACAAGTCGCATTGATATAAGAGCAATCACTTTCATCAAAATCATTGGGTTTTGAAAAAAGAGTACTTCGCTTGAGACAAGGAATTTTCGAAATTCGATCACGTGATGCTGTACTAGTTACTGCTTTGTGTTTAGTGCTGTAACATTTAAGAGTCTTATGGTTGAGACAAGGAATTTTCGAAATTCGATCACGTGATGCTATACTAGTTACTACTTTGTCTTTAGTGCTGTAACATTTAAGAGTCTTATGGTTGAGACAAGGAATTTTCGAAATTCGATCACGTGTTGCTATACTAGTTACTACTTTGTCTTTAGTGCTGTAACATTTAAGAGTCTTATGGTTGAGACAAGGAATTTTCGAAATTCGATCACGTGATGCTATACTAGTTACTACTTTGTCTTTAGTGCTGTAACATTTAAGAGTCTTATGGTTGAGACAAGGAATTTTCGAAATTCGATCACGTGATGCTATACTAGTTACTACTTTGTCTTTAGTGCTGTAACATTTAAGAGTCTTATGGTTGAGACAAGGAATTTTCGAAATTCGAGTATGTGATGGTAAACTAATTACAGCTACTTGATTTTTCTCATTACTTGTTTTTATTTTATCCATACATACTGCTTTGTCTTTAGTGCTGTAACATTTAAGAGTCTTTTTCTTGAGAAAAGGAATTTTAGAAATTCGAGCACGTGATGCTAGACTAGGTACTGCTTTGCTATTAGTGCTATAACATTTAGCTACTTTAATGTTTTTATCAGCTACAGTTATACCTATGTTGAACGAGTGTACCATCTTCATTGTTTTTTTCTGTGGTTTAGATCCGTCCATTGTGTATCGGATTGCATTTAATGAATCCGTTTTAGTATCTCCAGCACTAAGTGTTTTGAAGCAATAACACTTATCAACTTTTTTTATTCCATTTAAATTATTAATTTGACTCTTGCTCCGCCCAAGTTGACCAATTGTGTATCTTTTAGAAACAGATTTTATCTTGCCTTTTCTAATGTACCAGTTTTTTTTCCTATGTAAACCTTTTTCTTTGTCTTGGTACAAGCGATCGCTGTTGTCACAACAGCAAGTTATTCCAGCCATACCTAATAAAAAACGATTGGAAACTCAGTTTTTGATCAGCTTCCACCCAATTAATATCAGGGAAAAATCTCCCATTTAGTTATTTTTTAATTTTACTCGGATTACACCGGTATTCAATGTAACTACATCAGTATAGGCGTTTTTCAATGTTTAACCTTTATTTTTCTTAAAAGTAAATTACATTATACTTAACGGTACCTCTCTCATTATAATTTCCAGACAAATAAATGCTTGCTCTCTTTTTGCGGCCATTGAAGTAAAGAGATACTAGAGGTATTTATTTATACACTTGCAAAATTTTACAAAAAATTTTTTCATTAACTAAATAATTTTTATCATGATCCACTATTTATCTGTTTTTTTTCCTTTGCGGCTTTTATGATCATGACTTTCAAAACAACAACATTACAATGTCGACGGATTAGGACTTGTCATCATCGATGGCACAAATTTTCTTTTATGGTTTTTTACTTCTCTATGGGCATTAGTTGTCCATGGAGTTAGTCAATCTAAAATAAATTCCACTCATAGATTCTGTAGTTAAACTAACGAATAGTTAAATTTCAAAGAAATGTGTCAAATGTTCAGTCCTTTTTAGAATTTTAAAAATTAGGTGTTTTAACTACTGATCAAACAAGCCTCCTCAACTCAGCCTCATTCAATCCATAGACATTAATATACTAGCGTAATACACGAACAGGCTCCTAACTATTGCCCGTGTCACCAAACCGGACATGTCTTAATGTCTTTAACGTCGTAATGTCAGCCACATTATTCAATTAAAAATAATTCTTCAAAGAATGCTTTGCGACTACGAGATCTCAAAATCGTTTCAACGGATTTTCATTTTGCTATCTCTTTCGCACTAGTATTCGTCCCGTAAGCGCTTGCGCTCTCGCTTGCACAATCACTGTGTCTATTACGCTAGTACATTATTGTCTATGATTCAATCCCTGGACTGATTATTGCTAGAAAATAGTGACCGACAAAGAATCCTACTGTGAATCCTACAGTGAATCCTACAGTCACTTATTATTTCTAACCCCCAACACAAAAGAGGGGTATGTATGTGTGTCTGTATGTGGTACTGTAGCTATTAAATGGGTGAATGGGTTTACGGTGTTTTCATATTTTATTGAGAAATGCTTTTTAAAACATGCATATTCCCTATTGCTTTGCTCACCCTGTAATTTTATCAGGTATCCGTGTAGTGCTGCTTTCCTGGTGTGTATCATGAATCCACACGGGGAAGTTTGACGTTTCGAAAAGCATCAGCGCTAAACCACATCTAAAATAATATCAAGCATGACACCAACCTAGGCGTTAATCATTCAAGGATAATTTATAGCTCGAGTTAGTCGTGTACCTACTCGTAATATTATCACCGCGATTAGAATACAATTGAGCATATATGTCGTTTCTGAATTAATACATGAAATGACATTGTCAATGGTAGAGTGTGCAGATAAATGAAAATACATATTTGTGTACGAAGAAGTTATAAACATACATACATACATAAACTCACGCCTTCATTCCCAGAGTGGGGTAGGCAGAGCTACAGAATTACCAAGCACTCTTAAATAAGTTGTAAGTTATAAACCTTGGAAAAAAAACATAAATTATATTACCTACTTAAAAAAAATAAAAAAAATGTAATAATTAAAATTAGGAACAACATCAAATATTATTAATTCATAAAACCATCGTCTTCAGAGCTGTCCATATCATCACGAAAACAAAATAGATAATTAGTGTTCTAAATAGTGTTAAATATGCATGTTCACATCTAACAGCATAGAAACCGTTTACTGCTGTACCTACCTATGGTGACAACTACTTCATTACGAGGAATTTGCAAGCATTCTCTTTGCCAGTAGTCATTTTCAATACGTTTGACGTGGTCCATCTCTTTTTTCCATTCATTTTCGGTGATTGAAGCTAATGCCTCTAATGTTATATAGCCTCAATCTCATTTTCACATTTTTTTGAGCCACTCTGCTTAACTAAATGCCATAATATATATATACATATATATATATATTGGAGATTGAAGATATCATAGATTGACTTACTTCTCCCAATACTTGCAAACCTGTTTCATTTAAGTATGCTTATCGCAATTATAAACGACCGTTATCTGACAATGACTCAAGTCATTGTGTCTGTCTTTGAAATTACCTAAGACGTGAAAATTTCTTTTGCAAAAAAATTCAAACCAATGTAAGTGTAATGTAATTTGTCAGGATCGGAACAGGTGGAAAGAAGTGGTCTCTGCTTACCCTTTTGGGAAACAGACGTGATTTAATGAATGTATGTATGTAAATAAAACAAAAATTTGAGCTTGAAAGCCAGTTCGAATATCGTCCAAAAATTTAAAGTACACTGAAATGGATATTGTCACCAAAAAAAATGAAAATTGTATGGGGAAGGACCAAAAAGTTGGACCATAGTTAAGCGCAGTTAACCATACAAACAACGAAGTCGAAAAAAGTTCCGTTGTGCCACGAAAAGTCTCCCTACAATTGTATAGCTAATTTTTGGTGTCACACATCACTTTTGCACAATTAAAATATTTCGGAATGACATAACGGTGGTACAGTCAGCATCATAAATAAGAGATCATATATGTACCTAGTCACTTTAACGTTGTGTTTGAAATGTTATACGAAATTGTGAAACGATTGAAAGCGACAAGGTACAGAAATGATCACTTATTTATGCTGTTGACTGTACAGTACATCATACTTTTTTATCGATATCGATTTTTAAATATGTCCCCGCACTATTGAGACGTCAGTTCTTAATTGCTCCCGTCAAACCGGGCTTTGATTATTTTATTAGAGACATGACATTTTATTCCTTGGGAGCGTAGGGGTGCACTTTGATGGATATCAGATCAGCTCCTAGATTCCATAATATAATTACTGAAACAATATTTGAATCGGAATGACAGACATGAGACAGAAGCAAATGAAATAAAAGGACTGTAATTCAAAACTTTATTAACTTCCAACTACAAATACAAATAACAATAATAATATTAGAACAAATGAGGGTTCTGTCCTGGTGGTTACTTCAGCATGCGTATTCGCCTCTTCATGACAAGTTGTCGCGCGCGGTGTTTTGCCCAGAATAATTTACAAATCCATTAAGAACAACTGATCTTGTATAGTTATCCCCTACATTAAAAAAAACTACATCGTTGTTCAGTTAGCGTTTTCCAAGACATTTTCTACATCTATTATTCCCGTCTGATATTATTTTAGAAGAAATTGCACTCTGATCATGAATTTTACCAATTATAATATTTAATTATCCCTGAATCTTCACTTCGATCAGAAATATTACTCATCACAGTATAATTATTCGTTACATTCGTTGAATTCGCCAAATTCGGTATCTCAGTGACGAGTGCTTCGTTTACTACAAGTACCACTTTACTCAAGACTTTACCTCCCGACGCCATGCCATTAAAAAAACTTGCGAAACCCTTTGCGATGTTTTTCAGTCCATCTATGAAGTCTGGGATCCATGTGGTAAAGTAATATATCAAAAGTATAAGTAATATTTCTGTTATTATAATGCAAGGGCACAACATTTCTGGGTTGAGCTCTGATGCAAATTACTTCTGAATCTATTACAGCCCCAATTCGACCTCGGACAGCGGAAGGCGCAAAAATATGACCAATTGATGAAAGGGGGTTTGAGCACGAAGGATACGAGGGGCACCATCAATATCACACAGTCGTAAATGTCATCTACTGCTAACAGTAGCGATACTCAGAACCTCGTGGCCGACTGCAGAGCACACATCACTGGCACTACCCGTAGATCAGCTTTAAACACATAATATTGATGCTCTTACAGCGGTCTTCGACTAAGCGAATCCTGTTTTAGTTATTGTAAGTTTACTGTTTTTTTCTTATTTATTTTTTATAAAGTTGTTTTTAGCATTTTTACATTCTTCTTTTATTGAATACGATACGAAAGACAAGTTGTTTTTTTTACTATAAAAGCCATAGATACGGTATTAGTATGCCTACGCTGCATTCCTACCTCTATGCCACGCTGTCCGTCCATCCGGCCGTCAAGGTATGTCAAGTAGGGTCACCGGGTTAACAGTGGGTTGCTGCCTGCTGGTACACAGTGGGTAACCATTGGGTAACGCACACACTGATAATACGCACAGTCTTTTCTGATGCTTTCTCGGCGCAAAAAACGACCACCGGTGATACGTTCCTACTCGCTCAGCGCCAGCTAGGTAGCGAGAGCGACGACAAGAGGGAGTAAACTTGTGCATCAGCTGCGAAGCGAAAACATTTACGTAAGTTCGAATTTTATCTGTATTTTCTAAAAATGAGACGGTACAATTTTATGTAGAGCTTCTCGTTACAGTTGATTAATAAGCTATTTTAGGGTTATGTTTATTTTCTCTTTGACCACTTAATTATTTTTGTTAAATTCATGCCAGGGTTTACAGTAGGTCAAGTGAATCGAGTCAATCGAGTACACGGTGGGTCTCGAGCCACTGTGTACCAAGACTATCAATATTTTTATTATAATTTAAAAATTTTATATTTATTTATTACAGAATGCCGAGAAAAAAGACCCTGCCCAGCATTAGTAGCCATAATGCAGAGCACATGGTGCTGTCTAAAAATAGAAAGTTTATTTTAGTCCAAAGTTCTAGAAGACGAGGACCACACGGCCACAGCCGACACAAGTTGATGATCAAAAGATCCTTTGCTTCGTATGAATTCAGTTGTAATTTGTATAGCATAGCAAACATGTTTGGCGTGTGAGTGACACACTTTGTATTTGACGTAAGGCTTTCAATAGGTAGGTTGCCCGGCTAAGCAGCAGTTATATTATTCCTTTTCAAAGGATTTCACTAATATTAATATTCGTTGATGAATATAATTTCATTGTTCATTTTTTTTCTAGAAAAAACTAAATGTTCGCTGATTGTTAAAAAACACAGTTATAAATGTATTATTAGGTTTAGAAGGTGACCTTTGTTAAGTTTATAAGTTTGATCTCGTAAACTTTATCATCCTTTTAGGTTTGTTTTTTTTTGTAATAAAAAAAGCTATTTATGTGTGTTTCATTTATTCTAGCACTCTGTTATCCATCTGACTTTCATTGGCCCACTGTGAACCATCGGGTGATTCAGTGTAACCCACCCTTAGTACACAGTGGGTCATAGGTCTTCTTTCTTTAAAACACACATGATCCTAAATCTATTTTAGTAGAAGTTGTTACAGTAATTTTATGAATATTAAATAACGTACCATTATTATTTCTTAAGATACATTCACTAAAAAACAAGGTGATCCACTGTCAACCATGTAACCTTATAAATAATTATAGTTTTGTTTGCAATGAAACATACATATATATGAGCAACATACTAGTTTTTTTGCACCTTTTCCAGCAATTATACTTACAAATGCGTAGGTATACTCTTTAGTGGCTTATCTCTTAAATAATTAATCAAGATAGGGAGTGTAGGTACCTACTGGTATAAGTGCACGTCTTTGTAGATTTATTTCTACCGATAGGGATCGGTGCACTGACAATTTCCACTACTCGCTACTGTATTACTAATGAACCAAAATTAGTATCATTAATTTGAGGTACCGTAAAGGCGGGTTCCCAATTTTTATTAAAAAAAATATTAAAAGACGCGTCATTTTACGTATTTTGTAGATATAAATGTTAGACTAGGTTTGACGGGGTTTCAGGGGTATAAGTTATTATTTGAGAATGATAAAAGTTGAAAAATATACACTGAATATATATATATATTTCTTTCTTTTTTGGGCCAATGTTGTCCTTAAAGAAAGGCTTCTTTGCTCCGCAGCATTTTTCTCTTACAAAAACAAACATTGTAAAGGCATTGGCCAAATAAACCATGTTGGAGTGTTAAAGAATAAAACTAGAGCATTTGTTAATCAAAAATAAACATTTATTTCAACAAGAAAACAATATTTTGGGTTTTCTTGAAATTAAATTTTAAACTTACACTTTATTCTTAACTAGATCTTAGTTAACAGTATTTTTATGAGAATCATCGTTGGTATTATTTGGTTTAAGAGTTTCTTTTCTAGATCTAAGTCTTTTCAAACATAGTTTTTTAACATAAAATACAATCATAACAAAAAATAAAATCAAAAGAAACATTTCTTGAAATAAAATAAACCTCACTTAACTAACTCCTTATTCAACAGCCTTTTATGAAAATCATCGTTAACATTATTAGGTTTAGAACGTTATTTTTTAAACCTTAGTCTCTTAAGAGATAGTTTACTACTTATATTTATTTATTTCCGGGACGGAAAAGCAGCCTTTTCTTACGAATTTAGGAAATCCGATTTTTTGTACTATATTTTCCCGCTTGTATAGTTGTTCGTCCTTAAATAACAGGCCACCGCCAAAAATCTTTTCCTTTCATCATACATCTAACAAGGACTGCCTCCTCAGATAATGATATTACCTGACCAGGATAAAAATGTTGGGTCCACTACACTATAATAAATATTGACCCGCGGGCCAAAGTTGTCTGAAACATGGGACAAAGTATACAACACCATTGTTTTCAAGATTTCTCGTTTTATACAAGGATTAAATAAATAAAAAATACAATTGGCATGTCCCCAAATTCACGTCTAATATGATCAAATAGATTTATTTTAACGAAAACTTACCAGATTTAAGAGTCTCCAGAGGAAGTTTGCAGACACAGTTTGCGCACGTTTTCACTATCCCACAGTTGATCAAGACTAACAAGTCAATACCTGCGTAAGCAACGTGAAGATAGCATCGAGTCTCTAGCCAATACTGCCTTCTATGATTTAAGGTTGACACTGCTGCGCTCGCACACGAGCTTGCAGAGTAGCGGGCTGTTCAATCTTTTTTTGTTTTGGGCCAAAGTTACCCCTCAGGGCTAAAGAAACCCGCCTTTACGGTAAGTAGGTTTAGGTTATGTTAGGTCTTCAGCAGCAAAACACTCAAAAATAGAAGCTCCGCCCAAGCGGAGCTCCGTCGAGTATGTTTTGATATAATTAATTTGTACTAATCGCTCATTTTTCGAACTGATAATTTTTGTAAACAGAGAAACTGTACGAATCGCTAAATTGGACTTGTTAGATAAATTTCACATAACCATTATTTCTGTGAAGCGATATTTCTTTTCACATTTTTTCCCTTTCTCAATTTTACCCAATTTTGTTTTTCCCCAGTCGATTTTACTACCGTCGCTTTTGTTCACGGTCGACTTATTTCCCAGTCGCATTTTTTCCCGATCGATTTCTATCCCAGTCTCTCTCTTTCGCAAAAGTAATTACATCGTAATGTAGGTAGGTTTAGGATATGTTAGTTTTGCAGCAGGCCCGGAGGGCAAAATAATCTAGAAATAGGAGCTCCGCGACAGCGGAGCTCCGTCGACTCTGTCTAATTACATTTTTGGAGTGGGTAACACACTACTGTGAATATATAATGCTAGGAAATGACGCGACTGCATAAAACTCGCAAGGGTAAAAACACGAATGGGATAATAAACCGCCGGAAAAAAAGCGACTGTTAATTATCACTTTCGGGAAAAAACGCGAAAAGAAAATTATCTTCAAAGAAAAAATGCGTTTGGGAAAGTCATCTAACAAATCCTAAATTGTACCGATTACAGAATTGTACCAATCGCTCAACAATAAAATATTTTGATTTTGATTTTAGGTACGAACTGCGCCCTGCGCCCTATTTCGCCACCCTGACAATGGCGCAGCTGATATTAATCACACCGACGTGGAAGGTTTGCTAACTTTGCAATGCATTGTGAATTGTCACCGGTCACCTATCATTGTCAAGATGGTAAAACATTAGGCTGATTATTTGTGTTAACAGATAATTGTACGAATTGAGCATTTGTGTGGACGGCGATGGTTTCAACCGGTCTATAAACTGCGCTTCACTCGTGTATAAGAAGTTCTCAGTGAGTGAATAGACTTGGTCATAAAACGCACATTAAAAAATACCTCGGCGCCGATTTGGGGGGGAGGTAGGAGGCGTTAATTTTTTAATTTACCTTACCTAATAATAACAGAAAAGGACTGTAAAGACTTTATTAACTTCAACTACAAATACAAATACAAATAATAATACCTATTAGAACAAATGAGGGTTCTGTCCTGGTAGTTACTTCAGCATGCGTATTCGCCTCTTCATGACAAGTTGTCGCGGTGTTTTGCTCAGAATAATTTACAAATCCATTAAGAACAACTGATCTTGTACAGTTATCCCCTACATTGAAAAAAGCTACATCGTTTTTAGCGTTTTCCAAGACATTTTTTACATCTATTACTCCCGTCTGATATTATTTTTAGAGAAAACTGCACTCTGACCATGAATTTTACCAATTATAATATCTAATTCTCCCTGAATTTTCATTTCGCTCAGAAATATTACTCATCACAGTATAATTATTCGTTACATTCGTTAAATTCGCCAAATTCGCCAAATTCGGCCTCTCAGTGATAACTGTTTCGTTTACTACGAGTATCACATTACTCAATACTTTACCTCCCGATGTCACGCCTTTAAAATACGCTGCGGCATCCTGTGCCATGGTTCTCAGTGCAATTAAGAAGTCTTGGATCCATGTGGTATAGTGATATATAATTACTATAATTAAAAATTCTGCCAATAGAGTGCAAGGACAGCACATTTCTGGGTTATGTGATTTCTGACGCAAATTACTGCTGAATCTATTACAGCTCCAATTCCACCTCGGAAAGCGGAAGGCGCAAAAATATGACCGAACGAGGGGGTTTGAGCACAAAGGACACGAGGCTATGCACCGTAAATATCACACAGTCGTAAATGTCGTCTACTACCAACAGTAGCGATACTCAAAACCTCGTGGCCGACTGCAGATCACACAACACTGGTATTACACATTGATCAGGTATTAAACACATAATATTAACGCTCTTGCAGCAAGCGAATCCTGTTTTAGTTATTATACGTTTATTGTTTTTTAATTAAAATATAAAGTTGTTTTTAGCATTTTACATTATTCTTCTTTTATTTTATACCACAGACTACTAAGGGATACTATATAATACGAATACGAAAGACTTAAGACAAGTTGTTTTTTACTATGAAAACCACAGATACGGTATCAGGTTGCACCCGCACTACGGCTATACCGCGTGACTATTTTATCTTGTACATAACATAGAGTACATTATATGTACATAATCAGCCACCGCCAGTGCGGCCCCTTGCATTAGTTTTACTCACAGAAATAGGATTCTCATAGAAGGAACTTGGAACTTAATGAGAAGCACATTTGAATAGTAGGTATATCTATCGCATACATTTTAAAGCAGATTGATTATGAGTTAGACAAAGATATATAGCAGCGCATTTCGGCTTAAATCAGCGTATCAAACCGGGGTCATATTTGAGACTACCGTGGTGTCTAAACCGGACTAATTTAAAATATATCAACTTATGGACATAATTATAAGACCACCCTCCTAAAAAGCTGCGGTGTTGTAATACTACTATAATACTGTCACATTTCTTTCAACACAATAATATCTACGCGGTATAACGAATCATAAATTTTATTATTGAAACGACATTATAATCCACAATTATAAAATTATAATTCGTATATAGCGATAGCGCATTGTAAAAGGAGTTTTCAGATAAAAAGGACCAATGGCATGAAAAAGTGGAGGAGTAGCGGGAAACTAATTCTACCTACGCGTGCAAAATCGCAAGCGTCTTCAAGTCTAGTTTAAAAATAAGAGTATTGTGGTGTAGAATAAGTTTGTCAAAATAGTCAAACCTTTGTTCTTTGTACCTTTTTGTACAGTCATCGTCATCTACGTGTCTACATCTAAACCAAACTAATGAATCCCGATGGAGTTCCTGTTGCCGACTCTATCATCAGTCAATCTTCTAGATTCCATAATAAAATTAACATCATAATACATAATGACAATGTAATAGAATCAGTTTCATCGTGTAGCTTGTTAGGAATAGAAATTGACTCAGAAATGAATGGGTAAGCCCACGTAGTTAAAATCACATACAAAATATCTAGGTTTATATACGAAATATATCAACTAAAAAGATGTACGAATTTAAAAACTGCAAATACTTATAGGTACCTATTATGCGTACGCACATGCGTGGCTCAGCTACGGCGTAGTCGTTTGGGGCAATAGCGTGCACGCTGGGAGGTTGTTCACTCTCCAGAAGAAATTTATTAGGGTTTTAGTGAATATTTCTTCAACGGAGACATGTAGGCCACATTTTACTTCCTTAAATATATTGACATTGACATCAATATACATCTATGAAATCTGTAGACTTGTGAGAACAAATACAGCTCAATTTGCAAAGGATAGAGATATTAATAGTAGCAGTAGTCGGACCAACCTTAGAAAATGCAATAAATTAGTTAGTTATTTTACTAATCGTAAAATATGGCTGTGAAAATATATAATAAGTTAATAAGTTACCTCTAACCATTAAACATATTGTGAAAGACTTAGTATTTAATACTAAGCTAAAAAAAAAACTAATTTCCAAATATTTCGATAATTTACACGAGTAGGTACCTACTTTGACATTGAATAAGAGTAATAATATACTTTGTATTTGCAACTCTCTCTCTATGTATGTAACTATTTGTAACTGGCCAATATAAGAAAGCTAGTACTTACTTACAGGGTTTATGTTGATCCATGTAATGATATTTAAGATCTTTGTAACTACAACATAAGGCAATAAAATATATGACTATATTGCATTGCCAACGCGTTAACTTACGTATTTCAAATTTTACCCCATTACAAATTATAGGTACAATATCGGGAAGTGGTTCAAATTTCACTAGCAATATTTGAAGCGGAATGACAGAAATGCGACCGAAGCAAGTTAAATAAAAGCTTTTTTTAATAATAAAAAGGGACTGTATTTTAGGACCTTATTAACTTTTACCATATAATACCAAGGACCATATACATATATATATATATATATATATATATATATACATACAGTAACTCATTTGGCGTCAAGCATGTTGTGCATCATTACGACGTCCACCAGTTCTGCTTACATTTTTTATCATCTAACGACGTATATTGCTTAGTTTTTTGATTTCCTACTCCATACGATACTTCATTTTCTTGCTCATTTATTTGCGGCTATATTCTTTTTGCAGTTAGGCCCAAACATTTTTGAACCCCATACAATAGTGAAGCTTTATTGGCCTCCTACGTATATCAATCTGATTTATCTATTGCGCGGATATTTTTACGTCCATATCAGACAGTTGGGATTTGAAAGTGCGACGTTGCCAGCATTGTGATTCGTTAATTTATACTTATCTCTTTCTTTCACGGAGTCTCGCAAAACGCATTGTCTATTGTAAAATAATATTTTTTTATAGTTTAACGGTTGATCGCTATCTTATTTGGGCTATTCTAATTTTTTAAGTATATATACCAGATGTTACTACTGCTGTGGATCCAATCGTTCTTTCTCATCGCACAAAAAAACCCTAATATTAGCATGAGTTTATATAGGGGTTTTTCTAAGTTTAATTTGACTAGATTCAAAGAAAACTATTTTCTAGATTATTCTCAGCCTGAAATCACCCACTGCTGAGCGTATCTTCGAGTACCTACCTAAAATACTACCTTCGTCACTAGCTAGCCTCACTCAGGAGAGACCCGATCGAGCTGTGTTTGTCTTACCACAAAACAGTATTTAAATGGTACACCCAAAAAACTGAATTATCCACATATTTATTAATATTTTAAAAACATGAAACTTTTAAACCTCCCTTCGCTGTTCTCCTCTCTACAAGTTGCATTTCTCACCCGATTCTCGTGAAATTTTGTGACCAGGTTCGATAATTAGGTTTTTTTCAATATTCGACGTCCGATTATTTTTCTAAAGTAGTGATATACATATAATAGGCTACGTTCTCCGCTTGCCTAAAACGTAATATTCCTATGTGTCTACATAGTCTAATTCGCACATTGTATACGAGTAAATCGCCAACTCCCTAATTATCACTATGCATATTGCAAACATCGCTGTTGAACTAATCCGCGTTAAGACTTAAACTCATTAGGACTACGTCAACATTGAGACTTAACACGTTACACTGAGAGAAAAAACAACCTTATTTCAAGTTGAATCTACAAGTTTTAAGGTTAAAATAGCACCAATTCGCTGTTTGGTTATACCAACAAGTTAGATATTGTTAATTCTTATTTGTTCATTTAACAAGCAGCTTAACTTGTTATTTCAACATTACATCAGGTAGAAGTTTTCCGATTATCTTAACATGATCAACTTGTTGTAACGACATTCCTAGCTTGTTGAATCTACAGGTTAGCTACCTATAAAACAACATGTCCGGCTCGTTAAAACAATATGCTCGACTTGTAAGACAAATAAGATCAAGTGACAAGCTAACTGTAGACTCAACAGGCTAGGCATGTTAAAACTATATACTGAACTTGTAAAAGTAACAAAATAATTTAACAAGCTAAGTGTACCTATATTCAACAAGTTAGGCATGTCAAAACAACATACCAAGCATGTCAAAATAACGTGTAGAGCATGTCGAAACTATCTGCTAAACTTGTAAGGCCCACTTGCGCGGACCAGAGTTAGCGTCTTAACCCGAGGTTAGGCGGCAAACCAAGTACAAAAGGAGTCGCTTAACTCTGGGTTAATGGCTAACTCTGGTCCGCGCAAGTCCGCCTAAGAGTAGCAAGATAATGTAACAAGCTAACTGTAAATTGGACAAGCTAGGCATGTTAAAACAACATGATGAGCATGTTAAAATAACGTGTCATTAGGCAAGCGGAGAATAAAGGGATTCATGTATACGGACGTCAAATATCGTACAGTATGAAAAGTATGCGTCAAACCGACATCCGTATATGTGTCGCGCAGCTTTGAAGCTATATACGGACGTCAGTTGACAGTATATACTATTCATGCCGCACCATATTCGACGTCCGAGTATTTTTCTAAAGTAGTGCCATAGATTCATGTATACGGATGTCAAATATCGTACAGTATGAAAAGTATGCGTCAAACCGACATCCGTATATGTGTCGCGCAGCTTTGAAGCTATATACGGACGTCAGTTGACAGTATACACTATTCATGCCGCACCATATTCGACGTCCGAGTATTTTTCTAAAGTAGTGGCATAGATTCATGTTTGGACGTCAAATATCGTACAGTATGAAAAGTATGCGTCAAACCGACATCCGTATATGTATAGCGCAGCTTTGAAGCTATATACGGACGTCAGTTGACAGTATACACTATTCATGCCGCACCACATTTCACGTCCGAGTATTTTTCTAAAGTAGTGCCATAGATTCATGTATACGGACGTCAAATATCGTACAGTATGAAAAGTATGCATTAAACCGACATCCGTATATGTGTCGCGCAGCTTTGAAGCTATATACGGACGTCAGTTGACAGTATATAATATTCATGCCGCACCACATTTCACGTCCGAGTATTTTTCTAAAGTAGTGCCATAGATTCATGTATACGGACGTCAAATATCGTACAGTATAAAAAGTATGCGTTAAACCGACATCCGTATATGTGTCGCGCAGCTTTGAAGCTATATACGGACGTCAGTTGACAGTATACACTATTCATGCCGCACCATATTCGACGTCCGAGTATTTTTCTAAAGTAGTGCCATAGATTCATGTATACGGAAGTCAAATATCGTACAGTATAAAAAGTATGCGTTAAACCGACATCCGTATATGTGTCGCGCAGCTTTGAAGCTATATACGGACGTCAGTTGACAGTATACACTATTCATGCCGCACCATATTCGACGTCCGAGTATTTTTCTAAAGTAGTGCCATAGATTCATGTATACGGACGTCAAATATCGTACAGTATGAAAAGTATGCGTTAAACCGACATCCGTATATGTGTCGCGCACCTTTGAAGCTATACACCGTGCCCGGGACGTACCCGAAGGATTTTAACCATCGATTCTAGACCCTATTTGGAGTATATAATGTGGTATAACATGTAGTTCAATAACGCATAATTTCCGAGATTTTTATTATGTAAAAAACAATTCAAAATTTAATTTAATTTGAACTCTGTCACCTTAACTTAAAGCATTATTTACTAAGAAATTGATGAAATTCATCTATGTTGTACGTTGATGATATTGCTGTTTACAACATGAATCTTTCTTAGTAAATAATGCTTTAGGTTAAAGTGACAGAGTTAAAATTAAATTAACTTTTGTATTGCTTTTTACATAATAAAAATCTCAGAAATTATGAGTTATTGGACTACATGTTATACCACATTAAATACTCCAAATAGGGTCTAGAATCTATAGTTAAAATCCTTCGGGTACGTCCCGGGCACGGTGTATACGGACGTCAGTTGACAGTATATACTTCATTCCGCACCATATTCGACGTCCGAGTATTTTTCTAAAGTAGTGCCATAGATTCATGTATACGGATGTCAAATATCGTACAGTATGAAAAGTATGCGTCAAACCGACATCCGTATATGTGTCGCGCAGCTTTGAAGCTATATACGGACGTCAGTTGACAGTATATACTATTCATGCCGCACCATATTCGACGTCCGAGTATTTTTCTAAAGTAGTGCCATAGATTCATGTATACGGACGTCAAATATCGTACAGTATGAAAAGTATGCATTAAACCGACATCCGTATATGTGTCGCGCAGCTTTGAAGCTATATACGGACGTCAGTTGACAGTATACACTATTCATGCCGCACCATATTCGACGTCCGAGTATTTTTCTAAAGTAGTGGCATAGATTCATGTATACGGACGTCAAATATCGTACAGTATGAAAAGTATGCATTAAACCGACATCCGTATATGTGTCGCGCAGCTTTGAAGCTATATACGGACGTCAGTTGACAGTATACACTATTCATGCCGCACCATAATCGACGTCCGAGTATTTTTCTAAAGTAGTGGCATAGATTCATGTTTGGACGTCAAATATCGTACAGTATGAAAAGTATGCGTCAAACCGACATCCGTATATGTATAGCGCAGCTTTGAAGCTATATACGGACGTAAGTTGACAGTATACACTATTCATGCCGCACCACATTTCACGTCCGAGTATTTTTCTAAAGTAGTGCCATAGATTCATGTATACGGACGTCAAATATCGTACAGTATGAAAAGTATGCATTAAACCGACATCCGTATATGTGTCGCGCAGCTTTGAAGCTATATACGGACGTCAGTTGACAGTATATACTATTCATGCCGCACCACATTTCACGTCCGAGTATTTTTCTAAAGTAGTGCCATAGATTCATGTATACGGATGTCAAATATCGTACAGTATGAAAAGTATGCGTCAAACCGACATCCGTATATGTGTCGCGCAGCTTTGAAGCTATATACGGACGTCAGTTGACAGTATATACTATTCATGCCGCACCATATTCGACGTCCGAGTATTTTTCTAAAGTAGTGGCATAGATTCATGTTTGGACGTCAAATATCGTACAGTATGAAAAGTATGCGTCAAACCGACATCCGTATATGTATAGCGCAGCTTTGAAGCTATATACGGACGTCAGTTGACAGTATACACTATTCATGCCGCACCACATTTCACGTCCGAGTATTTTTCTAAAGTAGTGCCATAGATTCATGTATACGGACGTCAAATATCGTACA
The DNA here is from genome assembly GCA_927399475.2 of Acleris emargana. Taxonomy (NCBI): domain Eukaryota; kingdom Metazoa; phylum Arthropoda; class Insecta; order Lepidoptera; family Tortricidae; genus Acleris; species Acleris emargana. The sequence continues at coordinate 20,333,902 of OV656838.1, read as the reverse complement.
GTATGAAAAGTATGCATTAAACCGACATCCGTATATGTGTCGCGCAGCTTTGAAGCTATATACGGACGTCAGTTGACAGTATATACTATTCATGCCGCACCACATTTCACGTCCGAGTATTTTTCTAAAGTAGTGCCATAGATTCATGTATACGGAAGTCAAATATCGTACAGTATAAAAAGTATGCGTTAAACCGACATCCGTATATGTGTCGCGCAGCTTTGAAGCTATATACGGACGTCAGTTGACAGTATACACTATTCATGCCGCACCATATTCGACGTCCGAGTATTTTTCTAAAGTAGTGCCATAGATTCATGTATACGGACGTCAAATATCGTACAGTATGAAAAGTATGCGTTAAACCGACATCCGTATATGTGTCGCGCACCTTTGAAGCTATACACCGTGCCCGGGACGTACCCGAAGGATTTTAACCATCGATTATAGACCCTATTTGGAGTATATAATGTGGTATAACATGCAGTCCAATAACGCATAATTTCCGAGATTTTTATTATGTAAAAAACAATTCAAAATTTAATTTAATTTGAACTATGTCACCTTAACTTAAAGCATTATTTACTAAGAAATTGATGAAATTCATCTATGTTGTACGTTGATGATATTGCTGTTTACAACATGAATCTTTCTTGATTCATGAAGCAATATACGGACGTCAGTTGACAGTATATACCTACTATTCATGCCGCACCATATTCGACATCCGTGTATTTTTCTATAGTCACAAGGAAAAATAATTAAATAAACACACATAAATTTAAGATTATTATTTTATTATAGACAGGTGGGTAACCCTATAGTGAATAGTTCCTGATTCGCCGGATTCTTGATTCGCCGGATTCTTGGTTCGCCGGATTCTTGTTTTGTCGGATTCTTGATTCGCCGGATTCTTGATTCGCCACTTTTTTTTGATTAAGAACTACTATAGAAATATCGCGGCTTTACCTATCTATTAAATAAAAGGCAGACACTTCGTTACATTAATTAAAATATTTATTTGTTATTCATTTATTTAAATACCTAATGAGGTAACATTTAATTAAGATAATTGGCATAACCTGCTCAAACATTCTACGACTGTTATTCTTCCTTCGACGTAGTCATTGACTATGTTCCTTTCTTGTCGATATCTTGATATATTAATTCGACGCACCCGTGTTACATCGGGGCAATGTAGCTGCATTTTTCTTATAACAACATCTTGCTGCTGTGCTTCGGCTCTGAGTAATTGTATAAATTGAAAGACGGACGGTTTTTAGGGATCCTATGGTTTATCCTGTTATTCCATCCCTCGACGGCGTTATTTGTTCGGAATTCTTCCTCACTAACGCAAAACAATGAGCTCGTAATTTTACGCATCCAGAAGTCCATGAAGTAATTATGGAATTGGACTATTGGATTCCAGTTTGATAACGATACCGCAATCTCCATATAAGCTCCTGGAATAGCTTCCTTGGGCAATAATGCCAGGCGTGTGCATAATTTAGTATACACTCTTCCTTCTTCAGTCTCTACCAGACCTAATTGCTTCGCCCTTCTCCACAGAGCTTTCTTGAAGTGAAAATAACATCCACTCACCATAAGACCTGGATGTTCTGCTTGCAAACCATTTATTGTGGCGATTTCAAAATCGCATTTATATTTTTTTACATCGAGGGCAAATCTGTGCTTTAATATGGAAAATAATCTCTTATATGTTCTTTCTTCTTTATTGGGAAGGAGTGCATATATTATTGGCACAAAACACGTTTTTTCCGGTGACTTGTTTAAGTTTGCTAGCAAAATATATAACTGCAAAAACGGCGGTGGTGCGACTTTAAAAGTGCCATCTCCAAAATACTCCGTTTCTTTAGACATAACATCTAAAGCAGCTGACGAAGCAAATATCAATATTTTGTCACTGCTACCGTCGTTGCAAATTAAAAAGCTCTCAGATAGCACATCCGGAACGACCACTTCCTCTAAAGTTTTAAATGTACATTTTCCGACTCCAAGCGACTTATTGCGTGCATTATATAAGCATGTTTTATGTTTTTTCCAGCTAGGTATAAGGGAAAAATCGAACTCAGCATCACACTCTTCCACCAAATCTTGAAGAGTATTTTCATATATTGGCTTTACTGGACCCAAATTCTCGCATACCTTCCGTTTCAACACGTTTATGTGAACCTCGACCTCTCTTCTCATGAATTCTGGCTGACAACTATGGTTGGATTCTCTAATTACTTTGTCGTTTTTATCTAACGTAATTGAAGTTGAGCACAAAAGCCTGTTCGAACACCTAAAATTTCTTGAACCACTTTTATTCTCTTTTTCGAAATTGTATTTAAATCCTCCCCTTAGTAAGATACTCTTTGGATGCCTTTCACTGTCGATAAAGACTATCTTGTTAGTTTCGTCAATTTCCATTTTCAATCAAAACTTGTATTAAATTTATGAAACGTATTTTACTTCACCAAGACTTTGAAAAGAAATGACATGAAAACAAATGAATATGAATCTTAGAAAGCGAGTTAAGTATTTAAATACTTAGTGTCCAAGTGGCCAGTAGGTACATCAGATTGTTCGTACAATGATAAGAACCTCTTTAGAATATTTTGATCGTAGGTGCCGACTGTCGGTAGTAGGCACTTATCTACATACACACATACTTAATCATGAGTACGTGCATATTAAAAAGAAATCAATAGCAATTCATACGATAAGAAAATATCACCATACGTTTCCTTTACAATGGTGATTTTTTTGTATATTAATATTTCCGACGAATCAAGAATCCGGCGAATCAAGAATCCGACTAAACAAGAATCCGACAAAACAAGAATCCGGCGAAACAAGAATCCGGCGAATCAAGAATCCGGCGAATCAGGAACTATTCCCTATAGTTATGGCAGGTAAAAACAATTGAAATCGTTTTCTGTGTTTATAAAACTTAAAAAACCAATGTCTAAAAATTACTTAAAATAATTAGTATTATTCAACGTATTAACGATAATTTACTCTATGTGACTTTGGCACCTATTTGAGATCCAACATAATTAATTTTAAGAAAGTATTAGATATTAAATTGTTGTATTGTATTTAGCACACCCAATAACCATGTTATTAGGTGTGCTATTAAGCATATACATCTATGTGACTTTGGCACCTATTTGAGATCCAACATAAATAATTATAAAATAATAATTAAATATATATTTTTGTATTGTATTTAGGTGTGCTCTTAAGCGTTTACATTATGTAATCGGACTTCTAATAGCTATATAATTTACGGATGGCCAACACCTGATTTTCACAAGTGAGGGCACAATCTCTTAAAATAAACTATAAACAAAAAACATTATTGATATCATTAAGCGCCACTTGCACCATTCCACTAACCCGGGGTTAACCGGTTACCAGGGTTAACAGTACAATTTGACACTGGGTTAACGGTTTAACCGCTTAACCCCGGATTAGTGGGATGGTGCAAGTGGCACTAAGGCCCACCATGCGCGGACCAGAGTTAGCGTCTTAACCCGAGGTTAGGCCGCAAACCACGTACAAAAGGAGATGCTTAACTCTGGGTTAAGGACTAACTCTGGTCCGCGCAAGTCAGCCTAAGAAGATCAAACAAGGCTACCATAGGTACCTCTAATAACTTAAAGATGTATTTGGTATGTAACCACCCAAAAATTACGTCGATATAGACGAACTGCAACCCGACTGCAATTTGTATGGGAACTGCACGCCGACTGCAACGTCAAGAGCAGAGTGGGGATTACTCAACCGACAAAAGCGTAGCTCTTAAGTTACGAACGAACGAACAGATATTTATGCGCGCTTTGTTGTAGCAGATATTAATGCTGGTGACTGTACTTGGGGGTACCAATTTTACCAATTTAAGGAAGAGTCGCAATCACGCTCGATTCTCCATACAAAAGTGGTGAGGTTGTTTTATTTTAAACGTCTCACGCTGGATTTATATGTAACTTGGTACTTACAATATAATAAGTCATTTCTAGGCCGAGTGTTGCTTTTGTCCTTGATATTTTTGTAGAAATAAAAATTGAGCCGAGTAGAAAGTTTTCACACAGAACCCAAAATCTCGAAAAACATTAACTACCTACTTTTTGTTTATTATGATATCAAGCAACAAAAACGAATAACCTAAACATGACCTATCCTATGGTGTACCTATATAAAGAAATTTAATGTGGTAGCAAAGAAATATTGTGTAACAATTATGTTCGTATTGAGACTCGAGTTCAGTCGAACGTGATGGCCATTCTTAGTGTACAAATGTTTTAAAATGAATTAAGACTGAATAATAACTAATAACCAATTAGTAACATTAAGGAAAACAATCGAGCCTACCATACTATATACTAGACTAAATAAATATTTATTTGGTATTATTAAGTGTTTGTACTTTCATATAGGTACTTAAGTCAAATATCACATGTCTGTACCTTTGGTGAACTAGTGACATTGTGTCTACATATACGGACTAGGATTTTCAAATTATCGGACTTTTTAAGTTTCCGGGTACCCGGGAAATACAAATGTAGGTATGCAAAAGTCCCTCGAAATTTATGTTTTTTTTAAACAATCTCTCTCCCGAGATAAAAAATCGTATTAAAAAAATTAGTGGGTTTTATAGAATTAACTTAAGTAATTCTTCATAATTATATACTTTGCATTTCAGCAAAAGTTACGATGTAATTCAATTCAATATTCACGATTTGAGGAACGAAAGCAGGTGGTTAAGCTAAGTAAGTATAGGTCTTCGGTCTTCGTCAAACTGTTGTTAACTGATTCGTTTTGATTGAATATTTCAAACCGTTCAAAATTTCAAATACAGTCGATTTGGCAACGTCGCAATTGGACGCCAAATAATCGGCTTTATCGGAAGTGTTTTAGATGAGTATACGCACTGTCGATATACGCGCTACACGAGCGCCGCGCCGTTGATGCGGAATTTCGCGGAAGTTTGAGTTATACAAATGCAAGCGCTTCAGTATTTTTTTGCCTTCCGGCGATTTTTGTTGTACAGATCGCTAGAGCCAAAAGGGCCAAAGTAACATCGATTAAAAAAGTGGCGTCCGGTATACGGACGTCTAAAGCAGGTGGACGCCAGTTTAGATGCATTTCGGCCTATGTGGGACGCCTTATCATCAGCAGGATAAATATATATATATATATATATATATATATATATATATATATGTATATGGTCCTTGATAATACTAAGGTTCTTGAGTGGCGTCCGCGGACCGGGACAAGAGCTGTGGGTAGCCCTCCAACAATATGGAGTGACGACCTTGTAAGGATCGCGGGAAAGCGGTGGATGCGAAAAGCACAAGACCGGTCTGAGTGGAGAGCCTTGGGGGAGGCCTATGTCCAGCAGTGGACGTCTTTCGGCTGACATGATGATGATGATGATATAATACTAATGAGGGGTCTGTCGCGTTGGTTACTGCCGTATTCGTTCTATCCTTTTCATTATGAGTTGTCGTAGTGTTATTGCCAGAATCATTTACAAATGGATTAAGAACAACCGATCGTGTATAGTTATCCCCTACTTTGAAAGAATCTACAGTGTTTGTTTCCAAGATGCTTTCTTCATCTTTTATTTTCGTCGGATTATTTCTAAAGGAAATTGCACTTTGATCATCAATTTTACCAATCGCACTATCAGTAGTTAGTTTTATCTGTACGAAATTAGTGAATTTTTCAAGGGTTTTTATTTCATTTTCAAGGAATTTTTCGAATGCAATTGCACTTTGATCATTAACTTCACCAATTGCAGCATCAGTAGGGACTTTTGTGACGTTTCCAACCGCTTTGAAACCAGTTTGATCATGTTTTTTAAAGGAAACTGCACTTTGATCATCGGCTTCAATAATCGCAGTATCAGTAGAGACTTTTGTTACGTTTCCAACAGCTTTTATACCAGTATGATTAAAAACTTCAAAGGAAATGACATTTTGGTCAGTCAGTATTTTCACTCGTCACAGTATTATTTTCAAGGAATTTTTCGAATGCAATTGCACTTTGATCATCAACTTCACTAATCGCAAAATCTGTAGGGATTTTTGTTTCGTTTCCAACAGCGTTTGTACCCGTTTGAATGTAATGATCGAAGGAAATTGCACTTTGATCATCGACTTCACTAATCGCAGTACCAGTAGGGACTTTTGCGACGTTTCCAACAGCTTTTATACCGGTTTGATTAAAAACTTCAAAGGAAATGACACTTTGGTCAGTATTTTCACTCATCACAGTATTATTAGTTAAATTCGGTCGTCCAATGTCAGCTGTTTGTTCTTTTAATATATGTACCACTTCATTTATCACTTTACATACCGATGTCACGACGTCTTTTTCTTTAATAAAACGGGCTAATTTATTCGTCATGTCTTCGAGTAAAATCATAAAGCTTTGAGCCCATTTGTTATGGTTATATATAATTATTACAAGAAGCAATACTGTCACTACTGTGAAAGGACAGCACATTTCTGGGTTATGTGATTTCTGACGCAAATTACTGCTGAATACATTGCAGCCCCTCCTCCGACTCGGAGAGCGGACGGTACAAAAATATGCCCAAATGATAAAAGGGGCTTTGAACACGAAGGACACGAGGTTATGCACCGTGAATATGACCAGGCGTATAATGTCTTCTACTGCTAACACTAGTGATACCAAGATCCTCGTGGTCGACTGCAGACACACCTCTGGTACTACGTATAGATCAGGCATTAAACACATAATATTGCTGCTATTGCAGCAGTCTTCTACCACGCGAGAATAATGCTTTAGTTAGTCAATAATACGTTTACTGTTTTTTTCTTATTTAATTTTTTATTAAGTTGTTTTTAGCATTTTACTTTTTTTTTCTTTTTTGTTTTGCCCCCGCGGCGACTTGAACAGCTACTACCGGGAGGATAATGGCGTTTCCACGTGAAGTGATTTCGCCAGTGTCAAGGTATATATGAGTATCAATCAATATAGCAATAAAACACAATCCAATCTTCTCTAGGAAGATTGGGGGCAACGTTGTACGGTGATTTGTAGGTCAGAGGTCAAGATAGTTTTAACCTCTGCACCACTGCGAGTCCACTTGAAACGAGAAGAAAGATGCCAGATACACGAAATAAGTCCAAGTCTTCAATCACTGTGCGACACAAAGGCATAAAAAGTACAAATCACTATCAGAAAAGAACTTTGAACACCTAATTACCCAAAAATTAAAGTCTAAAACAAATCACACGTCCGCCATCTTTTAACGTTGCAAATGGCCTCCTCAGCATTTTACTTTATACTTGTATAATATACAAGACGCATACGAATACGAATGACAAGTCGTTTTTTTACAACCCACAGATACGGTACTAAGGCTGTCTTTACATACCTACAATAAGCTCATATAGCATAGGAGCCGGAGTATAAGATGAACTTTGCTCCAGCTACCTTCTCTGCTTTCAAAATAAAACCAAAAAAGTTTCTGTCAAGCTTTTGTTGGCGACTGTACTTCTTTTTGGAGGCTAGAGCATTTTAGCATCTCAAAACGTGGATAATTACATTAAGCTTTAAATAATATTGTCTTTTAATAAGGTTACCACCTTCGATAGTCAAGGCTCTTGAATAGAACTAGGCTTGGGAGCTAAAGAGCTATAGGCTTTTAGCCATCCGAGCCTCAATAATCGAGGAGAGCCTTAAAAAAATGGGCTAAAAGGCTATAGTCTTTTGGAACCTTTTTTTAATACTATACTTAAGACATAATAAAAAAACGTACCAGCATTATAACGCATTTCGTAAAACCAAACGAATATGATTCTAGCCTGCAACTGTAGTCCAATTTTACTAATTACATGATTCTAAAAATATGATAGTTATAGCTAGAGTTCAGAACAAATTATTTCAGGGCATAACAATATATGCTTCGCAAACATAACAATAAGCTATTATATTTTACAATAATGTAATAAGGAAAATGACTAATGTCGATCATACTGTCCTTCAAAATACATTTCCGGTAGTTGTTCGCCATTATGACCGGGTCAGCACAGACAACACAACTCCATACGTTCTTAGGATCTCCCAGACCTATTGACGCGGAATCGGTTTGAGCCCGTAAGAAAAAGTTTTATGTCCATGCAATAAGAGCGAAAATGACGTCGATTCGATCGCAACGACGAATTTCACTCTTACTTGCACGGACATGAAACTTTTTCTTACCGGCTCGAGCTGATTCTGCGTTGATAGGTCTGGGGAAACCCTTAGGGTTTTCAGTGTTCAACACCGTTGGTCTGCGCCAGTTCTCTTTTGCCAAGGAGAGGCGGCTCCTGTCTACTGCAACGACATCACGATGCATCCCCACTCATTGCCAAGAAAATAGTCCCTAAGATTGCATACCTCGCGGTTACGGAGACATCCACTATTCCGCGAGCATGAGCGTGGGTGGGTGGAACATGCGATGTGTTTTAAATAGTAGGTAGACAGACCCTTCTATCCAGGGCGACCAGCTCAGTCTGAGTCCACCTTAGTATGCTAAAGGAGTATGTGAGCAGCGGCGTCACCCAACCATTGAAGGCACCTCATTGCCAAACGACAAATAACGGCGGCAGCGGCAGAAGTACTCCTTCATCGATGGATTCATAAAGATATTTATAGGTTTCAACTTCGGAGAGATCTGAAAGACATTGTCTCAGAAAGCTGCTAAATGCATGAATTTACAAAGCCTCGTTGAACATGCATGACTCCGCACACTTATCCATGCCGAATTCCATCTCGATGGCACTACTTTAATTTTGTGTGGATTTCAATAGTGCGATAAGATCTTGACGCTCCAATTTGCAAAAGCAAACAATTTGGGGCCATCCATGAACAATAAGTGAGAAATGACTTCAGCTTCTCTACAAAGTCGATAGTCAAGCTCGGAATCCTCCAGCAAAGAACCGAGATGATTTGTGTATGTCTTGACCAATCACGGGACTATAGGAGTCCCGGACCTTTGGAAGGCGTACATGGAGCCGAAGCCAACACGCAGAGGCCCTTTAGACAAGTTTAATTCAGTAAAGTGATAGGACACCAAGGAGTTCAAAACTATAGAAGTATGCTCCCACGGACAACCACCGGTTAGTGTAAGATCATTTAAGAAGGATGGGAACATTAATAATAGGTTCTATAAATGAACTGATATGTATTTGTGAACCAGGTTATTAATGAAACCACGGCGCCTACCTGGCCAATGCTAATTACTTTCGTTGAAATAGCAGGCGGTGACCCGCCAACTCAATGGAATGGGCCTCTTAAAATATTTTATAACAATACGAACGCTTATGAGTTATTCCCTACATTTTAAAAATGGTACACAATTTGCTTTTTCTGAAACGTTAATTCTATCTTCGTGTTTTAATCAGAGTAAAATTACATTTCCTTAATAAGTTTTAATCATTGCAGCACACATGTGCGATATAAATATACGTGCCGCTTAATTTCTCTCATGACCAAGAAGTGCCGCCACCATGTCTTTTTCTTGAATTCATTTTCATGCCTTTGTCATTCCCAGGGTTTCCTAGTTGTAAGTTACTGAGTCTTGATTTCGAGTGTGTTGAAAATATTGGCCATATAACATTGTGCCGAAATTATGATGTATATTGTATATTGTATTGCTAGAATCCAGGTTACAATATTGCTTATGATCGACTGTAAGACACACAACCCTGGTAATATAAACAGGCCAATCATAAAAAACATTGTAGGGTATTCCGCGAATTTAACTTCAGTGAGTCACTTATACATTTTACAGTTTTTATTTTTATGTTTTACCTTAATTCACGAGTATTTAATCTGTGAATATAATATACTGCAAATGACAGTTTGTTTTTAATATCATGAAACCTGCAGATTAGGTAGTTTGTAGGTACAAAACTTTTTCCTTTTTAAGGTGGGTACAGACTGGTGAAACGTAACATGCAATGTGTCATGCAATGAAAGAATTCACCGTACAAGTGTGTTACCTTTCATGATACATTGCAGCAATGTGTACGGTGAATTCATGACACATTGCATGTTACGTTTCACCAGTATGTACCCACCTTTACAATGAGTGGCAATGACACAGCAAATACACAAAAATCATTTTAAAAAAAACGCTAAGTACTTACGTATGAAAGTTATGCTCTCCAATTTTCGCCAATCACACAACGATTCACCATTTTATAAATAAAATACAAACATAACATAACAAGCTTACTATCACCAAACAAATCGTTGAAAACACAATTTCCTGTATTAAATTTACTTCTAAAACACGTTCACGAAAACAATTTGAAATGACAGCGGTTTGTTTGATCGGTCATCTTTCTGGCAAACATAGAAGGGGCGCGTCGATGACAAAGACAAAAATTAAGGTCTCCTTCTCTGTCTCTCTGATTGAGAACTCCGTAAACTATCTCCCTCTATTTTGGTATTGTCATTTGCGTGTCAGATCCAGGGTATACTTCATCCAAGTGACCAAGCATTGACGAAGTAACGGAAGGCCATTTGCAACGTTAAAAGATGGCGGACGTGTAATTTGTTTTAGACTTTAATTTTTGGGTAATTAGTAGACATCGGTATCAACGTTCAAATTTCATGGCAATGTATGGTCGGCAGAAAAACAAATACAAACAAATACACTTGTATTTTAAACCTTTATTTTGTATAAGTAAAAAAGAACTAAAAATGTAAATAAATATAAAATCAGGATATTGTGTTGAGTCCATTATCTCAGTCTAACACAGAGTTTGATTGGGCATTTGTCATTAAAGCTAATTTTCAGTTATGAAACTTATGAATTATGAATGTTTCGATAAACTATTATTTGACTTTACAGATTATTTTGCATGACAGTTAAATTGACATTCGTTGGGAAATTTAACATATTGTTTTATTTTTCGAATGCGAAATGAGTATTGAGGTTTTATGACGTATTTAGAATATCAACCTCTTTTAGTATATTTACAGTTTACCGCAGTGTATGAGTGTAAAAACAATAAAAATAATTAAACGTTATTATTCAAATATTCTAAATATTATAGCTGTTCTCGAGAGTCGTCACGAATCGTCTGGCATCAAGGTTTGACGCCTTTCAGCCACCGGAACAGGCTGGGTTTCGTAAAGGCTATAGCACCGTGGACCATATCCATACTGTTCGGCAGGTTATACAGAAGTCCGAAGAGTATAACCAACCGCTGTGTATGGCAATGGTGGACTACGAGAAGGCCTTCGACTCCATCGAAACCTGGGCTGTTCTGGAGTCTCTGCAGCGATGCCAAGTTGACTGGCGGTACGTGGAGGTGCTGAGGAGTGTCTACCAAATGGCGACTATGTCCGTCCAAGTGCAGAACCACCAAACAAGACCCATACAGCTGCTCAGAGGTGTAAGACAGGGTGACGTTATCTCCCCGAAACTCTTCACCAATGCTCTGGAGGATGTCTTCAAGACCCTGCGGTGGAATGGGATGGGCATCAATGTCAATGGTGAATATCTCACACACCTCCGCTTTGCTGACGACATAGTCCTAATGGCAGAATCGCTGCAAGATCTGCAGGAAATGCTGTCCGGCCTTAATGCTGCCTCGAGACGCGTTGGGCTCGGGATGAACTTAGACAAGACTAAGGTCATGTTCAATGAGCACATCGTCCCTGAGCCTGTCTCCGTCGAAGGTGTAGCTCTCGAAGTTGTCCAGGAGTACGTCTACCTAGGACACAAGTTACAGCTGGGTAGAGACAACTTTGAGGGTGAAATAACCAGAAGAGTGCAGCTTGGCTGGGCAGCATTTGGAAAGTTGCGTCATTTCTTCGAGTCACCCTTGCCACAATGCCTGAAGACTAAGGTATTCAATCAGTGCATCCTGCCGGTCATGACATACGGAGCCGAGACGTGGAACCTGACAGTGAAACTAGCCCACCGACTACACGTCACCCAGCGAGCTATGGAAAGGTGTATGCTCGGAATCTCGTTAAGGGACAAAGTCCGGAATGAGATTATCCGACAAAAAACCAAAGTCACTGACGTAGTTCAGAGGTGTAGCAGACTGAAGTGGCAGTGGGCTGGTCACATCTGTCGCAGAACCGATGATCGGTGGAGTAGACGGGTTCTCGAGTGGAGACCACGGCTCGGCAAGCGTAGCGTAGGACGCCCTCCAGCCAGATGGACCGACGACCTAAAAAAAGTGGCTGGTGGTGACTGGATGGTAAAAACGGGAGATCGGGCCTTGTGGCGAACCCTGGGGGAGGCCTACGTCCAGCAGTGGACTGCAATAGGCTGAAATGATGATGATGATGATGATTCAAATATTCAAATGTATTTATTTATTTTACTACCCTTACCGAGTGCCATGAAATTTGAACGTTGATACCGATGTATAGTAATTAGGTGTTCAAAGTTCTTTTCTGATAGTGATTTGTACTTTTTATGCCTTTGTGTCGCACAGTGATTGAAGACTTGGACTTATTTCGTGTATCTGGCATCTTTCTTCTCGTTTCAAGTGGACTCGCAGTGGTGCAGAGGTTAAAACTATCTTGACCTCTGACCTACAAATCACCGAACAACGTTGCCCCCAATCTTCCTAGAGAAGATTGGATTGTTTTATTGCTATATTGATATATACTTATATATACTTGACACTGGCGAAATCACTTAACGTGGAAACGCCATATCCCCGCGGTAGTAGCTGTTCAAGTCGCCGCGGGGGCAAAAGAAGAAGAAGAAGACGAAGTAACGAAGTAACTATGAAGTAAGTGTATTCAGGGCGACTGCACGGTCGTGTAGCAACCAAGTAAACTAAAACTCACTAAAATTTAAAGGCGTTAAGACAATTCATTTGTTTTTTTTAAACAAATATTATATTAAATCAATTTACTCACGACCATGGCCACCCGACATTCTCAATTTCTTGCTTGTCAGATTGGATGATTTTCAAAAAGGTTTTAACCAACGATGGTTTTAACACGAAAATGTTAGGTGACCATAATTTTAGTATTATTTAGGAAATCAAATATTATTTTAGTAAAATTGTAAACTTTCATTGTTTTTCAAACCACTATATTAATAGAATCTCAATCATGTACCGAGTTGGGAAAATTAATAATCTGAGGTATTGACCTCAGCAGAAAGGCTAATCGGAAGCTGCATTTTATCCGTCTAATAGTTTTTGACCTAGGTATATACAAAACAAGCGCGTGGTTTTGAAAGCCGTCACTGCCCGTGATGTGACGCATCATGTGATGGCTGCCCCGATTTTAGTGATTGGGAAGTCAATCAATTTGTATTGACACCTTTTATTGACAGAAAAAATAAAGAGAAGAGTTTGTGGTTGCGATACTTGTTTGGAGGCTGGTGTAACTTCAGGTTGTGACAACCACAATTTGAAGTAAGACTTCATTAATTTGTATGGAAATAAGAAATAGTGTCACACCCTGTAAAGGGGTGAATCCTTGGTTGCCTTTAAAACGTGGTTGTCACCAAAGTTACACAAACTTCCGAAAAAAAAACGCAGCAATTTAGTCTTCCTGAAAAATTAGTTTTGTTCATGCAATCTTTCAATAAATCTATCACACATAATTTTTTATTGGACTAAAATAATTTTATTTAAAAATCCACAGTAAGGTTACACGTAGGTTATAATACAAACAAAAACAATGTAATTTGAGAAATTAGTCATTATATTTTAAAATAAATCAGTGACCTCAGTGCACAAAATATTATAATATAATTGCAGTGCGTCTAAGATATAAATAGTTTTCGGTTTTCTTCGTGGTTTTATATAACACGGATGGGAATACTGTTAGATGCGTGAGAGATAGTGATATCTGAAAAACATTTATAGCTTAGTCGCATCGCACCCTACAGCGGTAAATCTTCAGTGTGCGTGAACGTGTTATGCTTGGCCAATGGGTGGCCGCGCTGGCCAACTTGGTTGGCGTTGGCGAACAAGCCAGTTAGAGCTTGTAGGCTTGGCGCATCATGAGGTCGAAGTAGCAGTCATTGTCGATGGAAACGCTGATGCCGCTGTAGAAGTTCATGAACTCCTCGAGGGTCACCTACAGGGAAGACTAACAATATGAATAAATTCGAGAAAAAAGCTATTTGACTCTTAGCCAGGCTTAGCGATTTATTTTCTTTTGAATATGGATATTGGTAGGTCAAAGGGATATTTTAAAAAAATCGTGATAAAAATTACCATTTGGTCTTTAAGTGACCACTGCCTGGCTTAGGGTTAAAGAGATGACAGCCTAAAGAAAGTGAGCAAAATCAGCTGAAATAATCGGTGTAGTTTTCGTACTTAGGTAACCTTTAGGCACACGCTTAAATTACGTCTATAGTAGAAAACCAAGTATATTACAGACTTTTATTATTAATTACCAAGGTTCTTTTCATTTTTGCCATAGCCTAAAAAGGTTATTTTCAATTTTTTTATATTATCTGTGACCATAGGTTCAATAGTTTAGAAGACAGGATGTTTTTTTGATTTGCAGTAATGTATTCTTATTCATTTTCATTAATCATCACCATACATCGTTATCGCGGGAGCAAAAACGATTTGACAGTAGTCAAAGATTATGACAAATAGGCAATAACAGAAGTGACACTCGTATCGAGAAACGTTTATACCTACGAGTTCAAAATGTATCATATTATTTCAAATGTCTTACCTCCGTATATGTCTTGATTAGTAGTACATATTTAAAGAGATTAGATACGCAATCCTAACCTCAACCTCTTCAGTCACTTTACCTGCTACTTTAGACATTTGTCATTCTTGATTGATTTGATATGTACATAAAGATACAAAAATATATCTAAATTAAATATGAAATATATTTAAAGAAATTAAACTAGTTCTGGACAAAAATATTTGACTTTTATATTATTTTGTTAAAGCTGACACGTTGACTTATAAAAGCGTTTACAAATTGTAAGACAAGTGTAATTGACTGTTTCCAGCGAAAATTTCGTGCAAAATATGAAGAACTTCTTAGAGGCTTAGAGTGTATAGGCAGAATATTCCGTTTATACTGAACCTACCATCTGTTATATCTGTTCTTTAATAGATTTGTTTTTGCTCCCGCGATAACGATGTATGATCATCACATCATTTAATTCATAGTTATCATCTTTTTTATCCAAGTAGGAAGGGGGAACTGTTGATAGCAGCTGTTGCAAAGAAGACTGCATTAACCTCGTAAGGCCCAGTGTGCAATAGGATGTACATAATCAAGGCAATTTACTTTGAACTCTGTTACAATAAGAATAAGGTTTATTTTCCTATGTCCATTAACGTAAAATGGCATTTTCGAACAGTCGCAATTGAACTTTATTCCCTTGATTGTAGATTCAAAGTCCCAGTTACAAGAAACTCCCATTTTTCAGTATGGGGGGCCTTACAAGGTTAAATGGGTGGATCAACTTTTTGTTGTTGTTATTCTGTCCCGTAAGCCAGGAGACAACAGTGATAGAGTTTCTTAGAAAAAATGTTATAATATATACTTCCAGCACACTCAGCAGAAAGGCCATAAAAGAATGGGTGTGTAATTGCCAATAAAACAGTTTTTTAGTGGACTTATATCCCTTGAAATCATAGTTTTAATGAGTGACCCAGGAGACGTCACCATGGCAACGAGCTACAAAGAAAAGTTGATTGACCCAAATACCAAGTCATAATTCCGTTCCCTAACCCCTCCCGTACTTGGTAGCGTCTGCAATGAGACGTCGAATGAACGTACCTGCCCGCCCACAGTGCCCTCAGACTCGAAGTTGGCCAGGAACTTGTTTATTATCAATTCTGCGGTATCCTCGCCGCTCTTGTATCTGAAATTATCATGAGGGGATGATCAGTTATCATGGTCACCTTTATTATATTCCTTTTCTACAATATTCGGAAAATATGAGTAAATTGAAGTAGGCAATCTCCTTTGTCTAGTTCGTGTAGCGCTGATAGCCTCCAGTGCTGATGGTTTCTTCAACGGTTAAGCGAAAATTTAGTGTATATGTGTCTCGGAAGAATATAAAAAATCATCTTGGGCGGTGTCACTTGGCTGTACAGACAACCTCGCTTTGCTCAAAAGCGTTTCAGAATCAACATGCTCGTTAGAAATATAATGTATAATTTTGCTTAATGTGTGTGTGTGCATTTTTTTTTCTTAGAAACACTTGAGGTTATGATGTAACCGATGAACTGACTAGCATACAGGCATTCCATTATTAACCCCCGACGCGAAAGAGGGGTGTTATAAGTTTGACGTGTAAGTGTGTGTGTGTGTGTCTGTGGCACCGTAGCTCTTAAACGGATGAACCGATTTGGATGCCGTTTTTTTTATTTGAAAGCGGGTTTTCTAGCGGTGGTTCTTAGACATGTTTTATCTAAATCGGTCCAGCCGTTTTTGAGATATTGAGCTTTCAGGGGGTTAAAAGCCTCCAAAATAACGGCAACATTTACTTTCAGAGCTGATATCTCTTGAACGCACTAACCAATTTTAGTCCTAAGAGTTGACAGTCAATTTGCAG
Source organism: Acleris emargana (assembly GCA_927399475.2). Lineage (NCBI taxonomy): Eukaryota > Metazoa > Arthropoda > Insecta > Lepidoptera > Tortricidae > Acleris > Acleris emargana. The sequence continues at coordinate 20,317,338 of OV656838.1, read as the reverse complement.
TTTTAGGGTTGCAGCCTTAAGATTCGTAATGTTCATGGGCTTTAGAGCACACAGGCCGCCCTTATCGGAACCGGGCTCTAAAGCCCAGAAATTACGTTTCCATTTTCCATGCCATTAAAAAAATACGTTCTTGAGTGGGTACTGGTGGCCCTACTACCACTACGTCTAACCTGGAGTCACTGTTACAGGAGTAGAGTCTTCGGATGTCATCTGTGGCGATGACCCCGTCGCCAGTCTTGTCCAACTTCGTAAACACCTGCTCCACTATGGCCCGGCGGCCATCCGACATCGGCGGCTGGGACCCAAACATTACATTTATTTATTTCGTACACAACCATTCAGGAATTTTACTATGAAGCACAAAATGTTTAATTTTCGGACGCTCCGTCCCTTTTACATGTCATTCGAGACTAAATTGGTAGAAAGGGGTGGGGATAACGCAACTTCGACCTGCGATAAAAAAAAAACTTGGTTGGTTTTAGTGCTGCACTGATCGTCGGCGCCACGCTTAGGCAAACGTAGTGTAGGACGCCCCCCGGCTAGATGGACCGATGACCTGTAGAAGGCAGCTGGCAGTGACTGGATGCAAAGGGCGGGAGATCGTGCGTTGTAGTGCTCCTTGGGGGAGGCCTATGTCCAGCAGTTGACTGCAACAGGCTGATATGATGGATCGTCGGCACCGGAAGGTCGGTGCGAGGCTCGGCGGCGCTGACGCGCGGGGCAGGACAGAGTTTGCGTCAGCGCTCACACTCGTGAGCTATCATACATATTGGCATGTCAGCGCTGACGCAGCGTGAGACTAAACCCAGTCTAACACACATAATATTATCCATGGGTTCCAAATTCCAAACTGACTGAAGCTGTCAAACACACTAAACTTCGAGCTTTCTGTCTGCCAACAAACTGCATTGCAGATACTTGAAAAAAAAAAATGGTTTTGTATTGTTGTTAAAGCATGAACCAAGGTAAAAATAAAGTAACTTACGCGAATCTGCCTGATGAAATCATCCACACTGATATACCCCCTGTGGTCGGTTTCAAACTGCGCAAACAGTGATTCGGCATCCTGAAATGAAAACAGCCAAGTTGTTCACTGCCTCCCTCTCGCTGCGTCCACCACGCGGCTCCCAATAACCTCTACCAGGAGGGCTAGCACAGGTCCGTGACTTGTTTGTTGCTCTGATCTCTCTTTCTATCTAGTCTTTAACTATGCTGATGCACTGAACAACGAGAGAAAATGCAATTTGTGGCAGAAGTACAGGTCATTGGTCCACCATGTGATCAATATCTATCTTCTATATTATATATTACGTGAGCTCGATTTTTGTGCATGGCATCAGACGGGTTCGGTCCCGTTGGCCTTACTTGCATTTAGCCTTGGCGAGCAAAACGGCTCAGTAGTACACTGACCAAGTATGCAAAATAACTTGGTTATATAATGCCATGGTTACAAAATTGTCTTAGTTTCTGGAAGACTTACTTTGCAAAACGTCTAGGTCGTGAAATGCACAAGTAGGCAGAATTACTTAATATGGTATAAGGTCTTGATTGTATTAAAGACTATGTAATCAAAATATCTTGTTTATTTTAATGTCTTAATTAAAAAATGAGCAAGTGGATGTAACGTCATAATTGCTAAACGACTATGTTGTATGAAAAATGAGTATAAGGTGCTTTTGGGGTAAATTCGAACAAACTAAACTGGGAATAGTTTCTACGCTGGCAAAACATGGCAAGACGCCATTTTTAACTGCCCCTGCTTCGGTTTCAAAGAAGAAATAAATATAAGATCGTAAGGACACAAATTATACTTTACCCAACAAAACATGATATGATAAAATAATGTATTGTCTAGGCTTGGGACTTTTGGATGCTCGCTATGGTTCTAGAATCCACGGAGTCGCCATTATGTTAAAATATTTTTTTAGAAGTCAAAGTCAAAGTGGATAAGTACATACAACTTGTATGTATATAATTACCAATAATAAAATACTCTATTGCTAGTAAACAAAATAAACTAAAACAAATAATTTAAGTAACAATAACATAAATGTATTTTTCAATCTAATATTTGTCGCCACTTCTAAGTTTTTGATGAGGTACAGGCTTTTTGAATCAGTGCATCATAATCATCATCTATTACTATTTCATGTTCATCATTAAAATGGTAGTAAGAATGGATCACTATTATTTTTTCTATATTTTGCGGGGTTAAACGAGTTCTGGACCTATCAAAAACTCTTTTGTGTGTTGAAAAAGATCTCTCCACGTCCACTGATGTTAAAGTTGTATTCTCGAGAATTTTTGCCGATTCGTCATCTTTGTGGTGCGTTGTGGTAAAATTCGTTGATATAATTTTAAATTTTATCAGAAATTGCTTAAACCGTGTTTAATCAAGTGACAATTTATTAATCAAGTGTTTTTTTAATTGCTAAAATAGATGTCAGTCAGTAGTCTGTCACAACGCAAGTATCAAAGAGGATGCATAATTAAGTAAATCGTACCTATATTTGCATATCGCGTCACCTGTGAACTGTGACATGTGTGTGTAATAACTAATAAATTTATGATAAAATTAATTGCAGTCATAATAACGTGGTTATTACCGATCGATATAACAGCGTAAATCTAACATGTTTTATTTTTACACTTTGACTTTGACTTCGAAAAATTATATTTTAACATAATGGCGACTCCGTGGAATCTAAAACCATAGCGAGCATCCAAAAGTCCCAAGCCTAGTATTGTCATTATACATACCTGGACAAAATTGCTACTTAAACATTTTTTTATACTTTACGATTTAACTACATAAGTATTTATACTTTAAAGGCATTTTACTATATTGGCCATGAAGATTATCCAGACCATTTACCCATTAAAACATTATGACATTAAGTCGTTTTACAGCCAAGTCATTCCGTCTATACTATGCCCTATAGCAATGAGGGCGTTTTACAGACCAAGGCATTTTGCTACCCGGACAAAATACAACTAAGGTGCTCTGCTCGCCAAGGCTAAATGCAAGTAAGGCCAACGGGACCGAACCCAGATCTACAGTTATGGTCCGATTTTAATAAACGATGTCATTGGATTCGTCTCATGCTGGAGAGTTGCATAAAACTCTTCGTTTTTTATTCTTTAGGGATAAAGTACTGAAAATGTAATTTTGAAAAACTACTGTGTGACGTCACGTCACCCTATCCCTGCGTTGACTTGAGATGCCAATGTAAAATAAATAAGCAATAATTCATCACAAACCTAGTGCAAGTTCTTTAGCATGAGAAAATATAAGTTTCGAGTCGGCTACTTATAACCGCAACACCAAGAAAATTAACAAAATATGAAATAAACAGTGTATTCACAATCACAATAAATTGTTACATGAATGACAGACGCATTGTGTCAGTTTTTAATTTACTTTTGTTTGATGCCAACTTATTACACTGTAAGAGTAGTCTTTTTTATTGTGTATTTCTCCAATACTAAGTTATTTATAGACACTCCCATGGACTTATTAAATAAATAAGACCATGGATATCAAACGGGAGGACAATTGTTCGGTAAAAGAGTATTTTCTCTAATGGACTAAACAGAAGCACATGGGGTGAGCTCCACGCGCTTGTCACGTCCGTATTACTTATTAACTCTGCAATGTATACCGAATTGTCATCCTTTCACCTAACATGCTCAGGATGGCAGATGGCCTGGGTGCTCCTTCGCCTTCCACTAACCGTAAAAAAAAAACTTTTTGTTAGGAATTAGCATTAATTTACCGCGTCGCTGATTTCAAGGCCGGTGTCTTTAATGCCCGTGAAAAAATCACGCTTGTTCAGTCTGTTGCCCCCTTCGTCGGCCATGGTTCGGAAGATCCTGAAAATACAAACATAATTAACAATTTCTGCCTGCGTCGACTGGTCGTCTATGTAGGTCAAACTAAGACGACAATTCGGACACTAGAGTATTCTGTCGTAAAAAAATCCAGACAAAATGTCAAAATGATTGCTGTCTTGGAACCATTTTGACTAAAAGAAATATAAAGCATATTTTGCCCTTAAAATATTCAGACAAATGACCTGGTATCACAAACATTTTGTACTTGTTGACAAAATTACATCTCAACATTTGTTTGGCATTTGTACCAAAATAACCTGTTATCCCCTCATCTACATACAGAGTAGTATAGAAAAGCACCTAGGGCATCTCCGGCCCTTTATTGTTCGCTAGAATGGTCCATTATAATGACATTTACGTGACACCATTTACGCGTCGATGCGCACTTATACTTACTCGCGATCATCACACAGATAGACCCGGGACAGCGAGCTTCGTAGGCAGGGTCACTACCAACTAGGGTAAAAGCGTCGTCAAGTTTTACTACTATTTTAGTTTAGTTTCTACTATTCGTTTTCGCTACCAGGTGAGCAGGTACGTGTCGGAATGATCTGCCTTCACCTATTAGATCTATTAAGACAACATACTCTTTTAAAACTAAGTTATGCATTATCTTACTCAGCAAAATGGTACGCCTTAGCGAAAAAGAATTTATGTAACCAATGTCCTTTGACCTTAAGACGTACGTCCATGCCTCTTACCGTCCTCCCGTTCAGAGTTGTGACATATTTGAAATACTTGTATTTAAAATACAAATACAAAATATAAAATACGTATTTTGGATTTTGTACTTAAGTACTTTTTTTTTAAAGTATTTTGTATTTTATTTGAAATACTATTCGAGACGTATTTTGTATTTGTAAAATGGTTTGTAAAATACAAAATACTTTTTTATTCTTAGCTTCATTTTTCTAAAGCATTCCGCGATTCAGTAAAAACAAAAAATGGCCACTAGTGGCGCAGCAGCTTTGAAAGTCTATGCGCAAAATGACAGATGAAACAAAACGCATATAAAACCTGACCAATAATAAATGAGGGACCTCTCTTGACAATCCTCAAAGTCACTGTTACGTTTTGCAGTGTTGGCAGCTATTTCATTATTTCTGTGTTGTTCGCTCGAAATGTCTTTAAAAAAATGCCAAAACAAATTGTTCTTGAGATGCTCTTTTTGAAGAGCTTGTGATTTAAAAATCTTTAATAAATAAAGAAAACCAGTAATTTTACCATAAAGTATTTTATTTCAATAAAGTATTTTGAAAATACATATTTTGTATTTAGTATTTAAATACAAAAGGCAAAAGTATTTTGTATCTTGCATTTGAAATACTATATTAAAAAAGTATTTGTATTTTGTACTTAAATACTTTTCGAAAAGTATTTTGTACATCTCTGCTCCCGTTCCACTGTCCCTTTAGGTAAAATATCTTTCAGACCTTCCTGGCAGAATATCAACGTCGCCAAGGCATACATGACATGTTGCTGAGCCAGGAGCCTTTTCGCCGCTGTTTTTTTTTTGTATAATTATTTGATGAGACGAGCTGTAGGTAGGCCTCCAACAAGATGGAGTGACGACCTTGTAAGGATCGCGGGAAAGCGGTGGATGCGAAAAGCACAAGACCGGTCTGAGTAGAGAGCCTTGGGGGAGGCCTATGTCCAGCAGTGGATCTTTCGGCTGACATGATGATTCGATGTTTTTATGGAATTAATGGAATGGCTTACCTATAACAATCTTAAGATCAACTTAGGTAAAACCAAAATAATGAACTTTAAGTTGAGAGGGAACTATAAAGGTGTTGCTATAGAGGAAACAATTAATACTAAGTTTTTGGGTCTTACTGTGGACTGTAACATGAATTGGAAAATGCATATTAATGCAATGTGTAAGAAACTTAGCCAGTATTCATACGGTCTTTATATGTTGAATAAGATTGCGAATAAAACCACTGTATTAACCGCATATCATGCTTATGTAACGTCTACACTAAGGTACGGTGTTATTTTTTGGGGAAATTCCCCAGAGCGTGAACAGGCATTCAAGGCTCAAAAAAAATGTCTTACTGCCGCACCCAGAGAGGTTCATTAAATTAGTCTTAATGACTATTTAACTAATTACCATTAAAGTAGTAAATTAGCGGTACATCCCAGAAACAAAATTGAATGGTTCATTTACTAATGACAGTTTTAAGTATTCATAGAGCGGAACTTCGCCATAATCTGTATATCGATAAAGCATAGGTGTAGCCATACTCAAAAAAGGATTGGTATATTATAACAAAAAAAATATTTAAGCACATTTAAAACCATTATTAATCATAATATAAATGCTAACCAGTACTTTTACTCTTATTATTTACTAAAATACAAGGTGAAATGGCTAATTTCATTGAAATAAAATAAAACCGTTCTCGTATTTTTTCTATGGCACCACTCACTTCTAGATGTCAATGTTGCGGATAGCGGGAAAGCTACTTAACTGTATTTGTTGTTGTTTTCGCCGGGCAAGAATATTATAATATTGTAATTTCATCGGTAACGTGTCATGGTAAGTAGGCATCGTTATAAGTTTGTGGCGTTACCTAAGTCTAGATAATTTTAATAATACCATTCATATTGTTTCAATTCAGGAAGTTCAGCAATCAAAAATGCCACGCAGGAGAGTAGCTAATTTCACTGCGGATGAAAAGGCTTATTGGCACATTTAATTAAAAATATGCCAATCGTAGAGTCAAAGTTAACTGATGGCAAGTCAGTCACCAAAAAGAAACAAGCGTGGGACTTAATTACACGAGAGTTTAATAGCAACGCCAATGTACACAAGGTAAGAAGCTGGTGCTGTTAGTTTTTTAACGTATGTAATGGTACTTGTTTAAACAAATGACATTAACTTAATATTTTGTACTGTTTTAGCGTGAGACTATTGCCTTAAAGAGAGCATGGGATAATATGAAGGCTTACACACGCAAAGCTCGTGCCACAGAAAGAGGCAATTTATTCAGAACTGGAGGCGGACCACCAGAGCTTCCTCCAACACCACAACATGGAGCCATTATAACTATGGTTGAAGAGGTGGGTTATATTATATTTGTTAAATTTCTCAGTAGCCTGTATGACTCAAATTATCTCTCAATGATTAATTTTTCTTTGTACATTTTACTTACATTTTTTTTATTTTGCCAAATGTATTGGCTTATTTAACAATTTTTATTTATCAGGCTGCACCTGCCATGATTTGTGAAATAAAAAATCCTTTTGATAGTGATGGCACCATGTTAAAAGAAGTAGATGACAGTCAAGAACTGGAATTGCAGACAGGATCTGTATCAATTGATACCGAAGGTTCTTTTGTATTTTAAGATTGAAATAATAAATTGTTTTGTTATAATATAGGTATCTTATGCTGGTGTTTTTTTCTCAGATTACAATTTTCCATCCATCGATGCAGATAATGAAATAGAATATTCACAAAATATCCCAGGTATTATAAATAATTCATAATTTACAGGTTTATTGTGATTATTTATTACTAATATCTGTTTGGGCTTTATTTCAGATCAGAATATTAAAAAACATTTACCTATAACAATTAAGACTGCAGAAAAAGAGCGTAAACCCACTGACTACATTCGTCGTGAAGCAGTGCTTCGAATAAAGCACTTGGAAAACAAGAAAAGGATGGAAATGCAAATATTGAAAACACAGGTACTTTTGTTTCTCCTGTATATTATGAACTTGACGACGCATTGGCCTAGTTGGTAGTGACCCTTCCTACCAAGCTAGCGGTCCCGGGTTCAAATCTCGGGAAGGGCAGATATTTGTGTGATAAGGGCGAATATTTATTCCTGAGTCATGGATGTTTTCTATGTGTTAAAGTATATATTACTCTATATAAGTATTTATATCGTTGTCTAGTACCCATAGCACAAACCTAGAGCTTAGTTTGGGACTAGGACAATTGGTGTGACATTGTCTCTTAATATATTTTTTTTTGTTTTATTTGATTGTTTCCAGAGTTACTAATATTATTTATATATTTTTTTACTTTACAGTTAGATGTTGAGCAGATAAAAAAGAAATCTGCATTATTAGAGGAAGAAAGGCAAAAAACGCTGCTAGAAAAAACGAAAATTGAATTAGAGGAACTTAAGAATTCAGTGTTATTAAATCCTACATAAATATGTGTTTGAAATAAATAAAATATTTTAATAATTTACTGAATTACATTTATTATAAAATAAACATTATGAAAAAAACCTTTCAACCATCGCCTGTCGGAATATAAATCCATTGCTATTGGTGTTTTCACTGGTCAGTGCAACATCAACAGCATCATTATAAATATCAATGTCGTTCATGTCTGATGGGATCAAATCATTGACCAGTAATGCTACATTATGCAGCGTTGCACATGCACATATAACAGCCGCTACTGTATCCACTTTGACACCCATTCCGACCTGGAGACAAGGAAATCTTCTCTTCCAAATACCGAAGCATCTTTCCACAGTATTTCTTGTTCTTATTTGGCTCCGGTTATAATTTTCTTGGGGTGTTGAATTAGGTGACAAAAATGGTGTCAGAAGCACTTTACTAACTGCATACCCGCTGTCACCTAAAACTATTCCTTGGAATACACCACTATTAAGTTTCTGCTTTATACCACTGCTATTATAAATAAAACTGTCATGTGTACTGCCAGGCCAACGGGCCACTATATCATAAAACTCTAAGTTTGGCCCAGTGACCGCCTGGACATTGATAGAAAAATACCCTTTTCTATTTCTGTACACTTCTGAAGTCATCCCTCCGGGGCTTCTTCTTTTGATATGGGTACAGTCAATACATCCGATCACTCCAGGAAAGTGATCTATTTCATAAAAAGATTTCTTCACCGAGTTAATTTCTTGTATGGTACAAGGCAATTTAACGAAATCTTTCATTTTGCTGGCTATTGATGTTGAGACTTTGGCAATAATTCGTGAAACTGACTGCTGGCAAATATTCATGACATCTCCATCCAATTTCTGAAAACTGCCTGTAGCGTAAAAGCGTAATGTGATCAGTAACATAATTTCTGGAGCAAATGGTAGTCCTCTTTTCGTTGGTCTCCTGAGATCAGATTTGACCATAGGCAATAAAACACTTTTGACCGATTCTGGTGTAAACCGATATCTTGCATGGAATTCTTGATCCGAGTATTTTGTAAAGGGATTAGAATAATCTCGCAAATATTGCCTCGGTCCCACTTCTCTATGTCTCCTGGCATATTCCACAAACTCAATAAAGTCTATCAGATTAGTCATTTGTATTTTATACAAACACAACGCAACCGATTCTCAATAGTAAATCACACAATAACCTCAAACGTAAATGTCAAAATCAATCATTAAAAAGTTAAGTAAGGGCTTTACTCCACTTAACTTTAATGACCATTTAGGGACACTAATGAACCATTAACTGACTCTGAGAGGTTACTTTTTTAAATCGTCACTAAGGAGCGTCTTAAATAACCGTTAAACGTCTCTGAGTGCGGCAGTTAGAGCAATTTGTAAATTAACGCCAATATGTAGAGTCCTGCAAGTCCCACTTTATACAGCTAGGAATATTGACGCTGCCATGTTTGTATATTTTTGAGACAGCTCTCTTTGTAAAGACGAACCCTAACCTATTTAAAACATTTAAGAGTACACGACTTCATGGCAAGTTCAACGCAATACCTTCTAAAAGTGCACTTCTCTCAAAAGGTATACTTGGGATGGCTCCTAAATTATATAATAAAATACCGAAAGTGATTAGAGATATTAAGGACTTAAAAAAAATAAAAAAATAGAATTAATGTCATGCTAAAAGAGAAGGCTTACTATAATATTAATGAGTTTATGGTAGAATAAGAGATAGACTAAATTTGTTTGACTTGATAATTAGATATACATAATTAACTAAATATTGCATGCCAGACCCAGGCGAATTGTGCATGTTTTTCTTTTTTGTATTTTATGATCACCATCTGTACCTACTCACAATTAAGCAATAAATGATCTTTGACTTTGACTCTTTGACTTTGACTTATTTATTTATGTCGTGGCTCTTTTCTTTCTTTCTTTATTTTATTATGTTCTGTGCTATAGTCAGGGTCTGACCTTCCAAGCCCCATGATCCCGGAGGCGCCGCGCGCGAGGCAGTGCAGGCGCAGCTTCTCCAGGGGGTCGCTGGTGTTAGAGAGGGCCCGGCCGCTCTTCTCCATCAGCTCGTCCTCCACGCGAGACGTCGCCGACTGCGGTTGGTGCCATATTACTGCAAATTTTAAACAGCTCAGATGAATAATAATAATAGTAATAATTAACTTTATTTCAGGCAGTACCCATATCATGTAACAAAACACATAGTCATACACACACATACTTAATAATAATTTGTAAAATATTGTATAAATGTATAGTATAAATAAAAAGCAGCAAACATACAACACAAATGAAACCTACTTCACTACTTCCTATTACGGTCGCGATGCACAGATGACCAAAACTTCAAAATCCGACAGTCAAACCGCTCGGATAAAGCTCGGAGAATATCATTATTGGATGATCTGATACGATCCCAAAATGGCGCAATTCGCAGTCTTTTGCGAAGAAGTCAGCCACTCCAGGTTCCGCAAACATGCTCGATGCGCTACAATAACGTGGTTGTTTCATTAGAATGCGATATGAGTTATTATATTGCACTCTAATCGCACTCATGGCGCGCCTGGTGCAATTAAGCCAGAGCTGGCATGTATAGAAGGATTGACAAAATGCTCTAAACAATGTCAACTTTACTGGGGCACTGCACCGTGTAAACCTTTGTGCGAGCATGTTACTTCTTACAGCTGTAGACCGACGTTCGCGTTCGATATCCAGATCATCCCTGAGGGTCTCCGTCACAATATGTCCCAAGTACTTAAACTGGCTTACCCTTTCGATAATGGAAAGACATTGTCGGATAAGTTCATAGTTATCTTGCTTTATTATGATGGAAAAGGTAATTATACAAAAAAATGTACAATTACACCTAAACTGGGCCTTAAGGCAGAAATAAAGTAATTTCGATACTTTTTTTTATTCAAGTATAAAGTATAATGAAGCAAAATAACGTTGGATAGGTACGTTATTATAAAGTATGGTTGACAACCCTAGTACCAGATAACGATAAACTTTCTTAAGTATATAGATAACGTATGCGGTTTGTTTACCTAAGTAGATCACAGGATGTTTCAATAACATTACTATTACTTCCGTAAATACATATCAAAGAAGGCGGGTAACAGCATAGTAACAGTATTAGATACCTATCAGCATTTTAAATTGTATGTCGTTACCAATAGAGTATAGAATGCTTCAACTATAACATTGCAGTTAGCTGCATTCTTTGATATGACGGAGTATAACTAGGTACACATCTGATGAGGACTGATGTCATCCTAGCCGAGTCCGTCAACGGCGAACCTAGCTAATTGCGGAGCGAAGATAACTGGTGAAGACAAATATGTTCTAGTACAACTTGCAAGCATACATTTGACCTGATTGACAAACGGAACTTTTTTAAAAAGGTGTTCTGAAAGAAGTCATGCTTAGAGAGTTTTGTCAAAAGCATACACATTTTTTTGTGTGTTGTTTATTTACTGAGAAAATTCAACAAAGGGTCTAGCAGGCTAAGCTAACAAGGTTGGCCCCCACGAGGGATTTGGTTATACTTTTAGGTGGAGTAGTGGCAGGACCTAAGAACACTGTATGCTTAATATCAGCCTTCGATCTTCTTTTGTTTCCGATTTATTTACGAAAATGTAAGAAAAACAAGGTAATTTTTAAACTTCTATTTTAGCTAAACCAAGCATGCGAGTGAAACCAAATAAATTCAGAATTGAGGAGGATAGAATGGGGTTATTAATGCATATTTTTACGGAACTTCATGTCCTTAAACTTACTTATATGAAAAAAAAAACAAATTTTTTTTCGCTTTATTTTTTTCGCCACTTCTAAAAAATTACGTGACAAGCCAAAATTGTCAACTACGTATACATTAAAAAATATATTCAAATATCATGGTAAGTAATTTCACAAAAATAAATAAACGAACATGTATTTACTACTCTCGGCGTCAAAAATATCGCACCTTCGGGAAAAATATGTTCAACCGACATTACACCCTATTTAATCAAGGGTAAAGGTATGACTGTTAGGTATTATTTGAAAGGTAATCAAATGTGCTTTTTAAAAAGCTAAAAAAATATCATTATTGTAACCAGGTTTAAAAAAAAAGAAGTTTAATGCGAAGACAAGAAAAATGTTTATTAAATCTTAAATTAACATCAATGAAATGGTTAACAAAAAAAACAAAAAAGACACTATATAAGTAACCTAAAACCTAGTGTTACTAGTGCCCCTAGTGCCGGAAAACTCAGACGATTATAAGGAAATAGATGAAGATAACTATAGTGATACTATCACACGGAACGTTGACATTAACAAGAAGTCTTGGATATATAAGTTAAATAAGTCGGAGTTACAGAGAACCTTGCATCAACTACAAATTAATTTCCAGCCGGAGGCTACCAGTCAAGATTTACGAAAAATCCTAAGCAATTTCTGTGATAAAAAAAGACAAACAGAACATCATAAGATGACCAATTACAATATACCAGTTTTTGACGGAAACAACTGGGAATGTTTTGAACAACAATTAGTGCGTAATTAAACTTAATGACATCTCTGACGAGGAAAAAGTTCCGTTGTTGTTGACAAAATTATTGCCACAAGTATTTGAAACACTTTCCTGTCTCTGTGCACCTATAAAACCGATAAAATCCAAATATGAAGTCTTAGTTGACAAACTAAAAACAAAATATATAAAAAAACAATCAATTGCTTTGGAACGGGTGGAATTTCGTAACAGAAATCAATTAACAACAGGAAGCATTGAGAATTATGTCTTGGCATTAAGAAAAATCGGTGGAAAATGTAAATTTGCAGATTTAGATGACCAAATTAAAGAAAAACTTATAGATGGTGTACATTCAGTTAATTAAATTTGAACTACTTAAAAGTGACATATCTAAAACTCTAGAAGAAATGGTGAATTTAGCTAGGACTGTGGAAATAGCACTAACTCGAAGAAAGTTCAAAAGAAACTGATACAACTGAAATGTTCTATTATGGAAAAACAATGCAAAGGACTAACAGCAATCAACGTGAGTACAGAGGGAATAGGATTAATTTGGATAGAAAACCACCACCTAAAATGTTTTTGTTGTGGTAACACTAACCACTTGAAAGCAGAATAATTTTTGAGGGTCGTTTTTTTGCTTGAGCTCCTTAGATGTGTTCTCTTCAACATCTGGATAGCGAATGATTGACATTTTTTACTTACTTTACTTTTACTGAATGACCACGTAGTTAGTGTCTTCACCGTAACTACTTCACCCGGGCATGGGTAGCAGTGCCCCTCGGGGGGGATGCTGAACACTAAGTTAGGGGTGCGTTGGTGGCCGCACCTCTGGAGGGGTGCCTCCGTCCGAAGTCAGATTGACATTTGACCTTTACCAGACTTTTTATACACCTGGAACACGGCACAACTCGCGACCCTTCAAACGCGTAATGTTGCACTTTCTTTTCGAAACTTAGATTGCGAAAACACTTCTTTTTTTTCTTTAAATTAAATATTGTTAATTTAAAACACATTAAACGTGCTTTCGATTGATAGTATTGATACTAATATTTACGAGGTGGCATAATTTTACTAAGGGCTAGATTTGCTTGAATCAGATTTTCGAAGAAGTGCGATATTTTTGTCGCCGAGTGTATATCATGTCATATTAACAGAGCATTAGTAGCAAATGAGTATGTAAGTAGGTATAACATCCTCTTTTGTTCATTATAAAATAATTCATTGACATTGATCAATGACATTTATGTCATATATTTACGACTACACATTTTCTAGCTATGCTGCTTTCAGACATTATTGCAAGAAACGACATAAGAAATAGCGTATAAAACTTAATATTTCATAAACGGAGGCTCCGTTATCGAAAAATTGTTTCCGCAAACCCGCATTATTTTCGAAAGACCTATCCATCCAACGACACCCCACACCCCACAAACTAAGTGGAAGATGAAAAAAAAAATACATCCCCGTGTAGGGGAGGTCCAATTTTTTTTCTTGTTTTTAAGTTTTTGGCTTAACCACTTTGTTGGCGTGACTAATATGTAAATCCAGGCCAAATTACAATTTTCTAGTACTAAGGCCGCCTTTACACCTGTAAGTTACTTACATAATATTTACAAAATTTACTTACGGTTGCATTTACACTTGATATAAACTTACAGTAAATAATGCTTATGTAAATTTTGTGAATTTAAACTTGCATAAGTTATTACACGCCCATTTACATTGCTTACTAAATCAGTAAATAAAATGCCTTCTCAAAGTCAAGATAGGGCTTTAAAATACCGCCGATTTGACACATTAATTTCATTAGTACCGCTGCCGCTCTTCTTTTTCCTTAATTTTGTCACTTCTTGGCTAAATTTGTCCTTTTAAATTATGCAATTTTCTAGCAATTTCCTCTGGAGTGGTACTAAATATTTCACTAAGTTCAACATGCAACAAATTTGTTTTTACGCGGTTTTTATACTCCTTATTTTTGTAGTCCCATAGTATGGGACGTGCCTCAAAAGCAGTAATTAAAGTTTCTACCTCGTCTGGAGACCAGGCTTTATTTTGTTTTTGTTTAGAGGAGGACATTTTTTTTTGTAAGTTCTCAACTTATCAATTTAGTTCGATAAGTTGTAAGTCGCTTCCGTAAACAAACTCGAACGCGTTTAGACTTGCAATTTTCCAATTTACGTAAGTTGTAAGAACTTACAGTAAGTCACTTACAACGAGTGTTTACACTTGAAAATTTATCGTAAGTTGCTTACGTAAGTCACTTACGTAAGTAAAACTTACAGGTGTATAGGCGGCCTAAGAGTCTATGAGCTAGGCTGCGGACGGTCGCCATGGCGAAAGTATAAACAAAATGACGTCATTCCGACCAAGCGGCCAAAGCGGGCGTTTTATAAAGGCGCTTTACCTACTAGCTTCAAGCACTATTACTTACTTATTCTGTACCTACTTCAAGTTCTTAAAACGATTTCTTCCTAAAGCTATTCTTATGAACCCTACCCAAATACATAACAAATAATGGAAGACAAACAAAACACAACACCAAATCCAGATGGCTCTAACTTAGAGCCAGATGGTCTGAATGGCCGTAGGTAGGTAGGTAATCTCAGTAGATACCCGTGTTCTCGAGTAGGTAGTGTAGGTACTGACATTGATCAAACCTACGTAGCCTCTTTCCATAACAAAGAAAGTTTTGTGAGAACAAGTTAACCTAGAAACAACAAATCGATCCGCGCCCTGAGATACTACCTACACTAGGTTAGTTCATAATTTAGTCGATGAAACTGACATTGAACAATGATGTTATATATTAAAATATAAAATATCATTGACATTGAACGTAATTTCATAGATAATTACGAAGCATTTCTCTCGTATACAATCACTAATTCATGGTATTGTATAAGAGAGCTAAGATACACTATTTTCATAAGTTAAATCAAAAATTATAACACTCACTGTTGGAATTTGTTTGGCTTTTCCCCGAATAACTAGTATACATGTTTCACTGTATTACAATCACCCGTGCCACAGAAATCACTTTTTTAAATGTAAGAACGCACAAACACTTATCAACTTTCCAAGAACGCGTCTAGTAGCTATGAGAGCGCTTGGCGGACTGACTGAATGGAAAACAAACATAAAGCGGGCTACAGACCATCAGTTTTAACTGCACAGTTTCAACTGCACAGTTGCTGCAGCAGCAGCTCCATCTCTTTCTCTCGATATAGTCTCGAATGAGGAGTGACAGGGATAAAGCTAACATAACTTCATACTTCGATTTTCATAGTAGTGCCTCAGGTACCTACTGTCGGGCACGCCAAGATCGCGTCGGTCGTTATAGGGCTACAGATAACTGTTTGTCGCCTGTTAATAATAAACCGTTACTTTGGAATGTGACGGCCGTTTGCGCGTTTCGTACACACTTCGCCCCTTTAAAACCTTACCCCTCTTACAAACTTAATTTTCCTTATAGATTTTTAGGGTTCCGTACTATAGTGTACAATGTCAGACCAGAACCCACTAGATACTGTCTGTTTGTAACTCCGTCCGTATGTCTTGAGTCTATTGCAAAAGGAATGAGTTATAGAATTAAAACTAGTTGTTAAATGTTTCTTTTTTACTTATCATTTGCGGAAGTATTTTTCAGTCTTAGTAGCTACTAAATTACTCGCTACTTAACTAAAATACTAGCCTAGTCCGAACTAGGCTTTAAGGATAGAATAGACCTGCCAAGCGCCACAAGCCGCGTTGCATTTACGAGTAGGTACACGTAAAGAATGGAACGGCGCGTGGCGTTTCCCGCGGTCTGAACCAGGGGCGGATCTTGAATTTGTGGGGCCCTGGGCTAATACTGCTTAGCGGCCCTACCTAATTACCCAACCTATTGCCATTTTGTAAAAAGACTGTTTTCTGTAGTGATTTAGGTTTATATAATACCTATATGTTAAGTACAGGAAGAAAATAGGACAACAAAATATCTTATTTATTTATTAAAACATTATTTATTGCAAAATAAAACTTCATGTTATGAATGGTTATGTTATATAAATTATAAAGCAACCTTTCTGCATTTTTATGCTGCAGTCTTTTATTTGGTCATCGCACTGTAAGTCCTTTGTTAAATCGCAATTTATGGAAAAAACTGATAAATGATTGTCGATAGTTCGACATTGTTGTCCTGTATTTGTTTTCAATATACGACATCCTGGAGAAAGAGTGGAAGTCCCCAGTAATAGACAATACACGGAATACACCGACCGAAAAGAAGCGACGGGAAATTCCCCGTTCCGTTTGATAGATGCGCACACGGGTTATGATCAGTTTTTTTAAATTCTAGATAATTTTTATTATTGAAAATATCGTCCATTGTTTTCAGTTAAATCAAAAATTATAACACTCACTGTTGGAATTTGTTTGGCTTTTCTCCGAATAACCAGTATACATGTTTCACTGTTTTACAATCAACCGTGTCACAGAAATCACTTTTAATGTAAGAAAGCACAAACACTTATTAACTTTCCAAGAAGTCCAAGAACGCGTCTAGTAGCTATGAGAGCGCTTGGCGGTCTGAATGGAAAACAAACATAATACGAGTTGTGCTGGGTCGAAATCGAAGTTCGAAGTTACGTTACCTCCATCTCTTTCTCTCGATATAGTCTCGAATGAGGAGTGACAGGGATAAAGCTAACGTTACACTTCGAACTCCGATTTTCATAGTAGTGCCTCAGGTACCTACTGTCGGGCACGCCAAGATCGCGTCGGTCGTTATAGGGCTACAGATAACTGTTTGTCGCCTGTTAATAATAAAGCGTTACTTTGGAATGTGACGACCGTTTGCGTGTTTCGTACACACTTCGCCCCTTTAAAACCTTACCCCTCTTGCAAACTTAATTTTCCTTATAGATTTTTAGGGTTCCGTACTATAGCGTACAATGTCAGACCAGAACCCGCTAGATAGGTACTGTCTGTTTGCTACAATTGCTACTCCGTATGTCTTGAGTCTATTGCAAAAGGAATGAGAGATAATAGTATTAAAATTTATATTTAGGTTCACCCAAAACTAGGCTAAGTAGGTATTATAATTGAAAAATGTTTATGGTTTACTTATAATTTGCGGAAGTATTTTTCAGTCTCAGACTATTTTTGAAGCAGGATGTTCTTTAAAAATATAACGAACTAGCTTTCCGCCCGAGACTTCGTCTGCGGAGAGACAGAACTTCTGTTTAAATTTCAGATATAGTTTACAACCTTCAAAGGCTTTTTTATGAAGAAAGTCCAGAATGCTAAGGCTAGGGTTAGACTTAAAAAACAAAACGCGGCTAAAAGCAAAATGACGTCATTCCGACCACTAGTCCAAAGCGGGCGTAGCAAATACTCAAGACAACATTAATTTCAACAATTAACTAGGTACGAATAGTGACAATTTGACTCTTTGTTAGAAATGGTACAGTCAACAGCATAAATAAGTGATCATTTATGTACCCTGTCACTTTAACGTTGTGTTTGAAATGTTATACAAAATTGTGAAACGATTGAAAGCGAGAAGGTACAGAAATGATCACTTATTTATGCTGTTGACTGTACGTATAGACTTATTGATACTCACGGAACAAACGAATAAATTTCGTAATTGCTTCCGCGCTCCAAACCGCAATGCGCAAAAAGATTTAATACATATTATAGGTACTACGTGGTACTACTATACATTTACCCCCTTACTTATAAACATGGAATAAGCTTGGCATAGTTTATGCCATGCTTTGTCTTTATCTGTAATTGACAACAATTCATTTTGTGCTAAGGTAGTAAAATAAAATACCGTTTCTAGATTTTACACTGCTGATTACAGTAAAAATATCTTTGGATATTTTTATGCAGTAGTTTTTTTTATATTTAGGAAAAACAGTAAAAAATGTTGGATTGTGAATGTTAGGAATACACTTATAGTGCCCTTAGTCCATTTATTACCAAAGGAATTCAAAAAAATATACAACTGTCATGTTCATTGTTTATCTGTCTGACGGATTACTTGATTCTGACGACACGCTTTCAATTCTACGCAAAATAGTTTATTTATTTTAATGGCGTCTACAAATTACGTAATTAATTAAATTACGCAAAATAGCAAATTTGTGAACGAACGGCAGCGAATGATTGACATGACATGACATGACAGTCAGTTTTGTTTACTGTTTAAAGTTACTTTTTTAAATTTTATATCAGGCTATGATCACGACATCAGTATTCCTAACTTTGTATATACGGTCTTTTTAATGACTATTTCTTTAATAAATTATTAACGACGAATTTAAGTTAAATAAAGAAAAACCAAGAAATACGGGTAGTCTAATTTTAAACCAGCTATTATAAACGCGAAAAAACAATAATGCTTTTTTTTTGAAATGTTGTCAATTGAGACATTTGCATCTGACAGAAAGTGACAAAGCATGGCATAAACTATTCCAAGCTTGTTCCACTTTATAAGTAAGGGAGGGGGCTTTGGCCATGCGCTTTTACACGTCGACGCGAGATGCGCGCTCCGAACTCCAGCGAATTGCGCTCGCGCCGCTGTTAAGCCTAGTTCAGACTAGGCTAGAGTTTTAGTTTAGTAGCGAGTAATTTAGAAGCTAAATGTCGCACCTTGAGAACGATAGTGACCTAATTCAAAATTTCAGCTTTCAAACTTTAAGTCGTAAATTGATAACGATAGAGCCCTAACTCAAAATTCAAATTTTTTGAATTATGTCACTATTGTTCTGACGGTGCGATGTGTCTGAACACTAACAATTTAGTCGAGTAGATTAGTGAGTAGTTAAGGCCCGTATTTATAAACTCGTCTCAGCTGAGATGCCCGTCACAAGATGCGTCACAAGACTGAGCGTTTATTTATAAACACATCTCAATACGTGAAACGTAATCCTAGGATCAGATGAGACGGTCATTTTGTATGAGGAGCTAATCCTGATCCTGATTATGGTATATTGGTGACTTGAGACCGTCTCGAGACATGGAAAGATGGCGGACGCACTACAACATAGTCGAACATATGGGTGCTTTTTTATCAGATAAATCGGCTTAAATACAATAAAGTGTTATTTTTAAATTCTCAGAGGCAAAAATGTATACCTAAAACGTTTTCAATAATATTAATACCTAAATATTAGGTTTGAGTTTGCCGCTAAATAGATAAAAATGTGTGCTTTGTGTTGTGTTTATGTGAAATTACTGTGGGTGCTGGATAATTTATATTACGTATAGATATTACGAGAGAGAGGCCGACCAAGCCGCCGACAAAATAATAGTCCGATATGTTTGTATAACGATAGTTATTTATGGGCATACCATCACAAAAACCAAGGTATACCTGAGGCGCGAAAGATTTACTTCCACACGGGCTCATTTCTCGAAGGTAAGTACCAACAATTTACATTAAATACCTAGTTACTTTATATTCGTGATGTGTCATAAAACAGTCAAATAAGTAAGAGATAAGTATTAACCCCTTGTATGCTTAGGCACGGATCCGTGCCAGTTCATGAACTGCGAAAGCACGGATCCGTTCCAATCCCCTGCGTGCCTATCCGAATTTTATTTTGAATCTTCTTATATAGCAACGTAGGTCTAAAATCGATTGTAGGTCAAGCCAATAAAGTGTAGAAATTTTCAAAAAATCGCCTCTATCATAAAAATATTCAGTATGGCCGTCATTCCTCTAGGATTGACGTCACGTGACCGATCACGTGACCGCGTCGCCGCACTGGGCCGTCAAATTCTGAAACGGCTCCCGCATACGAGGGGTTAAAAGGAAACCTTCTAATATTTTATCAGTAGGTGCCCTAACCTAACCTATCCACCCAACCATAATATAATAATTTTAACCCGATTTCCATCACATCCACAATGTACCTAATATTTTACTTCTCGCTGTTTAAAAACCAATAAAGCGTATTAAATATTTTGTTAATTATTGAAATGAAAGTAACGAAGCACTTCGTGAAACGGGTTGCGTTAGTGGAGGGGCCGAATGTTTTGTTGACAATGACAGACAAGCAATGCCGAGGCGGCAAAGTTTTATTTTATTATTGTTTGATACTTCTGAAAACTGAGTGATTTGTTTAAAAACTTATACACACAATAAACTAGTAATAACAGTGAGATATATACAATTTTGGGTCTTGACATACGACCGACATTAGGGTGCAAAAAATATACTTACCTACTTGTGAAAACTAATCGTGAATAATCCAACCATTACCAATACCAACCAACCAAACCAATTACCTACCCGCTACCAATTACTTTGAATTGATAAGTGTGTATAACTTTATGTCGTTTTGTAGGTTGTCGTCAGTCCAATAATGTGAAACTTGGGTAACATGGCAAGGTTCACCGGAAAAAATCAAGACGCCTAAGACGGTAACATTTGGATATTTTGAGAAGTCAGTGTTCAAGAATCTCAACTGCCGGCCCCACGCAGTTGACGACTGACAATTCGCTTGCCAATTGCCAATGTTCATCAGGTACTTATAGGTAATAAAATTATTTAAAATGTTGATCAGTTCATTAAAGATTCAGTTTTCTATGTATTCAAAATTATCCTTTCTCATAAAATAATCATTGTTTTTGAATAAAGTATAAGTCAGACAAAATGGTACCCCCCAATTTGGTTTTGGTAGGTATCCCCAATTTTGTTTTGGGCTACCTCATTGTCAATATAATGGTTTTATTACTATTTTCATGCTACTTGCACATTCATATTATGCACCCAAACTGTAAGATATGTTAGATTATTTGCATTATGACTGTTCAGGATATCTTATCTTGTTCTACATAAAAGAGTTACTTACTATAAGTAGGTAAAGTTAAGTTTGTTGATTAGTTGCATGATGCAAAACATTAATAATATGAAAAATATTAGATGTCATTTTATTACCTAGTTTTCAAAGCGCTGGTTCAATAAGTTTTGTAATTCTGTTCAATATTTCATTTAAACATTGTTTGTTTATTATAATGTCAAGTGAACAAACATCTAGCTGTACTTTTGTTGGAGAATAGCATTACATGATAATTATGAAATAGGATTTACATTACACAAATTATAACTTGGGAATATTAAGAACACATAAGAAATACTGGTGATAGAAAATTTATATATTTAGGTCAAGTTAACCTGACCATGACAATAGTTATTATTAACACCTGAGTGAGACCTGACGCAGGCGTAAATTTTTAATAATAAACTTATTAAATTGTAAATTTTATGAATGGTTTTATTTAATTAATTAACAATTATTTATAATTGCTTGGAATATATATAAACACATATTAGAAATAAGAATATACTAATGGAATGAAACTAAAAATTCATTAAATTGAATTGTTATTTTATTAAATTAATAATTTCAAGGTTTAATTAGAACATATGGGTCAATGCCATGATGCTCCTTTTTGCTACGCCTTGGAGGGGTAATAAAATAGCTTCAATCTAATAACAAGTTAGCATAGTCAGTTGTGGGCTATGAGAGGCTATGAGCAATATTTTCATTGTAAATTTACCTATCTACTTTCTTTCCATTTAGTAACATAATATAAGTGTGTATTGAAAAACCCAAATTTATTTTAACCTTACGCAGCTATGAACCAGGATGGTTAATAGTTAGATGATAGTTGGATTGCTATTTATCAGCAAGACAGCCTGTTGTATGATAATTTAAATGTACTGGGGCCCTAGACAAGATGCATTACGCCGAGTCGCTTTTCTGTTCGTTTCGTTTTTAAACCAATCGCGTCACTGCTAGATCACGTGACTTTTCGTATTACGTGATCTAGCAGTGACGCGATTGGTTTAAAAACGAAACGAACAGAAAAGCGACTCGGCGTAATGCATCTTGTCTAGGGCCCCTGTTCTGTTTCAGTTTTGTTGGTGTTCAGTTCATACCTTACATACCTTCACGCCTGTAATCCCATAGTGGGCTAGGCAGAGCTACAGAATTACAACTTGTTTTTGGTGTTCAATGAAGAGAATTTGTATGGTACGACAGTGTATCAGATACAAATAATATTAGGTATTGAGTTTGTTTGAAAACCTGTAAATATGTATAACTGAGACTTTTATAAAATAAACTTACTACATGCTAATAGTAGTTTTATTTATTTGTGAAAAGACATTCAAGGTCACTTTATGCAAAAGTTGGTACATGATTATATGTATGTAGGTACTCCTTCACTATTTATTTAGCTTAGCAAAATGAAAGTATTTGGATTGTAAGATTCGGAGGCATAACAAAACATAACAACAAGCTCTCTGAACTCTGTAACTCTACTAACAAGCTACTAGTGGCTAAAGAATTCAGAAATTCTGCGCTGGATGTTAGTGCAAATAAAACAATGTTATTTAGTTCTCTCATTGATAAATTACTTTCATAAACACCAAGTCAACAAGGATCTGTGGTAAAGGTGTTGGATGTAGGTGTGTTTTGGTGTTTATATTGTATACCTACCAACTTCGGCCAGTGTTCTTTAATTTTAAATATCTGTAGACCTTAATTTATAACATCAAACTTGAATCTGATTATAAATATCTGTTAAGTTAAATTTATAAACATCAATCTCTATCCTTGTTAGTCTAAAATTTAGTTGGACATTATAAATTAAGGGTTACAGATATTTAAAATTAGATAACTCTGATTTGAATAGGCTCAACTGTGATGTAATAACTTCCACTAACTTTTAAGAGCGAGGAGGAAATCCAGTGGCACAAACGTTAAATAAATTATATGTCACCATAAGTCGCTCATAATTAGAAAGTGACTAGAAGTGTCCTAATAGGATAGTGAATGTATGCATAGACAAAAATATTGCAGGGATTCCTTCCAGTGCTAACGTAGACACCCAATGTCAGTTAAATTTTGTCACCATGGTGCAATAACAGAGTTATAGTCAAATTTGCTAAACAATTAGCACAAGTTGCCTGCGACTTGTTTGTCGCTTAGTAACCCCCTCTACCTAGTCTATAAACAGACCAAAGCAATGAGTGACCACTGAGGAAACCACTTGTGCTAACCACTGTCATAAAACATGACAAAAATAAAACATTAAGGTAAACTGTATCTGAATTTTAATCGAAAAATAATCATTAACAGCCTATAGTGTCCTTTCCTTCCTCTTAGCCCTATCTTGGGCAGTCTTCCACCAGTCTTGATTAAAGGCTATTAAACACCAGTTTTCCAGTGGCAGGGGCTGGCAGTTTTTAGTTTAAATCATCTGAAAATAACAAAAACAATAAGTATAATGTACCTATTCCTACCTACTTTACACACTAACAGTTTCATAATTAAGTATATTAGTTGATCTTTTAATTTACATTCACTAAGTTTGACAATTACAAGTAGGTATATAACTATAATTATTGCTTATAGATTGTCTGCCAATGTAAAGACTATCTTTCATAATATTCAAAAGGGAATCGGTTCATGATCATAATACCTTTATGCCGATACACTGAGGCAGGCGATCAGAGGACTGCTTGCTGACTGATTTATAATATATATCTAATGACTCAAGCTTAATAGTAGATAAATTAGAAACCTTTTGGAGACGACTCGCCTGATTTGCCTTTCATTGTTCATCTTATGTAGAAAGAACTCTTCCAGGCTCCAGTCTCCGATGCTTGCTGTAGGTAAGGATCGGCCTTTAGTTAGGACAAGTTTATTTTTTAAATATTTCCTGTGTCTCGTTGGATTCGAGAATCTGCACGTTATCACAATTATTTTAATACTTAAAGACACTTAAGTTCACATCACTTCAAAAACAAATTCGTAATTTGTAACCTGTAAGTAAACTACTGTACATGTGTGCGTTTCGTTTTTTCAATATGACTGAGAGATTTTGAAATATAATGTCATATTATACACACATGATTACCTTTTGACCTTTTGTGATATAAGCGGAAAACTATTAAAAAAAATGCTTTTACAATAACAACTTGCTTTTACACTTTACCTTGAAAAAATTGATTTATGATGGTCATGTCTAAACGCAAAATCATCTATTTTAAAGAACCATAATGCATAGTCAAAACGTTTTGTCGTTTTGTTCGAAAATGTCATTGTTGGGGTTGGTATGTGTTTCTGTTTATAATGTTGGTAAGATCATCCCAGGTGAGAGCTTCTCAAGATGAGTTTATTAATAAGCGACGATCCTAGCTCCAGGATTACGTATCGAGACGGTCTCAACTGAGAAGCTCTCAGAACGGGGATTGATACGAGTTTATAACTACGGGCCTAAGTCGAGTCAATCCATTTTTCATCTCACTAGCTCGGACAGCCCTTTTTGTTTGTTTGATTGATATCTATTGAGAAAATCGCTTTTTATCCACAAGTGAGGGAAGAGTTTTGACATTTGAAGGCAGCTTAAGTGATATTTGACAGCTAACCTAACGTAAAACCTTACAAGTGCTGAATTTTTAACATCACAATTAATGAATTGCATCGAGTAAAAAACACTAAATACAGTCTTACTACTTTATTTTAATTCATAAATATCAGCTTTCAAAATTAACCTTCATTCTTGTTTTAAAAACGGATAAAATGTTCTGACAGTCCAAATAAGTCGATGTGCAAACAAAACGCATCCGAAATAATAAAAAAAAAACTTACGTCAAAACGTTTCTATTAAGCCGTCAACGTTAAATATTCGCATGTTTTTCTAGTTTGTTTTGTTATTATAAATGAGTGATTCGAGTGATAAAGACGTATTAACACCTGTGGAATTACAGAAAACCGTGCAAAATGCGGAACTGAGCTCACAGTACAAACCCTTTTCTTAGTTTCCTCGCTGTAGTGAGGTGAAAAGTTTTGTGTTATACACGGGTGAAAAGTTATTTTTCTCAAAAATGACCGGAAAAGTTGACATTACTAACTCCATACTGAGACGCGAAGTACAGAGTTTACAGACAGTTCCCAAATTAAAAAAAAATTACATTGCGTGCTCGCTACACAAGCTCGCAATGTTGCATACAAATTTCATTGTTATCTAGTTTGTAACTTTTTAAAAAGTGAAAACGGCCATAATAAAATGAGGGCACCAGTCTTATACATCCATATTTTATTCAAAACGTAACTTTTTTATCTGTGTCTGGAATAGCTTTAGTTTTTTTTTCTAAAAAAAGCTTGCGTTTCTCCTTGTCATAAAAATAAAGGCGGTAAAGAGTGATGTAGGCTTGGGACTTTTGGATGCTCGCTATGGTTCTAGAATCCACGGAGTCGCCATTATGTTAAAATATTTTTTTAGAAGTCAAAGTCAAAGTGGATGTGTACATACAGTTTGTATGTATATAATTACCAATAATAAAATACTCTATTGCTAGTAAACAAAATAAACTAAAACAAATACTTTAAGTAACAATAACAAAAAAGTCTTTTTCAATCTAATATTAGTCGCCACTTCTAAATTTAATTATATTTAATTTAAACCAGGACTTAATTTCGCAAGTAGTAAAACTATTCATTTTAAATTTTTAAACCCAAATTGCTTAAACCGTGTTTAATGAAAACTGACAATTTATTAATCAAGTGTTTTTTTAATTGGTAAAATAGATGTCAGTCAGTAGTCTGTCACCACGCAAGTATCAAAGAGGATGCATAATTAAGTAAATCGTACCTATATATGCATATCGCGTCACCTGTGAACTGTGACATGTGTGTGTAATAACTAAGGTCTGACTTTTAATTCACTGCAGTGGGATGACAGCTTCAGTGTTGTCAGTTTTTGGTGTATAAAAAGTAGTGATGTTCCTTACAGAATGAATGAAAAAATGAACGATGTAATGTAGTTAATTAATATTAAGGGTTTCAAAATAACGTTAGTAATTAAGAAAATAACAAAACGAAAATTAATTTAATATTTTCTCAAGCTTCCGCGTTATTTATGCATTGAACAAAACAAATATTTACAAATGTAATATATAAGGCTAGAACGCCTAAACCAACTGATTACTAATTGTATGAAAAAAATATCTGACGTTTTTTGTTTCAATATATTACAGTTCCCTTGATTTAAATATGTCACTGTCTTTATGTTCGCTTTTTTTATTGCTGTATTGGTTTGCTGAGTCTGTGGCTTAATCGTGTCGCATATTAATATTTTTAACATTCTGTTGCAAGCAAAATTATCAGCTAAATATAATAAAATAATATACTAAGCTAAGTACGTAATATCATAAAATATTTAGTTCGTTCTTTGATCAAATCATTCAGTAGGTGAACGTGTGAAGCACTATTAAAATAAATGTGGTATCATTATTTCACAGAATGACATTTGGCTCTGTCATTTTACTGCAGTGAATTAAAAGTCAGACCTTAATAGATTTATGATAAAATTAATTGCAGTCATAATAACGTGGTTCGATCGATATAACAGCGTAAATCTAACATGTTTTATTTTTACACTTTGACTTTGACTTCGAAAAATAATATTTTAACATAATGGCGACTCCGTGGATTCTAGAACCATAGCGAGCATCCAAAAGTCCCAAGCCTATGTTATTTCACGTGAAGTTTCTGTTTATATGAGATTTGTATCTTTCGATTTTTGAGAAAAGCACTATATATGCCTCGGCAGGAACGGCAATTGCGGGCCTCGTATTTTTAAACGAACTCGCAAGCTCGTCCGTTTAAACCAATTCTCGCCCCGCAATTGCCTGCTTCCCTGCCTAGGCAATAATGTACTATTACGTCTCGTGTCTTGAAACTCTTGCTACGCTCAGGATTCTATTTTTGAACCACTCGCTTCGCTCGTGGTCAATCATAGAATCCTTTCGCTAGCTCGTGTTTCAAATGAACACTCGCAGGTAAAATACAACTTTCCCCACTTGTATAACAATAGTTATTTGTTCAACAAGAGAGCAAAGTTGGTTTTTGCTGCGAGTGATGATTTTGAATCCCGAGTAAGCGAAGGATTCTATTATTGAATCACGAGCGTAGCGAGTGATTCTAGGTTAGAATCCTGAGCGTAGCGAGGGATTCAAAGACACGAGACGTAAAAAACTTTGGTCTCGTGTGAGACATACAACTTTTCACCTCAGCAGCGAGAACAACACAGCGTGAAGCTGGTAGGGCCAACGCAGGTCTTCCGTTGTGACCATTTGGTGAATACACGAATAAATAACGACACGATCGCATATGCATCAATCACAAGCATTTTTGCAAAATACTAATAAAATAAAAAGTGTAAAAAATAAACATGAAACAGATAAAACCTGTCACTCAACTTGATAATGCCGTAGTGCAAACACAACTTTATACAGCTTTATGTAGTCTGTGGCTTTAAAAAAACCTAACTAGGCCTTGTCTATGGCTATTGGCTACAATAATCCCGGTATTTTTGAAATGCGTTCTGAAACTGCCCCCGCGGTTTATGTCACGAAATTAAAGATTGTTAAAACGATAACAAAATTATGTAGATACATGATAAACTTCTTATTTTTCATTAATTTTGTCTTAAAAACATTAAATAAAAAAAATGATTGTACCTACTGTATAAAATAGTTATAATAAACACATTTCAAACTTTAACAGATAGTTTTATTTGCAATTTTACGGTTATGTGTGCATCCGAACGTGCGTTTCTTTTTGGGCCTACTATGTGTGGAATTTGAAAATCGAACTTCGAATCAAGTTGTTTCTATCTCTCGCTTTTTTCCTATCGAAGTGAAAGTGACAGAACAAAGTGAAGTTCAATTTTTTCGAATGTTGTGAGTAGACCCAGCACTGCTCACGGCATTTAAAAAAAATAATTAAAAAGCTACTTTGCCTCTCGCTCGCAGCAAAATTGAATTTTGCTCACTGTTTTTAAGCAGCAAAACCTGCTTGTTTGAGCTGCTGAGGTGAAAATAACTATTGTTCTATTTTATGACGGCGAGTAGCACGCCCTACCACGCGTCCGTGCCGTGCTCACTGGTTCACCGGCTAAACAAGTCCGAACCTGTCAAATTAGTAGAGTTCATTAGTTGCCGCAAAAATGTCGTTACGCTGGAGCGAAGAAACAACTTTAAAATTTGTTTCCAAATATGTGTATATGTAGTTTATCTCTTCTATCGACCCATTTTCGTACCCGTAGCTTCTTTTTATTAATCACACAAATTCCCTCATCAACCTCTTCTAAAATAGCCGTTACGATTAGCTTAATCAGATTATTTATTTCATTGCGTTGTAGGCTGTTCATCTTGCAAAACACCGCTCACTTATAAACCGTACTCGATCGTAATGCGGACGATTTTTGGGCAGATGTGAATAGTGTAGCTACTAAATTACACGCTACTTAACTAAAATACTAGCATAGTCCGAACTAGGCTTTAAGGATAGAATAGACCTGCCAAGCGCCACAAGCTGCGTTGCCTTTAAGAGTAGGTACACGTAAAGATTGGAACGGCGCGTGGCGTTTCCCGCGGTCTGAACCAGGGGCGGATCTTGAATTTGTGGGGCCCTGGGCTAATACTGCTTAGCGGCCCTACCTAATTACTCAACCTATTGCCATTTTGTCAAAAAACTGTTTTCTGTAGTGATTTAGGTATATAATTATAATATAACGGGTTGGCTTAAAGTAATGAGAATTACTAAAACTGTTTTTATTTTTATTTTTTCACTTGTTAGGGTTATATAGCTTTTTATTACATAAAAACGAACTAAAACCAATATGATAATCAATCATTCCTATACAGCAAAAAGTCCCGCATCTTAATTTTTTCGTGGCTTTCTTCTTACCGTTTTCATCATACGTTGGACAACATCTATTTTTAAACATTTTTTAGTTAATTAGTTGTTTTTGTACCTTGCGCTTCAACTGAGTCTGTAATTTTGCTTCCCGCCCATCACTGTAAACTAGTCTACTGAGAATTACCAAATAATCCTCTATTGGACGAGCTATAGGGACGTTCGGATGGTTTGAATCCTTCGGTACGAAGTGAACGTCACGCTCTTTTAGTCAATTCTGGCTGCTCCCTGCATAGTGATACTTTCTCCGCAACTTCCTGCACTTCTTTGGAATACCTTCAAGCTGTTTGTTGGAATATTTGGGTATTTTTGACACTAACTGTTCAACATTGTATTTCTCTAAAATATTCCTTATTCGCCCACGAAAAACATCATATTTTACAGCTAACTTATCTGGGACTGACCCACTTTGTTTTGTACAAACGTTGCCACCTACTTGCGGTCTCGATCATTAAGCATGGGAGGTCTTCCCGTTTTTGGTGAATCTTTAGTCCTAATACCAAGTTCCCACCGCTGGATCAAACATTAAATTGTAGAAGGAGGTACATTTTCAAATTTGTGATGAGAGACCACTTCAGATTTTTCACGCCGTCCAAGTAGGCGATAGACACGTTCACGTCATAACTTCCTCGCTGACATTTTTTATTAAACCAGTTAATCTTTTTTTGCCTTATTATTTTTTTTTACATATTTTCTATTAATTATATCTGTCAAAATCCTTTTTGTATTTTTTTATTGCCTGCTATTGGTAATTGAATACATTTTCATTACTTTAAGCCAACCCGTTAAGTTAAGTACAGGAAGAAAATAGGACAACAAAATATTTTATTTATTTACTAAACCATTATTTATTGCAAAATAAAACTTCAGGTTATGAATGGTTATGTTATATAAATTATAAAGCAACCTTTCTGCATTTTTGTGCTGCAGTCTTTTAGGTATTTGGTCATCGCACTGTGTCCTTTGTTAAAACGCAATTTATGGAAACAACTGATAAATGATTGTCGATAGTTAGACATTGTTGTCCTGTAGTATTTCTGCCCTGCAGAGCCTAAACCGCAGTAAGTGCAAAAAGTTCATTTCGAGAAAACGTAAAAAATGTCTTTGAAGTGTAATTTTTCTACCTTTCTAATGTTTTTTGTGTTAATGATTGACTTTCAATTAAGAATAATAAGCACGAAAAATATGATTATGACAAAAAAAATGCTTTGAGTGTGTCATTAGCTAAAAAAAAAGGATTTTTCTAAATTCAGAGCCGTTACGGCACTCTGAGTTTTCCCTAAAAAGATGAGTTATACTGACTAAAATGCCGTAAAAAAACCAAGTACTGCAAAAACGTGTGTTATTTTTTGTCAATTGCAAGCTAAGATGAAGTATCAGAGTCATTTACACTGCATTTAAGTCAGTATCGTGATTAAAGTGTATGTGCTACGAACTCCAGGTACTGCGTTTTCACATAAATGAAATGCATATTTTCGAGAAATATAACTTTTATTTAAGTAAACCTTATAGTTTTATAAAAAATAAAGGACGACCGATTATCACACTAATTTTGAGCATATTCTTATAGGTAATTATTCTTTGTATTGCAGCTTGACCTTTTCATTGGTACAAATATAACCACTAATGACTTTGCTGCATAATTAAACTAACACGATTGAGATCAACATTTGTTATAACAACCCAACTTAAAACTGCTAGAAATAAAACTTAGTTACTACGTACTAAAATGCTTAAAAAACCTTCTAAAATACAAAAAAAACAGTACTTATTGAAATAAGATACTTATTAATCAGACATTTATAATGACATTTATCACACAGTTATTATAGTCTCTTAATTATTTGCATCGCATTAATTGCTTAACATTGTTATTGATAGAAATATCATCGCTAAGTACTGTGGCTTTGCCACAAAATAACTCAACTGAGATCAAAATTATGTTATAAAAACCTAAATTGAAGCAGCAAAGCTGCTAATAGTTATATGTTAAAATTAAAATAAAACCGCCTCAATCATTGGTTAATTTTTAAACTGGCTTAAACACGCATCTTTGCTTCATTATAAAAACTAATTCTATGTTAATTATTAACCACTAAAATACTCGTTAATCAGACTTATAGAGAGTAAAGGCACGCTATTCTAGTAATTGTTTTCGAGTTATTAAGGAGATGACACCGTCCGGGTCACTCACGTAAATTTTGTCGAATAACGCTTGAAATGTTTCGGGCTCATGACTAAGGACTCCAGATGAGCCTGAAACATGTCGAGCGTTTTTCTACAGTATATACGTAAGTAACCAGGTGTGATTTCCTTAATGTATCTTACGAAAGTTTTGTTTAAAATTGTTTTTGGGTTGCTTTAAAATATATATCAAAAAATTAAATGTTCTTCTAAAAAATAATACATACATTTGAGATTCAAGAAGATGAAAATAAAGCAATAATAATTTAGTTGATTTCAGAGTCTTGAAAGTACCTAATTCTATCCAATGATATTATATAATTTTACTTTATAATATCTGGGAGACAATCTCACATAAATATACCTAGTAACAAAGGAATCTCTAGGCCTGTACAATCGAGTTCATAAGTGTTCACTTTAGTACCTTGTCTATTAAAGTGCCAAGGTATTAAAGTGTACATATATTTATGAAGTGGACTGTAAGTACTATCGATAGGAAGCACTGATAAACATGCTTATATAGATAAATAAATACTTAAACTTAAGAAAATGATCTCCTGCTGCTATATTTGAAATTTGACGTAAACGAAAACAATAAGAACAAAACTAACACTAAATACCTAAAGTAACGATCTGTTACTTAGAACATTATGAAGTTAAAATCGGAACTACATAGGTATCATAACATTAACTAAGTCAATCGGATAACTAGCAGATAATCAAAATTGGATTGCATGAAAAGCTTTGGATTCATTGGTTGAAAGATAAAGAAACGTAGGCATTAGGTATACTATTTTATCATCGACCATAACCTAGTCCGCTCACTAAATAAGTAATACCTAATATGAACACTAGCCTTTTCAAAAAACTAAAATATGTAAATCAATGTACGTTAATTACGACGAGCCTATCCAACGCCGCGGTATAATTTTGATGTACCTACTTACTTGAAAAACCAAGCGACGCCCACCTGCCCTCCTCGCACGGCGTCTAGGACACGACTGATTGAGCAACAAATACAGACTAAGGCGCAGTAAAGGACAACACAACCATGGTACAACTTTAAGAAATTTATTGAATTGCCATCTAAAGGGCAGTAAATACAGACTGACACTGCACTTTAGACAGTAATTTGGTTTCTTATTAACTAATATGTTACCGGTTAAACGTTAGTAAAAAGTCTTGCTACTGCGGTTTAAATAGTAATTACTAAGGGACTTAGATAGAGATGAGCCGACTAAAATTAAGTATTAACTCCTAAACTGCGCTTTAGTTAGTAAACACAATGTCAAGATTTGTTAAGAATACTTCTTAAAACTCACTTTCCGTACATCTTACTGCAGTTTAATAAGGAAATAATTGATAAAATGAACAAAATGAGGAACGCAGTTCATGATTTTTAATACAAAAATCTGTTGCTGCATTTTAATAAGTTATCTCATGAAAGAATTGATGGTTGCCGTAAAGCTAAATTGCACGTAAAATAACACACTTACTGCGTTTTAACTAGTAAACCTTTGGAAAACTGAAGTTGAAATGCCAATTGCGGCGTTTTAGGTGGTTTCAATATGGATTATTCATTGAGCACTTGTACGTACTGCATAACTACGTTTTTTTTAAATATATTTCCCGTTGTCTGAATCACACACCGATTAGATATACATATGCGTATTGATCTCGTGATTAAAAGTAACGAAAAAATTTTTTTATTTTTTTTTGCAGTTACTGCGGTTTAGGCTCTGCAGGGCAGAATTGTATTCAATATACGACATCCTGGAGAAAGAGTGGAAGTCCCCAGTAATAGACAATACACGGAATACACCGACCGAAAAGAAGCGACGGGGATTCCCCGTTCCGTTTGATAGATGCGCACACGGGTTATGATCAGTTTTTTTTTATTCTAGATAAATTTTATTATTGAAAATATCGTCTATTGTTTTCAGTTAAATAAAAATTATAACACTCACTGTTGGAATTTGTTTGGCTTTTCCCCGAATAACTAGTATTCATGTTTCACTGTTTTACAATCACCCGTGCCACAGAAATCACTTTTTTAATGTAAGAACGCACAAACACTTATCAACTTTCCAAGAACGCGTCTAGTAGCTATGAGAGCGCTTGGCGGACTGAACTGAATGGAAAACAAACAATACGAGTTGTGCTAGGTCAGTCAGTGGGCCCTACTATGAAAATCGAAGTTCGAAGTTACGTTAGCTCCATCTCTTTCTCTCGATATAGTCTCGAATGAGGAGTGACAGGGATAAAGCTAACGTTACTTCGTACTTCGATTTTCATAGTAGTGCCTCAGGTACCTACTGTCGGGCACGCCAAGGGCCCTATCTAATAAAAGTTACAATTTACAATTTGTAATTACAATTCACTTTTTACAATTCTACATATTTCTGTTCAATATAAATTACAAATTACAAAATTGTTATTGTTAAAAAAATACAAAATTGTAGAATTGTAGCTACAATTTTACATAATCCTGTTCAATAAAGGTTTTTACTTGACAGGCATTAATTTACAAATTTGTCAGAAAAAGGGGTTTATTAAACGCAGTATTGTAGTTACAAGTTTACAATATTGTAGAATTGTAATATAATTCTTACAGGCGAGCGCACTCTGTGTAAAACCCGTTGGTGAGTTTTACTTGTTGTTAAAATAATACTTTTTGAGCAATGGTGTTAACGTCATCATCTAGTGAGAGCAGTGACGAACAATATTCGCCAATAATTGTGCGACGAAGGCGAATATAAAAAAAAACACGTTTAATTTGACTTACTAAATTTAATGAGAAGTTTAGTTTAGGGTAAGGAAGAATACCATTGAATACTTGGTAAATAAAATAGGCAACGAGCTTGAACACAAAACCAACACAAAAGCATCTCTTACACCTACTGAACCAATTTTGTGCGCTTTATATTGGATGGACTGTGGGTCACAACACCATATAATAGCAGAGGCGCACGGTATATGTAAGGGGACTGTACATAAAGTAAGCATCGCATTTATTGAAATAATAATTTTACGAAACGGTTAGTCTAAAGTCTTACTTTTTATTCGGTGAAGTAAACTGATGAGTTGATGACAATAAGTTCATGGTAGTTCGTTTGTGGTTCATCCCAATAATAGCGGTTTATAATGACTACATTTTCTGGTAACTTTTACCTAAAGAACGACTCATGAATTGTTAATTTATATCGCCTGATAAAAAAATACTGTTGTTGGTAGTGCCCCAGCCCTGCCAACGAAACCAGCGGACCTGGGTCCGAATCCCGGTAATGTCCAAAGCTCTTAATTGTTCCGTTATTTCTTTCCTAAATTTACAAAATAGCACATGTTTATTTTCATATATGAGCATTAAAATTGTAATTTTGTTGTTCTAGACGCTCTAGTCCATTTTGTAAAGAACGTTGAATGATAGTAATAAAATAGATTACACAGCGACTAAATTATGTTCTACCGTAGTTTAATTATTCTTCAATAAAAAACATTACACTTATATGTGAATTGTATCTTACCATGACTTATTTGTAAAACAAAATTGTAATCGAAAACTACAGGCATTTTTTACAATTTTAAAGTTTTATTAAACAGAGTATGGACGCGTTACAATTTACAAATATTTAGCAGTGCTACTTTTACAATTTTGTAGTTTTATTAAACAGGCTTTTACCATACAATTCTACAAATATGTCACTATTTTACAAATTTGTCGGATTGTAACGTTTATTAGATAGGGCCAAGATCGCGTCGCTCGTTATAGGGCTACAGATAACTGTTTGTCGCCTGTTAATAATAAAGCGTTACCTTGGAATGTGACGACCGTTTGCGTGTTTGGTACACACTTCGCCCCTTTAAAATCTTACCCCTCTTACAAACTTAATTTTCATTAAACTTATTTTTTTTTATTTTTTTTTGTTTATTCCATTCGGCGTCGAGACCCTTGGTCCGTAGGGTCCTAGCGCTGCTCGAAGCCTCTTCAAAGAAATTTCGAAGAGGCTCATTGACGTCACGGGAGACCGAAGAGCTGGCAGTTTCCTCGCTCAACGTATAAGTTTAACCATCCAGCGAGGAAATGCTGCCAGCATCTTTGGTACAATGCCGCAGGGGCCATTCTTAAAAGATAAAAAAGATAAAAGACATTTATTCAGTAAGTAGGCCACACGGGCACTTTTACACGTCAAAGAATCTACCAGCGCAGCGCTTCACAAGAGGAGACCACTGCTGAGAAGAAACGCCGCAAGAAACTCGGCAGTCAGTCATTTTTTAAATATATTTAATGTTACAATGGTAGACTTAGTCTAGCATTATATAAATCTATAAATATTAAATTAAAAAATATATTAAATAAGCAGCGTAGTTTCAGCAGGAAAACACACCAAAATCTTGCGAGAGAGATGGACATTTCTATCTAAAGTTGTACTCGCCATTTTTTCGATGTCACCTGAGATGTTTAATTATTTTCTCTTAGTGTGAATTAGGATTACCAATGAATGTTACTTTGTTTTAAATTTTATTTAGTAAAGAGTAAATCTAATCTGATATATCAAAAAATCCGTTTAAAAATATACCTACAGCGAGCCCCCATACTGTCACCTTTGACATTATGAATGTTCAAACTACAATAGCACAGATTTTTTATACCATGGTCAACCAAGTGATACATTTCTGGGCTAGTTTTGACTTTAAGCAATGTGATTTTGGTTATATATGTATTTAATTTCTTACATTTTTATTTAAATTGAATTTTTAAACGTTGTCACCTCGAAATAGCTTATGTGGACACGTCCACCTTAGTGACGCTGTTTTCAAGTAATATACGAAATAAACTACCAAATCGTAAGTTTACTTATTATCTAGCAACATTACTACCATAGATAAAGTAACAATCTGCCCGAAAAGCCGTTGAGGGAATCAGATGTGACCCCCGAAACGTGCCGTGTAGCGTGTGGTGCTCAGGTGAGTTTTACCACGTCTTTTGGTCCAGTTTAGTTATCATTGTTTGTTACCTAAATAAGAAGTAATAAAGATAGAAAAAATACCGAATTTAGCCCATATTTATGTTGCATCTTATTGTTTTTACAAATAACATTTAACTTTTAAGGTTAATTTATTATAAATGTTTTTATATTTTATGACGTGAATTCGTTACATCCTGTGCGTTACATTTCATAGCGTAACGTGTAGGTGGACCAGTAAATGTAACTAACTGGACACGTTAGGCCGTATACATAGTGCACGTAACTAGTTTTAACCTTTGGATTTGTCTTTGTGAATTATATGTTTATTTAATGAGAAGAATTTGTTATTCCGATTATTATTTCCTTAATTTAGTATTATTAATTAAATTAATGTGAAAAAAGCAATACTTTAATGCTGATTTCTGATATTATTGAAATATCTCGGAAGTTTTGTAAGCCTTTCGTTAGATGACTTACTAGATGGTTGCCGGTGACTTCGTTCGTGTGAAACCCATTTATCGCATTCATTTTCCGAGGTAAAATATACCTACGCTATGCTAGTATAAAGTTGATTAATAATAATGATATGCATATTGTGATTATTGTGATCTCTTCTTTACTTTGTCCGCTGAGTTACGTTACGTGGGTGTCTACTTAGTTATTGTCCCCTAATTTTTTGATATGTTTTGGTTTTTCTATTAAATAATTGTAAGGGTTAATTATCATGTTTGATAATAGAAAAGACATATTTTTATTTCTTTAGTTTTTATTTTTTTATTACCGGCGAGAATCCAAAAACGGGGCAACAAAAACTAAAAATAAGTTACTGTTTAGTCACATATCGTAACTAACAGGTTAAAATATATTTTTTGTTAAAAAACCTTACAACTTATTGGGGATATGTTTGTTTAATTTCTTTTTTATTTCATTGCTATATTTGATAAAGTAAACCATATTTAATTACAGTTTGTCTTTAATTTTCTACACCAAAAGTAATTTGTAACGAACTGGACCAAAAAACACTACCTTCAGCATAATAAATACATTTTGAACAGGTGTAGATTAATAAAATAAGGAAACAACTTGTATTTTACTAAACTACAGTATATTTATTATCAAGATAAATTATGAAAATTGCTAAAATATGATAAAAAATACTGGCACCTACCAAAATCAAACCGTACAACTTTAAATAGAAATGCCCAGATAGAGGGAGAAGAAAATAATAATAATAATAATAATAAGAGAACACCTACCTAGGTGTAAGTATATAAGACGGTGCAAGACGACCACATAAGATTGATATGTTTTCCTACATCAACGGTGTCCCCTAGACAAGATAAAGCTACTGAATTGGAAAAAAAAAACAAAAGATTAAGTTTCGGGTTTAGGCCAAGCATTGTTGTCTATTAGATAGTCCTCGATCCTATAATACGCTTTTTTTTTATAGCATGGGAAGGCAAACGAGCACATAGGCCACCTGATGGTAAGTGGAAACTGTGACCCATAGACATTCGCATTCACAAGTCTGCAAATGCGTTGCCAACCCTGAGGACTAAGATGGAATGCCTCTATGCTAGTCATTTCACCGGCTGTCTTATCCCCAAACCGGAACACCGGAACACCGGAACACGGAACACCGGATGCGAACACTGCTGCTTGGCGGTAGGTTAATGGATAAGATGGTGGTACCAACCCGGACGGACCCTGCACAAGGTCCTCCCACAAGTTGCTTTAGACGCTTTAGACATTAACGACTTTTTCAAGTAATTTTTAAGTGCTGGAAAGGGTAGCTTTAAAGCTACGAGTATGTCTGGTAATTTATTATAGAAATGGATGCATTGACCAACAAATGATTTATATACTTTACGGACGCGGAATTTTCGAATAGCGATTTTATTTTTATTTCTAGTATTGAAATTATGTATATCAGAATTTTTAGTGAAAGAATCTAAATTTGAATAACATAAATAAATTGAGACGCTACAGTTAATTTCCTTAAAAAGTTTTCTCAGCGAGTCACGGGAATTTAAGTTGTAAGTTGTTAGATTTAATGTTTTAGTTAATTTATATATTTAGAATTAGTCCTATTTAATTTTAGTCTTATTTAGTTATGGTTGTTGTATTATTTTATGTCGTTTTACAATAAAGTTTCACTATTTTCCTTATAGATTTTTAGGGTTCCGTACTATAGTGTACAATGTCAGACCAGAACCCACTAGATACTGTCTGATTGCAACTCCGTATGTCTTGACTTGAGTCTATTGCAAAAGGAATGAGTTATAGAATTAAAACTATGGTTGTTAAATTTTTCTTTTTTACTTATCATTTGCGGAACTATTTTTCAGTGTTAGACAATTTTTGAAGCAGGATGTTCTTTAAAAATATAACGAACTAGCTTTCCGCCCGAGACTTCGTCTGCGGAGAGACAGAACTTCTGTATAAATTACAGATACAGTTTACACCTTCAAAGGTTTTTTTATGAAGAAAGTCCAGAATGCTAAGGCTAGGGTTAGACTTAAAAAACAAAACGCGGCTAAAAACAAAATGACGTCATTCCGACCACTAGTCCAAAGTGGGCGTAGCAAATACTCAAGACAACATTTCAACAATTAACTACTAATGGATAGTGACAATTTTGACTCTGTTAGAAATGGTACCTACGTATAGACTATTGATACTCACGGAACAAACGAATAAATTCCGTAATTGCTTCCGCGCTCCAAACCGCAATGCGCAAAGAGATATAATATATAATTATAGGTACTACGTGGTACCTACTACTATACATTAATGTCTTTGGCCATGCGCTTTTACACGTCGACGCGAGATGCGCGCTCCGAACTCCAGCGAATTGCGCTCGCGCCGCTGTTAAGCCTAGTTCAGACTAGGCTAGAATTTTAGTTTAGTAGCGAGTAATTTAGTAACTAAATGTGTCTGAACACTAACAATTTAGTCGAGTAGATTAGTGAGTAATTAAAGTAAAGTAGGGACACCGAGTGATGGCACTTGACGCATCTGACAATAGTGTTGTGAAACACTCCATTTAACTAAATGGAGTGTTTTAGTGATTCGATTGTGTGACTGCCAGAAGTCTTCAGAGGTACCGTTAGCGTGGACCGTATTTAACTAAATGGAGTGTTTCACAACACTATTGTCAGATGTGTCAAGTGCCATCACTCGGTGTCCCTACTGTAAGTCGAGTCAATCCATTTATTCTATTTTATGACGGCGAGTAGCACGCCCTACCACGCGTCCGTGCCGTGCTCACTGGTTCACCGGCTAAACAAGTCCGAACCTGTCAAATTAGTCGAGTTCATTAGTTGCCGCAAAAATGTCGTTACGCTGGAGCGAAGAAACAACTTTAAAATTTGTTTCCAAATATGTGTATATGTAGTTTATCTCTTCTATCGACCCATTTTCGTACCCGTAGCTTCTTTTTATTAATCACACAAATTCCCTCATCAACCTCTTCTAAAATAGCCGTTACGATTAGCTTAATCAGATTATTTATTTCATTGCGTTGTAGGCTGTTCATCTTGCAAAACACCGCTCACTTATAAACAGGGATCGGAAATTCGGATCGATATTTACCTAAAGTTAGCAAAATCCCGGAAAAAGATAGGCAAACATGGCGTCGGCTTCTTAAAAATATTATTTTAATAATTTAAGTTCTGGGATTCTGGGATTCTACAAAACGATAATATAATAATTACTTTACATGTACGATTCATTTAAGAACATTCTGTTTTGCTACTATAAATTCGTACATTACAGGTAAATTAAATAACATTTGGTTAAACATATACATGAAAAATAACTTCAAACAGTTAATATAAATAAATAATTATGAATTAATGCAGGTGTAATATATTATTTTGAAATCCCGGAAATGTTATTATGAATTATATGATTGAGTCCACCTCCATACAACTGAACAACAAAGCCGGTGCGAAACTATAGGTAAATATCGATCCGAATTTCCGATCCCTGCTTATAAACCGTACTCGATCGTAATGCGGACGATTTTTGGGCAGATGTGAATAGTGTAGCTACTAAATTACACGCTACTTAACTAAAATACTAGCCTAGTCCGAACTAGGCTTTAAGGATAGAATAGACCTGCCAAGCGCCACAAGCCGCGTTGCATTTACGAGTAGGTACACGTAAAGATTGGAACGGCGCGTGGCGTTTCCCGCGGTCTGAACCAGGGGCGGATCTTGAATTTGTGGGGCCCTGGGCTAATACTGCTTAGCAGCCCTACCTAATTACTCAACCAATTGCCCCATTTTGTCAAAAAACTGTTTTCTGTAGTGATTTAGGTAGGTATATATAATATATGTTAAGTACAGGAAGAAAATAGGACAACAAAATATTTTATTTATTTATTAAAACATTATTTATTGCAAAATAAAACTTCAGGTTATGAATGGTTATGTTATATAAATTATAAAGCAGCCTTTCTGCATTTTTGTGCTGCAGTCTTTTATTTGATCATCGCACTGTAAGTCCTTTGTTAAATCGCAATTTATGGAAAGAACTGATAAATGATTGTCGATAGTTCGACATTGTTGTCCTGTATTTGTTTTCTATATACGACATCCTGGAGAAAGAGTGGAAGTCCCCAGTAATA
The DNA here is from genome assembly GCA_927399475.2 of Acleris emargana. NCBI lineage: Eukaryota > Metazoa > Arthropoda > Insecta > Lepidoptera > Tortricidae > Acleris > Acleris emargana. The sequence continues at coordinate 20,276,191 of OV656838.1, read as the reverse complement.
GACAATACGCGGAATACACCGACCGAAAAGAAGCGACGGGGAATTCCCCGCTGCGCACACGGGTTTTCTTACTTCGATTTTTATAGTAGTGCCTCAGGTACCTACTGTCGGGCACGCCAAGATCGCGTCGGTCGTTATAGGGCTACAGATAACTGTTTGTCGCCTGTTAATAATAAAGCGTTACCTTGGAATGTGACGTCCGTTTGCGTGTTTCGTACACACTTCGCCCCTTTAAAACCTTACCCCTCTTGCAAACTTAATTTTCCTTATAGATTTTTAGGGTTCCGTACTATAGTGTACAATGTCAGACCAGAGCCCACTATAGATAGATACTGTCTGTTTGCAACTCCGTATGTCTTGAGTCTATTGCAAAAGGAATAAGACATAGAATTAAAACTATAGTTGTTAAATGTTTATTTTTTAATTATAATTTGCGGAAGTATTTTTTAGTGTTAGACAATTTTTGAAGCAGGATGTTCTTTAAAAATATAACGAACTAGCTTTCCGTCCGAGACTTTGTCTGCGGAGAGACAGAACTTCTGTTTAAATTTCAGATATAGTTTACAACCTTCAAAGGCTTTTTTATGAAGAAAGTCCAGAATGCTAAGGCTAGGGTTAGACTTAAAAAACAAAACGCGGCTAAAAACAAAATGACGTCATTCCGACCACTAGTCCAAAGTGGGCGTAGCAAATACTCAAGACAACATTTCAACAATTAACTACTAACTAATGGAGTGACAATTTTGACTCTGTTAGAAATGGTACCTACGTATAGACTATTGTATTGATTGATACCCACGGAACAAACGAATAAATTCCGTAAATTGCTTCCGCGCTCCTAACGTCCTAACAGCAATGCGCAAATAGATTGAATACATATTAAGTATAGGTACCTACTACGTGGTACTACTATACATTTAATGTCTTTGGCCATAATGGCCATGCGCTTTTACACGTCGACGCGAGATGCGCGCTCCGAACTCCAGCGAATTGCGCTCGCGCCGCTGTTACGCCTAGTTCAGACTAGGCTAGTATTTTAGTTTAATAGCGAGTAAGTTAGTAGCTAAATGTGTCTGAACACTAACAATTTAGTCGAGTAGATTAGTGAGTAACTAAGTCGAGTCAATCCATTTTATTCTATTTTATGACGGCGAGTAGCACGCCCTACCACAACGCGTCCGTGCCGTGCTCACTGGTTCACCGGCTAAACAAGTCCGAACCTGTCAAATTAGTCGAGTTCATTAGTTGCCGGCGTTGCCGCAAAAATGTCGTGACGCTGGAGCGAAGAAACAACTTTAAAATTTGTTTCCAAATATGTAGACAACGAGTGCTTGTGGAATATTAAGTCCCCGTAGTTTATCTCTTCTATCGACCCATTTTCGTACCCGTAGCTTCTTTTTATTAATCACACAAATTTCCTCATCAACCTATTCTAAAATAGCCGTTACGATTAGCTTAATCAGATTATTTTAGTACATTGTGTATTAAGGTCGGTAAGTAAGGAATTACGATCGAGGCTCTAGTAGAAGCCCGAAGTCGAAGACTGAGGGCTTTCTGAGTCGAGGTTCGTAATTCCCGTACCGCCCGTGAAACATACAATGTTTTTCATCACATTTGCGAGTAAATAAATAAAATTATAGGGCAGAAAAAACTTATAATACACAAGTCAGCACAACTATTATTACGAATTACTTGAACTTTTTTAAAGCGGATGGCGGGCGGGCTCCACAGATTATACAAATGTTTCGTCCAGAAACGTTAAGGGCAAATACTTACGTAGGTATACATACAGCCCTGAAGGAGTGTAAAAAAAACATCGTTTTGATACAGAAAACTATTAAAATCGATTATTAAGAACATTAATTGAGTATTTAAGTAACATGTAGCGAGATTGCAATGAAATTCCCGTTTAAATAACATTTTAAGACAATTTTTCAATTGCGTGTAAATTCTTTGCTTGAACTTGCATGACCTGTGTGTTGTGCTATAAATAAAAAAAAAAATACTTACCGACCTTGGGTTTCATGGTAAAAAGAAAGGTCGAGGGTTTTATATGGGGCATTGCGGCCAAGTTAACCTGTATGTTTAGATACTGTTTACGTGCAAGTGTGATGAAAATTTCATTGCGTTGTAGGCTGTTCATCTTGCAAAACACCGCTCACTTATAAACCGTACTCGATCGTAATGCGGACGATTTTTGGGCAGATGTGAATAGTGTAGCTAGTAAATTACTCGCTACTAAACTAAAATACTAGCCTATTCCGAACTAGGCTTTAAGGATAGAATAGACCTGCCAAGCGCCACAAGCCGCGTTGCATTTACGAGTAGGTACACGTAAAGATTGGAACGTTACGGCGCGTGGCGTTTCCCGCGGTCTGAACCAGGGGCGGATCTTGAATTTGTGAGGCCCTGGTAGGGTTGCCAACTTTTTTTACAAGAAATAAAGTATATTCAGGTCTATGAAGAATATTAAACAGTATTTTAGAATAATTAACAGTATTTTATCTATTCATTGTTTTAAATACATATTTTTCAGAAACTCAGTGTGATTTGTTTGTGGCTGCGCTGCACTGAGCAGTGAGCGCCCTCTGACTAAATAAAAACAAATTTATGTGAGCGTCTAAGTGTAACACATAATAATGTGTTTGCATTTTGATGCTAAAAACAGTATTTTGCATACTTTATTTTTGTTCAACAGTAAAAAGTATAATTTTGTGAAAAACAGTATTATAATACTGTTTAAAACAGTATAGTTGGCAACCCTAGGCCCTGGGCTAATACTGCTTAGCAGCCCTACCTAATTACTCAACCAATTGCCCCATTTTGTCAAAAAACTGTTTTCTGTAGTGATTTAGGTAGGTATATATAATATATGTTAAGTACAGGAAGAAAATAGGACAACAAAATATTTTATTTATTTATTAAAACATTATTTATTGCAAAATAAAACTTCAGGTTATGAATGGTTATGTTATATAAATTATAAAGCAGCCTTTCTGCATTTTTGTGCTGCAGTCTTTTATTTGGTCATCGCACTGTAAGTCCTTTCTTAAATCGCAATTTATGGAAAGAACTGATAAATGATTGTCGATAGTTCGACATTGTTGTCCTGTATTTGTTTTCTATATACGACATCCTGGAGAAAGAGTGGAAGTCCCCAGTAATAGACAATACGCGGAATACACCGACCGAAAACAAGCGACGGGGAATTCCCCGCTGCGCACACGGGTTTTCGAACTTAGATTTTCTTAGTAGTGCCTCAGGTACCTACTGTCGGGCACGCCAAGATCGCGTCGGTCGTTATAGGGCTACAGATAACTGTTTGTCGCCTGTTAATAATAAAACTTTACCTTGGAATGTGACGGCCGTTTGCGAGTTTCGTACACACTTTAAAACCTTACCCCTCTTGCAAACTTAATTTTCCTTATAGATTTTTAGGGTTCCGTACAGCGTACAATGTCAGACCAGAGCCCACTAGATACTGTATGTTTGCAACTCCGTATGTCTTGAGTCTATTGCAAAAGGAATGAGTTAAGTATAGAATTAAAACTATGGTTGTTAAAATAATGTTTCTTTTTTACTTATCATTTGCGGAAGTATTTTTCAGTGTTAGACAATTTTTGAAGCAGGATGTTCTTTAAAAATATAACGAACTAGCTTTCCGACCGAGACTTCGTCTGCGGAGAGACAGAACTTCTGTTTAAATTTCAGATATAGTTTACACCTTCAAAGGTTTTGTATGAAGCAGAGATGGGCCAAATGTAATCGACTAACGATTAACGATTAAGATTACAAGAATTAATTGCGACGGACGATTGAAAACGACGATTGATCAATCTTAGTTGTATAGACTGCAACTAATTTAGTTGCCGATTGATTTCAGACAACTAAATTTTTTAATCGACTAATTAGTTAGACTAATTTCTCGCGACTAATGTTAGAAGCAAATTGAAAAGAAAACCTCGGTATGGCTATGTTGACAGATTAATTAGGACATCTTAACGGATGTTTACTTACGATATAAATCTATGGAGTGAAATCTCTGTATTAACTATAATTTTGCTACTAAAGTAGTGCATCTCTCTGAAATTGGATTAAATTTCTCTTATCTTAGGGTAAATAAGAACTGGGTACCTACTTTGTGCCTTAGTAAAATAACACTTAAAAAAAAACAATTATATAAATCAAACTTTGTATATTATTAAATATAAAAGCAACTAGGATATGTATTTAGTCTTGCAATCGTAAAAATAATAACTAAAAGCAAAAATTATCAACAAATCAACTTTGTTTATACAATAACATGTTCATATGTGATAAGATAAAACATTAAAAAACAGTTATAATAAATCAAACTTTGTATATGAAACATTCGGATGAAGATATCTGCTTCAGATCTGCTTCAAAATAAGTCGCAAAATTCAACTCAAACTAGCATAGTTACAACATACGAGTACCTACCTACCTCCAATGTTACATACATACCTACCTTCTTGTAGTTACATAATTATTGCAAGATAAAAAATGCAAAAACGGGCGACTACGTAGTTTTACTATAGATTTTTTAACCTTGCAATAAATCCAATTAAACAGCGTTTTTTTTCTAGAATCATGTATTTCAAATTATCTCTTCAAATAATAACAAAAAATTACATTGTCCATGACCGGAACATGGTAAAAATATAACAAAAACACGTTTGTGTATAAAATTCAATGCAAAATAGTTAACAAGAAAATTCTAGTTATGTATAAAAAAATGTTAGAAATAAATATATTTTTGCAGAATTAAACAAATTCCCTCACAGAAAAAAAAACATTTTTTGTTATTGAACTTTAAAAAAAAACAGTTCAAAAGGACATTTTATTAAAATTAATATAAGGTCAGGTGGGGTAAGGGGAACATATCTACTTTATTCTTCTTATCTTATTTTGAGTTCTATACTACAAACTATAAGGTTCTTAATTGTTTCGCTAAAGACAAAACATACTTATTTGCGTTAGCTATCCAGGACAAAATACTTTTTATGCTAGTTCTAATGCATATCGCCAGAAAATGATTATTCGTTAGACTAGTTCTATCGTTTCCCTTTCCCTATTTCTGGGGTAAGGGAAACAGTCTCAATAAATCTAAAAGTAATAATACTAGTTTGGATTATAACTACGCAAAACATTTTAAAAACACCTTTATTGAAATGCGTACTTTATGCGTAACGAAATACGGTTGCAAATAGAAGATATTTATCACAATCGGTATTTGGGGTAAGGGAAACATACGAGTTTCGAACAGGGGTAGTCAACTAAAAACAAAGGAAGTAAAAAGTAGGTGCAATTTTTGATTGTAATGTTTATTAAGTAATGGTTAAAATAAAGTAGCCTATTTAAATTACTTTTCTTTGGCATACAATTGTACTCACATAGTTCCTAAGCATTTTTTTGTAAAAAAGAATGTAGTCTAAATTTTTTTTTTCTAAAAGGATTAAAACAAGATGTTCATATCGCCAACCTTCATTTGACATCATACAAAATAGCATAGGTACTATAAGTAAGTAATAACATACAGGGTGTCCCAAAAATAGCACGTCACAGTGACACTGGAGATTCCCCAGCCTCAGACGAACCAAACCAGCCTAACATGACCTCAGTAAAAGTTGCACCGTTTTCGAGTTATACCAATTTAAAGATTTTTCCAAATTTTCACCTCTTTTGACATTGTAAGTGCTCGCATTTACTGGGATAGCTTTAGAATTTAGTTTTTTTTATATGTGCGCGTTTATGAATAGTTGATTAAGATGATATAAGCATTATTATGTCAATAACTAATGTAAAAGTTGGGAAAAATCCTGTAATGAACTTGACTTAAATTATCATCAACATAGTAATTTAAACTTTGAACACCTGCCAATTTTTTTTTTTACTACAAACCGAATGAGCAAATAACTTTAAAAACATGCGTATTTTATGCCAATTCTAAAATGGTATGACACATGATATCTTAATGCATAAAAGTAGGAATTCGTATGACATTTGCCAATATGGATCCTCGGAAATCAATGCTAATCATCTAAAAAATTATCTTGTACTCTACGATATCTCATTTGTTTGTGCTCCTTTGAAGAATATGATTGATTTTTGGTTGACCTTGGTTCAAAGATAATAAAAAACGGGTTTAATTTTCATTAGTTTTTACAGTAAATGTTCGAATTGTTTCCCTCCGACTCTAAGGCACAAATGGCATCTTCGAATAAAATTTCGGTTTAATTTTCGTAAACTGGTTTCCGATATATCTCGGGCTGCATTGAAGACACGTCGCCGTAGTTCCTCTTCGTTACTTATTGGTTTTGAATAAATATTGTCTTTCAGAAATCACCAGAAAAAAAAAACATTTTACTAAGCGAAATCAACTTCCGTTAAGAGTGCCGAGTAGTCGTTTCAGTTCCACAAACAAAATCGGGTACGTATTGCAATGTCTAAAATTAAAAAAACTAACGTTAAATAACCTACGTTCAAAATACCTAAAATCTAAATACCTAATGATTGTAAATACCTAAGCAAGTAACACCTACTTACGAATTACCTAATTTTAAAAAACCTTTTGGACTAAATATGTAATGTTTAAAATACCAAAAGCTATGTCACCTAAATTTGATACACCAACATTTGAAATACCCAATGGTCAAAATACCTAAAATGATTCATTTGCGAGCTATTTGTTAAAAATGACTTCACGTAATATTATGATGCTATACATGCAAGCAAGTTTTACAGGACGGAAAAAAAAAATAACCTCGAAGACTAATGCCATACCATTTTAGAATTGGCATAAAATACGCATGTTTTTAAAGTTATTTGCTCATTTCGTTTGTAGTAAAAAAAAGTTATGGCAGGTGTTCAAAGTTTAAATTACTTTGTTGATGATAATTTAAGTCAAGTTCATTACAGTATTTTTCCAACTTTTACATTAGTTATTGACATAATAATGCTTCTATCATCTTAATCAACTATTCATTAACGCGCACAAATAAAAAAAACTAAATTCTAAAGCTATCCCAGTAAATGCGAGCACTTACAATGTCAAAAGAGGTGAAAATTTGGAAAAAACAAAACGATGCAACTTTTACTGAGGTCATGTTAGGCTGGTTAGGTTCGTCTGAGGCTGGGGAATCTCCAGTGTCACTGTGACGTGCTATTTCTGGGACACCCTGTATAATAATAGTTAATAGATAACCAATAATTATAACCAATAGAATAGTACTTACTTAACATTTTTTTTTTACTTATTTAAGAGTGCTTGGTAATTCTGTAGCTCTGCCTACCCCACTCTGGGGACGAAGGCGTGAGTTTATGTATGTATGTAACATTTTTTTTCCCATAACTTAACTTTTTCCCAATTTTTTTTTACAAACCTATTTTGCCGTTTAGGGTATAATCGGTATGGACAGGTCAGCTGTTACGGTACCCAAGCAATATGTAAAATATCATAACATTTATAGTTAGTTACCGATTCAAGAGACTATTTCTACTTTTTATAAAATTTGCCTGTCTCAAAATGTTTGTTACTTCTGACGTCGGGAAAGAGAAACATATGTCCCCCTTAACCCGGTCATGATAGTTTCCCTTACCCCACTTATGCATTTGTAGGTTATGTTATGAATCACATTAAAATTTAATATTTATAGCATATTCAGCAAAAAATTATATGCATACAAACAAAATATATCTATAAAACAATACTAACTGACATTTGCAGACTTGCAGACTTTTTATAACATAAATCAGTATCTAAATAAGGTACGTCGAACTCGTGTTTTCGTTGTTTGTCAACTAAAGTATTGTTTTTGTCACACTCGCAGTTTCAGTTGTCATAACGCTATCTGTGTTTTTTTTTTTGGAAATAAATCTCAGTTACCTACTGCTTTATCGATCGTGTAATCACAACTCTGCGGTCTATAGTTTTTGATATATCAACTAGTGTTTCCCTTTCCCAGTAGTTCCCCTTACCCCACCTGACCTTATTAAAAGGCTATCAGGCCAAATTGAAGTACTAAATTGTATCAACGCAATTTTTTTTATTTATTTTTTTAATACTGGTTCAGGCAAAAATGTAACAGTGTTCCATTTAGTTTAACTTTCATTTATAGGCTTTATATTACTTTTTTACAAGAAAATTAAACTCATTAATGCAAATCGTTTGTTTTACTATAATAACGTATTAAACAATCTCATATCCGTTTAATTCTGAGAAATTCCGAGATCGTCCACGTCCTGATCACGTTATGTATGCAGAGACCTTAAGCAGACTAACCCCGTCCCGTCAGATCGTATAAAACACATTTTAACACGTGCATTCTCTATTAGGCAGCTCTGCGACGCGCTGGCCTGGTTGGTAGTGACCCTGCCTACGAAGCTAGCGGTCCTGGGGCCCCAGACAAGATGCATTACGCCAACTCGCTTTTCTATTCGTTTCGTTTTTAAACCAATCGCGTCACTGCTAGATCACGTGACTTTTCGTATCACGTCATCTACAAGTGAAGCGATTGGTTTAAAAACGAAACGAATAGAAAAGCGAGTTGGCGTAATGCATCTTGTCTGGGGCCCCTGGGTTCAAATCCCGGTAAGGGCGGATATTTGTATGATGAGCGCGAATAATTTGTTCCTGAGTCATGGATGTTTTCTATGTATTTTAAGTGGGCACGTATTTGAATATCAAAAATTGAAATATCGACAATTAAAACATCGATGTTCAAAATATCGAAAATCAGAATGTCGAACGATCTAAATATCTTCTATCATTATATCGACATTATGAAATTTCTAAATCTCAAATACCGAACGGCTAAAATATCGAAAGTTCAAAATATCCACAGTTGAATGATCGATATATGTTAATATCTAAACATAAAATATCAACCATCAAAAACCCAACGTTTAAAATATCGAAAATTAAAGTAGCGAACGATCTTAATATCTACTGTCATTATAACGACGGCTAATATTCCTACAGCTCAAACGCCGAACGTTAAAAACCTTAATGTGACTTTTTAACATATTGTACACGAATATTTCTTGTAAATGTTGCATTATACGTAATTTCAAATTTGTTCATGCAACGGCTCCGGCGCTGCGGGCCGTGCAGCCCCACCGCCTTCGCGAAACGAAACGCATACACCCACGCTCCGTATGGTCCACCATAATAAATAACGAAATTGGCTTAGGAGGATAGACATATTATTTTTTGGTATTAGAACAATATACTATGGAAAAACCGAATCAGGGCACCCCACTCCCACGTGGTCTTGTCTGCCCTACCCTCTTGAGTGTTTTTGCAAACCCGGAGGCACGGAGATAGGGCAGCCCTCCCCCGCTGGAAGCTGCGGAGGTGAGCGTGGGTGCATGCGTTTCGTTTCGCGAAAGCGGTGGGACTGCACTGCCCGCAGCGCCGGAGCCATTGCATGAACAAATTACGGTTAAAATATCAACAGTTTGGCCGTGGATCTTAATTTAAAACCATTCGAAATACTTTCGATATTTTAACATGCGACTTAATAATATTTCGATATTTCACTGGTAGATATTCAGATTTTCGACATTTCAGTATTCGACTATTGTACCATTCGGTAATATAGACTTTCGATATTTAGAATTTCGACCTTAGAATCGTTCGACATTTTAAATTCGATATTTTATTTGTCGATATTCAGATTTTCGAAATTTAGACATTCGATAACTGCACCATTCGATAATGTATATTTTCGACATTTAATTTCGACCTTATGATCGTTTGACATTCTGATTTTCGGTATTTTGACCGTCGATGTTTTAATCGTCGATATTTCAATTTTCGATATTCCAATACGTGCCCATTTAAGTATATATTTCTCTATATAAGTAAATATTTATATCGTTGCCTAATAGTACAAGCCACCACGAGTCTGCACCCCCATTTGGTGGCATTGTTTCCTCATCACTTGTTGATGAATCTTTGCGTGTATGAAAATTTCCACTTCGGGAGGAAAGTACTATTATTAAGATCCTGGGTGCTGTTTGTGGGGTCCGGTCTGTTCACGTTTGCAAGGACTTTTTGTTCAATATATTATCCTAGTTAATATGGCTTTTGACGTAGAGACCTCGTCGTGTTGTTCTCATAGTCATTATTTTATTTTATGTTAATGTTTATTGACATTTGTAATAATTTTATTTTTGCTAGTTTTAAGAATTTATTGTTTATTACTTTATTACCTTATTATTACTTAATGTAACTTACTTTTAAGTATAATTATGTTTTGGGAGGAAAGTACTTACTTTTAAGTATAATTAATTATGTTTTTATGATTGAAAAAATGACCTTCTGCTGGAGTTTCTTGCGGCGCTTCTTCTCCGCAATGATGGTCTTGTCCGAAGCGCTGGTAGATTCACTGTACATTACCGACGTGTAAAAGAGCCCGCGTCGAGTATCTTGCGCTACAATCATCATCATACAAACTATATAAGTAATGTACTACTCGTAATTGTTTTATAAAAGCATAAGTTGTTCCAAATGTCCCCTCTTCGCCCGTGGTACGGTTGTCTGTGTCCGGTTGACTAAAATTTATATTTCAAAATCAAATTTAACAGAGTCGACGGAGCTCCGCTCTCGCGGAGCTCCTACTTCTGAGTATTTTGGCCCTTCGGGGCGGCTGAAGAACTAAAATAACCTAAACCTACCTCATATATTATTGGTCAACCGGACATAGTCAACCGTACCACGGGTGAAGACGCATATACACCTCAGTGAAGCCCCGCAGCCTAAACAATTTTATTATAAAATCCACAGTAAGGTTAGACGTAATGAAAATATTAAAATAAAAACCACAATTACTGTTTCATACAATGTAATTTGAGAAATTAGTAAAATTTTACATTTAATAATAATTTTAAATAAATCACAGTGACCTCTGTGCACAAAATATAATTGCAGTGCGTCTAAGATATAAATAGTTTTCGGTTTTCTTCGTGGTTTTATATAACACGAATGGGAATACTGTTAGATGCGTGAGAAAGTGATACCTGAAAAATATTGATAGCTTAGTCGCACCCTACAGCGGTAAATCTTCAAAGTGTGCGTGAACGTGTTATGCTTGGCCAATGGGTGGCCGCGCTGGCCAACTTGGTTGGCGTTGGCGAACAAGCCAGTTAGAGCTTGTAGGCTTGGCGCATCATGAGGTCGAAGTAGCAGTCATTGTCGATTGACACGCTGATGCCGCTGTAGTAGTTCATGAACTCCTCGAGGGTCACCTACAGGGAAGACAAATAATATAAATAAATTGGAAAAAAACGCTTTTTCAAAGATATCAGCTAAAATAACCAGTGTAGTTTTTGTAATTGGCTCCCTACTTGTTCCTCATATCTTACAAACCTTTAGGCACACGCCCACAATTACTTTTACGGTTGTTACCTATAATTATCTTAATTTAGTATTAATTAATGTTATTTTTTACTTTTACTATTAGGATCAATACTTTAGAAGAGATGTTGAATTTGATCAAAAATAAAAATAAAAATGTTTATTCAGTAAATTAGCCACATGCGGGCTCTTTTACTCGTCGGAAATGTACAGTGAATCTACCAGCGCTTCGGATGTACGCAGTAATGCATTCTTATTTATTTTCATCATCTAATATATTATTATAATCGTCACCTTAATTATCCAAATAGGTAGGGAGAATTTATAGTTTACTGTCCGAGACAGCCGTTGCAACGAAGCATTTTCCAACAAATGCTTATGCATAGGCAAAAAATAAATTTAACACTGGGTCAGTATTTGGCTCTAGGTTACCATCAGTTTCTCGTTCCCACATTTCGGGGCCTAGTTTGTTGCTTAAAACACTCTCGTTCTTGATAGCTTCTACAATGAAACGTCGAATTAACGTACCTTCCCGTCCACAGTGCCCTCAGACTCGAAGTTGGCCAGGAACTTGTTCATTATCAATTCCGCGGTCTCCTCGCCGCTCTTGTATCTGAAATTATCGTGAGGGGATGATCAGCTATCATGGTCATTTTTATTATATACCTTTTCTACATTCATAAAAGACCTCTCAAAATTCAGATTAAAGTAGGCAATCTCAGTTCTCTAATTTGTATAGCGGTTTTAACCTCCAGGTTTTGCCGGTTCTCCGGCTGGCTGGGGTTCCTTCAAAGGTTAAGCGAAAAGCAGTATGTGTCTCGGGAGATTAGAAAATATCATCTTGGGCAGTGTCACCACATAACTTGCGTCTGTGCTTGACTTCCTCGCTTCGCTCAAAAGCGCTCTAGATTTAACATACGCGTTGGAAATACAGACAGCGGGGGGAAGCGATTGAGAGTATAGTGGTTTTTGAATAAATTAAAGTTTATCATTTTATTAAAATGGTATTATGTTTCCATTGTCTATGTTTCCACTTACCATCAGGTGGCCTGTGTGCTCGTTTGCCTTCCCATGCCATTAAAAAAAAAAAAAAAAAAAATTTATTAATACTATAATTATGGTCAACTAACTGAGTAGTGTAAAGACATTCCATTTTAGTAGTAAGAGCTGACAGTGAATTTGAAGTTTTAAGATTGCAGCCTACAATAAGGGGGGCTTGTGAGCTCGTTTCCCTTTGCCATACACTAAAAAAATACTAGCTTGACTGGGTACTGGTGGACCTACTACCACTGGATTCATGTTTCCTTGAAGGAATCCAGTTCTTCAAGCTGTTCTAATTTGACAATCATTCAGATGAGAGTGTTTAGTCATCTTATTACCAGGAGTTCAGAACCTGTAAGGGCCTGCTCCGAACTGGCTGGCCTTATGGTTAAATAGAAGTTAATTAACCTACTACCATTACTTCTAACCTGGAGTTACTGCTAACGGAGTAGACTCCTCGGATGTCCTCTATGGCGATGACCCCGTCGCCAGTCTTGTCCAACTTCCTAAACGCCTGCTCCACTATGGACCGGCGGCTATCCGACATCGGCGGCTGCGAAGCAAACATTTTATTTATTTATTCTGTACACAAACCTTCAAGAAGGTTACTATGAACACATAGTTTGGAATTTGAGATGCCCCGTCCCTTTCACTTGTCATTCGATCCTAAATTGGCAGAAGGGGATGGGGATAACGTAACTTCGAACTTCGATGGTCAGAGAACCCTAGTCTTAGGGTGGTTTTAGTGCCGCACTGATCGTCGGCGCCGGAAGGTCGGCACGAGGCTCAGCGACGCTGACGCGTGGGGCGCACGACAAAACGCCTTTAAGCTTGTAGCAATTAATTATACATATTGGCTTGTCAGCGCCGATGTTCAGCGTGAGACTAAAACCAGCCTAACACATTTAATATTATCTATGGGTTCTCATTTCACAGAGTCGTGGGTAGGTTTGTTTTTGTATCAGGCCTGATTGGGCCAAACCATTTTTTAATTATTTTTTTCTGTTTAGAGCGAAGTAATTAAATGTTGTATCTTTGGTCATTCTAAAAGGGCCTTTAGAGTTAACTAATAGTCAGTGTCAATAACGTCAATGTTGGCGTGACATACACACATAATTATGAGCCTTTTACCTACACCAGTTCAACGTGATTAACCGATTCCTTCCCTTAAAGTTATCGTAAATCAAAAAAACCACGGTGTATAGAAATAAAGAAACTGCAATGCAGTTAGGCAGATACATAAATATTTTTGTAGTTTTTTTTATACCTTTATGAGCAGTTTACCAGATTCGCAATTTACCAGATTCGCTACTCACCAGATTCGCAATTCACCAGATTCGCAACTAACCAGACTTTGTATCATCAAACAGGAAATGCACTTTAGGTAACCTCTTGCATCTCTAACAGAGAATAAAGGTCAGATATCATTAATAAGTAGCTGGCAGTTTATTATTGTATTGACATTCAATAATATGACATTGAGTGACAATATATTCATTTTAAAATAATTACTTATTATTGTATTTTATGTGCAATTGAATTAAATATATAAAAATAGTGCGTACCAATACGTAAGTGTGATTTCAATGATGGATGAAACTGAATTAAAATTTATAGGAAGTGAAAGAGGAAGACCCGTTTTACTGCACGCGGGCTTTAAATATAATTTTGCCCTAAAAAATAAATCCGGTTCAACTAATTGGAGATGTAGTCATCAAAAAGAATGTAATACTTCGATCACTTTGGATGCCAACAATTCTATTATAAATAAGCATTGTTGCTCTAAAGATCAGGTGCGAAATTCAATTGACGCAATTATGGCAGACTGTAAAGACGTTGTATGTAATAATTTGGACTCTGTGCAACAAACCTATGAAAAACATTTTTGTAATAAATCTTCCAAATACCAAATTGAAAGCCATAATGTACCTTCATTTCCATCAAAGAAGGACACATTATACAGAGCACGAGCAAAATTTTTAAAAATCGGCCGAGGTTTGGCGAAAAAACCTGCAGATGTCAAATTGCCAGATCATATTGTGCAAGATTTTTTTATGTTCGACGATGGGATCGAAAACAAAATAATATTTTTTAGTACTCCATTAGCAAGAACAAAGCTGACATTTGTTGAAATGTATTATGGAGACGGCACTTTCAGAGCAGCACCGAAGCCATTCTACCAGATATACACATTGCATGCAGACTTATCGCCTGGCAATAACGAAGAAATTAATTTCGTGCCACTAATTTACGCTTTTCTGCCCGATAAAAGTAAAAACACGTACAAGCGATTTTTTTCAGTACTTAAAGAACAATTTAGAGTTAATATAAAATTGTATAAATGTGACTACGAAATTGCCGCCATAGAAGCTGTCAAGGAAATATTTCCCGATGCAATTGTAAAGGGGTGCTATTACCATTTTCAAAACGCAGTATGGAGAATGAGCAAAAAAATTGATTTTGTCGACACGGAAAACGGTAAACAAATTACTCATTTTTCAACGATCTTACCACTTCTACCACCAATATTAATCCCTGAAGGTTTTCTAAGCATCTGTGAATTGGCCTCAAAAAATGACTGTTACGAAAAATTTTAAAAATATTTCATAGATCAGTGGATTAATAAAATAACCTGTGATGTTTTTAGCTGTTATGGAGAGAAGAACAGAACCACAAATGCCCTAGAAGGATGGCACCGACGCCTAAACACAAAGATAGCAGCTAAGCCGTCTTTGCTTAAATGCATTATGATATTAAAAAAAGAAGCGGAAGTCCAGGATATTAAAATACAAAAAAAAACATTGCATTATAAAGGGAAGAAAAGAAACCAAAAAGTGATAGAAAAAAATTAAAAAATAAATAATATTATTTTAGATTGTCTGCAAAATAAAATCAGTGTAATTGATTGCATTAGGAAGCTAGCTTCCCTTAATTACACAAGTGACTAATATAATGCAATATGTCCAGCTTACGTTTTCATCAAAGTGTACATAAGTTCACCTTAGTTCACCTAGGTGTACCACGGGTAGAAAATACTCCCCGTGGTCCATCCAGGTGAACAGATTAGGTAGACCACGGGCAAGGAGGGAAAAAACCCACTGTGTACAACCACATTTTTTTTCTATTGTTGCTTGAAAATAAAGTTTGTTTTGTTAAAATTAATTTTGTCTTTGATTGTACTTCTGGTTAGTTGCGAATCTGGTGAGTTGCAAATCTGGTGAGTAGCGAATCTGGTGAATTGCGAATCTGGTAAACTGCTCATAAAGGTTTTTTCCTTTAGTATGGTTTAAAAAGTTCTAAGTATATGCTTATATCGACGTTAAAGCACGAACCAAGGTGAAAATGAAGTAACTTACGCGAATCTGCCTGATGAATTCATCCACACTGATAGACCCGCTGCGGTCGGTGTCAAACTGCGCAAACAGTGTTTCGGCATCCTGAAATATTAACAGCGAAAAGTTGTTCACTGCCACTCTTTCGCTGCCTCCACCACGCTACCAGGAGGACTAGCATTCCACGATTTGGATCTCCCTTCTTAGTCTTTAACTATGGAGACGCATTGAGCAATAAGAAAGAAAATTAAACTTGAGCTATGATATCCGTACTGCTAGCCTTATCGCTTGGATCTCCCTTTATCTAGTCTGTAGCGATGGAGATGTACTGAACAAAAAAAAAGAAAATGCAACTTGTGGTAGCCGTACTGTTTCTTTTTAGGGTGTAAAACCTAAATCGTATTTGACCTGTATTGTTTTTCCCTTGGCCGCCATTATTGTTAAGTAAATAAGAGCTATCAAAACGTTGACAATACGATAACAATTCAAAAACGATATGGTTTTTTTCATCATTATTTTTTATAAACACAAATATTTCGAGACCTGGTGAGGGAAGGACCTTGTAAGAAGCAGTATTGAAATTATTGTATTCCGGTGTGGGATTAAACAACCGGTGAAATTACTAGGTGATAGTTGAGAACACATTACATTGCTCAGCTTATATTAATCCTTGTCATGTTATAACTTCTAAACCCGCAATGTATACCGAATGTCAGGGTAGTGAAATAAAGGGGTATTTTTGTTTAGAATTAGTATATTTACCGCGTTGCTAATTTCAAGCCCGGTGTCTCTAATGCCCGTGAAAAACTCGTCCTTGTTCAGTTGTTTGCTCCCATCGTCGTCCATTCTTCGGAAGATCCTGAATATACAAACGTAATTATCAATATCCACCTGCTTTGTGGGGTGCCTAGAAAAGCAATAAAAATTGAAGATTCATTTTAAAAAATCGCAGTTATAGTTTTACAGCAGTGCCACGATAATTCTTAAGCATTTATCGCTTTTAATTTTAGATTTACCCACTATTTATGTTATTTCCACAGTCCCTTTAGGTAAATGAGCTTTAATATCTTCAGGTCCTGGCAGAATATCAATGGCCTGGCATTCATGACATGTTGCTGAGCCAGGAGCCTTTCCACGGCCATTTTTTTCCCTATTCCTCGTGGCCAAACTGATATGC
This sequence comes from Acleris emargana, assembly GCA_927399475.2. Taxonomy (NCBI): domain Eukaryota; kingdom Metazoa; phylum Arthropoda; class Insecta; order Lepidoptera; family Tortricidae; genus Acleris; species Acleris emargana. The sequence goes on along the minus strand of OV656838.1, from coordinate 20,259,261 downwards.
CAAACTGGTTTGGCCACGAGGAAATGCGACTCCTCGTGGCCAAAATTTGTCAAAATTGTCTTCCTCCTGTATAACACGTATGTCAAGTACTTACACGTATAAACCAGTCGTCAGTCGTGGTCGATCTACTTAGTTCACCCTAGCGTTTTAACAGACCTTAACGAATTCGACGGAGCTCCGCTACCGCCGTTGCTTTGGCCCTCCGGGCTTGATATAAAAACGAACCTAACCTAACCTACCTGTTCATTTTGGCCAGTCCGTAATCCAGTTTTGATATTGACTAACTGATGTCTGTTTTATTTTATCTTTCAAACGTTTAAAATAGGGTGTGTAGAAATTTGTTTAAGTCACGTGAAATAAACCACAGTTTCATCACAAGGAAATTTAATTCCAAATTAAAATTTGGCCAAACTGGTTTGGCCTCGAGGAAAAAGCGTTATTTTCTTGCATAATTATTAGTTTTTATTTATTTCTGTTGTGGCTGAATAAAACCTTTTCTTTCTTCCTATATTTTATCATGTTCTGTGCTATACCTGCCTCCTAAGCCAACAGATGGTATCTCTGATTCAATTTCCAAAGTAGATTACATCCTCTGCCCTTAGTAATGAGGGTGTGATTGCTTCATGAGTTTTATTTGAGATACTGCTATGTGGCTTAGAAGGAAGTATAGTTAGGGTCTGACCTGCCAAGCCCCATGATCCCGGAGGCCCCGCGCGCGAGGCACAGCAGGCGCAGCTTCTCCAAGGGGTCGCTGGTGTTGGAGAGGGCCCGGGCACTCTTCTGCATCAGCTCCTCCTCCACGCGAGACGTCGCCGACTGCGGTCGGTGCCATGCTACTGCAAATTATAACAAGCTCAGCTTTAGGTATATTGAAGACATAAGGATAGGTTAAAAAAACCCGGTCGGCAATGTCGACACGCGACTGTAGCGAAAATTACACTTAATAGTGTGTGCGTGTGCGTGGGTGTGTGCGTGTGCGTGTGCGTGTGCGTGCGGGTGTGTGTGTGTGTTACTTTGTTACTCCTTCACGCTGCAACGGCTGGATGAATTTGGATGAAATTTGTAATAGAGATAGTTATACCCAGGATTAACACATACGCACACACACACACACACATCTTGGTAAATTCAAAAGTGCCAATTAAATGTAGGTACCTGGGTGTGTAATGTATAGCATATTTACATAACACGAATTACAAAAAGATTCGAAACATACTTAATTCTGGTTATTCTTTATTTTAAAAGGATATTTTAACCTTCACTAATCATAATCTTTTTTTTTACTCTTGACAAATTCTGATTGTAATTTTAACAAAATGAGACAGTCATTCTTAAATACACGGTAAGGAAAAAAATGATGATGATGACTAAAGGTTAAAAAAAACTTTTAAAGTAAGGAATAACAAGAATTATGTTGCTATTTTGTTTTATTTGCATAGTTACAATAACAAAAAAATACAAACAAAACTTGGAGCGATCGATCACTAGTATGCGGGGAAAGCATCGATAATAGGGAATATGCATGTTTTTTTTTTACAGCTTCAATTGAAGCTGATTCATGTAACAAACAGATCACAAAAATCATTTTTTGAATAACTATAAAAATAACCAAGATATAAGCCAACAAAGATTTGTTCCTATCTCTTTCTAGAAAAACGGAATTTTACATGGAGTTTATATGGCCGCAGTGCACAATGACGTCACGGTGCACATCGGATCTCTCTGTCTAATTAGAAGTTTGAAATGCTTATAACTTCCGTATTTCTTGACCGATTTTAATTTTACTTTCCGTTTTGGTGATCTCTTTTACGGTATTTTCATATTTTGATGAGAAATGAGATTTTTAAAATCCATGCATATTCCCTATTGAGTTTATCGATATAGGCAATCCCTAGCTGTCATTTAATTTTGCCCCGTATATTCCTAGGTCTGCTGATTAACAAGAGGAATCTTTTAAAAGGTGTTCCAAAAAAAAACATGCTTAAAGAGGTTGACTCAAAATAATAATAATATTATTTTTTGTTCGTTTTTTTCTAAGAAAATAAATAATCAAATTTCTGCGCCACATGCTCTTTACGTCAGAGCTAGTGCTTGCTAGTAGACTAAAAAAAATGCGGGTACCTACTAACAAAATGATGTCATTCCGACCGCGAGTCCAATGCGGGCGTAGCAAGTACTGATAATATTCACAGATTAGGTACAAGGAAAAAGATACCTAGACCACTTTGGACTATGTCAAAGTGACGTAATCAATCGAAACTTAAGAGACTTAAAAAAGAAACACCTTAACTTTTAACACAGTGACACTTTGACGGAGTTCAAAGTTGTCTAGGAATCAATTTCCTTGACTGTACTTAATGTCAATAGATGAACCCTTGTTTTCGGGTAGGTAGCGTAGGTACTGATATTGAATAAACCTACCCAACCTACTAAATAAACCTACTTAAGGGACTACCATGCCATTAACAGACATTTTTGATGAAGTTTATGTTCTTATAAGTCTTATAATATAACTCAGTCAAAACTTAATGTAAATTTATAAAAAAAAAAAAAAAATTGTCCGTATCTTTGATTCTATCGAACATAATTTCAAAATAACGTATGGTTAGTTTTTTATATTTTGTTTAAAAAGATGATTAACAAACCCCGAAGTTGCGGTGGCAATAACGTCAATTAACTAGGGACTTCCTTGCGATATAAAATTTATCGATAACTGAATGCTTATTTGGAAGTGACACTTCATATTAGCTGTAAAGTTTACCTACAGAATAATTGAAAATTAACTAAAATGTGATGATCACTACCCGTCAATGTTACCTATATAGGAGTTTTTAGGACATTAGTAGGAATTTTAAAATTCAAATAAAAATCAACCTTTACAACTAAATTTTTATTTCATCAATTTCCATGCAAAGTAAACTAAAACCTAGAAGTACATAAACATCATTACATTATTTTCATTTAATCAATATGAACCTTATATTAGTAATAAGTAACAAAGTATTTTATCTTGTGTTTAATACTTCAAATATCATACAAATTGTTACGCATTGTTTCCAAATAGATGGGAGAACGAAATCTATTATTAATAATTTATAAGTTACGGTCTTACGGTGTATGGAAATTCGGCCTTATCACATAATATCAAAACACAACAACCATGAGTAATAAACAAACGTACCTATATTATGACCTTATCAACATATAAGACTACAATAAGTCAGATTTATTGGGAACGAAAAATTGACTTTCTCTGTCATATTTTAAACATAAGTATATTTATAATCGGTGAGTTTCCTTTGGACGCATGATATGATACACGACAAATGAATACACAAGCTGATTACTACACTGATGCAAGCTTTATATTATACGTCACTTTGCTTATAAATGTAGTACCTTGAAATCGTGAGAATCGATTTTCTACCGATATCGTATCAGTACCCTTACCATGAGTTACAATTAACGTACTCGCTAGCAAGTGATAGCTCTATCCCTCGCAGACCTCGCAAGTATTCTTATAGAGTGCGAGGGACAGAGCATTCGACTCGCTACCGAGTACGGTAATTGTAACTCATGGTAAGGATACAGTTATCAGTTGGTGTAATACCATAGTCCTTTTAATGTCAAATGACTTGTGTCAAATGGAACTGTTAGAGGTCACAGTCTATAAGAAACCCTTTTTATAAGGATTTAAACATCACTACCTTGCAAACAGAGCACTTTAGTTCATTTTTATATGTTTGCAGACCAAAAAAATAATAGTACGTAGCGAAACAATCGTGGCACCGGTCTCGTACACGGACGTAATTTTTGGTCAAATGTTCTTCCATAATATCAATCGCATTGAAAAAGATATCTCGTTTTAGTTGAAGTGGCAAGTCCACACCGGATATATTTTCCTTCAAAACGACCATCTAAAAATAGGAAAAAAAATTAAAATACTTTCAAATCTCCTTATTAAATAACTAATATATTGAAACGATAAACTTTACGTAATTTTAATGGCAGGATTCTTACTAGGTCTAATAATCTTAATGGTTCTAATGTTTCTTGAATGTCATCGTCTTCGTGAATATGATTGTCATACACGTAATCAATGAACTTCTTGATTAATGTAGAGACAATCACTTTTTGAGACAATTCATATAACGTAATATTAATCATTTTTAATATTTAGAGGGCACAGTAATATTTTTAAATAATAAATATACATGCACAATAATGTTTAAACAAAATCTGACACTTGACAGATCTTTTTCTTCTGATATGATTTGGTCTTGTACAAAAAGGTTGAATTGTTTCAATTAATTCTATTTTCATAATAACAAATTAATATCTTTTCAGCATTTTCTGGTGTAAGACTTCTACGTCTTGGAGAAAATATCCATTTTAAATAGCTGAATGATTTTTCAACCTCGACCGATGTAATGGGTGCAAAATTAAAATTTTTAAAATGCTTCATTGTTGCTAATCTGTTTCCTGGCGATATTTCAACATCCTCGCCATTATTTAAATTATTTATTTTAACCATAGTATTAAATCCAATATTCTTCTTTATAATTTGATTAAATTTATCATAAACGATTCTACCTTTATTGTGTAAAAATACTGTCGACAGCTTTCTTTTTAAGTTATTCACTATGTTAATACTTGTGTCTAGTGTCAAAATTGGGGATTGCAGTGCTGTAATAGATGTTTGAAGCGTACATAAACGTTCAGCAATGAATTTTAGATCCTCATGTATATCAGGTGCATTAAATGAAGTTTTGGCTTTACGAATTGATGAACAACCAGATTCATTGAATGTATCAATTACTTCTTTAATTTCATTATGGTATTTAAAATAGTAATGTGCAGCTTCCAACCATGTGCCCCATCTGATAATTGTTGGTTTTGGTGGTAGTGGGATATTAGGTAACAACCTTTTAAACGTGTTAATCCTTTTTGGTGACTTGAGGAACACCTTTTTCACACTAGATATCAAATCATTGACGCGAGGAAATAAACGCCGCACTTGTTCTGCAACCCTGTTAATACCGTGTGCTAGACATGTCACGTGGGTCATGTTACAGAAAACGCGGCTTAAATTTTTCCCAGCTTTAACAATATAAGGCACGCCATCGGTTAACAACAGTAAAACTTTGTGAGACTGGTTTGCACCCAATACATTTTGGAGAGACTCTGTAACTAATTGCGTTATTGTATCACTATTTGTACAACGCAACGCCTTACTTGCAATTAAATGTGGCCTGCTCGGTTCGTCTTCAAGTTTACCAACTAAAACATTTGCAATTTGTTCTCCTTTCGCATTAGTCGTTTCGTCAACGGTCACATATATATATTTGTTTGTAATTTCAGAGTATATATTTTGCATGGATTCGATATACACTTTCGGAAGATAATGCTGTCTTATATATGATTCCGAAGGTACGGACGAATTCTTGTATTCTCCGTTGATACAGTTCTGTATAAATAAACAAAAATTTGGATTATCTAATTGATGCCATGCAATGTTACATGTTACCAAGAATTTTGTTAATTCCATATAAAACGAACGATTTTTCATGTGGCTGCCTTTAATGTGTGTTTCACTATTCAAATGCTTCTTGACATTATATTTCTTAGCTACGAGGCTTATCTCACATTTAGTACAAAATATCTTAGATCCACGTATGCGTAAATCCGGAGAGTTTTTTAGCCAAGAACTTAATAAATTTTCACGACACTGTTTTCTAGGTGGCATTTTACGCGTAAAATTAATTCCATCGATTCTCTGACAAGATTGTCATATTATGTCAACGCCACGTCTATACCTACATCCATAAAGTATGAAAACCGTTATCTTCTTTAATCGACCTTTACGGACTTCAATCTTCATACTGTATAAATGATACAGTTTAATAGGTATTGCAAGTTGCATTAATAACATACGTCATCTCATAGTCATCATAACATACCTAACTATTGTCATAAGAAAGTCCAATTTATCGATGAAATAATATCGCGTGGAAGTCCCTAGCAAAATTTTATTCGTGCCACCGCAACTCCGGGGTTTGATGATTATAAATACACAAAATTGTATATAACTTTTTCATCTTGGCGTCAATTGATATGGAAACTACATCTTAATATTCTTCATTAATACACTCGCGAGCAAAAAAATCGACTCAAGCTGCACGTTTGGGTTCTCCGCCCAGTATCTCTTGACCTATTCAGAATATCTTTAAAAAAAATGATACCAAACGAAAGCTGATAATGTAACGATTTAAAAAAAACAAGAACCCTGGGAATCCGCCCAGGACTTTCCAAGTTATGTCTCATTTCCCGATATGTGGATCATTTACTCGTTCCGAAACGTACAAAGTGTGCCCCTTTTGACCCCTATAAATATGGGTAGGAGGGGGAAATGTCATCAGTCACTTATCAGAAGTTGACCGGTACACATCTCTACTAACGACCTTACTCGGAAACCCTGAAGAAAGTGGATACCACCATGACTGAAGCCGCCCAAGTCGTGGCCTTGCTGGAAGAGGGACACAACCAACGCTTCGTGGCTGACCAGCTGAATTTAAGCCAGTTAGCAGTAACCCGAGTTTACCGACGATTTCGGGAGACTGGGGCCTTGACACGAAGACCAGGTTCTGGCCGCCGGAGGTGCACATCTGAGAGGGATGACCGCTTTATCGTCACTTCAGAAATCGGCACCAGACCGCCGTTACTGTCAATCAGCATCTTCGGGCTGTACGAGGGGTTACTGCCAGTGAGTGGACAGTAAGACGAAGACTCGAGGAAGCTAACCTGACCTGAAATCGGCCCGCCACGGGCCCCAGACTGCTCCCGCGTCACCGCCAAGCACGCCTGGAATTTGCTCGTCAACACGAAAATTGGACCATTGAGCAATGGACCAGAGTTCTTTTTTGTGATGAGTCCAGGGTGTGCTTGAATGGCTGTGACAGACGAGGAAGAGTCTACAGGAGGCCAGGAAAACGGTATGCACAATGCTGTTTCAAGGAAACAGTTGCCTATGGCGGAGGTTTCGTCAGTGTGTGGGCGGGCATTTCCATCGAAGGGCGTACAGAGCTCGTTTTCGTACCTGGTGGGGGCCGTGGCGGTGGTTTGACCGCTGCCAGGTACATCACTGACATCCTTGAGGAGCATGTTGTTCCTTACGCCCGTTTTTATGACGAATGGTTCGTCCTGGTGCAGGATAATGCTACTTGTCATACCGCAAGGATCACTCGGGCCTACCTTGCCGAGGTCGGCATTCCCACCATGAACTGGCCAGCCGTCAGCCCGGACCTGAATCCCATTGATCATCTCTGGGACTACCTGAAAAGGCAGATTCGGAAGAGGGATCCAGCTCCTTCAAATGTTACGGAGCTGAGGACAGCTCTGCAGGAGGTGTGGGATGCCATCCCCCAGGAGCTTATCAAAAAGCTGATAAGATCCATGAAAAACCGCCTGAATGCTGTGATAAGGGCCAGGGGTGGAAAAACGAAGTATTAATGAATAAATAAAACCTTATGTGGTTACCTGTGTGGTTGCCGGGTTAGAATAGTGCCACTCCATGTCTTCCCGTGGATGTCGTAAGAGGCGACTAAGGGAATAAAGGCTTGCAGTACTGTTAGGCGATGGGCTTGCAACCTGCCACTAATACGCTGGTAAACATCTTAGCCTGATTGTGCAAAATGTGGTTACAGAATTATCAACATGTTTTTAGAGTTGTTGGTAATTCTGTAGCTCTGCCTACCCCTCCCCGGGAACAAAGGCGTGAGTTTATGTATGTATGTTATTTTCCTTAAAATGCCTTTTATTTTACGATTTCCCTTTTCTTTCTTTTTGTTTTTTTCATGCATCTCTGCAAAACCTGGCTCCTGTCACTTGTGGAAAATGGCATGACTGAAAATTATTATTTTTTAAATCGTTAATTTATCAGCTTTCATTTGATACCATTTTTTTTAAGATATTCTGAATAGGTCAAGATATAGGTACTGGGCGGAGAACCCAAACGTGCAGCTTGAGTCGATTTTTTTGCTCGTGAGTGTATATTTCATATGTGGTTACAGAATTATCAAGAAGTTTTAAGTTTTGTTGGTAATCCTTTAGCTCTGCCTACCCCACTCTGGGAATGAAGGCGTGAGTTTATGTATGTGGGTCAATCAAATTTTCTTTGTAGCTCGTTGCCATGGTGACGTCTCCTGGGTCACTCTTTAAAACTAAGATTTCAAAGGATATAAGTCCACTAAAAAACTGTTATATTGGCAATTACACACCCATTCTTTTATGGCCTTTCTCCTGAGTGTGCTGGAAGTATATATTATAACATTTTTTCTAAGAAACTCTATCACTGTTGTCTCCTGGCTTACGGGACAGAATAACAACAACAAAAAGTTGATCCACCCATGTATGTATGTAATATATCTCATAAATAATCGTTTTTTTTTTTCTAAAGTGAAAAAGATGGAAATAAAGGCCAAAAAACTACTTTTTTGGAGTAAAAATGTCTAACTTTGTAAGCATAAATCTCGATATCAGTGACTTGTAAAATAAAAAAATTAGATGGTACCTAGCTAGTTTAGAACAGCAGTGTTAGCGCAAATAGCTTCAGGTCGAAGGTCATGTGCCCATGGTAGCAGCCCCTTAAATAAGTACAGTCAGCTGCAGAGAAAAGGATACCCCCCCTCCTGGTAAGGATTGTTTTTTTTTCGAAAACCTGTGGCTAGATTTAAATGATTTTGATTTTATGTGTAGACAATAGTAAAATCTTCAATTCACCGAAAAATCATATAAATTTAACCACAGGTTTTTGAAATAACTCGATCCTTACCAGGAGGGGGGGTATCCTTTTCTCTGCAGCTGACTGTACATAACTAAGGAAGTTTTGTGAGCGTTACCCATAGTTCAATTCCTAAGTTATTAATGTTATTATCATCAATAAATTGAATATGAATATGATTGAATGAAGTTCGACAAATGTCGAGACACTTCCAAATCTATATAAATCAGAATTTCTGAAATGTATGTAGGTAAGTACGCATATAACTTCCAAAGGACTGCACCAAACACGATAAAAAAAATGTCGTGTTCGTTATAATTGTCAGGACAAGGTTTTTATGACAGAAAATGAAAAACTTGCAGCGGGGGCGACGCGAATAAATAATTAAGCGCTGAAGGGTCAATCAACCATCTTGATTACCTACGTTTGTTTTAGAACATAAGGCTATGTACTATCAGCCCAATGGAATCTTGACCCATCATAGAACCAAGTCACAGTGACGTTATGACTCAATTTGTAAGAAGTGTCAAACAAATTATAATACCAGGAATAAACATAAGCTCGCAGTGCCCTTTACACGGCTTCACAAAATAAAAAAATCATGGGTAATTGTATAAGGTTCTATAATAAGCTCCCAAGTAGTGTTACTCATTTATCAGTAAATAAATTTAAGAGTTACGTTAAACGTCAACTAATTTCTAAAGCGTATTATAGTATTAAAGATTATATAAATGATGACAATGCTTGGGACTGAATTATTTGTATTACAATTATTAATGACCGTGGAGACTATTATACATCTCCTTGTATGCTTATTATTTTAATTTGACATCTGGAGACTCTTTACATCTCCAAAATTGACCGTGGAGACTTTCTACATCTCCCTTGTTTGTGTTTGTTGTTTTGTTTTTTTGTTTAATTACCTACTTACCTATATTTAATTTTAATTTGACATTTGGAGACTCTTTACATCTCCGGAATTGTATTATTATTTTAAACTGATATTTTTATTAATTTAATTATTATTACTACTGGGACCTGAACATCCCTGTGACATTTAAATTAGATAGCTTATGTTTAGTATTGTAATAAGTTCTTTATTTAAAAAAATGGCTTACTGTTGAGTTTCTTGCGGTGCTTCTTCTCAACAATGGTCTCTTGAAGCGCTGGTAGATGGTAGATTCAGACTTGTAAAAGTGCCTACAGGGCCTACTTACAGAATAAATGATTTTATTTTATTTTTATTTTAATTGTTTTGTAATGACACTGTGACACCGTTCTATGGTGGGTCAGGGTTCCAACGGGCTGATAGTACTTACCTATCCCGGGTACGCATAATAGCTGCGACACAGTCTTATACGACTGCAGCTGCTTACAAACCAACTGATGTTCCATTTTGCATCTTCAATAAATATCTTAATCTTAAACTTATCTTATCTTTTTTGACAAGCTCATCAGTGTTTATGTTAAGTTGTCTCGAGTGGAACATAAGCCAACAAGCTTAAATGAAATATCCCGACGAAATTACGTTTTTAATAAACACGCGAGTAATTGCCGGCAGGGAAGTAACAGCATTCAGTGCCACAACCTAAAAAATCTTCGTTATTCAAATTGCCTATTGGCGTCACAGGCTCTGGACGAGTTAACCTAGAAACAACTGATCGATACGCGGCCCGAGCTACTAAACTACACTAGGTTAGTTTGTAATTTAGTCGATAAAACTAACATTGAACGTAATTTCATAGAGAATTACTAAGCATTTCCCTCGTACGCAATAACTTATTCATGTTATTGTATACAAGAGGCTAAAGATACACTTGTATCACATTTAAATCGAAAGTTATAACACTCACTGTTAGAATTGGTTCGGCTTTTCCCCGAATAACCAGTATACATGTTTCACTGTATTACAATCATCTGTGCCACAGAAGTCACGTTTTCAAAAGACCGTATACATTCTTAAGAACTTCCCGGGAACGCGTCTGGCAGCTGTAAAAGCCTTTGGCGGACTGAACTGAATGGAAAACAAAATCCAAGTTGTGTTAGGTAGGTGTACAGTCGGACACGCCAAGATCGCATGACTTCGCAGTGTTAGGGCTAAAATACTATGTTATGTGGGCTAAAGATAACTGTTTGTCGCCCGTTAATAGGTAAAACGTTACTTTGATATGTGACGGCCCCTTGCGTGTTTCGTAGACACTTCGCCCCTTTAAAGTCTTACCCTCTTATAAACGTATTAAGTATAGATTTTTAGGGTTCCGTACTTGATGTCTTGTTTACAATATCAGAGCCCACTGCTGTCTGTCAGCAACTCCGTATCATCATCATCATCATCGTCAGCCGCAAGACTTCCACTGCTGGACAAAGGCCTTCCCCAAGGTTCTCTACAACGATCGGTCCTCTGCTGCTGCCATCCAGCAGTGTCCCGCGGCCTTTATCAGATCGTCAGTCCATCTTGTGGAAGGCCTGCCGACACTTCGTCTCCCGGTTCGCAATCGCCACTCTAGAACTTTCCCGCTCCAACGGCCATCGGGTCTACGAGCGATGTGCTCAACTCCGTATAGCGGCCTGTACACGTAAAGTTCGCACCGCAGGAAACGCCACGCGCCGTTCCAATATTCGTTCCGAACCGTTCGTGTAAATGCCACTGTACTATTAAAATAGAAAAAAAATCAAAGTTAAAATTACGGTTCGGAACGAAGATTGGAACGGCGCGCGCATGGCGTTTCCCGCGGTCCGAACTGTAGAGAACTTGAGTCTATTGTAATAGAAATGAGTTATAGAATTAAAATTAAGACTTAAGTTGACCCAAAACTAGGCTAAGTACTATACTTAAAAAATGTTTTTATCTTTACTTTTTATTTGCGAAAGTATTTTTCAGTTTTAGACCAAGTATTTTTGTTACTTCTAATTCTAATTTTAGTTAATGGCTTTCACTCCTGTTAAGGTGTATTTCGCCAATGTCGAGCTATTTATAGACATTCCCATGGACTTATTTAAGTCTATGGATATCACACGCGAAGAAAATTGTTCGGTAAAAGATTATTTTCTCAAATGGACTAAACAGCTCCAAGCGATTCTGTCAAGCAAGACTTTTGTTACTTACATGTTCTACTTTAAAAAAAAACGAATATATTTCTACAGTTTTGTGAAGTTCGACATATCCCAGCTGTCAACGGTATCAGTGTTGCCATATTTCAATATTTTAAACTTGGACTTAGTACCGGGGGTCTTACTTTTGATGCCTACGGAATGATTAAAAATGAAAGACTAGTAGGTAATGAAAGGTTGAAATATGGTTCGATTATCGCCGAACAAGTTCTGCATAAACCTATAGGGAGTTTATGATATAAATTAATAAGTATAATTAAATATTCATAAATACAATTATTGCATTAACATTCATAAAAGCAAAATAGACAAATTTGAAATTTTTAGTAAAGTGGTGAATCAAAACATGATTCTGCCGTGATTCGTATTTTGAATGCGGTTAAGCTGTATTTAACTGTAATAATTTTACTGCTTCCTTTTTTTACCCGACTGCGTCAGAAGGAGGGTTATTTAACTCACTTAATACATAGGTCACCTGCCAAATGAAAGCAAAGCATCCTGTGTGTAAATTTTCGTCATTTTGACGTAATCGGTATCAAAAGTACGACCCCTGATAACGTCAAACACTGGGGGTTCGAGCAGGTACCTGGAGAGGGACCCTAAAAAAAGCCATTCAACGCTTTTCTAAAGGTGGGTATTTATCCAACTGGTATTCCCGGATACACTTGGATTTCGAGAAAATTCTGTTTTTTAGGGTTTTGTTCCCAAAGGAAAGGGAACCCTATTACTAAGACTCGCTGTCCGTCCGTCCGTCTGTCAGAGAGCTGTATCTCATGATACCATAATACTGCCCTACTACGGAGGAAAGGCACAAGTGCAATTAATTAAAAGAAGCATATTGAGCTCTCAGGGGTTATAATAAGGTTGGAAGTGCAATACAATTATTATAGTAGATGTGCCTTTTTTTCCGTAGGAGGGCAGAATAGACTATAGACAGTCGAAGTGTTCAGAGTTTGTATTTCTATTACCGCTATAACAATAATACAATATAACTTATAAGTATATTATGTAATTAAATGGGTCTGGGAACCCTTCATGTCGCACTTGGCTGTTTTTTTTTTAATTTAGGTTTTTAGCCGTACCTATCAACTGTCTTTAGCATGGCGAAAGAGTAATTCAACTCGGTTAGGGTGTTCTTGCGTGAATTGAATTGTGGGAAACTTTGAATAACTTCTGTCCAAAGTGAAAGGATAACAGTAAATAAATAAAGATAAAGCTCTGATATACAGGGTGGAAAAACGAATGCCATGGATGTACCTTAAATATTGGAAATAGCAAATTCTACGCAAAGGAGACTAAGTAACTTTTATTTTTAAGAACAATAAATTCTGCGTTATTGGATCAAAAGCACCCAAAACCGACTCGATGAGATCGATCGCATGAGGAGATTGATGAATATAGAGGAAGCGAAACTTGACACTGGCGAAAACTGGCGTTCCATTAGTCTGTGCCTACCCCCCATTGGGCGACGTGAAGGTATATATGTATTGGATTTATGAAAAATATCCTCTTCCTTATCCGGGAATAGAACTGGTCGAATATGACAAAACAAAGTCGTGTTTTATACTGATCGAAAGCGTCATTGATGGTGATCATTTATATCTACAACTGTAAGTTATTTGTAATTAAGGGCACCGTTGCTCAAACCAAAAATTCTATTCCATTCTGCAGACTTCTTGGAAGGTACTAAGGACCTTGAACCTTCTAACAATAGTCGCCATCGATTATTTTATGTTTGCTCCATAGCTTCATTGTTTTCAATTAAATAGAGCATGTCGGATCAATAACGAGCACAATATGCAATCCAAGCTTGATTGTATCCGGTTAGATGAGCAAATCAATTCTAAACAATGACATAGGTTAAGCTCTGAAAGAAGAGTATTGCATTGCCATCGGTTTAGGCCTGATAATTAGTGGATGTGGACCTTGTGCAGGGTCCGTGTAGGCTTGTATGACAATCAAGACTCTTTTGTTAAGAATTGTGATATAAGTACATAATTTGAATACAAGAAATAAAAATAAAATTGCTATTAAAAAAAATCGTGTCCGGGAAGGTTTATAAATAATTTGTAGGTATTTGTATCCTTCTCTATAATAAATTACCTGACGTTGTTTTAAAGTTACCATTTCCAGTACTTAAAACCTACTTGAAAAAGTCGTTGATGTCTAAAGCTTTCTATAGGGTCGAGGACTTCTAACAGATAAAAATGCTTGGCCTAAACTAAACAAGTAAACACCTAATTAACTTAATAATAACTTAGTCAAAAAAAAAATGTAAACATTGTATATTGTCTAGGGTACACGGTTTCTGTAGGAGAATGTATCAAAACTTTTTATGTGGGTTGTCTTGCACCGTCATAGGACTCATAGGTAAGTAAGTATAATTTCTAAAATTTCTATATTTTTTACTTCTACTTATTAGTTCTTGTGAGTTTTGACACATTTTCCTGCTCAACTACGCATGAATATACTTATTTTTTATTTTATGTGAGATTCATTGTTTTATATAAGTTTATTGTTATGTAAGCAATATTTAAAAAACGACTGGCTGTTGAGTTTCTTGCGGCGTTTCTTCCCAGCAGTGGTCTCGTGTGAAGCGCTGGTAGATTTTTGACGTGTAAAAGTGCCCGTGCGGCCTACTTACTGAATAATCAACTTTTATCTTTTTTTATCATATGAACCTGCCGCTAAGCAAGCAGCAATACCTACTCCCAGTGTTGCGCTTCCGTGTTAGAGTGAGACAGTCAGTAAAATGACTCCATCTAAGGGCATGTTGTTTGATCAGTAGTTATTTTTAACGATTAGTTAGTTTAAGTACTGATCAAATAACAGGCCCTTAGTAGGTCAGTCATTACTTTACAAGCTATACCATACTTTTTTCTTACACTAAATCTGTGTAGGTGTCGAGGTCATTCTTGAGATTGCCAGTGGCCATAAATTGAGAGCTGGGGAGCTGGGGTTCGGGGACAGGGCAATGGTGAATAGAAAAAAAAAAGTACTCAATAGGACTCAATAGGATTCTCTTCAGCATTGAGCCAGCGCTGGTTTTCAGAGGGGCCCTGACTTAAAGCTAACCTAAATTAAACATAAAACGGGTGACAGTCTACAGTAAAATGTTCGGCAAAATAAGGTACTGAAGAAAATGAAGACTGGTAAATTATGCGAATGGAAACATTGCTACAAGTTTTTTTTAAAGGCCCCCGCGTCCTCGTACGCGCAAAATTAGTTTCCCACTTTTCAAATGTAAAATATCCTTTTCTCAAACATGCTCGGAAAGAACGGTTTTCCGATTGAAAAACAAGGACGGAAAGCGCCTCATTTTACTCCTAGGAGTAAAAAAATCATATGAAAACGCTTTCCGTCCACGTACATATTGCGTATAAAATCGAAAGGACCATAAAAAAAACCCGCTCACCCAACTTGTGGTGTGGTGCGGTGGCGGCTCGTGCGTGGAACTATCTTAACTAATACTTCGTAGTTTTCAAAGAAACATTCTCTCCGAATATGTCAAAGGTTTTAAAAAATACTTATAATCATGTATTTGTATAATTTCCTTGCATTGTTTGAGAAAAGCATTATATATGCCTCGGCGGAATAGAGGCTTCCCGGCTCGGCCACCTTGTTAGGAAATCCCTTACTTTCCGCGCCTAGACAATAATGTCTCTTTTAGGGTATCCAAGGTATTCTCGCTCCGAATATCAAGTAGCTATATTCCGCGGTATATGCTATGTTTTACCTATCGGTCAGTCAGTCAGCCACGGAGTCTTAAATTTATAGATTTTTACCTGAATAGCCAAGTTGCCAAGCTAAATTGGGATTGAGCTGGTCTCGTCTGCTGGATGTCGGACGACCTTCGGGCAAAATCAAGCAGTGGTATTGGTACCGTCGTGTTTCGGTGCGGAGGTAACACAGCCAATGGAATCAATGAAGTCAATTTAAAATGAAATCTTAGGTCGCATTACGTAGTTACTTCTTATATTAATTAATTAGGATTTTGGGATCCACAAGGATGGAGGATAACGGAGGATACTTCGGTAGAAAAAATGATTTAAAACGTGATGCCGAATTTCACAAAACTCTTACAGGAACTTGACTCAACACTGTAAAACAATATTGCTTTTTGCGTGGCCTCCATTACCGTCATATAAATAAGAGTTATTGAACGTTTTCAAAACGATAACCATACGTTGTATTTGAGCATTTCTAAAAAAGTTTGTACATTTCATTTACGACTTCGATTTGCAAAAAAAATTGCAGGTTGGTAGGGTGAATGAAGCTGAGCCTAAATAAAATAGTCTCCCAAAATGTCCTCATACATTTGTATGAAACTTTCCTTTTTTGTTACTAACTTTCTATGGTTCATGGTAACAAAAAAGGAAAGTTTCATACAAATGTATGAGGACATTTTGGGAGACTAGGTTATTTAGGCTCAGCTTCATTCACTCTACCAACCTGCAATTTTTTTTGCAAATTGAAGTCGTGAATGAAATGTACAAACTTTTTTAGAAATGCTCATTTGCGTTATATTGCGAGAGCAAAATTGATTTGACAGTACTGAAAGATTATGGCAAATAGGCAATAACAGACGTGACACTCGTATCGAGAAACGTTTATACCTACGAGTTCAAAATGTATCAATTTTCTTTCTAAAATCTTAACTCCGTACTTGACTTGATCAGTGGTACATATTTTATATTAAGTATTAGCTACGCAATCCTAACGTCAACCTAATAAGTCACTATGCCTGCTACTTCAGACATTTGTCATTCTTGATTGATTTAATATGCACAAAAAACATACAAAAATATATCTAAATTAAATTTGAGTGCAAATAGAATACATCACTACATAGTATAAAACAAAGTCGCTTGCGCTGTCTGTCCCTATGTATGCTTAAATCTTTAAAACTAAGCAACGGATTTTGATGCGGTTTTTTTTAATAGATAGAGTGATTCTTAAGGAAGGTTTATATGTACAATACATTCCACGCGGGCGAAGCCGCGGGCAGGTCGCTAGTACATTTAAAAAGTCAAAACTAATTTTGAAAATTGATATAATAAAAATAAAAAAATCTAGTTGACACATTGACTTAAAAGTTAGCGTTTACTCAGTGTAAGACAAGTTTGATTGACCTTTTCTTCAACTTCGTGCTAGATATGAAGAACTTCTTAGAGGCTTAGAATGTATAGGCAGAATATTCCTTTTATACTAAACCGACATTCCGTGATGTGTTCTATAATAGATTTGTTTTTGCTCCCGCGACAACGAGGCTTGACGATAACACATCAAAAGCAATACCACTCGCCACTTTCCCGATCACATGGTTGAGAGAGGCGATGGCTGAGATACGCGTCATACTCGTGAACGGGTGCTGTTTGTGGGGTCCGGTCTGTTCACGTTTGCAAGGACTTGTTGTTCAATTTATTATCCAAGTTATATGGCTTTTGACGTAGAGACCTCGTTGTGTTGTTCTCATAGTCATTATTTTATTTTAAGGTTTATTGACCTTACATTTGTGATAATTTTATTTTTGCTTGTTTTAAGAATTTATTGTTTATTACTTTATTACCTTAATATTACTTAATGTAACTTACTTTTAAGTATAATTATGTTTTTATGATTGAAAAAATTACCTTCTGCTGGAGTTTCTTGCGGTGCTTCTTCTCCGCAATGATGGTCTTGTCCGAAGCGCTGGTAGATTCACTGTACATTTCCGACGTCTAAAAGAGCCCGCATGTGGCCAATTTACTGAATAAATATTTTTTTATTTTTGAATAATATTGTTTACTGGATAGAGGTCCAGGGTAACATAGTCTTTAAGTAGACACCAAGGCCGTCTTAAACTATGGGGCCTACTACTGGGGCCCTTCGGCACACAAGAATTTGGAGCCCTTTTGGAAAGTAAAGGAAGTGAATTATACCTACTAACATTTTTCTACTGCCTACCTCCAGGTTAAAGTGGTTTGATTATAGCATACGAGGTGTCATATGAAAGGGCTCAAACTGCGCATTTCAAAACCATTTATTTTTCTAATTTTCTGTAATGTACTTTTTTAATTTATAGCCAAAAATTTACAAAAAATGACCGACCGCCAAAGTGGGGTTTATCTCCTAAGTTAACGAATCAAAAAGTCTGAAAAAATCGTAACGTATAGATAATTATTCATATTTTATGAGAAATAACGAAAAAAAACTAATCACCTATATTAAAATTAAGGCTAGTCAAAATGGATCTTATTGCATAGAAAATTAAGTTCATAACCAAATTTGTATTTTCTTTTGCGGTTACCAAACATATTATCTCAAATACCACGATGTTAGAAACAGACGGACAGGGCCTAACTTATACCTACGCCCCATTTTTCGCGTCAGGGGTAAAAACACTAAAAACGTTTCGTGCCCCACCTTAGCGTGCGAAGGGTCGTTAAAACATAATCCCCATGCAACCGATTAACTATTCAGCTAAAATAATGTAACCGTGAAAGAGCTATGACCTCACACGGACATGGCGCGGAATTTAATTACAGCATTTATATATTATTCGATACACCGTGTTTGTCATAAAAGTAACGAGTGCGAATAATGGCGCGTTTGTATTATTCGATCGACTTTGGACAATTTCACCAATTACATTTATTACTACTTCTCTTTAGCATATTATTCTCAAATCTGTGTATTGTAGGTATAATATATCTGTTTTTTTCCAGTAAATAAAATAAATAACTTTCCGTCAATAATTTGACTTTTGGGACCAACTTTTATTGCCGACTGCACTTTTTTTTGCACAGTCATCATCTAGTCGTCTAGACGATTCTAACCAGCCCTAACATGACGGTTTTATCATGTGTAGTTTAGGAGTTCCTATGGCCACCCTAAGTCTCCATCATCAGACCAGGTCGATGGTACTATATTATTGTATCGTCATGAGAACTAAAGGTGTGTGCAAATTTACAGCTTCATCGGAAACCAGAGAGTGAGATAGGTGAGATACGTACATACATACATTGCAAGTTAAGTAAAAGCTTGTAAAATAAACTTCACTGCGAACAACGCCCTCATTTTTTGCAACAATTTTAACGTCATTTTAACCTTATCAACCACATTGACACTCGTATTTTATTTAATCGTATGGGAGTCGCTTATCGAGTCCAATGTCTTCGCCCAGGACGCCCAGATTGGCATAATTAACTTCAAACTAAACAGTATATTATTGACAGACATCCCCGTATCACAGTTTATCCATGACGGACTTATTCGTCATTGACTACATAAGCCACCAACCAACCAAATAGTAACCAACGACACGTAAGTAAAATTGAAAGTTGCAAATAATAAAAAATATGAACTTAGCGAGTAGCTAAGTGACAACTTTATATTTGGCATTTTGCTAATAAAGTTGAAGATGACACATCGGTCTCCTAGCTGGTAGCATTGAAATTTATGTATAAAGAATCGACCAAACCAAAGCTTAAAAAATACGCTGACGAAACGTTTACGCACTGTCGCGTCTACGGCGTCAGTTGCGTCATTTTTTGATTGCGTCTTTTACGGCAAAAAGAAGTGTAATCACGTCCAAAACAGCATCATGTAACATGTAACTGACGCAGCTAAATTTACGCAACCTCAGCTTATTTTAACCTTTAAGTTACGCCCACACCAATACGAACGAAATAATCAAAGCATCAACCAGGTACGCCCACACCAATGCTTAAAAAACGGTGACGGTACGGAATCGCACTGACGCGTCGTATCCGTACCGTTTTTGACGCATGCCCTCCACACCGATGCTTAACGGTGCGTATATTACGGTACGTCAAAAACGACGCCATGTTGTTACTATGACCCCGTCTTTTGTTCACGCAACGACACCGTTTTTTAAGCAACGGTGTGGGGAGCGTGCGTCAAAAATGGTACGCATACGATGCGTTACGACACAGCGATTCCATACCGTTCGTGAATAAAACTGTAAACCTATGAAATGAATCATAACGCTAACTGCCTGAAATACCTATGCGCTTAAACAATCCATCATTATGACATCCATGCATGACTAAACCGGTGACATTGGAATATAGAGCTATATCTAGAATATCTAGATCTAGACCAACGATAACCCGCTTTTAATGCAACGGTTATTTTATTATCGAGACAGCTTGTTTAACCTTCGCTTTTGAGAATTGTCGTGATTTGGGTCAACAAAGGACTTTAAGGATCTGATTATAAAATAATTAGTAATTAATTTTATATTAGTTTGATTAATTTTAAAGGTACTTAAATCTTCTATAACTCCCGCAATTATAATTATCTATTAAATTATTATATTGGCGACTACTCATTTGGAGTAAGTTAAAGCAATTAGAGGCAGACTACGGTAGACGGCTTTGTAGAAAAATAATAATAGGTACGTGATTGAAAAACTCGTTTCTTAAAATTACTTTAGTATAGTAGTGTTTAGGTAGGTATATCACAGGATTGGTGAACTAGCCTATTGATGAAACTACGGCGCTGGCCTGGCCAATACTAATTACTTTGGTTGAAATGGTAAGCGGTGACTCGCCAACTCAATGGAATGGGCCTCCCAAAATAGCCGCGTATATGTATATAGCGAAAGGGAGGTAACAATTCCAGGGCTAAGGGTGCAAGGGGCACTCTGACCGGCCAATAAAGGCAAGCCAGAGGTGAGGGTCTGTTCCTCGTCATTGTACACCGCAGCCGGATGGTGAAGGCAAGCGTGAGGTGAGGAACAGCAGCTACTCTCGGGAGCACTCAAGTCCGTGGTGTCGCCACTCACCAACAGCTCGCCACTAGCTGCCCTTATTATTAGTATTGTCTATTATTTTACTTTTTAGTTTTATCGATTAAAATGTTCGATTATTTTGCTGTGTTGCAGTGTGTTTTTGTCAAATAAATGTTGTGACTGTTGTGAGTTTGAGTTAGAGTTTTGAATTAACCCAGGTATGACCATATTTGCACATTATTGGATTAATTACGGAACTAATGTACCTAATTACAGCGTAATTAAGAAAATAAAAAAGAAGAGTACCTAATACGAGCAGTGCCCCAAAGAACATGTGAAGTGCTTTGGCATAATAGACTTCAAACTAAACACTCAATCGCGACATACCAGAATTTTAAAATGCCACATCCTCTTTTTACTGGTACCTATTTTATAAAATAAAACAATTAAACTTTTTTTTCCTAAGTAGACTACCTGATCTGATAAGTATTTTGAAATTCTGGAATTTTGAGAATTGTAGATCTCAGCAGCGGACGTTGGCCTGACATATCGATGATGGTAATAACATGATTCAATCACGCTCAACATTTATATTGGTCAACAGTACAATATCTTTGAAATACACCGTAATATTTATGCATTCACATATGCACCAAGCCTACCCTAGAATAAATAATGGAATCAATAATATGAAGCACTCACGTCCACTATCCATGCTGTCTTTCTTGTCGGCCTTGACCTTCGAAGTGTCGTGGTTAAAGCAGGCTGCAACAATACAAACAAAATCATTTCAGTAATCAGTAATATATTGCAATATTTGTAACAAGCGTCTTGGTTCATTATCAACATTAAACGATCAGGGTGGAGTCACCCTGAGTCCTCTTCTCCCGAATTGTTACTTTATATCAATATGCGTAAGTATCAATTCCCCTTTCAAAACAGCCATTTTCAATAGAGACATAGTGCGAATCGGTGCTGATAGATGTGACTCCACCCTCACTGTACCACCCACATTTGAAATTAAAATTTATAGTCAATACTTGTACCTCTTAAATATATATATAATTATATAGCTGATATCCAGACCTAGGAATATACGGGGCAAAGTTAAATGACAGCTAGGGATTGTCTATATCGATAAACTGAATTATCGATGCTTTTCCCATATACTAGTGATTGCTACAAACTTTTCTTGTGAAAATAAAAAAATATTGACATTATGCAAATGAAACCAAGTAGCAACATAGTTCTGGTTAATTATTCTTTATTTTAAAATATTTTTTAACCTCCACTCATCATCATCAAATTTTTTTTCCTTATTGTGTATTTCAGAGTGCCTTTACTGCCTTTCCCATTTAGGTACTAGGTATTGTTATTATAAACGATCAGAAATTGCTAGGAGAAAAAAAAATGATAATGAAGAATGAAGGTTAAAAAATCCTTTTAAATAAAGAATAACCAGAATTATGTTGTTATTTTGTTTCATTTGCATACTTTCAATAAAATTTTATATTCACAAACAAAGCTTGGAGTGATCACTAGTGTATGGGAAAAGCATCGATGATTGAGTTTATCGATCCAGCAGGCAATCCCTAGCTGTCATTTAATTTTGCCCCGTATATTCCTAGGTCTGCTGATATCTCTTAAATGGCCCGTCGATTTGCATCAAACCTAAAGCGCAGGCGCCGAAAATGAATTTTTCGTACAGTCGACTACAAAAAGATTGTATTTTTTCACCTTATTGCATTGTAATAAATAAGGTCCAAAAGTGCCTAAGTGGTAGTTGCCTGTACATCGACGTACCATTTACTTATCTCTATCACTCACGCATAATGATATTGCCATCGCGTTTACATAACGGCATAGACCACCGCGGTATCATGTTTGGATTGTAAACCTTTTCCCTATAGTAAAAGGTCAATGTACGAAATTCTTCGTCGGCAATTTCCGCGCTTAAGCTAATAAGGGGTTGGCATTAAAAATCCATTAAAAAGATGAACAATCAAGCGTTAAAATGGACCCGACACTCTGTTGAAGATGATCGGGAAGACCTATGATAAAATTATGATAAAAAAAAGGGTTTTTGAAGGCGGTTTCTTGTTTTTAAAACATTTATTTTATTTTATACTTTTTAGTAATCATAATAAGCTATTATGTAGTCTTAGTTTATATGAAACTTTAAGACATTTCAAGCTCGCCGCAAGCAACGCTGCGGGTAAGTCATAATCATATTTAAATAATTGAATATTTTTCGTTATAGTCGCTCAACTATCTTAATAGAGACAGCCGTATCGTCACCCTTGACATAGGTGCCTACGTTGTGGAGTTCCATTCAGGCCATCTGTGGTCTTCGTCATACCAAATTATACTTTCTGAATGCAAATACTGGACTTGTTACTAAAACTACTAAAATCGCTATATGTATGCCTATAATATTTGAGGATTTCCCTCAATTCCAAACGGATCCCCTTATCAGATTCAGATTTGGTGACAACGGCAACGGACCACCTTGAAATATATTCCATCAAACCAAAAAATATTTTTGAAAATCGGTCTGCAATTGAACACAAAAAAATACAGTGGAACATAAAACATCCTCCTTTTTTTAAGTCCGTTAAAAACTTAATAAGAAGGTGGCGGTATGGTGGCGGGATGACTTGGACGCGTTCCAAAGCCACTGGCGCATGGCGGCGGAAGCAAATCAATAGGGACAAATGGTAAAAAGAGGGGATGGGAAACTAACATAGGCAAATCAAAGAAACCTAATTTAAACTCAGTAAACATGAGCACAAGGATGAAGGTGAAGATGACAATTGCCATCGACATTTTTATTCTAGCATATCCTAGACAAACACCAGTGCCAAGTGTAGAATAATTATTTGTTATATACTCAATTTGTTAACTTTACCCCACATCCAAAAAAAGCAACCTTCTTTGTTGGTTTTCTTATAAGAAATAAAGAAAATAAATATATAAAACCAAAAATCAGTACGAGCGTATGGATTTTGTAGTCTTATACTGCCTTTTTATTTTAGGCGGCGGGTAAGCAAATTCGTTCCATTTGTGCTAACTTAAAATCTGGGACACATAATGTAGAATATCTATCCAAGGCCGTGAAGTTCCCTAGTCTTCAGTCAGACTTATAAAATATAGCATGTGCATTTCCTTCTTTCGTGTGTGTATGCAAACTAGGTTTCCTTGCTGTGCCAAGTTCCGAACGTGACCTTCGCGTGTTGTCTCTTTCCACAAGCTTTTATTTACCTTTACCTGTCCCTGTCTGTGAGTAATGAAATATTAAGTTCCCTGTCTGCGGGGTAATAATAATAAACTTTGAAAGTTACATTTTACCACAGTATATACAATAGTACAGTACAGGTTCCGTGCCCAAAATGTCATCGCACATTACAACGCACCGGCACCAAATCAGCACCGCCTGAGCCCAAAGGTAACTTTTATATAATCTGTGCTCAAAGTGAAACATATAAAATTGTATCGTACTTTCACTAATCAAAGCTCACTTTTCTTTGTTTGTTTTTGAGCTGAGGCGGTGCTGATCTTCTTATGTTATCTTACAGATGGCCCCTTTCTAATACACTTCGACCTCTTTAGGATCGTTTTTGCAATAACCCACGATGTTTTTCTTTCACCGACGTTCTCAATATCTACCCTTACCGGGAGTTGAACCCGTGACCGCTAGCTTCGTAGGCGTCTTTGCCAACTAGGCTTACATTTCGTCAAATTACATACCTACCATTAATTTTAGAATGACACCGTAATATAAAGAGATCTATTAGGATAATGGATCACGGATGAGGTCACTAAAACATGCAACGCTAATTAACATTACATAATATGTCATTCCTGTGTAAGGAAAATGGAGCATATACGCAAGTTCGGTAAAAAAACGTTATACGATATGACTTCCCTATCCTTACAATGCTTAATTAATAGCTACAGTAAATTTGAAAGTGTACGTTTGTTTATCCCATCTTGAAAGAAGAAACAAGTAAATCAAAAGTAAGATTAGAAAACCCGACTTCATGTATTATCATCGATATACAGGGTGGAAAGTTGAGATGGGGCGTAAGGGCAGCTACTAGATCCCTTGCAGCTACGCGAAAATGCTCTTAGGTGACCTTTACTAACTTTTTAAGTGATGACAACCGACATTCACAGATTTTTGAAAAAAAAACCATTTAGCGAGGGAATCGACAGTATTGAGTTTAAAAAAAAATGGCAATCGGTCCCTTTTCTATCAAGGATTAAAATACTAATTGAGACCAACTAAGGTTAGAGTAGGTAGGTACTATAACACCAACAAATGAAAGAAAACTTTTTCCATACAGTTTGTAGGGTAATTAATTATAATTAATTACAAAGTGAAATTTTCTTTAGCTTAAAGATTAATAAATATGGAGACAACTTCAATTAGGATTTTAGAAATGAGAAAATCGGTATACTTACTTGTAAAAGAAAAAACAAGAGTTTTTGCAGCGTGATGCTGGCAGAGCCAGCGCTGGTCTTCCGTTGCGATCATTTGATTAAAATATTATTATAAGCTCTAAAGCTTACGTCACTCCCATAACCAAGAAGAATCTAACGAGACCCCTAATGTTAAAATCCATCAAGCCGTTTAGCCGTTGCACTCCAAAGGCAACCTTCCTGACACAGTCAGGAAAAAACGGTAAAATCAAGAAAATATATTTCATAAATATATCTATCTATATCTAGTTTAGTTTATAGCATGGAGACAGAGATAGCCTAAATAGAAAGATAGATGTACTCCTCCATTTTTCTCAAGAATTCTTAATCGACTGTTATTTTGTCAATCGCATGTTTAGAAAATGCACTATGCGTATGCTAAAAGTCCATGAGGCGTTTAAGGTTCTTTGAATCGATATTTTCTTTTGCAATACATGACTTGCCAAAAACGCAAAATGAACCAATGTGTTCGCTATTTTGTGACCAACACTGGTAAATACTACACAAATATCTCTTGTATTAATTAGCTATAGAGGAAACCAATAAAACTTATCACCGTATTTCCTGCTAAATGTGTAAACAAGTGCACATTTTTCGTTCGATAGATAATTAAGGGAAAATAGTAAAATACGGATTATATTAGACCTTCAAGTTTATAATTAACACCAAAAGGTAATGAAACTAGAATAAACTCTGAAATGTTACTGTGTGTAAACAAACGACAGTTAAATAAAGTTTTTTACCAACAGAAATAACAGGGTTTCAGATTTTACTTATCATATTAAAAACTTATAATAATAGGGCTAATTAGAGATCCATAAATTATTTAAATATGTCGTTTTTCACAAATATGAGCATTAATAACCAGAGCTAAACCAGTCACTGAGAAATTTAGTACTGTACCGCCATTATTGACGTTTGCACCTGTCATGTTACTAAACAATAAACAGTCAGAGTATACAATAACAATAAGGACTCACCGCTCAGTGTCACCTGTGCAGACGACTACTGGGGATGACAACAGGGCCGTCAGTGGGCCAGACAATAACTGTCACGCCCGTAGAAAATCGATCAACTCACTTCGTTAATTATGTATGTCCAGGGTTAAGCCGAGTACTATCTGTCCTAGGAATCGGACTAAAATAAATGCCATTGAATTTACGAAATATATGTATAATCAATAAAAACAACACACTGTATCTGTATCAAAACCTCTCAGACTTTGAATGCCATCAATAACTTGTCTACGTGTTGTAAAAGAAGACAAGCTAATATAAATAATAAATTAAACTCTTTATTTCAGACGAAGTCCATAGGTAGTTCTAAGTTAAAAACACGAATTCCCTGTCTATTGCCATTCGGTTTAATAAAAAACAATTTCTTTGTTTGGTGTGTGTATGTTACACGATTTCTCCGCCAATTGTCAACCCATTAAATTGATTCAATTTTTATGAGTGGGTAAAGTTTTACCAAAATCTGGTCATAGAATCCATGGAAATTCAACGGCACTCCTCAATATTCTGGAGTCAGCCCATTGTTTTTTTAAACAACAAATTAATCAGCACACAGAAATTTAGTTTAAGGTGCAATTATAAAACTTCTACACATCCGAGCATTAAAAGATGTTTTTTTACGCACGTACGTCTGTGTAATATTAGTTTACTTTTCTCGTTAGCTGGCCAAAATTTTCATAGATTAAAGTAGCCTCTACTTACTTCTAGTCTCCTATTCCACCTTCGCTG
Organism: Acleris emargana; assembly: GCA_927399475.2. Lineage (NCBI taxonomy): Eukaryota > Metazoa > Arthropoda > Insecta > Lepidoptera > Tortricidae > Acleris > Acleris emargana. Next base: position 20,232,410 of record OV656838.1, on the reverse strand, counting down.
ATCCGTTTTCGCGCGGTAATGCTCAATAACACAACAAACACTATAATTATAATAAGTATATAAACCGAATAAAATAAATAAAATAAATAAAAATAAATACCGAATCTTAAGTACCCGAAACCGACGTGCGTGCATGAATCGATGTATGAATGTTGAAGAAGCGAAAGAAATTTGTCAAGATCGTAGCAAGTGGAAAGAAGTGGTCTCTGCCTACCCCTCTGGGAAACAGGCGTGATTTAATGTATGTATGTATGTAAGTATATAAACTTTAGATAATGTCGGTTATCTTTGTCACAATAAGAAAGACACGAGAAATAAAGTCAAACACATTTAGGATACAAATGTAGTGATTAATCCTTTCTCAATTAGCTTTAGTATCCATCAATTAGCCAACCGAGAAAGCAAGATAAATACGAACTTATACGACAAAAAACGATGGGAAAGGATTATTCACTACATCTGTACCTCATTTTTCTAACACCTTCATCAGGTGAGATAAGTAGGTAAACTGAACCGAGTGCGTAAACCGATGCATCTTAGCATGATCTAAGCGCAATACTCGTCCAAGTAGCCTTGGTTGATCCTTACAAGGAGTTTCTCTAAACGGCTCGCTATTTAGATAATCGCTAACTAGATCGATAGTCTAGTGTTTGAATGAACAGAACTCATTGCATTACACCTATTTATGACAACGTATGAAAATTTAATAACCATTTCGAGGAAGGCTTCTCAAATCGATCCCTGTTAGATTAAATTAAGAAGTAACCTTCATGCGGTGCGAATTGCGCTATATTTACATAAAACTAATAATTATTTTATAACTACAATTTAAATATCTAACTGACACACGTGCGAAAAAGCTGTTGTCATCTTTTTTTGTTGTTTACAAATTGTCTGTAATTCTTACGATGAAATCATTTCTCTTGTGAGTTATGTGTGATGATTTGATGAATGGCCATTCTCACGATTGGGTGTTCTCCGCCTAATTACCAAAGCCGATTTTTTTTCCGTTTATTTGACTAGATAACATAAGAATATGAACAACAGGAACCTAAATAATCAATATGTCGAAATGGCATTAAAATATACAAAGAAGTTTTCGAGTTATAGAGATTCAAATATTTAATATAAACGGTAATTAGATTTTTTTGTTTGAGATGGATATGGTAATTAGAAAATACATTTGACTAAAGAAATTATTATATAATAATTTATAAATCAACAACTAAAAACATGCTTTTTTTTTCTAAATGATTTCTTTCGATTTTTATTAATATTTATGAACATAACCTAGTTAAACCTAGGCAAAAATGGTAATACACAATGACAAACATGCTTATATAGAAAAATAAATACTTAAATAAATAGAAAACATCCAAGACTCAAGACCAATAAAATGAATAATAAATAAATTATAAATATCAAGGGACAAACAAATATTAGCTAGCTTAATCACACTAGGTCACTAGGCTAATCATTTAGTTATTTTTTAAAACTTTTGCACCCATCCAAGACAGACTAGGATGTATACCTGTGTTGTTAGGAAGAAATATTACATTATTCTTGACGTGTGGTTTTGCCAATCAGGAGTTTACGGGACTAATAATGACAGAATTTGAAAAGGCATACGGTGACTCGCCATTAACTACATAACTTCAATAATCTGATGGCCAAACGTAATAATTATTTATACATTTGTCTTAATTAAAGGGCCAGTTTTCTTCTTGTTTTAATTGTCAAATAAATTGATTAAATATAATATAATATACTTAAATTGATAATGAAAATGGTGTATACATAATTATACCATATCGTGGTTCATTTTGCACTATATTTTGCAACATTGATTGTATTATTGAAACTCTTTCAATACATTTCATACTACGGTGATTAGTAAATCTACGGTAATTAGCACTACGGTACTTAGAATAATTCACATTTTCCTAAAAATAACGAAAACTTGAAGTTGTAAAAATACTGCTAAATTGTTGTTCAGAGAGGCTTTAGAGTTCTTTTGTTCTACTAAGCGACAGCGAATTTCCCTTTAAAACCAAATTTTAAACACCCCGTGTTTAAAATAATAATTTAACGGGAATTAGAGAATTTGTAAACCAAAGTTACGGTACTTAGACACTTACTTGCACTGTGGGAAAATACGACAAATCTGATACGTTCAAATAGTTTGAGTACCGAGGGACAACCCTCAGCTCGCGACTCATGCAATTTGAATGAAATAATATTATGTTATTTGGCGATGAGCACTTCAAAAAGCAACGGTTATGGTAATTATATGTTCGGGCCGGACAGACGGTTTTATAATAACATAATTTTAAGGAATGGTCCTAGTGAATTAAAATAAATCTGGTTATACAGACACTATTGGCCTACCAAGATTTAAAATGGCACACGTAGAAGCCGTTCCTACTTGAAATTAGAAGAAAATTTGAAGACCAAGGTAGCGTGCGGACAGGCTACGGTAATTGGAGAATGAGGTTTTGAAAAATAAATTAAATATGATAACTAAATAACAGGGCAAATATATTTCTTTATACTGTATACAGTGTGTCTCTGACCTTGGGGCTTTAATTTCAACGATCTATTCTACTCGCTAAACTGAACTACTTTTGTTCTGCAACATGAAAAAATAACTTAAATTTAGATAACTAATTGATGTTAAAGTCTAATTGTAAAATCAGTGTGTATTATTCTGAGAATGGCCGTGTTAATAATTTGTGTGATGAGGTTCAAAAGATCGTTGATTTTATTTATTTACTTACAAGACCCAAAAACACGACCCTTATCTACGCTTCCCTTTTCGTTAGGTTGGATAATAAAGGTTATTTTTTAGGCATACTTTTCCTAAATTGCGCAGGATGAGCTTGAATCCCATATTGCAAAAGGTTACCAACTAGAAGAGACTGCCAGCAATTCAGCTATTAACCTTTTTGGGCATTGTCCAAACGTCGGAGTGCATTCTTATTTGGAAGATCACTAAATGGCAGCCTCGTGCTTGGCAAGGCTGCCCTCAGAACAGTTTAATACCTAAGTACCTAAATGTATTTTTATTGCTCAGACGTAGGCTGGGTCTGTAATCTAAACTGACTCATCGACCTCATCGTGCGTTCAAACTATGAAGGCGGTGACGCGACCTTGAGATGAGTTTACTGCGGTAATCATTAGGCTAAGAGGGCATAAACTAACCCGTAATTCTAGTAAATAAGGTGATTACTGGTTAGTGTAGATCAGTGGTTGTATACCGGTGATTCCACGTACCACATGTGCTCCGTGAGAGGCAATGGAAGGGATCCGTGGTTGGGTGGGTCCAAGCCAAATTACCTACGTAATTAAAATAGTTCCAATACGTATATATCAAATTTGAAAGCAATTTAAAATAATTGAGGTAAGCTTTCATCGATTAATGACTTTAAAATTAACTATTTTGCTAGTGGTAATTTGTCATATCGACGCTAAAAAGCGTAAACGCTGTAACCCGCAATGTACCTAAAATATTTTTTTTACATATTCGGAATCAGATTTTTTTTCTGCGTCGAATGGTCCGGGTCCCGTGGCGCTACGACGATTAGAAAATTTTGTACAGCGTTGGAATTGTATGTACTTTTTTAACACATAGCAAAACTAATTGCAGTAAATAGCCAATAAGTAGGTCATTATTTTCCATTTGCACTTACACCAATTAAGGTTTTACAAAAGTTTGAAGTCCGGTAGGTTACAGCGTGCATAAAACTATTTCTACCGTCGTTTACAGCGTTTACGCTTATTGGAAAAAAATGTGGAACTACTCTTACTACGTTTTTTGTAAAATATATTCAGATGACAGTGACTTACTACGTTATAATCAGTCGCCGTAATATGAATACTTACCAGTTACACCATTTATGAAGTGATACATTTAATTACTATTTGCCTTTACTTCATTTCTATAAAGATGACTTATTAGGGGTCGCTTGGAGCTACCGCTATTTTAAACACGCGCGTACTAGGTGTAGATAACGGCTTACAGCCTTGATCAGTCGGTCGGTCGCACCATCGGGACAAGTTGAGTGAGGTGTAACCTTCTTTCGCCGCGTGACAACGAAAGTTAAAATGTAAGAATTAATATTTTACAGGCTTATAGTGCAAATAAAGTGGCTAGTTATTATTATTGTAATTAATTCTTACTTTACTAAATTGTGTCGAATTATGTAGAGTTTAGTGTTTCCTGAAGGTACATAGAATTAAAAGGACATTTACGAATGATTAAATTCGTGAAAGGTTGTATGATTATAATTTTGAAATGTCATATTTTCGAAAGTGGTATAAGGTAGCTTTTTTACACAAATATACATCGATGTTTCATTTTGTTACACATTCATGTTTTTCTGTTTATATTACTTTTTACAGACTAAATTAAAATAAGGTTCTGCGTCTGATCTATATGTATGTAAGTATGTTGTATGTATGTATGTTGTATGTATGTATGTTGTTTGGTTTGTCTATTTGTACGTACGTCTATATGATTTAATGAATGTATATTTGTATCATCACGATTATCTCAAAAAGTACTGCGCCGATTTGCAAAATTCTTTCAGATATCTAATCCTTCTTTTTCTACAATACTTTTTAAATTTTATGACTGACTTTCAGACGGCGTTCATGTCAGTCGAAAAACGTCCACTGCTGGACATAGGCCTCCCCCAAGGCTCTCCACTCAGACCGGTCTAGTGCTTTTCGCATCCACCGCATTCCCGCGATCTTTACAAGGTCGTCACTTCATCTTGTTGAAGGCCTACCTACAGCTTGTCTCCCGGTCCGCCAACGACGCCACTCAAGATCCTTCTGACCCCATTGGCCATCAGTCCTGCGAGCGATGTGACCCACCCACTGCCACTTAACTTTAGCTATTCTTCGGGCTATGTCAGTAACCTTAGTTCTACTGCGGATATCATCATTTCTGTTTCTATCACGCAGAGAAACCCCAAGCATAGGTTTTTCCATAGCCCTCTGAGTGACTTTGAGCTTCCTTATGAGGCCCATTGTTAGCGCTCACGTCTCAGATCCGTAAGTCATCACTGGCAACACACACTGGTCAAAGATTTTTGACTCCAAACACTGCGGTAATTTGGACGAAAATATGCTGCGAAGCTTCCCGAATGCTGCCCAGCTAAGTCGGATTCGACGAGTGTAAATATAGTCGTCAATAACTTTGAGCGTAGAGCCTCCGACTATTACGGGAGTTGGCTCTACATGGACATAGGACATGACTTTCGTCTTGCCCATGTTCATTCTCAAGCCAACTCAGTCGGAAACTCTATTGAGGTCAGCGAGCATTGCACTGAGGTCTCAGCCATGACTACGATATCGTCAGCGAATCGAAGGTGTGATGTACTCACCATTTATATTGATGCCTCGTCTTTTCTAGTCCAGAACCTTAAAAGCATCCTCCAATGCAGCGGTGAACAGCTTCGGAGAGATCACATCTAATTGTCTGACTCCCCGCTGCAGAGGAATAGGCCTCGTGCTGCGGTCCTGTAGTCGGACGGATATAGTGGCGTTTTCGTACAGACACTTCAACACTTCGATATATCGGTAGTCAACTTGGCACTTAGACTGCAGCACAGCCCATGTCTCGATCGAATCGAAGGCTTTCTCGTAGTCCACAAATGCAAGGCTTCGTTCTTCTGTATAACCTGCCGCAACGCATGTATGTGGTATATGGTACTATAGCCTTTTCGGAAATCGGCTTTTTCGGGAGGCTGGAAATCATCAAACCTACGCGTGAGACGATTTGTGATGACCCTCGAAAACAGCTTGTAAACATGGCTCTATAATTCTTCAGCAAGGTTGTATCACTTTTTTTGAAGGAGAGAACCACCACACCTCTCCCTTCGTGGAGGACGGAGCTGAACAGCGTCTGAAGGCCCCTTAGGATGAGTTTTCCACCCACCTTCAGGAGTTTGGCTGTAATTCCATCCTCACCTGGGGTTTTGCCATTCTTAAGCTGTTTGAGGGCCATACTTATCTCCTACAGGCTGACGTCGGGGAGATCTTCGGTATAGTGTCGGGTTAATTTAGCCCTCGGGTCTTTAGCTACATTTTCGACGGGTGTTCGGGTTGTCGTTGTAATCGTCCACGTTGCTGCCAAGGCACTCGAAACGGTTTTGAAGTTCGAACTGAGAGCTCTCGGGGTTTTGGAGCTGAGCGGATGCCGGGCGGAGCGTAGACTTCATCAGTCGAGACCTTTCAAGCTTGAACTGGATATTCAATCAGCCTCGTACCATACGGTGATCACTCCCGGTTTTAACCGCACTAATGACGGAGACATCATTGAATATGTGCTTTTTCGTCGATATGATAAAGTCTACCTCATTCCTCGTTACACCATCAGGGCTCATCCAAGTCAACTTTCTATGCTCACATTATCTGAAGAAGGAGTTAATCATATAGAGTCCCTCCTTCTCCATGAAACTGGCTAGGAGGTGGCCCTGTGATTCATATCCCCACTCAAAAAATCCCCACTTTCTGCTCTTCACCGTCTCGTTTGCCCAACTTTGCGTTGAAGTCCCCCATAACAACCGTGAAGTGAGTTTTGGAGCTATGCAATGGCTCTGGAAACATCCTCATACGTAGCCTCCACCTCATCGTCGGAGTGTGTCGAGGTCGGAGCATATACCTGTATGACCTTCAACGAATATCGTTGGGTCATTCTGAGTACAAGGTACGCTACCCTGCTCGACACGCTCTCAATATTAACCACGTTGTTCACAGGGGAATTGTGGACGATAAACCCGACACCGCATCGAAAGTATTTCGCTAAAAAAACTTAAAATACGAAATACGGGACTGGTAGTCGCCCTCCCGGAAATAGAGTAAGTTACCGGGTTATCATGACCTCCCTTTCTCTACGGACTTCTGACAACCCTATGATTCCCCATCGTAACCTGCTCAATTCCTCCTCCAGTAACAGCAACTTTTCGTCGGTCCGCAATGTTCGGCAGTTGTATGTTGCCAGAGCTAAAGATCGTCGTTTCTGCTAGCCGGATCTCTGCCGGAGATTACCTAAAGCACCCCCTGACGGTGTTTGCTTGCGCAAAATTAAAAAATCCTCGATTACGCGTGATTTTGCTTATAGTTCCTACTAGCAAAATTGTGTTATTTTTATTTGTTCATCATAAGGCTGATTGTTATAAGCTAAAAAAATACTATTTAAAGAACGAATTATGTTGAGAACTTTGAATGTAAAGAAAATTGTTAATACTTTTTTTAATAATATACATACATACATACATTAAATCACGCCTGTTTCCCAGAGGGGTAGGCAGAGACCACTTCTTTCCACTTAATAATATACTTTTTTATATTTCCTGGTTTTATTATTGAAACATGATTGAAAGAATCATTAAAGATCTTGGATTTAAGTTCAAGATATTTAATGATTATTTAAGGTGACATTTTAAAATATAGATAAATAAATGTGATCACAAACTTACTTCATTTTAATATTAGTATTCGTTTTTGGTATCTATCATTTAATACATTTATGACATTTTACAGAGACAAATAACACAATGTTACCTCAATTTAGGCACTCCAAAACATTTAAAGAGTGGAGGTTACAGCGTTTACGTTTATTGGAAATAACACTGATTTTCATCTGTCCATACATTTCACGCAATCATTAACAGCGTTTTATCGTATTATAAAAAAATGTCGGATTGCTGTAACAGACATTAAAAAGAAACACAGTCACTTGTAGTACATGGCAGGTAAATGATCTGATAGAGAATTATAAAATAGGTTTGTGGTATAAAAATCGCACCGATCGGTGGAATATAAAGAGAGTTATGATTTTTTTTCTAAAATCTCAAAAGTTTTTTGGCTCTGGTGTAAAGTTTGCTTTTTGCGGGTTACAGCGTTTACGCTTTTTAGCGTCGATATAGATAATTCTTAAACTAAAATTCGAAAAATATGTTTTGCTATTTCAAATTATTTACGTTACGTTACTTGTGCTTCTCGTACATCTGTTTTCTGTTTTGAAAGTAATAAAAAATAATTATTGTTTTACTAAATTCAATAGAGCCCAAGGACAGAATTCGTGGTCAAAATCTCATTTTGTCAGACTATTTCCGGGAAGTGTGAAGTGGAATTTATAGTGGACAGAATACATTAATAGTCAATATGTCTTTGCCTGGTCCTCGATTCTACAAGGTAAAACCATATTGCTTTCACCAAGTAATGGCATTGTTTTAAGTATGGCAGCCATTCCTCTCCAGTAAATAAGTGCTATTGTAACGATGACAATACGATAAGGGTCTCCCCGGACCTATCGACGCGGAATTCGGTTTGAGCCGGTAAGAAAAAGTATTAAGTCCATGCAATACGAGCGAAAATGACGTGTCGCTCTGTTTGCAACGCCGAATCGAGCCGAGCCGAGCTTAACGACGCCTTTTTCACTCTTACTGCACGGACATAAAAAAAATTCTTACCAGTTCAAGCCGATTCCGCGTCGATAGGTCTGGGGAGACCCTAACATGCTAATTGCAATATGGTTTTACCGTGTACAAAAAAGGCCCTGTTGTCTTAATGTCTTCAGGAGCCGCAATGGGAGGTGTTCTTTCAACTTTCGAGCAGGGGAAATGACATTAATAGCAGTTCTATACTGCCCTGCCCGCTAAGCCAAATGGCAGTATCTCAATTAAAACCCCTGTAGCAATCACAACCTCATTACGGAAAGGGTTGAATCTACTTTGGCAATTTAATCTGAGTTTTTATTGACTTAAGATAGCAGTTTAGCTGTGTCCCGTTCACTGCCTTAAACTTAGCAGGCTTTAACAGCTCATAAATCAAATTCATGGGCCGCAGCAAGCCGCGGCGCTGGTTTTCAGGGGGACCCTGACTTAAAAAACTAACTTAAATATCTAAAAACAAAAAGGGACACTTACTGCTTCAAGACAGGAAAAATATCTACGCAGTCATCATCACACAATATAATACAGTGCATCATACTTGATTACACCGGCCGGCGTAAAAGAGGGGTTAAAGCGTCACGTTATAACGATTCTTTAAGACGTGTCACTGCGTAAACGTTCCGTTAGCGTAATTTTAATTTCGATGTGTTTGATCCTTATCAGGTATTCATATTAACGACATGCTCAGTTATCATGTGATTCTAGATTAGCCAGGCACATTTCGTGACAAAATTGCCAGTAGCCGACGTTTCCCCTTGAACTTAACAATATTGGAAAACTATCCATGACGGCAAGACCAATCAACGACCGACAGCTGGTTTAAATCCCATAGACATTTCATCAAATATTCACCGTAAACGATTGCCCGGCAACACTAATATTATATTATAAATATCCCATGTTACCAGTTACAATACAAATGACTGTACCAAATCTAGCTAACTATGTCAAGCTTTGTAACTTGTAAAATCAACCTTGTTGTAACCGACTTGAAGTTAGAATTCCAATTACAAAAGCTAGCTACCCTTATCGTACAAAGGATCTAGTAATAAGTTTGAATGTTAATTGATCGTATTATACACAGCAGACTTTTGTTAGGGGGAAACGCGTCCATTGTAGTTTCCTACAGTGACTAAACTACCATGACGACATTGAATTAACGATTATACAATAAATTGTACTTTGTAGTATAGGTACTTAGGTTTTTAAGGTTTTCCTTTTTAGCGCAGAACGTTAAACCCTTAATTTTACAGTCTTCGTCACAGTGAACATAGGTCACAATGAAAATTTACATCATAATGTATTTTTTTGTGTTTCTTTTGTTTGTAATTTTTTTGTGCTTATTCGAAATTGAAAAACCTTTGAATTCACGAGCTGTATTATTTTTCTAGAGTAGGTACCTAAACGATCGTTTGCTCATAAACTGAAACCTACAAAAACTGTAGTTTTTTAGCTCTTCTCATATTAGGAGTCAAAATTAATAAGGTAACGGACTTCGAATTTGAGAAATACTCCGTTACTTCGTCTTCCTGGCCATTTTCATAGGAACGCGCAAGTCAAGGTTTTAAAACGCGGTTAACTCTCAACACTTACTACAAACATGTGGAGAAATGGTATACCGTTGTATAGCCATCAAACCGTACCACCAAAGGCAGCCTGTTAACATCTCACAGATATTGCCAAAATGTTATTAAGCAAGGATGATAACTCAAGATGAACAATATAAAGCCACAATAGTTCTAGCAAACCCACGTGGCTTAATTTAGCGCAGAGCAGTCCTATTGCAAAAATATCAAAAAATTAAAAAATAGCAATTTCAAATTCAAAATCTCACCGGCCATTGAGGCACTGCTCATTCTTCCGCGTGTGAAATCAATTTTGAATAATTTTAATCGACTTTTATGAATACAAATATACACAATATGTAGAGATAAAAACGATTAATGACACTGACGGTGAAAAAGTTTGTGTCTTGTTATATATTTTTGGGTAACTTAGGCAACGTACACGAAACAAGGAGGTTGATACAAGTATGCCCAATGATCACTTGTCTCATAATTTTTTTTAACGTAAATAAATATTGTAAAATCAATTCGAAAGTTAGTAAGTTAGTTAGTTTAAATCATTTTAAATAACGTGTAATTCGTGAGATATTACAAGAATGCTCCAGTAGAAACGGTTTTTATGAACGCAGGTGTTTCCGTTGAGTGACACTGACAGCGGCAGCGTCGCGTCACAGCGTCACAGCAAAATTCCGTATGATTCCGTCATACTCATACAGTTCGAGGTTATGTTATGATTGTTATGAATGTGATTGTTTGTTAAGATTTAACCTTAAGGTTTAAACAATTATCAATATAGTTTAATATTTACTTCTGCTGATAAAACCCTAAAGAGGTTAGATAGTACCTAAAGTATATATAAAAGCCAATATCATTGTTTTTCTGTATCATCGATTCATTCTACTTAGGGTTTACTTTTAAATTCAACTCAAAACGACCTATAACTTAATATATTATTGCAGCAAAATGGCCCCTGGAAAAAAGTTCAACACACGCGGAAAACGAACAAACCAACACACAGAGAGAGACTATGCTGAGAGGTTAAATGATCTTACAGTAGCTTCATCCGAAGACAGCGATTCCAGTAGCTCTAACGACGAAGGGACTGAGGCTTCATTCACTGTAGCAATGTGGGACTTGAACCACTGCGACCCCAAGAAATGTTCTGGAAGAAAGTTACTCCGCCACAAAATTATCAAGAACTTGAAGCTTGGGCAACGATTCCCAGGCCTTGTTTTATCCCCAGTTGGCACACAGTGTGTAAGCCCTAATGACAAAGATATCATTGAAAAGTCCGGACTAGCGGTTATTGATTGCTCATGGGCAAAGATTGATGAAACTCCATTCAGTAGAATGAAATCTCCTAATCCGAGATTGTTACCTTTTCTAGTTGCAGCGAATCCCATTAATTATGGGAAACCATACCAACTAAGTTGTGTAGAAGCTCTTGCGGCAGCAATGTTTATAACAGGGCATAAAAAAGAGGCACAGTTTTATTTATCAAAGTTCTCATGGGGACATTCCTTCTTGGAATTAAATATGGATGCGTTGGAACTTTATGCAGCTTGTACAGATAGTAAGAGTGTCTTAGAAGCACAAGCTAAGTTTCTAGAATCTGCTCAAAAGGAAACTGATACAAGAGAAATGTGGCCACCAAGTGAGAGTGAAACAGATTCAGAAGAAGACAAATAAAAATAGGTACCTGTTACTTGATTATCTGTTAACATTATTAATTATATTTATATTTATTAAACACAGTTTGTTTTTAATTCTCGGGCTCTTGTTAGACAAAACAATATAATACAGTGCATCTAGTACGATTATACTATTAGTAAGTTCTAAAGATACTTTGGATAAGCATTTACTAGATTAAGAATTTATGTTTAACTGTGTGTAGCAAACAATTTTTTCCCCTAACTTCAACTAGACATTCTCTAAATTAATTTCTTAAACTTTCATAATATCCACACATATGGGTAAGGACCGAAAAGTTGGACCATAGTTAAGCGCAGTTGACCATACAAACAACACAGTTGAAAAAAGTTTTGTTGTGTAACAAAACAATTGTATGGCTAATGTACGTGTCACGATGGAAAAGTTTAATAGAAAATTTAATTGAGTGAGTTAGCATGGTCAACTTTTTGGTCCTTACCCATATTTGTAGTTAATTGGAACTTAATTGCATACAATGATAATTATGAAATGATTACCTCAATATTTCAAATGTATTGCGACAATTGTGGTCATGAGAAGACTGGAGAAGATTGCACACAATTAAGTCCCGTTTAGCTACAAATATCCTCTAAATGATGCTAATAACCACATCTAAATAATAATATATAGTCTAAAATAATAAATGGCAAACTGCCGAAACAGTGACTCTTTTTTATACTATTAAGAAACTAAGGGCTTGCAAGCTGTCACTATTACACTGGCAAACATCTTGGCCTAATTGTGCAAAATGTGGTTACAGAATTATCAACAAGTTTTTGGAGTGTTTGGTAATTCTGTAGCTCTGCCTAATCCTTCTTCTGGGAATGAAGGTGTGAGTTTATATGTATGTATGTAGAAACTAGAGGGATTTAGAAAAAAACATATTTTGCTTATGATTGCAGAGTGGAATAAATAGTGTTGCTCTTCTACTAGGCTATCAAAATTTGTAATGAATGAGCAAATTGTCTATATGGACAATTTGTTTGAATAATTCTGGCTTTCAACCATGAATTTGAATTAGTATACAGGAATCAATTTTTCTTACTAACTAAAAATAACATTAGGGTCATACGCAGAGTTAGGTTCACGTCTTTCCTGTGGACATACCCGAAGTTAACATTTTTAAGGCCTAATTTTCTAGCTGAACCCACATCCGCATGCATATACGGCGTCAGGTCTACTTAGGCCCGATCAGATAAAAACATCTTATATGCACACAAGCCTTTAACTATTGACCACAGGATAGACAACTTTTGTTTTTTGTGTGCGTTTGACCCATTAACTAGTTGTATGGTCAGTTACATTAAGGAATTCTATACTATTAAGGTTGTATAGGATTCTTTTTTTAAAGAGGTTGTATTGCTATACTAGTTAGTATACATAATATTAGATTAATAAGCCGAAATTCTAAAGGATTTGGCAAAGTTTCAATTAGAAATCAAAAAAGGGACTTCTTATTTTTGATTTCGTGTAATTTACTATAATGGATAATTATAATTATAATTTACTATTTACAGAGATATCAACAAGTTTTTAGAGTTGATGGTAATTCTGTAGCTCTGCCTACCCCACTCTGGGAATGAAGGCGTGAAGGTATGTATGTAATTATGTATGTACTATAATATATTTGCCATTGATTGCTTAGTAAAAAAAATGGGTTCCTAGTTATATGTATTGGTGCCACATCTGTAATAATAATAATCTGTATTTAATATGAATAAATCTTGTAATAATTTGACATTACCGACATCTAGTTGAAATAGCTTACACTAGATGAGTTATAAATTATAGCGCCATCTAGTACATCACCTAATGAACTCGTGGTATTGACCATGCCGAACAAAACAACGCTCTGGCGAACCGTTTGAGTTAATTTTTCCGCGCGGTACCTTAGCCACCGACCATGAGGGCAGCACTTTAAATCATTCATTAACCGCCTGTTTCACAACACAATCGACATGTTTAGCGAGGCATAAATTATGTATGATATAATTATTTCACATAAAATTTGCCCTTTCTCTTTCTTACACTTGAAAATAAACGAGGAAAGAGCCAACTTTAAATGGCAGATAGGTAAATTTACTTGTCAATTGTGAAACAGGGCCTCTGTCTCAATGATTAAGTTCAGATTTACAAACAATTCAACAAAACTTCTGAACGTTCTATTTTTAAGTAGATAATAGGTTACATTCCTTCTTAATTATTCAAATTTAACAATTTAGTTTAGTTCAGATTATTAGAGACGACAAGCTTATGCCTGCGAGTAAGTACATCACTTCGTCTGCGTGTACTTCAAAATTCTCAGCTTTTAACGAATAATTTGATTTCCCCTAGGAATAAGATATTTTTCGGGATAAAACCATCCTATGTCCTATGCCAGGACATAGGATCCTACAATCAAATCAAATCAAAAGAAGTACCTAAATGCAAGGTTTTTTTATTGGACACGCTTTACGTCAGTTTGAAAGAATAAGAGGAAAATAATTATCAAAAACTTTTTCGGATCATTTTGCCACATTATAGGCAATTGTAAAATGTGTGTTAATATTTTATTTTCGTTATTTTTAATAGAAATAAATTTGTCAAGATCGTAGCAAGTGGAAAGAAGTGGTCTCTGCCTGTGCCTACTCCTCTGGGAAACAGGCGTGATTTAATGTATGTATGTATGTATTTTTAATAATTCACAAACTTATTGCACAGTAAATAACCCAATAAGCAGCCTAGTCATTATCAAAAAATTGAACTTGACCTTGAACTACGCAACAAATATTAATGCAATTTTGATGTAGAAATTCAGAGAATACTGTACCTAATTAACAACAAATACCACGAATCACACACTCTAATTCCCCCTTAGGCTAAGTAAGGGTGGGTGCCTTTGACAATAAAACCTCTTTAGGCCAATTTATAAAATATCCGCTTTCCACAACACATTTGACATATTGATTTCATGTCACAACATTTATTCGCAATGCGACGAATGTTTTGATAATGATTATTTAGTTTTATATAATCTATCTAGTCTTAGAGTAGATTTAAGGTACCTGTGATTTTGTCTCCAGGTTTTTCAGGCATTTGCGGAACCACATGTTTAAATGTTATTTGGAAGTCATTTAAAACTGCGGATGGTTGGAGCAGTCTCCCATTCTGTTAATCCGTAAAAAGTAAATATTTTTTTATGAGTAACAATACTTGTCTACATATCGCTCATCCAATAGAATAATGACATAATTGCAAAAAATCGGGTTATGAGATTTTACCGTCATAAGTGTTCTAAAGGTCAGGTCTGTCGCGTGGAACAATGACATAACATGCATGCTAAAAATGCAATTATGTCATTATTCTACTGGATGAGCGATATATAAAAGGCAAAACTGACTCACTGACTTATATATCAACGCACAGCCGAAACTACTGTACCTAGAAACTTGAAATTTGGATCAGGGGTTCCTTTCATGATGTAAGTGAGCACATAGAAAGGATTTCCCCAAAATCAACCCCTACGGGCAGTGGCGTAACTATAGGGTGGCAGGGCTGGCAAAATGCCACGGGCCCCCGGCCCAAGAGGGCCCCCGGCTTAAGAGGTCGCTAGCTCAGCAATTTTTTTTTTAACATCGTACTTGAGTGTCAAAAGAATTTGCCACGGGCCCCGGATGGTATAGTTACGCCACTGCCTACGGGAAGAAGTAGTGGGAGTAGCGGGAAACGAATTCTACGCATATGAAGTCTCGGGCGTCCTCTAGTGTGTACATAATGAAACTCCGTGACTGTCGTGACAATGCGCAGTCTAATCGGTGGACCTATTGAGTTGAACCTGGAGGGAATATTCCTACGAGCCCCTCTAGGAAAAAAATGGAGTTTAGTAACCTGAAGATAATAAATTCAGGGATAGACAGAATCTAGGAATGAATGTAGTAATTTTTGACTAATGTAGTTCTTCAGAGCGTTTTTTATTTAACGTCGTTTATGTACAGATTTAAAAGTTACAATGCGCTTGATAAGAATAACACATTTGACATACTTAACATACTTTCTTCTTAGCCTACTTGTGCAAAATGTGGTTATAGAATTATCAAGAAGTTTAAAGACTTTTTGGTAATTCTTTAGCTCTGCCTATCCCACTGGGAATGAAGGCGTGAGTTTATGTATGTATGTAACATACTTTCTTCTTATTATTATGAGAATACAATATCAATAGTATAGTACCATACCATCGAGCTGGTTTGATGATGGAGACGGAAGATAGCCATAGAAACTCCCCAATGGCTAACCGTAGGTCCATCCTGTTTGGACTCGTTTGACTTAACTTTAACTGTGTGTTAGTCAAAAGTAATAAGTGTACAGTCTACAACAATAGGTAGGGCGCTTATCCAATTAACGTAACTTTGATCTTCGATTATCAATGTAGAGTCGAAGTTCAAAGCTTCGCTTATTCCATTTCTTTTTTTCCTTGTATATCCTAGGGGTGCAATAAGAAGGGATTTTTGAAAATTGAACCCTGAAGGGGTTAAAATATGAGTGATGAGTAGAGGAAAACTAATTCTGCCCTCGTACGGAGAAAAGGCTCAAGTGCAATTAATTCATAGAAGCATATTAAACTCGAGGGTTATAATAAGGTTGGAATTGCAATACAATTCATAAAGTAGATGTGCCCTTTTTCCGTAGCAGGGCTGAATTCTTCGCGGACGAAGTAGCGGGCATTCTCTAGTTATGAATTATGAATAATAGCGTAATACTCAATAACAACGTTTTATTGTAGGTACCTTTCTGTGACAGCATGTAAAGTACCGCCAAGATAATAAATCTATTTTTCAAATTGTATATATAATGAAGCAACACGTGAAACATAAAGCCTCAGCGTCCAGCCCAAACCCTGGCAATTCTCAGTTATCAAAGCACACACCAGGCCGTAGTTGGAAGCAAACCGTTGCACAGCCTTGGCAAAAGGACAAAAACTTAACGCCTACCGAAATATCTTTTGATGAAAGAGCATTGCTTGGCAATCAATCATCGATAACCAAAGCGAAATTTGATTACGCCAGAGCTGAACGTCTGTTCAAGAGCAGAATTAGTATTGAACAAAAATCTGATTCCAAACAACGGAGACAAGAAACACAATATGAGAACAAAACAAAACGTGATGTTAAGGAGTCACCAGTGACTATTGAAATTGCACGTCATAATTTGGCTAATGACAAAGCTGAGTTAAAGCAAGAATTGCTAAAAGAAGGTCATTACTCTTCTATCTGTGCTAACAAATCAAATATAAAAGACAAACATAATCATTTGCTGAATACCGACGAGCCAAAAATAAGTAAAGTCGACTCAACGAAATGTCGTCCAGTTCCTCTTTTGATGATTAACGCTAAACGTCGCGGGGAAATTAACTTAAAATACGTCCCAATAGTTCGACGTAAGGTCAGTAGATTTATGTATAGACAAATTATTCGATCAAAGCCTCTACATGTCCGTTCAGATCCAAGCACCCAAATCAGTAAAACCAGTGGATTTATCGAGCACCAAAATATAATTACCAAAACAAAAGAAGCACGGTCACCAATGCCATATGAAACTACGCCGTATAAATATAAAGACACAGTCAATCATTGTATGCAGAAAAAAGAACATTATAAAACACCTCTCGGAAATAATGTTAGAAAATACGAAAATAAATTTTGGATGGTACAAGACAACAAGCCAATTGACTTAAGTAGAGATTTGAAGGAAAGAAATAAATATTTTCAATATATCGAACAGCCAAAAATAAATGGAATCAACCAAAGGCAATATCGTGATAAATTTGCTCTCTTTGATCATGATACTAACAAACGTGAAATTTCAAGATACGTTGCGTTTACACGAGATAAGGCCACTAAACGTAAGCATGAACAAATTGTTCGATCAAAGGCCAAACGTGTCCGCTCAGATCCAAGCACCCAAATCAGCAAAATGAGTGGATTTATTGGGCACCAAGGAATAATCAATGAAACAAATGAAGCAAAGTCAACCATGCCATATAAAACTACGCAGTACAAATGGAAAGACCCAGTCAAACAGCGAATGCAGAAAGTCGAACATTTAAAAACACAAATCGGGACAAATTTCAGAAAATGTGAAAATAAATGTTGGACAGCACAAGACAACAAGTCATCTGACCTAAATAGGGATTTGAAGGAAAGTCATAAATATTTTCAGAATATTGAAGAACAAAAGCCGAATAGAGCCAGCTCAAGAAAATGTCCAGATATTTCTGTTTCGGATTTAAATACTAAAAGTCGTGAGGAAATAAACTCAAGGTACGTCCCAATAGTACGAAATAAGTTAAGTAAATGTAGGTATGGAAAAATTGATCGATCAAAGACCAAACGCGTCCGCTCAGATCCCAGCACTAAAATAAGCAAAATAAGTGGATTTATTAGGCACAAAGAAATTATAGGTGAAACAAAAGAAGCAAAGTCTATTATGCCATATGAAACTGCAACGTACAAAAGTAAACACACAGTCGAACAGAGTATGCAGACAAAAGAACATTTATCAAAGCCAATCGGAATTAATGTCATCAAATACGATACCAACTTTCAGACGATGCAAGACTACAATTCATCTGATATAAATAGAGATTTAAAGGACGGTAATAAATATTTTCAAAATACCGAAAAGCCAACAGTAAATGAAATCAACCAAAGACAATGTCGTGATAGTTTTACTGTCTCGGCTCATGATGCTAACAAACATGACGAAATAAATTCAATTTACGTTGCTTTTACACGACATATCGATAAATCTAAGTATGGACAAATGGTTCGATCAGAAGCCAAACATGTCAATTTTGATCCAAGTATCGAAATCAGTAAAGAGCACCGAGATAAGATCGCTAAAGCAAAAGAAACTAGGTCAACAATGCCATATGACACTTCGTCGTACAAATCTATAGACATTGTCAAACAGCGTATGCAGAAAGAAGAACAATTGGAAACACCAATCGGAGCGAATGTTAGAAAATGCGACAATAAATATTGGACGGAACAAGACCAAAATTCATCTGACCTCAATAGGGATTTGAAGGAAAGTGATAAATATGTCCAAAATGTTGAAGAACAAATACCGAATAGAACCAGCTTGAGAAAATGTCCCGATATTTCTGTTTCCGATTTAAATACTAAAAGTCGTGAGGAAATAAGCTCAAGGTGCGTCCCAATAGTACGAAATAAGTTCCGTAAATGTAGGTATGAAAAAATTTATCGATCAAAGACTAAACGCGTCCGCTCAGAACCAAGCACTCAAATTAGCAAAATAAGTGGATTAGTTAGGCACAATGAAATAATAAGTGAAACCAATGAAGCAAAGTCTATCATGCCATATGAAACTACGCCGTACAAAAGTAAACACACAGTCGAACAGAGTATGCAGACAAAAGAACATTTACCAAAGCCAATCGGAATGAATGTCAGCAAATACAATACCAACTTTCAGACTATGCCAGAGTACAAGTCATCTGACATAAATAAAGATTTAAAGGACAGTAATAGATATTTACAAAATACCGAAAAGCCAACAGTAAATAAAATCAACCAAAGACAATGTCGTGATAGTTTTACCGTCTCGGCTCATGATGCTAACAAACATGACGAAATAAGTTCAATATACGCTGCGTTTACACGACATAAGCTCGATAAATCTAAGTATGTACAAATAGGTCGATCAAAAGTCAAACATGTCCATTTTGATCCAAGTATCGAAATCGGCAAAGAGCACCGAGATATGATCGCTAAAGCAAAAGAAACTAGGTTAACCATGCCATATGACACCTCGTCGTACAAAACTAAAGACACAGTCAAACAGTGTATGCAGAAAGACGAACAATTAGAAACACCAATCGGAAGGAATGTTATAAAAAGCGAAGATAAATATTGGACGGTACAAGACCACAATTCATCTGACCTAAATAGGGATTTGAAGGAAAGTCATAAATACTTTCAAAATGTTGAAGAACAAATACCGAATAGAACCAGCTCAAGAAAATGTCCAGATATTTCTGTTTCAGATTTAAATACTAAAAGTCGTGAGGAAATAAGCTCAAGGTACGTTCCTATAGTACGAAATAAGTTCGGTAAATGTAGGTATGGGAAAATTGATCGATCAAAGACCAAACGCGTCCGGTCAGACCCAAGCACTCAAATTAGCAAAATAAGTGGATTTGTTAGGCACAAAGAAATTATAAGTGAAACAAAAGAAGCAAAGTCTATTATGCCGTATGAAACTACGACGTATAAAAGTAAACACACTGTCGAACAGAGTATGCTGACAAAAGAACATTTAGCAAAGCCAATCGGAATGAATGTCAGTAAATACGATACCAACTTTCAGACGATGCAAGACTACAATTCATCTGATATAAATAGAGATTTAAAGGACAGTAATAAATATTTTCAAAATACCGAAAAGCCAACAGTAAATGAAATCAACCAAAGACAATGTCGTGATAGTTTTACTGTCTCGGCTCATGATGCTAAAAAAAATGACAAAATAAGTTCAATATACGTTGCTTTGTCACGACATAAGCTCGACAAATCTAAGTATGGACAAATGGTTCGATCAAAAGTCAAACGTGTCCATTTTGATCCAAGTATCGAAATCAGCAAAGAGGACCGAGATATGATCGCTGAAGCAAAAGAAACTCGATCTACCATGCCATATGACACTTCGGCGTACAAAACTAAAGACACAGTCAATCAGCGTATGCAGAAAGAAGAACAATTAAAAACAATCAAAAGGAATGTTAGAAAAAGCAAAAATAAATATTGGGCGGTACAAGACCACAATTCATCTGACCTAAATAGGGATTTTAAGGAAAGTCATAAATATTTTCAAAATGATGAAGAACAAATACAGAATGGAAACAGGAAGAAAAAATGCCCAGATATTTCTGTTTCGGATTTAAATACTAAAAGTCGTGAGGAAAGAACTTCAGGGTACGTCCCAATAGTACGAAGTAAGTTCCGTAAATGTAGGTATGGAAAAATTGATCGATCAAAGACCAAACGCCTCCGGTCAGACCCAAGCACTCAAATAAGCAAAATAAGTGGATTTATTAGGCACAAATTAATGATAAGTGAAAAAAAAGAAGCAAAGTCTATCATGCCATATGAAACTACGCCGTACAAAAGTAAACACATGGACAAACAGAGTATGCAAATAGAAGAACATTTAGCAAAGCCAATCGGAATGAATGTCAGCAAATACGATAGCAAATTTCAGACGATGCAAGACTATAAGTCATCTGACATAACTATGGATTTAAAAGACGGGAATAAATATTTTCAAAATACCGAAAAGCCAACAGAAAATGAAATCAACCAAAGACAATGTCGTGATAGTTTTACTCTCTCTTCTCATGATGCTAACAAGCATGACGAAATAAGTTCAATGAACGCTTCGTTTACACGACATAATGGTGCCAAACATAAGTATGGACATATTGTTCGATCAAAGGCCAAACATATCCGTTCAGATCCATGCACCCAAATCAACAAAATAGGTGGCTTTATTGTTCATACGATTATTAAAAAAAGAAAAGCTAAGTCAACCATGCCATATGATACCTTGCCCTACAAATCTGAAGGCACAATCAAACATGGTATGCAGATAGAAAAACATTTAAAATCACCAATCGTAAAGAATTTAATAACATACGAAAGTGATTTTGAGACAATACAAAACAACTCTCCGGACTTCAGTAGAAATTTTAAGAACAAAACTACATATCGGCAAAAGACCAACAAGTCTAAAACAACTGAAAGTAAAATAGAGTGCGAATCAAATAAGTCAAGTTTTACTTCGGACAATAAATTTAAAGTTGATCTTAAACTAACTGAAGATTGCAAAAATGTATTACTAGATACATTAAACAGAGGAACCGAAGAGTTAACCCATTCTGTAGCTAAAGAAAAAATAGATGAAATGAGATTTCTACTATGTCATTCAAATAGTAAAATTTCAATTGGAGTTCCATCATTATCAAATGAATACAAGGATCACTATAGAAATAGATGTTTTAATCAAGCTTTAGATATGGCGATGAATATTAGGTATAAAAAAGAAAACAACCTCAGGCCTGGGCCTGAGCCACAAGTAAGAAAACAATTTCACAAAGAATCTCAAGTAGCTCATGAATATTTTGCAAATCATTATGACAAAAAAGGGCACAGACTTAAGCGAAAGAGATTGCCATTAAAAATAAACAGCACCATTTATGAAAATAGTGAAGATGGCAATCTAAGAAAACTAGTTGCAAACGTCCCGTTGAAATCATTGATGACTCCATTCAATAAGACTGAAGTTGCTTTAATGAAGAACAATAAAGCAGCACAACTGCGTATTAATCGTAATTTTAAGCCAAAAAATGCAATTACAAATCTTCAAAAAGTAAGCCAAGAATCTTTAAATCATATCGACGGCGACGTTGAAATCTCAGAATATTCTAATATTTTTAATAAAAATAACAGTTTTGACAGAAAAATTCAACAAATAGTCGTTTCTTTACAGAATATACCTAATTGCACCCGTTCCTTGATCAAATGTTATCCAATAATAAGTAGTACAGCAATATCGAAACCTAATAACGAAAGCCAACGCCGACTAAGAGAGATATTACCAGAGTATTGTTTGTCAAGTTTAACTCTCGTATGTCCTTCATTGTTGCCACAAAAATTACAAAATTTTGATTTCGGAACTCCAATAATGATGTTATCATGTACAACGTCATTCAACAATAGATCAAAGAAACCACCAGTCGTGAGTCCCTGGCATAGTGAACAAAACAGTCCAGTGATTAGGCAAATATGCATCTCGAAAACTGCTAATACAGAACAGAGTTTGGGCTCTTATAATTTGGCTGTAGTTAAAAAAAAAACAAAACAATTAAAAGCGACGGAACGGAGAACTGTAAAACCACTTTACAGAAACCAACACTATAACGTCGTCGCAAGTGCGCAGTGCTTCTATGACTTTAATTCGTGTAATGAAACCATATCAAACACAATACCAAGAAAATATGACGCAACATTTTGTGATTTTAAATGTTCAGAGCCAAAAATAATAATAAAACAAAGTGTTAAAAAGTATGGTCATGAATATGGCCATCGAAATTGCTTGGATAAAGTTATTGCTCCGACCGCTCATTGTCGAAGCCTTGACAGGGCAATAGACAGACAGACAAGAGATCCTGGACACATAAACAAAATAAATGAAACTAAACTTGCGCCACAGAAAACATTCAAATCAGAAAAGAAAGGACCTTTAAAATTCTTTGGTAAATGTGTTCATGTTATTAAGAATATAGTTTCTAAAACAAAACAATCACAAGTAGTGTCAAAGGGAGTAGACACACCGAGTCAGAAACATAAAATTAACAAACATGACCCAAAAGTATACATTAGCGCACATTGTAGCGTAGGTGTTGAAAGAGTGGACGCAAAGAGAGTCCAAGATGCATGCATTAATAATAGAAATAAAAAAGTGCGAAGAAGAGCGAAGCTAGACCAAGGTTCAAAGAAAATTGAACCACGTGTAAATCATTTTTATTACAATTCACCGAAAGGTGATAAAGCAAAAAGAACTAAAATGCGAGCTTCCTTTAACGAAAACACAATTACTTGTAGGAAGTATCCAACAAAATTAGATCATCAGTTCAAGCGAATAGGCGTAGTGAGTACATCAATCATTGAAATCTATAAAAATACGTGTCTAGACCGAGGTACTGTCGCAAGAAATACAAAAAGTCGAAAACCTCAAATAGGTAGTAATATCAACAGAAGAAAACCACAAAGTTACTGGAACGTACAACGCTTAAACTCCCAACCAAGAAGTAAAACTGAAATTTTAAATTGTAATGCAATAATACATAAGAAACCATTTATGGACAGGAGTTTTTACCCGCTTCCAATTCATGAAGCATATCAAAAAGGATTTTTAGACAGTAGAACACTCAATCGTCGTGCAAAAAATGACGCTACTTATAGCAGAGCAATACGAGTACACCCTCGATATTCAAGAAAGTCGAATGAATGTGACTATTTTAAATGTAAAAAAACAAATAAACAACTGCCGTACTCAGGAGGAGACTTTGAAATACGGTCTCTACGCAAAAAAGACACTAGAAGTGCTCAACAAAGACACCAAAAGATAACTGTTGACGCTAAAGACCTTGAAGGTTATACCAATTGCAATTATTACAAAAAAAAACTGTCGCCAAATTGCAAAATGGTGGAATCAAAACAATTATTTATGTCGCCACAAAATGTTGACGAACTGTCCAACACAACTTGGAGGACTTGTAATAAATTGGCGACAAATAACAATGTAAACCATCAAGGACTTGAACAGAAAAGCAAGCAAATTGAGAGCCAACTTTTAAAAAAATCTAATTCAAGTGTTTTCATTCGGTTCTGGAGGTTTTTCTCTGGTTACAAAAAACCACCGTCTAAAGATGAATCGCGATCTCAAAAGATCAAAACGGGGAAAAAATATGCAAACGAACAACTAAAAACTCATTTAGAAGTGTATGCCTCGCCTAACAAGCATAAAATAAGTGTTTACAATAACTTACATGAGACTGAAAGTGACCGACAACATGAAAATTCCTTAAATCTACCATGCCTTCAAAAATCTAGAAGTCTCAATGTCGTAAAAGAATTCTATGAATTGAATCAAAAGCGTTCACGCAAATTAAGACAAAGTATAAAAAATATAATTATAAGCCCGTCGGGAGATTGTCCGATGTTAACTTCTCATACTTCGAGGAAAAAATACAACGAATTAATACATCCGATCGACTGTTACAAATATGATCCTTTTTTCTATAAACATAATCAAGTACTACGCAATAAAAATGAACGTAACAAAGTCTTCGGTGAATTACATAATAGACATGTGACATCGATCAAACGATCGAAACGTGATAAAAAATCCGGGCCTGAGAAAAGAATAAGTCGTAGCGTCGACATGAAAAACCATCGTCGAAACAGTCAATTAAAGGCAACACAAAGTTGCGTGTATTGTAATTTGGAGGAGTCTTCGGTAAAACTCGGGACTCGTCCAAGGCGTATGAAACGGGCACGTGCCTTTATTGTGTCCGAGCGGCCATCTAAAATCAAAAGGCGTTTGAAGTTTCCATATGCAGACGAGTGCCCTGACATAACTAAGAGTTTAAAGTCCATTATGACACGTAGCCGTGATTTAAAAGATTTGTATCTACGGGGCGAAAGTAATAATAAAATAACACAAATAGATGGGATCAAAAAACTAAAAAGCTACGGTAAAGCATATGAAGATATTCAACATAATGCCGTCAGTGCACAATCGTCGAGATACCCTAAGACAGACCTAGAGCGAGTATATCGTCTCTTCCCGCCATGTCCTAGTCGCACTTGTTCAATGTGCTCGGTAACAGAAAATATCCTTAATATAGCCAAGCGTTCAAAGTACTCGGTAACAGAAAATATCCTTAATATAGCCAACTGTTCAAAGTACTCTGAATCAGAAAAGGTCCCTAATATAGCCAAGTGCTCAAAGTATTCGGTAACAGAAAATATCCTTAATATAGCCAAGTGCTCAAAAAACTCTAAATCAGAAAAGGTCCCTAATATAACCAAGCGGTCAAAGTACTCGGTAGCAGAAAGGGCGCCTAATATAGCCAAGCCCCCAGAGTACTCGAAAACAGAAAAGTGCCCTTATATATCTAAATCTTCAAACTACTCTGTAACAGAAAAGATCCCTAATATATCCAAAGTTTCTAAGTACTCGGTAACAGAAAATGACCCTATTACAACCAAGTGTTCAAAGTACTCGATAACAGAAAGGGTCGCTAATATATCCAAGCTTTCAAAGTACTCTGTAACTGAAGGGATCCCTAATATAGCCAAGCGTTGTCATGTCATGCCATATGAAACTACGCCGTACAAAAGTAAACACGCAGTCAAACAGAGTATGCAGACAGAAGAACATATACCAAAGCTAATCGGATTGAATGTCAGCAAATACGATACCAAATTTCAGACGATGCAAGGCTACAAGTCATCTGACATAAATATGGATTTAAAAGACATGAATAAATATTTTCAAAATACCGATAAGCCAAAAATAAATGAAATCAACAAAAGACTATGTAGTGTTCGTTTTACTCTCTCGGCTCATGATGCTAACAAACGTGACGAAATTAGTTCAAGTTGCGTTGCGTTTACACGACATAATGGTGCTAAACGTAACTATGGACATATTGTTCGATCAAAGGCTAAACATATCCGTTCAGATCCATGCACCCAAATCAACAAAATAGGTGAATTTATTGAGCATACGATCACAAAAAATAAAGAAGCTAAGTCAACCATGCCATATAAGATCCTTAATAAAGCCAAGTGTTCAAAGTACTCGAAAGCAGAAAAGTGCCCTTATATAGCTAAGTGTTCAAATTACTCTGAAACGGAAAAGGTCCCTAATATAGCCAAGTGTGTAAATTACTCGGTAACAGAAAGGATCCCTTATATAGCAAAGCGCTTAAAGTACTCGAAAACAGAAAAATGCCCCTGTATAGCTAAGTGTTTAAAGCACTCTGATACAGAAGAGGTCCCTAAGATAGCCAAGTGTGTAAATTATTCGGTAACAGAAACGGTCCCTAATATAGCCAAGCTCTCAAAGTACTCGAAAGCAGAAAAGTGCCCTTATATAGCTAAGTGGTCAAAGTACTCTAAAACAGAAGAGATCCCTAATATAGCCAAGTGTGTAAGTTACTCGGTAACAGAAAAGGTCCCTAATATAGCCAAGCTCTCAAAGTACTCGAAAGCAGAAAAGTGCCCTTACATAGCTAAGTGTTCAAATTACTCTGAAACGGAAAAGGTCCCTAATATAGCCGAGTGTGTAAATTACTCGGTAACAGAAAGGGTCCCTAATATAGCTAAGCGCTCAAAGTACTCGAAAACAGAAAAGTGCCCATATATAGCTAAGTGTTCAAAGTACTCTGAAACAGAAGAGGTCCCTAATATAGCCAAGTCTGTAAATTACTCGGTAACAGAAAAGATCCCTAATATAACCAAGCTCTCAAAGTACTCAAAAATAGAAAAGTGCCCTTATATAGCTAAGTGTTCAAAGTACTTCGAAGCAGAAGAAGTCCCTAATATAGCCAAGCGTTTAAATTACTCGGTAACAGAAAGGATCCCTTATATAGCAAAGCGCTTAAAGTACTCGAAAACAGAAAAATGCCCCTGTATAGCTAAGTGTTTAAAGCACTCTGATACAGAAGAGGTCCCTAAGATAGCCAAGTGTGTAAATTATTCGGTAACAGAAAAGGTACCTAATATAGCCAAGCTCTCAAAATACTCGAAAGCACATAAATGCCCTTGTATAGCTAAGTGTTCAAAGTACTCTGATAATGAAGAGGTCCCTATGATAGCCAAGTGTGTAAATTACTCGGTAACAGAAAAGGTCCCTAATATAGCCAAGCTCTCAAAGTACTCGAAAGCAGAAAAGTGCCCTTATATAGCTAAGTGCTCAAAATACTCTGAAACAAAAGAGGTCCCTAAGATAGACAAGTGTGTAAATTATTTGGTAACAGAAAAGGACCCTAATATAGCCAAGCTCTCAAAGTACTCGAAAGTAGAAAAGTGCCCTTATATAGCTAAGTGTTCAAAGTACTCCGAAACAGAAGAAGTCCCTAATATAGCCAAGCGTTTAAATTACTCGGTAACAAAAAGGATACCTTATATAGCCAAGCGCTTAAAGTACTCGAAAACAGAAAAGTGTCCTTGTATAGCTAAGTGTTCAAAGTACCCTGAAACAGAAGAGGTCCCCAATATAGCCAAGCGTTTAAATTACTCGGTTGCAGAAAGGGTCCCTAATTTAGCCCAGCGCTCAAAGTACTCGAAAGCAGAAAAGTGCCCTTATATAGCCAAGTGTTCAAAATACTCTGAAACAGAAGAGGTCCCTAATATAGCCAAGTGTGTAAATTACTCGGTAGCAGAAAGGGCCCCTAATATAGCCAAGCGCTCAAAGTACTCGAAAGCAGAAAAGTGCCCATATATAGCTAAGTGTTCAAAGTACTCTGAAACAGAAGAGGTCCCTATTATAGCCAAGTCTGTAAATTACTCGGTAACAGAAAAGATCCCTAATATAGCCAAGCTCTCAAAGTACTCAAAAATAGAAAAGTGCCCTTATATAGCTAAGTGTTCAAAGTACTCTGAAACAAAAGAGGTCCCTAATATAGCCAAGTGTGTAAATTATTCGGTAACAGAAAAGGTACCTAATATAGCCAATCTCTCAAAATACTCGAAAGCACATAAATGCCCTTGTATAGCTAAGTGTTCAAAGTCCTCTGAAACAGAAGAGGTCCCTAAAATAGTCAAGTGTGTAAATTATTCGGTAACAGAAAAGGTCCCTAATATAGCCAAGCTCTCAAAGTACTCAAATGTAGAAAAGTGCCCTTATATAGCTAAGTGTTCAAAGTACTTCGAAGCAGAAGAAGTCCCTACTATAGCCAAGTGTGTAAATTACTCGGTAACAGAAAAGGTCCCTAATATAGCCAAGCTCTCAAATTACTCTAAAGCACATAAATGCCCTTGTATAGCTAAGTGTTCAAAGTACCCTGAAACAGAAGAGGTCCCTAATATAGCCAAGTGTGTAAGTTACTCGGTAATAGAAAAGGTCCCTAATATAGCCAAGCTCTCAAAGTACTCGAAAGCAGAACAGTGCCCTTGTATATGTAAGTTTTCAAAATACCCTGAAACAGGAGAGGTCCCTAATATAGCTAAGTGTTCAAAGTACCCTGAAACAGAAGAGCTCCCTAATATAGCCAAGTGTGTAGATTACTCGGTTACAGAAAAGTGCCCTTATATAGTCAATCGTTCAAAGTACCCGGTAATAGAAAAGCCCTGCTGTATACGCAAGCGGCCAATGTACACGGTTATAGAAAAACCCAGCTATATACGCAAGCGGCCAATGTACACGGTTATAGAAAAACCCTGCTGTATACGCAAGCGGCCAAAGTACTCGGTAACAGAAAAGCCTTACTACATACACAAGCGTTCAAAGTACATTATGAAAGAAAACCTACCACATAGGTATGATGTAAACGATTTGTATATAAGGTGCAGAAGGAAAAATAAAATAAGACAAAAAGATCGGATCAATAAACTAAAACGTGCTACATTAAGATTGAAGGAATCGCGATGTGACGTAACAGCCGGTAGGAGGTGCCGCAAAATGGCATACGAAGGTGTTCACCGTAATTGCGTCGGTACACACTCGTTGAGAGACCCCAATACAGGCCGAGACAGAGTGACAGGGTACGCCGGTACAAACAATATCGGCAGATTGTGTATGGAAGATAATACGTCTCCAACCTGCGAAATTTGTAAATCGATAGCAAATGATAAATTAGAATACACCGTTTCTATCGATCCTAACACGGCTAAAAGGCTTTGTTGTAAAACATCAAATGATAACGTTGACGTAACGGGCGCATTATATTACGTAAAAAGAAAAGAATACAAAAGACAGATCCAACCGAAGTGTAAGAAATGCCTTTCTCGACAAAATTATAAAATGCAGAAGCAAAAAAAGAAACCTGCAATCCAAAATTGGGTAAAGAAAAAACTTCGTAAGTATGCAATTATAAATGTATGTAAACTTTATATTTCATATCAACAATTTAAGTCTGCGGTTAAAAGAAGAAATGCAAAACGTAAAAGAAGCTCCATGGATTGCAAACTCAAGAGCGTACTTGAAATTAGCAAGTTTTTTGTCTATCTGTTTAAACAAAACAGGAATTCAAAAAGTCGACGAGACGAGAGTAAGAATAAATGTAGCTTGTACTTAAAGTCCCTGAGAAAAAAGCCCCATTTTTGGGTGTATAATTTGTGCCCAGGGTTCTATCCCTACTGCATTGGTATACACAAGGTTTGGAAGCAACTTTGTCTTATTTTAATGTTTATGATGGCTATTGTCATGTGGACTCCATGCTTATTTTGTATCCAAGTCAGCAGGGCCTATTTTTGTTGCGTTGCCTGTAATGATTAGATTAATACGGCTGTAATGATTGCATTTTCTGAACCCGGAATCCGGACGACGGAGACTGGATTCATACGGGTCATGGCTTGTTTAATACTTGATATGATTTTGTAGATCTGAGTGGACATAAATAACATGCAAGTCATGTCTTCGATTTGAGTGAGATTATTCTAATAAACGATGTAATTACTTACCTTGTAAGGCCCAACGTCCTAAATTTACGATATTTGTCAAAGTGACTTTTGACTTTAATTGACTGATTCAAGATTCTTTTTCGAACAAACGAAATTTGACGTGGACCTTACGAGATCGTAGCATGAATATCCGACGTTTTTTGAAGACTTTTGTTTTTATATTGTTTTTAAACCAACCATAAAGAGTAGGTTTGACGAACGAATCACGACTTCCAGTAACGCATTTTATGAATAACAATTGTAGAAGATTGAGAAATTGATGAGAGTATGCGCCAGCCCTAATTTGTAATATACTTTTTATTGTGATTATTTTTATCATATTTTGGCATACCTATATGTTCTTTCAGTATATTTTTAAACGAACCTTGTCAATTTCTAAGCAGTGTCCTAAATGAATCGAAAATAAAATAGATATTTCGATGTGACATGATATTTAAATTAATCCTCGTGATCCTTACTCACCTACTAACTTTATTTAGTATAAAACAAAGGCGCTTTCCGCGTCTGTCTGTCTGTCTGTATATTATACAGGATGGAAAAAACGAACGCCACATGGACGGCAACTACCTTAAATATTGGAAATAGAAAAATTTACGCAAAGCAGAATTAATTTTATTTTTTAAAACAATTTTTACTGCATATTATATGGACTTTACTCGAACTGGTCGAATATGACAAAATAATGAAAGAAGGGTTTTTTTCGGTCTTCCTTTAATTTAAAGATGTATATGTTATAGGCATAAATGATCACTAGAGTCCGACAAGCGAGTGGTGACACAAAAAAATGGGGTCAAAATTAAAAAATCACTAGCTGGTATAATGCATAGCGACTGGATAGGTACCTACTCTTAATGTGACAGCTTGTTTCATAGGTAAAATTGTTGTCATATGATGAATTTGAGAAAAATGCTTGTGCCACCACTCGCTGGTCGGACTCTATCAATGACCCTTTCGATCTGTATAAAATACGACTTTATTCTTTTGTCATATTCGGCCAATTCAACTCCCGGTTACAGAAGAGGATAGAGGGGGAAAAAATATAGTACAGATGTAGTGCATAATTGTTTTCCTTCGTATTTTCACGGAAAAGTACGAACGTGTCTTGCTATTTCAGTTGGTCACAGTATAAAAGTACTGAGGTTGACTGAAGAAGCATGACAGATACGAGCGTTTCCGACAAAATACGAAGGAAAACAATTATGCACTACATCTGTAATGCCCGGTTTCTGAAGTCACTAGTTAAACCTTTAATAGCTATTGATCCGTTAAAGTTATGTTTAGGTTAAACGACGTTTATCTCTTCGTGCGTTTCTGAGTGCTCTACGAACAGTTCGATAACTATTGACAGATAAATAGTTCCTTCCGCTGCCGCTAGATGGATCTTAATAGTTTGTCATACGTAGACTGCTGTTAATGCCTTAATTCAACATCAATTCCGGTTGATTTTTATAAAAATAATAATTTGAGAAAACTTAGCCACTTTATAGTAATTAATAAATAAATGATAACGAAAATTAAAATACCTAGTTTATTTGCCAGTGGCTGTATGAACAAAAATTGACAGTTGATACTTCAAAAACAAAAACTTCAATCGTAAAAAACGTCAAATAGTTATGGAGCCAATAAACGGCAAACTTTGGTCAGTTAAGTTAAACCTAGTTAAAACGGAGTTTATCTTTGAGTCGTTGTTCGGAAACGCAGTTGTCAAAGTTAACGGACCAATAGAGTTTACGGACAGATAAACCACCGATAAAAGTACTTCAGAAACCGGGCATTAGTCTCCTTTGCGTAGAACTTTCCAATATTTAAGATAGTTGCGAACTCCTCGACCACTCTACGGATTTTTATGCGATTTTCGCCATCAGTTAGATAATTTTTCACAGATTTTTTTCATATATAATAAATTCTAGTTTTCGTGCGGTTGCGTGGTGCGTGGCTGAACTCTACTGGGCGACAGAAATCTGGGGTCCTAGTGAGAAAGGGTACAAGTCGACTTGACTCGTAATAAAAAAGGGTACATACAAAAACGGAGTAGGTATACTATACTTAAACCCTTTTGCACTTGATCTTCAGAAGACTTATACCTTCCACTAGGACCCCAGAATTGGGAGGAGACTAAGTGCACTCATATGTGCTCTAAATTTTTTGCAGTTTTTTTTATGCAGAGCCTATAAATTTCTACTAAAAATACAAAAACTTGCCTACTTGTGCAAAATGTGGTTACAGAATTATCAAGAAGTTTTAAGATTTGTTCAGTTGGTAATTCTTTAACTCTGCCTACCCCACTCTGGGAATGAAGGCGTGAGTTAATGTATGTATGTATAAATTTCTATTTAGGCATGGTCTCATTGCCATTATTGTTTCAACAAGTTTCAGGGAATAATCATGAGAACGCAGTTTAAATAAAAAATAAGTGTGATCGTGTTTTTGCGATTTCGCTCTAAGGAAGGAGTGACATGAAAATGATTTTATAATTGATCCAAAGAGCTAAATTACAATATAAAATAGCATAATAAAACACAAAAATATAGTATTCTGCAATCAGTTTACTATATTTTTTATTGTACTATTTTATACTGTAATTCGTCTCTTTGAATCAATTGTAAAATCATTTTCATTTCATGACTTTTTTTAACAGACTATATCCGTTTTTGCGATTTTGGCTACGGAACTCTAAAAAGGAGGAGGTTCTCAGTTCATCGGAATCTTTTTTTTTTCTAACAGCCTGTATACACTTCCGGAAAAAGTCTCGTTATATTCCTTTGTTTAGTTTAGGCTTGGTTTTATAAAGATCCGTCAGATCAAATTTCGGTCAGGAATGTCAAAACTTGTATGAAGTTACTAAATATTTGATCTGTCATTTTTATAAAACCGGCCCTTAGTGGTTCCGCCATCTATCCGTCTCAACATATATTTTATTAGAGCGTGAAACACTGCCATCTAGAGACTTGTTGCGGTACTAACTGAGCGTCCTTAACCTAACCGTACAATAGCGAGTTTAGAATGTAATGCAATAGATGGCGCTGCACGCTATAAGCTAAGCATTAAGTTTATGGGACGGGACTCTGAGCTTCCGTCATTTCACGTTTAGTTTGCTTTTGCGCGTGAACGCGGTAGCCGGTCTGTGACGTTTGAATTTAGCGATCGAAACTCTCGTAGTAACTTGTTTCGTACTTTCTTTGAGTGGTGAAAATAAGTGTGTGTGGTGTGTGAGTGATTTTATACAGTGACGGACCGTTGAAGTGTTGGAATTTGCTTGTTATTAAACGAAGAGGTAAGTAAGTTGTAAGTTAAGTTAAATGCAACCTGTCGCACAGGTGTCCCAAGTCAGTAACCTCGATGATTAAACTCACAGCTTTCCTCTTGCATAGTCCTCGTACCGTACCTATATTAATTGAGCTTGTGTTTATGAAATTACCCTTTCAAGTAGGTAGGTATTGTTCTTAATAAAGTTATGGGTTCTTAGTTGGCCTTTTGGAGATGTAATTTCTAGTAAACACGAAATAGATGTGTTGGTAGTAAAGAAGAGAAGGCCAAACTTTTAAGTCTGCTCTACAAACTGGCCGTGTGGAACCTACCTAACTAGTCTGTTTAGAACAAATCTAGCAAGTCGATTATCTCTATTATTACCAAGGGTTTGGAGTGGCTTAGGTACCGACTAGGGTGCCAACTTTTTTTTAAGGAAAATAAAGTACCTATAGCTGTCTGACGAGTATAAAATAAAAGTATTCTTCAAATTTATTTATTGATTTTTTTGAATACGTACTTTTTGTGTTCTTAGCACACTGTACTGTAATGAAACTTCACGCACTTTCAGAATTACGCAGAAGTCTTGATTCTGCGTCCCGTACATCAATTTCGATTCATTCCACGCAAAAGTCAGAAATAAAGTATTTTCGATACTTTTTACAATGTAGGTATAATGAACCAAAATAACGTGGGGTTCCTAGAAACTCTAGTACCTACATAGCTATACACTAAATAATTATATTCGTTCTGAAGAACACAGATATAAAAATTATATCTGTGTTCATCAGACTAAAGATATTATTGCGTTAGAAAAATAATCACTCGCTATCGCAATATTGTTATATTGTTACGATCAGTCTGTTTAAATTATTTATCTCGTCTCATTGGCCGTACTTTACCTACCTAGGTCCAGGCCTTATAAAAAGCTGTATACCTACTTTGTCATTTTTACTACATGTTTGAACTGTTCCACTAACCTGTCAAAGGCGTTAAAGCGACAAGGTACGAGTTGGTAGTGCTTTATATTTCACGTTTTTTATTTCCGTATTCAGTAAAGTAAACACAATGTATGTATGTAAAGTCAATTGATCCCTGGGCCACTATGGAACTGATATTGAATTTGAATTTGAATATCAAAGTGAGATCAAATTGTAAGACGCTTCATACGATTTTATCATTTGACTTATTGCCTTACTTTGACATAGTTCTAGGAATCAAATTGGTTGACTGTACAATAAAACCGGAGTATTAATGGTACAGTGTGTGAGTAACTTAGAAGGTGCTTTGATACTGGGTTACTAAAATTAACAATGGTAACTTTTCTATTACGTCACGACAATTAAGGCCGCTTTAGACTTGGCTAAATTTAGTTTGTTGAGTGAAAATGACTCTAAAAAACCGGTCAAGTGCGAGTTGAAGAATTGTAATAGGTTTTCCTGTAATCTACAAGCAATGAACTAGGTATATTTTGTATTTTTCCAAATGTTTTATATGGGTCACAGTTAGGGTTGCCTACTTTTTTTTAGGAAAATAACGGATGTACCTCATTGAAGAGTATAAAAAAAGTAAATACAAACAAAAAAAAAAGTAT
This sequence comes from Acleris emargana, assembly GCA_927399475.2. NCBI lineage: Eukaryota > Metazoa > Arthropoda > Insecta > Lepidoptera > Tortricidae > Acleris > Acleris emargana. Next base: position 20,197,579 of record OV656838.1, on the reverse strand, counting down.
TTTTCAAATTTATGTAAGTACTTATGTAAACTGTTTATTGCACATATAAAACAATTATGAAACATTTTTGCATAATGTATGTATGTAAACTCTTTATTGCACATAAACAATTACAAGACATGTTTGCATCAATATACCTAAATAATGTACATAGGCGAACTTATCCCATATGGGATCTGTAGCATCATCTCATATGGCATAACTATAGATAATGTACATGAGTGGTTCAATATTTTACTGTTAATAATGGGCTAATGGCATACAAAACATTTTTAGTGAGTATTAGTCAGAAATAAAGTATTTTCGATACTTACTTGATTTTTATTCAAAAGAAATCTTATTTTTTTGTACGTAACCCTAAAAAAGACCAGTGCAAAAGCAGTTAGCATGTCAGTCAAGCTAATTAATTAGACTGCGAGACCCAACACCGCCAGTTAACCCAGTCAGCACACTGAATTTAGCATAGTGTCAAGCGATTTAGACAATGGACCCTCTCAGTTGAGCGTCGCTCGCGGCGGAGTGTATGTACCTACGTGTGACGTGTGGAGTGAGCGCGATTGCCTACACCATGTCAACTAAAGAAATAGTACATTACTACAGAGGCCGGGAAGTAGGGGATAGTTACGAGGCTGGCAACCCCTTTTCACGGCGAGGTATGTATAGTGCTTTTCTCAAACATATGCAATGAAATAAAAAAAACATGTGTGTAATAGGCATTAGCGCGGATATTTTTGGTCCGATAAACATAAAGCCACTGAAAAAAAAAAAATTTTTTTTAGCTATTAGGCTGTTTGTAAACACAGCCGCCATGTCAACATAAAATTAAAAAAAAAAACTTCCCGGCAGCTCGACGCAACCAAAGTTTTTGAAGGCGCCATTGTGAACGTCCACTGCGCCCTCTTTTTCGTCCGTAGTGTGTTACTAGCACGCTAACAATATCAGGTGTAAAGAGGACGCTCATATCCGTATCCGGCTATATAAATTTAGCAGGCTGAATTTAGCCAAGTGTAAAGCCCGCTTTAGTCATACATTTAATACATGGAACAAAGGAACGCCACATGTAGCTCAACTACTTTCAATAGGTACTTATTGGAAATAGCAATTTCTACGCAAAGGAGGCAAATTTTTACTTTAAAAAAAAAACACATTTATGGAATTTTTTTTCTGCCTTAATTGGGAATCGAACTGCGGTCGAATATGACAAAACAATAGAGTCGTGTTTTATGATGCAGATCGAAAGGATCATTGATAGTCATCAATCATCATTTATTTTATTACCAGTGATAGGATTAGGTAGTGCTATTTGGGGTGAATGACCTTAAACGCTATCCATAATATGGATATGCCCTGGGGATTTCCGGAAATCCCAGACTCGTATTTTATTGACGGTTGATAATATGTATAACATAAAATTAATTGTAGGTTTAGAAAAAAATTATACTTGCCTTTTTTTACTTTCGTCTTCCGTCTCTTTCGCACCTACCATGGTAATTGTTGTAAGTACATAATAGAAAATTAGAAAGCGTCCTCGAGTCAGGTAAAGGGTTGAATGTAGACTTCAGTTTAATAAATAACACGTGTACATTAAAATAATAACACGTACGGCTGAGCACAGAAAGATAAAAAGTATGTAACGAATTATTGTTTACGTAAACTTTGAATCTTTAGTTTATAGGTATATTATTGACTCATTTTCATTAAATCCTGTGCTATACTATAATATAAGCACCTATCTACCTTTTTATAACTACTTACTAGGTATTTACGCTTTATAATCATAAAAAAACCCGGGATTAAGTCATATCCATATTAATCTTTCGCCACGAAGTCTGGGGTCATTCGCCCCAAATAGCACTACCTAATCCTATCACTGTTTATTACACACATATAGACACATACCTACACCTTATACACCTTTAAACTAAGTAAATACCTTAAAAAGAACATGACTTTATTGTTTTATCATATTATAAACATAAAATTTAGCCTATGTGTTAATCTTGGGTATAAGCTATCTCCATTTAAAATTTCACCCAAATCCGTCCAGCCGTTGCAGTGTGAAAGAGTAACAAACATCCATCCTTCCATCCATACATACATTATTAGGATAGTTAATTGTCGTGATGGAAAAGTTACCGTGGTTAATTTTCGTTCTTAAATATGTGCACATTTTTTCAAATCGCGTGTTGCTTGTCACTCGCTCTCAGACGTTCTTACTAAGAGCGAGTGAGAGACAAGTTCAAACCCGAAGCACCTTCTAAGCACTGTACTTGGCTGACTATTGCATGCTTTTGCTGTCACATTGGAACTGGAACTCACCACTGACAGTATATTTGCCCGTACCGGGAATCAAAGCTGGGACCGCTAGCCTCGTGGGCAGGGTCACTACTAGGGAATGCAAAGAACCGGTTATAACCGGTTATTTTCATACAAAAACGGTTAATAACCGGTTAAATTGCATTCCTACCGACTAGGCTACCGCGTCGTCAAAAGCAATACAATAACATGTCAAAAGCAATATGGTTTATTAATATCGCTTGGCTAGCTATCGCTATTCAATTAGGCTATTACAATCGCACACTCGCAGCTGACCGTATATTTGTCGCTCTTGTTTTTATAGAAAAACGAACATTGCCGATGGCTTGTTAGATTATTATCCCAATATATTTTCTTCTTTGACGTGACTTCTTCTTTCTTTGTCCAGCAGTGGACGTCTTTCGGCTGATATGAATGAATGAATGAAAGACTAATAGCAAGCTATGGAGTCGTCATTTGCCATAAATCTAAACTCTTATTCATATTCATACTTATTTATTTAATTTATCTTAAAATGCCTCTATAGCGGTCGGTCGTGTATAATTTATCTAGGCCAAGTTATATAAATAAAAAAATCTATTAGATTATAAATTCATAACTTGAACTATTTTAACATACAATTCGCCACTAGTTTGGACTAAAACATTCCCCTCTGTCGTGTTTTAATGTATCTTTTGTTTGTTTATAAAATTTCGTAATTAAATCAGTATAAAAACGATAATTATTTTTTATTGTAATATTTATTTTCCAAATATAACATTAAATAATCGTTTCTTAACTCGTCAACGTTGTTGTGCTTGATTATAAAAAAAAGACCTGTGGCACTCGGGGACTGCCGCGGTAAAGCTATTGCATGTCGTACAAACGCACACAACGCCGTGTCGAAGACTGCCGAACTGAAACGACGTTAGACGATGCACGGCCTTCAAGCCACACCTCCTTGCCCGTCGGAGTGGGGAGCGTGAGGTTTTTTCGTTACGGAATTTCTGGATTCGGTCCCCGCGCTCAAGGCCCGCGATAGAAGCTATGCAATAGCTTAAAAAAACTGAATAAATGAGTATGAATATGAATAAGAGTTTAGATTTATGGCAAATGACGACTCCATAGCTTGCCATTAGTCTTACCGTGCGCCAAAAACTCCGATGCCTACTAATAATCGTTAATATATATCTATAATAATAATCGTTAATATTTTCAGTCGCCTATTTTTGATCCGGATTTCTCCCTGTCCAACATCTTCCCACGTATGCCTGCCTGGTACAATCGCCTACACAGCTGAGTGACCAATGAAGATAAACAGAGAGAAACTGTCTCTTTCGTGCACATGAGATTCTTATGTAAAATCTATATTCATCTCTTTCTACATCTTCTCACTTCTGTCTTTAATGGGCAGTTAAGTGTGTCGCTGTTTGTACACCTATATAAAACTCCTTTAACATAAAACCTTTTTAAGACCTCTAGTCTGACAAGTGCTGGCCAAAAGCAAGATACTCTTGACATCTTACAAATTGTCATAATATTTTTCTGAAATGTGAGCGCTGGTGTTGGCTTTAGTTTGTCTGCTTTATGGTGACTTCAGCGAATTACCTACGATTTGGCCGAGGCAGGCGGTCGCAGGGAAACAAGAATGTCTCCAACTTCAAATGATGTTGTGTTGTAATATTTTGTTGGCCGATCTCCCAACCGTATCAGTGGTGGTGGGGTGACTCTGGTGTCCGGTAACTATAATTTTCCTCGTACTTCTATTAAATATATCCCCTAGCTGCTGAGGGTCATCACATCATCATCGTATCAGCCGTAAGACATCAACTGCAAAGGCTGAGAGGAGTTTTACAGACCAGAACTATGACTATATTATGACTTTCTTAATAATAGACATACTTACTAAGAGTTGTGCTCTAAGCGCGTTCACCGTGCGTCTGACCCAACATAATTACATACTAAACATAAATAGATACATGCATAATTATTTATACCGTCTATTGTCAGCCCCTGGTCTGTAAAATCTTCCTGCCAATATCTATTAAGGCCTATTTGAATTTTCTCTCTTATAAATGACATGTGAAACGCAACCGAACAGAACATGCAGGCTCCGAGACCTAAAAGAATTCCCCCTTTAAAAATTGCAAAACCGCAACGGAGGACTAAAATATAATGCCCAATACTAGCAGTTTATCCGTTTTACCTGCTGACATTAACACTGCTGCTGCTACGAGGTTGCAAACAAACACGCAGAGCATGGGTCGGTAAATAAGCGTTTGGAATGCCTCTATGCTATTTATTTAACCGACTCTCCTAGTCCCACCCCGGAACACGAGTGTGAACAATTTTTGGGCTCTGCACAAGATCCTGCCGCCGCGCCGGTTCCATGTCAACGTGCTATTCGTAACGTAATGTGCAAATACCATCTTAGTGCTTAGGCTTTGGAAGCAGTCTTGAGAATGCAAGTATTTATGGATGTCAGATCCCACTAATCAGGTGGCCTATTTATTTATTTAATCTTTATTGCACAAAAGAATAATCTTAATATACAAAATTCGAACTTAATGCGTATGCCTTTATATTACCTTTTCTATTAAATAGTTGTATTTGTAGATTGCGTCTTGTGATGTCTCGTGAAGAGGAAGGCCACATTTCAAATATGAAATTCTTGCCCATCGTTAAATATATTGTTTTGAAATTGTGATGCAATTACGCGACAGAAGAGCAACACATCGAAGATGAAGTTCCGACATAATGATTCCGGCAGTTGTTCCTGTATCTCATGTATTAGTAAGAATGGTTCATTCACTTCGCTAAAACGAATTGTAAGAATTGGATCTAGACCAGGTAAATTGCAATACGGAAGTAATATACCCGCTAAAGAGAGAAAACTATTGGACAAGTTGGTCGCAACTAGAGCAGAATACAACAAACTAAGATCAGAAATTATATCTAGTAGCGAACTAGAAGATCGCAGTCTACGAAGAGATGACGCTGAGGGGCCTAACGTTTTGGAGTTAATAAGGATAGTTGACAAGGGTGGAGCGTTGGGGCACAATGAACTCGCCGAGTGTTGTAGCTGTTGTATTTGTGACCCGTTAATGGCACATCATACACATAAGAAGAAACAACGCCATGGCCAGGCTGGCCGCGTACGCACCGTCCGCGCTGAGTATAGCTCGCGGTCCACCGTTACGTCACGGTTCAAGGAGCTCCGGCCGCATGTACGTTTAAATGCCAAAAATGTTTATTCCGATCCTTGCACTTGTACTACCAACTTAAGTGCTGGGATCACAAGGCATTCAGGAGAAATGGTTAACAAATTACTGCAACGTGAAAAACAAAGATCGTTTACACGTGAAGTAGCAAATAAAAGAAATAAGAGACCAGTTCAGAAATATTTGCAAAAAATTAAACATTCCGAAGCCAAAATGAAACAAGCTCTACAAGATGGAGCTAGAAAGTCGTTAAAAAAAATTCAACAATCGAAATCTAAAGTAATGGACCGGCAACATTATGAAATATCTACTGAGCTTATTAGATCGGCAAGAGACAACCTAAAACGACGGAAACGAGCTGGTAGTAAGAGCTCTGAAGAGTTGGAAGCTAAGCTTTTAGAAAATACTGCAAATTTAGATCGAAAAATTAAAAGTGAGGCCAGAAATACTTCAAAGAAAATATCCAAACTAGTTAATAAATCCAAACTAAAGTTGAGAGAAAGTGTAGAACCATTGATTAGAAAATCTGCTGAAAGAATTCGAGAGTTAGAAGCTAAACGCAAACTTGGGCAACATTTGTGTGAATGTCCAGGTATTCAAATTGAGCTAACTAAAATGGCAAAACGAAATTTAGATAAGCATAAAAGAATCCCTGCAGAAATGATAGATTTTGATAAAGATATTCAAGAGCCTAAGGTAAGTTTCAATCGGAAAATGACGAATGAAATTAAAAAATCTGCTAAAAAAATAGCAGATTTAGTTCAAGATTCGCAGGCAAAACTAAGAGAAAATGTTGAGGTTCTAGCTAAAAAATCAGTTGAAAGAATAAAACAATTAGATGCTCAACGAAAACTCCTTCAAAAAACAGTTTGTGAATGCCCTGAGATAAAAGCTGAGGTGGTTATTAAGGCAAAACAAAGTTTGAACCGGCGAGAATTACGATCTGAAACGATTCCGGCTGTGGAAACAATAAAAAAACCTTTAAAATATAATTCAAAAATGAATGCTGTACTACAATCATCTAAAGAAAAAATTAATGCTTTGACTGACGCAGTAAAGGAATCAAAAACCAAATTTAAAAAAATCGTCTCCGATAAACAGAAAGCCAATGAGACTAGTACTAGTGAGACAAGCGTAGGAATCACAAAAAGATTTAAAATAAAAAAAGATTCTAAAGAGAAGTACCAGGAAACTCTTGTCAAAAAAAAAGCATTAAAAGATTGGGAATGTGAACCACCGTGTTTTTCTGAAAAATGCATACCACAAGAGTGTTATGAAAAAATAATTAGGAGGAAGCCAAAATTAGCAGAAATGCGCAACATTAATAGATTAGGTGATAAACAGATGGTGGAGAAATCATTGAGCGATATGAATACGCAATTAGGCCCTCTGAAAAATAAGTTAAAAAAGCTACACAGATCAGAGTCCGAGTTACAAAAAACCAAGGGTACGAACGTTAAAAAGAAATTTGTAAAAAAAGGCGTTCATAGTAAAAAACAAACATCTCAAATAAAAGATCACGAATCTAACCAAACGAAGAAGCTTAAACGGAATTCAGTCCACTCCATGACTAAATTTGGCAACGCTAAGCACGCTAAAACAACCTCAGAAAATTTTATGAGAAGTGTATCAAGTGCATCTGAACCAGATAAGCTTAGATCTGAGCCGCACTCCAAACGTAGATCTAAACTGAAACACAAACGATCAATGAGTAATATTAAACATCTCAAACCTACTCAAAGAGGCAAAAAAACTCAAGATAGAAAGCAACATATCAAGAGCGTTTCAAATTTAGTAAATATGAAAAACAAGACAAAGGCTACTAAAACTCTAAATAAAATAAATAGTAAAATGCAAGAACTAAACATACCCGAGTATGAAATACCAAGTAATGACAGCAAAGTTCAAACAAAAAGAAGAGATAGAGATAACCAAATTGCACTGAACGTAACTCGGTTACATTTTACACTATCTCAAAACAGTATGTCAACAACAACAAAAGGACTTAAAAACGAGTTACACAAGTGCCTTTGCTCGATAAAAATAGGTACCAATCAGTATAATAGAAGGAAAATGAAGGAAAAAGGGACTTTAGCTTCTGACCAATCGCACTTGCAAATATTAAGATCGTCTGCGACGGATACAAAAAAAATACCGTTTGAACCACGAAAGAAACTTAAACGCCGATCTACGAATACAATATTTGAACGGCGTTCTGCGGGTTCTGGTAATTTATACCGAAACAAAAAATCTACTTCCAGTTTTACTTCAAGATCCGCTGTATTTCCGAAGAATAAAAACCTCCAATCTGCTGCTGTTTTTCGTAAAAGCAAAAGATCTGAACACAAATATCCTAAAGCAGTTACGTCACACCCCGAAAGTCGCGGGCGTCGAACTGTACGTATCAGCTCTTCATTTAAATTTAGTGTAGAAATATTTAAAGATACCCCACTAGCAAATCCAAGATACATCGTCGATAACAGCAGAACAGCGAAACGGAAACCAAATGAGAGACAAAAAAGGTCTCAGGGCGATGGATACATGCTACACAAAAGATCACGTGAGTCTCAGCACGTTAGAATACGAAATGCCAGCAAAGAAAAAGGTGCTCTGGCTGTCGCATCACTGAAAAGATGTTTCTGTACCCACAAACTCCTCAAAAGTAGTCAAAAGATATCTGGACGCTCCGAGTCATCGGTTACTCGACCGACTGTAAAGCAGAATTTCAAAAAATATTTCAACAAATACCGGCCCAGCAAAACCGCTGTTCCTACTGTCGCCGTATATAGGCAACAAACTTATACAGTTAGTAGAGTAACAGTAAAAGACAATAAAATACTCGATGGTAAACCATGGTTAACAGTCCCAAATAACCAGCAGCAACCCGCATTGCAGCCTGGTTGTTTCAACATACCACAAATTTTGTCGACTGGCTCATTTTCAATTGGCTCTATTGCAGGCTGTCCAATAAACGAGTTATTGAGTCTAAAGTATTATCAGGACGCCGACAAGACTTCGATTTGCTTGCTACCTAAAGCGAATCATTTACATTTTAGTTTGGCGAGCTTAAAAAGTTACGGTTTATCAGGATCTTTTTTAGTAAACAATAATGAAATATACGAACCTAATAAATTTACAAACATGATTGAACCTCCTTTCTTGAAACGGTGCGTTTGTACTGTTCATTTTCAAGTTCCAGGTGAAGGAAATAGTCGGATTAAACCAGAAAGCGATGAATTCCAATCCAGGCAATTTGAATCGGGTGAATGTGTACCCTATAATTGTAGTCCGTCTGATTGTCGAGAGGTAAAGTTTAAAAAAACGATCGATTCAGGGTCCACAATATTAGGTAAGAAATATAAGCTAGTGCCATCAACCTGTATTTCGAAATTAGGTGTTCACATAGTACAGTCAACACAAATAAGTCTTCAGCGTTCAGTATTTGGGCTCGGGTCTTTATCGGAAACGCAAACTGTGTATCGCCAAACTGTTGAAAAACCTTACAAAAGAAAAAGGAGAAAACCAAAACTTTTGCCGTACGAATGTGAACCAGGTATTTGTATACCTGGAGAATGTGACCCCGCCGATTGCTTAAAGTTAATAAGGAAAAGGAGAACTAAAGAAACTAAATCACAATGGGGAGGAGGTGTGCAAACATCAAGTACCGCAATGCCATTGGGCAGGCAGACAGATAGAGGATCGTATCAAAGGCGACAGGCAAAAGATGGGATGATTAATGAACAGCATTTTACTACTAATAATAATTCCGCAAAACGCCCACGACGAGGGGTACGAATCGGATCGCAGTTCAGTTTTAACATAGACTTTTCCAAAGGCACTACTTCGCCTCAACCTGTACAAACAGAATATATTGAACCAAATTATGAAGAAGATTATGTGGAACCTAAGAAGATTAAAAAACAAAAACATAGACCAAAACAAAATAGAGATAGGGGATCACAAAATGAGAGAAAACGACGTCACCGACAGTCTCAGAGTGATCAATCATTGGGCACTTCGTCCACAATGACCAACAATACGCTCAAACGCTGTTTTTGCACAGCAGAACTTCAGGGATTTAATAAGGGTAATGCGACAGGAACGACTATGGATATGACCAGGGTAGTGAACTTACCTGGGACTAAAATAATGAATAATTCTGGAACTCAAAGCTCTTCGCAGGTTCGTAAGAGACCAATTCGAAACAGAAGAAATCGTATTTACCGTCGTTCGTTTGGCCTCGATCCCAATGAATGTGAACCAGGATTTTGCACGCCTGGGTCTTGTGACCCCTATATGTGTTTAAAAAGAATCCAGGAAAGAAATACAAAGGTTAACACAGATACCCCTAGATATAAATCAACAGGATCTTCGAGTAGATTGAGAAGACGTAAAAGTAGAGGCCGACAAATACAAACCTCACATGATAGTAGAGACGCGATGGTAACGACCAGTTCGGATCATATGCGCCGTGCTCAAAAATCTCAAACCTTTAATGATGGTAGAGATATGATGATAGAAACCACTCCGGGTAATCTTCGCAATTCTCAAATGCAAACATTACACGGCATAGAAGAATCGCCAGTGAGTCACGACCGATCTTCAGGAAAACAAACGGTCAGAATTGGCTCAAGCTTAAGTTTCCAGGTGGCATTTTCAAAAGGAGCATCTGCACCTAGAACTGAAATAACTTACACACCCAGCGGTAATGTAAAAGCGATTCATACTGCATCACGAGGAACTTTTGCACCCGGCGTAGAATATAGACATGGGTCATCTGGGATGGATGGAACGAGATATCGATCAAAGATGACCTGTGCGAGTCGTAGCTTAGAAAATAAAAACATTAGCGTTGAAGCAGGAGTTAATGTTAACGTGCCACCTGATGAAAATAAATATAAAATTAGACATACCAAAAGAACGGGTGATACAAGGTCAGGTTTAGGTCCACTTTTGAAACGATGTTTTTGTACTTTAGCGTTTAAAAAAGGCAATCTTGAAAAATTTGCCAAAGTTCATACTTCAGCTTCGACACACACACGTGAATATTTCCAAGAGCCTCAAAATTATGCCAGAAATGAACGTACAAATACCCGTAAAAAATACTTTCGTGGAAGACAGAAACTTATGCCGTATGAATGTGAGCCTGGCGTTTGTACTCCTGGAGAATGTGACCCTTATGAGTGTTTAAAAAGGATCGAGCGGCGGTCATTGTACTCGAGAGGAACTGACCCTGATAGGAAACTGTACCGTGGCCGTGGTTCAGTAAGCAGCCAATACACTGTGTCAAGAGGTATCAAAGCTAATAGAAGACCACAGCAAAAACACCGAAATGTTGGCATGGGTCGTAGAAGACAAAACACAGTTGGTACAGCAAGTACCTTTTATTCTACGTCAAAAGGAACTAATGCCAGAAAACCAGACCGCAGACATCGACGTGCCAACACAATTGAAGGAATCCATTACGATCGCCCAACTAATGTTCAATCGTCGCCGATCTCTAATCGACGTACCGTTCGTATCGGATCAAATTTTAGTTTTAACATCGAATTTAGCAAAGATATCGGTTCAAGTACAAAAAAAAATGTGCCTCTTCCGGAGGATTATCATTCTGTGAATGTAGAAAAAGGTATACAATATGAAGGAAATAACATGAGGGATACTGGTGTTAATGGAGGAAAACATCTTCGTGATAGTGGTTCTCAAGCAGATTATAGTACGGAAAACAAAAATGTAGGCACCTTTTTAAAAAGATGTTTTTGTACTTTAAATATTCAAAAAAATAGAGCGCGCAAACAACAGACAAAAAAATCATTTGGTAGGTATTTAAGATCTGCGCCCACACAATCTAAACTAAAAAGTTATGCTGATAACGTTTCGCGTGAAAGCGGTACTGGAACAAAGAACCAGATATATTCGTTGGAACCGTACGAATGTGAGCCTAATGTTTGCATACCTGGTGAATGTGATCCATATGATTGCTACGAACGTATTCGAAGGCGATTGAGAGATCAAGGCGTAGCATCTAAGAATGTGTTACGCGAGTTGGGTACTGGGACAGGGAACTTAGATACCCTATACACCCAACCATACGAATGCGAGCCTGGAACATGTGTTCCTGGTGAATGTGATCCATATGAATGCTATGATCGAATGAGGAATCGACGAAGTTTTGGCACAGGACGTGATGTACCATCAGATATATCCATCGGAACCATGCCTTATAATACAAATGCTTCTGCAGCCAGTCAGTTTGGCAGGATGAGAAGACGAGAGGAAGGAAGCGGAACATATAGAAATCCTAACAGTGAATTTGGAAATTCTCCTACTGGCAGTCACGAATTTGGAAGTTCTCCTATGGTCAGCCAAGACTTTGGAAGTTCTCCTAGGAAAAATGACGTTTCTAAGAAACAAGCTGTAAGAATTAGTTCTGAATTTAGTTTCAACGTGGACTTTTTCAAAGATGATGGTAGTGAAGTTCGAACGAAGACGCAGGCACCTGCAAGACCAAAATTGAAAAAGGATGGAAGAACGAGGGCGGTATACACAAAACGCAGGAGAGCTAATAGAGGTGTAGGAGAACGAATGTATGGTCGTGACAATGAATCTCAAATGGATAATTCCAACATGAATTCGAGTACACAGCATGACTCGATCTTGAAAAGGTGTTTTTGTACTTTGAAATTGCAACAAGAGCAACCGCATAAACGCCTAATAACAAGATACCCGAATGATCAGGAAGTATACATGGTTGAAACGGCTACTAAAAAAAAATCAACAAAAAATCGAAAACTGCTCGATAAATTGGATCCGTATGAACCTACAAAATACGATCCTCAAGTATGTCAAACTCGAATCAAACACAGAAATGCCCGCCGCGTAACGATTGGCACAGTACATAAAGGTGACCAAAGAAAACATGAAACATTTCAAACTTATAATGTGGTAGAAGTACCTCCTTATCCGCATTATTTTTCAAAACCTAGGCGGGTTGGCAGAATTAGTTCTAATATTAACTTTAATATTGAATTTACCCAAGACGAACCCCCTATATTTGAAGATCAAAACGAAAACATTTCTATAATAAAAAACCAAACAAAAATTTCTAGATTCTTCAAAGGTAGTAGATCAAAAAATAAAATAGAAGATAAAAAGCAACTTTTAAAAAATTACCGTATTAAATCAAGCACAAAAAAGAAACCGGTTGATAGTAAAAAAGAAGCAAAAGATACCTTTGACAATAAAAAAGAAATCGCCGACGGTAGAAAAAATCAAAATGGTAATCATGAAATTAAAGTAGACAATAGTAAAGGTCTAAATAATAAACAAGTACCAAATACCCAGAAGAGAAACAGTAAAAGAAGACAAATTAGTAAACAAGACAAAACAATTGACGGAAACAAAGATTTGAAGAATAAGCAAATGGAGAGTCAAAAAGACTCATTTGTCAATACAAAATTTTCCTTCGAAAATAAAATAGGAACCGTTGAAAAATGTAAAATAAATAAGACTGTCGTTAAATTTCCCGGATACCACGATTATCGAGAATATCCAGTAGTTAGTACCGCAACCATAAACAAGCCATCCCAAAAGAAAGTAAAAAAATCACAAAAAACATACAAACATAATTATAATGATTATCTACGTGTTAATAACGAAGCTAAAGACAAGCATTTGAAAAAAAATGGAGAAAGAGTTAAGAAAACCAGGAAAACATTACCCAGAGACAAAAACAAGAACGCTAGTTATATAACAGGTGGTGCGGGGAAAATAAATAAGCGATCTCAAAAGATTGAAGAAATAGACAGAAAGGAGATTCAAACTGACTTTAAACCTTGTAAAAAGAAAGATCTATATAAAAATGAAACTTCTCAACAACTTACCAAACCCTTTAAAGAACTAAAAAGATCTTGTTCTTGCGTTAGCAGTCTTTTGTACTGCAATACTGAGGCTCTGAAGCAAGGTTGTCTGACAGACAGCATTGCATCTAGTGAGGCCTTTAAAAGATGCTTTTGCACAAAGATAATTCAAAAAACAAAAATGAAATTACCTAAGGACCGTAGTGTGATAACCGTTGGCAGAGTAGCAATTGAAGAAATGTCAAGCAAATATTTTAAACAATCAAAATTTGCAAAACTGTCGGATCGAAATGAACCATCTTTTTCGAAGGAAATAGTGACAATATTACCTTATGATTCTAAAATGGTAAATAGCCGGAAAAAGAGACTAAAATCCCGCAAACATTGTCATCCTTGTTTAAAGCCTGATAAGTCGATCAATAGGAAACTTTTAAATGGGAATCCAGAATCAGAGACTTACTCAAACGAACTTAGGGAAATACGTGACATTAATAACAATGACAACAAGAGATTAAAATATAACAATCCTAAAGGCAATACCCTGATCGATGCAGAAAAGCAAACTAGATCAAGTGGTATTAAAAAAGTTCTAAATCGTTTTGCTTGTTTCTTTTCACGTCAACGATCATCATCCAGTGATACGAACCCGATATGCGAAGGAATAAAGTTTAATAATGATAGTAAAAGTACTAAAAGCTACCCTCAGCCTGATACAAAAAAAAATACACACTCTAATATATCTAATGGTCTCAAAAACTATAAAACGCCCAGAAAAAGCTCACGTGAGAAGCATCAGAGATCGGTCCAGAACCAGAAACAGTTTTACATGTATGATTCTGGTGACTCGCCGCTATTACCAAATGAACTCAGAGATACTTCCAAGAAGTGTAAGCATGTCTTGACAAGTGGTTATTGGTCGATTAATAAAGAGAAATGTGAGACAATTAGCCCTTATGCTAAAGATTTCATAGTTGGATATTGTATGACGAAAACCAACCGCAACAAAAAAGACAGCGTTTATAAATGTGCGTCAAGTACATCATTGAATTGTAACTGTAAGTGGAATTATTCTAAAGTAAAACAAAACATTAAGTCAAAAACTAAGAAAAAACACAAGGTGCGAGGAGGTGAATCAAGTCTTACGCTTTGCGTTTTAAAACCACCGCCAAAAGTAAGTAAATGGGACTCTCAAGAGAAATGGCATGCATTAATGAAAAAAGCTAGACGTCACAAATCAGATGAACCGCATAGTGAATGGTTGGCCCATGTACAAACAAATCATGATTGTGTCGACTGTGTTAGCTGTTGTAAAGGAAATAACGCAAACTCACTACCAATGGTCAAGAAGTTAAAGTCAAATAAATCAATTTTTAAAAAGAAAAGCTTTCCTAAACCTCTACGACATAAATTAAAAAATAAAATAAATTCTGGATGTTTACTTTGCCCTGAATGTATTGAAATATTTGACTCAAAATATCCAGCACTTAAAGAACAACAATCATATAAATCACGTGTGAAAAAGAAAGCAAAACAATTGGATAGCTGTAGATGTTCTGATGATACGAAATCTTTGAAATCAGACCAACAACGATGTACGTATGAAAATAAAATCGGTTCTGAGTATTTACGTTGTCCTAACTGTGGCGGAATACTTGATGAAAACCTTTTACAGAAAAATATGATGAGTTCTGACAGTTTACGTTGTCCTAATTGTCACGAAATACTTGACGCAAACTTTGTGCTAAAAGAATACAAAGGAAATAAGTCAAATACGACTAAGGCAAACAAAACATTGGATTACGGTAGCGGTTGTAATTACGTAGTACCTAAAGAATGCAAACCAAATAAATTAAACAATAATAAGAAACAAAAACAATTTAACGTCTATAGATGTTCTAATGAATGTGATAGACAACGATTTGATAAGGAAATTCCAAGAAAATCTGAAAAAAACTATATTCCGGAAAATAAAAAATGTTCTCACTGTGTTAAGTGTCCCAACTGTCGTGATATACTTGACGAATACTTTGTGGCCAAGTATAAACCCATTGGTGAAAAAGGAAGTGAAGGGAATAAAGAAATAAAAATAAGGCCTTCTAGGACAAGCAGGCGAAAAGGCAAGTGTAAACAAAATGCTTTGCTTGAATTGAAGTTAAATAGATCAACTTATGACCTTATGAATAAAACAGATACCACGAAATTTTTAAAGCTATTGAAAGACTGTCCAGAAATCCAACCATGCGAAACGGTAAAGAAAAAAGAAACATTCAGTGAGAGGTTAAAAAATAAATTTAAAGAATTAATGGCAAGCTTGAAAAAAGTTGATGTAATCCATCATGTTCCACCACCGCAACCACCACCGCTCGAAGTTCGCTTAGATTCTGATGAATTTTGCATTTTGAACAAAGAACAAACTGCTAGAGGCTTAAAATATTGGAAACAGCAAGAAGCGCACATAAACCAGCTACAAAGCATCAATAAGCGATCAGTATTGAAGCGTTCCCCCGACGATAATTTATGCGTTTGCAAAGCTAGAGTTTGTGACGACGAAGTTAGAAAAATGAAATGGGACTCTAATAGAAAACTAGGTATGTATCATAGTATGCAAGTTCCTTGTACTTGCGGTAGTCGGATATGTAAACGTCGAGCCTTGCATGCAGCACAAAGAAAACATTACCATGAGTTACACGGTAAAGGAATCACAAGAGTAGAATATGAAGATATAATGAAATACATACAAGTCCATAAGAGGCAGTCATCACTTAAGATTGTCAAGGCTCTGTTACAAGGCAAGCATCGCGTACGCAAAAATACAAGTTCATTTTCATTTGGTATGGAAAAACTGTACATGCTATTAGATAGAATTAACGAGGAAAAAGCAGAACGAAAACTCGAATCGCAGTTACGAAATGTAGCTAGACGGCGTCATCGACGTTATAAAAAAATGATGACCGCTGCTGACAACAGAGTATCGGCAGGAGATTCGAATGCCTGGCTACTAGGTGAATCTGCGATGGATTTAGTAAAGCTCGGTGGGACGTTGACGGAGAGCGCGGCGCGCCTAGCGTACAGGTCTGTACTTTACCCATCGCGAACATGTAAAAAAATTATAAATACGGTTACTTGCGATCCAAACCAAGAAAAAAGTAAATCCTTTAAAACCGCCAAATTTGTAACAAAATCCACTTTAAAACGGGTTGGTAGACGAATATTTTTGACGTCATATTATCCAAGAGTTATGAGAGCTTTGTACAGGTCTAAGTTAGGCACCGCATTAGTTTTTGTTACCAAATCAATAATTTACCCTAAACGGAAACCTGAGCCAGCTCCTAGAGTTAAACATGAAAAAGTAGACTTTGGATGTAACCTTTTTATTGCTAGTATGAGAAAAAGACCTTGCCTGTGGGTATATGAATGCTGCCCATGGTTTTACCCACATTGCATTAGTATGCTTACGTTTTGGAAGCAAGTAACTAATCTCCTTCTCTTTTTGTTGGCGATTGTCATATGGAGTCCTTGTATCTTCGTCGCGGAAGCTTGTAGAGGCCTTCTGTGTTGCTCTATGTGTACGCAATAATTGATGATAGTTGCTTGTCTGATATTTGGTTGATTGTTACATTTGTTACATTTTTAAGTTTATTCGTGTATTCATAACAATGTAGAACCTCACTCGTCCAGCATTAAAGCGCTTCATGATCGTATGAATTAATTTATGTGTTATCATTCTTGTTTTTCTTGGTACAGTCACCGGCAATAATATATCATCCAACATGGGCGCAAAATATCTGCCTCGCTCTTATATCTCTAGTAATAAAGACGTGTCCGATATTTTTGCGCCTAATGTTGGATAATATATTATTGCTGGTGTATGTACAGAGGAAAACATTAATATCTAGACACCACCGCGTCAGATATGTGTATATACCTAAACAAATACCTTATTGTTAGTGGCTAGTGGCCTCTGCCGTGTGGGTGGCGTGCAGATATCTTTGGCGCCTTGGGAACGTGTATATATTTATGACTTTTATTGTACGGTTCAGTAAAGGGCCTCACAGACTAAATTCGACCTGCTGACCCATCCTCTGACTCCATCAAACCCACACGTTAAACGGTTCACGTCCGGCGACCATGTTTAACGACCGGTTTTAAAACTGTCACTACACTACACACTACAAGTTTTCAGCTCTCAGTTCGAGATAATGAAGCCCAGTGGAACAATTGACTTCAAAGTCAAAAATCGGTCCCCTGTTCAGTGTTATATCATTTATTCCAATTCTTATTACAAAAATCCAAAATCTTGGTATCCATAGGTTATCTCGACGAGATCGCTCATTCGCGATAAGACTAACTGTGGTTAACTTCTACTCTTAATCATATTTCAAATATTGTATACTATATTTATCGATATACATAATATGTATATCGGCAGTCGATAGATGAGGAGTATGTATGTAAACTTACCCCTAAATGGGATCTCTTCCAGCTAAGCATAGGCTAAGCATCGTCATAGGACGATGACGGCTCAGAAGTGACACGAGAACTCCGGCCTCTGCTAATGATTAACTAGTGGCTACATTAACAGCCGCTCTCAGAGTCTCACAGCAGGCCTAGCTTAGATGCAGACACGGTTGTAACGCTTGTCTTGTATCGACAAATGTGAGCTTTCAATATTCACCGGACTATAGTTCTTTTTTTAAATTTGGTACACCAAAAACCCGAATCTATAGAGCAACCCGAATGCGTGCAACCGTGATAAGGGCAGGAATACACCGCGAGGGTCCCCCCCTCTGACTCATAAAGAGGGTTGCTCGCTCCCCCTCACTTTTGAGCGTTTGGTCGATATTGCCTTTTGTTTTCGCACTTCGGACGCACTCACTATTATAGTATTTAGTAAACTTAGTGAGACTTGCTAACTTAATAAGTTTTAATATTGATAAGACTCATTATTATAAAACAGTTTATTCACCTAGTTGCACAATCGTTCATTAGCTCTATAATGTCCCAATAGGACTTCTGTCACTTTCTTATTCGATGTTATTCGATTTGGGACATTTTTTTGAGATGTTGTGTTCTTCCGTATTTTACACTTTACTATAAGGTGACAATACCTTGACGTAAAGCGACATTAAATTTAATAGTGTGTGCTGGTTACATAACAAAATAAATATTAGTATTTTCAGTCAACGCAGTCCCGCCCCACTTCATACATTGAAAAAAGGATTAATAAATAAATACTTATTATTATAAATGAAAAAGTTTGGATATTCGGATGTTTAGATGTGTGTCACTCAATCGCGCTTCAACCACTGAACGGGTCGGGATGAAACTTGGCACGTATATAGGTTAGGTCCTGGAACAGGACATAGGATGGTTTTATCCCTGAAAATTTTAAAGTTCCCGGGAGCATAACGATAATCTAAATCTACGCGGACGTAGTCGCGGGCTAAAGCTAGTAAATAAATAAATATATAAAAAATATTGCGGTTCGGACTACTACGATCCGTACAAATAAACGGACAAATACAAATTCAAATTCAAAAATAAATACGTTAATAATTTACTTACGTACCTACATTATTTGTTCAAGCCTGATTGTGAAAATGTGGTTATAGAATTATCAACAAGTTTTTAGAGTTGTTGGTAATTCTTTAGCTCTGCCTACCCCACTCTGGGAATGAAGGCGTGAGTTTATGTATGTAATTCTGCCCTGTTAAAAAAACTGCATAGTAATAGTATAGGCAATATAAATTTAATAAGGTTACCAATAAAGTACATAATGCTTTGACTACTTCATTGCAGTTAGTGTTTTTTTATATTCCGGCAGAAATGTCGATCAAAACCATAGACAAGACGGTAGACAGACAGTTACCCAACAAGCTGCCCGCGTTCGCCCTTTGAGATAGCAATACAGACAACCCAACCAAATCACATATCACCTTTACCAGACAAAGCTTCTGTCATTGAGTGCCTACCTTATTATGGCGGTTTATCTTTAGAAATTAATGATGCACATAAACACAAACAACAAAATACTTAAACGCATCATTCACAACCAACAGATCTTGTTCCATTTTGCATGTTCAATAAATAAATATCTTTACCGTATTTAATCATTGTTTGGCACCAGTTCCGCTGACAAACAAAATCGGCCTTGAAAAATCTTACGTGCAGAGTGAGGCATAACGTAAAGATGCATTCTTCATTATTTTGTCTTTCGGTGTAAACACAACACATCCTTTACTGGTTGTTTTATTTTTTCGCGTCCCGTCTAGATAATAAATACTCTGTCTACGGTCAAAACAGTACTAAATTAAAACACATTAAAATCCACTTTAATATAACTTCTACGAACTTAATAAACTGGCCAGATTTCGTTACTAAGAAAGTACTTCTAATTAAATACTACTTTGACATGGAGTCTATTCAAATCTCAAAAGGGACATAACTAGACCTAGATATTTTCCTAGCACGAACGATGTGATGTTAGGGCTTGACACAATAAAAACATCGCCAATCCTGTTCTCGATAAATACCACTTCAATGTCATAGAGCGATTTTCACTGAAGTATGTAAAATATTAATTATTAATAAATTGATAGTTTTGATATTAACTTATAATTCTTATTTTAATTCTTAAAACACACCAAATAGTTATATAAATCATAAGACATGATTGTAATTTTTTTCCTTTTAGGTACGTCAATAAGTTTTAGGACATTGTGAATAATTATTATAATGATGTACAATTATTTCCTCTATGAAGTTCAAGAGGTGGTTATCGATAACATGATGGTCGATGTTTTTTTTGTTTCAAGCCCTAACAACACATCGTTCGTGCTAGGAAAATCTCTAGGTCTAGACATAACAGTCCAGACTACTGACGATTAATTTCCTTCTTTAGCCGACTGCCGAAGGTGGAGGGTAATGTGTTTGTCAGTCTATAGATATATGTATGTTTTTTCGTTTGTGGCGCTGCTCTTGGAACTAAACTCGAGGACTGATTTGATGATTCATATGTCAATCGATTTGTTTTAATCTTGAGTGTCACTAAAGATATGACAGTAATTAACATTCAATATGGCGGCAACCGGCCTTATTGTAAAAATGGGGTATCGCTGAATATGTATTTAAAAATCATCTTTAGGTTTCCCTCATCATTTTTCATTTTGAATGATCATTTAGGATTTATAACGATTTAAAGTTGGTTAACAGTCTGGTTCTGTAAAGCTTGTTTTTTTTTATTCGTTTAAGGGTAGTTGCACCATAGTTAGTTATCTGAATTGCGTATTTTAACTAAGCGTGCCCTGAATCTTTAGGGGTTGCCCGGTCATTGACCTTAGGGTGCATCGCATATGCAACAGAGTAATGCGCCGCCGCGGCCGTCCTTTTATCAAACACATAATGTCATATATTTATTGCTGTAAAATTGACTATAAATATTTAGTAATATTACGTCTTTGAAACGATTACGACTAAAATACAAAATGTATTTCTTTAAGGATATGAGGTGTTTACCGTCTAGAATACTGGCCCAGAGCCTCTATTCTAGGCGGTAAAAACCATACTTATTGTCTTTCACTAAACTTGTTATTGTACCTATTGGCAACGTTTTGACTCGCCGCCATTACTGTCAAGTTAATAAGAGCTAACAAACCGTTTACAAAACGACAACAGTTTTTTTAATAATGGCGGTTCTCCGCGGTATTCCGCAGTGATTTCGCCAGTGTCAAGGGAGTAGAGTAAATCAGTAAACAGAATAAATCAAAAGTAAAAGCCGACATCTTTCGATCGGCCATCTTCCCTCCCCGAAGGTTACCGGAAGACGACAACAGGTCAAAGACGATATGGTTTTTACCGCCTAGAATGTCGGCCCAGCCAGGGCGTTTCTACCGCCTAGAATGTCGGCCCAGCCAGGGCGTTTCTACCGCCTAGAATGTCGGCCCAGCCAGGGCGTTTCTACCGCCTAGAATGTCGGCCCAGCCATGGCGTTTTTACCGCCTAGAATGTCGGCCCAGCCAGGGCGTTTCTACCGCCTAGAATGTCGGCCCAGCCAGGGCGTTTCTACCGCCTAGAATGTCGGCCCAGCCAGGGCGTTTCTACCGCCTAGAATGTCGGCCCAGCCATGGCGTTTCTACCGCCTAGAATGTCGGCCCAGCCAGGGCGTTTCTACCGCCTAGAATGTCGGCCCAGCCAGGGCGTTTCTACCGCCTAGAATGACGGCCCAGCCATGGCGTTTCTACCGCCTAGAATGTCGGCCCAGCCAGGGCGTTTCTACCGCCTAGAATGTCGGCCCAGCCATGGCGTTTCTACCGCCTAGAATGTCGGCCCGGCCAGGGCGTTTCTACCGCCTAGAATGTCGGCCCAGCCAGGGCGTTTCTACCGCCTAGAATGCCGGCCCAGCCAGGGCGTTTCTACCGCCTAGAATGTCGGCCCAGCCAGGGCGTTTCTACCGCCTAGAACGTCGGCCCAGCCAGGGCGTTTCTACCGCCTAGAATGTCGGCCCAGCCATGGCGTTTTTACCGCCTAGAATGTCGGCCCAGCCAGGGCGTTTCTACCGCCTAGAATGTCGGCCCAGCCAGGGCGTTTCTACCGCCTAGAATGTCGGCCCAGCCAGGGCGTTTGTACCGCCTAGAATGTCGGCCCAGCCAGGGCGTTTCTACCGCCTAGAATGTCGGCCCAGCCAGGGCGTTTCTACCGCCTAGAATGTCGGCCCAGCCATGGCGTTTCTACCGCCTAGAATGTCGGCCCAGCCAGGGCGTTTCGACCGCCTAGAATGTCGGCCCAGCCAGGGCGTTTCTACCGCCTAGAATGTCGGCCCAGCCAGGGCGTTTCTACCGCCTAGAATGTCGGCCCAGCCAGGGCGTTTCTACCGCCTAGAATGTCGGCCCAGCCAGGGCGTTTCTACCGCCTAGAATGTCGGCCCAGCCAGGGCGTTTCTACCGCCTAGAATGTCGGCCCAGCCATGGCGTTTCTACCGCCTAGAATGTCGGCCCAGCCAGGGCGTTTCTACCGCCTAGAATGTCGGCCCAGCCAGGGCGTTTCTACCGCCTAGAATGTCGGCCCAGCCAGGGCGTTTCTACCGCCTAGAATGTCGGCCCAGCCAGGGCGTTTCTACCGCCTAGAATGTCGGCCCAGCCAGGGCGTTTCTACCGCCTAGAATGTCGGCCCAGCCAGGGCGTTTCTACCGCCTAGAATGTCGGCCCAGCCATGGCGTTTCTACCGCCTAGAATGTCGGCCCAGCCATGGCGTTTCTACCGCCTAGAATGTCGGCCCAGCCATGGCGTTTTTACCGCCTAGAATGTCGGCCCAGCCAGGGCCTCTTTTCAACAAGATAAAACAGTACTTTTGACGTGTTATCGTATCGACCAAGATCATAACAATACGACAACACATCAATAGCAATATTTTTTTACTAGCTTCTGCCCGTGACTTCGTCGCGGAGATTTCGATTATCGTTATTTCTTTGCAAAGTTTTAAATTTTCCGGGATAAAATTTGCCTGTGTTAATCCAATGTATAAGCTATCCCCATTCCAAAGTTAATCCAAATCTTCCCGTCGTCGCAGCTTGAAAGAGTAACAAACGCACACATATACAAACACAAACTTTTGCATTTATAATATAGTAGGTAGGATTGAGTAGATTAGAGGCCAAGTATCGTGTAATCTGCTAAGTCCTATCTATGCTGCCTATCCTCATATGCTGTCTATCCTATTAATGACACATTGTACCCTGTGAATCCAATACACTGTAACTACAAAAGATATATTTTGAGAAAACGAGCAAAAATGATTTTTTTGGTTTTCTGAAGATTACTCCTAAGTTTTCTTTACAAAGTATTAAGTGTTTGGTATCAATATAAAGATAATTTATGAGGCATTCAAGAGCATTATTATTATTATTTTGGAAACACACTGCATCTTAGATTGCCGTGTTTTGCTGTTTTAGGACTTCCGTTTTTATGAAATACAGCGATATCTCAATATTTCTTGAACAAGTACCAAAATGTATGAATGAACGATTATGTAATAGGCAAAAATAAATCGAATGGACGTTGTTAATTCAAAACACTGTATCTACAGATACAGTGTATTGGATTCACAGGGTACCATTCCGGTTACATGATGAAAAAAGAGATTCAACCAATTGTACAGTCTGTAATATTACAGAAGATGTATATCATATATTAATGGAATGTGTTCGAGACGAGTCACTCAGAGTACCATGTACATTTCTCTGTGAAGTGGGTGGCTGCAACAGCGCTCTGGCCTTCCCTCAGTCAGACCGGGCGGGGGCTCTGCTGAAGCTAGCCAGTTATGGACCCAAGAATAGACGTTACGCTGTATCATAAGGTTTGGGGGCTGTTTTCTCGTGGTCCCATTGTATTTGTCCCATTGACTTTCGACGGAGCCCAGCCCGGGGCGGGGCTCCTATTTCTTGGTAGTTTTGCCCTCCGGGCACCTGAATGAGTATTTGGTGATCAAATCTAGGTGCACTTTTTACACTTTTTGTGCAATGGGACAAATATAATGGGACCACGAGAAAACACGTGTTTTAGTCTTATGGGGCGGCATCGTCGTTTTCACGACAAAGCTCTAATAAAGAAAATAAAAACTATGCTGCCCTCTTTAGAAAAAATGACGCATGTCATATAGAACCGCGTATGTATATGTGACCTTATATCCTAGGCATTGGGTTAAATTTGCTTTGACTATCAAATTGCGCATGCATCCTTTTTATTTAGAAGCAGTATGGTATATCTATGGTAGGCTTTTTGTAGCGACTAGACCGGTTTGACTTGTACTAAGATCTGATAAAAAAATATGGTTTCCGCAAATTTTACGTATTTATGGGTTGTCAATAAGATTTTTATTGATAAGATAACTACCTATA
This sequence comes from Acleris emargana, assembly GCA_927399475.2. Lineage (NCBI taxonomy): Eukaryota > Metazoa > Arthropoda > Insecta > Lepidoptera > Tortricidae > Acleris > Acleris emargana. Next base: position 20,173,313 of record OV656838.1, on the reverse strand, counting down.
TCGTTAGCCCGTAGTTAAACACGTTAGGGTTCCGTATTTCAAAAGAAAAAAGGAGCTGTCTGTTTGTTAAGACCCTTTTCCTCAACAATGCGTGTAGGCACCACGTTGAAACTAATCTCAAACATTCAGATCTGCGATCCCTTGGAGCTGTGAAAGAAAGAAATTATAAGCTAACGTAATTAATAAATACGGCCGTATTGCAAGTATCAAAATATACCGCATATTTTTGATACTTGCAAGGGAATGAAAACCTAAGTATACATTTATATAGGGTAGGTACCTACTTTCCTTTGACCCAGAATCATATAATTTGGCAAGAAGCTACGTTTTACCGTTTTTACGATACAATAAAAAATACGCTAAAAATATACATTGCTTCATCATCATCATCAGCCTGTTGCACCAGTGCGTCCAAGCCGAGACGTGGACACTGACTGTGGGGCTGGTCCAACGTGCTATGGAAAGAGCTATGCTCGGAGTCTCTCTGATGGAAAAAATTCGGAACGTCCGTCAGAGAACCAAGGTGACCGACATAGCTCTGAAAGTTCATCATGTCAGCCGAAAGACGTCCACTGCTGGACATAGGCCTCCCCCAAGGCTCTCCGCTCAGACCGGTCTTGTGATTTCGCATCCACCGCGTTCCAGCGATCTTCACAAACAAAAAAGCTCTGAAAGTTAGTAGGTTGAAATAGAAATGGGCTGGTCACGTATGTCGCAGAACGGATAACCGCTGGAGTAAACGTGTTCTGGAGTGGAGACCGCGTCTTGGCAAACGTAGCGTGGGAAACATTGCTTGTATGGCGTTTATTATTTCGCTTTACTTATTTATTTTTTAGTAATTTGAGTTAGGAGTCCTAACTTAGGACAGACTGACAGAGGGACGCACGGACGGACAAACGGACAGCGTAAGCTTAGTAATTGGGTTCATGTGGGCGCACTTAGGGTATAGAACGCTAAAAACTCTTACACTCTTGTCTACTTCTTTGACAACTTGGATTCCCCAATAACGACATTAGTCAGCTTTAAGTCCACTGTTACCTCATACTTCTATTTCAATTCTGTTATTCTGCTAGCTATGTTGTAAACTTAAGGCTGTATAATGTATGCCCAAGTTGGTCGCATAAGGGCTGTATAGCTGGCTCTACATCTTATACAGTCAACTTATACAGCTTGTAGAGTAAATGTGAACCATTAGACATCCTTTATAGAGCTCCGTGTGCTACTTGGGATAGCTGGTTTGTGCTAGGTTCATTTGATAGTTCAATGGTATTTACTTATTCTATAGAGTAAACTACTTAGGTACTGTCACCCTCATAACTGTAAGATAGCTTATCTAACCGCATATTTTACCAACATTAAAGTTAAGTACGCGACTCCGCCCGCTTCCGTGCGTCGGTTATGATTCCAAACCCCTCGGAAAGTTACAGAAAGCATGACTGTTCGAAATAACCAACAACCGTTTCTTGTCAGACTAGGGAGTGAGAACTGCCTTAAGTTCTGTTTTACTACACTCTAGTGGCCTTTTAAGAATGATATTATGGAATAATTCTAGCTATATACACAGGGTGTTTTAGAGGTAGCGACACAATAAGTAATGTAGCCACTTTCAGTGTAAAGGGTGATGGGATAGTAAAATTATGTACATAGTTATTTCAGTATCTAGTAACCATATCGCACCATCAGAACAATAGTGACATAATTCAGAAATTTGGAATTTCGAGTTAGGGCTCTATCATAATCAATTTATGGCTTAAAGTTTGAAAGCTGAAATTTTGAATTAGGACACTATCGTTCTGAAGGTGCGATATCGTAATCTATCCACTGTAATTTTATTTTTAAACAAAATACAACTTTTTTCAACCAACAAAACAACGAGATACTGAATCTGATCAATAACAATAATTCGATCACCCTTTATCCTCCAGTCTAAGAATGTATAAATCGGACACCCTGTATAGACAAAAGAGGGGCTGAAAAGGACCGTATTTTGTTTTATTGAAGCATTTGAAGCGACTAACTGATTTGAAGTTCGTCTTAAGCGAAGTTCTGTGAAGTTTTTAGCGTCTCAAAGATGTGAAACGAAGTGGCATTAATATGGAGTTAATTCTGAGCCTCTGAAGCTCTTTGGGAACTCTTGTTGGAGTGAGAAATGAAGGTTAATTGTATAATTTACTGGAGCACCTGTTATTAAGGGTTTTGAAACGGTTAGACCAAATGTCATAATTATGAGGAACTGGCTTCTGCCTGCGACTTCGTCCACGTAGATTACTATTATCGTTATTTTCTCGGGAACTTTAAAAAATCCAGGATGAAAAGTAGCCTATATGTGTTAATCTAGGGTATAAGCTATCTCCATTTTAGATTTCATTTAAATACGTTGCAGCGTGTAGGAGTTATAAACAAACACACACTTGCATTTATAAATTTAGTGGGATGACAATGTGTACCTGCTTGATCGTCTTCGGTATTGACTAACAACCATATCGCAAATAGAATGTTGCCTTTGAAACATGGTTTTGAAAACCGCCCGATTTCTTTCGACTTACATACGGGTGGATCAACTTTTTGTTGTTGTTATTCTGTCCCGTAAGCCAGGAGACAACAGTGATAGAGTTTCTTAGAAAAAATGTTATAATATATACTTCCAGCACACTCAGGAGAAAGGGCATAAAAGAATGGGTGTGTAATTGTCAATAAAACAGTTTTTTATTGGCCTTATATCCTTTGAAATCACAGTTTTAAAGAGTGACCCAGGAGACGTCACCATGGCAACGAGCTACAAAGAAAAGTTGATTGACCCACACATACTCGTACATACATATCTTCACGCCTTCATTCCCAGAGTGGGGTAGGCAGAGCTACAGAATTACCAACAACTCTAAAAACTTGTTGTTAACTCTGTAACCACAATTTGCACAATTAGGCTAAGATGTTTAACAGTGTATATTAGTGACAGGTAGCAAGCCCATCGCCTAACAGTACAACAAGCCTTTATTCCCTTACGGCCGAACCCTATATTCAAACCGAGGATAGATAAGGCTTACCTCGGGTTAAAATTTGACATTTGCCCATACAAAATGTGTCAAATTTTAATCCGAAGTAAGCCTATCTGTCCGCGGATTGAATATAGGGTTTGGCCGTTAGTCGCCTCTTACGACTTCCACGGGAAGACATGGAGTGGCACAATTCTAAGCCGGCAACCATACGGCATAGAGTGATGACTATTTTGTGTTTCATTGATGGTTCTAGATTCCCAGTTCCAGGTCCCATGTTTAAAATGCGTAATTCTCTACAGATGTATGTAACTAAGATAATAAATGCGTAGAACCGTATTAAAATATCACGCTCCGCCGCCCGTGTCACGTGGATACGAATAAGACATCCCCCTGTTAACGCTAACACCTCATTTGAATATTTTTGTGAGCCTCATGCATAACCATACATCAAATACTAAGCTAGGGTGTAATTAAAAATGAAATAATTGTTAACAGTACTTTGGCATTTTAGGAGGTCCACATACTAAAGTTGTATGACACCAAAGTTCTTTAAAAATTCTAATTAGTCCGTCATTTACTTAATAAAAAATAATGAACACATATTTTTTCTTTTGTCAAATAAACAAAAAATTACGACGATAAATTGCGATGAAGTTTCGCGTGACGTCACGCGGAAGGACACTGTATACCACGTTGTTGTGACGTCACGAGCCCCCTCTCCCGAACTCTAATGCGCGTTATATTTGTCAAATTTTGATTGATTTGAAAAATCAAAAATACGTCTTCAATATCTTTTGGTAATCTTATTATGACTAAATGGACCAGGACACATCCCAATTAGTAACATTGTAATATGAATTTAGTTTTTCGTCGAAAAACTCTTGGTTTAAAAATTTATTTAAAGTTAAAAAAATAAAAAAATAAATGTTACACGCTTTTGTTCTTCTTATAACAGTGGTCTCCTTTTGGAAAACGACGTATATTTTTGACTTTATTACTGAATAAAGATCTTTTAACTTTTTTTTTTTACTGTTGATAAACTCGGTATAAACCTACCCACTGAGGAGTTCTTATTCCGTCTCCATCATATATTTATACCAGATTAAAATAACATCGACACGCTTAAGAATCTCAATACTGTCAGGGCATTTTTACTGCTCAACTTTTAACAGCTTCTGCTACGAAACTTGATTCGAAACATTGTACCTAATTATAATGCCAGTGCTGCCAACAACAATTAGATAACAAAGTTCCCCTATCAGTGTTGCCGGTTTCGGTGTTATAGTCTCTGGCAGCGACAGTATAATCCCACCAAAAACATAAATGTAAAAAAGGAGAGCCAAGTTCAATACAAAAATTATTCTCTGCTGTGGGCTTCGCCGCAAAAAGAATGGAGATCTGAGATTGAGTGCCAAGTTCTATGCAAAATCCAAATATGTAGTCTAAGGGCTGACTTGGCTGGTTTTTCCATACGAATTATTATTAAGTACCTACTTTTACACAGTCATGGGAGAGCCTTATGTTCGATGGGTAGTTTCTACCAGCAAGCCAAATTTTCGGAATAATAAAATAAGAACCGAAAGGTAACAGGTTTAGAACATGCGAAGGCTATATAATTAGTATGGGAAAAACCAGCCAAGTGAGCCCTTAGACTACATATTTGGATTTTGCATAGAACTTGGCACTCAATCTCAGATCTCCATTCTTTTTGCGGCGAAGCCCACAGCAGAGAATAATTTTTGTATTGAACTTGGCTCTCCTTTTTTACATTTATGTTTTTGGTGGGATATCATTACTTTTTGTAGGTACTTACAAAAACATATCCTCGTAACGCCGTGGGTCCTTTTAAAAGGACAAATTCAAAACTAAAAGTAGACTTTATAAATATAAAACAATTGCATTGCCAAGCCCACAGCAGAGAATAATTTTTGTATTGAACTTGGCTCTCCTTTTTTACATTTATGTTTTTGGTGGGTACCTACCTACGTAATAAAAAGATAAAACTATTTGCTACTATCAACAAGTTCTCAAACTCAGAGTTAAGTAGGTATATACACCTACTTACTTTTAACTATACTTAACTTACCTACTTACTAAAAAATACAATTATTATTTATTTAAACTATTGCCTATACTATACTAAACCTACGTACCCACTTATTATAGGAATTGTAATAATAATAAGTATATACACCTCCCTACTTATAACTATAAAATTATTATTTATTTAAACTATAGCCTATACTATAATACTATACGTACGTAGGTACCAACTTATTAAAGAAATTGTAATAATAATATTACTACAAATTATAAGTTTTCCTTAAGAAAACTTAGCAATTTCGCAGCATAAATTGCAACCTTATAGGTCAGATATCGAGAGACAACCGGACGGACAGCAAGCCGGCGCTCGCGCTTGTGAGCGCGGCTGCCGCTCGCTCGGCCACGTTCGCGTCAACGGTTCGATTCGATCGTCACAGCGCCCGCGCCGCTCCGGCGTCACTCGGCGCGCGCGCGTCGTGTATATACCGAAAATCTAAATGCCTATTATTTTATCATTATTTATGAGTAGGTAATGATTTTACACTATTGATGTGCGCTAAATATAAAAATAATAATTAATCCCAGTTAATAACGTAGGTAACCTAAGTAATATTAGGTATTTATGTTAAGCGTTCATAATAGAATCTAATTATTTAAAAATTGACAGTTTTTTATTTATTCCTTTGTATTCATCTAATTACCTATCTGCATACCAAATTTTAACTCTCTAGGTCATCTGGAACTGGGTTAGAGTTTTGGTCTATAGGTCAGTCAATGATAAAAATGAGGAATTTTGGACATTAATATCTAAATAACCGTTTGAGATAAGCTTATGAAATTTAGAACACATATGTATCTCGCAAGTCTCAATATATGAGCAAAATTTGATACGTTTATGTAAAATAGTTTTTGATTTATGAGGGGGTCAAAAGTGGCTCCAAATGGTTCGTGTAATATTACACACGGTGCGCCTCGCCAGTTCTGTTTCTTGAACTTGGCTTGACACGCTCCCGCGTGTCTAGATAGTGGTTCTTATGGTAATTTAAAACGGGTATAACGTTTGCACGGTTAAGGTAATTAGATTTTCTCAGGTGTTACGTTTTATGTTATTTTAATTATGTCTTTTATGATGCTCGTGAGCATAAATCTTGATTCGGAGAGATGTAAATTGAAAGAGAAATTTTCATAAGGGTATATTATATTCTACTCTGTAAGACCATATAAATAAGAGCTATCGTAAAGTTAACAATACGATAACATGTCAAAGTCTAGGTTTTACCTATAAGATTAGAAATTTAGAATAGAGGCCCACTTTGTTTTAAACCGAAATGACAATTTTCGATCATTATGTTACATACTTTTGTTAAATTGCCGCGCGTGTTGTTTGGTTCCATTTGTAGGCAAATCAGAGACAAAACAACACAGAAATCAATCAAAATCAATATTGTTTAGTAAGTAATGTCCAATATAAACCTTGGACGCATTTATTGGCCTTTTTGACGTAAATTCCATCTTTAATATATTCCTATTTGTACCATTTTACCTAAACCTATCATTTTATGAATAAGGAAATCAAAAAAAAATAAGATGTAAGTAGACATAACTTAAAATGAAATTAAAAAAAAAAAATTGGCCAATGGAGTCTATAGTAGTGTAGCACAAAAATAATCTCACCACACACCACACAGATTCTTTCACACAGGTGTTTAAAATTACCTAAACTCCACGAAGCAGACTTAATACGCTAGCACAAAACTCAGCGCGCCATGTTGTTACAAAGGAAAACAAACATTGGGGTTTTCCCGCCAAAACAAGCGCCATGTTCATTCCAAAATGGCGGCGGCGTCTCTTTACGACTTCCGTGAAAATTATGGCTGCGTTCGTATGTTCAACTTTTATATCCGCCGTGTTTACTACGGAGCTATATTAACATTACTGCCAAAAAGCACGAACTTGAAATTTTATTTTTTATTTAGGATACGGCAGTGTGCATGTTATCAAGAAGTTTTGAGACTTGTTGGTAATTCTTTAGCTCTGCCTACCCCACTCTGGGAATTAAGGTGTGAGTTTATGTATGTATGATATGATAACAGAAAATTAGTTCTCATTAAACTGTGTACCATTGTAATTTTTTTTTCCTTTTCAAACCCTTGTCGACTAGAGTATTTATATTTGAGATCGTACCACCTTTCAAGTGTTTCAAACATGGCATTGTGACTATAGCTATCTAAACTACTAAAGTTTCATTCTAGACAACCTCCAAATGTAAACATAACGGAAACTGTCTAAAGTTATACTGTATCTTGTTATCTAGAAGGTACTTATTGGAATATCAAGTTAGAAGTTTGCAGTACTCAGAAGAGCACAATACGGCGCGTTGCATCGATCGCGTGATTCATCCATGGGACTGCGCCAGTTATGGATTACTAGTAGCACGTGGGAGAAAAGGTCGTTTATTAATGAATAAGTAAAGAAATGCGTTTTGGAGTCTGTACGGTTTAACAAGATGTCATATGCACAGCGTTGCGGCAACTTGTTTTTTTAAATTTTGTTAAGGTCAATGTATAACTGCAATTCTACTAGACAAAACAATATTTCTTCGATGTCAACGTTACGTTACTTATTTACTTGGCTTTGGCCGAGTTAAGAAACAAAATACCATAACATATCAAAAGCAATATGGTTTTAGCGAGTGGAATAATTGCGTGGGAAAAATTAGTGTGCTCTATGAAGTGAACTGGCATCATGATCCAATGTTACTCATAAAATGTTGCTTTAATGTGGTGAATGCACATGTGTGTTTCACCTGTCGCCATATCAAACTCTTATTTAAGATACTTAATCGCATAAATAAAGTTGTAAAAAAAGATCATAAATTGAATAATACTTTCTTCGTTCAGCGAAGAAAACATGACGAAGAACGTTGGCATTATCCGTTACTTCTGCAGAAATTGTAACAGTACCTGACAATGACTCTAGCATAGCCCTACTATACTTACCTAGTACTATTTGCACCCTTCCTCCTCTTGCATGTAGGTGTGTTTTATACAAAACTATTATGGAATTTACGTCAAATTTTAAAAAATGAAAGTCGAACGGTCTATTAGTACTTAGTAGTAGTAGTATGCAAGTTAAAAACAATATTGGTATAGGGTATACTATAGGTACCTATAGTATACCCTATACCAATATTGTTTTTAACTTGCATACGAACACAGGCCAGAGACAATTATTATGGTTTTTACCACCTAGTATAGAGACTAGGGTCGTCGTAGAATAGAGGCCCTGATGTGTTACAACTACATGCAAGAGAGGTTTTACATGTACAGGGTCTCCAAGAAATAGTGGCCAATCTTACAGAGCTGGATAGCTCAGTTTAGGAGTGGCCAAAATATGATAAATCATGTTTAGTAGGTAAAAGTCGCACCAAAAACGAGATAATTATCTTTTTTTTTTTTGCAAATGCGGTACCCTGGTTCACCGTTTTCGATGCCACGGCCATATTTATTAGAATTTTTCAGTTTCGTTTACTGTGAAAGACAGCTGATTAAATTTGCTTTAAGACCCTATCAACGAAATTAGTAAAAATGTAGCAGTTTAAAAAAAAAAAACAAATCAAATTTAAAGTTTAGGGATCTGAGTTTTTCTTGCGGCAAGTTTAACATCGCACGGTGTAAAAAAAATGTACTAAGATCTATAGTGCTGCTTGCCTAAAAATTGGCCTGTTTAATGGAGATTCTAAAATGATATAACAATTGATTTTATTGATTACAGCAGCGAAGTTATTGCTAAATTTGTCCAACTAAGACTGAATTTTATTAATCTAGTGAATGGCCCTGTAAGGTTGGCCACTATTTCCCGGACACCCTGTATGTCTAAGTGACTAATAAAAATTCAAACTACTTTATTTATTCCTAAACTTATAGTAACACATAATTCACCAGCTGTCTAGTTTTATTGCATCGCTTCCGCCAGGCGACCCTTAATAGCGAAACTTCTGCCAAAATAATTATCTTCGAACGATTCGGGGCCCTGTGACGCATCCACTGAAATTGCTCTTTATAACATCACACATCACTAGTTTTGAGACTTGTTGGTAATTCTTTAGCTCTGCCTACCCCACTCTGGGAATGAAGGCGTGAGTTTATGTATGTACATCACTAGTCTAACATCACTGTTTTCCGCGACTCCGTCCGTGCAGAAAAATTAAACGTAGCCTATGTTCATCAGGGATAATGTAAGATTCTAATGGTGAAAGAATTTTTCAAATCGGTCCCATCGTTTCTGAACCTGTTAAGTGCAAACAAACAATCAAATATTTTCTCTTTATAATACTAGTGTAGACCAAAGACCGCATCTCGCATAGCATCTTATATTATCCTCAATAACTTAGTAATGTATTGAAATACACCATAATTCCAAAATATCATCACATTCTTTAGCCAAGGGAGGCAAAGGTGTACTTACCTCAAGTTAGCGTCCTTTTTTGCCAATGTTGATCTTTTCCAATAGATTTAATTATTCCAAACATACATACGTCATTAAATATTATTAAAGTCCGTTACATGCGATTATGTCGTCAAAACGTCGTAATTTCCGACGGTTATGGAAGTCGTCACGCACGAATACAGTTCCAAGTTATAGTATTTATCACCGAAATTGTGGCGTCAGTCATGAATTATTGTCTCCGGAATTAATGGAACCTATATGTTTGGATCTATTGATAACTCCTGATTAGTTATTATTTTCATGTATACGTTTATCGTTATAGTGGGAAGTATTGGTTCATCATCGACACCCGGATATTTCTAAAACAAAATTCGAAAAATAAACTTTTTAGGTGAAAAACAAACGCGGGGTTCTCTTAGTATGGAGAAAGTAAATCTGTGCGTTAGCTCAAAAAGTTATTATAAAAAAACTTGTCATGTGGGTAGCTTTAAAAACTTCCTGAGTTCATAGTGATTCTAATCATGCAAGAAAACACTGAAAACAAATAAACTAATATTTGAATTTAGGGGTTTTTCGTTACACGGACATAAGGAAAAAATACAAAAATTCCGATTAAAATGATCAATATCTCGGAAACTAATAACAATTGCTCAACATAAATGGGGGTTAAATCGATAGCTTATGAGCTGCTCTATCACCCCCTTCAAGCTTTGCACCTAACTACCAAACACCCGGTATGATGTACCTATTTATGCGTATATCTGTGTAGTTGTGTCTGTGGCATGTTCTACAGATCTGAAAGCGGATTTAAAAAAAGTCAGTTCCTGATAAATCAGGAAGGTTCTATTCAAAGCTAGATTTTATGAAAATCTAAAAAAGTGGTCCCAAGAATACGGAGGTTTGTATCTAATCAATTTTTGTGTTAAAAAGCTTGTTATTCCAAAAAAAAACAAATTTAACTCGTAATTCTCCAGCTTTTAATAATCATCACTCATGTCATTTCATCATCCATGTCCCAACATTGATTTAATTTCACTTCTCTTTTCCCGATCACGTATGCCATCCAATATGGCGGCACTCCGTAATCAAATGTTTTAGACAATCCCTTAGGTGAACCCGTGGAATCTATTAATTTAAAATCAATTTACAAATGGCAAGGAGGAAGGAGGGTTGGAGGCTCCCCCTCTGTAAAACGTTGAAATGAATATTTTAGTTTCAGCCTTTACGGATTGAAGAACTGTTTACTTTGTTTTCAAAAAGATTAAAAAGATGAAGAAGTGGAAACGTTCTCTTTGAATTCTGGAAACGCCGCACTGTAATTCTGGTTATGTTTTAATTTCTTAATTTTGTATCAAAATTTGGATATTATTATTATTTTTACATAATAATGCCAAAAAAAAATTAATATAAAATCTTACGTCATTGCACGCTTTTTAAAAAAAGCCTGAATTACGCGGTGCTTTATCAAAAGCTACGGTCAATAATAACACTTTACTCGTAAGTTACGTAAGAAGCAGGACGTCAAACCTTCTAAGATACTGCATAGAGTTATCAATTATATCAACAAAGACCTTGCGATTACCAGCGGGCCTATAAAATACCTGCTGGGATCCTAGTGAAAAAGAGTACAAGTCGACTTAACTCGTAATAAAAAAGGGACTTACATGAACGGAGTATACTAGACTTAAACCCTTTTTCACTTGATCTTCGAAGACTTATGCTCTTTTTCACCAGGACCCCAATTTATGGTCATGTTTATCGATGTGGATCAACGTGGATAAAACGTCTGTCACTTTCTCACCAGTCCGTAAGTGCGAGAGTGACGGATGCTTATTCACCACACCACAATTAAAAAATATTTAACAGATATAGCCCTTGGATATAATGGCAACCCCCTAGTTCCAGAATTGATAACTCTTAAACGGCTCAACCGATTTTCACCAAACCTACATAAGAACCACCCCGATTAAATTAGCTTCCTATTAAAAAAAACCGCGTCCGAATCAGCCCATTCCTTCAGGAGATACGATGCTGCAGACAGAAACAGAAACACACTGTTCGCGGGTCGTGAAAACTATAACAGTCACAGCTCAGCGCAAACGTCTACTTCAAAATAAACACTTCCAAAATGCTTCTAAATAAAGCACTCAAAGCGCTGTTATAAATCCAGCGCTGTCTCCATCATAAAAGCAGTCTCCAAAAACGGCTCATTTTTCACCAAAACTTATTTATTTCCCAACAATAGGCGGATTACCTGGCAGTTACTCGCAGGATATAAAAGGTAATAACTGTCCAATAATATTTAATGCACATTTTACACGTGACTGGGATTTGCGTTAATTACGATTTTAGGTTGTTTTTTCCAGCGATGAAAGGCCGACCCTTGGTTACGTATGGAAGAGACAATATTAATGATTTATGGCAACATTGTCTGTGATTTATCGTAACGATTATGTTGCGTGTTACAATTTGCAACCCTTGTTATATTGTAGTTTGATTAAAGTTGTACTTGCGAGGTTACGACGTTTATGAGAAGTTAAATTTGAGTTACAGTTTCTATTAGTTATGCATAGTAACATTTGTAACGCGTAAAATATATAATTGGTAATCAAAACTTTACAATACAACACGGTTTGTCAATTTTGTTTGTAGTATATATGAAAACTCTTTTTTGTACAAAACACAGAAATTCAAATACAATATTTACAGAAAGGAATATAGGTATTTAGTTTTTGTAGTTCTAAGTGTTGTATTTAAATTTTAAACAACAGTAGTAGCAGTAGCTATTTTAAACACATGTAAATAATGCAACGCATAATGGAATAATGAGTTATTTGAGGAATTTTTGCTAAATAAATTACAGACGGCGTCTGTTGGATGACCACAGAAAGATTATGATATGTTTGAAGTATTTTTTGTAAAACATTATGACTTGCAAACCTTTAGAAATGGTGGCGGGAGCTTGCACTTAATAGGAAGGAATGAAGGAAAAGAGAGCAGACCTTTGCCAAGCAGTGGGACTAAAGGCTTTAAAAAAAATGTTAAACAAAAATCGCCCGCGTCATGGTCAATTTCTTTTTAAATAAAGATATTAAGAGAGCAGATATTTTTCTCAGTAAAAGCGATCAAATAGCTATCATTATTATACCTATACTTTATAAATATAATATACCTACCGTCGGCCATACGTTTACAAATAAACGTCAGTTTCATTTGCTGCTTTTCGCGTACAGTCAACAACAAAGAGATGTATCCGCTTTTGGACTTTATTACCATGCCATAAGGTGAAAACGTGGATTCATCTCGATGTATTCGACTGTACCTTTACCTATATTGCAATTGGGTTGAAATGACTAGACTGATTGGCATGAAGCGCAGTGAATTGGATTCGTTTGACCGTGTCGGGACTGTCGCGTTGTGATACAGTGGTCAGGCAATACACGGATTTGGTAATAACTCCGGTTTAATATGGGATGCTATTATACAATAAAGAGACTGATTCGTTCCGGACAGTTTACGAGAAAAAGCAAACCCGATAAAAAAAGAGTAAGTAATGAGTTTGAAGTTGGTTTCTATGTATCTACAAATCTAAAAACGCGCCACTACCTATAAACTCTAGACGGAAGTCCTTTTTTAATCGACAACACCAACATCGCAAACAATAAATAAAAATCGTTAACAATAAAAAAAACCGGGCAAGAGCATGTCTGACCATGCTCAGTTAGCATTGTACCGAAAAGTAACCTCTCTAATTGTGAAAGTTTGTTATGAGAAATTCTCGGAAAATTCTAAGGATATTTTAAAATTTTGTTCTGAATGCTCTCAAATGTTTCCGATAATATTCTCAGTAATTTCTTGAAAAGATTTCTTAACTTCTGAGAGTGTTTTGCAACTTGTATATTGCAGGCAGTTCCACATATCCCTACTGGTCTATCCCTCCTGGTAGGGAAGAAATATTTTTTTTCTACATTTAGCTACTAGGGGGGAATACTTTTCCACTTATCTCTACTGATAAAATAATTCAGGAAATTGATATCATCACATTGAAAAGTGCTTCTTTAAGTGTTTTGTTTATTGGTATATTCGCATATTATACACTTTCGCATTTTATACACTAACGAAAAATTTCAATTCCAGACCCAAGGCACCCCTTAGTGGTATAAATATGAGGTAGGTTTAGGTAATGTTAGTTTTGCAGCAGGCCCGGAGGGCCAAACTACCCGGAAATAGCTCTGCGGTAGCAGAGCTCCGTCGACTTTCTGTGAAAGTGTATATAATGCGAATAAATCGTTTTTTTTAAGGTACCTATAATAAATGATTTTTCTATCTACTTGTACTTTATCTTAGTAGAAATGTGTGGAAATAAAACATCATTGTATCTCCCCTAGTAGCTAAATGTGGAAAAAAAATCCTTTCTTCCCTACCAGGAGGGATAGACCAGTAGGGATATGTGGAACAGGGGTATATTGATTGCTATGCTCAGTTTAGGGTTCCGATGCCAAAAAAAACAACAATTGTAATGAACTAATTCTCTATTTAAAGTTAAATATTTGGTGCTGTCTTTAGTGATTTTACTTAGTAGGTATAAACACCTCAGTCGCGTATCTCATCTCAAGAACCAATCAAGTCTACATAGTAGTAATAGTTTTTCTTTAAAATTTGTTATATTTGATTTTATTTGAGTTATTTTACAAAATTTTTGAATTTGTACGGACGTGGACAGTCGGACGTACGGACCAATATGGCTCCTAGGGGTGTCTAGTTTGACTACGGAGCCCTAAAAAGAGGTACTAATAATAACTGCTGTAGAGTAGTTTTTTTTTTTTTTAATTTGCAAAAGGGGGCAGACGAGCTAGCGAGCCACCTGATGGTAAGTGATCATCGCGACCCATAAACATACGTAACACCAGAGGAATCGCAGGTGCGCTGCCGGATAATAGATTTGTTTATAATTTTAGGTTACGTTACGTTAAGTATATTCACAAACAACAATCTTTACATACACAGGATATTCATAGATAAAATCCTTATCGAACAGAAAGGGCCTCTATTCTACTTTGCAAAACCATATTGCATTTGACAACGTTACGATAGTTCTTATTAACTTGACAGTAATGGTGGCCGACTTTGAATATGGTTTTACCCAGTATAATATTGGCCCAGAAGTGTTTTATATTGGTTATAATGTCTTTTCTGTAACTACCCTGGCTATCTTTGTACTTACCCCAAAGCTCTGTGGAAACAAGAGCTTTAAAAGTCCGAGAACTTTAAAAGTACGGCTCTAACAGCTTTAAAATTTGCAACCCGATATAGCTCCACTAACTTTTTACTTAAATTAATTTTAAAAAAAAACGCTAAATAGACATGCACTCAGATATATACCGTGTTTTTTTTATTTACGATAACTTCGGCATATTAGGTACATCCATAGAAACTAAGTAGTAGATTAGATTTATAAATACTGCAATTAAAAAAAAAACTGTTTAGAACAAAGTTATTTAATGTTGTATCTTTGGTCATTCTAAAAGAGCCTTCTGAGTTAACTAATAGTCATTGTCAAATACGTCAATGTTGGCGTGACATACACACACAATTAAGAGCCTTTTACACCAGTTCAACGTGATTAAATAAATGATTAAATTTAAAAATTAAAAATCTTTAAAACGGTAAGAGTTATCAATTGTCTGTCTTTGGGAAATTAACTTTATTTGACCTAAAGAACGTTCCCTTAAAGTTATCGTAAATAAAAAAAAACACGGTGTATATTATGGGATTTATGGGTAAAAACCAAATTAAATGTACATAAAGACGCTATTTAAATGTCACCTTAGTGACAAAACTCTTCTTTAACTGAGCTCATCTCACCTGACATAGTATTACACCGTCACATCCCAAGACCAGTATACCCTTACCATGAAACATACCTAATTACCGTACTAACCGTATTACCGTATTATCATTTAATTCTACTTCTGATGACCTCAATGTAACTGCATATAATTTGACATGCCATGTAATGTATACTGTGTTATATTGAGTAATAAAATCTGAATCTGAATCTGAATCTCGCTTAGATAGTCGAATGTTCTGTCCCTTGCATTTTATAAGAATACCGAGACTGTGGGGAGCCTTAGCGTTTCCATTCGTTCCGTTTCTAAACCAATCGCGTCACTGGTAGATGACGTGATACAAAGAGTCACTTGATCTACCTGTAACGCGATTGGTTTAAAATCGAAACGAATAGAAACGCTAGTTAGCGTAATGCATCTTGTTAAGGACCTCTGAGCATACCGTTCGACGTTCTACATTTGAATTTTGATTTAAGTAAATTCCATATTAGTTTTGAACACAACTACATGCAAAAGGACCTATACTTACGTATTTTACGTATAGGTACTAATCTCTGACGAAATTTAAATGAAGCCATCTCTGAGGAAACTATACACAGCAACCTTAATAACTCCAAAACTAATTAATACATTGGAAAGTTAAATATATATTCTAGACCGGTATGGAATAGGCTTTCTTATCCCTTAATACTTACGTCAAGTTCTGGGACACCCTGTATATACATGTTTGCAAATATAGCACTGTTCATACATAAAATTAATTTCCCTATTCGTGCCGTATAACGTATTGACAGAGTGGCAACAAACACGATTACGTGTTCAGTGATTCGGTGCCTACCGAAGCTCGGATTAAGCCCCGTTCATAACGTGCTACACGAAGCCTAATTTGTCGCATGCCACAAAAGTTACTCACCGAACGTCAAAAGGTTTGTTCTTGAATTTCGAACGCGTTGATTGGAACTGTGTTTTTGACATTCGAACGACATGGAAAGTAAATTGAGTAGTCACACGTGCCTTTGGCTCATGCCTAAAGCTCAAAGCATTCCGGTTACCCAATGCGCGATGTTATTGACTTGGATTTGAGTAAAAACTAATTTCCTTTTTTTTTTACAGGTAATTTGATAGGACCTCCAAGGTGCCAAAAAAAGGTAGAACAGGCAAGGTTATTAAAGCTACGTGAGGTGGTCTGCAGTTATGGAAACAATCTAAAACATCTGTAAATACCATGTCTGAGTGAGTAACGGATAAAAGGGATAAAGCTATTGGAATCATATATATCTGTCCCGTTTACTGCCTGGATCTTGTCAGGATTTGACAGCAAAACGGCAAAGTACAAAAGTGTTTTTTTTTTTTTTTTTTTATATAATAGGAAGGCAAACGAGCACACAGGCCACCTGATGGTAAGTGGAAACTGTGACCCATAGACATTCGCATTCATAAGACCGCAATCCTAAGACTGCAAATGCGTTGCCAACCCTGAGGCCGAAGATGGAATGCCTCTATGCTAGTCAACTACATAACTTTGTATATAATTTTAATACCTGCGTCAATTTCCCGCGCCGTATCCTGCGAAGCGTATACCCCAACTAAGCCGTTTCAGCGGGCAAAGCACCAAAACGCCCTTTCAGGCCTAATCCTCGGCCTATTCGGCCCAACAAAAGGCACGGGCAGTAAAGGGATTAAATTTTACAAAATTTATAGCCTTAGATGGTATTAAAATTGTTGGCGTGTGAAGATATTTGATTCTGGCTGGATAGTCGACCTTTTCGAGGAGCTGGGATTGTTTGGGGCTCGGCGGATTTTTGCCCTCTTATATTTTAAAACGCAGTATCTCAGATAAAACTCCTGTAGCAATACCAACCACATTAGTAACTGCGGAGAATTCAAACTGTTTTGGTTGTTGAATTTGAGATAAGCTGTGTTATTGGCTTGGGAGGGCAGTATTGCCCTCGAAAAGACTTATCTGTTGTAGAAATGCCATAGTATTTTCGAACTTGCTACATTACAATATAAAATCGTTATTTGATATAAATTGAAGATGTTATTTTTCAAAGGGCGGAATAGAATTACAATTTGTGAGATGAAACTCGTGTAATATCGTTTTATTGGACTTAATTGTAATATTCAGAATTTTGAAAGTTCTTTCTTCGTCTGTCCGTTCACAGTTCAAGTATATCATCTCTGAGACGTCTGAAAAGGACAGTTAAAAACTCGAAATGTGACACACGATTATCTTATCTTATTCTGTCGATGGTTCCTTCGGACATTTCGATCCTCCTGGAAACTGTGACCCATAGACATTCGCATTCACAAGACTGCAAATGCACTGCCAACCCTGAGGACTAAGATGGAATGCCTCTATGCTAGTCATTTCACCGGCTGTCTTATCCCCAAACCGGAACACAACAATGCGAACACTGCTGCTTGGCGGTAGGTTAATGGATAAGATGGTGGTACCAACCCGGACGGACCCTGCACAAGGTCCTCCCACAAGAAAGTTCAGGGAAGTTGAAGTAGTAGACTACTTTAACCACTAGGCCACACTTTTTATTCCAAACAGTGACCATTATCCTTAAATATTGTTAAATGAAGTGTACACCGATTAATTAAAACTAATTCACTCATAAATGATGGACACTTTACTGGTTCAAAATGATTATTCACCACCATCCCCCATTTAACTCTATAAACTGAAATGGCAAACTTATTGTTTTAGCCTTACAATATTCAATTATCCCTACCAAACTTCAAGGGCTAACGGTATGCCCTCAATTCGAAGTATCTGTATGTCTATGGTGCAGATTGTCCCGACCCTTCGGATTTGCCGCAAACCATCCCTTGTAATCCGAGCCCTGCAAGTTCTGAGTCTAAATATATCACGTATGCACACATTGAGGGCCAAGAACACCTTTTGGAGTCTTAATCTGTGGAACTTAAGAGAGCGGAAGCGGCGCGTCCTCATACTAAAAACGCCTCTGACACGCTTTGAGCACGCTTTTTTGTATGGGAACGCTCCTCACCGCCCTGCCTCCGCTAATCCGCTTTTGTGGCTTTAGGGTAGTAAACATCTAGCCATAGAAAACTGTCATTTGTGTCCTATTTTCAGATTACCATTACAGTCGCCCTATACTGGTTTCTGTAGGCGTTGGTATAACTATTTCTCGCGCCGTGAGTTAATGGTTTTTGCTAGTCACAAGTCTAAACTTTTTTTTAAATAATTAAATTGCATTAACGCATCACAACTCTAGTCGGAAGCAAGGGTGAGTATGACATGAGGGCTCAGACTGCGGTCTAAAAAAATAACGAAATCACTCCGTTGCGTTGGGGCGCCACAGGATAATATCTAGGGAATGCAAAAAACCGGTTATAATCGGTTTTAACCGGTTATATTCGGTTTTAACCGGTTATATTCGTACAAAAACGTCTAATAACCGGTTAAGTTGCATTCCCTAATCACTTCTCAGCACTCGACGCCGGCGACGCCCCGACGGTGTTCTCGGCTATGTATGACTTTAATAGTTAGGGAGGCGAGGTAGCTAAATGGCGTAATTCAACGGCGCCGTCGAGACCTATCAAAATCGAAAGATAAAATAATTTCGAAAAGAAAAGCTCGTATGGTAAAAACCATTTTAGCGGTGGGTTTGGCGTGTACGGTTTTTCAAAAATGTTAAAAAAAACAGTTACTTGGGCATTCTCGAGCGCGTCAGATATTCATACTACGTATGCCCCAAGTGCCTCTGATAACAACGGTATACTAATCTGCCGGTTTGCGTGGTGGGGGTAGGCATATAAAGTAGTCAAAAATGCAAAAAAAAAAAAATTACTCGAGCGCGTCAGATTTTCGGAAGGGGTGTTAAGTAGGCCCCAAGGACGCTCCCTTTAAAAAAACTGACGATTTCGGCGTGACGATAAGTTACGATGAATTTTTGAAAATGCAAAAAAAAAAAATTTTTTGAAATAGATACCTACTCGAGCGCGTCAGATTTTCATAGGGGAGGTTTATCTCGGTATCCTGAAAGCATATTTTCTTAATTTGACAAAAATGTTGGTGGGTTCTCTTAATCTGACCGAAAAAGGTTTTTAGGTTTCTTTTTTTTCCTTTCTTTCTCCTTGATAAAACGGGGAATTTAAGAATGACAATAAAGCGATAGATACATTACATTTTTTGTTTATTTAAACTTTTTTTGTTGTAAAATGTATCGTCTCGACTAATATGCCGCAACGCGTTCTTCGGAAGACGAAATGGCTCCTCCACACTTCCGGTCATGCGGAAACCGGCAGATTTTGTATTTTTAGTAAGTTTTAGATTATATTCTTCAAAAAAAAAAAAAAAATCGCGCTCGGGAATGCCGGATTAACGTTTTTTTTTTTACAAGTTCGCGACCCTATAACTCTGCGGCGTCAAGGACTTATCGTCAGATTAGTTAAATTTAGTCTTAAAACACTAAAATCAACCCCCAATATCTTAATCTGACGCGCTCGAGTAGGTATTTCAGACTATCGATTTTTTTTTACTAATCTGATCGTCTATCCTAGGCGCGCGTCACTACATATACCTAGAGCTAAATACTTAACAAGGTTGTTCTAGTAGGTCTAAGGTGTCTCTCATATCTTAAACTGCCACGCTCGAGTATTACCGAAAATTCCCCTATTCGCCTCCCTAACTATAAGGAATCCAGAAAACATCATGGTTTCAGCAGAAAATAAAGCGTTCAATAAAATGAAATTTGACGAAATGATACAATCAATGAAATGAAATTCGATAAAATGATCGATTACCTTAAATTTGTCCCTAGATCGTACGATCTGTGATCGGCGTACAATTTCTAAACCTTTCTAAACCCTCTTGCCCACAAAGTTCGTCAGTCAGATGTTAAATTAATTATATTTCCTTACCTACAGTTAAACTTAGTCCAGGCTCGGAATAATAAACAGGTTAGAATTGGGTAGGAGTTTGGACTAGATTTAGTGACCTTTAATGAAAATGGATTGCAACAATCCGGTTCCGGAAAATGTATTTATACTGTGGAATGGGAAATCATATTTAATTTAATATCGGAATGATTTATTGAATATGTAACATATTTTATCCAAATAGCATTTTTACAGTATAATTAAAATGCCTGTGCGTTTCCTAAGCATGTTGTAAACTGACAAATGTTTATTAAATTACTAGTTCTACCCGCGACGTCGTTCGCGTAGATTTCGATTACCGTCATTTCCTCGGGAACTATTACATTTTCCGGGATGAATATCTTCCTATGCGTTAATCCAAGGTATTACCTATTTCCATTTCAAATTTCATCGAATTCCGTTCAGCTGTTGCAGCGTGAAGGAGTAACAAACTAACACACAAACTTTCGCATTTATAGTATTAGTACAGGAAGGAAGAAAAAAAAGCCGTATTATACATACATACATACATAAACTCACGCCTTCGTTCCCGGAGAGGGGTAGGCAGAGCTACAGAATTACCTACAAGTCTAAAAACTTGTTGATAATTCTGTAACCACATTTTGCACAATTAGGCTATGATGTTTAACAGTGTAAGTATATTAGTGACGGGTTGCAAGCCCATCGCCTAACAGTAGGTACTACAAGCCTTTATTCCCTTTGTCGCCTCTTACGACTTCCACGGGAAGACATGGAGTGGCACAATTCTAAGCCGGTAACCACACGCCGTATTATAAGATCTTAAAACCTGCCACGTTTCTCTCAGTGAAAGGGATGAGTGTATACGACTCGTATAACTCTGTCTCTGTCACTTCCTGAAACTTGTCAAAATTTGACACTACATAAAACGGCTTTAGATCCTAAGATAACTTCGAATAGTCTCATACATGATGTAATTAAGTTTGAGAAGGGTCAGGGGGGTTATTAATGTTATTATGACCTATTTATTATTTTTTATTTTATTGCATGGGAAGGCAAACGAGCACACAGGCCACCTGATGGT
This sequence comes from Acleris emargana, assembly GCA_927399475.2. Lineage (NCBI taxonomy): Eukaryota > Metazoa > Arthropoda > Insecta > Lepidoptera > Tortricidae > Acleris > Acleris emargana. Next base: position 20,152,020 of record OV656838.1, on the reverse strand, counting down.
AAGTGGAAACTGTGACTCATAGACATTCGCATTCACAAGACTGCAAATGCGTTGCCAACCCTGAGGACTAAGATGGAATGCCTCTATGCTAGTCATTTCACCGGCTGTCTTATCCCCAAACCGGAACACAACAATGCAAACACTGCTGCTTGACCTAACTTTGCAGTTCAGTTTACGGTGAGAGAAAAGGACAGAACTATATATTTAACTGCTATAGCTCTGTCCTTTACGCTCGCCGTAAAATGAATTGCATAGCCATGTCATAATAACCCCCAGGTGTTGATTCAAAAACACTTAAAAACATTTTACCTGAACTCAAAGAGATTTCATAAAAAAATAATTGCCTCTGGGAAGCGGGTCCATTTAGCCGCAACTAAAAAACAAATTATAAATATCGGTTCAGTTTTAACAATAATGATTTATGGAGAACCTTTTGAAGTAGCAATTAAGTTTAAAAATATCCTCTTAAAATGCATCATTTTGATCAACAGTTACGGTCTATAAACTTTTGCAAAATGTAGGTAATTACTCAACGATTACAGTATATTGGTGTTGTTTTTTTCCGCCTGTTTTATTCTGCATAGTCATCTCGTCAGCTGTTTATCAAGACCAACCTGTAGACCTAACCAAGATGCTAACGTTTCTATTTTCTATCGACGTAATGCTGCCGTCCTATCAAAGAAGGCTAATTGCCTAGTAGTAGTATAATCATTTTCAATTTTATGTGAACACAACAGAGTTCAGAATGGTCCGACTGCTACATTGCAGTTAGCCGCCTTCTTGGTAGGATGGCAGTATGTATGGAGCTGACAGAAGCGGTCGACGCGATCTGTTTGATCAGTAGTACGGTCTATGAACTTTTGCAAAATGTAGGTAATAAAATAACGCAGGGATTACAGTATTTTGGTTTTATTTTTGCCGCCTGTTCTTTTCTTGCATAGTCATCGTATCAGCTGTTTATCAAGACCTTGGTCTTGTCTGTAGACCTAACCAAGACCCTATCGTTTCTATTTTCTATCGGCTAATTAAAGAAGGCTAATTGCGTAGTTGTAGTTACTATAATCATTTTCAATTTTATGTGAACACAACAGAGTACAGAATGGTCTGACTGCTACATTGCAGTTTGCAGTTAGCCGCCTTCTTGGTAGGACGGCAGAATGCATGGAGCTGACACAAGCGGTCGACGCGATCATCTTACGTCAAACTTCATTTGGTCGATTATCGAAAATCACCAACTTGTCGTTTTGCATCTTGACTACGTCTGTGATCAGTCTAAACTCAGTGGCTCTACGTTATGTTAACTAAGATCCTGTGAAGTTATATTTATGACTAAATGATTCAAACACTACCTACCTAACACATTATATTCATGTTTTAATGTTTTAATGTTTTATTTGGGCACAAACGGTACAATATAACTTAAAGATAAAAAAGAACATGAATTTAACATAAACCAGCGAAGTTGCCACAAGTTACAAAAAGAATCAAAAGATCAATAAATATATTTTAGTTAAACTATTATTGGTCCCTTTCTGTCAATTTCAAAAGAATTAACTGACAGATAAGGACATAGCATATTTCAAGCACACTTTAGTTATAAAGGGCTTATAAAGCATATAGCGCTTTAGGTTATTCTCGTACTGACTATTAAAAAGTTGATCCTACTAATAATGTTTGGATGTTTGGACGTCTGTTACTCAATCATGCTTCAACCAATGAACAGATCGGGATGAAACTTGGCACTCGTATAGGTTAGGTCCTGGAATAGGACATAGGATAGTTTTTATCCCGGAAGTTTCCGAGGGAATAACGATAATCGAAATCTACGCGGATGAAGTCGTTGGCAGAAGCTAGTTATAAATAAACACTCCAGACAGAAATGTAGAAACTTAACATTCGGTCCAACTATTTCCAACAAACTAACCTAGTTAGACACGTAGTGACTTCTACCGCCTTTATATTCATTAAGGTAACTCTACTGTATAAAGGGAACTCTACTTTGATACTAATTACTAATCCCTTTTAGTGGTCAGGCTTAGGCTCCATTAGCCTTTAGCCCTTTAGGGACCCTATATTACGGAGCTTAACTTACATTCATGGTTAAATATACATAGCCGTGTTCGTGGTACACCCAAAAGCAGGTAAATTAGTTCACTTTGCGTACAAATTTGCTAACAATATGACCCGTTTCATTGCTTTTAAGTATTATACTAGTGCCAGTCCAGTGCAGTGCAGTAGTAGTTTAGGGTCCGTTCGGGTTGATACCACCATCTTATCCATTAACCTACCGCCAAGCAGCAGTGTTCGCATTGTTGTGTTTCGGTTTGGGGATAAGACAGCCGGGGAAATGACTAGCATAGAGGCATTCCATCTTAGTCCTCAGGGTTGGCAACGCATTTGCAGTCTTAGGATTGCGGTCTTGTGAATGCGAATGTCTATGGTCAGCTTCCACTTACCATCAGGTGGCCTGTGTGTTCGTTTGCCTTCCTATGCGATAAAAAAAAAAGTCTCGGTGATTTTTGATACGAAACGGATTCAATAATGTAGTTCTTGGTGCCTACTGAACGGTAAAGCAAAGTTTCTCAAAGGTTGATTGGCTTAGTTCAAAATTAAATAAGTCACTATTTAACTCTGTATTAAGTGCAGAGAATTTCTACCGTAATACTTAAAAACCGGCCAAGTTCGAGTAGGGCTCGCGCACCGAAGGTTCTGTGCCGCCACAGTGGGTATAGTATTATTTTATTCCGATACTAGCGACCCGCCCGCGGCTTCGCCCGCGTGGAATGTATTATACATATAAACCTTCCTTAAGAATCACTCTATCTATTAAAAAAAACCGCATCAAAATCCGTTGCGTAGTTTTAAAGATTTAAGCATACATAGGGACAGACAGCGCAAGCGACTTGGTTTTATACTATGTAGTGATTAGTTCGATTTCGAATCGGATCAGGCAGCGCGACCCCAAATCACACTTGGCCATCTTTTGCATTTGTTTTCTTCTGGATTTTTACCATAATTATATAAAATTCGACGCTTGTAAATATGTTTGTTTCGTAACAATTGTTGTTTTACTTGTGGGAGGACCTTGTGCAGGGTCCGTCCGGGTTGGTACCACCATCTTATCCTACCGACAAGCAGCAGTGTTTGCAGTGTTGTGTTCCGGTTTGGGGATAAGACAGCCGGTGAAATGACTAGCATAGAGGCATTCCATCTTAGTCCTCAGGGTTGGCAATGCATTTGCAGTCTTGTGAATGCGAATGACTATGGGTCACAGTTTCCACTTACCATCAGGTGGCCTGTGTGCTCGTTTGCCATCATATGCCATAAAAAAAAACAAGAATAATAAAAATACGTTGGCGAAAAACTTTTCTTGTATGGGAATGTCCTCGCTGGTACGGAACCCTAAAAAAAGGTACCTAACCACAATGTCGTAGTCGAAGCATTTTATACTCTATTGGTGACTTCATTAAATTTAAAATACTTTAACTATTACTACGTAGTTACCTGCCTTCTTTGGTATCACGGCAGAATACCGATCTACTTAAAATTCAACAGTTATTTGATTATTTCACAGCATCAATTTAAGCATTAACAAGGTGGTCATACTTAAAGGTTAAATGTTATCGAAATGGAAACGAGACCGTAATATAAACTCATTCTTTGCAGCACTTTCTCCTGGTGTGTAAAGGCCTTAGCAGACGAAATGCAGGTCGTGCGCGGCGGGCACGCGTAACCGTGCGGTTTTTCAGCAACAGAAACGTGACAACAAAGGGCATGTGAATCTTGATAAGTTGTAGTCAAATAACTGGTATTTTTAATAGTTCATCTGGTACCTACCTAGAAACATGCGATCTCGTTTCAAAGATAAAAAAATACGTGTAGGGGAGGGAGAGATACACTAAGAAATATTTTTTTAAAGATTTTATTTTACCACTTTGTTGGTGTGACTAATATGTGTATTCATGCCAAATTACAGCTTCCTAGTACTAGGAGTCTCTGAGCTAGGATACGGACGGACGGACGGACATGGCGAAGCTATAAGGGGACTACGGAACCCTAAAAACTAATATTTGTTTGGTATTCAATATAAGCTTGGAAATGCATTTAATGTAAAACGTGTTATTTGACTTAACGCACGAAAACCGCTACCGTCCCGCGTTTTGTGAGACAGACTACAAGTTAAACCCAATACTATGTGATTACAAAGCTCTAAATTACCTTTTACTCTGTACCAATAATTACAGAAGAATGCGCCGCCGGACGCGGCTCTTCATTATAAGAGACCGTAGAATTAACCAAGGTAAAAAATGAATTAAAGACATTAGAACCAATTAAATGACCATCAGGAGCACACAAACTGGTTCCTGGCATGGATGGCTACTCCATTCGAAAAATTGAGTGCTCCATCTCTTTCACTCATCATTCGAGTCTAAATCGAGATACTGGGGTAGAGCTAACGTAATTTCGATTTTCGATGTTCAAAGTCGGTCGATCGATGGAGTGAAGTCATATTAGCTTGCTCTCTCAACGGGTAAAGAGGATAAGCTAAGAATGCATGCCCTTAAATGTTGTTTTTATGCTCTGACAGGACTCAACTCGTCGGTTAATAATTTGTCCGCTATCTAGCACTAGTTGTCCACGACTTGGTTGTCGCTCGCATATCCCTTTCTTACAAGTCTGCAAGATGTGTGCTACCGCTATAGATGGATGAGGATACTTAGGCAAGGAAACCTTTCTAGAATTGTAGAATTTAAAAAAAAACGTAAGGTAAGGTGGGGGAAGATTGAATGGTTTTTTGATGAGATGGATAGTGTTGTGTTAAAACCCTCGTAAAATAAAAAACTATTTACTTCCTTTCAATTGCATAAATTGGTAGGTATGAGCAAGGGCTATATTTTTGTAATCTGTCGATAAAACTCGGTTACGCCTATTCTAATATATAAAAATAATAAAATCAAATCAAATTTTGTCAAACAAATTGACGGGTTAAGATGGAATGGTCGAGGGGTAAGATTGACATATTGTCTAAAGTCTTTTAAATGAATGCAAACGGTTACTGTTGCTCGTTATTGTATGGAATTCCTTACGCTTAACAGATACATATGATTTTTGCGTAAATATTCCTGATAGGTAACAAGAAAAGTGCAGTTGAAAAAAAAAGTATTTTACTCTTACCCCGCTTCACAGGGAAAACGACAGTGATACTCAAACTTTTTATTGTATATTCTTCATATAAAAAAACGTAAACACATTTTTTTTAATATTAAGAAGATCAGTTTGGAATTAAAATAACAGTTGCATGGAAACAATTATTTATTTTATAAAAGAAATGAATACAAAAAAGTAAGTATTTTCTTGCAGCATGACTAATTTTGTCACAAATTAAGCTACTTACATGTAAAATATTAGAAAATAAATATGAATCTGTGTAACAAATTAAGACACATTTAAAATACAAAAATATACCAAATACTTAGTAATCTGTGTAGAAAATTTAGTCACAGACTTACTTACATTTATAATATTAGAAATCCAAATAAGTACTTCTAGTAAACTTGAAGAGGTTTTTTTTCTCTCCAAACAAAAAAATACAGATTTATTATTGATTTCACACAATAGTTTCACACAACACTTCTTAGTTACTATTTATCTTATCGTTATATTTGGTCAGAAAATAAACCTTACATTAATTATTTTTTTAAGTGCAAAGTTTGAGAATATGTGTCTTTTTCTATGACTTTCAAAAACGGGGGAAGATTGAAACATTACTATTTCAATGTTACCCCAGCGAAATTGGCTGGGTAAAGATGGAAACTTCTCGTAAATCTAAATATATGATTAATAGCTACACCTAGCAGAAGTAAATAAAAATAGAATCTCAAATAACACATAAATAGTCAGTCAGAACTTTTATACTCCCCTTATTAATCAAGTTATGAAACACGGGGTAAGATTGAAAATCGACGAATTCACCACGAAATGCCGACCTTCACAAAATAGCACATAACACACGTCTACTTACTCCGAGCGGTCACTGGCGAATGTGCGGCGGATCGTAACAAAATGGCGGCTTAATGGATGATACCAGCACTTAAAAATTTAAACCAAATAGGGAGTTATGTGAGACTTTTAATCTTTCCCCTTTTTTCATCTTCCCCCACCTTACCTTAATTAATATTTTTGTTAATAAATATATAAAACGCTAGCAAAAAAATTGGACCAAAGTTACATTATTAAGTTTTGTTTAAAAAATATCTGTGATAAACAGGAGACCATTTTTTAAAGTTCATCCATTTTCAATGTCATCATGTCGAAGTAATCTTGATCATGTATGCAAATGTAAATTCAAAATTATTATTAAGGAAATTAGAGCTACATTACAAGTCGCATAATTGAGTTTTGAGTATTAATTTACTACAGCCTTATTATTAGAGTATAAAGGAATGTTGGAAGAGGAAAGCCAGCGAACGTTCTACGATCAGATCGGGGACGTATTAAAAAAGAGCCAGGTCAGGAGAGCCTGCATGAAGAAACGTGTGAGTGTGGACGAAGCGAGGGAAGTTTGTCTGGACCGAAGCAAGTGGAAGGAAGTGGTATCAGCCTGTGTGTTATTTATAAACATGGAACACCGTGGAGTAGCTAAGCCATGTGTGGTCCTTATACGTCATTGTTTCATTTGATTTCGATAGATAAGGACAAAGCATGACTGTAGCCACGGTTACTCTGCGTTTACTAATATGGGCACTATTTCTATGGATAACACCAAGTCACTTTTTACAAGCAATGAATGCTGGTAAAAAGCGGCGCTATACATATGCAGTTCCTTAAATACTGTTACGAGCACTTCATTTAAAACTTTGGTTGCACCTTAAAGTTTACTCGTAGATACCTACGCTTTTTTAATTTCTTCGCAATTTTTTGCGCCAGTGTTTGTTCGGGGTTGCTTGAAATGAATTTGGGGTACAAAGCCGTTTCCTGATGTTTAACAACATTTCGCATTACGGCGAGGTTTTGCCTCGTAAAACTTGGTGGGTCTATGGCAGGGCAATTTATATCTCGTTAGACCCTTGGCGTTTGGAGTTTTTTTAAAGAACGGTCGCCGCAGGCAATAACAACCCCTTTCACGGTACACCCGAAATAGCAAAGGTTTACGAGGTAAAAATAAAAAGGTTTGCAAGTGATGCCTCTAGAAAAATATCAAGTGAATTACGTATAGGGTAACCTCGCGATTTAGGCCGCAACCTTGCGTACCGTTGACGTAAGCCTACTTAACTTATTTTTTATGTGATGTAGTAACCATTACGGACTCCGTCTGCGTAGAAGTCGTTTATCGATATTCCCTCGGGAACTCTCCAGTTTTCTTGGATAAAAAGTAGCCTTTGTGCTATTTTAGACTACAATGAATCTATCTCTGTGCCAAATTTCATCCAGATCGGTTCTGCCGTCCTGACGTGATTGAGTAACAAACATCCAAACTTTCTCATTCAAAATATTACTAGCTTTCGCCCAGGACTCCGTTCGCGTAGAAGTCGTTTATCGCTGCTCCCTCGGGAACTGTCCTATGTCCTATTCCAGGACCTAACCAATATCTGTGTCAAGTTTCATCTCGATCCGTTCAGTGGTTGAACCGTGAAAGACGGACAAACATACACACTTTCACATTTATAATATTAGTATGGATGTAAGAAGAAAGATGAGAAGTTAGATTACCTAAAATTCTATTTAGATCAGACCCGACTCGATAGCAAAATCGGTCATGTCAACTTTACGATTTTAATATTGGACCAGACTCCCTAACTTATGATAGGTTGACGGCACCAATGATGGACACTTTTAGCTGACAAGCACCAGTAATAGACACTTCACGCTTAATTCAAATTTCATACGGCCCTAAGTTGATTATTGCAAAACAAATGAATAACCCTTACCGTCTGTAAAATAAGAATCAATTGTCCATTATTGGTGCCTTGTCCATTACTGGTTCCGTCACCCTACGTGCTGGTATGGAGTGCAGTGTATAATTATTTATACCATACATGATAGTTTGACGTTATAAGTACATATTTAAATCTATGACATTATGTGTAATTTTCCGCTACATATTTCCTTCAACACATAATGGTCCAGCTACACAAAACTAAACCGCAGCGCTTGATATAAATTAAATATAAATATAGCGATCCAAATAGAAATCCGCAATTGCCTTCCATTTCGCGCCAGTTCTAACTCGTCGGAGATTCCAACAAAGTTTTCAGAGGCTCGTCTATTTCACGACTTCACGTACAATTCCCGGTTTATTTATGGCTTGAGTTATTCTCAAACTTTCAGCGGTGAGTTAAACGTCAAACTGATCTAAGTACAGTCAAAGTCATAAATATGTATACGTTCCCAAGACCTCAAAAATATGGTACTGATAATAAAGCGCAATTCACACCGCGGGCGGGAACAGGTCGGCGCCGAGCATGTCGTTTTTATCACGGGAGCCGCGCGGGTCGTCGTATTCACACATAGCGCGGAACCGCGGCGGGCCTCGGGCGGGTGCATGCGGGTGGTCGCAGGTAGGCGCGCCTGCAGCCCGGTTGGAGTCAATGTAACCATCTGGCAACACTGGTGAGAATGCCTATCGAAGAATTGAGCAACTGTATTTTTTTTTATTGGTTTATTGACCAAGGACGGCCGCACCCGCGACGGACGCGCCGCAACCGCGCGCGCTGTTTGTAGTGGCGGGCGGCAAGCGCGGGCAGGCGCGGCTCCCGCGTTGCGACCCGCACCCGACCCGTCCCGCCGCGTGTGAGAATGCTTCCATATAAGTCCATGTTAAAACACCCGCCGAACTTCCGACCCGCTCGGCGCACCAACCGCTCCCGGCCGCTGTGTGACTTAAAGTCTATGTACGTACAGTTGAACTCATATGTAGCTTGTCGCAGTATCGTAATACAGTAAGAGTGTTTTGAATTTAGTATACCAATAGCTGTTTCAAGGTTGTCTGTTTCAATACACATATAATTGACACGATAGCTGTACAGACATGTATGCTTTTGACTGTAGCTTTTTGACGCGTTAGCTTATGGTTACCCATTCATGTATTAGGGCCTGTTTTCTACCCGGTAAAACAATATTGATTTTGACAAGTTATAGTATTGTTTATAACTTAGTCGCCAATGTTGCCATTACTGTCAAGTAAATAACAGTTATCATAAAGTTGATACGATGACATCATTTATGTCATAACTGTCATAATTAAGCAATATGCCTAGAGTTTAATTTGGGACTAAGACAATATAATGTTAGATTGTCCGCCGATATTTATTTATTAATTTATTACCATTTGGATTAAACAGATTTTCAGCCGAGTCGGAGAAATATTTTTTTCCAAAAATATACCTAAAATGCCTCGTCACTATGATAGGGTTCTTTAGTAGGTTAACAGTTTATAGTCCGTGAACGTCACTACAACTAGTTCAAACACTTCAAACATGTCACTACCACTATTAAAAACCCCTGGATTCATAGCGACTGCTTGAAACAGTAGTTCTGAAAATTCTGGTCTATTCAACTCTGTCGCGTTATTTATAGAACATACACCACAACACTTGAGCATCGATTTAAGAACTTTGGCCCGAACATTGGCGGAAGAAAGTTTGATTCGGAGTTGGGTGTAAGACTGATTGATTCATGGGCAATCCCTCGTATTGTCTACCCTTGTCTTGAATGCGGGACAGTGTGGAATATTGGGAAACTTTAGAAGAGGTCACATTTGGATGTCATATAGACAAGTTAAAATTAACTCATTTGCCAAAATCGTGGATATTGTAGGAATATGATACTATAAGCCCAATAGAACTGTGAACCACCATAGAACTGTGTTACAGTGACGTTATGATTCAACTCATAATAAATATCAAACCAATTGTTTCATAATGTAACTGTGATACAGTTCTATGGTGAATCAGGGTTACATTAGGCTCAGAAAAACATAAACGGCTGTAATTTGGCTTAGCAGTTGGGTAAAACATATTCTAAAGTATCTGAAATCATATCTGATAACAAAAAGTCACAAACGTTTTGCCACCATGTTAAGTACAGTCATGTTGGGTAGGAAACTAATGAAAAACATTGATTAACGCTTCTATATGTTTTCAATTACTTTTATTATCTCATGGTAGTCAAAGGTGTCACCGAAGTGCATGACCAAGGCTCTAAAATCTTCCTAGTTTTGCAATAAATGTAGCATTATTCCTCTATAAAATCTTAGTTTTAGTACTCACGATCGCTCGTCTCCGTCGGTGCCCCCTGCACCAACGCAGCCACGGCTACCACCAACAACACCACTTTCAGAGAACCCATTGTAACTACTGCGTCTATTTACTGCTTCCCGCTTTATATAGTGGCCCTGAACGCCTACAGCCACATTATCCACGCCACGACCTTGGACAATTGGATAATCAGCTCATCGCAGCCACGTAATTCTGTATTGTTGGATCTGTTATTGTACGTCTGACCCTTTGTCTTTTAACACTGTTGTTTGTGCTAGTCTTGATAAGGATAGACAAAGAGGAAGTTCCAGCGATGGGGATAGGTTATGGGGTAACTTAGAACACTGAAATAAATGGGTCATGTTTCAATATACATCAATCGAGAATAACACTAGTCATTCCCACATTTCCTTAATCAACGTCTTGGTCACATTTTTATAATCCGATGACCCAAAGAAAATTAATTAAATTTGGACGCAATCGACCCCCCCAGATATAAGACCGAAACCTACAATTAATACGGTGGAGCAATTATACCTAAAATATCTCAGTATCGACAGGATCCCTAATAAAACAGAGGCCCTGGACAAGATGCATTCGGCGTTCGTTATCATTACCAAAATGTATAGGATTGACGAAAATTGTCAGACGGTCGCGTCGAGTTTCTACGTCCACACATTTTGTCAGTTTTCGAAAAGTGTTTACGTTAGCGATAAGCAACTTGTCTAGTCTCACTGTATGCGTTTTAACGGCGTTGCATTTTTTGCAATTTACTTTAAAGAAAGCTGTTAGATTATGTAGAAACTGGTGGATAATTGTTTAAAATCATAGGTAATTTTCACAAACTAAAATGAAGATCTTAAAACTAAGATAGGTAGATACCTTTCTTGTCTGCCGTTCTAAAAACATCGGAAGCGTTATCGCAGTTCATTGAATAATGATCTTAATTTTGTTAGACAGTTTGATGGGCGAAAAGGCAAACAGGAGGATATTGTTTTGGTTCCTTCGCTGATAAATGTTCGAAAGATTATATTTCTGCATAATCGAGGAATAAATCATTGTATTTTGGGTGACTAAGTAAATGGAGTGCTCTTTGTTATACTTTGTGTTGAATGTTTATCGTCCACACAAAAAGAGGGGTGCTGTGTTTAAAGCCACTGTCTGTTTGTATATCTGACTCCGCCTATCTGTCATCTTCTAGGGCTTGAATGGGTAAATATTTTTATTTTTTGTGTTTGTCATGTGAAATTGGTTTTGGCAAAATTTTATGATATTGGTAGAGTCAATTAGCTAACCTCAGTGTAGTTCTCAATTAAAAATCGCATCATTGGTTTATAAAAAAACAGTTTCTTTTTTTGAGTAAATTTTATCAATTCTTTAATAACATTACAAAATAAAAAGTACTTACTTCAATGTTTCTGCTGAACTTTTGCCAACAAAACTAAAATCCTATTTCCGGGACAGTGGTCGCCGTGAGCGATTAGGATCCAAACAAAAACGGAAACTTTGGCGATCAACTAAATTGTTTAGAAGTTTCTCATTGAAAATAACTAAACGTTGTGTGTAGAATAATGTGAGATAATTAAGGGTCCAGTAGAATGTCATGAAATTTTCTTTTTTTAAAGTTGGCTTGACATACCTACTAGGTATAGGTATTTATTTCGCACCTTCAAAACAATAGTGACGTAACTCAGAAATTTTGAATTTCGAGTTAGGACTTTATCATAATCAATTTATGATTTGAAGTTTGAAAGCTGAAATTTAGAATAAGGTCAGTATCGTCCTGAAGGTGCGATTATATAGTATGAGTAGGGTTATGGTTGACCTGTAGTTCTATACTAAAGGATGCATCTTATTCTGTGGTTGTACGCACTGAAAAACGTTTAAAATAAAAATAAAGTTGACTGGTTTAGTCAGGTTCTACCCAGCGTACAGTATTGGTGTTAATATAATTACAACGTCATTATAAATACTAACCTATTTAGTGACGCTTTTCCACAAAATCAAATATTACGTTCATTAAGTCCGTTAATAATGTTTTAAATGTTTTAATTAAATATTGAACTTGGAAACTATATAGTTTATATTTTAATTTAATGTTGGGCAGGACGAAGTAAAAAGTGATAAAACCAGTTTTAAGTTGTTATATTTATATGACGTCACTCAGCTTGTGACACGAGAAACACTAAGAAGCGATATAATGTTCTAGAGCTACGAGAGAACATATGAACATACAAATTAGTTAGGCAGTATGCCTAAGCTCATAACCAAAGGAGGGTTTTTTTAATATACGCTATACTTGGGTAAAAAATATGTGGTACAATGTCCTACAATACATTGCGTAATGCGTTAATATTGTGGTGTAATTCAACATGCATTGCTTCATTATTGACGGGTAACCAAAAGTGTACTGCAAGGTAAGTATAATTAAAACCTTAATAACTTCTAAACTAGTTGACATATTGGAAAGTTAAAACTATATTCCAGACCGGTTTCTATACCGGGGCCTTTTTATCCCATATTATTACCATCAAGTTCTGGAACATCCTGTGTCAGTAGCTCAACAATACCTACTAGTTGAATATTTACTATATTCGAAATTCAAAATCCGTATGCTAATTATTTTATTGTGAACAAACCCGGCTCAGTGCACGCGAATCACGGGAATCGATACAAACGCGTTTCGACCATCTTTTGTTGTTAGGGGTTGACAGCCCCCTAGCATAGCCACCCCAGTTGCTCGGTAATTAACAGCGCTTACAGCGATGTCAAGCGCTGTCCGCTTGTTGCCCTGCGTAACATGATCTAATGAATTTTCGTTGTAATAGTAATTAGGTAAAATAATGAGTACGGGAAATTATTAGCTGTTATGGCAGTATCATAAATAGAGGGCAGAGGCACTACGCGGTTAAATAATTTTGTTGTTGACATGTTTTCGTATAGTCGACGTTGAACCGATTTCAATGTTTGGTGTGGAATATGTTTTTATTTGGTTTGTACGAGTATATCGTCGAGTGCCTACGTCAATTCCACACATTGTGAGTTTTCGAAAATCTATTGTCTAGCCTAAGTAGTCTTGAGTATTACTAAACCGCGATTAGAATACACTTCGGAAGTAACGTCAGCACGCTGTCATTGCATATAAATGACAATTACTAATGGCGGATATAATATGCAATGACAGCGTGCTGACGTTACTTCCGAAGTGTATTCTAATCGCGGTTTAGTAATATGTGTTCTAATACCTATGATGAACTGACGTCATAACTCATAAGTCATAACACTCATAACATAATAACAGTCGAAGAGTTTGATCTACTTTGATCTCCGAAAATGGGACTATGTTCCTTTTGTTTGTAATCAGAAAATAATATGCTGAACAAAAAGTTATATTGCCAAGCCGTCTCACTTAAAACTTTCCCCCATTGTCATCTCGCTTTAGTGAGAGATAGAGTCAACGCGGTTTGAGCGTCGGCGAAATATTTGGACATTTGTATGCGTCGCGAGCGTAGCCTGTCTGGGAAGTGTAATTACTAGGGGATTATAAGCTACTTGTTAAAATGAATACCTGCGGTGTCTGTGGTATAACTTAGAGCTTCATGAATCGTCCTGTGCTTTTTGGACGAAAATGGTTTTTGGGCTAGAAAATGTATTTGCCATTTTAGAGATAATCAACTCGCTCGCTAGCGAGTACGATAATTGTACCTCATGGTAAGGGTACTGAATAACCCCCGAGGCACTGGTAATCTTTTCATGACTATCTGATCCTCCGTCGCCGCCAGAACCGTATACGTGTACCTACTCTAGAATACATTGTATTTTAATGGTAATTCTTATCTTCGCTTCCGTACTAATATTAAAATACGATTGTTTGTTTTTACCCGAAGTGGTCAGCAGGAGGGTTATGTGTTTCGAGTATGTCAGTGTATATCTATACATACGTACCGTGTGGTTGCCGGCTTAGAATTTTGTCACTCCGTGTCTTCCCGTGGATGTAATAATATAGTGGTAGTAGGTACTTTTAAGGCGAAGGGCTAGGACTATAAAAAAAACTGAAAATAATTAAAAGAAGGGATTATAGAAAACAGATCGGTACGATACCCTTAGTGTGCGAGGCCGACTCGCACTTGACCGGTTTTTATTCCTGAAAATGTGTCAGTTCCAAGGGAAAAGCGATAAAGGCGAATGAAGTTGCGGATAAAAGGTAAACTAATAGGGATGCAACGATACGGCTATTACGATACCAATACGAATGACGAATACATCGTAATGGCCAAATACGATAATGAATTACGATACGAATGCATTACGATACTTCTTTAATACCATTTTGATGGATTTATTGGAAGCTTATGCAACAAAGCTTCCAATTATTGTAAGATAAAAGTATAAAAAAAAAGTTATGCATTTTTAATCAATATATCGCTCATCCAATAGAATAATGACATAATTGCAAAAAATCGGGCTTTGAGATTTTACCGTCATAAGTGTTCTAAAGGTCAGGTCTATCGCGTGGAACAATGACATTACATGCATGCTAAAAATGCAATTATGTCATTATTCTATTGGATGAGCGATATTTATTAATTTTATCAATTTTCATCATTAACTTATATTTTAAATTGTTACTATTTGTTACATTCACTGACTATTAATTAATTTTAATTGTAGTCGTAATTTATTACTGGCAAATTCTTATTCAGAAAACACAACATTTGTAAGTTTTTTCCCTTAAGTCGGTTCTTTCATCACTGTGTATCAGTCCTGCTGTGGAGAATAGTCTTTCAGATGGCACAATGTATCGTAAAAATGTCGTATCGTAATATTTACGATAACGAATGATCGTAAAGGTTTACGATAATCGCCGATATACGATTATCGTATCGGTATCGTTGCATCCCTATAAACTAAGTATACAAATATTTGGTTTGATAATGTAATATTACCTTAGGAATAGAATTTAAAAGAACATCTGAAAACATCGCAGCAGCGTATAAAAGAGATTTATTAGGAACATTAGCAAGTTAACGCTGAATAACAAAAAGTCGCCATGTTGTTGAATTCAAATACGCACCGTACGTAAAGAGTTGTTCACTAGATATTTTTTGTAGTTTATAGCAGTTAAAAAAAAGTCATGTGACTTGTTATTATTCCGGAAAAGCATAATTAACTTACTTCATTTATTCTAGCATAATTAAATGCTGTCAGAATCTACAGGGAATTGATTTAATGGAGTAGTCCACCTGATTAGTTCTTCTGGGTATTTTAGCAGACTTTAACGAAATCTCCTATTTCTAGGTTATATTGGCCTTTCCTACAAACCTAAACCTACAATAATTTGGCCAGTCTACTCTCCGTTATCCACATAGCCTGTGAACTTCACTGCCCTCCTTAGAAAAAAGGGCGCATGTCCCATAGAATCGCGAATTTAAAAGTGACCTTATTCCTAAAACATGGGGTTAAATTTGCTTTGACTATCATATCCTTTTTTACTTAGAAAAGCAGTGTGTGTTGTAAATTTTTACAAACGAATCATAAAAAATGTTTTAATTAATGTTTGAAATTGTGAAGATCCTCTCAAGACATTAAAATCCAATTACCATATTTTTATAAGAACTTTATCTAGCTTGGCATCCTGACGCCATAAAAATATCGTAACTCAACCCAGCAATGTATAAATACTAAATTTATATCATCAACACCCTGTGTAAACGGGCCCTTAACATCTACGTCTCCGTGTAAACTTGGCTCATAATTCTGTCCCCGGAAAGAGTTTACAAGTTCCGATGTTTTTGGATAACTTCTGAACGTTTGCAGCGATACACTAGTGACTCACGTTTCGTATGAAACAGGATTCTTTGGGGGACTTTAATGGAATGGAGCATGCTATATTTTGCCGAGATGGTACTACGGGGTGGCCGTCTGGTAGCATAACAACTATTGTCATAATTTCGATTGTCATACATAACATAACACATTACGCATAAAGTTGATGCGCATTTTTTGCCATAAATTGTACTATGGCATAATTGTTCCCTGTCATAATTATACGGAGTCACAATTGGTTTAACCATCATGTAGAATGTCATACATTTATTTAGTCGTAATATTAATAAAGTTAGTGGCAAAACCGACTGTGATCGCATTATCTTCTTCATCGTCAACATCTAATGGACGTCCATTGATTCCCACCTCCTCAAGATCCTACCGCAAAATCTGGTAATTTTTGAGCCGATTTCCTGGTTGTCTCCACTGCGTCTTGTACATACACCTTTTTAGAACTGTTGGCCCCATCAATCATTCAACTTGGGCAAAGTGCATACTCTTGTAAAATAATGCAAATTAAACGTTATTGTTATCAAATACCGGGTCTTTATAAGGTCGTTAAACTCGTTAAGCTTCGTATCACTATCATCACTACATAGTATAAAACAAAGTCGCTTGCGCTGTCTGTCCCTATGTATGCTTAAATCTTTAAAACTACGCAACGGATTTTGATGCGTTTTTTTTTAATAGATAGAGTGATTCTTAAGGAAGGTTTATATGTATAATACATTCCACGCGGGCGAAGCCGCGGGCGGGTCGCTAGTGTACTATATAAATACTGGCTTACGCAAAGAGAAATTAGCGACTGACATTTTTAAACAAAAAAGACGTAAGCGCATGTTACATTATACATTTATATTGCCTTTTGGTTGTAGACAGTTAAATAACGGACCATCCTAAGCTAATAAGACCCGATACGCATGCAGTAAGTATTGTGTCCTTTATTATGTATGTATTTAGGTTACTAATTATTACAATTAATGATTAATAAAATGGTGATTTTTATAGTACCTACCTATTTGTATGGCTTTTAAGTATTATAAAATTGTCAAAACAAAAGTAATAGAGACGACATTAGTCTACAATGTTTAAATATATGTGAAACATTATTATTAAACTCGTTCAAACCAACATACTTACTTACGCCAGTTTACCGAAATTAATTAGCAATTGATATAACACACTGAATATAGTCAACCCTATGAATTATCAAGGAAAGTTAAATATGCTTTGGCTTCATTGCATAAAAACTTTAGAATAATACGCGAAAATAAATCAATACTCTAAAGATAAAAACTTATACAGCTGCAAAATATGTTAAAGCAGATTCGACTCTATTTATTTCACAATAAGGTGGCGTAATTTGGAAGCGTTAGTGTAATTACGCCTTTTATTGTGGGGCATCAGTGCGGATTGCAATTTGATCTGCATTAGTAATTGCTAACGCGACCATTGTTCAAGATGGCACCCCAGCGAACCTAATTCCCCAGGGCATAGAGCAGCTTAACTCATTAACAGAATAGGGGATTTATTCTCCGAATAAAACTTGGTCAACGAACTCTCTGGCTGCATATTTCGTGTCTCGATTTTTGTCGTCCATCGCTTATTTCGACGCAGTTCTTGGTAGGTGGCAAGATACCTTTAGTAGGTTAACCTCGTACTTGACTTCTATTCTACTTTTTACACTATCTTGCTTCTATATTGGTAATTATGCTAATGACTTCATGAAAGGAAACTACGGTTCTACAATTGGAACTAGAATGTTGTCATGTTCAAAAATGCATAATGACGTTATATAGCGTTTATAAACGTAGTAGTGTAAATACAATATAATAGCACCTACATAATATTCGTCAAAAGTATACCAACATAGAAGAAAGACGGGTTTAAACATTATTGATATAGCCACTCTATCTTCATCATTCTCAGCTACTTCGTAAGAGACGAACGTATCACAATCGTGACTGCTCAATTTTAATGATGTATTATATTCCTGGCAAGGTACTGCAGGCGTTTCACGTGAAGTTATGTTGATTGTGTGTAATAGTAAAGTTCATACAACAGTGATTCAGAAGACACGCACACACATAACTGTGCTTTTGTGAGAGGTTATGCCACTTTCCATTGTCATCTCATATACAGTGTTGGTCACATAATTAGGGACGCAAAAGTTTTTTTCAAATTTTTCAATTTTTACATCCAATCAAAAAGTTCTGAACCAATTTGATTTCTAAATACAATTTACTTTAGATCATCAACTAAGGTTTAAACTGATGTACAGTGCGCTACTGTTGAAAACGGGCCTTGTATTTTTCAGGGATTAAAAAACTTAGTGCAGACGCGCACAAAGTTTTACAACACGATAATAACGATAAATTGTATATTATGTTTATTTAAATCCCAGTATAATATTTAAAGATAAGTGTAACTAAAAATAAAATAGGTTAAGTACTTATTGATCGTTTTTCAAAATTGAAAAGTCATATTTGTAGAGAGTTGTATGTAGCCACGCACGTTAATTCCATATTGACGTATGGTACGAACGCACAAGTGGGTATAAATAGTACAAATTTCCTTCGTTTTAAAATGTATATACGAAGATACTCTGAGCTCGCACGGAATGTCGTCAGTGTCATACGCTTAGAACAATAAAATTGATTCAAACATTTTATAATATGGCTCACATGCGTAGCTCGTGCGTGCGTTGCGTACGCCGCACTGGAATTTTGACTTTACACAATCATACAGTCTGTGAGCACTCAGAAACTGCTTGGGGTTTGTGCTTCTCTCTGACTTGCTCTTAATAAGATCATATTATGAGAGCGACTGAGATACAAGTAAAAACGCAAAGCACCTTCTAAGAGCTATCCCACTGTACGCAAACCTCCAAGAGCTCGCAATCTACTCGGTAAAATATCGCTTTTGACATGTTATCGTATGGTTTCAATCCCGGTCGTTATTAATGGCCATCTATCCTACTGGGCTGAGGGCCGTATTAATAATATATAAAATAATAATAATAATAATACAGGTCACAAGATACGTCAAACTAAACGTCAAGCCATAGAGAACCGTCATTTTTGACGCATCTTGAGACGAGCATTACAGTCGAGATCAGTTTATTAATACGGCCCTAAATCACACTGCTTTTGACATGTCTTCATTACTGTTTTAAACTCGGCCGCCAATACATTAGTAAATAAGATCTATCATAACGACAATACGATAACATTCCAAAAGCAATATTACTTTA
The DNA here is from genome assembly GCA_927399475.2 of Acleris emargana. NCBI lineage: Eukaryota > Metazoa > Arthropoda > Insecta > Lepidoptera > Tortricidae > Acleris > Acleris emargana. The sequence continues at coordinate 20,132,685 of OV656838.1, read as the reverse complement.
CCGAGTATAATAGAGACCCGCGTTTTAAATATATTTTACCTGGCGATGGTATGCATGTTTAAATTAGCATTTCGTTGAATCATTGGATCGACAGCTGACTACAAAGCAAGGTTTTATGGCGTCGTCGTGTTTCGCCGTGTCATTAATCATTCTTTCTTTTGCCTTGTATGATACGGTTAAACAAATTGAGCTATCTAGGATATAAACTTAATTTTGCCATGTTAATATTACTTTTCACCTCAGCAGCTCAAACAAGCAGGTTTTGCTGCTTAAAAACAGTGAGCAAAATTCAATTTTGCTGCGAGCGTGAGGCAAAGTAGCTTTTTAATTTATTTTTTTAAATGCCGTGAGCAGTGCTCGGGCTACTCAGAACATTCGAAAAAATTGAACTTCACTTTCTTCTGTCACTTTCATTTCTATAGGAAAAAAGCGAGAGATAGAAACAACTTGATTCGAAGTTCGATTTTCAAATTCCACACATAGTAGGCCCAAAACGAAACGCACGTTCGGATGCACACATAACCGTAAAATTGCAAATAAAACTATCTGTTAAAGTTTGAAATGTGTTTATTATAACTATTTTATACAGTAGGTACAATCATTTTTTTTATTTAATGTTTTGAAGACAAAATTAATGAAAAATAAGAAGTTTATCATGTATCTACATAATTTTGTTAACGTTTTAACAATATTTAATTTCGTGACATAAACCGCGGGGGCAGTTTCAGAACGCATTTCAAAAATAGCGGGATTATTGTAGCCAATAGCCATAGACAAGGCCTAGTAAGGTTTTTTTAAAGCCACAGACTACATAAAGTTGTGTTTGCACTACGGCATTATCAAGTTGAGTGACAGGTTTTATCTGTTTCATGTTTATTTTTTCCACTTTTTATTTTATTAGTATTTTGCAAAAATGCTTGTGATTGATGCATATGCGATCGTGTCGTTATTTAGTCGTGTATTCACCAAATGGTCACAACGGAAGACCTGCGCTGGCCCTACCAGCTTCACGCTGTGTTGTTCTCGCTGCTGAGGTGAAAAGTTGTATGTCTCACACGAGACCAAAGTTTTTTACGTCTCGTATCTTTGAATCCCTCGCTACGCTCAGGATTCTAAACTAGAATCACTCGCTACGCTCGTGATTCAATAATAGAATCCTTCGCTTACTCAGGATTCAAAATCATCACTCGCAGCAAAAACCAACTTTGCTCTCTTGTTGAACTAATAACTATTGTTAATATTTTAAACCTAAGTTGTAATAACAGCTTGACTGTTGCCATGTTTCAATCTTTGAATACCGTTTAGATAACACGGTTGCAACAAAAATATGAAATTGCCTTGTCTGCCTGCCTGACAGTAATGAACGAATAGTCAATTGATTATCCATAATATTTATCCGTCTCATTACATATCTTCTTCGCTAGCGTATTTAACAAAAAAGACCTAATGTTTCCTAAGAAAGTTTCTCTGTATCTCCCAAGTTTTTGTCTTTCCCCGTTCTGTCAGAGTTAAAACAAACACAAGTAACTACGAATACAAGTGCTATTTTAGCTGTGTGAGTGTGAGAAAAGTGTGAGTAAAAATCGTAATCGTAAGAATTTTAAATTATTTCACATAATAGCCCTTCAGAGACCGTCTTTTCATTCATATTACAGAATAATGTGTCAGTTTTCTACACACCATGGATCTTTTGACCATGTTTAGAAACATTGTTGATTAGGAATAACTTGTTTATTGACATTACGTAATGACATTGAATGAATGAGTTAAGATGGGGGACACTGAGAGCATCGTCAGAAAAGTCGATGATAAATCAGTCTGTAACTCAGTCAAATATTAACTTGAAAAAAAGTTAACTAGATAGGGATGATCCAAATCATCCACCCTATTTACTGTTAAACTTTTTCAAACGTTTTCAAGACACCTTGTATTTATGGGAAGTAAGTGATATACAGATTTAAACTAATACTTAATCCTTTTACTTGTTTCAGATTTCATCACAACACTAAAAAGTACGTAAGCCCATTCCACTTACTCATAGCATAATGACTAAACTCAACGTCATTATTCCACACAATATACACAACGTAGATATAGAACAGTAGTGAGTCATTTGCACTCGGGGGGCGCGGGTCAGTTGGCCCGATTACGACCCCCCGAATTAAAAGTAAAGAGTCACGGCTTTGCAGAGAAATATGGCGCAATAAAAGGGATGTTATTGCTTGCTCTGTTGAAGTTGGATACTGGATGGTTTTATTATTTGATTAATTAATTTTGAGTGAGCTTTTTTATCGTCTAATGGCGTTATCTTTGACGTAAAAAACATGAGGGATGATTTTTACTTGTCATCTATTTGATTGGGTTTAAGTGAAGTGTGTAGGAGAACTAGGAAAAGAAAAAGAAAAATGAATCAATCAATCATCAATAGATATTTTATTGTAAGCTAGAGGGACACCCGCGACTTCGTACGCGTTAAATTCGTTTTTCGTTTTTCTCCCTTTTTTTTTTCTGTTGGAGGTCGATTTCAGAAAAATCCTCTCATTGCACCGTACGTTATCCTTTAGGGTAAGTATTTAAGGAAAATTTTAAGTCCCTAGTTTCAGCGTTATTTATCAGTCAGTCAACCAGTCTCAGAAGTTTTCTCGTACATGTCATACCGTGCATGATGCCATGCGACACGAAGTCAGAAACACTTTTATTGCGTGAATCTTTAAAGCACCTAATAAATATTATTCACTGTCGCAAAGTCATAAAACGTATAATTAATTAAAAGCTTATCTGAATCCACTGTTCAATCTCATTAATTAAAATCAGGTTCTCAGGTTTTTTTATTCAACTTGTCATATCACTTCGCTATCGTTCTTATGTCGTTTTAATCTCGGAACTGTCTCGATTGATCGCATGGCAGTCTAGAGGGGAGGCGACATTATAACACACAAATATGCAGACAGTAGAGGAACTTTATAAAATATTAGTTTAATTTTGCTCGTGACGCTTTTAACGCAGAGGTTGATTATCGCTATTCTCTTAGAAATAGTTAGTTTTTGTGACGTTTCGACACTGAAATGTTAGTATTATTTGACTTGAGATAATTTTATATCGTATAGACAGGCGATTGTGTCGCAGTTCATTTAACGGTGAGCGTAAAGGGCAGAGCTGTTATATAGCTCTGTCCTTTTCTTTAAGCGTAAAATGAACTGCATAGCTCAGTCATAATAGGGTTAAATTATGCCAGCTCGATCGAATTATGTTTTTAAAGTAAGTATAAGGGAATAACACATTTCGTCGGTGATACTGTAAAACCGCGTAACTAACAAATTTATGATAGAGCAAAATAAACCTTACTGTGTTATTAAAAAGGTGCATTTTGCTCCTCATTCAAAATGTTACTTACGCGGTTTTGCAGTTTCACCGGCGATTTACTTTTTCCGTTCTTTTTTTATTTTTATCAACCGATTAATTCCCGTTTTATAGATTTAAGTGTTTGTAAAATTATGGTCAAGTCAGCGTGCAATTGACCTCAACAAAATTTATTTAGTATGGATGGATTTCTAAATTGCTCTACTGTTCCCTATTATTTTATACCAATATGGCGGATAATTGGCGCGACTCAGAACTAGAGAGATTGATTGTTATAAGCGATATGGTAATGGAAACGCTTAAGCTTTTAGCTGGCGGGGGCGATATCGGCGACTCATTCATTATACGGGATTATAAAGTTGCCTGTAACGGGATCTTTGGAAACACTTGTTTTATGATTTATATGTATAATAATATCGCTTTGTTTAATCTATAAAGCTTTATGTGCAATAGGGATTCTTTGTTTTTTCTACTTGTGGGAGGACCTTGTGCAGGGTCCGTCCGGGTTGGTACCACCATCTTATCCATTAACCTACCGCCAAGCAGCAGTGCTCGCATCGTTGTGTTCCGGTTTGGGGATAAGACAGCCGGTGAAATGACTAGCATAGAGGCATTCCATCTTAGTCCTCAGGGTTGGCAACGCATTTGCAGTCTTGTGAATGCGAATGTCTATGGGTCACAGTTTCCACTTACCATCAGGTGGCCTGTGTGCTCGTTTGCCTTCACATGCTATAAAAAAAAAAAAAAATGTCTTTGTGACATTTTAGATTTGGAGATGACTGTGACTATAGTTTCTAGATTTTCAGCAGCATGAAAAAGAGTAGGCCCATGTATGTATGTATGCTCACCGTTAAATGAACTGCATAGCTATGTCATAATAATCCTGCAGACCTAACATACTATACACGTCACGATTTGGTTTGTAACGTCACTGTGACACGGTTCTATGGTGGGTTAAGGTTCCATTTCGCTGAATGTATTCCAATAGTAACGTGTCTCTTTGCTTACGGCGGCGGCGTTGATCGGGTCGCCACTTTCCCGATCACATGGTTGAGAGAGGCGATGGCTGAGATACGCGTCGTACTCGTGGACGGGTGCTGTTTGTGGGGTCCGGTCTGTTCACGTTTGCAAGGACTTTATGTTCAATTTATTATCCTAGTTATATGACTTTTGACGTAGAGACCTCATCGTGTTGTTCTCATAGTCATTATTTAATTTTATTTTCATGTTTATTGACCTTAACATTTGTAATAATTTTATTTTTGCTAGTTTTAAGAATTTATTGTTTATTACTTTATTACCTTATTATTATTTAATGTAACTTACTTTTAAGTACCTATAATTAGATTTTTTATGATTGAAAAAATGACTTTCGGCTGGAGTTTCTTGCGGCGCTTCTTCTCCGCAATGATGGTCTTGTCCGAAGCGCAGGTAGATTCACTGTACATTACCGACGTGTAAAAGAGCCCGCATGTGGCCAATTTACTGAATAAATATTTTGAATTTTGAATTTTGTGAACAATCAACAACTTAGATTGCCAAGCCAGCATAGAACACTATAGAACAGAGCCAATTCTAAAAACTTATTGTTCCTCGCTAAAATGAGTCTAGTTAGACCCTACATCATCGTGTTCATTTAAACTCTGCTTTTGTTTCTATAGGTATATTAAATCTTTATAATTATTAGAAATCATTAGGATAATTGTTTCAAGTTTGTATCTCATCATTCATCATCTATATCTTCTTTTTCTGTGCACCCACTATGTCTGTTTAATTATTTGGTCAACTGGTAGAGAATGCCATTAGGTATCAGGTCCGCCATTTGTACTTATTTATGTGCAAAAAGGTGGATATTGAACAGGTCAAACTACGTTATAGCCTCGAGTAACCAAACGTGACATCAACTGAGAGTGAAATTCCCGAATCTACTAACATAAAGTCATTCCGTCCACGTATCGTCCGAGTGAGAAGTAACGATCGTTGTCTACCACCTTATTCTCTAACACTGCTTTAGTAGTCTATACGTACGACAGTTTATATTTGAAGATTTTGTATGACAGGGGGAAGTGGAAGACCTAGGCTTACTTAGTTCAGCCAAACATTGTGACGAGAGCGAAAAAGTCTTTCAGTTTCCCTTTACGTAAAGGTATTGTTTAAAAATATATTTGTGCGAGGTGTTTAGGCGTGGCTGCATCTATAACTTATTTAGCAATACATTATCATTTATTTATTTCTCTAGTATTTTTATGGTTGCCTACTACCCATAGCAAAAGTTTAGCTTAATTTGGGACTGGTTTAATTTTTGTGAGATTGTCCCCCGAATATCTATTTATGTTATTTTACATTACAGGGTTATTGGCAAGTCGACCTATTCCCCTCTAAGGGTTATGGGGGAGATCATTTGCAATAATTTTGGTGCCATAATACCCTACGCAAAAAGTATTTTTTTCCGTTTTTGTGTCATTTATGTTGGAGAAACTGATAAAAAAACATGTTTTTTGTTACTTTTTGGTCTCACATTCTTAAACGTGTACAGATAATTCTAATTTTAATATTGCATAAGAACAGCAATTTACCATGCGTTTCTGACTTTTTAGAAAAAACCTTAAATTTAAAATATCTCAGAAATGGTTCACTTTTGCATCGGGTATTATGGGACCAAAATGATTACAAATTACCTCTCCCATAACCCCTAGAGGGGAATAGGTCGACTTACCAATAACCCTGTATACTGTATACAGGGTGTCCCAGAAATAGCACGTCACAGTGACACTGGAGATTTCCCAGTCTCAGACAAACTAAACCAGCCTAACATGATCTCAGTAAAAGTTGCACCGTTTTCGAGTTATACCAATTTAAAGATTTTTCCAAATTTTCACCTCTTTTGACATTGTAAGTGCTCGCATTTACTGGGATAGCTTTAGAATTTAGTTTTTTTTATTTGTGCGTGTTAATGAATAGTTGATTAAGATGATAGAAGCATTATTATGTCAATAACTAATGTAAAAGTTGGAAAATTACTGTAATGAACTTGACTTAAATTATCATCAACATAGTAATTTAAACTTTGAACTCCTGCCATAACTTTTTCTTACTACAAAGGAAATGAGCAAATCATTTTAAAAACATGCGTATTTTATGCCAATTCTAAAATGGTATGATACATGATATCTTAATGCATAAAAGTAGGAATTCGTATGACATTTGCCAATATGGATCCTTGGAAATCAATGCTTATCATCTAAAAAATTATCTTGTACTCTACGATATCTCATTTGTTTGTGCTCCTTTGAAGAATATGATTGATTTTTGGTTGACCTTGGTTCAAAGATAATAAAAAACGGGTTTAATTTTCATTAGTTTTTACAGTAAATGTTCGAATTGTTTCCCTCCGACTCTAAGGCACAAATGGCATCTTCGAATAAAATTTCGGTTTAATTTTCGTAAACTGGTTTCCGATATGTCTCGGGCTGCATTCATTGAAGACACGTCGCCGTAGTTCCTCTTCGTTACTTATTGGTTTTGAATAAATATTGTCTTTCAGACATCACCAGAAAAAAAAAACATTTTACAAAGCGAAATCAACTTCCGTTAAGAGTGCCGAGTAGTCGTTTCAGTTCCACAAACAAAATCAGAGTCACGAAACGCAAGGTAACGAACTATGAGTAGTTTGGGTCACAGGGCTACAACTAAAATAACTATCCTACAATTCTTTACATGATAAACTTGCAAAGCGGCTAATCGCGTTTCATTTGTTAGTTTGTTTGCCGGGATCCTTATTGGCAAATGTGATACGAATTCCTACTTTTTTGCATTAAGATATCATGTGTCACTCTGATTTTGTTTGTGGAACTGAAACGACTACTCGGCACTCTTAACGGAAGTTGATTTCGCTTTGTAAAATGTTTTTTTTTTTTGGTGATGTTTGAAAGACAATATTTATTCAAAACCAATAATTAACGAAGAGGAACTACGGCGACGTGTCTTCAATGCAGCCCGAGACATATCGGAAACCAGTTTACGACAATTAAACCGAAATTTTATTCAAAGATGCCATTTGTGCCTTAGAGTCGGAGGTAAACAATTCGAACATTTACTGTAAAAACTAATGAAAATTAAACCCGTTTTTTATTATCTTTGAACCAAGGTCAACCAAAAATCAATCATATTCTTCAAAGGAGCACAAACAAATGAGATATCGTAGAGTACAAGATAATTTTTTAGATGATTAGCATTGATTTCCGAGGATCCATATTGGCAAATGTCATACGAATTCCTACTTTTATGCATTAAGATATCATGTGTCATACCATTTTAGAATTGGCATAAAATACGCATGTTTTTAAAGTGATTTGCTCATTTCGTTTATAGTAAAAAAAAGTTATGGCACGAGTTCAAAGTTTAAATTACTATGTTGATGATAATTTAAGTCAAGTTCATTACAGTAATTTTCCAACTTTTACATTAGTTATTGACATAATAATGCTTCTATCATCTTAATCAACTATTCATTAACGCGCACAAATAAAAAAAACAAAATTCTAAAGCTATCCCAGTAAATGCGAGCACTTACAATGTCAAAAGAGGTGAAAATTTGGAAAAATATATAATTTGGTATAACTCGAAAACGGTGCAACTTTTACTGAGGTCATGTTAGGCTGGTTTGGTTCGTCTGAGGCTGGGAAATCTCCAGTGTCACTGTGACGTGCTATTTCTGGGACACCCTGTAGACCTCGGTCTTTTGTTACGGTAGAGGATAACCCCAATGCCAAGGCCAAATTCGCATTAATATGCGAAGCACGCATATGCTAAATATGCGAATATGCGGACCCATGCATTGTGTTCTGTGTATGTCGTATGCCGACGACATGGGCCTTAACGACCTCATGATACTAGTTGGCTTTTGGGAGAGTGGCGTATAAATTATATTAGGTATCTAACAATCATCCTCGTTAAAGGCAAATATTTGTGTAATGAGCACGTATATTTGTTTAGTTGTGGATGTGTTGCTATGTGATTAAATATTAAAGTGTCCATTGTATGTAATGGTCGTTGTATGGTACATATTCTAATACATACATAAATTCACACCTTCATTCCCAGAGTGGGGTAGGCAGAGCTACAGAATTACCAAGCACTCTTAGATAAGTAAATGATAATTGTGTAACCACGTTTTGCACAATCAGGCTAAGATGTTTACCAGTGTATTAGTGACAGGTTGCAAGCCCATCGACTAAGAGTACTAGAAGCCTTTATTATTCCCTTAGTCGCCTCTTACGACATCCACAGGAAGACATGGAGTGGCACTATTCTAACCCGGTGACCACACAGGTAGAATAATGTGAGATAATTAAGGGTCCAGTAGAATGTCATGAAATTTTCTATTCTAATAATTAGAAATAATTACAACACTGTACAAATTTTTCATTCTAGGTTCACCTTATATTTAAGTTCGTCTTTGGACATTACTATTCTGTAAAGATACATTGTATTTGAATTTCTTTGTTTTGTACAATTAAGTTTTTGTTTGTTTTGAACATACATTCATAGTCATACGGGATACAACCGTTAGGGGTTGAATTTTGAAAATTCCTTTTAGATACACCCTCATGTTCAAAGCTCTGGTTGAGAAACTTTAACATGATAAAAATAAGAATATAATAAGTTGCGTCTGCGTCGAATCAAGAGTTTAAAAGCGACAGTCGCACGGCTGTGGATGTTAATGGAAACTTAAAGGCATTCGCTATTTTTAACTAAAGTAAGGCTGCAAAATGAGGGGTGTCATCAGTTTAACCCTGTGTTGAATCGGTAACCCATCATTTCATTGAATTTGACTTCATCAATTGTATAATTTTATCGAATTTCATTTCATTGAATGCTATTTTCTGCTGATACCAAATTGTTTTCTGGATATCTTGAACTTTAATTACGTTAGGTACGGTGATCTACGTACGGTAAGGTTAAGTTAGTCTTGTGAGAACCAAAAAAATATTTAATCATATGGTTAGAACTGCCTTTCGATGAAATTAAAATTATAATTGTTGTGTTAGAGGGCGTTTCGATGAAATAATAGGCGCCCGTCGCCATTGATTGTTTCGAGGGTTTTTATTTATTTAATAATTATTACCTAGTCAATATTGATAACCCTAAATCCAACAAGAAGCGTTCGTATAAACAATAAAAACAAAACACAATCACATACTCATATTACCGACCCTTCAAACCTAACTGTAACCTTTAAAAGTCCATAAAACCGGAAAAACGTTCCCGAAGCGAATCGTTTCTATGAATCTCGTAGATCATCAGAAAATGGCTGATCAAGATACCGCGGGAGCGCGCTGAATGGCAATGCGCCGCCTCCCTACTCAAAATCACATAACTCCTATTTTTATTGCAGTAAAGACCATTCTTCTTTACCATTTTGCGTGTAATTCTGCTTAGAAATAGATTGTGTGTGTTAAATGAGTGGTATTGAAAATGCTGCGTTATTAATATGGGATGGAGTTGATTTTAGTTGGGTGTAAAGTGGTAGTAAAGCTCTTTTAGTTAACATAACATTCATAAACGTATAACCCTTATCGCCATGTATATAAAAGCTATTTTAGTTCATTGTAAAAGGTAGTTTTTGATGTGTTTTTAGATTATAGCCGTTAGCCGTAGCAACATAGTAGGTTTGTGACGTTATCGGCTATCTAATATTAAACTGGTTTAGATGACTTTAGTACAAAGTGAACTCGGAATAGGGTTCTAAAAATCCTTACAAAAAGCCTGACGTTTCGACAATCGTTTTAGAATTTTTAGTCACCAAATTGAAACATTAATAGTTTCAAGTATATAAGTTAATAAAGATTTAAGACATATTTGATATTACTTAATATGTGTTGTTACTCATATTCAGGGATCGGAAATTCGGATCGATCTTTACCTATACTTTCGCACCGGCTTTGTTGTTCAGTTGTGTGGAGGCGGACTCAATCATAGAATTCATTACTAAAATTTCTGGGCTTCAAAATAAATAAATTGCACAGGCATTAATTCATAATCAATTATTGATATCAACTGTTTGAAGTTATTTTTTATGTATGGATTTACCAAATGTTATTTAATTTACCTGTAACTCATTAACCTAACGAATTTATAGGAGCAAAAATGAATATTTTATACTACATGTAAAATAATTATATATTAACATTTTGTAGAATCCCAGAATCCCGGAACTTATATTATTAAAATAATATTTTTAAGAAGCCGACGTCATGTTTGCCTATCTTTTTCCGGGATTTTGCCAACTTTAGGTAAATATCGATCCGAATTTCCGATCTCTGCTCATATTACATCTAATTAAAAAATAAACCGGACATTAAAAAGCCGGACAAAGTCCGGACCTGTCCGAAGTCCGAACTAATCCGGACGGATGGTAATAACTCGGAGGGAATTCTTAGGTTTATGAGAACTCAGGAATGGAAGACTTAATGGTTTGCTCTGTCTTTCTCGTATTAACCCTATACAGGGTGTCCCCCTTCCTTCCTAGGGCTGATAGAGCAGCTCATAAGCTATCGATTTAACCCCCCATATATGTTCAGCAATTGCTATAGTTTCCGAGATATTGATCATTTAAATCGGATTTTTTGACATTTTTCCCTATGTCCGTGATACGAAAAACCCCTAAATTCATGTATTAATTCATAATAAACGCACGGAGTTACTTTCTCCATACTAAGAGAACCCCGCGTTTGTTTTTCACTTAGTATGGAAAAACAAACTTTGCACATTTACACAAAAAGTTGTAATGAAAAAAAAATTGGCATGTAGCTTTAAAAACTTCCTTATTTCACAGTGATTCTAATCATGCAAGAAAACATTGAAAAAAATATGAATTTAGGGGTTTTTCGTGTCACGGACATGGGGAAAAATGACAAAAATTCCGATTTAAATCATCAATATCTCGGAAACTAATAACAATTGCTGAACATACATGGGGGTTAAATCGATAGCTTATGAGCTGCTCTTTCAGCCCTAGGCGGGTTGACGTCGGTTTCTGGGACACGCTGTATAAGTAAATAATTAGTTTAGCGTGTGTTTATTCAACGAATAGGTATTGAAAAATCATATTAGGTTTCATAATTATTTTTAATTTTTTAATTGAGGTATTTTAACGATTTAAAGTTGCTTAGCAACAGTCAGATTTTTTAAAGCTTGCTTCTTGTTAGTTTATTGCATCCGATATTAAATCCCTCGGTCATCGACCCCACCGCTAAAAACTTTGGATACCATGCTCGCAACATTATTTCTAGTTCAGGTTTATTTCAACGCCAAGAAAGTAAATCGTTCGTTTATAGGATCTATATCTTCGGAAAATCTTTACGAAGAAACCTTATCTAAAAGCTCCAAACAGTCAAAGACATTATGTTGCATATGCGACCTTACGCTTGACTTCAAAAGGCTTAATATGCTTCGATTATTGAAAGTAGATATGCCCTTTTTACTTAGGGCAGATTAGGTGTCGGACACTTGCAAAGGTTCCGGAGACAAATCTCTCCCCAGAGTATTGTGTTCCGGACATTTCTCACCCGGACAAACTCGGCACCTTTTTTTGCCTGATTCTTACTTACCTATTCTTTGGGATAGATAATAAACTGCGGTAACAAAGGCATTCTCTTAAAAAACAAGAATACACGGAATAAATAATTAATCATTTACCTACTAGCGAGCTAGCGACCCGCCCTGGCTTCACTTCGGTTTAGTGAGCTTCTGTAACACACGTACATAACTCAGAATTTATACATAAACCGTCGTTCCCAGAGTGGGGTAGGCAGAGCTACACAGAATTACCTACAACTCTAAAAACTTGTTGATAATTCTGTAACCACATTTTGCCGTGTGGTTGCCGGGTTCGAATAGTGCCACTCCATGTCTTCCCGTGGATGTCGTAAGAGGCGACTAAGGGAATAAAGGCTTGTAGTACTGTTAGGCGATGGGCTTGCCACCTGTCACTAATACACTGGGAAACATCTTAGCCTACTTGTGCAAAATGTGGTTACATAATTATCCAAGAAGTTTTAAGACTTGTTGGTAATTCTTTATCTCTGCCTACCCCACTCTGGGAATGAAGGCGTGAATTTATGTATGTATGTACATTTTGCCCAATTAGGCTAAGATTTTTAGCAGTGTATTAGTGACAGGTTGCCAGCTTAAGGGTTTTTATCTATCTATTAGTAACAAAATACCCTCGTTCTCGCCCAGGGCGGTTATTATGACATGGCAAATCGGTTCTGTTTCCGCTGAGAGAAAAGGACAGACAGACGACATAATAACCCCCCAGATCTCTGCTCCAGGAATGGCAGGACGGTCACGGTGGTTGCCCCGACCTGAGGAGTTCAGTTAAGGTTGGGTGACGGGATTCCCACGCGTCACGCGGCGGACCGCGACGTTCCTTTCATTGTGTATGTTACAGGCATGTTAATATGTTTAATAACGAAGGGACGCGTTAATTAGCAGCAGTGCTTTAGGTCGAGGTAACTGTTCGAAGCAAGGAATTAGTAAGCTTGTAAGCGAACACTTATCAGTCTTATCACCAAGGTAACCCATCATTTTGTCGAATTTCACTTCATCGATCGTATAATTTCATCGAACGCTATTTTCTGCCAAAACCAAAACCCTAATGTTTTCAGGTTATTTTAAACACTAGCTTCTGCCCGGGGCTTCGTCTTCGATTTCGGGATGATTATGCGTTAATCCAGGGTATGAGCTATCTCCACTCCAAATTCCATCCAATTCCGTCGAGCCATTGCAGCGTAAAGGAGTAACAAACTAACACACGCACAAACTTTCGCATTTATAATATTAGTGGGGTAGGTTAGGTTAGACACGTGACTGCCAAAAAAGAACTCATGCGGCGTGAAATGCCATTCGATGAAATGAAATTCTGCGTAATGATACTTTCGTTGAAAGGTGTTTCGATAAGATAATAGGCACCTGTTCGAAGCAAGAAATTCACAATTAGGGAATGCAAATAACCGGCTTTAACCGGTTTTATCCGGTTATTTTCATACAAAATCGGTTAATAACTGGTTAAATTGCATTCCCTATTCACAATCCCATAAGGTAACATTTAATTTAATATCTTAATGCCATCAAGTCAAATATATGCATGCATATACAGGGCGTCCCACGGCCATGCCACATGGAAGGAAAGTACCTTAAATATTGTAGATGGAACATTTTACTGAAAGAAGACATTATTTGAATTTCAAAAATAATTTAAACTGCATTCATAGATTTTTAAATAATTACATGCTTGAACCGGGAATCGAACCCGTTACACCAGAAAAATAATTACCCTGTAGCTTTATCATACCGATCGAAAGGCTTCACCATAAGGATTATTTTTTGCTAAATAACATAGTGTCAGAAATAAAAGGAAGACCATGAATTTTAACATTCAATGTGTTTTTTTTTGTGAGCGGAATAATCAAAAGAGTGCGACTTTGTATTCAACAGGAAGGGACTCGTTTTGAGCATTTGATAAATTGATAAATTTTGTATTAAAAATGTTAAAATTCATGGACTTCTTTTTATTTTTGACACTATGTTATTAAGCAAAAAATAATCCTTATGGTGAAGCCTTTCGATCGGTATGATAAAGCTACAGGGTAATTATTTTTCTGGTGTAACGGGTTCGATTCCCGGTTCAAGCATGTAATTATTTAAAAATCTATGAATGCAGTTTAAATTATTTTTGAAATTCAACTAATGTCTTCTTTCAGTAAAATGCTCCATCTACAATATTTAAGGTACTTTCCTTCCATGTGGCATGGCCGTGGGACGCCCTGTATAGACCTTATTGTTAGTGGCATACTGCCCTCCTAAGCAAATAAGCAGTAGATATCCCAAAATCAATACGATTGAACCGATTTTGATGCAGCTTTCACCATCGGTTAGATATTTTAAAGTGTGTTTTATGTGCGGTTGTTGCTAAAACTTACATAAACCGAAGCAAAGCCACGGCGGGTCGCTAGTAGATAATAAGCCCTGATATAAAGGCTGATAACTCTTAACCGGCTCTACCGATTTACACCAAACCTAGCTAAGAACCAACCTGATTAAACCAATTTGATTAAAGATTAAACTTACACCCTCCTCTGTTGGCACTGGGGGTCAAAAATGGATTATCACGTCATTGCAATTGCTTGAAAAGGGCCGAATGTTTAGTAAGTACCAGAAACCGAAGAATTCTTCTGAACCATTTCTGTATCTTCATAACTTGGACAGTTAAACTCTAATAGCCTTAAAAGTCGGAATCTTATGATTGTTCGAGTAATTGCTTGGAACTTATAACTAAGAGGGACAAAAGGAGACCTAGATCTTGAACTGGGGCTTTATTCTACTCGATAGAACGATATTACATTTGACATGGGTCGGAAGAGGCCGCCCTAGGCGTACTTTTTCGAATCAAATCGTAGAAAAACTGGAAAAGGGCCGAATCTTAAGTACCGAAACGGACGTACGTTCATGACTCGATGTATGAATGTTGAAGAAGCGAAAGAAATTTGTCAAGATCGTAGCAATTGGAAAGAAGTGGTCTCTGCCTACACCTCTGGTAAACAGGCGTGATTTAATGTATGTATGCAATTGCTTTATATTATACTAGCGACCCGCCCGCGGCTTCGCCCGCGTGGAATGTATTATACATATAAACCTTCCTTAAGAATCACTCTATCTATTAAAAAAAACCGCATCAAAATCCGTTGCGTAGTTTTAAAGATTTAAGCATACATAGGGACAGACAGCGCACGCGACTTTGTTTTATACTATGTAGTGATTATAAATCTTTTTTAAATGGCATTTCTCAACAAAAGAGTAAAATATCGCAAAAGAGATTACCAAAAGAGAAATTAAAATTAAAATCGGAATTTAAACCGCTAATTACTCTAATTAGACAGCGATTAGACAGAGAGATCGGATCTGCACTGTGGCGTCATCGGACGGCCATATAAACTCCATGATAAATTCTGTTTTGCTAGAAAGAGATTGGAACTAATCTTTGTTAGCTTATCGTCGGTGAAACTGCAAAACCGCGTAAGTAACATTTTAAATAAGGAGCAAAATGCACCTTTTTAATTAGTCTGTAAGGTTTATTGTGCTCTATCATAAATCTGTTAGTTACGCGGTTTTGCAGTATATTACCGACGTTATATCTTTGTATATTTTTATAGCTATTCAAAAATATATATTTTTAACTGTTCGTTACATGAGTAAGCTTCATCTTCATCATTAATATTCCCTATTGTTTATTACTTCAACTAGCTGAGTTCAATTTGTAATAATCCTATTTGGAATATTTACTAGCTCCCGCGTATAAACTTACGCCATAAGTTTTACGCGGACGACATCGCGGGCGAACGCTAGTATATAATTGCTTAAATATGCAAAGCTCATATAGATGCATTTTCAGGTGACGTCTAGCTGATACTCATATTTTATTAATGAAGCATGCGAGTGCGGCAAAGACAGCTAAGCGATGAATATTAAAACCCTTGGGTATAGTTCAGCTGCCTTAAAGGGGTAGACACACCGACCGGCGGCCATAATTTTATATCGTCCCTTTACTTTCACAACCACGTATCTGATTGAATTGTTATAGCAAAAACACTCGTGTTCCACGGTCTATAAAGACTACTTTCCTATCAAAATATTCGATCAGATAAGAGGTTGAGAAAGTAAAGGGACAATTTGAGACGTATGTTAACTTAACAATGATTGTAAAGTCGAGAAATTTTATTGTTTACCAGTTTGACGAGATACGTCAATTGGCCGGGTTATACATACATTTTCCACGTGGCATTGGTCGTGAACTCGTGGCACGCCGTATTAACACGGCTTTTTCGCATATTATGTAAAATAGTAAAAAACAATTTCCTTGACTATAGTCGTCCATACTTACATAGAGCATATAAAATAGACAAATTATAAATAGTGTGCATTTGGTGTTAATATTTATATGTATACTCTACATTAGAGCGATTATTGTTCTTTAAGCGCAATTCACACAGCGGGCGGGCGCGTGACGTGCGACGGGCGGGTTGGAAGATCGGCGGGAGTTTTAACATGGAGTTATATCCAAGCATTCACATACGCGGCGGGACAGGTCGGGCGCGGGTCAAACAGTAAATTTTTAATTTATGGCAATTTTCGTAACTTTTCAGCACAACGAGATTTTTAATTAAACTAGATTGTAATTGCAACCAGTAAACGAAAGCATTCATATTCACGCACCTAAAACTAACGCGCCAAACAACTATCTCACTCAAAGAACATAACACACATTCCTAAATTAGTCACTGGCGAAAGGGACGCCACAATACGTAGATACTTATGGTATGAAGATATCTCCTCAAAGCAGGCATTAATAGTAAGTAGGTACATTATTGCCTAGGCAGTGAAGCAGGCAATTGCGGGCCGAGTATTGGTTTTATAAAAATACGAAGCCCGCAATTGGCGTTCCTGCCGATGCATAAATAGTGACAAGGAGAAACGCAAGCTTTTTTAGAAAAAAAAATCAAGCTATTCCAGACACAGATAAAAAAGTTACGTTTCGAATAAAATATGGATGTATAAGACTGAGATAGTTGTTTGTGCCCTTATTTTATTATGGCAGTTTTCACTTTTAAAAAAGTTACAAACTATATAAGATAACAATCAAATTTGTATGCAACATTGCGGGCTTGTGTAGCGAGCACGCAATGTATTTTTTTTTTAGTTTGGGAACTGTCTGTAAACTATGTACTTCACTTCTCATTTTTGAGAAAAGTTCTTTGTCCGTGTCTGAATCCCCCGACATCTTGAATCGACTCAAACGGGGTGCAGGCGCGCCCGCCTGCGATCACCCACCTGCACCCGCGGCGTGCTCCGCGTGGCCCGCGCGGAGCACGCCGCGGTTAGGCGCGCGCGCCTGCCTGAGGCGGCGATTCGGCGCTCTGTGAGAATACAACGACCCGCGCGGCTCCCGCAATGAAAACGACATGCTCGGCGCCCTACCCGCGCCCGCTCGCTGTGTGAATTAGCATTAGATTACTTAATAAGACAAGTCAGTTGGTATGGACTTTATAATACATTCTGGTATACTCAAAATTCACATAAACCGAAGAGAAGCTAAGGCGGGTCGCTAGTACCTTACTGAACAAGCATTCTTTATTATTCTGTCAGTGTCAGGTTGGTGTTATAATTTCCTAGTCTTGTCTTCCACGTAACCAATTAACACATTTCTTTGTAAACTAACTTATAAAACGAAAGGCCATTCAACTTCCGACCTCTGGTATTTAACCGTTAAAACTGTATAAATAATAGAAATACATTTTCAAGTTAAATTGATTACGATCAAAGTCAAGATTATTTTAGTGATACATTGTGATTTATTTTATTATAAATTACAATCATTTTATAAATCTTTAGTTTTGAATGTGTTAAAGAACAGCATTTTAGTTATCGTGATTAACGTGCGCTTTCCAGTTGCTAAACTGGTCCATTATATTACTGGTACATTTTATTAAAATAAATACAAACACCTAGTCACAAACTACTTTTTTTTTATATGTAAGTACTATCATTACCTACGTTTGTTATTTGAAGATTCTAGATACCTAAGAGTAGACACGTAAAATTACAGTTTTTGTTAATCGGATCAGCTTTTTTTTAATTGGTATACATCTAAAAATGAGCACTTTATTTAAAAAAAAAGTACTGTATCAATTTTAAAATAAATAATTAAACAAATATCGGGGAATCTCGCATTCAAAGAGAAAAGTAGAGTGTTTAACGCGAGACTAAACAACCACAGTCACACTCGAACTACAGCCACCCTCGCTCAGCCCGCGTGACTAAACATCTCGTGTCATTATGGCTTGTTTAAGTCCCTTGTTGAACAATCTTTATTATAGACAGAAAGCATGTAATCCACACTTAAATTTTAACCCCCTTACTAATAAACGTTGAGTAACGGTTATATAGCTATACAATGTTTTGTCCTTATCTGTCAAATTCAAATGTCACAATGACAGATAAGGACAAAACATTGTATAGCTATATAACCGTTACTCAACGTTTATTAGTAAGGGGGTAAGTGTTAAAGTAACTTGGTATGTTTGCTACGCTTTCACGCTAAACCGCTTAACTTATCGCGATGGAATTTAGTATGGAGATAGCGTGAACCCCGAGGAAGGTGATAGGGTACTTTTTTCCGCTCGTTCCCTTTAAACCATAATTGCAAAATATCTAATTGCCGATATACATGCTTACCAAAATATTAGATTCCCACAATACCAGTATTTTTATATATTATGTTCCTTTTTATATCAGTTTTATAAAATACCATGTTCTCAATACACCATGTTCCCTATAAAACCTTATACCGAAAATATCAAATTTCGAAATCACAAGAATCTCAAAACACTAAAATACTTTACAAACCTGATTAGGAAAACACAATTTTCTCGAAAGAACTTGATCTCGCCTTAGCATGATCATGTAATACTAGATTTTTCAAAGAGCAGATTTCAGATAACCCATATTTTCGATATACCAGATTGAAGAACACCAGATCCCCAGAATATCAAATATCAAACAAGTACGGTCAGGTGCTTCAGGACTTCGTTTGCGTTAAATACCAACTTTGTCACTCCTTTTCTCTTCTTTTGGGGATGAGTTGTAAAAAATGCTGAAATACATGTCTAATGAATTTTATTCAGAGATATTCAATCCAAGATTCAAAAAATAGGTCAAAAAAAAAAAGTCTTTCACCTACTTAGTGTTTGAATTTCAAAAAACCCCGTCTTTTCGGATCTTTACGTTACAAAAGCAAATCCAGATTTAATGTTTCTAGCTTCCGAAGTATTGGCTGGGCGACGATGAATCAGTCCGTCAGGACAGGTCTCTTTATTATATATAAGACTAGCTTTTGCCAGCGACTCCGTCCGCGTGGAAGTCGTTTATCGCAGTGTTATAATGCATATATATTTGGAATGGGCTATTTAATGCCTAGCTTTTATTTGATACGCATATTGTCATAATAATAATAAAAAAATGCCCCTCCATTATTTTTTCCGCGGACGCCTTTTGAAATATTATGTACCCTATGTCACTTCGGCAACTAAGACGAATCGAATGACATCTCTTATGTTAAAATCCGTCAAGCCGTTTAGGCTGCAGAGCGTGCCCAGAAATAGACATACATACATACATACATACATACATAAATACGCTCGAAAAACATAACCCTCCTTTTGACGGTGCATTTGCCTTAATTAGGTAACATACGAGTACGTAAAAAAAGATTCCGGGGAATTGCGGACCACCTCCTTTTTTTGAAGCTGGTTATAAAATGTGTATATACCTACTTATAAATATTTTGAATTCACCAAATGTTTATTTTTCATTACTTATTATTTTATTCATAGACTGTATTTGCCATTTGCTAATGATAAAGTTCAGTACCTAGTTATAAATAGTTGACAATAAAAAGGCCGTGCCAGGATAAGCTAAGAGATTTTGCCCCCCTTGAGTTTGGGGTTGTAATTTTTATAGATTGTGTGGCTCTGCATTAGTAATTGTTTTGCCAAATTTGAGCACCCTAAATATCATAGTTTTCGTTTAAAAAAAAAAAAAATATATTTAATTTTTCTTTGATATTTTTTTTTCCTGTTAACCGATTTTAATGAGCTTGGCATATAATGTACATTTAACCAAGATGATCAAATGGCCATAATTATATTTTCATTATGCCATAGAAAAAAAATAAAAAAAACCCATTCAAACTTTTCAGTTTTTTTTTTTATCACTTCCATGTTAGAGACCGCTCTAATTTTTTCACTGGTAAAACTCCCACTAACGTCCTATAATATGTATTTTTTTCAAAATTTTTGCTAAGGGAGAACATGGAGTTATCTTGACATGAAATTCTTTACATGAGCATTTCTAAAAAAGTTTGTACATTTCATTCACGACTTTAATTTGCAAAAAAAATTGCAGGTTGGTAGAGTGAATGAAGCTGAGCCTAAATAACATAGTCTCCCAAAATGTCCTCATACATTTGTATGAAACTTTCCTTTTTTGTTACCATGAACCAAAGAAAGTTAGTAACAAAAAAGGAAAGTTTCATACAAATGTATGAGGACATTTTGGGAGACTATGTTATTTAGGCTCAGCTTCATTCACCCTACCAACCTGCAATTTTTTTTGCAAATCGAAGTCGTAAATGAAATGTACAAACTTTTTTAGAAATGCTCACATACATTTCCTAGAACCGCTATAATTTAAATCGGAATGATTGCAACCTCTTTAGAGGAACGTACATGTTGCATATGAAATACTTACTGGCCACTTACATTTCAACTTTTTAAAGAAGTAAAAAAAAAGACAACAAAAAGAACTCCTTCCAATTGTCGTGCGTTGGTAACATAATATAAACCATTCCAATATGAATTCATTATCAAAAACCACTGCAATACAACGCGTTTTCCGTAAAAAAGTTAAAACGCTGTATTGTCTCGCAATGAAAACAATTCTGCAAAGTATAAACGAACAATACGATTTCTTTAATAATACACTTCCAATTTTTGATCAGGTAAATGTCACAAAGGCATATTGTGCATTTGTATAGTAATTAATAGGTACTTAATTTTAAATAGGTAGTTTAAATAATTAGTAGTAGAAGTAGTAGTAGTAGTAAACTCTTTATTGTAAGTACACACAAATAATTACCTATGTTTTTTTATCATTTAGATTGAAGACATGCATGTTAAGTTATACTACCTGAGACTCCCAAATTACATATCCGTGGATAAACATAGGTAATTATTTGTTTGTACGTACAATAAAGAGTTTTACTACTACTACTACTTCTACTACTAATTATTTAAACTACCTATTTAAAATTAAGTACCCATTAATTACTATACAAATGCACAATATGCCTTTGTGACATTTACCTGATCAAAAATTGGAAGTGTATTATTAAAGAAATCGTATTGTTCGTTTATACTTTGCAGAATTGTTTTCATTGCGAGACAATACAGCGTTTTAACTTTTTTACGGAAAACGCGTTGTATTGCAGTGGTTTTTGATAATGAATTCATATTGGAATGGTTTATATTATGTTACCAACGCACGACAATTGGAAGGAGTTCTTTTTGTTGTCTTTTTTTTTACTTCTTTAAAAAGTTGAAATGTAAGTGGCCAGTAAGTATTTCATATGCAACATGTACGTTCCTCTAAAGAGGTTGCAATCATTCCGATTTAAATTATAGCGGTTCTAGGAAATGTATGTGAGCATTTCTAAAAAAGTTTGTACATTTCATTTACGACTTCGATTTGCAAAAAAAATTGCAGGTTGGTAGGGTGAATGAAGCTGAGCCTAAATAACATAGTCTCCCAAAATGTCCTCATACATTTGTATGAAACTTTCCTTTTTTGTTACTAACTTTCTTTGGTTCATGGTAACAAAAAAGGAAAGTTTCATACAAATGTATGAGGACATTTTGGGAGACTATGTTATTTAGGCTCAGCTTCATTCACTCTACCAACCTGCAATTTTTTTTGCAAATTAAAGTCGTGAATGAAATGTACAAACTTTTTTAGAAATGCTCATGTAAAGAATTTCATGTCAAGATAACTCCATGTTCTCCCTTAGCAAAAATTTTGAAAAAAATACATATTATAGGACGTTAGTGGGAGTTTTACCAGTGAAAAAATTAGAGCGGTCTCTAACATGGAAGTGATAAAAAAAAAAAACTGAAAAGTTTGAATGGGTTTTTTTTATTTTTTTTCTATGGCATAATGAAAATATAATTATGGCCATTTGATCATCTTGGTTAAATGTACATTATATGCCAAGCTCATTAAAATCGGTTAACAGGAAAAAAAAATATCAAAGAAAAATTAAATATAATTTTTTTTTTTTTAAACGAAAACTATGATATTTAGGGTGCTCAAATTTGGCAAAACAATTACTAATGCAGAGCCACACAATCTATAAAAATTACAACCCCAAACTCAAGGGGGGCAAAATCTCTTAGCTTATCCTGGCACGGCCTTTGAAATTTACGGTTGGTTTTGTTGTCTAACCGTACTTATGTAATCTACCAAAGTAAAAATCCGGTGTTTTAGGAATTTAGGCATTCGGAAATCAAGTATGATCAGCATCTGGTGTGTTGGGAATTACGTAAACTGGCAATCTGATATTTTGAGTATCTGGTAGCTTAAGAAACTGGGTGTTTCAAGTACATTGTGTTTTGCCGGCCTAGTGTTATCAAAATCTGGTATTATGGGAATTCGGTTTTAAAGAGAACATGATGTTTTGAAAACATGTTGATTTGCCAATCCGATATAAAAAGAAACGCGGTAAAAAGAAAGTCTGGTATTTTGGGTATTACATATTTCAGAAAACGGGTAAATCGGCAATTAGATATTTTGCAATTATGGTTTTATGGGAACGAGCGCTTTTTTCCACGAGTAGCGATAACCGACATACGCGGACGTAGTCGCGGGCAACAGCTAGTATAATAAAGAGTATTTATTATGGGTGATACCGCATTCCGCGTAACTAACAAAATCTATCCGTTGCAAAATTTACCTAACTGGCTTAGTTGCTAAGGTGCATTTTGCACCTTATTAAATTTGTTCGTTACGATTATTGCACTATCACCTTCGGTATGATAATACGGATACAGTAGGAATAGGCTCCGTCGCATCGTCTTCAACGCGTCTGCTAACGCATTGAATACAAATGTTTACTTAACTTAAGCGGCTGCTACACGGTTAGCAACCGAGCCTCCAACCAAGGTGACCTTGGTTGGAAGCTTGGTTGCTAACCGTGTAGCAGCCGCTTTAGTCGTACGCAATAAACAGATTCTGCGACGCCTTCAGAATCGAATCGAAACTGTAGATAATGAGATTGAATCTGTATAAGCAATTTTAACGCTGCGAAGGAAATCATTGAATTTGCTTTGTAAAGCTACAAGTTAACTAACAATTTAACCACGACAGTAAAACAAGCATTCTTTACACCGCTTTCCTCATGGATATACTCAGTATGTAGAATTAGTTCAACTGGCCAAATTTTTTATTTATACAGTGCTAGTCACATTATAAGGAATGGTAGCGTTTTCCCCATATAATATTTGTAATATCTAAAATTCTCGTGTCACGGTGTTTGTAATTAAACTCCTCCGAAATGGATCGACCGATTTTCGTGAAATTTTGTGTGCATATCGGTTAGGTCTGCGAATCGGACAATTTTTCATCCCCCTAAATGTTAAGGGTGGTCGACCCCTAAATTTTACATACATGGCAAAACAACGTTTGCCGGGTCAGCAAGTTATAAATATTATTATTCAATTTTGACTTCTCATGCCGATGACGTCATGTTGCAAGTACGGAATTAAAATTGAATGATCGGTTGTGAAATATTCAATGAAGGTATTCATATCGCGTACCCTTATTACATGTTTGCTTATTGACACTGTGACATAGTAAATGTATATACCCCGTTCACAAGTCAACCCCCAAATGAAGCATATTCAAATCAGCCCCTCACCGCAATTTGAGTTGACTTTAGCTGAGACTGACATCAGTCTGAACAAACGCCGTATTAACTATTCACTGTTCTGTCTCAGGACTAGTTTTAGTTCTTGCATCAGTAATTATGCTCTCAAAACCAATTTGGGATTCTAGAGCAGGAGCCAAACTCAAAAAGTTACATAATTCTATGAAATGGTTTTAGGCGTAGGACATTCTGCAAGGTTCGTCCGGATCGCTAACATCATGTTATTCTTTTATTTTCTACCTATACGCTGCATGGCAGTGATCGTATTGTTTATAATGTTGTGGGTTTATAGAAGATGAATAGCATTGGCAACGCATTTGCAGTCCTGAGATTGTCATCGTAATGCAATCTGAACCCTGAGTACTAAGATGGAATGCCTCTATGCTAGGCATTAATACGAGTACACCGGTTGTCTTACCCCGCACTGAAACAACAACGCAAATGCTGCTTTTGGCGCACGTTAAAGGTATGGTGGTGGTAGTGATCCGAACATAATTAATTAAATTAATTTTATATTTGCTATCTCGTCTAAACGTCTTCCTACTTCCACACGTTGATACCCGTGTGATAAAGTGATAAAGTTCCTGAACATCATTCAAGTTATTATTTCCTTATCGAAATCACATGCTATTTTCGTCGCTATCTCCTGAACCATTTCTGTATCTTCATAACTTGGACAGTTAAACTCTAATACCCCTAAAAGTCGGAATCTTGTGATTGTTAGAGTAATTGCTTGGAACTTATAACTAAGAGGGGCAAAAGGAGACCTAGATCTAGAACTGGGACTCTATTCTACTCTATAGAACGATATTACATTTGACATGGGTCGGAAGGGGCCGCCCTAGGTGTACTTTTTCGAATCAAATCGTAGAAAAACTGGAAAAGGGCCGAATCTTAAGTACCCGAAACGGACGTGCGTGCATGACTCAATGTATGAATGTGGAAGAAGCGAAAGAAATTTGTCAAGATCGTAGCAGTGGAAAGAAGTGGTCTCTGCCTACCCCTCAAAGAAACAGGCGTGATTTAATGTATGTATGTACATTTGACATGTTATTATATTTAAATTGGCTTGGTACTGTAGGTATCTGGTAACATGTCAAGAGTAATATGGTTTTACCGAATAGAATACAGCCCCTATACTGTCCCTGGCATTGTAGAAACCTGTCCATTTGTTTCTCGTGACTTGATTCTGTCGTTATAACAAGGTTCTGTGATGATCAATGGAATAAGCTGAAAAAGTAGATACATAAAATCGTATTTCCAACCAAACCAAAACCATATCATGTCAAAAGCATTATGGTTTTACGAAGTAGAAGAGCCCCTGGTCGGTTCAGCGGGGTGCCAGCGACATTGCTTTTTACTCTGCGCTTGTTTTTTATCTGTCAGCGTTTCTAGTGGCGAGGGCTTTACTTCACTCGTTTTGAAAATAACGTTTTTAGCGTTGAATAACGAACAGAAAGCGTTTCATAAAACTGGGTAAAAAGGTTCTGCTAAAAATATAGGATAGATTGTGGTTTTTCATGGAATGTGATTTTCCATTAACTAGAGCTTTTCATACGCTGTCTATAGACTTGACTATCATTTTTTTACTATTTAGTCAGTAGAGCCAGCGTTTGACTCAGCGATAAATGATGGGTAATATCAATAACAAATAATAATTAAAATGTACTAAATAAATAAATATCAGGAAACGATCTCACACAAATTGACCGCGTCCCAAACTAAGCTCTAGGCTTATACTATGGGTACTAGACAACGATAAACATACTTATATAGAGAAATATATATTTAAATACATAGGAAACACCCATGACTCGGGAACAAATATTCGCGCTCATCACACAAATATCTGCCCTTACCGGGATTTGAACCCAGGCCTGCTAGCTTCGTAGGCAGGGTCACTACCAACTAGGCCAACGCGTCTCGTCAAATGTAAATTAATATTATTGTATTTTATAATATGTTATTGTATTGTAATTGTACTTATGCCCATATTCTATAATTTATGTTTAGCTGATTTCTTAAAGTAAGCATCAACCTTTGACTTGTTTCTGCTTGGCCACTCGGTTGACTGGTAGGGAATGCCTTAAGGCATTAAGTCCGACATTGTACTTTTCTTTTATTGTGCAATAAAGTTTAAATAAATAAATAACATAACATAAAACATGTCATAGGGTCGAAGTATCTCCGTAAGGACCCCATCAAATAAGATATACTTATTTATTTATTTATTTATTTAGTTTTCATCAACTTATTCTATCATTACAGGTTAAATACCTAATGCGACAGAAAAGGCCAACCAAACCCCCTTAATTATTAAAACATATTACATGTAATTCGCTCAGAGTACAATGGATATCTCTGACTAAAACAATGTAATATATATATATATATATATACTAAGATAAGTAAGTAGGTAATTGTAGTTGATTGAAGTAAATTCAGAACTGTTTAAGTTCTGCGAAGATTTAGCGGAAACATCGCCGTCACCATTTTCACAGTTTTTTCTGTTACATCTGTACCTTAGGTACATCATATTTAAGAAGAATAAATAATTCCTTGTTTATGAAAATATAGAACCGAATTAATTTTTCGTTAAACACCGCAACTTACCTAAAGAAATTGTTAGGCGAAGCTACAACGAGCACTAAAGAATTTCAAAGCTTGCTTTAAAGTGGAAAAACATGAAAGAGACAACCATCGTTCGGTCCGCTTCACCGCGTTTAGTAATTGCTCGAAAATTCCATGCGTTCAAAGACTTGATACTTCGGTAATCCTGTCTCTCTCACACGGAACAGTCGAAAAAACTTCGGTTCGCGTTTCTCGGAGACGACATAATTTTGCACGGTAAGAGGACTTTGCAACCAGTTGCTATTGATGTGAAAACTTTAAAAGTAAATGATGCGTTACCGTTAGTTACTTTGCAAACATTGTGTTCATATATAACAGGACCGACAGCTGGAGATTCATTGCACAAGTTTGTAAAAATACTTTAAATACATTTATTAAAGAACACGACAATGTAGATAACTGAGAAACTAAAGTTGTAAAAGCAACTCCAGGAGAAGCAGTAAAACTTTTGAATTCTAAAGGTGTGATTTAAGATATTTTATATCTTCTTTAAAATATAGCGACGTTAGTAGATATGATGAAGCCGTGGAAACTGTGGGATTGTCCAAAATAATGGGGTCCTCAGACAATAAGCAGGCATTGTTTGGAATACCGCTACAGACAGACTCGAAAACACTTGTCCCGTATAACCACACAACCGTACTTAACAATAGAGATAATCTAATTAGGCTTACACGAAGAATTTTGATAATCTTTCAAACTGAAGTTGTATTGTATCTAATATCGCTTAGTTGACTCATGAATGGATTGATGGGTATCATAAATCGTTAAAACAATTACAATTTCACAATAAACTAATTATCTTAAAAAAAAAACAGTTTAAATTCTAAAAAGCTATCGCAGATATTAGGTTCACTTGCAGGAAAACGATAAAACTAGTTATAGTCTTATATTGACCTTTAAAACTGACAGTGACAGACTGACAGTCAAAATTGTATTGGGTTAACGCCAAGTTAGAGCTCAACGCGACCGTTCGGCAGCTTACATCAACCCTTTACATGTTCGAGAACGACAACGAAAACTAACTAAATGTAGGTAAAAAAACTAGTGAAAATGGATACGACGATCGTATATATTGAAGACCTTACGCCGAAATTAAAAAGGGTTATAATCTTATAATATAACATCATGTAAGTAATACTACTTTTTCACTTGACCCTCAGGACACTTGTATCCTTTCTCCAGGGCCGCAGAACTAATACCCGTTAAATCCATGTCGAAAAAACCCGTGTGTATTTGATCGTTCACCATACAAATCCCAAAGGCGACAAGTCTATCGACATGGTCGGCTGCCTCGCCGATCGTACCTCTCACCTGCCACTTTTTGTTAACAAACACTTTCCGGTCGCTACACAACGTCTTGCTCCCAGATCAATATTGTGGGGGTTGATCTTTTGTTGTGGGACAAATGCGTGATATCAAAGGATTGCATGTGTTGAATAGTTCAGTTGGGAGTTAAGAAGGAATAACACGATAATGTTTACGTCGGTTTAGTACTTGGAGAAAAAACTTGTGCAATATAACGGGTAGAATAGGCCAAGTGGTTCTCAATACAAACGGATGAAGTGTCTGGCGTTGAACTAAACCCAAGCTGATTTCGTAGTTTTAAGATTCCGAAGATGCTTAGATTATTTAGTTTTGACAATAGGATTCTTAAACACACTCTAAAGTCAACTAATAATACAAATGATTAGACATTTGCGTTGATTAGCAAACAAAGACATTTTCCACTTTCAGAAGAGTCTCATTAATTTATGAATAGCTTAGCATATTCAAAGCTAAGTACCCTTTATTTGGCCAATTTAGTATGGAAATCACCAAGGCTGTCACTGAATGTATTAATCAAGCAGTGTTTGATCAATTCGAAATTGTAATATTGTTTGCCTTACTTCACTCAATACACTATAGACTCAATGAAAAGCAAGAACTCCTTCACGTAATGCCTTGTCCATTTCCAAGAGAACATTCCTAAACAAACCGACTAAATCAACACCATTTCCTTTGAAGGCCGAATGTTGCTGAAATTAATTCAAGAAACGGTCTTAATGTAGTAGATGTGGCAAAGGTTTTGGAAAATGGAACAGGCCAACGTTTCTCGGCCGAGATTCTGCAAGGCAAAACCTCATTGTTCTTGACGTGTTTCCGTATTGTCAACGTGTTGATAGCTCTTATTTACTTGACAGTAAACAGTAATGGCGGCCGGCATAACACGTCTAAAGCAATATGGTTTGATACAGTCTTGTTTTTGATGTGTTATCGTGTTGTCGTCGTTTTGATAGCTCTATAGTTATTCTCCAAACGCCCTCTTCGTCTGCAAATTCGTCCTTCTCCTCGAAGAAGTCGCTTGCTTGTTATTTGAGAGTATAACACCCCGGATTATATGTAACCTGACCTGACTAAAGGATACCCGCAACTTTGTAAGCGTATAGAATTAGTTTTCCGCTACTCCCCCTATTTCTTCCCGTTGGAGGTCGATTTTTTGGAAATTCCTTTCTTAATGCACCTCTAGGGTACCCTAGGATTGCCTCCAAATTTCAAGTCCCTAGGTTATATGCTAGAGGGGGCAAACGAGCTATCGGGTCACCTGTTGTGAAGTGGTCACCGCTGCCCATGGACACCTGCAACACCGGGAGAGCTATTGCAGCTGCGTTGCAGGCCTTTGAAAAAAGAGTATGCTCGTCTTTTGTAGGTCCCCAAGTCGTACTTCTCCGGATATACCGCCACAGTTAGCTGATTTCATAATACTAACTTGCAATAAATTTGTAGAAATGTCATAAGTAGTGTAGCCCCTGGCAAACAGTTCATTTCCCAGTGGCAACTCAAGTCAAGTGACAACTTCTCGGTAAGCCGCTTACGCCGGGGAATTTGCACTAACTTGAAAATTTAATGAAAGACCCGGCAGAGACGTTGCGTGCTTTTTAAGGTTTAGAACCGTCGCGTGTTTGTGTCTGGTTGGGCCTTTTTAAGCCCCGAGGGTGTTATTATAATAAGTTTGAAGTCTGAGTGTGGATTTAATTTACAAGCTTTCATTTTGAATTGCAGTTTTAGTAAGGGGGAGAATTTTAGTGTTTCTGCGTTCGATCATAATTTCATAAAGCAGGTTTCTCGAAAGTTATAGAGAAAACTACGAGATGTACTAAATTGTTTCATCAAAAATATGAGTCTTATCTGCCTGAATTATTGATATACCGGGAAGCTTTTTATTTTGTTGGTACTTTAAAACGATCGCTCCTCCCTTGTTGTTGTTGGGATAAAAACCTCTTTGTTTATTGTTTCAGAAAACTAGTGGAAAGAGTTCTTGCCGATGTTGTGAACAGCCAGCGATCAACTATTAATATTTTGTGTCTCTTTTATTGACACGGGATCTAGTTTTTTGTTTCGACAAAATAGTGGAAAGAGTTCTCATCGGCAGTGAGAACATTAATATACACGTCTTTTTTATTGACGACGCGCTGGCCTAGTTGGTAGTGACCCTGCCTACGAGGCTAGAGGTCCTGGGTTCAAATCCCGGTAAGGGTAGATATTTGTGTGATGAGCGCGAATATTTATTCCTGAGTCATGGATGTTTTCTATGTATTTCATTATATATTTCTCTATATAAGTATTTATTTCGTTGTCTAGTACCCATAGTACATACAAGCCTAGAGCTTAGTTTGGGACTAGGTTAATTGGTGTGACATGGTCTCCTGATATTTATTTATTTATTTATTGACACGGGATCTTCTTGAGCGAGAAAATAGTCGATAGCTAATCGCTTTCTCGCCGGCAGTGGGACAAGAGCCTTACATTGCACCCAAATACTGCTTCAATTACGTGTAATCTACACTTAGCTGTACACAGGCTATTAGGATATACAATCGAAGTGGGTGTTGGATTGCTTTCGGTTAGTCATTGTTGTTTCTGTTAAGTGGTTTTAGAGATTAGAGTTAAAGGTTTTACTAACATTATTTACACGAAACGTGACTGGAGTAATTGTTTTAAATGTATTGTTGTGGTCAAACATAAACGCTGTTCTACCTCCCGACAAATAAAGAGAGATGTTATAAGTCGCTGTATTTGTGTGTCAGTCGAAGGTATCGTAAGTCCCAAATGGATGGACCGCTTTATCAGTTATCAGCAGGGATCGGTAATTCAGATAAATATTTACCTAAACTTTGGCGGCGGCGGTGTTGTTCAGTTGTATGGAGGCGGATTCTAGTTTTAATTTATTAATACAATTCCCGGGATTTTTAAATAAATAAATTACACAACCATATATTCATAATTAAGTATTTATATTATCTATTTAAAGTTATTTCCCTTGTATAGATTTACCAAATGTTAATTAATTTATCTGTAACTCATTGACCTAACGAATTTTGAGGAGCAAATTGACGGAACGTTTTATCCTACATGTAAAATAATTATTATTCACGTTTTGTATAATCGCGGTATCCCGGAACCTATATTATTTAAATAATATTTTTAAGAAGCCGACGCCATGTTTGCCTGTCTTTTTCCGGGATTTTGTCAACTTTAGGTAATATCGATCCGAATTTCCGATCCCTGGTTATTAGTTTTGAAAGTATTCAGGTCAACTGGAATCGATCTGATAATTTCACTGTTATACACGTTAATCGTAAAATGAACTAACTAGTTATCGGCTTTTGGTGCAGGAAACAATTTGAATACATACATATATACGCAGAAGTTTTAACGGTTTTAACTGGAGTAAAGCCTAGAAACATGACTTTATTGTTGACAAAACATCTTCATTAGAATCTTGCTTCACAGCAATAAATTGCCCAGCGCTAGAATATCTCAGCCGGCATCTTGGAACTGCATTTCAGAGCAGGTCTTAAAACACGGACACGGTAAAATACGGCACGCGGCGAGGTAACTTATCGCTTTAGTTTACTACCTACAATTAAAGCAAATAACATAGACCAGGGACCTATTTTAAATTTGGTTTAGGTCATTGTGCTTTTATAATAGAAAAAAATGGTAGAGGTTAATCTTACTTATTAGTTTTGTGACAATTCTGAGTTCTGACACATTTTCCTGCTCAACTACGCATGAATATATTTTTTTTTTGTTTTATGTGAGATTCATTGTTTTATATCATGCTGGGTTAAGTTTATTATTGTATAATATCATTAGTAATATTTAAAAAACGACTGTCTGTTGAGTTTCTTGCGGCGTTTCTTCTCAGCAGTGTTCCCTTGCGAAGCGCTGGTAGATTTTTGACGTGTAAAAGTGCCCGTGCGGCCTACTTACTGAATAAACATCCTTTATCTTTTTTTTTATCTTACCGCTTCCGTTTGGGAATAATTCAATTAGTGTGACATTGTCCCCTGATATTTATTCTATTATTATTTTAAATCGGCTTAGTGGTTTAGCATTGAAAGCGTAACAAACAGACAGAAAAAGCTACTTTCACTTTTATTAAATTACTAATATCACTATGGATATGTAAGCCTACATAAAAATATCTAAGAATCAAAATCAACCGTTCCTATTTCCTAAATCAATCCTAATGTTATGGTTATGTTACTGTTATGTTGCAAATTTTATGAATAAATAAATAAATAAATAAATAATAAATAATAATATAACCGCACTTCAGTTCCCAATGGAACATGAAGTTTTAGGTGATGTTAAACAGACGGATCTTCAAACACTACATTCAATTTTTTAATCAGGTGTTAAAAATGTAGAGCTAAACCTACCTTACCTTATAATTATGCTTATACCCTTTTAAAATCCTACAGATGAGCACACGCTTCGAAGTCATTCATATTCAGCATTGTTGTCGTTGTATGGTCCTGTCTATTCCGTGACCAAATTCACAAAGAACTAACAATGGCCGATAATCGTGAGGTTTAAAGGCAACGGTCAATGTCAAGGCCAGAACTGCCACGTGCCTTGTTCCTTGGAAATGTCTTGAATCGTCACTGTCAGTCTGTCACATATTAAATTTGAAGATTTGATGAAGTTAAGGCAACTCTGATCCGATTTTCATTAAATTTTCATCATGACTTGAGTCACTCGTGTCGTAAGTTACAGGAAATATTAACCTGCTTAGTTTAATGAGTTTCTGCGTCTACATATATTTGCCAATTGATTGATGATCCCTCTCAGTTTCTCGTTATTACATACAACGCTCCTCATTTAAAAAATCATCGCAGAATTTTTTAATCCAGGAAACAACACGACCGTTAAATTAAACTCTGAAGTGGCACTAGCTCTGTAGAATGTTTGTCTAGTAGACGATATTTTATAGAGACTAAGGGTATGTCGATTTCTAAACCTATACAAGTTTTACTTAATACCTTAAACATATTTTGTAGCCCATTTTAAAAGCCTAATGCTCCATTGTTGTAAAGGGAATAACGAAACGTTTACCGCACAGCACTTACTCATTCTCTGCCTCACTTGCAAATTGTTGTACTTAAACGACACTATACTGCGTTCGTTGGCTTTGAATGTAGGTACACATTCATTGCTAAGGTCTCCGGTGTCTTTACAAAATTGACTCCTTTTGGTGTTCTTGGTTTAAACGAGCAAATCGGAATGGTCTACGTTGTCCGTGAACCTGTGTTGACCGCGTCAGTGAAATTTCATGCACATTAGACATACACGAATACTCGGAACAGAATCGATATGCTTCGCTAAAGAACATTAGTTGTACTCGTATAAACGACTGTTAATAACCGTTTCTAATGAAATTTACAATTAAGTTGAATGGAGTATATTTAAACAACATGTATTAGAGTTAAGTAATAAGAGAGAATAAATATTTGCTCAAAGACCTGTCTATTTATTAGCGACAGTACCATTTCAAAACTGTATCGGTATTGGTTGAATTAAAATAAACCTAGCTATCATTATTTCTTACTAAATCTTTGTTCGGTTGCAACTTTGTGTGATATATTTCTAAAGATATCTTCGGAATGTATGGAATGTATAATTAGTAGGCCGCGCGAGAAAATCTAATTGACACGAACTTTCGGACGAGAAAACTGGAAACGTAATAAAGCATACTTGATTTCTTTATTACATTTCCCGCTTCCTCATACATATTAATAGCTGTATTTTCTCACACTTCGTTATCTAAGCAATTGATCGCATAAGAAACCTCAATAGTGTTTTCATTGAACTCCCCAAGACATTGCAAAGCGCAATTCTCTAAGTATCAAATCTTCTGAAACGCTATCTTGCACTAGAATTGAAAATATAAATTCTTGTAAGTAATATCCACAGCGACTGCGAGCTCTGCGAGCGAGCCGGGTATTCCATAAAAGTCTGCACAGGAGGAGTCCGGATGCATCAAATGATATTATAGGTAGGTAGGTACGAGATACTGTATAGCACAATACGTTTTTGGCACTGGTATTTTTTATAAATCATAACATTTTCTTTTAATTATTCTTACTGGAGTTATTTTTATGATATTACTGTAGGTAACGTTCGAGGTTTGAAATAAGGAAATGAAAAAACCAGCTGTCGTAAAAATGTTTAATTTGCCTTGAATTTTGGACTACATTTCGTCTAGTTAGTGAAACACATAAGTTTTTACTCGATCCAATAATATAACTGAAATGTTTCGATGACAAGATACCAACGATTCATTTCATTATTATGGTGTCCTTATATTTAATTCCGCATTAGCTACCTTTAAAAATATCACGACAATAATCCGTGGAATTTTCTGTTTAAGAACTTATTTAGCGGCTCGACCGTAACGTGGATAAAAAGAGAAAGAAGGCTTGTTTGTCGCTGTATCCCTTTCATGGCTCTAGACTGTATCGCCAGTATCGCCACAGAACCGGCTACCTAACTGTAATCGGCTGCCTCGCGAATATCGTTGCTTGCTTCGATATCTTCTGATAAGTCAACTATAACGATAGCAGTATCGTTCCCTTCTGGTTTAAAACAAGATGTCTCAATGTTTGTAAGATTATTTATGGTATGTGACACGTCTCTAGATAAGTTTGAATCTTTATTAGTGTACTTAAGTAAGTACCTTGACATAAAAAATAAAAGCCAGGAGTGTCGGAAGTTACTTGTACTTTCCTTCGATTGTTTACTTTATAACCAAAATCAATAACATGGCTCGTGTTATGGACACATTTGTCACGGTCGACAAAGCATTCGTCACTCTCGCACTTACATACTGGTCAGAAAGTGACAGTGACAGATGTTTTATCCACATCGATAAACACGACCATAATAGGTCCGCAGTTGCGTTTAATTTATAAAAGTTCTTAGTTCACTCATGCGTTATTGAATGCGTAATTACTATTTGCCATTCCCACTAAATTAATTTAGCAGCATCCACCGTGCTATTAATGCATTACTCCCTCGATGCATACCTAATTGCAGATATAAACCAAGCGTGACAAACAATTTAGCGACAACTTTGCCAACTACTCGACAAATTTATCATTTCATTACAATATTCCGGAAAATTTTCCGAAGCGCAAACTAATTTCAACGAAAAGTGCTCTCTACCTGGCGGAAATTAATTTCATCACAATTTCTGTAGACATTTTATGGCGCCGAAAAATATTCTTCTGTATAACTTATAAACTTTGAAAATGCATCTGCTTTTACAAATTTAAAAGACGAGTCTATTGACGAGGAGCCGTTATTGAGTATGATGTGAATGCTTTTTGCTATTGTCGTCTAACCAAACACGCTTACTCACACACATGTAAACGTTTTTAGAGAGTGATTTTGCTTGTACCTCGTGTGTTCATAAGTTTTGAGACGAAATAAATATTACATAAAAATTTAAAGACTAAAGCTATATTTATAAAATTTACAGATAATGATAATTAGACATTAACCAACAACCACAAGCAATTACTATTCAAAATGCCCACCCCTATTTTTAATACAAGCTTTTAGACGTTCCGGCCAGTCATCGATCGCGGCACGAATCTTCTCCAGCGGGATATCCTTCGCTGCTTTGATGAGGGCTCGCTTTAAAGAATCTAAGTTTGGGTGGGACTTTTGGCAGGCCCTGAGTTCCAATTCAGTCCACAAAGAATAGTCCAGTGGATTGAGATCAGGGCTGGAGGAAGGCCATTCTTCCGCCGCGATGAAGCCCGGCAAATTTTCCCTTAACCAAGCTTGAGTCGTTTTAGCCTTATGGGCGGGTGCTGAGTCTTGCTGGAAAATCCATTCTTTGTTGTGAAATAAACTATTAGATAGGGGTTTCACTACAGTATCTAAAATGTCACTTTGATAATTTTTTGCTTTAACCTTGACACCTTGTTGGCAAAAATGGAGCGGAGTGACACCTTCGTACGAAACCCCCCACCATACCATCACACTCGCCGGATGATGAGCACGCGAGACATTTCGTGCTGTAGCAGGAACATCTTTGCTGCTTTTGGCATAAACTTTATTATTTTGCCGGTTAAACTTTTCTTCAACCGCAAAGATTTTTTCGTCGGTGAAGAGTATCTTTTTCGCATCGTGTCTCTTGAGCAGCATCGGACAACGTTCGCGACGTAATTTACGAAGGCGATCATTTAGAAAATAAACTTTTCTACGGCTGTAAGCCTTTACTTTGAGATCATATTTCAATATTCTGTTGACTGAAATACGCGAAATTTTAGTCTGCAGAGCGAGTTTTTTCTGGGTGCGACATGGATTTCGGCGAAGTCGCTCTCTGATTATTTTGATGTTTGCAGCCGTCCTTACGGACCGCGGGCGACCACTCCTATGGCGATCTTTCAAAGAATCAGTTTCCTTGTACCGTTTAATGGTGTAATATACGAAGTTGCGGCTTACCCCAAAACATTTTATGTCACGGAATATCTCCATTGGTTTTTTCCCCGCCATATGTAGTGAAATGACAGTCGCACGCAATTCTTTCGTTCCCTCCATCACGAGAAAAACAAGAGAAATGAATTTTAAAAACATACCAATAGCACACTAACATTCCAAATTCAAAATTGAAAAAATAATAAAATAGGTGCCAGTATTATTTTCTTTATTTATTAAGTATAAAGTTTCGTCTCAAAACTTATGAACACACGAGGTATATCCCGCTAACTTCAATTCCTTTTGCTTTGAATACAAAGTTTAGGCTAAAAAGGCTATATGTTCCATGCGCAAATAACTGAACTTCAAGTGAGAGTCTTTTCACACGTTTTGAAGGCGGAAATGATAAATTATGATAAACGAGCCTTTTCATAACGCGTGGCCGTGACAGCGGTGCCATGATTTGCGACGATCGACACATCTCTACCAGCTATCGATTTGCTTTGTGGTAAAATTCAATTTTCCGCCGAAATCTTGGGCACGTTACTTTCCGAATTACCAACAAAATTTTCGCTTATCATAGGCTTCTAATATTGATGCTCCCCATATGCAACGTCAGTATCATCGTTTCAGCCAAAATACGTCCACTGCTGGACAGTCTTTCCCAAATATCTCCACGATGGTTTTGCGCTACTCGCATACATCGGTTTTTTCTACAATGATGATTGATGAACAATATTGTTTTAACGTGTTTCTATTCTAGGCGGCAAAAATCATATTGTCTTGGACCTGTTATCGTGTTTTCAACGTTTCGATAACTCAATCAAAAGCGATATGGTTACTCCGCGTAGAATAGAGGAACAGATCCTCGGTCTATAAATTGCAACTACTAATGACTTTAGGCGGTGGAGAGGAATTCCCTTTTAAACTTGTTAGGACTTGGTAATTCCCACAGCACGCGTAAACCACCCTTTTGTTCCTCGCTAGAATGCAATTGTAATTAAAGTGGATTGCATCCAAGCATTATCTAAGGTTTCATCTACCAAAGGCTTCTTTTTAATTAAGTGATACTTAACACTCTTTTTAAGTTCCCCAAGGAAGCTTGACTTCTGTCGTGTATGTCTAATATGTTCTTTATTTAGAGAGACTTAAGGTAGGTTATGTTGTTTTGGAGTTGATTTGCATTCAGTTCAACCGGTTTTACGGGCGTCGTATATCTTGTATTACGAGTTTCCATTTTACAACGACATTTTATGTGTAATATCAATGCGTAATTTTGGAGACCCTTGGAAATATAAAGAAACCGTATGTAACATGTATTTCTCAATATTGTAGGTTCGAAATTTATTGCTGGCAGTTTTCTTTTCATTTTGGGTCTGTAATTAAATTATCAACTTTGTCTAATGTCTAATGACAGGGTAGGGTCAGGTTTGCTTATATGATTAATCATTATTGACACCAGTAGTCTCATTTTTCACTTAACGCAATACATACTAAGATATCTGTGACATCTAGCTCTTCAAGTTAATGAAAATTAAATCGAAAATCATAAACGCAATTGAACCAAAACACCTAAAAGTTATTTTGTTTCAATTTCCAAGAGCAACAAAGCGAAAAAGTCGAATATAATTGGGAAAACTTTGTTTAATACTCATTGTTGCTTCCGTAAAGCAGCTTCTAAATTGCCTTTGAACTTTATAGACGCATCGATCAATGGATACGGCGCAGTATTCCTTTTGTGCTCTTTGTGCAGTCAGGGGTCTCTGGACATGTCCTGTGCTAGTTTGTGTGTCCATTGAACGAGGGTAAATTGCCTAGAACCGGTTGGGTGGGGACAAAAACGACCCAGGTTTCCTATTTCGGTCCGAATGCTACAAGGGCTGCGTGCTGTTATTACTCCGTTAATTGCTTTGATGAGCTCTTTGTGATCTTTGGTTGGATTTTTGTTTGTAAAGGAGCAACGTTGTTTATGTAATTACGGTGGTGTATGAAGATTTGATCCCCCAAGTGTTGATAAAAGCTGTCCACCGTTTTTTAATAAGTGAGATAGAAAATATAAATGTGTATTTCATTCGTCGCTGGCGATTAACCGGATGTAAATGATTTTTTTAATGAGATTGAACCTTCTTTGTGTTGAGTTGATACCTGACCTAAAAATATTCAAAAATTCCTCAAAATAAAATAA
This sequence comes from Acleris emargana, assembly GCA_927399475.2. Taxonomy (NCBI): domain Eukaryota; kingdom Metazoa; phylum Arthropoda; class Insecta; order Lepidoptera; family Tortricidae; genus Acleris; species Acleris emargana. The sequence goes on along the minus strand of OV656838.1, from coordinate 20,094,157 downwards.
GAAGAATAAAAAAGGAATTACTCAACCCAGTTGGTTTCTAAACCGTCTCAAAGTAACAGCGAGTTGACACTTTACAACGTCCAACGAATTAGTTATCAGTAAAACTTACACTAATTGGCCGTAAGCGATCTCGATATACACATTCAGAGCCCAAAACTCCAGGTGTAGTCGATTTTGTAAGAAAACCAGGATACCGGGCAGTTACTGCTAATTAGCATTTATTCCTCAGTCTTCCCACGTCTTTCATGAACTCACTTTCTAATTGGGAACTTCGTTAAAGTAACGGAATCATTTGAATATTTTGGGTTCTATGTCAGGCATTTTTTCACACAATTTTATTTAAACGACAATACGTAGAATGCCTACCTAAAAAAAGTTTTAAAGCTAATCATCATAATCATCGTCATCATCATCATCAACATCATCATCATCATTATCGTCATCATTATCATCATCATCATCATCAATATTATCATCTTGCCATTATCCCTGAAGATTTTCGCGCCTCCACCCCACCAGCCTTTTTCCTCCAAAAATCTCTATAAATAAGCCGTCATCTCAGTATTCACTGCATAGTTTCACATATGGGTATAATGTGTATTTAAATATGGGAAAAAATAACAGTGGTAGGCATCTAGTTGATTTAAAAGTCATGAAGTCAATCGTGGCGCTCAACAAACTGCTCTAGAGCCCGTTACAAATAGCAAGGACTTGTTCCATCGAATGCATTCAAAAACTTGTTCATCAGAATACTTAACCGTAAATAACTGGTAGTAGAGGAAAGTATGCGAGTATAAACTTCAAATTGTTATTAAGACTGCGCCGAGCAAACGTCGAGCGTCCAGTGGCGCCCTCAATACTATTATTGTGTTTTCTGATAAACTAAAGAATGTCCATGGAATTGGACGATGCTTTTTTGTAGCGCAAGTAAAAACACAATTTATGGGATACGTAACAAACTTTGATAATAGAACGAGAAGTCAGCGTAACGGGAAAAGGTGGCCACTTTTTTTCCATTAAGTTGATAAAGCAAAGGTCAATTGACAACAATTCATTATGTGCTAAGGTAGTAAAACCCAGTTAAAGTCATAAAAATTACCAATCGCCGCCAGTATACATTACATTGCAAAGTCACCGAGTTCTTGTTTGACTGGGTTTCATATAAGACACGTAATGTACACTGAATTGTCAATAAACTCGATAAAATTTCACTTTTTACCTCCAAAGTATCAAAACATCCGAGCTATTCGACATAATTACTGCAACCTCATATAATGTGCCGTAAACGGTAGTGGGAGGCAATATTATTTTAAATTTAGAAAGTGAAATCGTAAATGTTTATATCTCGTCGAATGTGGATATTATTGTCGTTGGTTTAAAAAGAGGTTACGAACTTAGGTCGTAAGCCTGGCGCACACCGTATATTATAAATTCGCTTCGTATCCATATGTAGGTACAGTCGACTCCAAAGAGATGTATCCACATTCGACCTTATTACAATTCAATAAGGTCTGCATCTCTTTGTAGACAAATGTACCTAAGGTAGATATTCCAACAGCGACACACGCACGCAATGACGTCAGTGGCACACGCCTAGAACAATAGGGAATATGGATATAATTATTAAATAGCATTTCTTAACAAAATATGAAAATACCTTAAAAGAGTTCAGGAAAAGTGAAATATATAATTATTAAATAACAACCGTTCCAAACTAAAATACAGGGTGTTCTATATAGAAAAAAAAAGACGTGTGGCACTCGGGGACTGCCACACAACGCCGTGTCGAAGACTGCCGAACTGAAACGACGTTAGACGATGCACGGCCTTCAAGCCACACCTCCTTGCCCGTCGGAGTGGGGAGCGTGAGGTTTTTTCGTTACGGAATTTCTGGATTCGGTCCCCGCGCTCAAGGCCCGCGATAGAAGCTATGCAATAGCTTAAAAAACAACTAGGGTTGCTCTATGTTTCCTTCCCTTAGTAATAAAATTATTTGTTATAATATGAATTTCAGTTTTTTTTTTCATACATTGTAATATTAAGAAAATCACAATACAAAGTAAAAAATACGAATGGAAACTAAAACTATGGCAAATAAAAAATAATAAAGAAAATTGGAAATACGGATGATGATACAAGCATTTTAATCTGCTAATTGGACAGCGATCAAACAAAAAGATCCGATATCCACTGTGACGTCATTTAATAGGCGGGCCATAAAAACTCCATGTTAAATTCTGTTTTGTTAGAAAGAGATAGGAACAAATCTTTGTTGGCTTATATCTTGTTTATTTTAAAAGCTATTAAAAAAAATATTTTTCTCAACGGTTTGTTACATAAATTAGCGCTTATTGAAGCTGTGAAAAAAAAACATAAATATTCCCTATTAACCCGCGTGGCTCATGTGGCGTATGCGTGCGGAGCGTGCGCCGCTGAATCTAACGTTCGTAAGCTTATTAAACGAAACTCAACTGATTTTGTACAATCTGTTAACAAAAATAAATTTGTATCTACTCGATGCACAAGCTTTATCTTTTCTCAATCTCTCAAGGGACTTTTTATATTTTGTACAATAAAGTGTTTAGTACATACTACATACATACATACATAAAATAGACCCAGCACTCCCAGCAGTAGGCATGGCTAGGCTAGGTGGCAACTCGCTTAAGTTAAAAGTCGCGTTAACACTAAGCTTGAGTAAACAGCTTAGCTGTCTGGAATGAGAGCCTAGTGTGAAAGATCCATTAAAAAAATGGACGCTAACTAATGGCTTACGAGTTAAACGAAACTCACAATGCGGCATCGCTGCGATAAAATAGCTACTACAAAGCGCTAGGTCCTTCTTATCGCTCATTCTGATTGGATATTATCGAATGCAATTCTTGTTTTAGACTAGCATCTGCCTGCGACTTCGTTTACATAGATTTTGATTATAGTTATGGCCTCGGGAAGTTTAAATTTTTCTCACACACACACACACACACACACACACACACACACACACACACACACACACACACACACACACACACACACACACACACACACACACACACACACACACACACACACACACACACACACACACACACACACACACACACACACACACACACACACACACACACACACACACACACACACACACACACACACACACACACACACACACACACACACACACACACACACACACACACACACACACACACACACACTTTCGCATTTATAATATTAGCGGTATTTAGCTTTACAGCCTGACCACGACTATAACTTCGAAGCTATTCGAGGCATGCCTTACATGTTTCTTACCACTCATCGCCGCTGTGTCAACGTCGCACATGGTCGTGTCCAGGCTATTACAGTTAGCCACAACTGTGCCGTGACCGTGACTAGTCACAGATGATGCTTTGATAATGAAAAACATTGTTAATTACATAACCACACCATAACCGTGGCCTTGGGACATCCTTCACATGCACACAGGCATGGCTTTGCATCGAAAGCGAATGGACACGGTCTGTCACCCAAGCGAACCATAGCGCACACACTGAGACAATAAAGTTACTGATTAATTTACAGTTTTATATCTTTACCATAACATATACTTTGTGGTTACAGAATTAAGATAAAGTTTTTGGAGTTGTTGGTAATCCTCTAGCTCTGCCTACCCCTCTCTGGGAATGAAGGCGTGAGTGCATGTATGGTTAAACTCTCCAAGAATCAGCATGCTATACACACTGAGATAATAAAATTAGCATTTAATGTGTGTATACGTACCCTTACCATAGTTATTAACTAAATACCATTCATAACTGTTGCGACAAATACCATCTACGACAGCGAGTCAGGACTCTTAGAGCAGTTGAATCTGACAGGACAATATGACGCTACCGAAGTTTTCCCAGTTCTTAATTTTATGTAATAGTTACATACTTGCGAGATTGTACTTGTCTACTTGTTTAACAGTAAACCGTATTCTTATTCTCATTCGGCTCTCCATTTTATTGTTTCAATTTCAATTAAATGATTTTCCGTCCCGAAGCATAACACCCGCCTGGAGGGGATTTCTCGTTAAGCCTCTCTTTTCTTCATTGGCGCCTATAATTCCTGAGATCTTCAGAACTCCTCCACGTCCCCATAACTCCATCCATTCCATATCTCATCTCTTATCCAATAACCTACCGTCAAGCAGCAGTGTTCGCATTGTTTTCCAGTGCGGGGATAAGACAACCGGTGAAATTACTAGCGTAGTGGCATTCCATCTTAGACCGCAGGGTTGGTAACAGTGTCTATGGGCCACAGATCCCGCTTACCATCAAGTGACTAGAGTGCTGTGGCTTCTAGCCATTAAAAACAAATTGGCGTCCAGGGGGGTTATTACAGGGGCGAGCGTAAAGGACAGAGCTATCTATAGCATTTATGTAGTTCCGTCCTTTTCTATCAGCTTAAACTGAACTGCATCGCTATGTCATAACAACCCCACAGATCATCGAAAGCGAATGGACACGGTCTGTCACCTAAGCGGACCACAGCGCACACACTAGTGTACCACTCAATTGTAAGAGAACAAAGATGTATGCAAATGCAATGCTTTCAACTGCAGGCACTGCAGCGACCGTGATGAGTAACGAGTAATAACACCCAAATGCATTGAGGCGTATGAGATTACTAGTATGAGATTACTGGCTTCAATGCAGTAGTTAAAGCATTCTATACTCTATTGGTAATCTCATTCATTATATTTGAAATACTTATTACTATGCATTTAACCGCCGTCACGGCAGCAGAGGCGATTCCTATGAAATTCCACCGCTTACCGTCACGCCACTAAAGTGGACATCGCGCAAAGTCTTAATCAAAGCTTAAGGCTGTATGTATAGTGATTTATAGCATAAATGACGAATCTAAGACAACTCTTATAACGCAGACAACACTATGCATAATTATATCTTTGTAATACTAAGTTAAATAACAATTCTCATCAACATTAATAACGTAACGGTACTTAACCATATTGCCCTCGATGTGGAGACGTCCTTGGCTGGCCCACTGCCGACACGGCAGTCTGATGCATCAAATGGAGAGCATTCGAGAGTGAATGGATATGGTCTGTCGCCCAAGCGGACCATAGCGCACGTGTATTATATAAACAAACATCGTACTTATAACGGCGTAGGTATACATTCGGACTAGTTTCACTGAGTTGTGAGTTACAGTGTATCATCGGATTCATCGGCATAGTTTAGTTGATACTGATGTTCACACCATATAAAGATGTATACGAGAATTTTTACATTTTAGTTGTTTAGCTTTTGCACTAGTGATCATGGAAATTGTATCAAGCTTATTTCTAAGAAGCTCAAGGTAAGGTAGAAGGTTTCACATCTTACCTTGGTTGCATAAAGCCGATGTGATTACCCGGTTATTGGACCCAATTCTACGTGCACATCGCTTAAATAGCCTAAAACTAGATTGAGTGCTATTCCAGAATGTAAAGCTGACAATGTATAAGACCGCCTAAAATAAGAAGTGTCAGATTCAAATTAGCGCTGTCATGGATTATGACAGCTGCTCATAGAATAGCAAAGTGTTTTAGCGACACCTAAATAAAATTAGGAAGTTTAGAGGCCACGGTCGGGTCCATTGTGTCATTCCAATTTTAAACAAATAACGAGGGCAAAAGTAATTCCTCATGCTCTAACGTCGAACTCAGGCATGGTGTTACATTTAGTAAGTTACCTTTTCTGTTTACCTAGTTTCATACTTACTTTTTTCCGCCGAAAAGTGTTACAGTCCACCTAGAATTTAAATTCTAAAGAGCTATGCTGGTCTATCCATAAAATGGGTGGTAGTTAATCATAGCTATTTATCGTTACGGCCACAAGTCGCGATGGAGCGCCTTTACCGGTCTGGTTCTCCAAATTTGGATCTGATTTCTCGTGAATTAGCCAATTGTAATTCCGTTACAACAGAAGTATTTGGCGCTTGAGTAACACACAGACTAATGAATAACGGTAGGTATTTTACGTCGTTATTTCTTATCTGTAAAAAGTAAAATACCACATAGACATCTAACCTCTTCTCGGAAGAATGTAGGTACTCTGGGCATACTTTTTTGGAAACCCTGTGTGGTCTTCCAGTTCGGGAACACTTTTTAAAATGTAGGTACTACAATTTTAGCCGTGTTATTTTTTTGGTCAGTCTTGAAAAAAGTGTCCATCCTTTCTAGAACGAAATTTGATTTAGGTATTTGAAAAATACAAACTAACCAATTTATTTTTTGTTGCAGGTAAGACAGTCGCTCTACGTGGATCATGACATTCATGACATGAACGAGGCCTTTCCTCAGTAAGAAGTTATACAGGGTGTAAACAACCTACTCAAAACAAAAACTGTAGTTAACTAAAATTCAGTGGAAATAACACGGAAAGGTAAGGATGAAAATTAAACCGAGCTGAGCGCAAGGCTTCCCTTCTACTTTGCTCAGTTTTCAGATACCTTGGTTGATTGCATTAAAACACTTATTATATAACTAATGCAGCTCCAGGTTATTATACTCTGAGATCGGAAAATATGCATGAATTAAAACAATCTAAATTTGTTCAGTATAATAATTATAAAGGTCTAGAACAGCTGTGTAAATCCTCGGACCGTTGTTCACACCCTGTAGAGACTTGTTAAGTAAGAATGCAATTTTAATCATGTTAATGGGGTCGGGTAGAAGTATTTTTTAACATTCCTACGGGAATAATTAGCGCATTCACAGGCGATATTTTTCAAGTAAAGTTTAGACTTTCTTTATCGTTAGTAGTGCCTTTTCGGAGCGATATTTCTCGCAAATTGCTGCCTTGGGCAATTAGTGAATTAGTGTAACGGATTCCTCCGGGATGGGATTTATTGGTTCAGATTGCATTTGCAAAAATGACTTTACTTTTATTTTGTTAGGCTTCGACACTGTTTAATGTAGTAGTAGTTAGGGTTGTGTGTGTATTACACGTACTAAGAGCCAAAAATAATGAATTTCCGTCACTGTACTAGAACGAACTAATCCATAATTCTCCCAACACAGGCATTTATTTTGCTTACAGGGAGGCTCCATCCCTTAGATCATACTTTACGTGTTTTTGTTGAATAAAGATTTTGATTTTTTTTGAATTTTTGAATAAAGTTTCTGCTCTTAGTTCATTTAGTAGAGGAGCAAGATCTGAACAGTGCATTCAGAACAGTGAGTGACACTGACAGCAAAGCGGTCCGAATGAATGACCGACCGTCCATCCATTCATCCACCATAATTCTGCAAAATTAGTACAGCCGGCAAAAAAAATCGGCATATTTTTCTTAGGAAACCTATTTATACATCCAGTATTATCAGTATTTTAAAAACGATCGGCCATCTTCGTTTTTCCATCAAACACACAGAGTGACAGATTATACAGAGCGTCGGTGGTGGTGGTAGATTATAAGATACTGAGTTCGAACCCCCGCGGTCATCATGTACTAAAGAGTTTTGATAACTTAAGTACATTACCCGATGCTTTTAAACGGTGAAGGAAAACATCGTGAGGAAACAAGCACATTCGAACAGGGTAACTGCACAAAAGATCCCAAAGGGGTCGAAGTATATCCGAGAGGGCCCATCTTTGAGATAAGATAAGATAAGACGGATACACAGTCAGTTGCGAGTATAAGTCTGATAGTTGGGTAAACGCTATTAAAAAACTGAGAGTATATACAGTACTGTCATTCTTAACCTTTAATTGACGACGTGGTTTCAGAGCACTCCCAAAGTGACCCTTAGGCTATGGCGACATAAAGTTCAAAATAATAATCATTACGCCTGTGAGACGTATACCACGTCAGTTAAATGTTAATCAACTAATCTCTTCCACAATCCGCAATCTCAAGTAAACAATTCTTACACTATCCATTACTTACTGAAGAGAATCAACACGTCTTCCAGAGGCTTGGGATTAACGTGAAAGCCGATCTGTTAACTGATATTACTCAACCGTTAATCTGCTGCCCGTCCGGATAACCGGCTAAACGTCCGGGTCCGGATAATCCTTAGACCTACGTATGCATACGGCTAATGCGATGGGACGGATTGACAGAGATATCGGATGGCTTTGTTTGTGTCTTCGGATATGTTTGGGGCGTGTGTATGTCGTTTCTAAAATGACTGTACTTACTTAGATGAATATATTTGCTTTGATATAGCTATAAATACTATTTAACTCCCAAAATAGTAGAAAAAACGGTTTTATCTCCTAGTAATATTTTCACGTTTAAATATTAGTACAAGTTGGTTAAGTGTGTTTCAAACATCAAATAGAATGTACTTATAGAAGTTAGTTGTGGTGGAATACAACTTGTCTATACTCGCGTGTCGTTCTAAAGGCCCTATTTGACAGCTGTTATCGTAGTACAAATTATAACCTCAAACACATACAGTGCTATTTTTATTACTGGGGTTTTATTTGATGAGAATCAGTTTCGGTTCAGAGTTATCAGTGTTGAAAGTAGAGGTCGCTATTTTGTTGAGGGTTTGTAATTTATTTAATAGGTATCCCATGTTTAATTAGTACAATATTTAGTTTTGATACTGTGTAACACTTCCCGACAAATAAAGACAATGCAAGCGTCCAAACCATAATTATCAAGGCAGTAAGTTGAACGACCGGTGCCAAGGCTGTTCGGTTTCAAGCATTCCACGTTTGAATCAAACCGATCCTTAATCTTAACGATCACGTTTGTTGCTTTTTATTTGCATAAATCCTTTTTCGATAAAAACAAAGTGTGTTAGGTTATCATGTCAGAACCAATAGTTTCCAGTACAGCTCAAACTTTGGAGTTACCTGAATTTAGTTACCCTCGAGTTAACTACTTAAACAAGAGTGACACTCCTTTAACTACTAAAACACGTTTTTTTTTATTATTTAATTATACTTTCAATGTAGAATTGTGGAACATAATAATTTAGTGTATTTTTTTTCTCAAAATAACCATTGTGTAAATGTATTCAGTTTTAAATGACGTTATAAAATTCCAGCATCCAGGCCCTAAATTTAGATGTCAAATTAATTTTATCTAGGTCACCTCGGGATTGTAATTTTTTGTTCCGTAAATTTATTGCGTACCTTTTTATCTTTTAAATTTTACACGGTGTGACAGTATGTAATATCCGACAAAGAAATAAATTAGATATGTTAAAATGTTTGCAAAATTTTAGGTTCCGTACCCAAAGGGTAAAAAAAGGGACCCTATTACTACGACTCCGCTGTCGGTTTGTCCGTCTGTCACCAGGCACCAGGCTGTATCTCACGAACCGTGATAGCTAGACAGATGAAATTTTCATAGATGATGTATTTCTGTAGCCGCTATAACAACAAATACTAAAAACAGAATAAAATAAATATTTAAGGGGCTCCCATACAACAAACGTGATTTTTATAGATACGGAACCCTTCCGCCCGTTTTTTTTTATATTGATTGCATTGTACTGTATTACTAACACGATGGTTTTATTTTGGTAAAAATAAATCTATTCTCTATTCTATTTCGACAAATCACATTCTGATAAAGGGAAATACTAGTAGCGAAAATGATAGGCAATCACAATTCACAATGTTGTGCTTTTTGGAGGATTATTATGACGTAGCTATGCAGTTCATTTAACGCTGAGAGAAAAGGACTGAGCTATTTAACTGCTATAGCTCTGTCCTTTACGCTCACCGTAAAAAAAACTACATAGTCCCCAGATATCAATCTGTCAAGTTTTAATCTGTAGGAAAACTAGTGTTTAACTCTCCCCAGGAATCTTAAGTACTAAAACTTCATGCTGCACTCTATTTTGTAATTTTACATGCCCGAGACCAGTCCCAAGTCGGGAACACAGTTGAGAAGAAGCGTTTCAAGAAACTCAACAGTCTTTAACTACATTGTGTTGTGACATCAAGAAATAACACTTATTTAAATGTCTTTATGCCGTGCGTTTATGTGTTTTTGTGCCGTGTGGTTGCTGGCTTAGAATTGTGCCACTCCATGTCTTCCCGTGGATGTCGTAAGAGGCGACTTAGCCTGATTGTCCAAATTGTTACAGGGATATCAACAAGTTTTTAGAGTTGTTGGTAATTCCGTAGCTCTGCCTACCCCACTCTGGGAAACAGGCGTGATTTAATGTATTTATGTAAGAAATAACACTTATTTAAATGTCTTTATGCTCCGAGAAGTTCTGTCGGAGCACAATAAGATGCGATACCGGTCGGAACAGGTTCGGAGCAGAATTTAATAAAGTCTTCGCATTTTTACGATTCCAATCGTAAAAATATTGCCGCGGCCTCGGAATAAAATGTTTCGCATTTTATGGAACGGCGGGGGACGGGAATATTTTATTTTAATGGTGCTTTAGTAAGGTCAATTAAAAGATTATGTTTGGATTAAATACTAAGAGAAGAGTTGGGGACCATCTCTCTTAAGTTGTAACTTACGTAAGTACCTAAGTTTATCGTAAATAAATAATGTCTGCCATGCAGTGAAAGATCTTTCATCTGTCAACGGTAAAAAAATCTGATAAGCATAGGTAACTGGTACATAATGAAGCTTCATAACTATTCATAAGGCACGAAAACCTTAAGAGCTAATTGTGTACTGTTGCATTCTATAAACAATAAAGTAAAAAATTTAGAACGTCAAATATTGTAAACACAGTTTTTGACAAGTATAATATAAAAATTGAGATTTCAGTTGATAACCAAAACACCATCACTGACGTTTTTCATGCGCGTAACCATGGTAATAACAATGCTATAATAATTATAAAAGAACTGTTACTACCATGGTAACGACCATTATTATGGTATTGCTAACGACATCAATATTAGCGATTTAAACGGTTTGTACGCGAGTAGAAAAATGTAGTACGTACGTACTCTAGTGATATTTGATAGCACACAGACCATTTAAAATATTCACGAGAGCAACACTCATCGAAAGTGAAACGTGTCCAATACTGTTCCTAGGGGGGGCGTAAACTTGAATTTTATATGTGGGGTCGGGGGGTCGGACATAATTCAAATTAAGCACATGACAGAAGGGTCGATTCGGGGGCACGCGCCGCCTGAGTGATCGGACGCGGCGTAGTTGCTGTGTTGTAGTCATTTGTCAGTCGTAATCAATGTTAATAAATACCTATTTGTGTTTGTATAATCATTTCATTGAACGAGGAAGATGCAGGAGGCGGTAAGTGAAATATGTTTCTGTCAATAATTAATTTTGAGACTAATTTTGCGCAGTTTTCATTTGCCAAAGTATAGATACCTTACTTAAGGTGATGTGGACTGTGACGAGGTCACTGAAGAGGCGAGACGAGAATTAAAAATTGTATTTTAACTGTAGGTAGCCCTTTAGCTGTAGGTAGGCCTTCAACAAGATGGAGTGACGACCTTGTAAGGATCGCGGGAACGCGGTGGATGCGAATAGCACAAGACCGGTCTGAGTGGAGAGCCTTGGGGGAGGCCTATATCCAGCAGTGGAGGTCTTTCGGCTGACATGATGATGATGATTTTAATAAAAAACATTCGATCTTAGCGCATCTTCGGTGGAAATAGTTTTTTTTATTACAAATATAAATTCTCGCACCGCCTTGTCTCGCCTCGCCTTGCCAGTGGAAAAGCACCTTAACGATTTCCTACTACAGAGGTAGCGTATTTAGGTACCTTCCTATCATTCGATTGTGGTGTGTAAGTTACACGTTTGTATTACAAATTGCAATCCAATCCGATAACATAATAACAGAAGGTATTTATTAATCGATTTGCCATTATTATTTGAACTACACAGACTATCCAACAAAACAGTAAATTAAGCAATAAAACTCATCACTGAAGTACACCGTGACCCGATTTCAATGCTTTTGAGATTCCATAGTCCCCTGCTTTGTCTCCTGATCACCGGACACCTTATTTTATTAACGATTTTAAATCCAGATTTTTAAATTAGATGATTATCTTCACACAAAACCCTAACAGCTTTATTTCAATGTATTTATAACAATCACATTACTTTAACGCTCAACTTATACGCGAAATCGTTCCGAAAGAAGTAAAATATTCCCAACAAGCGATCACACGTCCTCGTTCCGATATTAGGAGATAATACGAGAATGTCGCGAACGCAGTCGTTTTCGAAACGTTTCATACTTTCAATATTCCGCGTTGATGTTTCAGATATTTGGTCGAACGCGTGGAGTTTGCAGGGCTGCTATAATTATTATTTAGGATTGAATGTCTAGTTTTAGTCATTTTTACAAGGTTTTAGAAGCGTATTCGAAATGGTATCTACATTCTTAAAATTACTTAAGTCTGGCAAACGAAAGCGTGACCTGAAAAAATGGCAACACTGTAGTGTCATCCCTTTCAAATCAATCTAAGAAAAAAGGGACGACTCTACAGTGTTGCCATTTTTTCAGGCCACGCTTTCGTTTGCCAGACTATAATTATAAGTTACACGGCAGTTGTGAATTGTATGCAGGCCTAAAGGAAGCTTTTGCTCAGCAGTGGGACACAAGGAGATATTGATCAAGATAAGATTGTATGATGGAGTTTCCTGTGGAGATTCAGTAAAATAATACAGTAAAATGTATATGAAAGGAAAGGTTACCGGGCGTTAGGTTTTTTTTCTATTGTTTACATACATACATACATAAACTCACGCCTTAATTCCCAGAGTGGGGTAGGCAGAGCTACAGAATTACCAACAACTCTAAAAACTATTGTTTAAAAATATAATAAAATAAATAAATATCAGGAGACTATCTCACACCAATTCACCTAGTCCCAAACTAAGCTCTACGCTTGTACAACGATATAAACACTTATATAGAGCAATATATACTTAAATAAATGGAAAACATCTATCACTCAGAAACAAGTATTCGCGCTCATCCCACAAATATCCGCCCGTACCGGGATTTGGACCCAGGACCGCTAGCTTCGTAGTCAGGGTCACTACCAACTAGGCGAGCAGCGCATCGTGTTTAGGTTATTTGCTTAATGTATAATTCATGTTTTTGACCTTGAGCACCGAACGCACCCTTGCTAAGTGTTGGTTCTCCTGTTCGTATGTTTGCTCGCTAGCATTACTTTACCTTTCAAAATTGTTCACGAAATTATAGATATCACTTTTGAAATCCGAAATGCGACACGTTGTCGTCGAAAAAAAAAAATGTCCGACTTTTTAGTACATTTAACTTTTTCATATGGCAACCCTAACTCGAAATGGAATTTTGATTATAAATTTCGGTACATAAATGGAATTACTGCGAACGTGTTTGTCGAATGTAACGGCGGTAACAGGTGTGGGATTCATTTGCGATAAATGGATGTGGGTTGCCAACTTCTACACAAATACGTGATTCAACTTTTGGTAATTAACTAGTCATTCAGTATAACATCGGTCTAGTTAAATATTGAAGATACAACTATAAAGATATGTTAACGTGTGTAATTATATATTAAGTTCGAGGATGTTCAAGGACATATGAGTACCTTTGGAAATCCAAGCCTTGATTATATAATTAGTTTTAGAAATTTGTCAAGATCGTAGCAAGTGGAAAGAAGTGGTCTCTGCCTACCCCTCTGGGAAACAGGCGTGATTTAATGAATGAATGAATGAAAAATTAGTTTTGATACTATCGTCTATGTAAATTATTTATTATGTAAATTTGCAACTTTGTTTTGATAAATAACAAATAAATTAATATTTACTAAGTTCCGAACTAAGCTTAAGTTTTGTACACTATGGGTACCAGACCATCTAGACAAACGATAAACATACATAAATATAATAATGTATAGAAATACATACTTATCATCACATAAATATTTGGCCATACCGGGAACGGAACCCGAGACCGCTAGCTTCGTAGGCAACCAACTCGACTAACCTATCGCGTCGTCAATTAAGTATCCTTATGGCACTCGCGCACGTCAAAACCAATCTTTAACTTCTACTAGGAAACAAAGAACTATACATACATAAGATGTCCCACATGTCCTTCACTTGTGGGAGGACCTTGTGCAGGGTCCGTTCGGGTTGGTACCGGCAAGCAGCAGTGTTTGCATTGTTGTGTTCCGGTTTGGGGATAAGACAGCCGGTGAAATGACTAGCATAGATCTTAGTCCTCAGGGTTGGCATTTGCAGTATGTGAATGCGAATGTCTATCGGTCACAGTTTACCATCAGGTAGCCTGTGTGCTCGTTTGCCTTCTTCCTATGCCGTAAAAAAATAATGTCCCACATACTCGTACAGTCACCAGCAATAATATATTATTCAACATTGGGCGCAAAAATATCTGACACGCTCTTAATAAAGACGTGTTAGATATTTGTACGCCCAATTTTGGATAATACCTATATTATTGCTGGTAACTGTACCAACTGTACATACATACTCGTACATGCATACAAGTAAAAAACGTTACCGTCCTATTTAGGCAGTCGGATAAATTTGTTACAAAGTTTATTATATTTACATAGCCTATAGGCTTGTCTTCGTAAATTATGCTTACAAGCCAAGCGTCTTTAGGGTCTTATCACACGAAAACGTCTCTCCCCTTTTCCACGGGAAATTCGATAAAAGTAAACTCGGGGGAAGCAACTAGTTACTCGTAAATAAGTGTATTTACGGTTTATTTTGACTGAGGCTCTACTTGATGGAACAGTTTTACGACGTATATCGTACGAAGAGGGCTAGGAAAGAAACGAAGAAGGGGAGACCACACTGAAGCTTAAAATACGCTGACGCAACGCAACGTTTACATAGCGACTTGGGAATGCAATTTAACCGATTATTAACCGTTTTTGTATGAAAATAACCGGTTAAAACCGGTTATAGCCGGTTATTGGCCTTCTCTAATAGCGACGCGTCTACTGCTACGTGTTTAATGCGTCTTTTACGTCCGCTGGGTGTAGTCAAGTGTAAAATAACTTCATGTAATTTGATACTTTTTCTGATTTTGACGCAAGACGCAACTCAATTTACGCAACTCCCGCGTGTTTAAACCTTTGATCTGCTCGATATTTCATATTAAAATCTCTCTCTTCTTCTGCCCTGTAATTAACCGCATAGCGTAGTCGTTTAATTGATGGATGCAATCTTTGCGGCTATAAAAGCTTTAGCTGCTCTGCTAAACTCGCTAGGATAAGCAACATATTCTACAAATTCTTAGATATTTACCTCTTAGCTACATTGACAAATGCACCTTGATTCTACTAAAACAAAGTATTGTTTACTGTTTTATCTTTGCGGTTGCGGCCTTTGGTTGCTTTTGAAAATATTATTCATCTATTTATAAAATAAGCAAATTCTAAGACGTATAATATGTTCGTCCCGGTGAGGCTAGACATGTTGCGTAACGCGAACGTAATCGATTTTCGAAAACTCTTCAAATGCATGGAATGGAATTGACGTTTACAAAGTAGATAACTTAATTCACCACTGTCAAAACTTTTTCCTCAGTTTTCATGTTCAAGCGTTGTTGCCAGGCTAAAATAAATTTGCGGTGCCATAGAGTTTATCTCTACAATAAATCCGTCACTTGGCGTCATGAATAATGCAGAGCTGGTTGATGAGCACAGACGGGGGCGCAACCCTTCCGCAACTTTTTTCGCTCTAATCGTCATCAAAACGTGTTATTTCGTTACTACGAGTACTTTCTGTCTGGGTGTGAAGAGGGTGTTATAATGATCAGTTTTATGTTCCGTAGTCGAATTAGGAACGCTTGTAATTTCGCTGTCTGACTGTATTATACGTCAGTCACCTTTCTCCTAAAAATATCAGTCACAAAGTAAAGAAAATGTATACACATATTATTATATCTCATAATAATATGTATACTGTTTAGTAGGCCTATATCCACCATTTATAGGCATGGATATAGGGCATCGCGTTGCCAAATTAATATGGGCCTGGGCAGGCTATATGTGTCGCCGAAACGATGGCAGATGGAGCAAGCCCGTTTTAGAGTGCCAACCGCGCTCAAAGAGAGGAGTCGGCAGGCCATCAGCTCGACCGCAGCTGCGCAGGCCCAATCTGGGGGAGATCCACTGCAAATCGGGATATTCCCGCGGCGGTTGCCTTGAAGAAGAAGAAGACAGACTGTTTAGCAGAAAGGTGTACAATTAGGGTTGTTTTTATGAAAGGATTTGGTTTGATATTATGAGTCAGTGCCTTCTGGTTTTAATTATTAATACAGATGTAAATTAATCAAGTTGCAGATAGAAGTTTGTGATCTTTTTATTGTAGTCAGCGTCTCGAAATATACTAGTGTATAAGTGTATGTATAAACTTGATCACATTTATTGAGGACAATTTTTACGCTGACTACAATAACATCTAGCATAAACAGCCTAACCATAGCTGACTTTTATTTTCGTTTGCTTTAGATAGATACAAAGCTACATCTAGCCTTATTGTTATTTCTCAGTTTCACTCGAGCAAGATTCAAATAAGAGTCAAGACCGGACCCTTTTTTACGCGTGTCCTAATGCCTCGGGTCACGGTCTGGGGACCCGTTTCACTACGCTCTTACAAGAATTCATTCTGAATAGGAAAAAATCTACATAATAATAACATAATATAAAAACTGTATTAGGTAAACTAGGTTCTGATCGGTAGGGTCAATGAAAGGTAAAATTGCCAGCTGTATGTTATGTATCACATCATACGAACATAATGTTCAAATACAATAAAAAAATAAGAAATTTTAATCGTCCAGACCAATTTGTAATCTTATAAATAAAATTCTATCTAATTTGGCTAAAAGCAAAACGATTGCTAAACTATTTTGAACAATCCCGACCATGGTTTTGAAACTCAAGAAAAGCCCGAAGCACTCTTACTTAATAGTTGAATATGGTAACCACAATAGAATAGGCTTTATCCCTCTAGCACGGGAATAACAAAACTGCTGACTAGACATAACCTCTTGCACGAACAATGTATCGTTTCCATCTATTCCTCCCGGTAGACATTTGATCGCTGCTGGCATTGAGCGTGTTCTGGCGATAACAGCAAAATGGCCGATTCGCTAGCAAAATGACCGTTGATAAGTTGTTCTAGTGAATTCTAGCAGACACCTTCGGAGACTGCAAACTAATTAACTGTTAACTTTTTGGTCTCCTTAAATTGTGACACACCACTATCAGCCAACATTTTAATTCAAAGTTTGCGGGTGTGCTAAATGTTATTTGTCCATCACGTCCTGCGATCCTATTATGGTCGTGTTTATCGATGTGGATAAACGTGGATAAAGTATCTGTCACTTTCTGCCCAGTATGTAAGAACGAGAGTAACTTTAGTAGAATATCTTTATCCACGTTTGTCCACTACGATAAAGGCGGCCATAATAAGGGCCCTGTAAGCCCCTGTTGTATAACCGTCTGTGTTTTGTTTTGTAATCACAAAATGTTGTTAAAAACGGACGGGGACAACACAATCAGCCGACTTTTTTATTTGAAGTTCGTGGGGCTCTAAATTTTATCTTCCAGGACGGTGGACGCAATCTAATTGTCATATTATTAGCAAACACAGTATTGCATTGTGATTCTGTTGAAATATGAATAATCTTTACCTTCGTAGCATATTTATCTCCGTGCCTATCAATCGCGACTATGTATTCCACATATCGTCGGTGATACTGCAAAATCGAGAAACTAACAAATTCATGATAGAGCAAAATAAACCTTACTGTCTTAATAAAAAGGTGCATTTTACTCTTTATTAAAAATGTTACTTACGTGGCTTTGCAGTTGCACTCACCAAGCGAAAGTCCTCACATATCGTTTTATAAAAATACCATTAGTGGCAGAGAACGTATGACCGAACTGTCAATCGAGCTTTATCCTGTAACTTAACCCCACGAGCGCTGTCGTGTGCCAGCAGCGCTATTGTCGGCAGAACACGTCCATTGTCAGGTTCTGATTAACGAGGTGACATACCCTTTTCTGCGACAGCTTGCTAAACTGACAGCTGGTAACATTACCCCAGTCTATTAGTTGTCGATGGGACGTATGCGCTAATATTATATTACCTTTGGTATGGGTGTCGTTATAGTGCAATTATGAAACTGATAATGGTGTTATTATAGAGTTTTATTTATTTATTTCAGTTAAAAAATCAGTGTAGCCTTGCTTAAAACATTGTAAATAAAATCCGCTGGAACCAGGAAACTGCCAATTACGTCTAGCAATTCTTAGAGCTATGTCGATTAGTTTAGTTTTAATTCGGATCTTTAATTCCTGTGGCCTTAGACAAGATGCATTGCGAGATCTTTATTGCTATCGAAAATGTATAGGATTGACGACGTAAGCTGCCGGATGGTCGTTTCAAGCGCTAATGGCAATTGACAGTTTTCGAAAATTGATTTCGATAGCTTTAAGCATCTTGTCTAGGGCCTCTGAAGCCCTTGCCAATTTGCACTACGCTAACTAGCTCGTTTTTAAACAACGTCGTATCACGTCACTGTTAGATGACGTGATACGAGAAGTCACGTGGTCTACCAGTGACGCGATTGGTTTAAACACGAAACTAATAGAAACGCTAGTTAGCGTAGCGCATCTTGGCAAGGGCCTCTGATTCGTTCACGCAGGTGTACTATGCCTGATAGTAGACGTCTTTTGGCTTATATAAAGATGCTAGGCTCTAGCAGCTAGAAATAATGGTAATGACAGCGTTTATAAATTGTCTCACGTACCGCTCTAGAATTGAACCTTCTTCTTTCTCCTCTTACTTATAAATATTATAATTGGCCCTGACATTAGAAATGGCGTTCCTGCAAGTGGAGCGTGTCTTGCAACCAGTCCTTGCGGTCCGCATGATAGCCATCTTTAGCAAATAATACAGCTTCTAAATTGCGGTCCCTCAAGTTAGCTTTATAGCGGCGATTACCCGTTGTCTTGTTTTGATTAGGTTGGAGCTATAGTTATGTTTATGGCAACATTAGTGAATAATGTAGATCAAAGTAACTCAAACGGCTGTTTTCAAACATGGGTAGTTCATGCACGGACTGCCTGCTATTCACTAGCCATGTTATTCTCTAGTACTCGCTATTCAACTTAAAACTTGACGGACAGGCTTATCCCGTAGGAGCGTAAAATTTTCACAGCTTCGATAAAAGCTGATTCTTAGGAAAAAAAAAATGAATTTTAGGAAAGTTTTCAAGTAGCCTTCCTAAAACATCGCGTGATTTTAGAATGTATTTTTTTGTTTATAACCTCAACTAAGTGACACACGTGAAAATATGTATTACAACGAATGAAAGCAAAAAAATATATAAATAGATACTATTAGGTCCTTACCTATGAAATTGGCGTTTTTTTTTACGTGTTTTATTTCGTACGGAGTTTATTTATTTCAATTTTAAATTCCAAAATATTTTTAAATTTCATTAATACACTATGCAGCAAAGGTTTTAGATACAAATAATATGGTTAAATTTCTTACTTAATGTTTAAAATTAAAGTGTGAACTTAACTCTTTTTAAGTGCTGCAAGTTCAAGTGTTTCAATTACGCAGAGTTTTATGAAGCGAACTATTTTTAAGTAACTAAGATATGTATAATATATTAATATAGCTTAGAAGTGTCCAATATTCCTGACAGAATTTTGCTTGGTTTGCATTTAATTTTGACGTTACTAAATAATTCGCAAAATTAAATGTATGAAAACCACCGATTTCATAAAATTCTCCATATAAAACGCCAATTTCATAGGTAAGGACCTAATATTATCATTTTAAATCCCGAATAGACTAATTAATGATCATATGATATCGCATATTCAATGATTTTAAATGCCACCGGCTATTCAATGTTCGTAATTTGAACACGCCCGACGTAATACCGGCGCTCAACGTGTTAATCAATTCACTGCCCAGCTTCGTAATGCCGTACTATACGGTCTCGATGAGGAGTTCTCGGTCTGAATGTGTTATCATAGCGCGGAGTAATTGTACTAACAACGCTATGAATACTCCCGCTTTTGTTTATAATTACACGTGAAGCCGGGTGATTAGTGTGCAAAACGTGAGCAGACAATTTTCGTCGTAAGGAACAGAAGTGTCATAGTAATATGATATTAACTATTAGATCAGGTTTATTAGACCTTAACTAAACTACTACTTGTCATTTATGGCTTAATTACAAAACTAATTACAAAAAGATTTGTAAAATGCATGAAATTGACATAACGTTGGTGATACTGAAAAACCTCATAACTAACAAATTTACGATAGAGCAAAATAAACCTTACTGTATTATTAAAAAGGTGCATTTTGCTCCTTCTTTTAAACCTTACTTACGCGGTTTTGCAGTTTCACCGACGATATACATATTTTGTATAACGATAACGAACGCCGAATGCATCTTGTTTAAGGTCTGGTTAGATTGTCCACTTGAAATTCGTTTAATAAACGACTTGATGTGTTCTTGTCATTGTCAATAGTTCGTGTACACTGGGCCTTAAGAAATATTTTACTTCTGATTCCGATGTACTTTTATCTTGCTCTATCCTATTACTGCGTCTCGTGTACTTAGATTATGGATCGAATAATGTGGAAACACTCTAAGGGCCACTTGCACCAAAAAAATTACACTGGACCCCACAAATAGATATACTGTAAGAAACACCTTAGTGACACGCACAACAGTATGTACCACAGCCAAATAAACATTAAAACAATAAAACAATGCACAATGTAATTGAATGTAAGACCTAAAAGAGTCATTAAATAAAACTTTTATATCTTGCCTCATTTTATAAATACAAAGTTATACTACAGCTTCTAGCTTAAACCCAAAACAGTACGAATATAGAAGGATTTTCAGCCCCTCGCAATTTGCAAGCAGAACTTACATATCGATGGAAATGGAGCAATCTTCATATCTCACGTGGCAATACCGTCCTATTGTCCACCCCAGGGACCGAACAAGGGAAGTAAAGGTGCTACCTTTTGGGTCGAATCGATTTGCCTTACACCGGTAATTTACGGCCCGATTGAATCGGACCGTTCTCTATGTTCAGAAATGTTATTCGAATATTTTTTTTGTATTTGTAGGGGTTTTCGGTTTGAACTTCTATATTAGTTGAAGTGGTCCTTTGGGAGATCTGTGTTCGGCATGATGGGTTTTGAATGATAGTTGTGATTACAAACTTTCTATGCTCAAACTGTTTAGGTACTTAGATAAATGTAAACGAACCAAACCACGTGGCTCTGGTCATCAGCCAATCAAAACTGTTCCGTCGAGCTTTGACGTATCAATATTCGGCTCCTTATAGCTGACCAGGTATGTCACGTGATTTTTTTGTTTACATTTATTTAAGTACCTAAACAGTTTGAGTATAGTACTTTCAATGGGTCTCCGTAGATTATTGATTTATTTAACACAAGAAAATTGTACAGTATTACAGAAATCAAACATTAATTCAGAACCTTAATTAAAAATGGACTTTAATTACATATTTACTTAAGGCATTATGGCAATACGAGTGTGGTTCCTTTTTATAACTAAAAGCTACGCTTGCAGCAGAGTTTATGTGTGTCAAAATGTATGGAGCTGTCAGTCAGAACTAGATTTAAAACTAAAACTACTGATTAAATATAAGAGTTATATCTTGGATATTTTATCTTACCAATATTTTTAGTACCTACCCCAAAGTGGGGTAGGCAGAGCTACGGAATTATCAGCAACTCTAAAACCTTATCCAACAAGTTCCTAATAAGTATTGTGTAGGATTATACTTGCATGCTTATAAAAGTATTCAAGGATCGTCTGTATTCTGTAACGACTGTACCGGAAACGAAATTCTTTAACGAAACGTAATTGCTTCTAAGCATTCTTAGGCCTTCATCTCTTTTATTTTCCCTTTTTAAATTTACATTGAGACAAATATCCTCGGTCTGTTGCCTCGCCAGTAAACAGGACAACGTACAAAAGGGCAGTGTCGTTAAAAAAACTTGTTTTTCCTTTTTTGCACTGAACCCTATAAAATGCTCTTTTGCTTTCATTGTAACCTACTTTAAAGAAGGTTTTTCTGTATTTCATTACGATACAAAAATACAAACAATAGATAGTACACGTCGCCTCAACATAGCTTATTCATGTCATTGTCATGTCAGCCGAAAGACGTCCAATGCTGGACATAGGGGTCCCCCAAGGCTCTTCACTCAGACCGGTCTTGTGCTTTTCGCATCCACCGCATTCCCGCGATCCTTACAAGGTCGTCACTTCATCTTTTTGGAGGCCTACCTACAGCTCAGTATTTTATTACGATATAAAAATAAAAACCCATATGCTACCACAACGTAGCTGCCATGCCACCACTTTTACCGGCCGCTGAGTTCGACCATCGAACCACTCGTCGTAAAGCCAGGTTCCATCAACATCACCTCGATTAATGGCGTTCTTCCACCGTGTGTTTCACTACACTTTTTGCCCCGTACAGTGAAACTGTTGAATGAGCTCCATTCCCATGCTCGTTAGCCTCTCTCTCTTATAGCTGCTAGCGCACTCACAGGTCAAGTTTGGCTAGTCTTAAGGCCGTACAATTCCGTTTTTTTTCCGAGTATTAATTTGTCTGAATTTTTATTTTTCCGAAAGCTATTATGCTGGAGCTATTTTAGATTGAATTTAATTAATGCTAGGTCTTCTATCAAAACATTAAAAATTCGGAATTCATAATTCAGAATTTTGATCAATTCGGAATTAGACTCTTCGGGATTATTAGAATTATTTGGGATTATTATTTTTAGACTCTTCTGTATTAAAATACCTAGTTAGCCCTCTAAAATTGTTGTGCCCTGGCAGAGCGTTACATAGATACCTATTGTTTATTTTTCACCTCATGTATGTAATGTGATATGATATGCAATAAAGATTTGATTTGATTTGGATTATGTGGTGTAACCGTAAGTAAGAGACACACGAACGACAAATTTGTTTGAAAATACAGAATTTCAAATCCACGAAATTATACCGGCCTAAGGCTTTGCGTTGACTTTCGAGTTGGGAGTTATGACTTATTTCAATCTGCTTATTTGTTCGAGATTAGCCCAGTTAGTCGAACAAGAAACAATTTCGTATTCAAAGCGACTTTATTGTGATGTTGGTTTCGTTTTCATTTGTTTATGACGACTGCCTAAAAGTAACCAAATGTTAGGCTTGGTCTAATTAATTAAATTCCATTCGCTAACTTTTTTCATCCTATAAATAGCATTTCGTATTCTATTTGTCCTTCCCCATTAAAGGAAGTGGGTAGATATTTATTTACAGAAGCTCTATTCGACTGAGTTAAATGATATTGCTTTTGAAATGTTATCACATTGCCAACGTTATTATAACTCTTTATTAACTTGAGAGTAATGGCGGAGAGCAATAAGAAAATGAAGGGATACTTTACCAGTAATGCAAACGTTAAAGCATTTTTTTCTGATATGATATGAGACGTAAATTAAATTAAATGCTTGATTAAAGTTGCTGCCGTCACTTTCTTTGCTATAGCAATACAATAAGACAACACGTCACTAAAGAAGCATTTTTAATTGACGTCACTGAGTGCAGTAAGATGCATAATAGCCGTAGTTGATAATATCATCATACTATTTGCAACCGTATTAGACCAGCTAGACGAAAGCAATGAACTCGCGTTGCTGACAGCGTATTTAACCGTCTACGTCCCGAAAGCGAACATGTGGCTGTATGAAAAGCCGGTGCTAACGCGGTGGGATAACTGTGGCGGTTTCCGCACAATATCCTGTGTTTATCTCAAAGTCGCAAATGACCTAAAACTGAGCTGCCAAAAACTACCTTAAAAGCTTCAGCTTATGGTTCAAATATGCAAACGTGTGTGTCAAAAATACGAGCTTGGGTAAGTTATTGGGATGCGTTAGGCTGCCAGCCAAAATGTCTTCGTCTGGACGACGTTACTTACTTTAGTAATGTAATAGTCGTTTAGAATGTTGAATTGTTTTTTAATGGTATATTAATGTAAACGGTTAGATTTTGACGAGGGAAAGACGTTTATAAAACTGTGTAGTTGGTGTTAAGAAAACTTACCAAGTCTATATGTTGGGAAAAAAATATTTTGGTTCATATTTATTTTTATTAAACTCCTACGAAGCCTTTTTCTGTCAGCTGCCGTCTTTGTCAAGGCAAAATAATTTCGCTCGAAAATATTCCTCTATTCATATCGCGTAAACGAGTTTTCTGTGGAATTGAAGTTAATTTCGTCACGTGCCAGGAAAATATATTGTAAATAAGCTTTCTATTAGTTTTATTATCAATCCTATTCATACATGGGTGGCATAAATTAAAACAAATAGGTAATTGTTGTAATTTTAACTAGTTGTGAGTGTAATGTTTACCTTTGCATGAACCGGATAAATTGCGTGTCAAACGTGTCCTTAATTAGATCGGTACCTAACACAAAATTAAATTGAATAACTTTAGAAATTATTAACATATAAACTTAATATAGTCGGTCTTCCTTTAAACAATTTTACTTATATTGTAGACAATCACCTGTGCAAATTGCGAACGTAAATAACGAAACTTTTCACTTTCCTACACATTACCTGCAATAAATTGCAAACTCCCAACACTTCCCTACATATGCAAACCGTTTACGTGAACACATTCTGTACGAAACTTTCCAAATTCCTCACAAATTTGACACGATTTGGCGTTCTTAGCACTGAATGCGCTAATGACTTTGCTATGCTACAGAGGCGTACAAGTCTGGATACCAAGTTATCTAAGAGTTGTTACTAACTCTGTATCACGCGGTAGTTTCAGTACTTTTAATTGCAGGATAGACTTGTGGATAAAGAAGTTTGATTAACACGTCGGTTTGTTGACGAGGGGCTCTACAATCTTATTTGTTCTTTTCGCCAATAGACTATGTTGGTCCTCGGCGCGGAAAGAGCTAAAGCCGCAGAAAACTTTGTATTATTTTCGGTAGGTATTATATTACTTGTAATTCACTTGGCATTTTAAACGCAGCTGAAATTGTTTGTTTGAATCTGATGGTCTATAAAAGCCTCACTGTTAATCGATAAAGTCTAGACGCGAGTAATTTTACTGCTTTTAAAACTAGCAACTGTAAATTACAGCTCGTGGAAATACCTGGAAAACTACAATCGATGTTTCGCTGGGGAACTAGCATTCAACTGTTTTTGTTATTTTCAAAAAGCATTTTTAACGAGGGGTTATATTTTGCTCGGTAAAACCATATTGTTTTTGACATTTTATGGTAGCTCTTATTTACCTGACAGTAATGGCGGCCGAGTTAAAAATAAAAAAGATACAATAAAATAAATTAAAACAATACGGTTTTACTGAGTAGAATAAACCTCGAGTTATATTGTATTTTGAGTTGCTATCTCCTTTTGTCTTTAGAACCACAATCAATAATATAAAAAAAAGGAAAATCGAAACCCTCAGTGCGCGAGTCACACTTAACCAGTTCTTTATTTTTAATCACTGTGTTTACTATAACAATTTATTACTTCAGTCTTTACAACCTTCTTTATAATGAAAATGAAATAGTCACAATTAAAAACGTAATGTTAGTTAACACACATAACAAAGTTAAGTCTCTATAAAAATAAAACCGCTACTAATTTAATTCGGTCTACTTTCATTCCCTTTTTACGGTCGGAAAAGGCCAGATTACTGTCGTAAAACCGATGAAAAAAGGCAAATGCATTGCGATAAAATTTGTATTCCCGATGCATGCGCTCCTTCTGATGTAGGATCGATTGCGTCGACGCTAATGGGAGTGATGCTAATCCAAGTTAATGGCGTTTCGTTTATTGGGTTAATTAGTGGAACTAAGCCGACCTTTTGCCGGATCATTTGTTTCTGAGAACTCGAAATGGAGTCAATTTAACATAGGTTTTTGGGGGTTGGGCATTGGTAGTGATTAGGGTGGTGTTTCACTTTTCGCGGCTCTGTTTCACATTAGATAAGTAAAGTTCGGAGGCCCTTCACAAGATGCATTTGGCGTTATTTACCGTTATCTAAAATGTATAGGATTGACGTAAGCTGTCAGACGGTTGCGTCGAGCGCCATTTTGTCAGTCTTCGAAAATCGTATATGTTGTTAGCATTAAGGAACTTGTCTAGCCTCGCTATTTTTCCGACTGAGTTTCGCTAGATGGTAATATTTACACTTTAAACCTAAAAAATCTCCAAAAAGTAAGCAAAAAAGAGATGAACCTAGTTTCCAACTATAATATGGTTTTGTTTGTTCAAATTATCTTCGCTTTTTTTATGCCTTTTTCAACGATATATGTTTTGGCTCAAAACACAAATTTATCTCTTGTTGTATGCTATATTATATGCTGTATCTGTATGTATAAAACTTGGAGGAAAATTTCCTTAAGTACCCTAGGGATTGATGATGATGATGATGCCATCATGCTCTTTTGGGCTACAGCGACGCTCAAAGAACTCTTCGTTACTTAAAGCAGTCATTGTTCTATAGGAATCAATATTTAAAGTCCTTATCGGCCAAAATGCGAACTATAATATAATAAGGTTATATACTTAAATAACGTCTCATCTTATTTCCCTACGTTATACTAAGACACACGTGCGGAGCTGGAAGTCCCCAGACCTTCATAACGCTGTTCTGTACTTTCGGGGATGAAATATCGTTTGGGGTGTAAGAGTATCTGCAGGGCTTTGATAACGAGATACACACGGCCGGGAGGGAACTCAGTTCAATATTTTATTTGTTTCTTTAACTAGCGTCCCACTCGCTTCGCTCGTTTAAACAAAATAAATAATTCCTTGTCCGTTATATTATAATGTACAAATACCTACGTTAAAATGGTCAGTTTTTTTTGGAATACGTTCCGTGGTTACGGAGATTACCTATCGGATAGATACAAACTCACCAGGGGGCAACTAAATAAATATTTAGATTTTTACAATTTTGGCACTGTTGTGTTAAACGACTCCTACGCCTAAGATTATCCTGTTTATGGACCACTTATAAATAGGCGCACCTGCCATTGGTCAATAGCTTTAGTGCAGCAATCAAAATAACTAAAACTAAACATTACGGGATAGAAGCTTTCCGCCTACATCTCGATATGGCTAGGTAGCTGATACGACCAGATCGCTTTGTGACTACATATTTCTCGATCTGACTACATCGCTTTGTGCCTAGATCGCAATACGACCAGATCGCTTTGCGACTACATCTCTAAAATGTCCGAGTCGCTAAATGACCACATTGTTTTTTTCACCTTATGTCTGTCTTAGCAATATTGACGGAGCCCCGCATGGCGGGGCTCCTATTCCTGGGTTATTTGCCCTACGGGCGTTTGAAGTTACCTAACGAACCTAACCTACCTAGTAACGCAAACGAAGTAGTCATTTTGCAACTCGGACTTTTAGAGATGTAGTCGCAAAGCGATCTGGTCGTATCAGCTACCTAGCCATATCGAGATGTAGGCGGAAAGCTTCTATCCGAACATTACATTACCAACCAAAGATACCACAAACAAAATGGGAAAAATCAAAAAACAATTACAAAATTAACTATAGATAGTATTCATACTATTTCAAGCGGTTTTCGCCTAACCCGTAAGATACAACTCAAGCCGAAATCGAAAGTCAAACAAAAGTTAAATATACTTTTGTCGTAATATCCGAAATAGATAAATATTTTTAAAACTTAATAATGCAGAACGTTTTAAAAACCCGAAATGGTTTTCGAATTAGAGTAATTGTAAAAATATGAACAATCCCAATTACTATGAGTATTGATTGTACCGATGCAGGAAATCTTGTAAGTCATTATCCCTTTTCACTTTAAAGTATCCAATAAAAAGATCATTTTGTTTTGTACCTGCCTTGATTTAGAGCGATGTGGCATGTTGTGGTCAGACCCCTACCTGGTCACACTGGTCACGTCCTCGCAACTTTCAAGACCCAACAGCACGTCGCATTGCGGTTTGCACTTATCTTCAACAAACGTAGGTATCCGATAAATCGTACTGCCAGATCAAAAGTCTAGTAACTCTTAATATAACTGTATTTTAAAATAAACTTTAATACAACGCCTATGAGCTTGAAACAAAACTAACAATGATTTTGAGTTGATACAGTCTTGATGTAGCAGTGCGAAGTATAAATAATATCCCTTTACTAGAAAACTATACGTGTTCATTTATCGCCCTATCTGTGATTGTAAGCTTCCGTTCAAAAGAAAAAAAACAGCCAAGTGTGAGATGAACTTGTGTATGTAAATATTTCGTCCGTTCGGCTATCGAGAATCAAAGAATTTTCCTACTTTAAGACGAGAAAAATGGGTAATATCTAGCGGTTTTTTTTGTGATGTTATTACAAAGGGTGATGGGCAATTTTGTATGGACCCCGTCTCCACCCTCCAACAGTCTTGGGATGCATGTTTATATGTTCATTAGGACCTAAAACAAAATGAAATACTTATTTTAGTAGCTAAATCGATGGGATTTATCTATGAACAAAACCTTTCAAGAGTCATGCAATGCAAGAATGTGTTCATTTTTAAACAAATTCCATACGATATGATAATGGCTTTCCAAGAAAACCCCATACACATGGCGATCGTCGCCATAGTAAAAATACATCATATTGCCAAGATCTATAAACTGGGACATGTTTCATCTCTGTTGGTGGGTGGGGACATTTTTGCCCATTATCCTTTACAGTTGAATAATTGCGTTTAATTGTGCTATAAGACGTCGCTCCTTCTCACCAAATTTCATAATTAGATGTCTTCGGGAAGTACCCTACAGGTCCCGATTCCCTTGCCAGTGTCAAAATATGCGGCATAAACGACCATATGTTTTGATTGCGTTTACTAGGAAGTTTGATTTTTCACGCTCCAGGGGATTGCTAACGTAAGTATTTGATATTAATTTCAACTTAATACCTCCACGACAGACAGTCCCTAGACACCTAACAAAAAGGGCACATTCATTTTATAACATTATTATTTAATAACTCTATATTTTAGAATTTAGGCCGCAAAAAATCTTCCGTCCAAGTCCTTCTACGTATCGTTGCTTCCCAAGAATAGTGACACAAAGCAAAATAGGTTAATTTTGAGTAATTGATACAGATCGCCACCACCGTGCCAATACGGCACATTTTAAAGCGATCTGTATCAATTACTCAAAATTAACCTATTTTGCTTTGTGTCACTATTCTTGGGAAGCAACGGTATGTGTTTGGTATGATTTAATGCAATGAATTGACTGTGAACAGAAAAACGTACACAAAACTGTAAATTATCTCGCTTTAAACCACATAAAAAGTTGAAGAAACACACCAATTTTATTCCATTTACTTCCCGTGATAATAACAGTGTGTCAGGCGTCCGTACTCAGGAACGACCGGTGATTATGGCCCGAAATACTAGATAAAGTCATTAAAATATGCAAGTTACAGGCCCCGGCTTACCCGCGTAGCTAATTACCGACAAATTCTCGGTCTCAACATTCCCTTATTAATTTACTGCTTATTGTACCATTACTTCTCCTAAAGGTGCTTTTACAATGGTCCGCTGGTAGTAATATACAATTACGTTTGCATTTGAGAGAGCTTGAGTTACTGTCTCAAAGTGGTTCAAAGCTGCTTTCTTCTTCTTTTAAGCCGTTGGTCACCCATAACATCCTCATTTGCTTTCCACTGTCTCCAATGTTAGTTTATCTTCATCCAACTTTTCCCCAATAACTTAGCCGTGATCCACAAATGTCCAAAACAAAAATGTAGTTTTTAACCGTGTATGTCATTTGAAAATGAATGTGTTTTGTTTTGACACGAAACCTAAAAGTGCAAAAAATACGTTGAACTCGTTTCAAAGTATGGACATTGAGGAAAAGTAAACAAATGCAACGTGACCAGCTCAGAAATAGTAAAAAACTCTTTTAATTTTGTGGAGCATTCTGATTTTACCGAAGTGAATTGTGGATAGGAAATGCAAGACAGAGACGAAGCACTATAAAAGGGGAAACGTGTCGGAGGCTACAAAATTTTACGCGACAAATAGCGGCGAGTCGTCGGCTATATTTTACGGACGGGCGTGACACGTAAAGACGTTGCGGTACACAATGTAATGTGTAAAACGAATGACGGCTCTTACTGAATAACGTAACGACGTCGCGTTTTGAAAAGAAGTAATGAATGTGAAAGAGGGTGTTTGAGGACAGCTCGTTTCTCGAAACTAGATTCAGTAATAAGGTCATATTTGTATTGCTGGCCTTGCCTTTTTTATTAGTCTCGTAAGTTTTGAACCACAATACTTACTACTTAATGGGATAATACAAAATCGTAAATAAAGGTAGGTAGTCAAAACGATGCTTCTACAGACAATAGCGTTTAAATCCTAGACAACTCATAGAACTACAAGTATTAACAAATGTGAAATGACTAGCATAGAGGCATTCCATCTTAGTCCTCAGGTTTGGCAGTGCATTTGCAGTCTTGTGAATGCGAATGTCTATGGGTCACAGTTTCCACTTACCATCAGGTGGCATGTGTGCTCGTTAGCCTTCCTATGCCATAAAAAAAAAGTTTTGACGAAACCTAGGAGGCTTATGGGTTAGGTGTATGTACTGTTACCTGACGATTCATCATCGTTGCTAGCCTTAAGATGTTCACTGGTGGCCATTACCGCTTGAGTGGAGAACTGGAGATATCCATAAAATGAACGAAATTTCGCTGCCTATATACATCATCTATATTGTTAATGTGTATTGTAAAAACCCCTAGGACATCCTATTTCACTACAATATTGGTCCCGTGTTTAGCCTTAATTTAAGGCAAACGTTTCCTGAAATTTCAACCTTCCCGACCTTTTATTAACAAATCCCAAAAATCTTCACAAAGGAATCAATCAATTTGGAGTCTTTTGTTCAGCAATCACTTTCGGCGGACAGAGACTAATGGCCGGCCCAGCTGCACGCATCTGCTTGCTAATTGTTGCTGAATGCATTAAAATTTATAATAACGCCGGCGAATGCTGGGGTTTCATCATTCAGGATTAGGGGGGTTTGTTTTTGGTGATGCTATTATGGAACTAATCAGCTGTGTCGCTGTGATGGACAACATTGAAAAAGTTAGCTGCAAGAGCGACTTTTCGTTGATTACTGCAATGTTTTGGGGTCTACCTGCGCATACCAAGTCGATTTCCTACAGTGTATAGTTAATTAAGAAGTAATTTATATTATACATACATACATACATTAAATCACGCCTGTTTCCCAGAGGGGTAGGCAGAGATCACTTTTTTCCACTTGCTACGATCTTGACAAATTTATTTCTCTTCTTCAACATTCATACATCGAGTCATGCACGCAAGTCAGTTTCGGGTACTTAAGATTCGGCCCTTTACCTTTTAAAGTAATTTATGTTTTGAATAGTTCTTATCACCCCAAATAAAAATAGGTAAATAATCTGATGAAAATAGCGTTAAATTTGCAAGAGATTTTAAACACTGAATGAATATAAGTATACCGTAGTTTTTTCATTAAATTAAAATAAAACCTTATTTCACTGGCCGTTGATCAAAATTATGTTCAGCTACTATCAATATAACGTCGGTGATACTGCAAAACCGCGTAACTAACAAATTTATGATAGAGCAAAATAAACCTTACTGTCTATTTAAAAAGGTGCATTTTGCTCCTTATTGAAAATGTTACTTACGCGATTTGGCAGTTTCACAGAAATTCAGCAGGCCAGCTGGTAATGGGAGCTGCCGGTTCCCTTCCTTCAATGGACTTAACCTGATCCCAAACGTTAATTAAGAAATGAATCACGGTACATTTTACTTTTGCCATGAACAAGGGTGAATATAAACGCAAATATTATTTAAATATTAATATAAAGTTTAAGTAGTAACGAGAGAAAATTAACATTCTGTTATGTTCATTATACTTTTTAATCGTCTTGTCCGGAATTTCTCTTGTGTTTAAGTCATACTACAACCATTATTTATTATTTATTTCTCTATGTACAAGTAGGTTTATCGTTGGCTATACCGACAGTATAAACCTAGAGCTTAGTTTGGGAATAATTGATTGATAAACACTTTCAAGCCTGATTACCTCGTATTGATTTATCTCTGCTCTGGAAATCATCCTGTAGGTTCCGATCGGGAGCTATGGATACACAGTTGTTAACGCGTGTGTTCACATCCAAATCCCACTTTTAGGGAAGGAGATAGATCTATATAACTCAGCTTTGTCCGTTTGACTGCCTAGAAATTGACAGGATTTTGCAAATCATAATAAAAAGTCAGAGCCATAGACCTAACAGTAAAAGACTTATAAACATGGTAAGAACTAATATGTTTTTGCTCTTGACGTAGAACCAACAAGCGTTGGTGCTGCGAAATTCGGAGTTTCTAACGAGAGCAGCACTTTTCATAATTTATACTTAATTATAATAATTATACATTACAAATACATTATGTGGGAGGACCTTGTGCAGGGTCCGTCCGGGTTGGTACCACCATCTTATCCATTAACCTACCGCCAAGCAGCAGTGTTCGCATTGTTGTGTTCCGGTTTGGGGATAAGACAGCCGGTGAAATGACTAGCATAGAGGCATTCCATCTTAGTCCTCAGGGTTGGCAACGCATTTGCAGTCTTAGGATTGCGGTCTTGTGAATGCGAATGTCTATGGGTCACAGTTTCCACTTACCATCAGGTGGCCTGTGTGCTCGATTGCCTTCCTATGATATAAAATAATAAATAATAAATAATAATAAATAGTAATCCAACTACTATTTCGAGTCACGCCAGCAGTTGTTTAATCTGAAATTTAAATTGGATTAGTTCGTGATGATTACACATGGGGTTCAAAAGTTTTAATCAAATTCTACATGAGTATGTTACTTTTAGATCAATGAGATAAAATTCGGGTTGAACGACCTAATAAAATACATTATACAGCACATGCCATTATGTTCACGTGCTTGTGTTTTTTTGAGTTAGAATCCTTTATAATATTACAACAAATGCGAATCGAAGTAAGTTTGGTTTTGCTGTCATAAAATTTGGTATGGCTACTATTATAAGAAAATACGGTTCAAAGAACCGACAAGTCTCCTTTATAGACTCTTTCATAACTCTATGAAGGACTGTATTTACTTGTTGTGCCCCCTATAATTACGTTGTTTTCTGTTCTATACAATTAGCTTATACAAAATGTTTGTTCAGGATACATTGTGATGTATGTAATCTGCGTAATATTTATTTTGTAATCCCTAGCGACCTCTGGCGGCCCTCTTTAATGAATACATAATGCTGGATTTAACCCTTTTCTTCCTTTTGTCATGTTATTTGAAACCTTACTTTGTTGCAGATTCTGATCATCAACGCAGATTTAAAAAAGTAAGTGGCTTTGAATTAAAAAAAAACATGTATTTGCTATGTTTAAAATTATAAACATCTCTTCTCAGCGCTTCCTCTTAGCTATAAAAATTGTAAATATCTAAAGAAATAAAGCTCATTATCTCCTACCGACCGACGTAATAGCGTTCTAAAACCAAATAAACGTTTCAATTTCGATTTAATATTTTGCTTTCTCTTTAAAGTTAAAGTTCTTTGTGAGCTCAAAGTAAACGGGGTGTAGTTTTTATTCAGCAAGCTGAGTACCTACGCTGCAGTTCCGACATTTCCATTATTCATGGACTGGACTTTGTGGCGACGCTGTGCCGTGTGAAAAACAATGGTCGCCATATCGTTGACAAATGGTGACGAGGGTTAGAACTTTAAACATGGATGTTATTAGGTGTGAAGTTCTTTGTACAAAGGGTGATAATCAGAGGCCGGAATTTTCGTAGCACTTTCGAGCTGTCATAGGGACTTCTTGTTTATCGATTTCGGATATACATATTTTATCGATACTTTATAGAACACAACATATCAAAGAATATTAAAAGTAGAGGTAAACAACAGGCGGTCTTATCGCTAAGGAACTATCTCTTTCAGATAATGACTATCTATTTCTTTTATAGAAAAAATAAAGATGAAACACTTGTTAGCACTAAAACAGACCTTTAACTTGAAATTCATAAATGATAAAACATTGAACTGAACCGATTCAATGTAAAATTGTTAACTATTAACTTTTCATTGTTTTCATTGCAAATCTCTATGTCACAGTTTTAATTAGGTACTCAAAAGTTATCTGAAAGAAAATCGCCTGTTGTTTTAATCTTCCTCTTCTTTTAATCTTATTTAATATGTTGTGTTCTATAATGTATCGATAAAATATTTATATCGGTAGTCGATAAACGAGAAGTCCCTATGACAGCTCAAAAGTGCTACGAGAATTCCGGCCTCTGGTGATAATCATAATAGTTTAAGTTCGAAAAATTTGAAAAGCATAAACATTTTAGATTTCGTACCGTTATTGCTGATCTACTCAATATAATAATAACCTATACAGTTCGTATCGTAGGATGTTTACTTGTAACTTAATTTATTCAAGACAATTTGATCAAATTTAAAAAGCTTTGCGTGTGAGTAATTGTATCGCGTGTGGTTTTGGTTCAATAATTCGATAATTGAAAGTGATCGGCCATTATTACCATATTTTAAAACAAAACTTGCAACATTAAAGTTAGGAATTTATTAGTATTATTTTATTCGTACATACTTTCTCAAAGGTTACACTTGTAAGTATACACTTCAGGATATATTATACAGGGTGCATAACTTAGTGTTATGTGGTATATACTCCTTATTTAGAAATACTCCATAATATAACCGTACCTTAGTTTAATCATCGTCTAAAGCACAGTTCCCTTGATGTCGTTAAAGCAGCCAAACCAAATTTATA
This sequence comes from Acleris emargana, assembly GCA_927399475.2. NCBI lineage: Eukaryota > Metazoa > Arthropoda > Insecta > Lepidoptera > Tortricidae > Acleris > Acleris emargana. The sequence goes on along the minus strand of OV656838.1, from coordinate 20,059,252 downwards.
AAACTCGTTTAAAACTTCTGAGGGGCACAAGGAGTTACTGAAATGAACCAGACTGCATTGAATGAAGCCTTTATAAGATTTCCGCGCCCGTCAAAGACCGTGCTTTCTGCTGTAAACGAAGTCCTTCATCATCCGTGACTATTTTTGCAAAAAGGATCGTTCATTAAAGTAGTAAGTATTGCTTCGTTTGCGTTCTTTTAAGTAGAAAATTTCATTTAATTTTATTGCCTTGTTTTTTTCTTTGCGGTTTAAATAGTTGGGTTTGGAATTCAATTTCAAATCATTTGCTCAACAAAATGAATGGCAATTAGGGTTCGTTTACACGCCGATTTTATGGGGACAATCCACTGGAGCCTTAGAAAGCCCTTGTTGTGAAAATATATTGTGTCTGTAAAACTTAAGTTGATATAATTTTTATAAAATAATCTAATACATAAGAAGATAAGTTCGCCTTTGTACAATAGTTTGATAACAATAATGTAATATTTATATTTTTGTGCAATACAGAGTTTACATACATACATATTACATACAAACATAAAAATCAATGTTTGTTTGTTTGTATTTTATAGGTATGTTTGTATTTTATGCGCTGCTATAGCTTGAGCCTCGGGACAATAGTACTCTTTATAAAATATGACAGTTCCCGAGGGAATACGATTAGCGTTAAATGATTTCTAAGTGGACGGTGTCGCGGGCAACAGCTAGTGCTAAATAAAACTTTAAAGTAACAAGTGAGATTTTATTTTCGCGATATGTAAAAGCATGCAACACTGTCCAGTTTTAATTAAAATAGCAAAAAAGTTTCCTTGTTTCAGGTTTCAGGCTCATTTTAAAAACTTCCTCTATTCTTCTTTACAAAACAGGCTCCTACTCATTTAATATTTTACCCAAAAACTCCATCTTCCTCCCCTGCGCACTCAATATCTCGACACACCAAAATTACGACACTTTGAGGAGCACCGCCGAACAAAATGAATTTAACCAAACTGGAATGAATGGCACTCGGTCTCCAATTACATGCAAATTAGCCCCATCACAACTTGGCCGGGTTGGAGACATATTACACTCTTGTAGTAAGTATGAGGAACATGGCAGCATGATATACTATCTAGCAAATGGATAGGTAAGGTAAATTAAAGTTAACTTGGTATTATCGCGCGACTCCGTCTGCGTTGAAGTCGTTTATCGCTATTCCCTGTCCAATTTTCCGGTAGGGAAAATAGCTTTCTCAAACATGCTCGGAAAGGACGGTATTCCTATTGAAACACAAGGACGAAAAGTGCTCCATTTTAATCCTAGGAGTAAGAAAACACTCTCCGTCCATGTCCATATAGTTTTTTAAAAGTGCTCTCTATTGCATATAAATCGAAAGGGCCATGGAAAAAATCCCGCACACCCAACGTGTGGTGCGGTGGCGGCTCGTGCGTGGAACTATCTTAACTAATACTCGTAGTTTTCAAACAAACATTCTCTCCGAATTTGTCAATGGTTTTAAAAAATAGTTATAATCATGTATTTGTATCGTTTCCTCGCATTATATATGCCTTGGTGGAAATGAGAATTTCCTGACTCGTATTTTAGCAGGCCTCGCTATTGCTCGGCGGTCAGGAAATCCCTTACTTTCCGTGCCTAGGCAGTAATATACTAATATGCTATTTCAGACTATAATCTATCTCTGTGCCAAATTTTATCCAGATCTGTTGAGCCGTTCTGGTATGATTGAGAAATACAAATCCAAACTGCTGCTTTTTCACTATAGAAGTGAGGAAGAACCAACACGAATTCTTCCCGATTACACACTGGATATTTTAAATTGATTCATATTTCGAGGGATGACATAGTACACATAACTGTAAGCCCACAAAAAATGCATATTGCGAATCACGTTCATGGACGGTCATACTATACAATTTTAATTGGACCCCCGTCTTTATACGCGCATGATATAGCCTGTATGATAAACGACTGCTATATCATGCGCGTCCATGAACGTGTTAACACAAAAACCTAATGATGCGCGAGTGTTTGTGACTAATTAAGTCTGGGATGTTTTCTATGTATTTAGTTGGGTCTAGATTAATTTGAGCAAGATGGTCCCCTAATATAGATTATTTATTGGATTTAAGGGTTCAGACGTATCCTAACTCAATATTACACCGATTAAACTATAAGCTTATGCCGTTCAAGCATTTTCCCTCCCATGCTAAATTATAAAACCAGAAGTGTGATGGAAAGCCAGTTTACCAGTAGTTATAACTCCAAAGCCGTTTATAGTCATTGAGATAACAAACTTTTAATTGGAAGCACGCAGTGAAATGCACGCTTGGAATTTTTCACATTTCATCCACAGTTTTGATTAGCTCGTAGATTTAAAATTAGAGGTAAAACTTGGAGTTTGAATTTTAGGTTTGTATGGCAAAACTAGCGAAATGATGGATAATTTACGTTTATACTGAGAATGATCGGTAAGTAGCTGCACACGTTTGTACGTTGTCGGTTTAACGCTTTTGAGAGATGCAGAAGTTCAATTTAATTTGTACAGCTACAACTACAACTACAACATTGGATAGTGGTTAAAATGACACTGATAAAGGATATTTTAGTTATAATTTTATTACGAGTAGATTGAAATAAATCCGTGGAGAAAATCCTCTACCTAGATTTTATCTGTCACTCCGTTCGAGTAGGAGTTTAGCGCTAATCCTTAGGGACAAGTCTGGTGATCCATCATTTTATCGAATTTCACTTCATTGAACGCTAAATTCTGCTAAAAACATTATGTTAAGGATATCTTAAACATTAAATAAGTGAGTTAGGTTAGGTTACACTTGTGACTACCAAAAAAAATTAACTCATGCCTTTCGATGAAATCAAAATTCTGCGAAATGATACGTCCCGGGGAAATCACATATTATTCCAACAATTAACTAATTGTCCAATATAGACAGACACAATCAAAATCCAGAAATAATAAATCGAGGAATATTATGTATCTATCTGTAATTATTGCTTTGCTTTCACATGATGTTCAAAATAAATTAATGCATGCGCGTTAGCGAAATAAAAGAATGAAAGGGTAAATATATTGCCGGTTGCCTGTTGTTTCTGACCCCACTAACTTTAGACCGATCTCCATACTACCCACTTTCAGTAAAATCTTTGAGAAATTAATTTTATCACAATTAATGGAACATTTTCAATATAATAATTTATTACACACCAAACAATTTGGTTTTACTCGGGGTCGCTCGACAACCGAAGCTGGTGTTGAGTTAATTAAACATATTTTTGAAGCCTGGGAGGGGTCACATGATGCCTTAGGTATTTTCTGTGATTTGTCCAAGGCCTTCGATTGCGTTAACCATGACACATTAGTCAGGAAGCTACACCATTATGGAGTTAGAAGTACTGCGCTAAACTTAATAAAAACGTACTTATACGGGAGAATACAAAGGGTAGACGTGAATGGAAAACGATCACCTGGGTCTTTGGTCAAAATGGGCGTACCACAGGGCTCAATTTTGGGTCCTTTTTTATTCCTCATTTACATAAATGATTTACCATACCTTATAAAGGACAAACATGATATAGTATGGTTTGCTGATGATACCTCACTCGTATTTAAAGTCAAACGACAACAGGAGTTTAATATCGATGTAAACAATGCTATATCAAAAGTAGTAGATTGGTTCAGTGTTAATAATTTATTACTGAATGAGAAAAAGACTAAATGTATTAAATTTATGACTACAAATGTGAAAAATAGACAAACTACTGTAACTATAAAAAATGATAGATTAGACCTAGTTAATGATACAGTATTTCTTGGAATAACGTTAGACTCCAAACTCCAATGGGGTCCTCATCTGGCTAAATTAGCGAATAGACTAAGTTCTGCAGTTTTTGCAGTTAATAAAATTCGGAATATAATAGACTTGAAAACCGCTCGATTAGTTTATTTTAGTTACTTCCATAGTATTATGTCATATGGTATTTTACTATGGGGTAGTGGTGCTGACGTAAACAGCATCTTTGTTCTACAGAAGAGGGCTATTCGTGCTGTTTACAAGATGGGTCATAGAGACTCGCTTAGAGATAAGTTCAAAGAAACGAATATATTAACCGTATACAGTCAATATATTTATGAAAATATTATGCATGTTCATAAACACATCGGTAGTTTTAGAAAGAACTGTGACATACATAATGTTAATACCAGGAATAAACATAAGCTCGCAGTGCCCTTTACACGGCTTCACAAAATAAAAAACTCTTTCATGGGTAATTGTATAAGGTTCTATAATAAGCTCCCAAGTAGTGTTACTCATTTATCAGTAAATAAATTTAAGAGTTACGTTAAACGTCAACTAATTTCTAAAGCGTATTATAGCATTAACGATTATATAAATGATGACAATGCTTGGGACTGAATTATTTGTATTACAATTATTAATGACCGTGGAGACTATATACATCTCCTTGTATGCTTATTATTTTAATTTGACATCTGGAGACTCTTTACATCTCCAAAATTGACCGTGGAGACTTTCTACATCTCCCTTGTTTGTGTTTGTTGTTTTGTTTTTTTGTTTAATTACCTACTTACCTATATTTAATTTTAATTTGACATTTGGAGACTCTTTACATCTCCGGAATTGTATTATTATTTTAACGTGACATTTTTATTAATTTAATTATTATTACTACTGGGACCTGTACATCCCTGTGACATTTAAATTAGATAGCTTATGTTTAGTATTGTAATAAGTTCTTTATTTAAAAAAATGGCTTACTGTTGAGTTTCTTGCGGTGCTTCTTCTCAACAATGGTCTCTTGAAGCGCTGGTAGATGGTAGATTCAGACTTGTAAAAGTGCCTACAGGGCCTACTTACAGAATAAATGTTTTTTTTTTTTTTTTTTTTTTTCCCACTGCTAGGCAAACACCTGCTGCGTATACTCGTATTTACTACATAGAAGACCCACAAAATACAACATAATGTAAATAATGTAACAATAAACAAGTGCAATAAGTCGCTGCAAGTCATGGGTCCGCTAATATTTAATAAAATACCGGTCCAAATTAGGGACTGCACTGCAGATCCATACCTAGCTTTGACCGGAGACTTAAAAACTAGCTGACACAGAGGGCTTACTATTCCGTCAATAAGTACCTGGATGACATTGACTTTTACTTATTTTATTTTGACACATTTGAGTGACTTTTTGTATTTATTTTGTAATAATTGATATTATTCTTTTTGTAATTTATTTTTACTGAACATGAATTATAGTGTATAATCCTTACTGAATAAAGTATTATGAATAATGAATTTTTAACGGACACCCCTCAGGCCCATTTAATCACACACAAATTCATGCTCGTACAATATAGATTTTTGCGCTAAGCCTGTCCGCACTTAGTTAAAATCTCCCTGATCCATGGGATTTGCGTATGTGTGCGGATTTATAATTCAATTACACGTGTGTGTCCAGAGCTATAAGGGATTAGGGTAAGGAAAATCTACAGGATTGTGTAGGAACATGGCTGAGTCGAGTTAATGTGCGCAAAGTGGTCCCGGGACGAGGGCAAAAAGGTTGTAAGGTGTAAAAATACCAGAGGAACTAGCAGTTTTCGGCAAATCAAGGGTACATTACTTTGTTATACTTACCTAACCCATATCGTTTTCATATTGTTCTTTTTCTTCTCGTGTCGATGGTTCCTATTTTCATCACACTCACAAAATACTGCAAAAATATTGAATAAGAAAAAAAATGGAAGTTATTACGGGGGCCTTCTTTTACTTTTCGTTTAAGTACAACTATTGTATGGTTTTTGACAATGCTATAACAATATGGAAAAGTTAAATGATTCAAAAATTCAAAAACACAACTGTTGCAAAATAAAATTGAACTAAAAAGTAAAAAATAAGTTTTATTTTTCGAATAGGACGGATAAAGTTTAGAATTTTTGGAATATTTAAATACATTTTACCTAAGCATTTTTAGTGCCTTGTAAAGCATAGTTTTAATAAAAATGTGTTATTATTATTAACCAACCCAACTTGATTTTTCATGGTAACCCGTTTATTTATGCTACTATATTCGTATACATATAGTTGAAATGGTCACATTAAGACCTTTCAAATGGTACATATATTGTAACAATTAGAAGTTTTTTTTTGACATAAATAATGGCCATTTTTCCATTGTTCTTATTTAAATTTTCACAGTTTAGTTATTCTATGTCGGGAAGATAAATGGATTCTAACGATACCACACATCTAAATCGGCTCAGTAAAGAATCATACATACATACATTCATACACATACATGAACCCTGATAACATTACACAGTGAGGAATAAGGCCTTTCAAAACCTAATTTCTTTTGAAATGTTATCGTATTGCCAACATTATTATAGCTCTTATTAACTTGCTAGTAACGCCGGTCGGCGGTAGCGTTAAAAACAATACAATAAAAATGCATCAAGTCGTTTGAGTAGTTGTTGAACATTTTTCCAACCATTTTCTCCGTAGCTTTCTATAAATTCCCCACTAGTTAGGTATTTAACTAACTATTAAGTACTGGTAAGTACTGAGCGTTTTACAAGAGAGAGCAAGCCTTTAGTACTTAATCGACTTAGTGAAACCGCGTAAAACCCGTTTCGTAAGTTGGAATACATTTTAAACGCGCTCGTGAATTAGTTGAGTCGGAATATAAAGGCTTATTATAAGGTGGTTCTGCGATTAGCGTTTTGTAAGGCATCGTAAGGCCAAATGTGCCTAAATTTAGGACATTTGACAAAGTAAATTTTGACTTTAGTTGACTGACACAAGGTTCTTTTTCAAGCTAACGAAATTTGACGTGGGCCTTACGAGTTTAAGCTCATCTACACTCAGAAGCAATGAAAATTGGTCACTTTATATCGTAATTCAATACAATAATTGTAATTGTAATTGACGACGCGCTGGCCTAGTTGGTAGTGACCCTGCCTACGAAGCTAGCGGTCCTGGGTTCAAATCCCGGTAAGGGCAGATATGAGCGCGAATATTTGTTCCCGAGTCATGGATGTTTTCTATGTATTTAAGTATATATTTCTCTATATAAGTGTTTATATCGTTGTCTAGTACCCATAGTACAAGCCTAGAGCTTAGTTTGGGACTAGGTCAATTGGTGTGACATTGTCCCCTTATTTTATTTTATCTGTTGGATGTTAGTTTTACCTCCGGTTTCACAATCAACAAGTAAAGCATATTTGGAAGATATATTTAGCCCTTTTTCTTTCTTACACTTGAAAATAGACAAGGACAGAGCCAATTTTAAATGGCAGATAAATTTATCATCCATCTGTGAAACAGACCATTAAACTTTTAAATTATTCTAATCACGATTTAGCCACTAATAAGTAGTTTGTAAGAAACATTTCTAATTATTATTGCATTTATTAGAACGTCAAATATAACCGCCACATAATGTTCCTAACTGAGCCAAACACATAAACTCCTTCGTAAAGAATTCCCGCAATAAATACATAAACGTCAGTGCAACCTGTAGCAACACCGACAACTCAGCAGTTGGCGGGACACTTAACGGGCAGTGTGCTCACAAGTTTAAATTGAAGACATGAAGTTGTTAACAAGTTAAACAGAGTTCCAAGACCTTCATTATATCACGAAATCTTGTAATAAGAATCAAACATCTGTCAAATTTAAGTTGACACTTACCACGCCATTAACAAAGCAAAGGAAAGACAGTGATTTAATTTAAAAAAACGTAGATTTTACTCTAGCTCGTGTACCGAGGTGTCATAAAGTCATAAGGCTGTATAAGAGTGCATCGTAAAACATGTACAGACAGATTTTGGTGTATAAACAATTTCCGCAATCAATACAGAACCGTCAGTGCAACCTGTAGCAACACTGACAACTGCACAGCACGGCAATGTGCTCACAAGTTTAAATTGAAAACTTGAAGTTGTTATCAAAGTTAAACAGAGTTCCAAAACCTTCATTATACATGCAGTTTTAAATATAGAATCAAACAACAATAATAAAATAAATCAGACCGGGTAATCTACGCAACCTTTCAAACCTTTACTTCAAATTATTGTCTTATAAGAAGTAAACAGCTTATAAATACCATAATAATATAGATTACATTATGAGTTATAGTACAATTATTGTTTATATGTAACCTTCTTAATTGTGTGTATATTTCAACACCTAATGAATGAGGGAATACCGTGAATTTTGATAAAACGACATAGTAATGTTCTCAAATTATTGGTTTTTAAATGCAATCTTGCTTCCGTGAAATTTAGAGCCCAGTGGCCATTGCAGTGACAGTGATTATTTATCTGAAACAAAATTACAGTCTCAAATGTGACTAAAACACTTTTTGTTATTGGATCATGTAGCTATATTATTAACTGTTTGCTTGCATATGAATGTGTAAATCACAAGGACTTAAACGCGTGTGTTTTTTTACCGTTGATGGCTTGACGTCAACACTCAAAAGACCGCATATAAAACTAACTACCCATGCCTATCTCTATACATTCAAGAACAGAATCGAGTCCCCAATGTTGCAAGAATTCTCAAGCATAATAATCTCAACGGCCTCAGTCCATTTCTGTCAACACGTACGTTCGAAAGCTGTCAATTTGTAACTGGCCAGCACGTACCTCAGACTATCTTAGGCATCGCACATGGCACGGTCACGTTGTAAAAGGATTGTCGCATGTAATTCAGCTTTATAAGAAATAGGTAATATTATATGCTTGCGTGAAGTAATATTAGACGCATTATCGACGTTGTAAGAATGTTGATGTGCGAATTCTGGTGGTGCTTGTCTAGGATTGATTGAAAACTTTGTAAAGCAGTAATGTGTTTTAGTAATTTGAGGTTTCTGAAAATGTTCACTGATCCAAATTTATCTACTAGATTTGAGTCCAAATCGATCTAAATGTACACACATGATCAAAATCCCCTATTCCCAAAAGGCTTTGCGCGGATTGAAACTAAAATTGTATAGATAAACAATGTGGAATTTTTAATATGGAAATATCGCATGCAGCTGCAGTGGATCGAGATCGACCCCCGGGTTCGCGATATATCGCTGATCTCGAGAATAGGGAACGGTAGGGTTGCCAGAAACTTTATTAGTTTCAATTATGAGACAGTTGTGGTGAGCTTCATTGCCAACTTGTGGCACAGCAGTGTTATGTTTCAGAAAACTAAAAATAGTGAACACGAAGGAATTAATGAATTTAATATAAAAGACATCTTGGTACAAAGTTTGATGAAAATCTGTGCCTTAACCGTCTCCTTAAAAGTAAGTAATATAACTATACTCTATTTATTTAGTTGTTGAACTAAATGTAAACAAACAAAAACCACGTGATTATAGTTCGTCAGCCATAATAGAAGCAAAACACTGATGTTAAAGCTCAAAATACCAGTTGGAGCTCAAACAAATGGAGCTCATAATACACTGACACCCTGAGCAAAAATAAGTTAATTACTCTACAGGTATGTACCGATATTTACTATTCTATTTTTCACTTATTCTTTTTACGTGACGTATAGACTTATATTCAACTGGAAAACCGGAATTCATACTTCGTTATTATTCGAAAAAGCTAAAACAACGGCCAGTTTCATAAAAAAACCAGTAACGTAATAAAAACAGGAATACATTTTATTAATGGCAACCCTGGGAGCCGTTGACAGTTTAGTGCATCCCAATAGAATACCTGCAGGATTTACTGCGAACACTGCCCTGCATTCATCGCAAAAAAGCCTAAAAGTCCTCAACTCTGTTGGAGATTCAACCTTATCGTAATCTACAGAGAGTCGACTTTGCTACATCTATTGAATTGGAGATAAGCGTTTTTGCCAAGTGGAAAAACTAGGAATATTTCTTGCCCGACGCACCCGCTCCTGTTTCGGACTAAGTATAAACCCAGGGAGTATTTCACCTCCCTATAAACATTTTATAGGTTTCTTGGTTTAGAAAATGAGAATACGAGTTTGGGCAAAAATTACAACATTAAAATGTAAACTCTGTTCATGGTTGTTTTAAAACTTATTAAAGTTATTAAATAGATAGGGAAGGGGTTTATTTTTTAAATATAATATTCGCGTTTTACTTTTCGGTCATACTGAGTATTGACACACAAAAGGCGGCAAATTCAAAATAACGGGTGATAACAAAAAAATGAGAATTATTTGCAAGGGTGTAAAAAAATAATTGTGTAACATTTTATATTTTTTTTATAGTTAGGGTTATAATACACATTTAACTATTTACAAAAGTATTAATGCACGTTACGATAGGGCCCGTAATCAGCTGTTCGACGCAGTTTTGACATAATGCCCGAACAAGACCGTTGGACGGCATATTTGTCCATTTTTGGCACACAGGTTTTGATTATTTTTATCAGTTGGGCACAATTTTCTGCTTCCCAATTAATTTTGTAAACCAAACTGCTCAAAAAACCAGAAAAATCTTCGATCGGCCGACATTGTGGAAGGTTTTTGGGATTTCGGATTTTCGGTACAAATGGCACATTATGGGAGTCTAGGAATTGCAATGTTTTTTTGGCGTAATGCGACGATGCCTTATCTGGCCAAAACACATATTCTCCATTAGGGCGATGTTGGCGATTAAATGGTATAAGTATTTTTTTCAAGCATTCACTCTATGAGAGTTTAGGATTAAATGCTAAACCACTAGGTTTGAATTTGAACCACAGTTTTGATACACCTTTATCGGAAAAAGCCACATAAAGCATAACTTTCTGCTCAAACTTGTGTTTTATATTGTCTGGTGATGTTGAAATGTTGCTGGGATAGTACCGATCATTTCCAGGTATATGGGTTTTGCTCAAAGTGAAATAATTTTCATCATCCAAAATAAACGATTTTTCTTTGTAATTTGTAACCGTCCAGCGGCATTGTGACATAATGTTACATTTTTGCTGATCGGTGTATTACGTTGCCCTTATCTTCTTGCGGCACTCCAAACCCACCTTTTTTAAAGACCGGCAAATGTACGGTTGAAAACATTTAAATATTTTCGCGGCATCTCGTTGGCTCATGGAATCACTATCATTGAAAGTGATATGGAGTGTCTTCAGTCTTCCCTTGGTCATTATTTTAGCTGGTCGGCCGCTACCACGTTTGCGAGTTGTCGTCAAGGATGTAAGAATTCTATATATAGTAGAAACTGTTACATTTTCTTTGGTAAAATGAACTACTGTGTACTTTTTCCCCATGTTTATATTTTTATTATAAAAATTTACAACGCGTTTTCGCAGAGCTTCTTGTTTCGGCGTCATTTTGACAATTATAAATGATTGAAAAAATGAAACATATAAAAATCAAGAATATCAAAAGAAGTACAAATAACATCTTGAACAATTTTTTGTCTATGGCAATAGATATTTTTTTAAGACTACTGAAAATGTTTCTCATTTTTTTGTTATCACCCGTTATCACTAGCTGGTAAGAGTGGTAACACGAAATACCATAATCACTATAATATTTCTGGAGTACCCCCTATTCCAAACGGATCTACTCATCAGATACTCACTTAATGACAATTGTACCACCTCGGGAGTATATACCCTATCAAACAAAAAATATATTTTCAAATTCGGTTCACAATTGACGGAGCAATCTCGTACCAAACATACCACCTCCTCCTTTTTGAAGTCTATACATATACAGGGTGTCCCGTAAGTACCACGTCAAACTTAAGGGGGAGGTAGGTGAGCAAGCCACCTACCTAACATGGAAAAATCGCCTTAGTAAAAGTCGCACGGTTTTCGAGATATTTGAATTTTTCTGATTTTTAGAAAAATGTACACCCGCACTGAGTTTTTGATCTGTGGTATTCGGAATTTATTATTTTTTATTTTTTATTTTATTGCAAAACAATCTTGAATAGTTGTGTTATCAAATGGTAAAAACCATTGAAAAGTAACTATTGTAGTTTTTTTAATTTTTTAAATTAAATTTAAAATTTGTCTCTTCCGTTTTATTTTGGTAAAACTTTAGCCCCTCCTGGTGAAAAAAAAATACATGACCACTGGTTAGCCAATTAGATTAAAAACATGCTCGTTTAATGGGCATTTAAAAATAATAAATATTTTATCATCAAAACACTAATAAATATTTTTTTTAAAGAAAAGCGTAAAATACACCGCAATTCACGTTAAGCCAGTACTGCCACCCAAGCTTACTTGCGACGCGAGCTGTATCAGAATTCCATTCTAGTTTCATTCAGCAGCAATGCAAAACTAATCGAACAAATTAAAATCTTTAAATTTCGCTTAATTTATAAAAAAAAAAATATAAAAAAAAAGTTATAAAACTTAATCTGCGATATTCCAAGTAGATAATTATTCGATTTGGGCTTACAACCTGCATAATGCCAAACTCTTTATTTTAAAAAAAAACTGTCCTAAAACTCTTCGAACTTCGTTCGAAATTTAAAAATAATTTTGTTCCTCATTTATTTGTTTATTGTCACATTTGAACCCAATCTTACTGTTTATTCGGTGTGTGGTTAAATCTAATTACTTACTTTTGTGATTTGTCGTTTATGTTTGATGTTTTTCGGACTAACTGTTTTTGCTCGTATTTCGGACTCTGATTTGCTTAACGATTTGGCCTTTGTGACAATTGTGACTGTGGATTAAATCACAAAAGTAAGTAATTAAATTTAACCACACACCAGTCGAACGAAGTTACCGAAATTTAAAGATTTTAAGCTCAAATTAATTAATTAAGTTCGACTGGTGTGTAGTTAAATTTAATTACTTACTTTTGTGATTTAATCCACAGTCACAATTGTCACAAAGGCCAAATCGTTAAGCAAATCAGAGTCCGAAATACGAGCAAAAACAGTTAGTCCGAAAAACATCAAACATAAACGACAAATCACAAAAGTAAGTAATTAGATTTTAACCACACACCGAATAAACAGTAAGATTGGGTTCAAATGTGACAATAAACAAATAAATGAGGAACAAAATTATTTTTAAATTTCGAACGAAGTTCGAAGAGTTTTAGGACAGTTTTTTTTAAAAATAAAGAGTTTGGCATTATGCAGGTTGTAAGCCCAAATCGAATAATTATCTACTTGGAATAACGCAGATTAAAAGTTTTATAACTTTTTTTTATAACTTTTTTTTTATAAATTAAGCGAAATTTAAAGATTTTAATTTGTTCGATTAGTTTTGCATTGCTGCTGAATGAAACTAGAATGGAATTCTGATACAGCTCGCGTCGCAAGTAAGCTTGGGTGGCAGTACTGGCTTAACGTGAATTGCGGTGTATTTTACGCTTTTCTTTAAAAAAAATATTTATTAGTGTTTTGATGATAAAATATTTATTATTTTTAAATGCCCATTAAACGAGCATGTTTTTAATCTAATTGGCTAACCAGTGGTCATGTATTTTTATTTCACCAGGAGGGGCTAAAGTTTTACCAAAATAAAACGGAAGAGACAAATTTTAAATTAAATTTAAAAAATTAAAAAAACTACAATAGTTACTTTTCAATGGTTTTTACCATTTGATAACACAACTATTCAAGATTGTTTTGCAATAAAATAAAAATTAAAAAATAATAAATTCCGAATACCACAGATCAAAAACTCAGTGCGGGTGTACATTTTTCTAAAAATCAGAAAAATTCAAATATCTCGAAAACCGTGCGACTTTTACTAAGGCGATTTTTCCATGTTAGGTAGGTGGCTTGCTCACCTACCTCCCCCTTAAGTTTGACGTGGTACTTACGGGACACCCTGTATGCTACCTTATCCCTATTGCCTCTTAAACCCAATAATGTGAATACCTTCCGTCCGCCTAATTTCAATTCTAATTTGATTCGTTAATAGTTTCCCGACATTGTTGCGCATTGAGTATTAAATTAGTCCAGTGATTGAAACATGAAACTAACAACATATTAGCCAATTTTAGAGTCCTTAGCCAATTATTAGCATGTCCGGCACTCGGCGAGCCCGCAGCACTGAATCTAGCTAAAAGGTTGATGACGTGAGAGCCATTTGTCTGCAATTACGGTCTCTTCGTATTCAAGTCCTCTTCATCTATTACAGGGGATCTATTTGCCTTGGTCTTAAACCATATTATTATAGTAGTAAGTAATTATTTAGATATTCATTTAATTTTCTATAAATTAGGTTTTTTACATATTCAAATATAAAGGTAAAATAACAATACCGATACAAAAAATAAACATTATAAAAAACCTAATCTACGGGTGCCGCCAGCAGCGGGGCAGGGCTCAAGCTACCGGTGGTTAGGGCTGCAGAGAGAGGAACCTCCTCACAATGCGTGCCGTGTCGAGGAGTACTGCCTTCTGTATCTGGCCCTTGATCCAGCCATCTAGCGAGAGTCTCTTGAGGTGTTGGTCGAGACTCTTCGCTATAAGACCGTTTGCCGAAACAACTATCGGGACAATGATCGTCGAGTCAACAAAGTAGTAAGTAATTATTATTATTATTCTCAGATATTTATATTTTTTTCTGTAAATTACGTTTTTACAATAAGTAATGTGAAAGTGTGATTTTTTTTCCTTCTTTCACGCTTCAACCACTGAACGGATCGAGATGAAACTTGGCACACATATTTTTCTCGGAAAATTATACAGTTCCCGAGGGAGCAGCGATAAACGACATCTACGAAGACGGAGTCGCGGGCGAAAGCTAGTTCAAATATAAAAGTAAATTACTATCATTATGTATGTCTTTACCAATCACGGGACTATGGAGTCTCGGACCTTTGGAAGGCGTAGATACATGGAGCCGAAGCCAACACGCAGAGGCCCTTCAGACAAGTTTAATTTAGTAAAGTGATGGGATACTAACAGGCGATTGTGCCCGAGTTCAAACTATAGAAGTATACTCTCACGGACAATCACCGGTTAGTGTAAGACTATTTAAGCTGATGCGTGTATTCTGATGCTGATCTTCCCTTGTGTCTATAAAGTTTAATAATTTGATTTGATTTGACATTAAAGGCGGTAGAAGGAAGATCCGGAGCTGTATTCGACATTACCATTACATTTGGATGCGAAAAGCACAAGACCGGTCTGAGTGGAGAGCCTTGGGGAGGCCTATGTCCAGCTGTGGACGTCTTTCGGCTGACATGATGATGATGATCGATTTCGATCGATTTCTGTAGTCTTTTTATGGCATGGACAAGACAAACGAACACATGCCACCTGATGGTAAGTGGAATCTAAAGCCCATGGACATTTGCAATGTCAGGATTTCAATCTTAAGATGACAATCTCAACACTACAGATGCGTTGTCAAATGGGTTGGACTTACCCAGTACTGTCCAACACCAGCTTAGGCAATGCTACAACTCAACAAGGGATAATTTGAGAATCTAGTGAGAATTCTGAGAAACTTGTGTTGTGTTTACTCTAAGTGCATATTCTAGGATCGTCTCAATCGTAGGTAGGTATTGCTGAAAGCCTGAACTCGGAAACACAAGCCGTAAAATACAGAGACATTGTTTATTTTCCACTTCTTCCATTTCAAATATAGGTAGAATAAGTAATAGTGTTGATTTTCTCGCAGCGTTTCTTTTCAGCAGTGGTCTCCTCTTGGAAAGCTCTGGTAGATTTTTGACATGTAAAAGTGCCCTTGCGGCCTACTTAATGAATAAATATCTTTTATCTTATCTATTTAATATAAAATACTTCCCAAAATAATCATTAGAACGTGTATACATAAGATAGTATGTACTAAGTATTGTAACTACAATCACATATCTACAGTCAAACATCTATCAGTCAAATATTCGTATTGTTTTCTTCTTAATATATCTGGCCGAAGTTCTAACCAATAATTCGTTTCAATGAATGTTTTTCCTTCATCTCTATTTCCGAAAAGCAAAAATGGAAGCAGATGTTAGAACATTTTATAGAGATTTGACAGCAATAATTCACGTTAAAAATCTTTTAAATGTTTTAGCAATGTCACAATCTTTATAACCCCGCAGTAACTTTCAATTAGTAAATAAATTAGAATTTTATACCCAAGCAGCTTCCATTACCCGGTCCATTTAAACTTGATATTTGCTTTACATTTGCGTTATGGCAAATCCTTAATGGATCGCACAGACTAATTAGCTGTCCTCACGGAATTTTATCCAAGCACCCGCGTTGAAAGGCTTGTTTTTTTGTTATTTTTGTAGACTCTTGGGTTTATTAATTTTAATATTAAATTTTGAATTTCGAGGTGGAAACTTTAATGGAGTGTTTTTATCTGATATTTTTAATATACAGTTTTCAGAGTTGTCATCGCGTGGTTCCGAGGTTTAAAGCCCTGGTGTCGTACCAAGGAGAGTTCTTACAGGTTCTGAATTAAACCTACTTTTAGATCTCAGTGCTAAGGTAACTACGGTGGTATACGGTTGGGTTAGGAGGAAATACCAAAAAATGCCGTTAGATAGATGATCTGATATGTTTAATTCTCCAATCACAGATATTACTGATACAAGATTGTAATACACAACTGTTATACTATGATAGGCCTAACAAATTCAGAGATCACGGTCACCGAACAGCTTCTATTGCTGAAAACTGTTCGGTTCGCTGTTGGGTCAATCAACTTTTCTTTGTAGCTCGTTGCCATGGTGACGTCTCCTGGGTCACTCTTTAAAACTGTGATTTCAAAGGATATAAGTCCACTAAAAAACTGTTTTATTGACAATTACACACCCATTCTTTTCTGGCCTTTCTCCTGAGTGTGCTGGAAGTATATATTATAACATTTTTTCTAAGAAACTCTATCACTGTTGTCTCCTGGCTTACGGGACAGAATAACAACAACAAAACGTTGATCCACCCTGTTAACCATAATAACCGTTTAAAAGGGTAAAGATAAAGGAAGTACTATTATTTCTGAACATCTGGGGGGTTATTATGACATAACTATAATGCAGTTCAGTTTACGATGAGAGAAAAGGACAGAGCTATATAACTGCTATAGCTCTGTCCTTTTCAATCACAGTAAATGAACTGCATAGCCATGTCATAATAACCCCTCCGGCCACCACCAATTTTGGCCACTTTAACACACAAAAACAACCACATGTATTTACAATATGAATAAAGTGGAGAATTTATGATGTACATACAATAATATAAATGACGAGAACTATAATTTTAAACATGTTTCATTTATTTTTAGTTTGGTTTCTTTGATCAAAATTGTAGACCAGTATCATCAGAATGACATCATATGCATAAAGTAGCCACTTATTAAGCATTTCCCCTATCCTAGACCTGCATAAAACATGAAAAACTACGACATTTAAGTTATTCGGTAGAATAATCATATTAATCATTTAACTACGTTGCACGGCATAACAATTTGCAAACGAAATCAAGATCAACAGCTTGTTAAATTGGTAATACTTCATCTAAAGCTTACCTGCACAAATGCATCGCCTTACATTGCTCTGCTTGTTGCAATCTCACGCATCGTCGCCTTGCGTAAAGCCTTTGCCTGTACTACGAGCACAAGTTGTATTTGCTCGTTTGTCGCTTAGTATACGAGGGGCGTTCAATAAATTCTCGGTATGAGAAGGAAAACAAAAGCATACGATTAGTGTTTTATAATATCTGTCAATTAGTTTTTTTAACTCCTCATAAAAATATTTTTTGTCTTTGGTGTTAAAATGCTCCAGCACCGCTGCTTTCAACGCTTCATCATTAGAAAATCGATGTCCACGAAGATCCTTTTTAAGGTTGGGAAACAAAAAGTAGTCGCTGGGGGCCAAGTCTGGACTGTACGGCGGGTGAGTAAGTGTTTCGAACCCAGATTCAAGAACAGCAGCCTTGGCAATATGAGCAGTATGCACAGGGGCGTTGTCATGAAGAAGCAGCACTCCTCTGGACAATTTTCCCCTCCTCTTCTCTTTGATTGCTTCCCGTAATTGGCGTAAAATGTTAGCGTAGTACTCTCCTGTAATATTTAAACCCTTTTCTTTATAATCTATTAAAAATATCCCTTCACAATCCCAGAATATTGTCGCCATGATCTTGCCAGCTGAGGGGACGACTTTGAATTTCTTGGGATGAGGTGTTCCTTTAACGTGCCACTGCATCGACTCTTGTTTGCTCTCAGGGTCATAATGATGAACCCAAGTTTCATCTCCGGTAACAGTTTTTTGAAGCAAACCATCAGGGTTTTCACCACACAGCTCAATGAAGTCGGAACAACAAGCAACACGCGTATGCTTCTGAAACGGTGTCAACATTCGTGGTACCCATCTCGCACTAACTTTGGACATGTTAAGATGATCGTGGATAATATCATGTATTGTACCAATAGAAATATTGGTATTTGTGCTATAGACCTAACCTTCACTCGACCATCTTCCAGTATAATTTTCTCCACTTTTTTAAATGTTTTCTGGTGAAGTAGCTTCAATAGGCCGACCAGGTCCTAGGGTCATCTTCTATGCTCTCCCTCCCACGCTTAAATTCATTTGACCACTTTTGGACAGTAGATAATGAAGGAGCGGACTCACGGTAAACTAAATCCATTTCTTCTTTAATACACTTTTGATTTTTTCCCTGTTTAGTCAAGAATTGTATCACGGCTCGATGCTCCAATTTAATTATCATTGTAAAATCGCTCATGGTGATCACGTTTGTTCAGCAGTAGCAGAAAAACAAAAGAACGTGTAGGCTTTAAATTTACTTTTTTTTACTGTCAATGAATGACTCTTTGCGGCCAGTATTAAGAAGTTTACTAAAAAGGTTTGCAAGATATCAATTCTTATAATTAGGTACATTCTCGTAATTTTGAAGGAAACATCGTCATCATCATCAGCCTATGCTAGTCAACTGCTGGACATAGGCATCTCCCATTGGTACGTCACCGAGCACGATTCGCGGCCATACTTATCCAGCTCTTACCAGCTGCGAAGGTAGTCGCTGCACGTGTCGTCCCTATACTGCGATTAAAAAGTAATAGAGTTTAATTTAAATCTAGTGCAAGAGCAACATACGATGTTATTGTAATCTATGTAGCCATTCCTCAAATACTCACGGGGCTTACTCGTATTTAGAGTAGAGCGATTGCTTGCTCTGCACTCAGTATAACAGCAATATGCATGCTTCACGTAGATCATCTTCCTTCTCTCATTGTAATTTTGACACACTAATTGAGTTCGACTCGTTCTCTTCTTTCACGTACTCATGTACTCACACCTTACTTACACATATTATCAGTGTTTAACCCATTCCAATCTACATCGAGACTCTTCACACGTCAATCTATAATTCCTTCACTTTTTGAACTTGATGTTATTTATTCATTTGTTTATTTTACTCACAGTATTTATAATATTGGTCTTAAAGTAATTTAAGTGCTTTACATAAACCCTTTTAAGGTGTAGTAACATTACTATTTACAGTTACTTTCAATTTCAAGCGTCGTTTGATAATTTATTTCTGATTCTGAGTTTGCTCATTTTAGTTTCCACTGTCATCCATCGCAACGTGACATCCGCATCTCCGCCGCATGCACTCTTTTTCATCCTTTTCGTTCGTCTTAGACACCTAAGCTGACTTATGTTTACGGGCAGACGGATCAGGTTATGATAGCCGTCGAGTTGAGCGAACCCAGGCAGTGATTGTTGACATGGCGGAGCAAGGTTCTCGCGATTTCACGGTCCAGTGATATTCAAAGATAATTTAGTGTAATTGAGCTTAGGATCCTGATTGGTGGTTATTGAAACTCCGTATTTGTATAACCTGCGACAAAACCGCAACGAATTGATTAGTCACTATTCCATTTAAATCTATGACTATCTGCGTCGTTTAAGCTAAGATAACACATTTTATTTAAATTCAAGTATAGGCAACGTTAAGGGGTACATTGTCGGTTTCTCTTGTAAGACTGTTTACCATTTACATTATATATTTATTTATTTATTTAATCTTTATTGCACAAAAGAATACACTTTGTATACAAAAGGCGAACTTAATGCCGTAAGGCATTCTCTACCAGTTAACCTTTGGGCAAAGCAGAGATTGTGGTGGCGGTGCAACATAGGGTCTAACATATATGTTGCTTAAACGTAATAATATATACCTACATACCAATATATTAAAATAAATATAAATACTTATATAAATACATAATATAAAAAAATATATAAAAATGAGGATAAGCACAAAACATTACAGATAACACCATCAGAGAAACAAGATGATGACTATTCTACCTACAAAAAGAAAAAAAATCGCGAACTTTCTTTTTAAAAGCAAACTTGTTCGGAGCTTGCTTGATATCAAGGGGAAGGTCGTTCCAAAGTCGTGCTGCTTGAAGTGCGAAAGAGCTGGACATGAAGCCTGTGCGGTGAAGAGGGATGGATAGTGTGAGATTGTCAGAGGATCGTAGCTGACGGAGGTGGGTGGAACCAAGAAATTTAAAAAAATATTTTAGATAATCAGGAGATTTAGGATCGTACAGGATGTTATATAGGAAACAAAGTAATCGCATTTTGCGACGTTGACGAATAGGAAGCCATTTAAGTTGAGAGCGGAAGGAAGACACATGATCATATTTACGAAGACAGAAAACAAAACGAATACAATTATTAAGAAGGCGATCCAACTTATCCAGTTGTCCCTCGCTCAGGTCCGGATAGCACACGTCACCGTAGTCAATGATGGGGAAAATTAGGGACTGCACAAGGGATACCTTGGTCTTAATAGGCAAAAAGTGTTTTAATTTATTAAGACAATGAAGAAAGCCCATGACCTTACGACTTACTTCGGCGACATGTGTTCTCCAGCTGAAGGAGTTGTCGATGTAAATACCGAGATCCTTGACGCTGGAGCTAAATGGGATATCAATGCCATTAAAATTTGGTGGCTGAACAGCATCGAGGTTAATTTTATTCAGCTGGCCGGAACTACCAATGATAATAGCCTGACACTTGGTAGGGTTAACGAACAAGCCAAACTTTTCGGACCACTGCAATATATGTCGGAGATCGTCATTAATCTTGTCGATGGTAGATTGTAAGTCGGTCACTTTACAACAGTCATACAGTTGGAGGTCGTCGGCATACAGATGGTGGGAACAGCCAAGATCGGGTGTGATGAAGTTAATGAAGGTGGAGAATAGCAAAGGAGAGAGAATACCTCCTTGTGGCACGCCAGCAGCTAAGTCACACCAATCAGAAAAGGACCGATCGACTCGAACCGCCTGCTGACGCCCCCGGAGATAAGAAGAAAACCAAGTAAGAACAAGAGGTGAAACATTAAGATACTTAAGAAGTGCTAGGAGAATGTCGTGGTCAACTGAATTAAATGCATTGGAGAAGTCAATAAGAATGAGAACTGTTACCATACCATCCTCCATGCTCTGTCTAACATCCTCTGTAACCTTGAGCAACGCTGTACAGGTACTGTGGCTAGGACGAAAACCAGATTGATAGGCACTAAGAATATTCTGGGAATGGATAAAACCAGACAGTTGTTTATGTACAACCGCTTCCGCAATTTTAGATACAAATGGTAAAATAGAAATTGGCCTGAAATTGTTAAGGGACGTGGGATTACTAATTTTGGGTAGGGGAAGTACGAAGGCTTTACGCCAGAGCAAAGGAAATTCTCCGCTGATAAGGGAAAAGTTGATAATGTGAGTAATTATTGGGAGTACACAGTCGAGGACCATCACGACCATGACACGACTCACATCATCACACCCCACTGCCTTGGATTTGATGGCAGAGATAATTTTCTTTACGTCTTCTTGAGAAACGGTGGAAAAAGAAAAGGTCTTATATAAAGAAGGAGGAAGTGAATATAATTCTGAAAGGGTGATAATTTTAGTGTTTGGGTCAACACAGAGAGCAGAAGAAAAATGCCTATTCAGATCATTAAGAGAAAACGACGGGGAACTAAAGGGATTTGCAGATTTACCAATGCCCAGTGTTTTAAGAAATTTCCAGACATCAGCCATGGAACTAGAGGTCACATTATCGTGTATATATCGTCGCTTGGCTGCCCGCACCATCTGATTACATCGGTTCCGAGCAGTCTTAAACAGCTTCCAATTATCGTCAGTACGGTCGCGTTTATACAGTTTGAATGCCCGGTCTCTCCTCCTCATCGCCATCCGAACGCCGCTAGTAATCCACGGTGCAGGTGGTCTTCGGACTCGGACTGAGCGCAAGGGAGCATGTTTATTGAATACTTGCAAAATTGTATTGTTAAACGCAGACACCATACTGTCAGCAGTCGTTGCTTCTGTCACAGGAGACCAATCAATATTAGCAGTGTCATTCAATAGAGCGGCGGTATTAATTTTTGCAAAACTGCGCATCTGGACCACGGTAGGCCTAACTTTAGGTGGCTTGATTCGATATGAGGCAAAAATAAGGTCGTGATGTGAAAACCCTGGAGCTGGAACCTGACCGTGCGTTATGATATGAGTAGGAGATGAAGTAAGGATAATATCTAGCCAGGTATCGGAAGATGAAGAATGGTGGGTTGGGTCTAACTGAAGAATTGAAAAATCTACAGATTGAATAATCTTAGTAAATTTTAGACTACGGGGAGATTTTTTGTAAAGATCAGTATTAAAGTCGCCCATGATTAAATGATGAGCGTAATCCGAACTAAGCGACTCCAATTTTTGTTTTTTGTTTGTATTATTGACCACAACGTGCGTAGAGACTAACTAGTCACACCAAAAGTTACTTAAAATCAGTCAATTAATGAAGTGTTACTTATTTAATTCCTTTCTAGACTTCATTGCTCGAGGCACAACAAGATGTGGGAACTGGGGTGCAAATGTTTTTCTTTTATAAGTCTCTCTCTGTCTCTCGTTGAAAAAAGAATTTCCAATAGATCGAAGTAGAGTAAAAAAAAAGGTATTTATGGAATGCATAGCAGAGACAAACGTATCATGACTTGCCTCTCGCTCACATTTATCATGAACCTTTCACAAACAAATCTCGCTTTATTTCCATCAATCTCCATTTAACCAAATAACCGAGCCTAAACACAACTCGTAGAAACCCCATTTAACTACGTTGATCGCAATTAGCCTCTAAGCCTACGCTAGGCCCACGTTTGTGCAGCAAAGCTACTTAATTATAGACGCAATTTGCAGATGGAGCTCTCAGACCAATTCCAACATATCTGCCTAACGCCCCGTCGCCAATCTAACAAGACCTTTCCAACCGCTGATGTTGATTTGACGCTGTATGTCCAAAGTGCGGCCTTTAGGGGTCTCGCTCGGTTCTGGCCCCACAACCTTTTAGTGCTTTAGTGGTTCTTGGATCGTTTTGGATCGAGTAGTGGTGCTGTCGGAGCCGTAAAGGGCTTTATTTATTCATACGGGAGCGGTATTACAGCTTCCTGTTCTGGAATGTTCGGTTGTCAAAGTGGTACTTGGTTATTGTTTGTTTGTACAGTTTACCAGCTGCCTATTTGGCTTTGTTTAAGTGAATTAACTCTTGTGAAGTGGCGAAGGTTTATTGGTTTTTAACGTCGCATTCGAATACAGTGTAGGTTGAATTGGGCACGTAGACAATTAATCATCTTGGCGGAAGGTTTGTCAACGTTGTTTGAATTTGAACAGGTTTATAGGAATAAATGAACTATTAAAGGCGTTGACCGCTCAGTAATGAAAATATAGATATTAAAGCTAGCACAACAATGGTTAAGAACAATGATAACATTGAAAGTCGTACGTTGTAAAACGCGATCTAGCCGGACTATCAATTTCCTATTTATTTTCTATCAATTCTATACCCAATGGTTACTTAAGCGGCAAAATGTCCAACGCTTGATTTACGCTATAACTAGCTCATGTTTTTTACCCGCGCCGGGTCTTGTAGCGAACTAAATCAAAGTACATAAATTGTGCAATGTATTAGTTGCAGCGCAGTTTATGGGGCGTGCAACAAAGTGCAGCATTATTCTCTATAGCCACACCTCGTGGACGTCGACCACATTGTTAAATCTGTACCTCAAAGGCGTGGTAAATTCTTACCTCCTTAGTTATAAACGCACAATAAACCTATTATATATACCCTTATTTATTGGTCCTTTTCTTTGCAGGTAGGACAGAGCGTATTTCAAGCACACTTTAGCTATTTTGTAGGGGATCCGAAAGGAGACAACCTTCATCCAGCTGTTTATTTGATAAAAAGTATTTTATATCAAGTTTTATATTTTAAGTAATATATGGCGAATAGGTTGGCTGAAAAGTTTCAGTCCAGTATAGTATAATTAATTCAAAATTCAAAAATCTATTGTAAAACAAAAAAATGCAATTGTTTCTTTAATAGATAAATTACATACCAATCGATAATTTGTCTATTAAACAAGCAATTGTTTTTTTTTTTTAAGTTCCTTTTGACGCTGAAGTTTTTCAGCCAACCTATTCGCCACATATTAAAACCGTATGGATATAAAATACTTTTTATCGAATAAACAGCTCGGTGAAGGTCGTCTCCTATTCGGATCTTATACCTATTTGTACGTTTATAATTAAGACGGAAAGGCTCCAAATAGAAACCATATATATTTAGTTCTGACTGGAGGCAATTTTTTTTTTTCATTTTTGTTACCACAAGTACGTCTCTTTCGTTATTGACAAGGTAAGGGAGGTAAAAAAAAAAAAAAAAAAAACTGTTTATTTCCAAAAGCCTTAGGTGATTCCTAGCGTCAAATAAGTTTCATTCAAGATGTGCTAGCCGCCCTGAAGTCCAGAAATTGTTACCTACCTTGGCGGCAAACATGGTTTTTATTCCCGACTACGGTTCCCGTAAGTGGAAGAGCTATGTTATTTACTTGCATGTATTTGTGGATGTTATGCTTCTTTGTTTTCTTGATGAAAGTCAACACTGGAAGCATTTATATTGATACAAAAAAAACATAAGGAATTGTACTCCTAGTTTATAAACTCGTTAGGTATGCATTATAGTAAAATGAAGTGCCTGCTAGTAGAATCACTATAACTTTGAGTTTCACAATTTCCTTCGATTCTGGAGAAATATAAGGTGAAAATGAGAAATTATGTATCAAGTACGTTATACGATACAAATACTCTTTATTGAACATCAAAAAAAAAAAAACACGGAACAGTACATTTTAACTATAGGTATACAACATGCGGTCTTACCGCTAAATAGCGATCTCTTCCAGACAACCTTGAACCTTGTTATGTTTCTTCAAGTTTTTTTTTTTTATGTGTGTCCAGTGTGACTGTTGTGGGAGTTACAGCTTTTTAAATTTTATTGCAGAAACTTATCGTTTCAGTTTTAAATAAATATACCTTAGGTTGTCAAGTTATCATTATAATTCGTATCAAACTTTTTCAGAACGATTAGACATCAATTTCGAAAAGAACCCTCGTCCACTCTGTATAACTTTATATCAGTAATAAAATCGACGATAGTTAAAGAATAACAGCGCCGTAAGTTGCAGTCGCCCTTTGACCCGTACCAGCTTTATGGCCACAACACACCGATGCAGTAAATGTACCGGAAAACGCTATATTTCCTATTTCTTAGCATCATATGCTAACAAATTACTTGCTGTGTATGAAACGGGAATTTTGCTTGAGGTTTCGAGGAAGTTAAAACGGTAGACTTGTGATGTATGATACTTAACTTAGTGCGGTTCGGATATAAAATATATTAAGAGAAAGGAAGTTAAAGTCAGTAAGGTTTTTGATTTGTACGTATGTTTTTTTTTATGGCATAGGAAGGCAAACGAGCACACAGGCCACCTGATGGTAATTGGAAACTGTGACCCATAGACATTCGCATTCACAAGACTGCAAATGCACTGCCAACCCTGAGGACTAAGATGGAATGCCTCTATGCTAGTCATTCACCGGCTGTCTTATCTCCAAACCGGAACACAACAATGCGAACACTACTGCTTGGCGGTAGGTTAATGGATAAGATGGTGGTACCAACCCATGTTTGCGTGTACGGCTTTTTGTTTTCTCATAAAAACTGAATGGATTGCCAAAATTAGACGAACGATCGTGTTGTATACAGATTTGACTTAGCATGTCACAAGTTGACAAGCATTTAATTTAAAGATAAGTATGTATTTTAATAAAATGTGACTGAATAAAATATTGTTAAGCCACAACGTGTGAAGTATAGAAATTTAAAATTAAATATAAACAATGGATAAATAAATGTTAATATGAATCTAGTTACCTGAAAATTTAAGACAAAACCAGGCAGTCGAGTTATTAAAGCTTTATTTATGTCATACTTGTTTTCAGTTATGCAAATAATAATTTCCTTATTAAGTTGGAAGTATTTATTCTGTTAAGCCGCCCCTAATAGCAGTTGGTTATGGAACAGAGGAATACTCTTAGCTAATTAAAATATCAAATTTTACAAGCAAAGATTTCCTTTCGTAGTTTATATTTGAAATTATTTATGTTGTAGGTACTTTAATATAATAAAGGTACTACAATTAAAAGTTAAAACTAAACTTATTTAAATTAAAATCAAACTAATTGTAAGCTACTCAAATATTAAAGATGTAAATAATAATCACCACTATAAAAAGAACACCCCCTCTGGCTGGTCCGCTCGCGGCGTGGTCGCTATGACACTGGCTGCATTACCTCTCTGGATAGCTAGCCCAATCCTTTGGTAGAGGTAAGCACCAGCTCTAGGATCTGGAGGTGTCTATGAGCCGGGATGACAGAGTCTTAATAAAGCTTTTCATATCGGCTGACCAAGGACCCAAGGTCTCCTCTGTTTGAATTTATGGATAACACCAAATTTCAATTTAGAAAGAAGGTAAGAACGATCATAATATCTTCAAATCGGAATCTGATAATACATAATAGGTCGAAAGACGCGGGTTTTTTTTTTTTCTTAAAATATTTGTTCACAATACCTAACTTAGTAGGTAAGGTCTGGAGGTAAGTACCAACAGATTGCGAACTTAACGGCTTAACCCTTTTTCTGGTCGCACGAATCTAGATGGGGTTTACGAAAAATAAACTTATCCAAGTTATTTACCCATTGGTTTTTTTTTATGCTATTAAAATTGAAATCAAGATTGAAATTGTAACTAAATATCATGTAGGTAGTTAATAAAACGCATGCATTCTGCCAGTCAACCATAAGGCCAAACATAGACAATGGCTTCCTCAGCTTCCTCTAGTACATATTATAGCTCTTAAGATAAAAGGAAGTGAACAAGAAGCCTTAGCATAACCCAAAAAAATCAACTTAATAAAAACTGCATCTTTATAGGGATTCCATATGTTACCCCAAACAGCCAAACCTCTGGGTATCCATGCAGAATCCCTACTTTGAAAATCGCAGTTTAAAGTTACGCTAGCTTCATCCCTGTCACTCGTCATTCGAGACTAAATCGATAGAAAGGGATGGAACTAACGTAACTTCGAACTTCGAATTTCAAAGCAGGGCTTCAGAATGTGCCTCATCGCGTCCGGGGCACTGAACCGTCCCAGCAGGACGCTCCGGCGCGTTTCCGGTGGAACCCGTTCGGGTGTAATGCGGTTATCGCGTTGGTTTGATTGACTCTGTAGACGCTGCGGTCCTGGTGAGTCATGAGTGATGTGACGCGTGTTTTAAGCTTTGCAAATGTTATAATCTAATAATATTGTAAATGCGAAAGTTTGTGTGTTTTGAAGTGAAAGTTTATACTCTCCAGTATCTCTTCCAGAAGAATAATAAATAGCTGGAAGAGATACTGGAGTCTGAAGGAGATCATGAAGGACAAGACACTTCACATTAATGTAAAGACAAAATTGTTCAACACCTGCGTACTACCAGTCTTAACGTACGGAAGCCAAACATGGGCTCTAGCACAAAATACGACAAGAAAACTGGAAACCTGCCAACATGCCATGGAAAGGAGTATGCTGAACGTAAAAAGATCGGACCGAATAAAAAACCATACCATCAGGAAAAAGACAAATGTTATAGATATAACATCCAAAATCAGAAGACTCAAATGGCAGTGGGCAGGGCATATGATAAGAGGCGAAGAGAAATGGAGCAAAATTGTCACACGATGGTACCCTAGAGAAGGTAAAAGGAAAAGAGGTAGACCAGATAAAAAATGGGATGATGACATCCGACAAGTAGCAGGAGTAACCTGGAATAGGGTGGCCCAAGATAGACGAGAATGGAAAAGGTTGGAGGAGGCCTTTGCCGATTGGCAAACAGACCTACAAAAAATTATTAAATATTAGAAAATAGATTAAGATTAATTTAACAAAACAAAATAAATTAGTTCATAATACTTTGTAAATAGATATTAAGTTGGTCTGAATAAAGGGCTTATTATTATTATTATTATTTAGATATTCATTTAATTTTCTATAAATTAGGTTTTTTACATATTCAAATATAAAGGTAAAATAACAATACCGATACAAAAAATAAACATTATAAAAAACCTAATCTACGGGTGCCGCCAGCAGCGGGGCAGGGCTCAAGCTACCGGTGGTTAGGTCTGCAGAGAGAGGAACCTCCTCACAATGCGTGCCGTGTCGAGGAGTACTGCCTTCTGTATCTGGCCCTTGATCCAGCCATCTAGCGAGAGTCTCTTGAGGTGTTGGTCGAGACTCTTCGCTATAAGACCGTTTGCCGAAACAACTATCGGGACAATGATCGTCGAGTCAACATCCCACATGGTGGTCACCTCGTGAGCCAAGTCAAGGTACTTGCTGAGCTTATCCTTCTCGGCCTTCACGAGGTTCTCATCATGCGGGATGGTGACGTCGACGAGCACTGCCCGGCGTTGAGATCGATCTGTCAACACGATGTCAGGTTTATTGGCGACAATAGTCCTGTCTGTGATAACAGATCGATCCCAATAGAGCGTAGCACGACCATTTATTATTATTATTTGTATGTCTTTACCATTCACGGGACTATGGGAGTCCCGGACCTTTGGAAGGCGTACATGGAGCCGAAGCCAACACGCAGAGGCCCTTTAGACAAGTTTAATTTAGTAAAGTGATGGGACACCAACCGGCGATTGTCCCTGAGTTCAAACTATAAAAGTATGCTCCCACGGACAACCAACGGTTAGTGTAGGACTATTTAAGAAGGATGGAAGTATTAACAATAGGCTCTATGAATGAACAGATATGGATTGGTGAACTAGGCTATTGATGAAACTACGGCGCCTGCCTGGCCAATGCTAATTACTTTGGTTGAAATGGCAGGCGGTGACTCGCCAACTCAAGAATGGGCCTCCCGAAATAGCCGCATATATATAGCAGCAGGGAGGTAACAGTTCCAGAGGGGCTAAGGGTGGAGAGGTGCTTCTGGACTTTAAACGACCATAAGGTGCCCACTCACCACTTATGCAACACATCCACCCTTCGAGCATATAGCTCTTGCGACTCCACTCTGACCGGCCAATAAAGGCAAGCCAGAGGTGAGGGTCTGTTCCTCGTCATTATACACTCCAGCCGGCCGGTGAAGGCAAGCGTGAGGTGAGGAACAGGACCTACCCTCGGGAGCATTCAGGTCCGTGGTGTCGCCACTCACCAACAGCTCGCCACTAGCTGCCCTGCGGCCTTATTATTATTATTATTATTATGTGTATGTCTTTACCATTCACGGGACTATGGGAGTCCCGGACCTTTGGAAGGCGTACATGGAGCCGAAGCCAAATAATATTGTCAATGCGAAAGTTTGTGTGTTTGTCACTTCACGCCGCCACGGCTTTTGGATGAATTTTGAAGTGAAAGTTTATACCCTGGGTTGCATGGGTTACTTTTCACCCCGGAATATGTAAAAGTTCCCGAACGTTAGCCAAAATCCTCCGCAACACGGGATGGCCGGATAACTTATTCTATATATAAAAAAAAAAGATTTATTATAACAAAAAAAAACATTAACACAGTTTAAATGTGAACACTTTACGGTAGGATATAAATTGTTTAGTGACAACAGGCTCAGGTCTCAGCATATGCTGCGAGATGGGTCATTTGCACAGTGGTTTTCAGCCTGCATCTAGCTCTCGGCTACATTTCAGCAAGTTACAAGGGAACATTACGCTACGCTGTAACTACCTTTATCTAATAAAGAGCGAACAAATATAAAACAATTAGACGTAACTATAATACATACATACATACATAAACTCACGCCTTCATTCCCAGAGTGGGGTAGGCAGAGCTACAGAATTACCAACAACTCTAATAACTTGTTGATAATTCTGTAACCACATTTTGCAAAATCAGGCTAAGATGTTTACCAGTGTATTAGTGACAGGTTGCAAGCCCATCGTCTAACAGTACTACAAGCCTATATTCCCTTAGTCGCCTCTTACGACATCCACGGGAAGAAATGGAGTGGCACTATTCTATCCCGGTAACCACACGGGCATCTATCCCGGTAACCACACGGGCAAGCCACACGGGTAACTATAATATTCTATCAACAATATGGTTGGTCCAATCGTACAGCAGAGCATTCTGCGGGTGAGGGTGTTTATTATCATTCACTTTGTGGTTTATTTAATAAAACTTTTCGGAAGCTAATTTTGAAGGTTGGTAGCAACATATTAGTACGTAGGGGGGGTGGCAAATCATTCCAGATTTTCTACGCGAACGTAGTGGGGGGCAGAAGCTATAGTGATTACAATATAGTAACTGTAACTCTCGACTTACTTTAGTTAGAGCTACGATTTTTAGACTAAAAGGTAGCTTATGTTTCCTGCTTCCTACGAAAAATAAAAAAAGCAGGTTAACGACCTACATTTCTCAGAAAATAAGGAATACTAATAATTAACCGCTCTTTTTTTCACATTTCTTATTTTGATGTTTTTTTTTTACCAAGTAATTCCCGTATTTCTGTAGAATTATTAACGCAGAATTATTGTTAAAGATAAAGATAAAGACATTTTTTCAGTAAGTAGGCCGCACGGGCACTTTTACACGTCAAGAATCTACCAGCGCTTCACAAGAGGAGACCACTGCTGAGAAGAAGCGCCGCAAGAAACTCAGCAGTCAGTCATTTTTTTAAATATATTTAATATTACAATGGTACTACTTAGTCTAGCATTATATAAATCTAAAAATAGCAAATTAAAAAATATTTCAAATATCCTGCGTAGTTTCCGCAGGAAAACACACCAAAATCTTAAGATAGAAAGAGAGAAAAGGAAAAAAGAACTCCTACGTATGTGTATATAAGACGGTGCAAGATGACCACATAAGATTGATATGTTTTCCTACATCAACGGTGTCCCCCAGACAAGATAAAGATTTTGAATTTGAAAAAAAACAAATAAAAAATATATTATTGATTAAGTTTCGGGTTTAGGCCAAGCATGTTTGTCTATTAAATAGTCCTCGATCCTATAATACGCTTTAGACATTAACGACTTTTTCAAGTAATTTTTGAGTGCTGGAAAGGGTAACTTTAATACTACCTCAGGTAATTTATTATAGAAATGAATGCATTGACCAACAAATGATTTATGTACTTTACGGACGCGGAATTTTCGAATAGCTATTTTATTTTTATTTCTAGTATTTAAATTATGTATATCAGAATTTTTTGTGAAAGAATCCAAATTTTTTATAACTTAAATAATATTCTCATAAATAAATTGTGACGCTACAGTTAAGATATTAATTTCCTTAAAAAGATCTCTTAAGGAGTCACGGGAACTTAAGTTGTAAATAGAACGAATGGCCCTTTTTTGTAACACAAATATAGTTTGTATGTCAGCTGCCTTACCCCAAACCAGAATACCGTACGACATAACACTATGGAAATAACTATAATAAACTTTTCATAACTCTAGCTATCGAACAACATTTTTTTCGGGTTAGTCAGAGAGTTTCCTGGTCAAATATGACGTAATTACTGTGTGTACCCGTATTTAGGTAAGTTAGAAATAAAAATGGCTGCCATTCGATACCGGTTCGAAAAAAAAGAAATAGAGTTAATTTGTCGACAAAATTTATTGTACTAATTACACGCCCCTAAAATCTCAGATACCGAATGACCAAACACACTGTAGAAGCAACCCCTATTCTTTTGATATTTGTCTATTAGAAAAGGCAAAATCACCGAGAAGGCGAAGATTATTTGTCCTCACTACCTCATTGAAGGTTCACAGTCACTGTTTACCTTCCGACCGTAATCACGTACTAATAACTTTCCACACAGCACGCGTTGCGGTTTCAGTCGGAGTCAATGCCTCCAATCGACTGGATTGAACAAACTCATTGCAATCGAACCGATACGCGTACGGCTTCTTTGAATTATCTTTTGTCAGTTACGAGTATACGTCTTTATATGTTATACGAATAAGTATACATGATGAGTACATTGTATAAGCTGTATAAGAGGAATCGCGTAGCTGTCTAAAAATTCCATAGAAATTTACCTCCGGCTAGTAACGTTTCTCACCCCCTAAATCAAGTCCGATTTCCATGATCTTTGAATATGTTGTACCTAGTTATTACAAAGAACTGTCTGTTCGTTTCTGTTTTTTGTTTTTTTTTAATTTGTTTCATTCTATGAAGTATTTCCGTGGAAAAGAAAACGTACAGACATGGTTTTAAATGATATGTACAACATATTCAAAAATCGTATAAATCGGCCTAGGTTTAAGTGGTGGTAGGACCTTGCTACCACCATCTTACCTATTAACCTACCGCCAAACAGCAGTGTTAGCATTGTTGTGTTCCGGTTCGTTGATAAGACAGCCGGTGAAATGACTAGCATAGACGTATTCCATCTTAGTACTCAGGGTTGGCAACGCATTTGCAGTCTTAGGATTGCATTGCTGTCTTGTGAATGCGAATGTCTATGGGTCACAGTTTCCACTTACCATTAGGTGGTGGAGGTGATGATATCCGCAGGAGAACTAAGTTTACCGACATAGCCCGAAGAATAGCTAAACTGAAGTTGCAGTGGGCGGGGCACATCGCACGCAGGACTGATGGCCGATGGGGTCAGTTCTTGAGTGGCGTCCGCGGACCGGGAGACGAGCTGTGGGTAGGCCTTCAACAAGATGGAGTGACGACCTTGTAAGGATCGCGGGAACGCGGTGGATGCGAAAAGCACAAGACCAGTCTGAGTGGAGAGCCTTGGGGGAGGCCAACGTCAGCAGTGGACGTCTTTCGGCTGACATGATTAGGTGGCCTGTGTGCTCGTCGGTCAATATGCCATAAAAAAAAAACATTTTCGTATTTAGTATGGAAGTTTTTAGCTATACAATCCTCTTAACCATGGACGTTATGAATAAAATCCTAAGAATTGTCACTGTGACACAGTTCTTTGGTGGGTTGAGGTTCCATTTTGCTGATTGTGCATAAATGACAATCGCAACTGACATTCATCTCACATAAGCACTGTGTGGTATGTCCGACATTTTTGTACCATGACATAAAGGGGTCCTTGTGAAACCCTTTTTCACTTGTTCTTCAGGAGACTTACATACTTGGACTAAGTAAGCTTAGTAGGGCTAAGTGTGTTTGAAGCTTTTCCCTGTTTATGTATCTGTCCGTCGTCAGTCAGTGTTACCAATTTAAATGCACTTTTTTCTTTTAAAAACTCGATGTCGGCGGCGTAGTCCTTGAAACAAATTATGAAATCGGTTAATTTATTTAAAATACTAGTTTTTAATCGCGTGGAAGTCGTTTATTATTGGTATTCTCAAGAAAACTGTGTCATTCCTCGGGGTAAGTACCACGTAATTCTTAATCTCTCTCAGGCCCTCCAGCTATCTTGCAAGCAATCACGTCGTTGATCCGAAGCTCCGTTGCTGCGTTACAGAAGGAAAAACTAACAAACATACTCGCATTTACAAGATGCATTAGAATTACAGGATTATAACACATAATTACAAAATAAAAATTACACTTTTACAACCTAATTCTATTTTAAAACTAAACGGATTTTGTCTTGGCTTTATCATATTATAACATGCAAAGACCGCAACATTATAACCTATAGCAATCGCAAAAAACACAAAAAACCGGGCAAGAGCATGTCGGACCATGCTCAGTGTAGGGTTCCGAAGCCGTTATTCCAAACACAGCAAACAATATTAATATTTATACATAACAATATTTATAAAGTTATTTCGTGCTGAATTAGATGTTATTTGGTACTGAATTAGTAGGTAGGAATAAACACTTTGATTGTCTTAACCGCC
Organism: Acleris emargana; assembly: GCA_927399475.2. NCBI lineage: Eukaryota > Metazoa > Arthropoda > Insecta > Lepidoptera > Tortricidae > Acleris > Acleris emargana. Next base: position 20,025,019 of record OV656838.1, on the reverse strand, counting down.
TGTATCTCAGAAACTAATCGAGTCTACGTAGTCGTAATAGTTTTCCATTAAAATTCGTTTAATTTTCGTTCATTAAAGATATTTTTCTGAATCTTATTACTTGTAGTTTTGGCTGTGTGTTTGGGGTGCGACGCGCAAGCGCAACTCTAGCGAGTTCAATATGTCCTAAACAGCCCCCCAATTCTAAAAATTTTCAAAAAGATAAACATGTTTTTTTGGAACTATCCAATGATAATGTAAAATAAAATACCTTTGCTTTACTTATTGAATGTTTCTTGTACATGTTCAGTACCAAAAATCTCTGAGTTAAACCGTGGACAGACGGACACGACGAAACTATAAGGGTCCCTTGTTTGACTTCGGAACCCTAAAAAACTAATATAATTATGTTCGTGCAGGTAAACGCGGGCGCAACCGGTCGCGCAACCGTGTATTAACCCAGGTGCTTACCAAATTACACCCTTATTCCCGCCAGGATTAAAATAAACTTAAAACCTGAAGTGTGTGATACATTTTCGAGTAGCACGTTAACAGTTCTGAATATAATTTGATGGAGTTTAACATGCATCTTATGAAATGGTGTAGTATTTCCCCGGAGGGGATAGGATATACCTCACCTGCTTATAATTCTTTGGTATATTTTCATCATTTTAGTTTTCGTCTTGGGTTACGAGAATTTATGGACGCATGCAACTGTGTCGTTTGCAGTGACTTCTCCTTTTCTTCGCATTAGGAGCAGATTTTCGAAGAATCCTTGTCTTTCTTGGGGTACCTAAGGAATTGCCATTTCCATCCTGCGGTTTCGGCTGCGCGTTTTTTGTCACGCATTAAGTATATTTATAGATAGACTTTGTGACAACTTCTCCGCCTATATTCTCGGCTTGCTTTTGTTGAGATTACATTTTCTTCTACTTTGTATTCTTATATATTTACTTCTAATAGTTTTACTTAGATTTATTTAAATTTTAAAAGACTGAGTGTTTTGGTAATATTAATAGCGAAATTCTTCTTCTCTTCTTCTAATCTCTTGGTAAATATTATCGACCAGTGTGGTAACCAGTGTAACCACCTTCAACGTGTAAGTCAGGGTAAACAGTGGCTCAATGAATGAGCATCGTACCTCAAGCCACTAGTCCACCGACACTTAACTGTGTGTCTGAGCCAAGTGTGAACGGGAGAGGAGGCGTCCGTATCTCCGCTTCCAACATTAGGACGGGTTATCCGAATTTCCTGAAGTGTTCCCTTCATTTCCTCCCGCCGTCAGAGATCCTCAGTACCCTAATACCCTTAGCAAAAAGGGCGTATTCGTTTTAGAAAACGTAAAATATACAACCTTATGATTGTCTCTTCAAAGGTTTAATATGCCTCGGCTATTTGATACCAGATGTAACCTTATCGTTTAGGTGGGCAGCTTACTCTACCCTCCCTTGTTGTAAATTGAAAGGACATGTGTATACAAGAATGCTGAAGCTTTTGCTTTTAACTTGGTAACTTAATGCGGTAAAAGTGCTAATAGTGAAGGAAGGGTTCCCCTTGTTTACGAATAATCATGAATTTTCCGAATGTATGATTTGGTAGAATACTAATTTCGCATAATTTTTATTCTACTTATTGATACATTTGACTTTTTTGAAAAGTTATAAAATAAACCTAACCTGACTACTCTATTCTACCAGGATTACACTAATTATGCGAAAGCAAAATTCGGCGTAAAAAGTTTCGGTGAAATAGAGGGAACCCCGAAGGAAGGTATATCGAAGTGAGTTTAATTTTACAAACAGAGATCAGGGGGTGGGGGGGGTAACCATGACATCCTTATACTAAAGCAGTTCAGTTTAGACTGAAAAAGGGACAGAGCTGTATAACGGTTATAGCTCTGTCCCTTATGCTCACCCTAAACAGAATTGCTTAGCTATGTCATGGTTACCCCCTGTAACTTAATATGTGTAAATAAATTTCGGCCTTATAGCGTATTATACACTGTTATTAAATTACGTTCAAAAGAGGACATGTCATAGCGCTGTGACATTCTCTTCAGGTTACTAAATATAACAATTCAAACGATAAAAAACCCCGATATAGTGGCGGCAATTAAAAATAAATAAATATCAGGGGACTATGTCACACAAATTGAAAACGTACAATCCTCAGGAACAAATACTTGCGCTCGTCACACAAACATCTTCCCTTACCTTGATTTGAACCCGTGACCGCTTGCTCCGTAGGCAGGGCAACGGCTTACGTGTTAACTTACTTTCAGAGCTAATTTAATGGCCTAAACGATTTATACACATAAAAATGTAGCATTAAAAGAAACAGCAGAAACAGATTTAGAGTTGTATAAAATGCCACAGAGATATACATAACTCACAGATGCAATCTCCCTTCATTTTGTATCGGGGGTTAAAAATCGAATAGGTTTTCTTAGATACTGAAAATTCCTCTCTTTTTATTGGACACTGTCCATATTATATTCTACGCAAAAGCATAAGCTAAAAGCGAATTAAGTTCGTGAATAGCTGGCCGTCCTTCCATGCTGTTTTGCATTATAAAGATGCTTGTTAGACCAGTTAGGAGTAACTGGTCGCTTTGCTGCTATTCCGTACCACATGAGGATTTAACGCAGAGCTTTAATTTTTCGACCCCTTTTCTCATAGCAACTGGTAATTGGGATGGTTCATATTTTTTAAATTACTCTTATTTGAAAACCATTTCGAGGAATAAGGTTTTAAAGCCGTCCTGCATTATTAAGTTTTAGGAATATTTATTTATTTCGGACATTTCGACAAAAGTATATTTGACCTTTGTTTGACTTTCTTTTTTGGCTTGAAGCCCTCCTAGGTGTATCTTACGGGTTAGGCAAAAACTGCTTGAATAAGTACGTTTTATTACACTAATACAATCACTTTTTATCATTAGATATCATTTAATTTTTGTAATTTATTAGGAAATGCCGCCACAAATTAAAAATAATCATGTCATCCATAAAATGTCTGCTAAATAAATAAAGATATTAAAACAAAACTATTTGGTCAAATACAAAATTAATGAAATTGGTCTCTTAAAATTACCTATTCTTTCGAATTAGAATGTAAAAACCGTGAGTAGTGATTTTTGGTCTATCCCAATTAGCAGTTTAAAATGCTTGTATCATCCATATTTCTTGGCCGATTTTAATTTTAATTTCACTTTTGGTGATCTCTTTTACGGTATTTTCATATTTTGTTGAGAAATGCGATTTAAAAAATCCATACATATTCAATTTTATCATACATACATACATACATACATCAAATCACGCCTGTTTCCCAGAGGGGTAGGCAGAGACCACTTCTTCCACTTGCTACGATCTTGACAAATTTCTTTCGCTTCTTCAACATTCATACATCGAGTCATGCACGCACGTCGGTTTCGGGTACTTAAGATTCGGCCCTTTTCCAGTATTTCTCCGATTTGATTCGAAAAAGTACGCCTAGGGCGGCCCCTTCCGACCCTTCCACTCACTTTCGATCTGTATATCTCTTTCGTCAATCTTCTTTCATCCATCCTTTCCAAATGACCGAACCATCGAAGCATGCCAATTTTACCAGTGCTACCATTTTCCTAATATCTATCGGCAATCTTCGTTTTTCTATGACACACGAGCTAATACTCTGAGTTGCGAGTGCAAGCGTGATAGCGATAGTCAGCCGAAGACTATTAAGATGCTGGGAATACTGTACGTGCTTAGACGCATAATTGTAAAGACGCAAAGTTGAAATCGACAAAGAGACGCCGTTGTGATAGAGAATACCGTAGTCCCGTTTCTAGCCCAACGCTCGCTTTTGTCCTGCGAATATGATTCGCTCCACGCAGCTGGACACTGTGTACTTTGTGGAAAACCAGTCAAGAGACGATGTTCGCTGCTCTTAGCGCATTTGCATTTGCAACCCATTACAAAGGATTATTCACAGAAAATGCCGTTGGATTTTTTTCTCATTATTATTATTACTACTCGTATTTATTTATCTTAACTACGAGTAATTAATGTTCAGTGCTGAGACTACGTATTCTGGTAATGAAACCGCGATTAGATTGGGATTGGAATAGCTGTCAATTCATACCTATGCACTTTGACGTAAGTATATGGTAAAACTGTCACCTCTAATCCCTTTTTTATCGCGGCTAGATAATAGTTTGTTCCATGGTTTCGAAGTCTGGAAAAAGCTTTGCAATGACCAGACCTAGGAATATACGGGACAAAATTAAATGACAACTAGGGATCGCCTATATCGATAAACTCAATTATGGATGCTTTTCTCATATACTAGTGATTGCTCCAAGTTTGATTTGTAAAAATGAAATTTTATTAAAATTATGCAAATGAAACAAAATAGCAACATAATTCTGGTTACTCTTTATTTTCAAAGGATTTTTGAACCTCATTTATCATCATCATATTTTTTTTCCTCGTTGTGTATTTCAGAATTACGGCCCCATTTACTATTGCTAAAATAAATGATCACAATTTGTTCCAAATATTTGGGCGTTAAATTTTTCCGTCTTACCTGATGAACCCATTTCAGGCTAAGGTGGTCTAAGTAGTACTTAGCGGCAAAACAAAATGAAAAATACGCTGAAAAACAATGCTGGCGCTCACTAGTGTAAGGGAAGAGCATCGATAATTGAGTTTATCGATACAAGCGATCCCTTGATGCCATTTCATTTTGCCCCGTATATTCCTAGGTCTGGCAATGACTTATCTTTTGTCTTATATTTATTACATACATAGTTGTTCATCGTAAATGGATAATGGATTCTGATACCAGATCACGCCTCGCCTCCCAGTTGATCTTGCTCCCGGTCTCGCTTATCCTCAATACCGAGGCTCATTCATTATGACTTCCTTCTTTCTCCTTTAGTGGTCATTTAATAGTTATTCGAACTAAAAACAATATTTCAGTTATGTCCCCGTAATAGTTAACACGGCACGCTTCGTCGAAAACTTTGGTTTACTGCGTGCAATTATCAAGTAAACCATTGTGCATTGTCAAAACGCCCCATACCTTATATATCTAGTCTAGACGGTTTATTTGTTCTGGTTTCTCAATTAAATCCCACCGGTATCCGTAAACAAGCTCCCCCGTTAAACCTCAACGGCTTTCACGGCCATGCAATTAAAAAATCTCGCATGTGTGAGCACAATGGGATTCAGGACTTTGAAAATACTCTTTCATTCCTGAAAGTTCCCGGTCCCTCATTTGAAGTCGTAGGATCCACTAATTTCAAACAAAAAGGAACAATGGTTCATTTAGATGTGTGACTATTTTTTTTATATTGTGCACCTTAATTGACAACACAAAAAAACATGCTTAGATAGAGATATTTGTCTCAAAAACTTTTTCTTGGTCATTATTAACTCAGAAAATTAATAAACAAATTTCTGCTAATGGCTAAAGAGCTCAACGAGCTCAAGCTGACGTCATTCTGACCTCAACTCTAAGTCCAAAACGGGCGTATAATATTCTTGGAAAATCATAACATATTTTCGAGAAAATCCAGAGAGAATCAGAAATTTGAACCATAAAAACGAATGTATGAAGCTTTTTGATCCTTACCCCCATACTCAGAGATATTTTAAAAACAATTCTTGTTCTCAAAACTCGTTCCTTTTTCAAACTTGTGTATGAAAAATCGTCACGGAACGACTTAATCGCCATTAGCTGACACTGAGCGCGGCCGTTAGACATTTTAGTTGTATATAAATGTAAGTGTCACATTACTATGCATTCGTCCTCTAGTTTTTAATAAAGTTGAAGATTTGGAAATACAAATTTCCACATATTTCCCTTTTCAATACTTCCTCATCCACATGTGGAACCAATAGCAGAATTCCGAAAATTGTAAGGCTAAGCCGCAATCCGTCTGATATAATCCGCGGCCGAATCTGTAATGGAGAGTCGGAGGATAATCCCGGGACCAATTTGTCAGGCCTGGGAAGACGCGGTTCGACGCCGAAGTAATATGTGGAACTTTAGTTAGGCCGTCGTGTATATGTTGTATACAGGACGGCCGCAATTTCTTCGCTACGTCCCTTATTTCTTTCTGTCAGGGGTATACTTTCGAAAAATCCTTTCTTATGGCAACCCTCTAGGTCCTAGGTGCAACGGTTTTAGATGTGCGATGTCAGTCCGTCAGTCACTGAGTTTTATTTAGATAAATATAAAGGCCAAGGAAATTAGTAAAAGCGAAAATGTACTCGAGTATTTTTGCAACGGTTTTTGAGTAAAGTTTTTATGCTTTACATTTTTAGAAGAACTTAAGTGGACGACCAACCTCCAGCAGAGCAGCGTTTTTTATTTAATTGACATAATTAGGGTAAGCTCTCTGGTATCACATTACTATGACCATAAGAAACCTTACCAGGACACCATAATGCCTCGCTAAGACGGATTTGGACAAAAACCTCTTGACCGACTTCCCGTAGCCGTATCAAATAACGGAACAGCCTTAAAACTTTACAAAAATATTCCTAATTTACAAACCAACGATATTGAGTATTTTTATTAAAAGTTGACAACGGATTGGCTATATTTCCCCCAACTAAATCAAGTTTAAGAAATGTATTAAAAAAATATTACCCTCCTTCTGGGTCAGTTGAGTATTTAAAACTAAACTTCCAACGAGCGACGTTTGCCTTCTCGTATGAACCCTATAACCTCTATAACTTCTTATTAATAAGCCTAACACGTTCTTCACAAATTGTGAAGTATACCCCACTTATTAAATTCGCACTAAAACGCCAGGAGCTAAAGTGGAACATTCTAGTTTTCTCACTCACAAAGACTGTTAAACTTAACAACCTCCGCGTGGCTTCGCGCAATCAGGTAAAAACAGCGGATCGATTTTTCAAGAATCGAATACTCGAAAATGAACGTGAAAGTTCGTAAATTTTAAACGTCAGCGTTGGTAGTGACGATCCTATGCATGGAATATATTTTCCACGTTTGAGAACTCGATGTCTAGTAAATGTACATGAGGAAAGCTATATGGTGGTTGTAGCTTTATCATCACCGCTACCTAAGAGCATGAAACACTTCAAAAGTTCTTCATACAGCAGCTCCGCAAAATCACATTATATCACGTGTGGCCTCCTTTAAAGAGTGAACCGCACTTGACTCCACAAGGGCCCTCGCAGGACGAATTCGCCCTCCCAAGAATGCTCTCTCGACGGAGAGCTTCTCCGCTATTTTACCGGCCTCTCGCGAAATCTGTAGCACTCTGTCATATTGTGAAACGGATTTGTGTTTCGATTCTTCTTCTTTTATTTTTAGTTTGTTACTTATACCATTTTTTGGCTTGTTTCAAAATCAATTTTGATTATGTATGAAACTGACCTTTTATACCTATTTATTTTCTGTATTTTATATATACATACAAGTCCTAGTAGGGAAGTGAATAAAAAAAAAAACGAATATACCTCTATCTATAACAGAGGGGTTACCATGACATGGCTATGCAGTTAATTTTACGATGAGCGTAAAGGACAGAGCTATAGCAGTTATATAGCCCTATCCTCTTCTATCAGTGTAAACTGAATGAATAGCTATGTGATAGTAAACCCCCTGGTTCAAATTAACTTCACCGAAACCCAATCAGTTTTTTTTTCCATATCTACCGTTTGGATCAAATATTTTCAGTAACGAACTTGAATAACTAGAAAAGTCATTAGTTTGGCTTTGATAGTGTGGCAATACCACCACCAATATTCTCTTTAAAAAAAAAAACTCCGGAAATACACGAAAATGTTACCCAAATTTCTTTGCACCGTACGTTCCAGTACCAAATGAAAGTCACGCAGCGACTTTTCTAATTTAATCCGGTCGCCTTTGCAAGGTTTCATTCGGCAAACATATTTTGTTTATTCCTTGTTAAGATTAAGAAAACAAGGTTTGTTTTGAAGGCAGACAAACATCAGTTGTTGGGATCCCCTTGTTTGTTCTTATAACGAAGCCAGTTTTAATAACGCTTTACGTTTAAAGAATTAACAGAGATTAAAGCGAGTTTTGATTTTGTAAACAAATATGATGTTTGAGCTGCTCTTGATTAGCACTTTTATGAGACGCATTTTACAAGTTAAATGTTAGCGAATTAAAATTGATGGTCCAATTAAATACTAAATAAAACGATGAACAAGAATCACTTCTAGATAATTTTATATATTTTTTTTTTTACTTTTGCGTTTCTGTGCGTGTGTATACACCCTGAACCAATTAAAGACAATCCCACTTAACATTAAACATGTCACGCTACGTCTGTGCGTAATGAATCACTGTTGTGACTTTATATAACACTGTTACCGATTCGTCACATCACTAGCACCAGCTATGGCAACACCACGGAACTATTCATAGAATTTCAAATAAGCGATTGACAGCGAACCGCCATTGCATTACTCCGATTAAACTACAAAAACAACCGGCTTGATACATTTTAATAAAATTACTATTAGTTGTTAAACTTCATTTAAACAAAGTTCTTTATCATCCTATTTCTTTCCTGGTTCCAAGTAAATAACTTTAAAATCTAATCAACAACCAGCTTAATAAAAATCCCCATTTTCTCACACGAACCAGCAACCAACGCATCATGAAATAACATCGTCAACAAAGAAAGGAAAGGTAATCTGCAGTAAAGATTCCCCGTTATAAATCTTCACACCTCTATATCCACGATCATTGAGCAAATTACACGTCTATAACACCGACCAGTTTGCAATGGCCTGCGGGTAACACCCTACACCCCCTTTTAACGCCCTGGTTCAGCTACTACAAGGAAGGGGGGGAAGGTCTTGGTAACTGGAAGCGATACGTATTGCATGCGTCTGTACTAGCAGGCAATACATTGAATGAGGCTCCCACACAATATCTGAGCCTGAGGTCTATTTGCTGCCCGTGGTCGTCTTTACTATAAAAAAACCGGCCAAGTGCGAGTCGGACTCGCGCACGTAGGGTTCCGTACAACTATACATCTAAATAAATGTTTTTCTTTATTCTTTATTATATTTGAGTTGATTGAATGAAAGGTAAAATGCGGTTTACGATTTATAACGTATTAAAAAAAAACTAATTATTAGATCTCGTTCAAACCAATTTTCGGTGGAAGTTTGCATGGTAATGTACATCATATATTATTTTTACATTTATCATTCCCTTATTTTAGAAGTTACGGGGGGGGGGACACACATTTTTCCACTTTGGAAGCGTCTCTCGCGCAAACTATTCAGTTTAGAAAAAAATTATAATAGAAACCTCAATATCATTTTTGAATACCTATCCATAGATACCCCACACGTATGAGTTTGATGAAAAAAAAATTTTTGAGTTTCAGTTCTAAGTATGGGGAACCCCAAAAATTTATTGTTTTTTTTCTATTTTTGTATGAAAATCTTAATGCGGTTCACCGAATACATCTACTTACCAAGTTTCCACAGTATAGCTCTTATAGTTACGGAATAAAGTGGCTGTGACATACGGACGGACAGACGGACAGACATGACGAATCTATAAGGGTTCCGTTTTTTGCCATTTGGCTACGGAACCCTAAAAATTGACACGAGGTGTGTATCGTGGGCAATATATGCGTTTAAGCAGTAATTGATCTAGATATACAGGGTGGGTTTTAATTTAAAAGGTGCTAAAATGTTCCATGGGTCTTTGTTTAAACATACATACATACATAAACTCACGCCTTCGTTCCCGGGGAGGGGTAGGCAGAGCTACAGAATTACCTACAACTCTAAAAACTTGTTGATAATTCTGTAACCACATTTTGCACAACTAGGCTAAGATGTTTACCAGCGTATTAGTGACAGGTTGCAAGCCCATCGCCTAATAGTACTACAAGCCTATATTCCCTTAGTCGCCTCTTACGACATCCACGGGAAGACATGGAGTGGCACTATTCTAACCCGGCAACCACACGGGTCTTTGTTTAAAGTTAGTCTTAAATCCTTGTTTAAAAGTCTACTCGCGCAAAGTATATAAAAGATACCATCAATTTCATTATCCGCTACAAGCAAAGGCACTTTATCTTTATTGAAGTTTACGTCGAGAAATCTATGATTGAAAGTATTTCATTTCGTAAAGTCCTCTTGAGATCTTGAAAAGGTATAAGGTACGTTATTTCACGGATTATCATCCCCAAATAAATCAATATTACGTCGGTGTAAATATAACCTGTCTATTGAATTTCTACCCTCGCGGTTTAGCTATGAAAAGTAACTAAGGATCAGAAACCTCTATTCAGAGCACCCCTTTGCGAATTTCTCACAAAATAGCTTGGCACAAACGTAGGTGTACACCGCATTATTCACCGATTTATGAAACTAAACCTCGCTTATTCCTTTTTAACCTACGAGAAAAACTCGGCATCACGCTTTACTGAAATTCTTTAAACAACTTGTTATTTTTCCTCGGTAGTTTAGTATTTATCTTTTTAGGGTTTCCGTACCCAAAGGGTAAAAACGAGGCACCCTATTACTAAGACTCCACTGTCCGTCTCTCATGAACCGTGATAGCTAGACAGTTGGAATTTTGACAGATGATGTATTTCTGTTGCCGCTATAACAACAAATACTAAAAATAGAATAAAATAAATATTTAAGTGGGGCTCCCATACAACAAACTTGTTTTTTTTGCTGTTTTTGCTCGCTATTAATAACAGCAACTGGTATAGTTTCTAACGTTGTGTAGATAATGATACGGAACCCTTCGTCATCATCATCATCATCATGTCAGCCGAAAGTCGTCCACTGCTGGACATAGGCCTCCCCCAAGGCTCTCCACTCAGACCGGTCCTGTGCTTTTCGCATCCACCGCGTTCCCGCGATCCTTACAAGGTCGTCACTCCATCTTGTTGGAGGCCTACCTTCGTGAACGAGTCCGACTCGCACTTGGCCAGTTTTTTATGGCATGTGAATGTGAACGATCACACAGGCCTCCTGATGGTAAGTGGGATCTGTAATCCTGGATATGCATTCTCAAGACTGCAGTCCGAGACTGCAAATGCGCTGCGAATCGTGAGAGCTAAGATATAATGCATTTATGCTAGTAATTTCACAAGTTCTCTAATCCCCACACCAGAACACAAGAATAATGTGGTCACTGCTGCTTGGCGGTAGGTACACCAACGACGCCTCATTTCTTACGTAGAAAGAATGTCTTTAAACTTATTCAGGCTTCCTCGTTTTCATTTATTCGTAAAGACGATGATGATACTGATGAAGCAAATAATAAATGTTTCCACTTAAGTGGAGATAGGTTGAGTGAAGCGTAGACAAGCAGGAATAACCAATCAGGTTCTAGAGCTCTACAATCAGCCAGGCTCTTGTTGGTGCGAATTATCTGATTGGGAGTTCGGTGGCCTGGTGGCTCTAGTGGGAACACACTCTTAAGAAGTTGTTGTAAATATTACAAAAAACCAGGTATGTACGTTTTCATTTTCAAGACCATACATATTTCTTAGAAAAATTAATACATGGAAACGTAAAATATAGTTTATTATGGTAAATACAATAACTATTATATTCAAAATTCGAGGGAATCGGACTTGATTTAGGCGGTGACAAACTTTATAGCCCGGAGCTAAATTGGTATGTTTTTTTTTGACAGCTACGCGATTCAAGCGTCACTTTGCCAACCTCATAATGTAACTTACTATAATATAAGGTAAAATCATTTAAAAAACTACACGCAGCGTAGTCGCAAGGATTGTTTCAATGTACTTTTTATTAAAAGTCGAAGAAACTATTTGTATGAAATGTCACTAGTATAATTTTAGATTAACAAAACTATAACATAACATTTCCAAATGGAATGCTAGTTAAACAAAACACAGGGTGCCCCGTGAGTTGTCACAGGCACTGTCATTTAACACGTTCGCAAACAAGCGAGACGTGACGTAAAACGGTGTCTAAAACCCTCACAATTTCCCAGGTTTTACAAAAGCAATCCACAAACAATAAGCTCTCAAAATAACCGGGATCTAGGCATTGTGCAGTACGTTGCAGGCTTCAGACCACTCAAAGTCTCTCTTAATTAAGGGGGGCAATACTCGAATGGGTCTCGTGGAGTCGAATGGACCCATTCAGACGTGTGTCTGGAGCGATAACGAAGCTCTCTCGGTTATTACTTCTGTTTCTTTCCGCGTACGGTTGGTTTCTAAGAGTTTGTTCACACCAAGCATGCACGCTCTTTGGAAGCGCGTCTTAAAAACAAAGAGGTTTAATAAACGTTCCCAAGTACATATGCTTGAACGCATGTTTTAGTTTAGTTTAGCCCAACAAAACCAAAAGGGCAAAACCCCGAATAGTGCGCTGGTGTTACGTTAAGACCATTCCCGTTATTAATTTAATTACTGTTGGATAGTATATTTTGCTGTTAATAATAACACATATCAGGGGACTATGTCGTCACACCAATTGACCTAGTCCCAAACTAAGTTCTAGGCTTGTACTATGGGTACAACTCATCGTACACTTTTGTGCATAGAGCTACTGAACAGTCACAGTTTACTCAGTCTCCAACTACCTTTATAGGAACAGTCTTTATAGACTGAGTAAATGTTGGCCTGTGATATTTATTTATTTATTTGCAATTCTACATAACTGGTGAGTGGTAAACCAATTTACAACCCTGTATGAGCCTGAGGGCATCTATTCACCTGTGCGCGCGTTTGTAACGCTCAACCCCCAGTGTGTACTAGATCTAAATCTCCCGTGTGATGACAGATTCGCTTGATTAAATTATTTGAGAGGCTCCATTGCCTGCGGAATGGGTGTGGAAAAAAGTGATTGCGACAGGATAAAGATGGTTTTTGCAGCGGATAACGTTTGCCGTAGAGTTTCTTCTTTATGTTGCGTTATTTATTCCTTGATTACTTTGTATTAAAAAAGGTTTTTATAAAGCGTGTCTAGACTATATATTTATACAGTTGCGCGGTTCAATTACTGACATCAGCCTGTAGACAAAAACAGTCTTTGTAGCTCTTTTCTCGTGTCCTTAATAATAATAGATATAGTTTCCTAATTTGTTGTCCAGCTCCCTGCAATAAATTCTAGTCACCCGCTTTTCTCATTTCCTTTATACTGTATTATCGAACCGCTTTCTTATCTCCCAACGTGTTTATTTCACTAGACAAACAGGACCCCAGTGCAAGTACTATAGTACCCAGAGCGAGACCAGTCCTGTCGGGTTGAACCCAGGTACCGTTAGCTAGCCTTGCTTGTACTTGGCGAACGGGATTCTCAGACCAGGCCATAAGACTTTAGTTTGCACGTTCACTGCCGCAGGGTATATATCGGTTGAATTCGAGGCAATCAGCAAGGCATTTAATGTAATTTAATTGGAGATGCGTTGAGCCGTAGATATAATTTTCCCAGTAGCACTCTGAATTTTAATACATTACTAGATCGATACAGAATTGAAGGCATAGTTAAAAATAAATAAATAAATCCCGATGGAACTCAACTATAAATCACTGTACGAATTCGCAAAAAAAAGGAGTAAAGGCAAAAGTTGAAACATCCTGTAGTAGATTTATGAAATAAAATATTTTATACGACGCAATATAGGATGTTCACAATTTTGCTACCATGTTAAAACTAAGAAACTTTTTCAATATTTTAATAAGAAACTGGATAAAACGAGGTAAATGTCCTGCAATATCCTTTGCAGTAAACAAAGGAATCATGTTGTTTGTTGCGTCACTGCGGGGGGAGTAGGTTTCCTGGCAAACAGCAATTGTTTTTCTTACCCGTAGTATGTTTTGATTGTATTTGCTACGAAACGTTTGATTTATTCAGCAAAATAAACAACTGACGTATAACTTGCCTCGGATACTTTTAATTATATAAACATTTCTTCAAATTTATGATTGGAAATATAATAATACATCCGAAAATAAAGGTTACTTTTGCGTGCTAGAAACATTACGGGTATAACTTACGAGTATAATATTAGATCCAAATTTGTCAGGGCATATTCCTCCCGTGCCACGTAATCAATCACTGCTAGCCAGTGTCAAATACAGGGGTAGCTTATACGTCGGTGCATGATATTTTACAGTAAGAACAGGGTGTCCCAATAAGTGAAGTGAACGATGTCTGCTGATGCTGTAAAACACATTGATACGTATAACGCTCCGAGCCGCACGGCGCTAGCCAGGAAGAACCCGCGGATTATCGGCCCTAAATTCTACGAGCACCTACCCGCTTACTTAAAAAATGAGTCCAGTGACGAAACATTCAAGCGTCGATTGAAAAACCTTTTGTTAGATAATGCATTTTACTCTGTAAGTGAATTTATTGACACTGAATTTTGACTTTATAATACCTATATATATAATTTTGACATTTTTTATTGTGCTACCATTTGTATATTTAACTTTTGTGACTCGTTTTATTATTATTTGTTTTATAATCCACTAGCGACCCGCCCGCGGCTTCGCCCGCGTTGAATGTATTATACATATAAACCTTCCTTAAGAATCACTCTATCTATTAAAAAAAACCGCATCAAAATCCGTTGCGTAGTTTTAAAGATTTAAGCATACATAGGGACAGACAGCGCAAGCGACTTTGTTTTATACTATGTAGTGATTCATTTTTGACATTGGTTTTTGCTACATTACTTTTTTTGTTTTTACTTCTTTGACGATCATAATATGAATTCTGTATAATTGACATGTGTGCAATATAACTGTATCTTATATTATGAAATAAATAAATCTAAATCTAAATCTAAATCATTATATTTGAAAGTTATTGGTAATTTGCAGGAATAATGGCCCTCTATGAATATATTCGAAATTCAGAATCGAATTCCGAACATGCGATATCATTTAATGGAAACATGAATCCGTTATTAGATAGCCATAAGCCTCATAATATAACTTCCTGGATGGAAAACATATTCCCAATAGTCCTATGTTCTGATGGAAAATCACGATTGCAAAATGGCGTATAATAATGTGACTTGTTTCAAACCTTAATAAAAATTATACTTCGCTGTGATCTTATGAGGTAATATTCATTAATATCCCCTTAATACGTGCGTAAAGCAAAATGATTTCTAAAAGCTCACGTCTTATTTTACTTACCTCTAACTTGAAGCTTCTCGTACCACTAACGTCTCTATTGTCGTCGCGCGTCCGGCCAATGACCCTGCGCTGACGCAGCCTCTATTTACCTTAATCGTACGATGATGCAACGCTAACGGCAAGTACAAGGTTAAATGATTTATTAAGAACCACGTGGTTGGAAATTGAATGTCTTTATGAATGAATGTACGTACTACGATTATACAGCGTGTTCAGGCATTGTAATCTTTTAATATGTGGGTAAGTCACATCTGCTTTAGGTCGGCGCGTGAAGACATTTGAGGGTAGCTTCGAGACAAGCGCCCGGCCTGTTCGTCCTAAATCGGCTTCCAAATCGGACGTGTATTTCGGTACCGGCGGAACGAATTCCCAAGTTACCATCGGAGAGCATTGTGTGTGTTTTTATATGTATACACGAGTGCTAGATCTCATATGGTGATACATTCCTATATGTGACAGAGCTGGCCAGCTCGGACTCGATACCTAGACTTTGGAGTGATCTGGAGTAGCCCGTGACTAAGGCGTGCCAACGGACAGACCAAGGTGAGTGGCTTATTTCATATTGAAGGAGTGTAATGCCTGTGACTGTAACCCCTGGGGAGAACTAGAAAAACCAGGACCGCATCTGACTATCGAAGGGTTCCTTACACGAACATAATTTTGGTCCATCGAGCCTGGATAGGTTTTTCATTAGGTAGTTAGCTTAGGGTATCAGTAAATTTGTTATTAATATCGGTTAAGGTGTCCGTTATTTTATTCGGTTAAGTTTTCGGGAATAATCGGTTTGGTTTTATCCTACTGTAGCGGTTGTCTTACTTAAGAGGTTACCATTTCGGAAAAAATGGCTAAAGTTATTGAAAGTAAGTTTAAAGTTAAATATGATTGGTTAAAAAATAGTTTACAAATTGTGTCTAGCAAAAGCTATAGTTCAAGCGTATTGTCGGCGCGGTTACGTAAGTTGGAAGAGTACTTTAAAGGTCTTACGGAGGCATACGAAGGCATACTGTGCCTCGATTCGGTAGACGATAAAACGATCGCTAGTTATGATGAAAAATACAAAGAGGCCACAGAGTGGTACAATGAGTTGGACGCGGTGGCGGCGGCCTACCCGCACCTCGACGGCACGCACGCGCCGACTCAGAGCGCCGGGGCGGCGCGGTTACCGCGCATTAACTTGACTCCGTTTGATGGTGACGTATTTTCATGGAGTAGCTTCATCAGTCTATTTACATCCTTGGTGTTGTCACAGAAGGACATTTCTAAAACGGAAAAGTTCCATTATTTGTTTGCTAACTTAGAAAACGAACCTAAGTCGCTTATAAAACATCTGCCAATGATTGACGGTTCATTAGACATTGCCATGGATATTTTGAAAGGTAGATATGAAAATAAACGGTTGCAAGCGGATTCGCATATATCTCGGATATTACATTTACCGGCGATTAGTAAAGGTGTAGGCCTTAGGGCAAAAATATTAAATCCGTTGTTAGAATCTACACGGGCATTAAAAAATTTAGGACTACCTATAGATGAGTGGAGCTATATTTTGTTACATATTAGTCTTACAAAAATGCCGTTAGATATTAAAAGTCGGTTTGAGCAGCGGTACGGCGGTAACACCTTAAATCTACCCACTTTTGAACAGTTAACTGAGTTTCTACAAAATGAATGCCGACTCATCGACACGGCGGCCATGGCGGCGGAGCCGGCATGGACTTACGCGGAGTGCACACGGAAACCGGCGCGTAATGTGCATGTTGCGGAGCGGAGTAATAATAATTACAAATCGGAATGGGTTAACTCTCGTAATTACGGTTCCGGACAAAATAATAATTGCTATTATTGTAATATACCGGGGCACAACTTAGCCATTTGTTTCAAGTTTGCAAGTTTGTCGCCATATGAGCGTAAGGACTGGGTAAAAATTAACGGCCTTTGCTTTAGATGTTTTGAAAGGCATCCTGCCGCGACGTGCGACCGGCAGGTACCATGTAATCGGTGTGGAAATATTGGCCATAATAAATTAATTTGTACGATGTCCACTGCGCGCGCTCCATCGCCTCCGGGAGATAGGCAGCGTTCACGGCAAGTAGCCGTCGCTTCACAACGCGATAACCCGGCTAACGAAAAGGGGTCGCCTGGCGCAAATGCAGGGAACAGCCCGCACGTCGACAACGCCACCGGGGCGGGTTGTCGTATGCAAGATTTGATGCGTCATTATACAAATTATGAACGCGACTATGATTCTAGAGAGTTTCGGAATAATAATTATGAAGGCGGTCGGAATCGGAATCGTTCAAGGGGTAGGCGGTCGCCAAGCCATAGCGGAGATCGGAGACCACGTTCTCAAGAATAGCAATTACAGTCTAGTAGTGTCGCCTCAGTAGTGCCTCGGTTAATGAACAATATAATTTTGCCCACCGTCATTATTGAAGTAAAATCGGTTAACGGAAACTTTGTGCGGTCTCGGGCCTTGTTGGATTTGGGAAGCCAAGTCTCAATAATTAAAAGTGATTTTGTAGCCACTTTAGGACTGAAGCGACATTACAATAAAACATCTTTATTAGGTATCGGCGGGTTATGCAACAATGACGGCAACTATTTGGTTGAGTTTTATTTTAGATCGGAACAATTGAGTAAGATTTTATTATCAGTTACGGCGGTGGTGTTAAAACGGCCTACGTCTTATTTCGCGCGAAAATTAGGATTACCGGTTAATAATATTAAATTATCGGACGACGGGTCATTTAATCAAAGTCACATAGACATCATTTTTGGATGCGACATTTTAGGCCATATTTTAAACGGGGATAAGATTGACTTGGGCGCGGGAGGACCGTTTGCGTTGGGTACCATTTTTGATTACGCAATTTTCGGCCCTGTGGCTTCAATGGACAATCGTATTGAATTGCAAACGGGTTGTCATGTCGGCATGACACTCATCGAAGCAGTTGAAAAATTTTGGCGGTCTGAAGAACCACCAAACTCGGGTTTTATACGGGATCCGGCGGATTTGGAATGTGAGAATTTATTTGCGAGTTCTACGTCACGGGGCACTGACGGTAAATATGTGGTGAAATTACCACTCGTATTAGGTCATCGACGGCTAGGTGATTCTAGGGAAATAGCATTACGGAGATTTATAGCCGTAGAACGGCGCATGGCACGACAACCGGAATTTCGGAAAAAATATGTAGAATTTATGACGGAATATTTAAAACTCGGTCACATGGCGGTTTCTAACTTTGATGTCGGGTCCGGGCAAGAACATCATTTTTTATGTCATCATGGAGTCTTTAAAAAATCTGGTGATGTTGACAAAATTCGGGTCGTTTTTGATGGAAGTGTGCAGACGACCACAGGCGTATCTTTGAATGATTGTTTGCATTCCGGACCGCGATTACAGAACGATATTACTCAAATAATAATTAATTTTCGGTTACCACAGTTTGTATTTACTACTGATGTAAAAATGATGTTCAGACAGACATGGGTACATTCGGAAGATCGGAAATATCAACTTATATTCTGGCGACCGTCACCGGACGAACCTTTACTTGTTTACGAGTTGACAACAAATACCTACGGCTTAAAATCGAGTCCGTTCATTGCAATTCGGTGTTTGCATCAGTTGGCTAGTGACGAAGAAAATAGGTACCCACGCGCGGCTCAGTTATTACGCCGTCAAAGTTACGTGGATGATTTAAACGGAGGGTCGGACACGCTGGACTCCGCTAGGGACTTGCGGGATGAGCTGGTGGCGCTCATGGGCACGGCCGGCTATGAATTGCGGAAATGGTCGTCAAACGTCCCAGAGCTATTGGACGGTTTACCGTCAGACCACCTGGAGACTCTTCGGTCATTTGACGCGGATACGGACGGCTCCGGTTTTATAAAGGTTTTAGGTATCCAGTGGGATCCAAAATGTGATAGTTTCTCTTACCGACTGCAATTGCCAGTAGAAGGAACGATTACTCGGCGGACTATTTTATCTTTGTCAGCTCGACTATACGACCCCCTCGGCTGGGCTTGTGCAGTAGTGTTTAGAATAAAATTGTTGTTACAAACCCTACTTAGCACTTCTAGCAATTCGCGGAAAATAGATTGGGACGCTCCCGCACCGGAAGAGATAGTTCGGAATTGGAAAGAGATTCTCGAGGACTTGCCAAATTTGCAACAGATATCTATCCCTAGATGTATAAAATCGAACGGTAAAAGTACATATTCAATTCACGGTTTTTGTGACGGATCCTCGGTCGGTTTTGCATCTGCAGTTTATTTACGGTCGGCAAACGCAGACGGTACGGTTCGAGTGAGGCTACTCATGGCTAAGTCCCGCGTAGCCCCTCTTAAGACAAAGCACACTATTCCAAAAATTGAATTAAATGGGGCAACCCTGTTAACCACTCTTATAAACCATGTCGTCACTTCACTTGAGAGTGATATCGAATTATACAGGGTAGTAGGTTGGTGTGATAGTACCATTGTATTGGCGTGGTTAAAAACTCCTCCGCACAAATTGCAAGTGTACGAAGGCAATCGGGTTTCACAAATACTTTCCTCTAAAGTGGACATCACTTGGCGTCACGTTCCCAGCGAACTGAACTGTGCGGATGTTGCGTCGCGCGGAGCGACGGCGAGCGAGTTGCTGCGACACCCGCTGTGGTGGGAGCCGCGCTGGCTCCGGGAGTCGCCGGCCAAGTGGCCTGGCGAGTGTTCGGATTTCCCGGCGGATATGTTACCCGGTTTACGGCCTAATGTCCATGTCGGTATATTAGACTCGGATTTTAATTTATTTGATCGGTTTAGTTCATTTGACAAATTGGTAAATGTAACGGCTTATTTATTACGGTTTATTCGGCATTGTAAAACAAAATGTTTAAACGTCGGCAAAATGATTTCGGTTTCGGAACGTAAAAATGCGATAGCTTGTTTAATACGCATTGTTCAAAAGGAACATTACGAAGAAGAAATATTGGCGTTACGAGATGGAAAAGGTATAAAAAATTCACTAAGGCGGTTGAATTTGTTTATAGATAATAAAACCAATTTGCTTCGAGTCGGCGGTAGAATCGGTGCATCGAATTTACCTTACAACGCGCGACATCCAATTTTGTTACCAGGCAAGGGTAGATTTACGAAAATTTTAGTAACACACTATCATAAGGCATACTGCCATGTAGGCGCTAATGCATTAGAGTCTATTTTATCGTGGACGTATTGGATAGTTGCAGCTCGGCGGGTGACGCGTCACGTTACCTTCAAATGTATACGGTGCTTCCGAGCGCAGCCGCGGCTGGACCAGCCCTTCATGGCGGACTTACCCGCTGATCGGGTGAGGGGCATCCGACCATTTTTTGGTACCGCAACCGATTTCGCTGGTCCATTTCACATTAAATCAAGCGTGCTTCGGAACGCAAAAATCCTGAAATGTTATTTATGTATTTTTGTTTGTTTAAGCACTAAGAGTGTGCACTTGGAGATTGTTAGTCAACTAACGGTCGAAGCTTTCGTAGCGGCGTTTACCCGGTTTATATCACGGCGAGGGCTTCCCTCATTAGTTCGGTCGGATTGCGGTACTAACTATACGGGCACGGATAAATATTTGAAGGAACTGCGAGTTTTCTTACGGGATCATCAATCGGAAATCGATCGGGAATTCGTCAAAAACGACATTAAATGGCTTTTCAACGCTCCATCCAGTCCAAACCACGGTGGATTATTCGAAGCGGCGGTTAAATCGGCAAAAACTCACGCCAAGCGCGTACTCGGCGAAACTCGGTTGACGTTCGAAGAACTCACCACGTTCTTCACGAAGGTGGAGGCCGTGATGAACTCGCGGCCGTTGTGTCCTCTTAGTACGGACCCGGCGGACTTGGAGATATTGACTCCCGGACATTTTTTGATCGGTCAGCCCCTAGTGGCCCTTCCCGAATATCCTTACACCGAGGTCAGTATGTCTCGGTTGTCTCGGTTTGAACAGATACAAAAGATGACCCAACATTTTTGGAACCGTTGGAAAAGTGAATACCTTCATACGCTCCAACAACGCTTTAAATGGACCTCGCATACGGAACCTCCTAAGTTAGATGATTTAGTTTTAATTAAAGAGGATAACCTATCACCTCTACACTGGAGACGTGGACGGTTAGTTAAGCTTTTACCGGGTAAAGACGGGGTCATACGGGTTGCCGAAGTCAAAACCCAAAATGGTGTCTTAATGAGACCCGTCTCAAAATTGTGTAGGTTACCTTTAGGGAATGAATAACCAAGGCGGGCTTGGTTAGGCGGGGGGATGTTCAGGCATTGTAATCTTTTAATATGTGGGTAAGTCACATCTGCTTTAGGTCGGCGCGTGAAGACATTTGAGGGTAGCTTCGAGACAAGCGCCCGGCCTGTTCGTCCTAAATCGGCTTCCAAATCGGACGTGTATTTCGGTACCGGCGGAACGAATTCCCAAGTTACCATCGGAGAGCATTGTGTGTGTTTTTATATGTATACACGAGTGCTAGATCTCATATGGTGATACATTCCTATATGTGACAGAGCTGGCCAGCTCGGACTCGATACCTAGACTTTGGAGTGATCTGGAGTAGCCCGTGACTAAGGCGTGCCAACGGACAGACCAAGGTGAGTGGCTTATTTCATATTGAAGGAGTGTAATGCCTGTGACTGTAACCCCTGGGGAGAACTAGAAAAACCAGGACCGCATCTGACTATCGAAGGGTTCCTTACACGAACACAGCGTGTGGTCTAAGTAAACATGACCAATTAAACGCCAAATCTTTTAATGCGAAAAAAAATGCTTTCAATTTTATTAAATATAGATCTTCAATCTTAAGGAGTAAAACTTTCTTTAAAAGGTTTGCGGCTTAAAATATGTTTGACCTTTTTTCGGAGCAATAAATTTCTCTTCCTATCTTGCTAAACTCCTAATCTCCCTATTTTCCCACTTTATTTCTGAAGCATTATCAATGCTACGACTTAACTAAACTACTTAAGTTTGCCATTTTATACTCACATAAAATAAAAAAACCCTACAGCTCAGAATGCCTGGCTAACAAAACGTTTAAACTATTCTAATGGACTACATTGAAAATTCCCCGTAGCTGCCTCGACTATCCGTCATAGCCTGTAATCATGGTTCAGCGACCTCGGTCGATAATGCGTTCGTTATATTATTATGTTTGGTTTTATATCGGCCACTAGTTACTTTAACTACCTACCTTATGATTTTGCATTGCTACTGGAAGTAGTTATAGCTGATGCAAATCCAGTGTTGGTAATCATTTTTGCGAAAACCTTGAGCGTTAATCATGTTGTTTAGAGTTTTCTGCACCTTTTTGGATGACATGATCATTGTAAATTAAATGTTACAATTTTAATGTTTAGTTAGTTGTCTCAGTCATAAAATAATCTCAAATATTTATGTTTACAAGACATCATTTATTTTTTGAACAACTAATATTTTGTAGATCAGAAGGCATCAACAAAGCACCCTGTATTACTTATTTTTAATAAAACTTGTATTTGTTTTATATTTTTAATTGTAACTAGTCGCTCAGTATTCTAAAATACCTAATAGGATCAGTGTCGATTTTTTTAGAAAAACAACCTGAGTACCTTAAAGTACTTGTTAACCATAGTATCGACCATTTATTGAGTTGTCTTCTTCTGAATAAAAAATACAAATCTTTCTTTTCTTTTGACTCTATCGCATTATCACGAGTCCTACTAAAACTTCTTTGAAGTTAAACAAAAGGTAAAGATAATTTCGACCCCGAAACATGACCGTATAATCATGTGCCAACTACCAATCAGGTCGAGAGCATGGAACAAAAAACCTAAAATACTTCATCGAAACCAAGTAACGGTTTCGCGTACGTGATCGAGATGACGCTTTGAATATTGTGACAAATCCATGCAAGTAAGAGCAAACGACGTTTGGGTTAAATGAAAATGCTTATGTTATGTTTTTCGTGGTAGGTACTTTATAATATTTCAGAGTAGTCAAAGAATATTTGCAAAAAAAAAACCTGCTTTTGTCCAAATATTAATACTATATTATTGATGATAGTAGATAATAGGTATTTAATGATATATCTACCTAAGTATAATAAAAACAGCCACGAGGTTCATAGAGTATGACCCTATCTGATAGAAATGAAGAAAATGGACACCCTGTATACTTACATTGTTAAAGTAGTCAAAACCAATTGACGATATCCATACAAACGGAGTCATTACCAACTTCAAATGTCTTAGTTTTGAGTAGGATTGACCAATAAAGAAAATACCGCTCTTACCTATTTAACAACTTTATCGACGTCCTATCAGCAAATAACAATCGAAATCATAACGCGTACGACTTTTATTACTCGAGTTTGATATCCTAACATTAAATATGCCTTATTACACTATTAAGCTACCCGTAATACTCATTCCGCTACCAATAATATTTTACTACTCCCGTGAGACGTTTAATGTTTCATGTTACAAAACACTGTACTAAAATACAGCGGGTTTGAAATAAAGACGTAAACCACAACATGTGGTGGATTATCGAGATTCTCTCGGAATCCCCCTGTTAATCGAATTTCCCAGGCTGTAGGATTACGACCTTTCTACTTTACTTTTGCTGCTAATGTGTTACGTTTGGATCTACTTCAGTTTTAGAGAACTCTACCTTGAGTATATTTTTATAGTGTAGTATATACGGAACATAAATAAGATGTTGGTAACCTGCGTACCAACCGCTATAAATCTCGAGATAATTTAGCCTTTAGTAATCACACCACGTATCAACTTTTTAAAGTAATACAGGAAATGACGAAACTTATTAACACAAACATGTCGTCCAATTACAACACTTTTAAAAAGGCCAGATAAATGCACAGGAAAGTATAAAGACGGGATTGAATAACTTTAGGATATCGTACTTTTTATTCTGGTCAAAATATTATGTTATTAGTCGCAGATGGTTGTTATTGAAGTAAAAACATTAAGATTTTAATTCGAGGATTTAAATTAGACGCTAATCGTAGTTACTACAATAAATTTACAACTTTTAGAAGGCTCTAAACTAACGATCTTTATATCACCGTGTATACTTCTACTGCTAGACACAGGGCTCCCCAAGAATCCTCATGATGACAGCTCCCATGTCGCATCCAGAAGATTCCACCGGCCCCCTTCACCATCCTGCCAATGATAGGAGACAAGTGATATTACGATATACATTACAAAGTCAACAAGTTTCCACATCTCTGAAATATATATAAGCTGCGCCATGTACACAAAAATGTCACCATTCACCTGTCAATATGGGTAGGTCGTCGGTGTATCTCATAAGTTCCCAAAGTTTTTTGTCTGTCCGTACACTTAGCAAGACAATTTTTTTTACCGCCTTTCCCCTCCTCCAGCACTTCTTTTTTCACTCGCATTTGAGCTACCTAGGCTGCGTTGCGTCTACTATTTTATTTCTTCAGTTGCCAAAATGAAACAATCTAAAAAAAGAGCATCAAAATCGCTTTGCCGCATGATTTCCGACTATAGCGAGGTAAATCGACTTCGGAGACAAATGAGCCGGTCCCGCCGCGTCCGGAGCCTATCCATCAGGGCTAAGCCTGGAAGGTACTCCGATACTAAATTCGAAACTTTATACACCCGATCTCACTCACTCTTGATGTATCAACCATTGAAGGGAAAGAGACATAAGTAATGTAGCAGTTACTTCGGTTTTTGGTTAAAATGTAGCTCGAGTCACGCCGTACGTCACACGCGTGAGCTGATTTACAACTAAATCGTAAAATCGGAAGCCATTTTGGGGTTTCGTGAAGTTTAGAGCCTCTTAAGATGCGTCTAACTCGAGCACGAGAATGTCACCATGAAATAAATTGAATTACCGGTTTTATCTGGTTTATGTGGAATAAAGGTGGAACTACGATCGTACCTGTTAGTAAATAAATGACGATCGGGTAAATATATACTGCCTCTAGAATGAGGTGAATTTATTCTACTAAGTTCAATTCACTTCTGTGCAACAGCTACTTGTTCATTCCTCCTCAACTCTAGTGTTACCATTTTCATGCCATTCTGGAATCCTGGATATAACAGCAATTCGAAATGAACCGGCATTTTTTTTAGGTGCACCTGTACTCCAGTTGGGGTTACTTGGGACCCAGTCGGTTGTATAACCTTGCTCGATTAATCCGAATCCATTCGACAGACATGTTCAGCCCGTCAGTCCATTAAGTCAGTTCATTCCCACTTTAGTTCGGCGGAGTGTGAACCTATAACCGTATAGCTATAACTTTTAATGAAATGGTTTCCACTTAGTTCGTTTTTCTACTGAACCTCAAAGCAAATAACGTGGTACGCTCAGTGTTTGAAAAAATTCACTGCCAAATGAAATCGTTTATCTTCAAACGGAATAACGCATGATGCCTGCCATTCGGCATGCAGATTGGTCTTTTTTCTCTGCCTTTGTAAGGCGGAATGGAGTTATCGATGTTCGTTAAACGTAGAATATTAAAGATCTGACCCAAACGTTTTTCCGCTGAATATGTTGATATCTAAAATATAATGAGCGTTTTTAAGGCTTCTCAAAACTAACTAACATTTACTGGTTTGGGATTTCAAAGTAGGAACTACGGTTTTGATGAGACTATGAAAATTTTATTATTAGTACCAAAATTATGCAGATAACAATCGATTTTGTTGATTTCTTTCCTCAATATCTCGAGTAAACATTAACAATCGCAAGTAATCGTTTCAGAGATCCCTTTCCTGAACACCAAACAATTCATTGATTATAAAACCTAGGGCTCTATTCTACTCAGAATAAACCTAATTCCTTTTGACATGTTAACATTACGATAGCTTTAATATTTACTTGACAGTAACTACAACCGAGTTAACACAGTAGAATATGCCTTAATATGCGAACTTTTAACTAAACCTTACTAAATAACATACTAGGGAGGCATAACAAGTCCGGTATCATTTCCTAGCGGTGTACAACAGCCCTCGAGCTCTCTCAAAGCGAGTGCCACTCGTGCCGCGGACACGGACACCCCGAAGCTCCTAACCAGTCACGCCCTCTTTCTAGAGCCTTACAATAGACAGGTCTCTTAGGTTCTTGTGTCCTGGTACATTGTGGGTGCAATTATGTAAATGTTCCCTATTTCGTTGTTGTGGGAGACCTAAAATTAGGATAGGGTTCGTGGATACAATGGTTTCACCTGTTTTATTTAAATTTGCATAAGTAACCCTTTTTAAGTAAATACGTTTGTGCATATTCAAAGCAGCCATTAATTTGCAGGCATTGGCACGCCTCAGCGGGCGAGCGAACTCATTTGTCAAAATCACTGGGCTTTTTGTCCGTTTTGCGTTCATTTTCCGACTCATTAACTCTTAAACCAAAGCAGTCAACTACAGACTATGAATTTATCAGTAAAATGTTTATGTTTTGTTGCAGATGACGATAAAATGAAGTGATAGCTTCCCACGTCGCTGTAATAAAAGGTAAGGTGATAAAATGGCGGCATATCAGTGTCGCTTAGCATTATGTCGACCGTGTATTTGTTAAAACTATAACTCATCGGTTTTACTTCGGTAACTTAATATAGTACATGTCCGAGAAACCAGTAGCTGATTAAAAAATACAATATGGAGATTGAAGAACTGGATTGGTATCGTTTTATGTATTTCGGAGAGTCATAAAGAGGAAAGTTATGGTGTGTTCCCGATATAATTTCTTTTTTATTGAGCGGGCACGCTGGTTAAAGAGTATCTGAGTTAATGACATTATTCGATTAAGACTCAAGTTGCCTCGTAACTCGACTAATTATGTTCGTTTTCCGTAATATTATTTTAAAGTATCCGCATGGTCGCCGCAAACCACGACTTGATTTGTTGTGTGGTCATGAGTATCACGGCTTCCCGCGTTGGAGATATGAAATTGAATATATCTGAGTATATGTAAATTACATTTTTACTGCAGCATCCAGTTGATAAGCAGTAGTAGTATAAATAAAGCATATACAATAAATATGACTTACTGCTTACCTAGTTATTTTTATTTAATTGCTGTTCATTAAGTGAATATAAAGAGAATATTGTTCAAATTCAATTAAAGTCTGGTTTATGATTCTTATTGCGTAATGTTATGCTCTGTTACATTTTTAGTGTCTATGGCAATGATTATTAAATTATCTAGAGCCCTATGCTTAATTTAAGAGCTTTGTTCATCAGTGGAGTAATATCCAATCGTCTCAATTTACATGTGGGAGGACCTTGTGCAGGGTCCGTCCGGGTTGGTACCACCATCTTATCCATTAACCTACCGCCAAACAGCAGTGTTCGCATTGTTGTGTTCCGGTTTGAGGATAAGACAGCCGGTGAAATGACTAGCATAGAGGCATTCCATCTTAGTCCTCAGGGTTGGCAGTGCATTTGCAGTTTTCACAGTTTCCACTTACCATCAGGTGGCCTGTGTGCTCAATTGCCTTCCAATGCCATAAAATAAAAATAAAAAATAAAATAAAAATCTCTCCTCTCTGCCATCTCCTTGACCGCTTTACATCACTCATCACACCCGACATGCACCTTCTTGATTTGGTAATAAGTTAATAACGCTACGTTATTAATTTTGGAAAATCGATAGAATTCATCGATTGACGTAAGCTGATGACGATCGCTCTGCCGCTTATGTCAACTCGATACATTTCGAGTCGATAGAAAACAAAATGTTAGTAGCGTTTGCATCTCTACGCCCTCTGCTCTTATCACCCGTGGTTTTACATACATACATACATACATACATACCTACCTTCACGCCTGTAATCCCGGAGTGGGGTAGGCAGAGCTACAGAATTACCTACAACTTTAAAAACTTATTACCAATAAAATCATGTTAAGATTATTTTAATGGCGGATTTTACTTATCACATTAATGAGTGTTACTTCAAGATGTTAAGGTTGCGCCGGTGCCATAAAATTATATATATTCAACACTAAATCTATATTTATCTACTGTTTGAGCCGATACCTGTGGTTACGTGATAGTTTTCTTTAAGTAGAGTTTGTATTTTTTTATTTATTTGAATCGGTCTCTTCCTGGTTTATGAGGTTGGGTTCGGTTAACTTAACGTACCCACAATACAACGAAATTTGTCAATGGAATATAACTATTATGGATGATACTAATGTAAATTTTCTAAATTGATCATTAATAATAGAGACAAAAGAAATACCACTTTATTTCCTTTGTACTCGATCTTTATTTCAATGGTCGTTGGTATTATGTTCTAATATTAGTACAGGAACCTCAGGAGGCTAAATCCGATGGGGATCCAATTTCTTTTTTTGTTGTAGAAGTTATAGAAGTACCTATATAGTACATTATTGCCTAGGCAGTGAATCAGGCAATTGCGGGCCGAGTAGGTATTAGTTTAAACGGACGAGCTTGCGAGCCGTTCCTGCCGATGCATATATAGTGCTTTTCTCAAAAATTGCAAGATACAAATCGCATATAAACAGAAACTTCATGTGAAATAACATCACTCTTTACCGCCTTTATGTTTATGACAACGAGAAACGCAAGCTTTTTTTTTTTAGAAAAAAAAACTAAAGCTATTCCAGACACAGACAAAAAAGTTACGTTTCGAATAAAATATGGATGTATAAGACTTGTGCCCTCATTTTATTATGGCAGTTTTCACTTTTTAAAAAGTTACAAACTAGATAACAATGAAATTTGTGTATTTTTTTGTTTATTTGGGAACTGTCTGTAAACTATGTACTTCGCGTCTCAGTATGGAGTTAGTAAATGTCAACTTTTCCGGTCATTTTTGAGAAAAATAACTTTTTGGGTCGCATATAATTTTTTTCTTCAATAAGTGCGACCACTTAAAAAACCATGCGACATACAATTCAACCATCTCATCACACCCACATCACAGTTACATGTGTGTACAGGTACATTAATATAAAGTACCTGGAAAACCGAGTGTCGCTCTAGTTGAAGACGAATTTCCCCGAAGATGACAGCTTAAAAGATCGATTTTCCGCCCCCGTAAACCCAACTTTACCAATTTATCGTTATTTTTAACGCGAGTAGGTAGTAGGCACGAAACCGACCATTCTGGAGATCCTTTGGAAACGCCAATGTTCAGCATAAGCTATAAATCCAGAATATATAGTACCTATATACACTGTTAAACATCTTAGCCTAATTGTGCAAATTGTGGTTACAGAGTTATCAACAAGTTTTTAGATTTGTTGGTAATTCTACCCCACTCTGGGAATGAAGGCGTGAAGGTATGTATGTATGTAAAGTACCTATGCTTAGCCCAAATATAGCAACTATGGTAAGCTAAAACCTTTGAATAAACCGCTTTATCACGCACTCAACTTCATTTATCTCAAACAACGCGATGAAAACAAATAAATTCAATACGGTTCCGTAGATTAATACCCCATAAACAGGTATAGTAGGGAAGTAATGACCGGGAAGGGATCGGGCCCATTCCTGGATTTAATTGATCAGGCCATTATCGCCCTGGAGACGGTTCCGTGAGACCGGGGCACTATTGTCTATTGAAAAAAGTCTCATGCCAAGAAAATAGTTGGACGTTTTGATAAAATATGAAATGTTTGTAAATTGTTGAGACTGTGCGTCATGTTCTTGAGAAAAGGTTTGGAACGGATTTGAAAGGATAGAAATAAATTACTTTTGTTTCCTTTCAGTAAAGTTATTTTTGGCAAAGAATATAAATTGGACGACTAATGTTTTATTTTCTCTTTCACTACATAGCAATGTACAAATTGCAGAAAATTCCCAGAATTTTAGTAATCTTCTTCAAAAATGATTGAGAAAATACTTGAAATCGTTGAAAATAATTAAATAAAAAAAAACATTTATTCACAACAATAACACATAAATATAACAAAAAAACGAAAAAAAGAAACGACAGATAATGTTATTGTTGCGAAACGGCCCAACTCACTCAGCAGCAGTTTATTTATTTTGCCGCAAACACTGCAGGACGCAGCTATATGTTAGACTAAGCACGATGTATTTCCACCTCACTCTAACATATAGTTGCGTCCTGACTTCTGCAGTGTTTGCGGCAATAGGCATCATTACGCCTTACATGGAGCAGCACTGCAGCATGTAGTGAACCATTTAACGGCAATCAAACGCGAGTATTTGTTCCTGAGTCTTGGGTGTTTTCTATGTATTTAAGTATATATTTATGTATATAAGTAAGTTTATCATTCTCTAGTACCCATAGTACAAGCCTAGAGCTTAGTTTGGGGCTAGGTCAATTTGTGTGAGATTGTCCCCTGGTATTTGGTATTTTTTTAATCTACTTGCTATTTATCATGTCCTGGTACATTAAGAATGGTAATAACCTCTCAATTTAAGAAATTTCTTGTTGTCACTATACTATTCGATACTGCTGACTTGCGTAAACATAACCGTGTGAATGGGCTACTTATATTTCATCTTAATCCCATCTCGTTTAATTAATTATGTACTGTCGACATTATTTACGATACGGGCAGGTGTAAAACGTTTTCCGGAAAACTTTGTTGTTATTCTCCTAGGGGCTGGATCGAAGGTGTATTCTTTAAGCGAGTGGTCGACTTTCAACTCGACGGAAAATCGAAAATTCGTGATTTGACCTGAGTGATTATCAGGGACTCTGTTCTCTTTGGGAAAACCTTCTTACATGTGACGTGTTATAGTATTTTTCTCAAAAATGCTATGTAATCTTGCCATAACACCAGTAAAAAGGAGCCCATAGGTTGTAGTTCCTGGACGACTATCCAAAGTGTCCAGTAAAGTTGAGGAATTTCGAATTTGGAATCAATAAGTGTCCAGTAAGTAAGTATGGATGTTCCATAACAAATATTATTTGAATTTAGAACTATCTGTACAGATCTTTGACAGCCTTCAAAAATG
The DNA here is from genome assembly GCA_927399475.2 of Acleris emargana. Taxonomy (NCBI): domain Eukaryota; kingdom Metazoa; phylum Arthropoda; class Insecta; order Lepidoptera; family Tortricidae; genus Acleris; species Acleris emargana. The sequence goes on along the minus strand of OV656838.1, from coordinate 19,993,908 downwards.
CTACGGAGGTTTAAGCAAGAAAAGGTCACATGACAAAAATATATGAAAGTGTAAACTATTTTGATTCCATTAAAATTTCTGCAAAGTACCTTAAACCAAAAGCGTTATCTCGATCACGAGAACGTCACTCGCACCATCTCCGTTTTATGCGCGCCTAGTACATCTCGAACAGTCTGACGACTTGTGAATCGTTTAAATTAATTTAAAAAACCGACTTAGCGCGACGCGGACTAGCGCCCTGAGGGTAATGAGGTCATCAATATTTTACAACTTTAATTTATTTAACATTTTTTTATCATTCTACTTGTTCTATTTTTGAGAAAAGCACTATACATTCTTCGACAATAAACAGCCATCCTGGACCCTCCATTACTATACATTACGAGTATATGATAACATGTCAAAGGCAATATGGTTTTACACAGAAAGATCAGTATCAGTAACATAATTTCACATTGTTTTTATATCGCTTCCGTGGCACTTTATTCGTGAAATATTTTCGTTACATATCTTGCATTCGTTATAACTCTGTGGCCTGGAGCTAATAGGGCCAATATCAATTATCATTGTTTTCCGTAATGAGCGTTTTTACCATGCATCAGCATTAATAGTTTATCAGTATTAATACCGACTTTGGCCCTATTAGCACCAGGCCACAGAACTTATATCAAATGTAAGGAACTAAGACGTTTTTTTGCAAATAGTGGTTCCGATATCAAGGCATTCTCGTAGACTCCATCAAACAAACACTGTAGATTTACATCGTCGCAGTTCAGTTTAGATTGAGAGAAAGGGACAGAGCTGGATAACTGCTGTAGCTATGTCCCATTCACTCAATTTAAACTGAACTGCTTTAGTATGTCATGGTAAGGGTCCGCAGGGGTCATATTAGTCTTGTTAAATCGATCGACATCTACTTTATTGCGATAGAGAATAACCGGTTGAACCATTTAATTCAGATCCCTAACAATCCCCATTAATCTCCTGACTGGAACATTTATAGTTCACCCAGCTCTACCTGATTCTAGAAAGCTTTCTAATTTAGCTCTTGTTTATGTTAGACGATAGTTTATGGTAGCTAAACTCCTCTTCATGCAATAATAAGAAACTTTTTAACTGGGAAGAAATAAAAAAAACCGGCCAAGAGCGAGTTCAACTCGCGTGGAGGGGGTTCCGTACATATTTTTTTTACATAACTCTTGTAATCTACAAGCAATATATTTTGTATTTTTTTCGAAATTTTTAGCTTAGTTGTTTCGGAGATCAGGCAGGGGGGGATAGTCAATTTTCGTCTTATTTAATGTATAAAATCAAAGTTATTTATTTTACAATAATAACAAATATATATTTGAGATCCTCGTAACGCGCCCTTTCATTTAATTTATGACATTGAAAGGTAAGCAAAACTTTTTTTTTTTTAATTTAATTGGTCCCCAGAAAATGACACTAATAAAAAAAAAGAGTTAATTTGCACATCTGTGTTTGGGTCATAGGATAACACCATCTTACCAAATATCACCTAATTTGGTCCAGTAGATTCGGAGCAAATTGCAGACGGACGGACAGACGCGAGAGCGATCCTAAAATTGAATGGTACAAAGTGTAGCCGATTTGAACAGAGACCATGTTACATGTAGCATGAGCTCTTAAATCCTGCCAATTTCCTGTTAGTGAAAGGGATATACTTATAGAATCGCGCTGTTAGATCACAACAAAAGGAACTCATAAAATCAACTGTATTTTAAGATCAACTCTCATACAACTTCTACTCGTATGAACTTTAACAAAACTATTTAAAAAAAACAGGAAGTAAATACTTTCTTGTTATAGTTATGGGATATTTCTTTTAAAATGTGAAGAAACTAAAGGTTATATTACAAAGTAAAATAGAATGACTTGTCTGCGAGGCTGAGCACGCTTCTACTTGATTGGATATCCTCGAACGCCATGACATAACTTATGCATACAATGCCTTCTTCATTGAGCGCAGTAGACTAAGAAAAGTTAATATAGGTACCGACTTCATAGCACGATTCAATAATAAAAAGACTGATACTTTACTACGTTCCTTCTAATTTATTAAAAACTAGCGGCTCGCCAGCGGCTTCGCCCCGCTGCAAATTCCTGACTTTCCCGGTGGATTTTTCCATTATTTTCTTTCATAAAAATCTTGTCCTGACATTCACAAATACAACAAAAAAGAAATCAGCCAAATCGGTTCAGCCGTTCTCGAGTTTTGCGATTAGCAACACATTTAGCGATTATTTTTTATTATATAGGTAAAAAACGTAAATCTACCCATGTTCTGTTTCCCTCTTGCATTAAACTTTGTTCAGCTCTTAATTAATAATTTACGTACATGCACAAAATAATTACCTATTCCAAAGAGCGCCACCTGATCCCAACGACACCCGTCTACGAAACAAAAACAACTTTCGTTCGAACTTTGCAGTCGGCAGCCGCTGCAATATTTCTAAGCGATTTAACTGACGGCTTCGACGTCTGGTCTGGTGCTTATTATGCACCATAACTCGCCCCCCCGGCGCTCACCCTCGGATATTACACTGTTTACATATTTAACAAAACGGTAGACCGATAGCTATTTGAATTATATCGCGTTTTTGAGTATCCCATGACTCCGGTCTATGTAGCGTACAATTTGTGTATGGTAACGCAGAATATAAACTTAAATTTATGGTTATGTTGCTGTAATAATGATATCATCTGATGTGGTTGTCAGCTTTATGAGATACAAATATACTATAACGACATTGTATATTCGAACAACTTAACGTAACGTAAAAGGTTAATAAAGTCTCTCGATTCACATGATATTGACCTACACGTTTAAAATAGGGAAGCAAGGCATAGAGATGGCAAATGGGCCACGAATTCAATATTGCAAAAGTGTTGCCATGCCAGTCATTTTCTCTTGTATTAAAACACAAAACGTAAATTTCGTCATAATGTGTAATAATTATTGTAGAATTGTTATTACCATGGCAACGCTCATAGTTACGCTATAGATGGTATTCCAATACCGTTAACGCGTACTATAAGCCGCTAATATTGAAATATTAGCGGCTTAAAGTACGCGAGTAGAAAAACGTTCATTTACTAAGTTATGTTTATAACTTTCAGGATGCACATGGCGAGCTCAGGCGTGAGGGTGCGGCGGCGCCGCTGCAGGTGAGCGGGCGCGATGGCAGGCTGGCGGCTGGCGCTGGCGGCGCTGCTGGCCGCGCTGGCGGGCGCGCGCGCGTACCTCGTGCTGGTGCCCGACGCCGCGCCGCCCGGCTCCCCCGTCCTGGACGCCGCCGTCTACAAGCTGGGCTCCGAGCGCACCTACTCCATAGACGTCCATCGAACCGCTAACTTCGTCCACCATGTCCTGCGCGTCAACCGCAGCAGCGGGCTCGTCACGCTCCGGAAACGCCTCCGCTGCGATGGCGTCGTCTACCCCAACCTCTTCACGTTTTACGTCGACTCCACCTCTGAACGAATCCGCGACATCGACTACTACAGCCTCCCTGTCAGAATCCTCGTCACCGGCGAAGACTGCAGTCGGCGGCACTCGGATTTATACGACATAGATTTCGATCGAGTCTACGATCAGAGCGACTCGGCGTTGCAGTACGAAGATGAACCGGTCACGAGGGATAAAAGAGCCGCGTTTTACCCGGAGAGTATAGACTGGAGGCTGTTAGAGGAGGAGGAGTTGGTGTCTAGTCAATTCAGCGTTCTTTCGACCGCGCATCCCTGGTCGAGCGCCATGTTCGAAGACTTTGATGGTAGGAATAAAAGTAGAAAGAAAAGATCTCATCCTTTAGTACCATTCGACATGGCCATAGATGTTAAAATAGCCGAAGCCAAACAATGGATATCGGAAACGTACGCCAGTTTCGCTATACCGACGACAGATCGGTGGCAGGGGATATGCTTAAGGAAGTCCCAGTTTGTGAACTCGTTAACGGCCTTCTTGCCCCGCACGGTGCAGAGGATGTGTAAAGTGCAGTTCTTGGACGTGAGTGACCCGAGGTTTATGATTGAGAATAGCCAAGGGGATTTAGTGGCGCGAGAAGATGAGTGTATAATGGAGCCGATGTGGAAGGTGTCCGTTCTGTTTACGTTCAACTGTGACAGGACTAACATCGTGGACTCGGATCACAGGCTGAAGATAGTGTACCACCATCAGGAGTTGAATGACACTGATATCGCTCGGAGGGTGAAGAGGGAACTGCGGAACCAGTCGCCGTATTTTGAGCAGGCGCTATATGTCGCTTCTGTCGCTGAGGAGCAGCCAACAGGCGTCGTGGTCACCACTGTGAGAGCTCGGTAAGTTAAATTTGAAACTATCACAACCCAACACTTCGCACCTTCGGTTGGACAAGGGCACAATTGCCACTATAATCATATAGTACATTGTGCCCTTGTTCTACCGAAGGTGCGACTTATTTCGTGGCATGGTATGTCTTTCTCTAACTAGTCCACAACGAAGCAGACACGCTTGCGGCGGATAATTTGTGTTGCCATAGCTACGGAACTTTCTAATTATATCTTGCTGCAGATCTTCCCTCGACCCATATTGTAGATAGCAACTTTTGTAGCGAAATTCGCAAAACATATTCAAGTCTAACGATGCCGAAAGTACTTAAAGCTATTCACGAAATTTCAACTAAAAATTCATCCCAGCAGAACAATTTTGAAAGTCAGAATTGCTCCCCGGACTAAGTTACGGCTTTTGAGGCATAACATTTCTGCAAATGTATTCAACAAAATGTTATTATAGGAGAAGTTAAGTAAATATTTGCGTCTGTATGTTGTGTTAAGATCATGAGGGGTTTTTGTGCAATATCTGTACTTCTACTGTCCCTGTGATTTTCAGCGGGTTTACTTGAGATATTAACTCAAATATTTAGTGTAGAAATACCCCATTCTTAGATTAACATTGAACATAGTGTTTTTTTTTTGGTTTACGGGAAACTAAAGGTCTCAATTTTTTCTAATTAGTCAAGTCAACAAAACAAAGAGTCTTTTAGTTTCTTTAAGAACTGTTGTTAAACTTTGAATTTGTTCAAAGTAACCCCGATACACGGTACATGTAAAGAAGATAACAATCTATTTCATTATATCCCTGTCTTATCTGAATCCTGCCTAATCTCGGTATTAACAATTCTAGGATGATCGAGGATTATATCAAGTAACTACTTGATCTGGGTTACTCTTGCATATTCAGTGAGTTCTAAATAATAATGCTGAACGAAGCTCAAATATAAACAATGCATTTAAATGTGTAAAATCAAATAAATATTCGCATTCTATACAATTTAAAATTTAGCATAGCGATAACAAATTAACAGCTATTTTATTTCGCTCCCCCTTTTGCGCATCGCTTGGGAATGTACTCGTAGTTGGGTATTTATTTTATAAACTTATATTATAACTTACATATTACGTTTAATTATGAAATAATTGCAGTGTTGCAACCATTCTACTAGGACGACAGAAGTAGGTACGTACCTATACGCGCAACTCCATCCACGTAGAAGTTGTTTGTAACCATTTCCTTGGGAACTGATCTATTTTCAAAGATAAAAATATGTGTCCATCTCAGGACTGTAAACTATCTTTGTACTAAACACATCGATTAAATAGTTGAGGCGTTGACCTTTGGAAACCGTACAATCGAACAAACACTTGCGCATCCCTACATAATATACCTACCTAAAACAAAGTCACTTCCCGCCGTCTTGCTCTGTATGTACGCTATAATCTCGAAAACTACTGAACAGATTTTCATGTCGTTTTCACCATCAGTTAGATAATTTTTCACGGAAGGTTTTCATGTATAATGAATTCTGGTTTATGACCGAATGTTACAGAGAAGTAACATAAACCGAAACGAAGTGAGGGCGGGTCGCTAAGTTTATAATACTAGTAAAGTTTAGGATAGTTCAGGATACAGGGAAGCCTTCCCGATTCAATCTCCAGTCACTTCATCAGTCGTAACCATGAAGCGTTAATTGACTGATGCCCTGTCGGTCTTTTACGAGGTCTGTTTTACAGCTCCATTATAAGGCCGGCGCAGACAATGGCTCGGTGACTGCGGTAATATGCGCTAACGCCGCAATTTATATGGATGACGACGGGTTTTTGTACGTTATAGCTTGATACTGTTAGCTGGTGGGACGCTGCGTTATTGTGCGGTGTGCTGTCGTTTCCTTGGCGGTGAGATCGGAGAATTATTGTTCTCATAAATATCGGCTGTTTATTTCTAAATGGGAATATAAACAAAGGACGCTGAGATTCTTCGGAAATACTTAGTAATAGATTGATTCGTTTTACATTTGTAATAATCAAACATTAGGAATTACTTACACAATCGAAATATAAAATCAAACTCGTAAATAGATATGAGAACGTATACTTATTGAAATCTCTTCGACTCTATTTCAATGCAGTTAAGGTCCAAAAGTGATGAATATTTTCATACCGCGACTATACTTAGAATAGGTTACGGAAAAACATAAAGGTGCATACAAATTTACGTATATGCCTTTCTAAATAATTCACCTTTGAAATATAGTAAATCGCGTATTTCTCCAGTTGTTTTCGTAGTTTTAACGCAACCTTATCGTTAAAGCAATGTCAATAAGCAGTATTTTAAATGCTAATTTGAATCTTATTACCCTTTTCCTTGGGGGTAGGCGGGGACCACTTCCTTCCACTTGCTATGATGCAGACAAACTTCCCTCGCTTCCTTGACACTCATAAGTCTCTTCATACACGTGCGTCGGTTTAGGCTCCCCTGACCTGGCCCTTTTTCAATACGTCATCGATCTGATCGTGGAACGTTTGCCCTGGCAGCGCTCTTCCAACATTCCCATTTACCCTTGCCTCATATACTGCCCTCCTAAGGAGAAACGGCGTATCTACTATATGAATTGCATTGAAAATCCAACCTTGTTATAACCCTTGAGCGTTTAATATGCTTCTATGAATTAATTGCACATGCGCCTTTTCTCCTTAGTAGGGCAGTATATCTGTTTCCTCAATCTTACTTCATCCGTTCTATCCACATGACCAAACCACTTCAGCATTCCTTAATTAATCCTTGGCACTACTTATTTTGACACACAACGTGCTCTTATTACACTTTAATAGTATATATCAAAGGCTGATCTTGACAGTTTATTGATTAGCACTACAGTAGAAGTTAACTGATCCCCTATTTGTATGGCAGCCCCAACGAACCCTTACAGTCCCCACTAGATAGATGTCTTTTACGACAATTGACTCTGTCACTGTCACAACCCCTCCTCAGATCCGTCGGTCTCCCTCACGCATGGAAATTCACTACAATCATATAAATTATTCCCACACCATAATGTTTATAAGTGACACTATTCTGAATTGAATGCAGACTGGGGGACGGAAATTCGTACAGTAATAAAGATAAAGTATAGTTTTGAGCATAATTTATTTATTTATTATACTTACTGGAAATATTAATAATATTAAGTGTGTATATTCGCGTAAAGGTTCGTGAATAAATAATGTGACTAGTGACTACACGTGGGCTGCATTAAGAATTATAGCCTACCTAAATAAATTGCCGAAATAAATAATGCTTAATCTTTTTTATTGTTTCTGTCTAGTCATATTAGGATAAATTATGGTTTTATCCAATTGACCCATTGACTGCACCAATTAACCATCATAATTGATAATAAGAAAGTGTAATAAAATTAAGACTGTTACGAGTTATGTCTAGAAAATAAAGCATAGACATACGTCCGCCTTTTCGAAAGAAGCGTTTTGCATCATCCTTCATAATGCCTAGTGCAAAAGAGTGGAATGCGCTTCCGGCGTCGGTATTTCTGAGTGCATACAATCTGAACTTATTTAAAGCTAGGGTGAATAGGCATCGTCTGGGTGATCTGATCTCGCTTCATCATCGACTAAATCTTCGTCGACTTGTTTTACTGTTCCCCAGGGCAACCGCTAGTCAGTTAATAAAATAACAGTTTTACATATAAAAAGTTATCGTATTTTTTGTTATTTCCATAACATTAAGATTACTCAGATGTTTATCTTCATAACCGCGCCTAATCCTATTACTGAGATGGCTCATACCACGGTCGTTGCAGCAAATGGGCCATCAAGAATACTTATTACTACTATTTGTCCCATCAAATAGACGTCCCATGAGTATTTGAGACATTATTTATAGGAATTCTTTGGTTTTTAAATTATTATGTTCTTATATTTGCTTTACTCGATTATCAATCGAGTCCTTTGGTGTTAAATTAGATAGAAATGATAATATAATAGGGATTTACTATCATTTCAGCAATATACAATAATGCAAAGCGCTTTTTTCCGAATTTCAGGATTTTTATAAGTATGTATTTTTTTTTTTACTACCCTTACCAACAAACAAACAACAAGGTTCTACAAGATGGTCCTGAAATAAATTAAAAAATAATTACATTTTGAGAAAGCGTTCTCTAAAATGACATCTTCGTGAAGTTTGTGAAATGTTGTTTAGCAACTGGATTGGATACCGACAATAGGAGTATCCTAAATGTTTCTGCTTAGCTTACTTAATATATATCACATGCCTGTTGAGAAAGATTTACCTGTGCCAGGATATCCAGCTAGATTGTGTGGGTACCTAACTAAAACCAATATACCTGACCAAAAAACTACTTCAATCTATCCGCTTTTATTTTCTTCTTCTTTTCTTTCTGTAGCTATTCTCACCTCTAATGTAGCACTCACTCAAGCATATTTTATTAACAGGGACCCAGAGAGCAGTCCAGTGACGTACTCCATGTCGAGTCTCCTAGACTCGCGGTCGGCTGGCATGTTCGCGGTGGACGAGAGGACCGGGGTGGTCACCACCCAGGCTCGGCTGGACAGGGAGCGGCTGGACGTCCACTATTTCAGGGTCGTAGCTCAAGATGACACGTTCCCTCCACGGAGTGGGACTACAACACTTCAGGTAATTCATAATAGGGACAGGAACAAGAGAATGGGCGAGTGTAGTAGCCGCACCCACAGTTTCGACAAGCTAGTGGAGAGAGCTCGCCGGCAATATGAACAGGCAGCGATGAACTATTAATATCTAAGGTATGTGCAGTGGCGTAACTATAGGGTGGCAGGGCTGGCAAAATGCCACGGGCCCCCGGCCCAAGAGGGCCCCCGGCTTAAGAGGTCGCTAGCTCATCAATATTTTTTTTAACATCGTACTTGTTTATTTTACTTGAAAAGTATATTTTTTGTTTATTTTGAAGTGTTGCTTAAAATCTAAAAAAAAGATTTTGATTAGTTTTAGAACGCATCTATTGGTTTTTACTTTTTTTTGTCGCGCTACGTTGGCAGCGCGGGTCGGGGAATTCTCTCATTTTGTCAACCAACTACGTACAACGGGACGGGTCTAAATCATAGGGCCCCATCAAAAGAATTTGCCACGGGCCCCGGATGGTATAGTTACGCCACTGGGTATGTGTCTATTTTATTGACACTTATTATGTTCGTTTCTTGAGCGAGAAAATATTTGATACCTGATTTCTTTCTCATCGGCAGTGGGACAAGTATCTAAGACTCAAAAACTTTGCCAACCATGAGTACCAAGGTGGAATGCCTCTATGCTAGTAATTTCACCTGTTGACTTATCGCCACACAGAAATAAAACAATGTGGGTTCGCGTTCTGCTGCTTGGCGGTAGGTTAAATAAAAGGATAAGATAGGTGATAGGGATCTAGGGACCCGGACTGATTCTGCACAACTATTGCCTGCGGGTAGTTTGACAGTTCAGGATAGGAGTATCGTCGAAATATTAACTTTAGTATGATTATCGAAATATAATAGCCGCGATCGTTTAAAGAAGATTTACTTATGGGAGGACCTTGTGCAGAGTCGGTCCGGGTTGGTACCACCATCCTATCCTGTTGTGTTCCGATTTGGGGATAAGGATAGAGGCATTCCATCTTAGTCCTCAGGGTTGGCAGTGCATTTGCAGTGTTGTGAATGCGAATGTCTGTGGGTCACAGTTTCCACTTACCATCAGGTGGCCTGTGTGCTCATTTGCCTTCATAAGCCATGAAAAAAAAAAGTCGTTAAATCAAATGTCTAACATCCTATCTATAGAAATGAATTATGATTTTCTAGAGACATAATCCTGTTTTAATAACAGTAAGTTCAGAAGTTTAACGCCTTCAAGGGAAGTAGGTGGTCTTTATGACTCGTTGAATTTCTACGACGTTGTTAAAGGCAGGACTTCCTGGATCATAAGTCTACGTTCACTCAACGTTTACGAGTGATGTAATAACTTACAATTAACTTGTCTAATGACTCCGTGTCAATTGGAGGAATTAGTATGTTTCCTCATTTTAAAACGCCTGTAAAATTTACCTATGTGTGTTTTCTTTTATTAAGGTTTCAACTAAGGGAATAAAGGCTTGTAGTACTGTTAGGCGATGGGCTTGCCACCTGTCACTAATACACTGGGAAACATCTTAGCCTACTTGGGCAAAATGTGGTTACAGAATTATCAACAAGTTTTAAGACTTGTTGGTAATTCTTTAGCTCTGCCTACCCCACTCTGGGAATGAAGGCGTGAGTTTATGTATGTATGTATGTAAGGTTTCGTATCCGAAGGAACCCCAAAGGGATACCCCATCAATATGCTTAAGATGTCTGTCTGTCCGTCCGTCCTTCCTAAATTAAAGAGTATTTTTACATATCGCACCTTTTGAACAATTGTGACCTAATTCAAAATTTCAGCTTTCAAACTTCAAGTCATAAATGTATTATTATAGGGTCCTAACTAGAAATTTTAAATTTCTGAGTTATGTCACTATAGTTCTGAAGTTGCGATATCGTCGGCTTAGAGGGAAAACCTGCTTAATCCGTTTTTTGGATTTAGCAGGTTTGCACTTTAAACAGATGAAATAAAGTGCAAATCTGCTAATTCTTAAAAAAGGATTTAGCAGGTTTTCACTCTAAGGCGACGATATGTGGTTTCATAGAAACGGTAAAACATATTATAATTACAAACACTGCAGAAACACAACAAATAGGTTCTAAATATGGCCAAGTGTGAGTTGGGTTTGCCCTGATTCGATTGAAATTGGAATGCTTATAATAAATACCTACTGTACGGTGGTACAGTCAACAGCATAAATAAGTGATCATTTATGTACCTTGTCGCTTTAGTCCGCTTCACAATTTTGTATAACTTTTCAAACACAACGTTAAAGTGACAAGGTACATAAATGATCACTTATGTATGCTGTTGACTGTACGAAACCCTCGTTGCGCGAGTTCGACTCACATATAACCTTTTTTTTTAATTCTATGACTATTACATTGCAAACGTATGGTTTTATTTAACTAAGGACTTGTTTATTTAGTATGACGGCGGAGGTATGAAATACCGACATGTTTTTGTCCTCCGGCCATTATGACGACGCGCTGGCCTAGTTGGTAGTGACCCTGCCTACGAAGCTAGCGGTCCTGGGTTCAAATCCCGGTAAGGGCAGATATTTGTGTGATGAGCGCGAATATTTGTTCCTGAGTCATGGATGTTTACTATGTATTTAAGTATATATTTCTCTATATAAGTATTTATATCGTTGTCTAGTACCCATAATACAAGCCTAGAGCTTAAATTGGGACTAGTTCAATTGGTGTGACATGGTCCCCTGATATTTATTATTATTATTATTATTATAGGTAGAATACGAGTAAATGTCAGTGTTCTTGGGTAAGACTTATGCAACTTTAATAAAATACATTACATAGCCAGACATTTACATATTTAGTATTTCTTGGACTTTATTGCAAAGTTATATTGACATTCATAAATGGCTCTGGAGACCTGTTTCACGTTATTCCGCCGTTTTCTTGCTTGTTCAAAGGAATTACTTCATACATTTTTATTATTCGGCGCGTTTCGTTCCGCTTCATTAAAACGCGATCGTGTCGTCGTATTTACTATGTTCTACTACTACTCTACGACTAACCTAGTTGTTAATGACTCCATCACAAAACTAGCCCGCCCTGGTCCGGTCCTCGGCAAGACAATAATATACATGTGATACATGACGAGTACAAATATTATATCGTCAACATTACAAGCACAAACAGTTCATCATGTCAGCTGAAAGACGTCCACTGCTAGACATAGGCCTCCCCCAAGGCTTTCCACTCAGACCGGTCTTGTGCTTTTCGCATCCACCGCTTTCCCGCGATCCTTACAAGGTCACAAACAGTTACCTACTTATATACTAGTAAAAGCCTAAAACTTACTTTCGAACTAAACTAATTATTTGTAAATACCTTCTAGATAAATGTCTTGGACTGCAACGACCATTCGCCGGTGTTCGAGATGCAGCAATACGAGGCCTCGGTGCGGGAGGGAGCCAGTCAGGGCACCACGGTGCTCACGCTTAAGGCGGCCGACCAGGACATCGGGAAGAATGCTGAGGTCAGTACGAGTAACTAGCCTCCATCCATTATTCCATTTGACCAGTATATCAGGAATGCGGAGGTCAGTTCAAGTCAAGCCATTAGCCATTGATCGAGTTCAAGACAATCAAGATAAGATGATGATAGCCTCTGGCAACTTTAGCTTGTTTTGACATACGGAAATCTTGCCGTATTTCAACTTTTAGCCCCCTTACTTATAAACGTGAAACAAGCTTGGAATAGTTTATGCTATGCTTTGTCACTTTCTGTCAGATACAAATGTCACAACTACAGGTAAGGACAAAGCATGGCAAAAAGTATTCCAAGCTTATTCCACGTTTATAAGTAAGGTGGAGGGGTTTTGCACTACAGTTTAATCTTAAAAACTGATGTTGAAGTAAGTGTAAGTCATATCACGATCTTAACAGAACAAATGGAGAGGAAGTAAAATGACGAATGATGTTTCAAGAGTTGGAATTACTGTATAATTCCAACTCATATTTTCTTTGTATTGCATTATTGATGACAATAATGACTAAGGGAAGTCATAGAAATAGCACAAGCCAATCTTTTTACCAGAGCTGTCCAAGAAAGTTGAGCAGCTATTCCACTAATAGGATTCCTTTATTTTGGAGTAGGTACATTTTGCACTATCCTATTGGCGGATTTGTTCCTCTTCCGCCCTTCTCTTGCCCTGGTAGGAAGGTAGTCTTTAACTCCTCACACCGAATATCTAGAGGTAAATACTAATCACATATTTATTATATTCCAGGTGGAATATTCAATAGAATCCGTCTCAGCTGATATCCTGGATGCAGACGTGGACGCCAACGATTCTGTAGACGAACAGCCCGCCCAGGACGTGTTCAGAGTTGATGGCAGGAGCGGGGCGCTGATGACCAGGGCACCCTTGGACCGGGAGAAGGTGTCCCGGTACACCGTCATCGTGAAAGCCACGGATCAGGCCAGTCCTGTGTCCGATAGATTGTCTAGCACGTAAGTGGGACTAAGTACCAAAAATATAATTTCTGTTTCATTGTTGACAGTATTTGGGAAATACTACCAAGTTGAATGCAGCTATTGAAGCTAGAATTTATTGAAGAGTTCAATTATTTTCTTATTGTTCCGTTTATTCTGATCACCTCATGTTTGGTGTAAGGGTTAGGTTTAAAAGGGCTGTAAAGGGCATTGAAAGTTATGAACTTAATTGTTTCTTAACCATTAATCTATATAAAATTCAAGTCTCTAGCTCATCTGGAGGTTAGTTTAAAACCGATTACATAATAGTAACGTGGTTAAAAAAGAGACCTTTCTATATAGAAATACAGTTTTTGTCGTCATCTTTATCCGAAATTCATCTTCCATTTTGAACGTTACCTAATAAATATTCTTTATTATGCAGCGCAACAGTCCACGTGAACATCCTCGATGATAACGACAACTACCCGCAGTTCAGCGAAAAGACCTACACCGTCACCGTCGACGAAGACATCAACGTCAGCGAGAACCCCGTCGTCGCGAGGATCAAGTGGGTTCTATGTCTTGATACTTTTTACCTTTGACACTGCAAAAGTTTACCGCTCTCCTACTCTTACTTTTGTACGGCGACGTGCAGACAAAACTAATCCCCGGTGCATTGAAGTTACCTAGCGGGAGGGGTTACTTTTCTCTGTAGGATGCTGTACATATATCAAGTCTCACATATATCAAGCTTTGAATACTCGACTACTATGATACTATTGTATGTAGACTGTGACACTCCTTGAGCGAATACCAATCCAACGATGCCCCGCACTTTGAAATCCGTCAAGGCGATTAGCCACAAAGAAACTTGGATACTCACACTCGAAAAACGTTACTCCTCTTTCGGTAGTTGGGTAAAAAATAAACTGGCTTCGGTCAACTTTTGGAGGAGATGGAGATGACCACAAGAAGGAGACCACAGGATCTCCGCAGTATTTTCCAATAAATAAACCATTTAATAACGAAGTGTTCACACGTTTGGTTAGTGTCGGTCCAATCTTAAGCTTGTTCTTTTTTTATCGTTGTTAAAAACTACCGTACTTTAAAATTTACTTTACCTTCAGAAGTATTAGTCTTCATTAAAACTTCACGTTCATATTACACATTTATTACAGTCCTTTGTTTCGGCGTATATTGTTCACTCCGGCCGCCCGTGGCGCGAGCAATTTAGAGTTTCATGTTCTAATCGTTATTTACACTGGTAATGTATTATTTGCGGCCATTATAGCGTGATTACATTTTATGAGATGTTTGCTGTTTTGTTGGCATAGACATGTAATTAAATTGAAGTAAACCCTGTTACACATCGTCGGTGAAACTGCAAAACCGCGTATGTAACATTTGAAATAAGGAGCAAAATGCACCTTTTTAATTATACAGTAAGGTTTATTTTGCTCTGTCTCAAATTTGCTAGTTACGCGGTTTCGCAGTATCACCGACGACATATATAAAATATAGTTTAAAACCTGGTAATTTATTGTAAGTTGTAGGTATTGGCACTTCGTTCTGTTATGATGAAGATTTGGGCTTATAGTCGTACAACTTATTGTTAGCTAAGAGCCGGGGTATGCATAAGGCGCGGGGAGAGGGCAATAGTATTTATTATGTATTTCAGTCGAGATTTTTCGTACTTCACCCCTGCACCGCAGGCCTACCTTGGGTCTCAATGAAGTTGCACGCTTACAGATGTAATTTGTTCCGCAAAAATACCTACAAACAGCCACACACTTAACTGCTCATTAAAGTCAAAAGTGAGAAAATGTAGAAAGAGATAAATATAGATTTTACATAAGAATCTCATGTGCACGACAGAGACAGTTTCTCTCTGTTTATCTTCATTGGTCACTCAGCAGTGTAGGCGATTGTACCACCAGTTAATTGGAAACTAAGCTGCAGAACAAAGCCCACTTTCATGGATTTTAAAAGTTTTACTACATTGAAAATTAACACTACAATGCATTTCATAGATAGATAAAAACTTTATTCATCCATAAAAAACACAGCACAGGTTGGCTCTGCTGTGAGTTGTGTATGCTCTTGCTAATTGCTATCGGGTTCACATGTAAATGTTCACTCTTCAGCCCATTCCAATAATAGAAACCGGTCAAACTTGTGAAAGTAAATAAAAGCTCGTCAAGAAGATAAGCCGTCACAATCATACTCATACAATTGTCAGAAAGTGATGGATGTTTTATACACATTTGTCATGCAATTAACACAGACTTATTAGGTCCTCTGATAATGCTATTGATATAAAAAAATAAATGTAATTGTCATTTTTAGGAAGGTTTTAACAGCAAGTTTTAACAGATTTCAAAAAGGAGGAGGTTCTCAATTTATCTTTAATGCTTATACAGTAGAAAAACTCATTTGGAGGATCCCAGGTGTCAAATAATACACTCAACATAATAGTTCTTAGTATATCAAAAAGCTGAAATGCAAAATTAAATGCTTTAAATGTACAGTAACGCCTCCAGCTTAGCAAGACTATAAACTCTTTACAGAGCTTCGGACGCTGACGCCGGCGCAAACGCTGCTATCCGCTACGCCATCATCGGCGGGAACACGCAGATGCAATTTTCTATCGACAGCCTGAGTGGGGATGTGTCGCTCGTCAAACCCCTGGATTATGAACAGCTGAGGAGCTACAGGCTGGTCATCAGGGCTCAAGGTATTTACATTTGTTACTTGTTTCTTCTCTTTTGTTTTTTAATTTTACCCATGGATTTTGGGGTGGAGAAGTTCTTTAGATTGGCCAGTACCAGAAGGTGCAATGTTGCCAATGTTAACAGGGATGATCTAGTAAAAAGCGCCTGAAACGGCTAGAGGGCAAGCATAGGACCTAGAAGTTTCTCTCTTTATCTGAAGTAGCACGGGAATCTTTGGGAAGGGCCATGACCAGTAACGAGTTTTTGGCTGACATGATGAGGATGATGATGATGAAGCTGTGGAATGTTTGTACAGTCGACAACAAAGAGATGTATCCACTTTGGCCCTTTTACAATGCAATAAGGTGAAAAAGTGGAGACATCTCTTTGTAGTCCACCGCACACTCGGTTGCTTTCATGCGCTCTTATGCTAGTCTAACCGGGGTGTCACCCAAGCCAAAAATATTTTATCAACGTAGGGTGAGTGCTCCGGTCCCAAACCAGTTAAGGAGAAATTTTGACTTTAAAGTGTTGTAACGAAAAATAGTATCGACCTATATTACCAGTTTATTTTTTATCTGTTACATTATGTAATTAAAAGTAATGGTTCAAAAGGAAATAACTTGATTCTTAATAGGTATTTTTTTAATATTTTTTTAAGTTTAAATTCTGGAATGTACCCTAGATTGACCAGCCGGTCCCAGTTGTTGTTAGGGTTTGTACCAAAAGTTGACCACTTTTCAAAACGGCAGATAAAAATAAGAAATAAGACAATAAAAGGTTTTTTTTTATATAATCATCTTTATTAAAAACTAAGAAAACTTGTAGACTAAATGAGATCAATAAAGTTTCATGTCAGTCTTAATAATCACATTAGGAATCATATTAGGAATACTATATTTATACTGAGCTTAAGCTGGCACATATAATCACAACTTGAGTTTTTTCAAAACCTCTTTAACATTTCTAAACTCTGACATAAGAAAAGTTAAACAATCATCTAAATATCTATTGAAAAAGGTACTTATAAATATATTCGAAAATCTCACTACTACTATTTTATTAATAATTGTAAGTAAGTAAGTAGTAAGTAAGTAAGTAATTTATTTATTTGTCAAACATAGGTTTACAGAGGTCTTAAGTATAGATTTATTCGTTTCACTATGCTTTGCCTGACGGCGTACAAATAGCGTGCCTTATAGCATGCAGCATGCTCATTTACAAAAAAACATATTGTAGGTATGTCATCACATATATCAAATTTACAAATTAAAATATAAAATTTACAATAATAATAATAATTCAAAATTTATATTTATATAATTAGTTTATGTCAGTTAGGTAATCATTTATCGAATAATAGGTCTTACTTACGAGGAACTTAAATAGTGAGCTTTTGAACCGTTTGTCATTATCAATAGTCACCAGTTCTATTGGCAGCTTATTGTATATTCTGTGTGCCATGCCCAGTATACTCTTGCTGAAGAGTGCAGTTTTAGAAGGGAATGCACTAATTTTATTCCTGAGGCGCAAACTAGTAAAGTTTTTAAAACAATTCATATTGCTCCTACAGAACAACACAGTTTCATATATATAAAGGCCGGGGAGAGTTAGGATCTTAAGTTTTTTGAAGTAACTTTGACACGATGTGGTTGTACTGATACCAATTGTTGCTCTGAGGCATTTTTTCTGGGCCCTAAATGCGATTTCGCGGTCAGTGGAATTACCCCAAAATAATGATCCCATATCTCAGCGTCGATGTGACGTATGCATGATACGCTGTCATGACCGCTCCTTGACTGATGATTCTTCTAAGCTTATAAAGGGCATACGAGTAATGGCTTAACTTTTTGCAAATTTTATCAATTTGTTTTTTCCATGTTATTCGGTTATCGATGTAGAATGTGGGATGTTGTATTTACGACACGTTTCTCTAATTTTGCATCCCGACTGTATTTTATCAAGTGCTTTATATACGTCTTCTTCTTTATATTTAAAAAATACTTTCTTTGGCGGCATAGTTAATCTACAACAAGTGGAACAGAAATTATTTTTAACGTGTTTGGTCAATCTTAGGAAAATCTTTTTAGTATGCAGTACCAATGTCAAACCACTGGTCAACTACTGAAAACTAGGCAATATCAACCATAAACTAGTGAGTGGGGTATCTAAACATGCCATAGCTATAAAAAAAACAATTTAAAAAAAAGAAAAAAAAGTTCTGCAAGGAGCCAATAGTTGACCAACTGGTCAAACTTAGGAAATCCATACAAATTATGTACCTATAGTTAACCAGCCTTGAAAAAATCTAAATATAATAATATACACTTGAAACTACATTAAAATCGTTAAATACAACCATTAAATAACTTCGAAAACAAACAATTACAACTAAATTTAACCAAAAAACACATAAATTCCATTAAAATAGTTTTACCTGTCGAAGCACGTTCCTTACTGCAATGGCGGTTGAAGCACAACTAACAGCGACAAGTGAAAGTAAAACGAAGTTATTGGCTAATCTGTGGATATTTTTCTAGCGGTTGATGTGATTGGTTGATTCGATATAGTTGTCAAAACCTATAGCCAACATTAAAAATAACGGCCAACGGCGGTAAATCTTGTTATTGAGAATCAAAGTCACAAGTGGTCAACAACCGGTGCATGGTCAACTATAGGGTCAACCATACATAGTTTAATGATTGTGACCATACTTTTATTTGTTTCCAGATGGTGGTAGCCCGTCCCGCTCTAACACCACCCAACTGCTGGTGAACGTAAAGGACGTGAACGACAACTCCCCGCGCTTCTACACCTCCCTGTTCCAAGAGTCCGTCAGCGAAAACGTCCCCTCGGGTTATAGTATCGTTAGGGTGAGTTCGACTTTGTCACAATTTAAATTCTTGAACATTTTCAAGTAGCTTTTAAAATAATTTCAATTTAATAATCGACGGTGATACTGGAAACCGCGTAACTAACAAATCTATGATAGAGCAAAATAAACCTTACCGTCTTATTAAAAAGGTGCATCTTGCTCCTTATTTAAAATGTTACTTACGCGGGTTTGCAGTTTCACCGACGTAATGTAATTACATAATTTATTTTTCATTTATTTTATGTACAAATTTAGTTAATATTATTTAATTCGTCAGCAAAAATTATGATATTAAACTCAAAAGAACATAATCAAGCGAAACTCTTTGCTAGACGTGACGTTAGGTATTTGTCGCGCTTGATACTTACTGGCCACAAAGACATAAAACACCATTTACTTTGTAAATATGATAAAAAAATGCTGACGTTGAAATGAAATGGCGGCAAAATCTCGATCTCGATATTTGTAGTTTTAATTTAAAAGTACCTTTTTATACTAATTACGGGTTTATTTTTTAGGTACAAGCGTACGATGCAGATGAAGGAGTTAACGCAGAATTGACATATACGTTGACCGACAAGGAATTCGGGCGAACTGAGTTGCCGATTACAATAGACCCTCGGTCTGGCTGGGTCTACACCAACGGACTGTTGGACAGGGAGGTGCAGTCGAAATACCAGCTACAAGTATGTTTTGATTTGGAATGTTTTTAACATTGTCATTATATCGGACAACACAATCGACTGACGATTTATTCTGCAGTTCAGTGTCAATAGTGTAATGTTTTTGAGCTACAGACAGCGGGAAGCGAATAGAGCCAGCGATCAACTATTAATTAATGTCTCTTTTATTGACACATGATCTATATATTATTTCGATCGTTTCTTGAGCGAGAAAATAGTCGATAGTTAATCGTTTTCCCGCCGGCAGGACTAGTTTAAATGTGGAACGTCGAATATTTGTGTAATATGAACGTCGTCAGGTGACGGCGACGGACGGCGGCGCGCCCCCCCGCTCGGCGACGGCGTCGGTGCTGGTGGTGGTGCAGGACGTCAACGACAACGACCCCGTGTTCGCGCCCGCGCACCTCGACGTGGCGCTCGCCGAGGACGAGCCGCCGGGGACGCCTGTCGTCACTGTCACTGCTACCGACGCTGATGAGGACAACAGGTGACTACCATGACATGATAAACTTTGGGCCGTATAATAAACTCATCTTGGCCGAGATGCCTGTCACAAAATACGTCAAAGTAAACGACAAGCCATAGAAAACTGACAGTTTTTACGCATCTCAAAACGAGCATTATATTTTAGATCAGTTTATTAATAGGGCCCTTGAGTACGCTTAAAAGTAAATTTCAAGGCATGGAGAACTGACATTTCTGATGCGTCTTGAGACTGGCATCTCACACAAGATAAGTTTTTAATATGGCCCTAAGGACGATATTGTTCAACTGCTCTTAGCTGTCTGCCATTTCTGATGTCTATTTTTCCCTTGGTAGTGGAGTCTAATGTTATGATTGTAATGTTTCCAATCCAAGTACTAAAGTATTATGTACATTAACGCAATCTCACAATGTCAAATTAAGCGGTCGTGAATACCGTCGTGAATTGAATCTGACATACATAAGTCAATTAAGCTCTCTAACCCTCTTCATATGTTTTCTAGGTTGCACTACGAAATCACAGGAGGCAATACACGCGGCCGCTTCTCCATCACATCCCAAAATGGCCGCGGTCTCATCACGGTAGCCCAGCCGCTGGATTTCAAGCAAGAACGACGATACGTCCTCACTGTGACCGCCACTGACAACGGAGGCCGATCGGACACGGCCATGGTCCATATTAACATTACTGATGCTAATAACTACGCGCCGGTGTTTGAGAATGCGCCTTATACTGCATCGGTAAGATTTGATATCGTTTGCATAATAAAAGAGATGCTCTTAGCAAAAATCCAGAAGAATCCAGTTATGCTTGGCTTTGGTATGGTACACCTGCCACCCTTTTCATCAATCTGACGATGATTGGTGACAGCTGACGTTACTATTTTTAATTATATTATTGTGTTGGCGTTCATTCAGTGTTCAAGTTGCTCGCTTCTTTAGATAAAAGTCACAAGTCTCCCCTGGCTTAGCCATCTAAAAAGTTTTTTTTTTTAATTCCTTAAACATATCCTTTGTTCAGGTATTCGAAGATGCGCCAGTAGGCACAACAGTCCTGGTGGTCTCGGCCACAGACAGCGATGTGGGCGTGAACGCTCAGGTCTCATACAGCCTGAGCTCTGAGATCTCCAATGAGGCCGTTGCTCATCACGATCAGGAGTTCGTGATTAACGCGCAGACCGGCGCCATCACTACCAACAAGCTGTTGGATCGGGAGACCATGAGCGGTGTGTAGATCTTTAATATTCTATCATGTTTCTAGTTTTTTTTGTCAAGAAGAAAGCAAAGAAACAGTCGGGCCACCTGGTATTAGGTCGGATCTGACTGCAATCCTATCACTGCAAATGAGAACTAAGATTGAATCGTGTCTTAAGATCTTATAGGCCTTCTCAGGGTCGTATTAATATTTTTCACGTCACCTCTTCTGTGACATTTCTATAGTAGCTCCACATTTCAGGGTACCTACTGACAGTGACAGCTCGCGACGGCGGCGTGCCGTCTCTCTCCGACACCACGGACATCGAGATTTCCGTCGTCGACGTCAACGACAACGAGCCTGTCTTCAAACAACAGTTGTACTCTGCTAGTATTATGGAGGATGCTTTAGTTGGTAAGTTATCGTTGGTGAAGACAACCCAAAGATAACCCAAAGTATTTTTTTTAAAGGCGAAAAGTCTACAAAACCATACCTGCGAGCCTATTATGGTCGTGTTTATCGATGTGGATAAACGTGGATAAGGATAACACATTCGCACTTTCTGACCAGCCTGTAAGTGCGAGGGTGACGGCTGTTTTATCCACCGCGATAAAGGCGACCACACTACGGTCCTGTTGTAAATATTTCTATAAGTATTTAAATTTTACTATTCCATGTTTGGTTTTTGCAGTATTTGATAAATACTTAATAAAGAGCGCATTTCCGTGTGTCTAGCTTAGCATGATAAGAGTCGTATTCTCATTCCCTATTTACGGTGCTTCATCCATCAACCTTATTTCCCATCATCAAACAAAGATAAGAAAGGAATCTAGCTATTGTAGCAGCATCCACACATCGGCTGTCACCAACAGGGTCTAAGCTAGTGACTCACCACAGAATTTGATAAGCAACGCGATATAATATGTTAATTTAAAATATTTTTCTCAGGAACATCGGTAACCCAAGTGGCAGCTACCGACGCGGATGTCGGTCTCAATGGACGCGTGCACTTCGAACTGGACCCCAAGGACCGGGAGGAGGGCTCGTTCGTGGTTGACCCTGCCTCGGGAGTCATACGGACCAACAAGGCTTTGGACAGAGAGTCGGTGGCGACTTATGACTTAAAGGCGCTGGCGATTGATGGGGGCACTCCAGCGCAGAGCTCCACGGTAAATAATTAAGAATTTAATAAAGGACCATAATATTTAAAAATGTAAAGCTTTTAATTTAGGGCTACTTAGATGCTATGCTCGGGGTTTCTCTGCGTGATAGAATCAGAAATGATGATATCCGCAATAGAATTAAGGTTACCGATAAAGCCCGAAGAATAGCTAAACTGAAGTGGGCGGGGCAGATCGCTCGCAGAACTGATGGCCGATGGGGCCAGAAGGTTCTTGAGTGGCGTCGGCGGAACGGGAGACGAGCTGTATACTCGAAAATCTAATTAGATTCCAAAATCTGACAGTTCCCATCTTGATTATTTATTTATTAAAATATTATTTCATAAACATATCAATGAGAACTCGTGTAACCAGTAATATTAGGGTCAGTTTAATTGATAAAAATACCTACACTTAAACCAAAATGCAGTAATCACAGCGAATGTGCGTCGGTTGAGGTTAGGATTTTGGAATCTAATTACAGTTTCGAGTATAGGTAGGCCTCCAACAAGATGGAGTGACGACCTTGTAAGGATCGCGGGAACGCGGTGGATGCGAAAAGCACAAGACCGGTCTGAGTGGAGAGCCTTGGGGGAGGCCTATGTCCAGCAGTGTACGGTCAGCGTCAAAAGAAAGTGATCACTTAAATACCTTGTCGCTTTACTGTCACATAAGCAATGTCAAATAAGATTGTTTAATGTGTTAATGCGATAAAGTACAAAAGTAGCTTGAAGTGACCAGTTACTTTTGACGCTGACTGTACGTCTTTCGGCTGACGTCATGATGATGACTTAGGTATCACAAGATCTCTTCTATCAAGGTCTTCACCCAGTGGCGTAGACTTGTCTGTAATCTAGAATGTTAATTTTATTTTTATGAAATTTGTTCGGAATGAGTCACTCAGAGCACAATGTACATTTCTGTGTGATGTGATGTGTGTGTGTGTTGTGTGGTGGCAGCAACAGCCCTCTGGCCTTCCTTCCATCGTACGCAGCTCCGCTACAGCTAGCCAACTATGAAATTAAAAATAGACGTTACATTGTAAAACAAGACAAGCCTGGAAGTTAGTTTGGGACCAGTAAACTTATGTGAAATTGTCCCGTGATATTAATTTATTGAATATATAATTTTATTTATAAATTATAATACTGTCTTATGAAGTGAAATAGTCATATTGACGACAAAACTGTAAAATAGTACATTTTGATACAAGTGCAGAAAGTACGTCATTTTACAGGAGTTTCTGCAGCGAGGAACAAGACTCGGAACGAGTGAAAATGACAGTTACGCACGTGTCTCTAACTACGTTTTTAATACATTTGCGAAAAAAAATACGATGTTACAAAAATGTACCAATAATTAAAATTAAATGACACAATTTTACTTTAATTCTTACCATCGATTTTACCAAACCGGAATAAAACTTACTCCAAGATTATTCCATACAAATTTGGCGTTTGAAAATGTAGGTATAAGACCTTATTCTCGTTTGGTCGAATCCGTCCTTAGTCTGTTAAAAGTTTATAGTGCAATTAAAACAATTAAAACCATTAAAAAACACTAGTGAGACAAAATCGATTTTTCCACACTATATGCAGCTACAAAAAGTAAAAAGCACTAGCACGTAAAATCCAACTTTCCGCACGATATACAGCTACAAAAAGTACCACTTTCTGAGCAACTGTACTGAAAAAAACCTTTTCTTTCTTCCTCAGGTAATCGTCCACATAAAAGTGGAAGACATCAACGACTCCCCGCCGGTGTTCGAGAGCGACTGCCTCACGTTCTACATCCCCGAGAACAGCCCGGTCGGCACCACCGTCGGCGAGATACGCGCGCACGACCCGGACGAGGGCGACCATGCCGTCGTCCATTACTCCATCAAAGGTAGACATAAAACCCCTGAATTAATTGCGACCCTATTTTCATAGCAGATAACACTTATTCAGCCAATATCACGTCCGATTCTATCTATCCGTTTTCATAAAATTTATAAAATTCTCTGTTTGCGTCAGGGGTTGAAAAAATTAAAAATAGTTATAGGAATTATCCAGAGATATAGACGTAAAATGAGAAAAAATTGGGGCAAGAATATAATAACTGTCAAATGTGTAGTAAAGTAAATGTGTTAGATTGATGTCCTACAATGATCAAAGCTAAATTTCATTTATTAGCAGCTCTGTCCCTTTACTACAACCTCAGTGATCAAAAGGTCTCAGACGCCAAACATTTCACAGTAGAAAATCGCTTAACATACATGGGGGTGAAATCGATAGCTCTAGACGTCCTCTATCGACCTGTTAAGTTTGATCCACTCCTCCTGTTCACCCTGTATAGTGACACAGGCGGATAAAATACCAAGCAAAATCTTGTCCCTACTTGGTCCAGTGGACTGACCAAATGACTAGTAACGATTTCCTCAGGTGGTGACGACTCCAGCAGCTTCTCTCTCGAAACGCGCCAAGGCTCCGACAAAGCAGAACTGGTCACCATGGTAGACCTGGACTACGAAAGTCCTCGGAAGAAGTATGAGCTGATCATCCGAGCCGCGAGCCCCCCACTATGGAACGACGTCAGGGTTGAAATCCTGGTCACTGATGTCAATGACAACGCACCTGTCTTGAAGGACTTCCAGATTATCTTCAATAACTACAAGGATTGCTTCCCTGTCGGACCTTTTGGGAGGGTACCGGCGTATGACGCTGATGTTACTGATAAGGTAAGTTTTCAAGCGTATTGCACGTTTGACAACAAATATTTTATTTAAACTACTCCACACATGCCAGGTGGATATCAATTGCAGAGCTCTGAATTATTAGTAATTTTAAGCAATAATACCAATAATATTATGCAGTGCGCTGCGTGACTGTTATTTTTCATATCATCTCGACCTACTCTAATTTTCTCCATTCATACATAGATCATCATTCTTCTTCTCTTCCTCCCGGCTATTGCCACACTCATCAGACCTACCAGGTCTAACAGTTCACAACCATTTTAAAATAGTCTTTATTACATATATAATAAGGAGTAGAACCTAACGAAACCTTGATTTCAGCTTCAATACCGAATATTATCCGGAAACAACGCAAACCTGGTGCTCCTCAACGAAACCACTGGATCCATGACGCTGTCCCCGCAACTCAACACTAACGTGCCTAAGCTGGCGACCATGGAGATCTCCGTTACTGGTACAGTTTTTAAATTAATTAAACTGTGTTTTGTTTCTTTAAGGACCGTATTAATAAACTGATCTCGACTCTAATGCTCGTCTCAAGATGCGTCAAAAATGACAGTTTTCTGTGGTTTGACGTTTACTTTGACGTATCTTGTGACGGGCGTCTCAGCCATGATGAGTTTATTAATACGGCTCTTATTGTGTTACACTTTGCCTAAGTTAGGGAAATGCCTCCTAATACTTGTGGTAAGTAGATATGCCTGTAATTCCAGAGTGGGGTAGGCAGGGCTACAGAATTACTTACAACTTTAAAAACTTGTTGATAATACAGTATCCACATTTTTCACAAATAGGCTAAGATGTTTGCCAGCGTATTAGTGACAGGTTGCAAGCCCATCGCCTAACAGTACTATAAGCCTTTATTCCCTTAGTCTCCTCTTACGACATCCACGGGAAGACATGGAGTGGCACTATTCTAACCCGGCAACCACACGGGGGGCAAACATAAACAAATGAAACAAAAAAGTTCAATTTAGTTGCATTTTATGATGTTTTTGAAATTTTGGAGGGGACTGCCTTAAATATAGTTGCAAGCGATATATAAAGTCTAAGCTGATTGGATCTCTATAGAAAACTGAGCATAGTCCAACCTCACACTAACGGGAGAGGATCGAATCTGCTTTTATTATTGAATTGCAAAACCGCGTAAGTAAAATTTTTAATAAGGAGTAAAATGCACCTTTTTTATTAGTAAGTACGGTTTATTTTGCTCTATCATGAATTTGTAAGTTACGCGGTTTAGCAGTTTCCCCGACGAAATGCCGGTTGTAAGCCGATGAGGACATAATAGTGAGCGATAACGGTTTGAGCTTAGTTAAAGTAAGACCTGGAAAACCTTAAAGATATGGCCAGCTCGCGGGGAAACTTAACTAAACTTGTTTACAGATGGTGTAAACGACGTAAAAGCGATGATGCAGCTATCAGTCCGCTTAGTGACTGAAGAGATGCTGTTCAACTCCATCACAGTCCGTCTTAGTGACCTGACGGCAGAACAGTTCCTGTCACCACTGCTGGGGTTCTTTGTCGATGGTCTCGCAGCCATCATACCCTGCCCTAAGGAGAACATCTACGTATTTAGCATACAGGTTAGTTGATACGGAGCAGATGGTGATGTCATTAAAATCTCAACCCATATTCAACAATTGATAGAGATCCCTTTTGAAGATTTCTACAAGGATCTTAAGGATGTTCTTTATGGATCATCAGTTTCTAGGTACCGTAGTAGGTTGAAAGTCCATCTCGGTCTCAGTCAGTCCTCATTGATCTCATTTGGGTCTCATGATATTAATGGGGATGTTGATGATGGCAATGATATTACTTGGATGACATGATTGGCCTTGTTAGTAGTGACATGGCTCTAGCTGCGAAATAGCTTCCGCGGTTCGAATCACGGTTGGTTTTTTGAACCAGAATGTTTCCGTTATCTTATAGTATTTCTCCCCTGATCGACAGAGGTAATATAGTAGTTTTTTTGGGTATTAAAATCCTGAGCACAACGAGTTTTTGAGACATTTGAACTTTCAATGGGACATTTGAATTTGACAGAAAGTGACAAAGAATACTTTTAAAATCATTGTGCGTTTATCACTAAGGTGGAGTATTCTCTGAATAGACAGTGATAGTGTGTGTGTTGTATTGTCCAGGACGACACGGACGTGTCGGGCAGCATCCTGAACGTGTCGTTCTCGGCGCGGCGGCCGGACGCGGAGCTGGGCGCGGGCGGCGCGCACTACCCGCCCACGCACCTGCGCGAGCGCGTCTACCTGCACCGCGCCACGCTGGCGCGCCTCGCCACCGTGCAGGTAACATACTCAACGTTCGGCATCCTGCGTCAGTTATAGTATTTTTATCAGGGCCCGTACTTTTCATGCCGTTGACGCAAAAATGACGTCACGCTACATAGAGTATGATTACAAATGGTTCCAATGTAATTATTAACCATTAGTCGTGAATCTTTAATCATGTACAAAAGAGTTAAGTTATCTATTGTCGCGTAGAAAAATAAATACCTACTTTATACCTAAAACGTAAAGTAAACTATTTGATTGAAAAGGACAATGGCAAAAATCATCGAGTAACATTATCATTAAAAAAAACCTTTTTTATTACGTTATAATAAAAAATAATATGATTAAGTAGTCATAAATACAATTGTGGCATTGATATCCAAAAAAGAAAATTGTCTCAATTTGCCATTTTAAGTAATGAGTGGTGACAAAAAATTATGCTGCCGTGATCCGTATTTTGATTGCGATTAAGCTGTATTTAACTTTAATCATTTTACCGCTTGTTATTTTATATTTTTTTATTTGTACCAGTTAATACATACCTAAACACCTGCCAAATGAAAGCAGAGCACCCTGTGTGTAAAATTTCGTCATTTTGACGTCATCGGCATCAAAAGTACGACCCCTGATTATTATTAATGACATGAAGAAGGCAGAGGAGCTCACAGGCCACCTAATGGTGAGTGGGATCTAAGACCCATACACTGCATTTTTTTCAATTTCAATTTATATAATGTTTGACCGTAAGACCAGCCAGTTCGGAGCAGGCCCTTACAGGTTCAGAACTCCAGGTAATAGGAAGACTAAACACCCTCATCTGAATCTCATTCTCAAGACTACAATCGCATGATTGTAAATGTTTTGCAAGAACATGAAGTTTTTTTTTAATTCGTTGAATGGACTCATGATCATTATTCGAAGTTATTCCCACACTGTTACCATCCATTGTTTGAAGACGGCAATCCGTAGCGAACGCTATTGTTAGAAAGAGATAAATAGTGGTTTCAAATTGCTCGCCCTTCTCGCTAAGACAGGTGCCCGCTACCCTTCAAAGGTGGTAGTGATTTCAGTGCAAATTGAACAAAATGGCGAGATATAAACAAAATGTAAACAATGTTTACTGCTAAAACTTAACACAATATAATAAAACCGGAATGGTTGTAAAAAAAAAAAAACTCTCCAATTTTTTAAGTTGTCCCGTAGACTTTCCATGGCCAGATTTTGTCAAAATTTATATGGGACCTCTCCAGAGCTATACCTACTTACTTAACACATAAAAAGGGATCTTTAAAATCGGCGTATAAATGAAGTAACACACTAAAAAGTAAATTAAAATACAGATGATTTGAGAACCTCCTACTTTTCAACTCGATTTAAAATATCCAAACCTTTTCTACCTGTATGTTCCCAGGTGCTCCCGTTCGACGACAACGTGTGCGTGCACGAGCCGTGCCTAAACTACGAGGAGTGCTTGACCGTGCTCAAGTTCGGCAATGCGTCTGGCTTCGTCAGCAGCGACTCGGTGCTGTTCCGGCCCATCTACCCCGTCACTACCTTCACGTGCCAGTGCCCTGAGGGGTTCACAGGTGAGTTAGATCATTCCGAAGTGTGAATCGCCCATTGTAAAGTGCAGGACTGACCGCTTGTAATTCTTAAAGTGTCTTCGTTTGGTACTTTTTGAAGAAGCTTACAAACAATGTAAACTAGGAAAATGACTTTGAATTGCGTCAGGTACCTTTTGCATCTCTTTCTTCAGGAAGGAAGAAAAGAAACAATATAATTTTGCATCTCCCTTCCTCCTTGCTAAAAAAAGAGATGCAAAACATAGCTTCAATCCAATGTTTGCTTTGTATTCTTTATAGTATTTAATCGTCTTGGGTTTCATTCACAGTTTGAAGAGTCTTTTTTATAATTTTAAATTTAGAGATATCAAGTTAGATATAACTGCAATAGTGACGTGGACAGGTAAAAGGCGTCCTATCTAGAACTTCACCACTTCCTTGACCACAGCATCCAATGAATTTAGCCACCTGAGCCACCTCTTGCTCATAGCAACCAAGGAGCCAAATAAACACATAGGTAAACCATTACGAGTAGGAAAGAAGAATTGTTTAGTGTTTTTTTTTTATATCATAGAGAAGGCAAACGAGCACACAGACCACCTGATGGTAAGTGAAACTGTGACCCATAGACATTTGTATTCACAAGACCGCAATCCTAAGACTCAAGACTGCAAATGCACTGCCAACCCTGAGGACTAAGATGGAATGCCTCTATGCTAGTCATTTCACCGGCTGTCTTATCCCCAAACCGGAACACAACAATGCGAACACTGCTGCTTAGCGGTAGGTTAATGGATAAGATGGTGGTACCAACCCTGACGGACCCTGCACAAGGTCCTCCCACAAGTAAAAGTAATGTGAGTGTAATGTATGTTTAATGTGTGTGTTGTTATAGGATCACGAGAACACTACATGTGTGACACAGAAGTGGATCTGTGTTACTCGTCGCCATGCCAACACAACGGGACCTGCGTGCGCCGCGAGGGCGGGTACACCTGCGTCTGCGCACCGGGATACACTGGTAACACTTCTTGACATTTTCAGGGTTAGGTTCGGATCATTGGCTTCTACTCAACATAGATGCGAATTGTATTCATCCAAAATAGTACGATTAAGAATTTTGCCTCAGTAATAGCAAAAACAATCAAAAATTCCAGAATCGATAAGCCCTTGATTGCGTGTAAATAATTCATGTAATATCACTTTCGTGTAATACAGAGTTTAACCTCGGTTTAACTCACTTTTAAATTCTGCCAATGTTTGGTAAATTTGGTTTCTCATGTGGGATAGGTATTAGCTAAATCCGCACTACGGAAAGAATCCTTGGTGTTTTCAAGGCAAGAGTGAAAAGGCATTTTCTGGATAAGCGTGTACAGTCACGAGATTTAATTTGGTACCCACCTTAGGGCCAAAGTCAATCTGACATTCTACAACAATAAGGTTGAGTTTCCTAAAAGTTACAATCACCACACGGGATTGTTGAGCCTCATAATTTAGCCGTGTAATGCAAATCGGGCGTACTCGTGTGACATCGTCGAGAACGACTGATAACGAATGATGACACGTCTATATTCATTCATAATCAGGGATCGGATATTCGGATCGATATTTACCTATACTTTAGCGCCGGCTTTGTTGTTCAGTTGTATGGAGGTGGACTCAATCATATAATTCATATAAAATTTCCGGGATTTCAAAATAAATAAATTACACCGGCATTAATTCATAATTATTTATTTATATTAACTGTTTGAATTTATTTTCCATGTATATGTTTAACCAAATGTTATTTAATTTACCTGTAACTTGTTAACCTAACGAATTTATAGGAGCAAAACAGAACGTTTTATCCTACATGTAAAGTAATTATTATATAACCGTTTTGTAGAATCCCAAAATCCCAGAACTTAAATTATTAAAATAATATTTTTAAGAAGCCGACGCCATGTTTACCAACTTTTGATTTTGCCAACTTTAGGTAAATATCGATCCGAATTTCCGATCCATGTTCATAATGCAATAAGGTTGAAACTTCAGTTCGATAGGGTTGAAATGTCAAGTTAAGACATTTAAATGTCTTATCGAATCGCACTAACTGCATAAAAAAATCCAAAGATATTTTTACTGTAATCAGCAGTGTAAAATCTAGAAACGGTATTTTATTTTACTACCTTAGCACAAAATGAATTGTTGTCAATTCCATTCGTCCAGGTGTGAACTGCGAGACGATCCTAACCAAAGCATCTTGCACCATCAACGGCGACGGCTCGGTCTGCCGCGGCGGCTCCCAGTGCGTCGCGCGCCGGGAAGGAGGGATCCTCTGCCAAGGGTGCTCCATCGACGCGGCGTATACTACTGACATGTGTGAACTCCGGGCTAGAAGCTTTCCTCAGTCATCGTTCCTGACTTTTCCCGGGCTGAGAAGAAGACATCGGGTACATCTGAAGCTAAAGTAAGTTATGGTGTCTTTTGCAATTTCAGCTTCATCTGCTGAGGATTTGCAGCTGTCTTCATTTCCTGGCTTATTTTATTTGCTGTTTTATTTATGACTGGCGTCCTCCTTTGGTCCGGTTTAAATAAATAAAAAAAAACTTATGGCCATCCGCAATATTCTTTCAGAAATTTTCGGTTCCGTGGTTCGGATACCTACAAAATCAGAAAATTTGCACTCTCTCTTTATAATTACTCATATTAGTGTAGGTAGACTAGTGTCGTGACTTCAAGAAAATGGGAATTGCTACAAGTACATGCATACATACATAAACTCACGCCTTCATTCCCGGAGTGTGGTAGGCAGAGCTAAAGAATTACCAACAAGTCTTAAGACTTCTTAATTGCTACAAGTATTTTAGACTAAAACGAAGATTTTGCGGAATAAAAAGCTAAACTAAGCCAGGCTAAAGCCAAAGCCAAGTTCGCCTTTGTGTTTGTTTTTTTTGTTATATTGCCTGTGTTTTGTTTTTTTTTTAATTCTTGCACAATAAAAAGTATACATACATACACTGCCCTCCTAAGCAAATAAACAGTATCCCAAAATCAATAACCAAAGCAGTTTTAGTTCTCTTCTCTTAGTAATAAGGTTGATATTGCTACAGGAGTTTTATCTGACTTACTGCGTATTAGCTTAGGAGGGCAGTACAAACAACCGTAAATAGTACATTATTGCCTAGGCAGTGAAGCAGGCAATTGCGGGATTGGTTTACGTGGCCCGCAATTGCCGTTCCTGCCGAGGCATATAATATAGTGCTTTTCTCAATAATCGCAAGAAAAAAATTGTTTTTTTAATTGCAAACAAACAAAATCTTCACATGAAAAAAGTATTACTGTTTACCGCCTTTATGTTTATGACAACTGACAAGGAGAAACGCAAGCTTTTTTAGAAAAAAAAAACTAGCTATTCCAGACACAGATAAAAAAGTTACGTTTCGAATAAAATATGCATGTATGTATAAGACTTGCGCCCTCATTTTATTGTTGCCGTTTTCACTTTTGAAAAAGTTACAAACTAGATAACAATTAAATTTGTATGCAACATTGCGGGCTTGTGTAGCGAGCACGCAATGTTTTTTTTTTATTTGGAATCTGTCTGTAAACTATGTACTTTGCGTCTCAGTATGGAGTTAGTAATGTCAACTTTTCCGGTCATTTTTGAGAAAAATATATTTTTAGATCAGCATTGTTACCTAAAATTAAATGGTCTCCCCAGGTTCGCGACCCAGACGGCGGCGGGGCTGCTGCTGTACAACGGGCGCTACAACGAGCGGCACGACTTCATCGCGCTGGAGACGGTGGGCGCGGGCGCGGGGCGCGGCGGCGCGGGGCTGCGCTTCTCGTTCGCGCTGGGCGGCGCGCGCGCAGAGCTCTCCGTGCGCGGGCCCGTGGCCGACGGCAGGTGGCACACCGTCGAGGTCGACTATTATAACAGGGTGAGTTGATTGCATTCCCTCTCTCCCACATTAGTAAACCTAAGCGTTGGTGTCGTAATCATAACGTCAGCAGTTTAAAGATAAAGATAAAGACATTTATTCAGTGAGTAGGCCGCCCGGGCACTTTTACACGTCAAGAATCTCCCAGCGCTTCACAAGAGTTGACCACTGCTGAGAAGAAACGCCGCAAGAAACTCAGCAGTCAGTCTTTTTTTTTTATATACTTAATATTACAATGGTACTACTTAGTCTAGCATTATATAAATCTATAAATAGCATTTTTTTTTTTCAAATATTACACCAAAATCTTTAAAGTATATAAGTAACCTACTTATGTTATATAAGACGGTGCAAGATGACCACATAAAATTGATATGTTTTCCTACATCAACGGTGTCCCCTAGACAAGATAAAGCTTTTGAATTTGAAAAAATATATATTATTTATTAAGTTTCGGGTTAGGTCAAGCATTTTTGACAATTATATAGTCCTCGATCCTATAATACGCTTTAGACATTAACGACTTTTTCAACTAATTTTTGGGTGCTGGGAAGGGGTTTCCAGTGCCTCTTCAATCGTGAAGGTTGGCCGTCAGCTTCTTGTACTCGTCCCTATCCGCAACCAGCCGGAGCAGCTCTTCGACGGAAGCAATACCGGTCGACTCCCGGATGTCGCCTCTTTCCCTCCACTTTGCCCATCATGATCCACTGCAGCAGCATGTATCGCACCTTTGCGACAAAACTGTGACATCTGGGTAAATCACAACTTTGGAGATGTCACAGTTTTGTCGCAAAGGTGCGGTATCTGTTGTTCCTAAGCACGTGGCCGAGATACTCTATCTTGCGTCTTTTGATAGATGGCATCATTTTCCGGGACATATCAACGCGCTGGAGCACGGTTTCGTTCCTGACCTTCTCACGGATTATATTGGATAAAGCAGTACCTGTCATCACGATGTTAAGTTCTGTGGCCTAGTAGTTCTTGTTATTCTTCTTTGTCGTTTTCACTCTCAACAGTGTGGTCGTGGTCAACATATCAGGCATATCAGGCCTAATGTTTATGAAACTTTAAATAAAACACGTTGACATAATAAAGTAAGCAATGGCACCAGTGTCGACAATTTAGCTACCCTGTTAGCTCGTCAAAAACTTTTAATATTGATAATTGAGAGGGTTATAAATTGATTGTTGCAATACAAATGAATAACTCCTTCTTCTTTGAATAAGAATCAAGTGTCGAACCTTGATCCTCTGTCGAAGCCCGATTGCCTAAGCGTGCCTAAGCTAATTAAAAACGTCTTACTATAAGTACATACAGATTTTTACAATATGGACTGTGTAAACTGGCCTTTGATCGCTACATAAATTTTACGACGGATACCATTTTACGTCCTATATTTTTTATTACGGCTTGCGGCTTCAGAAACTGATCTAATACCATTTCCTTCTCCACAGACCGCAACGATGATCCTAGACGACTGCGACAAAGCCCTCTCCCTTGGAGGCGCCGCAGCCTTCGGCGTCCAGTACGCGTGCGCGAACCAGACCACCAAGATACTGCCCCCGCGCTGCGACCTACCCACCGAGACTTGCCACAGGTTAGATATCAAACTACTAAAAAGGTAAAGGTTTTTTTGGCTCCTTAAATTAAAAATCGAAGTGATGTAAGCCCTCACAATCCTATTGCCATTGAATTGTAAAAAGGATAGGACACCCGATGTTTTTTTTAGGAATAAAACTTGCGTTTCGAAAACTATGAAAATATTCTTTAAAATTTTAGTAAGCCCAATTGAATCTGTCTCGACTGACGTAAGAGGAATAAGGTACCAGATTCCAGTTCCCAGAATTCAAAATCACCTTTTTATCATTTACTGATTTGCATAGCTGGGCACCGTTAATCAAATAGTTAACTTCGTTAATCGTTAATCCGCTACAAAAAAAGTTAGCTTCGTTAAACGTTAAAGCGTTACATTTCGGAAGAATTAACGCAAGTTAACGTTAATCGTTAATCCGTTAATATGTGTAAAAAACTGCATTTTTATATCGTTGCATTAGTGAATTTATAAAACGTGGTTTAGGTTATGTGTAATTTAATCGTCGGGCATAAGGTGCATATTCCCCTTCATGAACATTAACACGTTGAAGTTCTCGTCTGAAAGCGAGGCTCGTATTTGTCTTTACCCGTGGAAAACAGACGTTCAACTGCAGCGCTTGAGGGTATAGCAGTATTGTATTTAATGAATAGATTTATGAATATGTGTTCCCCGAGGAATGCAGCATCTTTGTACGAGTCTTTTGATTTCATGTCCAGCCACATTTTAACGAGACTGCGCTTTACTCTTTAAAGAGTTGGAGCTCTTTGGTTTTTCTATAGACTGAGTGATAGAATTGAAAAAGTCTTCCTCGTCATCATCGTTGTTACTCGTATTTAGGGTTGCCAACTTTTTTTACAAGAAATAAAGTATATTCAGGTCTATGAAGAATATTAAACAGTATTTTAGAAAAATTAACAGTATTTTATCTATTTATTGTTTTAAATACGTATTTTTCAGAAACTCAGTGTAATTTGTTTGTGGCTGCGCTGCACTGAGCAATGAGCGCCCTCTGACTAAATAAAAACAAATTTATGTGAGCGTCTAAGTGTAACACATAATAATGTGTTTGCATTTTGATGCTAAAAACAGTATTTTGTATACTTTATTTTTGTTCAACAGTAAAAAGTATAATTTTGTGAAAAACAGTATAATACTGTTTAAAACAGTATAGTTGGCAACCCTACTCGTATTGCTCCCTCCGCCATTTAAACTATCTCTGTCCTTCGAATTTGCCGCCCGGCACTTGTCGTTCCATACTTGTCTGAACCTGTTTTTCGCGCCGCGCCGCGGTGCCGTGCGGTAAATAGTAGGCATTGGATTAACGATTAACGGACTTGTGCATATTAACGGAAGTTAACGAGTTCGTTAACATTTTTAAAAGTTAACTTAAAAGTTTATCCGTTAATCAAAATGTTAACTTCGTTAATTAACGATTAACGGATTAACGAGTTAATGCCCAGCTATGCTGATTTGTACAGAGTAACGGGACAAGGATCCATCCTCAAAGCTAACCCGTTTAAATTTCTGTAAATGTCATGCGCAATTTTATGTCCTAATAAAAGTGTAAGTTAGGTTTTCGCATAAGTACTTATTGGTTCACTTTTACCTTTTTAATGCTAAATTCATTTGTTCAGATTCCTGGACCTGACGGGTCCACTGCAGGTGGGCGGGCTGCCCAATCTCCCGAGCAGCTTCCAGGTCAAGAACAAGGACTTCGTAGGATGCATTTCGGACTTATACGTAGATCACAAGTTCATCGACTTGAATAGGTAAGACATGACCACCACTTGAACCTTTTTGGAGTACTACGTTCGGAACGCACCCAAGAAGCTTAAATGTATAATATGGAGATCGCAGAACATTGTTTGGATCGCAGCCAGAAAATATAACCTTGAATTACTTCACGTATTTTATGCATCCTGTTGATTGAATTGACTGAATCTTTGTGTGACTCATCCTGATGTAACGATTTTCACTTCTTGATATTTTAAGTGAGCTCGATCTGGCTCTTGCGGTATGTAACCTTGTTATTTGTTACAGTTACGTAGCAGACAACGGCACCATAGCCGGGTGTTCCCAAAAGCGGTCACAATGCGGCTCGGCGCCGTGCTACAACGGGGCTGAGTGCCGTGAGCTCTGGGACACCTACCTCTGTGAATGTGCCGAGGGTCACACCGGGAAGGAGTGCGCCGAGAGTGAGTTGTGTAGCCAGACACTATAGCAGATTTCCCAGAATTAATTCCATTGAAGCTCGACGCAGTGCAACATCGGGGCGGCGTTTCCTAAGCTCAATTTGTGTAACACAATAGCAGACTGTTTTTAGATGCATTTGCAGCAGATTCGCTCAGTGCTTTTATACTCTTACTTCTGGACTTAGCTAAACTCGGATTCATAATTAGATTCCATCAAATCTACCACGATGTTGCCAGTGGAATGAAACATTCTAAAATAAGTAAATTACCTCTTAGCGAAAGAATGCACGTAAGTGATTAATAATTTAGTAATTTTTAAAATAACATTTAATTGCTATGTTTAAATTAAAATGGTTAAATAAAAACCTGTCGTAGAAATAAATATTTAATCGAAGCAATTTTGTGGTAGAAATATTCGTTTTGCTATGGTCTACCGTTCCACCACTTCAGGTCTCGATAACATTTGGTATCCGTTTTGATACAATAATATTACCGTGTTAAAGATGTGAGCACATTATTAATTATTAAACCTAAAATACGTAAATTCTAAAAAATATAACCACGACCTAGTTGTGTTGGCTATTTTTAAAGCGTTTTACTTTATCCTGACTGTAGCATCCTAACTGGAGGAGGGGCGTTAAACCACACTTATTCTCTTAATTAAAGCGATACAATTGGGATTCTTTTCACTTATAATTTATTAATTTATGAATATAACATACATAAATAAATGTTGTTGGTAATTCTTTAGCTCTGCCTACCCCACTCTGGGAAAGAAGGCGTGAGTTTATGTTATTATAAATAAATGTTTACTTTGATACATAACAAACGTCTAAGAATCAAAGTAGTATACAGGGTGGAAAGTTGAGATGGGGCATTAATGGCAGCTACCAGAACCCTTGCTGCCACGCGAAAATTATCTTAGGAGACCTCACCCAACTTTTTGAGTGATGACAATCGACATTCACAGATTTTTGATAAAAGGTACAGTCAGCGAGAAAATCGACCGAAATGAGTAATTTTTTTTTAAATGCCAATCGATCCCATTTCTCATAAGGATTAAAACATTCTTTGAAACCAACTGAGGTTAGAGTACTAGAACACTCACAAATCAAAGAAAACGTTTTCCATACATTTAGTAGGGCAAAACCAAGGTAGAATTTTCTTTAGCTTAAAGACTATTAATTTGTATGGAGACTACTTCAAAATACATACATACATACCTCTCACGCCTGTATTCCCTCAAGGAGTAGGCAGAGCACATGAAATTTCATTGCCACTTTTAGCAATTACGGGGTGAAAGAAGCATAAAATGTACCAAAAGGGTTAACTTGTGTATTCGACAATGTGGCTACCATTTCGAACATTTATTGTCGTAAAAGTGTACGCTATGTTATCTTTCTTCACTTTTCATTATTGTAAATACATTTAAAAGTTAATGTTGTGTTTTATTGCTTGATCTAATTTTGCCACTGTTTCATATGCTATAATTATTCGTCTTAAAGGTATCGTATTTTATAATGCCGTGTGGTTGCCGGCTTAGAATTGTGCCACTCCATGTCTTCCCGTGGAAGTCGTACGAGGCGACTAAGGGAATAAAGGCTTGTGGTACTGTTAGGCGATGGGCTTGCTACCTGTCACTAATACACTGGGAAACATCTAAGCCTACTTGTGCAAAATGTGGTTACAGAATTATCAAGAAGTTTTAGGACTTGTTGGTAATTCTTTAGCTCTGCCTATCCCACTCTAGGAATGAAGGCGTGAGTTTATGTATGTATGTATGTGTAATAAAAAAAATCTAACCTAACGGCTTCTGTGATAATCTTTACAGTTTACGATGAAATTAACACATTATGGCCTATGAAATTCAAGCACAGGTACATGTACATACCTATGTATGTTTCTTCATTATTAGTAATGTGTTTCTCAAGACTCTGTTCGATTTGTAGTTGTCTTCATACTTAACATTCTTTACGTAAAAAGGACCGATATGCGTAAAAAAACAAATGCGAAAAGTGTTCTCAGTTATTATTACCCTACTAAATGTATGGAAAACGTTTTCTTTGATTTGTGAGTGTTCTAGTACTCTAACCTCAGTTGGTCTCAAATAATGTTTTAATCCTTATGAGAAATGGGATAGATTGGCATTTAAAAAAAATTTACTCATTTCTGTCGATTTTCTCGCTGACTGGACCTTTTATCAAAAATCTGTGAATGTCGATTGTCATCACTTAAAAAGTTGGGTGAGGTCTCCTAAGATCATCTTCGCGTGGCAGCAAGGGTTCTGGTAGCTGCCCTTAATGCCCCATCTCAACTTTCCACCCTGTATAGGCGAAAAACTTAAAGAAATCCCTTCGTTTATGTAATTGTATCGTATCTGTATACGGAAAATAGAGATTACATTTGAATTTGGACGTAAGTTCCCTTAATTCTCTAAACCACTATACAAAGGCAGGCATTTCGTTAAGTTTTTCACCTCCGAAGTACGATTATATTTTTTATTATTAAGAAAAGGTTGGTGGCATCTGGACCGTAGTACTGACATTGACAGATGTTATTGTGACAGTGACATTTCTTGGTAGATTTGATTGAATCTAATTATGAATCCGAGTTTAGGCTCGCTCTTGACGGACACGTCAAAGAGGACATCATCCCAACGGGACGGAGTAACTTGACCTCTGCGACTCCTACTTGTGCGAGCGACTCTAGGATCACATCGGGAACGACTGCGCTGAGAGAAGAGGAAGAAGCAATTGTGTCAGACGCTCCAAGCACTTTATAGTTGATCATATTCTTCCAGCAACATCAGCCCCATGGCGGTTCAGCGGTGACGGCATGCTGTCGTTCAACCCGCTGCTGCGCCCGATCCAGCTGCCGTGGCTCAACGCGCTCAGCGTCCGCACGCGGCAGCGCGACGCCTTCCTCATGTCCGTGCAAGTTGGACAGAACAGCTCCGTGTTCATTAGCGTGAGTTATCAGTTTCTAAGATTTATAGCATAGCAAAATGAAAAATATGAGCGCTTTTAAGAGTATGTTATCCGTCAAACTATTTACTATTACTTACCTTTTGTGTTTCTGTTTCTTTTTTTGGTTAGTTATTTTCTGTTTGTACAATACAGAGTTTACAAACATACTTTTTTTTTATACATTACATACTATTAAGGTGACTGCCATAAGATAATATTGTAGTCTCACAGGTAGGGGAAATGCCGAATGTTAATGTATCAAATATGTGAGGTTATTGTTTATCTTAAAGAGGTCTTGAAAAACTCTTTCGGGTTCAGATTAGGTAGGCTAGACTCGTACTGTATCGTATGAGAGCGAGTGAGAGAGAAGTTCATACTCAAACGACGTTTTAAGATCTGTACGACCTAACAAACTTAAAAAAAAGGACTGCCTTAAAAAAAAGTTGTACAGTTACATTAAATACCAACATTAAAAACATGGTATTTCCCCAACAGCTAAAATCCGGCCTACTCCATTACTCCTACAACGGAGAAACCATGTTCCTCCCCGTCACAAACCTGGCTGACGGCGCCTGGCACCGCATCGAGATCAAATGGCTCGGCACCGACATCTCAGTGTCCATCGATTACGGACTCCGCACCGCTTTACTACCGATGCTTGCGAACAAGGTTCAGGGGCAGTATATTGGCAAGATCCTGATCGGTGGACCAGATTCTACCGCCGGATTGTTGGCCTCGGAAGTTGGGTACTTTGAAGGCTGCATACAGGTACAACTTATGTAGATTTTTATTAAGGTTGTCGTCACGATTTTTAAAATAGTTTATTTGAGAGAGGTAGTTTAGTTCTGATTTAATCGTATTTCTTGTGGTCGACTTTGACTTTGAGGAATTACAAATACATTATTATTATTAACCAGAGCAGCTATACCACCTTTTCTAAGTTTATTGTTTTAAAGCCATAGCTGTTTTTTTTTAATTGTTGGTTATATTTCAGGACGTGAGGGTAGGAACGGCACAAAGTTTGCTTAATCGACCTACTGTCAGGGAAAATGTGAGAGACGGTTGTCAGTCTAGAGCTGACTGTATGCTGTCTATCTGCCCGCCATATGTGAGTATTGGTTTTACAGAAACTAAATTATAAACAAGATAATAATTATATAGTGTTAAACAAATTTAAAATGTAATCAAAACATGTTTTTCTCAATTCATTTGGCAAGTGTGACCACTTGCGTCGTACAATATGGTTAAAATTAAAGTCAGTTCCAGTTAAAGTTATCGCTTTCCTTATCTTTGTCATATGCAAGAAAAAACACAGCTACGATTTATCTGCCAGACAGTCGACCCTGAACATTATAAGTTTCTTGGTCGTTATCTTTGATCGTCCATTTATAACCTCTTTCCTTCCAGAGTAAATGCACATCCTCCTGGGACACGACAACATGCGAATGCGAGCGCGGCCGCTTCGGCCCGCAGTGCGTCGCCGCGTGCGACCTGCACCCGTGCGGCGAGCGCGCGCGCTGCGTGCCCAGCGACGACGAGAGGGGCTACCGGTGCGTCTGCGAGGATGGATTCCTACTCACTGGTAAGACATGAAGAAAACGTAACTTCATTATTATCATCATCATCATCATCATCATTATCATCACCATGTCAGCCGAAAGACGTCCACTGCTGGACATAGGCCTCCCCCAAGGCTCTCCACTCAGACCGGTCTTGTGCTTTTCGCATCCACCGCGTTCCGCGCGTTCATTATTATATGCGGTGGGAATATGACCCCACCCACCAACAGAAATGCAACATGTCTCAGTTTAGATCTTGGGAACATGATGTGTTTTTACTGTGACGATGATCGCCCTAAGTTTGAGGTTTTCTTGGAAATAAACACATTCTGGTATAACTTGCTCTTGTAAGGTTTTATTATTAAAAAAACACTATCGATTTTGCGAGTTTTTTTTTGTTCTTATGAACATATTGGACATAGGTACATATCGTGACTGTTAGAGGGTGGAGATGGGGTCCATCCTCCATCACCCTTTAAGACCGTCAGATTCACAGAGAAACCAAAAATTTGTATTTTCTAGTATTTCAAAACCTATAAATAATGTAATAGTAGCCCTGCTACAAGCGGAATAGATTTATTGAATCGTTTATTCCACAATACTTTACTACTCTTAATCTAAACTAATCACTGTACTAATCTTAACTATTCAATTTCTATGCGAAACATCATAATCAAAATTTATAAGCTAGTTTTCTGTGGCGTTCCTTGGGAGAGGCCTATGTCCAGCAGTGGACTGCAACAGGCTGATGATGATGATGATGATAAGCTAGTTTGGATTTATTCAATTCTAATAACTTTTTTGACATTTCAACGGAGCTCCAAGTTGGGCGCCATTTATAGAAATTAAATTTTTACTGACCTCAACAAAAACAAGTCGGGAAGAACAGATCCTCTGAGTTAGCACGACTGGTTTCGCCATTAAAGTGCCTTGGTGAAAAATAGGAACCTAACAGTTCCCTCCACTTGTTGCTACTGGTATTCGATATAATTTTTGTTACATGTTAATTGTTCTCCGTAGAATCTGGGTGCATCGAGCAAGGCGTAGACGAGTGCCCGGGCGGCTGGTGGGGCGCGCAGGCGTGCGGGCCGTGCGCGTGCCGCCTCGCCGCCGGGTACCACCCCCACTGCGACGCTCGCTCCGGGGAGTGCTACTGCAAGGTTAGTGGAATATATTGCCACAACGTGTTAATATTAAGTAACTAGAGGATGCCCGCGACTTCG
The DNA here is from genome assembly GCA_927399475.2 of Acleris emargana. Taxonomy (NCBI): domain Eukaryota; kingdom Metazoa; phylum Arthropoda; class Insecta; order Lepidoptera; family Tortricidae; genus Acleris; species Acleris emargana. Next base: position 19,951,317 of record OV656838.1, on the reverse strand, counting down.
TACGTAATTAGTTTCCCGCTACTACCGCTATTTCTTACCGTTGGGGGTCGCTTTTCGGAAAATCCTTTTCCGTGCACCCCTAGATGTCATAAGGAACCTACGTGCCAAATTTGGAATCTCTAGACCCAGCGGTTTGGTTTGTGCGTTGATATGTCAGTCAGTTTCTTCTACTATATATTTAGATAAATAGGTATAATGGGGAATTCTTGTAGTAAACGCTGGGGAAATGTATTTAAGCATACCACCAGGATCCAGGGGGACCAAAAGCGGAAGGATTATCTGCTAAAAACCCAGCGATTCTCCCTCCACACCGTTGCTGGTGGGTCGCAGGATCTGCTTGCGCGTTCTACTACGACTGTTATGGGAACCCCTACTTTTAAAGTTGATATCTCTTAAACGAACTAACCGAATTTCATAAACCAGGAGCTGATGATGCCATAGACACACACACGTAAAACTTAATAATGCCCCTCTTTTTGTGTCGGGGGTTCAGAATAAAAGACTGAATAACTTATTGACAGATATGCATAACGCACAGCCTAAACCGGCTGCCCTGGAAATTTGATATTTGGGTGGAATAATATTTGGGTACAGTCAGCGTCAGATAGATCGAACCGGACAGCGTGCCCATAAAAATGGGATGCATTGGATTTTCAAAAAAAACGAACCCGATAAAATTTCAGAAAAATGTGATGTGACGGGATGTTTTAAGTATCGGCTTGGATAAAATGTCAAGATGATGTAACTGTATAGATTACCTAAAAGATTGAAATGGTCAAAATTTCAGCCGTATCGAAGCATCTAAAATTCCAACAAGATGGGATGGGATAGAATGCCTAAAAGGTGTAACCATTTGAGAAAAATGAACTTAGTCCCAAGAAGTTAAGATTCCTAATGGTTTGCCACTTCAAACGCAATGAACAGCACAATATTTGCCAGGTATGACTCTTAAACCTTGGTAATAAGGGTTAATGTGAAACTACAGATAATGTAACGCGCGACTGAGAGGCCGTTCAGCAGCATGTTGTCCTGCTCTTCGCCGTCAGTCATTCTGAATAAAAATGTCTTATCTGTTGTCTGTTGAGTAAACGTATGAACCAGACATATCCAACCTATTATGTAAATACTATGCATTCCGATATCGAATTCTAAATATTCTATATCGCAGCAGATTCAGCCATATTGAGAGGGCATTTATGTCATTTTTATCAGTAACTGATGGGGTTGTTACTAACATATCGAAAATAACCGCTCATTCCCAAAATACCATAATTTGAAAATACCAGATTACACTTTATACCAGAATTCCAAAACACCAGATTCAAAATAAGAATTAATTTATTGTACTTACCTAAAATTTCTAAGCTGGTGATTCCCAATCTGGTATAAAGTGTTATCCGGTATTTTCATACATACATACATACATTAAATCATACCTGTTTCCCAGAGGGGTAGGCAGATACCACTTCTTTCCACTTGCTACGATCCTGACAAATATCCTTCGCTTCTTCGTATTTTGGATATGAGCTAAAATAACTTACAGTGGATACTTTGGATGTAGGTGGAACATTGTAATATTAAGCAGTTTGTATTTATTGTCGCTATAGGCTTTGACTTTTTCAATACAAAATTTAACTATTTATTTAAATATCGAGAATTGTTTCTAATCGTGTTATCTTTTTCACATGCTTCTTTACACGTTCACTGTCCTCATACAAAACGATCTGACAATGTCACAAGTCTAACTTGCATTTAGTATGGGGATGAACCCATAGTGGAAGCACGGACTCCTGAAAAAAGCTTCATGACCACACATTCAGGGCACCCAGACAGGGAACGTGTTAACCTTTTGAACGCCCCTGACTTGATACAAACGTTGTCCTCACACGCTAATGACAGCTGAAAACCACAGCTAATGTCAATCTTACGTCACAAATACTCGGGGCTATTTTGCACTGTATCTGTGACCAATATATGGGTCGATGGCGTCGTAGGCACGACAGTACACGACCACTTTAGTGGTTCCTGGCGTTCAAAGGGTTAAAGGTTATCAGTATCGCTCCCTATTCAAGCTATCTCTTTCACTCTTAGACGAAAATTCTGGGGTTCTAGTGAAAAATAGTATAAGACTTCTGAAGCTCAAGTGAAAAAGGGTTTAAGTATAGTATAATTCGTTCATGTATATGACCTTTTTTATTACGAATTACGAGTCCCAGAATTGGCATATACAGTATTCCCAGTTTTTTAATATCTGTCGGCTGGCTATCGCCATCACTCTTGCACTCGTAAATTACAGTCGTTATTTATCACACCATAGTTTGTGTGATAGAAAAACGAAGATTGCCGATACCTATTAAGAAAATGGTTGCACTGAACTATCAGCCCCGTGGAATGAAATACAATCGAATAGATTCCTCCTTCAACCAGCATGCACTGTCCTTTTTCAATATTCGCTACTACTCTACCCATAATTTCTAATTGAATATCAAAATTTAACAGAGTCGACGGAGCTCCACTCATGCTGAGCTTCTATTTCCGAGTGTTTTTCTGCTGAAGACCTAGCATAACCTAAACCTACCTCGTCTTTAAGATACTGATTTTGATTAACCTTTTGAACGCCAAGCTGCGAAACAAAACGCTGCTTCCCGGACGCCACAACAAAAACGTACAAGTCGATCTCTAAAACCGTAGTGATTCCAAAAAGAAATATCGATACCATAATTGACCCTATGTAATAGTGAATTTGAGTATCTGAAAACTTTAACAGATACAATATTACAATTATAATGTAATTTAATTTCCTTTTTTTTTAACATTATAATCCCACAATAAAACATGAAAACACCCAAATGTTCACACGATATGTATTTTAATTTAGTGGGGCGATGACGTCACGCGTTGACAGCTCCGTCCGTCAGGGGCGTCGAAGGAAGTGGAAATTATTTTAATACTAGAGTTGGGAAACTTGAAATGCATTACCTTTTGGTATTGATATTTTTGAGCAAGAATCTAAAGAAACTCAAGAAAATGGGAATTGAATAAAAATCGTTTTCTTTTCAAAGTGTATAAATTTGCTTATGTAGTTAGTTACAGGTATATTAGCTTTAATAGGCTAAACAAAACAATGTTAAAAAATACAAAAAATGTTGCTTCATTACATTACCTACCTACATTGATTTATTCGCATTGTATACACTTTCGCAGAAAGTCGACGGGGCTCTGCTATCGCAGAGCTCCTATTTCTGGGTAGTTTAGCCCTCCGGGCCAGCTGAATTACTACAATTTGGTCGTTGTAAGAAGGCCGATTTGACAGCTGTCAACTCAGTACAAAAACAGACAAAATCTGTGTTTGAGGTTATATTTTATACTGCGTTGATAGGTGTCAAATCGGCCCTCTTAGAATGACCAAACTTTAACATAACCTAAACCTACCTCATATTTATGGCACTAAGGGGTGCCTTGGGTCTGGAATTGAAATTTTTCATTAGTGTATAATATGCGAAAGTGTCCTTTATTCCCAGTAGTTCCGTGGAAGAAGTTCCGCGGCGGAACTAGTGACACTTTTTCATCCCAATCGTTCCGTGTTGGAATTAGTGACACATTTTCGAACGCTTACCCGTGGTCCCACTACTTCGTCCCACTGCTCTTTTTGACGGAGCCCTGCCTCGCGGCAGGGCTCCTATTTCAAGGCTCACTGGTTCCGCCACGGAACTTTTTCCACGGAACTACTTGGAATGAACTGAAAGTGTATAATGTGTAATGTAATGTGTGACGACGCGATAGCCTAGTTGGTAATGACCCTGTCTACGAAGCTAGAGGTCCCTGGTGTCGATTCCCGGTATGGGTCAATATTTGTATGATGAGTACGAGTAGTTGTTTCCGAGTCTTGGATGTTTTCTATGTATTTAAGTATATATTTCTCTATTAATAAGTATTTATATCGTTGTCAAGTACCCATAATACAAGCCTAGGAGCTTAGTTTGGGACTAGGTCAATTTGTGTGAGTTCGTCCTTTGATATTATCTTTAATTTATCATGGATAAAATGACCCTGTAATATTCTTACACTTTTCCCAAGATAAAGGCAGCGGGCGGTCACATCACTACGTGTCGGCTACGGCCATCATTGGCGTATTGAGCATTGACAATTACTGCATTAAATCACAGCCTGACACAAAGTGGATTTATTCATACTTCTGCTATTATAATCTATGTATTTAAGGTTTAGACTATATATAGACTAGCATAGCAATAATAAAACTCCATTAATTCTGTTGCAAAGTTTTTTATTAAACTTAATTCTGCCGTTGAAATTTGTGTCGGCTGTGGCCGACGTGGCGTCAGTGGCACGGCCTTCCGTTCCCCGTTTTCTCGTGGTCCTACTGATTTGTCATATTAGTAAGACCACGAGGGAACCCTATTTCTGTCTGTCCTACTTCAGTTCGTACCCCTAATTTCAAATCAATAAGACAGTGTCGACGGAGCTCCTATTTCTGGATGGTTTGGCCTTCTGGGCCTGCTGCAAAACTAACATAACCTAGACCTACCTACGTATACTATTATAAAGGACGAACATTTCCACAAGCATACATACTAATAGGATTACGAGAAATAGGACAAATCAGTAGGGCCACGAGAAAACGCCTCTTCCGTTGCCGGCCACAGCCGACTGTGGCGTTCAAAAGGTTAATTAGTAATAGAATAGCGAATAGTGGAAATGAACAGAGCACCTATCCCTACCGGTAGAAATAAATGGCTCATTCTCAAAATACCATAATTTGAAAATACCAGATTACACTTTATACCAGAATTCCAAAACACCAGATTCAAAATAAGGATTAATTTATCGTACTTACCCAAAATTCCGAATCTGGTGTTTTGAGAATATGGTATAAAGGTTAGCAGGACCACGAAGGAGACCTATTTCTCGTAGTCCTATAGTATGTGAAAAGGTTCGTCCTTTATAATAGTATACGTAGGTAGGTCTAGGTTATGTAAGTTTTGCAGCAGGCCTTTTTGAAGTCTGTCAAAAATAAATCGGCCCGGCGCGACGTTGACGCCGGTGTGGGTAGACAAGTTCAAACGTGTTTTGTATTGCCGGCTACTTACTCCAAAAATCGTCACACCACGTAGTCACACCACTGCTATTCGTTTTCATCGGAAATTATAAATCATTTTTATTCAGCAAAAGCAGGTAGGTTAGGTTCGTTAGTTATCTTTAGGGGCTGACTCTTGGTCACACCAGGTTGTCACACCACTGCTATTCGGTTTCGTCGGAAATCATTTTTATTCCGCAATAGTAGGAAGGTAAGGTTAGTTAGGTGGCTTTAGATGCCCGAAGGGTAAATCGCCCAGAAATAGGAGACCTACCCCAGGCATGGCTCCGTCAAATAGCAGTGGTGTGACGACGAGTCTGCACCCGTGCGGTGGATAGGCGTCCATAGCAAATGTACGTGTCGCTACTTCGCCATAATCTCGCTTAGGTACACTTTCCTCATACGAGCCCCAATGCAAAAGAGTTCGGCTACTATTTAAAATTGAAAGTAACTTTTTTTCAAAGTCAAATCTAGTTAGTAATTTTAATAGCATGGGAGCAAGGAATAAAAAAAAGTATTGTAAAATTAATCAAGTTTATTTCCTATATAATACAACCAAAAAATATCTCTGTATTGTAATAAAAAAAATACAATACTTCTATCAACGACCACGCATAATTAGTTCGGCTATCGATCTTGAGTATGCAAAATAGTTCGCCTACCACTTAGTTGTCTCGCCTTTACTCTTAAGAACAGCCTTGATTCTCAATGGCATCGTCGCTACCAACTCTTCACACTCCTTTGGGGTTATAGACTCCCAGACAGCGACGATTTTTTCTTTTAAATCACTTTTTGACCTCGATGGAAACTTGCGTAATTTTTTTTTAATTTTCCACCACAGTGTTTCAATGGGTTACAAATCTGGACTATTCGACGGCCACTCCATAGTGGGGATTCCTTTAGACTCGAGCCAAGTCTTCGTGGTCTTCGCAGTATGGCAAGAAAAGTGTAGACATTTTCATATTTCAAGCTTGGAATAGATGGAATTAAACTTGTTTTTAAAATTTCCTGGTATTTCACTGCATTAACTGTCCCTTCTACAAAATGAAGGCGGCCTACCCCTTGTGCCGACATGCAACCCCATATCATCACAGACCCAGGAAAATTCACTTTTCTCTTAATGCAGTCTTTGATGAATGCTTCGTCTTTCTTTCGAATGTTTTTTTTTCGGTCATCGCCGACAGTTACTTCGAATTTTGATTCATCACTCCATATTATTTGACGCCATTGATCAGTAGTCCAGTTTGAGTGCTCGCGAGCGAATTTCAGCATCTTCTTTTTCTGTAACTCCGTTAGTAAAGGTTTTTCCTTGGCCGTATAAAAACCATATCCCATTCTTTTGAGAACCCTTTTGCAGGTATCCACTGAAACGTCTCTCTGGATTATATCACGCCATTTTACGGTAAGTTCCCCGGAACAACCACGGCGGTTTTGTTTGATAATTTTCTTTAAAACCCGGTTTTCAGCTGCACTCGTCATACGCGGTCGACCCGACTTCTTCAAACACGAAATTGTGCCGTTTCTTGCGATGCTGGATGATTGAATGGACAGTAGATCTTGCCAGTAATAAATCTCTGGCGATTTGGTTGGTAGATTTTCCACTCTCACTACTGGAAATTATAATTTTCCTGACTTCTTCTGTGACTGGTTTTCCGCGGCTCATGTTGCTCTAATTAATTACTTATAATAATGAAAAAATACTTGGACTTTGTAATTATACAGTGTGTCTCTGACCTTGGGGCTTTAAATGCAACGATCGATTCTACTCGCTAAACTTAACTACTTTTGTTCTGCAACATTAAAAAATAACTTAAACTTAGATAACTAATTGATGTTAAGGCGACGGGGCGGGACCTTGCTCATTCGGCCAGACGAGAAAATTACCTCTTAATAATAATAACAATACTGCGAGGTCTGCGAGCAACAGAGCATTCAAGTCGCTAGCTAGAACGTTAATTAATGTAACTCATGGTAAGGGTACTGGACAATTTTTTTCCTATTAATTCAAATTTATGAGTAGCGTAATTATATATTGGAAATTAAGGTGACGGGTTGGGCAACGTCTTTCCACGCTCACTTTGTGCAGGTGCATAGGATCTTTGATTTTTGGTTACATAAGTGCGTTAATGTAATTTTATGTTTTATTTTACATATTAAAATCAAGAAATCAGGTAGACGCACTAATAAAATAGATACAGTAAAATGGGGTGACTAAAGCAAAGCGAGGCGAGTTTGATAACTTTTTGAATCGTCGATTTTGTGCAATGTCAAAGTCATTATTTAGCTCTTTCGCGACATAACTTTCATATGTCTCATATGCGAGCGAACAATATTTATAGTTGAAGTATTTTCAGTAAAATTGTATTTAAAAACTTGGAAACAGAAAAACACTATATTTTGACATGCTTCAGGTGTGACTTTGATATAGTGATGTAAACAGGGATAATCAAAGTATTTTCAGAAATGAGATATAAGGCTGCGTAATGTTTTTTTTCTACTAAGTTGTCTACCGTATTCTGCCTCAAGCTGCTTTAAGTTACTCCAAATAAGAAGTTGCTAATATGATATTTTTAATAAATTATTTTATGATTAAATACGGGAGTTACAGAAGATTTATTTTTAAAATTAATCAATCTAACCCCATTTTACGGTAATAAAATGATCCGTGACATATTAATTTTGAACTAATACAAAAAAAAACTAGCATGAAGATAGTATGGAAAGACACACAAATAAGCAATCTTATCGTATTTCTTAAATATTTACCAAATGAGAACATAAGTTTTGATTATTTAAGTCATTCTAAAAACAATTAAGTATCTTCATATAATCATCATCTTTTTTTTAAACGGCTTTTATACGACAGTACACATCGGCCCAGTTAAGTCGAAAACATTGAAGTCATAAAATAATTAAAAAAAACAAAACATAATACAAAACTTTACACATATTATTACAAAACTATGGGTTTATCGTCCTAACTCGTACAAAAGTCTATTGCTGAGCCTTCCCCAATGATTTCCACGACGCTCAGTTGGTCGGCGTGGCTACACGCAACCAGTGCTTTTCCGCGACCTTTACCAGATCCTCGGTCCACGTTATGGGAGGCCTACCATCACGGACGCCGCCGCGCTGTACCACGCCTGGAGCCTGCACGGTGACCAAGTGAGTACATCATCAAAAATCCTCGTACGTCCCTTTGAGACCATCAATTAAAACAAAGACTATTATTATCTGAACAAGCATGTATTAGCAAGTATTAAATATATATATTTTTTTTTTACTTTCATTAATAAAAAAGTTACAAACGTTCAAAGGTGGAATTTCGGAAAATTTGAGAAAAAACATTTAAAAAATCATATCTTCAAAACCGTAAAGCCGGAAATCCACTGCGGCGCACGGCTAAGCTACGCACGTGGGCACATATTCGGTCTGAATGAAAATGTATGGAGGCACTTCCACAGACGCGCACGGCCACGCTACGCATGAAATGACGTCATTTATACACACGTGGCTGCGCTGAAGTGCCGGCCACGCACACGCTAGCGTGCGTGCCCGGCAAAGCCCCACTGCTACCCACGCTGTTCACGCTAGAAACGAATGCGGTATATACAGGGAGGGGAAGCGGGGAGCGGAGGAGACGAGAATCGTGCGTTGCGTCGTGCGCCGGCCATGCATGCGGCGATGTTTATCAATCCAAAAACGATGTCTCCGTTTTGCAGTCAATGCACATAATAATAAATCATCACATTCACTCTCGTAATCGTCTTCGGAAGAACTGTCTGACGATAGCGCAAACTCCATTTTAGTGTAATAAAAACAGAAATATACGTGGTATCGCTTCTACAGAATGTTTCGAACTGAGTGAGCGTGCCCGTGCCCGTGAGTTGCAATGGAAAGGCGCGTCGCACCCCCCTTGCAAGCGTGGACGTGGCCCGCAGTGGGGAATATGGATACACGCAGCAGACCAATGTACCCACGTGGACCACACGTTTTACGTGTGCGTGCATTGGTTGCTGTGAAAATGTTGACACACGTGGCTAGACATATGGACCCACGTGGGTGGCGTGTAAAGAGTGTCCGTGCGTAGCGTGCGCAGCAGTGGATTTCCGGCTTAACCCTTATGACCCAAGGTCCAAGGGCGAAAAGACAGCAAATAACCCCAACAATATCCCAATAGTTATTTGTTATACAAGTGGGGAAAGTTGTATTTTACCTGCGAGTGTTCATTTGAAACACGAGCTAGCGAAAGGATTCTATGATTGACCACGAGCGAAGCGAGTGGTTCAAAAATAGAATCCTGAGCGTAGCAAGTGTTTCAAGACACGAGACGTAAAATAACTTTCCACCCGTGTATAACACAAAACTTTTCACCTCACTACAGCGAGGAAACTAAGAAAAGGGTTTGAACTGTAATCTCAGTTCCGCATTTTGCACGGTTTCCTGTAATTCCACAGGTGTTAATACGTCTTTATCATTCGAATCACTCATTTTTAATAACAAAACAAACTAGAAAAACATGCGAATATTTAACGTTGACTACAGCGAGGAAACTAAGAAAATGGTTTGTACTGTAAGCTCAATTCCGCATTTCGCACGGTTTCCTGTAATTCCACGGGTGTTAATACATCTTTATCACTCGAATCACTCATTTTTAATAACAAAACCAACTAGAAAAACATGCAAATATTCAACGTTGACGGCTTAATAGAAAAGTTTTGACGTAACTTTTTTTTTATTATTTCGGATGCGTTTTGTTTGCACATCGACTTATTTGGACTGTCAGAACATTTTATCCGTTTTTAAAACAAGAATGAAGGTTAATTTTGAATGCTGATATTTATGAATTAAAATAAAGTAGTAAGAATGTATTTAGTGTTTTTTACTCGATGCAATTATTAATTGTGATGTTAAAAATTCAGCACTTGTAAGGTTTTACGTTTAGTTAGCTGTCAAATATCACTTAAGCTGCCTTCAAATGTCTAAACTCTTTCTTCACTTGTGGATAAAAAGCGATTTTCTCAATAGATATCGAACAAGCAAAAAGGGCTTTCTGAGCTAGTGAGATGAAAAAAAAATTGACGGTCCATGTGCCGAACACCCTGTATAAAGCTTTTCTCAAACATTGAAACATAATAAATTAAATTTAAATAAAATATAGTTTAAATTATAACATTTATTAGTCATTTATATTATTTCGGCAATTTATTTTGTTTCTAAACAATTTCAATAAAAAAACGTCAAACTATTTGGTACACTTTTAAATACTATGTAAGGGTAGTTCTACCATTTCGTGCAAATCACATGTTCGTTATAATAAAACCATGATTTAAGTGCTAAATTAAATTGAAATATTTTTTATATGTTGTGTTAGGTATATTTTGCATTTAAAATTTACTATATTATTGCAATCCAAATGTACTTTTTTTTTTATTAACATGCCAAAAATTCATTACCATCATCGTTCATAACATAAATAAATAGATTTGTGGGCAAATAAGTAATTTATTACACATACCACATTAAATTTATCCTCTGATAATGTTGAAATACTTACGAAGGAATAAAACTGAAGCTTTAAACCGTCATGTAGTGGTTATTTACTTTCACTGTATAACAAAATATTTTTGTACAAAAAAAAAAATCATTACCATGAATTCAATTTGCAATAACAAAATCAAACTGAAGTCCTGCGAATTATTAGTGTAGGCATCGTTCCCCCTGCCTGCGATCCCGCTCCAGTCGTCTCAGTGAACAGTGAAGAGATGGGACGCGTGCCAGATTATTGTAAAAAAATAATTCGTGGCGGAATTTTGGATTTGGTACGTTTTTTTTTCATTACCATTTATGCTGTTCTGATATTAATGCTTAGTGTTTTATTGTACTGTAGACACTTAAATAATTAACGTTGAAGTTTGGAACCTTACTAAATGAGTATACCTGAGATTGCATTTGTTTATAAAGAGTAAATCTAAAAAAAGTTAAGAAAATTCATTACCATTCTCGTCATTACCATATTTTACCATTCATTATATGAAGAATGGTAATGAACATAAAACGATGGTAATGAATGGCAGTATTACATTTAAATTAAAGAAAACTTAATCGTTCCAGAACAAACAACAGTCACAACATACTGGCCGATAGTGTTACTAATAAGTTTCTTTCCATTTAAGACATTAAAAAATGATCTTGAATCGGTTTTTTACTTAAGCTTTTATTACCAATATCACACTTTCAATTATCCTGCGTAGTTTCCGCAGGAAAACACACCAAAATCTTAAGAGAGAAAGAGAGAAAAGGAAAAAAGAACTCCTACTTATGTGTATATAAGACGGTGCAAGATGACCACTTAAGATTGATAATTGTTTTCCTACAACAACGGTGTCCCCCAGACAAGATAAAGCTTTTGAATTTGAAAAAAAATGATATAGGGTATAAAGTCTAATTCTATGGAACTTGCTAACTATGTAAACAAACCGCCATATTGACATAGTCTCTGAATGATGAATTTACTAGTGATGGGCAATACTCCTTTACTTATGTCAAACCATATCAAATAATAAAATACCGAAAGTAAAAAAAACCAGTAGTTACTTATTTCTAATTTGTTTAATCACGATCTGAAGAAAAATCGGTACTTGAAGATGATATATCACCAGTATTTATTACAAAAGGTGCCGTTATATCATGATGTGAGTGTGATCAGCGTGAGTTAGGTAATGTGTAGGGGCCTTAATTATATCGCCAACTTTAGCCACAACACTACCCATCATAGACAATTGCAGAATTTAAAAGAAACAAAAACGTAATTCCATCAGGTCCTAATAACCTAACTTCTGAAACCATTTAAACTTGTAATGAAATATCCAAGATAGAGTTATATATTTGGTGATTTAGTATTTTACAGTAATGACAGTTTCAATAGTTTATGGGTTCAATGGTGTTTGATGCGGTGGTATGAAAATTCAAGGAGAAACAGTGACGAAACAAAGTTAAGTCTTTTGTTTACATGGTTGGCAAGTTCCATAGAAATATACTATAGTCACCAGTGGTCAGAGACCAGTAGTCGACCTCGTATGAGTGAGAATAGTGGGAAATATATCTTTCGTACTCTTCCCACTCATACAAAGTATAGGCAGAGGCCGACTACATGTCTCTGGCCGACCACTGGTGACTATACCCTATTATTGATTAAGTTTCGGGTTTAGGCCAAGCATTTTTGTCTATTATATAGTCTTCGATCCTATAATACGCTTTAGACATTAACGACTTTTTCAAGTAATTTTTGAGTGCTGGAAAGGGTAACTTTAAAACTACCTCAGGTAATTTATTATAGAAATGAATGCATTGACCAACAAATGATTTATGTACTTTGCGGACGCGGAATTTTTGAATAATAATTAATAATAATATTTTTTATCTACTGTTGGTGGTAAATCATTTATGTAAACTAAAAATAGAAAAGGACCTAAAATAGAGCCTTGAGGCACACCTATTTTTACTGTAGCTCCATCAGATTGCGTTTTGTTTACAACAACTGTTTGAGTTCTATCACTTAGATAAGAAGACATAAAACTTATAGCTTTATTGGAAAATCCATAATGTTCTAATTTTAAAATAAGGGTCGTGTGAACAACGCAGTCAAAAGCTTTAGAAAGATCACAAAATATTCCTACTGCATCGCAAGATTTCTCCCAACTGTTATATATATATTTAATGAGTACAGATGCCGCATCAATAGTTGATCGACCTCTGGTAAAGCCGAATTGTTTATTGCTAAGTAATTTATTCCTAATAAAGTGACCTAACATATCATTCAAAATTAGTTTCTCAAAGACTTTACTTAAAACGGACAGAATGGAAATGGGACGGAAGTTCGTTATATCACTCATCTCATCCGATTTAAAAAGAGGAATGACTTTACTATATTTCATTAGATCTGGAAAGATCCCCCCTGATATGCAATTATTGTATATTAATGCTAGATGGGGTGCAATTACATCTATTATATGAAAAAGTACACTAAGTAACTGATGTGCCCCACAAATCCTCAGTCTTTTTCAAACTAAGCGATTTAAATACTTTGACTATTGAATCTGAATTTACAGGGCTGAATTCAAAGTTTATATTACATTTACTGACATTAGTGCAAAGTAATGATTGAGCTGGCTGACTCACTGGCTATATAGTCCGGTCCACTCGCAGGCGTTAGGCGGCCATATCATTGCTCAACCGACAACGAACTCGGGGCGGTGGAAAGGCCGAGCAACACAACTTAATTTAGAAAATTTTGAATTTTGATTCGGTAATATTTAAGAGAAAAAGGTTTGGGGAGGAGGAAAGACTAAGCAAACAAACAATTTAAAAAATATGAATTTTGACTAATTTAGAATTTTGAAGAACTCTGGGCAGTGGAAAGGCTGAGCAACCAAACCTAATTTAGAAATTTTGAAAATTATGAATTCGAATTTTGAATTTTGATGAACTTGGGGTGGCGGAAAGACTGAGCAAGCAAACCAATGTAGAAATTTTGAAAATTTTGAATTTTGAATACCTAGGTAATATGAACTTGGCGTTATATATGGCGAAAATATAGCCATAATATATCCATATTTTGAGCCTTTTCAACGTTAAAATTTGTTTTAGGTGAATTAAAACATGTTTTATCACTCACACCGAAGCCTGCCACTAACTCTGACGTAGGGTGCGATAAATCCGCTTCCACAATCACTTTTAATTCTTCGTTATTAACTAGGGTTTCCTGCCGTCCACCCACGGGGCTTGTTGTGTAGGTCAACATTTCCAGAACGAAAATGTTGGAACCAAAAGCGTACCCTGTTTTCTTTTACAGTAGCTGCCTCATACACATCATTTATCCTTCGGGCCGTAACTCTTATTCTTAAATAACGCGATATTTTAAGTTCTCCATATTGTGAACAGAATTATGTCGAAAAAAAAAAATGACGTGTCTCGTCATTTGAATCGCTAAATTCACAAATGAATCGCTAAATTCGAAGCACAAATACCTATTATGAGCTAAAATTTGAAATAAGTTTGAATATAGAATTCTTTGCCAAACACCAATTATAAAACGCCAATTTCATATGTAAAGACCCGAAATTTATAAAAAAACACAAAATATGAATATAATATTTAAATATTAAACATTATTTAGTAAGCGTCAGAACTCCAGGACCAATGGAGATATTCAAGGATGTGTGGACTGCGTCAATCGAGGGAAGTACCTACTCTTTCGAGCATTTTTTTTTTGCCACTTTTACATTTTGTTCTGACGCTTACAAAATAATGTTTAATATTTGGTGTAACCCCCTTCAGCATTCAACACGTCTTGCAGACGCCTGCGCATTGATCCAATCAATTTTTTACATAAATTTTGCCCTCTGAAGGATTCCCACACTTGGTGGGCGTGGTTCCTTAAGGCTTCTTTCGTTCTACATTGGGTTGAATCCCACTCTTGGACCATTTTTCCCCAGAGGTTCTCGATGGGGTTTAAGTCAGGGCTACGGGGGGGCATTTTTAGTAAAGTTATGTTTGGTTGCTCAGTTATCCACGCTTGGACTAACCTAGAATTGTGGATCGGACTGTTATCTTGTACAAACGTTACTGGCTCGTCGGGGAAGAAAATCTTTGATGTTGGTATAAAAATATCTTCCAGTATATCCCGGTACTGGGTTGCATTCATGCGACCCGAAATCTCTACTAACTCCCCAGGACCGCCCGAACACATCCACCCCCAAAAGCCAATCGTGATCCGGCCACTATGCCTGTCGGGCATAACGTGGTCCTCGGAGTAACGAGAGTTTTCGGGTCGCCATAAACTTAACCTCCCGTTGTCGGCTGAGCAAAATACTTTCTCATCCATAAAAATAACATTCTCGAAATTGGTGTTTAAATGCTGCACTGCAAATTGCAGACGCAGCATTTTGTGCCGAGGCGTGAGCAGTGGCTTCTTCGCAGGGACTCTGTTCCGTAGGCCACCTTCATCGAGTCTCCTACGAATTGTTGAAGAAGACACTGCAAACTCCTCGGCAAAGAGGGTAGTGTTGATGAAACGCTGATCGTGTGCTTTTCTTAAAATATCTCGATCCTGGCGCTGCGAAGTGCAGCGCGGGCGCCCATACGATGCATGGTTTAGGAGGTGGCCTTCCTGCTGCCACCTCTCCAGCCATCGCTTTACGGTATTACGCTAAAATCGAAAAATTTAATTTATTAATTGAATATTTTGTCACGTTGACCACCCATTCCCATAAGGACCTAGGCAACGTAAACTTAACCAGGCGCTTTGAAAACTAGGTAATAAAATGACGTCGAATATTTTTCATATTATTAATGATTTGCATCATGCAACTAATCAACAAACTTAACGTTACTTTAAGTAGATACCTGTTTTATGTAGACCAAGATAAGATATCCTGAACCGTTATAATGCAAATAATCTAACATATCTTACAGTTTGGGTGCATAGTATGAATATGCAAGTAGCATGAAAATTGTAATAAAACAACTATTATCTTTACAATGAGGTAGCCCAAAGCAAAATTGGGGATACCTACCAAAACCAAATTGGGGGTATCCTTTTGCCTGGCTTTTACATTATTCAAAAACAATGATTATTTTATGAGAAAGGATAATCTTCTCTAATATATAAAATTTTCATGTCACAATGTTAGTTACCGTACTCCTCCGAAACGGCTTGATCGATTCTTATGAAATTTTATATGCATATCCAGTAGATCTGAGAATCGGCTACTATCTATTTTTTATACCCCTAAGTGATAAGGGTGGTCCACTCCAAAATTTTACATTCATGGCAAAAGAACGTTTGCCGGGTCAGCTAGTCTCTATATATAAAATTTCCATGTCACAATGTTAGTTACCGTACTCCTCCAAAACGGCTTGACCGATTCTTATGAAATTTTATATGCATATCCAGTTGGAGTGATGGGTGGAGTTACTGTGTTGTTGGCTGGGGATTTTCATCAGACTCTTCCTGTAGTCGCTAGAGGAACTCGGGCTGACGAGGTTAAATCATGTTTAAAATCCTCACATCTGTGGCCCAATATCAAAAAACTCTCCCTTAGGAGAAATATGAGAGTTCATTTAACACGTTCGGCGGCGGTACCGGCTATGACCGTAAAACGTGTAGCACGTTATATGACAGTACGGCCAATGCAGTATTTATTTACGACTTCCTAAAAGTCACTACGGTTCTTCCCGACGAAAATCCATACCATTGCTATGTATTTTTTTTTTTACTGTCATGTTGGG
Organism: Acleris emargana; assembly: GCA_927399475.2. Classification (NCBI taxonomy): domain Eukaryota; kingdom Metazoa; phylum Arthropoda; class Insecta; order Lepidoptera; family Tortricidae; genus Acleris; species Acleris emargana. Next base: position 19,934,930 of record OV656838.1, on the reverse strand, counting down.
TACAACAACCATGTGGCTACCACCAAAACCAAGTATAATTCTCGAACACGAGTTTGACCCTGACTCACACAGATGCAAACGCTTACACACACACGCAGTACGGCGCTTGCCGCTGACGTTGAGTTGTCTTCCCGTAGCACGGTTATAACCGTTACTGTACTCGAGTAGAGACAAACCAACAATGTATATAATCAGAACTGCTTAAGCCGTAGTTTCATTTTGTATGAAGAAATTTACTGTCATTCTAGTACATTCCATAATTTGGATACCGCCGCCGAACGTGTTAAGGGGCGACGTATTTGCTGGAGAGTTTTCTGAACTCCTACTCAAAATAGGAAACGGAGATTATCCCGAATCGAATGGAAAAATATGTATCCCTACTCAGCTGGCCACAGTAGTTTCAACAATAAAATAATTAATATCTAAAATTTATCCTGATATTTCTAATTTACAAATGAAGTCGATGGATTGGCTGTGTGAACGCGCTATACTGGCTCCCAAGAACAATGTTGCTGCCACCATTAATGATATCCTCCTCAAGTCCTTTGAAGGGTCAGAAATGGAATACAAGTCGGTAGATTCAGTCTTACAAACCGATGAGGCTGTTCACTATCCTGTTGAGTTCCTTAATAGTGTCAACCCACCTGGTCTCCCTTCTCACAAACTCCTCCTTAAAGTTGGCACCCCTGTCATGCTATTGCGTAACCTTAACCCCCCTAAGCTTTGCAACGGAACAAGACTGCGAGTAAAAGCACTTCACAAAAATGTTATTGAGGCTACTGTATTTACCGGATGTGCTTGGGGTGAATCGGTATTCATACCACGAATACCACTTATACCCTCTGATTACGCATTTGAATTTAAGCGACTGCAATTCCCCCTTAAAGTCTGCTTTGCTATAACTATAAACAAATCTCAGGTCAGTCATTAAAGGTGGCGGGCATCGACTTAAGGGAGGATTGCTTCGCACACGGGCAGTTTTACGTGGGCTGTTCCAGAGTTAGTTCATGCAGCAGCCTGGTTATTTTAGCGCCTGACAGTACTACCACCAACGTGGTATACAAAGAAGTGCTCAATCAATAGTCGATAGTAGATATCGTTAGATGGTAGTCATAGTCATCTTCAATAGCCGTGCGAAAAAATATTTGAAACTTGAAAAGAACTGTCCTTTTTTACGTATAACCAAAATAATGATTCTCCGCGAACGAAGTCGCGGGCGGAAAGCTAGTTTTGAATACATAGAAAACTGAATCTTTAATGAACTGATCAACATTTTAAACAATTTTATGACCTATACCTGATGGACATAAATTTGTTTGGCAATTGGCAAGCGAATTGTCAGTCGTCAACTGCGTGGGGCCGGCAGTTGAGATTTTTGAACACTGACTTCTCAAAATATCCAAATTTTACCTTCTTTGGCGTCTTGAGTTTTTCCGGCGAACCTTGCCATGGTACCCAAGTTTCACATTATTGGACTGACGACAACCTACAAAACGACTTACCGTTATTCCCAGTTCGCCAGATATGTCTGTTACAGACGCGCCTTCTTCTTTTAGTTGAATTATCTTGTGCCTCATGGCCGGAGTTATCTGGTAGGTCATTTTCTTTTACCAAAATAATCAATCAATCTATTTAGTTTAATTTATGTTAACCGTCGTCGCGGAGACAAATTTAGCAGTGTCAAGTGAATAAGGGCGCGAATGGAATCAAATTGAAACAGACAAGACACATGTCAGTGTAATTGTATTTTTTTTCTAAAGCGGCGATAGCACTGAGTCGTTTACCTAAAGCGGTTACCAAAGCGGGTGAGATACCCATTGAAACTAAAGAAATTTTGCTTAAATTAAAAAAATAAATATAACGTCAAGTGTATCTCTGAGGTGTACAAGGTACAGTCACCAGCATAAATATATTACTATGGACAGCCGTGCAAAAACAAATGATGCTCCATTGGGCTTATAAGTATGTGACGACATTACCTCGGTAAAAATATGTGATGCTTTTAGTACGGCATAAACATCGTTGCACCGTAACAGCATAAATATAGGATCGGATCGATCAAAAATAAATGATGTTCCATTGGGCTCATAAGTAAGTGATGATATTACTTTGGTAAAAATATGTGATGCTTTTTGGACGGCATAAACATCGTTACACTGTATCAGCATAAATATCGGATCGGGTCGATCAAAACTATTTGATTACCTATATAAATCAAAATTATGAGACCATCTCTCACCGGCATAAATATCTATCCCTCTGTGAAAGCATAGGCATCGGACGACAGGTGGACCGCCGCACCGTTAATACTACTAATACCGTTGACTTTTTGAAAGTTTGAAATTAAACCTTACCTAACCTACTGTACCTATTCTACAAGGATATTACACAAAAAAAACACTTTACCTTTAAGCTGGAGAAAAATTATGCAAAAACAAAATTCGGCGTCACTATACATTCGACGTCATAGAGGGTACCCATAATAATATCTGAGAGGTTCAAAAATATGTAATCGATCTGCAAAAACGATTCTTACCTTCCTGGCTGGCATAGAGACGTAAATTGTGTAAAGTGATTTGACAATTCACGAAAACGGTGCAGACTTGTCATTGCATATGTCTATCTCACGTTTTTCTCTTCAATCATTTGACAGGTGCCTCTCGGTCAACTGTAACTTATTTTCTTTTCAACAGAATCGTCGAAACGCCTGACACATCATAGCGAGAGCTAAGTGAAGCCAAATTTAGAGCTATTTGTCAGGGGTCGGTTGTGGTCTCAGTAGCATTCGTTGGTTTTCTAAGCAGAGATCACGGGTTCAAATCTCAGTCGAATACATAGAGAAAACACTTTTTATTTTCTTTTCGGGTTTAATTTTTATTTTTATTTTGTGCCTTATTATTTGTTTTAAGTTAATAATTATTTTAGACCAGCATCCCCCGGTCCTCACTCGAGGACATAATACTAAACATAAAAGGCACCCTATAGTTATTCGACAAGGTTGCAATTACAATGTTACCGTGAGGACCCCCAGATAGATGTTACCGGTGTGGCGACCTGGAGATATTTATGCCGGTGAGAGATGGTCACATAATTTTGATTTTTATAGGTAATCAAATAGTTTTGATCGAGCCGACCCGATATTTATACTGATGCAGTGTAACGATGTTTATGCCGTCCAAAAAGCATCACATATTTTTACCAAAGTAATATCATCACATACTTATGAGCCCAATGGAGCATCATTTGTTTTTGCACGGCTGTCCATAGTAATATATTTATGCTGGTGACTGTACCTTGTAAAGTGGACTGTAAAAAATATAAAATAAAAATACAAAAAGAACCTATCACGAGAATTATAACCCAGAACACATGACTCTAAAGTCTTACTACCAATCCACTGGCCCATTGTGACTAACAGCTGACTAGACGAAATATTGAAACGTATAGATACCTGGTTTAAGTTGGCAGCTTCAATATTGCAAAACCTGTTAACCATGCAATAAATAATGTGACAAATTAAAACGTGAGACAGACATATGCCATGACAGTATGGTACTGTTTTCGTGTTACTTACTGGTAAATAAGGTTCAGTTTTCTTGTGTCTCGTAGTTTTAGCTACTTTGGATGCTAAGCAGCCTTCGCGGCGTTCTGGGGACATATTTTTGACGTTTTAGTGTTCGATTTCAAAACCGAGCGGTAGAAAATGTTCGAATGCGAAAATCTTTCACGATTTAATTTCGAATGTTCCTAAATTCCATATTTTTGAGATTTGCACTCGAATCTAAAACTTTTTTAATAATAATAATAACTAAATATTAGGTTTGAGTTTCCCGCTAAATAGATAAAAATGTGTGCTTTGTGTTGTTTAATATGTGAAATTACTGTCGGTGCTACATAATTTATATTACGTATAGATATTACGTACGAGAGAGAGACCGACCAAGCCGCCGACAAAATAATAGTCCGATATGTTTGTATAACAATAGTTATTTATGGGCATACCCTCGGATCACAAAAACAAGAGCATACTTACCATACCTGAGGCGCGTAAGATTTACCTTCACACGGGCTCATTTCTCGTAGGTTAGTAAGTAGATTTAGAAAAATTAGCCGCCATCTTGAACTTTTTAGCTATTCCACGGATGGTTTCCAAAATCGATATCTGGAGATTTGGGTGGTCTCCGACTACAAATCTGTTGACAGATTTAGAAAAAGTAGCCGCCGCCATCTTGAACTTTTTAGCTATTCCACGGATGGTTTCCAAAATCGATATCTGGAGATTTGGCTGGTCTCCGACTACAAATCTCTTGACAGATTTAGAAAAAGTAGCCGCCATCTTGAACTTTTTAGTAATTGGACTGATTGCTTCAAAAAACAATTTATGGGGATCCGTGTGGTCTCCAACATGGAATCCGTTGACAGTATGGGAAAAAGTAGTAGTATATTAAACTTTCCAGATTTTGGTCCGAATTAAATATTTGGGGATCTGTGTGGTGTCCTACCTACCTAACTCTCGAAATTGACACTTGAATGACAACTTAATACAAGATTTTGTTTTAAAGCTTTAATTTTTTGTTTAATTTTTCATGCTTGTGTTTTATGTTAAAATTACATTATATGAAATACATTGTTATATATTTTGTCAAACTTTCCAAATGGCTTGTGAAAAACATTTAGACGCTGTGGTTATTTTACAGGGAACGCATCGCAAAAAGCTTAAAACGAGTTCATTAATATTTCGCTTTGACATATTGATTTGTCATTTTGCGTCTTTGTCCTTGTTTTATTATGATATTTTTATTTGACTTTCTATGTTCAGTTGAAAATGATACCTACTCTGGTAAAATCGGTTATATGTGGGGCGCTATTTTAGAACATGTTTTTTTTTTTGGAACCGACCAATCATAACACACCATTTTGTTTCGTAAAATATTAGGTGTATTTTTGCTAAAAGATACACAGACTAAAAACTATGTCACTGCTTTTTTTTATGTAATTCAAACTTGGCCCCTAATCTCGAACCACTAAAGATAAAATTACATGGGAGATAAGGCGAAGCAATTACAATTTTATATGGAGTTGACATATTCATCTCGAATGTTAGTTTATTAATCTCGAAAGCCGAGAAACGAGAGAACGAGACTAGGGGTCCAGATTTAAAAAAAAGTTATCTATGATCATCAGGTCATCTTTGATACTTCCTTGGTTAAATCTTTCATTTCTAGAAGCATAGGCTTAATTCAAAACATGTATTAACTGTCTCAGTGGCGAAGGTGTGAATACGGTGCATGGCGCTCTGGGATCGATTCCGCGCCATGCACGTGCATTTCTTTTTGTATTTATTTATTTTAGACAACAAATTTTATTTAAATAAACCAAAATATATTATGTGTTAGATTTCTGTCAAAATGTGCTTGTGTGGAGATAGATATTACATTTCTTCAATCATTTGCATGTGTTATTTCTTCACCCCCCGTAAATCTCGGTAGACATAATTGTACTCGAATACGACCTATAAGGCCAGTCCAGGTATTGTATGCTCTAAGAAATAAATTGAATCGGAACCTGCAACTAAAAGTTCTTTTTGTAACAAACCTTTTTGTTTACTAATGATATTGACAATACATTTAAAAGTAGTATTTGATATTGACGGCTTGCAAATCTAAAATGACAAATGTCACTTAGTTGTCGTACCGAATAATTCCTACAAAATATGTTATGGAAATATTAAATAATAAATACGGTATACCGCAATGGACGGCCATTAATAAGAAAAGAAGGAGAAAAATGCTGTAAGTTTCACAAGTTGCTGTTGTTGTTGTTGTAGTATTTTGCTTGGTGACGAGGAGGGTCTGATGATGGTGTTAGACGGTGGTCAGGTTTAAACTCTTTTGGTTAGGTGTGTTGGTTGTAATTTAGTCTCGTAAAAGTCCCAGATCAGTACTTATTCCATTGATGCAGCGACACGAAGTGCCCCTTGGCATCCGACATATTAAGAAGTCAGCACTGTCACTAATGTCACTACAGCAAGATTTCATACCATATGTATTTAGTTTATTATCTCATTACTGCGAAAGTGAATTTTTCAGTCTGTTGTTAAACCCTCGTCCCAAAGTAGCAATGCTGCAATGGAGCAATCACCAATCATGTAACTAAATGTTAATAAATCAGACCGCGTGACACACACACGTCGGTTACACAGCTAATCAAAACTGTTTACTCGAACTTAAAAGTATCAGTGTTCTGTTTCTATTGGCTGAGCGCGGCGGCGTCCAGCAGGCAGGCGGCAGCGCTGCGCGGGCCACACACGTCCGGACCGCTAGTTATGATGATGATGATGGTGGTGATGGTGTACTGCCGTGGTCCTCGTGCAGGATGCTGGCGCGGTGCAGCGCGGCGGCGTCCAGCAGGCAGGCGGCAGCGCTGCGCGCGCCACACACGTCCGCACTGCTAGTTATGATGATGATGATGGTTGTGATGGTGTACTGACGTGGTCCTCGTGCAGGCTGCTGGCGCGGTGCAGCGCGGCGGCGTCCAGCAGGCAGGCGGCACTGCTGCGCGGGCCACACACGTCCGGACTGCTAGTTATGATGATGATGATGGTGGTGATGGTGTACTGACGTGGTCCTCGTGCAGGCTGCTGGCGCGGTGCAGCGCGGCGGCGTCCAGCAGGCAGGCGGCAGCGCTGCGCGCGCCACACACGTCCGGACTGCTAGTTATGATGATGATGATGGTGGTGATGGTTTACTGACGTGGTCCTCGTGCAGGATACTGGCCCGGTGCAACGCGGCGGCGTCCAGCAGATAGGCGGCGGTGCCGCATGCACCCCACGCCTCTAGGCTACTAATTGTGACGATGATGATGATTGAGATGATAATGATGATGATGATGATGGTGGTGATGGTGTACTGACGTGGTCATCGTGCAGGCTGCTGGCGCGGTGCAGCGCGGCGGCGTCCAGCAGGCAGGCGGCAGCGCTGCGCGCGCCACACACGTCCGGACTGCTAGTTATGATGATGATGATGATGGTGGTGATGGTGTACTGACGTGGTCCTCGTGCAGGCTGCTGGCGCGGTGCAGCGTGACGGCGTCCAGCAGGCAGGCGGCAGCGCTACGCCCGCCACACGTGTCCGGACTGCTAGTTATGATGATGATGATGATGGTGGTGATGGTGTACTGACGTGGTCCTCGTGCAGGATACTGGCGCGGTGCAACGCGGCGGCGTCCAGCAGATAGGCGGCGGTGCCGCAAGCACCCCACGCCTCTAGGCTACTAATTGTGACGATGATGATGATTGAGATGATAATGATGATGATGATGATGATGGCGATGATGACGATAGTTATAGTGATGGTGTTCTCACGTGGTCCCCGTACAGGCTTCTGGCGCGGTGCAGCGTGGCGGTGTCCAACAGGCAAGCAGCGGTGCCACGCGCACCCCACGCGTCTACGCTTCTAGTTGTGATGATGGTGATGATGTACTCACGTGGTCCCCGTGCAGGCTACTGACGTGGTGCAGCGCGCACCCCACTCCTCTGGGCTTCTAATTTTGATGATGATGATGATGATGAAGATGGTGATGGTGGTGATGTACTCACGTGGACCCCGTGCAGGTTACTGGCGTGGTGCAGCGCACACCCCATGCTTCTAATGCGCGGCGACGTCCGGGTGGCAGGCGGCGGTGCCGCGCGCACCCCACGCCTCCAGACTTCTAGTTGTGATGATGATGATGTTGATGATAATATACGCAGTGCAGGTTACTGGCGCTGTGCAGCGTGGTGGCGTCCAGCAGGCTGGCAGCGGTGCCGCATGCACCCCACGCCTCTAGGCTACTAATTGTGACGATGATGATTATTGAGATGATAATGATGATGATGATGATGATGGCGATGATGACGATAGTTATAGTGATGGTGTTCTCACGTGGTCCCCGTACAGGCTTCTGGCGCGGTGCAGCGTGGCGGCGTCCAACAGGCAAACAGCGGTGCCACGCGCACCCCACGCCTCTACGCTTCTGGTTATGATGATGGTGATGATGTACTCACGTGGTCCCCGTGCAGGCTACTGACGTGGTGCAGCGCGCACCCCACTCCTCTGGGCTTCTAATTGTGATGATGATGATGATGATGATGATGATGGTGATTATGTACTCACGTGGTACCCGTGCAGGCTTCTGGCACGTTGCAGCGTGGCGGCGTCCAACAGGCAAGCAGCGGTGCCACGCGCACCCCACGCCTCTACGCTTCTGGTTATGATGATGGTGATGATGTACTCACGTGGTCCCCGTGCAGGCTACTGACGTGGTGCAGCGCGCACCCCACTCCTCTGGGCTTCTAATTGTGATGATGATGATGATGATGATGATGATGGTGATTATGTACTCACGTGGTACCCATGCAGGCTTCTGGCACGTTGCAGCGTGGCGGCGTCCAACAGGCAAGCAGCGGTGCCACGCGCACCCCACGCCTCTACGCTTCTGGTTATGATGATGGTGATGATGTACTCACGTGGTCCCCGTGCAGGCTACTGACGTGGTGCAGCGCGCACCCCACTCCTCTGGGCTTCTAATTGTGATGATGATGATGATGATGATGATGATGGTGATTATGTACTCACGTGGTACCCATGCAGGCTTCTGGCACGTTGCAGCGTGGCGGCGTCCAACAGGCAAGCAGCGGTGCCACGCGCACCCCACGCCTCTACGCTTCTGGTTATGATGATGGTGATGATGTACTCACGTGGTCCCCGTGCAGGCTACTGACGTGGTGCAACGCGCACCCCACTCCTCTGGGCTTCTAATTGTGATGATGATGATGATGATGATGATGGTGATTATGTACTCACGTGGTCCCCGTGCTGGCTTCTGGCACGTTGCAGCGTGGCGGCGTCCAACAGGCAAACAGCGGTGCCACGCGCACCCCACGCCTCTACGCTTCTGGTTATGATGATGGTGATGATGTACTCACTTGGTCCCCGTGCAGGCTGCTGGCGCGGTGCAGCGTGGCTTTCGGTTGGTAGGCCTCCCGTAAGGTGGACCGAGGATATGGTAAAGATCGCGGGAAGGCGCTGGTTGCGAGTAGCTACACCAACCAACCGAGCGTCGTGGAAATTGTTGGGAAAGGCTCAGCAATAGATATATTTATACGAGTCACGACGATAAACCCATCGTTTTGTAATAATATGTGTAATGTTTTGTATATGATTGTTTTTTTCAATTATTTTATAACTTAATTGTTTTCGACTTAACTGGGTCAATGTATAATGTCGTATAAAAGCTGTTTAAAATGAAGATGATGATAATGTGGTTAATTAGTTTATTATACTTAGAGTCAATGATACTTAATTGTCTTTAGAATGCCTTAGCATAATGGTGTATGAATTCAACCTAAATAAATTATATACTTTTTGTAACAAAACATGCCGGTTATAAAGATCTCTATATTGCGAGGAGTATGATACATGAACATCTCGTCGTATTTTGTCCACATACTCGTACCAGATACCATTTAATGCACCGTAACAACCATTATTACCAGAATCGCACGTTAATAATCAAAACTCATTATCATTTTGTTAATTTAAGAAATACGATTAGGTTACTTATTTGGGTGGGTTATCTAAAGGCGACGGGTATGGCAATAATCAACTGTACCCAAAAATGTATCTATGAGGAAGCACTGCATCGGTGTTTAAAAAGTGTAATCTATTAATATAAGGGATAAAAGCAAACTTTTTCCAAAGTTTATCTACGGGTGTTATTTGACCGTATTTAATACCAAGTTTCTGATGGTTAGGCCTGGTTACGAGGTCATGTCTGTGCATGCAAAAATCCAGTCTTTCCCATTGGTTAGGTTGATGGCCAGAGTAGTCTGGCCACCGGGTTTTTTTTCCCGTGAGCCAGATTTATTTAACAGCTGGATAAAAATACAATGAAAGTAAAAAAGGTTCGCAATGTTTTTATCTTAGACATTGTTGACGGAGCTCCGCTCAAGCGGAGCTCCTATTTCTGGGCGGTTTGGCCCACCGGGCCTGCTGCAAAACTAACATAACCTAAACCTACCTAGGGTAGATCTGGCCAACGAAAAAAAAATCCGTTGACCAGACTAGTCTGGCCATCGATCTAGCTAAAGGGAAAGAGCTCAAAAATTGCTGTACAAATGCTGAAAGATAAATTAGTTTCGTTGTCTAAAACGATGTAAAAAAAAATGGCCGAGACATCCTGACGTCAGATGGTCTAGCCACTTTCTTTACTCGTTTTTGCGCTGTCAATAGAGGTACTAATTATTTGAAGTTAGGTACCAAATAGTACCAATAAGGCACTGAATTTTGGTAGTTTCTAAACATCAAATATCTCCATTGGTCCAGGGGTTCTGACGCTTACCCAGGTTGTCATACCACTGCTATTTGACGGAGCCGTGCCTGGGGGAACTCTCCTATTTCTGGGTGATTTGCCCTTTCGGGCATCTAAAGACACCTAACGAACCTAACCTACCTACTTTTGGGGAATAAAAATTATTTCTGTCGAACTTCCGACCAAAGTGAAAAGCAGTGGTGTGACAACCTGGCGTGACAACCTGGCGTGACAATGAGTCTGCACCCGTGACCCCAATTTTTCGTGTTCCCGTTATTTTGTCCCATTGATAGGATCATGAGGGGGAACTGTTTCTCGTAGTCCCATTACTATTTATCTACTTCCTGTATACTAAAATAATGATGCGTGGTTTGCTAAAAATCTAAATACGTAGATAGGTTTCGGTTATGTTAGTCTTGCAGCAGGCCCGGAGAGCTAAACCACTCAGAAATAAGAGCTACGCGATTGCGGAGCTCCGCCAACATTCTTAATTTCAAATCAATTAGAGACGACGGAGATACGCTGCCGCGGAGCTCCTATTTCTGCGTGGTATGCCCCTCCGGGCCTGCTGCGACACTAACATAACGGAAGCCTACCTTCGTAATATATTATACAAGACGAAAATCTTCACAACCGTAAATACTAATGGGACTATGAGATACAGTTCTCCCTCATGGTCCCATTAATGGGACAAAATAATGGGACCACGAAAAAACGGGGCCCGTGATCACGAGTCAGCCCGTAAAGATACCTAACGAACCTAACCTACCTACTTTTGCGGAATAAAAATGACCAATTCCGATGAAAACGAATAGCAGTGGTGTGACTACGTGGTGTGAAGATTTTTGGAGTAAGTAGCCGGCAATACAAAACACGTTTGAACTTGTCTACCCACACCGGCATTGACGTCGCACGTCGGTTTTTATTTTTGACAAGATTTCAAAAAGGACGTTAAATTTGCCTCTATTCCCATTAGTTCAGTTGTCCAGTTCAGTTGACTGAACTAGTGGGATTCTATTTCTCGTTTGTTCAGTTGTGAAATCGTAGTCACGAACGTGGACGTAGCGGGTATATCCGTTTCGACGGAACTCCGCTGAGCTATTTCTGGGTGTTTTTGGCCCTTCAGGCCTGCTGAACATCTAACATACCAAAACCTAAACCTACCTCTCTAACTGAACAAACGAGAAAAAGAATCCCACTAGTTCAGTCAGCTGAACTGGACAACTGAACTAGTGGGAATAGAGGCAAAATTAAAGTCCTTTTTTGAAGTCTGTCAAAAATAAAAACCGACGTTAACTGAACAGACGACAAAAATAATCTCACTAGTTCAATGGACTGGACAACTGAACTAGTGGGAATAAACTTGAACTATCCTGGTACACTTTGTTGCTGTAAGAGCCTGTTGTTTGATCAGTAGTTAACCCTTTGAACGCCAAGAACCACAAGTGGTCGTGTACTGTCGTCCCTATGACGCCATCGACTCATATAGTGGTCACAGATACAGTGCAAAATAGCCCGGAGTATTTGTGACGTACGGTTGACATTAGCTGTCATTGGCGTGTGAGGACAGAAGTCAGAGGCGTTCAAAGGGTTAACTCTACTCATTGTGAAAATTCGAAAAAAATATGTAAATTTGACACATTTCCTTGGAATTTTACTATTAGTTACGATTTTTTAACGATTACTTATTTTTACTAATGATCACACAACAGTCTCTAAGTGCACGTTTTTGTAGATTTATTTCTACCGGTAGGGATAGGTGCTCTGTTCATTTCCACTGTTCGCTACTCTATTACTAATTTACCAAAATTGGTATCATAAATAGGTAGAGGTAGGTTTAGGTTATGTTACTTCTTCAACAGAAAAAAACGCAGCTCCGCAGACTGTTAAATTTGATATTAACATAGAAATAGCGACTAGACGAAATGGACAGTGCACCGTACTAGCTGGTTAAAGGAGGAATCCGATTGTATTCCATTCCATGGGGCTGATAGTACAGTGCAATCATTTTCTTAACAGGCATCGGCAATCTTCGTTTTTCTATGACACACAAGTGACAAATATACTGTCAGTTACGAGTGCAAGTGTGATAGCGATAGCCAGCCGAAAAATAAGAAGCTGGGAATACTGTATATGGCAATTTTCCTATAAGAGTGAAAGAGATAGCTTGATTAGAGAGCGATACTGAAAACCTTTAAGAAGCATGTGAAAGAGATAACACGATTAGAAATTATCCTGGATAAGTATATATTTTTTTAAACATGCAGGCATGCAGTCTTCTATAGGTACCCTAAGTTCTTTAACGAAGGTGTTCAATTCAATTGTAAATATTAGTATGACTCAACAGTTGAGTCTGGTACAAATTTTATGAAATTACATATTTTTAATGAAGACCTTGAGTTAGCAATACTTATTTGACATTTATAATTTATTACAAAAATTATATTAATTCAGTTCAGCTTGTTAAACTTCGTATTTAAAAAGTCAAAGCATATAGCGACAATAAAATACAAACCGCTTAATATTACAATGTTCCACCTAAATCCAAAGTAACAATTATATATATTATATATAGTATCAGCTCCATCAGTTACTGGTGAAAATGACAAACGCCCTCTCAATATGGCTGAATCTGCCGCGATAGGTTTTTGCATGAACATCAAATTCTAAATATTTCCGTTAGTGTACTGGCTGCCGTACTGTCGTCCTTTTAATTTAGGAATACACAGTTGAGCTATAAATATTTTTAAGCGTTCGATATCGGAATGCATAGTATTTACATAATAGGTTGGATATGTCTGGTTCATACGTTTACTCAACAGACAACAGATAAGACATTTTTATTCAGAATGACTGACGGCGAAGAGCAGGACAACATGCTGCTGAACGGCCTCTCAGTCGCGCGTTACATTATCTGTAGTTTCACATTAACCCTTATTACCAAGGTTTAAGAGTCATACCTGGCAAATATTGTGCTGTTCATTGCGTTTGAAGTGGCAAACCATTAGGAATCTTAACTTCTTGGGACTAAGTTCATTTTTCTCAAATGGTTACACCTTTTAGGCATTCTATCCCATCCCATCTTGTTGGAATTTTAGATGCTTCGATACGGCTGAAATTTTGACCATTTCAATCTTTTAGGTAATCTATACAGTTACATCATCTTGACATTTTATCCAAGCCGATACTTAAAACATCCCGTCACATCACATTTTTCTGAAATTTTATCGGGTTCGTTTTTTTTGAAAATCCAATGCATCCCATTTTTATGGGCACGCTGTCCGGTTCGATCTATCTGACGCTGACTGTACCTATCATAGTAGTGTATTTAGATTAATTCCTGCTTTAGACAATATCAGTGTGAAGTGATGGGAGCTTCTAAATTCGTATTTAAACTGATATTAAACAAAATAATACAAATTATGTCGTTTTTTGGAAAATCAACCCGTAATCTAAAAGGGGTTTGAAGTTTCTTTGATGATTTAAGTTACAAACCAGTTAGTGTTACGGCTTAATACAAATAATAGAATCTCCCAATACTCTTGCATCATACATACCTTCAGATCACTTTATACACACTCAACTCCAACCTGTCACTAATACGCTGTTAACATCTTAGCCTTTTTGTGCAGAATGTGGTTACAGAATTATCAACAAGTTTTTAAAGTTGTAGGTAATTCTGTGTAGCTCTGCCTACCCCACTCTGGGATTACAGGCGTGAAGGTATGTATGTATGTATGTAACTCCAACTTTGTCCACAGGAGAACCACTTCAAGCTCCCCGGAACTACGGACTGCCTGCCCTGCCAGTGCTACGCGGCGGGCTCCGCCAACAGCTCGTGCGAGCCGAGCACGGGCCAGTGCTACTGCCGCGGCGGCGTCATCGGCCGCGCCTGCGACGCCTGCGCCAATGTCTACGCTGAGGTCAAGCCTAATGCTGGCTGCGAAGGTAAGTAAAAGACCATACTGCAAACTAAACCGTCGTAAGTTAGGCTATAGACATTTTTTACTTTTTTATCACAAGAAGAAGGAACACGAGCACTCAAGCCACCAGTAATAGTTTTATAAAGCTACAAATTTCAAATTTACAGCTTACAAGTTTCCATTTGACACAACCTCGACCAATGACGACCAGCCATTTGAGCAGTGTTGCCAGTTTTTTTGTATTCTCAAAACTACAATCTCAAAATTGCAATCCTAAAGGCCGTATTAATAAACTGTTCTTGACTGTAATGCTCGTCTTAAGACATGTCTAAAATGACAGCTTTGTATGGCTTGACGTTTACTTTGACGTATCTTGTGACGGGCATCTCAGGCGAGATGAGTTTATTTTATTAATACGGCCCTTAATGTCGTATTAATAAACTGATCTCGACTGCAATGTGTATCTCAAGATGAGACAAAAATTACACATCTCTATGGCTTGACGTTTACTTTGTCGTATCTTGTGACAGACATCTCAGCCAGGATGAATTAATACGGCCCTAAGACTTCAAATGCGTTGCCAACCCTGAGGACTAAGATGGAATGGCTCTATGCTAATAATTTCACCGGCTGTCTTATTCCCACACCGGGAAAACAATGCGAACACGTCTACTTCGCAGTCAGTTATCGCATAAGATGGTGGTAGCGATCCGGGCGGGTGGGGTCCTACTACCACAAAAAGAAGAAATAGAAAAAAAAAACAGTCGAATTTAGAACATCCTTACCAACACGAAATCTGTGGGGTCTAGTTTGCAGTCTGTGGGAAGCTCTTAACATCGCCATTATCAGTCCGGTGCTCAGCTGCCTCCTAAGCTTCCTATCGCGTTCTATACTTCCTTCAGCTCCGTTGGGTTTAAAGTCTCTTCCTGCGGCTTGGCTGGGCTCTTTTTGTTACTGTATCGTAATCATATTGATGACATTAAAGTAGCTCGTACTGTCAGGTAAATAAAAGTTACTAAAATGTCAACATTATGATTACGATAAACAAACAAGATAGGCTCAATTATTAACGAATCTCTATTCGTCTAAACTCTATTCTCTATTCTCTACCCTAATCTTAACTTAGTTAAATGCCTCATCAAGTACCGGGCAACTTTACTTTGAATTAGGAGGTCTGTATTTCTGACACGGCAAGAAACTGTTTTCTGCTGTTTATGATTTAAAGTATGGGAAAATGAACACTCTGTCACTAGTTATTCTTCTCTAGTTTTAAATAAGTCAAGGTTTTACGAGTGATGTTTTTGTTACAGTTGTTTACGACGGATGCCCGCGCTCGTTCTCTGAAGGCGTTTGGTGGCCGCGGACCAAGTTTGGAATAGAGGCGTACTCCGATTGCCCTCCAGGTACTCGAGTTGTTATTTCACTCTAACGAACGTTGCAGAAAACTATGTTATTGTAAGCTCACCATGTTAAGATTCAGTAAGATAAAGTAGTATTCATAGCTGGGTAAAAAATAATGCGCTGTTGGAGTAAAATTGGCAACATGATCCAAAGGAAACTTAGGAATGTTTTATTCAACCTATCACTATGTCAAACTCTTTTTTGCCAAGCTATTCGTCGATTATTAATTTTATTTGAGTCTTAAGTACACTAAAACTTAAACAAAATTTAATTGAACAGGAACGAGTGGCAAAGCGACCCGCATGTGTGACGAGAGCCAGGTGGTGCCGTGGCAGGATCCGGATATGTTCAACTGCACCACTTCAACCTTCTATCAACTCAGAAAACAGGTAATTCCTTCACAAAATAAGAGACCTATGACAGTTATGGTGATTGTATTTTGTGTTCAATTAATGTTATGTTCTGTTAAGTTACGTAATAGTACATTACTGCAAAGACCAGTAAGTGAGCCTTCCTGGACGAGTAGGAGTTAAAAGGCCGAACCGCCAGGTGAGGCCTTTTATAGATACGAGTCCAGGATGGCTCTTAATGGGCGAAGCATGTATAGTGCTTTTCTCAAAAATAAAACAAATATAACGATTAAAAAAAAAAGTTATATAAAATAAAGTTGTATATAATATTGATGACTACATGTGCACAACCCTCAGAGCGCTAGTCCAACTCACGCTTAGCCGGTTTTTTTAATTAATTTAAACGATTCACTTTCGATGTAAGTACTAGGCGCGCATAAAACTGAGATGGTGCGATTAACGTTCTTGTTAGTAAAGAGAAATCGCGGGATGTCTGCTCTGGACGAGATAACGCTTTTGGTTTATGATGCCCTGGTACTTATGCAGATATCTTAATGCTGTCAAAATTGTTTACACTTTCATTTTTTTGTGTCATGTGACCTTTTCTTGCTTACCTCTGTGGTCTGTTTGAAGGCTGTCACAGGTCTGTACAGATAGTTCCAAATTCAAATAATATGGTATGTTATGGATTTTCCATACTTACTTACTGGACACTTTTTGGTTTCCTAATTCAAAATCACTCTACTTACTGGACACTTTTGAGAGTGCTCCAGGAACTTTAACCTACTGGCTCCTATTTGATGATGTTATGACAAAAGTTTTTGAGAAAATATATATGACTTGCTTCAATTTCAGCTAAGCAAAATAGAATCCGGCGAGCTCCTGGTGAACACGTTCGTGGGCGTCCGTCTCGCGGCCGACCTGGCGGCGGCGTGCGCGCGGCCCGCGCGGCTGTACGGCGCCGACGTGCTGGTGGCCGAGGGGCTGCTGCGCGCGCTGCTGCGGTACGAGCTGCGCCAGGCCGGGCTCAACCTGACGCACAGCCAGGACAAGGACTACGTGCGGGTGAGTAATTGGTCCCTGCCGACCTGGCGGCCTGGCGGCAAAATTCTTTTTCTCAAACATGCTCGGAAAAAACGGTTTTCCGATTGAAACACAAGGACGGAAAGAGCCTCATTTTACTCCTAGGAGTAAAAAAACCATATGAAAACACTTTCCGTCCATGTCCACATATTTCTTAAAATTGCTGTCAATTTGCATACAAAATCAAAAGGACCAAGACAAAAATTCCAAACAGCCAAGGTAACTGCTCGCTTTTTTAGCACAGTGCGTGTGTTTCTTTTTGAATTTGCATTCCAATGTATATGGTTAGTATTTAAAAACAATTGACAGTCGGTAACATTCGTTCATTCTGCATAATATAATTGTGAAACCGAATATTAAACTATTTGTTGTGTGAAATACTTTTTAGAAATGTATTTGTATTATTTCCTCACAATATGTTTGAGAAAAGCATTATGTATGCCTCGGCGGAAACGAGGATTTCCTGACTCGTATTTTAGCAGGCCTCGCTGTTGCTCGGCCTGCTAACCACCTCGTCAGGAAATCCCTTACTTTCCGCGCCTAGGCAACAATGTACTATTATTTTCTTTATTTCTTTTCTTTCATCTGTCGAGGAGTTGTCATGCAATTCACAAGAGTTTGTATTTGTTTGGGTACTTCCTAGAATGCACTTATACATGTATACAGGGTGTTCCAAAGTAATAAATTGAAAATCATTGATTTTTCGGTCAATACTACACCGATAGTTATAACTAGGCTTGGGACTTTTGGATGCTCGCTATGGTTTTAGATTCCACGGAGTCGCCATTATGTTAAAATATTATTTTTCGAAGTCAAAGTCAAAGTGTAAAAATAAAACATGTTAGATTTACGCTGTTATATCGATCGGTAATAACCACGTTATTATGACTGCAATTAATTTTATCATAAATTTATTAGTTATTATTATTACACACACATGTCACAGGTCACAGGTGACGCGATATGCATATATAGGTACGATTTATTTAATTATGCATCCTCTTTGATACTTGCGTTGTGACAGACTACTGACTGACATCTATTTTACCAATTAAAAAAACACTTGATTAATAAATTGACAGTTTTGATTAAACACGGTTTAAGCAATTTCTGATAAAATTTTAAATGAATAGTTTTATTACTTGCGAAATTAAGTCCTGGTTAGAGCCGTATAAGGAATTAAACAATGTTGAAGAAAAGTCTTGTTTATTTTGTTCTTTATGTGATGTATATTTCAAAGACGGAAAAAAGTGTTTATTGTTTACTATGTTAAAAGTTTTTGATAGGTCCAGAACTCGTTTAACCCCGCAAAATATAGAAAAAATAATAGTGATCCATTCTTACTACCATTTTAATGATGAACATGAAATAGTAATAGATGATGATTATGATGCACTAAGAAGTGGCGACTAATATTAGATTGAAAAAGACATTTTTGTTTTTGTTACTTAAAGTATTTGTTTTAGTTTATTTTGTTTACTAGCAATAGAGTATTTTATTATTGGTAATTATATACATAGAAGTTGTATGTACTTATCCACTTTGACTTTGACTTATAAAAAAATATTTTAACATAATGGCGACTCCGTGGATTCTAGAACCGTAGCGAGCATCCAAAAGTCCCAAGCCTAGTTATAACATTTATAACACTGCAGTTTTGTTTTAAATATCCCACTTCATCAGTACCTACTGTTCATATTTGTCCAGAATATAAGGACACCTTGTACAATCATAAACTTCTATTGCAGAACATAATAAAGTCCGCCAACACGATCCTGAACGAGGAGTACGCGCGGGAGTGGCGGCGCGTGCGCCAGCTGACCGGCCGCGGCGTCGAGCTGCTGCTCGAGTTGTTCGACCAGTACATCGCCGTGCTCGCGGAGAGCCAGCACGACACCTACACCAGCCCGTTCGAGATCGTCACCAGCGACTTAGGTACATTTAGCTCTAGGCTTGTAGTGTGTGTGTACTAGACAACGATTTAAATACTTATATACATACATATATACATGAAATCACGCATGTTTCCCAGAGGAGTAGGCAGAGACCACTTCTTTCCACTTGCTACGATCTTAAAAAAAATATTTCGCTTCTTCAACTTTCATACATCGAGTCATGCACGCACGTACAGTCAGCTGCAGAGAAAAGGATACCCCCCCTCATGGTAAGGATTGATTTTTTCGAAAACCTGTGGTTAGATTTAAATGATTTTGAGTTTATGTGTAGGTAATAGTTAAATCTTCACCGAAAAATGATATAAATTTAACAACAAGTTTTTGAAAAAAAACCATCTTTACCAGGAGGGGGGTATCCTTTTCTCTGCAGCTGACTGTACTTATATAGCGATATATAATACTCAAATATATAGAAAACATCTATGACTCATATCATCGTCGTGTAATGCGTTGCAATACATTGCTAAAATTATCGCCGGCATGGTATGGTATGGTTTTACCAAGTAACATTCTTGTCTACCACAGAAAAAAAAAGTAGTACCATGATTAAGCCAAGATTTTCCAAATAATTTGCACCTCCAATTACCGTCTTATCGTATTCCATTATTTTAAATATACCATGGAAGTTGGTGTATTAAAATGCTGCTATCTGAATTAACATACGAGCATCCATGTAATTAGATTGAAATTAACTTTATCAATTTTATCATACCTTTACAGTAATCGGCGTTGACATAGTAACATCCGAATCGATCTACGGCTTCGAACCGACTCAACTTACACGCTACAACATCGAGTCATACACAACGGAACGCGTCATACTCCCCGACACTTCGGCTTTCGTCCACTCTCCCATACAACCCGGTTACTATGGCAACGGAAAGAAAAGCAAGAAACCTTCCAGCCTCACCGTGTCCTTCCCCAAGTATAATAACTATGTAAAGAGCAAGAACAAGTTCGATAAGTACACCAGGATTCTGTTGCCGCTGGATTTGCTTGGGATTACGAGTAATAATGGACAGGGTAAGTACATTTATAATAACATCATCATCTTCCTTTCACAAAGCAAAATAGTTTTGACAGTATTATTTGTCTACACGTTGACCACGTTAGCAACAAAGACCGTTTTATTTTAAACACATACATACATACCTTCACGCCTTCATTCCCAGAGAACAGTACAGAACAGTAGACAGAGCTACAGAATTACCAACAACTCTAAAAAGTGGTTGATTACTCTGTAACCACAATTTGCACAATTAGGCTAAGATTTTTAACAGTGTAATATACACAGTGACAGGTTGCAAGCCCATCGCCTAACAGTACTACAAGCCTTCATTCCCTTAAACAAAACAGATAAAATGTTAAACATTGCAAAACAAAGTGCAAGATCAAATTAGTACAGTTGAAAATTCAAAGGATGCAGTCAATTCCTGCGTAAGCCGATGTTTGCCTTTGTATCTTTGTGGACCCAAAGATATCAGTGCTCCTGGTTATAAATCATCATCATCATCATCATGTCAGCCGAAAGACGTCCACTGCTGGACATAGGCCTCCCCCAATGCTCTCCACTCGGACCGGTCTTGTGCTTTTCGCATCCACCGCTTTCCCGCGATGCTTACAAGGTCGTCACTCCAAATCAAAATAAATAAAATAGGTTATAAATCATCCATCCCATTTAACTAAAATAATCTTACAGATACACGAGAGCTCGAATCTCGCGCAGTCTTCTCCTACCTCCAATACTCGCGCAACACATCTAGCCTGATGCCTCTCAACACGGACGAGTCTGTGGGAAGACGTTGGGGAGTCAACATCACCATCGGCTCGCCCATACTGCAGGTGGCTCTGTTCGTGCCGGAGTATGTGTGGGTCCGGGAGTCACGCGGCGGCGAGGATGCTGTGGACAATAATGTGGAAGATGAAGGTAAATAATATAGGCCCTATATATTTAAAAATGCTTGTGCACTGATGCCTCAGATTGTGGCGTTGGAGCCAAACTTTTGCATCGTTTGACGCAACTTCTTTTTAAACTGGCAACTTAAAGATTTAAATTTTTAGTAGACATAATTTAAAAAAAAAACTGTTTATGGCTAGACCATAAATCTTTAGTAAGTCTAACTTGATGTTGTATGTTCCTCAGTTATATCATACGCCAACAAAGGCCATCACCACGTGACCCAAACCCACAACAACGCCCCACAGCATTCTAATGACCCCGAAATACAAACCAATGAAAACCACGGCCCCATCCTTATACAGCCTGCGTTCAAAAAACAAGACAAACTTCTACACGCCGATAACATACAAGAGAACGACTCTACATACGTATCAGAAAACCAAGAAGGCCCGAAAGTTCTAGCATTAACTATGGATCCGGAATTCAAGGATGAAAACACCACAAGGCTTGGAAAGAAGTTGGTGTATAAGAGTTTGGGTGGGATTCGTTTGAAGAAGCCGATTAGGTTCCAAATGTGGCTGGATATTGACAGGGAGACGTTTGGTTCGAGGACTAACCCGCAATGCGTTCATTGGTCCACTTTGAGAGGGTAAGTTTTTTTATTTTTTTATTGTGGTTTTCTTTAGCTGTAGCTTTTTTAGAATTGCTTGAATTTCCAATGTTTTATTTACTAAAGAAAAGACTTTTTCACACCAAAACTTCGAGCTTTTACAAAAGTTTGAACAATTTTCTACATTTTTCTAGGACTGGCGAATGGTCTCGCGTCGGTTGCCACACTGAGATCGACTATGATTGGTCACCATATTCCAATGACCCGCTGCTCATCAACTGCACTTGCAACCATCTCTCTACTTTCGCCGTTCTTGTAGACGAAGTGGATATCGAGGTAATCCTTATTACATCTTCAAATTGCACTTCATTATAAACGTTAATTCTAACTTATCATATTTTTTTACAGTTCATTCCAGAACCATCGCTGTTAGAATCCGTGACATCATACACCGCGTTCAGTATTTCCCTCCCGCTCTTGCTGGTGACTTGGTTAGCGCTCTGCCTCATGAGGGGCGGTGCAGCCACAGTTTCCAATTCTATACATAAGCATCTGATCTTCAGTTTGTTTATGGCTGAGCTACTATATCTCATCGCGTTGAAAGCGAGGAGTTCCTTGGTGCAAAATGAGGTGAGTCACTCACAGGATATTATAACACCTTATAATACTGTATTCTGACAAATAAATTATTTTGATTTGATTTGATTTGATAAGATTTTGAACGAGCATAACAAAAAAAAAACGTTTCTAATTGATACAAATCAAATTGTACATAAAATTTACGTCAGTGTTACCAATAGTTTTAAAAGAAGTTACATCGATTTTAGTAACACACTCGCGGACAAAATAAACTGCATCAACTTACGACCAACTTTTAATATACCTATACATTAACTAGCTGCTTCTTAAGATAAAGTTCCAATCGTTGGCTTACCTAGCCTGAAATTCTTATTTATTTATTATTCTTACGCAGCGGTAGATCCTGTTGATAACTTGTAGATTATCACAAGCGTTCGATCTTACCTATATTGACCTTTGATAAAGTTTTGCACAGCACTCTTATAAAATGAATCTCCCTCATGAATTTTCTTAATTGGCTTGATTTTTATCCGAAAAGTGTGGAGCTCTCCGTAATTTTTAATAAACACAATTTCATAAACTTAAATTAGGTGTTCCCCAGGGATCACAATTAGGTCCAGTTCTTTTCAACTTATTTTTAAAATGGCGTTGACTCGCGTCTTTCTCCACGTGGAACTCCTCTTACGTCCTGAAGATTGACCCTCTCGAGCCACCAGTGAGAGTCGTTGCTTGTGCAGTTCGCGTGCAAGCTGATCGCCATGGCGCTGCACTACTGGTGGGTGTGCGCGCTGGCGTGGAGCGCGTGCGACGCGTGGCAGCTGCGGCGGCTGCTGCGCGAGCTGCGCGACGTGAACCACGGGCCGCTGGCGCCGCACCTCGCCGCCGCCTACGCCGCGCCCGCCGTCGTACTGGCGCTCTCCGCCGCGCACCACCAGCACCAGTACGGACACGCGCTCTTGTGAGTACCTAGCCATCATTCAAACGAAGAAGAAGAAAATCGTCTAGGCGGTTAACGTTTTCATTTTCTATCGATTCGAAATGTATAGTCATGAGCTTACGTCAATCCAATACATTTTATTGGTTTATAAAATCGCCAATTTTGCATTATGCATCTTGACTAGATTCCCTAATGCAAAACAGTCTCCTGTTGAGATGCTCTGAAACTAGTTTAGTTTTATAAAGTGCCTGCCATCAACATGTATTCATTTAGTTTCAATCATACATCCATCAAATCAACCCACACTAACCTAACCTAATAACTGCAGGGCGTAGACCTACTCTCTCTTATGCCAAGCTGCCGGTCCTGGAACCCTAGCCGACATGCAAACGCTACTAACTTTTTATTTTCTGTCACTCAAAATATATGGAATGACAGTTGACCACGTCGTTAATAAAACAATACTATGTGTGGTGTCGCGTTATGTGGTATAATAGTAACAAACGAGATTTTCATCGCATACATTAGCGTTTCTTTCGTGGCTAAGACCCCTGCTCATCAAACTCGCTTCTTTTTATTCATTATTATATCATTTGTAACCGCATTAAAATTGAATAGCACACTGTTAAGGCGAAGGGTAGGGCAAAATTACGAAATCGAGGTGTTTTTGGATAAATTTATTGGGAAAAATATAGGAAGTGGCAGTTTTAAATGATGATAATCTGAAGACTTATATCCTCAAGTCTTGCTCTGGCTCATTTATATAGTTATCTAACTGATAGTAAGCTCTATATACCACTTTAAATGAACCGTTTTTAAAAAGTTCGTATTCGTTTTATTCCGGCTGGGCGATTTAGTTTGCAGCCAAACTTTCCACACTTCTTTTTACGGATTTAATGTGTTGCGTCAGCTTGAATATATTAGCTTTAATAAGAATTTACAGATTATAGACTCAAAACCTATGTGCTCCTAGTGAAACAATGCACTAAATGTTTGCTCTTAAACTATGACTAGGCGTTTTGAAGCTTTTTGTTGAATGTGGCCAAAAAAATATACACAAACTAAAATAAGAATTTAAAATACTCAAAAAATAAACAAAACTATATAAAAAAAAAACAAATTGTTTCGAATAAAAGTTGATTTTAGTGTTAGATAATGGATTTGAACATGCATTCACGTTGGATCAGTAAAAAATCATAAAAGTTATAGTTATAACTAGGTAGGTACTCAAAACTACAGAGCGATGAAAGCGACGTTGCGTGCTCGGTTTGGGTTTTGGCGTGTGGCGCCGGCCGCGGCGTTGCCAGACCGTTGGGTTGGTTTGGTTGATAGTTCTAATGTTTCGAACTTTGTTTTGACTCCCACCCAACGGTCAGTATACGAGTATAGCAAAGGGGGCGCAACTATATATAGGTATTTGGGGGGGGAGGGGGGGTGGTTTCGAGGGGGTAAAAAAATTTTTTTTTTTCACTGAGACTTACAAAATTTTCGGTGTCGCGAAATTTAGGTCAATAGAACACTACATTTTTATGAATGAATCCAGTAAATCATGCTAAAAGAAACATATTTTGCTCTTTCTCTTTTTTCCTACGATCCATATTTTCCGTATCTCCGGCGCTGCGGGAACAGCAGCCCTTCTGCCCTTGCATGACGACGCACGGTCACTTCGCTCGGCTCCGCAGCTTCGGCTTGTTGGTCGCCTTCGGCCTCCCTCCGCGCCTCCGGCTCTATAAAAACACTCTAGGGCGCGCAGTGTCGGCACGCGTCCTAACCAGCGAGAGCCCTAGATTCGGACTTGTGTGAAAATGTCCATTTAGGAGCCAATATCTCGGTAATGATCAATATTTTTGCGTCCTCTATACGATAGCATCATAAAAACTTCGTGTTATAATAACACCACTTCACTCAAACCCCAATATCTTGGTAAATATTGGTCGGAGAAAAAAAGTTTATATCACAAAACATGCTTATTTTACCATGTTTTATAGGATTTATTAACAAAAATGAGGGGTTATACTGACATCAATTTCACGACTCCAAAATTTTAGCCCTTCAAAATGACTGACATTTGAACCCCTAATATCTCGATAAATATCAAGTTTAGAGAAAAGTTGCCTATACAAAACACGCTTATTTAAGCGTCTTCTGTACGATAGCATCATAAAAAATAGGTGTTATAATGACACCACTTCCATCAAAAAAAAAATGTCTTGCGCCCCCTTTGCTATACCCCAACCCGAAATTCTCGACGAATCGCCGCCTTGTCGTAGACCACGTCGAAAGTAAAATACTTTAATACATTTAAAGTAGTATTATTGAAACAATTTAATCCCTATGCTTGTCGGGTACGGGCTAGCACACCTTGTTTTTTCTCGTTCACTTACGGCCAAACCCTATATTCAAACCGCGGACATTTAAGGCTTACTTCGGGTTAAAATTTCACATTTGCCCTTACAAAATGTGTCAAATTTTAATCCGAAGTAAGCCTATCTATCCATGGTTTGAATATAGGGTTCGGCCATTAGTGCGTCTGTCTAGTTAGAAAGCGACAAACATGACGCGCGCAAGTTATGCTAGCCGCCGGTGATAGTAATCCTAATCAGTAATCAGGTAGGGGTAGTTTCACAAGAGCTGGCACGAAACGATTAAATGGGGGATGAAAGTATGTAAATAATTAAATTTTTGGTTCGAAATATAAACTGTAACTGATAGCACTCACACAATCCTAGTAGACCAAAGTTTTCATTGATCTATTCGTGCCAGCTATTCATGAAAAAAACCTTTACGTGTTAAATAATTAACTATTTATGTATTAACTTATTTGTTTAAAAGCTATTTTGGACATTCGTTACTGAATTTGAGATAGTATGTAGAAAAACACAAGTGTATCATATTGGTCGATCTTATCAAGCGCCATCTAACGGTAAATGCATGCCTGACTGTTTGACAAACAGCATTATGCGGTCGATCGCAGAGTTTACTTGATAGATGGCGCGCGAATTAAAACTTTACTCGTCTGGCCGAATGAGCAAGGTCAATTGCCCGCCCCGTCGCCTTAAATAAACTTTTCACTTCTCATGCTCTTAAAATGCTACTTAAATCTCTGCGAATCGGGACTAAAGCTCCTTATTAATCTCTAGGGATTAAAGTAATTTTTTTTTAATTTACTTTGGAAACCCCTAAACAACCAATCACGGTGTTTGTGAATGGAGGATTATCGCCATTTTCAGTGATTGTGTATGGACCATATTTTTGGGTGTCGAAATAACCTCAAAATGACAACTGTGCAAATATATTAAAAAAAAGGATTTAATTTCGTGAAACACGATTAATTATTACGAATATGAATCTATTTAATCATATTAAGGCCGAACTCTTTTATTATACGTGGTCCAATTACTTTTAAAATGGTTTCCAAGTTTGAATCTGTTGGCTAAATATGCAAGCATTTAAAACATCAACGAAATAATAAGGTATAATTTCACTTTTAATATATCGTAGATTTGGTTAGCTACTTTTATTTTATTAATGTTAGATTAACGATAGTAATAATAAGATACCTAATTGTTAGTTTTAATTGTTAGAAACTTTTTTATAATAAATGTTGTAATTTTGTTTAGAACGTCGTTTTTTTCCTCGCATTCAAAGTGAAAAGTAGAGTTTAACGCGAGACTAAACAACTAAACATCTCGTGTCATTATGGCTTGTTTTAGTCCCTTGTTGAACAATCTACTATTTCACAACACTGCTCGGAAATATGGCCATAGATGCTCTTGTTTGGGGTCACAAAACGTCACTTATAAGGACAGACCAAGAATGTTTTTGTCGGCATTTGCTGATTGGTCGAGCACATTGTTGTCCAATTTTAATAACCAATGAAAATCAATCAATCAATTTTTGTGTCATAGCTCCTTAAAATGAAAAATTGGAATCGACCAATCATAACACACCATTTTGTTTCGTAAAATATTAGGTGTATTTTTGCTAAAAGATACACATACTAAAAACTATGTCACTGCTTTTTTTTATGTAATTCAAACTTGGCCCCTAATCTCGAACCACTAAAGATAAAATTACATGGGAGATAAGGCGAAACAAATACAATTTTATATGGAGTTGACATATTCATCTCGAATGTTAGTTTATTAATCTCGAAAGCCACGAGAATAGCAGTTCAGATTTTAAAAAAAGTTATCTATGGTAAAATTGGCGATAATACATACAGCTTCTATTCTACTTTTGAAAAACCGACGCCATTTGACTAACACTATTCAGTCGTATTCACATTAACATGAATTAAAATTTGAGTTTTGAATATGAATTTTTATTTTATTTCCTCCCAGTAGTTGTGAAAAGCACTATGTCTGCCTCGGTAGAAAGTGCAATTTATGGACTCGTACACTAGAGGGCCTCATCTACGTTTCGGCCCTCTATATGACTCGTCCAAAAATCTCGTACTTTCTATCCTCTGCAACAATGTACTATTTCTCAAAAATGACCGGAAAAGTTGACATTACTGACTCCATACTGAGACGCAAAGTACATAGTTTACAGACAGTCCCCAAATTAAAAAAAAAATACATTGCGTGCTCGCTACACAAGCCCGCAATGTTGCATACAAATTTCATTGTTATCTAGTTTGTAACTTTTTAAAAAGTGAAAATGGCCATAATAAAACGAGGGCGCAAGTCTTATACATCCATATTTTATTCGAAACGTAACTTTTATATCTGTGTCTGGAATAGCTTGAGTTTTTTTTTCTAAAAAAAGCTTGCGTTCTTCCTTGTCATAAAAATAATAGCGGTAAAGAGTTAGGTTATTTCACGTGAAGTTTCTGTTTATATGCGATTTTTGAGAAAAGCACTATATATGCCTCGGCAGTAATCGCAATTGCGGGCCTCGTATTTTTAAACGGACTCGCAAGCTCGTCCGTTTAAACCAATTCTCGGCCCGCAATTGCCTGCTTCACTGCCTAGGCAATAATGTACTATTATATTGTATTGACTGCAATGCGTTTTTAAGCCAATTTGCTTTTTTTAATTCTGTGTAATAGGCCAGAATTTATAACTATTAAGTCTAAACTAAACATGTTCTTTATAATGTGATATATTCCACAGTTGCTGGGTAAGCTGCCACGAGCCGGTAGTTTGGTGGGTGGTGGTCCCGGCGGCGGCGTGTGCTGCCGTAGCGTTGGCTTGTCTCGCGGGAGCCACGCGGGCGGCGTTCACAGTTCGAGACCACGTCACCGGCTTTGGGAACCTGAGGTTTGTTGCTGATGCCTTAATAGTCTCTTGATATGCATTACGAACATAATAAATAAAATAAAATAAAATAAAATTACTGTCCTATTGACCAAAAACCTCCATTAGGCCTCTCCACAATTCCAAATCCTGTGACTCCAGAGTCCAGTCTTTACATATGTTGACTAGTAAGCCTTTATACTACGTTTTCCTCTTGTGGCTTGGTGTACACTGAGTCGTATAGCTGACCAAAGCTCACTTCGTATTTAGCAGACGACCAGTTCAGCTAAGCCAGGGCTTATATGCCTATACTATACATATTCATAAGTTTCATAACTTATAACCTACAACTAACAATTCATTGTAATTCAACTTTAATTGGATACATTTTAGTTTGTAACTGAATGGCAAAGCACGTAACTTGGACTTGTATCCGCAATTTTTTAGCAATCTTCTTCATTAGTGATAAAGACATGATATGACTGTTTGCGCAGGATGCTGCTGGCCGTGAGCGTGGTCTGCCTGCCGCTGGTGTGCCTGGCGTGGGCCGCCGCGCTGGTCCTGGGCAGCGAGGCGGGCGCGCGCCGCGACGTGCTGAGCGCCGCGCTGGCCGCGGCCGTGCTGCTGCACGCCGCCGCCGCCGCGCTCGGGTACATAGCCTTCAACCGACGCGTGCGGGACAACCTTAACAGGTCAGCTATACACATAGAATTTGCGCTTATAAATACCTCGTTACTTATTATTATTATTCGTATTACCAGAGCCGGCTAAGAATTGTGCCACTCCATGTCGCACCTTCAGAAGAACAGTGACCTAATTCAAATTTTCTGCTTTCAAACTTCAAGTCATAAATTTATTACACTCGCGGTCAAATAATACGGGTCAGAGTGCGTTTTTCATACAAACGAGGCTATTTTGAAGCCTTGGTTCTAGGGCATTGGTTGTTTTGAGTGAGGTTTAATAGTGGATACTCTGAGGTTCAATAGAGGAGGTCAAAAGTTAAGATACCTAACTGATCGCACAATCAGGTAACACCACAGCGAGAGAGTTTGGGTCAGCATTTGGATTTCCTTACATTTTTTGCCATTTTATAGGTTTTTCCTGAACATGCACAATTCCGGCGTTAACCGCAGATTCAATCAGTTGGGTGTCCTAGGCACTCTGGAAGTCCTGGATCGATGCTCGGGGTGTCCATCATCAGATTTCACTAAAATCATCCCCTGGCGAGGAACCAAGGGTTTGAAATAGCCTCTTTAGTATGAAAAACGCACTCTGACCCGTATTATTTGACCGCGAGTGTATTATAGAGACCTAACTCAAAATTTAAAATGTCTTCCCGTGGAAGTCGTAAGAGGCGACTAAGGGAATAAAGGCTTGTAGTACTGTTAGGCGATGGGCTTGCCACCTGTCACTAATATACACTGTTCAACAGCTTAGCCTAATTGTGCAAATTGTGGTTGCAGAGTTATCAACAAGTTTTTAGAGTTGTTGGTAATTCTGTAGCTCTGCCTACCCCACTCTGGGAATGAAGGCGTGAAGGTATGTATGTATGTAATACCTCGTTAAAACTGTATAACAGAGTCAGCCTCTTTGTGCATCGTTATTTTGCAGTGTGGTTGCCGGGTTAGAATAGTGCCACTCCATGTCTTCCCGTAGATGTCGTATGAGGCGACTAAGGGAATAAAGGCTTTTTCTCAAAAATGACCGGAAAAGTTGACATTACTAACTCCATACTGAGACGCGAAGTACATAGTTTACAGACAGTTCCCAAATAAAAAAAAATAACATTGCGTGCTCGCTACACAAGCCCGCAATGTTGCATACAAATTCCATTGTTATCTAGTTTGTAACTTTTTAAAAAGTGAAAACGGCCATAGTAAAATGAGGGCACAAGTCTTATACATCCATATTTTATTCAAAACGTAACTTTTTTATCTGTGTCTGGAACAGCTTGAGTTTTTTTTTCTAAAAAAAGCTTGCGTTTCACCTTGTCATAAACATAAAGGCGGTAAAGAGGGATGTTATTTCACGTGAAGTTTCTGTTTATATGCGATTTGTATCTTGCGATTTTTGAGAAAAGCACTATATATGCCTCGGCAGGAACGGCAATTGCCTGCTTCACTGCCTAGGCAATAATGTACTATTAGTATTGTTAGGCGATGGGCTTGCCACCTGTCACTAATACACTGGGAAACATCTTAGCCTACTTGTGCAAAATGTGGTTACAGAATTATCAAGATGTTTTAAGACTTGTTGGTAATTCTTTAGCTCTGCCTACCCCACTCTGGGAATGAAGGCGTGAGTTTATGTATGTATGTATTTTACAGTGTTTTGTCTAGGATTTAAACATTTTATTTCTTTCCTATTAGAGCTCTTTTATTGTTTCCCGAAAGCTTTTTTGACAAATGGGTTTGCTCTTGACTAACTCTTGCCCTTAGAGGACGAAGATTTGGTCGACGATGAAGCGAGCTCACCCAGAAGATGTCTATTCACTAGCTTTAAATAGGTTCAGATTCTATGCACTGAGAAATACAGACGCTGGAAGCGCATTCCACTCTTTTGCAGCTACTAAATTTTACGGATGATCTAGACTATAAATTTCATAAATCCAAAATGAAAGCATGCTGGATTCAGTACCAATTCTCTTTTGACTTGAAAATTTTCGGTTATATCTAGGTTATATCTTTAGCCAAAGGGTATCAGGAAAAGCTTTTTTTTCTATGGTGCTTATCGCGGAGCTATTTAAAAAATGCACTGTTGATTTTATCTTTGCGAACAAGAATGAGATCACTATTAAAAAAAAATGATAGTGGTAGATTATTTGAATTGTTTGTTTCTAAATATATACATTTTGCTACAGAACTATGCTGCGGTGCATGGGGAAGAAAGTGCCATTAGCTGACACTTCAATCATCGTCAGCAGCAGCGCTCAGAATCTATCCGGGAACAGGTAAAATCGCCGTTTAAACCGTGTTCAAATTATCTAACTGACGTTTGTAATTTTAATTATAATGCAATGTATTGCGTTGCGATCCATAGTAAAATATCAAAATAGTCTTATTGATTGTGTGTATTTGAATAATCACGTTTCACCAATTCCCATAGGTCTGCATTGGCGTATCACAGTGGCACTGAGCCAGGTCGGCAGCTGAGAAACATCGGCATATCAGCTTCTTCCACCACGTCTAGATCTA
Organism: Acleris emargana; assembly: GCA_927399475.2. Classification (NCBI taxonomy): domain Eukaryota; kingdom Metazoa; phylum Arthropoda; class Insecta; order Lepidoptera; family Tortricidae; genus Acleris; species Acleris emargana. The sequence goes on along the minus strand of OV656838.1, from coordinate 19,903,408 downwards.
CGACAAAAACTAGTTCGAGTCCTTACAGGTAAGTGCAAAAGGTATCAGACCCACGTTGGGCGCCAGTCAACGATTCAAGTTAGGCGACGGAAGTTTCCGCAAATAAATATAGTCGACATTGTATAATGTGTGTTATGTATTGTTTGACTGTTTCATTGGATTTGAGCACTGCATTTATAAATTTTATACGATTATTTTTTGCTGGGATTTTCGGATGTATTTCTTATCATCATGTCAGCCGAAAGACGTCCACTGCTGGACATAGGCCTCCCCCAAGGCTCTCCACTCAGACCGGTCTTGTGCTTTTCGCATCCACCGCGTTCCCGCCATTCTTACAAGGTCGTCACTCCATCTTGTTTGAGGCCTACCTACAGCTCGTCTCCCGGTCCGCTTCTTATAGTATTGTTATAGTATTGTTTTTATAGCCGCAGTGACGGACAGTTGAGGCATACGAGCACATCGACGTCGAATTACAACACAAGCGCCAGCGACATGCCGGCCTACCTACGAGGGTTCGACTCTTCGCTGCACACTAGGAGAGACGGTAAGATATAGCTATAAGTGTAAAGATAAGGAAAGCCGTGTTTTGTCTCTTAGTTTGTGTGTGAGCGATTCACATTTAATTACAGGCTGAAGAGTAGTTAAAATGTGTAGACATCAGACAAATAAGTCTTTTGTAACGGAGATGTTACACGGTTCGCCCAAAGTGATTCGATGTGAAAGGAATCATTGTTCTTACCAATACTTATATTAAGAATACGAGTGTTTCGATTTAATTGATCTGTCTTAACAGATAAAGTTTTTAAACCAGACACAGGGTATAGGGTATATTTTTGCACCTGAAAACGGAACAGTCCCCGAGGAAATAGAGTTAAATTAGAAACCCATCATTTTATCGAATTTCACTTTATTAATTGTATCATTTCATCGAACGCTATCTTCTGCTAAAACATGATATTTTCAGGATATCTTTAATATTATTTACGTTGATTAGCGGTTAGACTTGTGACTACCAAAAAAACTTACTCATTCGGCGAGAATTACCTTTCGATGAAATGAAAATTCTGTGTAATGATACGTTCGTTGAAAGGCGTTTTGATAAAATAATAAGTATCCTTATGAATTACCTCTGAGACGGTGAAATGTGTGTGAGCCATGTAGGTTATGTCACCGTGACGTATGTCCGTTTTGTCTCAGACGAGAGGCACCGCCGCCGCCGCAAGGCCCCGGCGGGCGAGCCGGCCGCGGCCGAGCCCACCGACAGCGACAGCGAGGGCTCCGCGCGCAGCCTCGACCTCGCCTCCTCGCACTCCTCGGACGACGAGGACACCTCCGCGAGGCGCTCCAGCCAGCCGCCGTCGGACACACGTACGTATAATCCGCACCACGTAACATTAACCAACATGGCGGTTACCGCGTAGATAATGCGGTTGCTATGGCAACGCGCGCTCCCCTCACACCGCGCCGCTTGCCGCGTACCTCTGACTCCTAAAAATCGACTAGGTTCATGTTAATGGTGAGCATTATATCAGTGACAGTGTTCTTTTATAAAGCTCACTCAGAAACATCTAGAATATGCATAACTAAGCATCGCTGCTCACCGACCATTTCTATGACACAGAGCGATACGAATCTCATTAATTTGATAACTGAGAAGACACGATATTAATTACATATTCGTCTTATTTATGCGAAGGAAGATGGAAGCATTTTCTTGTATACTTATTTTCTCACATGTTTTTAGTTCTATTCTAAGAAAAACAAATACATTTCAGTAGTAATGGAGGACTTGATGTCTGATAGATAAATAATTACTATGTACTGTACTTTCTTTTTTTAATCTTACATACATACGTACATTAAATCACGCCTGTTTCCCAGAGGCGCAGGCAGACACCACTTCTCTCCACTTGCTACGATCTTGACCAATTACGAGGGGAGGTCCAAAAGTTCGCGGAATGGAGGGCTAAATAATTAAATAAAAAGACGTTACTATTTTTCCTTTTCAATATAATCTCCCTTAAGGTTAATACATTTGTTAGATCGTGATATTAATTTTTCTAAACCCACATAAAAATATATTTCTTATCATGACGTACGTGACCACATATCGTGCCGTGTGGTGCCGGTAGAGTAGAATAGCACCACCCCTTATCCTCCCGTGGGTATCGTAGAAGGCGATTAAGGGATTAAGGGATTATTATACTGGTAAAATCTCCTCCGGCGGGATAGGCGTCGTTAGCATTGGGCTGCTACCTATCTAGGAGAAGGAAAACTCCGAATTCAAACCCGGTGGGATAGGCGTCGTTAGCATTGGGCTGCTACCACAGATCACAGAAACAAGGGAGATATGTCATGAACGCCAATTCGTACAAGACCCGGTGTCGCCACTTTTAAACATGTGTGCGTCTTACGCTTACGCTCTATTAACTACTACAAAAACAACCTCCTCATAATTGGTTACAGCTTACGAACTAAAAACGCCGTAACATAGTTTTGATAGTAGCAGAAAATTAAGCTTTATACTAAGTTCTCAAGGTTGAAAAATGCTGAAAGATCGTTTTTTTTCCATCGTAGTTCAGTCACTGAACGTAAGGTAGCGCTTACTCGTCACTTAGCTGCCATCTATGCGACGAGTAATTAATTAGTTCCTCAGAGCTAGATGGCGCCAAGATAGTAGTCCCTATGTTCAGCAGGTTAAGGACTACCCACACACAGCGACATCTAGTTATACTTTTTTCAAGAGGTGTGCGTTTCTCTCCTGTCGTCCACTTAGGGATGCCACAAGGAATGTTTCAAAATATATCGATAAACAATTCAAACTTGTTTGCAACGTTAATATAGGTACTATTCAATTTACAGGCAATAAGTACTATTTTTATTATTTTACTACTAGGTTAATACAATTACATCATTTAAACTTAATATATTATTGTTAGAATAGAATAATATTTTATTAGCAAGAATACGGTTTGCGTAAAATTGATACATAAGATTTTAAATTTGGAACGATACCTATATTAGAACGTAACAAAAAAATGGCCGAATTTCTTTGGTTAAATTTTCTGGAGCTGTTAAAGATTTTCGTTTTGATTAGTACATAAAAGTCTAAATTGTAAACTTGGACTTATATATTAGTATATTTGTATGATGTTAATACAAATATACTAATAAAATGGGTTCGGTTGAGTGTCACGTCACAAGATCTCAGTTTGGGACAAACCAGTAGTTTACCGACTTGATTATGTAAACTTTATTTCATAAATGGTACAAATTACTTAAAACAGAAAGATAGACTTAATACTTGGGGCAATCTCTACCATCCAACCTTTAGGCTTGAATCCTTTTAAGAGTGAGTCGGCGCGAGCTGTCAATCAGCGCTGTGTGCAAGCACAGCTCAATACTGAGCCAGAGCCCTTTGCCTTTGTGGTTGGTTAATTTATTTTTATCTTAATTGTATGATTCGCCTACTTATATTTGAATTGCTAGAGTCCTTCGTCGTTCGTTAATATTGTAAAGAAAATTAAATTTTGTATAACGTGAAAATTTGTTAAAATTATTTTTCTTCTGTTTTAAGCGTGTCGTGGTAGTGATAAATAACTAGAACTATTAACACATTGAATTTTATTGATAGCTGTAGAATAAGCCATTTATCGATAGTCGATAGAAATCACGTCAACACAACTTTCACAACCTTACACTCTGAAATCCATTCAAATATAAAATATTCATTTAAAAATATAAATAATGCTTAAAAACAAAATTTACCGGTGGTAAGTTATGCCCTTTGATTTTATATTAACGTTTGTATTTCGATTTTTGCACACTTTCACGCTACATACAGTCATTTTATCATTTAAACGGAGCTTCTATACTGACAGCGTTCAGTGAGTGACTGTGTCAACGCTTGACACGCCTCGTGCCGATATGGTCAATTTGACCATATCGAGGCGACACGAACCACGCCCCCATAACATATCTCCCTTGTTTCTGTGATCTGTGGCTGCTACCTATCTAGGAGAAGGAAAACTCCGAATTCAAACCCGGCGGGATAGGCGTCGTCAGCATTGGGCTGCTACCTATCTAGGAGAAGGAAAACTCCGAATTCAAACCCGACCCTGCATAATGGACCATGCGAGCACGATTTAAAAGGTTTATACCCCAGGAGGGTACTGGCAATGCCAGAGAATCCCTCCCCAGGCCTAGCCTGGGCAGCCCTTCGTACTCTAGGGGGGGGAAAATAGTGCACGTATGTTCGGATCCCTCCGGGGATCGGAACGGCGGCGATGCCGTTTGCCACGTGTCACGCCGTGTTCGCAGGGGGGTTGGCAAAAAGCGGGCCGCTGAAAGCCGCCTTGCTACGATGAATGTTTGTGGAGGGATGGAACATAAATTAGATGAGGTATGTATGATGATGAAATGAAATGAAATGAAATGAAATGAAATGAAATGAAATGAAATCTTTAATGTGTGATAGATTCAGGTTAGTTACATTGATTGCTGTTATTTTTGCTTAATAAATAGTTTAGTCCCACTAAATCATACCTTAATAGGTGTACACACTTTTAATCCTAAATTAATACAATGTGAGAAAGTGAAATGTTTGCCAAATCCGTAATTATTTTAAGTAGGTACAATATAATACACTGGCATCTGATGCAATAAGAACTACCTATTAGGAAGCCACATTCAAAAAGTAGTCATTTAATGTATAAAAACATTTTTCTGATAACCATTGTTTTGTGACAGTTTTAAATTTGATAAGGTTATGTTCTTTAAACGAATCAGGTAACTTGTTAAAGATCTCAATACACATCATATAAGTATTTTTAGTAGAAAGTTTTAACTTAGCCAATGGTTTGTACATTTTATGCCTGTATTGTGATCTGACCTTGCGAGGAACAGTGTCCTGTTTTAGTGTAAATAGGTATTTATGTTTGTACACAAATACACAAACTTCTAATATATACAAACATGTCATTGTCAAAATACAGTGCCTCTTAAAATATGGACGACATGAATCTGTTCGGCGTAGAGAGAAAATTGCTCTAATACAGCGTTTTTGGATTAAAAATAGCTTATCTTTATCCACAGAGTTGCCCCATATTATGATACCGTATCGAAGAGTAGATGCGACATAACCATTAAATGCAATTAAAGCTGCTTGTACTGATACTACTCGGCTAACTTTCCTTAAAGCAAATACAAACTTGTTTACTTTAGTGCATACAGAATTTAGATGTTCTCTCCAAGTGCAACATTTATCTATATGTATGCCCAGGAAGTTTGTATGCGATACTTCCTCTATAATTGCACCTTGAAAGGTAATATTTAAATTATTTGAATAACCTTTAGCACTACGAAATTGAATATACTTTGTTTTTGTCAAATTTACTTTCAGATGGTTTGCTGTCAACCAGTTTATTGTCTGATACAGGGCCTCGTTTATTTCAGCATTGTGAGTCTGTCTGTCGTTTCCTTCAATTAATGATGAAAGAGAGAAAGCTGGATGTTCTTTGTGTGACTGAGACGAAGAAAAAAGGGGTGAGTACGTCCACACACGGAACCTTGACGGCTTTGTGGTCCGGAGTTCCGGTATCCGAGCACGGTCGTCAGGGAGTTGGCATCGTACTCACAGAGCGAATGGCTGAATGTATGCAAGAGCATGAATGTGTGAGCCCAAGACTTCTCTGGGTGAGACTCAAGGTAGGTCTCACCCGTTTATTCGTAATTGGGGCTTATGCCCCAGATACGAATAAATCGAAAAAAGAAAGGGAGGAGTTTTGGGAAAGTTTGCATGAGGTTTCAACAAAATGCAAGGAGAATGAGAGGATTATTTTGTTAGGCGATTTTAATGGTTGGACAGGCGTGCAAAGGGATGGTTTTGAATCGGTACTGGGTAAGTATGGTGATGAGCGAGTGAACGAGAATGGCAAATGTCTTCTCAATGTATGTTTGGCCAAGAATCTCTGCGTGACAAACACTTTGTTTGATCACAAAGAGATTCATCAGTATACGTGGAGACGGCAGAATGAGAAGTCTATGATAGACTTGATGATTGTGGATGAACGGTTGCGTAACAAAGTTGTAGATACCAGAGCATTTCGAGGAGTTAGCGTAGGTTCAGATCACTACTTAGTGGTAACACGAGTAAGGGGTCTGTTCACACGTTGGCGCCATCGTGTTCCCGTACCTACCACTGCGTTAGAGAGGATAAAAGTAGAGAAACTGAATGACGAAGTTATACAAGATGAGTACGTAAGAAAGCTGAAAGATTGTTTTGAATGTGTTAATAAGATGAAAGACAGTGAGTTGAGAATAATGTAAATAATGTATGGGAGATTATGAAGAATGGAATGGTCAAATCGGCCACTGAAGTATGTGGTGTAGTAAAAAGAAGGAAACGCAAGAATGAACGACCGGAATGGTGGGATAGAGAGGTAGATGCTGTAGTGAAAGAGAAGAAAAAGTGTTGGTTGGATTTTGTAGCTGTAGATCCAGGACAAGATCTAAGCGACAGAAAGAAAAAAGAGTATAATAGATCAAAGAAAAGAGTGAAAGACGTTGTGGCTAGAAAGAAAGATTTACTGAATGAAAAGTATGACAGGAGTTTCACTGACAACTTCCAGTCGAATATTAAACTCTTTTGGAGCTTGATTAATTCGGCTCGGGGGAAATCGGAGAAAACTAAATTAAACGCGGTGAGGGATGAGTCTGGAGACTTAATATGTGAGGAAGAAAAAATGCTTGATAGATGGAAAACTTATTTTGAAAGCTTGTTTGAATGCGAAGATATTTGTCGTGAGCCAGAAAGCATGAGTAAAGATGCAAGTAGCGAAGATGAAAGTGTGATTAGTATGAGTGAAATAATGAAGGCTTTAAAAAGTATGAAAGCGGGAAAGTCAGCAGGTTGTGATAGAGTGTCGATAGAAATGCTGAGGAGAGGAGATGGCGTGGTGGGTAGTCTGTTGTACCGTCTTTTCAATGCATGTTGGAGTAGCGGCCAAGTCCCGGAAGATTGGGTCAAGGCCGTTATCGTCCCTCTGTATAAAGGAAAGGGATCACAGCAAGACTGCAAAAACTACCGCGGTATCAGCCTCCTTAGTGTTGTCGGCATAGTATATGCGAAGATTTTAATTGAAAGGGTATTGAATGTTACGAATGACAAAATCTGGGTTGTACAAGCGGGATTTCGAAAGGGAATGGGATGTACGGATCAGGTCTTTTCACTACGGTCCATCACAGAAAAGTTCTTGGCGGTGAACCAAAAGGTTTTCTGTGCTTTTGTGGACCTGGAAACAGTGGCGTGCCTAGGGTTTCAGAATAGGGCAAGCCGAGAGATATGTTTTGTAGTTTTTACGGTTATTATGGATAAATTTATCTTGTTACCACATTACTGATCAATCTTCACTTCACTCTGCAGTTGTAGGTATAGGCATTTGCTTACGTGGACGAGCTCACCAAAGCACCCTGAAGGCATGTTACCACTAGATATAATTTTACAGACATATCAGCAATTGCATACTTTCGGTGGCCTTGAAAAAAGCCGCTTGGTTTGTATGAGAGAATAAAATAAAGGTTCAACTTCTTATTTTAACTTTGCTTGCCTAGGGAGAAAGCAATAAGTACTTACTTTTATTTCAATTACCTATCTAAAAATTACATACATATTACACAACATAGTTAAATTAAATTATTATTTGTATACATCGAATGTGTTTTTCTAAAACGCCATCGTACCTATTTTGAAAGTAGCGACACAAGCTCTAAAAAATTACCCTTATTCAATGAAGTTTTAGACTCATCGTGACCTCTGAAGTTCTTGTTGTGCTAAATGACAAACAACATCGACTAATCTTTGAAAAACGCTACTATTGTTATCAACACGCATGTTGTTTTGTAATTTCCTTTGATAATTGGCGCGATAAAGATGTCTCAATTCGCTGTTTACCAAAATCACTAAAAGAAATTACCGCGTTCATGTGTTTTCGAGAATTCATGTGTCTTTTAATGGCGCCAGCTAAATTATTTAAATCGTCATAACCAGACCAGATGTATTCCACACGTTTTTGTCGTTAGAAAAGAAAATACAACACCAGCAATGTAACTTATTAGTAGGCTTGGGACTTTTGGATGCTCGCTATGGTTCTAGAATCCACGGAGTCACCATTATGTTAAAATATTTTTTTAGAAGTCAAAGTCAAAGTGGATAAGTACATACAACTTGTATGTATATAATTACCAATAATAAAATACTCTATTGCTAGTAAACAAAATTAACTAAAACAAATACTTTAAGTAACAATAACAAAAATGTCTTTTTCAATCTAATATTAGTCACCACTTCTAAATTTTTGATGAGGTACAGGCTTTTTGAATCAGTGCATCATAATCATCATCTATTACTATTTCATGTTCATCATTAAAATGGTAGTAAGAATGGATCACTATTATTTTTTCTATATTTTGCGGGGTTAAACGATTTCTGGACCTATCAAAAACTTTTAACATGGTTAACAATAAATACTTTTTTTCCGACTTTGAAATATATATCACATAAAGAACAAAATAAACAAGACTTTTCTTCAACATATTTTAATTCCTTATACGGCTCTAACCAGGACTTAATTTCTCAAGTAGTAAAACTATTCATTTTAAATTTTATCAGAAATTGCTTAAACCGTGTTTAATCAAAACTGTCAATTTATTAATCAATAATTTTTTTAATTGGTTCATATGTTGGTGTATATGTCAGTCAGTAGTCTGTCACAACGCAAGTATCAAAGTGGATGCATAATTAAGTAAATCGTACCTATATTATGCATATCGCGTCACCTGTGAACTGTGACATGTGTGTGTAATAACTAATAAATTTATGATAAAATTAATTGCAGTCATAATAACGTGGTTATTACCGATCGATATAACAGCGTAAATCTAACATGTTTTATTTTTACACTTTGACTTTGACTTCGAAAAATAATATTTTAACATAATGGCGACTCCGTGGAATCTAAAACCATAGCGAGCATCCAAAAGTCCCAAGCCTACTTATTAGAGTGCAAACAACCAACAATCCAATGAGTTTTGTACGCTGACCTGTTAAACTGTCTTTTGTGCGATTTACTACTCTGAGAAATACACAAGTCAGGCGTAGGTTTTGCCGAAGAAATAAGTACCTTTTTCTCTGCAAAGTCCAAACATTTTACCTTTCCGTCGACAAGCAAAGTTTGTGCACACTTTAAAATATCACAGTCACACAGGACTTCCTCCATTGTCAATCTAATTGAATCACAACTCACAACACCACAAAAAAAACTTATTATTGCACTGACCGCGCCGCGCCGCTCAACGCCTAAACAAACTATTCAACACAACACGTGAATAAAAGCATTTGTCAACAAATAGAAATGAAGTGAAGTTGGCCGCTAACGCGGCTCAACGCGCGCTCCGCGCCTGCGCGAAGCGAATTTCGCATTTACTATGGACTCGTGTACAACTTCATACGCAATCAGGGCTTTTTACTCTCATACTATTTGCCATATTAATACACGACCAGTCGTGTTTGGGCATATGCCGTTTCGGTGGGTAAGACAGAGAATATGAAAGCCCGATTGCAAGCCAATACGTGCGAGCGAGATACGAGCTAGCCGCGTCATGAATAGTTCGACTGGTTGCCGCACAGCGCTGAGCGCTGTGCTGCGTAGGTGGCGGCCGGCGGTGCGCGGTAAAATTTAGTAGGTATAGGTACTACTGTTGCATGTAATTTGATTTGAAGAATTTAGTGAGAGCGCGCGGCGCGCGAAGGTGAAATACCTATCTAATACATTACGTGCATTTAATGAATAGTTATTTTTGTAAGGCAAGGCAAGCCCGGCTTTTGGGCTTATATGGCAGTACCGCCACTGCCTGGAAAAGGCCTATGATAGGGTAGATAGAAAGGAGTTGTGGACGGTGCTGTCTATGTATGGAGTGAGCAGCAACCTGGTGCAGACTTTGAGGTCCCTTTATGAGGGTTCCAAAGCCTGTGTCAGAATCAATGGCGCATACTCGGCCTGGTTTAACATCTCTAAAGGTGTTAGACAGGGCTGTGTTGCCTCACCATGGCTGTTCAATCTATTCATGGACAGTTGTATGTGGGATTTGAAAGGGTATGATAAGGGTTTGCGTGTGCAAGAGTTGCTAATCAAATGCCTCTTATATGCCGATGATCAAGTTATACTTGCCCCATCGGTACTTGAGTTGCAGGAGATGGTGACAGTGATGAATGAGGGATTTAAGCAAAAGGGGATGAAAGTAAATGTTACCAAGACCAAGGTCATGGTGATAGAGAAGGATGAGGAGATGACTGAGTGCGTGATAAATATAAATGGTGAATTAGTAGAACAAGTGAGCGAATTTGTGTACCTGGGAAGTATGTTTACAAGAGATGGTAAGTGTGAGAAGGATATCGAGAGGAGGGTGAATGCGGGCAATCAAATTAATGGGGCCCTGTACTCCTTTGTAAGCAGACAGGGCGTTTCACAAAAAGCCCGGCTGGCTGTTCACAATGGAGTGCTGGCAGTGGCGGTACTGCCATATAAGCCCAAAAGCCGGGCTTGCCTTGCCTTACAAAAATAACTATTCATTAAATGCACGTAATGTATTAGATAGGTATTTCACCTTCGCGCGCCGCGCGCTCTCACTAAATTCTTCAAATCAAATTACATGCAACAGTAGTACCTATACCTACTAAATTTTACCGCGCACCGCCGGCCGCCACCTACGCAGCACAGCGCTCAGCGCTGTGCTGCGTAGGTGGCGTATGCGTAGGTGACGTATCTCGCTCGCACGTATTGGCTTGCAATCGGGCTTTCATATTCTCTGTCTTACCCACCGAAACGGCATATGTTTACAAGAGATGGTAAGTGTGAGAAGGATATCGAGAGGAGGGTGAATGTGGGCAATCAAATTAATGGGGCCCTGTACTCCTTTGTAAGCAGACAGGGCGTTTCACAAAAAGCCCGGCTGGCTGTTCACAATGGAGTGCTGGCAGTGGCGGTACTGCCATATAAGCCCAAAAGCCGGGCTTGCCTTGCCTTACAAAAATAACTATTCATTAAATGCACGTAATGTATTAGATAGGTATTTCACCTTCGCGCGCCGCGCGCTCTCACTAAATTCTTCAAATCAAATTACATGCAACAGTAGTACCTATACCTACTAAATTTTACCGCGCACCGCCGGCCGCCACCTACGCAGCACAGCGCTCAGCGCTGTGCGGCAACCAGTCGAACTATTCATGACGCGGCTAGCTCGTATCTCGCTCGCACGTATTGGCTTGCAATCGGGCTTTCATATTCTCTGTCTTACCCACCGAAACGGCATATGCCCAAACACGACTGGTCGTGTATTAATATGGCAAATAGTATGAGAGTAAAAAGCCCTGATTGCGTATGAAGTTGTACACGAGTCCATAGTAAATGCGAAATTCGCTTCGCGCAGGCGCGGAGCGCGCGTTGAGCCGCGTTAGCGGCCAACTTCACTTCATTTCTATTTGTTGACAAATGCTTTTATTCACGTGTTGTGTTGAATAGTTTGTTTAGGCGTTGAGCGGCGCGGCGCGGTCAGTGCAATAATAAGTTTTTTTTTGTGGTGTTGTGAGTTGTGATTCAATTAGATTGACAATGGAGGAAGTCCTGTGTGACTGTGATATTTTAAAGTGTGCACAAACTTTGCTTGTCGACGGAAAGGTAAAATGTTTGGACTTTGCAGAGAAAAAGGTACTTATTTCTTCGGCAAAACCTACGCCTGACTTGTGTATTTCTCAGAGTAGTAAATCGCACAAAAGACAGTTTAACAGGTCAGCGTACAAAACTCATTGGATTGTTGGTTGTTCGCACTCTAATAAGTAGGCTTGGGACTTTTGGATGCTCGCTATGGTTTTAGATTCCACGGAGTCGCCATTATGTTAAAATATTATTTTTCGAAGTCAAAGTCAAAGTGTAAAAATAAAACATGTTAGATTTACGCTGTTATATCGATCGGTAATAACCACGTTATTATGACTGCAATTAATTTTATCATAAATTTATTAGTTATTACACACACATGTCACAGTTCACAGGTGACGCGATATGCATAATATAGGTACGATTTACTTAATTATGCATCCACTTTGATACTTGCGTTGTGACAGACTACTGACTGACATCTATTTAACCAATTAAAAAAATTATTGATTAATAAATTGACAGTTTTGATTAAACACGGTTTAAGCAATTTCTGATAAAATTTAAAATGAATAGTTTTACTACTTGCGAAATTAAGTCCTGGTTAGAGCCGTATAAGGAATTAAAATATGTTGAAGAAAAGTCTTGTTTATTTTGTTCTTTATGTGATATATATTTCAAAGTCGGAAAAAAAGTATTTATTGTTAACCATGTTAAAAGTTTTTGATAGGTCCAGAAATGGTTTAACCCCGCAAAATATAGAAAAAATAATAGTGATCCATTCTTACTACCATTTTAATGATGAACATGAAATAGTAATAGATGATGATTATGATGCACTGATTCAAAAAGCCTGTACCTCATCAAAAATTTAGAAGTGGTGACTAATATTAGATTGAAAAAGACATTTTTGTTATTGTTACTTAAAGTATTTGTTTTAGTTAATTTTGTTTACTCATCAAAAATTTAGAAGTGGTGACTAATATTAGATTGAAAAAGACATTTTTGTTATTGTTACTTAAAGTATTTGTTTTAGTTAATTTTGTTTACTAGCAATAGAGTATTTTATTATTGGTAATTATATACATACAAGTTGTATGTACTTATCCACTTTGACTTTGACTTCTAAAAAAATATTTTAACATAATGGTGACTCCGTGGATTCTAGAACCATAGCGAGCATCCAAAAGTCCCAAGCCTACTAATAAGTTACATTGCTGGTGTTGTATTTTCTTTTCTAACGACAAAAACGTGTGGAATACATCTGGTCTGGTTATGACGATTTAAATAATTTAGCTGGCGCCATTAAAAGACACATGAATTCTCGAAAACACATGAACGCGGTAATTTCTTTTAGTGATTTTGGTAAACAGCGAATTGAGACATCTTTATCGCGCCAATTATCAAAGGAAATTACAAAACAACATGCGTGTTGATAACAATAGTAGCGTTTTTCAAAGATTAGTCGATGTTGTTTGTCATTTAGCACAACAAGAACTTCAGAGGTCACGATGAGTCTAAAACTTCATTGAATAAGGGTAATTTTTTAGAGCTTGTGTCGCTACTTTCAAAATAGGTACGATGGCGTTTTAGAAAAACACATTCGATGTATACAAATAATAATTTAATTTAACTATGTTGTGTAATATGTATGTAATTTTTAGATAGGTAATTGAAATAAAAGTAAGTACTTATTGCTTTCTCCCTAGGCAAGCAAAGTTAAAATAAGAAGTTGAACCTTTATTTTATTCTCTCATACAAACCAAGCGGCTTTTTTCAAGGCCACCGAAAGTATGCAATTGCTGATATGTCTGTAAAATTATATCTAGTGGTAACATGCCTTCAGGGTGCTTTGGTGAGCTCGTCCACGTAAGCAAATGCCTATACCTACAACTGCAGAGTGAAGTGAAGATTGATCAGTAATGTGGTAACAAGATAAATTTATCCATAATAACCGTAAAAACTACAAAACATATCTCTCGGCTTGCCCTATTCTGAAACCCTAGGCACGCCACTGAGTGCTGGCACCTACCCTGATGTATGGTAGTGAATGTTGGGTGTGGCAGGACAAGCATGTAAGTCGTGTAAATGCAGTTGAAATGCGCTCTTTGCGTAGTATGTGTGGTGTGAAACTGATTGATAGAGTAAGAAATGAAAAAATCAGAGAGAAATGTGGAATAAAAGAAGATGTAGTGACTAAGATTGAAAAGGGCATGCTTCGATGGTTCGGTCATTTGGAAAGGATGGATGAAAGAAGATTGACGAAAGAGATATACAGATCGAAAGTGAGTGGAAGGGTCGGAAGGGGCCGCCCTAGGCGTACTTTTTCGAATCAAATCGGAGAAATACTGGAAAAGAGCAGAATCTTAAGTACCCGAAACCGACGTGCGTGCATGACTCGATGTATGAATGTTGAAGAAGCGAAAGAAATTTGTCAAGATCGTAGCAAGTGGAAAGAAGTGGTCTCTGCCTACCCCTCTGGGAAACAGGCGTGATTTAATGTATGTATGTATGTACATGAAAATTATTTTCTTCTTTGCTGTCAAAATGAGCCAAAATTGCGTCCTTTACTTCATCATCGGTGTGAAATTTTCTTCCCCGCAACTCTTTCTTCAAATTTGGGAATAAATAATAATCACTGGGGGCCAGGTTCGGGCTGTAGGGGGGATGAACCAATTCTTCGAAGCCACATTTGTTCAGGGCAGCCATCGCTCTTACGACGAGTATACGACTCTTGTGAACTGGAGCATTATCCTGAAGTAACAGCACACCCTTAGCCAGCTTTCCTCGCCTTTTTTCTTTGATAGCTTCCCGCAACTGCTCCAGTAGCCTAGAGTAGTACTCTCCAGTAATTGTGACATCTTTGCTTTTGTAATCGATCATCAAAATTCCTTGGCAGTCCCAGAAAATCGTAGCCATCAACTTTCCGGCCGATTCTGACACCTTAAATTTCTTAGGTGGGGGGGTACCCTTCTTGTGCCATTGCATCGACTCCTGTTTAGAGTCAGGTTCAAAATGATGAACCCAAGTTTCATCTCCAGTAACAATCCGCTTCAAAATCGACGTACTTTCTTCTCCACACCGTTCTAAAAAACTGCTACACGCGTCGATTCGCTGCTGTCGCTGATGCGGCGTAAGCATTCTCGGCACCCATCTTGCACTCACTTTAATCATGCCGAGGTGTTCATGTAGAATCCGCAAAATAGTGGTTTCAGATACTCCAACTAATGCAGAAATCTGTTTCTTCTTCAGGCGAGCATCTTCTAATACTAATTTTTCAACTTTTCCGTCGGTATCTGATGTGGTGACCTCGACAGGCCGTCCTGGGCGAGGGTCGTCTTCAATGGACTCTCTGCCAATTTTAAAAAGACCGTGCCATTTGTAAATCATTGTTTTTCCAGGGCAATGATCACAGTAAACTACTGACATCTCACTCATGATGGTCTGAGGAGTTTTTCCTTGCTTAGTCAGGAACTTGATGATGGCTCGATACTCAATTTGCTCCATACTTCCAGGATTTTTCCAGATTGACTTGCTTGCTCGACGATATTTTGTAAAGTAATGAGCTCTTCAGGCTGAAAGTTGGTATATATACTCTTAATGAGTTGGCCATTAGTACTATACTAAAAAATATAGTCATCCCCACCCCCATCCCCTCCATTCCGCGAACTTTTGGACCTCCCCTCGTACTTTCGCTTCTTCAACATTCATAAATCGAGTCATGCACGCACGTCGGTTTCGGGTACTTAAGATTCGGCCCTTTTCCAGTATTTCTCCGATTTGATTCGAAAAAGTACGCCTAGGGCGGCCGCTTCCGACCCTTCCACTCACTTTCGATATGTATATCTCTTTCGTCAATCCTTTCACCCATCCTTTCCAAATGACCGAACCATCGAAGCATGCCCATTTTTAATCTTTAACGTCAGATTTACATGATTTAAGAAAGCTAAACTGAGTGATTAATATTATAAAGGAGAACGCGCTCCAAGCAACCACGGGAGCGGCTACCTGCCGAATATTGCAGAGAACGCGCCGCTCGGCATCGCCCCGCGGTGGCCGGCGCACATCAGAGAAGGTTCGTTCACTAACATTCTTTAATATCCTGTACGCTTTTTTTGAAATCATCTAATTATAATTAGAGTAGCTACTTTTAAAATACCTTCACTCCATTTTCAACACAAATCAACTATGAAAAAAGAAATGTTTCGTATTGGGGTAAGGACCAAAAAGTTGGACCGCAGTTAAGCGCAGTTAACCATACAAACAATGAAGTAGAAAACAGTTCCGTTGTGCGACGAAATTATGCCTACAATTGTTTTCGTGTCACAACGGAAATGTTTAATAGATAAATTTATTGAGTGAGTTAGCGTGGACAACTTTTAGGTCCTTACCCATATTGTGATTTGGTTGATATGATGACTCTTTCATGAAATACAACGCTCTAACTTTAAATGATTTTTACTAAATTAATCCATTGGTACTTATACGTTGATGACAAAATTAACTAGGCATATTCATTTAAAAAAATCCGTATATTGGGAAGCCCGTTATATTACACGGTCACTATGAACGCTATGGAGTCGTCATTTGCCATAAATCGAAACTCTTATTCATATTCATACTCATTTATTTATTTAATTATTTAGGTTTTCTTTTATAATCAAGGACAACAACGTTGACGAGTTCAGAAACAATTATTTAATGTTATATTTGGAAAATAAATATTACAATAAAAAATAATCATCATTTTATACTAATTTAATTACGAAAATTAATAAACTAACAAAAGATACATTAAAACACGGCAGAAGGGAATGTTTTAGTCCACACTAGTGGCGAATTGTATGTTAAAATAGTTCAAGTTATGTATTTATAATCTAATAGGTTTTTTTTTTATATAACTCGACTAAGATAAAATTATACACGACCGACCGCTATAGAGGCATTTTAAGATAAATTAAAAAAATGAGTATGAATATGAATAAGAGTTTAGATTTATGACAAATGACGACTCCATAGCTTGCTATTAGTCTTACCGTGCGACAAAAACTCCGATGCCTAGTCATAAGCCGTATATTTTATATCGCTACAGTCGTTAATTTGTCACTCACGCACGCATCTGGTGTAGCTAAATAATGATGTCAATCATTTACCATACAGAGCCCACCCGCGCCGAGCTCGGGCGCTGGCCGCAGGCGGGCCCGGCCGGCGAGGGCCGCGCGCCGGCGTCCCCGGCGCCGCTGCCGGTGCCCGACCTGACGTGCGTGTTCCCCGCGGGCCGCCGCGCGCCCGAGCTGCTCGAGAACGTGCGCGGCACGTACGTCGTGCACACCGCCATGCAGGCGAGGGACAACAGGTATACAACATCAACCTAACTAGCTTCTGCCCGCGACTCCGTCCGCGTAGACCTCGATTATTTTCTATAATAGCTTATGGCCTATTTCAGACTATAATGCATCTCTGTGCCAAATTTCATCCAGATCTGTTCAGGCATGAAATGAAGTGAAATTTATTTAATTGCTGTATATGTTGTACGTTAAGATGTCGTTTAAATAGCAGTAGATCGCACACTTTGCTGTGTTCAGCATGCAAAAATTGTATTACTTAAAACTATCTTACACTAAATTTAATATTTTAAATTACAATTAATTATATTTTACATTATACAACATTGGCAAAATCTCAAAGAAATCTTTAATATTATAGAGACATGCATCAACCAACCATACATATAATTTTCATTCTAGCTTGATTGAGTTACAAACATCCAAACTTTCTCATACATACTAGTTCCATTGTCAATACCATACCTCTGCCGTAATACCAAAGAAAGCGGCTAACTGCGATGTAGTAGTCGAACCATTCTATATGCTATAATGGTTCGACATAACGACATTGCATTTAAAATGGTTATACTATTTACTATGCAGTTATAGCAGCTGCTTTTTACGGCAGACCTACAGCTCTAGTTAATAGTTAGTTTGATAGAACTAGTCTGAATATCAAAAATCAGAACAAAGTAAATTATTTGTGGACTCTTTTGCCCTCCTTTGTAATATTAAGCGACGCTCTTAGTGTAAACTCTTGAGGCTTTGAGTAAAAATAGAAAAAATATACTGTCATTGTGAGAAATAAAATTTAAAATATTTAACTCTATCTTTGTTACATTACTAACTACTATACAGTCCGAATATTATTTAATAAAAAAACAAGAAGCCTTAAGAGGATATCGTAAAATTATAGCATTCAAAGCATAAATGGGTTTACTCCACACCTTTCATTCCACCTCACAGATACGGCGTAATGGAGGACGAGCTAATGTACGGCGTGCTATCCACCGACACCGAAAAACAAATCCCCTACGACCCCAACTACCCAATATCTCCCACCATGTACCGCCTACCGGGCAACCCGTACGGCTCCAAAACCTATCTGTCCTCGAGAACCTCCGACTACGGCTACAGCCCAACCAAATACCTGAACACAGACTCCAACATCTACGGCTCCAGGGACTTCCGAGATGGAGTGACCACAAGGGAGCACGATGGATACCCTCCGAGGGACTTCAGGGATTCCGGGATAGCGACCATGCTGAAGAATGACTACCAGAGGAAGATGGAGTATGGAGAATACAACGACCGGATGTCGGAGGGATCTGACAAGCATCACACGCATGACAAATATCTGTTTCCTTATACAGGTGGGTCTTTTGTAGCATAAGTTTTCATGTGTTACGTGAGTGACGAGTTTATTTTGCTGGAACAAAGGTGGTTTTTGGGCAAAGTGATATCTTGTTGAGAAGTATACATATTATGGACTGATGATTGACTTGAGAAGCATTATGTCAACAAACAAACAATGAGTTAGCTTACGTCGTTGTTTATCGAAAAATCTACGGTACTTTTGGTACGTTTTTTTTTGTACTTTTTTAGTTAGTTTGAACTGAACTGCGGCAGGCGTTTCTACTGTTCTTTGAAATTAAAATCGATTATCAACTCTATCACCTTAACAAGTAGTTTTAAAACGCTTTGAACGTTATATTTTTTTTTGATCAAATACATACCCACTAGTGCAATGTATTGTTTTCTACGAGTAGATGCGGTTAAACTAAAAACGAAATAACTATAAGTACCAACCGTAGATTTATCAATAATCAACGAAGCACGCTAAATAGTTCTTTATGTGATTTGTGTGTGATTTTATTGAACTACTTGAAACTCAAAATTTAACCATCGCTAGCAACTCGAATGCACAAAAACCATCTCATTTTTTTGTCACTTCACTTTTACCTGTGTTCTCCTTTTCTAGTTTTGACTTTGCTTTACACATTCCTCTACCCCCTTTACCCGACAAGCTTGAGCATTCTACCATCCGTAAATATGCAAAAATGCACCGCAATTTAAATAGCTATTATAGATAGAATCAGCCCACTCACTATCTATAAAAAGACCGTCTATAGATCCTAGCTCTTTGGCAACGCTTTTTTTAAGTATGATTCCATTCAACGGGCGCGGTCGGAGCGAACTGCGCAATACAGAACATACCCTACATCAACTTGCTGCTACCAGCAAAAGTTTAGAGCACGAGCGTATTATACCGGTGCGCTAGGGAATCGGATATAGGACGAAATAGTTCATTACATACCAAGGGCGGGAAAACCGTCGGTTTATTACCGCCCGTAGTGTGTTCATGGTCGAGAAGTAAAATTTACTGCCCGCCTAGGCGGTAAATGCTACTTACGGCCTAAGGTGATGTAAATTATTTTAAAAAGTAGGTATGGCAACTGCTACGAGACGTTATTACGTTCTACTGATGGTGACGTCTCGTTAAAATTTGACACATTTTCTACGTAGCAAATGTAAATAAAAATAAAATAATATCAGGGGACAAGGGCATGAAAGGCGCCAGACAGTGGCAGTCGAGTCCACTCCAGTGACATTCCGCTTAGTTTGTAGTATCTGTGTCGTTATAACGAACAAAGACAGTGCAGATGTCTATGATACGTTTTTAAAGCCAAGCACTCAATATTAACACTAGTGAAGAAGCATAAAGAAAAAACAGCAGACAGTAAGAACATCTTCGATTAATAGTACATTATTGCCTAGGCGGTGAAGCAGGCAATTGCGGGCGGAGTATTGGTTTAAACGGACGAGCTTGCGAATCCGTTTAAAAATACGAGGCCCGCAATTGCCGTTCCTGCCGAGGCATATATAGTGCTTTTCTCAAAAATCGCAAGAAAAAAACTGCAAGCAAACAAAATCTCCACATGAAAAAACTATTACTCTTTACCGCCTTTATGTTTATGACAAGGAGAAACGCAAGCTTTTTTAGAAAAAAATATTCAAGCTATTCCGGACACAGATAAAAAATTTACGTTTCGAATAAAATATGGATGTATAAGACTTGTGCCTTATCACTTTTTAAAAAGTTACAAACTAGATAACAATGAAATTTGTATGCAACGTTGCGGGCTTGTGTAGCGAGCACGCAATGTATTTTTTTTAATTTGGGAACTGTCTGTAAACTATGTACTTCGCGTCTCAGTATGGAGTTAGTAATGTCAACTTTTCCGGTCATTTTTAAGAAATATAACTTTACACAGAACAATAACCAACTAAACATCGCTATCGTGCCCGATCCGACTTCGCCCGTTAATCATACACAGGATGGTAGAATTCCACATTGTAAATTAGCTTCTGACCCGTTGTTTTGCTTTGCTCAGCCGAGGAAGACCACTCGACCGTGCGCGGCGCGGCGCCGCCCCGTAGCGACCTAGCGCACGCAGGTAACGTAGCGTAGCATTTTATTTGCCCCCTGTATATACGCTGTGTTGTTTCCTATACAGGGTGGAAAAAAGGGGGACGGCGAAGGAAAAGTAGGTACCTAGGTATATCAAATACTAATGCTATCATATTTTATTAAAATGAGTTTCCTTTATTAAAAAAATAGAAACGCTGTATTTAAGAAATGCTAAAAAATGCTAGCAATGTTAGCATTAATATTTCAGGTATTCTCACTCCACATCCCGCCTTTTTTCCACACTGTATAATTGATTGTTTTGCTTTTGAACCACAGTGTTGCGTTTTAGTTGATTTTGATAATTGCATTGGAATTGCATTGGTCTCACTGCACTATCAAAATAATCGCATACAGTCCAGGAAGTATGATACGTCCAAACCGTTTGTATGTTTGGTAAAACCCTGAATAGAATTTCAGTGTAAATTCGCAGTGCTATTGTTCGTGCATTATGTTGAGGATGCTGCTTTGATTTGAATAAGGTACTATAGGAAATTATTTATTACTAAGGTTTACTAAGAATCACGCATTGTTTAACGTCTGTTGACTGTTAAACAGGAAGTACAATGATATCGGCTCAACTTGCGATATAGCTCTGAAATGACGAAATTGCAAAGTCAACTTCCCCATCAAGCAAATTATAAGTATATAGCTCCATGCCATATTACCGGCAAGTTGGTCCTCTGAACCGTATTCAATAGAGATATGAAAACATAACAAGAATCTTTCAGATTCATATTATAGTAACGGTGCCGCGGTGTGTAGCGCACATGTGGCCAATTCACTAGTTAAATATTTTGTATTTAAATTTGAATTATTTTGTTCCATTATTCAGGTGAAGGGCAGCAGCCAATGGGGGCTCCCTTGGCGAGCATGGGAGAAACCAGCGAGTGAGTTCTATTTCTAGTAGAATACGATACATTTTAGCATGAATCCAATTATCTATGTTGCATGTGTCATCATTTCAACAAGGCATGGTTGAGGTTTCTATCAGCCATATGTTTCTTTATATAATCATTTGTCCAAAAGCATATACAGATTTTTTTAACGTGAATGGGACTCGACTTTTAAATAAAGGGTGATTATAATTATGTTGATTTTTGATAGTATCATTAATTTAATCTACGCTTTTGGCATTACAGGAAAATTTGTGAAAGACATTCTGGCAAACGTAACAAAGGTTGCCAGTTTTGCAAGATTTTTAATATAGACGACTTATCTACTCATGTATTTTTAAAGTTCTTTTTCATTTTTGAATATTTGGCACCTTGACTTCTTCCAAAATCTCTCTTTTAATATTTTTACGTACTCTTAACCATCTCCTCACATATTTTTATCTGCAAATTAAATTTCACAAGAAGTTAAGGTGTTCTTTATACCTTGCACGCGCCTTTATAGTCATTGGTAAACAAGTTTTAAATGCTCCCATGATCACTTGAATCCTTGCAAAAAATATAATGACATATGTATAGTTTCCACTTATTTACCAATCTCCAAAAGATTCGTGCTCGGCCTGTTAATGAAATCATAATATAATAAATTGTTAATAGATGGTGGCGGTTGTATGAGAAAAACTCATTGTAAATCATCTTTTGCTTTACTAACGGTGGTGTTGCCGCGCGCAAAATCATCTGCCATCTTAGGGAGGAGGTAAACACTTTTTACTATGCATGTATTACCTATTTAAGGGGCATTCGTATATTCGGCGGTTATTGGTGATCTCGAGTGATGCAGGTGTTTAACGTGAGATACAAGGATAACAGACGAAGTTTTATATGATTACGACTTACGATCATCGATTCTCGCCGAATATGTGGAGGAGCCAGTTGGAGGAGGAATCAGTTGCACAATTAAAGAAACTTCAATAAATATGTGTTATAATCAGTGATGGGAAATAGGTGAGCTAAAATACCTATTCTTCGCGAGAGGACATAATATAGAGTGGTTACAACCGGATAAAAATTATTATTTTTTTCTGTTCCGGGTATTCGATATTTATTCGGGTAGTTATCGTAATGTAAAACATGACATGTTTTGTTTAAAGTACGGCATGTTTAATGTTAGTTTTTAGTAAAAAGGGCTCGAGAAAAGAAGGAATGTACAAGATTTCTAAGTAGCAGGACTAATAATATGGGTTTTCCCACGCATTGTTTGTTTATGACTTGCAAATGGGCGTTCACATTTTCGGATTACTTATAAATTTAACTTTATGGCAGGAATGTTACCATTTTTACTACAAACTTTACAAACATTCTATAAGGAAAATAATGTATGTTCAACATTACGGCTAGTATTCGCAGTGCCCGGATAAATATCAAATACCCGGAATCCAAAAAATATATACTTTTATCCGGTTGTAACCACTCCATATTATGTCCTCTCGCAAAGAATAGGTATTTTAGCTCACCTATTTCCCATCACTGGTTATAATGTTTTGTTTAAGTAACGGACGTTTTTACTACACGTCGCATCTTCTTATCTAAAAAGTAACATAAATGCAGATGATAAATTTAACCATCCTGTTAATCGTAAATTGTGCATCTGAGAAACTAAACGATTTGTTCAAAAATCAGAAATATTCGATGTGCGCCTGGAAAAAACTCGCTCATTACAAAACTATTCGATGTCGTACGAAAATAACTTCGAAATTTAATTGTTTCCCTTGAGTTCCCTACCTAATACAAGTTTAATCTCCCCGTACAGACATAGACGTAGTTTATTTCTAGCCCATCAGAACCTACTGTTACATTTATTTTGTCTTGTGACGATGACGTAATACATTCGAATAACTTAAATATAAAAATAATTATAGTTGTTTAAAAATATTTCAATTTTGAAGACGTAAGTTAAACTGACAAATGGGTGAATCAACTTTTAAGGTACTCCTTTTCTTTTGCGGTATTAATACTTTCCTGGTGACAAATGGTTATTAATAATTTATGAATATTAAAATCAGACCACCAAATTTACAGACCTTACACGTTAAACAGCTCAAATATTTTTTAATCCGCAAAAAAACCTGGTAACTCAGGGGAAAATGCACATTTTCCATACAAAACCTAGGGACAACATTGTCCCCTGCGTAACCAAGTATATTATTATTTAAAACTGTACTATTTTAAATTAAATAATTTCAAATGTGAGCCTATTTGTCTAATTTAATAAGCATGTAAGCCACGTTATTAACAAATATATAGTTTTTCTAAAAACATATAATTGGTGAAACATGTCGAAAAATGGGGAGTACCTTAAAAGTTGATTCACCCAAATGTTCTTAACCATAGGGCCCTTACATGTTAAGAAAACGCAAACTATACCTACATAGATCTATATTTACGTACTCATAAGATACATTTTGTTTTCCGATCCAACCCTTACCTTTATAATACCTTTATAGTTACTCTTTTGTCCACGACTCAATTTGCATAAAATTTGTATACCGTTATTTCCTCGGGAATTTCTAAAAAACTATCTGTGTACCAAATTTTACATAGATCATGTTTACAGTGAACACCAAACAAACAATCAAACGACGACCATTCCTTCACAAATAAATATAAGATTCGTGAGGATAATTCGAGCAACATATTTATGTGCTATTTTTGTCCACTCGTGATTTATCAGATATAATCCTCACTTATCATAAATCGCACTGTCAGATCAAAAGTGTAGTAACTCAAAATACAACTGTATTTTAAAATCAACTTTAATACAACGTCTATACGCTTGAAACAAAACAAACAATTATTTTGAGTTGATACTGTCTTCATCTAGCAGTGCGAAATCATAAGACACCTACTTGAGGATAGATAAATAGTGGCACAAAATGTTCTCCCTACTTATTCACAAAACCATTTTCCTATTATAACAATTATATAACTTTATTTTTTGTTATTTGTTGCTTCTACTAAAGAAAAGTACTCTGTGACATAATAGGCAATGATTAATTTTGACGTCTCGTGACTTGATGTTGTCATTATAATAGAGTAATGTGGTGGTTCATTCATTAATCTTATGATCATTAAAAACCTTTAATTTTACATGTAACCACAACTGTAAAATCCTATGTAAACAGGACAATTCGGTAAACTACTTCGGTTAAAACGAAATAATGCTTTCGACGCATTCGGCCACCGATATAATGTAAATGTTGACTTAACATGGGAGTAAAGGGTTAACAATTATTCTTAAACTGAATTATTAAAAGATAAAGGCCCATAACGTAGGAGTTATTAAGTTTTGTAGGGCCTTATCTCTTAATAACTCCTAAAAACTCTATAGTATAGATGTATTCTAAAATAGTCTTATATTTTTCAGGAAATCTACTACTGAAGATGACGCCGAAACTAGAGTTTAAGGAGAACATCACTATAGTACAAGATTTCCAATGAATCTCAATTAGTTTGTTAATGAATTTAACTTAATCTTACGTATGCAAATAGTTTTAATTTTTGTAAAGACTGTCTTAAACTATCAATAGGGTACACTGCCATAGTGTAGACAAACCACTATTTATTTCGATTTCACAGTAATTTACATTTAAGTAGTAATTAATACAAATACTCAAACATTTTAATGAATACTCATACTGAATATGAGTTTTTTAAGTAGTGAAGGTAGTCTCAAGGATTTATGGAAAAGATTTCTCGACTATAAACGTGTAGGAATAAAATCTATAGTATAATGTCGCGCAAGGTTTGTGTGGACGGACGGGACTTGTGCAAAATATTAGTGTTTGGACTCACGGGATCCTCGAAAATGTGAGTTGTAGAGGAGAACTTGTTCTGTAGGTACTTTAGTAAATTTGGTGAAACCTAGGTAGTCGTTTAGGGGCCGTAAGTGATTTCCAAAGTCAGTCGTGTAAATACTTGTGTTTTTTCTAATCCTGTGAGATGTGTAGAAACTGGATCGAGAATTACATTATAATATAATTGCCGCAGTAGTGCCAAGGCCATATCTACGGGATTCGGCAATGATTCGTGTTGACGTCTGTTTTTTTTAACAAATATAATGAAAAAGACGCTACTATGAAAATTTGTAAAAGTCCGCAGATGCGGTCCCGGCATTGAGTAATTTATCGTAACGGGTTATTATAGAAAACTATAAAGTTTTAAGTAGATACAGAAATTAAATGACAAATATTGTATTTTTGTATAAGAAACCAAAACTATTAAAGTAGGCTTTTGTGTTTAATTAGTAATAATTTTCAAATCTAGATAATCTAAAGTAATTTGAGTAGAAAGTCAAATTTTGCGAGTTAATAAAATAGTGTGACAGATATGGATATTTGAATTTGATGTAAATATAGTGTTGTGTGTATTTGGATCGTTTTAACGAAGAGTCCACCTATTTTGTAAATAATAAATAGATTTTTACACTTTGTAGCATTTTATTAGAGTTAGTGAAATGTTGAGAAAAGCTTTACTCAGATATTTTGTAATGTATTATTGCCATATAATATTGATAAGTTTAGTGCACAGTGAATTATGTATTCAGGAATTGACTTGTAGGAAACTTTGGTACCTATTACTTGTGTAAAGAGATATCTAGGCGCAACACTAGGTGCTCTTCTGTGATCACAAGTTTCATGAAAACATTAAAACTTAGTGATCGCACTTTTACATATTAGATCCACTATAGTAAATTCCCTAGCATGAAATATGTGGTGTTAAAAAAGTTCATTTAACAATTAATCATAATTCTAAAGGCCACTTGTACAAAACAAATTGACCCCTACATAATATACTTTGCAACTAAACTGAACTCTGGATTATTTTTGCTGCAAGTGGACCTAAAGGGGTATCATTTCTAATTAAATCATTTATTTCAAAGCCTAAATGCTTATGAAATGAACTATATGAACCATGCAATGAAATATACAATTAAATTATTTCTTCATAACATTTGACACTTGCTTTATGTGGTAGAAAATAAGTAATAAATGCTTCAAGACATATTTGTACGGAACTTTGGCTCATTTTAACAAACATTCCATTTTGTGATATAGCGTATGCACCTATGTGTTACAAGCAATTAATTACAAAGTGGTACAAACATTGCATCCGAATAAAATTGTTTTATATGGAAATAAAATATTTTATTGCTGAAGAAATCGCATATATTTTTCCCTTAATATGTATTCCTAGTCTTAGAACATGTAGGTACCTACTCAGATAGCTCCAGGCCCAGATACTGGTCCCACTGCTGACGATGAGCGAGAAACGAGTAGAGCCATTGATCAACTATTATTATGTGCATTTATTTTTTTAATACGGGATCTATATATTTTGTTCGTTTCTAGAGCGAGAAAATAGTCTATAGCTAATCACTTCCTCGGCGGCGGTGGGACAAATGCCCCAGTACGCAGTCCTCTATATACTTGGTCTTTAAGTCTTTAACCATATTGTTTGCATTTTTTGGCCGCCTTTACTATCATGTTATAGCCTGACAAGTTCCTATTTAGCCCTGATGTAGTGTCGCTACAAACAGCTTACATGTGGCAATTATACGTGTACGTCATGAATAGTCGGGACAGTGAGTATTGGCATCGTGCAAGAACGGGATGGGATGAAATGATGAAATGATTTAAATCACAGTGATAGGGCGGTAACCTTGTCACCTTGTGACCATGATTTGAGAGAATCGTATCTATTTCTATTCTTCGGTAGTATAGTGGTAAGTATCCCCGCCTGTCACGCGGGAGACCGGGGTTCGATTCCCCGCCGGAGAGCCATTTCTGACGGTACAGGGTAAGTATCACTGAGACTTTTTGTGTTGAAGATAAAAGACTCACTTCTTGAATATATTTTATAATTTATAATAACTAAATACCAAATAATATAGTAAATTAATGAAAGCACAATAATGGGGAGACACGCGTACGCGTGTCTAGTTCTTATGGTAAAAATATGGAGAATGATCCAAGAATCGATAGCGGAATAGAATCTAATGAATTTGAATTTGGAATATTTAGATCGAAATGTAATAGTGGCCAGGAACTCAAACAAAAGAGGTTGTAACAACCTCGTTACATACTGGCTCGGGTTTATGACGTCTCAAAATTGTGACCAATTTATCTTTAGATGCATTTTGGGGAAATGAGATGTTATTTAAACGCAGCCACTCAGCAATGACGTGTTTTCTATCGCCAGATGTTGGAGCTTTGTTAATTTGGAAAGAATGGTACCGGGCATTATCCATTATATTATAACACACGTGGGTTCACTGAGATTGGGAATTAATCTCTGCAAAACCCATTTCTTAAAATTGTTCCTGTTCATGGAGTCATGGTAATCGGCTTTCTTTTCCTTATCATTATATATTAGGAGTGCATTGGGAACAAATCCCGATGGTCCGCCGGCATGAACTATAATATATCGTTTGCCGGGTGAAACGGATTTCGACACACCGGGTTCATTTTCGCTTTGCCAGCATTTTGCGTGGTTAAGAGAAGTATGGATGTAAGTCTCATCTAAATAAACAAGAGGTATATTTTTGTCCCTTGCTTCTTTTATTTCGTCTAAAAACTTTCCCGCCAAACCACAATATCCGAACGCTCCTTCAATATGTACCGTTGGTTTCTGCACTTTTTGTATTTGAACCCCATACTATGCAATAGCAATCGCAAGTACTCCCTACTACCGGTAAAACCAATATCTTTTTTCAATTCGGTAAGCAGACTTTTGAGAGTTGGTACTTGCTTTCGCACAGCATAGAATTCATGAATTTTGTGCCTTATGGCACATTTGTCGAAGTCGTCTATTTGTATTCTTTTTTTTGGTTGTTTTTTTTTTGGTACCGATGGCAATGGCGGTAACGGCTCATTCTTTTTGTATATATTCTTAATTGTAGCACTACAGACGCCTTGAATGAGAAAAAAAATAAAATTTAATAATTAATATACATATTTAGTACCAAGCTAACCAATTCATGACAATCGCACTATGAATATCATACCCGTCATGTCAACAACTAATTTCAAAACATTGTTTATTGGAATGCTGCTGAATCCTTCGTCCTTTTTCTGCCGCAACCATTTGAATGTATTTATAATAATGTTTTTTGCATCGGGGTGAAATTTCTTGGGCATTTTGATTTTAAAATCGATTTGTTTACATCGGTGACATTCAATGACTTCCAACGTCCGTTGTCAAAAAAAAACGTTGCCATTTAAATAAATTAGTTCCACTGAAAATCCGCAACATGGCGAGGGCTTTTTTTTTTTTTTATTTATTTATTTATTATGACATGTTGACAAATTTTGTTTTAATACAATGTCCCACAAAACTGTTTTTACAGTTTGACTGTGGGATCCGTGAGTCTTGGTTTACATTATGTGAGTATATATCATAGAAATTAAATATGTAATACTTAACTTAAAAATTTAAATAGAACTAAGATAATGTGTAAAAAGGACTTTCTTAAACCTATTTTTATTAGGCTCCAGTCTCACAGCCGCAGGCAAGCTGTTGAGAATGTACGGTAAGCGCTTCTCAATAAGCCTGTCCCCATAGTAATTGCTTACTCTGGGTACAGCATACTTACCCGCGGCTACCGACCTGGTGCCATGTTTTTGGTTCAATTGTGATAAGTTACTCTCAAAAGGAACTTGTCAGGCTTTACTATAGTTCATTTATTTTAGCATGATACAGAACGAAATAAAGGTATTTTATTGGGCACGTTACACGCAACATAATAATTATACAAAAATATTGCTCCAAAACGTCTTTTTTGACTGCTGCTATTTCACAGTAAATATTAAATGAACGTTATAATCTATTGCAGCAGTACTTTAAGTCATATTCGTTAATATTTACATTGCGTTTTTTATTTGTGTTGATTAAATTTACTTCAATTAGAAACGTGGTCTATAAAAGACCTAAAGAAGCAGTTGTTACAAACCTGTGTTAACAAAATAACGAAACGTCCGAGCATATAACTCGACTAAATCAAATACTATCCTGTCACCTGTCAAATATAGCGAACCTAGTGAATTTTAAATTGATTATTAATAACGCCACAGTTTGCACTTTTTGACAGATTGAACGTCACAACGCCCTTATGTGATATGTCCCATGTTATGTTATGTCATTTTCTCTCGAGTTCGAGAGCGTGAGCGTTGATATTGTTCCATAGTTGTTTTTGTTGTGAGTTGTTTGTTGTTAATTTCCTTGTTAAAGTTGGCAGCTGCTCGTTTAGTCTACATCTTTAATCTCTACCCTACTACCGCACTCTTTAGCGGAGAAACGATGACACTTCATCCGGAACAGTCAGTCTTAAATTAGGTAAATCAATTAAGTATAGCAGTTAGAAACCAATATATACATATTCAAATAGTTTTATAGTATTTTTTTATATAATATCGAGACCCAATGTTTTGTCCAACACAAAAACATTAATGACACATGCACAGATACAATATATTGAGTGCATAGATTCTTATTGATTCTGCCAGCGAGTATTAGAGTTGACGACTACTGGTTCTTTTTTTTTTCTCATCCTAAAATAAATGAACTATATGAGATACCATAATATTATTAATAATATGATATCGATTTGGTTAAAGACAAAGTACAATTGACAACATTTCAAAAAAAAAGCATTATTGTTTTTTCGCGTTTATAATGCTGGTTAAAAATTAGACTACCCGTATTTCTTGGTTTTTCTTTATTTAACTTAAATTTGTCGTTAGTATTTTTTTAAAGAAATAGTCATTAAAAAGACCGTATATACAAAGTTAGGAATACTGATGTCGTGATCTTAGCATGATATAAAATAAAAAAAGTAACTAAACATAAACAGACCTGACTGTCATGTCATGTCACTCACTTGTCAATCATTCGTTCACAAATTTGTTATTTTGCGTAATTTAATTAATTACATAATTTGTAGACGCCATTAAAATAAATAAACTATTTTGCGTAGAATCGAAAGCGTGTCGTTAGAATCAAGTAATCCGTCAGACAGATAAAAAATAAACATGACAGTTGTATATTTTTTTCAATTCCTTTGGTAATAAATGGACTAAGGGCACTATAAGTGTATTCCTAACATTCACAATCAAACTTTTTTTACTGTTTTTCCTAAATATTAAAAAAAAAAAAAGACGTGTGGCACTCGGGGACTGCCGCGGTAAAGCTATTGCATGTCGTACAAACGCACACAACGCCGTGTCGAAGACTGCCGAACTGAAACGACGTTAGACGATGCACGGCCTTCAAGCCACACCTCCTTGCCCGTCGGAGTGGGGAGCGTGAGGTTTTTTCGTTACGGAATTTCTGGATTCGGTCCCCGCGCTCAAGGCCCGCGATAGAAGCTATGCAATAGAAAAAAAAATGTAAAAAACTACTGCATAAAAAAATCCAAAGATATTTTTACTGTAATCAGCAGTGTAAAATCGAGAAACGGTATTTTATTTTACTACCTTAGCACAAAATGAATTGTTGTCAATTATTGGCTTTATAGGTAGGTGGTTAATACGAAACACTAAAGTCTATACTTAGGATATCCCTTCACTTTCACTCGTCATTCGAGACTGTTAAGTACAAGTGTGACGTTCCTACATTTGCTACTTACCACTTCACAGCGAATGTATGAACTTCACACTTGCACTTAACAAAGTGTAAACAGGGCCATTCTTACGACTTGATCATGAATATCATGAATAAAGAATGACGGGGGGATGGAAATCCGAAGTCTTCAATAAACAAAGCTATTTAGGTACAACTCGTGACTTCTGGCAAGGCACGAATCGAGCAGCTGACGTTGGCGACCGGCGATTACTTCACCGACCTTCCTTAAATAAAGAGCTTACTCACAAAGTCTGGTAGGTATGAAATTAAATCTACCGCGCAACAACGCGGCTAAAAGTCCGTGGCAGAAAATTGAACTAAAGCCGTCATCTTTAATTTTGACAGTAAGTGTTACCAAGACATTATTCTACACACAAAAATATACTCGTGAAGTGTCAGTTTACTTTGTTAAAAATATGACTTCAGACTTCAGTTCCGACTGTAGCAGTAAGTAAGCACAGTGCGACACAAAAAAGTAGAAAATAAATAAAGTGCAACTAAAAATAAATGGTGGTTGCCGGGTTAGAATAGTGCCACTCCATGTCTTCCCGTGGATGTCGTAAGAGGCGACTAAGGGAATATAGGCTTGTAGTACTGTTAGGCGATGGGCTTGCCACCTGTCACTAATACGCTGGTAAACATCTTAGCCTATTTGTGCAAAATGTGGTTACAGAATTATCAACAAGTTTTTAAAGTTCTAGGTAATTCTGTAGCTCTGCCTACCCCTCTCTGGGGATTACAGGCGTGAAGGTATGTATGTATGTATGTAAAAATAAATTGTTGCCATCTTTAAGCATTTTACGTCAAAAATGTGACAGTTACGTAGAGAGTGGCGCCCTCATTTAATTTCTACTCTTTTGTGTCGCTACTATTAATACAGCCCAACAACTTATTGGCTATTCCCACCAGTTCGAAGATACGTTAGCTCCGTCCCTGTCACTCGTCATTCGAGACTAAATCGAGAGATCTTTCTAACGAACGGACGGAGCTCACGTAACTTCGAACTTCGATTTTCAAAGTACCTACTCAGTTATATTGATGGAACTAAGTGAGTTTTTTTTTCAGTAGTTCAATTATTTAAACCGTTTAACATAGAATAATATAACTAAAGAGTTTTTCTTTATCGTATATTATATTATAGTACTTCTATCATAAATATGATAAGTGATGTAAAAAATAATCACGCAATTTGTAATTATTTTATTTCATTGCACGCTCTCTGAAAACGCTTCAATTTGATGACGTCACAAATCACGATGCTCTTTATTGCGTGAATCATGAGTTAGAATAGAAGGAAGGAATCCAATGTATCCATGCTTGTCTATATTATGCTCAGTCGTTAATTACTTAGGTACACTTTGCTTTAAACTAACACGATTTACACTCATACTAAAACTATAAAACGGGACCTAATCGCGTAATGTTACGACAGCCATGGTCACGCGAACTCCTGAGACTACTCGTGACCACGGCTGTTGTACCAGAGTCGAAGCGTCGAGGTAATTTTTTTATTTTATTGCGGGATTAAGTCCTGTTTTATAGTTTTAGTGGGTAGGTAGTCGAACAAAAAAATTTAACCTACATACCTACGCCATAATGCAAACACATGGATTGTTAACAATATTTTTTGATTCTTTCGTATTGGCGTCTCTTCCTTAAATATTTAAAAATGTAATGGACACCAACACTTATATCCCTATGCTGAATCCCGCAAATGTAAAAAAACAGTGCGTATTGTGAATACCTACAACTAACTAAGCACTAAATTCGGAACTAAGAACTTCCCATCTCTTTCATTCGTCATTCGAAACAATCGGGAGCAAGAGATGAGGATATCGCAACTTCGAATTTAGATTTTCAATCGAGCCCTAGATTACACTCTTAGTGTTGTAACCAGACGAAATACTTAAACAAAATTAAAATAAATATTCCGCCCGGAGGCCGTTTAAACCTGCCAAGAAACGCACTGAGACAAAATAAATAGGCTCTTCTCTTAGATAATCTTCGCTCAAGTGGAACTGCAATATTATCAAGAGGAAACTACCACAATACTCTGTGGATATTGGGTCAATGTTGCTATTATACCGAACTACTTTGAACAGAGCACTTTCTTAAACTCTTGCAAAACCTATTATAACTGAAAAGCCGCATCGTCGCTCACGGTCAGGTCCTCGTATTGACTTAACTTATTTATGGCATCGTTTTGAGACGAAAAAGTTTGTATTCATCTTTCTTTTTCAATCAGTTGTAGAACTCGTTGATAAACTAGTTGAAAAAGCCAGTCGAATTCGAACTTACCCGACAAAATACAATGTCATACGCACATCTGAGCCTCTATTCTATTTGGTACAAACCATGTTGCTTTTCTCTGCGTGATTAATGACTCGTGAATCTCGTGATGTGATTTGACCTTTTCAGCGCCACTGACGGATAAATTTACCCGCCGAACAGGTTTCCCTCCATCGGATATCCGTCACCGTAAAAGTAACCTACATAACAAGTTAAAATTAGAACGTCGAGAAAGTGAAAGACACCCTGTAACAGTTAAGGCAACATTGACAATATAGAATGAAACACTTCAAAATTCGCCGACCTTATTATAACTTCAGAATTTTGCATCCCCTTTAATACATTAATAAGATTATTATCCCGAGTTCCTTTAAGGTTTATTAATAATTGAGATAAACAACAACTTTTATCTATTTATTCATCAACATACATAATATCTACATTTGCACAAATAAAATATTTCAACTTAGAATTACACCAGCAGGTAAATGTTACTTAGGTCTGATATAATACTTTCAAATTGTTTTATTCCAAAACTGTTTATGCAACATTGCGTGTAAGTTATCAATTAAATTTTAATAAATATACACAATATATGGCATTAATTATTTCAACACCTAAGTTAAGATTAAAAGGATACGTACGAATTTACAAGTAGTTTCTATAAAATAGTGCTCACTAGAAACAGAAAATCAAAAATAATATTTACAATTGAAGTACTATTTGGGCTGTATACAAATTAACTTTGAACTGCATTGAAACAACTAGTTCATTTTAAGGTTCTTTTCCATTTTGAGACTAATAAAGCAGCAGAACTGTGTTGACAACACCAAGAAATACATATTGTGGGGAATAAATAGGCCACTCTTTACAGCAACAGTTACATCTAAATTGATAATCTCATACAATATATTGAAATACATTTTGAAATCTTAACACTTATTTTGGAAAACAACCTTAAATATTATGATATATACTCCAATAATTTATGTACACTATACCGTCAGGTCGGTCGGATACCCAATCAAAGCTACATGAAGTTGAACAAGGTTTATGGAATGTTTAAGCCTTTAACAAAGTGACTGAAAACAACATTATACTAAATGTCTGAAGCCAAATTAACCAAAGCCAAATTTAAGCAACTTCACTGCAACTCTGGATGTTAAAATGACATTAACACTGCCATTTACCATTTTACATGATACCATATGCCTCATATTCTTAATATAATGTTAATTTAGTCACTGTAACTACTAAGAGTCAGTGAATTTTCTCCAAAGTTTACTGTTAAATTGTCAAAAAACACTCCAAACAAAATCCTACCCACAAACCACACCGGGTATATGTCACATATCTGCAACCTCAGCACAAAATGCAACAACTGAATTAAATGAGTTTTCATAGTCATAAAGTGAATTTCATGAAGAAGTGCTAAGGTTGGATATGTTAAGAAAAACTGTTAAACAATTTACCTATTTAACAAGTTTTTACAGCACAAAACACATCAAGCTAAGATACTTCAGTTGCAGTGATAGAAGTAATGCTTCAGCCGTACATTGAGTCTTCAAGTTTAATTTTGCCTTTGATCTAATACTTTTCTCAGCACTGTTTGGTTTCAAACTCAATATCATTAGGTCTAGGTCAAGGCTGGAGCGATCCAGTGCTGTGGTATACTGAAAATAAATAAAACAATAGTAAAATATAAGTAAGAATGACAATTTATTTAGCATACAATATTACACTCTAGAATAGCTTCAAAAGCTTGTTATAGGGCTCAAATCTAGACATTTGAAATATGATTGGAAACATGAATTCTGGCCACAAAAATTAAGTACAGTTACAAAATATTACATTGGTACTCACACTTATTCTTAAGTTTGCCTTCTTAAGCTGAACCCATTTTGACTTTTGATGTCATGTAAATGCCAACAATGAGGCCAAATAGACCAATAGCGGAACCAAAGATTTCAACAATAAGAATCTTGACGAAGAGCGCTGCATTGGCAGCATCAGAGAGGGCAGCACCGGAACCTACAATTCCCACTGCGATACCGCAGAACAAGTTGACGAGTCCAACAGCCAAGCCAGCACCAAACATTACATATCCAGCCATGAAGTTCTGACCTTTGACGTTCTCGTCAACAATAGGTTCGGTATACTGTTCAAGCATGCCTGATAGCACGATGGCGGTGATCAGGCCGTAGATGGCGACGGCCTCGCAGAAGATGACGGAGATCAAGTTCTTGGTCTTGATGCGGGGTGCCTTCACTCCACCGCCGACGATGCTTACGCCGACCGTGTGGATGCCCATGGCAGCGCCAACCACCGATAACGATACGGCGAAGGCGATACCCAGGACCGCCCACATGTAGGGCGATGTTTGCAACAGGAACCATCCAAAGTTAATTTGCTCACCCTTTCCGCCCAGTAAGTAGAACATCGAGAAAATGGGTATCACGATGACTATGATGAGCCCGAGAAGATAACCTAAGAAGTACCTCATCTTGATGTTGTTTTGTACTGAATTGGAGCAATTTT
This sequence comes from Acleris emargana, assembly GCA_927399475.2. NCBI lineage: Eukaryota > Metazoa > Arthropoda > Insecta > Lepidoptera > Tortricidae > Acleris > Acleris emargana. The sequence continues at coordinate 19,867,503 of OV656838.1, read as the reverse complement.
ACACACAAATCCCGACAGGGACGGCTTTTTCTCGCCCAATTTTTGCCTTGACAGAAAACTAGAGGGAAGAAGTCTTGTGATCACAAGATGTCAGAGACAACAAGAGTGTAGTGTTGCTACCTGTTAATTAGATTCTTGTGATCCTAAGTCACAGAGTAAAGCAAAACTGCCATTCACGCGCAAACGCAACGAACGTGTGAAAGAAGCTTAATGATAATAAAAAAAATATTATATTTGCTAACCACCCTTCCACAGACACCAGACCAGGGGACCGATTTTTGACTTTCAAGCGCTCGATTTCAAAACCGAGCGGTAGAAAATATTCGAATGCGAAAATCTTTCACAATTTATTTTCGAATGGTCCCAATTCCATATTTTTGAGATTTTCACTCGAAAGTGAGGGATTGACTAAATAAAATATTGTTAAGTTGGAATTTATTTCATTACACGCAGAAAGTCGATGTTTTACCGGTTTTTTTAATTCATATTTTACATACATACATACATACCTTCACGCCTGTAATCCCAGAGAGTGGGGTAGGCAGAGCTACAGAATTACAACTTCAAAAAGTTGTTGACAATTCAGTAACCACAATTTGCACAAATAGGCTAAGATGTTTACCAGCGTATTAGTGATAGGTTGCAAGCCCATCGCCTAACAGTACTACAAGCCTATATTCCCTTAGTCGCCTCTTACGACATCCACGGGAAGACATGGAGTGGCACTATTCTAACCCGGCAACCACACGGATAACCAAATTCATATTTTAATTGCGAATAAATGTGTGAAGCTAACAAAAGATGAAATCATAACAAGCAATTTAATATTTCAGTGCCCATAAGATTTTTTACGCTTATTTTACAAATTCTTGACTGGTTATAAATGTAGGAAAAATGAAACGCTTTCTCGTCTGTGGATGTCTATGGGATTGTGCTAGGTTTGTTTATGCTTCGTGTACTTCCCGGCATACATAACATACCCAAGTTGGTAACCCAACAGGTTTGGAAGATGTCAAATGAGACTTTCTATTGATAGAATAGAATTCAAAACGAATGCCACGGACCGCTCGTGTTCATATTTTCTATCGCTCGCAAGTCAAAAATACCATTTCATTGTTTTTTGTCACTTTCGAGTGAAACTTTCGAGCGGTCGAAAGTCAAAAATCGGTCCCCTGAGCGTGATGACTTTTTGTAGGTATTGGTTGGCAGACTTTGTTTTTGATGATAATACTAAAAATATTACAATCTGTGGTCGGATCTCGGATGGACGAATTGCGTAGGTGATTGATTGTGATCCGTGAAATGTGATTGTTTGTTTTAAGCAAATACTCATGTAGTTTATCCCTTCCCTCAGTTCAAGTATTCGTTTTAATTTACTTTAACCAAGATGTGACCTAATTATCGTGCAAACTGTATTCGTGAGCTTTTGTTGGTCATGTGTTGCACAAACGTTAGGAAATGGAGTAGGAAAAAAATTATGAAGCCTGAAAAGACATCGCGATGTGGTCTGCTTACGCCAGCTTTATTGTTCGTCACTCCTACCTGTTTCTATTTTTAATTAGTGTGGTTTCTACTATTCTCACAGTAATTCCACTAGTATGTCACAAGCTACCGTCGTTCTCCGACCCGCTGACCGGGTTCGAGACGCGCGGCACGGCGCTGGCGCACCGGTTCGTCGCGTGGGACAACCTGGTGGACGAGACCCGGCCTTCCCGTCGCCTCGCTGTCAACCCCAAAGAAATCGAAGACCAAATCCGCATGAATTCCTCCTATCATAACAAAACGAAGCAAGATAAAAAAAGACGGAAAAATGAACACGGAAGTAAGAAAATAGGCAAGAAAAGGAAGGACAAAGTAACTTTCAACACTGGAACCAAAAAGACCTGGCTTAATTCAACTGAATCTACATATGCCAGTGATCATGTGCACTGGGGTTATGGGACAAATGTGAGCTTTCAAGATGAAGATGATGTGTTTTTACAGGAGCACATTCAGAAGCAGTGGAAGTCCCTAAAGGAGATGCAGCGGGAGTCTGATGCTCCAATACATCACAACTATGCATTCGGCAGCTGTGGGGCACCATTGTCTGACTATGCACATCTGGTTGTTACAAACACAGGTAATACCTCATTACTCACATTTGAAAATATTGAAAAAATGTGTAAATGGCAATTGCAACTTGTGGAACTAGGGGCCGTGGAGTATTTTAAGTTGTGCCAGAGGCCGGTTAACTTTGATGACATCTGCTGTCCTGTATGGAGTGTACCAAACTATATAGCTTTAATCTCGGGCAAAAAGTCATGCGAAAACTTAACCAGAGAAGATATCAACAAGACTACTGTAATTTTAGAAAAGTGTGCTCGTTATTTTCACAATTTTTCATTGATGGCTTCATGTGAGCTTGACCGCTGTAAAGTGCCAAAATATTGCTCTCAGTATGATGCAGTTTACAACATGTTATTCTATCTTATTGATTCTGATGCATTTGCTCCGCCAAAATTTTCTCAAAATAATGTTAAAAATGTAATGATTTTCCTCCCACTGCCTAGAAGTAGTACAGTTATGCCATATTATGAAAAACTACAAAGTGCCAATATGTTTTATGATAATCTCTTAATACCTGCCATGGATTTTGGACTCAAAAATACTCTTTTTGACTTATGGGTAATACAAGACACTTGGCTTGTAGGAATGGGTGCAGTTTTTGTATTTTTTTGTGTATGGGTCTACACAAAATCTTTTATATTATCAATTATGTTATTCATAGCCATTACCTACTCTCTTGGAATCGCATACTTCTTGTATGTGTATGTGTTCAATTTAGAGTTTTTCCCATTTATGAATTTATTAGTGATAGTAGTTGTGATTGGGATTGGGGCTGATGATGCATTTCTTTATGTGAAGATGTGGAAGATGGTCGGTAAGCAGCTGATTCGAGATAATGTAGCTAGTCTCGATAGTGGTCTGGGTGATATTAAAAATGTCTCAAGTGCAGGAGAAACAATACTAGTGCAAATTCTTGAAGAAACTCTGAAACACTCTGTTGTGACTATTTTTATAACCACCCTGACCACTGCTGTTGCATTTTTTGCATCCTACGTGAGTTACATTCCTGCTATCAACTGCTTCAGCATATTTGCTGGCACGGCTGTTCTAGTCAACTTTTTTCTCATGGTATCCTGGTTACCTGTATCAGTATTTATATTAGATGTTAAATTATGCAAAAGCAAGAGTAAAATTGTAGAGATGCTGCACAATTCTATAAATGAACTTTGGGATGAGACTAGAGTAGTATTGAATAGATTTATCATTACCTGTGTCTCGAAGTTGCACATAGGGTTCGCTGTTGTATTAGGTGCTCTTGGGATCTACAGTATTGTTGTGGTGTGTTATGCTCCAGGGCTTCAACTCCCTAACTCTAAGCAATTCCAACTTTTTCAAACCTCTCATCCCTTTGAACAATATGATATGAGCTACAGTGATAAATTTTGGTTTGAAAGATTTGGAAGAGATATTGGAACAGGGAGTAGGATGCCCCTCAGATGGATATGGGGCATAAATGCCATTGACAATGGGAATCATATGAACCCTAATTCCAGAGGAAAATTAGTTTTTGATGATACATTTTCAATATCTGATCCAAAGTCACAAATTTGGCTCATGGACTTTTGTTCAAAAATCAAGGCCCAGCCGTTTTATCAACAAACGCTAGGCCCTCTACTTCCAAACTGTTTTATTGAAAGCTTTAAAATGTATATGAGTAGACGATGTATTGATAATATTGCAAACATAGATAGGTCACCTTGTTGCGAATCTTCCCCGTTTCCCTACAAGAAACATGTGTTTGAATATTGTATCATAAAAGCCATGGAATCGTTGTATCAAACCCCTCGTGAGTTATTTATGCCTGGTGTGGCGGGGCCTAAGTTCCTCAGGAGCGCTAAGCCTAAAGTAGCATCTATCGTCGTTGAGTTCGAGAGCGTCGTGCCATATTCCATGTCCTACGTAGAAATGGACAATTTTTTTCTCCATGTTGAGAATTGGACTGAGAATGAACTGAAGTCGGCACCGTCCGGTATGAAAAGCGGCTGGTTTCTCTCTGATTTGCAGTTTTATGACCTCCAGCGCACTCTAGCCGGCGGTACATTAACGGCGCTCTTGATTTCTGCCGGCTTAGGGTTTCTGGTCCTGCTCCCCGCAACTTTGAGTTTGGTTGTAAGTATATGCGCATTAACCGCTATGATATTCTCTTCGACGGTGACGATAGCTATTTTAGTCCTGAGTGGCTGGAAATTGAATATTTTAGAAAGTGTTGCCATATCGACGTCGGCTGGGTTAGCTGTGGATTTCAGTCTGCACTACGCCCTCAGTTACACCAATGCCAGCGGCATGAAGGCTGCGAGGGTGAAGTACGCACTGTCCACATCTGCCGGGCCGACGGCGGCTGCGGCTCTTACGACTGGCTGCGCTGGAATATTTTTGCTCAAGTCAAATTTGCTTCCTTATTCCCAAATCGGATGCTTCTTAGCTCTGATCATGTCGGTCAGTTGGATTTATGCAACGTTTTTCCTCTGCTCCTTATTCTTCATAGTCGGGCGAAAATCATCGAAGGAGTTTCCCTCTGAAGATAGGAAGACGGTTTCACGAGTCAGCTCGATTTGTTCAGGGATTCAGAATTTAGAGAGTCACGAGTTGGAACACCTGGCCGACAGCAACCGCACCAACCTCACGCTCTCGCACAGCCCCTCCGGCACGAGCGCCACCACGGTCGTGCTGCACGACGAGGCTGACGCGCACAACAAACCCGACAAGAAGATTTGTATTACAACTAATTTAGTATGTGACAATGACTGAATGTTTATATCTTATTACAAGTAGTAACTAAGTAAAATAAGTACTTAGTAAAAACTTTTGAGAGTATTTTTTCAAAACGTTAAAGTAGAATATATATAGATCTGAAAACTAATTTAATTATACATTAAGGACATACTAGACCCTTGTTTGTATTATTGACAGTATCACAGTGTTATATGCTATGAGCATGTTTAAGTATTTTATTCTGTCAAAGCGCAAAATTTAGAAATGATTATTGTGACAATAATTATCACATAAATAATTCTCATACGACAATATAATATGAAAACGAGCTTAGCTTGAACATTTTTTAAATGTGTTGCTTTGTACTTAAATGCTACTCGATTTGTTAAACATAGATTCCGTGCTTTCTTAACTTTTTAATAACAGCTGATAAGTTTTGGTAAGTTTGTATTTGTGCAGTCGCCATCGCCATTAAATATATCGGAGCATACAAGGTGCTCAAAATTATCTAAACCGAAAACGATAGCAACTGCACAGTGTACCAGCTTGTAAAAGCTCAGTGTCACGTTTGAGGGAGGTTTCATTATGCGATTTGAAATTATCAGATATTCTTAAGGTAGGCAGCGTTAAGCACCTGAATTTTTAAACAAGCAAAGTCCTGCGCTCCACAGTAGTAATATTGCTTATAATTTCAAACGATATTTTCTAATAATTTCAAATTGTCCAAATAGCTCCTCAGAATATTCCCTACTTGTGCAAGGTAATATAGGTATAGTTGGTTCGACTTTATATCATAGTTTCGACTACGTACTCTCGGAATATCATACTATCGAATGTTCATTGGCTTGACTGTGACTGGATCGAATATTCGATGGGTCGAAAAGTGTAGGAACAATAAATCGTCAAATCGAAATTGAGGTTCCGATTGTCATCTCACAGAAGATCTCAGCAACGAATGTTTATTGGCTCGACTGTTACTGTATCGAATATTCGATGGGTCGAAAAGCGTAGCAGCAATAAATCGTCAAATCGAAATTGAGGTTCAATGGAATGGAATGGTCATCTCACAGAAGAAGAACGTACGAATTTTCAATAGATATCACATATTAGACTTAAAAAGACTCAACGAATGTCGATCCTGCAGGTGGACTCAGTATTGATGTGACTACTGAAAATTAGATACATGACTTATCGAAACCATATAATTCTAGATTACGTTTTGTAGATTGTACATACCTATTTCGGCCACAAGTATTTCGATCTAGGGAATATGCGTTACAATAACAGTCGAGCTAATGAACTTTCGATACACCACTGATCGAAACCATACAATTCTAAAATACGTTTTGTCGATTGTACCTATTTTGGCCACAAGTATTTCGATCTAGCGAATATTCGATCCAATAACAGTCGAGCCAACGAACATTCGATAGCCTGATATTCCGAGAGTACGTAGTCGAAACTATGATATACAGTCAGTTGGTTCCAGTTTAAATGACGAAAATGCACTTAACGCAGGATTTTACAACTCCTTTTGTTGCTAAATATGAAAGGAAAAGATAACAAAGGGACGACCGAAGTGTGGCACGTGCCTTGGAGTAGCTCTACCCTTCTTGATCATTGGGTTTTATCTGGACCGGACACATTTGTCTAGTACCCATAGTACAAGCCTAGAGCTTAGTTTGGGACTAGGTCAATTGGTGTGACATTGTCCCCTGATATTTATTTATTTATTTATTTATTTATTTATTTAAGTAGGTGTTTTGTTTTCTAAATACAATTAAGTACAGTGCGGTTAACATTCAGGTAAAAATGTATTTTTAATACTATTCTTAAATTGTACAAAGTGATATTGACACTGTATTTAATTATTATTTTAGAAACATTTAATTATTAAGTAAAATACCGGCAACATCAAAACTATCAAGATTGTTTGATCACAGTATACTTTGGCTGTACCGACACACCTGCGTAATTGTTTTACAACCCTACTTGAAGATAACAAATGAATAATAGATGTTGGTAATGGTTGGTTTTAAGTGCTTTTCGTCATATTAACTAGAACCAACTATACCTCAGTTTCAGTGTTTTGTTTTATGAGCGAACGATTATATTCTGAGCCGTACGTTTTCGTCACAATGCCCCTTGGTATGTTTACCCCAGTGAAATTGATAAATAGCAGTTACGTTTGTTATTAGTGGGTGTCGAAATTCATAAGAGTCTATTCATAAGCGGTGTAACGTATGACTGGACGTCCGTTACGAAGCACTGACCTCGACACATCGAGTGTCAAAGGAAATAACCAGATTTATTATCAGAACATAATCTAAATTGTGATTAACTTGAGGTTTTTTTTCATTTTTAAATTTTGATTGTATCTTACTGGGTTAGGGTTTAAAAAAAAAACAAAACATTGGCCATGAGGGTTTCCACTAGTGGATTAAATATATTTGTTGTTCAAGCTGAACCTAAAATCTTCTAATATTGTTATGCATATGCAACTTCCGTGACTCTACCTAACTTACTGTCTGACAGACACCCTACAGCTACAGCCTAAACCGCTAGAACTAACTAGGAACTTGAAATTTGGAAGGAATACTCCTTCCTTACCTTAGGGGTATACGAAGAAAGTTTTTTTCGAAAATCTGCCTGGAACGGGTAGAAAAGAGAAACGTATACGCGTAAATAGTCGCCAGAAGTCCTGTAAAATAATGGTTTTTTTGACAGATTATTTTAAATCCTGATGGGCACTGCAAAGTTAGGGAGAGGAAGACTCACTGTATCTAAATTGAAATTGGACATTTAGGTATTCATTGAGCGTATGATTTAATCTTATTTCGTAAGTATTTTTTTAAATTTATAAATGCGCTATCATTTATTTCCTTTTAGAGATTCGATTAGTTTATGAAATATTCAAATGAACATTAAAATGGCGAGATGGGAGATTTATTGAGTTTGACGGTATAATCATAGTATGTATAATGATGAAATTTTTACATTGGTTCGTCGAGACAGTCGAGTTTTAAACCTAGATGGTGCATTTTGATAACGTGAAAGTTCCAAGTAATTGGTGTGCGGCCAAAGATAGTTTATAGCCCGGAAACGGATATAGGGTACTTATTATGTATTTATTTATTTATTAGGCAAACCAACTAAATATGTACCTACATTAGATTTTAAATAATACATACCATTTACAGAATTCCACAGTACACATCTAAATTATAGGTTAGCATAAATCCTGCGAATTTTAAAAAAAAAAAAACTTAGGGAATACGGCGTCTACGGAGTCGCGTGCAAAAGCTACTAAGATATATCGCTAACTGCCAAGGGACAGAGACGAAGACTAACTGATTGTATTGCGTTTGCACAAGTGGGAATTCCCACGTTAACAGTGTCGCTATAGAATAACGTGGTTTATGTCAATTCGAAATCCAAGACGTTGTTTCTAATCGATTTTTCAATATTTTATCTGGATGTTACGTTATACCTACCTAGGTACAGATTTTGTCAGAAATTGATGTTAGATATTTACGAATTATAATGTTAGTATTAATACGAAACTGTGCTTAAAATATCAAGAAATAATATAACGTAGTTTTAGATTTATATATTAATATGTTTTTATTATGTGATTTTCTTGCCATCTTATAGGGGAGCGGGGTGCTAGTTGTAACATATTTCAGTTAAAGGTGTATTGTACGAAATATATTTATATTTTGTCGGCTGTAACAGCTTTAATCGATAGCCTAACTATCCTTGCCTTCAATTCAAATGGAAAATCGCATAAATTATTATCCACAAATTAAATATTTGCATTTTTTTTTTAAAAACCGGTTGTTACAATTTGCCCCATGATTGGGGCTAATAGTAACACCTGTGGGGTAGGTAGTAACAATAATAAAATAATGTATTTTGCTATTCATTTTAGCATTTATTGTAACTAAAATTATTATTCGGAAAGGTCTTAACCAAAATAATTATATAACTGAATAAAAATTAAAAAATAAACAACAGTTTCCTCTTTTAACTGAATAAACTCGCGTTACAACGAAAATCACAACACTTATTAATTAAATGTCTTCTACATTTAACATTTTAATAATTATAGTCACTAAATTCACAGCGAGTAACCTTAAAACACACCCTTTGTACCTTAATTTTAATAATCAGCCCTTTCACATGATTTATACATAATAATTATATAAATTGTAATCAATCTTTATCAGAACAATTAATACAAACATAAGACACTGAATCTCCCGTTACACATTTGACATGAATATTATTATTCGAAAAGGTTAAACAAAACAATCATATAACTGAATAAAAAAAAATAACAGTTTCCTCTTTTAACTGAATAAACTCGCATTACAACCAAAATCACAAAACTTATTAATATAATGTTTTCTACATTTACCATTTTAATAATTATAGTCGCTCTAAATTCACAGCCATTAATCTTAGAACACAACCTTTGTACTCATACCATAATTTGAATAATCAGCCTTTTCACGTCATTATTTGTACTTAATAATTATATAAGTGGTAATCAGTCTTCATCAGAGTCACAATTAATACAAACAAAAGACACTGAATATCCCGTTACACATTTGACATGTGCCCACATTTTGCATATTATGCACTCTACCCAATCTTCTTTAATAGATTTGCTGTAGGCCTCGCCGCAAACTAGGCAATACCATTCTTCTGGTTCCGACTCTGAATCAGAAACCAAAATTCGTTTCTTTACTCGTTCTTTTGTTGATTTTCCAAGTCTCTTGCCTTTTCCTATTCCCTTGCCTTTTTCCTTATTCTTGCCTTTCCCTTTATTCTTGCCTTTGGCTCTATAATTTTCCTTTGTCTCCTTGTTTTTTTGTTTGTTCATTTTTTCTTGATGTTCTTTCTCTAATGCATCTTTTTCTGGGGTGTCAGTTAATATGGCAGATTTTCTTTTGCGACGATTGTTTACAGTTAGTTTTCGAGGTGGTGCCTTTGGCAAAGGTCTAATTTTTGAAGGTGAAAATGTGTCTAGATTGCTTTGCAAGCCAGAAGGACCTGGTTCATTTGCATGTTCAATTGCCTGTATGATTTCTGAAGTGCTTATGTCAATTTCAGGAGCAGAGTCTAATATTTAGGTTCTCAAGGTCCAATGTCAAACCACTAATGTTCGGTGTAATGTCAGGAGTTCTTTGTGACTCATCAGCAGGATTTGGGCGATCAGTGACAAATGATGGTGCAAAGTCACTGTCTGTAAAGATGTCTGCATTGAATGGCCATATGCCAGATGCTTTAAATCCGCTCATGATGTTTGCAGGGTTCATAGCCAGCGGTAACGAGTCCTTAACTACGCCTGGAAGGTCATGTATGGTCATAGTTTTGCCCGGATTATTGTGCATCCAAGCAGTTTGGGCTCTATTTAAATAGTTTTTAAATGGACCGTAGACCCCCACGTCCAAAGGTTGTAAATTGTGAGAGCAATGGGGTGGAAATGAAAACATAACTATGTGGTTTGCCTTTGCCTTATCCACGACGTTGATGTTTACATGTGACACATGATTGTCGACCAACAAAAGAACTGGCTCTTCAGCAGAAGGTTTCACATGTTTGATGAAATGATCAATGAACACGACAAATTCCTTTTCTGTCATCCATCCTGATGAATTTCCAAGTCCAATGCAATCGGGTGGGCCACTGCGTACAAATAAATCTGTGTATCTTATTCTGGGAAACACGAACATTGGCGGAATTGAGTTCCCAGCTGCGTTTATTGCACATGCAAGTGTCACAAGTGTTCCCCGTTCGGCTGAGGTAATAGCACCTACCTGTTTCTGTCCTCGCGAAGCTACAATTTTTTTTGGTTTCTGCACGGTTGTTACCCCTGTTTCATCAACATTCCAAATGCGTGAAGGAGTAAATTCATATTTAGCAAGCAGTCCTCGATACTTTTCAAAAAACTCGTTGACGTTGGTTTTGTTGAATGAAGTCGCTCGACTTAGTGATGTTGCCTCAGGTGTTCTTAAAGACAGTTGAGGATGCCTTCGCATGAAATTTTTAAACCAGTCTGTTCCAGCTATTTTATTTTCGTGCCAACTAGGAGGTATGTTTTTGGCTTGAAGCTCCACCGCACATTGGTAGCCAAGTTTTCTTACCTCAAAAGGTAATAAACCAAAGTATATATCCGAGCATTTAAGCAAATATTCAACCATCTTCTCTTCCGATTTTTTATCAAACACTAATCTAGGTTTAACGTAGCCAATTTTTGGTTCTTCATTTTTTTTCTTTTTAACTATATATCTGTATAAGGACACATGGCACAAATCAAAAAGTCTGCTTGCTTTCCTTATCGTACTTTTTGATTCTAAAACCTCAGCAGCAGCTAACTCATACACTTCTTGGCTTTGTGTCCCTCTCTTTGTTTTTCTTTTGTAGACCCTCATTCTAAAACAAAATAATCAATCACTTAAAATATCTACCTTTGAAATAAAAATCCATTCCTTAAGGGGCACGTTGTAACATGGTACAACTAACCCCAGGTAAGTGTTACAACATGCCCCATGTCGCGATTTTATAAATAAATTGAGATTAACAAAAAAACACTTGATTTTTAAAGAAAACTCGTAAAGAATATCAAAATTAAATATGTTCTCTATGATCTCTTACAAAAACAAATTCACGAAAGTAACATTTAATCATCAAAAATCAATATTTAGGTTTTTTTTTTTTACGATACCTTGCAAAAATGACGCTCGTACACACAGCCGCTCTCTTAGCTGTCCGGCAGGGCACTGCCTGTGCTTACGTAGTGCGGGGGGATACCACGATTAGATGTAGGCATAAAAGTCATGCAATAGTGTTGAAATTCGTGGTTAAGTTTGCGTGTTACTATTTACCCCTGTTACAACTAGCACCCCGCTCCCCTACCTAGGTATGCACAAATGTATGTTAGTTTAAAAATGTAGTTAAATATTATTGTATTTAATCGTTTTGACTCTGTTTTTTTGTCAGATGTCATGTGTTTCGTCTCCAATGTGCCATATAAAACTGAGCAAATGCTAATTCGACTCGCGCAACAAGGGTTCCGTTTCCGTACCATCACACGATATAACATTAATGACAAAATGTTACTTATAGGTACCTATATAAATTTAAATGAATGTTTTGTATGTTTGTCCTCAATGTGTTCTGAAACTATTGATCAGATTGTGATGAAACCTTGGTAGGGTGTTCTGCGGACACCCAAGTGGGTTTCTGGCTCAAAAAAAAACATGTCAACTTTTTTCTTTAAATGGCATTGCAACGCATAGTTATATAATTTGGTGAAAAATGTTTCACTATAGAAAAGTTAAGTGGCTGCACGAGCAGATCAATACTTTATAGTTGCTGGGTGAATTAAAAAACTTTTTTTTTTACATACTTGTAATTTATATACTGGGTACGGAACCCTAGCAATGACGATAAAATGTTTACACATTAAATTTACCGCCTAGGTACTTACATAGAATGTAAGCACGGCAGATGGGTCAACAAGTTTGTAGGTATTTGTATCCGATTTAAATGTACGTACTTTTTGTGTTCTGTCACTGCATGTCTTAAAATAACCAAGAGAGATGCAGGAGAGTATCTTTCTAAATAGCTGACGAAGTGCCATCAAACTGTAAATCATAGTTAAGTTTTTATTTTTTGTATCTACTTAATCCCTTAATAATTGTATTGTTTACTTTAAAATATCATGTGGAATTTGATGTAAACGCCTCCTAGATATATTAAGATACATGCCAAAATAGGTGAACGCAACGTTCTAATTGTAATTTTAATTAATGGCCTACACTCCCATGGACTTATTCATACACTTATTAAGATAATTCGCACTGCCAGATCTAAACAGTATCAACTCAAAATCCTTGATAGTTTTGTTTCAAGTTCATAGACGTTGTATTAAAGTTGATTTTAAAATACAGTTGTATTTTGAGTTACCGCTGTTTTGATCTAGCAGTGCGAATTGTTCGGTATAAGAGTATTTTTCTCTAATGGACTAAACAGAAACACATGGGGTTAGCTCCACGCGCTTCTGTCACCTTCTGTCAAGTCCGAATGCAACGTCATTCTGACTTCAGTTCCGTGTGCCACGATGCTTTTACTCCTGTCAACGTTAAAGAATTTTGGTTCGGAGTTGTGTCACCTACCTCTACACTTCTACACGCATTTGATGCAAATTGTGAACGATGTAAACAAATCAAATATTCACCAAACGTGTTTTTATTTAAAGAAAAACGTATAATGAATACATACATACATACATTAAATCACGCCTGTTTCCCAGAGGGGTAGACAGAGACCACTTCTTTCCACTTGCTACGATCTTGACAAATTTCATAGTTTTTTCATTTAAATACATGCCTACACGCCTGTAATCCCAGAGTGGGCTAGGCAGAGCTACAGAAATACAACTTTAAAAAGTTGTTGATAATTCAGTAACCACAATTTGTACAAATAGGCTAAGATGTTTACCAGCATATTGTGACAGGTTGCAAGCCCATCGCCTAACAGTACTAAATACAAGCCTATATTAATATGAAAATAATGTTCTGGCGTATACCTAAATCGTTGCAAAGACATTACTTGATCTTTAAAAGTACGTGATTATCGAGTAATCATGGTGAACTGGTTCGTTTGGTTTTGTTTGCATCTTTTGCTAGTTCTATTGAAGGCGACCTTGTGCATCTCTTTCTCGATTAGCTGTATACTGTTCCGATCTCTGCTATTAACAGTTATAAATAAGGCAAGCTTCAGTATTAAAATGTGTTTATTGTTACAACTAAATGTTTCAATGTTTAATTATACGGTATTATAAATCAGTGTTTAGTTTGATAAGAAATAAAAAGTCATACCTAAGCCATTAAATAAAATGTTGATTTTTTTTATATAAACCACGACTTTAATTTGTTATGTCCCATCCACGACAGCGCCCCGCCACTATTATTGACGTTGCACGGTTGCGTCAATATACGTAGAAATAAAAAGGGGCGGGACTTCGTGGGCTGAAAACACTACCGTCTGACCTTGGTCTAATTTCATTGTACCGTGAGTCTGACGTAGCACCTAGCTACAGATCTGATGTAGTGCATAATTTTTTTCCATCGTATTTTCTCGGCAACGTTCGTATTTGTCATACTGCTTCTGTCAACCTCAGTACCTACTTTTTGTACTGTGACCGACTGAAATAGCAAGACACGTTCGTACGTTTCCGTGAAAATACGATGGAAAACAATTATGCACTACATCTGTAGATCGGTTCGCCAAATCCGCTAGTTCCGCGTAGCAATTATTCCAGTCGTGTTTTTCCCAATTCGTGATTTTACTCTGTCGAATTTTTCCCTATTGTCAATTTAACCACACGCATTTATTACCTTGTAGCTTGTCCAGAGTTGCATGATTGCCTATTTCAAATATCAATTTTACAGAGTCGAACTCCAATTTCTGGGTGCTTGGCCCTACGTCCCTGTTCATAGCGGAAAAATGCGACCGACTAAAATCAGGAATGGGAAAAAAAACTACGCGAAATTATCGAGTTTGCGAAAGCGATCGATACACTTGTGTCACGTGGTATGACCCACTTGAGTCGAGTTGTCCTTAGTGATTATGAGTCACATGACTTCGAGTAGAGTTGTCATTATATTGATGTGGGTAAAATGGTTTTGCTAAGTCTTAGGAAAGTCGCTCAGAGATTGAGGCGACGACACTGTCGAGGCCTCGAGGCTCGGGCTTTGTATGGAGTAGAGGCGCGGGTAGGTTACCTATGCTTCGTTTTAGTTCATTAATGCCCGGTTCCTATATTCAAGAAACTAATCGTTTTCCTTACGGGCAGTAGCGTTATGACATTTGCTACGTACAAAATCTGTCAAATTTTAACGAGACGTCACAACTCTACGGTTTTGAATATAGGAACATTAGGAACGCACCATAAATGAAATGGGCGGCACATCACGCGCCCTCGGCACGCCCTAACCACGCCTCCTTGCCTTCACCTCGAGAGCGTTAAGGCTCAGTTTCATTGGTCGATAGCCCGCATGCTTTTAGTGGTGCATTGCATCGCTGCAATAGCTCCCGGCTCAACATTGTTAACACGGTTTGTTAAATCATTCTCCCGAACTCATTATTTCTTTGTATTAAATTTTCCGTTCGCATTTTTCCCCGAACGCGATATTACCTAATTTTATTTTTCACCATTCGATTTTATTACAGTCGCTTTTTTTGTTGTTCGACTTTTTTCCCAGTCGGTTTTTTTCCCGTTCGATTTCTATCTCAGTCGCACTTTTCCCAAAAGTATTTACATCGTAATTCGTAGGTAGGTTTAGGTTATGTTAGTTTTGCATCAATCCCGGAGGGCCAAACCACCCAGAAATAGGAGCTCCGCGGTAGCGGAGCTCCGTCGACTCTGTATCTTCGACAAATTGGAACGGGAAAAACACGACCGTGAAAATATGGTGGTACCTAGGAAAAGAAGCCACGGGATAAAACTCGCAAGCGGAAAAACACGACTGTGAATATAAACTGCCGCAGGAAAAAAGGCGACTGGTAATATCGCGTTCGGGGAAAAACGCGAATGGAAAAATTACTACGAAGAAATAATGAGTTCGGGAGAATGATCTAACAAATCGTTAACACAACTCGTCAATGGATTGCTAAAAGATGCGTGCCTCCTTCGCCACGGCACTACTAAACCGCACGGCTGACCAATGATTTCTATTTCCTGCCTGCTGAACAACTAACGTAACTTAAACCTAATATTTATGATACTAGTTTTGGGTAGTAGTGCGGTTTTGTAGTGCCGTGGGGCAGTCCCCGTGCTATTGCCCAGTGAAACGGGTTATTCCCACCTGTTACCACCAATTTGTTACCACTGGTATAGTTGATTCCAGTTTAAATGACGAAAAAGCAGGATTTAACAACTTCTTTTGTTGCTAAATATGAAAGGAAAAGATAACAAAGGGACGACCGAAGTGTGGCACGTGCCTTGGAGTAGCTCTACCCTTCTTGATCATTGGGTTTTACCTGAACCGGACACAATTAAGTAGGTGTTTTGTTTTCTAAGTACAGTGCGGTTAACATTCAGGTAAAAATTTATTTTTAATACTATTCTTATATTGTACAAAGTGATATTGACACAGTATTTAATTATTATTTTAGAATCATTCAATTATTAAGTAAAATACTGGCAACATCAAAACTACCTATCAAGATTGTTTGTTCACAGTATACTTTGGTCGTACCGACACACCTGCGTAATTGTTTTACAACCCTACTTGAAGATAACAATTGAAGAATAGATGTTGGTAATGGTTGGTTTTAAGTGCTTTTCGTCATATTAACTAGAACCAACTATAACAACTGGGATTTTTCTTCCCACCTGTTACCACTGGTAACTACTGGGAATAAAAATTCCCAGCTGTTACCACCACATATTTATAATAAATGGGAAATAACCCCCACCACCGAGTACTTTAGTGGTAACAGGTGGGAACAACCCAGTTAAACTGAGCATTTCGGTATATGAGCGGTGAGCGAACCGCCATGAAAAGCCAAAGAAAGCCTTTCTTCTAGGCTTCGTGTCTAGACGCCGTCTGGACTCGTAGGGTCTAATTATATGATTGCACTATGGTATTTCAGTGGATTTAACACCTGCAGAAAAACTGCTCATAATTATCTGAACACTATTGGCTTGTAACAATGCAGTTGTTACGCTGTTTACCTGTGCTGCATTTTAACATACAAACAAGCTTAATTCACTTCAATTTAACTTCATTTCACTTCATTTTCATTTAAATTCGTATTGTAAACATCTTTATGAATTGTTTACTAATAACTGTCAAACAGACAGACAGCTCAATTCCACAGATTATTTGAGTTGCGTTAACCACAAACCACAAATCGATCTTTGTCAAGTGTTGACGACACTTTTTTTTTCTTTTTTTTATATCATAGGAAGACAAACGAGCACACAGGCCACCTGATGGTAAGTGGAAACTGTGACCCATAGACATTCGCATATCGAACTACATACTACTTATCCAACAGATAGCGTTACTAGCCATTCTGTGTAACTTTACTTATATTTAAATCGTTTATTAAAATTAACTTCAACATAGTATAAATAACCTTTTAATTGTTACTAGTTAATAAAATAATTAAATAATGTATTCTTTCTTATCCGATTCAGCGCATGAGAAAATAATGGAGGGTATGTTGGTGTCTTACCTACATGACCCGATATTTTTACTTATGACGCGAATTGGCTTTCTAGCATTTCTTTGTTCGCTCGCTCATATTCAAAATTAACCGAAATGGGCGAAAGGTTATAAAAGGGCCGCGCTCATTTCATTCGTCCTCTTTACCGCCTCAACTACTACACTTGGAACACTAGTGTTAACGTTCGTATAGGTACTTAATACCTATCTATAAAATCGGTGCAAATCCCCAAATCGGGAAGCACCGATCACCGATCATGAAGCACCGATTACCGATCATGATGCACCGTTCACCGAGCACCGATCATGAAGCACCGATCACCGATCATGATGCACCGATCACGATCACGATCACCGTTCACTGAGCACCGATCACCGATCATGATGCACCGATCACGATCACCGAGCACCGATCACCGATCATGAAGCACCGATCACCGATCATGATGCACCGTTCACCGAGCACCGATCACCGATCATGAAGCGCGGATCACCGTTCACCGTTCATGATCACCGCTGGGAGTACACCTCCGCTAGGAGCGTTCACCGCTAAGAGCATCCTCTGCTAGAAGCATCCACCGCTAAGAGCAGACCATCGCAACTACCCATTTACTCCTCCTCTACTCACCAACTTGGCCGGCGCGGCGTCTATCTCCGGGACCAGGATCGTCGAGTGGGGTCCGGTGCTACACACCGGGTGCTACCCCCCTGACGCCAGGATCCTGGCATCGTACACCGTCGGGCTGCCGACGGGTTACCTCCACCGCCGCTCCGCGTCACTCTAACTACGAGGGAAGTGCCATCCACTTCACGGAATCAGACCACACCCTACGAACCTACTACCCTCTTCTGATCACACTACCGGAGTTCTTACTAAATAAATTCTTTAAACTTCTATCGAGTTTTTCTTGCCACCCGGTAGGACGGTACAAGCTATATCTACGGAACGAGAGAGCTCTTATTTAGACTTCGTCATCATTTATCATCACATCAGGTGAGATAGAGGTTAATAAGAGGACAATTAAATAAGAGGTCAGTCCTGATGTCCTGAATAAACAAAAGAAGCCGTTAGACTAGAGCGGTCCTCAAACTTGTATTAGAGACGGAACCTACAAAATTTATATGATATATATTTACTTAGGTACTAACAAATGTGCAAGTCAAAGTAGTACCCTATCGCTTTAACGTTATAATTGATTTGAAATGCTACATTAAATTAACACACGAAATGCCGTAGTCAGTTGAAATAATAGCAATAACTTTATTGGTTTACTTTTAGGAACTTTTACAGACACTGTACTCTACTAGTTAACCACCCCTTTCTCAGTAGGTTCGTTATCCACTAAAATGT
Source organism: Acleris emargana (assembly GCA_927399475.2). Lineage (NCBI taxonomy): Eukaryota > Metazoa > Arthropoda > Insecta > Lepidoptera > Tortricidae > Acleris > Acleris emargana. The sequence goes on along the minus strand of OV656838.1, from coordinate 19,849,086 downwards.
TTCAAATATACCGCGCTTGAATTGTAGGACAACGCATGCATAATGCCGGCTGTACACACGCGACGCGCTCCAATACCCTTGCTTGTTGGGTACTATCAGGAATGTTGTGAATATTCCGCAATAATTTTAAAATCCGCAACCACAAATATTGATGCAGAGCTTATGCGGATGCGAATCTGTGCATGTCGCTAAGAGAACGATCGTTTAGTACTTACATCAATTTAATTTTTTGAAATTACATTTGCATGAATATAATGAAAGTTGTATGTTTAAGTCCTTGCCTACCCCATTGGGAGACAGGCGTGAAGGTATGTATATAATATAATTATATCTATAAAAAAAAATCTAAGTCACTTTTTTATAATATCCTTAAATTATTCGCGAATGTATGTGCAAAATGTGGTTACAGAATTATCAGTGAAGTTTTAAGACTTGTTGGTAATTCTTTAGCTCTGCCTACCCCACTCTGGGAATGAAGGCGTGAGTTTATGTATGTCACGAACCTCTTTGGCTCTTGATACCCGAGATGATATCAATTTAGTAAAATTTGAGATAAAACAGAGATAAATAGTGAGTTTATAGATGAGAGGAATAACGTCTTGCCGCGTGTGTTCAGCTGGCATTTGCTAATACTGAAGCGTTTATACGAGTGCATCGAACAGCGGAGAACACGGGAATTGTATGACACTTGTCCTGTCGTCATTATTGTTTGACAGTGACAGCTGTGATTCATCTTCAACAAACAACAATTTGCGTTACTCATCAGTTAATAAATACTAAAAGTTTTCATTTTGTAGTATTAAGTTACAAATTCAAGATGTTTTCTATAAATCCTAACTACACTAAACTCAAAACCCACCTTAGACTTACTATAAATCGCTTGAAG